>OX421330.1:15196541-17773625 GCA_949125395.1 Diaphora mendica
GATATAAAATTAAATCTCATTTTTAGTATAAAAACTACTATCACTGCACTTTTTCTTTAAAAGATATTGGAAGAGGTGATCTTGTTTTTACCTCGACTTGTGGCATTGGTTTTGAAATAAGATCAAAATGCTTTCACATAGGTTTAAAAACGTTCAATGTCTTGAATAAACATTCCTAAGATCCGACAAGGAAAATTTGAGATCGAGGCTGATCGGAATAATAAAATAGGGTTGCATCTGCTACAAAGTAGAAGGACTATGAGTCGACATCCATTCGTGTCTCATCTCTAGAATACAGCCTTACGTGTACGTACGTGCTTACAATTTTATTATCTAAGATGTAAGATGACCACAAAATATGGAAATATATGCATTAACACAACCTTCCGGATCCATAAAGATGTGAACATATCCAGTATAAACCTAAGTACTATGAAATCAGGTCAAAAACATAAATGTGAATGTAAGGACAAGTTCTTTGTTGCTAAAAAATAATTTAGCATCAAGTTTAACCTTATTGCAAGCCAAATTTTAAAAACTCGCTCCACGTGCAAGTTCACAACTATATCGCGCAATGAATGAAAATGATAACATCTAACATAAATCTCGGAAGCGTATATACTACCTACCGTGGGAGAGCCAGGCTTCGGCATGAATGAGCCGGCTCGACCGGAGTGATATCACGGTCTCACAGAAATAGCACTTGCGCTGTGTTTCACCGAGTGAGTGAGGATACCGGAGGCACATAACAATTCTTCTAACAAGCAAACAAGTTATCCGAAGTGGACGGAAAACATCCCCGTGTTCGCCTGCGGGGAGGGTGAGGGGGGGGGGGACAATTTCATTTGCTAGCATTGGGGTTTGAAAGCTGGTTCACTCGAAGCTGGTCCCACTCCAATCCCAATGCATAAGTGCATTGGAACTGGAGGGGGATATTTTGAAAAGCTGTAAATAAACTTTTTCATATTTTAACTATTTTTCATTTCACTAACAACTTTTAAAACAGCCACATATATCTGAATAACGCGTCGAGATATTTCGAATACCATAAGTAACCACAGGGAAACGTATCTAATACAAGTTAGTTACACGAATGTGAACAAAGGTCAAGTTTTATCAGTTATAATTGCAAAGTCAACCTCGTACATGGTTGTTTAGTAATAATTGCCTATGATTTCACCACTTTTACCAACAAATAGTAATTGTTAAATAATATTTCAAGGTAAATGCCATTGATAAGACTTGCGATGCTTTTTACGTAATAATGATGTTATAATGCGCGTCTTGATAACACCTGTGTCAGAAATGTCGCTACACCTGGTCGCTGTTGACACATGTAAGTTTATTCATTTGATAAATCATTGTATCATTAACAGCCAATACTCATTATAGACAACATGAATAATTTGATAAATTTACATATTCATATTATCTGCAATGCAAAGATTATGATTCACTGTTACCCAGACAGACCCTACGAGTTCTTCGTGGTGCAGTTCTTCGGCATTGTAAACTTTAATGTGTGTGAAAAAAATCGAACGTTGTCTTTAACACCGTAAATTCACAAACAGTGATTTTACACAGATATCTTAAAAATATGATTTACATGTGTTTATTGATATTCATTGTTCAAATAAATTCCGGTCAGGGAATATAAAGAAACTCCAGGATAGTACCGTACATAGGTTTTTGACTTTCGTTTTCGTTACAAGTTTCCCTTTCGTTACAAGTTGGGGGGTAAAAAAAAGTAAATTACCAATATTGTAAAGGAAATAATTAATAAGTGTAACTTTTTAATACCTAAAAACGTTATATGTGTCGTATCTTGATATTATGTATAGTGTTTCCCTCCCACTATGATCCCGGGTCCTTTAAGCGGGGCGCCATACTGCATTGTCTGCGTTCGCAGTGAGTATGGCGGCCCCCACCGTTGAATTCTACTCAAGCAAAAAAATAGTATAAATATAGGCTTCCATAGTGAAATTAGTGAGTCAAATTCAATAAGAGATTAGCGCCTTCAACCAAGCAAGTTTTTCGGATTTACAACACTCATTTCTTACTTGCGTTTCATTAATTAAATTACAGTTTTTAACTACTAAGAATTTAGTTCCTACCTATTACAGGTAAAAACCGTAGGAACTAATTCCTTTAGTAAACAAAAAACTGATGTATACAAGAGCGCGTTAGAAGAAATGCTGTTAAGTACTTGACATACAACAAATAAATAACATAACGCCAGCTTATAAGCAAGCTGGCTGGCTTCCTATAGCAAGTGCCCTCTTGTAACTCTCTCAAGTAAGCCTCTTATACACTCTTGTACGACCGACGACCTGCTACTAGTATTTTCATGCCATTTTTTTTGCTTGTAGAACTGTAAAAAATGTACTCATATTTTTTTAAGGTCATTTAACATACAATGTGTAATATAACTGATACGCACTGCAGAAATTGTTCATTTGTGAATTGATACTTGGGTTTTTTATAAGCACTACTGACCTGCTAACGCGTAGGTGGTTCGTGGAGACAATTACCGCTTCTTACAAACACACGATACTCTACAAGTGAATCATAGAGAACGGTGAAAAGGAGATGTCTAATTTTTGCCCCAGAACGTACAGAGATCATGTTTGTGTTCTTGATTAAATAAAATAAATTATAAATTTTGAGTAACTTCATACAGTCTGTAGCAGATTAGGATATTAAATCACAAAAAAAATAATTTTGAACGATGCGTGCGACTTGAGTTTACATTGAAACATTTTAATTGCCAAATGACGTAACTATGATGCAAATTATGTTAAAATATTCAATCAAAAGTATTCCATATTACACTAACTTTAAATTCATTACACAAACACTAACTTAAAATTCGTATATATACATATATATTTAATTATCTACTAAAAGAAATCAGTAGGTATACAAATTAATTAGTTCATAATAATAAAGAACAATCAGAGATAGCCACAATTTGATTTCGTCAATGGCAATACTTCATACACTTATCAGTCACTAAATAGTAATTAAATGCTATGAAAATATTTAGCTTTAATTCCGCGAGAAAAATATCCAGGTCTGAAAGCAGGGCACAAATCCCACCGTCATGCATATGTACACATACAAAACAAGTGAGAAATAATTAGCATGCGTTTGAGCTCAAACGCTCGACGAGTCAACATCTCCTGAGGATGCCCCGTGGAGGGGCGAAACACGTGTCGAGTATAGGTTTGGTTGCATGGCATGCTAATTATTTCTCACTTGTTTTGTATGTGTACATATGCATGACGGTGGGATTTGTGCCCTGCTTTCAGACCTGGATATTTTTCTCGCGGAATTAAAGCTAAATATATTTCATAGCATTTAATGTCATGGATTTCCGCAAAGTAACGCCTGATTCCATAACTTAAATAGTAATTACTATACTATTAGTTTAATTTTTCTATTTTCCTGTTTTTGTACAATAGTTTTGTTTGGACCTTATATTTTGGTGTCGTAGCCGCACGTGAGTGTTGTACTAAACTACTGTAAAACTGTACTAATAAACAACAATAACTTTTGTAATCCTGCATCATTATTTTGGTATCGACGTAACAGAACGTATCAGGAGGCATCTATGTAATACTCGTATTTTAGAACTCGTCTGTCTAAGAGGTTTACTTTTGATGTAAGTTCCCGTTTAATTATTATATACAAATATTATCCAGGAGGAATGTTGAATTTATGTCCAGCAGTATATGATAATACCTATGGCTGGAATGACATGATAACAGCATGTTGATGAAATAATAAAGGGAATTAAATCATTGTCTGCAATAGTGACCGTAGTAATTATTACATTACTAATGATAAATATATTAAATTCTTGAAATCATCTTGAAGAAAGGCAACTTTAGTCTTGAATGTTTCCTATGGCAGTCATAGATGAGTGACATAATTTATAGCAAAATCATGCAATCTTAGAATTAAACCCTATTAATACTGTGGTTAAATTTTTATGTCCCAGCCATGTTAGTACACTTCAATTCATGTTAATGCTGGTGCAATTTTTTAAACCTTCATAACTTTTTTCACCATCTGCTATACTTCATGAATCTTTTTTATTCTTTAATTGGAAGGTCTAAGCTATCAAATACCACTTATTTGATCTGTGTCCATTCTGGGGCACAAGTCTATACATTTTTTTGACATCTCCTTTTCTCCTTATACCATTTCTCTTTCTTCTTTTAATTTAATTTAAAAAATGCCATGCATTTAATTAAAATAGTTAGGAAATGGGTAGGTCGGTACAAGGGACACATGGTTACATACCGACGGAAAATATATGACGGAAAAATGAAAAGTGAAATAAAAGTCATGCGAACGATACCCTCAGGCAAGTAACTGAGGATAAATATTTAAAGAAAATATTATGTGAATGACAAATGACACAATTTGTTTAGATATTTTTACCAAAATATATAAAAATTATTTAAAACCACGCTTTATTTATTTATTTAAATCTTTATGCACAAATGTACAATGCGGACTTAATGCCACAGGCATTCTCTATCTCTACCAGTCTACCGTCGGGTGGTGCGGAAATGAATGAGAAGGTGCATTTGCGGTTACACTTTGTTTAGGAATTCTAAAATTGACTTAACAAACTTAAAATAAGGAAACAAATGAAAAAAAAAATACCAATGAAATACGATAAATCTAAACAACCATACAAAAATACATTATATAAACGTACATACATACATAAAACACATGAATACAAATACATACCAATATAATAAATATCAAGTTTGTGATGATTCCGCTATGCTTTCGGCAAGGAGAGCACCTTGACCCTGAATGAGTTACGACTAGGTGCCATTCTGATTTCTTTGGGAAGGGCATTCCAGAGAAGGGCAGATTGTATGAGGAAGGAAGAATGAACGCATGCAGAAGTGTGGGAGGGGCATGACAGAAGGAGGCTATTTGTGGAACGGAGGGTTCTATCATGATTGGATCATGAAAGTCAGGTATGTAGGCGAGTAAGGGGAGTTCAGAATGGTGTAGAGAGTCGTTAAGGCGCGCAGGTGACGACGCTGACGAATAGGTAGCCAATTTAATTTGAGACCAAAGAAGGAGACATGATCGTATTTACGGAGATTAAACACGAATCGAATGCAGTTGTTAAGAAGTCGGTCGTATTTGTTGAGAAGATCTGCATTCAGGTCGTAGTAGCACACATCACCATAATTAAAGATGGGTAGAATCAAGGTTTGCACCAACATCGTATTATCTCGGCAGGTAGAAAGTTTTTGAGTCGGTATAACGCCCGCAGGATTCCTGTAACTTTCTGACTCATCCTAGTGACCTGAGGTTGCCAACTAAGATTGTTATCAATGAACAGGCCCAAATCCTTCACTGTAGAACTAAGAGGAATAATAGATCCATTAAATAGAATAGATGGCAGAGTAACTGAATCAAGCTTTCTGGTCATGTGTTGACTGCCCATGATGGTAGCCTGGCACTTGTTAGGGTTCACAGTTAAACCGAATCTATATGTCGGCCGTGTGACAGCAAAGTAGTAGGTAGTTCTCAAAACGTCAATTCCAGTAATTACTGTCATGTTGGTTGTTATTTGTTGTTGTTTATAAAATAACAGATACTACACATTACATTTAAAAATCAAAGTGAGGTGATAAATAATATAGCCGACCTAAGGATAAAATAAGTAAACAATACAAATAACTACGCCTTTTCAAATAGAAAATAATACAGATCATCAATAACACATTCTAGCAGAATTTAAAAGTTTATACTATACAATAATATAAGTTATCTATCTACGTGAGTTACCGCTGTTCTTGGTTGTAGAAGAGATGTCACCAACCACCCTGGGATGCTTTTCCATCAGATGCAGGAGCTGCTTCATGACTGTTACCTTATGGCGATGTCCATCCGGCGTTTTGATGACGATGGTACCGTCTTGTGTCCAAACCGCTCTCATGCCAAAGTGCTGTCGAGCTTTGCTGAAGATCGCTTGTCGTGTCCTAGTGAGAAACTCACGCACTGAGACAGATGTGCCCTTCAACGCCGGCTTTGCTCTCCAAATAGAAGACTTGGTTTTCACGTCTTTGAAACGCACTAAAATGGGCCGGGGATGGTCTTTGCTCGTGGTCCCAATCCTGTGACAGACTCTAATGTCTTCGGGAGAGACAGTTTCAATGCCCAACCTGTTATGGACCAGGTTGAGAATGGATGTGGAACAATCTTTACTCTCAGCTTCTGACACGCCCAAGAAGAGAATATCCTTACGTCGGTGCCTTGACTCTAAGCTATCAACTAGACTGTGACAGTCCGAGATTTGCTTGCGAAGGAGTCCAAGCATTTTAAACATAAGTTCACGAAATGTCCGGAACTCCTCCGCCACTCTGGCCACCGTATCATTTGCAGGCACTCCGCTGTGCAGCTGGGCCTCAAGTTCAGTCATCCTTCGGTTGAAGCTTTTCTCTAGGCTTCTCTGTGCCCATTCAATCTCCATTAGATGAGACATTGTGAAACGTTAAGTAAGTGTGGGTGTTAAACTGGCAGGTGGGATAGTGGTCCTTAAATTACATTAAATACGCTGATTATATAGGTAGTAAGTAATTGCACTATTTAGCACTTGCACAAGTTAAAAAATTGTGTAAATTAACTATCTAAATAAATTAAATGTATTTATCAAGAGCAGAGAATGTCTTAACTTTTTTAGCACCTACCTACTTTTTCGCTTTACGACCTGACTACTTTTACGACAACTAATTACGAATGTAAGATTTTAAAGTAATAGAAACATCAACTTAACATTTTTAAATAAATGAGAGGCTACTAAAAGAGTATTACTACGAGTATATACTCACGTAAGTGACATACTAAAACTCACGTTAGTGAGTACATCAATTTTATTCAATTAAATACTTAGTGTTAACTGACTGCCTCTGTGACACAGTGGTAGTGAAGGCGACTGCTGTTCTTGAGGTCTCGGGTTCAAATCCTGAGTCGGACCAAATGTTTGTGTGATCACCAAATATTTGTTTTGGAGTTTGGGTGTTTTCTATGTATAATATGTATGTATTTACAAAAAAAAATGTATTCATGTATTTATATCAGTTGTCTAGTACCCATAACACAAGCTCTGCTTAGCTTGGGACTAGATGGAGTTGTGTGTCAGATGTCCAAAATATTTATTATTATTATTAACTAAGTATCAATAGTGATCATAAGTTCAGTTTTTCCTAATCTATTTAGAGTTTTTTTTAAATCTTTACCTATTTATATTTTCTAGTACTGTCTATACTACACTCTTTCTGAAGATAAATTTTAGGTCACTATCTCAATTGTAAGAAATAAATGACAATTTAATGATTTTGACAATTAATAAAACTCCAATCAAACGCATAATAATTAAAAACTGAGATGACATTCATGCGGTTAAGTTATCGTGCAGAGTTGTGGTGATTTTTGTGACACATTAGTACATTTACTTTTTTTTTTATTTTTTTAAATCTGTTATTCTTTGTGTGGTTCTTCTATATTCTGATACAGTGTTAGAATGATTATTTGCCTTTGTAATGGTGGCTGTTTATCGCGGAAACTCTATCTAGCAACTATAAGGTAATAAAAATAAAATTAACTACTAACTACTCAAACGTCAGTATAAAAAATTTAAATAATTTAACCATTGTTCGAGGGGCTAAAACAGTTTTGAAAACCTAGTGAGTAGGGGGACCGGGGCGGTAAGGCTTCGCAGGACATTATATTGACTGACAGTAAATTGAAAAAGCGGCCAAGTGCGTAGCAGCAACTAACATAATATAAACGTTTTTGTAGTTCCTTGTAACTATGATCGATAAAGTGCGGTTTACGATTTATGACGTATTAAAAAAAACTACTTACTAGATCTCGTTCAAACCCATTATCCGTGGAAGTTTGCATGGTAATGTACATCATATATTTTTTTAGTTTTATCATTCTCTTATTTTAGACTAGCTATTGCCCGCGGCTCCGCCCGCGTGAATGTCAATTATCGCGGCAAATAGTAACCTGTATAAGCTATATTACTGTAAAGTTTCATCCAAATCCGTTCAGTAGTTCTTGCGTGAAAGAGTAACAAACACACACTCACATTTGTGTTTTGTTTCTGGTAATTATTATAACTATTATGTTACATGTTTGTTTATATTAAAAATTATAACTCCTCATTCAAGTATTTTAAACTTAAAATTGCTCTTTTACATTTTTTAACCGACTTCCAAAAGGACTTTTTATTTTTATGTATGTACAACATTGATTACCCCGTCAATTGTGGACCGATTTTGAAAATTATTTTTGTATTCGAAAGGGTATGCTCCCCACGTGGTCCCATGGTCACCATATCAGGATCTGGTGATGGGATCCTAAGGAACTCGAAGGAAACCCTCAAATTTACGTGAGCGCCTGCAATGAAGTTCAGAGCAATTGTCTGCATGCCTTCATATTCTGTAGACATCATTTAATTTTATTATACAGGGTGGATATGACAAAACGATATTTAACGAAACCGCGGGCCATTCAAATATGTCTGTTGACTTTGGGATTGTTAAATTTATTTGAAAATTGAAATTAAAAAAATGAAACTTTCAAACAAACTAAATGCCTAAAAATATTAAAACCGATAAGAACACCATTTGCAATTTAAGTTCACTGACCTACGTGCATACGAGTACAGCTGAGCGCCCGCGGCAACATCAAACGGCGCCCGCGCGGTGCTGCCGCCTTCTTATTGTAATAATAATTTACATGTATTTACACAATCACAATATTTCACAATAATATCACAAAACATGAAATTAAATTAATTATAATTTAAATTTTTCAATTCTCAATGAATACACAGATCGTATCTTTTAATAATGTAATTTTTTCGCAATTTTGCAAATTAGTAAGTAGGTAGGTACTAACAAATAGCTTTGCAAATAAATAACAACAAAAAGTATGTCTTACGGGCAATGTCTTACAAAAAGTATATCTCGTCGATCTAATAAAGCCTGTACAGTGAAATTAGTCTCGAGAAATTTTTGCATATGTAGTGGTGTGTATATTACTCAGATCTTAGAGCGCGTTTCCACTATATCGTTCTGGCCTATACAAAAATGTTTCGATATCCTAACATTACTATTTAATTTTATACTTATCCCTAGCAACACTCTGATTTTTGGTTTCAATAAAAACAAGTTTTTATTTTAAAGAAAAAGGTTTTGACTTTATAAAAACCGACTTCCAAAAAACATCCAACGAAAACTCTCTGCCAAAAAAACACTTAAAAGCGTAAAATAAACTGGTTCTTCATAAATTGCCTATACCTAATTCTTTATTCATTTAAATAGTAGTATTATAATGTGTGCTAGGTACCTAGAATCTGTTTGAAGCCGGTGCCAAGTAACTATCGCTTAGACTTTTGTAATTGTTCGTTTGTATTCTTTTTGGCTTAGCACCGACTTCAAACAGATTTTAGGTACCTAGCACACATTATAATACTACTATTTAAATGAATAAAGAATTAGGTATAGGCAATATATGAAGAACCAGTTTATTTTACGCTTTTAAGTGTTTTTTTGGCAGAGAGTTTTCGTTGGATGTTTTTTGGAAGTCGGTTTTTTTTTTATAAAAAGTTTTTATTTTTCAGTTTTTAGTGCAAACAATCGTAGGTAAGTAGTAAGTTGAACTATTTCATCAAACTTCATCATCAAGAATACAAATTAAGATCTATACGTACATGTAATATTAAAATCATCCTCTAATCCCTAACTGTTGAAGAGTTTAACCTTCTATCATCAGCTCACCTAAATAACTTGAAAGTATACGACTTAAGGTCTTTAGATACGTATGAAATTGAAAGAATTATCCTTTAACTCCTAACCGTTGAGGAGTTGTACCTTCCACCTTCCATCATCAGCTTACCTAAATAATTTGAAAGAATACGACTAAAGGTAACATATATACATATGATATTGAAAGATTTATCCTCTAACTCCTAACCGTTAAGGAGTTGTTTCTTACATCATCAGCTCATCATCATAAAATGATGACTACCATACGCAAATACCGGTGTAACTTCAGAAAATATATGAAAAACATAGTATGTGCCTATAAAAAATGAGGGTTTCCCTCGATTTCCCTGGGATCCCATCATCAGATCCTGATATGCTGGCAATGGGACCACCTCGGAAGCATACCCTTTTGAACACAAAAAAAAATTTCAAAATCGGTCCACAACTGACGGAGTAATCGGTGAACATACATAAAAAAAAAATACATACAGTGGAACATAGAACCTCCTCCTTTTTGGAAGTCGGTTAAAAAAAAAGGTGTGTGTGCGATTCACACACGATAGAAGTGAAACTTCAAAGAGGAGAGACCGATATAAATATATATTTTTTTCCTTTCCTTTCATCTAGGTTTTTAAAACTCCGGGGGGCCTACGGGGGGGTCAAAATTTATGCGTTTATTTTTGGCCTAGGACGCACCGTTTCCGAGATATTTCAATCTAAAGCAAAAAATCGTCACTTGATAGTGGAAAGTGGAAACACGCACAAAACCAGAATAAACCAGTTTACGCTGTCCGCAGGTGCCACGTGCAGTCCGGCGTCAGTCGCTTGGTACTGTTAGAACATAAAGCACACATTTCATTCAAAAATTATAATTATTACGTTAATTGTTAAATTTTGTATTTGTTGATTGTTGTTATTGTTTGTTATTATTGTTATAATATTTGTTGAAGTTTTTAATTTGTGTGTAAGTGTTGTAACTTTATATTGTAAATTCAAAATGGCTCCAGTGTTAAAACATGGTCGAGGCAAGCCTTTGACTTCTCAAACTAAAGAAGTTTTGTACTGTTTGTACAAATATTTCGAAAATGAGTGTAATAACAACCCGAGCAGTATTATGACCCCCACTCAATTAGTTGCTAAATCAACAGGAATTTCAATAGCATCCGTCAGAAAGGTAGTATCAGAAAGCAAATGTCGTCCTTCAGATCAGGAAGTAACATTTAAATCTCCTAAAAAGAAACCGAATCGTAAACCTACAATAGTAATCGATAACTTTGATCAGCAAGTTATCAGAAGAACAATTCATGACTTCCACATCACAAATAAAGAAGTTCCCACTTTGAAAACTTTGCACGCAAAATTGAGAGAAGATATTGATTATAAAGGTTGTGTCAGCACGTTACGAAAACACGTCATGTCATTAGGTTTTAATTGGAAGCAAACAGAAGATAACCGGAAACTTCTTATGGAAAAACACGAAATTAGATACTTGCGAATTAATTATTTGATGAAAATTGCTGAATATCGTGAACAACGCCGACCAATTGTTTACACCGACGAAACATATATACATACATCACATACCCTCTCGAAATCTTGGTCAGATGGAAGCACTTCAGGTTTGAAGCAACATATATCGAAAGGCAACCGCTTAATCATTGTTCATGCCGGTGGTATGGATGGCTTTATACCAAATGCATTGCTTATGTTTAAAGCCAACCAAAAAAGTGGAGATTACCACGACAATATGAACTATGACAACTATTCAAGGTGGATTCAAACTCAATTGATACCCAACTTACAACCAAATAGTGTTGTTGTTGTTGACAACGCACCATATCATAACTCAATACAAAATCCTGCACCGAATAGTAATTCTAGAAAACAGCAAATGATTGACTGGCTGACATTGCGAAACATTGAGCATTCATCCACGTTGCTTAAGCCTCAATTATATGAACTGATTCTGCAAAACAAGGCGAGATTTGTAGAGTACAAGATAGACGAAATATTACGACAGCACGGTCATACTGTGCTGCGTTTACCACCATACCATCCGGAGTTTAATCCTATAGAAAATATATGGGGGATAGTGAAAACATATGTTGCAAAAAAGAATGTCGCAATGAATATGAAGATTATAATGTCATTAGCTGAAGAAAAAATGAACGCCATAACTGTAGAGGAATGGAGAAAAGTTTGTCTGCATGCTATTGAGGAGGAAAACAAATATCAGGGTAGAGACGCAGCTTTAGACACAATATCAGAACGAATCATAATTAATTTAAATAATTCATCTGATGAAAGCGAGGATGGGGATGATTGTGATATGCCTGGGGTTGATGAATTATTAGAATAAAACATTTATGGCCGGAGAACACCTAATTCATACACGTCTTCACTGAAGTGAAAACCGGCATTCACTGCTT
Source organism: Diaphora mendica (assembly GCA_949125395.1). Taxonomy (NCBI): domain Eukaryota; kingdom Metazoa; phylum Arthropoda; class Insecta; order Lepidoptera; family Erebidae; genus Diaphora; species Diaphora mendica. The sequence goes on from OX421330.1 coordinate 15,208,792, forward strand.
GTAATGTTTGGAACTGGCTTGTCTGCCTCATATAGTTCCATAGATTACAATGCAGTGGATACACATTTTCACGTCCGTATTAGTACGTAGTGCGTATGCGTAGACGTGTACGCATTTGGTGTGCTCCAGCCACAAACGTATATTACCTTTAAAAAAATAAAAACTAAAAATAAAATGTTGTTTTTTTTTATTTGCTGACCATACACTACTACAAACGCAAAAATTTCTCCAAGCTAATTTACCTGTACTTACTTGTATTTAAAGGTTTACGCTTGTTTTTTTTAGAACTTTGTGAATAGATCTATGGCTTACTTACTTGAAAATGAGGAGCAGCTGTACGCAAACTACATGTCAGTGTAGGTACGTAAAGCCAGAACGGCATTTTTTCGGCATTCTCCATAAATTAATATCATATCCGAGTATTCACTAGCCGTATAACCAAATCGAGGCATTGTTTCATTTACACTCACACAAAGTAATCGTTAAATAACAACTAAGTACTAAGAAACCTAACTAATGTGTCCTGTCCCTGTCCTGTCACTATTAAAGCAGTTTTTCGCACTAATCACTTTAAAATACCTATTATTTATTAATAATCAAAGCAAACAGTAGGTACATAGAGCTTCCGCGCCGGCTAGTTCAAACGTGCAACGACGCGAACACGTCACGGGTTCGCGTATTGCGACTGACTGCCGACTATTCAAATGCAGTTTTTTACGCTTGAAATTAGAAAAGGATAGAAAAGATATTTTCGGTTGACCCTTTTACTCTCCCGGGTGATTCCTTCCAGCAATACCTACCTATTGTTTTTAACTATTTTGTGATTACGTGTGTGAGGATCTTATTGCTCAGACATAAGGTATATTTTAGAGTGAAAATTATTTGAGTAGTTAGACCTAAGGTCATTAACCCCTTGATGATAGCGATGCATTCAACACATCGTGTAGTAAATTTCAAAAACGAAAAGTAGTGTCCTGTGGCTTAATTACTGAACCGATTTCATTGAAACTTTGTAGGTGGACTTGTAACGTGTGTAGGTATACCTAGTTAAAAAAACTCTTGCTTTGTGGTATCCACCTTGTATATAGTCCATTTCAGATTTTATTACAAAAAAATACCTGAAGTCCTTTCGATTCTATACAGTATGTATGTTACCTTTAGTCGTATTCTTTCAAGTTATTTAGGTGAAATGATGATGAGAGACTTGAGAAAGACTAAAAAGCGAAAAATAACTCTCTCTCTCTCTGTTATGTTGGGCTGTTATATGGGGCTCTGTTATGTTTTGGGAAGTCGGTTAACAAATTAAGAATTAATTCTTAAACTTTAGTGTTCTATAATAGATAAATCGTGTCGAACAGGGGTTGGAGTATTCGCGTAATAGGTATTGCATGTCTTTGGCTTGTCTGACGTTTCGGTCATGCTGCAGTGGCGTAGAATTACCTGTATTCACGGCCGCTGAAGCTTGGCCGCGGCGTCTGGCGATTCGTTGCAGTGATTGACTTCTGTCTGGTCGTATTAATGAACGTTTGTGTCTATAATGATATAAATTAAACATATTATTTACGCTATTGTTAAACTAAAAGTCAGTGTACAACGAAAGTGTTTTTAAAATGATTATACATTCTATTAGAATAGCCTGTCAGTTGAAGTGACTATGTTATGGCTGTAAGTAAACTATAAATGTTAAAAAAAACTTCGTTTAAAAAACCGACTTCAAAAACTAAAAAGTATAAAATAACTTAACTTGTATGTGCTACCTATTCATAGGTTTGAAGTCAGTGCCAAGCCAATGGAATAGTAGGTACCACACTCGCTATATTTCGAGACAAACGTCAACGACGATTCGGTTGTTTTGTTCAACGTGAAGAGCAGCTATCCCGCTCAAGGTCACGCGCGGCGAGTGCGGTACCTACTATTACATTTTGGCTTGGCACCGACTTCAAACCTATGAATAGGTAGCACATACAAATTAAGTTATTTCATACTTTTTAGTTTTTGAAGTCGGTTTTTTTAAACGAAGTTTTTTTTTATTTTTCGCTTTTTAGTCTTTCTCAAGTCTCTCATCATCATTTCATTTAAAATTTAGTGATGTCTACAGAATATGAAGGCATGCAGACAATTGCTCGTAACTTCATTGCAGGCGCTCACGTAAATTTGAGGGTTTCCTTCGATTTCCTTAGGATCCCATCATCACATTCTGATATGGTGGCCATGGGACCACATGGGGAGCATACCCTTTCGAATACAAAATAATTTTCAAAATCGGTCCACAATTGACGGAGTAATCGATGCACCTACATAAAAAAAAAAAAAAAAAATACCGATGAAATTGAGAACCTGCTCCTTTTGGAAGTCGGTTAATAAATAAAAATATTCATTTACGGTAAAACAATTATCAATATATGCTAACACCCGGCAACATCAAATTAGGTAAGCCTGGCCTGTGGAGCCTGTAGTATTTACATTTTTTAACTTTATTATAAACTAGTGGTTGCCCGCGGTCATCTCGGTTATCGCGGCAAATAGTAGCCTATGTGTTATTCTGATGTATAAGCTATATTACTGTAAAGTTTCATCCCAATCCGTTCAGTAGTTTTTGCGTGAAAGAGTAACAAACATCTATCCATCCATCCATACTTACAAACTTTCGCGTTTATAATAAAATAAATATTTCAGCTTGGGACTAGATGGCGTTGTGTGTTAAATACACACAACGCCATCTAGTCCCAAGCTAGGCAGAACTTGTGTTACGGGCACTTGACAACTGATATTAATACATATATATCTTTTTTTTTGTAAATACATACATATTATACATAGAAAACACCCAAACTCCGAAAGAAATGTTTGTAGATCATACAAACATTTGGTCCGACCCGGGAATCGAACCCGAGACCTCAAACACAGCAGTCGCATACGCTACCACTGAGCCACCGAGGCAGTTTATATATATTATAATATTAGTATAGATATGCGTGGATTATTCTATGAAATTAGAACTAAACTTATTTTATAAGCATATTATTTTATTTCTCTCTCTCTATTTGGTCTCTGAATACTCCGGAATTGAAAAGAGATGTTACAGTGTAAATGTTTGTATTTTGCATTGTATGCCTGTCCCCAAATACCAAACTACAAAGACTGTTATATAGCTTACGAAAAAAACTATAGGTATTTTCTATAATTTAATCTAGACACGCGGTAGCGTGTCAAGCCAAGTTCAAGCTACCAGAACTGGCGAGCAGCGCCGTGTGCAATATTACACGAACTATTTGGAGCCACTTTTGACACCTTCATAACTCAATAATCACAAATTTTAACAAAAAAAAACGACTTCAAGAACTGGACCAAATTGAAATGAGACCAAACGGGAAGCACTAGCTTTCAAATAAAAAAGAATTATCAAAATCGGTTCACCCATTCGAAAGTTATGAGGTAACAAACATAAAAATAAAAATACAACATTATTATTTAAATTTATCGCCCATTAATAGTGTAAGATAATTACTTATGAAAGCTACGCTCGCACAAATGACAAGGCCTTAGGCAGTGCTCTTCTTGTCATAGGCTCCTTTATATTTAGTAAAGGGCAGACTTACGTTGGACTCTCCAGAGTTAAAATCTTAGATGAAGTACATCTTATCAATTCAGAACTAAGTGAAATCAAGGCACAAGAGAGCTATATTGTAGAATACAACCGCTTCCGCACATTTTACCGCCCCGACTTCGCCAAATTAAGTACAAACAGAAAACGCGTAAAAAAATATTTCGTATACTGAATGGACAATTCACTCGAACATTTCAAAGACGCAAGAGAATATAGAAATAATAAAAACAAGACAATTATACCACGTAAACGTAAGAAGATACAGTAGAGTAACATAAACAATTTGGTATTCATTTAATTTGGTATTCTTTTTGTACAGAAATTATTAGTAGGTACTTAACCTACTAATAATTTCTGTACAAAAAGTAATGATTACCCATCAAAAACATAAATGTGAAATGAGAGCCACGTTCAATATTATGACACTAAAACTGTAAGTTCTTATTTTATTCTTCCGAAAATTTGGCTTGCTGGCAGAAACTAGCCATCGAACATAAAACTCTTCAATGACTATGTTAGTAGGTACTTAATAATAATTCGTATATGAAAACTAGACAAGTCAGACTTTAGGCTTCAATATATATTATACTAAGTTTTGAGAAGAAATTATAATTTAAGTTGTTATAAAATATTTTATGTTGTTATAAATAAATTTCAGGACTGACCATTGAACTTGGCACCCATTTAGATTTCACTACTTTTGTCGTTGAAGTGAACAACGAAGGCGTAATATCAAAATATTGAACTTGGCTCTCATTTACATTTATGTTTTTGATGGGATTTATATTACATTAGCTATCCCACGCTACCTCGTCTGTCTGCTGCCCGTAGCATGCTGTTAAAAAAGAAAAAAGTGAACAAATTTGTTTACCTTTAGCTGTTGCCCGCGGCTCCGTCCGCATGTATGTCGGATATCGCGGTTAATATATAAAAATGAAGAAATGTGAAATAATTTTTTAAATCGGTTTAGTAGATCCAGAGATTACTCGCTCACAAACTTTACCTCTTTACAATACTAGTATAGAAGTATAGATTATACATATAAGTCCGTTACTAATAATGATTAGTATAGATCACAAGGATATAAGGTAAAAAACATAATGCACTAAATTGCTCAGATAAAAGGAAAACAGTTATCAAGCAATGCATTTACAGAAACATGCGAAGGTCTGGTATCAGTGGATCAGCTACTTAAAATGCAAAGTCACGCGATCACTTGATTCATCCTTTTGTTCTAGCCCATGTTGACAACTATGTCAATGACTTTGAATCGATATAAACAACATTAAAAGCAGTAATATAAACTTATTGATGATTTCATAGTTTTCAGGCACTATTTATCCTTGGTATTAAAATTAGTTTTGGTACCGTAAAACTTGAGAATCGTCTAATATAAGGGCTCTCACATAACTGCGATGCGATGCCGCGTGAAATTCTTGCGGTGCATTCGTGCGAGCTCGCAGATATTTGCGATGCATTGCGAATTCGCAGTTATGTGTGGGAGCCCTTAAACCGTTAAATCGAGAAATTTTCATTCATATTTTACTTGGTTATAATGGTTCTTTTAATTTGATTTCAGATGAGGCATCAGTATCGCACGCCCAGATTGGCGGCGGCACTATGGGTGTGTTTCACCCTCCTGCTCCCAACTGACACACAATTAGCTAATACAATTAGCTCGTTTTTGAACTTTTTGCAAGAAGGCTCTAAACAACTCGACAACGAACCACCCGACCAGACAAGTCTACTATCTGAGTATGATTTCATAATCGTAGGAGCGGGCACTGCAGGGTGCGTTATAGCAAACAGACTAACAGAAATTCCAGAATGGAAAGTCCTACTTGTAGAAGCAGGACTTAATGAAAACTTTGTGATGGATATTCCTATATTAGCTAATCATCTCCAGTTAACGTCTGCTAATTGGGGATATAAAACACAACCGTCAAGTAAGTATTGTGCGGGATTTGACAATCAACAATGCAACTGGCCCCGTGGTAAGGTCATGGGAGGTTCTAGTGTATTAAACTACATGATATACACACGTGGAACTGAGCAGGACTATAACGGTTGGAGAGATATGGGAAATGAAGACTGGGGTTGGGATAACGTACTACCATATTTCAAAAAAATTGAAAATTTTAACATACCTACTTTCAACAGCAAGGATCATCATGGATACGAAGGATATCTCAATATTGAACACGCCCCTTTTCGCACCAATAAAGGCAAATCGTGGGTTAAGGCGGCTCAAGAGTTGGGATTTAAATATGGAGATCACAACGGACCTAATACAGCAGGTGTATCTTTCCTTCAACTTTCAATGAAAAATGGAACACGTCATAGTGCAAGCAGAGCTTATTTGCATCCAGTGCATGGTAGGAATAATCTACACGTATCCAAAGGAAGCATGGTGACTAAACTAATTTTTGACTCAACTCACACAAAAGTAATAGGCGTTGAATTAGAAAAACAAAAGCGAAAACTAAAAGTACTAGCCAGAAAGGAGGTTATTGTATCGGCTGGTGCTATTAACTCCCCGCAATTATTGATGTTATCAGGTATTGGACCTAAAAGTCATTTAGAGCAAATGAGAATCAATGTAATTAAAGATTTGCCAGTTGGTTATAACCTAATGGACCATATCGCAGCCGGTGGAGTGCAGTTTTTAGTTCGTCAACAAAACGTAAGTTTATCCACGGAGTTTCTATTAAGTAACGTAGACTTTATTTTTAAATGGATGCGATCCCACAAGGGTCCTCTGTCTGTTCCTGGTGGATGCGAAGCTTTAGTTTTCATGGATTTAAAGGATAAATTTAATTCTACAGGATGGCCAGACATGGAATTACTTTTCATTTCTGGTGGGCTAAATGCTGATCCGTTATTACGTCGGAACTTTGGTTTTGACGATCAAATTTACTCTGACACTTATGGCCCACTAGGCAAATCCGATGTATTTATGATTTTTCCTATGTTAATGCGACCAAAATCTAAAGGAAGAGTTATGCTACGCAACAGAAATCCAAAAACGCATCCGTCGCTAATGGCAAATTATTTTGAATACCCTGAAGACTTGCAGAAGATAGTAGAAGGCATAAAAGTGGCTGTAGAGATTGCGAGGCAACCCGCAATGAGGAAAATAGGAACAAAGCTGTACGATGTACCGATTGAGGACTGTCTCAAATATGGAACGTTCGGCAGTGACGCATACTTTGCTTGTCAAGCTCAGATGTTTACTTTTACTATTTATCACCAAAGCGGAACCTGTAAAATGGGAAAAGAAGAAGACCCAACAACTGTAGTGAACTCAAGGTTAAAAGTGCACGGTATAGATAGTCTCAGAGTTATAGACGCTAGCATAATGCCTGAAATAGTTTCTGCTCATACAAACGCTCCGGTTTACATGATAGCTGAAAAAGGTGCCGACATGATCAAAGAGGATTGGGGCAAATTACGTTAGTCTCATATTTATTAGTTTATTATTAAAGCAAATCTGTGATGTAATTAGAGCTGCAAAATATTATTTATTTCAGCAAAATAGTTTTAATGCATTTTATTACCTCTATATCTCTATGAGTAGAAAAGAGTAAGGTGATTGCCTGACTGACTGACATACCCAGAGATCAACGCAGAGCCCAAACCGCTGAAGCTAGAATCCTGAAATTTTGCATGTAGGTTCTTTATATAACGTAAGTGACCACTAAGAAAGGAATTTTTGAAATTCCAACCCTAAGGGGGTAAATCAGGAGATGAAAGTCTGCGTGAACGAAGCCGCGTGCAAAAACCAATTGTGTCAGAAGAAAGATTGTTCGTTAAATTATAAATTTATTACTTAGCTTATTTATCATTCAAGTAACCGAAACAAAATTAAAAGTTTTTTTTTTCTTTGCGTTGAATTTTTATTTAGGTACAATATCTATAAAAACTTTATTTTGTTCCGTTCAATTTAAACATTTTTTTAATACTTTTCAAAAAAATCGATTTAGATTGTTGACTTTTTCAGTTATTTTATTGAAACATCCAAAGGCTGGAAATATTTATCCTTGCTTTAATGTAATGATTATATTATTATCACTGTTAAACAATTACTCTTTTTGTTAGTATTTTAACACTGAGGTGAATGTAAATAAAATAAGATACTAGAAACCGAGTTTTTTGCATGGTCATTTATTAAACATCCTTCACCTGTGCCTTCTCCGTCGATTCCTTCCGCGCGACTACGCAGAATGATGCGATCGCGGAAAAGCATGTGCCACTAGCGGCCATAAAGCGTATGACTGCCGAATAATAAGAGATCCTCACCAATGAGGACACGAGACTGCTACGCCCGTCCCTATCTAACCGGACAAATTGCCAGCGTGGGCTGAGCCGAGTCTTCACTGTAATCAAAATCACTATACGTAGCCTATCTTTACTGCTAATGAATATAAGAACAGGGTTGCTACAGTCAGTCACTTATTATAACTCACCATAGAAAGTGACATCATGAACAGCCTTTAAGATTCTGCTCCACACGGAAAAGATATATGTACAATATAGAAAATGACATATTTTAACAAATATTTTTTTCCCTATAAAAGACATCAACGCATGTCGATGTATGTGGTCGAAATATCCGTATTCCTTTCCCTAATGTATAGAGTAAAATCCCAGAGCCGTAAGACACAACTTATTTTCTAAAGCATATAACTTTCGGTTCTCAGTAGTCTCTTGTGTACTTTTTAATACCTCAATGTTTGTGGAGCTTGCCCGGTGACACCTACGCAGGTATCAGGTGAGAAAGGTAACTAAAAATTATTTTTTAAATAATTAATTATTACTTTAATTATAAATTTTATCTTAATCAAATAGATATACATATTAAAAGCAGTAAGAATTTTTCAAATATTAAGATATTTTATTCTGAAGCGCATGCGCATAGTGCTCTCGCCCTCATACTCATGGTTGAGTAATTATTGTGTTTAGGGGATGTTTGGTCATTGCAATTTGTCTGACTGATTAAATAGAACATTGTAATAGTTATCTTAGTAACATATAAAAAAAATCAGACATTTAAAAATAAATTAAGTTCATTTATTTTTCTTAGAGCTTTAAAGCGTCTGATAAAAGTTTGGCCCGTGGAAAGCGTCTGATTTTTTTAAATATTACTTTAGAGTAATATTCTACAAAACATATATAAAAATCAGTCATAAAAAATTAAGTTAAGTAACTCTGCTCCACAAACATTCAGGTATTAAAAAGTACACAAGAGACTACTGAGAGCCGAAAGTTATATGCTTTAGAAAATAAGTTGTGTTTTACGGCTCGGGGATCTTGGACTAGTACTAAAATAGTATATTTCATTACGAGTGCGGAAAGCCTGACATTGCAAAGAGTTCCAACAAATGTCTATAATGTTGTTGTAATGTTGACAGTCAGGAACAAGTTGCAATGACGGTTCCGCACGTGTACTGAACAACTATTTTTAATACAGTTGCGAAAATATGAAGCAATTTAATATAATAATAAAATCGCAAAGAAAATTGTTGGAAAAGGGCGCCAACCGTAAAAGAATATAAGCAGAGATTTTTTTGTGTTTCCTTCGCCCATTCTGGGTAGGCAAAGGAAACTATGCCCATACAGCCAAGTCTTCAGTAGAATTTTGTTATTGATATGCAATGAAAATGAAATTTAATGAGATGAAATGAAACCTAACCTAACTCATTGAATCCGATCACTAAATCTGATGGACTAAGAGCCCATGAACCCCAGACCTTCTTTATTTTATAAAAGCTAAAAGTTTGTCAGCGCATGCTCCCAACACAGGTAAGAACGATGGACCATTATGAAGTTTGGGTGATCGTGGCTTTGGCAGGTAAACGGTACCAAAGGTGTGTAAAATATCGATCTAAATTCGTCAAATAATAAAGCGCGATTTTTTGGCAGTACCTTCAGAATATTATTATAAATCACGTTATTCATTGCCAGACACTTAACATAGTGGCAACCCCTTGCCAGACACCCTTAATGTTCATGAAATTATAATTTTACTTACGTTATAGCATAAAAACTGTTTTTTAACCGACTTACAAAAAGGAGGAGGTTCTATGTTCTACTGTATGTTTTTTTTATGTATGTTCACCGATTACTCCGTCAATTGTGGACCGATTGTGAAAATTATTTTTGTATTCGAAAGGGAATGCTCCTGAGGTGGTCCCATTGCCACCAAATCAAGGGTGAAATAAGGGTTGACATTTAATACACCTTTAAACCACTAAAGTTATTTGCATCAGCAGAAATTTTATAAAATAGTTCAACTTAAATAAAATTTCTTAGGGATAGAATATCCAGAAACGCTACGTAATACGTTAATACTAATTTTTATCAGTAGCCCAAAAATAAAGTTGCACGTTTCTAACTTAAAAAAATACGATGTTTTATACAATCTTTCAACCCCTATTTCACCCTCTTAGGGGTAGAATATCCAGAAACGCTTAAATACATTTCTACTTATTTTTAATCAGTAGCCCAAAGATAAAGTTTCATGTTCCTAACTTATGACGGACTTTCGTACAAATAACTTGAAAGTATACGACTAAAGGTCTATAGATACGTATGAAATTGAAAGAATTATCCTCCAACTCCTAACCATTGAGGAGTTGTACCTTCCATCATCAGCTTACCTAAATAATTTTAAAGAATACGACTATAGGTAACATACATACATAAAGATTTATCCTCCAACTATTAACCGTTAAGAAGTTGTACATTACATCATCAGCTCATCATCATAAAATGATGACGCTCGCCCGGTCATCAAATTTGAGCACGCGGTTAAAAAGCAACTTAGCACTCTTGTATAACAAATAACTATTGTTCTATATATGCAAAAAAACTGGGTGCTACGTGAGCAATATAAAAAAATTGGCCTCCGGTATCCTCACTCGCTCGGTGAAACACAGCTATACACAAGCGCTATTTCCCACCGGTTTTCTGTGAGTACGAGGTATCATTCCGGTCGAGCCAGACTATTCATGCCGAAGCGTGGCTCTACCACGGTGAATCACTAGTGGGTGATGGAAAATATGGCCCAGGTGGCTCCTCATTCTGAACTTATCTGTCCGATAAACTATACATTTAGTTTTTTAAGTTTTGAATAGTCATATAATGTCAGAGAAAAACATATATTTAGATTAGCAATCTTTATCTGGATCGAACCAAGTGGCGTGTAATTGGAGAAGCCTATGTCCAGCAGTGGACTGCGATAGGCTGATGATGATGAATCTTTATCTATTAAATAGTATTGTATGGCCAGATAACTTTCCGAAACTTTCTCAGAAAGTGGTGAAACTTGTACGTTTTAATGGCTGTCCAGTTTAAGATATTCTAAGATGCCAATAAACAAATCCAAATTTCAGGCAACTTATTTAGTTCACAAAACACAACATCAATTCAAGTTGGAATTTATTTTTCTGTCATAACAACGCCTGTATGTCGGTTCACAGCAAACTTCTAGAAAATAAAAACGTATCACAAGAAATCTAGGCACCCAAGAAATCACAAAATTAAGCATAAATTAAAAATATCAAATTTCTAATATCTTCTTATCATGTTCTTACTAATTGTTGCCCGCGGCTCCGCCCGCGTATATGTCGGTTATCGCGGCAAATAGTAGCCTATGTGTTATTCTGATGTATAAGCTATATTACTGTAAAGTTTTATCCAAATCCGTTCAGTAGTTTTTACGTGAAAGAGTAACAAACATACATACCTGCAATACATACATACCATACATACAAACTTTCGCGTTTATAATATTAGTAGAATGAAAAGAGGTAGGTGCCAACTTTACAGGTTTCGATGTCAATGAGATTTGCATTATAAGTTTTAGTATTACTTAACTGCATTCAATTTTAATATCAGCAATAATTATCTCACCCACCGTTTGCTACTAAAATTCTATAAGGTATCATTTTTTCAACGAGAAAAATTTAAAAAGAAACTATAACGCGACTATTTGAAAACTTTGAAACTTCGGTTCAATAGTTTAGGTACTACAGTGAAACTTATATAGACTGCCAAAAATATTACCCTTCCTTTTGGCTGTGCTGTAGTCGGGTAACAAATAGGCACGACGAAATCGCCGGCGCGCCATCGCGATATAAATAAGAATACAATAAACTTTATTGTATACCATTTAATACACTACAAATATACAGGCATATCAAATTAAACGTAAGGATTGCCTCGTAATAGGTCACGGGTTCGATTTTCGGGTCGGACCAGTGTTATTGGGTTTCTCTTACAAGAAATTCTTAATGACAACCCGGAGTATGGAGGTTTGGAGGTATTTCACGCCCGTGGCTCAGAGAGCACGTAAGCACTCAGTCCCGGTTGTCATTAACATCTATGGCAATCGTTAATGAGAAGTCAGTGCCCAAAAATATACTGACAACAGTTCAACTTTCGAATTAAATTCGCCTTCAGGTTTGTGGAGGTCTGATACTAGTCGCTCAGTGGAAAAATTGATATTCTGGTAAAACCGGTTAAATTAGTAGCCCATCCGAAATAATCTTGGGAATAATAAAGGCTAGGAAGATGGATGTCCTGAGATGATCAAATTAAAACGTAATAGCCATGTACAAATGGCGGCATATTATTTTATTATATTATATATAGTTTGTAAATTGACGGCAATCCTTTATCCAGAAGTCTAGCAGCAGCAAACGACGTCTTAGAATGCTCCAGAACATGTCGGACATCACTCACACTTGTGGTAAATAAATAAATTTAATATAACCAGTTAATAAACTAAAAAAATTAAAATTTATTATTATCTAAATTTGTTTAACTAGTCTCTTAATTAGTTGTTTGTCTATAATATACATTCGTATTCAAATAAAAAAAACTTCGTTTAAAAAAACCGACTTCAAAAACTAAAAAGTATAAAATAACTTCATTTGTATGTGCTACCTATTCATAGGTTTGAAGTCAGTGCAGTGAAGAAGTATGTAGACAATTGCTCGTAACTTCATTGCAGGCGCTCACGTAAATTTGAGGGTTTCCTTCGATTTCCTCAGGATCCCATCATCAGTTCCTGATATGGTGGCCATGGGACCACATGGGGAGCATACCCTTTCGAATACAAAAAGAATTTTCAAAATCGGTCCACAATTGACCGAGTAATCGATGTACATAAATAAAAAAAAAACAAAAAAAAAAAAACGATGAAATTGAGAACCTCCTCCTTTTGGAAGTCGGTTAATAAAATGATGATTTTTAAAATAATTTTTGGTATTATTTACTATATTATTATGTTTCATTATCTTGTAATTGTTACTAGATCATTATAATTAGGAAGCCAATTGTCTCGGATGGAAGGCGCTGATGAATGTAGACCAAAGTACAATTATACAACAAACGTGATACAACATATCACGTTTTATCTTTATCATCTCTATATTTATTCATATATTGTTGTAGGGGAGCCCCCTTAAATATTTATTTTATTCTGTTTTTTAGTATTTGTTGTTGTAGCGGCAACAGAACTACATCTACTCTGAAAATTTCAACTGTCTAACTATCACGGTTCATGAGATACAGCCTGGTGACAGACGGACAGCAAAGTCGTAGCGATAGGGTCCCGTTTTACCGTTGGGTACGGAACCCTAAAAAGAGGTAGGTAGGTGGTGGGGTAAGTAATTAACACTTTAAACAAATAAAAATTAAAGTTATTTATACATTTCATACGTACATAAACAGTGTTGACTAATTTAACATGAAGTTGTGTTTAGAAATAGACATTAGTTTGATGTTTTATGGATATAATTTATAGCAAGTAGTTGTACCATAAAATCATAACCTAATGAAAATATTTTTACTTTTAATAAAATATAATATATAAGCGGGCGAACATAACTAAAATGTAAAGTAAACTCGTGGACATACTTATGTGTTGTATTAGATAGAGTTAATTCAAATATCGGTATCAATATATTTTTAACCGACTTCAAAAAAGGAGGAGGTTCTCAATTCGACCGTATGTTTTTTTTTTATGTGTGTTCGCGGATAACTTAGTCGTTTATGAACCGATTTTGATGATTCCTTTTTTAATGGAAAGGAGATATCCCAACGGTGGTACCATGATAAGGACACTAAGATCTGATGATGGCATCCAGGAGAATTCGAGTCGAACCTTGAAGTCGGTTTTTGTTTTTGTTAAAATTTTACTTGTATATTCATTACATCTATGTAATGAATATACAGTATACATAGTAGATATATATTTGATTTGAAATAGTCTAATTATAATGTTTGATCGACATTTGGTACAAGCAAAAATAATAATATAAATCACATAAAAAGAAATAACCGTTAAAGAACCTATAGATATTCTCACAGTTTTAATGATTATATGTGGCATGAAAGTAAGTAAACAATGAATTGGAAGTTACCATTATATTTGCCGAATATCTACATCTTCATACGTGACGCAATAACTTTGTACCTTTTTACGAAAATTAAGCAAACGGAGGAGAATAAAATTTAATAATATAATATAATAAATTTTAAAAAGTCGTGTGGTGTCGTGGGACACCAGATAGGAACGAAGTTCCTTATCAAAAATACGGCGCTATAGTAAATTTTTAATCGATAAAAATTTTGGCAGTGGCCCACCAGGCATGATCACCTCGCCTGGTCGGAGGATCCTCCCTTTGTGTTGGAGGGACATAACATCCGTTCCTCCACAGTGTGACCCACAAATTGTTGTTCTGAGTCTGGGTGTTCTTTGTGTTCATTTCATGTATGTTTGTAAAGTCCCCAGCGATACAGGATGTATATTCCTAATGCGGGAGTTTGGAGTTTGGAATGTCTTTAAAAGAAAAACCAAACTTTTCACTTGTGCTGCCACCTAGTAATCTCTACTGAAACAAGTTCTGTCTAGAGTTACTCCGTACTTGTTACATACAACTTACAGATTACCATGATATAAAAATACCGGTATGACATTCCGAGCTATTTTACATCCTACTTAATTTAGTCTATAATTAAAATTTTGTAAATAATTTGAATATATAAGTTTTGATCCTGATTGTGAGGGACAAACTATATAGACTGAGAGTCAGCGCAGAATTACGTTATTTTAAGAAAGATGTAATTTTAAGGGTCGGTAGTCTAACATATACTCAGAAAGGAATGGATACTCACTAAGCTGAAAGTGGGGCCGTTTCTTTTTGCCGGCTCCACCCGCACGTATATCGGTTATCGTAGTAATTTCCGTAGCCTATATCTAAAATGTAGAGATGATTACCTGATGGTATTATATTAATTCATTCTTTAAAAGGGTGTTTCACCTTTCAAAGTTCTGGAAGGGGTTCGATTGATTATGTAGTATTGCTTCTGCCCATAGTCTTTTATAAGCATTTGCTTCGATCAAAAAACTTACTGAACCGCCTTTTATAGCTCTGCTCTTACAGTTCCGAATTGAACAACAAACCATTTTGTTATTTAATGTAAATACAAATAAATATTTGAGAACAGCTGTATACTCTCGCACTGAACGAGACAGACTTATACGTGTAACGAAGATAACGACTGACATAGCCGTGTTACCAGTAGTGTGAAATAATAACTCCCAACCACCGTTATTCCCTTTGTGAATTCGATAGAACAATAAAGTTTTACGTTATCATATATTTAAATTCAAATATTTTGTTTAATTATGTACACAAAACAACCATTTAAATGCATTTTACATTTTTATAAATAGAATGGTGACTGAAAATTCCATCCATTTCCATCATTTCATGTTATGTTGCTATAAAGTGGTAACTGGATAGTGACGTCACTCCGTGTAGCTTTCGGAATGTCATACCTGTATTTTTATATCATGCAGATTACTACGCTATAGCATTGTTTCTTAAAGTGGGGTCCACGGATCCCTTAGGGGTCCGTAACATGAGTGCCAGGGGTCCGCAGCAGCTCAGTAAACATTAATATATTTATCAGAAAACTGTGCAGTAATCAGTAATCTCACGCACGCATTGCTTGTTTGATCGATAAAAGTTATAAAATATGGGTTCCGGTCTCTATCTGTGATGATCGCTAGCTTGGCTAAAATATGTCAAAAGGTCAAATTAAAGCTCTTCGAGTCCGGTCATGTTGTGGAGGTTTAAGCGATAATAAATGAGGCTGTGGATAACTGGCAAAACTGTCGCACAAACTAAAATATCCAATGTTTACGTTTACGACGTGAAAATAATGGTAAATAATTTACTGAATTGCCTTTTCATTTATGTATTAATTTTTCAAAGTACCTATACTTTTTTTTATTTATTTTTTCATTTTTCAAGCTTATCTGCAACAGAAACATTGCAAGTGCATTTTGCGAATGCAAGGCTGGTCTTTCAGGTAAATGAAAGCACATCTGCGTCTTAGTTATATAATTATGTAAATTCTCCTGAAAGCGGCAAATCAAAAACTGACAACTAACAGATTGAAAGATTAACTGTATTATTTACAAAACTAAATAATTTTCACTACTATTAATATTGTTTATTTCTAAATGCTCAAAACTCATAGTTACGTATACTCCTTATTTACTTACTGCGTTTATCCATTTTTTTGCATTTTTCATATGACCATGGCATGAGACTACTATTCTTTGGAGAGTAATAAAATTTAACTCTATTTGATATATTTTTAATTTTTTGGGATGTTTTGTTACATACGAAAATGTAACAATGCATTATAATTAGCTAGAATAATAATTTTCATTAATAAAATTATATTCTGTTTACTTGTTATAAATGTCAATGTCAAGTATTAACGGAGTACACGATTCGGATTGGCGGCGCTTGGTAGCACCTTCCTTGTGCAAATTCCCTATACTAAATTTTTCGTTCACTAAATAAATAAATAAATATTTCGGATATTTTTGAGCTGTTGCATAGCTTTAAACACGGGTTTTGGGGCCTTTGTGCAGAAATTACGTAACGTAACAAAAAAACCTGACACACGAAGCTCGCACGGATCGAGACGAGCTGCTCCGAACGACGAATCAACGAATCTGTGTCACTGTCACGCACGAACATACTGCTTAAAAAAAAATTGCATAAGTTGATAAAAAATGCTATGCAATAGCTTTACCGCGGCAGTCCCCGAGTGCCACACGTATTTTTTGTAAATACATACATATTATACATAGAAAACATCCAAACTCCCAAAAAACAAATATTTGCAGATCAAAAAAAATATTTGATCCTACACGGGATTCGAACCCGAGACCACACATCATTCTCATACGCTACCATTTTGACACCGAGGCATCAATCTTACGTTGTGGACGACCCGGCTAGGGTACCCCTCCGCAACGCCCCATAAGGAACTTCGTTCCAATAATAAATTAAAAAGAATATTGATCGAATTTCAACCACTGAGCGACCACTAGTATTCCTAATTTTGACTGCACATTTGGCCTAGTGGTTTAACGGTCACCACGCCGTTTCCTATTTCGCCAAGTGTCATGGGTTCCCAAATCCCATGTAGGACAACACTTTGTGTGATCCACAAATTGTTGTTCTGAGTCTGGGTGTTCTTTGTGTCCGTTTAATGTATGTTTGTAAAGTCCCCCGCGACACATGATTTATTCCTAGTGCGGGAGTTGTCTTTTAAAAAAAAAACACATTTGTAGCGTAACGTAACATGTAACACAAATAGTAGAGCCACGCTGATTTCAGCACGAACGGGCCGGCTCGACCGGGGCGGTACTACCCTCGCACAGAAGATCAACGTAAAAAAAATGACAACGTCCGTGCTGTCGTGTTTCGTTGGTGAGTGCGAGAACGGAGGCCCAATGATGCAGAAGCATCACTAGGCCGCTATGGTGTGAGTCACCATGCTGCATTGTTGCATTGTCTGCATTCGTAATGTAATGAGTATGGTGACCACTACTCTTGGATTCTGCTTACGCTATCCATCATAAAAAAATAATTGTGGTCACAACAAAATGTTAGCCGACCATGATTGTTATTATACATATGCATTTATAACAGATGATCTGACATTGTTTCGGCATGCATACGCATTTTAATATTTTAAGTTTTAATTATATTACCACGATCACTAATGTCGTACTGTTATCATCATAAACAGTCTTTAGTAGACCACTGCAAGACATAGGCACCTTAGAAAGTAAGCCTTGGCCGACTATTAAAACGCTGGCCAGACAAGCTGGTAGAAGTTTTGTTTCAAATTTTCCTTTTTTTGGCAGTTAGTCACCAAAAACATTTTGATGTAAAATGTTGCCAAGACGACCGCATATGGCTCAACCTGTGAAAACGATATCAGATCTCATGAAGAACCAAGGTTCTGAATCTACACGCCCTAACTCTACCAACCCTAACTTCATAAACTCTACATCTCAGTAAAAATTTATGTCTTCGCCGTTTCGCTACCATACCGTCACGAAGGGAAAACGAACGCCGTTTGTGTTTGCAAATATCTAGTTTCTGAAGTAATGTGTTATACGAATATTTAGTTTCTGAAATAACGAAACAGCCAAGCCATACATTTTTACCGAGATGTAGAGTTTATGAAGTTAGGGTTGGTAGAGTTAGGGCGTGTAGATTCAGAACCTTGGTTCTTCATGAGATCTGATATCTTTTTCACAGGTTGAGCCATATATGCGATCGTCTTGGCAACATTTTACATGAAAATGTTTTTGGTGGGATTTCATTTCTGTGGCTTAAGGCAGTTTTTTTTTTCTTTTTTTGGGCTGTATTTCTTGTACATCTTCTTTCTTCTTTCGAAAAGGTCCGTGTACCAAAAATAAAACCTCTAGCATAAACATTTGTGAAAGTCTCATACAAACTTCCACCCTCCAAATTTGGGGGCAAAAGTAATAGGTTTATGATTTTTTTTGTTGTTTGTACACTAAACTTAGTTTACATACCAAATTTCACATTTCTAGCAATTCAGGAAGTACCCTAACAGTTTTGATGATCATCAGTGTGTTAGTGACGAAATCGGCGTTTTTTAGGTATCAATAAAATCTATAGTATCAGAGCTATGAAATTGAAACTTTTTATATTTAATTAGTCTATTGGTAACATTATATCCTGAGAATTTGAACGATCTGGTATATCGGGAAGTAAAGTTATAAGGGTTAAAAAAAACGACGAAACACTTCGAGAAAAGGTAGGTAGTGCCCTTGCGCTTCGCTTGGCTCGTCTTGGCGGGGGCACGACTTTGCCCCCAGATTACTACCGTAAGTACTATTAGTTATTCTGTGTTACTACTAGATAAATCGCAGTGGTGACACACTGTATTCTGAATGCGTCACCACATGGAGATGTCGTTTAAGTTCTACTAACGTTCATATGTCTTCGAAATCTTAAGCTCATATTCCTAGACTTACTAGTTTCACCAGTTTTACCTGAATATCAGTTTTTCAACGGAGCAACGGGCATCGGACCTCCGCAACCTTGAAGGCAAACTGAATTCGAAGACTGAACTAGTTTTAAATATATTTGAGGCCACTGACTCTCCAGTAACGATTGCCATAGATGTTCTTAAGATATTTGATGTGAATTAACATAATGGGAAAACGTAACAAGGCCTATGTTACTCTACTTATTGCTATTACGCCACCCATTACATAAAATTAAGTCGATGTGTAGAAATAAATTTCAAGTGGTAAATCAGGTTGCTATCATTTTAAAGCAATTTGTAATATGTGTTTTAGACATTTTTCATTTAGTAACTTTTCACATTTCGTTGCAAAACATAATTATTTGAGATCGAAACAAATAGCTCGCACGTTTAAGAATTTAGTAAAAAGCTCTTACAATGCCGAGGGTCAGATGGTTGTAATAAAAATAATTATATTTTCAATTACGTATTTATAGCCTATATAAGTTTACATAACTTATTATGGGTGTCATATATAATATAAACATAGCTGTATTTTATTTAATTGAATTCTCTAAAATAAGGTATAAGCTATCGTTCAGATTCAGAGAGAAGCAGAGACATAATACCTAGTTGTCTATGAAATATTAATTATATCAAAAATAAATTAAATTATAAAGCTTTTTAAAAACAAGCTTTAACTGGAATGTCTCTAGACGAATCAAACGAGTCCAAACTCGATGATGTTGCGACGTTTTTTTACCGAGTTCCTATGGCCACCTTCCAGCTCCAGCATCAGATCAGCGCCATGTCATTGTAATATTGCATTGTCACGCTGTATACATATGCTTGCAAAATTTCAGCAAAATCGGTTGAAGATATCTGGTTAAAAATTGAGTTGCAAGATTCCACCCGAACATACAAGCATACATACATACATTGCAAGTTAATGAAAAGCTTGTAATAAATCAAAATGCTAGTTGTTTCTGTTGTGATATTTAGATTAGTTGAGGTTAGAAAGCCTTTAGAACAGTGTGTATGTCTTTGTAACGAAATCTATCGATGTTGTTTTATCACTTTCACTCACTGATCTGATTGACTTAAAAATAGACAGTGTCTATAGATGATAAAATAATTTCGAAATATACGACACGGTTACTGCTTTCTGCACCTACCGTCAAAAAAATTGTCACACTTGTGTTAGGAACTATTTCTATATTGTTCAAATAAGTTACCTGTGTAAATAAATTATGATTGTCGAATAGATTTAGTTAACGTACGTAATTACGTAACTTAACGTAATAAGACATTGTCAATAAATGTTTATTCTCTATTTCTTTTGTGGCAATACGCTTGCGCAATGCGCATGAAGTCATTCATGCGCTCGCACCCTACAGTGACGAAAAGTAGGGGAAGTCATTGTGGAGCGCAGAAGCCATTTTTGTATGCAATCTCATCCAAGGGTTCGTACTAGTCATTCCTTGCTAGGGTACACCTGGTCCCCTGGCTTCTAGTACCCGAGACGGCGGGTCAAAAAAAGATAAAAAAAGGGTTCATACTAGTCAAACGAATATTAAATAAATTTAATGTAAGTTACATATTAACCGGTAAGTGATCATACCTTATAAGAAGTACCTACTAGTAATGTGAAAATGCTAAGCTAATGTAGAGGTAAAACAACGTTATATATACGTAAATATATATATATATATATACGTAAATGTTTGAAAATCAATTGTTGAGTTTCCTTACACTTGTGTCAGTCACTTTAAGTCACTTATATGATTAAAGTTAAAGTAATGTCGTACTTTGTGACCAGTTTACTTGTTTTCTCCTGTTCCAAAATAAAACGGCTAAGTGCGAGTCGGACTCGCACACGAAGGGTTCCGTACCATTATCTATAAAAACGGCAAAAAGAAACACGTCTTTTTTTTATTATTGAATAAGGGGCAAACGAGCAGACGTATCACCTGATGGTAAGTGATTACCGCCGCCCATGGACACCCGCAACACCAGAGGCGTCACAAGTGCGTTGCCGGCCTTTTAAGAAGGAGTACGCTCTTCTGTATGGGAGGAGATAGTATTTGTTGTTATAGCGGCCACAGAAATACACCATCTGTGAAAATTTCAACTGTCTTAATATCACGGTTCATGAGATACAATACAGCCTGGTGTCAGACGTACGGACAGCGGAGTCTTAGTAATATGGTCCCGTTTTATCGTTTGGGTAGGGAACCACAAAAAGGTATTGAACTGCCTATTTAATATTCTATTATTTGCTTTGTCTTTTTCTATGTGTATATATTGCGTGTATACATTTATTAATCGCGTATGTCACCTCCGTTGTTGTTGGTTGCATGGTCAAGAATGCACATTGCATCAAATTTTAATTATTTTAGTGTTTAATGTTTTCAAAGCATTTTTTTTATTAAATATACTGAGAATTAAAAGAGGTAACTAAATAACAAAATGCATAGCATAGCATATTATACGTCAACATGAGAAAAATATAAAATCATTAGACAGTAATAATGTAAGTGTAACTCCTCGTATCATTGCTGAGTTACGAGCAATGAAGGTCGCCCTTTCATTTATTTTTACTAAATGCATTTAATATATACGTATGCGAAAACCACATTTTTTTCAACTTTTGTCTGTCTGCCTGTTTGTTCCGGCTAATCGGCTAACGGCTGGACCGCTGGCTTTCACTGACAGATAGCTGATGTAATAAACAGTAACTTGACTACTTTTTTTTCAACTACCTTCGCCCCGCAGCGTTGCCCACGGTTGTAAAGGTACAAAAAGAACTGAGGGTAACATCGCGGGACTCAGCTAGTACTATTATAAAATAAGTCCAGGAAATTGCAGTCCGACACATTACTAATTAGTATTCACCTTGTCTAGATACACTAATATTATATTATTTATGCTTATATAAAGTTTACATTTTATATTATCATGAAATAAAATTACTAATAATACAATTATGTAAATACAATTATTTTAAGAGGCAACGGATACAGGAAGCATGAAACTCGCGGTTTGAGCTCTAAAAATTAAAGCTTATTAAATCCCCGTGATTGAATAACAGACCAAAATTTCGATTGTTACAGATCTGCAGTATGTTTCTAAAATTTATTGTGACTATCTGTCCCGACAGATTTCGTACTGTTGACATTTTCAGATGTTTTAATTAACCGACTTCAAAACCAGGAGGAGGTTCTCAATTCGACTGGTTACCTCATAATTTCGACTGGGTGAACTGATTTTGATGATTCTTTTTTTATTTGAAAGCTGGTGCTTACCATGTGGTCCCATTTCAATTTGGTCCAGTTCTGACATGTCATCCATGAGAAAACCATATAAGTCTTCAATTTGCATTATGTATGTGCGCGACAAATTGACGAATAACTCAATATCACGCAAACCGGTTTCGATGTTTTTTTTTATTTGAAACCTGGTGCTTCCCGTGTGGTCCCATTTAAATTTGGTCCAGATTGAAGTTGGTTTTTCTTTGTTAATTATATATTATAAATAATTTGTGATTATTAACTCTATGGTTTGTATGAGAATTGAGAAGTGTTGTTTTTGTTACATTGTGTTAACAAATTATACCTACTAACGCCATCTATTGTGTCTATTGTAAAATTAATGTGTCAATCTGTCGATGTGAATAAAGTCAGTCGTAAACCACAAGAGCACATTTTAATAGGTTATGGGCTAATATCCTAATTTCTTAAGTATTTTAGTGTACAGATTAAGAAAAGTGCAGAATCTTTGTGTTAAAAATGGCTGTGAGTTATATTTAAAGTGTTCCCAAACTAAAAGGACGGGAAAATTATGATGTGTGGAGTTTTGCGGCAGAAAACTTGTTGGTGCTAGAAGGTATGTTGCATTACATCAAACCGAGAGCGACGATCGAAAGAAAACCAGAAGAAGATGCAAAAACAAGGGCAAAATTGGTTTTAACAATAGATAGCGGTTTATATGTGCATATCAAAGAGACATCAAGTTCGCAAGAGTTATGGGAAAAGCTCAAGAATATGTTTGATGACTCGGGTTTTGCAAGAAAGATAACCCTACTGCGACATTTAATCTCAATACGACAAGAAAATTGCGATACAATGACTTCGTATGTAACGCAAGTAATTGAGACAGCGCAGAGATTAAAAGGCACAGGTTTTGCTATAACGGACGAGTGGATCGGAGCATTATTGTTAGCAGGTTTGCCAGAAAAATATTCTCCAATGATAATGGCGGTTGAACACTCGGGCATTCAAATTACCACAGACTCAATAAAATCAAAGCTGATTGACATGGAGGTTTCGAATTTTACCGATACGGATACCAGTGGCGCTGCATTCGCTACGAAAAAACCGTACTTCAGTCGAAGGAATAAATTTAACGCGACGTCATCAAAAGTGACAGATCATAAGAAAATGTTAACTTGTTACAAATGTAAGCAAAGTGGTCACTTTAGAAACCAATGTCCATTGTTGCAGAAAAATAAGCAATCAAATGCATTTAGTGTGGTATTTTTGAATGGAAAATATAGTAAACACGAGTGGTACGTCGACTCCGGCGCAAGTGCACATATGACGGCGATAAAAGATTGGATAAACAATGCAGATTACTCGCCGAGTTTATCAACTATTACTGTTGCGAACAATACAGTTGTGCCAGTTTTGTGTTCAGGAAACGTACAGATTACGACGAATTGTAATTTTGAAATTACAGTTAAAGATGTGCTATGCGTGCCAAGTTTAACAACAAACTTGTTATCAGTGAGTGAACTAATCAAAAATGGAAACAGTGTAATTTTTGAATCAAGTCACTGTTACATACGTAACAAGAATAATGTGTTGGTGGCAACTGCAGTGTCAACTAATGGTGTTTACAAGCTTCAGACTAAAGAGGCAGATTGTTTTTTAGCGGCACAGACAGCAGCAAGTGTAGAGATGTGGCACCGTAGGCTAGCACATATTAATAGTAATGATTTGAACAAGATGAAGAATGGGACCGTGAATGGATTGACATTTGATGGTACTAGTGACATGACGAAGAATAAATGTGTGTCCTGTTGCGAAGGCAAACAAGCGAGATTACCATTTTCACATGTGACAGAAAGGAGTACTGAGACACTACAGATAATACATTCTGATGTATGTGGTGCTATGGAAACAAAATCCATCGGAGGAGCCCGGTATTTTCTGTTGCTCGTGGATGATTATAGTCGCATGACTTCCATATATTTTTTAAAGAATAAAGATGAAGTATTTAGTAAATTCAAAGAATTCAGAATGATGGTTGAAAATCAACAAAATAAAAAAATTAAAATTCTACGTACCGACAATGGTGGTGAATTTTGTAACAAAGAAATGAAAAATTATTTGATTACAAACGGTATCAATCACCAGAAAACTGTTGCTTACACGCCAGAACAAAATGGTGTTTGCGAAAGAGCAAATCGAACGATTATTGAGAAAGCAAGATGCATGATGTTTGATGCAAAGCTTGGAAAACAGTTCTGGGCAGAGGCAGCAAACACTGCTGTATATCTTAAAAACCGCTCACCCACTACAAGTCTTGAAAACATGACACCATATGAAGCGTGGTACCAAAAGAAACCAGATGTAAGTCACATACGTTTGTTTGGAAGCCCGGTAATGGCTCACATACCCAAAGAAAGAAGATTGAAATGGGATAAGAAAGCTGAGCAGTACATTCTTGTTGGCTATGCAGAAAATGTAAAAGGATATCGTCTTTATGTTCCAAAGAAAAATGAAATTACCATTAAGAGAGACATAATAGTAATGGAAGGAAAACATGGTATTGAAAAAACAGAAGAGAAAGCAATTTGGGTTCAGAATGAAGAACAGAACTTGACTCAAAGAGAGGAAACTGAAACAACACATGATGTGCTGGAATCTAGCGTAGACAGCAGAGATTCAGTGGGGGATAACACCATGATGAATGAATCTCTGGCTAGTACAAGTTCTGATTCATCGGCTTATACGGATCCATATGAGACTTCAATTAACACTTCAGTTGACTCGGTTATATCAACAGATATTTCATCAAGAGAGTTAGAAGCTCTAGGAGGTGGTGAAGTAGTTGACAATAAAAGAGTGAGAAGACCACCAAATCGTTTTGGTTACACAAACATGTGTACTTTAAATAACTTGCCAGGAGCCGAGGAGATAGACTTCTCTGAAGCGCTGTGTGGACCTGAAGCAGAGCAATGGAAGCTGGCCATGCGTGAGGAGTTGCAGGCATTTGAGTGCAATGAGGCATGGGAACTCATAGATGTACCAAGTGATGTTTCAATAGTGCAGAGCAAGTGGGTTTTAAACAAAAAGTTTGATATTAACAATAAAGTGAGATATCGTGCTAGATTGGTGGCTAAAGGCTTTTCACAAAGAAGTGGTATTGATTATCAGGACACCTTTTCTCCTGTGGTAAAACATTCTACCTTAAGAATGCTATTTGCTCTTAGTGTACAGTGGTGTATGAACATAAGACATCTTGACGTGACTACTGCTTTTTTAAATGGACACTTAAAAGAAAATATTTGTATGACTATTCCTGAAGGTTTTGAGTGCAAGGATAAAGGTAAAGTTTTAAAACTTAAGAAAGCTATTTATGGGCTTAAGCAATCATCTTTAATGTGGTATGAAAGGGTTAAAAATTGTTTACAAAAATTAGGTTTTAAAATTAATTGTCATGAACAGTGTTTATTTACAAAATTGTCTACTGATGTTAAAATAATAGTAGCAGTATATGTTGATGATTTTTTGATATTTTCTACATGTAAAAATGAGACAGATAAATTGATTAGTGTATTAAGTACAGAATTTAAAATAAAGGATCTAGGTTGTGTAAAACGCTATTTAGGTATGAGAGTAAATGAGGATAAGAAGTCTAATACCATTACAATAGATCAACAGCAGTACATTGAACAATTATTATTGAGATTCAGAATGTTTAACTGTAGATCCATAGATACTCCTATAGAATGTAAGTTAAATCTTGAAAAGGCAGAAAATTGTGTAACAGATGTACCCTATCAAAGATTAATAGGTAGTTTAATGTACTTAGCTGTCATGTCTCGACCTGATATTTCATATTCCATTAGTTATTTGAGTCAATTCAATAACTGTTATAATGAAACTCATTACAATCATGCTAAAAGAGTTTTGAAGTACTTACAGAAAACCAAACATTATTGTTTAAAATATAGTAAAGATAATGTTGAGTTAAAAGGTTTTGTTGATGCTGATTGGGCTAGTGACACACTGGATAGAAAGTCTTATACTGGCTTCTGCTTTACCATGTGCGGTTCAGTGATATCATGGCAGAGCAGGAAACAGAAGACGGTTTCTCTGTCTAGTACTGAAGCTGAGTATGTAGCACTATCAGAAGCAACTAGAGAAGCTATATATTTAAGAAATTTGTTTCATGAGATCACAGGTAGATTATGTACTGTTATGTTACATTGCGATAATCAGAGTGCATTAAAATTGGCAACCAGCCACCAATCACTCAATAGAACAAAACACATTGATGTACGACATCATTATGTCAAAGATGCTATAAAAAATAATTTAGTAAAAGTTATATATGTATCAACTCAGAATATGCCTGCAGATTTGTTGACAAAAGGCTTATTGTCAAATAAGCATCATAAATTCTTAGAAATGATAGGTATTGTTCCTCAGTAAAATTATTAGAGTTTGTGTTTTGAGTTTATTTAAATATTTTGTTAAGTGGGGGTGTTACATTGTGTTAACAAATTATACCTACTAACGCCATCTATTGTGTCTATTGTAAAATTAATGTGTCAATCTGTCGATGTGAATAAAGTCAGTCGTAAACCACAAGAGCACGTTTTAATAGTTTTTACTATTTTTCACGCAATTTTTACGTTTTCTCACTCCATAACAACCCTTTTTTATGCCTTAACGACAATATTTAAAAAAATCGAATTTGTCAAGCGGTTTTCAAGTTTAGCGCTTATGTGCGTGCGCAAAACATTTGAACAGTTTTTACTCCCACTATGAGTTATGTTACTTGAGAAATAAATAAATTTAATTAAAAAGCTTTTTAAAAACGAGCTTTTACTGGAATGCCTCGAAACGAATCAAATGAGTCCAAACTCGATAATGTTGCGACGTTTCTTTACAGAGTTCCTATGGCCACCTTCCAGCTCCAGCATCAGATCAGCTTCATGTCATTATAATATTCTATTGTCACGCTGTATACATATCCTTGCAAAATTTCAGCAAAATCGGTTGAAGATATCTGCTTCAAAATTGAGTTGCAAGATTCCACCCGAACATACAAGCATACATATTTACATTGCAAGTTAATAAAAAGCTTGTAATAATAATAATGAAAATAGTGCCGTGAAAAGACGTCTATGTATTCCTGGCCGATCTCTACCACGGCAGTCACTTTCAAAGAAGACCAGCTAACTACGAAGAAAATATTGTAGTGCACAAGTGTGTGCGCAAACACAGGTGCACTCTCTGTTCCCTCATTCTCACAATCCTATAAGACGGCTAGCATTACCACATAAAAAGTAAGTAAAAATATTGACAATAAAATACATAATACAGAATCAAAAAGCTAAGTAGTGAAATTTCGCGTTGTTAAATAAAGCTCAAGCTAATTCTGAGGTGATTAAGGTCGATAAATGAAATTACAGTATTACAACAATAACACCTGGTACCGTTAGTTATGAAATGCACACTGTGACGAAAACATTTTGTATCTCGAACACAACCTGTTTTTATAATGACGTGCCATTCAAGTTAAGGCGACATTCTTCTAAATTTCTTAATATTTTACATTTATCTATTAATTCATAATTTGCAATAAATCAAAACTGAATATGCCATTATTCCAGCTTCAAATTTGGCAATATATAACATAGTACTCTCGCACTCAGAAAGTATTATATACAAATAGTTTTAGTTCAATTAGCCAGATACACTTTAGTATACGTATATAATCGTATAAGTCAAAGCCAATGCTAATCAGATGTCATAGCAAGAATTAAACTGGTTGGTATCCTCAAATAAGTATAAATTCCATCTTAAGAGATATTTTTTTATTTGGTACAACAGTTGAAAGTGATCTTATGGACAGTCGGACAGTTGAAAGAACATAGTTGGAAACCTTTTTCTTGTTCAGTATAAATACTGAGGAAAAATTACTTTAACGATATCGGAGACAACATACCAAAGACCACACTTCTGGTAAATCAATAAATAATAAATTAATGATGATTTCAACTTATTAATTAATATTTGTTTGGTTTTTTTAACTAGGAAAATTGACAATGTACAACTGAGCTATTCCAGCATTAAAATGCTTTACATCTTTTGCCTCCATTCAAGTAAATAAATAATGAAATTTACCAGAAGCACTTCCCTGTAATATTTTGCGATTTGATTCATAGATAAGAAGTCTTATGAAGAAATCTTATATCGTATGTGTGAAGGGCCAACGAACGTTAACGGTTTTACCCGACTACGGGGAAGCTCAAACGAATATACGTTATAGTTTTGACAGTCGCTGTAGGTATATTCCACAGTAACCCTAAGCTACTGTACCGATTTTAATAAATGAGGTGTCAACAGATTCGCAATACTAAACTATATTTTCAATGAAAATATACACTGCAATTTGACTTTAATAAGTATTCAAGAGATTTACCTATCTCTGTCACAGAATAACTAATAGTACTTACGTACAGAAGTGTCACTGTCGAACAAAAGTCAAGTTTAGGCATACATTTTTTTCAACTCGGCCACCTCGCAAGCGAAATTAAATCTTGTCGTATTACCCGAGTGTTCAATTTCGTTAAACACCACTCGATTTACAGCAAAAGCCCAGGGTGCCCACTTGCTGTCGATTAGGTACATTTTAGAATAAATAATAAAGATAACACCTTTAGTAACAAAGTAAGTAAAAACGTTTTAACAAACATGACACTCCTGTCTACTACTGATCCTGTCCTGTCCTACCTGTCGTACTGGGTACCTATTTGATTTTTTATTTACTTTAAGTATATATTTTTATTTTATTTATTTATTACACAGAGAAAAACAAACTGAATTACAATCTCTGTCCCCCAAAACCTGGTTAATGGTTTGACTGGGAGATCGAGTCTCCGTACAATTATGAACTTATAAAATAGTATTATTAAAGAAAACTAACAATTTGGAAAACAAAACTTACAACTATGGAATTAAGAAATTATTTTTAAACTTTTAAACGTAGGTACAAAAATTTATTATGTATATTGAATCTAATGAATACTTTTTTAGATTCTTTCTAAAAGTATTTTAATTTGGTTCCTCCCTGATGTCCGCCAGCAGACGACATTAGATTGTAAGGTTTTTTTAGAGTTTTGTCACCATAATAATTATGCGTTCTTTGCACAATTACCTAATTGCCGTCACTAAGCGAGAATTTTTTGTAATGTATTAATACATGTCTGTTTTTAACATATTTTTAAACAACTAATTAAATAATTTTATTGCTAAGTAACTACAAACATAATAGTTCGTTTCGTAGTCATTTTTCACAGTAAGTACACGTAATATTCAACTTGTTTACGCACGACGCGACGCGGCTAGCGTGCGAGCCGAGCGCCGAGTGGCAACCATTGCCTAGTAGTCCTTCCCGGGAGGCGCTCGGCGGAACATAACTAAACTGAGAAGTGAAACCCCCCTGTCTCTGTATATGTTAGGTGAATAGCTAAGTAATAGTGGAATTGTTACATAAATCTAATTGAAAGTTTAAAAATTCTTAAAATTTTGTTGAAATCCATATATGTATATAAAAATTCGCTGATTCAAAGGTAGTAGAGCCACGCTGATTTCAGCACGAACGGGCCGGCTCGACCGGGGCTGTACTACCCTCGCACAGAAAATCAACGTAAAATGACAGCAGCAGTGCTGTCGTGTTTCGTTGGTGAGTGCGAGACCGAAGGCCCAAATAGTCTAGTCAACAAGTTCCATACTTGTTGATTAGACTAAAAGATGCAGAAGCATCACTAGGCCGCCATGGTGTGGGTCACCATGCTGCATTGTTGCTGTTGGATTTCGAACGTCATTATAATGGCAACATTTTTGATTGTCACTTTTATTTTCTTGTTTGACGTTTTGACGTTTGAGGTTAATGTATAAAAAGGACTAGAATGACGCGTGTTGAAAACGGCCGACGATTTGTTGTTTGAAAACCGTAATTAATTGATAGTAAGCTAATAGTATTGTCCAGGTCGTGGACTCGCGAGTTTTGTAGGCGCGTTCCGCGATAGCTGAAGCGAGTGAGTTGTAATTCGAATATCCGCGATAGCTGATACGAGTTTGTTGTAATTCGAATACCTTGGAAGTTGTACAGCACTTTAGGAGTTCATGATTGTGTGGACGTATCAAGACAAAGCAGTGGGGTACCCCGTCAACGGCGCCGAGAACACGGAAGCCACACAACTCCAGTAAGTGCTTGATGATTTTAGTTTAGATTAAGAACACGGTGAATCGCCGTAAAGCTCATTCTACTCGCCAATGAATTAGGTTAGTGATTGAATGTCCTATCTATGGGTCCTAAGACATCTCAAGTATCACAAAGTGATCGCTATCATTGGTGGGAAGAGTGAACAGTTGCATTGTCTGCATTCGCAATGAGTATGGTGGTCACCACTCTTGGATTCTGCTTATGCTTTCCATCAGGCAGAGTAGTAATTTTGTAGGGCCAAATTAAAAAAAGAAAGTTGTGTAGTGTCGTGGGACATTAGATAGGACCGAAGTTCATTATCAAAAATACAGATGGCGCTATACTAAAATTTTCGTTCACGAAATAACTAAATAATTACAGATAGCGTTATATTAAATTTTTCGTTCACGTTCTTTAAAAACCACAAAATTTTCTTAACACCTTTATTTTATTTAAAATGATTTATAAAAATATATTATAAGTTCTATGCGAGGTATAAAGAAAATAACTATTCAGGTATACATTTTTTATTATGATTTTTATCGATTAAACAAAAAATTCAAACTAAACTTTTCACTTGTTTTCGTTCACTAAATAAATAAATAAATATTTCTTTCATTTTTTTTAAATACATACATTTTATATAGAAAAATCCATACTCCTTAAAAACAAATATTTAAAGTTAAAAAAAAAAATTGATCCTACCCGGGATTCGAACCCGCGACCTCAATCACATAATTCTCATACGCTACCATTTTGACACCGAGGCCTCAATCTTACGTTCTGGACGTTTTTTGCCGGCTAGGGTACCCCTCCGCAACGCCCCATAAGGAACTTCGTTCCAAAAAAAAAATGAATCGCCGCGAATGTATGTACTTATAACTTATAAATTCCGATCGGCTGTACCAAATTAAATAATTCTTTTTTTTATGTGTTCGTTGTTGTTAGGAAAAAGTTTGTGTACAAGAAAAATTAAAAGTTACCGGGAAAAGTCTTTTTCTTGGTAGGCGACTGTACACTGCCTGTGGGAAGCTGAAACAGATATGTAAACATGATGGTACGAAGTTCGCCGTGTCAGCTAGTTTAATTTAACGATCGATATGTACTCAACAGACATTACGTTTTTAAAGTAACCTATAATTTTCTACGTTAAACTCGTAAAGGCAATTGTCAAAAAAAAAATGACACAGTACAAAAACACATTGACAGGTGTACACATTTTTACAATTTTAAGTTTACTTAAGGAATGTGTTACACAAAAGGTACAGAAACTGCATTCCAAATTAGGCTAACAGTGAAATACCATGTAAGTACGTACGTTTCAAATAAAGTGTCAAATCATTTTTCTTGGCGATTGTACTCGTAGTAAGTTATCCAAGGCTCTGGTTTATTTACCTTTGAATGAATTCATACGTTATTAGATAGGCACCGTGGCCGCATGGCTTACAAGGTCCCTTTTATTTTAGTGCATATCAAGTTGGTCGAATTAGACCGTAAAACTGTGCGTATTTAAATAAAGAAGTAAGTAGTTTTACTTTATTCAATTATTATTATTTATTTGGAGATATTATTTATATTATTAGATTATATTATATTATTATTATAGATATTATTTAAGAGGTCGATCAATTGAATTACATGTAAAAAAATTGTTCATTCCATTTATATTTCTAAGTGAGACGAGAGGAAAATTTAATTATTTTTTTTGATAAAATAGGATTTAATTACAATTTTAAAAAATATGATATTATCCATACTAATATTATAAATTCGAAAGTACCTCAGTCTAGACAGACTGAGGTACTTTCGAATTTATTGGACATTTATTAGACAGACGTCTGTCACGCTTTCACGGCTAAACTGTTACACCGATTTTAATGAAATTTGGCATGGAGATACTTTGATTCTTGATGAAGGCTATTTTTAAACGGGTTTTAAACGGTTTTATTTAACTTACCCTGGTTGTTTATTTATTTTTTTGTTTGGGTCAAATCTAGTTATTGAAATTTGACCCCCTTCCTGTTGACAGAATGATCTTAAATTTAGTACCCACCTTTAGTTCTGGTGATAATACAATTATATAAATTCTGTTTCATTGTAAATCCAAGATGGCCGCCGCTACAAAATGGCGGTTTACAAATTTTGTCACGACTACCTCAATATGGGTATCAAACGAAAGGGGTTGACTAGAGAATACAGATGAGAAGTACTATGTAATGTAATTAAAAACTAAAACTTGAAAATAAAACATATGTAAAAAAAAATTAAACGATTTTATTGAAAATAATGTACTAAAAGATAAAAAATAATTTGGTAAAAATATTCGGTATAAAATCATTGCGCGTAGCGTAAACTGAGATGACTGGATGGAAACACGGGCCCAACGATTTATTTTTAATAAATTATTTTTTATCTTTTAGTACATTATTTTCAATAAAACCGTTTAAATTAAAAAAAAAAATTACCGCTATAACCGAGATACACTCGAGCCGCGGGCAAAAAATAGTTCTAAATAATTGATGATTATCTTAAGATACTGGTCGCAAATTTAATTATTTACATTACAAATGATTGGCCGACACTACCATTATGAAATAAGAAATGATAAATAGAATAGTTATATTGTTTTTTTTGAGTGGAGCTATAGTAAAATCAAAACTTAAATTAAGCTGCGTTGCTACTGTAAACGACTTCACATGATCTTTAAATTTATAACATATCTTGTGAAATATGTTTAATTGCTTTATTTCTTAAATCAACAAAACGAATCGCTCACATTAACAGAATTTATATAAAACATAATCCTCTGAGAGCTTTATTTATATCTATCTATATAAAAAAAAAATATATATATATATATATATATATATTTATGTTTGCATAAATTCGTTGCGTTACGTTTTTAATTCACGATTTTGAAACATTATCATATTTTTTTTGTTAGATGATTGTTAAAGTAAATTACTATGTCTTACAACTTTTGTATGTTATTATGTGATAGTAATGCTTACGGAGAACCGAAATAAAAGTATTAAACGCTGTACAAAATAATCTTATTAGCCCACCTAAATATTGCAGTATTCAAGGCAAACTACTTTACATTATGAAATTTTCTTCTAACGAAATTGTATTAAGATATAATAGTAGGTTTATGACCTACTAAAAATGTTTTATGCATTTATCTATAAAATTAAACTTTTGTTTAAGTGATCTTCTATAGGAAATACATTAGAATACACTTTTGGATTGGCGTTAATGTCAAACTTATGGAGTTTTTTGCCGGTGTTTCGCTATAGGAATGACAATCCTTTTTCGTGCATACAGCTTTGTGTAGTCATTATTGTAACGTTTCGAAAGTGCCTGAAAAAGCCTCCTTGAAATATAAGCTTTTTAATTTGAAATATTATTATACGATCTTATAAAGCATTGCTAGCTATTGATAGTTACTTTGCTCGCGTGATTATTTCTCTTTCATGTTTTTACTTCAAAAATGACAAAGTTCACAGTTAATAGAGCCACGCTGAACAAACGAACGGGCCGACATGACCGGTGCGGTACGACCCTCGCACAGAAGATCAACGTAAAATGTGTTTCGTAGGTGAGTGCGAGACTGGAGGCCCAATAATGCAGAAGCATCTCAATAGGCCGCCATAGTGTGAGTCACCATGTTGCATTGTCTGCATTCCCAATGAGTATGGTGACCACCACTCTTGGCTTCTGCTTATACTTTCTATCAGGCAGAGTAAAGTCATTTAGGCAGAACCAATACATAATAAAAATGAAAAAAATCCTACCCTATAGTGGGTTCTCGGAAAATAAAGCCTCAGCAGTCTAAATTTCAAGTTTATAGCACCAGCAGTTTAGACTATGCGTTATTCAGTCAGGCAATCAGGGCAAGTAATTTTATCTGATCTTATAAAGTAATTACTTAATCAATTGAAAATAATAATTGAGTAAACACTAATTATGAGAACGTTATTTCACCGTACCTTATACATTTACCTTTTTAAAAAAGAAATAAGCCAACCAGTCAAAAAGTAATTAATACTAACATAAACTAACTTTAACCAAACCATAATTAGCAAGCTAACGAAAAAAATCCATGGGATTGATTTTATTACAATAAAAGTTAATAAATTTATAATGCCATTTTCTTTTGCAATCGTTTGCAATGAGCACGCAATTGCAAGTTTGCCGCTGTCCTAGTACGTAGGCGTTGCCTTTAATAGGCGAGTACGAGTAGTAGTGGAGTGCCGTAAGGCACAAAAATTGTAAGACCTCGGAACCCAGTGCCAATCAATGAATCTGTATAACGAGGGTTTGACAGCGTTATTAAAAGCTCAAATAAACACTGTGGCACTCAGGGACTGCCGCGGTAAAGCTATTGCATAGCATTTTTTATCAACTTCTGCAATTATATATTTTTTTTTATTTTCTAATTATGCAGTATTTTATTTTCTTTGAACATGTATACTTACGGGGCGCACATGCGGCGAGTGTGGCATTATCAAGATATGATAGACACCTACACACCTATATACTTTCTCACAAACAGCTGCTTACGTATTCGTCCGATTTCGGAGCAGCTCTTCTCGATCCGTGCGAGCTTCGGGTGTTAGGTTCTATTTTCGTTACGAAATTTCTTGATTCGGTCACCGCGGTCAAAGCCCGTAAAAAAAAGCTATGCAATAGCTTAAAAAGTTAAAAAAAAGAATTTGCCCGATCTCGATTACAACAATTTTTACCAAAAATTTACTGAAAAATGAGAGGCAGAAGGGGCAACAAAATGTTTATAGTAAACATTTCATATTTATATTTAATCAATTATATTTGCAAAAAAATAATAATACAATTAGTTTATACTAAGTTAAATAAGTTTTAAATTTTATATAGATTTCGAATGAGAACTCAAATTGCAGTATACGAATATTTTAAACTAAAAAACTATTTACCATTAAGTTTTGATCCAGTTACATTTAATTATCATCATCATCTGCCTATCGCAGTGTACATTTAATTATACACGTGGTTACATAAATCACCTTGATAATAATCTATACTTATAATAAAAATGTAACAGGTCAAATTCTGTACATTGAAGATATTTTGAAAATTTTTTTTGGAGGGCACTCTGTTATCGATACTGAAACGAAAACTATTTTTTTTTTCATTTTTGTCTGTCTGTCTGTCTGTCTGTATCTTGGCCGCGCATCACGCCGAAACTACTGAATGGATTCAAATGAAACTTGGCATGATTTGAGTTCATACTCCGAGGTAGGACATAGGATACTTTTTGTTCCGAAATTCCGGACGGTTTCCTTGGGACGGGAGATGAAAGTCAAAATGTGTAATTAATTGTAATTCATTAACGAGTAGTCCGATTGCAATAATTCTTTTTTTGTTAGAAAGGAGATACTCTGAAGATTGTAGCATAAAGTATTTAATTTATCTCTATCTATTGGAAAAAAAATTATAAAGAATTTATCATTACGTAAAACAACATGTAGCGACACCTATTGCCAGCCATGCGTAATTAATAACACTTTGATTAATATATCGTGGAATAATCGTAGAACGTATTACGTATAATTCGGTGTAGCATTAAGTATTTGATTTATTGCAACCTCTCTATCCATAGGAAAAATAATATCTATATCTCTCTGTAGACGTCGAATCTGTGTTTGGTTGTGCCCGCATGACTTAAATATTCAAAATAATCGTGGGAACGTTTTATGCACAAGCATTGTGATTAATGTGGTATATAGTTAGTATTTGATAGGTAGGTATTTGTTTTATGTTCTCTCTTTCCATAGAAAGGGTTGATTTAAATTTTCTTGAAAAATTTCTTTGCTTAAAACAGCGACATCTTTTGGAATCAAGTAACTAACTTTACAATAGGTACGTAATATGATTACTCTTTTTAACGTATAATAAAAATGTAACAGTTCAGTTCTGTACATTAAAGAAATTTAGATGATTTTTTGGGAGGGCTCTCTAATCGATACTGAAGCAATTACATTTTCTTGAAAATTGTTTCTGTGCTTAAAACAGCGACATATTTTGGAATCAAGTAACTAACTTTACAATAGGTACGTAATATGATTACTTTTAAACGCATAAGAAAAGTGTATAAGATCAATTCTGTACATTAAAGAAATTTAGATTTTTTGGGAGGATGCTCTTATTGATACTGAACCAAAAACTAGAATGCCATAAACGTTAAATGGTCATTTATAATTATGATATTTATTTTAAGTTTAAAATACTTGAAAGAGGAGTAAACATATAACATAATAGTTCATCATAATTTACCAGAAAATGATACAAAACATCTTTATGATAGGTATATAGGTATAGGTATGATAGGTTATGGTAGTTTTTTTAAACGAAGTTTTTTTTTAGGATTTTGTCAGGTTATAGCATAGGTATAAGCAGGCGATTTTTGTTGTACCTAAATAATTAGCAAATAGTCTTTTGTAGTTACTAATTGGTTTTCTCGGTATTTTTAGAATTTTGTAAGGTTATAGCATAGGTACTTAGGTACCTATAATTTACTTTTTTATAGGATTTTGTTAGGTTATTGGTATAGGCATAGGTAAGCAGATGTTTTTCGTTGCAAATATTTAATTACTTAGCCTTATTTGTTGGTGTTTTAATTTCTTTTAGTAAGTTGTAGATACCTTCCATTTTTTTCGTTGAATTAGTTGTAGATACTTAATTAATTTAGTTTTATTTACGCTTTGAAAATAAGCTTCATTCGATATGTCTAATTTTTCATTTAACTGTAGTGATAAATTTAACATTGTTTTTCGTATTCGATTTTATCACATCACACTAATTTATAAAAGCTAATGTTTGTGAGGGTGTATGTTTGTTACTTCATCACGCAAAAAGCACTGGACGGAATTGGATGAAACTTTACAGTAATATAGCTTACTAGCTGTTGCCCGCAGCTTTGCTCGCGTGGAAGTTGATTATTTACAATATATTTAATTAAAACTGTGTAAGTATGTATGAATAATTTATTCATGTTTTTAAACGTAGGCACCTATTTATTTATTTTTAATCAATAGCCCATTAAAAAGGATTTCATACTTCGACCCTTATTTTTAGCCCTTTAGAAATAGAATTCCCATAAATGATGATATAGGTATTAATTTATTTGTACTTAAAAGCCTAAGGACAAAGTTTCAGGCTACTAAATTAAAAATGACTGACTTCCAAAGTAATCTACTTACGACATTTCAACACCTAATTCACCCCTTAGGGGTAGAAATATCATTTATGGGATTTCCTTTTGAGGGCGCTCTGGTTCCCTGGTTTTAGAACCCGAGACGGTGTGCGGTTTTTAGTCGGTTCGAGTCCGACATAACCACCAGTTGGTGATATCCGAGGGAATTTCCGCACAAAAAGAGAGGTAGATATAATATCCAGAGACACTTAGTATCTACGCGTTTTTAACTATTAGCCCAAAGATAATTTTTCATGTTTCTAACTTAAAAAAGACGGACTTCCATACAAACTTTCAACCCCTATTTTACCCTCTTACGGGTAGAATATTGGGAAACGCTTAAATACGTATCTCCTATTTTTTTATCAATAGCCCTAAAATAAATTTTCATGTTTCTAACTTCAAAACTGACGGACTTCTAGACTAACCCGCTTACGAAATGTCAACGCCTATTTCATCCCTTCAGCGTAGAATATCGAGAAAGGCCTAAATACGTATCTATTCATTTTTAATCAGTAGCCCAAACCAAAAGAAAAGTTTCATGTTTCTAATTTAAAAATGCCAAACAAAGTTCAACCCCTATTTCACCCCCTTAGGGGTACAATATTAGGAAACGTTGAAATACATATCTACTAATTTTTATAAGTAATCCAAAAATAAAGTTTCATATTTCTTAAATAGCCCTAAAATAAACTTTCATGTTTTTAACTTCAAAGATGACGGACTTCCAGACTAACCTACATACAAAACGTCAACCCCTATTTCACCCTTAAGGAGTAGAATATCCGCTCTATCTATCAGAAACGCTTGAATACGTGTTTACTCATTTTTAATCAGTAGCCCAAAAATAAAGTTTCATGTTTCTAACTTAAAAAATGACGGACTTCCATACAAAATTTCAACCCCTATTTCACCCCCTTGGGGGTAGAAATTCCAAAATTCCTTCCTTAATGGGTATTTACTTAATGAAACGATCATACTCACCAAATTTTGTATTCCCAAGTTTAATAGTTTCCGCTCGGCGATGATGAATCAGTCAGTTAGTCAGTCAGGACATGTTATTTTATAAGTATAGAAGATACATCAGATTAACACATAGGTTACTGTTTGCCGCGATAACCGACATACACGCGGGCGGAGCCGCGGGCAACAGCTAGTTCTCAAATAAAATCAAGTACCTAATTTTATTATTGGGCACTTGATTTTGTTTTTAACTTTTTATAATTGCATGATTTTTATAAATGATGGCTGCATACTAAGTTAAATAAAGATATCTTCAACCGATTTTCTGAAATTTTGCAAGCATATGTATATAGCGTGACAATACAATATTATAATGACATGGAGCTGATCTGATGCTGGAGCTGGAAGGTGATCATAGGAACTCTGTAAAGAAACGTCGCACCATCATCGAGTTTGGACTCGTTTGATTCATCTCGAGGCATTCCAGTAAAAGCTTGTTTTTTAAAAAAACTTTCCAGCCACGTCAAAATGCTCCGCAAACCATTTTACGTATTTGGTTCTTCCTTCATACTCCTGACGCTCATCTGTAACGATGTGATCAAGTGTGACGATAACGTTTCATACATTCAGAATCCAATTATCAACATATTAATGCAGTCAGTCTCACCGAAGTATACTCCGAAGAATCCACGAGATTTGTTTGACTTTTTAAGAGACAGCTATACTTTGCCGAACGGTGAGTTTACTTTATCTTCTTATTTATTTACATCTATACTATTATAAAGCTGAAGAGTTTGTTTGTTTGTTTTAACGAGCTAATCACAGAAACTGATGGTCCGATTTGAAAAAATCTTTCAGTGTTAGATAGCCCATTGATCAAGGAAGGCTTTATATCATCACACTAAGATCAATAGGAAAGAAGCAACAATGAAGAATGTTACAAAAACGGGGGAAAGTTATTACGCTACGGGCAATAGGAGACGTAAACGAGGTTGCGTGGGTCAGCTAGTATCTACATATTTATACGCGAAGCAAAAACTTTGTATTTCTTTTCACAAAAATAATTTAAAACTGTGCCAAATTTAATACTCCTCCGCGAAGGGTAACGCACCAGAACGGAACAGTTAAAGTTTATATGGAGGAGGAGTGCAGAAAGCTAAAAGAAATGAATTCTGATCGAATTTCACCCACTCGGCGACCAGTACTATTATAATTTGAAACATAGATTATAAGTGAATATGTAGATACTGTTCATAATCATCTTAAATTATTTTTTTACCTTCCTTACATTTTGGATGTACCTGAACACTTTTCTTCGATGACACTTTCATTTATTCTTTCTAAATCTGCCATTATTTCCACATTGTCCATCAATGTCAAGAATTTATTTAATGTCTTTATTCTTTTTCAAGTTCATAATGTCTGTTTCAATAGACATAATGGGACTGGATGATGCATATTGAACAGTGTAAGTGTGGGCGCACTTCAGACTCGACAAACTGTCTCCGACGAGACAGTTTGTCGAGGCTCGACGAGGTTGCCGTTAAAAGCGTTGTGTTAGGTGGGACCGTCGCACACCAAAGCTGTTGTCCACAAATTGTCTTCGACGAGACAGTTTGTCGAGGATCGACTAGGTTGTCGTATAAAGCGTTGTGTTAGGTGGGACATGCGTTGTGGAATTGTAATGCAGGAAGTATAAATAAATAAAAAAAAAGTAAACAAACACTCTTTAAAGGCGTAATATCCATAATCAAATCGTCCCTTCCCCTTCTTCGACCGTTTGTTCGGTCTCATGCGGTGTGCGTCAGCACAAGACAACTGTCCAAAACCGTCTTTTCGCGGACGGTCTCGTCAAAGACCATTTCCGTGTGCGCCCGGCCGAAGAGACTAAATATTGTCAGCGTCGACGACCAAGAAATGTGATTTAGGAATAAACAAAATAGAAATTAAGTATACCTACCTATGTGGCATATTTATATAAAAAGTATATATGTACATACATACCTTTAAACAAAGAATGAAACGTTGTTTTTAAAAATATATTCAGTGGCAAACATTCATTAATTCATTTGATTTTTATCAATTTAATAATTACAGTTGAATCTATACGCGTATTGAAATGAAGGCCTCGTACGAAATATATAATTATACTTAAGAAACCATCTTGTGAACTTCACAGTGTGATTAACATCAGGTGACTTGCTTTAATTTTTGTTGTTATTAGTGTCTTCAATCACAATCCATACTAATATTATTGATTCGAAAGTAACTGTGTATGTCTGTCGGTCTGACTTTTACGCTTTCACTTATAAACAGCAGCACCGATTTCAACAAAATTTGGCATGGTGATACTGATATGATTCTTGAAGCATGACAAAGGCTTCTTTTCATAATTTATGTCGAAATACTCAAAGTTACAGGGATGTAATTTTAATCTCATGATAATTCAATCTCAATTTTTCTGTTCTTTCAGGACTAAAATTTCCACTAGCAGAATATGACTACATCATAGTTGGTGCTGGATCATCTGGTTGCGTCGTGGCTTCTCGACTCTCCGAAGACCCTAACGTAACTGTGCTTCTG
Source organism: Diaphora mendica (assembly GCA_949125395.1). Classification (NCBI taxonomy): domain Eukaryota; kingdom Metazoa; phylum Arthropoda; class Insecta; order Lepidoptera; family Erebidae; genus Diaphora; species Diaphora mendica. The sequence continues at coordinate 15,250,068 of OX421330.1, forward strand.
TTAGAAGCCGGTCGACCGGAGAACTTTTTCACTGATGTCCCAAGTATAGCACCTTTCTTTCAACTGACGGAATATGCTTGGCCCTACTTCATGGAACCACAACCCGGTGTTTGTTTAGGTATAGAAACTTTTTAAATCTAGACTAATATTATAAAAAGTAAAGTTCGATAGTTTTCGAGAAATTGTAGTAGGTAATCTCTGGATTTACTACATCGTTTTTGAAAATTCTTATGCAACAGAAAGCCACATTATTTGTGAGTGACATAGGCTATAATTATGTATATTACGCAGAAAAATGATTACCGCAATATCCGACATACAAAAAGGCGGAGCCGCGGGCAAAATCTAGTTTTCTATATTTTTTTGTTACTAAGTTGTAAAGAATTTGCTTTTCCAGAAATTTTATGATTTGGAATTTTCTTTAGCTGCCATTGGTAGGTGAAAATGTTCAGTCTGTATTGTAAACCTTAAATAACAGTACTCAATTGAGCTGAATATTTTTTATGAGTAAGTATTTTACATTTCTTGACTAGTTGTAAATAAATTGCAATAAGTATTTTTTCAATAGAATGCGTTTTACTTAAGGTCATAGTCATGAATAATATTACAAGAAATGTTATACCTCTAAAGATGGATTACATGAATAATATTACAAGAAATGTTATATCTAAAGATGGATTATAGAGGAATGAAGTATAGTACAATGAAAGTTTTTCATCATTTATATTAATTTTAAAAAGTCGTGTGGTGTGGCGGGACACTAGATACGAACGAAGTTCCTTATCATTAAACATAATAATACATACAAGTTACAGATGGCGCTATACTAAATTTTTCGTTCACGCTCTTTAAAAACCACAAAGTTGACTTAACACCTTTTTTATTTAAAATGATTTATAAAAATATATAAAAGTTCTATGCGAGGTATAAAGAAAATAACTATTCAGGTATACATGCTTTATTATGATTTTTATCGATAAAAATAAAACTAAACTGGCCACCTAGTAATCTCTGAAACAAGTTCTGTCTAGAGTTACTCCGTACTTGTATACAACTTACAGATGGCGCTATACAAAATTTTTCGTTCACGAAATAAATAAATAAATATTTCGGACACCTAACACACAACGCCATCCAGTCCCAAGCTAAGCAGAGCTTGTGTTATGGGTACTAGACAACTGATTTAAATACATATATACTTTTTTTGTAAATACATATATGATTTATATTTTCTAGTGATCTTGTACAGCCCGTAATATACATGTATTTGAATGATAAAAATCATATAAACATCCATATAATTGTTGCTCGGAGTGATGTGAAAACCAGATTGATGTTGATAATTTTAATTCTTTTTTTTTTGGAACAGGAGGCAAACGAGCAGACGTACCTGATGGTAAGCGATTACCGCCGCCCATGGACACCCGCAAGACCAGTGGCGTCACAAGTGCGTTGCCGGCCTTTGGGGGATGGGGAGGGGGATGGGGGAAGGGGTTGGCGTATGGGCCTCCGGTATCCTCACTCACTCGGTGAAACAAAGCGCAAGCGCTATTTCACACCGGTTTTCTGTGAGGCCGTGGTATTACTCCGGTTGAGCCGGCCCATTCATGCCAAAGCGTGGCTCTTCCATATTATTTCAAATTTTAATTCTAAAAGTTATAAACTCTTACTTCTAGCGGCAGTCCTTATGACTGCCAATTTTGTTTTAAGTAGGGCACCCCCCTACCCTCTAGAAGCTAAGGGGCGGGCTGGAAAAATCTGAAAAAAGTCATGATGGTAATCCATAATGTGATGAACTTTGAAGGAAAACTATAACGTGTTAGATAACTTTGTTGGTTCAGAAACTATGAGGCTTAACTTGTGGAAATTTTCGATCAAAAATAACGAAAATGAATAAGTAAACATATAAAATATTAAGCATAAAATCATAACAAATACGTGACTAAAAAAAACCTTTTTAATGCATGGCCTGACACGCAATTGGCCAGTTTTTAATGTAAAGCAACAGAGTCTTAGACTTTAATTTTTATTTTTGACATTAATATCCAAGTTGATTCTAGGAATGGAGAATAACAGGTGCTACTGGCCAAGAGGCAGGTCTGTCGGTGGAACAAGTACTATAAACTACATGATCTATACCAGAGGCAGACCCGAGGAATGGAATAGAATTGCTAGCGCTGGAAACTATGGCTGGTAATTTTTGATTTTATTAAAATTATAAATATATGACATCGTTTTTACTATTATCTCGATCGAAAATGATCACAGGCTACTTACATACGGACAAAATTTCGATTGGGGTAGCTAACATGGGCAAAAAAACTTTTGAGCGTAAGACCGGGATAACGTACCACACAATTTGTAGGACAATGTGGCTGTTAAATTATATAAATATTTACTAACATTATTACTTAATGGAAAAAAATATTTGTCCTGCTACCCCTGTTAGCTACCATAATCGAAAATTTTTGTAAGGTGAAAGGTGTCCCCCTCATCAAAATGAAGCCACTCACGAAAAATTTGCTTGATAGTAATAACTTTTAAAATTTGTTCCGGGGATCCCGGACTAGAACGGCTGTAGCCTGGTAAGCATCTGGTGTTGATTCCTCCATTCTACATTCCAGGTCTTACAGAGAAGTTCTCAAGTATTATAAAAAATCAGAACGGTCACGTTTAGAAGGTCTTGAAGGATCCCCTTTTCGTGGCACAAACGGAGAAATGGACATCGAATTTGTTAAATACCGGTAAGTTCACTAACTTACCCCGTTCTCGGTTACATAATACTCGTACAATCAGATTCAGTTTATTTTAGTTTTTATTTTGATCTCTTTAATTTAAAAATTAAATGTAATTTTAGGGAGATAATACTTTGTAGAGGTGTAATACTCAGTATGGAGTATTCTTTCCTGAACTATTGCCTGTACAATTTGAGAAAGTGAATATAATTACTGAACACTTTCGCCATCTCATAACAACATAATCAAATTTTCCAGGACACCACTAATAGAAGCGTTTTTACAAGCTGGCAGGATTTTAGGCAGTCCAACTATCGATTACAATTCCCCGGAACAACTTGGATTCGGACATGTGCAAACCAATATCAAGAGTGGCAAAAGACTAAGTGCCGCTAAAGTCTTCCTTCGGCCTAACAAGAAACGCCCAAACTTACATATACTCCCGTTAACTACGGTGACCAGGGTACTTATTGACAAATATACCAAGACAGCCTACGGAGTACAGTACGTCAGGAATCGATTGAAAAACAAAGTAAGAGCTCGCAGAGAAGTAATATTGTCAGCTGGACCTATAGCATCTCCTCAGTTGCTCATGTTATCAGGAATAGGTCCGGAAAAACAACTTCAAAAACATGGCATTGGTGTAATACAAAATTTGCCAGTAGGTAGAACGCTTTATGATCATATCACCTATCCTGGTTTAATATTTCCACTTAACGTAACAAATATAGGCCTTAATGAAAACAGAGATGGAAATATACGAAATTTTAATCAGTGGCTGCAATTTGGCGACAATGTAGTTGCAAGTCCAGGTGGTGTTGAAGGTATTGGATATATCAAAACTCTGGCATCTGATGAGTTAGGTCAAATACCAGATATAGAATTGATAAGCCTTGGTGGATCACTTCTAGCAGATGGAGGGTCAACGGGAAGTAAAGCGATACGACGCGGGATGAGAATAACCGAACAAACTTTTAACGCTGCTTTCGGATCTATTGACAATACAGATGCCTACAGTGTATTTCCTATGTTATTACATCCTAAATCGGTTGGATATCTTGAGTTAAGAGACAGTAATCCGTTTAGCTATCCAAGGCTGCACGGAAATTATTTAACACATCCCCATGATGTAGCTACTCTAATAGCGTCAATACGATACATTCAGGCGCTAGTTGCAACTCCACCATTTCAACAGTTCGGGGCTAAGCTTCACAGAGCAAATTATCTGCAGTGTCCCGAACTTCCTTTCAATTCTGATGAATATTGGGAGTGTGCGATTAGGACACTGACAGTAACGCTACATCACCAAATAGCAACATGTCGTATGGGTCCAGAAAATGATCCTTTGGCTGTTGTGGACCCCGAATTACGGGTTCATGGGGTATATAGATTGAGAGTAATTGATAGCAGTATAATACCTAGAACTGTTTCAGTTCACACTCACGCTCCAGCAGTAATGATTGGAGAGAAAGGGTCTGATATGATTAAAGCCGCGTGGCATAATGTTTAACATGTTTTAGTTAAAATACTATGCTGCGAAGTCAGTATTATCAGATTCCAATATTAATTTTAGTCAGTCAATAGATTTACAATTTGAGTGCAATAAACCTTACCTCTACATATAGGCTATATATTCTGGATAATACCGACATTCTGATATATCATTCGTGCGTACTAAAGTAATGTAAGGGCAGAAGTTAATAATACGATTTGGTCTAAAATAGTATTTTAAAAAAAAGGTGTAGAGTCCCTCCGCGCGGAAGAAGTGACACCGCAGAATAATTAATAGGTGAAACTTCGTAATGTGCAACAGTGCTTTCATACCCCCTCCATGGTAGTGTTAAACGTTTGAAAATTAACGCAACCTTGTTGAATGTCGCATTAGAAGTTTCACTTCAAAAAGTAAAATAAGCCCTGTTTCTGTTATTTAATATTAGGTAAGCTAAATAAATTCTGTATATCTAGGACAATTTTTATCAGCTGATAGATGTACCTAGGTGTTATGATGAAAACAACCTTTTTTATAAGGTCTAGATATAGATACTATTATTTATTGTAGACTGTTCTTGAGTACCTTATTATTTTTATAAAAATATATATATAAATGTGCCAAATAAATATAATTAATACAAAGATACATTGAAATTCTTCATTCATAGCATTACTTTGTTTTTCTGAAGGTACTAAATTAATAAAAAGACGTGGAGTACCTCCACGCGGAAGGAGTGAAACTTCGTAATGTGCAACAGTGCTTTCAGACCCCTCCATGGTAGCGTTAAACGTTTCACGCAACCGCTAAACGTTTAAAAGTCGCATTAGAAGTTTCACTTCAACAAGAGAGCGCTAATTGTAAATGTTGAAGACCGTTTAATAAATCTTGACAACATTTAACGCAGAATGTTATAGCCATTTTGCTATACCAAATTACTAAGTATAAAAGTATTCAGAATGTACTACTACATAATTACAAGCTTTTTATTAACTTGTAATGTATGTATGTATGCTTGTATGTTCGGGTGGAATCTTGCAACTCCATTTTGAATCAGATATCTTCCACCGATTTTGCTGAAATGTTATAATGACATGGAGCTGATCTGATGCTGGAGCTGGAAGGTGGCCATAGGAACTCTGTAAAGAAACGTCACAACATCATCGAGTTTGGACTCGTTAAATTAAATTTATTTAATTAAATACTTGAAGGACCAAAGGCCTCAAAGTAAAATAGAACACACCAATAGCAAATAAAAACACGTACTGGAAGTTATGCCGTACAGAAACAATGTCTACGATGGGTAGAACGTATCTATAAGTTGATGTACGTAGAATATGATAATAGTGCCATATTCCACGGTTAATTATACAAAGGAGATGTCTATTTTTTGCCTCAGAATAATCCGAGATCATGTTTTAGTTTTTGCAATAAATAAAAGAAATGATGTATTTTGAGTAACTTATAAAGTCCGTATAAAATTTGGAAAAAAACTCAAAAATCATTTTAAAAAAGTAAAAACTAAAACCCAACTACGACAAAAAACGACGCTGAAAAAGTATGAAACAAGTTTGAAAAGCCGTAGTCAAACGTTGTTAAAGTGTTATGGTGCGTTTCTATGTAACGTGTGACTACGGCTTTTCAAACTTGTTTCATACTTTTTCGGTGTCGTTTTTTGTCGTAGTTGGGTTTTAGTTTTTACTTTTTTTTTATTTAAAATATTTTGTAGCCGTTATTAATATATAATACATATATATTTGAAATGTACAAGTAACGCCCTTTCCAATGATACCAAACACGGCATATTTATCTCAATTTTATTTTTTAATTCATTACTTTATGTCGGCTAGAGTGCGCCACATTAGATTCAGCGACACGTCATATAGCCTATAACCAGCAGACGATCAAGACGCTTCTAACGATACCTCATTTGTCCAGTTCTAATAAGTAGTTAAGGAACTATGAGGGAACAAATGAACAAACATACATACATACATACATAGCCTGCCAAAATCATAACCCTCCTTTGGCTTTGCCGTAGTCGGGTAAAAAAGATTTTAAGCGATGCTTGCATCTTGAATTTACTTTGAAAGAATTTTACTTGCCATATGGTAAAAACATGACGCAAAGTAGGGTAAAATATTGAATGAATTTTTATGACATGATTTGAGTTCATACTACGAGGTAGGACATAGGATAGTTTTTATCCCGAAATTCAGCACGGTTTCCTGGAGAGAGGGGATGAAAGTCAAAATATGTACTTTCTTGTAATTCAATAACACATACCTAGTCCGATTTCATTCATTCTTTTTGTGATAGAATGAAAAAAATAAAAGGCAACGGGAAAAATCTTTTATTTTCGTCCGCGACTGTACACTGCCTGTGGGAAGCTGAGACAGATATGTAAGAAAGAAAGAAAGAAATATGGCGGTACGAAGTTCGCCGGTTCACCTAGTATTCTAATAGAATGCAGTTATACGCATAAAAATAATGTATTTTCTTTTATTTTTATTCTATAAAACTAACCTTGTAACCAACAATGGACAGATGACATAATTGTTTTTAGAGATCTAAAACGTTGGAGAATGACACAATTTATTTTTCATGGACTTTCCACACGAATGGAGTCATGGGAATAAGCCAGTAGTATATATTTTGACATGAGCATAAAAAACCTAGACCTGACAGTATAACTTTCAAATATATTGAGAAAAAATGATGTTGTCGGAGTGATGTATTTTTTTAAACCTTCGTAACTTTTTTCAGTCTGCCTTGCTTCATAAACATTTTAAATTCTTTTTTTAGAAGATCTCAGCTATCAAATACCACTTATTTGATCTCCGTATAGTCTGGGGCACAAGCCCATACATTTTTTGGACATCTCCTTTGATTAAATTTACTAACACTATAGATATCTGTATTTCATCTGTGAGAATTGATATAATTATGGGTACTACTTCATTCCCCATCACAAAAAATAATAATTTGGTGTAAGTAATAGGATGTGAGATTTTACTTTTATCTATGTTTATTATGTGTATTATATTAGAAATTTGTAGTTTCATAAATTAAATTAAAAATCTTTTTAAAAACAAGCTTTAACTGGAATGCCTCGAGACGAATCAAACGAGTCCAAACTCGATGATGTTGCGACGTTTCTTTACAGAGTTCCTATGGCCACCTTCCAGCTCCAGCATCAGATCAGCTCCATGTCATTATAATATTGTATTGTCACGCTGTACTTGCAAAATTTCAGCAAAATCGGTTGAAGATATTTGCTTCAAAATTGAGTTGCAAGATTCCACCCAAACATACAAGCATACATACATACATTGCAAGTTAATAAAAAGCTTGTAAATATAGAGTCGTTTTGAAGTAACAAATTATTAATAGGTATGATTAAGTATTAAGATTACAGTTGAATATACAATATACTTAATTATTGTGTATACAAAAGTTTAGAACATTCTGATACGCTACTCATAACTCTTAATCGGATTTGGTTTTTGAATTGTATGAAATAAGCGTATCAGCTATGTAGTACCCCGAACCTATTTAATATTAGAAGTTTCACTTCAAAAAGACGTGGAGTTCCTCCGCGCGGAAGAAGTGAAACTTCGTAATGTGCAACAGTGCTTTCCTACCCCTCCATGGTAGCGTTAGTAGTATTAAGTTAAGGATAAATAATCATAAAGCATTAAAATATTTTCGACTGCACGGATAGCGTAGTGGTTTAAGCGGTCGCCACGCCGTTTTCTACTGCACTGAGTGTAGTCGGTTCATTCAAACCTCACATGGGACAACACTTTCTGTGATTTACAAATTATTGTTCTGAGTCTTGAAGCCCGTATTTTAAAAGGCGTCTCAGTCGTTAATCTAGTTTTTAAACTGATTTTAAGAAGAGATCTCTCGCTTGTTGGCACTTAATAGAACTTGATGCAATACATTCTAGAATTAAACTCACTTGTACTTTTTTCACTATTTTAATTAAGCTTACGCCTGACCGGTTTCGCCTTATGGCATTATCAAGGGTTAAAGAGTTTGATCCTAGAACGATGTTTATGTGTAAATCTCTTCTCAGGAATAGATTTTGACAGATGAGACTGAAACAAGCTCAAGCTAGTCGCAAGTGGTAATTTCTAAGGCCTTTTAGGAAACGGCGAAGCCTTACATTTTTACTGGGCATGCCTTTTAAGTTCTGTCGTTTCCATATTTCCCGGCAATTTTGAATTTGGAACTGTTCTATATTCGAATGTGTTTGTGAATCTCAAAACAGTTGAAAGTATTAGGATTAATGCTATCGTTTAGTCACAGCGTCGATTGGAATCTGTCAGGTTACGTACGAAAATGAATCTGTCTGAGGAAAATGTTAGTGCAACAATTTTCTACAACATTAGAAGAGGCCTGACACGGATTCAGTGTTTTGAAGAGCTAACATCTGTGTTCAGTGATGAAGCCCCATGTCTGCGGACTGTCGAACGCTGGTATTTAGAATTCCAGCGTGGACATACTAGTGTTAGTGACAAATCTCGCGAAGGACGCACAAAATCCGCCAAAATCACTGAAGATAACATCATTGATGAGAGACAACTAATTCTCGAAGATCGTCATCGACGTATCGAGAGATAGAGGCTCTATTAGGCATCTCAGGGACAACCATTCAGAAGATCTTGCATGAAGCGCTTGGTGTGAGAAAGCTAGTTTGCCGTTGGATAGCGCATCTGCTTTCCGCCGATCACAAGGCGGCCCGCGTCGGATGGTGTAAGAAAACTTTGCAAAGTTTCAACCGAGGAGAGTCAAATCACGTCTACGACATCATCAGTGCTGACGAATCTTGGACCTAAGCCTAAGATCCTGATTCCAAACAACAATCTACAATCTGGGTCTTTCAAGACGAGCCAAAGCCGATTAAATTTGTTCGTTTTCGAAGCACTTCAAAGAAGACGGTGGTCACGTTTGTTGGAAAAACCGGCCACGTTGCGACTATTGCACTTGAAGATCGTGGAACGGTTAACGCAGAGTGGTATACCACAGTTTGTTTACCACAAGTCATCGCCGAACTTCGAAAATCTAATTCAAAGCGACGCATCATCCTGCACCACCACAACGCTCACACAGCGCTCGTCAAACGATTGAGTATTTGAAGCAGGAAAAAGTAGAAAGTCTTAACCATCCTCCATACAGGCCTGACCTAAGCCCTAACGATTTCTTTCCATTTTCTAAAATTAAGAAAAGTCTTCGTGGTCAAAGGTTCCAGTCCGGTGAAGAAGCAGTGGACGCTTTCAAGTCAGCCATTTTGAACACCCCCACTTTAGAGTGGAATAAGTGTTATAATAACTGGTTTGAGCGAATGGAAAGGTGTATTAAGCTACATGGTGAATACATTGAAAAACAATAAAAAGTACTATAAGGTTCTAGTTGTGTTTTTTTCTTCAAACGACAAAACTTAAAAGGCATGCCTCGTACTGAGATGTAGTTTGTGAAGTTAGGGTTGGTAGAGTTACGGCCTGTAGATTCAGAAGCTTGGCTCCACATGAGATCTGATATCTTTTCACAGGGTAAGCCATTATGGAGTCGTCTTGGCAACATTTTACATGAAAATGGTTTTGGTGGGATTATTATGTTTACATTGCCACACTAGCCAATAGTGTACTACATATTAACTAATAACTAATTATATATAAATTATGTTTGTAAAATATAATTTTAACCCCCGACGCAAAAAGAGGAGTGTAATAAGTTTGACGTCAATGTCTGTCTGTCTGTGTATGTGTGTCTGTATGTGGCATCGTAGCTCTCAAACGGACGAACCGATTTCGATGCGTTTTTTTTTATTTGAAAGCCAGTTTCCTTTCGTTGGTTCTTAACTATGATTGGTTAACATCGATTGGATACAGGATTTAGTCCTAATGCGGGAGTTTTAATTGATAAAAAAAACAACGGGTGGCACTCCGGGAAGGCACAATGAACACAATGAACGATGCTATACGAATCTATGCCTTGCTTTGCCTTTAATATTCCTTAAGAATCAATAACTACAGAAATGCTTATTGTGATGTTATAAAAATATAGCTTATACTATACAGTATAAACATATTACCCGAGCGAAGCCGGGTTTACACACACGCACACTCGCGCAAGCGCCCTGCGCCGCTTAAACGGAACAGCAGGAGCAGGCATACATTTTCGCCGCGCGGTTGAAAGAGATGGGAATCTGACGCGATCTGACGGTCAATTCCTAATAGAATTACTTGAAGCTCAAATCAAAAGGTGGCGTTCTGTCATTTGATAAAAAACTATTAAAAAAAAAATACAATAACGTTAGGTTTACTTAATAAACGTCAGTTTGCAGATTCTTTATGTAAGTACTCTTAACTCTAAGCTCCTTAAATAAAGATAAAAAGTAAAAAAAAAATTACTCAAGTCATTTATTTGTATTTGTATTCAACTTTTTAGAATTTTGTTAAAGTTCGGGGTTTGCTTTTACACAAACATCTGTACAAATAAACAAAACTGAAGTATCTGTGAGCCTTTTACCAAATGATATGAAGTACCATATGAAAGTACATATGGTACTTCATATCATATCATCAAAATTTTGGTCTATCTGTCTGTTTGTCCAACTGCGACAGCCGCCAATATTTCAATTGTTATTACGCAGACAGAATTTTGTAATTTTCAATATTATAATATACTAGCTTTCCTGCGGCTTCGCTCGCATTTCATCAAAAGTATATCTTCTAATACCTCCAACAATATGTGTACAAAGTTTCATGGTGATCGGTTAAGTAGTTTTCGCGTGAAAGTTTCACATTTATAGTGTTAGGATGTAATATACCTAAATTATTAAACAGGGGTAATATGGAGAATTCGTAGTTTCAACTAATATCTGCAGAGGTATTATTTGTGTCGAATCCCAAATTTTGCTAAATATCTTCGATCATATGGGAGAGGCCTATGTCCAGCAGTGGACTGCAACAGACTATAGCATATAATGAATACTCTCAATAACTAATTGCTAACAAATAATTATAAATCTTTGAATTGTAGCCGGTAATTACAGTGGTTGTTGCAATGACAATGCAAAACTGTGACATTAATATGAACACCTGTTTTGTATATAAATCAAGACATCTTCATTATAGGTAGATATATCATAAATATAGTATACTTATGCCTATATCCACAGAGGGGTAAGCAGAAGCGTATTGAAATACATATACCATTAATCTATAATAAACAATAAATGATACTAATAATAGGTCCTATGAAATTGCCGTTTTGTATGCAATAAGTGAAAGTACTTATTTTTTCAAATTTTTTTATTTCTGTTATTCAAAGTAATCACCCATGCAATCGACGCTTCTTTGCCAACCCATTGGCAATTTCTGCGCACTGTACCAAATGATGTTGTCAGTTCCGACAGTCTCCAAGCTGCAAGAACTGGGGTTGGAAGCTCTCCCTCATCCGCCATACTCACCAGACCTTGTACCTACTTACTTTTTCCAAAATTTAGACAACTTTTTAGTGGGTAAAGAATTCAATTCCCGAGAGGCAGTACAAAATGCCTTTGAAGAGTTTGTTGCCTCCCGTCCAGCTGATTTTTACAAGAAGGGCATCAATAAATTGCCAATGGGTTGGCAAAGATGCGTCGATTGCATGGGTGATTACTTCAAATAACAGAAATAAAAAAGTTTGAAAAAATAAGTACTTTCACTTATTGCATACAAAACGGCAATTTCATTGGTAAAGACCTATTATATGCACTTTCATCATATCTGAATGAGAATTTTCTTATAATATTTTTTGTCATCAATACTAATAGCATTGAAGATTTTAAATATTTTATTTTTTTATGTATGGTTCGCCAAAATGACTCTACTCTGCCTGATGGAAAACATAAGCAGAATCCAAGAGTGGTGGTCACCATACTCATTGCGAATGCAGACAATGCAGCATGGCGACCCACACCATGGCGGCCTAGCGATGCTTCTGCATCTTCTAGTCGTCAACAAGTATGGAACTTGTGACTAAACTATTTGGGCCTCCGATCTCGCACTCACCAACGAAACACGACAGCAAGAACGCTGTCATTTTACGTTAATTATATACTCATACTCTTGTATGAGTATACCTAGCGTTGCAAAAACAATAGGTACTTTTTAGGTTAAGTTGATCCAGAATAAAAATACTTTGTGAAGGACAACTTAGTTTTCGATACTCTTCGAAAGGAATATAAATGATACGATGATTGATGACGGCGTGCATTGATTACTAATCGTTCTACTGCCTAAAACGACAAGTTATTGTATTCAGAAGCTCATACCATATCAAAAGCAAGCGGTCACCGAGGTCGAAGGCAGGCGTAATAATAATATAATAACATGAAGCATCTTACACAAGGCTATTCATTCATTCATTATCCAGAACTAAGCAGATACTGTACTGTGGTAAATAGAAGTAATATTATATGTACACACATCAAAAGTGTCTAGGGATCAAGCATTTTTATGCGGATTTCTTGAGATTGAGATGTGGCTTTGTAATAAATTTATGATTTTATAAATTTATATGGATCCTTTTTGGTGCATTTCATAATTTGAATCAGGAACTGTCAATCAAATTCGATTAAAAGATGAAAATCAGCTGTCAATATTTTCCCTATAAAAACATACAACGCATTGAAGACATTATTAGTGCTACTGTTTCCCTACTACTGATTAAAACCAACGTTATTATGGAGCGGCGACGTCATTTAAGCAGGGAAGAAATGTTTAGAGCCGTGGGAATGATAGAAGCTGGTTCCCGGCAACGCACTGTGGCTTTAGCTCTGAATACAAGTCAGAGTGTTATCAGTCGACTTTGGACACGTTACCGAAGCACTGGTACCGTGGCTGAGCGCCATGGAGGACGGTATCGCTGCACCACACGGAGACAAGACCGATACATTCAAATCTTAACTCGAAGAGCTCCAACAATAACCGCCATGATGTTAGCCGTGAGGCTTCATCACTCTTCAGGGAACTTAATTAGCGACCAAACAGACAGAAACCGCTTGCATGAAGTGAACCTTCATTACCGAAGACCGCTACGGGTACCACCTATAGCAATGCACAATCGTAGGATTCGATATCAATGGGCTCTTGAACACAGAAATTGGGCAGAAGAACAATGGCGTTTCGTGTGCTTTTCTGATGAGTCTCGTTTTGGTATGAGACCGGATACAAGACGTATACGACACTGGAGAACCCCTGGACGCCAACAGCGATTAAAATCCTGCCAGGAAGTCCATCCTTATAGTGGTGGAACCATCATGGTCTGGGCGGGTATTTGGATCGGCGGAAGAACTGAGTTGATTTGGATCAGAGGCAACCTCAACGCTCAAATTTATGCTGAGACGATTGTATCAGACGTCATCGTTCCTCTACAAGTGCAAATCGGTCCCTTATTTCAGTTAATGCATGATAATGCACGACCACACACCGCAAGAGTTGTAAGACAGACTCTCGCCGCAGCTAACATCAATGTCCTGCCCTGGCCTGCTCAGTCGCCAGACTTGAACCCGATTGAGCATGCATGGGATATGCTACAGAGAAGAGCTCTGCCGAATATGGAGGGTATCCAGTCGCAAGAAGACCTTTTTTTGTTGTTGCAACGAACATGGGCGGCCATTCCACAGCGTGATTTGGATGAACTCATTTTGAGTATGCCAAACCGATGTTCTTGTGTTGTTAGTGTTCGCGGTAGAAACACGGATTATTAATTGTTTAAGTTACCTAATAAAATTTTAAAGAAAACTGTTATTTCAGTCTTTTTTTCGAACTTTCAATTATAAATACCGCCAGTGACTGGACATTATTAGTGGACACGTATGAAAATCACTACAGAATACCGGAGGATATCTGTGCCTCGGCGTCCAGACCGGACATATTTCTTTATGCAATGTCAATTAAGCGTGTAGTAGTAGTAGAAGGGAAACGAACATCCCTAAAGACCACGCTTTAAAAAGAAACAAGTATTTTGACTTAACCAACGAAATAACTAAAAATGGTAATGTCGTTGCGCTGTATGCCGTGGAAGTGGGTGCGAGGGGTATACCAGCGAAATCCCTCTATAACCTGCTTAAAGACCTTGGATTGCCAAGAGCTTCAGTAAGCTCTTTTCTTGAACGAATATCCAAAGCGGCATTGCTAGGCTCACTTCAAATATGGTTAGGTAGAGGGGGTAACACAGCGGACAGTGGAGGTGAGCGTTAACGCGTCGTAAGGAGTGCTCCTTAAACCTAAACCTGGGTCGCAATTCCCCGGCACTGTCGAAGTCGCATGTGTTGCCCCCATCTTTTACGCGATGGACCCGGCACCCGCACGGTGAATCCATGGAACGCTAAGAAATAGGTCTTCTCTCTCTTAGTGGTTCAAATGTCAAAAATCCCTTTATTAGGAAAATGGCAAATTTCTTTATTAATGCAAAGGTGACTTGGTTTATCGTTACTGTGACAAACGAAAACACTTTATTTGATGAATCCTTAAAGAAAATTTTAATTAATATCAATCAGGAGAAAAGTTATTGCAAAAATATATGTTGATCCCTAGACACTTTTGATGTGTGTATTTATATTATTACCCCGATGCAAAAATGACAATGTCATAAGTTTGACGTGTCCTTGGGGGGTGAACCAATTTTTTGGTTGTTTGTTTTTTCTTTTTGTTTGTAAGGTGAATAAGTCGGAAGTGTTCTTACACTAAAAATATTCAGTCACAGAAGTAATGATCATATGAAGAACAAGACCTTATCAAAAACAACATATATATAAAAAACCTACGTCTCGCCAGTTACTATGTAGTTTCGTTCTCAACTAAAATATGTGGCATTTGTTTCCTTTAATGTTGACAAAACATATAAAGGCGACCAAATATATAATAAATTATAGTTTAAAAATATTTTTAATGTAAAAAGCGAGGGTCGACATTATTGAAATATTTTCAGAAAGCACCCCACGCTTTTACATTAAAATTATTTTTTACTTTTTAGTTCGATTGCTATTAAAGCTTGTTGTTTAGTTTTTTAAACTATAATGTATTTTCTACTTTTTAGTTTAGTATATTTACAAAAGCGTGTTTTTTTTTTAATTTTTGCAAATTTTCAAGTTTATCAGACTCTTAGAAGTATGACATACAGTTCGAGTTAACAAAAGCGTGTTAAAAATGTCTTTATTTATATATTTTAACGGTGTCTAATTCACTAAGACTATTTTTTAGTTTAGAAACCTCATAACAAATACCCAGTCTTATATAAACCAAGTAAATATTGGATTTTCTCGGTAACTAATTGCTAACAAATAATTACTTAAATTTGAATTGTAACTAATACCTCTTTGAATGGTAGCCGGTAGCATTAATAATGCAAATTATGACATTCATATTAACGTTTCTTCATTCACTGACCAAACCCATTTCTTCATAAAGCTAAAATACCATTCCCGCTTTGAACATTTTTTAAAGAAAATCATAGGCTAAACTGAAAGTCAAACCTATTTATAAATGGGAAACCTTTACAAGTGAAAAATTAAGGGCTGATGAATAAAGCTATCTTTTTAAAAGATGATGACGATAACAAATACAAGTATATATATAACACATTTGCAGGTCATTCGTCCGCGACAATCTTAAAAATGAACTAGAAACATGTCGGAGCGATAACTTTTTAAGTGTGTGGTGTATGTCCTTTTAAGTGTGTGGTCGACAACAAAGTTTTTTTTAATGTGTGTGTTTATTTCAATTCTTAAAATTTAAAAGTTAACTTTATAATGGGATGTGCAAAAAAAAATAAGTTGTAGTTTTTTTTTTTAGGGTTCCAGTTTTAGATGCAGATAATGTTACGGCACGTGTACTTTCAAGAGTAATATGTTTAAAAATAACATTTACAATTTTCGACCTATTTAAAACCATTTTTGTTTCCCTATATGAGAAAATAGTTTCATAACTAAATCGATATTCCGAGATACTTTAGGAAAATGAGTAAGAAGTAAAACAACACATAATCAAATTCTGTAATTGCACATCAGGAGGTGTCCATTAATTACATAATATGTTCTATAGGGGAGAGGATCGAGCTAAATCTTTCCAAATCTCACTTAGAGGGGAGGGGGGGGGTCTTGGCAAATACCATGTATTTATTTTTCTAGCGGAAAACGTGTTTTTGCGTAATTGCGTGAAAATTATTTCTAGCATAAAATATGGCCCTTAGAGAGTCTAACACAGATTGAAAATGACTTGGATATGTTGGTTTCAGTAGTCACTCTTGAGGCCGTGCACGAGTCTCCATGGACTGAATTAGAATAAATATTTTCTTAATTTTTGTTTGATATTCATTATTTAATTTTATGATTGTGATTTTAAATTACGGTAATATTCACAAATACTAGTCTTTAATAAAAAGTGATAGAACAAGTTGTGTTTTTGTTTTCTTTTTCTCAATAATCCAACATGTTTGCAGCCAAAACATAAATTTTGAAGAATCTCGCATGAGATCAGGGGGAAAATTCTCAAAAATGTCTCACGTAATAATGGACGCCCCCTTACTGTGGAATATTATGCTCAATATTAGCGTATGGTACAAGAACTATACAATACATGTAATTGAGGTAATAAGTTGTTTCCACCTTTAAGGGAATTGATAATGCCAATCTGCGAATGCGACGTTTATGAACTAATTTATAATACTCGTATAATATATAAAGTATAATCTGAAAAGTCGTTATTCGTAAAACTTATACTTCTTCCTTTTTCTAAAAAATAAGTTACCTACTTTTCATATACGAAGAAATTTTGCATTATGTGCTTAATTTGGTCTAATTCAAGTTATAAAATTAATTAAGTTATTGAGTTCAATATTATTGTTATAAAATAAACGATTGTTATAAATCAACGCGTTGTATATCAGTGTTTAGCAACGAGGAAAATAGCAGGTTTCGTTACAAAATTACAGATAATAAATGAATTATTACGGATAACCAAAAAGAAATTTATAAAAGATGATGCTAATTATCGCACCTTTGGAAGAATTAGGTTTAATCACTTCACACTAATATAAAAAGGCGAAATTTTGTGTGTATGTTTGTTACTTCTTCACGCAAAAACTACTGAACGGATTTGGATGAAACTTTACAGTAATATAGCTTATACATCAGAATAACACATAGGCTACTATTGGCCGCGATAACCGACATACACGCGGGCGGAGCCGCGGGCAACAGCTAGTCATAAATAAATAATAATAAAAAAGTACCTGGATGACCGAGCTAAGCTTAGTATTTTTTTTTTGGTAAATTTTCTAAAAATGAATCCTAGTTAGATTGATTTATCGCGATTTTTGAATGATGTTGATATTTACGAACATAAGGTTAGAACAGAAATTTTTAGGCTAATAGGTAATCGTGATCAGGCTTTGTTGTTACTTTTTTGTACATTGCCATCAAGCTCCCGTTAAAATATTCATAAAAAAAAAACTTTGTTTCTACAATGCAGCTACATTAGCATTTTAATCGCTAGGTTATATTGCTAATGTACCAAAGATGTGTTGATGTTCTAGATTTTGTCCTCAAAATCCCAAATGAAAAATTCTAAATTCACTTTATGAGAAAGTCACAGTTCATTAATTTGTCTTTTTTTAAGTTATCTGTTGTACTCATCCTCACACTTCCCTAATTCATTATTAAGTATCATTGTCTCTGCCTGCGTCTTTAGGTGTATGCATAGCAACAAATATGTGTCTTTTAAACTTTAAAGTTCATTCATTGTAGATATTATACAAACATATCATCATTATAAAAATCACATTCTCAAGATACACTGGTACCGCGGATCGTAATATCACATACAGTCAACCAGCTGAGCAGTCGCCTTGGCTGCACTTGAAAGGATCGTGCACCGTTCGATTAAGTTTTTCGATATTTTAATATGTTATTTACGTTTGTTGTGATTATGTCGATCATAAGTGTGGCTAAAACATCTGATGAAGAAGCATTTGTAGATACAGGACCTGGTTATGAAGAGTTTGGCAGTTATGTTTATAACGAAACTTCGATTCAGGGAGATAGAAAGGGAAGGCTATTCTACACATATCAACCTAATCCTATGGTGAACCTAATAGCAAAAGCAACTGCACCTCAGCTTGTGGGCAACCATAAAGATCTGTTCGACTTTCTACGGGATTCATATCCATTGCCGGGAGGTGAGTACCTTCTCAAATTTGATTTTTGAAACTGTATTTCAAAATGTTTACATACGTGTCAAACTTAGACTTTTGGATCCTGAGTACAATCATCCGATGTTACTGATTAAAAATAGTTTTCAATTATTTTATATTTTATTATGCTAGTTATTTTTTAAATATACTTCAATAGGTAAAATAAATAAAATTATTAAAACAATGATTAGTTTGTTAACGCAACACTATACGAGTATAACATTGATTAACAAAAGCCAAAAAAACAAAACAACTTCTAGGTTTAACCGATTTCTCTTGGATGCCATTATCAGATCTTAGTGTCCTTATCATGGTACCACCGTTGGGATATCTCCTTTCCATTAAATAAAGAATCATTAAAATCGGTTCATAAACGACGAAGTTATCCGCGAACACACATAAAAAAAAAAAAAAACCTCCTCCTTTTTTGAAGTCGGTTAAAAAAGAGATATATATAGGTAGTAGAGCCACGCTGACTTCAGCATGAATGTCTCGACCGGGGCGGTACTACCCTCGCACAGAAAATCAACGTAAAATGACAACGTTCGTGCTGTCGTGTTTCGTTGGTGAGTGCGAGACCGGAGGCCCAAATAGTCTAGTCAACAAGTTCCATATTTGTTGACTAGACTAAAAGATGCAGCAGCATCACTAGGCCGCCATGATGGGGGTCGCCATACTGCATTGTCTGCATTCGCAGTGAGTATGGTGACCGCCACTCTTGGATTCTGCTTATGGTTTCCATCAGGCAGAGTAGAGTCATTTTGGCGGGCCATACATAAAAAAAAAAAAAAAGATAGCACTAGAAATATGGCTTTCAGTGTTGATCGATAAATGTCGATAGTTTTTTTTTTTTTCTTTTGGTTGCAGACTTTGATCTGGTTAAGCGAATTTATTTGACATTCTGCCAGTCATTAATTACATATTGCATTACTGTCTGGGGTGCAGCTCCAGCTAAAACCATCAAACGATTGGAAATCGCCCAAAGGGCTGTGCTTAAGGTCGGTTCTTTTCGCACTTTTTATGTTTCCAACGGCATTACTTTATGAACAGTGGAAGGTGCTCACAGTAAGACAGTTGTTCTTACGAGGTATTATATTTAAACAACACATCAACATATCTTATGATTCAACTAAAGCCACTAACCGGAGAAGAAATAGGGTTTGTGAAACAAAAAAGATCCCACGCACTTCTTTTATACAAAAGTTCTTTTGTTCATTGGGTCCATTTGTTTATAATAAGGTAAATAGTATTATCCTTATTTACCCTCTTAATAAAAATGATTGCAAGTTTAAAGTTACTGATTGGCTTCAAAGTTTGGGATATAAGGAAACTGAGGAGGTTCTAGCAGTATTATCGTAGTTTCTACGTTTTACTTTTCTGATAGTTTTCTAAGTTAATTATGATCAATTTAGTCTATGATTTGATAATCATTTTAGCGTTATTTTACCCTTTAATGAATTCTCACCTCTACACGTCCTCTCAATCACACATAACCTAAACACACACATTCATACACACTCCCACGTACACATACACCCTCACACAGGCATAGAGAGGTTCACTTCACACTTTTCATTTTGTTCTTTTTATTTTAGATTCATTAAATTTTCTTTTATTATAAACACCTGTTAACTTGAAATTCCTGTGAGGAATGGCGCTGTTAGCCGAAATACAGGTTTCTACCTAGTTTAGCAACAGAGGCTATCTCATGTTCCATTACTTATCCTAGTTTTAAGTTGAACACTTTGTATTTTCGTTTCGTGTAATAAATGTTGTTATTATTATATAAGGAGATTAGTAAACTATTATGTACAAACTGCCTAACTTTTTCAACTATGGATTCGTGA
Source organism: Diaphora mendica (assembly GCA_949125395.1). Classification (NCBI taxonomy): domain Eukaryota; kingdom Metazoa; phylum Arthropoda; class Insecta; order Lepidoptera; family Erebidae; genus Diaphora; species Diaphora mendica. The sequence continues at coordinate 15,270,386 of OX421330.1, forward strand.
AAATAAATTTGTTATCGGTATTCAATAATATAATGATGATGACAAAAAAAACTATACTTGTTAGTAACCATTATAGAAAGAAGTAAGTCTTTTTTAATTTGAATGCGTTTATCTTCATACATACATTGGTATTGTTATAGAGTTCTGTAACCATATCACTCATTGCCTACGCTGGAATTGAGTTAAATAACCAGCATTCTCAAAACTATCCATTTCCATCCATACTTCCATACTAATTGATTTAGTCCGTAGTAATTGAGTTAATCGACACAGTGGCCACAACGATATCACACTGGAAGCTATTATATTACAATAATTACGGCACCGGCAACTATTCGACGGTTTCTCGAATGTTCTATGTCCCGTGACATTTACAATTTCGCTTCATAGGCCCCCTGCAGGCACTCAACTAACAACCACATCAAACAACAATCACCGAACCTAGCTCGGGAGGATTCAACAACTCTTAGGACCTGCCCTCCTTTTCCGAAAAGGGACACGTCCGCACGCGATAATTTATCAAAAGGTAGTCCCATTTAATCAATTAATAGGCCGGCCCGCACCGACACGCGTCCGAACGCGATAACCTATATTCAAAAAGAGACCTTCTCGAGACTTCGATCTACATAGCGAATGACATTTTGACCTAACCTAAAGTGTCCTTATGTCAAACCCTAGTGTCGCCACTACAAATTACGTTTATTACGTTCGGTTTCGAACACTAATATTATAACTTCGAAAATAACTCTTTTTTTGTTTTTGTTTCGAACACTAATATTATAACTTCGGAAATAATAAAATAAGTCTGCCTGTCTATTAGCTGCTCCGAGTATATAGATGTATCTATCATATCTTTATAATGCCACACTCACCGCATGTGCGCCCCGTAAGTATACATGTTCAAAGAAAATAAAACTGTGAATAAAACAACCCGTTCAATGACGAAGACATATATTAGGAATAGTTAAAACCTTTTATAGTATGCTATGTAACGAAACCATATCGCTACTTAAAAAAAGTGATCAACGCCATCTAGTGACGATGTTGGTACTAATTTAATAGTTTAGTATTTTTCACTCACAATACTATACATACTGCTAAATAAAAAATAAATAAATGATTATAATTGCTTAAGTTGATAAAAATGCTATGCAATAGCTTTACCGCGGCAGTCCCCGAGTGCCACACGTCTTTTTTTTCATACCTTAGCAATATGGTTATAAAATGAAAGATCGTGAAAAGACCGAAAAAATTATGTAGCATATCACGTTTACATTGTTGTTTTAACACAAACTGCCAAACTAGTAAACTATAACCATTATTACGAATTTATTAACATTAAAATCCATTAAAATCGGTTCATTAGTCTAGGCGTTACTGTGGAACATACAAACAGAGATAAACTGCCAAAACTATTACTCTTCCTTTTGGCTTCCCCTTAGTAGGGTAAAAAGGTAAGCTATAAATAAGGATGCGCTTTGAGAAACGCCAAACTTTGAAAAAAGATTTTAAAGGCATCCTTTCCTGCTCATACATATTTCCAGTATTGATGACCAAAATGGGTCTTGATCATGTTTTTACATTTTCGCAAGACCAAACCGCCCAATTAATTATTGCAAAACCAAGACCCTGAGCAAGAACAAGATAGAGCCAGCTCCACATTTATGTGCCTTTCAGTTATGTTGAACTTGATTTTGTGTTTATTGAGTGTATGATTCGATCGATAAAGATGGAAATCAAATGCGTGATTCCTTTTATGTTAAAAAAAAGCTAGCGTAGCGTCATGCACTTAAATCTATTGTATTAATTATATGTACACTTTGTTGTCGGTCGATCCCCCGGCCTGTCTGTCTATTTGTCAATACCCTTTTCTGAGAAAAGCGTGGAAAAATGCAATTAAAATGAATATCAAATACTTAAGTCTGAAGTTCTTGAAGCTTTTAAAGTAAAGCAATTTAAAAAAATGGACATTGATGACTATTATTTCCAGAATAACTTTTTGCAGTGAAATTGAAACATATGGCGTAGACGCCCTTACCATTGACCTAAGATTAATTATGGTTGATTACATAGAAGCAAAGTCAGAGTCGTTAATATCGATATTGGAAAGAAAATGTTTTGTAATTACAAACTTATATTTAGCGCTTGGAAAATTGGCTGCAACTTAGTCGTTATATGGGGGTTTGTATTTAGAATGGAGAAATTAAGTTCTCCTTTTGGAATACTCAATGATACAGTTTTTAAATGTCTTCTGCTGGACACAGGCATCTCCTGAGAAAGAAGATATTGGCCTTCTATGCCAAAACCTGATCAGACAGATTGGGTTCATATTTTCCTTCTCTTTGCAGTGATGTTGTCCTGCGTAGTTTGGGTCCCTTATGGCCGTTTTCACCAACGTCCCCTAAATATAAAGGACCACTTACAGAGAGTTAGATAACCCTTAACGATATTTTTGTTTTTACCAACCGTTAGGGGCTACCTAAGTGCTTAGGCGTCTCTTAAAATTTAGGGGCTCGAATGTTGACCACCTAACCAACCCCTAACAAAGTGATAAAGAATCTTAAGGCACGTTTTGCTTGAAATCATTGAAATGGAGGAGTTATGGGATGTTTCCAATACTGTTGAGACTTTAAAGATAATAAATAATCCTAGTTTATTAACCGACTTCAAAAAAAGGAGGAGGTTCTCAATTCGTTTTTTTAAATGTTTGTTTGCGACTAGGTGAACCGATTTTGATGATTCTTTTTTTATTTGAAAGCTGGTGCTTCCCAAATAGTCCCATTTAAATTTGTTCCAGATTGAAGTCGGTTTTTTTTGTTAAAATTTGTATTTATTCAATACATCGAGAATTCATCGTGATAGACCAGCTTTAGTTACAAAATATGGCAATAAAGATTTTGTTACAAATACTAATAAGATCTACGCTTTTTTGTAAAATTTTGTATTTATAATAATTTATTATGTTTTACTAGGTAGTTATGTGTAGTGTAATATTTACTTTATAACCTCAACAACTCGCAGTCGATGTGCCAAAGGTATATATTTTTGGCAGTTGTCAGTTTAAAATTTTGAGACCTAGGATTTGAAGACGGAAGTTACAAAAATTGGTGATTAAATCTTTAAATTACACAAAAACATATTTCGTATTATATGTTTATTACTTAGTAATAATAATCCATTTATTAATTTAATACTGAAGAAAAAGACAATCGACATCTACTTGCGCACGTTTACGGTTTTCGAAATCCCTACAAAATAGTAGACCCTTATTTAGGTGTCACTTAGCATGGTGAAAACGAAATAAGTTAAGATATACATTTAGGAGCTACCTACCTTAAGGGGTTCCTAGTTAAGAGATTGTTTAAGTATAATTGGTGAAAACAGGCATTAGTCGCTTCTTTACGACACCCATAGGATAAAAAGGGGTGGCGACAATTATCTGTCCCGTCCTGTCTAATCTTGTTACTTTTAAAGCTCGCATCCTACAATATCTACATAATTCAGACCACGGAGCGAATGTGTACCGTTACTAAAAACAGGTCCTGACGTCATCGCAGTTGACGCGTAAAATGACAGCGTTCGTGCTGTCGTGTTTCGTTGGTGAGTGCGAGACCGGAGGCCCAATGACGCAGAAGCATCACTGGGCCGTCATGGTGTGGGTCACCATTCACTGCATTGTTGCATTGTATGAATACGCAATGTGTATGGTGTCCACCACTTTTAGATTCAGCAGGCAGAGTAGAGTAATTTCGGCAGGCCTTAACATAAAAAAAAACTTCTAGAATTATGTAGAACAATCGCAAATCTTTATATTATTTCGGTATAAAAAAGTTAAAGTGTTGTATTTTATCATGTAGAAACTACTCGGATAAACATTCTGGTGCGATGAATGGCATCACATTTCATTTGTGCCTAAGTCATTTTATAGATTACTAGCTGATTCCGCCAACATTGTTTTCCCATAAAAAAAAATGTTATAAAAATTGATGGTGGTCGATTCTCAGACCTACCCGATATGCACACCAAATTTCATAAAAATCAGTCCAGCCGTTTCAGAGGAGTATGGTAACTAACATTGTGACATGAGAATTTTATATAATAAGATAATAACTAATAATTCTTAAAAAAGCTCCACATAACACCCTTCTTTTTGCGTCGGGGGTTTAAAAACCTCTTAATGTTTATTGAAATATAATTAAAATTCATCACCTGATGGCAAAACTTTGTGTTATGGGAAATACAAATACAAAGGTACTTAGAGCTGAGTATAACTAAAATATACCATAAGAAGATACGGAAATGTGTTCTGCATTCTTACCTAACGAATTTTTATTCTTTTTTTTTTTTTTTTTATTTCATTCATCAAAGTAATTTTATTGTATTTTTCATTATCATTTTATAAACAGACTGTATTTATCGCCATCTATACTAGAACAAAAAGACAGGGTCGTAATTAGAATCGAAGTATTTTATCAAGTAATAACTATATTAATCTTGCATTGAAAATAGTCACTTTAAATATCGAAATGAAATAAATTTTACTTATGCTGATAATTTGAAGGTTTTTTAAAATTGATTACAATATTATCATTTAAATAATGTTCTAAATTTTCATACAAAGATAGTATTAAAGAGCAGTGGATCAAAAAATTAATAGACAAGACTGGACTCCAACGAAATACACCAACATTTGTTCTTCCCATTATTATGATGGTGACTTTACCATTTCAATCAAAGATTATAACATAAAATTTAACAAAGGAACTTATTATCTAAACCTAAATTAGGCAAGATTAGATTAGATGTGGATATTAGTGACAACATAGCTATGACCATTTCAATTGAGTTTTACATTAGTTCATTTTCTCAGATTGGCTTTATTTAAGCATCCGGATTTCTAAGTGAAACTAAATATTTTAATTTTATTTTAAATATAATAATGTGCACTACATTTATTTTATTTTTGGTTCTCTTTCAATATCTTAATATATATATTTCTTGTGTGCGTGTGTATGTGACTGAACTCCTCCTAAACGACTGGACCAATTTTGATGAAATTTTTTGTGTGTGTTCAAGGGGATCTGGGAATGGTTTAGATTCACAAAAACGTAAACGATGTTACGTGGGTCATAAATATGGCGGTACGAAGTTCGCCGGATCAGCTAGTATATATATATATAAATAATCTACATGTAAACCAAAACTATTAACCAATGATTTTACCAGGGTTATAAGAAAAAAAGAACACAGAAACTTTCACTTTTTCAATATTATTAACGTTATGAATGACGTTTTTGTAATACATGTCAAGATGTTTACAAAATCGACCTTGAAGAAACTACTCCCAGGTAAGAAAATTTCGAGTACGTCCCTACACTTAGTGTCAGATAGCTAAACTACATAGCAACAACAATATATAACGATGTAGTAGTTTTGCTATTGTTTGGTAGATGGAAAAGAATATATTAACACCCTCTCACCAATGCAAATTGTGACGCATTGCTTCATACAAAAATATCATTATTCTCCGTGTATTTGCTCCGTGATTCAGACTCACACATTTTTGTCAATTTAACGAAATTGTTCCAATTTACAATCGCTACTTTACACTACCACAGCGCATATTACACTTTCACTCTCAAAGCTTCTGGTTTCTTTAAAACTTTAGTTGGTTTAATCTGTTTCAATATTATGTATTCCTTGATTTTCATCAATTGCATAAATTGTAAAGTAACGAGGGCCTATGTGGATCAAAGTACCTGCGGGAGGGGCCTGGTGACATGTAATACAGGTTGTGCTCTAGCACAGCGTTTTCAATTAGCCGGGTGGCGACCCGGTACCGGGCCGTCAAAATAAAAAACCGGGTCGCAACATTCCCGCGTAGTTTAAAAATTGCTTTGTTTTAAGTTCTTGCTATCGATCGACGCATCATAAATATTGACAAGTGACAAGAGAGCATGACAGCGAGGTGCGTTGCGTGCGAGCCATGTGCGAGCGTACTCCCGCGCTGCCCCCAATCATAAATTTTATAAAATGTCGTCCACTGAACTGAAGATTATTCTCTGTTTTATGCAAAGAAATGGGAAATGATCACAAACATCTTCTTTTACACTGTGAAGTGCGATGGTTCTCACGAGGCAATGTTTATTCAAAGGCTTATTGAATTAAAAGAACAAGTAATAGTTTTTCTAGAACAGCATCCCCCAACAGCCAGAGATGTAATATTTGAATTTAAGGACAGATTTCGTGATGTTAACTGGTTGGCAAACATATCTGATATTTTTTCATTTTTAAATAATCTAAACATGGCAATGCAAGGTAACAATATAACTATATTTAAAGTGCAAGACAAGGTGGAAGGGGCAATAAAAAGCTTAATGTGTGGGCACAATGTGCAGAAATAGGGAACTTCAAAGCATTTAGTAACTTAAGGTAAATACAAAAATAGTACAACAAGATTGCATTGCCACAAGACATCTTAACTCAAATTAAAGAACATTTATTAGGACTGGAGAGGATTTTTTCTCCAGTCGACAGCAAAAAAGCTTGCATAAGAAACCCTTTCACATTCAAATTAGATTACCGAAGTAATTTGCCAGATTCAGATGTAGACTTGTTAATTGAATTGTCAACTGACACAGCACTCAAGGATATATTTGACACAAGACCATTTTTTGAAGACACAAGTTTTTTTTTTTTTTTAAAAGACAACTCCCGCATTAGGAATAAACATTCTGTGTCGCGGGGGACTTTACAGACATACATGAAACGGACACAATTAACACCCAAACTCAGAATAACATGTAGGATTTGAACCCACAACACTTGGCGAATTGGCAAGCGGCATGGCGACCGCCTAAACCACTAGGCCAACCGTGCAGCAGAATATACATTATAAAAAAACTGACTTCACACACAGACTTCAAACAGGTTTTAGGTACCTAGCACACATTATAATACTACTATTTAAATGAATAAAGAATTAGGTATAGGCAATTTATGAAGAACCAGTTTATTTTACGCTTTTGAGTGTTTTTTTGGCAGAGGGTTTTCGTTGGATGTTTTTTGGAAGTCTTTTTTTTTTTATAAAAAGTTTTTATTTTTCAGTTTTTAGTGCGAACAATCGTAGGTAAGTATGTAGTAAGTTGAACTTTTCATCAAATTCCATCATCAAGAATACAAATTGAGGTCTATACGTACGTGTAATATTAAAATCATCCTCTAATCCCTAACTGTTGCAGAGTTTAACCTCCTATCATCAGCTCACCTAAATAACTTGAAAGTATACGACTGAAGGTCTTTAGATACGTATGAAATTGAAAGAATTATCCTCCAACTCCTAACCGTTGAGGAGTTGTAAGCTGATGATGGAAGGTGGAAACCTTCCATCATCAGCTTACCTAAATAATTTGAAAGAATACGAGTAAAGGTAACACATATACATATGATATTTAAAGATTTATCCTCCAACTCCTAACCGTTAAGGAGTTGTACCTTACATCATCAGCTCATCATCATAAAATGATGACTACCAGACGCAAATACCGGTGTAACTTCAGAAAATATACGAAAAACATAGTATGTGCCTATAACAAATGAGGGTTTCCCTCGATTTCCCTGGGATCCCATCATCAGATCCTGATATGCTGGCAATGGGACCACCTCGGAAGCATACCCTTTCGAATACAAAAAAAATATTCAAAATCGGTCCACAACTGACGGAGTAATCGATGAACATACATAAAAAAAAAAAAAAAAAAAAAAAAAAAAAAATTACGTACAGTGGAACATAGAACCTCCTCCTTTTTGGAAGTCGGATAAAAATTAGCTCATCAAGCAATTACTTTTTTAATGCCTTTTGACACTACTTATAAATGTGAAGTTTTCAACACTAGTCTACCTTAAAAATTAATATAGAAACCGACTTGAAGTGGAACCAGATCTTAGGATACGAGTAAAACTTTCGTCATTTTCCGCGAACTTGGATTATTTGGTGAATTACAAATTTTAACAAAGAAACCGACTTCAATCTGGACCAAATTTAAATGGGACCATTCAGGAAGCACCAGCTTTCAAATAAAAAAAGAATCATCAAAATCGGTTCACCCAGTCGAAAGTTATGAGGTAACAAACAAAAAAAAAACAGTCGAATTGAGAACCTCCTCTTTTTTTGAAGTCGGTTAAAAATAAGCAGCAGGTCCATACTTCGCACTAAAATTTAGTGACCAAATAGGTGATTCCAAAATATATAGTGTGAATAAGAGATTTTTACTATTAATAAATGTGTATTATTTTACAATTCGAATCAGCTTAGGTTTAAAAGTATTAAGTGGTTCACGAAGGGGCGATGTGAAAATTGCTCTAGCATATACCTACAACAGAAACCAGTCTTTCACAATGTTACCTGGATGACCACAATTATTGTTGAATAATGTTATATTTACCATCGTGAAAGAAGAAGAAATAAACTATGATAACTGTATTTTTAAATCTGTCACACGGATTCGTTTAGAAACAATAGCTAAAATAATCTTTGCGAAGCGATTTACATGAAAGCTATTAGGAATAATAATAGTAATGAATTAGCGAGGCACGAAGTCCGTGACCGCGCATAAAATGCTCTGATCAAGTTCATGTCCGTACCGTACCATATTCCACCGTGAATGGTACTTGATTGACTCTTATAAATTTTAGATGACTAGTAGGTAGGTACTTCAACCATTCGGTACTTGTCATAAGCTACAAGTACGATAGCAGATTTAGCAACCAGTAAATAAATCTTATATCTTACTAATATATAGTTAAAACCAACTCGCAAAGCATCGAATTTCGTGGTTCCCACAGTCAGTCATAGTGAATACAACATTTATGTATATACTAGCGGACCCACGCAACTTTGTATACGTCTTTTTTCAGGCATGCTCGGCTCCTATAAGTGTAAGCGTGATATTAACTTTACTATTTTTTTAGATTTAAAAAAAAAATGGCAGTCATAAAGACTGCCGATAGAAGTGAAAGCTAATAACTTAGAATGTTATTTGTAAAATTAATGTGTAGAATAAGAAATTTCATATGTTTAAATTAAAATTATCAACATCAAACATAAGCATCTCCGTGACGGAAACCCGTGCTCAACGCGGCTAAAGATGTTTTCACTTCGAAAATGTCATGTCAGGATGTCGGTGACGCGAATTTATAAGATTTTCCCCTACCAAAAAGTTTTCAATGCGGCAAAAGAAGTTTTCACTTCAAAAACGTGAAGGTCGGTTGTATAGTTTTGTAGTTCATCGTATAGCAACGACGTGACAACAAAATTATAGTAAGACTAGCTATTGCCCGCGGCTCCGCCCGCGTGTATGTCGGTTATCGCTGCAAATAGTAGCCTATGTGTCATTCTAATGTATAAGCTATATTACTGTAAAGTTTCATCCAAATCCGTTCAGTAGTTTTTGCGTGAAGAAGTAACAAACATACACACAAACTTTCGCCTTTATATATTAGTGTGATGTGATGTGATTATTCTATTTACAGGTCTTAAAGAGCCGTATGATGAATATGACTTCGTTATCGTCGGAGCTGGAACAGCCGGTTCTGTCCTTGCCAGCAGATTGACTGAAGATAAGAATGTAACGGTATTGCTTCTCGAAGCTGGCAAACCAGAGATGCTGTTAACTGATATACCATCATTGGCACCATACTTTCAAAGTACGGATTACACGTGGCAATATTATATGGAAAAACAGCCCGGAGTTTGCATGGGTACGTTTTAAAATAGTAAATCAACTGACAATCCAATACTTTGGAAAGGAAGTATTAATACTGCTAAAAATAGTCACTTGCATAAGATAGCTAGCTGACACGGCGAACTTCGTACCGCCGCGCCATATTTACATATCTTTCTCAGCTTCCTACAGGCGGTGTACAGTCGCGGACTTAAAAAAAAATACTTTTTCCGTTATCTTTTAATTTTTCTTGTACATAAACCTTGTCTTAACAATAGCGAACACATAAAAAAGAATTGTTTAATTTGGTGCAGCCGATCGGAAGTTATGCGCGTACATACATTTCAGCGATTCATTTTTATATACAACTAGCTGTTCCGGCAAACGTTGTTCTGCCATAAAAAAAAAAATGCGGTATGAAAAATAGATGTTGGTCGATTCTCAGACCTACCCGATATGCACACCAAATTTCATAAAAATCGGTCCAGCCGTTTCGGAGGAGTATGGTAACTAACATTGTGACACGAGAATTTTATATATAAGATAGAAAATTTGATCTTCTAAAATTGAGTATAACTAAATCATGAACGTAAAGCCGAGTCTCCACAGAACAAAAGATGGCAACTTTTGTGCTGTCAAGTTTCGGTGGAGACGCGCCTTAATAAATCATGAACATGTATTCGCTTGTAATATTTAGGGCTCACATAAATATGAAGTTACTCAATTAAAATACAAGCAGACCTTTGGTAACATAAGATCAAACATAGCTGACTGTAAATATAGATATTCATCTTTACTTCTTATTCGCTTCAAGGGCATTCACCAATTTCATTTATCCAAAGTATATCATTTTGATCACGATTGACTAGACATTCATGTTTAATTCTAGGCATGCTTAATGGCCGCTGTTTTTGGCCACGAGGCAAAGCCGTCGGTGGCACCAGCGTGATCAACTACATGATCTACACGCGCGGAAGACCTCTCGACTGGGACAGAATAGCTAAGGACGGAAATTATGGATGGTAATTATAATTCATTTCCTGTGTGTGTGACTTATGTAAATGTCAGAGATAGTATTATTTTTTTGGTTAAAGAAACAGCCCCTTAGCCAAGTTGCAAGCGTTCTTCTTTCTGCATTCGTTAACGCCTAAATTCTTGTGTGTCATTGGCTAATACTTTGCCTAAGATTAGCCAATGACACACGAGAATTTAGGCGTTAACGATTGCAGAAAGAAGAACGCTTGCAACTTTTCTGTGAGGCCGTGGTATCACGTATGTGTATGTAGAAGCGTGGCTCTCCCACGGTAAAATATATAAGTCTAAAAAACTATGTTTAAAAAAAAATGTAGAAAAGGAAGATAAACAGTAATAAGTTTATTTTGATTTTGTTGGTATTTGATATTAATTTATTACTCGGCTTAGGGAATATCCCCAACTTTTGCACTTTGACGATCAAAAGGTTTACAACACTGATAACCTTCAGCAAACTAATGTATTCGACTAACGCTTTAAAAGCAGGTAAAACATTAAGACACATTTGTTATCTTAAGCCTCATGTTATCTAAAGCCAACATTTTTTTTTTCGAATTTAAGATTGTTTAATTTTGGAAATGTAAGTAAATTAGTTGTTTCTAATTTTTATACGTTACAAGGCCTAAAGCTGATTCGCATCTCCTTACATAATAAAATAGTTTTAAAACTATAGTTTTTAACTGTAAATTCTCAAAATAAAATAAAACCCCGGACATAATAACCTGAGTTCCCTTTAAAAAGTAAAAAACACGTTATGCGCTTTCATTTGATACCCCACTCGATTATACTTTTGCAGACATTCGGTTATTCTTCCCCACTTTCACCCCCATAACTTTTAAACGACTCAAGTGATTTTCATGAAACATGTCTAAGTACACTCACACGTAACTCACCTTTCATACAAAAAAACTAAATTGAAATCGCTTCATTCGTTCGCGAGCTACGGTGCCACAGACAGACAGACAAACAGACAGACAGATACATCAAACTTATAATAGGGGGTTAAAAACAAAGATAGAACAAATAAACAACAAAAAGATTAAAACACTTAGGCAGTTCCTATAGCGGCCTCAGGCAAGACATAAAAACATCGAAACATTTGAATACAAAAGGTAAATGCACCTGCTGTTTAAAGCACTGAATCATAAACATGCTGAACACAAAAATTATTTTTATTTGCAGGTCATATAATGAAGTTCTCAAATACTATATGAAATCTGAGAGAGCAGCAAATCTGGGCGGCATAGAGAAGTTACCGTACAGAAATCGAGACGGAGTACAACCAGTGGAATTTGTTCCAGTAAAGTACGTTATATTTTTATTAATGATCTCAAAATGTAACATTATTTTCGTTATACATAGGTTGTTGTTCATACTCTGTAAAAGGTAGATGACATGAAATTTCACTTCTTTTCTCTTCTTTGGCCTAGTAGGTTTCATTATTATAGTTAACTAATAACTAATATTTACAAAGCTGAAGAGTTTGTTTGTAAACGCTGGTCCGATTTGGCACTCAAATACTACTCGTATTTATTACGCAAAGAATCCAAGCTCAGACGTCACGTCAGACGTCATTGTTCACTTCAAGACGTCACGGTCTTGAAGTGAACAAATGTGTCATTTGCGCGTAATTTTGTAACTAGTAATCAGTAGTAGGTATATATTTCATGTCCTTGAATATGTTAAAAAAAGAGATGTTTTTTTTTTCTTATCTATACTAATATTATGAAGCTGAAGAGTTTGTTTGTTTGAACGCGCTAATCTCAGGAACTGCTGGTCCGATTTGAAAAATTTTTTCAGTGTTGGATATTAAATTTATCGAGGAAGGTTATAGGCTATATATCATCACGCTAAGGCCAATAGCAGCGGAGCACCAATGAAGAATGTTACAAAAACGGGGGGAAAATTATACTCTACGGGCAATAGGAGACGTAAACGACGTTGCGTGGGTCAGCTAGTAGTAAATAAGTTTATTATAGCCATCAGTTTTTTCAAAGTTAAAAATATGTTCATAATAATATAGTTCTACGCAGATCCTAATAAATTATAGTATGTCAAAAATATACAATAAATATTGTCTAGCATTTTTTAAAAGACAACGGATAATACGAGTATTTGAGCCATAAGGCGGTTTCCCAACATTTATGTTCGGTGCAGTAACATTTCGCTAGTGACAATATAGTTATTGAATTTCTTATTTGCATTAACACATAATAATAATTATTATTTTCATTTCTTTATCCAAATAATTTTCGAATATTTTTAAGATATCTAAATTCAAATTAAAAGTATGGAACTAGTTTTGTTTCATTTCAAAAAAATATTCAAATCGATGAAACTAACCACAGATATGATTTTTCAATTCCATTTCTATTTAAATATCAACTGAGTAATAAGAAGTATATTTCAAAATAGTGAATTATTTAGTCAACCTAGTATAGAGGTAGCCAACGTTGCACCTCAGTTCACATGCTTCAGATATAGGCACCACCACGCCTATCATCGTCATTTAAAGTTATGTACATTTTCAGGACGAAATTACAAAACACTTTTCTGGAAGCTGGCAGAACCCTTGGTCATCCTACAGTAGATTATAACTCCCCATACAAACTAGGTTTTGGTAATGTACAAACAACTACAAGTAATGGACGCAGATACAGTGCTGCTAAAGTATTTTTGCAGAAACAAAAGAGAAGACACAATCTTCATATACTTCCTGAAAGTACTGTTGCGAAAGTGCTGATAGACCCACAAACAATGACAGCTTACGGTGTTGATTATATCAAACACAACGTGAAGCATACAGTAAGGGTACGTAAAGAAGTTATCCTTTCAGCCGGTCCAATTGCTTCACCGCAGTTATTGATGCTTTCTGGAATAGGCCCAAGAGAACATTTACTATCAGTTGGCATTCCCGTGTTGAAAGACATGCCGGTTGGACAAACACTTTACGACCATATATGTTTTCCAGGAGCTGTATTTGAACTGAATAGCACTGGAGTAAGTTTTAGTGAAGTAAGACTGGCAAACATACCTAATGTAGTGCAATGGCTTCGAAATGGTAACAGTGAATTATCCACACCAGGTGGTGTTGAAGGAATTGGATACATTAAAACACCGGTGTCCGATGACCCTGAACCTATGCCTGATATAGAACTGATTAATATTGGGGGTTCCATTACTTCAGATGGAGGAGGAGGTAGCAAAGCAGTCCGAAGAGGCATGAGAATTCGAGACGAAGTTTTTGATCAAGCTTTTGGCGAAATAGATAAATTAAATAAAGATACTTGGAGTGCATTTCCAATGTTGCTTCATCCGAAATCGTTTGGACGAATTGAACTAAAAGACAGTAATCCTTTTAGTCATCCAAAGATGTATGGAAACTATTTCACTCATCCACAAGATGTCGCCTCGTTAGTGGCTGCTATTCGATATATACAAGCACTCGCTGCAACACCAGCTTTCCAACGCTTTGGGGCGAAAATGGTAAAGGCAGATTATCCTTTGTGTCGTGCAATGGTGTACGACTCCGATGAATATTGGGAATGTGCCGTACGTACACTCACTACTACATTGCATCACCAAATAGCTACAAGTCGTATGGGTCCTGTTGGCGACCCACTAGCGATCGTAGACCCTGAGCTACGCGTCCACGGTATACGTAGGCTACGCGTTGTAGACTCTAGTATAATTCCAAGGACAATTTCCGCACACACCAGTGCCCCAGCAATGATGATCGGGGAAAAAGCAGCAGATATGATAAAGTCGACGTGGGACTCTCTCTAGCAATAATTGTAGAAAGTAAGAATTAATTTAAAATAGAAAACGATAAAAAATATATTATCAAATTACTTTGTTTATGTTTTGGCATTTAAAACATTTCAGTGGTTCCTAATAAAATATGTACATAATACATTATTCTGGAAACGTAGGTACGCCCCATAGTTTACCCCATCGCTCTTATAAAAGCTAAAATACATCTCGACGATTCATTTGTTTAGAAATTTCTTAGAAGAATATAATAAGATAATCGCACGTAGGTTAACAGAGACGAACTGTTAACAACTTTTTATTTCATTCTGCTCTTTTATTCTCAGATATTTTTGCCAAATATATAAATATTACTGGAAGTATTTCACGAGTTCATATCTATTGTGTCCTATTTGTGTCCAATATAACCGTTACAAACACAGTTAAATTTAATCAAAATGAATTATTCCAACGGTAGGCATAACTGTATATATTAAATAAATAACAGTAAAGTATATAAAAGTATTGACCGTTATGTGAGATTTATAATCAAATTCATCAAATATTCAGTAACGATTTAAAGGTTTTATAGGTCAACGCTTAGTCACCTATGTATAATATAATTGTTTAAAAAACCTCAAAATGTGAAAGAGACTTTAAGTAGAGCATGTTAATTCAGAAATACAAGCAGTAACAAGTATAATGACTGAGAATATAACTAATTGATCAAACATGATTGAGTGCCGTGAATACGCTTTAATGGTGTCTGCAAGCAAATGCATCTCTAATATCGACGACGAAGCAACGCATATAAGCTGTTCAGTAACCTTAGTGAGGCATCCCTAAAACTGATATTTGTTGTTCAGATTCTCTTTTGTTCACAATATTGTTGTACAATCTTAGCTACATACAAAATAAATTGTAATAAATATCAAATATCACATTACTTTCGATTTACATCTACTAGATGTGAATTTAGCATGCATTTACAACTACATAAGGCAAAGTAATGTATTTGGTAGTTAAACGACAAACTATTGAGTATCTAAAATTAAATAAAAATATAATAATAATAATAATGGATGAAGTTATCATGACGAATAACTATCGGAAATATATCCTGAAGGATGGTACGGTCGACATCTGTCGGGCATGTCACCGTCCTGGAGAATCTATCAGGCATATTATTTCTGGTTGTTCTCGGCTTGCTAACGGCGAATATTTGCACAGGCACAACCAAGTAGCCAGGATCGTACATCAGCAACTTGCCCTGAAATACAAACTTGTGAGTTCAGAGGTGCCATATTACAGGTATGTGCCCGACCCAGTTCTCGAGAATGGTCGTGCTACATTATATTGGGATCGATCTGTTATCACAGACAGGACTATTGTTGCCAATAAACCTGATATTGTGGTGATAGATCGATTAGAGCGCCGCGCAATGATTATCGATATAGCCGTTCCTCATGACGAGAATCTCGTGAAAGTCGAAAAAGAAAAACAAATAAAATATTTGGATTTATCTCACGAGATTGTCGATATGTGGAATGTAGATTCGGTGATCATTGTTCCGATAGTCGTATCTGCTCACGGATTGATAGCCAAGAGCCTCGACCAACATCTTAAGAGGCTCACGTTAGGGGGCTGGATCAAGGGTCTGATGCAGAAGGCAGTCCTCCTTGACACGGCTCGAATTGTGAGGAGGTTCCTGTCTCTGGAGCCCTAACCACCGGTTTCTTGGTCCCTGTACCGGAAGTCGGTGGTCTACTATTTTTTATATTTTTAAATGTATTTGTTTTTATATTTATATTTAAAAATGTAAATAATGTGTTATATAATAAGTTTAATAAAGAGAATAATAATAATAATTCGCTTTATTGTACACCAGATTACTTATAAAGGTAACAACTTAAAGCTAAGAGGTACAATTGGCGGCCTTATCGCCCGAAGGCAATCTCTTACAGGCAACCATGGGATGGAAAGAAAGACGGATAGTATAGGATAGTGCCTGGTGTATGAAAAGTTGATAGGAAAAAGAAGTGTATATATAAATATTATATAGGGTAATAGTAACACCTAGTGTGGATGATGAAATAAATACGTAGAAATATTAATTAATAGATAGGTATTCTATATAAATTCCAGTAGAATTTGAGACCCAATTCAGAGCAAGGTCGGTGAAAAGTCTTTGAGGTCTGCCAGGTAATATGCCTTCACCAGTCTCTTGAATGCAGCTAATGTCTGCGCACGTCTTATTGTTACTGGTAGAGCGTTCCACAACCGAACTGCTTGGACAGTGAAGGAGTGGTGGAAGAATATAGTTCTATTAATGGAGAATTAAGTATAATGGTGCGAATTCTGTTGTTCAACAATTCTCTGAACTAAACTAAAAATCACTCAAACAAGTGAATATGATTATTTTGAGTTCCTGACACTTGTCTTGATAAAAAAGTTTTTTTGCGAAAAAGGAGAATGAAGCAATAATCGAGGACGCAGAAGAGAGACAAAATCGAAAATATGTGATCAAAAGTAATAATTTAAGGATAAAAAACCCCCGACATAATAGCCTGAGTTCCCTTTAAAAAGTAAATAACTTTTAAACGACTAAACCCATTTTCATGAAACATGACTAAGAACAATCGCACGTAACTCACCTTTCATACAAAAAAAACTAAATTGAAATCGCCTTATCCGTTCGCGAGCTACGGTGCCACAGACAGACAGACACGTCAAACTTATAACATCCCTCTTTTTGCATCGGGGGTTAAAAATAGGTGTATTTGATAAATTAATTATCACCTATTAAAGTTATGAAGTCAGGATCTAATGAAAAATTAAATCGTCATTAGATGCATCACGGATCTGGCTAAAGGATCCTCTGAGATTTCCTTCAGGATGTAATGAGAAAAAATATTCTCATTAGATCCATTATGAATCAGGTCAATGGATCCACTGAGAATGAACCAGAATAAGCACCAATGACATCAAGATACGAAAAAACATAAAAAATAGCTTTGATTGTGACCTCCGTTGTGAGATCCTGGGATAAGGCCACATTCTTGATGAAATATTTCACTAAGTTAGGCTCCGTTAGACCGCGAGGCAGTTAACATAAACGCGTACCTGTTTTCAAACTAAGGAAAACAGACAGTAGGTACTCACATTAATTAAGACACTTAATTTTTAAGAAAAAAGTACAGCTATCAAAGAATATACGCTATCATTGTTACTGGACCAAAATATATTTATAATTATACTAGCTGATCCGGCAAAGGGTATTTTGCCATAAAAAAAATTGGGGTATAAAAAATAGATGTTGGTCGATTCTCAGACCTACCCGATATGCACACCAAATGTCATAAAAATCGGTCCAGCCGTTTCAGAGGAGTATGGTAACTAACATTGTGACACGAGAATTTTATATATGAGATATAGGTATTGAAATACATAAATTTATTATACGTACCATTAATTTTGTATAAATATTTAGCTAATTTCGATGACCAAAATAACATATTTTAAACGCCTGCAAAATTTCTTAAAGAATCTTCACTATTCATTATCGAATTATTATTTTTCCAACAGGCGCTGAATTCTACCTTAAATTACTTTAAGAACTTTAAGATTGGATACAAATCGTTCGTACCTATGCTATCCTGTGCCAATATCACTCTATTTTTGGGTCAGTAAGGGTGGCGGTTTTGCCTTGATGAAGATGAGGTCATCTAAAAAATGGCGGTCAAAATCTTTGGGATGTTCTAAGTGGTGCGGCGACATAACCTTTCTCAACAAGAGATTTTAATGTCTTGAACGATATTTGACGCCTTATCGACGAATAAATGAAATAGAGGTTTTACAAAGCAAAGTTCAATGACTACAAAGCCTTTTTTCTCAGACTTAAAACAAATGAAAAGTACAATAAGAAGTCGATGAACTCTTTGGCACTTGAAGTGCACTATATTTAATGTACAGGCCGATCATGGAGTGATGCCAAAAAGTTTTGACATCTCTATTGGTTTGTAACATCTGATCTAGCAGTTTATGTTGCTTACATCTGGTGAGTAGACATAAAAAGACAATTCTAAAATATTAACATCGTCACAAAAACTCAACTTAGAAAGTTTTTTTTAAAACTTCTCCAGCATTAAGAATATATCCCGTATTGTGGGAGAATTTACAAATATACATGAACATATACATACACAAAGAACACCCAGATTGAACAATTTGTGGATCAGTTTGATGGTTTGACAAACAATACTCAGCACAGTATAAAACGGCGTGGAGACCGCGCTAACCACTACGCCATACCAGTAGTACTACGTTAAAAGAATACATAGAAATATTTAAGCATCAAAGTATATTAGTAACTACATGGAACTACAGTAACTTAAAAATTGTCAATACAACATTTATACACAATTAACCCCTGCACACACTTACAGAAATTCATCTAATCCATCATCATCCATGATTCAGTTATCTATCTCATCACAGTAGCGGAACTAGTGTGATGATGGAAGGTGCGCAATAACTTTGTATAAGTGCTTTAATACCCGACAATCGCGTACAGGCGAGACCGGTTGCCATGGTTGAAAAACATGTTTTAGCAACTCACGGTGTCGGGTTAAAAGCTTTTCTTAGTTCCAGATCAAATGAAGTTCTAAAACTAGGTTCTAACTCTGTCAGCAGCTTTTAAATAGTTCAAATATTAAGTGCCAGTTTCACCAGTTCCTGTTAATCTATATTTGTAAAAAAGTCATGTTAGTTACACTATTTATAACTCAAGAACGGCTGAACTGATTTGGCTGAAAATTGGTGGGGAGCTTAAAACCAGGAGACCGACATAGGATATTTGTTATTTTTTTTAACTTTGCTCTTGCGGCTGTTGTTGTTGTACCTGTACCTCGGGTAACACCGCGGGGCTCAGCTAGTCTGATATATATTTCTCTATCCAAGACCTACGAAAACGAAATGTGTAGGTATTTGACAGATCAGCAAGTGGTGAATCTGGCCCTTAATCACATCATTGTTTTGGGCATATAAAATGGTTATACAGTTATACTAGTTGTTGCCCGCGGCTCAGCCCACGTATATGTCAGTTATCGCGACAAAAAGTAGCCTATGTGTTATTCTGATGTATAAGCTATATTTCTGTAAAGTTTCGTCCAAATCCGTTCAGTAGTTTTTGCGTGAAAGAGTAACAAACATCCATCCATCTATCCATCCATCCATCCATACTTACAAACTTTCGCGTGTGTAATATTAGTATAGATATTCTTGCTTCTCTTATTTTTATTAAGCATTGCAATAACTAATTAATCATTAGTCGCATACCATAAATACAGATGATATGTTATCTACACTATACTCATTAATTTGGCATTGGCGTATGTTTTTATGAGAGCCAAAACCCCACCAATATTTCTTTGCGGGCTGAATATTATGTTCATAAAATAAATGCATATGCCGAAAAACTAATAAAGTTTAGATAAGGAAGCCACTTTAATTACAATTATAATCTGTAGTGAAGAATTATATAGCCAGTATGTTGCCAAAAATTATATAAATGTTTAATATTTTTAACTCCCCACGCAAAAAGAGGGTTGTTATAAGTTTGCCGTCGATGTCTGTCTCTCTGTCTGTGTGTGTGTCTGTCCCTGTCTGTCTGTCTGTCTGAGACATCGTAGCTCTCAAAAGGATGGAACGATTTCGATGCGGTTTTTTTATTATAAAGCCAGTTTCCTTGCGGTGGTTCTTAGCTATGTTTGGTTAATATCGGTCCAGCAGTGTAGGAGTATCATCTTTTCCAAAATGATGTAAAGCATTTTGGCGTATGATTACTCGATGGTTGCGTGGGGGGGGGGGGTTTATTTAAGCTTGTTGCTAATTAAATAGTTTATCATGACCTACATCTATACTTTTTTGCCCCTTTACCAGAATCCTAAAAAACTAAACAAGAGTTAGCATGTTAATTTTGTAAAGCTGATACACTTGTCAACAACAGATATGCAATCCTATATTTTTTTTTAGTTAAATGATGAATAACAGTACAGTAATAACGATACAAATGAACCTAAGTCAAATTAAGAGACACGACGTAATGTACATTCGCACAAAGAAAATACTTCAACTTTATACTTCCGCTATCTCACTTCAAACGGCAATTTAAAAAAACATAATTATGTTACGGTTAAACCGGTTGATACAAACATATCAACTGATACACAGCTCAGATGTAACTCGCTCACGGTCAAGCTCAGTGCCTTAGTAACCATGAAAGGGGAAATATTATCATTATTATTTTTACTAACAAGTGCTAGTTCGAGTTATGATGAAGAAGCTACCGTGGCTGTTGATGAAAATGACTACGCTGAACCAACTGTCTGTGGAAGTTCTTGTGGCGAATACAACAGAGAGCAAAGAGGAAAACTTAATGGTGCTCCATGGCAAAGTCGCATATTAGATGCTATGATGAGCACTAAAATGTTACCTTTGAAACCAGATGCACCAGACATACTTGCGTTCTTGAGGGATAAATACGAGCTGCCTAAAGGTAAATACTGATACTTTAATATTTTTAAAAGTTATTGAAACTTGTCAAGGGATATATCAAAAAGTTGAGTTGATAAATTTTCAATATTTATGTATTCTTTTTACTTCATCTATACATGTAATCAGTGGATTCACGTTCTTTGACATCGTAGGTACTGTATTGATTTAAACATGAATAATACTGAATATACTCTATAATCTACTACTACAAACTGCCTCAGTGCCACAGTGGTAGCGTATGTGACTGCTGTGCTTGAGGTCTCGGGTTCGATTCCCGGGTCGGACCAAATGTTTGTATGATCTGCAAATATTTGTTTCGGAGTTTCTGGTGTTTTTTATGTATTACTAGCTGTTGCCCGCGGCTCCGCCCGCGTGTATGTCGGTTATCGCGGCAAATAGTAGCCTATGTGTTATTCTGATGTATCTATACTTATAATAAGAATGTAACAGGTCCAATTCTGTACATTAAAGATATTTTGAAATTTTTTTTTTGAGGGCTCTCTATTATCGATACTGAAGCCAGAATTGTAATTTTTTTCATTTTTGTCTGTCTGTCTGTCTGTCTGTCTGTCTGTCTGTATCTTGGCCGCGCATCACGCCGAAACAACTGAACGGATTCAAATGAAATTGGCATGATTTTAGTTCATACTAAGAGGTAGGACATAGGATACTTTTTATCCCGAAATTCAGCACGGTTTCCTGGAGAGAGGGGATGAAAGTCAAAATATGTACTTGGTTGTAATTCAATAACACATAGTCCGATTTCATTCATTCTTTTTTTGCTAGTAAGAAAAAAAATTAAAATAACGGGAAAAGTCTTTTTTTGTCCGCGACTGTACACTGCCAGTGGGAAGCTGAGACAGGTATGTAAATATGGCGGTACGAAGTTCGCCGGGTCAGCTAGTAAGCTATATTACTGTAAGTTTCATCCAAATCCGTCCAGTAGTTTTTGCGTGAAGAAGTAACAAACATACACACAAACTTTCGCCTTTATATATAAGTGTGAAGTGTGATATGTATGTATTTACAAAAAAAGTAGTAGGTATATTTGTATTTATATCAGTTGTCTAGTACTTACAGTACAAGATCTGCTTAGATTGGGACTAGATGGCATTATTGGCATTGTGTGTGAAATATCCGAAATATTTCTTTATTAATCTCTCACCATATCCATTGTGCTACTGCCTCTAGAATCGAGAGTCTCTAAATAGATAACCATTCACCAGTTTTACAAGAGGCGTACCACATCTACAAAGATCAGATATATTGCCTACCTATTTTAATTTTATAACTTTACTATTCTGAAATTAAACGGACAAGTTCTTCAACTACTATAGTTATGTATTCGGTGTGATAAAATGTCAAGTGTTATTTGTCGAGAGAATTGGCCAGTGTACAAAGGGTCATCATATTGCTGGGCATCATAAGTGCCGTTACCTTAGGATGCCTGTACTGTCTGGTCAGTAAAATTTACATCAAATAATAATGTACAGAAAAAGTTCAGTATTTCCACTGCAAGACAACCTCGGACAATCGTGAGGTAAATTATTTACAAGCAAAATGATGTCATTGAACTTCAACTTAGATGAAATTTGACGTCTTATTTAACGTAGCAATAAATAAGTAGTAGCTTTAGTCAAAAGAAAGTTTAATAAACAGTTATCCTTATTATAATCCTTTTTATATTACTAATACTTTGGAAAATGAAGATTATTTCATACGTAGTAGTAATGGCCCAGATCTTATTATAAATATTTCAGCAGATATGGATTTTCATCTCAAGTTCTTCCTTAGTTTATGCTTATAGAGCTTGAAAGGACAGTTCACTTACAGAATCAAATAATATATGTAACATGTTCGACTTTGCCATAGATGTTCATGACAACCGGGACGGACGGTTTAACGTGCTCGCCGAGGCACGGGCGGGAACCATCTTCCATACTCCGGGATGCTATTAGGAATTTCTTGTAAGAAAATCCCAACAGCAGTCCGACCCGGGAAATGAACCCGAGAGCTCTTGACCTGCAGTCGCTTACGCTATTAGCCGCCTAGAGCAACGAGATTATCAATGGCATATCCTACTAATATTATAAAAGCGAAAGTGTATGTATGGATGGATGGATGGATGTTTGTTACTCTTTCACGCAAAAACTACTGAACGGAATTGGATGAAATTTTACAGTAATATAGCTTATACACCAGAATAACACATAGACTACTATTTGCCGCGATAACCGACATACACGCGAGCGGAGCCGCGAGTAAAAACTAGATATGTTATATTTTTTTCCTGCCATTGGACCAACTGATCCACAAACAAAATATGACAAATTGACGACTGGCCTGTTCCTGTTAATGATTGCTTAGCCAAAGGCCGTGGGTTGCATTCCCACACAGGATGAAATATTGAGTGGTGAGCACAATAACTTGTTCTGTGACTGAGTAACAAAACATTCAATTTATACAAGTTCTTCTTCTTTCATTTCATTATTCAGAGGCCAAACTCTGAATAGATTTAGAACTAATATACATATAAATCTGAAGATTATCGTACAATTCTGGTTCTGTCGGCAATAAATTAAAATGTACAGAAATCTATCCATTATTACTAACGTATTTGTACAAATTCCGTTGAAAATAATTTATGTAACTCAACACTCTGTGCATGACCGCTTTGTATTGTTTTTATCTATAATACTAGAGTTGGTGTGGTGAATAAACGTTACACATATAAGTAACTAGTTGTTGCCCGCGGCTCCGCCCGCGTGTATGTCGGTTATCGCGGCAAATAGTAGCCTATGTGTTATTCTAATATATATATATATAAAAGAGTAAGGTGACTGACTGACTGACATACCCAGAAATCAACGCACAGCCCAAACCGCTGAAGCTAGAATCCTGAAATTTTGCATGTAGGTTCTTTATATAACGTAAGTGAGCACTAAGAAAGGATTTTTTGAAATTCCACCCCTAAGGGGGTAAATCAGGGGATGAAAGTCTGCGGGAGCGAAGCCGCGTGTAAAAGCCAGTAAGCTATAATTATTATTGTAAAGTTTCATCCCAATCCGTTTAGTAGTTTTTGCGTGAAAGAATAACAAACATACACACTCACAAACTTTCGCCTTTAAAATATTAGTGTGACTAGTAGGATATAGCTTTATTGAAACACCTCCAGCGCGTAGTTTGCCAAATAAGGTTAACAAATAATTATCTACGTAATATCTCATACGAGTAGTAGGTACTCCAATCATAGTACGTTACTATAATATAGATAGAGTACATTTCACTAGTCTACAGTCTACGGTAGACCTGTTTACAAAAAGCGGTTATGGCAAGAATTTGCTATGCACCATACGGATGGGATTTCAAAAAATGTTATCATATTCGATCAACAGCGCTATAAATATTTTGTTTACATAATATTGTCAACATTTTCCTCTTCCAATTACAGGTTTCAAAGGACCTCTAGCAGAGTATGACTTTATAATTGTGGGAGCAGGGTCAGCAGGTAGTGTATTGGCGTCGCGTCTCAGTGAAGGTCGCAAAGCCTCAGTCCTACTTCTAGAAGCGGGACTTGGAGAATCACTAGTAACAGACGTGCCCATTCTAGCGCCACTGCTCCAACAAACTGAATATGTTTGGCCGTACATCATGGATTATCAACCAGGAGTTTGCACAGGTTATTAGTTATAACATAATTTAAATTGTTAAAATTTGCATTTTATTTTATACATCTAAGTAGTGAAATGACCATACGGTGAACGGTGACGTAAGGTTTCAACTTGGCCGAAGATACTGAATAGAAACAGCGATGCTATTGCTTTATCACAGTTATAATTAGCAACACTTTTAATCATACTAAACTATCAGACCTGCTCAAAACTATACAGAAATATTTGCAGAAGAGAAAAATTATATTATAATAGCTGACCCGGGCAACCTCGTCTACGTCTATTGCAATTGGTGTGAGGTTAGAACAGCGGTAACAAATTGGTTTACCAGAAAAAAGGTTATAGTAAGCCATCCTTAAAAGGTAGACATGCTATCGCAGACGTTTTTTTAGAACTAATAAAGGGGAACAATAGGTTATATGACTGTATCGTAAATAAATACCGATGTCTCCTTCATTAAAGCGAATACATACGAGTATTACAAAATGTCTCGGAGGATATAATTATTACGGCTTTGCGTTTTTATTACAATTTTGTATCAAATAAACATTGAAAGATATTGCTCAATTGAGTAGTCTAAAACAGTGAAGTCACTAGTTTGTATGTAGTACATTTCTCATACAAAGTTATCGTTTTGACAGATAATAAAAAGTAACTACATAATTTGACTAAGGTATCATTTTTTTTTTTTATGTATGGCCCGCCAAAATGACTACTCTGCCTGATGGAAAGCAGAATCCAAGAGTGGCGGTCACCATACTCATTGCGAATGCAGACAATGCAGCATGGCAACCCACACCATGGCGGCCTAGTGGTGCTGTTGCATCTTTTAGTCTAGTCAACAAGTATGGAACTTGTTGACTAGACTAATTGGGCCTCCGGTCTCGCACTCACCAACGAAACACGACAGCACGAACGCTGTCATTTTACGTAGATTTTCTGTGCGAGGGTAGTACCGCCCCGGTCGAGCCGGCCCATTCGTGCTGAAATCAGCGTGGCTCTACTACCTTCTATTATCATCATCTACCCTATTCTCTTATAAATTGTTTTTGTATAACTTTAACCGTTTACGCAGCGCACGCAATGGAAGCTTTGAATTATTGGGCTATCTTACAGTACTTTAACCAGTACTTTCTGAGATTAGCGCATTCAACCAAACAAACAAACCAACAAACTTTTTAGGTTTATAATATTAGTATAGATAAAAATTTAATCATATAAAAAAGTTGAATGTATCATTTGATTTATAATTTGATGGCACGGAATGGTAATAAAATAAATAATATAATTAAATTTCATTTATTATATCTATCTCAAACATGGAATTTATCATTAGGCAATTAATGTTTAGAGATTACTTACGATTACTTATTAGTACTTACTTACCAATTTTTCATAAAATTTAAAAACTTATCAGTAAAATGCTTCCGATTTCAGGGATGATTGATGGGAAATGCTTCTGGCCTAGAGGAAAGGCAGTAGGAGGTTCAAGCGTGGTGAATTACATGATCTATTCTAGAGGACTGCAGCATGATTGGGACAGAATAGCTGCCGACGGGAATTATGGGTGGTAAGACAAACCATATCTATACCACATTTCATCTAGGTCCTTTTTTAACCGACTTAAAGAAAAAGGAGGAGGTTATCAATTCGACTGTTTTATTTTTATTTTTGTTACCTCAGAACTTTCGACTGGGCTTAGAGCATTAAACCAATAATTGGTTTAATGCTCTAAGCAACTGGGTGAACCGATTTTGATGATTCTTGTCTTATTTGAAAGCTGGTGCTTCCCGTGTGGACCCATTTCAATTTGGTCCAGTTCTTGATGTCTTTTTTTGTGAAGATTTTATATTATTACATGATTGAGTAGTAATTCATTGAGATATGGACAACGTAACTTACCAAAATATTAACGAAGAACAATGTGACTATTTCTTACCTGAAATAGAGAAGACAATTACATAATAATTTAATTTCGAATTAAACGGCTTAATGTTAGTTAATAAGTGGGCAAAAGCGATTTTTTTGAAACAATTTATTTGTAAAATAATATATTTAATGTTTTTCAAAGTATTCTCCGTTACATTTTAAACACTTTTTTATTAGTTACAACTACATATTTTTGAAAACACGAAGATGTTTTTTACGTGCTGGTTGAAAGCAATCACTGCCTCTTCTGAACCATTTAATGTCAAACCTGTCATAAAATCTTTGATATTTGGTTTAATAAAGAAATCACACGGAGCAAGGTCTAGACTGAGTGCGGAATGCGTCACTCTATATTTTCAGAAGCCAAAAATGACTTTGTTTAGTTCGCGGTGTGCGCCGAAGCATTATCATGTTGCAACAGGATGGTACGACTTGTAGGTCGTTTTCTCCTAACTTTTTCATAGATATTAAGCAAACAAATAGTGGTGTACCACTTAGCATTAACTGTTTTTGGTATTGAAGTGGGATAGTGCAGACAAGACCCTTCTTGGAGAAAAAAACGCAATCAATTGTTTGCCAACGTTTCTTGCCTATCTCAATTTTGTTAGTTTTATGTCACCTTTAAACACCCACACAGAAGATTGTTGCTTTCTTGCCGGAATGTTTCATCCATGTTTCATTTCCTGTCACAATGTCATACACAGAACCTGAACTCCGTGATTGTACTTTAACAGCATTTTTTACACCAATCTACTCGATTCCATTTTTGTTCTGGAGTGAGTTCGTGAGGAATCCACCGGCAACAGAGTTTTCTGACTGTTCATCATCAGCCTATCGCAGTCCACTGCTGGACATAGGCCTCTCCAATTGCGCGCCACTTCGTTCGATCCTCGGCTTCTCGCATTCAGCTCGTGCCAGCCATCTTGCGCAGATCATCACTCCACCTGGCCTGTGGACGTCCTACACTACGTTTGCCGAGACGCGGTCTCCACTCAAGAACCCGTTTACCCCAACGGTAATCAGTTATGCGGCTAATATGGCCAGCCCACTGCCACTTCAGCTTGCTAATCCTTTGGGCTATGTCGATGACCTTGGTTCTCTGCCGGATTACCTCATTCCTGATGCAATCCCTCAGAGAAACGCCGAGCATAGCCCTCTCCATAGCACGCTGAGCGACATTGAACTTGTGGACCAGCCGTGCCGTAAGTGTCCACGTTTCGGCTCCGTATGTCATGACGGGTAGGACGCACTGATTGAAGACTTTCGTCTTAAGGCACTGTGGGATCGACGATGAAAAGACCCGACGAAGTTTCCCAAACGCTGCCCAACCCAGCTGAATTCTCCTGTTCACCTCATCCTCAAAGTTTTTTCTACCTAACTGCAAAGTCTGCCCGAGGTACACATAATTTTGAACAACTTCGAGAACGGCACCGTGTACTGCGATCGGTTCCGGTAGTATATGTTCATTGAACATGACCTTGGTTTTGTCCAAGTTCATCCGTAGGCCGATGCGCACAGAAGAGTCATCCTGGTCGTTCAGCATCTGTTGTAGGTCCTGCAGCGTCTCTGCCATAATGACGATGTCGTCCGCAAATCGCAAGTGAGAGATGTATTCGCCATTGATATTTATGCCACGTCCTTTCCAGTGTAGCGTCTTGAACAGATCCTCCATTGCATTTGTGAACAATTTCGGGGAAATAACATCCCCTTGTCTCACTCCTCGATGCAATGGTATGGGCCTTGTTTGCTGATTCTGTACTTGGACGGACATGGTGGCGGCTTCGTAGAGACATCTCAGCACTTGGATGTATCGCCAATCCACTTGGCAACGCTGCAGGGACTCCAGAACAGACCAGATCTCGATCGAGTCAAAGGCCTTCTCATAGTCCACGAATGCTAGACACAGGGGCTGATTATACTCCTCTGTCTTCTGTATAATTTGCCGCACTGTGTGGATGTGGTCTATGGTGCCATATCCGCTCCGAAATCCAGCTTGCTCTGGTGGTTGAAATTCGTCGAGTCTTCGCGCAAGACGGTTCGTGACTTCTTGAGAACAGCTTGTAGACGTGGCTTAAAAGCGAAATGGGTCGATAGTTCTTCAACCTGGTCTAGTCACCTTTCTTGAAGAACAAGATGACCACACTTCTGCTCCACGCCTCTGGAGTTCTCCCTTCGAACAGGACAGCGTTAACAAGCTTTTGGAGCTCCCTCAGTACGGGCTTACCTCCAGCCTTTAACAGTTCTGTTGTAATGCCGTCCTCTCCAGGGGCTTTTCCATTTTTAAGCTGTCCAAGAGCCATCTCGATTTCGTCAATGCTGACTTCTGGCAGATCTTCGGTGTAGTGGCGTGTTAATGTGGCTCTAGAGTCCTCATTTTCGGGATCAGGGCGAGATGCATGCGAAGCGTACAAACCACCATAGAAACGTTCCACTTCCGAAAGGACGGCCGGCTTGGAAGTAACGACTTCTCCACTTGCTGTAGTCACCTTCGTCAGGTGGCTTCCTCCGAGAGATTGTACAAACACCTTTGACCCCCGATTCTGCTCGATCGCTCTTTCGATCGAAAGAGTATTGGAGCATCGGAGATCGTGTCGTACTAGTTTGCTGATCTCTCGGTTTAGAGTCCGTTTTGCCGACGAAGTAAGAAGTGGGTTTTCACGTCGTTCCTTCATTAGCCCTAGGGTCCTTTCCGAAAGCTTAGATTTCCTGCCCTTACGCTGCATTTCACAAAATCTCGTACCTTCTTCCCTGAGGATTCGAACCACATTTTCAAGGTTCTGGTTTACGCCTGTTGTGGTTTCCATAACAGCAAATCGGTTTTCCAGATTTGACTGGAACTTTTCAGATCCCATTGCGGCTTGGAGCAGAGTTGGTCGGAGCCTGGATTTCATCAATCGGACACGTTCAGCTTTAAAGTTGATATTCAGAGAGCCTCGGACGAGTCGGTGATCACTACCGGTGTTAAACCTATTGATCACTGAGACGTCTCTGAATATGTGCTTTCTGTCCGTCATGATGAAATCGATCTCATTTTTAGTCATAGCGTCGGGGCTTCGCCACGTCCACTTCCTTTGGGGCCGTTTCTTAAAGAACGAGTTCATCAAGAACAACCCCTCTCGTTCGAGAAAGTTGACGAGCATTTGCCCCCTATGATTTCTGCTTCCAAATCCATGGGATCCTATTACCGATTCACTGCAATTTTGTACTCCCACTTTGGCGTTGAAGTCACCCATAACAACGTTGTAGTGGGTTTTAGTAGTGAAGTGGAGGGCCCTCGATATGTCATCGAACATACACTCCACCTCATCGTCCGAGTGGGCCGAGGTCGGTGCGTACACTTGCACTACCTTGAGGCTATACCTCTCGGTAAGCTTGATAATGAGGTACGCTACCCTGTTCGACACACTAGACATTTCCACAACGTTGCTAGATAGGGACTTGTTAACCAGAAACCCAACGCCACCTTGAGACTGTTGGTCTCCCTCACGGAAGTACATGAGATGGCCTGAGTCAAGGGTTATGGTGTCCTCCCCCTCTCTTCAGACTTCACATAACCCCAAAATATGCCATCTAATTTTCTCAAGTTCCACCTCGAGTTGTGCCAGATGCGAGTCTAGCCGTAATGTGCGGCCATTAAACGTAGCCAGGGTCAGTCGGTTGTGGTGGCCTGCCGTAACCCAGAGATTCTTAACACCCCCCGCCTCGCCGTTACCATGGTCGCCACCATGACCAGGAATAGCGAGACTGCCGGGAACTGGGGGCCGTGGCTTATTTTGCAGCTGCATGGAGGTTAATGCCCATAATCACCACGCTGGGCAGGCGGGTTGGTGATCGCAGGGCGCAGTTCCTTGCACCGGTGACGCTACTGCCCGTCACCGGCCTATTACATTTAACTACGCCTATTGGGATGGGTATACCGCCATCGGTCGGTTGCCAGAGCCTCGTTCGTCGTTCAGCAGGATGTACCGCGTGCAGGTGAGGTTGGCTTGGGGCGAAAGATTTGGGTTCACCCCCTTACACCCCTGACTGACTGTTAAATGTAAAAAATTCTGAATTTGGCTCATACCAATTCCCTAATATCCTCGAATCTCTTCATAAGTGTCACGCCGATTTTCTTCAATTTGTCGTCTGACAGTAAACACATTTTCCTTCGTGATCGCAGTTGAGGGTCAACCTTCACGAATTTAATCATGGAGATAAATAAGGTCACAATGAAATTCTACAAACCAACGCCTTACAGTGCTTCTAAATAAATAAATGTGGTGCTTTCCTCCCAAAAGCATTTTGAAGACAAGAAGTCTTGCGGAGAGTGTAAATTTATAATCGTAAAAAATCATCGCCCTAAAACCTTTACGTGTTACTTCGACTTTTGCAATGGACAAAAAACACACACAGAAACAAATATAACAAAAATACAAATATGTAGATAAGAATATGAAAACCAGTCGCATGACGTTATTTTTAAACTAACCCGAAACGCACTGGGTATCTTGTGAGGTATTTATAATTTACTTAACATGATACTTGATGCGTGACACTGACTGATAATATAATTAAAGTAATTCCTGAGACGCATAATGGATAGCTATTTCGCAGAGCCTTAGATTATTTCACATTAATAAATACGATACAAATAATCATAAGAACGAAGAGATCTGATAAAATTTATACTCTCGATTGTCGGCACTTGAGACTTGTTAAGATAGATACTTTTTCCACTATTTAAAAAACTTAAAATTGAACCTGACCGGTTTCACTTTATGGCATTAACAAAGGTTAGGTTAAATTTTAAGTTCATTAAATGGTGGAATAAAAGTAGGTACAAGTGAGTTAAATGGATCTGATGTTACACTTTCTTGTTTTGATTTCTTCCAGGTCTTACAACGATGTCATGCCGTACTTTATTAAATCTGAACGCGCTAATCTCAAAGGGCTCCAGAATTCATCTTGGCATGGCAGAAACGGGGAGTTAAGCGTAGAAGATATACCTTTTAGGTATGAATTTTATTTGATGTTTTTATTATTTTATATTCATATTGAGAGCACACGTACTTATTTTCCTTCGTGAAACTGGCGACTAGAATCACTCGATTTTTTAATATTAAATATTGACTATTCATAAGTGCCTGTAAAATAAGTGCCTATATGAATAAAATATTTTTGAGTTTGAGTTTGAGTTTGATTTGCGGGATAAGGCAATTCAAAGAAGTGTTTTTATTTTTATATAAAAATAATGTATAAATATGAATATTGATTCCAGATCCAAGCTGTCAAAAACATTCATGGACGCGGTAAAATTATTAGGTCACCGCAGAGTGGACTACAATAGCCCGGAATCTTTTGGATTTAGTTACATTCAAGCAACTATGTCCGGAGGACATCGCGCAAGTGCTGCTAAAGCTTTTCTACACAATAAAAAGAAAAGAAAAAATCTTCATATACTGACAACAAGCAGAGCCACCAAAGTCATTATTGACCCAGTATCGAAAACAGCTGTTGGAGTAGAATTTAATAAAAATGGACAAATGTATCAAATCAGAGCCAGAAAGGAGGTAATACTATCAGCAGGTCCTATTGAATCACCTCATCTTCTAATGCTTTCTGGTGTAGGGCCTAAAGAACATTTACAGTCATTTGGAATACCTGTGATACAAGACCTAAAAGTGGGTGAATCTTTGTACGATCACATTTATTTCCCGGCTCTAGTATTTATTCTGAACACAACTAAATTAACTTTAATTGAAAAAAAAGTAGCAACAATTGATACTGTTATTCAATACAATCATTATGGTGAAGGTCCTATGACGTCTCTAGCTGGAGTAGAGACAATAGGATATATTAAAACAAACGTATCTGATGAAATCGGTGACCATCCTGACATAGAAATACTAGGAACCTGCGCTTCTATAGCATCTGATGAAGGTCGGATCGTGGCAAAGGGATTACACATTGCGGACTGGCTTTACAAAGATGTTTATAAACCAATCGAGAACCTTGAAAGCTTCACTGTACTATTTATGCTTCCTCATCCAAAGTCAAAAGGTTACTTAAAATTGAAGTCAACGGACCCTTACCAGCATCCAAGTCTAATAGGGAATTACTTGACCCATAGACAGGATATGGATACGTTATTAGCTGCTATCAGACACATTATAAAACTAGTGGACACACCTCCTTTTAGGAAGTATGGAGTAAAATTGTATGGGAAGAAACTCCCTAACTGTAAAGAATATAATTTTGACAGTGATAGTTACTGGGAATGTGCAATTAGAACATTATCCTCAACGCTTCATCATCAAATAGCTACTTGTAAGATGGGTCCGTCGACTGATCCTGAAGCTGTAGTAGATCCTGAATTGAAAGTGTATGGTATAAAAAAACTACGTGTTGTAGATACAAGTGTTATACCGAGAACGATCGTTGCTCACACTAATGCACCCGCTATCATGATAGGAGAAAAAGCCGCTGATATGATCAAGGGAGATTGGGCATTATATTGACATAAACAAATTCCGAAACTAGTAACGGTTAGATGAAAATGTTAAGACTAGATAGTTTTTTAAAACAGGCTTCGTTAGTCTTTAGAGCCTTTGCACACCACGTTTTTTAATTCGCTAACGACACGCGTAGACTGCAATCAAGATGCGCAGCAAATGCAAGACTGAAGTTATGTTCTTTGAACACGACCATTGCGTAGATTACAATTTACAGATTCTGAAGCATTAAGTAAAAAGCTGTTAATATTGTCATTTTGACTCTTTAATTTTATTTATTTGTTCTTATGTTTAATGTATATAATAGATGTGTAAATTTTATATTTTAAAATATTAGTTTATTTAGATATGTAACTATAGCAATGGTGGCGATCTTAATAAACGGTACTAATAAATGATATCGAATTAATAAAATACTTTCTTTGAGTGCCAGTTGGCAGAAGTTAAAATATTTTTTATCCCTGGCAAAAAATATAGACAAATCGTTTTTATTTAACTCTAAATTAAATAAAAACAAAGGTTTAGCACATAATAGGTCTTTACCTATGAAATTGCCGTTTTGTATGCAATAAGTGAAAGTACTTATTTTTTCAAACTTTTTTATTTCTGTTATTCGAAGTAATCACCCATGCAATCGACGCATCTTTGCCAACGCATTGGCAGTTTATTGATGCCCTTCTTGTAAAAATCAGCTGGACGGGAGGCAACAAACTCTTCAAAGGCATTTTGTACTGCCTCTCGGGAATTGAATTTTTTACCCACTAAAAGTTGTCTAAATTTTGGAAAAAGTAATAGTCGGTAGGTGCAAGGTCTGGTGAGTATGGCGGATGAGGGAGAGCTTCCAACCCCAGCTCTTGCAGCTTGGAGACTGTCTGTTGCGCAGTATGGGGTCGCGCGTTGTCGTGAAGGAGCAGTGGGGACGACCGATTGACCAAAACTGGTTGCAGATGTGCAAGCTTCTCCATCATTCTCTCCAGTTAATATCTAATGATTTTAATTTTAATATTTGTGTGGTCCATAAGGTAAAGATGTCGATAAGGCCCCTTCCTCCGTCCTGTCTTTTGACTGTTACCCTTTCTATGGCAGATTTTGGATGTAGACAATTGTGTTTAGTGAGAATAGTTCTTGTTGCTATTTGTATGTTATTGATATCTGTTTTAGTCCATTTTATAATACCAAAAGAGTAGGTTAATATAGGTATAGCGTAAGTGTTTATTGCTTTTATTAAGTTTTTGCTGGCTAAATTACTTTTACATAAAACACGTACTCTATGTTTATACTCATCTTTTAAAGCTATTTTTAATTTACTGTGGTCTATTCCTTTTGATTGCTGGTATCCTAAATATTTATATAGCTCATTCGGCTCCATAGCTGTAATGGTTTCATCACAAGATACTGTGTAATCGCCTGGCTGGATCTTACCTTTTACTATGTGTATAGTTTTGCATTTATCTAATCCAAATTGCATGCTGATATCTTTACTAAATTTTGCTGTAGCGTCTATTAGCGATTTCATTTCTTTTGCTGTTTTTGAATAGAGCTTTATGTCATCCATGTAAATTAAATGTGATATACTAGTTTCCGTGCTATTGTACTTTAATCGATATCCAGCCTTGCAATTCTGCAGTATCTGTGATATGGGGTTAAGGGCTAGACAAAACCATAGGGGACTTAGGGAGTCACCTTGATATATACCTTTTTTAATAACTATTTCTTTACTAATGATACTGTTTAGATGAAGTGTAGTTTTCCAGAGGGGCATTACGTTTTTTAAGAATTCTATTATAACTGGACTGATTTTGTATATTTTTAAAATGTATAATAACCAGGAATGTGGAATGCTATCAAATGCTTTTTTGTAATCTATATATGTACAGTGTAAATTTCTTTTATTTGCAGTTGCGTGTTTATGAATTAGAGAGTCGATAATAAGTTGCTCCTTACATCCCATATGACCTCTTCTACACCCTTTTTGTTCCTCGGCAAGAATATTATTCTGTTCTATGTGAGTAGTAAGTTTTTGGGTTATGGCTGATGTGAGAATTTTGTATATGGTGGGTAAGCAAGTTATGGGTCTGTATTGTGATGGTTGTGATGTGTATTGGCCTTTAGGCAGCATGTATGTTATACCTTTAGCTATAAATGGTGGTGTACTTTGTTTTCCGTGAATAATGTTAGTAAAATTTTTTGCTATGATTTTATGAAGGGCAGTAAATTTTTTGTACCAGTAATTATGAATCTTATCTATTCCCGGTGATTTCCAGTTATGTAGCCTGCTTGTGACGAATTTTATGTCAGATTCAGAAATCTCTTTGAATTGCATTTCATCGATATCTTTCCATTTCCTTTCTTCTTCAATGATCCACTGTGTTTCTCTGTTATGATGTGCTTCTGTCTCCCATATACCTGCCCAAAATTCTTCTAAGTCGTGTAATGCTGGGGTTTCTATAGCATTGTTCGTTGTTTTTTCTGTATTTGTATGTAGGGTTCTGTAGAATATTTTTTCATTAGTATGGAAGAGTATATTATCATTTTTTCTTTTAAGTGCTTTTTTATATCTGGCTATTCTATGTGATTTTAATGCTAACTTTTGCTTTAATGTATCCAGAAATTCTTCAGGATTTTTATTATTATTTTCATGACTGCTATGTATTCTATTGTTAGACATTATTTTGTTTACCGTATCTACTATCTTTTTCGACCTATTATTGTTTAAAAATTGTGTTAGTCTACCTATGTTTGACCTAAGATGAGTAATATCTCTCTCTAGTCTATCTTGCCAGGCTGGTTTTTTGTTAATGCGTTGTGGTCTGTATTGTGGTTCGGTGTTATATCCAAGCTCTCGTGAAATTACTAGAGCACTACAATATATGAGTGTATGACTATCGGTTAGTTGTGACTCATCAGAAAAGAACTCGTGCAGTAAGGTATTATTAAAGAAATTAGTTAATTTAACAAGATGAAAACTATATTTAAGTTTAGGGAGTCGAGGCCTGAGTGTTGGGTCTAAGCCTGCAAATTCAATTATGGCTGTCTGTAAATTTTCTTTCAGTTTCTTTTCCGATGAGTCTAAAAGGACATTAGCCTGCATAGTTTCTATTTCTGTTTCCATTAATAGCATCGTGGTTTCAGTTTGTGTTGATATATTAGTACTAAGTGGTGTTTGTGTGTTGTATATGGCATATTCAGTAGTATTTAGATAGTTATGGGATGATTGTGTATTTGTTAGTACTGTTTGTTGTGTAGTTGGGTTTGTAGTAATGATTGTTTGTGGCTCACTAAGTGATGGTTGTGAATGAAGAGAAATATCTTCCTGTTCAAAATCTACCCTAACTTCTTCTTTAATTTGCTCTAACTTTTCATTAGTAAGCATTTTATTTCTGATGATAACTCGCCTTTGATCGGAAACTCGTTGTTCTGAAACTATAACGTGAGGGTACTGTTTTAAAAAGTGTTCATGAAGTAATTTTCTGTATGTTGTCATGTCTGTTTCTAATTTAGTGATGCGGTAGTAGGTACGCATGATGAATATGTTTACATCTTCTGTCCATCTCATGCGTACACGTGGTTTACCAGTCTTAGTGGACGCAGGTAAAAGGGTATTCACCCCCTGCGCAACATCTAAGGCCGGTGTGTCTGTAGGTGTTGGTGTTCTTGTAGAAACTTCTGATGGTGTATATGATACGGTTGACGGGCTATATGGTTCCTCTGTTGAGGGGCATGGTGAGCTAATCCTGTCCATATTGTCAGTCTGTCTGTCGAAAGTCAAGTTGGCTGTAGTATTTTCGGGTGACCCGGAGGGAGTCCGCCTACTCAGCTCCACTCCGCCGACGGTTCGTATGCTGTCACACCCAGCGTCAGCTCCAGGTGTGCCCCGGCGATCACCCCCGGGCAGCGGCCTTATACGTTTACTTCTTAGACGTGTCTCCATATTTAATGGGTTGCCAGAGCCATGTTAGCCGTGCCAGTAATTTTATATCACGTGTACGCCCCCTACGTGAATCTGGTGGTCGATTCGGACGTATGGTTGGAGCTTCAGCTTTATTTCTGTTATTCGAAGTAATCACCCATGCAATCGACGCATCTTTGCCAACGCATTGGCAGTTTATTGATGCCCTTCTTGTAAAAATCAGCTGGACGGGAGGCAACAAACTCTTCAAAGGCATTTTGTACTGCCTCTCGGGAATTGAATTTTTTACCCACTAAAAGTTGTCTAAATTTTGGAAAAAGTAATAGTCGGTAGGTGCAAGGTCTGGTGAGTATGGCGGATGAGGGAGAGCTTCCAACCCCAGCTCTTGCAGTTTGGAGACTGTCTGTTGCGCAGTATGGGCGCAGTATGGCGCGTTGTCGTGAAGGAGCAGTGGGGACGACCGATTGACCAAAACTGGTTGCAGATGTGCAAGCTTCTCCATCATTCTCTCCAGTTCTTCACAGTACACATCTGCATTAATGCTCATGCCGTTTTGTAAAAAGCTATGGTGAATCACCTTTTTAGGGGTCATTTTTGGTTTAGGGCATTGCTTTGGTGCTGAACCAGGGTCTAACCAACTTGCTGAGCGCTTTCGATTGTCGAACAGAATCCATTTTTCGTCGCACGTAACAATTCGCTTCAAAATTCCTTCATTTCTTTGCCTGTTGAGCAGCGCAAGGCAGGTCTCGACGCGTACGTTGCGCTGGAGATCGTTAAGGTCGTGGGGCACCCATCTATCAAGCTTTTTAAACTTGCCAATTTGTCGCAAATGGATCAATATTGTTTTGATGCTTACATTAAAAGCTGCTGCTAGCTCAGCTGTAGGTTGAGTTTTGTCAGCTTCCACAATCGCCTTTAATTCATTATTGTTAACCAAAGTCTCCGGACGACCACGAGTTTCATTTTTCAAGTCAAAATTTCCAGAATGGAACCGGGAAAACCAATAACGGGTTGTGCGTTCATTTGTACAGTTCTCTCCGTAAGCGTTTTTGATGTTACGTGCCGTTTGTGTCGCGTTGGTGCCACGACGGAACTCATATTCCATAATTACACGATTTTTTTAAGTATCCATTATGACGAAAAATGTTCAAATGTAATGAAAGTACAACGCTAATCAAAAAACAAAAGACTGAGTTTGTAAATAGAATGTCATGGTTTCAAAACAAAATTAATTTGAATTTAGAATACAGAGTCATTACAAACTTTTTTTATTTAAAATGACCAGTACTGAAGAAAGGCAATTTCATAGGTAAAGACCTAATATAAAGCTTGGCTATTTTCCTTGCACTTCTTCTACCATACGCGGACATATCGTTTTTGGAATAAGAAACGTGTTCCACCACAGAAGTCCATTTAATTCCAACCGTAATAGTAGGGGAGCCCTAGAAGGAATTTCGGGATTTACTAAAGCGCGGCAGATTAATATACAGGGGGATACCTTATACCGGTAAGTATACGGTTAAGTACCCCCACCAAATATGAGCCCCGTTATATGGCCGCCAGTCAGGAATAAAGGATCAGATTAGTAAAAAAAAAAAAAGATCATCAGACATTCTCGAGCGCGTCAGATTAAAGCAGGGTGAGTTAATTACACGCTAAAAAGTGTTTATTCCACTAATCTGACGATTTTAGAGTGACGTAAGAAAAGGGGAGGGCTATAAAGTTGTAAAAAAAACGTTATCTCGACATTCTCGAGCGTGGCTAATTGTTTTTCTTTTGTGGGAAATCATTCAGGGATAACGAAAAATATATAATCTGACGATAGCCACAAGCCCAAGTAACAACATTTCGTCGATAATATATTGATGATGGTGATGCCTATATTCACACTGATAAGTCAGTACTAATTCATGTATTAGAGAAATAAGTCGAAGATATGGAGCAACCGCCATCCCAATTTGACCTTATAATTGTAGATGGGTTCTTTTTTACAAGTTTTTATTTAACTTGCAATGTATGTATGTTTGGGTGGAATCTTGCAACTCAATTTTGAAGCAGATATCTTCAACCGATTTTGCAAGCATATGTATACAGCGTGAGATTATATTATGACGTGATATTATAATGAAATGGAACTAATCTGATGGTGGAGCTGGAAGGTGGTCATAGGAACTCTATAAAGAAACGTCGCAACACTATCGAGTTTGGACCCGTTTGATACGTCTTGACGAGTACTTTATGTTTACGCTAACCCCTCCAGATAATCGTGAGACAGCACGACTAGGATATAAAGATGAACCATATATATCTTAATCTGACGCTCTTGAGTATGTCAATATGACGTTTTTTTTTAACATTCTTATAAGGGCCGTGAGTTTGCGTCACATCCAAATCGTCAGATTATTGAATGAGAGCTTTATTTTAGGTTCAATTAACATCCCCTTTGAAAATCTGACGCGCTCGATAAAAAAATTTTTTTTGTCATTTTCAAACCTTACGTACGATCACCATGCAAACGATCAGATTAACATACGTACATTATTAAAAATACGTAGGACATGGATGCTATCAATATCTGACGCGCTCGAGTATGTCCATGCATTTTTTTTTTACATTTTTGAACATCCATAGCTGCTCACCCCACCGATGAAAAGGTATACACTAATAACATTTTTTTTATCATCTAAGCTTTGCAGCCCAATAGGTCTCTATGATGCTCGAGTAAATCCCCATTTAGCATCGTGGGCTCCCCTACTATAATCTCCGAGTCGACAACAGTCGGCCCGGCTCGTTGGCCAGGCCACTAACACAACCCAAATTTTAAGTACATATATTTATATCTGGACCTTTTATTTGCCTCTCTTGAACGGGGTAGTAAGACGTGAATACGGATCTTAACGTAAATCATTTAACAGAAATACTTTTATTTTCATGTCATTTAAGAACGGAAAGCCTTGAAAACTAATAACTATCACACAGAATACATTACTGCACAGAAATAGCACATGTACTTAGCAGTAGATTGCATATGACCCGTTTCTTCCGTCAGCAACCTACTTATAGCAACACAGATATTACGAAATAGAAACTAAAACGCTCTCGCACATAAAACTGCATAGTATTTTTTTCAGTGTGATTTTTACAAAGAAGTTGAATTGAAATCTGTTATATTCAACCTTCACACAGTTAAAAGAAAAGATTTTACTTAGCGATTTGGCATGACTGTCAGCGAATGTTAGCATACATATTTATTGACACCGTTAAAGAATAGACCTATACGAAACGTTGCGAAAATTTTATTGTCTTATTAACATTCATTAAAAAAATAGTTGAATAAATCCTTGAGACGAGTCGGATAAATTGAGGACTATTCTACAATGATTCATGAATGTAGGTACAATTACGCCGGTAAATTCAGTAAATTGCATAACTTGTTGGTTATCATTATATTATGCTCGTACAAACCTAGAGATGAGCCCGCTTTTGATTCTTGTGAGCTATATATAAATTCCTCACGTACCAGACACCAGACCCAAGACCCAAACAGAATCGCAATGGAACCGGCACTTAGAATATTAATGATTTAATGATAATTAATTGATCATAAATCATAGGTTATTTTTTTATGTATATGTACTTCTTTACCCGGTGAAGTATAAACATAATATTATATACTGAATTGAATGTCATTATTTGTAGGTAACCGGCTTTTTAAAGGAACACGCGAAATTCTTATGTACTTTTATTAATTAATTTTAGTTATTAATTTTATTATTATGTGGTCATGATTTTTCTTACTCGAGATTACTCTCGGTTTTTCATCCTAATTCCCGCTCTGAAACCTTCAGAGAAGAGGAGGTTCGGATTCCCTTGTATTTACGAATACTGTGTCCCCTAAAACTTTCGAGAGTATTGTGCATGTATGTATTGCTGCCTGTTTTTGTATTATATGTATGTTTATGTTTGTATCTAATTTATTTATGTATCTATGTATACTTTTTGCTACCACGCCTGTTGTTCCTATTACTATTGGGATTGTTTCTGTTTGTGTGTTCCATAATCGTGATATTTCTGTTTTTAATGAGTGATATTTGCTGAGTTTTTCTATTTCTTTCGGTCCTATGTTATAGTCTGATGGTACTGTTACGTCTATCAAGTAAGTTTTGTTTTCTGCTTTATTTATGTATATTATGTCTGGTCTATTGTGTGTTATAGTGACGTCTGTTTGTACCGGTATCTCCCACATTATCTTTGCAAATTCGTTCTCTTTAACTTGTGGTTGTGTGAGATGTTCTAGCCACCACAGTTTAGCGACTGGGATTTTGTGTTTTTTGCAAAGGCTCCAAAATATTTATTGTACAATGTTGTTGTGTCGTTTGGTATAATAAGTGCCAGCTAGTTTTTCACACCCCGAGACAATGTGTTGTGCGGTCTCGTCTTTTACTAAACATAGCCGACACTTACCATCTACTGCTCGTTTTAGTATGTCCCTTTCATGTTGCCTGGTTACTATTGCCTGATCCTGTATTGCAAATATTGATGACTCTAATGATGGTGATATTGGTTGTTTCTTAATCCAACGGAATGATTGTACCCTGTCTATATTTTCCTTCTCTAACACTGATCTATAAAACTGGCCATGTAAAGGTTTTGATTTTATTTTATTTAGTCTGGTTTTTACCACTGCTTGTTTGAGTTCTTTGTCTGTGTATTTTGTGTTCTGTCGTAGCCCTATTTCTGTTAAATTTAATTCAGTTTCATTAAATATGGAGTATTTCTCTTTATGCCTATCATGTTCTACTATTGCTTGTAGTATGTAGTCTTTTTGTGTTTCTAAATATGCTTTGTATTTAATTATTTG
The DNA here is from genome assembly GCA_949125395.1 of Diaphora mendica. NCBI lineage: Eukaryota > Metazoa > Arthropoda > Insecta > Lepidoptera > Erebidae > Diaphora > Diaphora mendica. Next base: position 15,312,310 of record OX421330.1, read on the forward strand.
TGTTTTGTATAGTGTCTCTAGGTTACTTAATCCTCTTCCTCCTTCCTCTATTGGTATCTTTCTATATCTGCTTTTTGTTGTTGTGCTTTATTCATAGCTAAAATTTTCCTAGTTTTAATGTCAATCTGCTTTAAATCTATAGTTTTGTAGTTAATAATACCAAATGTATACAATAATACTGGAACAGCAAAATATTAATTGCTTTAAGTAAATTTCGTGAGTTAAGGTGTGAGGTTGCAATGTTTTTTACGCGTCGAAAATATTCTTTTTGTATTTGTTGCCTGACTTCGCTGTGATCAATCTTTCCTGCTTCATTTATACCTAGATACTTATATTTTTCGTCTACCTGTAAATGCCTAAATTCTTCTCCACTAAGTAGTACGTGGCCTTCCCCCTGATGTTCACTTCTCCTCCCGCGTGCCAGATGTAGAACGTTACATTTATTAAGTCCAAATTCCATTGCTATGTCTCGTGTGAATATTTCGGTGCTATCTATTAAGACTTTAAGGTTGGTTCTATTATTGGCGTAAATTTTAAGGTCGTCCATGTATAGTAAATGATTTAATGTGGTATCGTCTTTTAATCGGTATCCTTTGAAACGGTATTTGTTAAGTATGTGTGAGATGGGATTGATGCCTAAACAAAACAAAAGAGGAGATAGTGAGCCGCCTTGGAAGATTCCTCGGCGGATATATATTGGGTCAGTGGTTACCGTCGCATTAGTGCCGCGAGCCGTCATGATCACATTCCAAGTGGGCATGACTATCTCTAGAAAGCTTCTGATAATTGGTGGACATTTGTAGAGGTCAAGTATTTTGAGTAGCCACTCATGAGACATGCTATCAAAAGCTTTCCGATAGTCAACCCACCCCATACTGAGATTCTTTTGGCACTTGTGTGCATCCTCTATTATGGCTTTGTTGATCATAAGATGATCTTTACAGCCACGCACTCCGAGTCTGCATCCTCTTTGTTCCGGTGCTAATATGTCATTTCTGTCACAATGCTTGTAGAGTTCGTTAGCTATTATGGAAGTTAATATTTTATACATAGTCGGCAAACAGGCTATTGGACGCCAGTTTTTTGGGTCTTGAGTGTCGCCATTTTTGGGTATTAGTATGACCTGACCTGTAGTGAACCAATTCTCAATGGGTGATAATCCTTTTATAATCCTATCGAATAGTTTGGCTATGTATTTGTGTGTACTGGTTAAATATTTTAAATAGTAGTTTTGTATTTTATCTATTCCTGGAGTCTTCCAATTTTGTGTTTTTCTGATAGCATCTTCAACTTTACTTATGTCTATTTCATCAAACGGATGTTGTTCAATATTTAGCGACTCTTCTTCTATTTCCGGTATCCATGTTGCTTCTTTATTGTACGTAACAGGATTGGATAGGATCGTTGTCCAGAAATTCTGTACATCATCTTTACTTGGTATCTGAGTGGGTGTGTGTTGTGTATTGTTGAGTGACCTATAAAATTTATGTTGATTTTCGTTAAAAAGCTTGTTCTGTATTTTTCTGTTATTCATATCATCATATCTACGAAGTCTACCTGCTAAAGCCTTTACCCTTTGTTTAACTATTTCAATGATGTTGTTTAACTGTGTCGCATCGGCAATGTTATACTTAGTAAAAAGTTTTTGTTTTATGTTTATCATTCTTCTACTATTGGCTCCGCTTTTTATTTCTACTAATCTTCCTAATTCTTGTCTAAGACATTCTATTTTCTGTTTGATTCTTCTTTTCCATGGTGGATCTAGTTTTGGTTTATGTATTGTTGGTGGTGTGTATGGAGTTTGAAGGTTTAGTTTGATCAATGTTTTAGCAGCTGCGTAGATTACGTCGTTAATTTCATGTAGAGATTCGTGTGATTCGAGTAAATTTGGTAAGTATTTATTAATGGTATTTAAGTTACGTATGAATTGCTTATTGAAAATAGGTTTCGGCAAAAATGGTCTGTTTTCTATTGGTGAGTCTTTGATTTCCGACAGGGTCTGTAATAATTCAAGTATAGTAGGATCTTGTTCTTTGTTGATTTGAGCTGATTCTGTGAGCGTGATGTTCGATTGTTGTGTGTTTGTTCGTGATTGTGTGATTGTAAATGTTAGCTGACTGATATCGTTTGTATGCTGCCTCATTCCATTGTCCTGCTATGTGATTGGATTTTGGATTATATCTGATGAATGTGTGGTTGGCAATGAGAATGTGTGTATGTTTTCTTGTGATTGCATGTTTGTAAGTGTTTGCTCATTGGTCCCATGAATAATATGTTGTGTTATTGAGTCTGCATTACTATCTACATTGTATGTGTTTGTACTTTCAGTTGCCTCACGTATATTATCTAATTGTAGTGATTCTGTCGGGTTTGTTATGTTTTGTATATAAGAAGGTGCTCTATTATCCGATTGGTTTATTGATCGTTCGGCTTTTAATTTAATTTCTTCTAATACCTCTGTTGCTAAACTTCTATGATTTATGATACTGCGAGCATGATTCGATAGAGTGTTACCTGTAAATTTATGAATTTTTGAATTGTGTGGATTCCTGTCTTTAAAATACCTTTCTAAGCGTTTAATAAAACCTGCTCCTTCCGCTTTGGCTTTATAATAGCAAAACATCAGTTCGTGTGTCTCTTCTGTTGACCACTTTCGCCTTCTATCACTGCTTTCAACAGAACATGTCGTGGTCCCCCCCGATGAACCGGCAGAATTAGTGGGTGATACCCTATTCCGCAAAGTGTCATCGTTACCCTCCCCATCATCGGCTGTAGCATCTGAGGACCTACCCCTTCCCCCCCTGTCCCCGACCCCCGACCAGCCGGTGCGTCGAGAGTCGCTGGCTAGCATTCTGTCACGTCCGACACCAGCCACGAACGTGCCCCGGCGATCGCCCCCGGGCAGCGGCCCTGTACGATTACTATTAAAATTGCTCTCCATGTTTAATGGGTTACCTTAACCTTGTTAGCCACGTAAGTTTCGATAGTACGTGTGTCCGCCCCCCACGTGATCTGGTGTTCGATACGGACGTAAGGTAGGACTTTGGGGGGCCTTTATTAATTTTATTATTAATTTTATTATTATTATTGATTTTATTATTATTATTAATTTATTATTATTATTAATTTATTATTAATTTTATTATTATTATTAATTTTATTATTATTATTAATTTTATTATTATTATTCCTTTTTACTTTATTATTAGTCAATTTTTAACGCGATGATTAGGGATCGTCGCTTTAAAGTACAGATCTACAAACCTTGCCTATTTGAATTGCGTTCTAATTAGAAACATTAAGTAGCTAGAATTTTATACCTCTTCTTTAATGCAACAAGGAGGAAATTGAGGAAAACTATACAACAGAACATACTACAGAACAGAACAGAATGAATAGGTAGGTATGTACCTATTCGTAATAGATGTAGTTATTTTTTTCTTTAGATACTTACGTTTAACCATGACAACTGGATAAGCGACCTTGGTTTTGTAAATTAGGTTTTGTTCAGAGGATCTGCATCGGAGGCGCAAACATGCGTGTATATCTTAATTACGTAGATTATTATTACAATACCTACGATAGTAACTACGGGGCGTGGACGTAGTGAGCTAGGATATAACTATAAGTACGGCAATTCATTTCTCAAGTGTTTAAAATAGTGTTATCAAATCTACTTAAAAACATATAGCTACGATATTCAGCTAAAATAGTTAGATAAAAAGATTTTGTTATCAATAGGTCTGACTTAAATACGTTATCAAAAGAAGGAGTACAATTAAATGTTGTGCAACTATCTTAGTAGTAAAATTGACATTTTAACAGGAATACTATCAAAACATGAAATAATAACACTATTTTTATTATTAAATACAATTTTTCTACCATACCTGAAACTATGAGTGCCTCATTCGGACCGACGGTTTGTATGTTCCCCATTTTATTTCTCAAGATCACAGAAAACACACAAAAAAATAACAATTTTACACTTTACGTATAATTTCTACTGGCTAAATCAATAAATACAGTAAACAATCACGAATGAAGTGAACGAATGAACAAATGGAAATATGCACAGCTTAAAAAGAAAATGGAACCTTTGATATCGATGGCACAGACTGCAAAAAATTAACCCTATATTCTTCTACTATTCTGAATTGAACAACCTTTACAACTTACTAAGATAATTTATTACACAGACGTATAAAGAGAAGATTAATTATTATTACAACTTAAAGGATATGCTCTCAGTTATTATACAATTTATCAAAAGCCCGCCACTAGTTAATTGTAGAGTATTTTTCTTTCTTTGACTAGTCTCTGGTTATATCGTTGTAATGGCGGACGCGTTGTGATTGTTTGTGCGAATTTATTCTGTTGATAAGAAATTACGACAAAAGAACCAAACAATTAGTTATTTGTATGTTCAATTTTGTTACCCTAATAAATTTGCTGCAGGACAAAGTTCTACGTACACGTTGCTTTGATGAATTTGATGATACCTGGCTAAAGCATGTATATAACTGTCTTGCATTGTAGTAATGACATTTTTTATTACAGATAAAAGCGTGGTCAAGTAATTTAAAAGGATGTCTGATACAAGCGATTTAGATCGTCAAATCGAACAGCTTAAAAGATGCGAGATAATAATGGAAGCCGAGGTTAAAGCGCTTTGTGCCAAGGCCCGCGAAATACTTGTGGAAGAGAGCAATGTTCAAAGAGTAGATTCTCCTGTTACGGTAATAGTTTATTTCATTTAAAACATACTTTAATATCCTGTTTTATTTCTTTGAAACCCTAACTTTAACACAATCAATGTCTTTTGTAAATAGTATCTTTCTGATTTATGTATCGTGTAACTGTAAATAAACAATTCACGTCAGAAATAAAACAAATCAATTTTGTTGTAATAATTCTAATATCTATAACACAATTAATATAGAGTACAATTTACTTTCATTATTAACAACTTAAATCTATTTTAGGTATGTGGAGATATTCATGGACAGTTCTATGATCTGAAGGAGTTGTTCAAAGTTGGTGGAGATGTCCCAGAAACCAATTATTTATTTATGGGAGATTTTGTAGACAGAGGATTCTATTCCGTAGAAACATTCTTATTATTATTGGCATTGAAGGTAATATTATAGTTGTACTGTCAGTGCACACAGTATTGTCTGTGGTGCTTCTCTGTTCAATAGAGTGTATACCTATTTTACTTAATTTTTTAACCCCCAATGCAGAAAGAGGGGTGTTTAAGTTTGACGTGTCTGTCTGTTTGTCTGTGGCACCATAGCTCGCGAACGGATGAAGCGATTTCAATTTAGTATTTTTGTATGAAAGGTGAGTACGTCCGAGTGTTCTTAAACATGTTTCATGAAAATTGGTTGAGTCGCTTAAAAGTTATGGGGGCGAAAGTGGTGAAGAATAACTGAATGTCTGCAAAATGTGCCAGTATAATCGTTAAATGACAATTATGTAATTAATAACTTCGACCTGATGCTGCATAGGGGATTTTTAAAATTTATAATGTTATTCTGAGAAGGAAAGTGAATTTAATATATTTCCAACTGTTCTTATTTACTTTTGCTTGTTATGGGTTCCAAGACAGTTTTCTGCAAGTTTTCCAGGTACTTTCAGAGTGTCATGACTCAATGGGTATGTGGTTACAGGAATTATAGTAGCAGGCAAAAGGCGGAATTATTTTCATAAATAAAGCTTTCCGAAGTTAGTCCATCAATTATTTGGGAAGTGGGTAAAGTGGGTTTACATCCTAGGTTTCACCCAGGATGTAAACCCAGTGATGTCAAAACATGTGAATGACTGATTACAGTCATTAAAATGTAGAACACTATATTGTCGGAACGGTTATGTAATTTAATAAGTCATAGTCTTTGTTTCTAATACTTTTATGTATGATAGCAATCCTACTATCTTGTTCTAATCTGCTGAAAGTTATAAAACGTAAGAGTAAATTTTATGCTTTCACTAGCTGTTGCCCGCGGCTCCGCCCACGTATATGTCGGTTATCACGGCAAATAGTAGCCTATGTGTTATTCTGATGTATAAGCTATATTACTGTAAAGTTTCATCTAAATCCATTCAGTACTTTTTGCGTGAAAGAGTAACAAACATCCATCCATACTTACAAACTTTTGCGTTTATAATATTAGTATGTACGTGTAGATGTACGTCATGTAGAAGAGGGACACTTAACAGGTGCTATTTATCATGATGCTGGTATTTTTTAAGTCGGCTCTCTTGAATGCTAACTGTATGCTTGTGTCCCACATAACTTTAATGTAAAAGTTTTTTTTTTTTTTTTATATGTATGGCCCACCAAAATGACTACTCTGCCTGATGGAAAGCATAAGCAGAATCCAAGAGTGGCGGTCACCATACTCACTGCGAATGCAGACAAGTATGGCGACCCACACTATGGCGGCCTAGTGATGCTGCTGCATCTTTTAGTCTAGTCAACAAGTATGGAATTTGTTGACTAGACTATTTGGGCCTTCGGTCTCGCACTCACCAACGAAACACGACAGCACAAACGCTGTCATTTTACGTTGATTTTCTGTGCGAGGGTAGTACCGCCCCGGTCGAGCCGGCCCGTTCGTGCTGAAATCAGCGTGGCTCTACTACTTATTTCAATGTTACTATGACAAGCATGTTTATCTAGTGGTTAGTGATGCTTACTTCTAAACTAGAGGTTGTGGGTTCCGTTCCCAACCAGTACAAATGTTTGTGAGTTGAAGATGACTATTTATTCTGTGTTTGAGTATGATTTATTTGTAATATGTATGTATTTAGATTTTAGAAATATAACTATGTTTATCAGCTGGTCCGGTGACCATAGTACAAGTTTTGGTATAGTTTCAGATCAGACAGCCATGTGTGAGGATATTAGATTAAGGCAGTTGACTACTAAAATAAAAAAAACAAATATGTTTTAGGTCCGCTATCCAGATCGCATTACATTAATTAGAGGTAATCATGAATCAAGGCAGATCACACAAGTTTATGGTTTCTATGATGAATGTCTCAGAAAATATGGTTCTATTACTGTTTGGAGGTAAGTCATAAGTGCAGTATCTACTTATTCAATATGTCACCATGTCGTTACCAACAAGAATTAGGACTTGAAACCGAAAAAAAGTTTTCGAATAGTTATGGAACAAAAATTGGTTACTTACAAAGTTAAGAAACCAATTTTTGTTACATAAAATGAAGTAAATTTATTTGTTCCAAATTCTAATGTAATTTGAAATGATGGGATGGCCATGCTTTGGCGCCTATAAGCCAGGCTCTATGGGATTAATACCAATGTTTGGCAGAAAACCTGTGTCAAACAATTATTACTTTTTTTCCACTGAGTGATTTACCCAATGGCGATTCGTTCCTCCTTTGGAGGAAGACTCAAAAGATAACAAGGTAAAGGTAAGGCAACTTTATCTGGTGCAAAAAACTGTGTTCCACTTTATTCTACTTTTGCTTCTCTAACAACGCCTTTGTTATCTACTTACCCATTGACTGGCTTTGTATTTGTATTTATTCTTTATTGTACACAATAAACACATAAATAATAAAACAAATAAATAATAATAAATAATAACAAATACAAAGGCGTGCTTAACCCAAAATTGAGTTTTCTGCCAGCAAACCCTGTACAGCATATCTGCTAGAAAAATTGTAGTTTATGTACAATAGATTAAATTAATAATAATCACTTGAGACACAGCTACAGCTTCTCCAGAACGTGTAGCAACTTAATTTTTAAACCAATCATATTCATTCAGGTACTGCACAGAAATATTTGACTACCTATCACTGTCGGCAATCATCGACGGACGGATATTCTGCGTACACGGCGGTTTAAGCCCCTCGATACAAACCCTAGACCAGATTAGAACTATTGACCGCAAACAAGAAGTACCACATGATGGACCCATGTGTGACCTGCTTTGGAGTGACCCTGAAGGTATCAATTTGTTATATTCACTAATTCATTTGAAATTTATGTTATGCATGTATTGGTGTTGACAGATTAAGTAGACAGAGTGTTACCATTTCGGCTTCATCCCATGGGTGTTGTTAAAGGTGACTAAAGGGGGCGTCCATTAATTACGTGAGGCATTTTTCAGAATTTTTTAACCCACCTTCCCCCCTTGGTGAGATATCGTAAGATTTTCCTCAACTCCCTCCCCCTTCCCTAATCTAACGCGAGATTAGATTAGAGATTCTTTAAAATTTACGTTTTGGCTGTAAATGTATTATTCACGTCGCCATGATAGGGTATTACTCATCATACGCGAAGCTATGAGTTTATCACTGGCGAAAAAAGGAATAACAACAAACATAAAAACTAACATCGCGTTTGTAAAGGAAGGCTCAACAGAAAAGACTTCACTCACACAAAAGCCGTACTCAATTATAAATACCGCCAGTGACTGGACATTATTAGTGGACACGTATGAAAATCACTACAGAATACCGGAGGATATCTGTGCCTCGGCGTCCAGACCGGACATATTTCTTTATGCAATGTCAATTAAGCGTGTAGTACTAGTAGAACTCACGGTGCCGTGGGAGACGAACATCCCTAAAGACCACGCTTTAAAAAGAAACAAGTACTTTGACTTAACCAACGAAATAACTAAAAATGGTTATGTCGTTGCGCTGTATGCCGTGGAAGTGGGTGCGAGGGGTATACCAGCTAAATCCCTCTATAACCTGCTTAAAGACCTTGGATTGCCAAGAGCTTCAGAAAGCTCTTTTCTTGAACGAATATCCAAAGCGGCATTGCTAGGCTCACTTCAAATATGGTTAGGTAGAGGGGGTAACACGGCGGACAGTGGAGGTGAGCGTTGACGCGTCGTAAGGAGTGCTCCTTAAACCTAAACCTGGGTTGCAATTCCCAGGCACTGTCGAAGTCGCATGTGTTGCCCCCATCTATCACGCGATGGACCCGGCACCCGCACGGTGAATCCATGGAACGCTAAGAAATAGGTCTTTAGCCATATTTTATTCTAGAAATATTTTGTCATGCAATTTTACACCGTTTCCTGTTTTTTTATCGTATTTTACATAAAGATTCCTTGAATCATCCAGATACTCAAGGTTGGGGCGTATCACCTCGCGGCGCAGGCTACTTATTCGGGTCCGACGTGGTTGCACAGTTCAATGTGTCTAACGATATCGACATGATCTGTCGTGCTCATCAGCTCGTGATGGAGGGCTACAAATGGCATTTTAATGAGACGGTACTCACAGTGTGGTCTGCACCTAACTACTGCTACAGGTAATTATATATTTTTAACCGACTTCAAAAAAGGAGGTTTTTCCGACCATATATATATTATATGTGTGTTCGCGAATAACTTCGTCGTTTATGATTCTTTTTTTGTTGGAAAGGAGATATCCCATGGGTTGTACTATGATAAGGAAACTAGAATCTGATGAGTATTGAAATCTGATTCCAGAGAAATTGAGTGGAACCTTCGACATTCTTAGGGACGACTAGTGACATTTGTAATTTTTTTTACATTGTTAAAACCACAATGTAATGCGTATGTTGGTCAGTCTGAGGATAATAATATTGTACCTGTATTTACCTGAGATTTATTGTAGCTTGGTTAGAACTTACACTCTTCACATGATTTCCATATTATAAAAGCAAAGTATTATGTACTTGCTATTATTATTGTCATATTAACTATATAACTTCTATTTTAAAAACCAATAAAAAAAATCTATAAGTTTATTTTTTATGTATGGCTCTGCCAAAATGACTATACTCTACCTGATGGAAATAATAGCAGAATCCAGGAGTGATGGACCCACACTATGGCAGCCTAGTGATGCTTCTGCATCATTGGGATCATCAAGTTGCCCTGCATCCCCTAATTCTTATTGGTTCTCCAAATTTAGCAAAATCCAATTTTTATTAGGATTACAATTTGATGTGTATGTAATATTTTGTTAACAGATGTGGCAATGTTGCTGCAATACTAGAGCTAAACGAAAACTTGCAACGCGAATTTACAATATTTGAAGCCGCACCCCAGGAATCCCGGGGTGTGCCTACCAAGAAGCCGCAGGCAGACTACTTCTTATAATGTTGCTTACAATAGTCTTGACACACGACGAGCTACCTGTCTAGTATTATGTTGTAGTAGTGACAAAACATTTCAATGTGGACATGATTTCATTGTGATCTTAAGACTGGTGTTGAATTGTAAGTTGAATGTGTTATTTTAAGTCAATGTGTTTAATTTGCTGACATTTCATTCACCTCGCAAGTTGCCCGATATCGGGATGTCTAAATAAATGATAAAAGCAGGCGTGAAAGTATTCATTCAGGAGAAGGATAATTTCTCATTTGGATGTTAACATAAATTTTAGACTACTTTTTGTGTGTTGTGTTCTACTTAACGGAACAATATACTGGGAGCTCTCACGAATTGCTTGTGTACCAAAAAATCCACTTATGTAGCTATTCTGAGACTTCCTATAAACAATTTAAAGGACCGTTAAGTTCTAGTACAAATTGAATCCCACAAACTTGGAGGAATTCATAATTCTATACATTTAATAATTTAATCTTAATAGTGTGTAATTGATTCCACATGTTATTGAATGTTACAACACAAGTTGCTTACCAGGCATTTCTATTTACCTATACCTATGCAACAATAAGTGACGTATTACCATTTGTTAAAAGTATGCCAGTAAGTTATTAATTCATTGTAATAAGTAGGGAGACAATTATTAAATCAATCTAATTTGAATATATTTAGTGCACAATTATGTGTTGAACAATTGACTAGCATAGGGTGTTTTAATTGGTAATAATTGATATGTTCACTAGAAGTATTTATTCAATTAGTAGTACTTTTTGTAAGAAATTAAATATGAACATAAAATAACTTATTTGTTCATAAATTTTCCTTAAATAGTTATAACTCATTGGCTCTACTGTTACTATGCTTTAAAATGATTCATACAACGTGATTACATAAACACTGCCGTTAATATTACATACAGTTAGGAGATTTAGATAGTTTATTGACATAAATTTACATATATATAAAATCAGCCTGAAATTTTAAATGTTAATGATCTTTACAAATTGATATAGTATAGAATATTTAGTGCAAATGTTTTTTAATATTACCTGATACAGTAGACTTTGGATATAGATATTTTAACGTGAGTAATTGTTCACAGCTAATAGAGTAACTTATATTTTTAGATGACTACCTAAAACTACCTACATGGAATAAGCACTTTACAAATGTTAGGAATATTCAAAACATTGTAAACTCAATTAATAAATCCATGCTTGTTTCTTAAGCTAGCCATACATGGCAGGGTGGACCTGATAGGTTTACTGGAACAGTTACACCCGTCAGGTAAGCTTGAGCAGAGTAGAGGAAATACCTGTGCAGTTGTGCTACATCTACCAATGTACCTGTAAAGTTCAAATGTACAGAACCTGTCAGGTAATACCCTAACATGTATGGCTACCGTTCAAGGTAAAATTGATGTCTTCTATGTGAAATAATTAGAAAGATTGTTAGTACTTTCTATAATGATTGTTAAGCTAATGTTTTGATAAGGCTTTTAGATAATGAGTATGCATAATAGTCAAAAAAAAAACCTACTTCATATGTCTCTTATCTGTTTCAAATATCAATACTTTTTTGCACTATAGTCTACAATCAATAAAACTACTATTATTTAGTAAGTACTTACTCTATTCTAATTATACTTTGATGTCACGGATACACCTGTTTGATCTGATCTTACCGATTCTTCATGTGAACAATTAAAAAACATCTATGCTTGTTTTCCACAATGTACTATATTTATTGCTATACGTCTTAATAAAATCAAAATTATTCACGGGAAGGCTAAAATTCTTCCTAAACCTGTTTTTTAAATTGTAACCAGTTTTGTATCCCTACTTTTTAAACTATAATTAAAATGAAATGCCATATTTACTTTTTTATTTATTTAAAATATCTCTTAATAAATTATTTGGGAGTTAAGGTAGCTATAATGTAACATATTCATGTCAACTGAATTCTTCAACAATAGAGTTACACACTATTGGTAGGATGTCGCCACATTTAGTAGATATTTTATCATCTACCATGTTGTCTGCCCTAGTTGGTCCTATGTTTAAAATGGCTATCTTCTTTTTTTCCTCTTTGGCTTGCAAAATTATTCTGTAACTTGAAAAAACTGTCAAACTAGATCCTAAAACTAATAAACCATCACTAGATGTCACTTGACTTCTGACTAAGTTCACTCTCGCTTTTGGAACATTGTCACCAAAAAACACAATGTTAGGTTTTAGCGGTCCTTCACAATCTGGACATACAGGTGTCTTAAACTTTTCTTCTTGTTCCTAGAAGAAATACTTATAATTAAATTTTTATTTAATTATTATTTAGAGCACATTAAATGAGATTCCCCAGAAGATCATTTCAGTATTAGCTTTGCTAATGTTGAATTGGTCTTAATGGCTATTTTTAATGCTAGAATAATATAACTAATTTATCCTAGGGGGACCTGTGTCTTGATGTCTTTCAGTGTATTATTCCTCATAGATACACTTTTAAAAATTCTTGTTTCTATTTCTGTTAGATATCTTAACAATAATTATTAGTATACAGAAAGGAAGAACTGTTTAAAAGAATACTTATGAGGAAAAATACTTTTCAACTGACTTGTTGATATTTATGTGTTCTCTGATTGACCAGTTGGCAATGAAAGCTTTCTCTTTTGAAGTAAAAACTATACTAACTTTAGACAACTCCACATCTCCATCGGGCCGTATCATCAAGAAATCACTTGTCAAATCTGGATTATTCTTTTGAAGTTCTAGTTGCAGATTATCTCTGTCAATCTCATATGAACAATTTAAACATTTCACTGTATATCCACTCCCATGGAGTTCTATTACATTATCAGAACCTGCTTTCTGATGTAGATGATCTACATTTTGTGTCACTATAGAAGTTACTTTACCACACTGAAAAAAACTATATATAAACATTTATCTTGTAAATGCATGTGATTATTAAATTTCATGACAGATTAAAAAAAGCATTCAGATTAAAAATAATTAAAGCATGCAAAAATGACTAGAATAATAGTATAGATATTTTTACCATTTTGTTTTACAACAACAAATTATGTACTGCATTTTTAACAAAATAAAGGTAAAATTGCTGACTAAACAAGTAAATCAACAGGAAATTAAATTTCATCTTAAGGAGTCTCCACATGCCCAAATAGTCAAAATTGTGTCTATAGTAAAATCAGCAGAGAATTCTTCTAAAACACCCTTTCAGAAATCTTCATGTTACTCAGATTGCTTGAACTACCTTTTCCAAATCACGAATAGCAAAGTGTGTAGCATTTGGTTGAACTGAGCTAAATCTGGGCCACCCTACAAAGTTTCGAGCCCAGTATCGTTGTCTAACTTTCGGATATTTCACAAACTCTTGGTACTGAACAGGTTTATGGTTACTACGTGCATACAACCCAACTTCTTCTGATCGGTAGTCTGGTATACCTGAAAACAACCAAGGTTAAGGAATGTACAATACCTTAACGCTAGTTGATAAGACAGATTTTAGATATTTTTTTAATAATACTGTACTGTTAAGTAGTTTAAATTATGATACCTGATTCCGTGGAAATACCAGCACCAGTCAAGATAAGAATCTTTTTATGTTGGGTAATAAAATCTTTTAAAATGATAATGTCTTCATTGTTCGGGGGTTTGTGTTTAGGAACACAAACTATTTGTCGAGACAACTCTTTTACGTTTTGTGAAATTCGTCTATACATTTTAACATAAATATCGTAAATAAATTAATTAATGGTAACAATTTTTTACAGAAGGATTTAATTTTATTACTGATATTTAATTCATCTTCTCCAGTGACCACAGATCTGACCAATGCCAATCTGACAGGACAGCTGACAGTTCTCACGAGTCATTGACCTACAGTACATGGACTACGCATACCTACAAAATTATCGTGCCTACCTACACAAGAAGTTGGCGCATAAAATGGCTGACTTTAGGGTTATACCTATGTAGAGTGACTCGAAATGTCGATATCGATATTTAACTGAAATATTTAATAAATAAAAGAGTGAGGTGTCTGACAGACTGACTGACATACCCAGAGATCAACGCACAGCCCAAACTGCTGAAGCTAGATTCTTGAAATTTTGCATGTAGGTTCTTTACATAACGTAAGTGAGCACTAAGAAAGGATTTTTTGAAATGCCACCCCTAAGGGGGTAAATCAGGGGATGAAAGTCTGCGTGAGCAAAGCCGCCTGTAAAAGCTAATATTTAATAAATTGCAAAAATAACGATAACATTAAACAATTATAGTTAATTCCGATTGTTTTCTATTATTTATAATGGATATAATGGGTGGATTAAATTTTGAATGATGGACATAAGACTAAAATCCAAAAATGAAAGCTGGCCATCACGGGACACCCGGCTAGATGTGATATGAGCGAAATATTACTTAAACGATTCTTGGGCTTCTACCCAAGAAACCGTAGGCCATTAGGAGTGCTACAGCGTTTGGTGAGTCCATTGTGGGATAGGAGAGTGCTAGTCCTCTCCCTTTTCCCACCTTTTAGGCGTACATCACCTCCTCCCAAAATGAGGCCGTGGATTCCTCTTGGAATCCCTAAAGAAAGAACAGAATACCTCCGCATTCAAACCAACGAGAATGTATATCGTTGTTTACCTATTTTTTCGTAGCTCCGACGGTTCTGGGATACCGATATCAACATAAAAAGTACTTATATTATGTTGACATTGAGCGAAATAAGAAATTGAGTAATTAAAACACGTTTTAAATAGTTGTAATATGTATTCATTTATTCACACATTCAGGTTAGGGCACTGCGCAGTCACGTAATCGCGTCACGTCGAGAGTTCTGTTGTAGGATGTTTCATGGAAGTGCATCGAGCAGACATACCACCTTTTATGTTGAGGGTTTATATTTTCCAAACCAATGATTTCGATCCATTTCTTTCTTAAAATTTCATTTACAGGAAATCTGATGAAGAAAACACCATGTTAACATATTTTTTTATATAATATCATCAGTATCGACACTTTAACTCTACCATCACTATCCTTAATCGTATGTAAACAAATCAAAGTGAAACAAAGCAAATAATACCATTGAGAACCTCAAAAAACTAATCTTCAGAAATTATAAAAAGTATATGTTTAATACAATACAATTAACAAAATCGTAAAATATTGAACAATTTCAATGCATTTTTGTACTAACCTGTAAAGAGTCAATGTACAATGATTCTTGTTTTTTCTTGCACCAGATTGTTTAATGGAGCACGAAGGCATGATTTTCGTGTCTAGGCATTGGCATGGCACGAAAACAAAAACAAAATTTCCTACAACAACCGCTTGACAACAGATCTACCTCAGAACTTGGTGCAGCTTGGTGCTAAAATGGACCCCCCCCACCCCAGCCTGTAAATTTGAGATATTAAAGAAAAAAAAATACCAATCGACGTATTTTAAATAGCACTTTCCAAAATTATTTATTATTAAAACAGCACCCTCCTAGTTTACGAGTAAAAAATAAATAAAGTTACTACATGCTACCCCGTCGATATCACCTGAAATACTTCGAATATCGTACTTTTTGCACAGTGAAAAAACTGCACCCTACCCGAAACTAACTGCACCATCATTAGAATTTCATAAAATGCAATAGTTATTGCAACAAACAAATAAAACGTAATCAGTCAATTGCCGAATGCGCGTGATACGTTTGCGGATGCGCAGGTCAAACATAATGAACATCTAGTAGAGGGTTTTTATTTTCGAAGGTTCGAAGCAAGTTCCCACCCCTAACCTTATCTGTTTTCTTTTCTGCTGTGAATGTTAATGCTCAAAAAAAAATTTTTAGATAGCTAAACATTCTGTACAAAGACGCAGATAATTTTTATTTTTCCCGCAGTTTTTTTGATGACCTGAATTGAACTGAAATCCGACCGACCGTCTCTGATAACCATTCGATTGTCCCGATTTTTTTTTCCAAAAGGTGGCAACCCTGATTCATACTGAAATCATCAGGACTATAATACCTACAATAGGGACAGGACAGCGCTCTATAAAAATATAGGCTACTATAATATGAAATATACCGTGCAATTATGAACAGTAGGTACTATTAGTTTGTGAAATAAATAACCAATCTGCTTATAACTGGGTGGCAGCTACTTAGCTTCCACGTTTACATCTTAGAGCATCCAATATGTAGAGAGAGCGCTGAACGAGCGGAAAGCGTGATCGGAGTAGAGAGAGAGAGAGAGACCGAGTTTAGGTAGAGTCTGTCTCTCTCACCCAATCTTCTGATTGGTTGGTGTATTTCCCACCAAATCACACCAAACAATCACGGAGACTGTGAGAGAGATAAACTCTCAGCGCTTCCTCCTGTATTTGTATGCTCTAAGGTTTAACTAAACTTTAACTTGAAATATCTTTAATTCTAGACTTCTAAGACTAATACTGTTTAAGACAAAATTGTTCAGGGATTTCATCTGCATATTTTTGTATATTTTTCATTGCTAGACGCTAAAAAATACTTCAACAAAATTTTGTTCGGGAGTTCGCCATTGTTCAATCCAAAAAAATATCAGTATAATTGATGTCGAACTTTGTTTCCCAAAAATATGAAATGAATATTATGTACAATAAATAGATAATATGAAAAATATAATTTGCTCTATTAAAAATATATCACCAATTTTAAAATATTGTACAAAATTGGAACTTTTTAAGCATTAAGCAACACTGAAAGACTACATTTTTAAGAGTGCGTTGCTATAAAATTATATATAGTGTAATAACTTTCATTGTTTACAGTTTAGTTATATTTTTACATTAATATCATTTATTAAATAATAATTTTATAATGTGGTTTATATTTTCAAATTTTATTATTTTTATATTTCTTTATTATTAGGTGAACGCATTTTATACATTGTTTTATTAGCATCATTGCATCAACATTCACAGCAGAAAAGAAAAGTAAGAAAACACAGGTACGGATAGGGGTGGGAACTTGCTTCGAACCTTCGAAAATAAAAACCCTCTACTCTACTAGATGTTTGGCATTATGTTTGGCCTGCGCATGCGCAAACGTACCACGCGCCTTCGGCAATTGACTGATTACGTTTTATTTGTTTGTTGCAATAACTAATGCATTTTATGAAATTCTAATGATGGTGCAGTTAGTTTCGAGTAGGGTGCAGTTTTTTCACCGTGCAAAAAGTACGAAATTCGAAGTATTTCAGGTGATATCGACGGGGTAGCATGTAGTAACTTTATTTATTTTTTACTCGTAAACTAGGAGGGTGCTGTTTTAATAATAAATAATTTTGGAAAGTGCTATTTAAAATACGTCGATTGGTATTTTTTTTTCTTTTAAATCTCAAATTTACAGGCTGGGGTGGGCGGGGTCTAAAATGGCGTCGCCGGTCACGAATTGACAAGTGCATGACGTCACTCAAAAGTGCTGCTAATATTAGTGCTCACTAAACTATGTTTATCTCTCTTTTCACACCAAGGTAAACATAAGTTAAAAAGAGACAAAATGCTTTTTTGTATATATGTGTCGATCTTATATATTATTTGTTTGAATTTTTTCCTTTAATTGAATTGTTCCTATAGTAGAATAGGGCATCTCCTTACATTTTCTTTACTCATTGTGACGAGTAAATAGGTGTTCTGTGGTTCTGACAGTGATGTACTCGATAATCGATTAGGGAGGTTACTTTAAATCAATCACTTTAGAGTAGCCTCTCCACGTTACTCGAAAAGTTTTTACGCCCAATATCGTAGACAGAGCCAATATGCAATAATGCTTTATTCTTTAGATTATAAGGGAGAGGGTGACTGGAACCTGGGACCTACCGAATATTTTTTTAGCTTTTAGTATATTCTTTACAATATTTTTTTTTTTATATTTTTTATTTTCAAGTTTTTAGTATTGAATTTTTCATGGTGTGGAACTGTGTTCTACTAGTAAAGCCCTTTTATTTGATATCCATATTGAGGTAGTGGTGACAAAGTTTGTAAACCACCATTTTGTAGCGGGCGGCCATCTTGGATTTACAATGCAATAATATAAATAATTGTATTGTCACCAGAACTAAAGGTGTATACCAAATTTCAGATCAATCTTGCAACAGGAAGGGGGTCTAATTTACTAGGTACTAGATTTAACCCATACTAACAAAGGAATAAACAGACAGGACAAGCTAAATTAAACCGTTTAATTAATGGCCACATAAAACTTAATGCATACATATGAATACACGGTACATTTACCAAAATAATATTTTTTATATTTTTTGTCCGTCTGTCTGTTTATACCGGCTAATCTCTGGAACCACTGGACCGATTTTGACGGGACTTTCACTGGTAGATAGCTGATGATATAAGGAGTAAATTAGGCTACTTTTTTAGACTAGCTTTGCCCTGCAGCGTTACCCGCGGTTTTGTTGTACCCTTAGAGCATATATACATCAATACATACAGGAGCAGCTGAACTAGTGGAACGCGTGATCGGAATAGAGAAAGACTGAGTTTAGTTAGAGTCTGTCTCTCCCACGCAAGCTCCTGATTGGTTGATGTATTTCCCGCCAAATCAGTCATGCAAATTGGTATGTGCGTCCACCAATCACAAGCTTGCGTGAGAGAAACAGACTAACCAAACTCAGTCTCTACTCCGATCACGCTTTTCTTCCGTTCAGAGGCCTTTCTAGATATATATGCTCTAAACCATATTGTCTAGCTGGTCTCACAGAATGTCAACATTGACAAGTTGAAAGCACCAGTGCTACCATCTTAGTGAATTTTTCCATTTTGGTGGTTTGAATCTTTTATTTAATTCCATTTTGGTGGTTTGAATCTTTTATTTAATGGCGAAATCATGGTTTTAGTGGCTGGTGGATTTTCCTAGCGGTTTTTAAAAATTTAGTTTTAATTACTATAACTGGGATCACTCGGCCACTAACTCTTACATGTTTATAAATATCTATATTTACTTTTTCGGATGTAAATGTGTAAATGTATTGTATTTCAAAGACGATCAAGGAAAATCGAGGTTTTTTTTTTAATGAATAGGGTACAAGCGAGCAGACATCACCTGATGGTAAGCGATTACCGCCTCCCATGGACACCCGCAACACCAGTGGCGTAAGGAATTAGCAACTTTTGCGATTACTTTCCTAATAGGAAAGTAATACTACCACATTCTTATGCCGATGTTGAGAGAATATTTAGCAGTATGAATATAATAAAAACAAGCAGAGAAATAGAATGAGGTTAAATCTTTTATTTATCTGCTATATTAAGAGTACGCTGTGGTTGGGGTACAGACAAAAATGATTCGTCTGAAGAAGACGAATTAATTAAGAATAGTTGTTCCTGAAAATTTTATGTTGATATACCTACAGATGGTACATTTTTAAGGTAGTACCATATTTGTTAGTGGTTTTCTGGTGGTTTTAAAAGATGAATCTAGTGGAGAGCTAGTTTAACTGTTGGCAATGGCAACACTGGTTAGCACAGAAGTTAGTATTTAGTAAAGTCTTGTTATGTTGTTATTGCTACAGGAATATTTTAAGGTTATTTCGTAATAAGAATTCTACTGTGTAAAGTTAAAACGCTGCTATATGTAAGATGACATTATTTAGACTGAAATCTGCACCATTTCTATTAATAGAAGACGACAGTAATAAAAATGTGCTTCCATTACTGTTAGAACTGGTGCAAGAGGAAAAAGATGAAATCAACATATTTTGCTACGATCAACCAATCTATCTCTGGAGAAATGTTTTAAAAAGCCATTTCAATGTTAATTGTTATGCCGAATTTAACACGAATATGATTAATAAGTATACAGATTCAAAAAGCTCAATAGTTATTGATTCTGTGAACCAAATGGCTTTACATATGGGATGGAGTGAGTGTCTAAACTGTATTAAAAAGTTACAGGGAAATCCAAATGTAAACAGGTTGATATTAATATTACATAAAGACTGTGTCTCACATGGTTCTAAATTGCAGACCCATTTGAATCATCTAGTAAATGTAATATTATCATTCAGTAATACCAAGTCTAGTAACATATTTGTTACAATAAAGAAAGGTAACAAAGTCATCAGGTCTGAAGAAATCATGTCTTATGACTCCAAACTGTCTATGTTAAGACTAACTCCAGTTGTAGCAGAGGCAAAAAAGGAGGAAATAGAAGAGAAACCATTACCTGCCAATCTTTCCACATTCAAAATAGAAGTAGACCAAACAGACAAAATACAGAAATACAACTTAAAGTTGCCATACATGAGTAAAATACATGATGGACAAAGTAAAGTGTATTATGAGCCTGATGCAGTTGATGACTGGGATGAGGAAGATCCGGATGAAGATCTTGATATATAAATATAAGTTATATAATCTTTTTTTTTACTTAGGTACTTTATCAATTGTAAACTTGAGGCATATATAAGTTGTATTGTTGCCAGCAGCTACCACTTACCTACCATAACAGCTTGTTGGTATTGTAAATGAACTTGTAACTCTTGGAAGTAAGATTATAAGAGAAAAATAATGATATAATAATTACTAGTAACTTTTTTTATGTATGGGTCTGCCAAAGTGACTCTAAAGTCTAAGTAGAATCCAAGAGGGTATGGTGCAGAAACATCACTAGGTGTCCGGTCTCGCACTTAGAAACGAAAACGACAGCACAAGTGCTATCGTTTTAGGTTGATCTTCTGTGCGAGGGTCGTACCGCCCCGTTCGTGCTGAAATCAGCGTGTTTCTAATACCTTTATTGCTTACTTAATATTAGTTGATATATATTACTTAATATTAACTTTGAGTTATTTTGCCAACTAAATTTCTATGTTTCACATCGTTCAATTTTAGAAGATCCATTGGCCAGAGCCATGATGGACCTGACAAAATCTCATACTTATAATACAAAATTAATAATGAAACTAAACATTTTTTTCTTTGCTACTGCTAATTGTTAAAATTTTGATAGTTACGATGGTACTTCATACCGTCACGCGACATTGGGTGTTCATAGCATACAGGGTGGCCAAAAAGTCGTGGATCAAACACAACCAGGGATTAGATGGGGTCATGAGCTGCAAAAAGTTGTTCTACGAGAGGTCCTTAAGGTCAACCCCTGCAGAGTTATAATTTATTTTGTGTTTTTATGAGAAAAATGATTTTTTTAACTAATTCTTATTAAAATTCGAAATATCTACATTCTGTATCTTTTTTATAATTGTCACTAGATTGGTACTGATGGATGAGTCCTTACGTTAGACATGCTATTTATGGTAGTTTATTAGGTTTGTTGAAGATAATATTCAGTTTTACGATTTATTTTTTTCTCAAATCATAACTTTTTATTTAATTCGGACCCACTATGAAAAAAAAAACTCTACCGAAAAGTGACCCTGTATTACAAGTTTTGGCGCATTTAAGGAGGATTCTGAAAAGGTATTACACATGGCTATGTGTGGCTTTGTTATCTGTCAAGGAAAAATAAAAAATAAATAATATAAAAAAATGAACGAGCGCTTCCCCAACCGGTAGATTGGTCGAGGCGGACCTATTGCGTGGCCACCCCGGTCGCCCGATTTAAATCCATTAGATTTTTTTCTTTAGGGCTATTATAAAGAAATAGTTTACCAAGGAGAGAACAATAGCGAACAAGAACTACGACAAAAGCTCGAATTTGCTAGGGTACAAGTGACTAACAATAGAGGTGATTTCCGTAGGTTACGTAGGAATTTTATTAGACGGTGCAGATTATATGTTATGGTCAGAGGCAGGAATTTTGAGCATTTATTGTAAAAGGTTTTGCTTTAATAAAACAATTATTTCACAACCGTAGGTTTGTTTTTTCGTCCTTGAAAGATGTTAGAGCCACTCATGGTCATGTGTATACTTTTTCAGAATCCCCATTAAATGCGCCAAAATTTGTAATACAGGGTCACTTTTCGGTAGAGTATTTCTTTAACCGACTTCAAAATAATTACAAGTTTTAACAAAAAAAAAACCGACTTCAATCTGGACCAAATTTAAATGGGACCATTCGGGAAGCACCAGCTTTTAAATAAAAAAAAAATCATCAAAATCGGTTCACCCAGTCCAAAGTTATGAGGTAACAAACATAAAAAAATAAATAAAAAAAATAGTCGAATTGAGAACCTCCTCCTTTTTGAAGTCGGTTGAAAAGGAGGAGGTTCTCAATTCGACTGTTTTTTTTTGTTTGTTACCTCATAACTATTGACTGGGAAAGAATCATCAAAATCGGTTGGATTTTGATGATTCTTTTTTTATTTTAAGCTGGTGCTTCCCATTTGGTCCCATTTCAATTTGGTCTAGTTCTGACATGTCATCCATGAGAAAACCATACAAGTCTTCAATTTGCATTAAGTATGTGCGCGACAAATTTACGAATAAATCAATATCACGCTAACCGATTTCGATGAGTCTTTTTTATTTGAAAGTTGGTGCTTCCCGTGTGGTCCGATTTCAATTCGGTCCTGATTGAAGTCGGTTTTTTTTTTTAATTTGTACTTGTTTTTCAGTGAGATCCAAAGTAAATAAAAAGTTATGATTTGAGAAAAAAATAATCGTAAAACTGAATATTATCTTCAACACACCTAATAAACAACCATAAATGGCATGTCTAACGCAAGGACTCATCAGTACCAATCTAGTAAAAATTATGAAAAAGATACAGGTGTAGATTTTTTCGAATTTTGATAAGAATTAGTTAAAAAAGTCATTTTTTCTCATAAAAACACAAAATACATTATAACTCTGCAGGGGTTGACCTTAAGGACCTCTCGTAGAACAACTTTTTTGCAGCTCATGACCCCATCTAACCCCTGGTTGCGTTTGATCCACGACTTTTTAGCCACCCTGTATAGTGCACAGTTCGTTTGAGCCACCTGATCGCTTCGAACGGTTAGTATTCTTTGGCTGACTGACCTAAACGCGGACTGCGACTGGATCACTCGTCCACGCTCAGGTTCTAAATATGCACGCGCTGGCCGTAAGTGGTTCAAGAGTGAGGACAAAGTAACAGAGTTGTAACCCCCTTCCTAAAAAGAGGTTAAGAATAAAAGGCTATCCTTACTTTCAAATGTGTCAGTCGTATCGATTTCTGGTTAACGGCATCCATCCGCGGAATTTTTGACCTCTGATCGACACACGGCTCTAACCGATATATTGCTGGTAGAGTGTCTCGACCGATCTTGGACCCTATGAGATCACAATGACTCAGTAACGCGTGTGTCAGGTGGTATCGACTTTTGACAGTAAATCTGGTTTTAATCTACCGATCCATAATTAATACCGACACGCAGTGTAAAGTTGAATAAATACATATTAACTTAAGTTTCTTAACATTGTCCAGTACATATTTACAGGAAGGGTCAATTGAAAAGAAATCGCTTGTTTACACATTTCGTTAAGGTATTATTTAGATCGAACCAAAATATATGTTTTTGAAAACATTTATTATAAAAAATGATTGAATTGACATCTATTCATAATAGTTAAAATAAGAAAGCCATATGAGATTTGGAAGATCTTTTTACCTCTAAACACTCAGTTTAACAAACACTGTAAAATAGAGTGAATCAATAGTATAATAGTTACATTTGCGTGTAACATACAAGAGATACAGTCCAGTGATATTACATAGTCTCATCAGTGATATAACAGTTTAATTTCAGTTCAGTAAGGTTTATTTCTATGCATAGCTTCTTCCACCGAAACCTAATGCGATAGAGAACACTATTTGTCCGAGTACCTATATGCATACTATTTCCATAGACAAGTTTTGCAGTCTGAGTATTCATTTATTACAATCATGGACACAAGGATGTTTCATGTAGGTATTTCATACAAACCCTTGGTTACAAAGAATTCACTTTTTATTTGTTTTATGTTCTATTACAATTTTGCGATTTTTTTTCATTTCTTTGCCACATTACTTGCCATTACATAATATGTAATAAAGTAGAAATCCAAGTAAGTGGAAGTTAATTTTATTAATGACACCGTAATTACATCACCATATTATCTCAACGCTTAAATTATGATCATAATTACTCGTTCAATGATTAATTTTCATGACCTAACAAACTAAATAATTAATAAATGAAAAAAAAAAACAAATACAACAGAGAATCGATTACGAACCTCCATCGCGACAATGTTGTATTAAAAATAAAATAATTATTACAATATTCAATACACATACAACCGAAAATTAAGGAACAAAAATATTTTTCTTCATTATCTAATTTTGAAAAATTAATTATTATTATTATGCGAGCCGCTATATCGTATGTACACTCAAGCCCGGGCACATCTTACAAAGAGACGAACAAATACAAACTACAGATTTAAATACTGGAGCGACCGAGCGACTCGAAAACGAGCCGCAGCCGCGCTAAAACAATAAGAAGCTATCTTTCGATACACATAATAAAGCTAACAAAATATAAGATAAAAATGATTTACAACCTCATATAACCTAACAAAACGTTTGTAGTTCATATACAATTTAATCAGCACTGTGTTCAATGAGAAACTGCATGAAAATATCAGGACACACATAGAGGATCGAGAGCGGGCTTCGGGACGATACATATACACACGGACTACTCGTTGGACAGCTCCTTGAGCCGCTCTTCCCTCGGCCGCGCGCCGCCGAATATCGAGTGCGCCTGGCTCGTCGACGCCAGCGAGTTCACCGGCTCCTTCACCGTGCGCGGCTCCAGCTTCAGCTTGGGCCGCCCCGACGTGTCTGCTAACACACCCGCGCACCAGCTCACCACTCGCTCTCCGCCCTCCCCCGCAACGGGCGGACACACGCCCAGTGTGGGGGAGGCCAATAACATCTTACTCATGGTATAAAAATACAGGTAGGGCAATACGAGATACATAGAGGACGAGATGACGTCATCATCACTATCGCTTCTTCAGTGTTACCAGTAGTGTGAAATAATAACTCCCCAACCACCATTATTCCCTTTGAAAACTTTATTGTTCTATTTAAATTCAAATATTTTGTTTATGTACACAAAATAACAATTTAAATGAATTTTATATTTTTTTAAATAAAATGGTGATTGATTTTTTTTCCATCATTTCATGTTTTGTTGCTTTAAAGTGGTAACTGGATAGTGACGTCACCCTGGGCAGCTTTCGGAATGTCATACCTGTATTGTTATACCATGAGCTTACTTATCTTTAGCCTTAATACGCATTTAAAACTGAGACTTAATAAGAATTTAAAAAAGAATGTTGACTATAAGGTTGGTTTACGGACGATAGTTTAACGTGATAACAAAACATTGATGAAATGTTGAGAGATAGATAATGCCGTATCTATATCTCATACAACAACGTACCATTAGCGTAACGGGACAATGAGTCATCCTTTTTCATGCATGCAGCCAGCATTCATGAATTTATTAAACGTTGTCACGTCAAAAGTTTGGGTGCTAAATTGGAAACTTGAAGTTCCTCCATTATCTACTGCTATAAAGTATGATGACAGATTGTTAGCAGAACTGCATGCATTCGGTGTAATTTTTTGTGAATGTGAAGTTATGGGCATGGGGGCAATTTATTATTTCACTGTAAATTCTGTGAAATACTTTCTTAACCGGAAACGGGTAAGTCAGGAGTTCAACAGCAGCAGGGTATCTTAGTTTAAGATCGAGACTTTCATAGGTAAATATCTGGCTTTCGAACACCTCTTTTTAAACAATTCTATGTACAGTCAGCATCATATTGATTTCTGCTTTCAAAGTGCTCAAAATTATGTGAAAAACATGAACTCAATTTTATATTGCCAGATAAGTGGTCAAAATAATTTAACTATCAGTTGTCAATATTGTGTTGGATGACAGAGTGTTCATATTAATGTTATCAAATAGGTTGTTCAATGGTATCTATATTTTAGATAATTATACACCTAAACACAGGGCAAATGATCGTGTTCATCACACAAACATTTATCCTGGGTGGGAACCTTTGGGTCAGCAGGCAGGATCACTAACTGCTAGGTGGGCCGACAGGTCCGTTATATAATAGATACCTGGACGCGAGGGAGGCATATCTTCGAAGTTCCGTTGGCGTGGAGGGCGAGGCTGCGGCGCGGCGGAGGAGCGTCCCATGCGCCCCCACTCCTGAGCGCCCCCCGCCCCTCGCGGCTCCTCCGACGCCCCTCGCGACGAGCGCCCCCCGCCCTCGCCCCGCCCCTCACCTCCCCACCGCTCGCCTCCACCGCCACCGCCTCGCTCCCGATCTGCAACATTGCACCGATACTCTCATGTTCATGTATTTACTATTACTACTTAAACCGTGTGGTGACGGATTAAGTACATAGAGTGTCACCCCCGTTTGGAGAAGTAGCGCTGGATGGTAGTATTGTAATTGCATATTGAAAACAGTAAAAACATTTTGTATATCTATTATTGTGAAAGGATTAGGAAAAAAGTATTTTTTATTGTTAAAAATATTGTTGGTGATTTTCCCAATCACACCCAGTGAACGCAGCAAAAATCTCATGAAAACATGACGCGATACATCGATGCGTTAATAAGCGGGAATGTTAGTGAGTCAATTAGCATGTTCTTTTCCCTAAATAGGCACAGATATACATGTAACACTCTTGTTAGGTGAAATGACATAAACCAGGTAAAAAGTAGCAATCATTGGTTTTGTTATTGACTGTATGTTACAGACAAAAGTATTTCTGTTTAACATATAAATTAATATCATATCGTAATAACCAAATAAAATATACCGACACAATATTTACAAAAAAATCTGCTCAGGCGCACATAACAATCAGACACAAAAAATACTTATGTTTGTACATAAAATGCATTAAAAAGAACTCAAAATTAGTTCCACAGCACAAATGACAAGATTCCCAATAACAATTGATAATTTTACTTATTTTGTCGATCAGTGGTCCCTAGGTCGTGGAATGGTTAGTAATGAGGATGATGTTACCATGGGGGATCCCTCCACCCGGATGGCGCGGCGCACGTCGGTCGAGCCCATCGAAGTGGTCGTACGTACCACGTCCGCCGCCGCCACCTCCACCGCCGCCTTCCCGTCTGAAGCCGCCACCGCCTCCACCACCGCCACCCACTCGACCGTCTCGCCGACCGCGATCGAAACCACCTCCTCCTCTGCAATTTATATGATAATCATTGTTTGTTTGTTCTATTGTATTAATGTCTCGGAAGGCAGCTGGATGGAAAGAGACTGGATCCCACGACACAGGGAATCTTAGTGTGGGATCTAGGATCAAACCCTGTACTTGTATAATTTTGAAACAATAAATCAATAATTATTAATATAATATTTTGGACATCTGACACGCTAAGCAGAGCTTGTATTATGGGTGCTAGACAACTGGTATAATACTTTTTTTCTGTAAATACATACATACTATACATAGAAAACACCCAAAGACTGAAACAAATATTTGCAGATCATACAATCATTTGGTCCAACCAGGAAATCGAACCGTCGCTGAATATCATATTCTCAAAAGACCACATTCGTAAAACACGATATTCGTAAAACACGATATTCGTAAAACATCATATTCTCAAAATATCATGATCTTATAAGACCACATTCGCAAAACACAACATTCTCTAAACATCATAATTATGTTCAAAAAAGAACAAAAAGTACACTGGACACGAAAACTAATAATGCCTACTGCGGCGTTATGCACCAGTACGAATGGTAAAATCTACATACGAAACCTCTTTGTCTCATACTGGCCAACGAATTATTATTTCGTCTATGAGTAATAATGAAAATGTCATCAATTCACTCTTGCCTTTACTGCCTTCAAAATAGATGCCAGAAGCCTTTAACACCACCATCATTGAAATATCATCACCACATGTCTACAAATTTCTAGATTACTTCAACAGTCAATGGATGAAAAAGATAAGTAGGGACATATTATGCTGCCATGACCAAAAGAATCGAAAAACAAATGGTGTTGAGGGTTGCCGACCCTCATTTGTTTTTCGATTCCTTATTACCCGTAGCGTGATAATTTTCCCCCGTTTTTGAAATATTCTTCATTGGTGCTCCGCTCCTATTAGTCTTAGCGTGATGATAGCCTACAGCCTTCCCCGATAAACGGGCTATCTAACACTGAAATAATTTTTCAAATCGGACCAGCGGTTCCTGAGATTAGCGCGTTCAAACAAACTAACAAACTCTTTAGTTTTATAATATTAGTATAGATGATATTTTGAGAATATGATATTCAGCGACGGATTGAATCGACTACGCCACCGCGGCAGTCATTAATGTCTACTACGGTTCTGATTTTACTTCATCAACCAATTACATTCCATGAGTTTGTGTTCTGTTTTTTGTAGCTCTACCTACTGCTCAACTTAGCTGATAGCAAACAATGCAAACTAGATACTGATAAAATATACTTTTATATTTCTAAATACTTTGCAAACATCTTGAGTGGAGATCAAACCCAAGACCCCATGGCTTAGCAGTCAAGATCTTTAACAACTAAACTAACAGGTCAGTCAAAAAGTTTCCTATTTCTTTACATTCATAAATTAAAACCATAGATTTAAAATGTTTGAATATTATCATAAACACTTTCTATCTCTCGTCTCTATGACGCTCGAGTAAATCCCCATTTAGCATCCTGGGCTCCCCTATTATAACGGTGGCTATGGGTTTCGTATAGTCAACAGCGGTCGAAAGGCTTCTGCATATCGGCTATGGTAGCGCGACCTCTCTCTTGTAGACAATGACATGTTCGGATTTCTTTTGGTAGTACTCGTTCATGATGGTGAGATTGGCCAGACACATTCTGCAGTGTTCGAGTCTGCGAGACCCATCTTAAATTATCCCGTAAACACACTCAAACTCCTCACACAAACCACAGGACTGTTCAGGTCATCACCCAAAAAATTCCATGCGTACGACAACAGTATGGCTTGAAGAACATCCTCCAGGTAAAACCTTTAACGGTACAGTCTATAACAATAGTTACTCTTCTAAACTATTATTCTGTAGGTTCTTGGAAAGTACAACAGCCACCTTGATTTCATTACCATTTGAGATCATTACCAATTTTGTCTTCTTATTCCAAATAAGGTATTTATCTATTTAGCATCTTTACCTATATCTATACCATAATGTGAAAGATCAATCAACAAAAGTAGACTTATCTACTTTCTCATAATTATGCTTTGAAACAGTTTGTGAACAAAGCATGTAATATATACATAAATATGGTCTACTTTTAAGATAAAACTTGAGATATTTTTGGTACAAGTATACCAAACCAACTAATAAATGTTAATTAACATTTATTAGTTGGGCAGGTCTAGGTTTTTATACAAAATTCAAATATTTAGCATATTTTTTTAAAGAGCTTTCTTGTTTAAACATAAAATCAAAAATATATAGGAACAAACTGCTAAACAATCCGAGTAAGATTAATTCAATATGATACAAAAAAGTGTGTAACTAGGCTAACCTTATAATACTTACTAGCAGAATTGATAAAAAAGTAACATCATATTTATATATTCTAATAATCTTTTAAAACTTTCTTATACATTTACAAATAGTTACATTTTACATCAACTAAGGAAACAAACTACACTGCGCAACACAAATCTGAAGACTCACCTGTCATTTCTCTTTTCTTCAGCAACATCAATTTTTATTACATTACCATCCACATTAAGGATCCCATTCATTTCAATTGCTTTTATCAAATCTTCAAGATATTCAAACTCTACATAGCAGAATCCTTTAAACTTGTCTGTTTCTCTATCCATTACCAATCTCACATTTTTTATTGATAGATCCTGTAAACACAAATGTTGCTATAATTTGCAATTCAATTTATGATGAATACTGTGGGACAGCCACGCTTCTGCATGAATGGGCCGGCTCGGCCAGAGTTATACAACGGTCTCACAGAAAACCTGCGTGAAATAGCGCTTGCGCTGTGTTTCACCGAGTGAGTGAGGATACTGGAGGCTTATGGGTATAGCCTTTGTGGAATGAGGAGGGGTATGCCCCTCATCCCCCAAAGGCCGGCAACGCACTTGTTACGCCTCTAGTGTTGCAAGTATCCATGGGCAGCGATAATCGCTTACCATCAGGCGATACGTCTGCTCGTGTGCCCGCCTAGTACATAAAAAAAAATGACACTCCTACAGCATTAGAAGTGACGACTGCTATACACCTCGACGAGTTTTATTCACCTCATGTGTGTTGTGGCAAAGTGATTCTTTAACAAAATAAAACATATTTAATCAAAGAACAATGTTGCTAAAACGCGATCATCTTTCCCTGGACTTCCAGGAGACTAACATGAGAGATTTATTTACAATAGCACAGTAAAGATATTATCTAAAGCATACTGATATAGCAGGGTGTGATTATCTATATAAATAAAATGAATAGCCAAATGTGTTGCTAAACACATAACTCAAGAACTGCTCGACCAATTTACCAATTTGATAAATTTATTTTTAATATAAAGGCAAAAACATAAAAATTGTGAGGAAAACAGTAAAAACAACACTTATTTATTTTTTCTATTGGACTGCGACATGCCAGTAACTTTTGCCAAAACTAAGTCTGTCGGGGCAGCTAGTTCCTAATATTAACTATAGACTAAGATTGCATTTGCCAACTGTCAAGCAAATTAGGTGCTAATTTTATTACCTTCAAATTCATCAACAGGTTTTCAGCCATGTGATAATTTCAGTGAAGTAATTAATTTTATAATAAAATTAAATATTGTTACATTTAACCATCATTAACCTATTACTAGTTTTTAGTAATAGAAATGACTGTCACACACAATTTGACCATATTAATAGATTGCAATATTTACATTTAATCTATGCATTATACGACCTCTCATCTTCGGTTACCTATATCTTAAGAGAGAGTACATGACAAGAATTGGTGATTACACCCACCAATCACAAATAAGACACAAACATAGTTGATTATCAACACTGCTATTAGTAATCTATGTAAATTAATCTCACAAAACAGCTAGACCAAGGTTTTGGGAGGGTAGACTACTACTTACAGGAAAGATCCTATTGATATCGCCCTGAATAATTCCTGAGGGCAAGTTTCCAACGTATGCCTTGTAAGGGGGCTCGGAGGGAAGGGGTCGGCCCCCAAGAGTTCTTCTGCCGCCACCAAAATCCCTGAAATAAGCACCACAACCGTAGGTAATTCATAACCTATAAACTACAAATGTAATCCGTCAAGCCAAAACGAAATGGTCACGGATACATCCCAGGGTCAGATAACATGGAATAAACAGATATAACTTTAGAAGCTTGTGTATAAATGCTATTTTCATTCAATGTTATCGGATAGCAAAACATGATCATTTTTTAGATACAAATCGTTACATATCACCACATATAATAAAATCGGTTTCAAAAATAGTTAACGCGCACTGTACTTTGAAATAAAAACTAGTTGTTGCAGTAATTTACAATAAATACCTGGGATTAACATCATCATATCCACTTCGACCTGCCATGTTTAGAAACATGGAATAGGTACTGACTGATGGCGCGCGCATCAATTTCTGGAAGCGACGGAAATCATTTTTTTTGGTGTTTCAACACCTGCGAGTAAAAATGGCGGAGGAAATTCTGTAGGAAAATTGAACAATTTTTCAAAATTTTTCTTATTAGTTTTTAGTTTCAATAAAGAAATAAAAAAAATCCTTCAAAATTTGACCAACTATACTTCTTGGAACTGAATAAAATTAAACCAAATAGTGCAAATTTTTGAGTTTGTACATCATAATTTTTACTCACTCAGCTATGTGATTTCTACTTCAACTGCATTTTAATGTTGTAATTAGGGTAATATTTCAAGAGGCCTAGATAAAAAATATAAATTTGCATTAAAAAGTCATCACATAAAAAGTTAGTAAAAGTTTACTGCAGTATTGAGTACGTTGTACGTTCCCCTAGTATTACTATTCTCTTTGTGCGAAAGTTTACACTAGTATTGTTGAAATCACAGGTTGAAATTAACTAAATTTCAACAAAACTAGTCTGCAGGTTACATAGCAAAATTTCATTTACTAGAAATATATAGTGGAGTGGATGCACTAACATCCTTCTTACTATCCTACTGTGATTTATACTTCTGAACAGTTTCAGTTAAAAGTGGCTAAAACTTTTCTCCACTAATTACTCCCTACTACTCCTAGTAAAAGATTAGTAAAACTAATTTACTAAATATCAACCCTTATCTCACTTAATAACGAAAAAGATTAGTATTTAGTCAATTAATTAAAAAACCTTTCTACTAATCTTTTATAAAAAAATCAATTGCTGTTCGTTTGTCTCGCTAAGACCCGAGAAGCCGATTTAGCTGATTTTGGTTTTGAAATGTTTGACGTAGTCCAGGGAAGGTTTACACGGTGACAAATTATAAACAACTTGGTAATCCAAATATCACGTGTATGAAGTAGCGGGCACAGCTAGTCATCAATAAAAATAGTTTCACAGATCCAAGGGCCTCGCAATTCCTAAGATTGTCCTGTATGGGCCGTGGCTCCGTCCGATATCGGCAAAGTCAATAGAATATTATTTAAGCTTGTCAGTCAGAAACCGTCCTTGCTTCTTAAATTTAGAATGCTAACTTGCTAATACTGCGAATTAATTAGTTTCTAAATGTAGCCTAAATTCAGTCAAGTTTAATAAGCGATTAAGGCCCAGAGAACCTCCGTAAACCTTTAATGAAATGGGACAGTCATGTCCTCATTATGATCGTCCGCTGGAGAGGACATAAGAAAAGGGTTACCGTCTCACAACATCAATATTAGGTAATTAAGGGTAAATGCAAATGCAATTTATTACAGAATAGCGCAGACAGTGCAGTGGTGCACTTTAATCTTTGCGTTAAAGCATGGTGCGTGACAGTTTCAGTAACATTTCGTTTCACCGACAAATTATGACTTAGTATGTCAGCTGTACCACAATCGCAATATACAGGGTTACTGGTAACATGTAGCAATCTCTTTAAGGCTTTAAGGGGTAATAGTAGAGATCATTAGCTATCAAATTGTCCTCGGGTAAATGAGTCAAAAATGTACCGTTTTGGAAAAAATATAAAAAAAACACATTTTTAAGAAAAGTGGATCACGCTACCTCAAAGTGCTCTTAAAACAAACACTTGCGTATTTAATTGCTGTTTTTGGTGTTTTTAGTTTGCTAACACCCTAATACGTAATAATTACACAAAAAAAACAGAAATGTAGTACCGTTAGTGAATAATGATTCATGGAATCTAAAAAAATTCATACATTTTACTGTTTCCTATGACTAATTATGCAATTTTATTAAAAAAAATCACCTTACAATTTTATCGGCGTAATAGCTTAAAAACATGTATGTTTTATTAGCTATCCAACCAGGTATATAAAAAAAAATACGTTGACAAATGGCTGAGTAATTGAATTTAATCGGGAGGGAATGAAAAATCGTAATTTTTAAAATGTAGTTATTTTGAGGTCTAAACTTAAATTTACAGTCGATTTTTAAAGTGTGAGCCCCTATTACTAATTCAAGCACGCATTCTTGTCCTCAATGGAGTTTTTACAACAACACTAGACAACGTGGGAGAGCCATGCTTCGGCATGAATGGGCCGGCTCGACCGGAGTGATACCACGGCCTCACAGAAAACCGGTGTGAAATAGTGCTTGCGCTGTGTTTCACCGAGTGAGTGAGGATACCGGAGGCCCATACCCCAATCCCCTACCCCTACCTCCCTCCCCCATCCCCAAAAGGCCGGCAACGCACTTGTGACGCTTTGGTGTTGCAGGTGTCCATGGGCGGCGGTAATCGCTTAACATCAGGCGATACGTCTGCTCGTTTGCCGGCCTATACCATAAAAAAAAAAAAAAAAAAAAAAAAAAACGAGTTTTTGATTTCACTGGCGGCATTAACTATGCGGATCCTTAAACCTACAATATTTTGTGCAGGCGGGACATCATAGACCAGGCTCACACACAAGTAATAATCCATCATGGTAAGATCTGGACACCTTGCTGCTATGGGGTAGGTCCTCCCGTACCAATCCAACTCTAAGGAAAATTTTCATTTAACCATTGGCGGACGGTAATTCTGTAATGGACATCCATCATGCTGATAGTACGTCAT
The DNA here is from genome assembly GCA_949125395.1 of Diaphora mendica. Lineage (NCBI taxonomy): Eukaryota > Metazoa > Arthropoda > Insecta > Lepidoptera > Erebidae > Diaphora > Diaphora mendica. The sequence goes on from OX421330.1 coordinate 15,346,694, forward strand.
ACGCCTAGCCAAGAAGTCCAAACATGTCTTCCCTCAAAAAGTTCTCGTAACTTTGTGCGTTCAAATTGAACCTAACTCTGACCAAACCTAACTCTGACCGAATTTTTTTCTGATAGTTGGATTGGTAGGGGAGGACCTACCCCATGACCAGCAGGGTGTTCAGATCTTACCCTGATGGATTATTACTTGTGTGTGAGCCTGGTCTATGATGTCTCGCCTGTACCAAATATTGTAGGTTTAAGGATCCGCATAGTTAATGCCGCAAGTGAAATCAAAAACACGTTGTCTGGTGGTGTTGCAAAAACTCAATTGAGGACAAGAATGTGTGCTTGCATTAGAAATAGGGGCTCACACTTAGAAAATCGACTGTAAATTTAAGTTTAGACCTCAAAATAACTACATTTTAAATATTACGTTTTTTCACTTAGGTACTCCCGATTAAGTTCATTTACTCAGCCATTCGGCACACTGACTGAAGGCTGTGCTGGCGTATTTTTTACGCCAGTGTGAATAACAACGCAAAGATTCGTATGTTCTATTCATTTTACCGTCCAACACACAGCGCGATAAAAATACGCCGCGTTAAAATAACGCTTTTATGTGCACAGCTACTTGGAAATGCGTTTGTTCTATTTCAGCGATTTTCAACGCGCGTAAAAAATACATCCGTGCAAACGGGCTCTAAGTGTCGGCAATCTTTTATGAAACTTTCGAGGGGAATTTGTGGGTAATCGGCGGATTTTTGTTCCCAAATTTGGGGAATTTTATCCGGATTTTTAGGGAACTGGATAAATAAGCATTGGCAACCCTGGCATTGACTGAACCGAAAAAAAACTGACATTTAATTGTAATGTGCGTTCTGTTCCATGTGGGAATAATTTATTGTTATTAATGAGAGATTGTGATAGCAAAATGAAAGAAAAGGCTGTTTCTGAGCCTCAGAAGGAAATCAAAGTGACTTCATCTGTTTTAGAAGCATTTGATTTACTTAAAGCTCCAAAAGATGAAACGAAACTTATCGGCGGCAGTAAAATAATTTCGCAGTTAGCAGGGAGTGAGGTTAGAAATTTGTTTAGTTCTGTAGATTATTTAATGTTTAGGTTATTTTAGTTATAAATTGTTTTTTTAAAGATATATTTAATGTTTAATATTAAAACGGTCTTGAATCTTCATTGTGAGATAGAAGTGAGTCAACATTAATGTTTTTTCTTGTTTTAGAATGAAAAGGACCTAAAATATGTTCTTAAAAGGCTTGTTAGGAGTTTGGGCGCGAACGTACCAGATATGAGAACTGGTTATTTTGCAACCTTGGTAACGTTATTATCAAAATTTGAGCAGGTGTCTGTTGCACAACTACTAGAACTTGCTAAGAAAGAACTTCATAGTAATGGATCTTCTAAAAGTGTAAGTATAAAGTTTATACATATTATATTTTCTAAACTATTACAGAAGTGTATATGTAATGGATGCCGAAAGCTTTATTTTTCATCAAGAATGTGAATGTTTATGTTGTCTTGCCATAGTGGCTCAGCTATCCGCTGGGCTTTTTGTTGGAATACCCGCCAGCTAGACCACTGGCATAGAGTGGCCTTAAGGAGATATCCTCTTCTCTACTTTAGTGTCCACTTTAAATATTTATTGATGTGGTGCAGCAGTGTACATTACCTCTCATAGCCAAGTCTGTGTTCCTTATGAAGATGTAAACAGTTACATGTTCAATAATTCATATGTGTAGCTCTGCGTGTGACCTATGACTTTTGTATTCCATGGCACAATAGCAAAACTGTTTTCATTTGTCCTTTAAAGTAATACCTCTTGTAGCAGTAGTAATACTAGTAGCAGATTCATTCTGTATTTTGGCATTTTCAAGGCTATCAATCTTTCTATGTCGTCTCAGAGTTTCTCTGGTAAGTTCTGAGAAGACATACAGAGATTATGAACAGCTAAAGTCAAGTTGATGGAGTTTTCTACCAAGTTTCATAATTTCTTCTTTTTGTGTCCATTTTTGCACACCATATATTATAATTTGTTATAAATTCAAAAGTAACTCTGATATAACCGTCTGTTTTGCTTTGACTGCAAAACCTCTGAACTGATTTTAATTAATTTGTCATGGAGATGTTTTGATTCTTGAGGAAGGGCATAGGCTACTTTTCAGCTAAAGCCATCCTAAACGCAGGCAGCGCCACATGCAGTAAATTAACTCTTGAAATGTCCTAAAATGTAACTTAATTTATCAGTTACTACTCAGCTGCAATTCAACTTTGTTAGTAAAATATTGAGAATTAGAAAGAAACCTGCCTTTCCCTAAGCTGGACGGTTTCAATAATCTCATTCATACATGCCATTCATATTTATTATTTTACTTCTGTAGGAGGTTGGAGATGTAGCTCTTGGCCAGATCTTAGTCTGCAGTGCACTATTTCGATCTGGCCGTATTTTAAAATGTACAACGGAAGAACAGACTAAAGTTATACAGTTGCTATTAGCTAGCAGCAAGAAGAAGTCTTATTTGAACACTGTGGCATACCTCATACTACTAGATTTTGTTAATGGGGTAAGTAATGCTTCATGATTTATTATTATATTTTTAAAAAGTTTATGCCCCTGCCTCAGAGAACACGTTCAGCAATGCAAACATGTTGGTCCTGGTTGGCATGAACATCTATGGCAATCATTATTGGGAACTCAGTGCCCTCAAATACACTGACAACTAGTTCAATCTTCGAAATCAGGTTCTCGGTAGGGTTGCGGAGGTCCAGTCGCTCCATGGATAAACTGATATTCAGGTAAAACCGGTTAAACTAGTAGCCTAAATAATCTTGGGAATAATAAAGGTTAGGAAGATGAGAATAAATAATAATAACATTCTTTATTTAATAAAATAAGAACCTGCCTTATGTCTATTTACAGAATTCCTAATCAAAAACATTTGTTTTTGATTAGGAATAGGAATTAGGAAGGAAACATTAGTTGTAAAAGTTTTCTGCTAATGTTTTTTTGCTATGTTGCACTTGAATAAACAGATTTTTGGTTGTAGGTGGATGCGGATCAATTTGGAGAAGTCATCTGGCCATTAATTAAGCCAGAGTTCAAGAAAGATATCAAGGAGCATACTCTGGACTCTTTATATTTTTTGTTTGTCATCAGCACAAAATTTCCAGATAAAGTCAAACTCAGAAAATTAATCGGTTCCCCTGAAATTCTGTGTGAAGATAATATCCACACAGTCAGCGAGAAAATTATGGTATGTTACAGTCACTAACTAATGATGAATAATTTTTTGTTTTGTTGATATTTTAAAATTTCCTATTATCTTACAGACTGGAATAGACTTCAATTCTGTGGGACATCCCATATACAAAGAAATTGCAATAAAAATTGCAAATTCATCTCACCTACAGCTGTTTTGGACCTCTGGTATTGACAGCCAACTGGTCAAACACAATAGAAATAGGGAACTAGTTGCAGTCAACATATTGACCACCATACTCAACAATATACATGACAATTATGAAGTTATACCAGATTTAATAAGCAAAAACTTCTTCAAATTATTTATGGATTGGTTTAAAGGACTTCAAACTGCAAGCAAAATCAGAAGTAAACGTGACAATGAAGATGACAACAAATTAATGATTAAAAAACAAAAAGAACTTCTTAATGCCTTAAGCAAAGCATTAAAATCAGAAAAAGTCAACAATAAAGTTAGAGTTGATGTACTTAAGAAATTGCTTTTTACACCAGGGGAAATTAATTTCACAGAAATAACTGGCACAACTATTGTAAAATCCATTGTTTCTGATCTTAATGAAGATGGTGTTAAAAAAATGGCCAAGTTGTTTAAAGGAGTTCTCTTAAATACTTCTAAAAAATCCATAAAAGAAGATGTTGAAAGAAGTTGGTATAACAATGAGAGAGTCAAAGCTGCAGAGTTATTGTCTTACTTGGTAAGCCATGAGTCTGTCAAAGATGATACAGAATTTAAGTTAACATACATGAAGTTGTTAATGTGCTTTGGATTCTTCAAAGTTGGTGGTGATGAAACTGTCCCAATTAGCAGTGAGCTATCCAGTAAGTATTTGCATTTTGCTTAAAGTATTATATTTTTGCACCTAGCAACAATAATTTCTTAATCAATTGTTTGGTTTATTTTCAGGTTCAATCAAATCATGTTTCTATCGCTGCTTCACTTCTCGATTTTCGAATGTTGACAATTTAGTCACAGTGCTATCATCATTGTGCAGCTTTATATGCAGTATTCTTCAAAAGGAACAGGTTCGAGCGAAGATCGAGAAACAATTTCCACAAGAAAATGTAGATTGTTGGGAAATGCTAATGGAAGTGTGTCAAAATATAGAAAAGAATGATGTGAAGTCCAAAGTTGATAATGTTTTTCTTATTTTACTGTATCAACTTGGGCTATTCTTATTTTCTGAACCTGTACATGTCAAAATTGCAAGAAGTTCAATAAAGGAACTCAAAAGCTGTTATGAGCATTACAGAAAGGGGAAAAAAAAGAAACCAAAACTAGTAACAGAAGGAGACCTCACAAGTGAACCAGAATGGATCGAAGTTTTGATTGAAGTACTATTGTCCATATTATCAGCTGAGTCCAGTGTTCTCAGATCTGTTGTGCAGTGTGTATTTAGACTATTATGGGAATATTTAACCCCTTCATCTATTGGTCAAATAGTATCAGTGTTGGACCCTGAAAATGAGTCTAATCCTTTAACACATGATGACTCAGGATCTGAAAACGAAGATAATGATAGTGAAATGGACGAAAAAGAAGATGACAGTGATGGTGCAGATAGTGACAAAGAAGAACAGGATGAAGAAGACAGTGATAGTCAAATGGAAGATGATGATGAGGGAGATTTAAAAACACCCGATCAGTTAAGGTTAGCTATACAGAAAGCTTTAGGATCAGCTGCTCCAGAATCAGACACTGAAAGTATTGATGCTGATGCAATTGATGAACAAGAGGGCAAGAAACTTGATGAAGCATTAGCTGAGGCTTTTAAACAGTTCCGACAGGGCAAGGGCAAAAAAACGAAGAAAGATCGCAAGGATAAAAAGGCGTTGTCTGATTTCCGAGTCAGAGTTCTCGATCTTATTGATATTTATTTAGAAAAAGACCCTTCCATGGATATCTGCCTTGGAATGATTGCACCCCTCACTAGGTGCTTGGAATTCTGTATTCAAGATCAATATACTGAATTAGAGAATAGAGTAAGAAAAACGATTAAAACCCTGACTAAAGTAAGGAAATTTTCCTCAGTTGAAAATGTTAATATTGAAATTTTATGTGACTACATGAAATCAACTATTGATAAAGGTGCTAGATCCCACTTCTTGTTTCAAGCTCTTGGAGATGTGATTACCTTTTATTCAACATTTATTATTCATTGTTCATTAAAAGTTAAACATGCAAAATCACCGAAAAAAACTAAATCTGTACCTGATCCAAGTGGTCCTCTTATATTCATTTTAAAGGAATCACTCCAAAACTACTTCCAAAATCGTAATTGTATGCTACCGATCATTTTCTTTCACAACATTCTCCAGACAGAGTGGAATGGCAGTTATGAATTAGTGCCAGTAATAATTGAAAATGTCTTTAACAATAGTGTGAGGCAGTTCCGACGTAATGAGGGTCTAGAGTTGATGGCAGGGTTTTACCGAGCATTGAAACGCAATAAACCAAATTCTGAAAAAGCTGTCAATGATCTGTTGTCTTTAGAAGCCAAATTTGAAAGTGCTTTAAAACAAATTAAAAGTGAAACAGAGTTCACAGTAAAAAATAATTTCATCACATCATTAAAAAAGCTAATTAATACAATAAAATTATTCCATGAAAGTTGTAAAATACAGACTAATTTAGATTTTAAGGACATGCTCGAGATTGCTGGATCGTGTAAATGCTTAGTAAGCACTAACAATAAGCAAGTTAATGAAAAGCAGAATAAAAAAGCAAAAAAGAACAAAAAGAAAAGAAAATTAGAGCAGGTAAATGGTAATGCAGAACCACAGGTAAAAATAAAGAAGACAAGTGAAATTGTCTAAATATAGTATATTTATGTTTTATCCAATAAATTCATGAAATAAACTGTTTTAAATGTTCTTTATTTGTTTTATACCTGTATATAATTTATAAATTTTCAAAGAGAGGATAAGCATACCTTTGGCAACGTTCTACATGGTAAAGATTTAAAAATACCTACTCTTAGCAAGAAATCAATCATTTATCGTTGTTTAAAATTTTTGGCAAAAGATGGCGTTAGCTGTTTCCGGTAAATATTGCCAAGTTGCGAAATAAATTGTATTTAACTATTGTTTAACTCGCAAATGTAGAATAGGCCCTGTGGCGTTACTCGTTACTATTCCATGCTCTAGTGATAAAAAGTAAGGGTTGCTTAACTTTCGATAGTTTCACTATGACCTGACAGTCCAATAACAAAATCGAAAGTTATTGTTAATATAAGAACTTAGGCCGAGGCCGCACTGCGGCTAAACCGCCGCGGTTTTTAACAGCCTGATTTTGTGACAAAAGGAAATGTATGGAAGCGGCCACACTGGCGGTTTTTTACCGCGACTGATTTTAAAACCGCGACAACCGCGGGCGGTTCTATACAGTGTTGCCAGAAGGTTACTTTTGTAACGTTTCAGGTGATTTTTCATCTCTTGGTTACTTTTACGTTACACAAATAACATTTCATTTTAATACACTCCCCTATCTGCCTCTGCCAAAATTGGAATACTTGGTGTCGACATATCGAGCGAAGTCCAGTTCAGATCAGGGATATTCCGGTTAGGGTTAACCTAACCGAAATAATCTGTTATTAACCCTTTTGGATATGGGTTAACCTAAATTTAGGATTAACCTAAATCTGTGTTACCGAATTATAACTGTTAACAGGAATAATCTAATACAGGATAATTACGGTTAACCTTAACCGAATTTGATATAGGTTTCTGGATATTTGTAGGTCCGTGATTCATTTTTCGTTACAGTCGTCGGTGACGTTCATTATTTGCGTGGAATGGGAAAAGGGGATAATAAGTTAATTTTTTTTCACAAGAGATCAAGTAAAATTGATTAATTTTCGAATCGCGTCACGTCGTAAAATAACCGAAATCTTGGGTTAACATCTATCATTTGGGTTAACAATTTCAAATACATAAACCCTTTAATTTGGGTTAACCCTTATTGTTTGGGTTAAAACAATAACATATATAATCTGTTAACCGAATCGATGAGTAACCCTTTGAAACGGTTACAGATTGATTCGGTAACCGTTTATAACGAATACCGTTATGCATGGGTTTTCCGATCCCTGGTTCAGATAATTGCATTCTTGCAGATTCCTCCGTAGAGACGTTACTGAACTGAGGGACCTATACTCGTATTATGCCGCCATAAATCTGTAATTTCGTATTCTAAAGTTTTAGGATTTTCATAAAACTTTAAAAAAATTCTTAAATAAATTCTTATATAATAAGCATTGACCTAGAGATAGGGCCATCTCAAAAATTTAGAAACCAGGACAACAAGCGTAAAATCCCCGGATATTTGCGGTCATAATACGAACACTTTTATATTTTTTTATTTTATTTAGTCGAAATAGTTCTTTTATTTATTTTCATAGGTATTCAGTTTAATTAAAGTTAGTTATTTTTCATCGAAATCAGTGATAGAAAAGTTAAATCTCACAGTTGTGAAAATGCTTTTCAAACAGTAGTATATTTTTCACAACCTTTTTTTTTAAACCAGACTAATTTGACAAAAATATCTTTAAGTTGAAACTCATAAGATATCATTCCAGCATTCAAGCTCTAAGTTTTTTAGTCTTATCTTCTTCTTCTTATTATATAAAAATCAATTGCTGTTCGTTTGTCTCGCTAAAACTCGAGAACGGCTGGGCTAATTTAGCTATTTTTGGTTTTGAAATGTTTGTCGTAGTCCAGGAAAGGTTTAAACTGTAAAAAATTTAAAATAACTTGAAAATCCAAATCTCACGTGTACGAATTAGCGGGCACAGCTAGTAACAAATAAAAAAATATCTGCTTAACGTTTTCATCAGCAGTCTTATTAAGTTTTTTTTGTGTTTTCATCTTCTTTATTTAGAATATGTACTCTGAACATTCAATGGCAAGAAACTTTCTCTATTTCGATCATCCAAGCTTTTTGAAATGGTTGCAAGTAAGTATCCTTCTGGATTTAAATACTGAATTATATTTTTTTTCTAATGCTTTTATTTTTGAGTAAATGGAATGCATGAAAAACAGGTATGCCTCCGATTTAAAAAAAATCAGATCAGGGGGCTTTTTTAAGCTTTTGAAATAATCCACATTCAGGACTCACTCGTTGGCTGGAAACAGATTTTGCCAACGCGTCTTTGAATGATAGAGAAGCTGTTTATACTCAACCTCGACTGTGTCAGAGAGTTCTTTAAGAACTTTTTAGACTGTAGCCTTTATTATTCCCAATTTTATTTAGGGTCGGCTTGTTTAAGTGGCAAAAACTTTTTTTTTGATGTTGTTGAATCAACATATACTGGCAAACAATCACATGCGTGGTGCAGTGCGTTATTGATAATGTGCGCAGAGCATCCCACACCAACTATTTTCGAATTCAGATTGTGTTTTAACTTATGGAATTATAAAACATTGTTGGTTCCATGGCGCTCTATTCCACCGAAGTTCGTATTACAATTATATCCAGAAAATGCAACACATTTAGTTAAAAGATCGTGCTGTTGAAGTTGCTTTCTTATAAGCTCAGTAATTATCTCAGATCTGTCATTTCATTTCGATTTGGTTTTCTGGTAGTTTTAAAACTTCAATGTAAAGGAGAGCTAGTTTATCTGTTGGCAACACTGTTCGCGGTTTAACCGTAGTGTGTGCGCTTCGGCGGTTTAACCGCTGGCTGGAAAAAACCGTAGTGCGGCCTCAGCCTTACGGAGAATACTCTATTGATTGACAGTCAACAGGATTGTTAGTTTAATTAATGCATGTAAAAATATCGATTGTTGAAAGTAATACCATCGATATTATCGTTGATTTGATGAAAAAATTATCGGTACCTAGGTGGTTTAGGTAGAAACCACTCAAAGTATCGTTTCCATACCTTAACATAGCTTCAGAAGCAAGTGGTAGTGTGTTTAAAGCCGTGTCTCCACCGAACAAAAGTTGGTAACTTTCGTGTTGTCAACACGTGTTGGTGACAAAAGTTTCTGTAATTTCCTTGTGTTGGAAACAAAAATTGTCAACAAATGTTGGGAACCGAGTTTCTGTTTTGCGGTAAACATCAAAAGAATATGCTGCTTGTTTCAAATATTTATTGGCTCTGTGAAGACGCTTAGTTGGAATGGGAATGTTTTTCAAATTGTGGGCGGCTCGGTGTAGACACAATGGAAATAAAAGTTGGCAATTTTCTGAAGAGTGGCAAACAGTTGGAAACACTGATATTGCCAACAATTTTGGTGGAGAAGAGCCACTGTCACTAGCAATACCGGTACTGGTAGTGTAAAATTTTAATTTAGATAGGGCTAAGCGTTGCCTTGTGTTCAATTTTTTTGTATTCAATAATACTCTTTACAATTAATACGTTTTCGTCTTTGGAAATATTTTTATGAGATACTAGCCGACTCACGCAACCTCGTTTGCGTCTCCTATTGCCCGTAGTGTGATAATTTTCCCCCGTTTTTGAAACATTTTTCATTGGTGTTCCACTCCTATTGGTCGTAGCGTGATGATATATAGCCTATAGCCTTCCTCGATAAATGGACTATCCAACACTGAAAGAATTTTTCAAATTCGACCAGTAGTTCCTGAGATTAGCGCGTTCAAACAAACAAACAAACTCTGCAGCTTTTATAGATTAGTATAGATTTGGTGGAACTGTGCACTGGCACTGTATGTATGTTTGGTTGATGTATTGCCCGTCAAATCAGTCATGCAAATTGGTATGTGCGTCTACCAATTAGAAGCTTGCGTCAGAGAGACAGACACTACTTAAACTCAGTCTCTCTCTCTCTACTCCAATCACGCTTTCCGCCCGTTCGGTTACCCTTCGAGATATATATGCTCGAAGGATTACTACCAAATTTTCTACCGGATGTAGGTCAAATTACGTTTTTGAGCGATATTTTATTTGTATGGCAACATTTACACCGGAAACAAGCAATAACTCATATGTTTCACAACCTGCTCAAAACTCAGCCATCTTTTGTGGAAAAATCATTTGTTTCGTGTCTTCAGGGTAAATTTCACAATTGTAATTAATGTCAGAGCCACAGTCCTCGCTTTTATTAAAAAAGCAATTAGCTGGTAAGTTCTATCTTCATATTTCCGTTGAATTGGTGCCTACGACTACGCGATACGACTGTCCGACTTGTTTGAAGCAATCATTGACCTCAGCGGGTCGAATTTTAAGTATATTTGTGATTTGAATGATGCGACACTAAATTTAAAAGTTTCTTTATGTTAAACATGTGGTAATTCTTCTTGCTACAATGCAATTAAGTTAAAGATTACAAAATCAATATCCGCTGCGATGACAGGTGTTCGTGCCAAAGTCAAAGAAGTGAATATCTATTTACAATTATATTTACGTCTTACAATTCGTTGATTTAATTGTTTACTGTTGTCATTGTTTCTGATTTGTCTCTAAAACTACCTCGTGTATCAAAATTGACTGAAATGTCATTTTATGTTTACAGAATTGAACAAAAATCCAGTGGAAGGCTTTTCTGCTGGGTTAATAGATGACAATGACATATATAGATGGGAAGTCCTCATCATTGGTCCTCCAGACACGTTATAGTAAGTACACAGTTATTATTTACCCTCAAACATGTAAGAACTTGCATTAATTTACTGAAATTTACTTCACGAACAATAATCTTTATTTTTATCATCTATTATTTTTTATTACTGGATTTTTTTACATTCTATAGAATTTAGTCAATAAAATTTTACAGCTTTTAATAGGATGTCTTAATTTTTCAGTGAGGGTGGATTTTTCAAAGCACACTTACACTTTCCTAAAGAATATCCTCTGAGACCACCACGGATGAAATTTGTTACTGAAATATGGCATCCGAACAGTAAGTAAATGTCACTTTCAATAATCTATATCTTATATATAAAATTCTAGTATGTATATATAAAAATGAATCGCCGAAATGTATGTACGAGCATAACTTCTGATCGACTGCACCAAATTTATTTTTTATTTTTTATGTGTTCGTTATTGTTAAGAAAAGGTTTGAGTACAAGATAAATTATCTCAATCAATCTTTTTTTTTTGTCCGCCACTCTACACTGCCTGTAAGAAGATGAGACAGATAAGTAAATATGGCTGTACGAAGTTCGCCAGGTGACCCAGTAGTAAATATAGATTAAATTCACTAATATAAATGAAATGAAATAAAACTATGCACTTGAATCATAACTTCTGTAACTGTTTGTATCTCAGTGCCCCAGTTATAAATAATATTATGTGATATATTATGAGGTGATAAATATATCCCTTAAATTATTTATTTGATAGGAATGTAACATAAGTGGTATGGGTTATGAATCCATACTTCCATACTAATATTATAAATTCATAAAGGATATAGGCTACGCTTTACTACAATCATTGACATAGACGCTGGCCGGAAAAGATAGTTATGTTATAAATTGGTAAGTGACTCTGTCGGTAACACTTTCTTGTCTAAACTACTGCAGTAATTTCAATGAAATTTGTCATTTAGATACTTTGTTTCTTGAGGATGGGCAAAGGCTACTCTTTACCGCAATAATCAACATACACATAAGCTGAGCCATGGCCAAAATATAGTTCAACATATTATGCTAGATGTGAAATAAACCTGTGCCAATATTACAAGTATAAAACTTTTTGTTTTGATGCTTTCATACCTAAACTCTAAGTGTCGCCGCACACGGGCCACTTGTGGCCGGTGGTCGACACATAAAATATATGAAAATTACAGGAAATATGGCGGTGGCGGCGTTTTGTGGCTGTGGCCGGTGGCCCGTGTGCGGCGACCCTAACAGTAGATCATCATTAAATTTCACAAAAATAGTGGATAGATAGTCTGGGATCCCCGGAACAAATTTTACAAGTTATTACTATCAAAAAATTTTCGTGAGTGGCTGCATTGGAGCTGAGGTTGGAAGCTCTCCCTCATCCGCCATACTCACCAGACCTTGCATTTACTGACTATTACTTTTCCAAAATTTAGACAACTTTTTAGTGGGTAAAAAATTCAATTCCCGAGAGGCAGTACAAAATGCCTTTGGAGAGTTTGTTGCCTCCCGTCCAGCAGATTTTTACAAGAAGGGCATTAATAAACTGCCAATACGTTGGCAAAGATGCGTCGATTGCATGGGTGATTACGAATAACAGAAATAAAAAAGTTTGAAAAAATAAGTACTTTCACTTATTGCATACAAAACGGCAATTTCATAGGTAAAGACCTATTACATAGGCCTCTCCTTAGAAAGGAGGTTTTGGTATAGGGTGTGGTGGAACGGGTTCTGTGCCCCTCCAACACAAAGGGTGGATCCTCCGACCAGGCGAGGTGATCATGCCTGGCGGGCCAACTGCCCAACGGTTGATGTTGGAATGTTGTATGTATGTTAATCGACGTGAGAACTTCTATTGCGCGATGCAGGATTGCTAGTTTATTCGTTTCCTTCGTTACTCCTTAGTTCGACGTATCTTCGGTGGATGGCGCTGTAGTATGTTATGTTGTTGTTGCGCTGTATGTGGAGGTCGTCACTGGACATAGGCCTCTCCTTAGATATGGGCACTGGACATAGGTTTTGGTATAGGGTTTGTGTCAAGTTTTTCTTCTCTTTACTACTACTCTTTCTACGATTTACCAAACTTGAAAAGTGAATCATGATACATACATAATGTGGTACATACATGCATTTTCTTACCTGTTGTATTAAAATATTATTTATAAACATCAGCAGAACAGTTCCTTTTTGTTTACTGTTGCTTGTTTAGTTTCTTTATTACATTCTAATCACACTTCACACTAATATTATAAAGGTGAAAGTAAGTTTGTTACGCATTCATGGAAACTACTTAACCGATCATCATGAAACTTTGTACACATATTCTTGGAGGTATTAGAAGTAACACAGGATACTTTTTATTAAATGCAAGCGAAAACTATTAGTTCTATGTATTAACATGTAAACCAAAAACTTTGGACCCTTTTTTCCAAATTTATGTGAATGGAGGAGTATGGAAGGCACAGTTACAGTTTATTTAGGGTGCTAAAAAATCCAGATGTACAGACTTAATTGTTTGTTCACACCTTAGGGAAAATTTCTAGCTATGGCTTTGTAGAGGGGATTGGATGGCTGTATACTTAACCTTTTTAGCTTTAATATGCTATAAGCCAAACCAATTAATATTAGGCATGTGACAAGCCTATTTCATACACAGAATATGGTTATAATTTATTATTCTACTACCAACTTGCTAACGATTATATTTTTATGTCAATAACAGTGCCTAAAATCCACATTTGTATATTTTGTGCAATTACAGTTGAAAAGAACGGAGATGTGTGCATATCTATACTTCATGAACCTGGAGATGACAAATGGGGTTATGAAAAAGCATCAGAAAGGTGGTTACCAGTTCACACAGTTGAGACCATTCTTATAAGTGTTATTTCAATGCTGGCGGATCCAAACGACGAGAGCCCTGCTAATGTTGACGCTGCGGTAAGTCATGGTTATGAGTTTCTATTTTTCATGTCCTTTTGCTTTAGATGAAACGGATGGGTGGATGTTAGATTGTAAACTTTGCACATAATATAAGGGCTTCATTGAAGGACTTTTTGCGCGTTCCCGCGTGGCTGTCCCTCGACCTCCTGGACCCTCCGCAAAGCATTAAAATCGAAGCATCGTTTGTAATTTTAAATTAACAGCTTTTTACTAAATGCGTATTTACTTTCAAATACATACATAAAAAAATACATTTTTGAAATAAAACTACATACTTGATTCAGCTAATCTCTGAAAGATTTTGACAGGACTTTCACTGTTGATTAACTAATGTTATGAGGCAACTTTTATTTTGGAGAAAAATAGGTTACGCGAAATTAATTTTAATGAAATGAATAATAACTTTTTCAAAAGCAACATAATCAGTAGTAAAGTATAAATTTGCTATGACAACACGCGACCGCCGCAAGAAATTTTTGGCATCGTCTAACTGCAGCCTTAGGGCTTTTTTATGGTCTTAAATATCTAACGAGATCATAAATGTTTATAAAAGAGGCGTCAAACTCATTTTAAGCACGTCCCTTAAACTAACCTAGGATAGTAATTTCGTTTTTAAATTCCTTTATTCCAATTTATTTCAAACTCTCGGTAATGGAATCCCTCATGACTGATAACTTAGCAAGGTTAACCTTGAGACTTACTAAGTAAAATTGCATTGTTGCGCCTAATGGCCCATTAGGCGCAACAATGCAATTTTACTTATAATGATCAAGTCTTTAGTCTGTATCCCATAACCCAAAACTGCGAGGTGGAAGGCGAGCTATGTCAAGATAAAATAAGGACCCCTTAAATATAATTCTACGTCATATAAGCCCACTCATTCAATGTTAAAAATAAATATTGTCATATTCAACTAGCTGTAGCCCTGCCAAGCTTTGCTGTGACACATTGTGATTGCAAAAATATATTATAAACTATGCTCAAAGCGTTTTGTATATCATGTCAAAATATGAGCTCTATTGGTGCAGAACTTTCTGAGTTTTTATCCGCTCCGCGGTATTACCCCTCTCGAATCTTTTTCTAAAATAAAAGTAACCAATTATTTTTTGGTTAAGTATATTTATTTAGGTAAGGTAGGTAAATAAAAGTATCCTATTTTTTTTCTAAAATTAAAGACGCCTGAGTTGCTCCTTATAATAGCTATCTGCCAGTGTTAAGTCCCGTTATAAACGGTCCAACCATTCCAGAAAATAGCCGAAACAAAGAGAGAAATAGATTAAAATACATATAAAATATTGTTTTTTGATGTAAGTACGAAGTTAATAGTGAGAAGCTATTAATTTGAAATTACAAACAGACACTTCAATTTCATTTCTTTATTTTTTTTAATTTAATTGGGTACAGAACAATCATTAACTTAAAGCAATTTAAAAGTATGTATACTTAAAAAAAAACAAGGCATACCTACCTAAGAATGATAATTTGTTTAGAAAAAAATGTGCCTTGAACGTTGCGTAATAATAATATTCTGGTACCTAGTCTGTAGCTAGCTTCTTGTCTGGTATCTAGATTGATAATACACAGCCAGATATCTGTTTTATCTCTTAATATTACACAATAAATATACACCATGTTTTATAAACTATGCAGAAGTAGAACTCTAGATACAGATGATTTTATAAAGAATATTTGTAAATTATCATTCTTCAAAATTCTATTGTTTTAAGGTGCGATCATATTCTTATCAATGATCTCATGTTATCATGTTTAGAAAAAATATTTTTCATGATCTATTTTATTATTATAAACAGTTTGTATGTATGCACTGTTTTGAAAGTAGTAATTTGTTCGTCACTGTTATTACATTGCTTGTTCAGGATTCAGAAATCTAGTATTATTTTTCTTATAATAAATGTAAGCAGAATCAAAGAGCGAGATTATATCATTCATTACATATTGTTATGCATATCTGTTCTTAATTTTTAAAAGTAGTTACAGTGAAATTAGTCTCGAGAAATTTTTGCATATGTAGTGGTGTGTATATTACTCAGATCTTAGAGCGCGTTTCCACTATATCGTTCTGGCCTATACAAAAATGTTTCGATATCCTAACATTACTATTTAATTTTATACTTATCCCTAGCAACACTCTGATTTTTGGTTTCAATAAAAACAAGTTTTTATTTTAAAGAAAAAGGTTTTGACTTTATAAAAACCGACTTCCAAAAAACATCCAACGAAAACTCTCTGCCAAAAAAACACTTAAAAGCGTAAAATAAACTGGTTCTTCATAAATTGCCTATACCTAATTCTTTATTCATTTAAATAGTAGTATTATAATGTGTGCTAGGTACCTAGAATCTGTTTGAAGCCGGTGCCAAGTAACTATCGCTTAGACTTTTGTAATTGTTCGTTTGTATTCTTTTTGGCTTAGCACCGACTTCAAACAGATTTTAGGTACCTAGCACACATTATAATACTACTATTTAAATGAATAAAGAATTAGGTATAGGCAATATATGAAGAACCAGTTTATTTTACGCTTTTAAGTGTTTTTTTGGCAGAGAGTTTTCGTTGGATGTTTTTTGGAAGTCGGTTTTTTTTTTATAAAAAGTTTTTATTTTTCAGTTTTTAGTGCAAACAATCGTAGGTAAGTAGTAAGTTGAACTATTTCATCAAACTTCATCATCAAGAATACAAATTAAGATCTATACGTACATGTAATATTAAAATCATCCTCTAATCCCTAACTGTTGAAGAGTTTAACCTTCTATCATCAGCTCACCTAAATAACTTGAAAGTATACGACTTAAGGTCTTTAGATACGTATGAAATTGAAAGAATTATCCTTTAACTCCTAACCGTTGAGGAGTTGTACCTTCCACCTTCCATCATCAGCTTACCTAAATAATTTGAAAGAATACGACTAAAGGTAACATATATACATATGATATTGAAAGATTTATCCTCTAACTCCTAACCGTTAAGGAGTTGTTTCTTACATCATCAGCTCATCATCATAAAATGATGACTACCATACGCAAATACCGGTGTAACTTCAGAAAATATATGAAAAACATAGTATGTGCCTATAAAAAATGAGGGTTTCCCTCGATTTCCCTGGGATCCCATCATCAGATCCTGATATGCTGGCAATGGGACCACCTCGGAAGCATACCCTTTTGAACACAAAAAAAAATTTCAAAATCGGTCCACAACTGACGGAGTAATCGGTGAACATACATAAAAAAAAAATACATACAGTGGAACATAGAACCTCCTCCTTTTTGGAAGTCGGTTAAAAAAAAAGGTGTGTGCGATTCACACACGATAGAAGTGAAACTTCAAAGAGGAGAGACCGATATAAATATATATTTTTTTCCTTTCCTTTCATCTAGGTTTTTAAAACTCCGGGGGGCCTACGGGGGGGTCAAAATTTATGCGTTTATTTTTGGCCTAGGACGCACCGTTTCCGAGATATTTCAATCTAAAGCAAAAAATCGTCACTTGATAGTGGAAAGTGGAAACACGCACAAAACCAGAATAAACCAGTTTACGCTGTCCGCAGGTGCCACGTGCAGTCCGGCGTCAGTCGCTTGGTACTGTTAGAACATAAAGCACACATTTCATTCAAAAATTATAATTATTACGTTAATTGTTAAATTTTGTATTTGTTGATTGTTGTTATTGTTTGTTATTATTGTTATAATATTTGTTGAAGTTTTTAATTTGTGTGTAAGTGTTGTAACTTTATATTGTAAATTCAAAATGGCTCCAGTGTTAAAACATGGTCGAGGCAAGCCTTTGACTTCTCAAACTAAAGAAGTTTTGTACTGTTTGTACAAATATTTCGAAAATGAGTGTAATAACAACCCGAGCAGTATTATGACCCCCACTCAATTAGTTGCTAAATCAACAGGAATTTCAATAGCATCCGTCAGAAAGGTAGTATCAGAAAGCAAATGTCGTCCTTCAGATCAGGAAGTAACATTTAAATCTCCTAAAAAGAAACCGAATCGTTAACCTACAATAGTAATCGATAACTTTGATCAGCAAGTTATCAGAAGAACAATTCATGACTTCCACATCACAAATAAAGAAGTTCCCACTTTGAAAACTTTGCACGCAAAATTGAGAGAAGATATCGATTATAAAGGTTGTGTCAGCACGTTACGAAAACACGTCATGTCATTAGGTTTTAATTGGAAGCAAACAGAAGATAACCGGAAACTTCTTATGGAAAAACACGAAATTAGATACTTGCGAATTAATTATTTGATGAAAATTGCTGAATATCGTGAACAACGCCGACCAATTGTTTACACCGACGAAACATATATACATACATCACATACCCTCTCGAAATCTTGGTCAGATGGAAGCACTTCAGGTTTGAAGCAACATATATCGAAAGGCAACCGCTTAATCATTGTTCATGCCGGTGGTATGGATGGCTTTATACCAAATGCATTGCTTATGTTTAAAGCCAACCAAAAAAGTGGAGATTACCACGACAATATGAACTATGACAACTATTCAAGGTGGATTCAAACTCAATTGATACCCAACTTACAACCAAATAGTGTTGTTGTTGTTGACAACGCACCATATCATAACTCAATACAAAATCCTGCACCGAATAGTAATTCTAGAAAACAGCAAATGATTGACTGGCTGACATTGCGAAACATTGAGCATTCATCCACGTTGCTTAAGCCTCAATTATATGAACTGATTCTGCAAAACAAGGCGAGATTTGTAGAGTACAAGATAGACGAAATATTACGACAGCACGGTCATACTGTGCTGCGTTTACCACCATACCATCCGGAGTTTAATCCTATAGAAAATATATGGGGGATAGTGAAAACATATGTTGCAAAAAAGAATGTCGCAATGAATATGAAGATTATAATGTCATTAGCTGAAGAAAAAATGAACGCCATAACTGTAGAGGAATGGAGAAAAGTTTGTCTGCATGCTATTGAGGAGGAAAACAAATATCAGGGTAGAGACGCAGCTTTAGACACAATATCAGAACGAATCATAATTAATTTAAATAATTCATCTGATGAAAGCGAGGATGGGGATGATTGTGATATGCCTGGGGTTGATGAATTATTAGAATAAAACATTTATGGCCGGAGAACACCTAATTCATACACGTCTTCACTGAAGTGAAAACCGGCATTCACTGCTTGTAATGTTTGGAACTGGCTTGTCTGCCTCATATAGTTCCATAGATTACAATGCAGTGGATACACATTTTCACGTCCGTATTAGTACGTAGTGCGTATGCGTAGACGTGTACGCATTTGGTGTGCTCCAGCCACAAACGTATATTACCTTTAAAAAAATAAAAACTAAAAATAAAATGTTGTTTTTTTTTATTTGCTGACCATACACTACTACAAACGCAAAAATTTCTCCAAGCTAATTTACCTGTATTTGTGTACATATTTGATTCATGTATGTAGTGTGTGTGTATAATTGCAAAGTTATGTATAGTGGTGATGTTATGGATATAAAATGTTCCGATCTGAATATGGAAATGGAAATATTCGTTAGTTTTGGTTATCAGTTACAGATATATATTTATTTTAAGAAATAGTAAAAAAAAGAAACAAATGCCTAGATAACAATATCTGAGTGCTTCCACAGTACAGGAAATGCACGTGTCTGCAACGTCGACTTGTCAAAAACAAAAACCTTTAATTTGCTCTTTTAAAAATTGCTCACTAAATTATCTGAAAGTATTTCGGTTGCCCTAGTGGTTTAAGCGGTAGCCACGCCGCTTTCTACTGCGTTGAGTGTTGTGGGTTCAAATCCCACATGGGACAACTCTTTGTGTGATCCACAAATTGTTGTTCCGAGTCTGGGTTCTTTGTCCGTTTCATGTATGTTTGTAAAGTCCCCTGCGACACAGGATATATATTCCTAATGCGGGAGTTGTCTTTTTAAAAAAAGTTAAGTTTCTATTACAATAACTATCTCCATAACATCCATAATCTATAGGATATTCTTATGTAAATAATTATTTTTATAAAGATGTGTAGTTTTGTACATAACTAGATTGTAGTTACATACAGATCGTCTCATTTTTGTAGTTTTTTTACATACTTGTACATTGGTTTCATGTGTAATTATGATCATTCTCATTTTTATATTGTTTGCATCCACAGAAAGAATGGAGAGAGCGATATTCGGATTTCAAAAAGAAAGTTGCGAGATGTGTTAGGAAAAGTCAAGAAGATTGCTTTTAGGAGTGAGAGGGAATTTAGATCACAAAATATTATCATTGGAAAAGGGCCACCTGCCACAACTGTACCAAATAAAGCAAACCGCATTGAATCGTTATTTCACGCTAGGTCGCTGCATGCACCGACTCGTCTCACGACAAGACCTGCGCTTAGGCGCTCGACAATAGTAGATGAGTGCTCATTCTGTTTCTTTTTACAGAAAGAATGGAGAGAATCATATTCGGAGTTTAAAAGGAAAGTAGCACAGTGTGTGAGAAAGAGCCAAGAGGATTGTTCCTAATTACAGTGCCCTTTTTATTAATTTAGTTGGATAGTGAGTGTTTGGTGATGCAGTTAGGACGTTGAGAGCAGGCTCCGGCGTGACTCGTAGTGCGGGCCCTCCCCACCCGGGCTCCCAGAGACAATATTGAAATTGATTTAAAATAAATACTTATTGTAATTAAATGGTATCGCTGCCGTATTTTATAAATAATAAATTAAAATAGATCCAAGGTCTTTTTCATCTTTTTTAAGACATGCTATTGTTATTATAATGAAATATGTATGGAATTTTTTTATAGAAAAATAAATCTGCATTTTGTTCTATTAACTTCTAAATAATGAAACAAGTTTGATCTCTGTATAGTAGAAACCAAATCTGAAGTAATTTTAAACAATCATTATTTATTACTTGTCGCGACTCGCTAATGTATATCACTAAGAAGCTAGCAAAATTGTTGAAAGGTTGTTATGTGGGGTAACACTTATATTTTGCGTGTAAATTCTTAGTTACCAATTTGTGCGATACATATTGGTACTTTTTATAATGTTACTTCTCGACTACAATTTTATTCTAGTTCTAATTTTAGTAGTAAATTTAATACTTAATTATAATTTTTACTGAATAAATATAAGTTTTTGTAAACTTATCATTGTATCGATTCCACCCTGCCCTAAATGCACATATGAAAATGGCACAGGTCTACAGGTTGGTTGCTTTTATACATTGTGTATAAGTTGCAAACATGACAAGGCGTATCAACACTACCTTGATCAGTTATTGCTCAATAGATACAATATAATCTGTGTTTATCTTTGGACATGATTTGTTTTTGTTGTTTATAATTGTACATTATATTTCAATACTGTCAATTATGTTTTTGTATAATTAGCAAACAGCTTTGTTACCATTTTGGATGTGGAAATTTAATAGCTATAATGATGATTATTGATGATATATAAACCCCTCGCATTCGTTCTAATATCATCGAACATTGATTTGTGACGTGTGTATAATACTTTTCCCTGTGTATGTATATTTTTTGCTATAAAATCATAATGCAGTGATAATGTTATTTAATTTATTTCCAATAATAATACCTACCTTTCGAATGATCTTTTAGAAGCTTCTCTTCTTAATGGACTTCTGTTACTGTTAGGTGGTGATCACGATTATTTCATAATGTAGAATGATGGTATGGATGTAAGTGGTGTACATTAGTAGTTACAGCTAGATTTTCAGCCAACTGACAGGAAATATTGCGTTTTCGATATTTGTCAAGTGCTAAGGACCAAATTGCTGCCTTATGCTAGGCACGTGGTCTGAATTATTTGTGCAGTGGTAACAGAGCCTATTGAGGTACCCATGGAAGTAACCATTTCTTAAATGTTTTGATAACAGGCTCCAATATGACTCTTACAACTAATTAGGCCAAAACACCAGAAGTTCTATGATGGTATTAAGAAAAATACCATTTAAATAAATAATTAGTATTTAATTCTTATCAAAATATATATGTTTTTGGAAAATTGCATGGGTATATTAAGTGGTATTGTCTTTTCCATGTACAGACGTGATTAAATACTCTTGTCAATTTACTATAAACGAAATAATCGGCCTATCTGTTAAGGTCTGGGCAAACAGCGGACGGGACGGCGAAGCGACGCTAGCGGGACGGCATCGCGGCGTGGATGTCACACTGCGGGCGTGATGTTCGCGCTAGCATCGCGTCGGCCGACCCGTCGCACTCAGCGCGATTCCTCGAGCATTTCGAAAAGAGTTTCTTTCAAGTCCTTGTCTATGGATTTCATCATCGCAGCTTTCAAGTTCGCATTTTTGTACTGTTGATGGCTCAAGTCATACATAAAGATGTAGCCTCGAACAATTTCGATTAATTTCTCCACGTTCATTTTTGTAAATAGATACAACATTGGCGTCACGCCGAACGCGATGTGCTCCCGTCGCGTTGTCTATCGCGTCGGGACGCGTCGCCGTCCCGCCCCGTCCGCTGTTTGCCCAGACCTTTAAAGAGTTGTGTATGAGTTAAATTTGAAAATTACTCACGACACCAAGTCCATTGCAAAAATATTACTACTTTACAGATTACTTCTTTACAGATTACTTCTTTATCTGTAGCGAATGGAAACTAAACGGAAATAAAACGACGAAAGAGAAATGTGGCCATACACGAACGGCTCATCTATTGACTCAAATCTCAGGAATGATGTCGCATCTCAGTCACTATCAGAATTCTCTGCTAACACTGAACCCACTACACTTCTTGGATCAAATGTACTTTCAAAACACCTTTTAAATACAGATTTAATGGTTATTTTTGAAGTAGGTGAAGCTGGTATATTGTCACACTCCATCAAATCTACTTTACTACTATTCTTACCGTTGACAATAGATTTATTAACACTACCATTTAATTCATCATTCATAACAATATCTTCAGGAATATCTACAAAATTAAACAAATGTGAATCTTCGTCTAAACACTTAGAAATATCTACATCTAAATGAGGTTTCTTTTTAGCAGAACCTCCAGTACTGGCAGCATCTTTTCTTTTATTTCTTTCTACAGTTGTATTCTGGGTTGATGTTGCTTGCGTTGCACTGTCAGACTTGGTTGTGGCTAATACAAAATGTGCTTCAAAAGTTGTTCCGTTATGAACAATGAATACTGCAGGTCTTCCAGTTGTCTCAAAATGTACTTGCAGAGGTAAGTTTAGGGCTTCTGAAAAAGCTAATAAGGCTCTAAATTCTTTTAGTGAGAAGGTTATTATGGTTTCTGCACCAATAGTGTAGCTATCAAATTCTGCTGGCTTTAGGGTGATCTGCGTCCTTATAATCTTGGTAAGATCCATGCTACAGTCAATGTAGTTGCGTAGGATGAGGGAGTTAGGACTCGCTTCTAGTGTTACTTGGTCGTCTGAGCTTTGAAAGTTATTGAGAGCCTCAGCCAATATTCTCTGTGGTGATGTTATTCTGAAATATTACATTGGAAAAAGTTATTGGAACGAAGTTCCTTATTTTTTGTAATACCTATACATTATATTAAAGGGTTAACAAGCATCAATAATGAACGCCCCCTACGTTCATTAATTACGTGAGGCGTTTAGGGGACGGGGAGGAGGGTCAAATTTTATTTATGCTTTGGGAAGAGGGGGGTCTCAAGAAATATTACGTGATTGATTTTCTTCAAGCAATAAAATTGTTTTATTTTCACTGTACTGCCTGATCTTAAATACTAGTTTTAACTATAATAAAAATTAAACAAATGACTTTTTTCTTTTCAGAATCAATCTTTATAGAATCAATCCATTGCATTTACATGAACTAGAAACACACATTATTAGGGGATGGGGTTTAAATCTCTACTAATCTCCCATAACTGTATGTTTTTTTTCATCAGCAATGAGACACAAGTCTGTTCATGTAATTACCAATGTAAAAATCTGACATATGACTTCGCCCTGCGGCGTTGCCCGCGGTTGATGTCGTACCGCGGGGCTCAGCTAGTCTGACATAACAAAATCAGGAACATTAATAAAATTAAATGACAATTTCTTATCACAATTCCAAATTTGTGGTATAATAATTCAGTCAATCTAATCTGTGGCATTATCTAAAGATATCTAAGTGACCATTTAAACATAAAATATGTTTATTATATCAACATCATCCATCATTATCAGCCCGTTGTAGTCCACTGCTGGACATAGTCCTCTTCCAAGGAATACCACAGAGCCCGGTCTGTTGCTTTTTGCATTGAGTCGCTGCCAGTCCGCTTAAGCAAGTTGCCCCGCCATCTGGCCTGAGGGCATCCCACACTGTTTGCCAAGATGCCCTCTCCACTCTAGAGCGTTCTGCGACATATGTAACCAGCCCATGGCCACTTCAACCTAGGAACTTTCAGAATTATGTTGGTCACTTTGGTTCTCTGATGAATTTCTATTTATTTTTACATAATACAATAAAATAACCCCTGGGCCCTGGGTGTTGTAAAGGTCGACTAACAGCCTTTTTCAATAACCTATCAGAGGTAGCTAGTAGTAGTTACTAAAAACATTGGATTTTTTTTATGTTTGGCCTGTCAAAATGACCACTCTGCCTGATGGAAAGCATAAGCAGAATCCAAGAGTGGTGGTCACTGTACTCATTGCGAATGCAGACAATGCAGCATGGTGTCCCACACCATGGCAGCCTAGTTATGCTTCTGCATTTTTGGGCCTCCAATTTGGCTTATAAAGAGTATTTCTTCTTTTAACAATGACCGCTATTGGCATGTTACCATGAGCGTCTTCATGATTCAGAGGTCATTAAGCAGTCAGTCCCGGTTGTATCATACGGTATCATAGGATAATAGTTGTAAAACTCAGTTGGAGGCCTTTGGTTGGCTTAAAAACATCCAACGGCAAGATTGGACAGAATTTTCATATGAAGTGACAATACTCATCTGAGGGGCCACAAACTTTCTAAGGAGAGACTTATGTTCAGCAGTGAACTATTTTGTTGGTCACCATTTGCCACTGTTTTGTTGTTTAGTGTATAAGTTTAATAGTTAATTTATTTCATAGTATTTTAATAGCTAGAGTAGAGTTCATTACCTGTTTGGCACAGTGTCCTTAGTGTAAACAGCTTGCATTGCTTTACAGTCCAATATAGATACAAAATGTGTCTTGACAATGCCGTGTCTGCATTTCAATTGGAATATTAACTTACAAGCTTCAGGATCAAGTTTGATTTCCAAGTTCTCTACTTGTTTGTCCATATGCATAGGAGATTTAAACGTATTTAGAGCCGATTTCATAGATATTTTGCATTTCAAACCTTCGTTGTCTTCAGTAGAAAAATAATTATAATTGAAGTAAGAAAAGAAAGTTTTATTGAATTTGACCATAGCATACGCGGACTCAGCCGCATTTAAAGTTCTTAAAAGTATACAGTCTGGAAGTGATTCTAGGTAAAGTTCATCTCCAAATCTAGCTAGAGCGTGCACAGTTCTTCCTAAAACTAAAAATAATGACATATTACTTAAAGTAAACAAACATTCCAGTGGGTAAACAAGAAAGTTTAATTAAACTTTGGGAGCAAGAAATGTTACCTTTAACATTAGATCCTGGTACGTGGCATTTCATATTGTATTAATTTATTTTACAATTTCATAGATATTCATCATAGTATTTGTAAAAATAAAACAGTTCCCGGCGCCCGCGCCCGCCGTCATTTCACATTTGACAGCTGAGCTGTATTTGCTATTTGTCAGTTCAGTAAGTCCGTATTTGACACAAGTGGTGCTGTGCTAGTGCCACAAGTTCCCAAAATAAAAACCTGTACATTTTTATTTCCAGAAAATCCTAAAATACTTATTTTCTTGTTTTGGAACAGTATGTTAGCAAATAATACGTATATACTGCGGTACGGTTGGCCTAGTGATTTAAGCGGTCGCCACGCCGCTTCCCACTGCGCCAAGTG
This sequence comes from Diaphora mendica, assembly GCA_949125395.1. Taxonomy (NCBI): domain Eukaryota; kingdom Metazoa; phylum Arthropoda; class Insecta; order Lepidoptera; family Erebidae; genus Diaphora; species Diaphora mendica. The sequence continues at coordinate 15,372,461 of OX421330.1, forward strand.
TTGTGGGTACCAATCCCACATGGGACAGCACTTTGTGTGATCCACAAATTGTTGTTCTGAGTCTGGGTGTTCTTTGTGTCTGTTTCATGTATCATTTCATGTAACATTTCATGTAAGAGTCCCCCGCGACACAGGATGTATATTCCTAATGCGGGAGTTGTCTTTTTAAAAAAAATAATTAAAAATAAATAATAATACTAAGATTTTATATGTTGTTTTAATTAAAGTTTAAAATATTCAATGAATTACTACTGCGGAGGTGAGAGTTATATTAAAAAAAAAATATTATTTTGAACATCTAACACACAAAGCCATCTAGTCCCAAACTAAGCAGAGCTGGTATTATGAATACCTACCAGACAACTGACATAAATTTTGTAAATACATACATATTATACATAGAAAACCCCCAAACTCCGAAACAAATATTTGCAGATCATCAACATTATTTTGTCTGACCCAGGATTTGAACCCGAAACCTCATGCACATCGCGTACGCTACCACTATGCCACCGAGCCCACCGAGGCAGTCAAAGAGGTTCAGTACATGTAATCTATTATTGATGTTCATAAGAATGTCCGAGCACATATTATATCCTACTAATATTATAAACGCGAAAGTTTTTAAGTATGAATGGATGGATAGATGGATGTTTGTTACTTTTTCACGCAAAAACTACTGAACGTATTTGGATGAAACTTTACAGTAATATAGCTTATACATCAGAATAAAACATAGGCTACTATTTGCCACGATAACTGACATAAACGCGGGCGGAGCCGAGGGTAACAACTAGTGTATAATATTTGTTGCTTTTGAAAACGTGTGGTTCAAGATTGTGACATAGCCATGATTTAATAGTGAGTGTGATTGTTTTTAACCGACTTCCAAAAGGAGGAGGTTCTCAATTTCATCGGTATATTTTTTTCAATTAAAGAAAAGAGATCTAAGGCTTTCCGAAAATCACACTTGTCATGTAAATGTAAAGTATCGAAAACTTATTAATTCGATTGATTACTACATTGAAAAACTAAGATCTATTCAATTTTGAACCGAAAGCAAAGTACTGAAAATCGATAACTCAGTAGAATCGATTCCTTTCCTTTCCCCACATGATAATTTGTCAATGACATTTTGAATTTTTGACATTCAGTTCACTTCAGTTCAATTTGATAATCTTGTGTGCGGAGGTAGTGTCACCTAGAACCGACTAAAATATTACGAGATAATTTAATGTGGTTTTAATTTTATAGTTTAGTAAGACTGTTTCATGAATATGGAATTGAGTGGTAAGTAGTGCGTTGATACAGTTGTTTTCTAAAAGTGCGTTCACATTAATATGTTTGTATTTCTTTCACAATTACCGTTACTCGAGCTGACATTTATTCAATTTCCGACACTCAGAGAACCTTTTGGTGTTTGCTCTTCTTTAGATATTTTGATTTATTAACTTTTATGTTGTATTGATTCATCTATATATATAAATACACATTTTTGTGGTGCCATCATACTGTCGTTTTTGTGCGAGTGTACAAAACCGACAGTATCCTACTGATCCTTACGGAGATTATTATGTGATTTAGTTCCAAGTCTGTAATTTTAGCATGAGTAGGTGGTTATTTTACCTGTCATTAAGTTGTCATTAAGTCACGCACTGTTGCGGCCATCAAAACAATATAAGTGCTCGCATAATAAATTATTATCATCATCAGCTTAAAGCAGTTCAATGCTTGACATAGGCTTCGGTCATAGCACGTCCTTTTCTTCGATTACAAGTAAGTAATAAATTATGCAAACATAAATTATAATTATTATCCAATATTTTTGAGATAAACTTTTAAAGTTTATTTTGTTTAAAAAAAGTTTGTTTGTTTTAAAAATAAGACTCGTAAAGAAAGCAACCAACATTTTAGTTTTGGTCTCTTTTGTGTTAGAAGGGACTTACGGCTAAAAAGTACCCCTACTTGCTTGATAGTGTAGGGGTCCTTTTAAAGGGGTCGTTGATTATTCATTTTTACATGAGTATTTTTTAGTACATACTGGCCTATTTTGTGGTAGGGTTGTGGTGCTCTATCCAAAAAAAAAAAAATACGAGGCCGACACACGTTCAAGTATACTTGCGCAAGTTCGTCTGTCTGTCTCTGTCTGTCTGGATCTCTGGATTTGCGCAAGTATACTTGAACGTGTATGGCGGCCTTAACATCCTACAAAATTTTGTCGTAAAAAAATATACATTGCTACAATAGACACGCGCAACATAGACAACAAAAACTGAGTTATTTCTAAATATGTACTAGTATTTAGAAATAACTCGGTTTTTGTTGTCTATCAAGAATTATTCGCGTTACAATCTATACTTCTATACTAATATTATAAACGCGAAAGATTGTAAGTATGGATGGATGGATGTTTGTTATACTTTTTCACGCAAAAACTACTGAACGGATTTGGATGAAACTTTACAGTTATATAGCTTATACGTCAGAATAACACATAGGATCCTATTTACCGCGATAACCGACATATACGCGGGCGGAGCCGCGGGCAACAACTAGTTATTTATAAAAGATGACGATATAAGTAGGTACCTTCTATTTCTTGACGCCGACTCGGTCGCCGGTCGTGGTCAGGGGTAGGTCAGTGTAGTACCCGTGAGGTATCGTTACAACAAACCATGAGTAAAAGTCGCGAAAATCTAAAGACATTGAAATAGTTTTTACCAATTGCCACATGTTGTCAATTTTGTCTATCAATTATTTCTTGATAAAAAGTAGCCCGCGTGCTATTCCAGACCGTTCTGTGCCAATGTCATGCACATTTATTCATGTATCCTTACATAAGACTTTCGTATTTATACTCGCGTTGACTGCACGGTTGGTGTAGTGGTGTAAGAGGACCGCCTCAGGGAAGTGTTGGACGCTAGCCTGGCGTCCGGACGCTTCCCTGAGTGCTGGAAATGCGGGAAGCTGGTCCTGTTGAGGAAGTCGGGACGGCCTGCCGATTCGGTCGCGGCCCATAGGCCCATTGTGTTGCTGGACGAGGTGGGTAAACTTTTTGAGAGGATACTCTCTGCCGCTGTCACAGCTGTCGGACGCCCAATTCGTATTCTGAGAAGGGCGTTCGGCGGTCGATGCCGTGATACGCCTTAGGGCCGTGATCGAAGAGGCAGTGAGCTGTGGCGGCGTTATGTTGGCGGTGTCAACGCCAATCGCCAACGCATTCAATAGTCTGCCATTCAGCTGCATCAGGGAAGCACTCCAGTACCACGGGGTGCCAGAGTACCTGAGGCGGCTAGTGGCAGACTATGTGGAGGAGCGTACCGTCGTGTACGAGGACCGAGAGGGCGTCTTGAGACGGCGACCCATGTCGTGCGGCGTTCCGCAGGGGTCTGTCCTTGAACCACCTTGTCCTGTGGAACGTGGGGTACGACTGGGTCCTTCGAGAGCGTCTCCCCCCGGTCTGGACGTAATTTGTTACGCCGATGACACGTTGGTCACAGCCTGGGGGGCGAATTTCCAAGAGGCGGCGCGCCTGGCCACCAGGGGTGTTTCTTTGGTGGTCGGGCGCATCGAAGCGCTGGGCTTACGGGTGGCCCTGGACAAGACGGAGGCCCTATTGTTCCATGGGCCCCGTCGTGGTCCACCCACCGGCGCCTCCATCGAGGTTAACTCGGTCCTCGTACCGGTTCGGGCCCAGATGAGTTATCTGGGCCTGATACTCGCCGGTAGGTGGCTCTTCGACGAGCACTCGGACAGCTTGGTCCGAAGCTGGTCGACGCTGCCTCTGCCCTTGAGCGATGTTTGCCCAATTTGGGTGGAGCCAGCGTCGGGTCAGAGAAAACTTCGTCTTTATGCTGATTTTGTTGTAAATTGTTTGTTTTAAATTATATAGCATATTTAGATATGCTAAGTATATTCGACATTTATTTTGAGACAAACACGGTCATTTCATGATCGTGACTTTAAAGTAAATAATCAGATGGCATAGTGTGAGTTTATGTGTGTGTTTATTTGTTTATTTGTTGACGTACCTACCTGCTTTTGAAATAAAAATAAAAATGAATAAATAAATAAGTATTTGTGTGTACGAGTGTGTATGTTGTGTGTGTTTGTTTTGTGATTTTTTGCATAAATAATTGTTTTCCCTTTGCCTTGGCTTGTAGTCATTATTGGTTTTGTATATTTTGTGATTTTTGTAATGTTCATGTTGTGATCTCCCATAATTGAGGAAGCACAAGACAATTTATTTTTTGTAATGTACTAGCATGTAAAGTGTATTCCTTGTCGGAGGTCCAAAATAAGTAAATAAAAATAAAAATAAAAAATGTCACATTACTTAACACGACTCAGTGCTCGCTCGGGTCAGATATTGTGTAATCGTGTATCACGGCTAACCGGCCCGAGCGGTTTGCGAAACATGTTACCGATGTTCATTGATTATAGAAAAACAACTAACCATACTTTAGGAGTTACATAAAAAATAAGTCGGTTAGATTATTCTACTATTTTCATTATCATCTGCGATATCATTTAAATGTTATTACAATTTTTGACTATTAATCTAACAAGATATGTTGTCGATGATGAAACGTTATTATTTAAAAAAAAATGAATATTCAAAAATCGTTAAATCTATTCTTTGTTGCTAACCGACTTTGGGACAAGTCATCTACACACATCAAAAGTGTCTAGGGATCAACATATGTGTCTAGGGATCAACATATATTTTTGCTATAACTTTTCTCCTGATTGATATTAATTAAAATTTTCTTTAAGGATTCATCAAATAAAGTGTTTTCGTTTGTCACAGTAACGATAAACCAAGTCACCTTTGCATTAATAAAGAAATTTGCCATTTTCCTAATAAATGGATTTTTGACATTTGAACCACTAACATTAAAGTTCGAAAAAAAGACTGAAATAACAGTTTTCTTTAAAATTTTATTAGGTAACTTAAACAATTAATAATCCGTGTTTCTATCGCGAACACTAACAACACAAGAACATCAGTTTGGCATACTCAAAATGAGTTCATCCAAACACGCTGTGGAATGGCCGCCCATGTTCGTTGCAACAATAAAAAAAGGTCTTCTTGCGACTGGATACCCTCCATATTCGGCAGAGCTCTTCTCTGTAGCATATCCCATGCATGCTCAATCGGGTTCAAGTCTGGCGACTGAGCAGGCCAGGGCCAAAGCCACATCTCAATCTCAAGAAATCCGCATAAAAATGCTTGATCCCTAGACACTTTTGATGTGTGTATTTGGACAATACATCTATTTTGATATGCGTAAACCGTTTTTTCTGGGTACGTATTCCATAAATCGTGTTCAATTTCTTCGTATAGTTACTGAAACTACAAATAGTAGTAATTCTTTAAGATAATTCATAAGTATCACTCATAAACATCGGTTAGTAGTTACCTTCTCTAAGCTTATTAAATATATATTTTCTTTCGATTATAAAACATTCGATAGTAAAAAAGTGTAACAAAATTGGCCCATGTAGGTACTTATGAGTTTAATAATTACAATATGTATTTTCTGCACTCTTCCTTAAAAAGCACGACATAGCTTAAACGTATTTAAGACTCTATACTAATATTATACAGCTGAAGAGTTTGTTTGTTTGTTTGAACGCGCTAATCTCAGGAACCGCTGGTCCGATTTGAAAAATTCTTTCAGTGTTGGATAGTACATTTATCGAGGAAAGCTATATATCATCACGCTACGACCAATACGAGCGGAGCACCAATGAAAAATGTTTCAAAAACGGGGGAAAATTATCACGCTACGGGCGTGGTTTAGCTAGTGCGTTATAAAAGGTTAAACACAATTGGCATCTTGCACAGCGATAAATTTTTTGCTAAACATGTTTAAGAACTGTCGAAGTAACATCGAAACTCGGCTATTTAGCGATATAAATATAAATTCTCTCTCTTTTTATATACATTCTATGTATAAGTAATATGGTTTCTTAGCATATGTGTGCGTTAACGCGTGTGCTTACTTGGAACTACGCTACTTTTTTGCTTCAACAAGAACAAGGCTGTGCGTTATCTACCTTTTTTAGGGTTCCGTGCCAAAGGCAAAAAACGGAACCCTTATAGATTCGTCATGTCTGTCTGTCTGTCCGTCCGTATGTCACAGCCACTTTTTTCCGAAACTATTAGACCTATAATGTTGAAACTTGGTAAGTAGATGTATTCTGTGAACCGCTTTAAGATTTTTACACAAAAATAAAAAAAAAACAATAAATTTTGGGGGTCCCCATACTTAGAACTGAAACTCAAAACTTGTTATTAATAAAAATAACAACGCCTTTGTATATTTAGTTAGTTTATATTATATCTTTATTGTATACATACATTGTTTACAAAGAAAAACAAAACAAAAGATGACTTAAGCCGGGTCTCCTGCGACACTGTTTTACGTTTTTAAACACAAAACATCACATATTTATCAAAATATGGGCGTGGCTTAACTGTTTTGTTAATTTTAACAAGCAAACATGTTATCCAAAGCGGACTGACAACATCCCAGCGTATACTTCTCGTATAATGAAACTGAACTGAACTAACATTAATACTTATATTATTCATAGTTATACTATAAAAGTAAGTAAGTAAGTGTCCTATAAGTCATTTTGTCGAGTAGATAAAAGATTTCTGCTTTTCGTGTAATCGTGTTTGATCTTCGTTTAAAAGTCCGTCTCCTGCGACTTGTCGCTAACATGTTTAGTTAACAAGTTTTGTTAGTTTGATTTGTTATTTTTAGCCGCAGGAGACACGCCTTTAACTTAACATCAAATTACATAACGTGTTCGAGATATGGTCCTGATTTAATGAAATACTTTTTAAAGTTGTGTTCGTTTTTCAAAAATTCAAAATTCTCTATGGTTATATTAGAGATGTGCCAAGCTACAATGAGTTTGCATGAGCCATCCTTCTCCGCGCAGTACTCGAGTGGCAAAGTAGCGGCTGCAGAACTTCTGGACGGGTAAAAACTGTATTCAGAAAGCGTTCTTGTTCCACACTCCATATTATTCTCAGCCAGGCTCCTTACGACACCTGTTATATGGAAAACATTTTGTTAATTTTGAATGAATATTTTTATACATATTGAGGTACTACCTACAAATCGGGCAACTGAAATCTAGAAATCCGAGCAGACATTGTTCTGTAATAGGTTTAATACGTGTAATACGCTTAATTAGTAAATTTCCAGTTTTGTTTCAAAAGACATGGCGGGTTCTAGTACCATACCTTTATTATCAACCTTTAATAGTCCAATGTTGGACGTCTATTTCCTTAGAAATGCGGTTTTGGCCTTCTATTCAGTGCCGGATTAGCCACGTAGCAAGAGTAGCAAATGCTACGGGCCCCGCGATTTGGAGGGCCCCGCGCACCAACGCCTGTTTGACCGTAAAAAAATAAGTTTAGATAAGCGTAATTTTTTTTGCATGCCATTAGGTAATCCCAGATGAACGGTGTTTAAGTTTGCTTGCACCCATCTTTAATAATCGTGACCTGTGTTTAACGAGGTCGAGCTTCTAGGAGTGTAGACCCAAAGGAGCACTCGTCAGTCAGCACTAAGTCGGGGGTTGGGGATGGTTAGGGAGGGGTTGCCACGGAGACGAGGTCTCGTGGCAGACCATACCTGTCGGGCGGTCGCCGATAGTAGGGTAGCGAGCTTGGCCTCCTCTAAGGTTCTCTATAACAACTTATATGGCAATCGTGTGTTAAATGACCGAAATACCATAAACTTGAGAACCTAAAGCAAACCAAGGGCCCCTTGGCCAATTTTGCTACAGGCCCCGCGCTGGCTTAATCCGGCACTGCTTCTATTCTATACTCTACTATCGTGGTTGATCATTATTTGTAAGTTTTAAATGTATAGATAGTATAAAAAATAAAATATAATAAATAGATTAAACAATATGGTAGTCACAAGCGAACATTCTACAAACAACTGTTCTATAATAAAACGAAATTTAAAGAAGTTATTAATCGCACGGAAGATGAGTCCTTTAAGCTGGTTATCTAAGTGGGAGACAATTTTTTTTTGTATAAACGTCACGATCACGACACATATTAATGATTGACGACACATACTGATTATGCGATAGAAATTATACTCGTAGCTAGAGATGATTTTAATGGAATTGAAAAATCAATTTGTATAATATGTGTATATTATTAGCTATGATCTGCGGTGTTAGCCGCGGGTTTTGTTGTACCCTTACAAGTCTTACAACAATACTCGTGAATAACACCGCGGGGCGAAACTAGTCTAAAAAAGTAGCTTAAGTTACACCTTATATCATCAGCTATCTGTCAGAGAATCTATACTAATATTATAAAGCTGAAGAGTGGAACCACTGGTCCGATTTGCAAAATTCTTTCAGTGTTAGATAGCCCATTTATCGAGGAAGGCTATAGGCTATATATCATCACGCTAAGACTAATAGGAGCGGAGCACCAATGAAGAATGTTTCAAAAACGGGGGAAAATTATCACGCTACGGGTAGGTAATAGTAGACGCAAACGACGTTGCGTGGGTCAGCTAGTCTATACTAATATTATATCATAAAGCTGCAGAGTTTGTTTGTTTGTTTGAACGCGCTAATCTCAGGAACTACTGGTCCGATTTGAAAAATTATTTCAGTGTGGATAGTCCATTTATCGAGGAAGGCTATAGGCTATTTTTTTTTAAAATTAGGGATCCGTAAGAAAATTGCTATTTCGTAACCCAAGGTGTGAAATCGAAAACCTATTTTTGCGAGCGCTGCAATAACTATTGACAATAGAACAAAATAATGTATTACGGGTTTGTAGGTCCCATTAAGATCTACAAAAAAGTCTGCGAGAGCATATAGCTAACCGCTGTGTTCAAAAAAAATATTATATCGTCTGAAGAAAGAAACTACGTTAAATGTGTATCGTAGTATTAATCCTTATCCAAATTAAGCATTATGTTATCAAGGGTATTTATGTAGAAGTAAAATACTTTTTGTTTCATCTCAATCGGACATTTCGTTTAGAAGTTATCACGAGTTTAAGACGCTAGGAGTTGGTACCTAATAATGAGTTATTTGCCAAAGAGTTTTTATCAACATAATACCTAATATTAATCTTTATCCAAATAAATGTGTTGTTGATTATGATCGATGATTGATATTAGATCTTAGAAGAGTATAATAAATACATCTATACTAATATATAAAGCTGAAGAGTTTGTTTGTTTCAACGCCCTAATCTCAGGAAGTACTGGTCCAATTTGAAAAATTATTTCAGTGTTATATAGCACATTTATCGAGGAAGGCTATATATCATCATGCTAAGACCAATAGGAGCGGAGCACCAATGAAGAACGTTTCAAAAACGGAGGAAAATTATCACGCTACGGGCAATAGGACACGCAATCGACATTGCGTGGGTCAACTATATTTCCGTCAAAACTGCTCAGTCAAGCGTCAAGACGTTCCAGAGATTCGGAATTCTCCGGAACAAACAGACAAAAAAAAAATTATAATGTATATTTTTAATGTAAGTACCGTACCTATGTACTTTAAGGTGCTATTTAATTGTACCTAAAGATAATTTTAGAGGATCGATGTGTTACGTGGGTTGGACAAAATATTAAATAATACCTACATATCTTTAAGTCAGTAGCCGCTGATATAACCAGTTTGCATGATAAAAAGTAATATAGGTAAAAACATGTCGGTCGAAGGTAACCGTGGGTGAGGAATGTATTTTTTTCTCTAATATTAATTGTACCATAAAGTCCAAAGCCCCTGACAACATTATATCTTAAAAAAAACAATAATCTTTTAAAAAGTTATGACCGATTTGAGTGTGTCATGATTTGCAATCATTATCATCATCTTCCAAGCCTTTATTATTCCCAAGATTAATTGGGGTCGGCTACTAGTTCAACCGGTTTTACTTCAATATCAGTTTTTCCACGAAGCGACTGGCATTGGACCTCCGCAACCCTGAGGGTGAACTGAATTCGAAGTTTGAACTAGTTGCCAGTATATTTGAGGGCACTGACTTCCCAATAACGATTGCCATAGGTGTTCATGACAACCGGGACCGACTGCTTAACGTGCTCTTCGAGGCACCGAGAGGAAAAACCGCTTTTTGCAGCTAAATAAAGCAGTTTTTTGTGATACCGTTCGTTTTAAGCAGACTTACTCTTATACTTAACTAGCAACCTGGCACGGCTTCACACGAAAGTTTTTGAAATTCTCAGATTTCCTCTACTATAATGTGAACTCACTCTATCTACTGTTGAAAACTGCATTAAAATCCGTTGAGTAGTTTAAAAGATCTAAGCGAACAGACATCGGAAGCGACTTCATTCATCGAAACCGCTGCACCGATTTCAGTGAAATTTGGCATGGAGATACTTTGATTCTTGAGGAAGGACATAGGCTGCTCTTTGTTGCGATAACCGACAAACACGAGGGCGGAGGCGCGCGCAAAAGCTAGTAGTATATATATTATTTAACCCTCATTTGGCTTTGCTGTAATCAGGGTAAAAATGAAGTCGCTTCCGCTATTTGTAAAGATTTACAGTATTTAAGACGTAAAACAAGTGATTAATTTAAAAAGTTTTTTTTTAAAACAAGCTTTTATTTCTTGTTAATAAAAAGAATACTTTAAGCCCTTTCATTTGATACCCATATTGGGTGGTTTGTTCAGAAATATGTACGCCGCCATTTTGTTACGGCGGCCATTTTGGATTAATAATAGTACCGATTATATATATAATTGCGTTGACATCAGAACCAAAGGTATATTAAATTTCAGCTCAATCAGAAATCGGGAAGTGGATCAAATTTAACTTGCAAGATTTGATTACAGACAAACATCGGGACAGGTGAAACTAAATAAAAGCTTGTAAATAAACCAACCTTCTTGGCATGTTTCATTCACTGTTTGTTTCGTCACACTCATGTATCGTTCCAATGTGGTATTGAACGTTGGTTTGAGGCAAAGGTAGTCTTCTTCATAGTACTCCAATGCGCGGTGGGTTGGCACTACTTCGTATTTAATCACGGAGTTGAACACGCAAGGGTCTTGTACGGTTGATACCTATTTAAAAAATAATATTAGCTATTTGTTTCAAAATACTAACCATCATCAACAACCCATAATGTCCCACTGCTGGGTTTGGGTCTCCTCGCAGGAGAGGGTTAAGGCCATACGTCCCCACGCAAGCCAAGTGCGGGTTGGGGCCTGGCAAGACAACGTTGTTTGTGGCTACGTAATCTTGCCGTTAGATGTTTTTAAGCCGCCCGAAAGCCCCCAACTAACTACTTTCACGACTGTTAACCTGTGATAACAACCGGGACAGACTGCTTAACGTGACCTCCAAATCACGGAGACGCAATGGTATCGTGCCACTAGCGATCACCCATCCAGGTACCGACCGCGACGTCGTTGCTTACCCTCGGTGATTGTTTCTAATCACCGAGTGCAACTAGGCTATGAGCGCTTCAAAATGCTAACTATCTATAAGTACCACGCTTCGACTCATTAGGCCGGAGACCATAGAAATATCGCAGCCTAACTGACAAGTGGTGATAAGTCATTTTTTTAAACTTTGATAAGATAAGAACATACCTCTCGTCCGATACACCTCGGTTCGTTAAACAATTCATTGAAGAGGTTAGTTTGCGTGCTTTTCCCAAAAACAGGAAATTGGATCATGCCGTTGCATAGTGTCCATTGACTGTCGCGGATGATGTACGAGCGAGGCAGCTGGCTCATTGTCGATACTGTTAGCGTTGACACTCCATATCTGGAATATGTTAATTAAATTGAAAATAAACCTAACAACACATAAGAAGTTGCCAAAAAGAAAATTAGTTTGGATAAGAGTACAGCCTATAGCTTTAAAAACAACCTTTGCCTTTTGAAATGTTAGGATTAAGTTTGGCTAAAAGTTACTTTGACGAAAATAAAACTTTAATATCACAGACAAACGGTGCTTTACCTGCCGTTCGCAATGGCATCTTTCAGCAGAGCTTCCCGTTTGATCAACTCTAGTATTTGAAGTCTCAAGGACTCTGATAATTCCTTAGCATTCTGTAATGTTTCTTCTAGTTTTAATTTGAGGCTTGCAGTGGATAAAGTATCACTACCCGCTTTTGGAAGCTCAGGTTTATCTGGTGAGATATTTCTCTCCTGATCATCATGGACATCACGGAACAGCTTGTTGGATCTATGGAATGATCCCTCTCGGCTGCAAAGATGAAATTAATTTATCAGATAGAATCATATGTAAGCATATGGTTTAATGGTTTTACTAAAACGATTTAATAGAAACTGTAATATAGCATAGAAATAATGTCACCGTCCACATTTTTTTTCCCAACTGTGGCGAAGCCAAAAGGAGGGTAATAGTTTAGTCAGTCTATGTAATATCTATGTTCCACCGTAGCGCCTAATTCACTATCAAGAGATTCATAAAAATGGCCTGAGTGTAAATTTTTCTTTTTTAAAAGTAGGTAGTCGGGTTATAGTTTTAAAACTTTTTCTTGTTTGTTATTGGATAGGAGGCAAATGAACAGACATGTCCTGATGGCAAGTGACTACTTTCGCCCAAATTTGACGCTTGCAACTACCGTATAAGCGCATGTCCCCCCCGAAATAAGTGCTAAGAGGGTGGGGGGATAAAAGCCTCCGCACACACTGTCCTCTTTACTTTACTCACATATTTAGGATTTTACAACGAATAAATATACAAGCCAAAGACTCTGTTTTAAATATTAAAATGCAATTGGAATTTCTTGTGTCAAAGTGAATTTTTTGTTCGCACACCGTCATACGTGCTTTGGTACCCGTCTCTATACTATTTCCATTTCTTTATTTTCTCGATGACAGCTCTTTGTGGAAACTTGAACGAGCGTCTTTTATACATTATGTATACATTATTTAGTAAAAATAGGCTTTCTTCGATTTTAAAACATTCACTAATTGTACTTTTAACAAAGTATTATCCACATTTTCGCCATGACGTTAGAGCCAGTCAATTATCTCTTGTTTTTAATTGGCCTGCGTCGGCATTTTATCAATTTGTCTGGAGTGATATGTAACATTGTCGATAATAATTATCGACGGTTCTTCCAGAGATTGCACCATTTCTTAGATTGCATCATTTCTTTAAACCGTCCTTCGTAAATCTCGGCGTTCATTTCTTCGTGGTAGTCCACTGTTTTCTTGGATTTAAAGGCCAGTAAAGCATCTGACACGAATCCTTTCGTAGACACTGCATGGCATATGATAAGGCGTTCACCTTTTCCCATTGGCACTGAACTAGTGGAAGCGGTGGTGTCGTCAGTCCAGTTCTTAGATACTTTGTGGTTTGCATTTAATCAAGTCTCGTCAGTGAAAATAACATTTGACCAATCTGATATCTTTTTGGCTTCGCTCAAAAAATCGCAGCGAGCCATAGCAATGTCGTGACGCTCCATCAATATTTTACGTTTGGTCGATTTTTTATAAGAAAATCCAATTTCTTTCAAAACCAAGCTAAATTACGATTTTTGGCCATGGAACAAACCACATTCTCGTAAAGAAACAACAAGTTTTTTAAGTGTTCGAATTTGTTTGCGCAAGTAATAGTCATATATGACGGCGAATAGCTACAGCGTCGAAGTTGTCAACCGATGTCACACGACGTGGTTGGCGTTTTTTCTTCGGCGTACGAAGCTTATTTTCCTGTGTGCCGCTTGTACCGGTAGTCATTTTTGAAATTGTATTTGCGACAGTGGTAATAGCGGGCCACCATTTTGATACTCTGCTTCAAAGTAATTACGAACCTTGATCACCAGTTCTCTTGCCTGCCTTTTCAGAACAGATCCTTTAGGCATTTTGACATTTGACAGCTGGGACAGCAATCAACACGGAGGAATACAAAATATACAACGTAACGTATGTATGGATAATGTGAAAAATACCGATGAAATTGAGAACCTCCTCCTTTTGGAAGTCGGTTAAAAAACTCAGCAAACAGAAATGTACTGACTAGCACGACCGTCTTGTTGCGAATGACAGATTAAAACAAACACAAAATGGTGGTCGGTCATTGAGTGTTTCCAGCTTGCTAAAATATTTTTGAATGTTTTTGTTGTATTTGTCTTTTTTCAAAACATAATAAATATATGCGATCGATATCATTACTTATTTGGTCACAACACTACAACTATCAAATTAGGACTGTCATCGAGAAAATAAAGAAATTGAAATAGTATAGTAGGCTGTACAGACTACAACGATTTATCGTAGCGATTTAACTGTGCAGTTTGTTTGTGCAGTTTTATCGATAGTGTGGACGGAAATTGGTTCAGATTTTTTGAGGTTACGATAAATCGTTGTAGTGTGTACCGCCTATTACTCGCACTACGCATATAAATTTCCACTTTTTGTTTCATTTGAAAATTAAGAAGTTAATGGTGAAATAGGCTAATATTGAAAATAATAAGTTTTAATATTTTTTGTTGCGTTGCGTTTTGGCGCGGGTTTCACGGTTGGCGGCGCGATTTAAAAAGGCAAGAAAAAAGTATTGCGTGCCTGGTTTAAATTACATTTAGACAGAACTGTCTAATTTTTTTTAGGTTAATATATATTATGTTTATAATACAATGTTAGGTTATAATTTTTTTTAAATCTAGACTTGAACTTACAACTCATTTTGCAGCGGACTCATCCAGTCTGAAATCTGTTGAAAACATTATTAGTATATAGTATAGTAATATAGTTGTTTGCGAGTTTGAAATATATAGAAACACATCAGAATATAAATAAATCGGACATCTGAAACCTAATCACTTCTAGCTTCAAACTAAGTACCTAGAGCTTGTACCATGACAGCTCCAACAGCATGATAAACTGACAGAATATATTTTATACATATGACATATTATTACTTATAAATTTACACACAGAAGACACCTAAACTCCGAAACAAATATTAAGAAATCATACAATTTAATTTCGGTAAGACCTGGGAATCGAACGCCAATTATCAGCACAGCTATCGCATATGCTACCATTACGCCATCGAGGCAGCCATTGGAATATATTGTCATTCATTAATAAATTGGAATTGTATGTCTAAATCTGCGCTTATCGCATTACTTAGTATGGAGTTATCGAATAGATCAAGGTATAGGTACGTAAATGATAGGAAAGTAATCAATATAGATAGATAGTAAATGTTTTTATTTCATTCAACTTCAATAAAAATAAAAATATATATTTGTAAAGAAATTGCAATTTTGTAGATTGAATTTGATAAGAAAAAAACTTTTGTCTAACAAATTGAGATGCAATTTTAAAAAAATGAATCTATTAATCGCAACTCAGACATAGATGTACTTACCCAGTCTCCAGAACAGCTCGCTAAAGTCGCAAACAAACAAAAAAACACTTTATAAAAGGTCATGTTAAATTATGTTAAAAACGTTGCCGGGTGTTTCGGCTGTGAAAGTAGACATCCAAGTGCATATTGTTTCTTACAATGTTTACAAACTCACTGATAAGTCCAACCAATCGTAATTGTGCTTAGCCATTGTTCCCAAACCTTTTTTAATAAAACGCCCTACAGGTGCACGATGAAAATGAAAATCTATTGTAAATTTAAATACTCTGCTATAGAAATATACATAGTAGGTACTGGCTGATGCGTCGGATTTGAGATCAAACGGTTGCAATTTCGGACTCTACCGACATGAATTTACACCTAACACTGTCATAGTTTAGCTTAAGGGGCGCGTCCCTAAAAACGCGCGAAAAGGCACTTGCAGTTTTGCAAAACACAAACAACTCAATTCATATTTGACACTAAAAAAAATATCTCAGTAGTTTAATAAATCAGTCTACCAATCTACCGAGTGACATTTATGAAATAATTCTTTATTTTTGTGAAAAAAAGCCATAACAAAGATCAAAATCATCGAAATCGACCTTTTTAATTAGCACACTCTGCCCTATTTCGTGCTCTATTTTAAATGTTTTTTTTGTTATTTCGCGAGAAAAAACTATGGAGAAAAGATTTACCGGTTTAGTTTTTTATTAATTCTCACCAAAAAGCCATAATCTAAGGCTAAACATCATTCATTTTTAGCGACAAAAGTTCCATACATTTTAGTACGTAGATATCGTCTCCCGTAAATTGCAATAAATAAGTTTTATCGCGCTCAAAAAATTCAGTGCCCGCCGAATATTCAAGGTGACACCACGTCCGTTTGTAGTTCGCACTGAGCTCCATAATACGTAATTGACAAGTTTTAGGGTGGGTTGCCAGTGAGTGTCGAATTGTAACTGTTAATTTGTATTCTTGAATTTAATTTAATTTTTTTAAAGAATAATTTCAAAGAAAAATATTAGTATTTTTTATTAACACAGAACTTATTTTTATGTTTTTTTTAACTTGCTATGTATGTATATATCTAACTATATTTGTTAAGACGGAATCTTGCAACTCAATTTTGCAGATATCTTCAACCGATTGTGTTGAATTTTTGTAGGCATATGTATATAGCGTGACAATGCTTTAATATGATGACATGGAGCTGATCTGATGTTGAAGCTGGAAATTGGTCATAGGAACTTTGTAACGACGGAACCTATCGAGTTTGGAGTCGTTTGATTTGTCTTGACGAGTACTTTGAATGCACTTTGACAGACCGAGACACTTTGAGAAATTGTTTTTAAAAAAGTTAAAAAAAATTTTTTTTAATGATTTCTGTTAGAATTGAATAACTACTACTGAAATAATGAAAGACCTTAAAATTACAGTTTTATTTTTGACTGCATGGTTGGTCTAGTGGTTTAAGCGGTTGCCTCGCCGCTTCCTACTGTATCAGGTGTTGTGGGTTCAAATCCCACATGGGACAACACTGTGTGATCCACGAATTGTTGTTCTGAGTCTGGGTGTCCATTGTGTCCGTTTCATGTATGTTTGTAAAGTCCCCCGCGACACAGGATTTATTGGATATATACGGAAGTTGTCTTTTTTGAAAAAAAAACTAGCTGAGCCCCACGGTCTTACCCGCGATACTACACCAACCGCAGTTACTCCTTATATCATCAGCTACCTATCAGTAAAAATCCCGTCAAAATCGCTCCAGCCGTTCCAGAGATTAGCCGGCACAAACAAACAGACAGACAGACAAAAATTGTAAAAAAGGGTTCCATCTACACTTTACGTCATTTCCATTATTATTCATCCCTTAAGTTCGAATTTAATCAATTGGTGAATTGTAAAATAATAGATGCCCTATCCCTTATATTATCTGATATCTGTAATCTGTAAAATCTGTAAAAAAAAAAGTACGTAAGTAAGATTTATGTAGTAAAATTTAGTCAATATGAGCAATAAAAGCGTTCAAAATTTATAATTTTAAGAAACATTATGTTCCATTAATATAACATATATCATACAAATTTTATTTCATAACATAGCATTAAAATCCGTTGATTACTGTAAAAGATCTAAGCTGACAGATAGCGCGGGCGACTTCATTTTATACTGTGTAAAAATATATTATTTGTCCATGAAATGAATTAAAAATGAATAGGTACCTGCACTTGAACCCCATTCTCGGCCGTTGACGAGTTACTTAAAGCCCGCGGGCTTTCCGATATGACTAAGATACATTGCGTGCTTTGTAGGACATTCTAAACATTCTTCAAAGGCGAACAGTTAATGAATATGTAACTAGAAGAAAAAACCGAAAGTAAATTTATTAGTTGCCAGGGTTAGTATGCAACAGTGGCCGATGCGTTTGTGTGCATGTAAAATATGAATGTGGGTGTTCAATCACAAATTCCCACGCTCAAGGACTACAGTCTTAAAGGATTAACAATAAAAAAAGAAAAACTTTGTCTTTTACATTACATACTTAATATTGCCATCGGAAAATCAAAATGCACTTGGACTCAGCATATGGATGACAATGCAAAGCATGCCAGCTGCTGTTATTCTTTCCAAGCTAATAATGATTAATTTAATCTTAGAATACCTAAGCACAACAACAACAAGGATAGGTATTTGTAGATACTGTGTGTATTCGATAAAATACTAATAGTCGATTGCAATATTGTTTATTAGTTCCCTAGTAAAACTAAATCAAATATTTAGGATTAATTTCATCCCGTCAAAAAAAAACGAATCCATCGTATTTCTGAGACGACATTCGTATTTCAGAGGCGACATTTCTGTCAGATAACACGATTTAGAAAGTCATTTATATTAATCACAAAGTGTCGCTGGTGAACAACCGTAAGGCTAGACTGTAGCTAAGTACATGCATACACACTAAAAATGCGTTTGAATTGAGCAACCATTATTATTAAAGTAGAGGCCGTACATGCATTCAGGAGATTCAGAGACAGAAGGCAAGCGTCGTAAAGCTCAGAAGCATCCAGTACATAAGTCTAGTGTGAGTGTATTTCACATTAACTCGTTCTTGACGGCGATCGCGTTTGGCGTTGCTATTGGTCAAGATTTCAGTGAAGACCAATCGCAATGCCGAACGCGGTTACCGTGACGATCGAGTGGATGTTAAATAAACGCACACTACTCCAAAGAGTATGTTTTCCGGAGTGACGGAAGAATAGAAAATAAATTCATCATCATCATAAGCCGATCGCAGTCCACTGCTGGACATAGGCCTCTCCAATTGCGCGCCACTTGGTTCGATCTTCGGCTTCTCACATCCAGCTCCTGCCAGCCGTCTTGCGCAGATCATCACTCCACCTGGCCTGTGAACGTCCTACACTACGTTTGCCGAGACGGGGTCTCCACTCAAGAACCCGTTTACCCCAACGGTAATCAGTTCTGCGGCTAATATGGCCAGTCCACTACCACTTCAGCTTGCTAATCCTTTGGACTATGTCGATGACCTTGATGACTCAAACTTAAAGAGTAGGTAGATATAAGAATATTTATACAAGCTTCCGAAAAGAGGAACATCAAGCTATCTATCTCCCCTCTATACTCTTTTGCATTTAATAGTAGTAACCTGCAATACCTAATGCAAAAAATAGAACATTATTTAATTTGCTTCGATTGTTACTAATCATAATTCTTAAAAAAGTACGTAGGTACTTAATATTCATTAATTCTAGTTTAATTACTTTAATGCTATTTATTTTGGTTTTCATACTATTGTTGGAAATAACTGAAGAAAAGTAATTAATTTACCAAAACTAAAAATGTAATTGTTTTTAAGTAGGTACACAAGTTAAATGCAATGTGCATGAAATGCTTTAGAGCAGGGATCGGAAAATCCATGCATAACGGTATGCGTTATAAACGGTTACCGAATCAATCTGTAACCGTTTCAAAGGGTTACTCATTGATTCGGTTAGCAGATTGTATATGTTATTGTTTTAACCCAAACAGTAAGGGTTAACCCAAATTAAAGGGTTTATGTTTTTGAAAGTGTTAACCCAAATGATAGAAGTTAACCCAATATTTCGGTTATTTTACGACGTCACGCGACTTAAGGGGCGCGTCCCTAAAAACGCGCGAAAAGGCACTTGCAGTTTTGCAAAACACAAACAACTCAATTCATATTTGACACTAAAAAAAATATCTCAGTAGTTTAATAAATCAGTCTACCAATCTACCGAGTGACATTTATGAAATAATTCTTTATTTTTGTGAAAAAAAGCTTTAACAAAGATCAAAATCATCGAAATCGACCTTTTTAATTAGCACACTCTGCCCTATTTCGTGCTCTATTTTAAATGTTTTTTTTTGTTATTTCGCGAGAAAAAACTACGGAGAAAAGATTTACCGGTTTAGTTTTTTATTAATTCTCACCAAAAAGCCATAATCTAAGGCTAAACATCATTCATTTTTAGCGACAAAAGTTCCATACATTTTAGTACGTAGATATCGTCTCCCGTAAATTGCAATAAATAAGTTTTATCGCGCTCAAAAAATTCAGTGCCCGCCGAATATTCAAGGTGACACCACGTCCGTTTGTAGTTCGCACTGAGCTCCATAATACGTAAATGACAAGTTTTAGGGTGGGTTGCCAGTGAGTGTCGAATTGTAATTGTTAATTTGTATTCTTGAATTTAATTTAATTTTTTTAAAGAATAATTTCAAAGAAAAATATTAGTAGTTTTTATTAACACAGAACTTATTTTTATGTTTTTTTTAACTTGCTATGTATGTATGTATATATCTAACTATATTTGTTAAGACGGAATCTTGCAACTCAATTTTGCAGATATCTTCAACCGATTGTGTTGAATTTTTGTAGGCGTATGTATATAGCGTGACAATGCTTTAATATGATGACATGGAGCTGATCTGATGTTGAAGCTGGAAGGTGGTCATAGGAACTTTGTAACGACGGAACCTATCGAGTTCGGAGTCGTTTGATTTGTCTTGACGAGTACTTTGAATGCACTTTGACAGACCGAGACACTTTGAGAAATTGTTTTTAAAAAAGTAAAAAAAAATTTTTTTTAATGATTTCTGTTAGAATTGAATAACTACTACTGAAATAATGAAAGACCTTAAAATTACAGTTTTATTTTTGACTGCATGGTTGGTCTAGTGGTTTAAGCGGTTGCCTCGCCGCTTCCTACTGTATCAGGTGTTGTGGGTTCAAATCCCACATGGGACAACACTGTGTGATCCACGAATTGTTGTTCTGAGTCTGGGTGTCCATTGTGTCCGTTTCATGTATGTTTGTAAAGTCCCCCGCGACACAGGATTTATTGGATATATACGGAAGTTGTCTTTTTTGAAAAAAAAACTAGCTGAGACCCACGGTCTTACCCGCGATACTACACCAACCGCGGTTACTCCTTATATCATCAGCTACCTATCAGTAAAAATCCCGTCAAAATCGCTCCAGCCGTTCCAGAGATTAGCCGGCACAAACAAACAGACAGACAGACAAAAATTGTAAAAAAGGGTCCCATCTACACTTTACGTCATTTCCATTATTATTCATCCCTTAAGTTCGAATTTAATCAATTGGTGAATTGTAAAATAATAGATGCCCTATCCCTTATATTATCTGATATCTGTAATCTGTAAAATCTGTAAAAAAAAGTACGTAAGTAAGATTTATGTAGTAAAATTTAGTCAATATGAGCAATAAAAGCGTTCAAAATTTTTAATTTTAAGAAACATTATGTTCCATTAATATAACATATATCATACAAATTTTATTTCATAACATAGCATTAAAATCCGTTGATTACTGTAAAAGATCTAAGCTGACAGATAGCGCGAGCGACTTAATTTTATACTGTGTAAAAATATATTATTTGTCCATGAAATGAATTAAAAATGAATAGGTACACTTGAACCCCATTCTCGGCCGTTGACGAGTTACTTAAAGCCCGCGGGCTTTCCGATATGACTAAGATACATTGCGTGCTTTGTAGGACATTCTAAACATTCTTCAAAAGCGAACAGTTAATGAATATGTAACTAGAAGAAAAAACCGAAAGTAAATTTATTAGTTGCCAGAGTTAGTATGCAACAGTGGCCGATGCGTTTGTGTGCATGTAAAATATGAATGTGGGTGTTCAATCACAAATTCCCACGCTCAAGGACTACAGTCTTAACGCAATTCGAAAATAATCAGTTTTACTTGATCTCTTGTGAAAAAAATTATTACTTGTTATTAGCCGAGATCCCCCTCTTCCCATCTCACGCAAATAATGACGACTGTAACGAAAAAATAATCACGGACCTACAAATATCCAGAAACCTATATCCAATTCGGTTAAGGTTAACCGTAATTATCCTGTATTGGACTATTCCTGTTAACAGTTATAATTCGGTAACATCTATTTATGTTTATCCTAAATTTAGTTTAACCCATTTCCAAAAGGGTTAATAACAGATTATTTCGGTTAGGTTAACCCTAACCGGAATATCCCTGCTTTAGAGAAGGAATTAGAAAAAGCTAGGTTCACAACAATTTTTAAGTTCGGTTCGATAGATTCGGAGTTCACCGTACCGTGAGCAACAACATGACACGAGGAATATAATATAATAGATATGGATTTGCGTCGCACATACAGACGGCTTCGTCATCATCATTATCAGCCCGTTGCAATCCAAAGCTGCCCATAGGCTTCTCCCAAGGAACACCGCAGTCCGGTCTGCTGCTTTTTGCATCCAGTCGCTGCCAGCCCTCCTATGCAAGTCGTCCCACCATCAGGCCAGAGGGCGTCGCACACTAGGTTTGCCAAGACGCGGTCTCCAATCCAGAATGCGCTTACTCCAGTGGTTGTCAGTTCTGCGACCCAATACACTTCGGATGTCGTACAAACTAATCGACTAATGAAAGAAGCTGAACATCAGAAGCTTCCGTAGTTCAGGGAATGGGCAGTAGCGTTCTCTGGTATGCTTCATTCACTGCGATCGCCAACCCGCTTGCCCAAGCGTGGCGATTAGTGCATTACCTCCCATGAGAGACACTAAATAAACGGCCCCTAGTTCCCGGCCGCCTCACCAGGCTTGGCTACGGTAGCGGTTACAGACGGCTTATTCTTCGTTTTATTTTTCACTTCCTGTCATTTTGTCACATGTTTAATTTAAATGACATAGTAATTTAGGATAATTACCAACATAATTTTATTTCTGAATATGAAAAATGACGCAAAAAAAAACGAATATTTAATTATGTGAGGCCCATCTAGTATCTAGGTGCTGTGAAAGCCACCATCTCCTGGCAGGCCATGTCCAGCTTACTTTTCGAGAACATACTTTCTGTAACCAATTTATTGGGCATAATACTAGTTTTGTTGGTGTTTTTTTAATATTTGACAATGGGCTAACCAGGACACCCTGAGTCATGTCCTAGGTCAAGAAATCACTGTTCCAGACTTTAAATGGTCCATTAAAATAGAAATCTACGGGATTGCTACCATGTACCTTTTTGTTTGTGAGTATCCGATATTTTGGCGCTGTTGCAAGCGCCATGATCACGGAATAACTAAATGGTCCAGTATTTGCGTCGGATACAGATCCGAGTCATATCACCAACTTGAATGCCCAGATCACGAATAGATCCATCATTTTTCTGTATCACCATATCATCGTTCACACATAAAACAACACTGTCAACAAGACGAAACAATTTGTTTAAATATCAATATGTATAGTATTCTAACAAATGCCTACAAAATTATTGTTTTTTTTTCAGCGGAAGAATTTGTAGACCGGCTCTTGACAAAGGAGGCCGAAGAGCAGCCTTGTGATGAAGGAAAACCTGAAGAACTAGTGCTAGAACTACCAAAAGATTTTGATGCAGATAAATTTAATCAGTGAGTTTTGTTGCTTTTGTTTCTAATGTCTTATTATATTATTTACCGTGTTGTTTTTATTATTAATGATCTTTGAAAGGGAAAATAGCACGACTGATTTGAATATAGAGAGTAGAACAAGTGAGGCAGTGAAGTATGAAGATGATAAGGAGAGTGAAAGCGGAAAATAAGGTGAACGGTACTCCTTTGTTGCAAAAACGCGTTAAAAAGGGCACGTTTAGCTGTGCACAATGGTGTGCTGGTCCCAACCCATGGTAATGAATCTTGGGTATGGCAGCAGAGGCACGAAAACAGAATTAATGTTGTAGAGATGAGTGACAGAGTCAGGAAGGAATATGAAAGACGATGCAGTGACAAGGATTGAAAAGAGCATGCTTCAATGGTTTGACCAATCAGAAAGTTTGACTGCACGTTTGGCCTAGTGGTTAACGGTCACCACGCCGTTTCCTACTTCGACAAGTGTCGTGGGTTTAAATCCCACGTAGGACAACACTTTGTGTGATCCACAAATTGTTGTTCTGAGTCTGGGTGTTCTTTGTGTCCGTTTCATGTATGTTTGTACAGTCCCCCGCGACACAGGATTTATTCCTAGTGCGGGAGTTGTCTTTTTAAAAAAGAAAAAAAAAGAAGATATTAGAAGACTCACGGAAGGAGTTTATAGAGCGAATGTTAGTGGAAGTGTCGGAAGAGGCCGTCCACGGCGAACATTCACCGACCAAATTGGTGATGTTCTGAAAAAGGGAAATGTGCAAAGCACCAGGAACCGCTAAGAGAGCATGCAGCGATTTATGAATGTGGACGAAGCAAAAGAGGTGTATCAGGACCGCAGTAAGTGGAGATCAATATTTCTGCCTACCCGTCTGGGAAAAAGGCGTGACTCTATGTTTATTTTTTTTATGGTAAACGAGCCGACGATTAACTGTTGGTAAGTGATCACAGCCGTATATGGACATCTGCATCTCAATAGTCACAATTGAATTGCCGTCTTTTCAGCAAGAACCTGTGGTAAGGGAAGTTTATTCTCTCCGGTAACCACACTCAATCTAATGTAGATAAATTAAACTAAAGGTAGCTATAAGATTGAATTTAAAAACATATGTCAAAGGAAACGGAAAACAAAAAGAAACCGTGCACAATATAAACATAGTTATGATATACACTAATTTGTAAAAATATATTATAGTACGAAAAGGAAAAATAGCAATCAACGGGAACTTTACCCGACGAACTACATAAATAAAGGACAGTATATAACTTCAGAATGACAAGGTCCTGTCGTTATTATGGACGGGGAAAAGCAGAGAGGTCGACAGGCCTCTAAAAAAAAAATCCCACTGATGTTGTTTATAGTCCTTAAATGTAGCTGGATCTCTAAGACTGGTTGTAGTGTGTGTAATTTTGTAATACTAGTGTAATTTTAGAACTTACGAGGTAAATTTTTGATGTGAATTTTTATATTTTTATGATGTACTATCTTTTGCCTGCGGCGACACCCGCCCATATGTCGGTTATCTCGGTAAAAAGTAGCCTATGTCCTCTCTGAAAATCCAAATGTCACGTGTACGAAGTAGCGGGCACAGCTAGTTATAATATAATTACACTTCAAATTGTGATAAAACAAAAATGTTTGTGAAAAAAATAGGACGTAGGTGACGTCCTATTTTTTCTGCATCACCTAAAGGTTGACTGATAGAGAATGCCTTAGTGTGGGCGCACACCGGACTCGACAAACTGTCTCCGACGAAACAGTTTGTCGAGGCTCGACTAGGTAGCCGTAAAAAGCGTTGTGTTAGGTAGGATCGTCGCACACCAAAGCTGTTGTCGACAAATTGTCTCCGACGAGACAGTTTGTCGAGAATCGACTAGGTTGCCGTAAAAAGCGTTGTGTTAGGTGGGACATGCGTTGTGGAATTGTAATGCAGGAAGTATAAATAAATAAAAAAAAGTAAACCAACACTCTTTAAAGGCGTAATATCCATAATCAAATCGTCCCTTCCCCTTCTTCGACCGTTTATTCGGTCTCATGCGGTGTGCGTCAGCACAAAACAACTGTCCAAAACCGTCTCGTCGCGGACGGTCTCGTCGAAGACCATTTCGTTGTGCGCCCGGCATTAGACATTAAGTCTTCCAATGCACCTAAAGTGTGTGATGTGTAATAATAGTGGGTATTAAAACACGAATGGAACCCTCTCCTTTTTTGTTAATTAGGATTGTATATTGTTTGTAAATCTTGGTGTGCAAATAAAGTATTATCTATCTATCTATAAAGAGGCTTTTTAAACAGGATAGCTCTTTAAAAGTTCTAAAACAGCTAGCTAAATGGCGAACAAAAATGGCGGGATACGACGTGAATTACGGTACTGAAATGCGCATGCCTGACAATGTTCTATTTTTAACCGACTTCCAAAAAGGAGGAGGTTCTATGTTCCACTGTGTTTTTTTTTATGTATGTTCACCGGTTACTCCGTCAGTTGTGGACCGATTTTGAAATTTTTTTTGGATTCGAAAGGGTATGCTCCCGAGGTGGTCCCATTGCCATCATATCAGGATCTGATGATAGGATCCCAGGGAAATCGAGAGAAACCCTCAATTTTTATAGGCACATACTATGTTTTTCGTATATTTTCTGAAGTTACACCGGTATTTGCGTCTGGTAGTCATCATTTTATGATGATGAGCTGATGATGTAAGGCACAACTCCTTAACGGTTAGGAGTTGGAGGATAAATCTTCAAATATCATATGTATACCATGTGTCCCAAAATTCAACGATAAGCGGGCGCCAAAAGGTAGACCTGGTCATGAGTACATAAGAAAAAAAAATATATATACCTAGTTTTTTTTTTTAGTTACAAGAAAAATTTAGAATTTCTTTGAAAATTTACACCCTTAATTTTTTTTTATTTATTTATTACGTAGTGGTGTCCATACTTCGTTTTTACAAGACCATGAGTCAAAGTACACTAAGAGTAAAAATATTGCAAAATTGTAGGGAAAAAAATTATTTTGAACGTTTTTTGTGTAAAAACTGCGGGCCATTTGGTGTTTTTAAGAGTTGTGGTGAATAGTAGCAATATCATGAAAGGTATAAATTTTCAAAGAAATTCTAAATTTTTCTTGTAACTAAAAAAAAAAACTAGGTATATTTTTTTATTATTTTTCCTTATGTACTCATTAGTAGGTCTACCTTTAGGCGCCCGCTTATCGTTGAATTTTGGGACACCCTGTATATGTTACCTTTAGTCGTAGCCAAAGCCAAAAAGCCAAAAAGAATATAAACGAACAATTACAAAAATCTAAGCGATAGTCACTTAGCACCGACTTCAAACAGATTCTAGGTACCCAGCACACATTTTAATACTACTACATATTTAAATGAATAAAGAATTAGGTATAGGCGATTTATGAAGAACCAGTTTATTTTACGCTTTTATGTGTTTTTTTGGCAGAGAGTTTTCGTTGGATGTTTTTTGGAAGTCGGTCTTTTTTTTATAATTGAAAAAGGAGTTGCATAATGAAATTTAGTACAACATTATAATACCCGTTTGGATGATACGTAGACAGAGAATAAAGGTATTCTCTGTCTACGGGATGATATTATGGTTAGGAGACTCGGCTTTACAGAAACTTTTGTCACCAACACGTGTTGACAACACAAAAATTGCCAACTTTTGTTGGAGTTTGTGGAGACCAGGCTTTATGACACAGAACGTTTTAATGTTGGCAATAAGCTCACAATTTCAGAAACTGTTATAGAGGATTTATAGCATAGGTAGATAAATAAATAAAACTGGCACGTAAAGAATTAAGATATATGCGTAACACTTAGTGAAGATATATGCGTAACACTTAGATAATTAAGGCGTAACAAAACAAAATCGCTTGTTCAGGTTCAAAATTACTTTCGCCGGTTTCGTAGCCGTCGGTCACAGAGATCAAGCTACATTTTAAGAAGAACTGTAATTAAGTTCATTTTAAGACATTCAATAGATTTTAGGTATAATATTATGTTTATTTTTAATATAAGTTACTTCTGAACACGACTGTAGTCAATGATATTCCAGTTTTTTTAATAATTTTTACTAGATGAGCCCCGCGGTATGACTTTACCCCGAGGTAACGCCGCGGGTCGGATTTATTCGAATTTCGAATTAATTCGGTCGAATAATTCTTCGAAAGCACAAAAAATTCATTAAAATAGGTTCAGCCGTTTAGGAGGAGTTTAGTCACATACACACGCACGATAAAGAAAATATAGTTGCTAACTAGCAACCACGTAAAAAAAAAGTAAACGAGATGGTTCTGGGTATATATTTTAAGTGTTTGTTGTACATACGATAGTTAGTTATGACATAATAAATAACTTACGACGATACAATTTTTATGATAAAAAACTGTTTTAGTTTGAAGACGTAAAACAACCGGTTATTACAGAAATTAAAAAAAAACGAAGGCGCAAAGTGTTCGAAGTTCGAACCTCTCATAATTAAATTTAGGTATAAGTAGGCAGTCAAGTTTGTCGAGGTTTCCAGGAATTTCCTTTCTAGGTTCACATATGAAGCTTCGAACCTAAGACTAAGACCCATTTATCGGAACACTATGTGGTTATGGTCGGTTCAAGTCACAAAAATTGCACATTTTTATCGTATTATTCCTATTGGATTAAATATCGCAATGATTTATTTGTACCTAGTAATTAAAACAGAGTACCTTTTTTAAAAATATTTGATTGTAACAAGTTATAATCGTATTTTTATTTTCGAACTAGCTTTTGGCCGCGGCTCCGCCCTCGTTAATGTCCTTCCTTAAGAATTAAATAACCTAACCTACTCTAAGAATTGTGAAGAGGCGGCGTTAGCTTAAAGGAGTAACGGTGCTTTAATTTTTATAAACAAACTAAATATTGTAGGTATTGGTAACGAGAAGATTTCCCTAGTGGCCGTTTACGGAACTAACGTATGACAGATACTTCTACCTGACAGTGTAATATACAGAGCGAGTGCATTTATTGATAGACGTGAACGGAGTAGTAAAAAATACTCACTTCGTATGGTGAACAGTATTTTAAAAGCGGAATGTTAACGTGTATACGTATTTTTATCTGTCAAACGTTAGTTCCGCGACTCGCCGCTAGGGAATCTGCTCATCACCATTTAAATTCTTTCTACAATGATTTCATTGAAAGACGTCTACGGAGTAGAAAAAAAGGAAATTAGGACCACTTCGTGAGGGTAAACAGTACACCAATAATTTTTCTCCCTTGAAATATATATTATACTAGCGGACCCGACAGACGTTGTCCTGTCTACACGTCTTTAATTTGAAAATTTCAAAAATGAATTAAAAAAACATTGTCCAGCGGACAAAATTGTGAATCTAAACCATTCCCAGATCCCCTTGAACACACACAAAAAATTTCATCAAAATCGGTCCAGTCGTTTGAGAGAAGTTCAGTGACATACACACTCACAGAAGAATTATATATATAAAGACTAGTTGTTGCCCGAGGCTCCGCCCGCGTATATGTCGGTTATCGCGGCAAATAGTAGCCTATGTGTTATTCTGATGTATAAGCTATATTATTGTAAAGTTTCATCCAAATCCGGTCAGTAGTTTTTGTGTGAAAGAGTAACAAACATCCCTCCATCCATCCCTACTTACAAACTTTCGCGTTTATAATATTAGTAGGATATATAGTACCTACCTATAGTTGTAGGAAATAATGGTAGTACGGAGTACAAAGTCCGAGGGTCGAGATAAATCGCTGATAAATAAATAATCGAAGCTAAAATTATCGATGTTATTAGTGACTAGTATCATTATTATAGTAGGTACATAGTTAATCCGAAGCTCTTTAAGGCGAGAACAGAACACACACTGGAATATATCAATGCCAAATTACATAAATTTGTCTGCGGTTCTCAAATTCTGATTATTTATAGCCTTCCTCGATAAATGAGTTATAATAATACATTAATACAATTTTTCGAAACGAAGCAGTAATTCCTGAGATAACATAGATATAAATCCGTAATACACTATTACACTCATATTGGCATAGATAAATTAGATAAGCTGTCAGAAGCCTAACTTGTGGACTTAAATTAATTAAAAGATTTAATTTATTCAAGTCAGACCCATTTTGCGTGTGCCGAAGGATGGGTACTTTAGAGAAAACCGGTTCTTTTGTTTATGCTCACCGAGTGAGTAAGGCTACGGAAGGTCAAGGTCAACCTTCTAGTTTAGGAGTTTTAGGCAATGCATTTGTGAGTCTTGAATTTCACTTATCGGCGGAGACGGCGGTATCTAAGTATTGGTTTGCCCCTATTATATTTGGTACGAGCCGGGTATTAAATAAATAAAGGTAGTCGGTTGATTACCAAAAAATAACACAATATTTATTAACAACACTTTTACAATAATAACTCACTAAATCATTCGTTAGTCGCACTAGAAGATCGCTTCGATGTTAATCCGCTGTATCGTGAAACAATACTCATTCGTACGGGTAATACGCTCCGCTTATATCCGCCTTTGAAATATCTGGAATGATCTATAATATTCGATCGACGATTCTATACTAAATAGAAACCCCTAGAACAAGTAATCTAGCGCTATCTAGCGTAGAAAATCGGAGTTATTAATCATAACTTCCACTGTCGTACGCTACGTGTTACTAGATGGCGCTGTCCTCAATTCTCGCGTCTTCTAGATTGAACCAGACCCATTTTCTCGATGGCGTAACAATATTAACAACAAGTTTATTTTAAACGATACTAAAACCAATTTTTCTCAATCAATTATTTTATATTCTCCAGGGGTCGGCAGTTCTATTTAGAACACTGCTTCTCCTTCTCCTCTTCGATGTTGATTGGTTTAGTGGCAGTGTTTTCCATACCCTCTATCCTGAAAATACTGATGGGTACCCGGCGCTCTAACTCCGTGTATACAGCATACAAGCGGTATCTAGCGACGCTTCTTCACACTGTATCCTGGTTCGAGCATGAACTTAAGCCCGGTAGCGTGTAAGTATTCTTAAATTTACTTACTTTGCTGACTTAGAGACCTGAAATGTGTCTTGGCCTCCGACATGAAACATTGCGAAATACTTTAATGAAGCCTGCGATAGTCTAAAGCCGGACATACACGTTCAAGTATACTTGCGCAAATCCAGACTGTTTTGTCTGTCTGTCTCTGACATACAAAACTGACTGACAGATAGACTTGCGGAAGTATATTTGAACGTGTATGCCCGCCTTAAGAACTGCCACGCTGACTGGTGATGAACGATTAAAAGACACTTAAATTGTATACAATTGTAAACGGTGTTGTCATAAATAAAATATAACACCGTTGTTGTTTAATTTCCAAATAATAAAGCGTAATTAAAAAAATAACCTATTTCAAAACTTCGTGCTATAATATACTCGTAATTAAAAAAAAAATTAAATATACTATCTTTTATCAATATTATATATTTATCTAAATATGATAGAAAATTATTTTTGTATATCAATTTAGGAAAATCTACGATTACCCTTTTTGAAATTATTCTATTACTAGCGGACCCGACAGACGTTGTCCTGTCTACACGTCTTTAATTTGAAAATTTCAAAAATTAATTAAAAAAACATTGTCCAGCGGACAAAATTGTGAATCTAAACCATTCCCAGATCCCCTTGAACACACACAAAAAATTTCATCAAAATCGGTCCAGTCGTTTGAGAGAAGTTCAGTGACATACACACTCACAGAAGAATTATATATATAAAGATTTTTATTTAGCTTTCTTGAAAAACACAGACTAAAGTAGTCACACCTTTAAGACATTCTTTCTTACTAACTGTTAAGCTTATTACGCTATTATATTTAGTAGCTACATAATAAACCCTTCAAGAGCGTAAGGAAACCTAGGAAGTAGCTAATATTTTTATTAGAACTTAAACATTATTAACAGATCCTGGAAGTCGTTGTATTCAGTGCGCAGATGGCATTTACAAGCAGACTTGGCAAGTAAACTGAAGGGCACGGGCGTGCTGTCACAGAGGGACATTGCTCTCACTCAATTCGGTTTCATCGGTTACTCCATGCTAGGGGCGGACAATTTCGGCATCCGACAGCTTAGGGAAGGCGATTGGGATGCCTACAATTACTTCTGGAGGACAATAGGACATATGATTGGGCTGAAAGATAAGTAAGTATGCTGTGTGTAGATAAGAGAGCTATGTCTTTTATAAGGTTTTTTTTGTTTTTTTTTATGGATTAGGCGGGCAAACGAGCAGACATAACGCCTGATGGTAAGCGATTACCGCCGCCCATGGACACCTGAAACATCAGAAGCGTCACAAGGGCGTTGCCGGCCTTTGGGGGATGGGGGGAGGGGAGATAGGGGCAGGGGGTGGGGGAGATAAGGGAAGGTGTGGAGTATGGGCCTCCGGTATCCTCACTCACTCGGTGAAACACAACGCAAGCATTATTTCACACAACAGCAAGGTTATGGCAAATTTATGTAAGTACACAGTATCCAAAGTAAGTAAGATACAGTTTTGCATGTTATATCTATGCATTAACAGGTTTAAGTTGATGTGAGACCACAGAAATTCTAATACGATTTCTGTGTGAAATCTATTTGATAACGGGTGATTACCATGTTCAGAAATAATAATACAAAATTTTAACAAAAAAAACCGACTTCAAGAATGACCAAATTGAAATGGGCTTACACGGGAAGCACCAGCTTTCAAATAAAAAAAGAATCATCGAAATTGGTTGGCGTGATATTGAGTTATTCGTAAATTTGTCGCACACATACTTAATGCAAATTGAAGACTTATATGGTTTTCTCATGGATGACATGTCAGAACTAGATTTGATTGAGAGATTGAAATGGAATCACATGGGCAGCACCAGCTTTCAAATAAAAAAGAATCATCAAAATCGGTTCATCTAGTCGGAAGTTATGAGCTATAACAGAAAAAAAAACAATCGAATTGAGAACCTCTTCCTTTTTTGAAGTAGTTTAAAAATAGGAAGTACTGTTCTTCTTTTGCAAAACAAAAACTTGCATTTGTTAAAATACATGTGGGTATGTAAACCGGCCTTAAGAATTTTCATGCCATATAATAAAATGCTGCACTTTTTTGTATATTACTGTTTGATAAATGCAGAGTATTTTAGTTAAGTAATTAATTGTGATATTGGCAATCATTAGATAGGTACTGTCGCATTGTTGTAAACATGCAATACCTGCGTGTAAATGAAAAGATGACTGCAATTTCCTTACGAAAGACAAAAATTTATTCAATTGTAATTAAAATTCCATGAAAACGAAGGCATACCTACGATAAAAATAACCATATCAGTTTTTGAGATTCAACGACAATAAAACGCAAGACCATAATGACATTTTGTGGAATCCAACGCTAAAAATATTAAACTGGAATCAAACGAAAATGAATCAATACATAATTAATCAAATCGTAACTGTCTGTACCTACATGGAAGATATATCAGGAAAACTTAATAGTTTTCCTGATATATCTTCCTGATCATGATTATTTGTTATTGCGTTCATAAAGCCCTCCTATAATTAGGGGGGCTTTATGAACGCAATAGAACCCAACAGTGGCGATCCTAGGAATTTATTTCGGGGGGGGATACCATCTTTTGTAAACCTTAGAAATGCATAAACAATTTTAGTGTAAATGTTACGTATAATGTATTGTATACATTGCCTAGGCATTGTGTAGAATATCAGATTATACAGATTGCCAGTAAAATATAAATATATGTAGAGAGAGATAGAAAGAAACGTTGCTCAGGTAAACGAATAAGTCGGACGAGGCGGCGACGATACTGGCGCGAGCCCCACCGGCGCCGCCACCCGAGACAGCGCCGGATCATGAGCCCGGAATGCTTCGGCGGAACGCACATACGCAAGCCCTACGGGCTTGTCGGATACGGCTCGAAATCCAGGGCTGTGCCAGCCAACACGCTATCGGAGCCGTTCTGCCGAGCTTCGAAGCTCGGATAGAGAAAACCGACTGTGTCACCTACTGATTTACTCAGATACTTATCGGGCACGGTTGCTTATGTGAGTATCTGAACAGAATCGGACGTGAGGCTCCGGCACAATGCCACCACTGCGGGTCCACCCAGCACACGCTGGAGGGCTGCCCTGCGTGGGAGTCCGAGCCTTGAGTCCTGGTCAGACAGATCGGACAAAACCTGTTACCACCAGCATTGATCGCGGCAATGCTGGCGAGTAGTGTGGGATGGGAGGCCGCGGTCTCCTTCTGTGAAGAGATGTTATGCTGCAGAAGGAGTCCGCAGAGCGGGATCGAGAAAAGGTAGATCCGGCTCGCAGGAGGCAACGAAGGGGACGCGATAGAGACCGTTAACTCCCCAATCGTCGCTTAAGGGTCGTTGTGGCCACATTTAGGGGAAATGGGGCCGCTGCAAACGACTCGAGACCTGTGACACCGGGGTGTCGTCTAAGGCGGGTCGGTGTCCCGACTCTTACTGTGTAGAGCGGTGAGAGGCGCGATAGCGACCTGCCCCGGGGGTGGTACGGGGAGGTACGGCAGGGGGAACTCCAGAAGCCACTGATGCATTCCTGGAGCTCCTCCGACAGCCGAGGTAGTCCGCCGCGGGGTTTAGTGGGTAGACCAATTCGTCGGGAGTCCCACACACGGCGTTCATGTGTCCCCCCACGGAGGGTATTGTAAAGAAGAAAGGTTAACGAATAAGTAAACACAGAGAACAACCGAAAATCACATGTTTTTATTTGAAGGAAAAAAAGTATAACTTTATAAAATTATTCGTGGTAAATTCAATATGAAGAAATTTTCATGGAATTTTTGTACTCTTACAAATGATTAAAAATAAAATCAAGCCGCGTTTATTTATTGTGCGCTAGCTTGTTAAGGATGTCTTTTGGGTTTAGAGGAACATCTCGGTGTCCTGTGGTGCTTTTCAAGTAAGATTTCACTCCTCTTAGAGTTGAAAACGAACGCTTACATGTTGCAGTTGTTACAGGAATCGTGGCACCAATTCGCGTCGTCGCTCGCCAACAATCGTGAAGTTAATTTTTTTATTGAACATAAATATTTCGGGGGGGGGATATATCCCCCATATCCCCCCCCTGGGTTCGCCACTGGAACCCAAAACAATGATTTTTAGAATTTTTGTCTGTATGTCTGTGCGTTTGTGCGCGCTAATCTCAGGATCGGCCTAACCGATTTGAATGCTGTTTTCACCAATCACTTAACATTTAGTGTTTGTTTCTTTTAAATCGGTTTATAAATAAAAAAGTCATGCCAGTTTGAAGAATCACCGCGAAATCCGACATTTATGCGGGCGGATCTAGTATCTAATAATTATTAAATTTCAGGTATAATATCTGTCGACCAACTTTCTACGAAACTGTAGAAGTGTGTCAAGTACTACAAGATCGCGTATTCATTCCGTGCTTGGAAAACGTGCCGGAATACTTCGAACATTTAGCCAGAGTGATGCTCGACGGTTTATGGTCTGTGAACCCCACCGTCGAAACGGATGGTTTTCTGTACATGTGCCGGCATTTCACCGGAGTTCCTGGCTATATATATACAGAAAGTGACCGGATAAAACTCCAATTGAGCCTCAAGAAATGCTTAAAAGGAAAATCTCTTGATACAGGCAAGTTTTTTTACTCAATCTTTTTGATTAGTGGACCGCACTTTATTGTTATTGTTAGTACCTACTTTATTAGTGTCGTGGGTTCAAATCCTACATGAGACAACATTTTGTGTGATCCACAAATTGTTGTTCTGAGTCTAGGTGATCTTTGTGTATGTTCATGTGTGTTTGCAAAGTCCCCGGCGTCACAGAATGTATATTCATAATGCGAGAGTTGGCCTTATTTAAAGAAAATGTACGAGTGATTAAAACGACTAAAATACTATATTTGAAACGTGTGATAAAAATATGACTGATGTTATTAAATACTTCTGTACTTTACTTATCTAAATTATTTTAACACTTAATGCATCTCGCTGAGGCGCTGATAAGGCCTTGGATTACTGATATGTTATTATGTGTAAAAATAACACTGTAAAACTATTTCGTATGAAAATTTTATAATCAGCATGGGAGGATTCTGCTTAACGACGCGTTGTTGCGTATGCTATTACATAACGTGGCTGGCAACGCACGCGTCTCCGGTCTGACCCTCTGCATTTTTTATTTATTTATTTATAATTACATATAAGTTACCATATAACAAATTAGTGTTGGGAGCTTCCTTTTAAGCTTAAGTTGCTTGTGTCAGGAGACCCCACACTTCCATTACAAACATAGTGAAACTTATATTTATTTTATAAATGATAGGTAAACAATAAAAAAATAATTTAAATAAGAGACGTTCTTATTTACTGGTTGTCTGTAGACTAGGTTCATTAACAAGAGGTTACCTATAAGAAGTAACGAATTATTAAAAAAAAAACAACTGCAGCAATATCTGCCGTCTTTATTAAATTCATAGAAGAACTGAAAAGATAGAAAGAACTGAAAAGAAAAGTTTTTTTTAAAATTTTGATGTATCCAATGTCACTCTCGCGACTAAGACGAATCTATTGACACCACTCACATAAAAATACGACAAGCCGTTTAGGCTCTAGGCCGTGCCAAAGAAACATACATAGATACACTCGAAAAACATAACCCTCCTTCTTTAGCAGTTGGGTAAAAAATGAAGTAGTAAGATAAGAAACGAGGTTGCTAAGCGCTGTCGGATTAAGAATACGGAGTGTGTCGTAAGAGGTGAATAAGGGAGCTGACTACGTAAGAAAACATCATTGCATAGAGAAAGGAAAACTTAAAATAAACATTATACCAGCTTGTCTTGCAGGCTTAAGGCGCGTCTACACCAAAATTGTTGGCAATTTCAGTGTTTCCAACTGTTTGCAACACTTTAAAAATCGCCAACTTTTGTTTCCATTCTGTCTACACCGAGTCGCCAACAATTTGAAAAACATTCGAACTAAGCGTCTGACTTCCATAGAGCCAATAAAAAACTGCAACAAGCGTATTCTATTGATGTTTACGGCCAAAAACAGAAACACGGTTGCCAACATTTGTTCACAATTTCTGTTGACAACACAAAAATTGACAACTTTTGTTCGGTGAAGACCCGGCTTTAGAAACCATACCATGTAGATGTTGGCCCACTAAGGCTAAAATCTCGTTACTAAGGAGAGGCCTATGGACTGTTAAAGGCTGGTGATATGATATACCTACAACATTTCTTTTTATTCCTCAGGTGTGGATACGAGAGAATTAATGAGGCCTGCGGGCGTCCAAGGACTCCCGGACCTCCCACCACGCATCTTATACTACAAAGATTATGAAACTATAGAAACGGCTCCCGCATACAAAGCACTTAGCTTAATAGCCAAATTTAAACTGTATCTATTCCATCTGTACATGTTCTTCTACACATCATACATTGGCCGAATGTACTTCAATTTGAACTTTAAATTTAGCTTGTTTTTGATGAGATATTTCCCTTATATTGCATTCTTCAGATTTGGCATTAAAAAGTCGCTTATTAACTTAACTCAGGAAGGGCCTACAGATGATACGGTGCCTCAAACGAATGCCGAGTATTATAAGCCCCAAGAACCGAAGACGTGGTGGCAATCAATATTGACTTGGATTTTGTAGCGTTGTAAATGTCTTTTTCATGTACATACAAATCTATGTAGATGTAACAAACTAAGGTTAATGAAACACTTTAACCCTGTATGATAATTGACTTTTGAAATGATTTTTAATCTTATTTTTATACGCACACCGCTTACAATTGTTTTAAGTAAAACGGTGGCAGGTTTTGATCAAATCGTAATCATTTTCTTTTAGTTTTATCATTGAGATATAATGAGTTTTATGGTGACATTATATTTAAAAAAAAATTGTTATTGCATTTTTTACTCCGATTAGGCAGTAGGT
Source organism: Diaphora mendica (assembly GCA_949125395.1). Lineage (NCBI taxonomy): Eukaryota > Metazoa > Arthropoda > Insecta > Lepidoptera > Erebidae > Diaphora > Diaphora mendica. Next base: position 15,409,781 of record OX421330.1, read on the forward strand.
ATGGCAAAACAATACTGACTGGTGATATGAGAACGAAAAAATTGTAAAATGATACAGGTACAAAAAGTGGAATGCCTAAGAGGAGTCAAACGAATATGTAGGTATTATATATCTAGCTATCTCTATTAAGAATGTTATTTTAATTGCATTATCATTAGAAAATTAGATAAAGAGAAAAAATATTATTGCATAATTACTGATTATTATGTCAATACTTATGTATCTTTATCTATTTAGATAGATAGACGGTAATAATAGTCAAGTGGCACACCGTTTTACTTTTTTTGTTAAAAGGTATTTGGAACATAACAGATTTAGGTTTATCAAAGTATTTGTATAATATATTATCAAAGAAGGAAATAAAACTGTGTTGCATTGTTTGTGGTAAATTATCATAGACATTATGTATCCATGTACTTGTGATGTAAGGTTATTTTGTGGTGAGTGCTTATCTTTATCATGACATAAATGCTTTTTATTTATTTACCAAACTGTTTTGAGCCATGCCGTCCAATTTATTCTAGAGTATAGCGCATTATTCTAGAATTAGACAGGTTTGCTTGGCTTTATAAATATGTCAAATCAATGTATGTAAATAAATTTAGACGCGAAGGCAAAATTAGAATTTAAATAACAAATCATTGCGTTACAAAATAATATGAGTGCAGATAAAAATGTTCGAGGGAAATGATTTAAATACATTTGTCTAAACACATTTTGCGAATTTAGTAGTGTGAGAGTAGGACGATGATCTAAAGTCACAACGATATTGGTGGTGATTTTTGGAATATTTAATTTTAATAATAATGTTGGTCGACAATCACTTAAATCGACAAGTAAACTCAACCAAAACCGTTCGATTGCTCACACAAATAGGTACTCTACCCTGTATATTTCTGTACTTCTAAATTTATAAAAGTAAATTGTATTACTTCTGAATTTCTAAGTAATAATATTAATACTATTTTTCTTTACGTATATACCTTCTAAAGAATTCTCTATACGTATTAATGTTGCTGAGTGGTCTGAATTGGACTATCTATTATTATTATTTAGCTTTCTGCACTCCTCCATATGAACTTTAATTGTGCCCAATTTCATACTCCTCCGTTCCCATAATTGTTGTAATAAGGAGTACAAAGGTTTTGCTTCACGTATGTCACAAAGTCGATGCCTTATTGAATAAATGATTCAATAACGTATCGACTTCACGTTTATGCACATAATTTATATTATAACTAGTATATTTGCAAATCTTGCCTTTCAAATCCAACTCTATTCATAGCTAGTTTTAATAAGATAGCATTTTAAGTACGTTATATTATTAATATTTTAGATTTTTTGTCATTAGTGGTAAAATAAAAGAAAATGAAATATCATAAGTCGTAAGTATACACGAGAATATATACAAATTAATAATAATTTTATTGGGAATAAGTCTAAATTAAATGGAAATTTTATACATGGAATTGTACGTCATTTATTTCTTAAATAAGGGTACCTATAATTTTATAATTTTTAGATGTGTATTTTTTTATATACAAAGAAACAAATATTTATATCAAAATGTCTTTTATTCTTTAATTAAATTTTGTCATTGGAAGAAATCAGCTGCTTTTAATCTTGTTCGTTTGGCAACATTGATTTGTAGTAGATTATCAGTGAGATTGTTGTCATCTGTGGCAGGTGTGTTGCCATTATTAGCTGTAGGAGTGCGCGGTGTTCTCGATTTAACAACATTCGGTGTTGCCACTAGTGGTCGCCTAGGTGACGGCGTCCCTTTCGATGTTGCGTGTGACAAAATACCCATATCATTGGTAGTAAGCCTCAGTCGCGGAGAAACTAAATGTTTTGCTGCTAATTTTCTTGCTGCTGGGGACATACTGGCTAGACGTTCCGTGTTGGATCTGAAACTAATAAAAATATTTAACTTTTAAAAGACATTATGGTTAAAAACATTTATTTTCTCAAAAGATTACAATAGTGTCCGACCGAATGTTCGGTTTCGGTAGAGTTTCGGCAAAAAAACGAGTTTCGGTTATGTTTCGGTTTCGGCAGCAAGCCTGCCGAAACGTGTTGGCCGCGTCCACGTGCGTAATCATGTCGTAACCTGTTTGTTTGCAGTGCATTTTGTTTGTTGTGAGTTTTCGTGTGATATGTTTTGAATTCGGTAAGTTTTATCATGTGATATAATATAAGAGTACCTCGAAAAGTAATTTAATATAACAAAGGAGTACCTAGATTATAGTAGAATCAAGTTTACGATAAAAAATTAAAATCTAAACATTTTGTGGTTAATTTAACTCTTTCGCTAATTCTATATGTAAACAAACATTAGTTAGGTACCTACATGGTATTTACTATAGTGCATTAGTGGTGATAATATTAAGGATTTAGAGTTTCGCGTTCAATTTAATAATTATTAAGTAGGTACCAATATAATAATTGTTTTTTTTTTACAAATTAACACTTATAATTAAACGAGTGGATACCTACCTGGTTATCCATATAAAATTAACACTTATACTTATTTTATTTCTGTTTTTCAATTTAAAACCTTATCCATAATAGTTCACGTTCAAATAAATAATTTAAAATACATTGAGTACCTACTGATTAAAGCTAATAGAGAACATTTCTTTTGTTGTAGTATTGAATCATCTATTATTGAAAGAACAATGTCGTTAAAAAACAGAATTTGGCAATTTTTCGAGAAAAGTTCGTCTGATTCATCTAAAGCCAAGTGCAAACAGTGCAATAAATTATATTGTGTGATTGATTATGTGATTTAAAGAAAAAAAAAATTAAAACTGACTGATTATAATACATTTTCTTTATTTTTCTCTGAAAACATGATCCTTATAAGAAAGTTTCGGTTTCGGCCGAAACTCAGACCGTTGCCGAAATTCGGTTTCGGTCGTAAAAACCAGTTTCGGTCGGACACTAGATTACAATAATCACTTAAAGAGAAAAATATAGTTCTAAACAAAAACATGCGTAGTTAGGTAGTTGTGTGTTTTTTTGATAAGGTGGGAAGTGCAAATATCTTCTATAGAATTGTAAAATCAAAATGTTAGTGGAGAAAATATTTATGTTTACTAAGACGGCCTATGACTTAGTGACATGTCGATCGATGTTAGACGTTGTTAGTTTTTAGTTATTGCCATTTTCGTTATTAGAAGCATATTACAGTCTGCTGGACATAGCCCCCTACTGTCGGCCGGAAGGCCGGAGGCCGAAACCTCCTTAGGAAGGAGGTTTCGGCCTACTATACCACACTGGCCAGACGGGTTGACATAGGGTTTGTTTTAAGTTTTCCTTCTCTTTGCATTGATTTTATTATGTGTAAATTGCTTCTTTAGTCGCATGTCACGACACCCATGGGATAAATAGGTGTAGTGACACAACAGAATACTTTATTCGTAACCACCTAACAAAGAAACGTAGATAAAAAAGTGTGTGTGTGTCAGGTCCGACGCACGACGAGTTTACGTCACGTGGCGCCACAAAAACCACGCCTATAGGCGGGCAAAATAGCAGGCGTATCGCCTGATGGTAAGCGATTACCGCCCCCCATGGGCACCTGCAACACCAGAGGCGTCACAAGTGCGTTGCCGGTCTTTGGGGAGATGGGGGGGAGATAGGGGGAGGGGGTTGGGGTATGGGCCTCCGATATCCTCACTCACTCGGTGAAACACAGCGCAAGCACACTTTCACACCGGTTTTCTGTGAGGCCGTGGTATTACTCCGGTCGAGCCGGCCCATTCATGCCAAAGCGTGGCTCTTCCACGGTGATGTTGCGCACTTATACTCATATAGGTAATTTAGATAGAGCCAGGCCTCCAGCCGTCCCTCTGTTAGAAAGAGAGACGATCGCGGTACCTATCTGTCTCTCTCTACTCGCGTATGCGAAGTTAGCGCGGAAAAGGAAGATAGCAGAACGATTCGACGGTTAATTGTTGTGATTGAATTACCATTATTAGTCCTTTACTGCGCATGCGTCAGTAGAGAAAGACAGATGGGGAACCGCGATCTTCTCTCTCTTTTTAACCGTTGGATGTTTCCGCTTACAGGCAGTCGTATGTCTTCCCTACTCTATCTATAATAGCTCTATGCTCACGTACAGCGCCATATCGGCGCTTATGTCATTTTGGTCGCGAGAAAACTATCCCTAACAAATAAGCGTTCTAGCGCTGTTTGTTTTTAAGTTTGTTAGATGGCATAATTAATGACAGAGCGCTGCAGCATAACGCTTCACAAAATTTTCATACAGCTAAATATGAAAACCATTTCTTATGGAGTTAACTAAATGAATGTAGTTTAGTAGTAACGGAGGTAAAAAGTTAAGTTAGTCAAGAGGTTACCTCGGTGTTGAGGGCGCTATTCTTGGCGTGGTGGGTCTTCTCCGTTTAGCCACTTGTTCGGCGAGTTGCAATCCGATGCGCTCGCGCACTCCACCTTCTAACATGCGATATGCTGCGCCCGCTCCCACGCTGTAAAAATTACAATAAAGTAAGTTAGTACAATCAAGTTAGTAAGTTTCATTTCCGTAATAATTTTATGATATTGCTTTTACTTAGACACTTTTTTTTCCAAGATGAAAGCAGCCTTAGTTACTCCTTATAACATCAGTCAGCTGCCAATGGAAGTCTCGTCAAAATCGGTCCAGCCGATCTAGTGATTAGCAGGATCAAAAAGACAAACACAAATTTAAAAAATGGATTTTTTTATGTAAGTTTAACATTTAGTAAAAAGCTGTTAATTTGAAATTAAAAAACGGAGGAGGTTCTCAATTCAACTGTTTTTTTTATTAATGTTTGTTACCAACTTTTGACTGGCTGAACCGATTTTGATGATTCTTTTTTTATTTAAAAGCTGGTGATTCTCGTGTGGTCATATTTCAGTTTGGTCATATTTGGTTCAGTTCTTGCAGTCGTTTTTTTTGTTATTTTTTTATTTGTTTAATACATGCATATGTAAATGCGAAAAGATCAAAGATTATAAAATAACTAGCTGTGCCCGCTACTTCATACACGTGACATTTGGATTTTCACGTTACTTTTAATTTTTCAACCTTCCCTGGACTACAACAAACATTTCAAAACCAAAATCAGCTAAATCAGCCCAGCCGTTCTCGAGATTTAGCGAGGACACGAACAGAAATTGACTTTAACCGACTTCAAAAAAGGAGGAGGTTATCAATTCGACTGTTTTTTTTTGCCTCGTTACTTTGGACTGGGTGAACCGATTTTGATAATTCTTTTTTTTTTTTAAAGCTGGTGCTGCCCGTTTGGTCCCATTTCAATTTGGTCCAGTTCTTGAAGTCGGTTCTTTTTTTGTTAAAATTTGTGATTATCTATATATATAAAAGAGGAAGGTGACTGACATAGAGAGAGATCAACGCACAGCCCAAACCGCTGAAGCTAGAATCCTGAAATTTTGCATGTAGGTTCTTTATAAAACGTAAGTGAGCACTAAGAAAGGAATTTTTGAAATTCCACCCCTAAGGGGGTAAATCAGCGGATGAAAGTCTGCGTGAGCGAAGCCGCGTGCAAAAGCTAGTTATATATAAGAATATCTATTGTATTTGCTATTGTGTGAAAGAATAGTCTGTGCAAGTCGGTAGACTGACGCAGGTAGCGGAGTGTCTCCACCGTCGAGGCGGAAGGGGGTGCCCTCGATCTCGCCCCACGTCATGAGCGGCGACTGGTCGGGCCCCTCGCCGGGCCGGGGCGACGGCGTGGCCACGAGCGAGTACTCGCCGCCCGCCTTCTCTGTCGGTATACTCACGCAGGTAGCGGAGTGTCTCCACCGTCGAGGCGGAAGGGGGTGCCCTCGATCTCGCCCCACGTCATGAGCGGCGACTGGTCGGGCCCCTCGCCGGGCCGGGGCGACGGCGTGGCCACGAGCGAGTACTCGCCGCCCGCCTTCTCTGTCGGTATACTCACGCAGGTAGCGGAGTGTCTCCACCGTCGAGGCGGAAGGGGGTGCCCTCGATCTCGCCCCACGTCATGAGCGGCGACTGGTCGGGCCCCTCGCCGGGCCGGGGCGACGGCGTGGCCACGAGCGAGTACTCGCCGCCCGCCTTCTCTGTCGGTATACTCACGCAGGTAGCGGAGTGTCTCCACCGTCGAGGCGGAAGGGGGTGCCCTCGATCTCGCCCCACGTCATGAGCGGCGACTGGTCGGGCCCCTCGCCGGGCCGGGGCGACGGCGTGGCCACGAGCGAGTACTCGCCGCCCGCCTTCTCTGTCGATATACTCACGCCGTCCACGCCGATCTTGCCCGATACGCTAGCGTCCTAAACGATATAATAATAATATTTATTTACTAGCTAACCCGGCGACCTTCGTACCGCCATATTTACATATCTGTCTCAGCTTCCCACAGTCGCGGACAAAAAAAATACTTTCCCCGTTATCTTTTATTTTTTTTCCTTCTAGCAAAAAAAGAATGAATGAAATCGGACTGTGTTATTGAATTACAACTAAGTACATATTTTGACTTTCATCCCCCCTCTCTCCAAGAAACCGTGCTGAATTTCGGGATAAAAGTATCCAATGTCCTACCTCGTATCATGCCAAGTTTCATTTGAATCCATTCAGTAGTTTCAGCGCGATGCGCGGCCAAGATACAGACAGACAGACAGACAAAAATGAAAAAAGTATCGATTATAAAGAGACCCCAAAATAAAATTTCAAAATATCTTTAATGTACAGAATTGGACCTGTTACATTTTTATTATAAGTACTAGCTGACCCGGCGAACTTCGTACCGCCATATTTACATATCTGTCTCAGCTTCCCACAGGCAGTGTACAGTCGCGGACAAAAAAAAACACTTTCCCCGTTATCTTTTATTTTTTTTCCTTCTAGCAAAAAAAGAATGAATGAAATCGGACTGTGTTATTGTATTACAACTAAGTACATATTTTGACTATCATCCCCTCTCTCCAGGATACCGTGCTGAATTTCGGGATAAAAAGTATCCTATGTCCTACCTCGTAGTATGAACTCAAATCATGCCAAGTTTCATTTGAATCCGTTCAGTAGTTTCGGCGTGATGCGCGGCCAAGATACAGACAGACAGACGGACAGACGGACAGACAGACAGACAGACAGACAAAAATGAAAAAAATTACAGTTTTGGCCATGTATCGATAATAGAGAGACCTCCAAAAAAATTTTTTAAAATATTTTTAATGTACAGAATTTGACCTGTTACATTTTTATTATAAGTAATATAGATAGATTTACTAGCTGACCCGGCGAACTTCGTACCGCCATATTTACATATCTGTGTTCATTTAACCGTAGGAGAGCTATGCTTCGGCATGAATGGGCCGGCTTGACCGGAATGATGGCCTCACAGAAAACCGCTGTGTTTCACCGAGTGAGTGAGGATACCGGAGGCCTATACCCCAAAGGCCGGCAACGCACTTGTGACGCTTCGGGTGTTGCAGGTGTCCATGGGCGGCGGTAATCGCTTACCATCAGGCGATACGTCTGCTCGTTTGCCAGCCTATTACACAAAAAAAAACATACTTTACACTTGGCAACAAACGAATTTGTTGGTTAATTCGTTTGTTGCCGAATGTAATTTTTTTTTGTGATTGTACGAGTAAATTGATTTCATACTGAAAATACCTCACAGCTTACAATTAGTTACATAAAATTATTGGGGCAGTAAAATTAATGTGATTAATTAAAGAAGTTCTAACCTAACTCTTTGACCATAGAACAGCATACTGTTAGACCGACCAATCAGGGACAGTTGACAATTTGACGCGACAGATTTGTTTAACGGTTTTACTTCGATACATTATAATCTAACGAAAAATAGTACGTTAAATTGTAAGCAGTTATGTCACAGTTGACAATCTTTCGTCAGTTTACAATCTCGCGAGGTAGATTATCTAACGGTATTTACAATCTTACGGTGACATATACACATTAGGTAACTCCCTACCGAGTATGACTACCCTAAGGAACTAGTTGATGATTGCATTTCTACATGAGTTTACCAAATGAGGGTTTAGAATTTAGATAGTTACCTGACTTCTAGCAATAGCTGAGATAGCCTCTTTATTCTTCACGTGGTCGAATGGTTCAGCCTTAAGCCTCGTGTTCTGGTGCACCAGCTCGGGTTTGGGAGGAGCTTGTTGCGATGTAGCCCCGTCTGGCACGTACATTATGTAGTTCTTTGCTGTGTAACGCCATGTGTCTAGCTGTCAATTAACAATAATTATATTATAGATGCTTAAAATCTTAAAAGTTCTATTCCCGAGTTGGACCAAATGTTTGTATGAACTGCAAATATTTGTTTCGGAGTTTGGGTGTTTTCTATGTATAATATATATGTATTTACAAGAAAAAAGTATATATGTATTTATAGCAGTTGTCTAGTACCCAAAATACAAGCTCTGCTTAGTTTGGGACTAGATGGCGTTGTGATAGATGTCTGAAATATTTATTTATGTATTATTCTGATAGATGAGCTATATTACGGTAAAGTTCCATTCAGTAGTTTTTGTGTGAAAAAGTAACAAAATTCCATACATTCTCACAGACTTTCGCATTTATAATATTAGTATAGGCGTAGTGGGGGTAAGTTCGCGCATAGTACACTTGTGCAACAAATCAAAACAAACAAAATTGAAGTGTAGTCGACAGACGCTCCAATCGCTTGCTCGAGACTTTTTTTTCTTTATTGAATTAGGGGCAAACAAGCAGACGTATAGAAAGAAAGTCACTCACTCGGTGAAACACAGCGCAAGCGCTATTTCACACCGGTTTTCTGTGAGGCGCTGGTATCAATCCGGTCGAGCCGGCCCATTCATGCCGAAGCGTGGCTGTCCCACGGTATCATGGGACGGTGCTACTACAATCCCCACATCCCTCTATCAACCAAAGGGACCTAAAAAACGACTACTGCGCATCTAACGAATCTGGCAAAGTTACATGCCGGTCTCTATAGGAAGTAGGATAGGATATAGAAATTTTCTTAGACATAAAAAAAGCTCACATCATGTGGTCTCTCAGTCTGGTCGGCCTGCTGCTCTATCGAGGGTAAAGCGAGGGCATTATCTGCGAGCGCTGCTGACGTCACCTCCGCTTGGAACTGTGTCGCTAGTTTCGAGAACCGTTTCTTGTCTTCAAGTGCTATGACTCTATCATAACTTGCATTGTCTTCGCTTGTGTGACTTGATAGAAAAGAGTCTGAATATGATAATGAGAATAATTTAGTATTAAGAAATGTATATGGTACTTTTCAAAACATCCTGTATGATACAATAGTACCTATTTTTAAATCACACAAAAATAGCTCGTACGATTTCAATTCTATTTCAACTAAATTAAAACCTAAAACATATAACTATTATGTACAAATATTCTCTAAGTTAGAACCGCTGTCCTGCTCAAAGTGATGATACGGTGCTAAATTCTGTTGTTGCGTCACTCACTAAGCAGGGCAATACCCGAAACTATCTTTTTAGCCAATCTTTTGAACGTCACAAACTTTTAGTTTGATTTCTGGTTTTGTTTGGAGAGATTTTGGAACAACAGAATTAGCACCAATGAATAATGTAAAATCTGGTCTTGGTTGCCGCGACACAAGCCTCGAGCTTAGTGCGGAAACCGTTGATAAGTTCAAATTGTAATTGGTTTATGTACAAATAAATAAATAAATAGATTTTAAACTCTATTTTTTTAGATCTAGCGACCCGACTCGGCATCTCACAGAAGTCTTTGAAATTCTTTTATTTATTTAGATTTACATATTTATTATATACTAGCTTTTACACGCGGCTTCGCTCACGCAGACTTTCATCCCCTGATTTACCCCCTTAGGGGAGGAATTAAAAAAATATCCTTTCTTAGTGCTCACTTACGTTATATAACGAACCTAAATGCAAAATTTCAGGATTCTAGCTTCAGCGGTTTGGGCTGTGCGTTGATCTCTAGGTATGTCAGTCAGTCACCTTACTCTTTTATATATATAGATAGATATATTAATTTTTTCACCCATTTATTTATCTTGTGCATAACATAAGTTGATGTATAACCTTGAGCAGAGATTTTTCTTAGTCAAATAACTAAGTCAACTGTGACTATGTAAGCAGTAGCTATGTTGCTTAGCTTCTGCTTACATAGTCATAATTGATCTCTATTGCCACATTGGTCTCGCGGTTGGCGTGCGCGACTGCTATTCATGTGGTCTCGGGTTCGATTCCTGAGTCGGACCAAATGTTTGTATGATCTACAAATATTTGTTTCGGAGTTTGGGTGTTTTCTATGTATAATATGTAAGTATTTACGAAAAAAAAGTATATATGTCTTTGTATCATAATTTATACTCTCGATTGTCGGCACTTGATGGAACTTGTTATAATACATTTTTGAATTAAAATCACTTGTACTTATTCCACTATTTTATTTTTGTTTACACCTGACCATGGCATCATCAATGCCATAAGGCGAAACCGGTCAGGTGTAAACAAAAATAAAATAGTGGAATAAGTACAAGTGATTTTAATTCAAAAATGTCTTTGTATCAGTTGTCTAGTACCCATAACACAAGCTCTACTTAGCTTGGAACTAGATGGCGTTGTGTTTTAGTTAGATGTCCGAAATATTTATTTATAATTACTAAATATGAGTAAAACATTTAAAAATTACACCTTTAGTTTTTTTGTCAATCGAAGTCTACTGGTATTATAACTAGTATTGCAAATAGCTGAACAAGGAATTGTAACATTTGTTTAGCTGTACATACCCAATGAATGGTTGTTTGTAATATCTTTGGTTTTCTCTTGCGATTTGGACCCATCTGGGTCAAGTATCTCCCCTCGTAAGCTAGATTCTGAAGGAGTGAATGGTCTGTCTGCATGTGGTGTATCAAATGTGGCTGGAGAATTATCTGGAACAAACAGTTTCATAAATTATGCAATAGGTTTCATTTTAAAATGACTTCTGATTATTGTCCCTGTCCAATACCAACAATCTATTACACATTGGTTTATTACTACTACATATTGGTTTGACATCATCATTTTGTACTCTCAAACTACAGACAATTCTCAAAAACACACTACAGCGCCATCTACCGAAGATTCGGCGAACTACGGAGTAACGAATGAAACGAAGAAACTGCCAATCCTGAATCGCGCAAAGAAGTTCTCGCGCCGATTAGCATATATACAACATCCCAACATCAACCGTTGGGCAGTGGCCCGCCAGATATGATCACCTCGCCTGGTCGGAGGATCCTGCCTTTGTTTTGGAGGGACATGACACCCATTTCTCTACACTCTAGTAATATAGTTGGAAGAAGAAAATTTTCCGTGTGGGGACAGATTTTGAATATGGAGTGTCAAAATTCCTATTCATCCCATGGGTGTTATAAGAGGCGACTAACGGAGCAAGCTACGCAGGACGACATCACTATATACAGAAGGTAAACTTGAAACAATCCCTATACCTACCGGTCTGGCCAGCATAGTATAGTTAGACCAAAACCTGCTTCAACTTTTGTGTTGTCAACACGTGTTGGTGACAAAAGTTTATGTAATTATGTAATTCAAAAGGTAGTAGAGCCACGCTGATTTCAGCATGAACGGGCCGGCTCGACCGGGGCGGTACTACCCTCGCACAGAAAATCAACGTAAAATGACAGCGTTCGTGCTGTCGTGTTTCGTTGGTGAGTGCGAGACCGGAGGCCCAAGTAGTCTAGTCAACAAGTTCCATACTTGTTGACTAGACTAAAAGGTGCAGCAGCATCACTAGGCCGCCATGGTGTGGGTCGCCATACTGCATTGCCTGCATTCGCAGTGAGTATGGTGACCGCCACTCTTGGATTCTGCTTGTGCTTTCCATCAGGCAGAGTAGAATCATTTTGGCGGGCATACATAAAAAAAAAAAAAAAAAAATTCCTTGTGTTGGCAACAAAAATTGTCAACAAATATTGGGAACCGTGTTTCTGTTTTTGGCGGTTAACATCAAAAGAATACGCTTGTTGCAGATATTTTTTGGGTGTGTGGAGTTCACTTAGTTCGAATGTTTTTCGAATGGAAACAATAGTTGGCGATTTTCTAAAGAGTTGCACACAGTTGGAAACACTGAAATTGCCAACAATTTCGGTGGAGACGACCTATGTCTAGCAATGAACTGTTAAAGACTGTCGATGATGCGATTGTCCCTATACAACATCTAGTCCGGTCAATTTAGACATAACAATAGTAGTCAAATAACAAACATTCACACAGAGCCAAATATTGGTGGAGAGCTGGGGCTGGTGGCGTGGAAATGTGTGCATATCATGTATAATGTGACTCTTAGAATCGCGATATCTCAGGAATGGTAACTCTTAGGAAAAATCATGAAGACCATTTATGTAGAGAATTTTAAGATCTACAACTTTGTCTAAGTTTTTTTCTTGATAAAACTTACCGTTTTCGAGAAAAATTACACACAGAAAAACCCCGAATAACTTTTTTAGCACACATGGGATCGATGGGGACTTTTAAAACTTTATTTATAATGATCAACCCCAGCTCTCCACCAATATTTGGCTCTGTGGGAATTTTTGTTATTTCAATTGTCTATATTGACCGGACTAATCAACCTATAAATGGTTTAACATAACGACTTGCTTTGACATCATAATTTTTACACATAATCTTAAGACTATTCTCTTGACTAGGGTAAAGGCAGACGTAAATAAAAAGGTACTAATGTCCGTTTAGCTTCAAGACAAAGATTTATACAATAAAGAGAGGATGGACCGTCTATGCCGTCGATCCGAAACGGTCCATCCTCTCTTTCCCGTAGGGACTATGGTGAAGGCCCAAAGTAAGACAGTGTCGGTTGTTTGATGTGAGGTCGCTGGCCGCAGTCGTCGGCCAGTTCCGCCGTAGGGCTGATGCATGTGTCAGGAAAATATATACCTAGTTATCACTTGAGCGTCTCAATAAAACATAACTATCAATTATAAAGTCGGAAACTAAATGTTATTTCTAACAATTAATATCTTAATATTTAATAACTACAACTATTTCTGTTGTCCTGTAAAAAGTGTTACTTGAGTAAGTTATTTGATTATAACATTCTAAACAGAATACTGTAACTTTTAATTTCAATTGTGAGCTTGTAACTAACTAACAATTATAATAAAATAGGTGTTGGTTTCGTATTGGCGAGAATAAATGAAGAGATCACTTTAGTACGAGCATTGTACCAGAGAGGACTTGCTGTAAATCGCTAAGTATATAGGCTTCTTAATTGTGGTAATTAACTATTAAACATTTGTAATGGTTTCTCTTTTAAAAGTCACATCTTAACTTATTAGAAGTTAAGATGTGACTTTTAAAAGAGAATTAACTATTAAACATTTGTAACTATGTAATAAGTTAAGATGTGACTTTTAAATGAGTGGCTATGAGTTTCAAAATAAAATCATCTCTCTTTCCAAATCTAACACATGCAACTGTGCTATGGTGTGTGTTGCAACGCTCTAATAATACAAAGATAGATGTAAGAAACTTACATGGTTCTGTAGGAGGTCTACTACCACTATATTTTCTAGTGATTTCTTGAAGACGTGCATAGTCCTTGTTCTCAGTGGCTTCCAAGAATTCATTCTGTGCTTTTAGCTTCTCTAAATCAGGAAAAAAATCTCTTTGAATAATCTTTGCTATACCCTGAAAGTTTTAAAATGAATTTGAGAATGCAATTCATAATATTATTATACATTCAAAAGTACCTTTATCTGTTTGTCTGTATACCGCTTTGATTCTTGTGGAAGCACACTCTGGATTCTCTTGACTGCGATAATCAACATACACACAGGTGGAGCCACAATCAAAAGCTAGTATGTCACATATATGTATGACAGACATGAGTAACAAAGTAATATACTGGATATATCTTTCAAGAATTAATAAACAACAAATACTTTAGACATATCTATATATTTGTGTATTTAGTACCTAAGATATTTACACCACATTTTATTTATTGAATGGACCTGACAAAGGGTCTCTACTATGAACATAATCATATCCAAGAGTGATGCTCACTATACTCATCATTCATGCACACAATGCGGCTTGGTGACACACCATGTTCGGCCTAGTGATGCTTATGCATCATTGGGACATTTTGGGAAAAATGGCCTGGCTAGTCCAGAGTGATACTGGCCTCATAGAAGGCTGGTATATGCAACTCTTTCAGTGATATTTAATAAAAATAAATCCTTCCTCTCGGGATTCTGGGTGATCCTCAACGATTCAGCAACACAACTGTAACTTTTAGTTGCAGGTATCCACTATTATTAGGTGCCTTGTGTGCTCCTGCGTAAATGATAAAGAATACCATATATTTTTTTATCAATGTTACTGAATAGACGTGTAAATTATTACTAGTTAGGAACAGCAGGCTTTTGATCCGTATTATAAGCATTTGTTTTAAAATCACTGTTTTTTTTAAGCATGTCCTACAGACGATGTGATTAGTCGAGCAAAATAAGCAAGAAGCAAACAACACTTACCTCAACATAAACCTCTTCGTCTAGCACTTGAGCTTTCCTATCAATTTTTTGTTTAGGCACTTTTGGTACTTTGAAAATTGAACTCTCATGTTTTAATAGTTTCATGTTTTCTAAAGCTGCTGCCCCAGGTTTTGCGGTCTTGTTTTCGTCAGACATTATAAAGAAAAGTGCATGAATATGTATTTAGTGTAATTTATAACGATCTATTTGCACAAACATTTAGCTATTTATTCAGAATCAGAATCACAAGTTTTCACAATATTGTGGCATTATTTGACATTTTGAGAGACATGACACTGACACATGTCAAAAAGTGACATGTTGAAATTGCTGGGTGACTGAGCCAGGCCGCACTACGGCTAAACCGCCGCGGTTTTTAACCGGCTGATTTTGTAACAAAAGGAAACTAATGGAAGCGGCCGCACTGGCGGTTTTTTACCGCGACTGATTTTAAAACCGCGACCTCCTACAGGATGGCTAGCGGGAAAAACATCGAGTCGAAACCGCGGGCGGTTCTGTCCAGTGTTGACAGAAGGTTACTTTTGTAATGTTTCAGGTGAATTTTCATCTATTGGTTACTTTTAGGTTACACAAAAAATGTTGAGAGACTATTTAGCAGTATGAATATATTAAAAAACAAGCAGAGAAATAGAATAAGGTTAAATCTTTTATCTGTTATATTGAGAGTACGCCGTGTTTTTTTATGGAATAGGGGGCAAACGAGCAGACGTATCGCCTGATGGTAAGCGATTACTGCCGCCCGTGGACACTCGCAAGACCAGAGGCAGAGGCATCACAAGTGCGTTGCCAGCGTTATAAAAAGGAGTACGCTCTTTTCTTGAAGGTTTGACGGTCGGAAGGAAAATGCTGCTTTGAATACAAAATTCCAGACCATTGTATTAAATATTTGTTAGTGGTATTCTGGTGGTTATAAAAGTTGAATTTAGTGGAGAGCTAGTTTATCTGTTGGCAACACTGTTCGCGGTTTTTAACCCTAGTGTGTGCGCTTCGGGCGGTTTTGCGGTTTAACCGCTACCGGGAAAAAACAGTAGTGCGGCCTCAGCCGATGAGCGTGTTCGATGTTCGATTTCTTACATTGTAAAATAACCTATAACGTTTAATCATAGTTATTCTGTGGTTAGGATATGCTCGATATTTTTAGGCATGTTTTTATTGCATTTTTGAATCATTTAAGTTTTATCTTTTAAATTAAGTTATTTTATCTTACGGTTTCGCTATGCATATGTATACGATTACATTTTAGACATATAATAAATTCATACTGAAATTGATAAATACGATAGAACTGAATAAGACGGTGGTGTTTTAATTTTCTATTTGCGTCAATATGCGTCAAATGGTCAAAAGCGATATGCGTTTTGTTAATGCAATTGTAACAACTGATGGACAACAAACAAACAACATCAAGGATGATTCACTTAACAAACGGTATAAATCTCATAACCATTCATAACATATTGCCAGCGGTACGGGATCTGCCATTCTCTTTTATTACATACATTGACCTAGCAATACTAGTCCCTTGAAATTTGATTTATTTTTGTTTATTTGTTAAGAGAAACATTTAAGTACTATCATTATTATAATTAGATAAGTGCAATTTCTGTGTAGACTATTTATAAGCTTCTTAGCCGCTTCAACAACTTTTTAATGGACTTCAAAAAAGGAGGAGGATATCAATAATTCGACTGAAGTTTTTTGTTTGTTAGCTCATGACTTTCGACTGGGTGAACCGATTTTCATGATCCTATTTTTATTTGAAAGCTGGTGCTTCCCGTGTGGTTCCATTTCAATTTGGGCCCGTTCTAACAATGTCATCCATGAGAAAACCTTATAGGTAAGTCTGAAAAAAAATTGTGTTGAATTTACCGTGGGAGAGCCACGCTTCGGCGTGCATGGGCCGGCTCGACCGGCGTGATACCACGGCCTCACAGAAAACCGGTGTGAAACAGCGCTTGCGCTGTGTTTCACCTAGTGAGTGAGGATACTGGAAGCCCATAACCCATCCCCCATCCCCTTCCCCATCCCCCAAAGCTCAGCAACACACTTGTGACGCCTCTGGTGTTGCGATCAGGCGAAACGTCTGCTCGTTTGCTCCCTATTATTAAAAAACATTTTAAATAAAAAAAAAGAAATCTAAAACCCAACTACGAAAACAAACGACGCTGAAAAAGTTTTGGTGCCTCTAGAATATTAATTTCTCTGCAAACTATATTTCAAATAGGTACCAAAGAAATATCACAATTATCGAATAAATACGGACAAAGTCACGAGAAAATGCTAATAATATATATATATTTGAAATGTACAAGTAATGCCCTTTTGAATGATACGAAACACGGCAATTATCTCAAAATTATTTTTTAATACAGTACATTGTCGGCTAGAGGGCGCCACATTAGATTCAGTGACACGTCATATAGCCAGCGGACGATCAAGACGCTTCTAACGATATCTCATTTGTCCAGTTCTAATAAGTAGTTAAGGAGCTATGAGGAACAAATGAACATGCATACACACATAGCCTGTCAAAATCATAACCCTCCTTTGGCTTTGCCGTAGTCGAGTAAAAAAAATGCAATAAGTATGTGCGCGACAAATTGACGAACTTTACGTACGTTAACTGAATATCACGCCAACTGATTTCGATGATTAGTTTTTATTTTAAAGCTGATGCTTCCCGTTGAGAGACCGTTTGAGAGGTACGTGCACTTTGTAAAGGCGGACAATGCGGTAAGTCCCAATAACAGTAAGGTAATGATTTACCAAGGCTGATAGTTATAAAAGAAGTCTAGAAGTTATCCTTACTAAATTAACTGTGCACTTAGCTGATTTCACAGTATTATTATACCCTGACAGCCAAGGAGGTACTGTTTCTGTCCGTTGTCGGTTTCGGTTGCGCCAATGTCATGTGTGGCCTAACCAAACATAAAATAACAAAATAAGGAAGAACATGGTGGCTTCATTTTATTAGGAATCCATGTTCGTCACTGTTCGTCATTGTTTTTACAAACTAAAGGTCTTGGCACAGGGCGAGGCCATTCTTGAGTGAAGAGCTACGGGTTTTGTTGGTGGAGAGTTTGGTGCTGTCTCGATTGAACTATGCGGATACTGTACGGTCCTCGGCTGTTACCCAAAACCGAACGCTTGATACAAATACGTCAAAATGCATGTGCCAGGTTCTGTTTCACCGACCCCAAAAGGGGTGCTATCAGCCCCGTTCTTAATAAATGCAATATTTTAAAAATGCACGCGCGTCGTTGTCTTCATATAGCTAGTCTGCTTTTTGGCGTGATTAAATTCCGCAAACCGGCCTATTTACTCCACAAGTTGGAATGGACATCTAGGCTCAACCAAAATTTGGTTAGGAAATGCTTACTGCAACTTTCTATACCACATCATAGAACAACTGCCTTCAGAGGTTTCGTTACTCTGCCTCGTAATGTTGGAACAATATCCCTCCACCCATAAAAAGAAGAACCTGTATTCAGTGGCGTAGCATGGACTTACATAGACGTGGGCGAAGTCACATCAGCGAGGCCCCTTTTCTTTCGTTCCCAAGATCTACCTAATAAATTTATCTTACTAAACATGCTTCGATACGACATGCCTGCTCATGATAGTAAAAAAAATATAAATGAGTAGTGGGGGAATATTAAAAAGCATACCTACAGATATGAAAAAAGGTTTTTTTTAAATAACTTGAGTGATTAATTTTTGTTACAAATCCTTTTTTATGGAATAGTGAGCAAAATAGCGAATGTATCGCCTGATGGTAAGCGATTACCGCTGCCCATGGACACCCGCAACACCAGAGGAGATTACAAGTTACGTTACATGTGCGTTGTCGGCCTTTCAAGAAGGAGTATGCTCTTTTCCTGAAGGTTTGAAGGTCGTATTGGTCCGGGAATACCGCTGGCGACAGTTCATTCCACAATTTTGTTGTGCTAGGCAGAAAGTTTCTTGAGAAGTGCACAGTAGTGGACTGCCAACCATCTAGATGATGGGGATAAAAGTTCTGTCGCGTAGGACGATGTCGGAAAGAGGCGGCAGGGATCAGCCCGAACAATTCCTCGGAGCACTCCCCATAGTAAGTGCGGTAGAATATGCACAGCGAAGTCACATTTCCCCAGAGAGTCTAGCTGAATTGGAATTTCCTGGCAATCGACGATTCGAGTCGCTCTCCGTTGAATGCAATCCAGAGGGAGGAGCTGGTATTGGAGTGCCCCCGCCCAAAGATGAGGACAGTAGGTATTTCATGTGAGACCGAACCTGCGCCTTATAAAGCGAAAGGCGGTGGGCCGGAGTGAAATACTGTCTGGATCTGTTAAGCACGCCAAGCTTATTCGAGGCCAATTTGGCTTTACCCTCGAAATGGCCACGAAACTGGACTTCGCTCGAAATGTCGACACCAAGAATTCCAATATTGGCTGAGACAGATAGGGGAGTGTCTTCAAAACGAGGACATACGACCCACGGCAGTTTTTCTTCGGCTTTTTGCTTTACTGAAGTGTTTTAATAAGGGTTTGTAATTTATTTTGCAGCCAAATCTGCTTCGATTGAGAGTTTTGCTAAACCGCATGTCGGTCCTGCTTCATATTGTTGCTCAAGTAGTTTCTAATAAATTATACGACATATTCGCTTCATTCATTTGAGACTTGATAATCATATCCAAATCTACAGATTCAGGGGTCTTTAAATTTTTGTTTTGATTAAAAAAATCGCATACTAGCACCAAGAACTTCATTAGCTACGGTCATCTCAGTATTTCTTTTTCGCTTCGATGCACCGTATTTCCATTTTAGGTGCGCATATCTGTTCCTGCTCGTGCGGACATGATATATAAAACAAATACCTACAGTAATTTACCATGTAAATAAATAAATTAACACAACAAACTTACAAGTACAAGCTTTTACTGAAACGCTCTAAAAAGAATAATATATCATCAGACCCTGGATACTATCAAAACCAGAAGACGAATCAAACGATTCCAAACTCGATGGGTTACGTTTTTTCATTAGGTATAGAGTCCCTATAACCAAATTCCGACTCCTTAATCAGACCCTGGATACTATCTAAACATAAAGGACTCATCAAGACGAATCAAATGAATGCGAACTTGATGGTGTTGTGTTGCGTCGTTTCATAATAGAATTCCTATAACCACCTTCCGGTTTCATCATCAGACCCTGGATACTATCAAAACATACAGTACTCGTCAAGGCAAATCAAACGATTCGAAACTCGATGGTGTTGTGCCGTTCCATTACAGAGTTCCTATGACCACCTTCAGGCTTCTGCATCAGATCATCTCCCTAACATTGTAATATCGCATTGTCATGCTATATATATATGTGGGAACGTTGAAGAGAAACAGTGTCGAATTCACTTTGCAATCTTTTAATTAGAATCTTATATCAATCTTTGCGGCCTACGGCCATTCGTAACGTAACCAAAGAGAAAAACAAAACGCCCAGTGTGGCCACTACTAAATTTTGAAAACATCTAAAAAATAATTAAAAATATTCTTACTCCCACATATATATTATGCTTGCAAAATTTCAAGACAATCGGTTGAAGCTATCTGCTTCAAAATTGAGTTACAAGATTCCACCCAAACTAACATAGTTACATAAATACTAATTGCGTCCCGCGGTTATTGTTGTACATTTATAACCGCGTGTAACACCCCGCCGAATTGTGAATTTTAGAAATCCTCCCTTTTTTCAAAATTATTTTCATCTTTGCTGTTTTGTATGAAGTAAAGTAAAGAAACGTTTTACAAAGCCAAGCTGTGTTGCCAGTCTGTGAGTGTGGCCAATATTTTTCAGGTTTTTATTTTATTGAAAAAAAAAACTGAAATATAAGTCTGGTGGCATCGCATTCATAGAGGCCTCGCGAGGCCCCTCTAAGTGCGAGGCCGTGGGCGAGGGCCCACTTTGCCCACGCCTAGCTACGCCGCTGCCTGTATTTAATCTTTCAACACTAAACTGAAGGAATTCTTACTGCAACATCAGAGAGAGTTTGAGGACATCAGAGTAACTCTTAGCGCGATAGAGTAAGTCAGCCGTGATCTTGAGGCCGTGCTATGCCAAATCTGATCATCTTATTAAATTATTATTTAAGTTATTTATTATAATCACTAAATTTCTACTATCACATTCAAAATACTGCAAATGTTCTCCAATTAATCTACTTTTCTAATCAATAAATTTATATCACCTACTAAGCAGGCACGGGGCAACACTCTTGGGCTGCAGCTGAAAATCAGCGCTAATGCATTGCGCTAAGCATTATGCTGAGCTGTGGACGCTGTGGTCCTTATTGGTGCACATGTAATTTTGTTGTATTATGTTTAAAGTACTATGTAAAAACTTTGTATAATGTGTCAAATAAAGTATTTTTCATCCCACCAGCTCGTAAAGAATATTTTTGCCCTTCGATATCCGATAAAAGCCGTTTTTATTCGCTAGAGGATAAAGTAAAATTGAATTTAGAACATCATGTGCACTAGGCTCAAGGGCGGATCCAGGGGTGGGGGGGTCATGGGGGTCATGACCCCCCCTGGGCTGTCGTCATGACCTAAATTAAATTGTGTTTAACAATTTAATTTATAGCTAATGTGCTTTATATTTTTTGTCACAATATAGATTTTAATCGTACACAATATAGAATTTAATCGTGGCTAAGAGCTTCAATGGTTGAAGAACGTCTAACCGGACTGACACTTCTCCACATCCATAAAAAAGCGGCCAAGTGCGAATCGGACTCGCCCATGAAGGGTTCCGAAGCAGCAAGAAACATACGTTCTTGTAGTTCGTTGTAACTTTGATCGATGTTTAAATTTTTTTTTTTTTTTGCGGTTTACCATTTATGACGTATTAAAAAAAACTACTTACTTGATCTCGTTCAAACCAATTTTCGGTGGAAGTTTGCATGGAAATGTACATCATATATTTTGTTTAGTTTTATCATTCTCTTATTTTAGAAGTTACAGGGGGGGGGGGGCACATTTCGATTGGACCACTTTGGAAGTGTCCCTCGCGCAAACTATTCAATTATTTTTTTTGAATTTTGAGAGCAAATTTAGAAAAAAATATATATTAGAAACCTCAATATAATTTTTGAAGACCTATATATAAAAAAAAATAAGTTTCAGTTCTAAGTATGGGGTACCCCCAAAATTTATTGTTTTTTTTTTATTTTTGAGTGAAAATATTAATGCGGGTCACAGAATACATCTACTTACCCAGTTTCAACAGTATAGTTCTTATAGTTTCGGAATAAAGTGGCTGTGACATACGGACGGACAGACAGACAGACAGACATGACGAATCCATAAGGATCTATATTTTTGCCTTTGGCACGGAACCCTAAAAACGTACCCATTGACGTAGCAATGGAAGTGATAACGTGTTTTGGGAGAAAACGTAAAAGAAAAATTTATTTTCTTATTTATATATAGGTATTTTTAAGTATAGTAGGTACTTCTTAACCCATGTATAATGGCCCAATCAAGAGGTTAAGTATTTTTCCTGTGATAAACGAGTAGACGGATCGCCATCATGGGTAGCGCTTACCTGACTGACCCGCAACACCAGAGGCATCACAAGTGCGTCGTCGGCCTTTTAAAAAGGAGTACCTATGTTATTTTCTTGAAAGTTTGAAGGTCGTATTGGTCCGGGAATACCGCAGGCGACAGTTCATTCCAGTTTTGCTGTGCGAGGCAGACAGTTTCTAGAAAAGCGCACAGTTGTGTACTATCGCGTAGAATGATGGCGGAAAGAGGCGGATCCGTTCGCACAATTCGTCGGAGCACTCCCCATAGTAAATGCGATAGAAGATGCATAGCGATGCCACATTTCTACGCAGCGCCAGAGAGCCAGCCGATTTTGAACATTTTGGCAGTCGACGATTCGAGTCACTCTCCGTTTGATGAGGTACTGAGGGAGGAGCTGGTACTACGAGAACAGTATTCCATATGAGGCCGAACTTGCGCCTTATAAAGCAGAAGGTGGTGGGCTAGAGTAATATTCAGTCTTGATTTATTGAGCACGCCAAGTTTCTTCGAATTCAGTTTGGCCTTACTCTCCAAATGACCACGAAACTGGACTTCTCTCGATATGTCGACACCAACTTTTCCAATATTGCCTAAGGCAGATAAGATAAGGAAGTGTCTTCAAGACGAGGACATACGACCAATGGCAGTTTTTAAGCGTTGAAATTGTACTAAATTAAAATTAAGTCTACCCCAATCTGAGACCTTTTGCAAAGAGTCTCAACTTCACAAGTTTGTTTCGACTCTCCATGACGTTTTCCCTCTCAAAGAAAGAGAGAGAAATATTAGTGCGGCCGGTATAGAGAGCATCGCCTGTGCTGTCATCCGCATAACAATGAATGCCGCTAAATTGCAACATGTCATTGATATGGAGGAGGAACAGAGTAGGCGATGACACACAGCCTTGGGGGACACCAGCATTCACAGATATGAAGTCAGAGCACTCACTGTCGACTACGACATGCTTCTATCTGTTAGAAATCTAGTGACCCATTCGCATAATTTCACAGGAAGCCCATAGGAAGGGAGCTTCGAAAGAAGCTCTTTTTGCCAGACCTGATCGAAGGCCTTTGCAATGTCCAATGAGACTACGCCAGAAAAGTAGGAGAGTTGAAAAAGACGCATTAAGACCGGCGCAACTCTGGAGCGCACATCTTCAACACAATAGGAAGGATTTTATCAGGGCCCTTCGACTTATGTATATCTAGGGATAGAAGTGCTAAACGCACTGAGCGTTGGCAGAACTCGATAACCAGCATATAGCACCACAGTATGGTAGGTGGATCCTGTTCCCCGTCGTCCAAGGTCGAGTTAGACGCAAAGAGTTTGGCCAGAAGATCGGCTTTCTCCTTTGCCATAGGCCAACGAATTATTTCCTATGTGTAGAGGTAGAAAGGATGGCTTACAGAAATTCTCTTCGCTAGCCTAGGCAAGAGACCAGGACGCCCGAGTTCCCGTGGGAAGACGTTTAAACCTCTCGCCAATTCTAGCAATGTGCTCCAACTTCCGTAACCGTCCGGATGAAAGTCAGCAGAAGGTCTAACAACGAAGAATTCCTGCACATTTGAGACTCGCGTGGGCATGGTAACCAGTTGTGTCAGGCCATATACCAGTGCGAAGTCGTGAACAGATCTCCCCGCATGATCGGCATCACCGCTATGGGATCTATAGAGGCACGGATACACGCGGGGGTGGTCGCCTACACGGAGCCGTAACATTACAAGTCCCTACCTTCAAGATTGCTGAGGCGACGAAAACTGATATCGTCTCAAACGTACACGCACACTCCGGCCATAGTCATGAAGGAGTGTTCTAGTCCGAACCCATGGAGAGTGAGGTAGGAGTGTCCGCTGAAGACGATATCTGCGTCTCGGTCAAGAAGAGCAAGGCTGGCTATGCTGTCTCGAGGTGCTGAGCGACAGCATTACTATACAATCCTCTGATGTTGTAAAGGTCCACGACCAGGTGGTAGGGGGTTCCACGTTAATTTTGCTCTTAACCCGGGCATAACGGAACGCCCCCCCCCCTTCCCCCCTAGAATACGAAGGGTAGCCTATGCGTCCACGCTCAAGTGCGGAAACAGCCCGGGAAAACTAAGTATATTACTTATTACACTTACAAAGTTCTTGTGACTTGACCACGACTTTATGACCCCCCCCTGGCGCCAAAGCTGGATCCGCCCTTGACTAGGCTTGTGCACATGACAAGTCAAAACATCATTAAACATATTTACTTCTACCTTCATGGTGCCGAATTAATCATACAATATTTTTAAATTTGTTAAAAATTCAGAAACCAATATATTGTTGCGCCTTCGAGAAAAATAGTCTGGAACAATCTACCAGTCGCGAGAATGAAGGAAGGCGCCATCTAGTGTCAAGTAGCGCGCAACTGTGGAGTAACTCTGATTTTCGACGCTAGATGGCGCTAGATTACTCACTCTGGTAATTTCTGTTTAACGTAGAATGTTCTATCGAATATTATAGATCTTTCTAGGGATTTCAAAGCCATATATAAGCAGATTGGGTTACCCGTACGAGTCAGTATTGTTCACGATACAGCGGAGTTAGCATCGAAGCGATCTTCTAGTGCGATTAACAAGTCACATAGCGAAGTATTATTGTAAAAAGGGTTGTAAATAAACAGTGTGTTATTTTTTTGGTAATCAACCGACTATCTTTAATTATTTAATACCCGGCTCGTAACAATATAAATATATTAAACATACTATTAAAACAATTTAAGAATGAAGTGAAAGTGCAATGTTTGTTCAAATAAAATATAAAATAAGACTTGACTTAAAGGTCTTAGTTACCAGGTCTTAAAATCCCAAAAAAAAAAAAAAAAAAGACCCGGAACCTTCTTGGTGTAGTTTTTTTTTATTTGCTCTGGGCGCACCACGAATCAAATACAATTTTTACTATTTCTAATTTACAATTTTTATTTGCTCCGTGGGGCGCACCATTTTCTTCTTAAGTAACTATAGCAACGTAACTTTAAATTTTTCTTAATTTATTTATTCATCCATAAAAATAAATAAAATTGAAAGGTCTGTTTGTAAAATTAAAATAACTGCTTTTTACTAAATGCATATGTATGTAGACACGGTACCTATACTAAATTTTTTTTTTTTACAATTTCTATTACCTACATTATCTGTCTGTCAGTCGGTCTGTCTGTCTGTTTCTTCCGGGTTATCTCTGGAACGGCTGGACAGATTTTGACGGGACTTTTACTGGCAGATAGCTGATAATCTAAGGAGTAACATAGGTTACTTTTTTAGACTAGCTTTGTCCCGCGGTATAACTCGCGGTACGACAAAAATCGCGGGTAACACCGCGGGGTTGAGGGAGTACCTAAGTATTTTTGAAATAATTTAAAAATAAATCTGTAATACTTACCTATCATAATGTAGTACCTAATAAATATTAATTTAATACCTAAACTAAAATAAAAGTATCTTGTCATGTTAATATCATTGTTAATGCTTTTTGGCATTTAGTTTTTCCTCGCTGAGGTGGAATGAAAAGTTACGTGTTGCACTCGAGTGCAAAGATTTTTCACCTCGTGCTCTTTTGATTCCCTCGCTGACGCTCAGGATTCTTGAGCACGCGGTTAAAAAGCAACTTTGCACTCTTGTATAACAAATAACTATTTCTTTCTTCTTTAAAATGGGAGAAATACAAAACAACCTTTACATACATGTCAGTAAAACTAAATATTCATTTATTATTATAAATCTTACAAACTATCGAACTACTTATTCCTAATAGGTAATATGTTTTATTAATCTAGTTAGTTTTACTTTCATTTTTCTTTCTTATGTATTCTTTTATATAAAAGTCAGAAAATAGAAATAGAATAAATATGTTGTGTGGCAAGAACACGAAGGAGATCCATTTAGGATATTCACAAGATGGCTCGAACAGCACGTGGCCGAAATGAAGGATGAGCAACAGGAACTGTAGCTGTTTAAAAAAAACACGATTAAGTATACATTGATTTGAATATTTTTATTGTGTTTCATAACGGACTAGCTGTTATAAAAGCTTAAATGAACTAATGAAAATATTGTAAGTGATGCAGCAGCTGTTCAAGAAAATTACGGTTAGAAACAGGCGCGGTTCCAGCTGGTCACTAATCAAATGTCGAGTAAATTAGACTTTATTGCATAATACACAATTTTATTTCACACATTATTTTTGTTTTTATTGGTAAATCTAAAGGATCATAATATTTGAGACATCTGTGACAATCTCTGGATGAATATTTAGAGGACCTAGCTCCGTTGGGGTACGAAGGGCGTGTATGGAACGCCCGACAAATCGGTCTAACCGGTTTAAAAATACTATAAAATAGTTCATGAAATTTATCAACTTTAATGATTTCTTACTACATAAATCGTTGTAGGTACTTATAAATGAAACTTGTAGTCATTATCCTAAATAATTTATAATTATTTATTTATATATAAACCTACTAGTTTAATTGGTATATTTGGTATTCAGCTGCTAAATATTAGTTTAGTACCTCGAAATTGGAAAATTCCTTTAGAAAAAGTTCTAAAGAACCAAGTTTATCAGTTTCATTATCGTTAGTAGGTAATAACGTCGATGACTGCAATGACGACAATTATAAAATAATAAATAGGAATTAGTTCTTACGATTTGAAGCTGTGTAATATATTTTTTCCACCACTGTTGTACCCATTGTGGTCGAACGATTGAGATCAGATAGTAAGTGTACATAAAAGCGTGGACTGTGGAGTTGATGAAACCGAGCATCACGCCATGTCCACCTGTTGACAATAAATATGATTATTCAATATTTTTTTCAAAGTATGTGTTAAGACGGCAGACACACATCGCCTCCCGAATGGTGAACTAATTATCGTTAACAGCACTAGCGATAACAAAAATAACGTATACCTAGTTGAGTTACGATGGCGATTTATTCCGAAAAAGAACGTTTTTAAAATCGATTCGAATCGTAGCCTGATGAAAAAAAAAGCAAAAACCGAAGTTTATAAAAAGATTTCTGAAATACATTTACATTAAAAGCATCAGCAGGCATCAGGTTAAAAAAAATACATTTATTTTCTGCGCCTATCGCAACCATACTACGTAAGTAATATATTATTAATGACGTACCTGGTACATATTTAGTGCCGATAAATCCAAGTAAACACATTCCTAAATGATGATAAACATGTAGAAAGGAAATTTGTTTGAACTTCTTTCGTAGTACGAAAAATACCTGTCGACAAAAATATTCCAGTTTAAAAATTTCGTTAATTAATATTGTTACGAAGAAAGATTATTCGCGAATAACGATCGAGAATGTTCTTGTTTACTCGCGAACAACTAACGAGAAAGAACATTTTTGAGGCACGAAAAAATGAACCTTATTTCGATGAACATAGCGTTTGGTTCTTGCGCAATGGTTTATAACGAGTTCGCCGGCGAGCGTGTTCTTGGTACGGGAAACGCCCTCGTATGTACGTTTCTCGAAAGCGTAAAAATATATCTAAATACGAACTCTCGCGGGCCACAGTCAGTTCAGTTTGAGTTACAGTACTTTTCTGTCGTATACTAGTCACGAAGATACGCTGATATAAAAGCACATAGGTGGAGATTACCCGACGATAAAAGCGTGGATCCGTCGCGATTCTATTGTTCATGGAGATGAACTAAATGTATGAGACAGGAAAAATGTATTACACAATGTATGCTTACCGTGTCCAGGAGATCGACGATCTTTATCATAAAATAAAGCCATACTCTGTTCACGACTTGTCGTTCAAGTTCTGTGTCTTCATATATGATCTTTTGACACCATACGCTGTAATACCCGTTGAGGTAAAGCTTTCTAAGGCACTGTAAATTACGAAATACTATGTTAAACTTGCAGTAAAAAGGAATCACTATAAATTATATTATTAAGGTCTATTAGTATAAAGTCTAAATCCGAGTCTCCACCGAACAAAAGCTGGCAACTTTTGTGTTGTTAACACGTGTTGGTGACAAATGTTTCTGTAATTTCCTTGTGTTGGCAACAAAAATTGTCAACAAATGTTGGGAACAGTGTTTCCGTTTTTGGCGCTAAACGTCAAAAGAATACGCTTGTTGCAAATATTTATTGGCTCTGTGGTGACGCTTAGTTGGAATGTTTTTCAAATTGTTGGCGACTCGGTGTAGACGCAATGGAAACAAAAGTTCGCGATTTTCTGAAGTGTTGCAAACAGTTGGGAACACTGAAATTGCCAACAATTTCGGTGAATACGCGCCTTAAGGTTATAAAAGTACCAAGAAAAAGTTTAAATGATAATAGCCCGACTACGTAATAACTTTGATAAAATTTACATAGAGAGAGCGATATAGAATTTGCCACCCGGCTCATTAAAACGAATCTATTGACACCACATTCATTATAATCAATTCAGTAGTTTAGGGACTACGGTGGGACATACATAGAATGCTAAAACTATTACACTTCCTTTTGGCTTCGCCATTGTTGGGTAAAAACATACACATGTTTGTTACTTCTTCACCTCAAAAGGCTAAATCAATATTGATAAAATTTGGGATGGCGGTAGATTAAGAAACGGCCATCTTTTTTAGCAATAAAATAAGTAGTGTTTCCATAGTCAGTGAGTAGTTACTTATACGTAACCTTATCTACACATATACATAAATACTCTCGCACTAGGAATACATTCTGTATCGCAGTGGACTTTACAAACATTTACGAAAAAGACAAACAAAACAATTTGTGGGGTTTGAACCCTCAACAACACACAACGCAGTAGGGAGCAGTGAGATGATTGCATTATACCGCTATGATATTCGTGTAGTAAAGTAATAAATAATGAAATGTTTCTAGGCTGTCAAGTGCGATTACACAAGGCACAAACTGGTGCAGTGAAACAGCCAAATCATTTAATTGTAATTTCCTACCACATTTTCACGTTTTGTAATTCAGCGGCATTCCAACTACTGTTGAGTAAATGATTTACCTGCGTTACCACTTTTGTAGTAGTGACGTGTAGAATTTACATAAAGTTTCATATGCCTTTAGTCGGTACGAACAACGGTGGACTGAGGATTAATGGGCACGGTACCAGTCAGTCAGTACACATCGGTACTAGTGGTACCGATGTGAATCCTATTCTTGTAGGGATAGAATAAAATAATATTCTGATTCGATTTTTTTTTTAATAAATGGAAAACTGTGCCGATGGCATTTGTTTAGTGCAATACTTTAGAATTAGAAGGATATCGGTAAATGATATTAGAACGATATTGGATTCAGAAATATATTATACTAGCTGACCTACGCAGCCTTCCTCGATAAATGTACTATCTAACACTGAAATATTTTTTCAAATCGGACTAGCGGTTCCTGAAATTAGCGCGTTCAAACAAACAAACAAACTCTTCCGCTTTATAATATTAATAAAGTATAGATGGATTAAGAATACACCCCTCCCCTCATACTTTTCTCATGGGTGTCGTAAGAGGTGACTAAGGGACAAACTACGCAAAACACAACATCACTGCAAGGAGAAGGAAAACTTGAAACGAAACCTAGAACCCTTTAGAAATCCCCTCGGATACCACCTCCTGGTGGCATGTCGGACTCGAACCGACTAAAACCGCACGCCGTCTCGGGTACTAGATGCCGAGGAACCAGGTGCACAGTAGAAAGGAAAACCCTGGAACCCCGACGTACCTCGGGCCACCTACGGTTTGTAGATGACACCCTCCTGTGTGGAAACCCTAATGTTCCAGTTACTGTCGTCCCCCAGGGTGCGCACGCTCCGCAGCATCCGCGCCGCCACCCAGGCCTGCTTCTGCTAGGGTGACAGATGGCCACATCTGTTACCCCCAGGCTTGCGCTTATGGCGTCTCTGAGCAAGGATGCTTAGGCTTACTCTACCTACGCTGGCCGAACTGGTTGTTTTTTTGTTTTTTTTTTTAGGGTTCTTGGGTTCTGGAGGACGGAGATCGCAGGACGATCTCCGTCCTCCAGGACCCTAG
The DNA here is from genome assembly GCA_949125395.1 of Diaphora mendica. Lineage (NCBI taxonomy): Eukaryota > Metazoa > Arthropoda > Insecta > Lepidoptera > Erebidae > Diaphora > Diaphora mendica. The sequence goes on from OX421330.1 coordinate 15,439,948, forward strand.
AAGCCTAAGCCTCCTTGCTCAGAGAGGCCTATGTCCAGCTTCTTCTTACAGTTCCACTCCTATCGGAGGTTGGACAGCATCAGGGCAATTTTTAACTTTGGAGTCTGCTGCTCGGAAGAGGTAGTCGAACCACTATTGCCAGCAGTTTGGATCAATTTGGAAAATCGTTTGGATAAATTTATTAGCTGCTTATTAAACTTGTAGGAATCTGTAAGTTTGTCCACGAAGGTATAAAAAACGCTTGTATGCAAACAATCTGTCCCCCAAGCCAAGTTATTATTCTACAAACGTAAGCGTATATAGAAAACTAACAAATTTAAGGGAATGACGTCCCTCAATGTTAAGGCACGTTGTCAAAATCAAATATTAGATAGTAAAACAAGAGAATACAGTCGTTAGCGATTGTATATAGAGAACACTTGCATTTTCACTAAGGGGGCTGATGAGATAGATCGTATTTTGACTAGAACTATCAAAGTGGGAAATTAATACACTACCTAAATTGTAGTATTTATTTCTCGTCAGGTTCTTATTTGCCTTACTTTTTTACCCGACTATATCAAAGCCAAAAGGAAGGATTAACCTTTTTGAGAGTCTGCACCTAAACTACTGAATAGGTTTTAATAGGCAAGTATCCCATCCCAAATTGTTGGCAATTTCAGTGTTTCCAACTGTTTGCAACAATTCAAAAAATCGCCAGCTTTTGTTTCCATTGTGTCTACACCGAGTCGCCAACAATTTGAAAAACATTCGAACTAAGCGTCACCATAGAGCCAATAAATATTTGCAATATATATTTTTATTTTTTTGACGTTTACCGCCAAAAACGGAAACACTGTTCTCAACATTTGTTGACAATTTTTGTTGCCAACACAAGGAAATTACAGAAACTTTTGTCACCAACACGTGTTGACAACACAAAAATTGACAACTTTTGTTTGGTGGAGACCCGGCTTTATGTGTTGTGATTTATATAACTTACTTCCATTGTTAGGTATCCTGAAAGTAGTATTTGTATAATGTTGTATACTATGATTGTATTCTTGAGTTTATACGGCTGCCGCTTTTCCATGAACGCAGGGCCCCATGACATAACAAACCTGTGGTACACATACAGTATCACTAAGATCGGGATCGGGCTACCGACAAACGTAAAATCATTTGTTCGGGGATCTGAAAATATGCAAAAAAAACCTGATAATTTCAAACATCTAGTTAAAAATATGTATTAGAAAATAATACCTAAAATGAGATACTTTTACAAGTATTTTTTAATGGTGGCAATAAGAAGACCTGAATGATTACCGCCTCTCATATTATAGGTACTAATATTATAAAGCTGAAAAGTTTCTTGTTTTTTATGGAATGCTCTAATCTCAGAAACAATCGGTCTATTTGAATTCTTTTAAATGTTGGAGAGGATGAAAACTAGAAAGGCTGGCCTTTATAGGTATAATTACACTACCATAAATCTATACTAATATTATAAAGCTGCAGAGTTTGTTTGTTTGTTTGTTTGAACGCGCTAATCTCAGGAACTACTGGTCCGATTTGAAAAATTATTTCTGTGTTGGATAGTCCATTTATCGAGGAAGGCTAAAGGCTATATTTTATTTTCAAAAAATTTTGGGATCCGTAAGAAAATTGCTATTTCGTAACCCAAGGTGTGAAATCGAAAACCTATTTTTGCGTGCGCTGCAATAGCTATTGACAATAGAACAAAATAATGTATTACGGGTTTGTAGGTCCCATTAAAATCTACCAAAAAGTCCGCGAGAGCATATATCTAACTATCATGGTTTAGTTACAATAACCGCTTTTGTGTTCAAAAAATTTATTAAATTGTCTGAAGAAAGAAACTACGTTAAATGTGTATCGTAATATTAATCCTTATCCAAATTAAGCATTATGTTATCAAGGGTATTTATGTAGAAGTAAAATACTTTTTGTTTCATCCCAATCGTTCATTTCGTTTAGAAGTTATCACGAGTATAAGACGCTGAGAGTTGGTACCTAATAATGAGTTATTTGCCAAAGAGTTTTTATCAACATAATACCTAACATTAATCTTTATCCAAATAAATGTGTTGTTGAGTAAACTTGAGTATGAGTATTAGATCTTAGAAGAGCATAATAAATACATCTATACTAATATATAAAGCTGAAGAGTTTGTTTGTTTGAACGCGCTAATCTTAGGAACTACTGGTCCAATTTGAAAAATTCTTCCAGTCTTAGATAGCCCATTTATCGAGGAAGGCTATAGGCTATATATCATCACGCTTAGACCAATAGGAGCGGAGCACCAATGAAGAATGGGGGAAAATTATTACGCTACGGGCAATAGAAGACGCAAACGACATTGCGTGGGTCCGCTATCCATACTTTATATATTATAAATGCGAAAGTAACTGTCTGTCTTGCTTTCACGACCAAACGGCTGCACCGATTTGAATGAAATTTGGTATACAGATAGTCTAGAGCCTGAGAAAGGACATAGGCTACTTTTTAATGCGAAAATGGGGTTGTAAGGGCTTTAAAAGGGGGATGAAAGGTTGTTCTGGGGGTTCACTCGCCACACGCCTGCGCGTTACCTACGTCGGGCGTCTTGACAACGAATAAACAAGGCTTTCACAATCATAAAAAATATTTCACTTTTTCAATGAAGACTTAAATATTAAGATATTAAGTATATTCGTCAATCTGATTTGTATGTTAATTGTATTAATAGAAATAAATAAGCCAAATTAATATACATAATTAATTATTAACAGCGTTTCTTAACTTCAAAATTATCAAGAAGTATCGTCATTATAAGCTAGCTGTTGGTTAGATATGAATAAAACTTAGATTATTAATATGTCTAGATGGACTGTCAAAGCTGTAAAAACACACGAAAAAATAGGCTCTAACACTAACGCCTAAATGTTTTTCCGCGTTTAGTACCAAATGCACTGTCAGTGGATACACACATGTTGCTGTCATTTTTGTGTTGATAAAAATGGCGAATTGTACGATATAAGTGTGTAGAAATTACAGAGTACGATCTAAATTAACGAAGAAAGTTACCTATTATCGTTAAGTACCATTGATATGTATCTATTACAGCAAACAAAGCCATTAAATAATTTCTAAAATAAATAATTATTGTAGTCGTCATTTTGGGTGTTGCTAGTTTATGAAGTCAAAACTCCCTCATAAAATGTGGCAGGCGGAGTTGTGTTGTATAAAATACTTCATGGTAGATAATAGATACGCTAAGAATTTCAAATCATTTTTGTTGTAAATATGGCCGCCGCACCATTTTTGTAAAATGTCACTATAGGCATCGTTTAAGGGTTTTTAGGTATACTTACTAGATATGAGCTCCTCTCTGTTTTAAAAAAACTCCCGCATTACGAATATACATAACAAAAAACACCCAGACTCAGAACTACAATTTGTGAATCACACAAAGTGTTGTCCTATTTAGGATTTGAACCCACAACACCTGGCTTAATAGAAAGCGGCGTGGCGACAACTTAAACCACTAGACCAACCGTGCAGTCATGCATTTTTCAAGTCCAGTTTTTATTATTTCAAAACAAGTATATCTTCGAATGTTACAAATAAGAATTGAGAAAATTTAACTTAAAAACTACTCGTCAGATCTCATTCAGATAAAAAAAATAGATTGTAAATCTAATAAAACAAATTGAAAGCCCAAGGTCTAATCCCATAATATTAATACTGAGCTATCTTGAAGATGTCCTAAATCTAACACAAAAAAAATAATTAAACCGGTCCATTAAAAAAGTAATGTGAACAATTTTTTTCTTACCTTTCTTCTTTTTTAATGTTGGTCAAAAAGACAATTGGATGGGCTAATTATATATCTTACATATTTTAAAAGGTTAAAAATCGTTAAGAACTGCTTTTACAATACCAGACCAAAATTAATATCTAGTACGACATATTTTTATCATTACCAACAGCCTATAATAGTCCACTGCTAATAATAATAAATAATAAAAAAACACGAGACATATTATTAGGTTGTATCACATTTTGTTTTGCTAGCATAGTTTTCTAGATAGAAAAGTTATTCAACACTATTATAATTGTTTCCCCATTTTCACAAAAAAAACTCAACAACTGGTATCATTTACGCACTCACACTAGGAAATTTAGAATGACATGAGGCGAGTGTAAGACGTAGCTGTCACGCACACAAATATCGAAAAGTTGTGTCATTTAATTTTGTTCTTTTGTATCGCGATGCTCTATCTAGACATATTAATAATCAAAGGAATAAAAATGTCATTTAAAGTTTGTAAAAATTTTGCCCTCAAGGGGGTAAAATAGCAACAGGGGATGGCAGTTTGTATAGAAATATGTAAGGTTTGTGAGTTAGTTTGCGACAAGAGACAAAATATGTACCTATTAGAGCTATTCTGATATGACATTTACGGAGTTATCACGGAGAAGATAGTATGCCAACTGACAGTAACGACATGATTATACTGAGACGTGGGTTCTGGTTTAAGGCGTATAGTAGCCTCAATGACCTTGAGCGTCTGGGCGGAGCTAAACGCATAGTATCATATCTGCACCGCACACATTCATATCTCCGTACCTTACGCGTTACTTCAAAACGATGATCAAAGACTAGGGAGCGAGACAGACATGCGCGCTTGTCTGACGTTTTTGCCTTAACTTCAAAACATAATTATAAATGGTTAAAATGTTAACATAAGAAAGGGGTATTTCTAAAAGTTTAGTAAGATTTAAAATTAACACATTTTATCATAGGTAGGTACTAAATACGAAAAAGTATGTTAAATTAGGTAAGAAATCTGATAAAATAAATTAATTCATTTTACCCTTTGTAGAAAAAAGTAAAAATTATCATATTTCTGAAAACTTCTAGCATGTTTAAATAAATTAACAAGTAAAATTTTAACAAAATAAAACCGACTTCAAGGTTCAACTCGATTTATCTTGGATGCCATAATCAGATCTTAGTGTCCTTATCATGGTACCACCGTTGGGATATCTCCTTTCCATTAAAAAAGGAATCATCAAAATCGTAGTTATCCCCGAACACACATAAAAAAAAAAATATATACGGTCGAATTGAGAAACCTCCTTTTTTTAAGTCGGTTAAAAACAGGTAAATGCGTTACGTGTCAGGTCACCCATAGAATAAGGTTCCGAAGTCACCTGCAATGTCTACAAATTGAAATAAAATCGTGTCGAACAGATAATTATCATGAATTTATTTTTAACTAGCTGAACCCCGCGGTGTTACCCGCGGCTATCGTCTTGCCGCGGGTAACGACCTATCACTGAAAGTCCCGTCAAAATCGGTCCAGCCGTTGCAGATATTACCCGTAACAAACAGTCAGACAAAAATTGTAAAAAAAAAAAATGGTACATGTATCGTGTATACATACATATGCTTTTATTAAAAGCGGTTTTTTTAATATTACAAACAGACACTCCATTTTTTTTATTTGTAGAGATTTTACATGTACGTTGGTGCAGTGATAGCTTACGCGACTATTGTCCATGAGGTCTCAGGTTCGTTTGGGTGTTCTCTATGTATGATATATTTGTATTTACAAATAAAAGCATATAATTGTTCTATCAGTCAATCTAGCTTTCATAGTACAAGCTCCACTTAGTTTGAAACTAATAGACGTTGTGTGTCAGATGTCCGAAATATATATTGATTATTATTTTCAAAGCTTTGAATGTGAGTGTGTGTATTTTACAAGTTAGACCTCTATACTCTTGTACCATCTTTAATATTATATCGCGGGTGGGTTGGCTAAAAATCCCTGTCTGAACTATTATAATATGTTTATATATCAAATATTTATATAATTATCATGTTTAAATATTAATATGTATATCCGTGTATGCATTTTATATAGCACTAGCGACCCGCCCCGGCTTCGCTCGGGTGGATTTCAGATGCCCCCGCCGACGACACGATTCGTGCATTTTAAATCTGTAATATCTTCGAATATATTCATTTAAATTAGATACTGTAAAGGGCTATTTTGATCTATATTAAATGCACAATGTATTTAATTTACTTAATTGTATAAGGATTCATTCTGTATTGCTTAAAATCGCTTCGTAAATAAGCCATTATTTCTCGTAAAAAGAAAGGAATAAAAAATGGTTGTTGTGGATTATCCCTAAGAGATAGACATATACCGTCGCGGACTTTTTTGTAGATCTTTTTAAGGTGTATAATACTGTAGTACATTATTTTGATCTATCTCGTAGGGTGCAACCAGCGTTTGCAATGTAAGCGCAAAAAAATGTGTTTATTTGCTACATCACATTAGAAACCTCGAAAATTAACAGCGTTTCCACACTATATTATGCATTTATTATACATAAAAACCTTCCTCTTGAATCATTCTATCTATCAAAGAAATCCGCATCAAAATCCGTTGCGTAGTTTTAAAGATTTAAGCAAACAAAGGTATATAGGGACAGAGAAAGCGACTCTGTTTTATACTATGTAGTGATTAATATTATTATTGTTACTTATAAACCGATAAGTCCGCCTTTATAAGACTTATAGACTTTATGCCACATGGTATTATCTCTCAGTCAACCTTGAGTTGGTTCAGTAAGGGACAAGGCAGGTGCCTATCCTATCATACAATTGTAATAAGAAAAAGAGATAAGGGAAGAAAAACTTTAATTTATCGGTTTATAAGTAACAATAATAATATTAATGCTATGTAAAATGCATACACGGATACACGTATTAATATTTAAATATGATAATAAATAAATGATAATTATATAAATATTAGATATATAAACATATTATAATAGTTCAGACAGGGATTTTTAGCCAACCCACCCGCGATATAATATTAAATATGATATATTAAAATACTTTTCATCTAATAAACAGATGGGTGAAGGGCGTTCCTAATCGTATTCTCTACTAATATATTACTTTTTTGTAAATATGTAAGTAGATACATATTATGCATAGAAAACAGTCAAATACCGAAATAAATATTTTCAAATCATACAAATATTTAATCCGACCCGGGAATCGAACCCGAGACCTCAAGCATAGCCTGCAGTCGCATACGCTACCACTGCGCCATCGAGGCAGTCAAAACACCAAAAATCATCCAAGCGCACGATCACTTTGAGTCCTTTGCAGCGAGTTAGTCTCTAATGCACACTAACTCAGAAAGTACCTAAATACTTACACAAACACAAACGTCTAAGCATAGTTAGTCGTAAGCGTGAGCAGAGCAGCGAGCGACACAGCCTTCCCGTCTGAATGCCAACGCACGACTGCCGCCTGCGCCCGCACAGGGACCCGCTGTACTTTTAATTTTGGGAATCGCAATATTGATCATTTTCTTTACAAAATATTGATTGATTTAAATATGAGTATGCCTAGTTTATAGCTAATTCAACCACCAATATTTCTGTGTAAAAATATTTTTTTGCTTCAAAGCCGTTTAAAAGCTTTAGGCAAAAAAGCGAACAAAATAGAGTGTTGTTAAATTTTTTTTTATGGCAATACTATTTATCGTATGTAAAAAATTAAATCTACATATTCTTGCACATGAATCTGCAGTAAACATATATTTTTTTCGAATCTTTTGATGCAGCTGTTAAGGAGGAGTAGTCTTTAGAATGCAACCATTTTTACGCATCTGAAGGGAGGTAGGCCCTTAAGATAGCACAGATGATTTAAAAATAATATCGATCCTGATCTGCTGACTAATGAGATAGTTATCAATTAAACGAACGGATCATGTCAGTCGTGGAGGGAGATGTTGTCGAATACTTAAAGTCTTTAGAAATATCAGGAGTGCCTTCCCATAAGTTGAGGCTGCAAGTTAATGTTCCAGTACTATTAAATGAGGTATCTTGAGCGCCAAAGCAATGTAATAGTACATGGCTAAATATTACACAACTGCGGTACAACATTGTAAAAGCTACAATCATGACGCATGGAATGGCAAAAGAAGATAATGTTTTAATTCCCCGTATTCCAATAATTCCAACTTATTTGACATTTTAATTTAAAAGAATGCAATTTCCGCTGAAAACAGCATTTCCAATAACAATATTATCTAAACCCAAGGACAGATACTTAAAGAAACAGTATTTTTTTCTCATGGGCAGCATACTCACGTATGTCAAATCCGCAAAATCTCACTAAGCACGCCTCACTTAAAGGCCCCGGGATCATAGTGGGAGAGAAACACGTGCGCTGGTAGTGAGTTCCAGTTTTTAGCTGCTCGGCACAGGAAGGATGAACCAAACCGTTTGGTTCGAGAGTGAACATGTTATTCTGCAGAGGACGGGAGAAGGGGGGCCAGTTGGAAGAGCTCCTCAGAATACTTCCAATGATACAGATGATAGTGGACTGCTATAGAGGCGATATCTCTACGCAGCTGCAGAGGTTCAAGTAACTCGGTGGCTTCGGGACTGTTGGTAAAGCGGACTGCTCGCCACTGCAACCGATCAAAAGCATCAAGCAAATACTGCGCGGATCCATCACAAAGATGAGAACAGTACTTGAGGTCCCGGCCCCCATATCCATGCCCAGGACACCGAGCTTACCCCGTAGTGGCAGTTGAGTTGGCAGTTTTCGTAGTGTTGAACTCGACCAGATTCTTATCACCCCATTGTAAAATGCGGTTCAAAACCCGGTCGAGCTCAGCAACAAGCTTCTGTCGATTTTCCTCAACGACTGCCAGCTTGGCTGAACGGTGTCAAAAATATCGCCCATGAACTGTGCTATCGTCTGCATAGCAATGTATGTTGCCAAGAGCTAACATGTCATTGATATGCAGAAGAAACAGTGTGAGCGACAGGACTGAACCCTGAGGTACGCCAGCGTTTACATCCAGAACATCAGAGGCCGTGCCGTCGCAAAGGCCCATAATGCGGTGCTGATGAAGAAAAGCGTCAATCCAGTGACAGAGTCTAGGAGGCAGACCGAAGGCCGAGAGCTTGGAGAGAAGGGAGCGGTGCCATGCGGGCGGCCATGTCAAATGTCGAAATAAGCTCATATAATGTACATATATTAATACTTAAATAAGTTTTTAATAGTAAAACGTGCGTGTCTTATTTGTAAAAAAAATCGGGTGGTGTCGTGGGACATCAGATAGGAATGAGTTCCATATCAAAAATACAGATAGCGCTATACTAAATTTTTCGTTCACGAAATAAATAAATCATTACAGATGGCGCTATACAAAATTTTTAGTTTTCACAAAATTGTCTTAACCCCTTTATTTTATTTAAACTGATTTATAAAAATATATAAAAGTTCTATGCGAGGTAAAGAAAATAAAACTATTCAGGTACCGATACATTTTGTATTATGATTTTATATCGATAAAAATCCTACCTTTTTTTTTTTTTTAACCTATATTAATAACGCGAAAGAGTAACAAACATCCATCCATACTAACAAAGTATGGATGGATGGATGTTTGTTACTCTTTCACGCAAAAACTACTGAACGGATTTGGATAAAACTTTACAGTAATATAGCTTATACATCAGAATAACACATAAGCTACTATTTGCAGCGATAACCGACATTCACGCGGGCGTAGTCGCGGGCAACATCTAGTAAAATAATATTAGCAGAGTATCGCAAAAACGAGGCATAGTTAGTCCTTTTGAGAGCTTCCACTTCTAAACGGTTAAAGTATATAATCTGATCTGTCTGTCTTATCTTTTGGGGTCAACTCACTAGAACTGTTTAAATGGTAAACAAATTTGTTCACATTGTATAACACTATCACAAATTTTAACAAAAAATTAAAACCGACTTCAAGAACAGGACCAAATTGAAATGAGACCACACCGGAAGCACCAGCTTTCAAATAAAAAAAGAATCATCAAAATCGGTTCACCAAGTCAAATGTTATGAGGTAACAAAGATAAAAAAATACAGTCGAATTGATAACCTCCTCCTTTTTTGAAGTCGGTTAAAGGTCGGTTCGGAAAAAGGAGAAGGAGGCGAATGTGACACTAAAATAACACCTGGATGACTTTGATATAGAGACCGGCACGTAACTTGGCCAGATTTGTTAGATGCGCAGTAGTCGTTTTTAGGTCCCTTTGGTTGTTAACGAGACGCGGAGATCGTGGTAGCACCGTTCCGAACTTCCGAGCAAGCGATTGGTGCGTCAGTCGACTACATTTCGATTACACCTGTGGCACTAAAAACAACTCAGTGGTCACAGTTGTTGTTATTGTTTTTAAATTAAGTTTTTGTTAGTAGGAGTGTTTGTTATTATTATATATTATAATAATATTAAATATTATATTTAATCTATATATATAAAAGAGGAAGGTGACTGACTGACTGACATACCCAGAGATCAATGCACAGCCCAAACCGCTGAAGCTAGAATCCTGTAATTTTGCATGTCGGTTCTTTATATAACGTAAGTGAGCACTAAGAAAGGAATTTTTGAAATTCCACCAAGGGGGTAAATCAGGGGATGAAAGTCTGCGTGAGCGAAGCCGCGTCTAAAAGCTAGTGTATTATAAATGTTAAACTCACGATAACTTTTAAATGGTAGGTATGTCCAATTTGAATAATGCAAAAAATAATTTACAGGTACTGACTACTGATATAGCCTTATAAATACGAAGTGATTTATTTGGATAAGGATTAATAATAAGGTGCGAATAATGTGGCTTAGTTTGTTTCAACGTTAATTTTGAATATTTTAAAAATAAATAAATATTTCGGACATCTAACACACAACGCCATCTAGTCCCAAGCTAAGCAGAGCTTGTGTTATGGGTACTAGACAACTGACACAAATACATATTATATACTTTTTTTTTGTAAACACATACATATTATACATAGAAAACACCCAAACTCCGAAACAAATATTTGTAGATCATACAAACATTTGGTCCGACCCGGGAATCGAACCCGAGACCTCATTTTCAGCAGTTGCACACGCCAACCGCGAGACCAACGAGGCAGTAACAGTTTAAAATGTGAAAGTAGTTAATGTGTCATAACTACACACATCAAAAGTGTCTAGGGATCAACATATGTGTCTAGGGATCAACATATATTTTTGCAATAACTTTTCTCCTGATTGATATTAATTAAAATTTTCTTTAAGGATTCATCAAATAAAGTGTTTTGGTTTGTCACAGTAACGATAAACCAAGTCACCTTTGCATTAGTAAAGAAATTTGCCATTTTCCTAATAAAAGGATTTTTGACATTTGAACCACTAACATTAAAGTTCGAAAAAAAGACTGAAATAACAGTTTTCTTTAAAATTTTATTAGGTAACTTAAACAATTAATAATCCGTGTTTCTACCGCGAACACTAACACAAGAACATCGGTTTGGCATACTCAAAATGAGTTCATCCAAATCACGCTGTGGAATGGCCGCCCATGTTCGTTGCAACAACAAAAAAAGGTCTTCTTGCGACTGGATACCCTCCATATTCGGCAGAGCTCTTCTCTGTAGCATATCCCATGCATGCTCAATCGGGTTCAAGTCTGGCGACTGAGCAGGCCAGGGCCAAAGCCACATCTCAATCTCAAGAAATCCGCATAAAAATGCTTGACCCCTAGACACTTTTGATGTGTGAATATTAGTCAGACATATGGTATCGCGAATTTTTTGTAGATATTAATGTCATCTATATTTGTAGTAGGTAGGTACATCATTTTGCTCTATTGTCAATATTTTCTCTCACTAGCCACTACGCCGAAATCTGGCCAAGTTACGTCCGGCGCTTATATTCGTACCATACATGATAAACTTTTGAAAATACTATTCAGAAAATCAGGCTACCAAAATATGTGAATAATATATATGTATACTATTATATAAAGCTGAAGATTTTGTTTGTTTGTTTGTTTGAACGCGTTAATCTCAGGAACCGCTGGTCCGATTTGAAAAATTATTTCAGTGTTAGATAGTACATTTATCGAGGAAGGCTATCACTACATATGGACCAGGAGCCAGTGACAGATTTTCATGAACAAGTCCCTCCCAATCGAAACTTCGTAAAAGGCATTAGGAATGTATATTATGAATACTCGTGACCGTCAGCTGCGACTCCGTCGGTGGGGTAGGCAGTGGCAGCCTACACAGCATGTAGAAAAAAAAAATGTTATTCCTTTCTTTTTACGCGAAATAATGGCTTATTTACGAAGTGATTTTAAGCAATACAGAATGAATCCTTATACAATTAAGTAAATTACATACATTGTGCATTTAATATAGATCAAAATGGCCCTTTACAGTAGGTATCTAATTTAAATGAATATATTCGAAGATATTACAGATTTAAAAGGCACGAATCGTGTCGTCGGCGTGGGCATCTGAAATCCACCCGTGCGAAGCCGGGGCGGGTCGCTAGTAGGCTATATATCATCACGCTACGACTAATAGGAGCGGAGCACCAATGAAAAATGCTCCGCTCCTATTAGTCGTAGCGTATATAGCCTATAGCCTTCCTCGATAAATGTACTATCCAACATTGAAATAACTTTTCAAATCGGTCCAGCGGTTCCTGAGATTAGCGCGTTCAAACAAACAAACTCTTCAGCTTTATAAAATAAAAGTATAGAATATAGATGAAGGCATTGATTTGATTGCATTGTATTATGATATGATAGTTTTTGCGATTGCAACTGCAACTTCCGTGGTATAAATATTATTATCGTTTATCTGTCATGTCTTAATAGATATGTAACTCCCAGATATTTATCTAATAAAGTTTCATATATTTTCATAATACACGGATTATATAAATTGGAATTAACAACAGAGGAAAGGATATACAAATACATTTTTATTCACCTGCTAAATCTTCATTTACATATCGGTAATAATCTGTTACATTGCCTATTAGTGTCCCCATGGCTGCCTCTGTGTGTTCGCTGAAAACAAAAGAAGGATACAGTTAATGAGAGTAACACAAACAAAGTTGATATAGAGCACGTGACTAGTCACCCGCGTGGCGACGGATTATTAAGAATACAGGAACACCACAAATATTCATCACGTGGGTGCCGCAGCATACCAAGGGGTCCGTCTCCACGAATGAGAGAATCGCAACGAATCCGCGCTTCTTTCGTCAGGAAATCTCCACGAACGAGTGATTATTCCTTCATTAATATCATCGAGAATCGCCGCGCCGCGTGTCTACGACGACAAACTATGTTTTTTTTTATGGAATAGGCGGGCAAACGAGCAGACGTATCGCCTGATAGTAAGTGATTACCGCTGCCCATGGACACCTGCAACACCAGAGCGTCACAAGTGCGTTGCCGGCCTTTGGGAGATGGGGGGGGGGCGATAGGGGGAGGGGGGTTGGGGTATGGGCCTCCGGTATGCTCACACACTCGGTGAAACACAGCGCAAGCACTATTTCACGCCGGTTTTCTGTGAGGCCGTGGTATCACTCCGGTCGAGCCGGCCCATTCGTGCCGAAGCGTGGCTCTCCCACGGTGTAGGATGGATGTAGGAGAACATCACTGTAAAGAGATGGAAATCTTGACACAAACCCTACACAGCGTTGAGCGTGGTATCATCATCATCTCAGTCGAAGAACGTTCACTGCTGGACATAGACACTCTCCATAACGGTTCTGTGTTGTCTGCATCCAATGACTTTCCGCGGCCTTCCCCAGGTCATCGGACCGTCTTGTAGGGGGTCTACGCTACTTCTTCCGGTATGTGGTCGTCACTCCAGAACTTTTTAGCTACATCGACCGTCTTGTCTGCGAGTAGTGTGCCCCCGCCCACTACCATTTAAGCTAGGTTCTTCGGGCAATGTCAGTGCCTTGGTTCTTCTGCGGTCTCATTTCTTATATGATCACGTTGAAAAACTCTAATTTCTGAAATATTTCTCTATGGGTGACTTTGAGCCTTCTTTAACGGTCCATTGTGAGCGACCACGTTTTTGTAAATAAGTCATAGTTGGAACACACTGATCTTGAAACACTGCGGTATTTAGGACGTAAAAAGAAATATTCTCTATTGTACCAGTTCGCAGTTTGCTATTGTAGGCCAAAACCTTTTTAAGGAGAACCCTATGTAAAGCAGTGGACTTTTAGAGGCTGTTGAAGATTATATTACTAGTGCTTTTATTTATGAATAGGTATTTATGATTGAATATAAAGCATGCTACGAACATCTTTGCGTCGTCGATACGCGAGTGTTTCTGCAGGTTACGTGTGTAGCGTATGTCTCTATTATCTACATACGGAGTCCTAAGCAAATCATCAGGTTTTCGGGCTTAAGCTTTTGGAGGGTAAAATATGACCAGGGTCAGAAATTACCGCTATTGTCAAATATGAATTGCGTGGAGGCCCTACCAGTATCATAATTTATTACAGGTACCTATGCGCTTGTATGTTTTTTCTATACCCAGAAAAGCGCATGTGTACCTATGCAAATTCCACTATTAATTGACGAGATTGCCTGAATTGCCTCTATAGCGAACTTATATAATGATTAATTGACACGGTGATATAAGTGGTAGGTCGACTTGTAGGTGAGACGAATAACACGAAGGCTGTAGCGACTAGTATATTTTTTGTCAGGAGCTCAAGGCTCCTGAATACTCTTGGTGTTACATGGTAACACGTGTGGAGAGTAAGTGACTAGGTAAGTAAGTGCGTACATACTAACAGCATTTATATATAATACCATTCATATACTCACGTCTAATCTCGACGCGATAAGGAATGTCTGAATCTACGTGATCGATAAATATATGCTGACATCTGCTGGTCAGGCTTATCTATGTATAATTTCTACTAATTAAACAATATGACTATATAGCAATCTATATAGGAATATAACTCCCCCCAAACAAAAATTTACGGTAGTAAATTCAGACAATCGTTATCTTATGCTACTTACAATTATGAAACTGCCCCATGGTAACATTATTAAACGTAACAATTTAATTATATAACTTATTTATGATATAGTCAGTCAGGGTCAAAATTTACTGCACAATACATTACTATGAAACACGAAATAACTTATTTACAATATAAACATAACATACGAATCAAAACAATACGATTTGGCCTCGAGTCGCGACCTTCATGTATCAGCAATTTTTACACTATCTTGTCATCACATTCCATATTTCTTCGTCAGCAAAATCATTCAAGGTTCGTTGTAATCTAGCAATTATGGCATAGACATTACTCCGATTGTAAGTAATCTAGCAATTAGGGCATAGATATTACTCCGATTGTTCGAGATAATGCGTCAGTCTTCTTCAGCAGTCTTTTGCCTATCTGATGGTTGGCACGTATTTCCCAGCAGAAAATAGCACATAGCATTAACGCAGACCATGCCCTTTTATTCGCGAGCTGTGCTCTTTTATTAAGGCTTTATGGTTTTCTGGTTTCTTGTCGGCTGTATCCATTGGCTCGTTGTATGATAACCAAGAATATCAAGCTCGGATTCAAGAAATTCACACTTTATTACATTTAATTGTGGTTCCATATTCATTCAGGCGCTTAATTTTCACTTCCAGGTGCTTCTGTAGTCTGATAACTGCACTATACGTTTGTCCTTATGCGGCAACAAACTAATACCTGCCCTCGTATTGACCGAAACCTCGGAACCACTTTGTCGGTAGGTAATTATGAGGCGGTTAGAGGGGAATATAGTGCAGATTCTATAAAGATACAATATATGACGCGATGGTGACCGTGACCTCGCTCTTGATTGCCTGCGACCGTGAAACTGCCATTTGTTCAACTCTGCTATGCTGAATTTGCAATTTTGCACTTAGCGATGTAATCTTTAACTGCATACTTGCTACATGCGCGGTGAGCTTCGTGATGACACTGATATTGTTTAATAGTTGGATTACTGAAGATGATTTTGAATGGTTAAATAACTTATCCTCCGATGGTGAGCGACGATAGTCTCCATTTGCGTGAGCCATAAACGCGGCTGGTCAGTCCGAAAATGCGAACTCCTCTTCGACACGGTGACTGACGATACCTCTGCTGCCATTTTGCTTGAAACTTTGGCTTTTGCAGCACTTCCAGCTCCAGGCAGCGACATCTTGACTACAGTCCTTTTACGAGATACTGCTATACCAGTTCACTATATTTTCTCCTTCAAAAGGTGCGATTAGTTGCTTCTTTTTTCTTGTTCAATTGTCGGGGTCACCAATTATAGCGAACTTATATAATGGTTTTTTGACACGGTGATATAAGTGGTAGGTCGACTTGTAGGTGAGACGAATAACACGAAGGTTGTAGCGACTGTAGTATATTTATTGTCAGGAGCTCAAGGCTCCTGAATACTCTTGGTGTTACATGGTAACACGTGTGGAGAGTAAGTGACTAGGTAAGTAAGTGCGTACATACTAACAACATTTATATATAATACCATTTATATACTCACGTCTCATCTCGAAACGATAAGAAATGTCTGAATCTACGTGATCGATAAATATATGCTGACATCTGCTGGTCAGGCTTATCTATGTATAATTTCTATTAATTAAACAATATGACTATATAGCAATCTATATAGGAATAGCCTCCAACAACATTTCAATAAGCAAGAATACCAGCCGTCTGTCTGTTTATCATCGTGCAGGTTCTGTTCAGTTTGGAATCAGACTAATGAGTGCTATAAGTTTCTGTACCCTGCTAAAGGCCGAACCGGAACTCAAAGAGTATATAAATCACTACGTTACACCGGAACTAAAAAAACGCTGACAAAAACACACATCGGCGCCGTTTTAGAATTCCGTAGTTCACGTCTCGGAATCCTTAAACTTTATCGGCTTAGGTAACTTTCTAAGCATATATATAGCCCATGAATTATAGAGACCTAAATTGTAAGATGCGTTTACTTGGAAAACTTCGTACAAAAATCAAGAAATAATAAATAAACACATGTAAAATATTATAAATAAAATCATAACGAATGGAACATGGAACCCCATGCTATGGGTGGACTGATACGCACTTGGCCGGTTCTTTTAAAGTGTCAGTGACAATTTAACCTCTGAGTTTTGAATTGAAGGTTGACAACCTTAATGACGGAATTGTAAATTAAACGAATAATGTAACACGACGACGAGTAATGCCCATTTACAAAGTTATTTATAGAAACGATAAATAAAGTGTATCGGTTGATGTTGTTGACATATATACACTTATACACTCACTTCTTTATTCCCAAAGGCGTATACAGAGGGATATTAAAATATTGTAGCGCATAAAGGCTTAGGCTAGACTCCCACACAGGTTTGGGTGATCGGGACGGCTCCGTGGCAGTCGTCGGCTCCACAGCGGCTCATTCCCCGCCCTTGTCGCTAAGAGAAAAGGCCACTGAATATGTTGCCGCCGAGGGGGGGATCACCGTATATGGTGTATACTCCCAACCGGAGTTGGAGCGACTTCGAGCTTTCCTTAACAGCTTGGAGACTTCGATGCGGCGATTTACGTCTGGGAACGTCCTTGTGCTGGGGGACTTCAACGCAAAGCCCATTGCGTGGGGTTCCCCCGGGACTGACGTAAGGGGCGAGGCCGTAGAGGAGTGGATGGCCTAGGTGGGCCTCTGTTTACTAAACAGAGGCTCCACCAACACGTGCGTGTGACAGCTGGTCGGTAATGGACCTTTCGTTCGCTACCCCTGCTATTGACGCACGAGTAAGGAACTGGAGTGTCCTGGAAGAGGTTGAGACGCTCTCGGATCACCTGTATATCCGATTTGAGCTCTCGCGGACCCAGGGCTCCAGTAGGGGTCACGAAGCGCGACGTTGTGGGATGTTGCCAAGCTCAGGGGCCTAATACAAGAGGCAGCCATCATTCACTCTTGGCTGTCTTCGCAGGCCCTGTCCGAGGAGGTCGATGTGGGGGCTGGCCGCTTCCGTGATGCGATTACGCAGATCTGCGATGCGGCCATGCCCCTTATTCAAGGTCGACGGCCTCCTCGGAAGGAGGTCTACTGGTGGTCCCAGGAGTTAGTGGACCTCCGTGCGGCCTGTACGCGTGCCCTGGAAAACCAGCTTCAATAGGAGTCTGAGACGCGCGGAAAACTCTGAAGCTGGCCATTAGCCGCGCTAAAGACGTAGTCTCAAGAGATCTCGCAAGAGAGGCTGTAGTCTCGATCGTGACCCCTGGGCCTGGGGTCGCCTACGTCAACAGAGACCTTCCAGCTCAGCTTCCCGCAGGAAGTGGTCAAGAGCTTTTTAGATAGATAGATAGAAAACTCTTTATTTGTACACCATAATGTTACACAGTTGCAAGAGTACATTAAATGTGAGATATAGTGTACAAAGGGCGTTAGTAGGTAGTTAGGTACACATACTCATATAACACATACTTATTCATACCAATAGATACACATACAAATATACATAACGGGATAAAAAGCCTTCGTTTAAAAAAACAGACTTCAAAAACTAAATAGTATAAAATAACTTAAAGATTTAATTAAATACACCTTATTACAACTAAGGCTCTTTTCGAGTATTTGGTACAACTATAGATCTATGGATACGTATAAAACTGAAAGAATTATCCTCCAACTCCAAACTGTTGAGGAGTTGTACCTTCCATCATCAGCTCATAATCATGAAATGATGACTACCAGGTGTAAATACTGCAATAGCTTTAGAAAATATTTGAAAAACATAGTACGTGCCTAACAAATTTGAAGGTTTCCTTCGAATTCCTTGGGATCCCATTACCAGATCCTAATATAGTGGTAATGGGACCACATGGGTAGCATACCCTTTCGAATACAAAATATAATATATAATATAAAATTATTTTTAAAATCGGTTCACAATTGACTAAGTAATCAGTGTACATTATACACTAAAAAAAACAATCAAATTGAGAATCTCCTCCTTTTGGAAGTCGGTTAAAAAACAAAAATATGCACAGCATACCCTAATTCGTGCCTTTTTTAATGAAGCTGCATAATGTTTATGAACCAATTTCTTGAATTTATTTATTGTTTGCGCTTACAGCGTACAGCTACAGTGAAAGACTGGTCGTAAAATTTTGTGGAATGCAGAGGCATCTCCTGTTTCAAATCTCTGGATGACCTAAGACATTTTTTATGTGTCATTTAGGAACTTGAATCGTTATTGAGGGTAAAAGAGGGCTCTGGGATTAAACAAAATATTGTAGAGAAAAATGATGGTATGAGTATTCCGGCGAGAGCAAATCGGAAGCCAATTGAGCATTTCACGGAATTCAGAGACGTGATCAAATGTACGTAGGCCAAATACGAATCGTATACAGAGATTTTAACTTACGCGTTAACTTACTTAACGCTTAAATTGGAAGTAGAAGTACTTGTGCATGTGCAGCCCAGCGGAAGAAATTTACGTAGTCTTCGCTGAGACCCAGCAGAAGCAAATATCTTTCGACTGACCTCTTGTATTTGTGAACCTCAAGAGCCTCCACGGCTTTGCCGCCGTGGAGGCTCTTCAGCCGGTCATCCTCGCCAGCAAGCACCGGGCTCTTTCCTTTCTGATGCAGGTTCTTTTCGGGCACGGCTGCTTCGGGAAGTATCTGCACTCGGTCGCCACGAGGGAATTGAGTCCCGCCTGTCACCACTGCGTCTGCAGTCAGGATTCAGCACACGCTGGCGGTTTACCCCGCCTGGGCGAAGCAGCGTCGGGCCCTCACTGCAGTCATCGGAGGAGATCTCTCGCAACCGGCAGTCATACGCTCCACGGCCGGTAGGTAGTGTGGCCGCGGATTGACGGGTTTTTCCCTCCATCCGCTTCAGTAGCCAGCCGCGAGGAGGCGACGTACGCGTGTGCCGTGTATTGAGAGTCTACCAGCAGACAGTGCCAGCGTCAGTGCGGCAGGCGCTGAGATGGGTACGGATGTCTTTATAACAGCAGTTCCCGGATCTCTCCATCTCAACACCCACATAGCACCTCGCCGCCGCGCCGAAAAATACGTAAAAAAAAGTCTCCCTCACAGGTGCGCTATTTTCAGTTGATAATATTATTCTAAGTTTAATTTAAACTAGCGACCCGGTCCGGCTTCGCACAAAAGTCTTGGAAATTCTTGAATATCCTCTACTAGCTGACCCACGCAACGTCGTTTGCGTCTCCTATTGCCCGTAGCGTGATAATTTTCCCACGTTTTTGAAACATTCTTGCCTTGACACTGAAAGAATTTTTCAAAGTGGACCAGTAGTTCCTGAGATTAGCGCGTTCAAACAAACAAACAAACTCTTCAGCTTTATATATTAGTATAGATGTATGTATTATACTCTTCTAAGATCTAATACTCATAATCAACAACACATTTATTTGAATAAAGATTAATATTAGATATTATGTTGATAAAAACTCTTTGGCAAATAACTCTTTATTAGGTACCACTTATACTCGTGATAACTTCTAAACGAAATGTCCGAATGGGATGAAACAAAAAGTATTTTACTTCTACATAAATATCCTTGATAACATAATGCTTTATTTGGATTTGGACATTTAACGTAGTTTCTTTCTTCAAACGATTTAATATTTTTTTTGTACACAAAAGCGGTTATTGTGACTAAACCATGATAGTTAGATATATGCTCTCGCGGACTTTTTTGTACATCTTAATGGGACCTAATAACCCGTCATACATTATTTTGTTCTATTGTCAATTGTTTTTGCAGCGCACGCAAAAATAGGTTTTCGCTTTCACACCTTGGGTTTAGAAATTGCAATTTTCTTACAGATCTCTAATTTTTTTGAAAATAAAACATAGCCTATAGCCTTCCTCGATAAATGGACTATCCAACACAAAAATAATTTTTCAAATCGGACCAGTACTTCCTGAGATTAGCGCGTTTAAACAAACAAACAAACTCTTAAACTCAAACTCAAACTCAAAAATATTTTATTCATATAGGCACTTATTTTACAGGCACTGAATAGTCAATATTTAATATTAAAAAATCGAGTGATTCTAGTCGCCAGTTCCAAGTGCAGCCTACCCTTCATGGAGAAGAATCTGGCAAGAAACTCCATTGTTGCTCCTTTTAAAAAATAATAATACGGTTTACAAATTTTTTTTCACTAAGAGACTTGAATGAGAACGAAGTCGACCAAAGAAAACAAAATAAAAGGTTTGGAGTCATTGCTGCACAGCCATGAGCTAACCAATCATGCGCCGTTCTTACTGATAGCTGCAAGATTTTTACATTGTTATATTGTGACATTGTATTGTTTTATTGTGAGGTCCACTTATGGAAAATAAAATCCAAATAGCACTTTCACTCACAGTCAAATTTAAAAAGATGTAATATGTCCAAATATAAAATAATCAATAAATGTCACAAATGTAAAATAGAGTAAGACGCATGGATCAGCCATCGACCTATTCAACCATAGTTGAGCTGCGTACTCAGGCCGCACGGCAAATCATCAGGTCAATATCAAAGAAATTAATAATTAATAATAATCATAGTCGACAAGGTGCTCATACAATAACAAGTGCGTATTTAATAAATTGGGAAACATTGTTAGATAAGTACCAAAGTACCATCATGTATTCATTTACATTATACAAGTATGTGTGTATGTTTTCATTTATAAGTTGCAACTTAAACAATCAACAATTTGTATTTAAGAAAAAAAAAAAAAGATGAAAATTAAGTAGAATTGATACAAGAAACAGATAAAATAAAGGAAAATTTAAAGAAGAACAAACTAATTAAGAGAAAAAGGTTGTCTGTCTCTGTGATAAAGACAGACAGATTCTTTGATTCGTCGTTCGTAGCAGCTCGTCCCGATCCGTGCGAGCTTCGGGTGACACAGGTTTTATTTTCGTGACGTTACGGTACGGAATTTCTTGATTCGGTCGCCGCGCTCAAAGGCCTCAAAGCCCGCGATAAAAGCTATGCAATAGCTTAAAAATATTTTAGTAACATTACCTCCTTCCGTTCGACAATGGTCGATGCCAAAAGTGTGACTTTTGTGGAGGGGTCAACTAGGCTTTCCGTTTATGTTCGGATACATCGTTAGTTATATTTTATGTTTGGATACATTGTGTATCGAACAAGTACCAAATTTTAACAATTATGAATTAAAATATAGCAGAGTTAATTTGAGTCTCTAGAAAACATCCACAACTGATTTCAGACAACGACATGTTATAAAATATAAGTTTGTTTGTTTATGAATAACTAGCGACCCGCCCCGGCTTCGCACGGGTGGATTTCAGATGCCCCGCCCACGACACGATTCGTGCATTTTAAATCTGTAATATCTTTGAATATATTCATTTTAAAAAAAAGTAAAAACTAAAACCCAACTACGACAAAAAACGACGCTGAAAAAGTATGAAACAAGTTTGAAAAGCCGTAGTTTTTACTTTTTTTTATTTAAAATGTTTTGGTGCGATTATTAATGTATAATATATATATATATTTGAAATGTACAAGTAACGCCCTTTCCAATGATACCAAACACGGTATATTTATCTCAAATATTTTTTTAAATTCATTATTTTATGTCGGCTAGAGGGCGCCACATTAGATTCAGCGACACGTCATATAGCCTATAACCAGCAGACGATCAAGACGCTTCTAACGATACCTCATTGTCCAGTTCTAATAAGTAGTTAAGGAGCTATGAGGGAACAAATGAACATACATACATACATACAAACAATAAAAAATAGCAAGAGAAATTGCTGGAAGGAACTCATCAACGAGATAGAGGAGGACCCGTGGGGAAGGCCGTATAAAGTGGCCATGATGCGCCTGAATTGTCAGCCAATGCCGTCACCTGCATGCCCAAAATTCCTGGAGAGGATAGTTACTGCACTGTTTCCTCAACAACGGGAATTCACTTTCCCGACAGTGCCGTGCAATATCGAGGACATTCCACCTACTTCGATAGAGGAATTAATGGAAGCATGCAAGAGAGTCGGAAATAACAAAGCTCCGGGACTGGACGGAATTCCGAACATTGCTTTGAAAACAGCAATCAAAGCATCGCCGTCATTGTTCTTGGATGCGTACGACATATGCCTCAAGGAGGGGATCTTTCCTCGGAAGTGGAAACAACAGCGGTTAGTGCTTATTCCCAAAGGAAAAAAGCCACCAGATGAACCGTCATCATATCGCCCTCTTTGCATGCTGGATACAGCGGGCAAGGTTCTAGAAAGAATAATTCATCAAAGGATTGAATCAGTAGTTGAACCGTTGCTGGCCAATAATCAGTATGGCTTCCGAAAAGGACGTACAACTCTAGATGCAATCAACCTTGTTGTAAACACAGCAAAGGATGCGATCGCTGGGACCAGATGGAAAGGAGGTACGAAAAAATACTGCTTGGTGGCTACCTTGGACATCAAGGTAGTTTTAGAGGTAGTAGAGCCACGCTGATTTCAGCACGAATGGGCCGGCTCGACCGGGGCGGTACTACCCTCGCACAGAAAATCAACGTTAAATGACCACGTTCGTGCTGTCGTGTTTCGTTGGTGAGTGCGAGACCGGAGGCCCAAATAGTCTAGTCAATAAGTTCCATACTTGTTGACAAGACTAAAAGATGCAGCAGCATCACTAGGCCGCCATAGTGTGGGTCGCCATACTGCATTGTCTGCATTCGCAGTGAGTATGGCGACCAATACTCTTGGATTCTGCTTATGCTTTCCATCAGGCAGAGTAGAGTCATTTTGGCGCGCCATACTTTAATTCCGCCAATTGGGACTGTATTATGCGTGCCCTTAAAGAAAAAAGTACCAGATTACCTTTGTAGGATGGTTGCGAGTTACTTCAAGGATAGGGTCCTAAAATACGATACGAGGGACGGCCCACAGGAATATGAAATAACTGGACGAGTACCTCAGGGTTCGGTACTAGGCCCTTTGTTGTGGAACATCATGTATGATGGACTCCTGAGAAGGACGTTACCAACAAGTGCTAAACTTGTAGCATATGCAGACGATGTAGCGGTGGTGATCGTTGCGAAGCATCTTGATGATATACATCAGATATTTAACACCACCGCACGCACAAATCACCCAGTGGATGAAAACAGTGAACCTGCGATTGGCCGAACACAAAACCGAGGCAGTGCTCATCACGAGCAGAAAGAGAGTAGAAGTCATTAGGCTAAAAGTTGGCGATCACGAAATTACAACGCAACTGTTTATCCGGTATCTGGGAGTGATGCTTGATGCCCGACTTAATTTCAAGCAGCAGGTGGAACACGTAAGTGCCAAGGCGTCAGCAGTCAGGGCATGTTTATCCCGATTGATGCCTAATGTCGGAGGTCCAAAACAGAGCAGGAGGTTACTGCTATCATCAGTAGTCACGTCGGTGCTTACTTATGGAATACCCATTTGGGCAGACGCTCTAGGAATCCAAGAAACACGCAGAAAAGCCTACCACGCACCTACGTCGAATTCTGATGAGCTCAGAATAGAGGAACGGCAGCACAGCATAAGACGTTGGCAATTGCAGTGGGATGCTGCAGTGAAGGGTAGGTGGACGCATCGTCTCATACCAAAAAAATTATGTCTGGCTGAACCGAAACCATGGAGAAGTCAACTATTACCTGACACAAATGCTCTCTGGACATGGCTGTTTCCGAGCGTATCTTTATCGCTTCAAACACGATGATTCCCCGGAGTGCCCATCCTGTCGAGGAGTCCTAGAGGACGCGGAACACGTGTTCTTCGTGTGCCCTCGTTTTAACTCGATGCGCAACAAGCTGGAGACTGTCCTAGAACAGACAATAGAACCTGAAGGACTAGTGGACGCAATGCCGTCCTCGGAGACATCCTGGAATGCTGCAAGTAGTTTTGTAACAGAAGTACTACTGGAGCTTCGTTCAATTGAGAGAAGACGTGCCGAAAATAAAAATAACGGCCGTTAAAGGGAAAATGCAAGGACTTTTAACATCAGAAGGAAGAGCAACAGCTAGATCCTCTCCCCGCGACGTAATGCCTAACGGCGGGCCCGTTGGGATTCAGAGGCCGGTGAAAGAGGAAGTTTTTTAGTCGGTATTGATATCTGAGTCCGACATACCAGGCACAGAATCTTGTCCTGATGATACGTAAATGTATTTTTTTTAACCTCTATAAAGAAAAAAAAAAACATACATACATACATAGCCTGTCAAAATCATAACCCTCCTTTGGCTTTGCCGTAGTCGGGTAATTAGACACTGTAAAGGGCAATTTTTCATCTTTAATAAATGCACAATGTATTTAGTTTACTTAATTGTATGAGGATTCATTCTGTATTGCTTAAAATCACTTCGTAAATAAGCCATTATTTCTCGTAAAAAGAAAGGTATAAAAAATGGTTGTTGTGGGTTATCCCTAAGAGATAGTGCCGTGCGTCGCGGACTTTTTTGTAGATCTTTTTAAGGTGTACAATACTGTAGTACATTATTTTGATCTATCTCGTAGGGTGCAACCAGCGTTTGCAATGTAAGCGCAAAAAAGTGTTTATTTGCTACATCACATTAGAAACCTCGAAAACTAACAGTGTTTCCATACTATATTATGCATTTATTATACATAAAAACCTTCAATGATGACCTGACCGAAAAACAAATGAAACCCGCATCAAAATCCGTTGCGTCGTTTTAAAGATTTAAGCACATATAGGGATATAGGGACATAGGGACAGTGAAAGCGACTTTGTTTTATACTACCTATGTAGTGATGATGATGAAACGTAATTTGAAAAGAATAATTCGTAAGGGGGTTGAGATACTGTGGTATTTTGGAAGGTAAACAAAGGCTGGCCTTCATATTTAACTTCCCCATTTCGTTTTTGTGTATATGAACTTGTTATCATATAAAATGACAATAATAAAACGATATACTATATTGTTCCAAAGATAAGTATTATTCTTCTCATCTCATAAGCGGTGTTTCTGAGATGTAACATGTAAGTGATCTTGACTTTCTCGAGTTATTAAACTGTCCCCAATCTATTGATGATTGACTGGCCTGTTGGCTCTTTCAGTTCAGTACTTTCAGTAACCCTCCTACGCGATCCAAGTCGTCGCTGGGGAGAGAGGAAGGTGACAGCCAGGAGTCGAAGCCCCAAGAATCCTTTCACCTACTCTCTATCACCTCACAACTAGGAACGTGGTCAGGTCGAATTGTCAAGCCAACTGGAAGGCTTATTGAGGAAATTGATTAATTATAATTAATTTTAAGCTTTAAGTTAAAAAATTGACATTGTATAAATTGTTTCTCATAAGGATCTATTTTGAACTCAACAAGAGGGATGTTGGGATGCCACATTCCTATATTACTAATTGCGATTGTAATTAGTATTTTGTAGAACGTCACTATAAGTGTCATGGAAGGCACTTGTAGTGACCATTCCTTTATTATTTCCTTTATTAATTTCGGGTCAGATTGGTTGCGGCTGTGATGTGACTCCCTCTGTGCGGTTGTCGTATAAGAAATAAACGAAGCTACTAATAATCCTAACTGCTTTGCCACGTTCGATTCCCACCCAGGATCAACCTTTGTGTGATGAGCACTTAGGATGAGCATGATTATTTTTCTCAAACATGCATGGAAATATTGTCATTGTTTTCGAAAAAAGAACACGCGAAGTATCTAATTTACGGACAGCAAAAAATTAAAACCCATTGCAGGAGCGTTTTTTGAATTTGGAACATTACAACGACGCTCCAGCAATGTTGTATGAAACGGCGTGCTAGTGTTATTATTATATACTCTTTGATTGGATCTCTTTTATCCTTAGAGCATTATAAGCTTTTATCATTCTTGGCATACCAAAATCTCTTTGCTTAGTACAAATTGCGTTCACGTGGCTGTATGCGTAAATGCGTTTGCCTTTCGGCACAGATGATAAATAGAAAATCGGCGGCAAAGCTGAATATTCGTCTTGATTTGTTATTTAAATATTTTTAACCGACTTCCAAAAAGGAGGAGGTTCTATGTTCCACTGTTTTTTTTTTTTTTTTTTTATGTATGTTCACCGATTACTCCGTCAGTTGTGGACCGATTTTGAATATTTTTTTTGTATTAGATAGATAGATAGTCTTTATTTGTATAACATGGTGTACATACATTGCATGCAAGATATCAATAAATTATAATAGTTTCAGTCATGTTTGGCCGCATTTATCGGCATACAAATTTGTTTATCATTTAACCATACATTATCAAAATTAGCAGAATTGTATATAGTCAAGATAATGTAAAGATAGTGTAAATAATGTCAATAATATTATATGTCACTATCAAATGTCAAACAATAAATAATAGATCTACTTAATACCTAGTTATGTCAAATCAAGTTTATCATTTAAAAAGTCACTTATATTGTAATGGGCCTTTCCAACAAGAAATGCTTTAACTTTTTGTTTAAATGCTTGGCTGTCCAGAATTTTCCAACTGTTAGGAAATTTGTTATAAACAATTGGAGCCATGCAAATAACACTCTTGCGCATAAATGTAGTCCTAGACGTGGGTATTCGAAAGGGTATGCTTCCGAGGTGGTCCCATTGACAGCATATCAGGATTTGATGATGGGAGCCCAGGGAAATCGAGGGAAACCCTCATTTTTTATAGGCACATACTATGTTTTTCGTATATTTTCTGAAGTTACACCGGTATTTGCGTCTGGTAGTCATCATTTTATGATGATGAGCTGATGATGTAAGGTACAACTCCTTAACGGTTAAGAGTTGAAGGATAAATCTTTAAATATCATATGTATATATGTTACCTTTAGTCGTATTCTTTCAAATTATTTAGGTAAGCTGATGATGGAAGGTGGAAGGTACAACTCCTCAACGGTTAGGAGTTGGAGGATAATTCTTTCAATTTCATACGTATCTAAAGACCTTTAGTCGTATACTTTCAAGTTATTTAGGTGAACTGATGATAGAAGGTTAAACTCTTCAACAGTTAGGAATTAGAGGATGATTTTAATATTACACGAACGTATAGACCTTAATTTGTATTCTTGATGATGAAATTTGATGAAATAGTTCAACTTACTACTTACCTACGATTGTTTGCACTAAAAACTGAATAATAAAAACTTTTTATAAAAAAAAACCGACTTCCGAATGGTTTTTTTGGCGGAGAGTTTTCGTTGGATGTTTTTTGTTAATAAATGTAAATTGAATAATTAAAATGAGTTCCAACAGTTCAGAGAGTGAAATGGAAATTGATTGTACTCCACCAGATTTAAGATTTTCTTTTAGTAATTGCCCCAATATGAGTAATGTAACTTTTAATATTAATTAAATTAAATGTATAATATAAAATTAAGTTTTATTTCCCTGCATTCTTTTGAGAAAAGCACTATATATGCCTCGGCTGAAGTGGCAATTGCCTGTCTCGTATTAGTGAAGTCCTCGCCTACGGCTCGGCCTTCAAACTCATACTCGACCTGCAATTGTCTATTTCCCGGCCTTTGCAGTAATGTACTATTTTTATGTATAAAACTGCTAAACTGACTGATGGAAAGCATGAGTAGAATCCAAGAGTGGTGGTCACCATACTCGTTGCTAATGCAGACAATGCAATAATGTAGCATGGCGACCCACACTATGGCGGCCTAGTGATGCTTCTGCTAGTCCATTACAAACATATAAAAAAAGAATTATCCAATTTTGTGTAGTCAAAAGTTATGCGCGTACATACATTTCGGTGATTCATTTTTATTCATAAAGAAGATTTAAATGATACCATTTTGAAATCAATTTTGGAACAAATAAGAATAATTGTCCTCCTCCTTTCTGGAGTCGATTTAAAATACACATTGATTTTTTGACATATTGTGTACGATTTTGGATAATTCACTTGTGCTAACGTTTTAAGAACGAATATTAACGGTATATACTATTCTGTGCTTAATTCCTACAAATTCAAATGCAAATGTGGATATAAAAAACTGGCACATCGAAATAAAAGAAAATCGAATATTCTATCTACAAATTCCTATTTGTCATGGCAGGAAAATAAATACGAAATATTAATTGATTTATATACCGTAAAGTTTAATGTCAGGAGAATCATTCATCAACAGCGTTTAAAACTCAACTACTGGACATAAGTGGGAAAACAACCAATACGTCATATATATTTTGGTTAAATACAATCAATACGAGTCAATTAGTTTTGAACTTGTTTTGAAGCTGGTGAAGCAATGGTGCATACGTAAATACGTAATCCTTTAGGTAGGTATATTCAGATCAGAGAGTATGACGCGTAAAATGAATTGAAATGTTTCACATTTTTGTTATAAAGGAAAAATTAACGCAAATAAAGAAACGGGAAGGATAAGATAACAGGCATCCATTACAATTATGATTTTGTTTAAATTGGGACCACCAGGGCTTGGTCTGGACTAAAATATCACTAACTAGCTGAACCGTGCCCACTTCGGTGAGCGGTAAACATTTTTTTTTCCAACTTACATTGCAAATCCGGCTACCACGAAAAAGTCTTTCCACTTTTCGGGCTATTATATATCCTATGTCACTTACAAATAACGTAGCTTTCTATTGGTAAAATAATTTTCAAAATCGGTTCAGAAGATCCAGTGATTACCCCTCTAAATGTCATAAACTCACAAACGCACTAACTTTACCTCTTTATATAATAAAAAAATAATAAATATAAATAACAAATAATATACATAGTGTAGAAAAAAAAAGTATAGGTTAAAGAGGCCGCTCATGATCGTGAGCAATACCGTCTGCTGACCTCCAACCCCATGATGAAGATGAAATGAGAAAATCTGTTCGGTAGTCTTGTTATAGTAATTATGGTACGTATTAAGTATGCATTTTACTTATTTATGTTTGTTAGTAAATGTAATTTTTATTTATGATTTTTCATACTAAAATATTTGTGTGCTACATTAAATATAAATAATAAAATAAATACATATCGCTCAGTAGTCGGTATTCGACCATAATTCATTTTTAGGGTTCCGTACCTAAAGGGTAAAACGGGACCCTATTACTAAGACTTCGCTGTCCGTCTGTCTGTCAGTGCGTCTGTCACCAGGCTGTATCTCATGAACCGTGATAGTTAGACAGTTGAAATTTTCAGAAATGATGTACATATTTCTTTTGCCGCTATAACAACAAATACTAAAAAACACAATAAAAGTAGTAGTAAGTAATATAGCTTATACTTCAGAACTTATACTCAACACATAGGCTACTTTTTGCAGCGCTAACCGACACACTAAGCGATACACTCGGGCGGAGCCGCGGGCAACAACTAGTAAGCTATATTATTGTAAAGTTTCATCCAAATCCGTTCAGTAGTTTTTGCGTGAAAGAGTAACAAACATCCATCCATCCATACTTACAAACTTTTGCGTTTATAATATTAGAATAGATAACATATTTATTGTAAATTTAGTTTTCGTATAATAATAAATTAAACGTAGGTACATTTATTTTTGTGCATACAATGTTAATTGTTGTGTAAGGACGATTCTAATCATAAATCGACCCTGAAGGTAGCAAATTAAATAACTTATTAATGATTTACACACCTCTACCTGAGGTTACAGCAATAGTAAAATTAACAACAGCTGGCGAAAAGTCAATGTCACAAGCTATTATTATTTTAAAAATGATAGAAAGGAACACACATTGACGTAATACATAGTAGGTATAAGTTTTTTTTAAAGATAAATGCGCCCATTCTGCGAGTTTATTTTCCTTCCTGTTATGTACTTCTATGAATTCGTAAGTGTCAACTTTTGGATTTTAAAAATTATTCTAAAGTGAAAAATAAAACAAGCTTATAAAAGTCGGTTACAAGCAAAGAAAAAAAAATACAGAATACAGGTGAAACTAATAAAAGTTTAGAAAACTATAACTCGACTAAGTAAACACTTTAGATATTTATATAGGGAACGTGCAAAACGAAGGTGCTGCCAACTGGTGTCGCGAATCCGAATCTTGTACTCTATTAATAATTTAGATAGACATTTATAAGAAGTAAACAGAATTAATTTTATTAGTGAAAATTATTATTCTAGCTTATCATAATGCATTGTTGCATTTTGGATGTACCAATATATCAGAAAAACTAAAAAATAAATCAAATAGCCTCAAATTTTAGTAAAAGAATAGTAAATACTCTCATGCCATGGTTATGTGAAAAACACAAAAAATGGATAAACGCAGTAAAGAAGTAGGTATACGTAATCATGAGTTTGGAGTATTTAGAAATAATCAATAATCCTTGTAGTGAAAATTACTAAGTTTTGTTATGAATACAGTCAAACTTTCAATCTGTTTTCAGCAAGCATCTGAATGATTGGCTTCCATCTAGAAATACAACAATAATTATAATATTAATAATAAAAACTTTATTGACAGTTTACAAATATGTATTGCAGTACATAGGTATAATAGATCAAGGGCGGATCCAGCTTTGGTGCCAGGGGGGGGGTCATAAAGTCGTGGTCAAGTCACAAGAAGTTATAATTTAATTTTGATACTAAATAGATAAAGATATGAAGGTATGTAGGTGTAATAATGTAAGTAATGTACTTGGTTTTCCCGGTCTGTTTCCGCACTTGAGCTTGGACGCCCAGGCTGCCCCTTGTATTATTTGGGTTGTTTTGCCCGGGGTAAGAGCAGAAATAACATGGCAGTCATGGTACCTCCTACCACCTGGTCGTGGACCTTTGCAACATCAGGGGATTGTATAGTAACCTTAATGTTGTCCATCACCACCTTGAGACGGCATAGCCAACCTTGCTTTTCTTGACCGAGACGCAGATATCGTCTCCAGCAAACACTCCTACCTCACTCACCCTGGGTACAGACTAGAACACTCCTTCATGTCTAAGGCCGGAATATGCGTGTACGTTTGAGACGATAGCAGTTTTCGTCGCCTCAGCAATCTTGAAGGTAGGGACTTCTCAATGTTACGGATCCGTGTAGGCGACCTTGTCAGTGACGACCACTCCCGCGTCTATAGATCCCATAGCGGTTATGCCTAAACTGATCAACTCATTGAGCATATCCAGATGGCTACAGACTTCGTGCAGCAGCAGATCTAGTTCGCAGAGATTGTCTTACTTTGTGATTTTAACGCCCACCACGCCGACTGGCTTAGTAATAAAACGGATTTCCCACGCGAGTCTCAAATGTGGAGGGTCAGAATTCTTCATTGTTGGACCTTTTACTGACTTTCATCTAGACGGTTACCATGTATCTGTAGACGCTCCACTTAACTCAAAGACCATGGATATTCCTGTTAGGGTTAACCTAACCGAAATAATCTGTTATTAACCGTTTTGGAAATGGGTTATCCTAAATTTCGGAATTAACATAAATATATGTTACCGAATTAAAACTGTTAACAGGTATACTATAAAATAGGATAATGACGGTTAACCTTAACCGAATTGATATAGGTTTCTGGATATTTGATGGTCCATGATTCATTCTTCGTTACAGTCGTCGGGGGCGTTCATTATTTGCATGGAATCGGGGGAGATGGGTCTCGGTACATAACATGTATCTTTTTTTACAAGAGATCAAGAAAAAAATTTTAATTTTCCAATTGCGTTGAGTCGCGTCACGTCGCGACGTAAAATAACCGAAATCTTGGGAAACTGACTTTGAAACGGTTACAGATTGATTCGTTAACCGTTTATAACGCATACCATTATGCATGGGTTTTTCAACCCCTGCCTCAGACCATTGCCTTGTCCGGAGTACAGTGCCTATCACACCCTCGCCGCGATCGCGCAGCCCAGGTATGCTTCTCGCCGGATGATCCCAACGCCGCTGCTGATTCTGTTGCTGATGTGGTGGTGCAGGGTATGGAGCTTTTCATTCCATCCTTTGTGGTCCCCATTGGTGGCAAATGTCGACCCTGGTTTGGTCCATCTTCCAAAAAGGCTTCTCGTAGGAAGCAGAGCTTGAAAAAGACAACACAACTTTGCGTCCAGGACCTTCAAGCGAGACATTGCAAGTTGCAAAGGCGAAGTCGGAGCCGTTGTTAGGATTCGCGAGAAGCTTGAGCGTCTTTTTCCGTGAACTCGGGCGTTCTCGTCTCTTGCCAAGGCTATCGAAGAGAATTTCTGTAAGCTATATATCCTTTCCACCTCTACACATAAGAAATCACAAAAAGCTTCTTTCGAAGCTCCCTTCCCATGGGCTTCCTGTGAAATGATGTCACTAACTTTTTAGCAGATAGAAGCATAAAGGTCGTCGCGACTGTGAATGCTGCTGTCCCCCAAGGCTGTGTGCTATCGCCTACTTTGTTTCTCCTCGATTTCAATGACATGTTGCAAATTAGTGGCATTCATTGTTATTCGGATGACAGCACGGGCGAGTATGTCCTCATGGAGGTTGGCACTGTGCGCTTTTCTAGAAACTTTCTACTTCGCACAATGAAACTGTGGAATAAACTGTCGCCGGCGGTATTCCCGGACCAATACGACCTTCAAAATTTCAAGAAAAAACGTAGGTACTCCTTTTTAAAAGGCCGGCGACGCACTTGTGACGCCTCTGGTGTTGCGGGTGTCCATGGGTGGCGGTAATCGCTTTCTATCAGACGATCCCTCTGCTCGTTTTTCACAAAAAAAACTTAGCCTCTTGATTGGGCCATTGTGCATGGGTTTAGAAGTAGGTACATACCTATAGGTAAATACCTATATTTAAATAAGAAAATAAATTTTTCTTTCACGTTTCCTCCCAAAACGCGTTATCACTTCTATTGCTACTTCAATGGGTAAGTTTTTATGGATGTGGAGAAGTGTCAGTCTGGTTAGACGTTCTTCAACCATTGAAACTCTTAGCCACGATTAAAATGTATATTGTGACAAAAAATGTAAGAACATTATGTTTGACAATTTAATTTAGGTCATGGACACAGCCCAGGGGAGGGGTCATGACCCCCATGACCCCCCCCCTGGATCCGCCCTTGTAATAGATGCTACATTGTAAAATAACGAACATGTTACAATAATATTATGGATGCAGTTCTGATCTCTTATCTAAGCTACGTTAAGCAGTGCTCACTTCATTAGCAACAAAAAAAAAAGTGGCCTAGTGCGAGTCGGACTCGCCCATGAAGGGTTCCGCAGCAGCAAGTAACATAATATAATTTTTGTTTTATTTTTATATTTGTGTTGATTGAATGAAAGGTAAATTGCAGTTTACGATTTATGACGTATTAAAAAAAAACTACTTACTAGATTTCGTTCAAACCAATTTTCGTTGGAAGTTTACATGGTAATGTACATCATATATTTTTTTAGATTTATCATTCTCTTATTTTAGAAGTTAAATGGGGGGGGGACACTCATTTTACCACTTTGGAAGTGTCTCTCGCTCAAGTTATTCAGTTTAGAAAAAAATTATATTAGAAACCTCAATATCATTTTCGCAGACCTATCGATAGATACCCCACACGTATGGGTTTGATGAAAAATTTTTTTTTGAGTTTCAGTTCTAAGTATGGGGACCCCCAAAATTTATTGTTTTTTTTTATTTTTCTGTAAAAATCTTAAAGCGGTCCACAGAATACATCTACTTACCAAGTTTCAACATTATAGGTCTAATAGTTTCGGAAAAAAGTGGCTGTGACATACGGACGGACAGACAGACGGACAGACCGACAGACAGACATGACGAATCTATAAGGGTTCCGTTTTTTGCCTTTGGCACGAAACCCTAAAAAAACAGAAAATTATTTACATCCGTCATACGTTCCTACAATTTTCACTGGTAAAGAAAAATCATAAAAATTGTCGTTTAAAAAATATTAAAATTTAAGAGAAAATGTTGTTTACTTATTTGAAAGCACGATGACAGGACTGATAAGTTCCTTTACTGTCCGCATAGTGTCGCTTTTGTCAATTTAGTGCTGCCACCTATAGTTCCTGCACGTTCTCTGCCATTATTACGAAACTATTGACATCTAATTGATAAAAACCGGTTAATTAATTTAAGCGCTAATGTGGAACATACATAACTTACAAAATTATTGGCTTTCCTTTTGCCTTTGCCGTAGTCAAGCAAAAAAGCACTTGCTTTGAATTTTTAACAGACTTCTAAAAGGAGGAGGTTCTCAATTTTTTTTAATCACACTTAACACAAAGCAGTCATGAGGACTGCCAACAGAAGTGAAAACTTAAATAAAACTATAAAAAAACAGTTGCTACTTATATATAAGTAGTCGGGTAAAAAGAAATAAAATCTATACTATAATATTATAAAGCTGCAGAGTTTGTTTGTTTGTTTGTTTGAACGCGCTAATCTCAGGAACTACGGGTCTGATTTGAAAAATTCTTTCAGTGTTCGATAGTCCATTTATCGAAGGCTATAGGCTATATTTTATTTCTTTTTAAATTAGGGATCCGTAAGAAAATTGCTATTTCGTAACCCAATGTGTGAAATCGAAAACCTATTTTTGCATGCGCTGCAAAAACAATTGACAATAGAACAAAATAATGTATGACGGGTTATTAGGTCCCATTAAGATGTACAAAAAAGTCCGCGAGAGCATATATCTAACTATCATGATTTAGTCACAATAACCGCTTTTGTGTTCAAAAAAATTATTAAATCGTCTGAAGACAGAAACTACGTTAAATGTGTATCGTAATATGAATCTTTATCCAAATTAAGCATGTTATCAAGGGTATTTATGTAGAAGTAAAATACTTTTTGTTTCATCCCAATCGGACATTTCGTTTAGAAGTTATCACGAGTGTAAGACGCTAAGAGTTGGTACCTAATAATAAGTTATTTGCCAAAGAGTTTTTATTAACTTATTACCTAATATTAATCTTTATTCAAATAAATGTGTCGTTGATTATGAGTATTAGATCTTAGAAGGGTATAATAAATACATCTATATACTAATATATAAAGCTGAAGAGTTTGTTTGTTTGAACGCGCTAATCTCAGGAACTACTGGTCCAATTTGAAAAAAATCTTTCAGTGCTAGATAGCCCATTTATCGAGGAAGGCTATAGGCTATATATCATCACGCTAAGACCAATAGGAGCGGAGCATCAATAAAGAATGTTTCAAAAACGGGGGGAAATTATCACGCTACGGGCAATAGAAGACGCAAATGTGGTTGCGTGGCCGCATGGGTCTGCTAGTAAAATTATAAAGCTGAAGAGTTTGTTTGTTATTGCGCTAATCTCAGGAACCCTGGTCCGATTTGAAAAATTATTCAGTGTTGGAAAGGAAGGCTATTGGTCCATCACGCTAAGACCAATAGGAGCGGAGTACCTACCAATGAAGAATGTTACAAAAACGGGGGATTTTTTTACGCTACGGGCAATAGGAGACGTAAACAACGCGTTGTTTACGTCTCCTATTGCCTGATATTGACCCACGCAACGTTGCAACGTTGCGTGGGTCAGCTAGTTAAAGTTACAGAGCCTATAGTGTTAGCGTTAACACGACACGTAAGTTTACGAAACATTTCTATGACGACTTACATGAAATTCTTCCCACACAAACCTGCCTACGAAACCTAGTAGGCCTCGAAGTATTCACTTGAAAAATATAAGGTTGGTTTCTAATTAATTCTGTGGCAATTGAACCCAAATTGCCAGGATGTACATTATGTACAATACTAACAGCTTCCAATATGATTTTTCGTCTATTTTTTGTCTCACTTTTATTACTCATTTCTCATCAATGCAACCACAATGACCCAGCGAAGCGTGAATGGGTACAGTTATTTTACGGCGAAAATTTGTTTTCAGAACAACACGACCGTAAAGATTATGTTAAATAAATAAATTTAGAGATAGATTTTTAAGCGTCTTTGAAAACGGTGTATTTGATAGTGTATTCGTAAACATTCACAGTTTCCTTCTTTTGTCACCGGTGGCGCTGTTGCTTCCTTTTTGGATTGAAGACAAACATCAATTTACATCAAGTCGTTTCGTGCTCAATAAAATATCTAAAGATAAATCTAACATTGGTTTTTCATTGAAATATTACCAAAACCCAACACTATATAATATTAACAATAAATAAATAAAATTCAAGTGTCCGTTAGTAATTTAAAATTCAGAGTTTTTCACGAAATGCATATGAAAGTATATGCGGTAGGTTTTTCCTCCAAAAAGCAATATTTAAAAATTTTGTTTGTCTGTCTGTTTGTTCCGGCTATTTAATAATCTCTGAAACGGCTGGATCGATTTTGACGGGACTGTTACTGGCAGACAGCTAATGATTTAAGAAGCAACTTAGGCAACTTTTTTAGACTAGCTTCCTAGCAGTGTTGCCAGATGGGGCGCTATCTCCCTTGCTGAGCGGCTATAATATTTTATGCGATGGCTACACGTATCCGATAGGGCTCTCTTTTTTTATAGAAATATATAACTATCAAACAAACATTTTTATGCAGAAAAAAGAACTTTTACAGCAACAATCAGTTTCAATAGTAGGTATAATATGTTTAAAACGTTAACTGTCTCGCAATACATATAAAGGTACACAATTATAAGTCAAATCTTGAGTAGTACTAGTTGTAGTAGTTATCATTAGATGATAAATAAAATAAATAACCACAGAAGCACTTATAATTTAATAGGATTAACACAGATATCTTTTATAAAGTTTCTTAGGCTAGCCTCCATCTATACGGTCACCTTCAGCAGTGTTGCCAACCTAATCTTACATTTTCTACACTAGTGACGTCACTAGATGGGGGGCTATCTCGGGGCTACACGCGTGCTCCGGCAAGGCTATTCGAGAAAAAAATATTCTGGTAACACTGCTTCCTAGTTGTGCCGCGGGTAACACCGCGCGGAGCTCATGTAAAATATGCACGCAAACA
This sequence comes from Diaphora mendica, assembly GCA_949125395.1. Taxonomy (NCBI): domain Eukaryota; kingdom Metazoa; phylum Arthropoda; class Insecta; order Lepidoptera; family Erebidae; genus Diaphora; species Diaphora mendica. Next base: position 15,477,778 of record OX421330.1, read on the forward strand.
ACACGAACAAGCTATCGATGGATTTGGTTTACAAAATTACAGAGGGTAACACTAAACTAAAAATTAAAGAAATTTTTCCTTACTATTCTTATCATTTTAAACAAAATTAAGTACTAGTTTTAGGACTTATTGTAGGTACCTCAATGATATTATATAATAAAAAAAAAGTAAAAACTAAAACCCAACTACGACAAAAAACGACTTTTTAGTTTTTACTTTTTTTCTATTTAAAATGATTTGGTGCCGTTATTAATATATAATATATATATATTTGAAATTTACAAGTAACGCCCTTTCCAATGATACCAAACACGGCATATTTATCTCAAATTTATTTTTTTAATTCATTACTTTATGTCGGCTAGAGGGCGCCACATTTGATTCAGCGACACGTCATATAACCAGCAGACAATCAAGACGCTTCTAACGATACCTCATTTGTCCAGTTCTAATAAGTAGTTAAGGAGCTATGAGGGAACAAATGAACATACATACATACATAGCCTGTCAAAATCATAACCCTCCTTTGGCTTTGCCGTAGTCGGGTAAAAAAAACAGATATGTTATCAGCGCCCGAAAAGTGAAGACTCGAATACCATCCAATTGACTTATCTCTCAATTACAGCACGTAATGAATTAAATATATATTTGTAATGCGATAATGAAATATAGCTATCCCTTACGTGCTGCTTCGTATCTTTCGTACTTATATAACAGTGAAATTTGTCAATGCATGCAGTTTTACAGCACAGTTTGACAGCACGGCCGCGGCCGGCACGGCACAGATTTCGGCACAAATTATTACGTACCCTACATATATCTATGGTTTTTAAATATCATTGAGTTACCTACATTTTCTTTTACGTAGGTATTGATATAATATGCTAATAAATACCTAGACGTAAAAAATAATATAAATATGCGAAACCGTCCATCCGTGTACGGTGTAACACTTCATAAACCTTAGAGGTTTATCGTGATGTGATAATATTATGTACTTGTTTTTTCTATATCTATACGTCTATACAAATAAATAAAATTGGAGTGTCTGTTTGTAATATTAAAATAACCGCTTTTTACTAAATGCATATGTACGTATATTTTTTTCAATGTTTGTCTATCTGTATGTTTGTTCCGGCTAATCTCTGAAACGGCTGGACCGATTTTGACGGGACTTTCACTGATAGTTAGCTGATGATATAAGGAGTAACTTAGGCTACTTTTTTAGACTAGCTTCGCCCAGCGGCGTTATCCGCGGTACGACAATGAACGCGGGTAACACCGCGGGGTTCAGCTAGTGATAAATAAATTTAAAATAAAGATTATTCATACTAGCCTGAGTGCATGAAATATTAGTATTATTTAGTACTAGTTGTTGCCTGCGGCTCCGCCCGCGTATATGTCGGTTATCTCGGCAAATAGTAGCTTATGTGTTTTTCTGATGTATTAAGCTATATTACTGTAAAGTTTCATCCAAATCCGTTAAGTGGTTTTTGCGTGAAAGGGTAACAAACATCCATCCATCCATTCATTCATCCTTACAAACTGTCGCATTTATAATATTAGTAGGATATATAAGTCGGTTATCGCGGTGTTTCTATAAACTGATCAAACGTTTTTGTTTGTCAACCCATTGACATGAAACAAACGCTTAATGACAAGTGTAGCTTACCACAATACATGGAGAAAACCGCATCCAAATCCGTTAAGCTATTTCTGAGATTAGTGCCTATAAACACAGTTACACTGACAAAAAAACTGTTATTTAGAGCAGGGGTTCCTAAGCTTTAAAGATAACGGAACACCAACCAAATACCCTTTATTTTATGGAACCCCATATCAAATCTCATAGCTCATAGCCGGCGTGGTGCTCATAGCCCAGTTGCACTCGGTGATTAGAAACAATCCCCAAGGGTAAGCAACGACGGCGCGGCCAGTACCCAGATGCGATATCAATTTTGGCGGGACCCTGACGACTATTCTACGGAACCCAGTTTGGGAATCCCTGATTTAGAGTTCTGTTTACGTAGTAAAGACCTCATTAGCTTTTCTTCAATATTTTAAACGTACAGTCATCGACCTTTTTCAATTTAATTAATAATAATAATCTTTATTGTCATAAAATTTAAAATACAATTATTTGAAGTCCCTGTCTGCCGTGCTAGGTATTACACCTGTATTACAGGAGCCAGTGCCCTCTCCTGCTATAATGAACCATTACATTTTTATGCAACAAAGGTACATGTTCATTGCTTAAAATTATATTAAAAACTTACTTCTAATTATGTTAAATTGAGTACAACATTAAATTTTTGTTGTTGATTGTTGGAGTCCTCTGGGTGTGTGGAATGAATGAATGAGTGAGTGAGTGTCAGAGGGTGTGTAGATTTAAATAACAGATATTAGATTCTCTCTTAATTAGTTGTCATAAGAGGGTATACCTTCTCATTATATATATATATGCTTCATTTAATCCAGAATAACCAGTAAGAATTCCGTATCATCATATGTAAGTTTGCTGAGCCACTGGGATACTGACTTTTTCAGGTTTAATTTATTTAAGGCGTAGATACCAATAGCCTTGTTTAACCTATTATATATGTAAGGGCCTAGAAATGGGTAAAAGCTGCGAAGAAAAGATGTCCTTGGGTGAATAATGCGATCAGATACTTTGTAGTTTCTACGTTTTGAGGTTAAGCTCGTGGCATATTTTACTGTAGCATGCTGTTTTACTATAATATTTAGTAGGAAAAGTTGGCGAACGGTGAGTACCTCACAGTATTCATATAGTTTTGCTGTTGGGAATCTGTAGGGTTTAAAAGTCGCCACTTTTAGAACAGCCCTTTGAGAGATCTCGAGTTTTATGAGATTGGATTTATTTGCGCCACCCCATGATGTAATGCAGTAACTGATGAGTGACTGCCCGAGAGCGTAATAAACTTGTTTCAGAACTAGGGGAGTAGCAACATGTCTCAGGGTTTTAAAAATGTAAATGAGTTTGCGTATCCTTGTGCTAAGTGCTGCAATGTGCGTTTTAAAGTTAAGATTTTCATCTATCATGATGCCTAAGTATTTTATTGCTTGGGTTCTTTGTAATGCCGCACATGCGCACCCAGTGGATGGCGTAGCAACAGGTAGGCAGTCATGAGCGATCAAGTTTAAAGAAGTACTTAATGACCCACGTATACTGAAGGCAACGTATTTGGTTTTATCGACGTTCAAGGTCAATACGTTATACCGTAGCCACGTTTTAACTCTATTGAAGCCACTCTGGGCCGTCTGATATGTCTCGGTCCAGGTCTTAGAGGCAAAAATGAGGGCAGTATCATCTGCATATGAAATTACTTTTCCCGGAAATGAGGGCAAAGTTAGGAGGTCATTTATATAGACGAGGAAAAGGGTCGGTCCGAGAATACTACCCTGCGGCACGCCGTGTGTGACTAAAAGCTCTTTACTAGTCTGCGAACCAATCGTTACACACTGTGTCCTATCACTAAGGTCTTCGATCGAAGACTAAGGTAATCTTTCAGAAGTCTAAGTTGATTTCCCCTGACACCTACTCTCTCCAGCTTGTCCAACAGGATTATTATTTATATTATATTATTATTATTATAATTATATGTATACCTAGAGATATATTTTATGTATAGTTTAGTACACAATACAATTTAAACAGGAACATTTTTATTAGTAACAGCGTTATTTATAATTTTCTTTTTAAATCTTTAAACACAACTCTGAAAAAACGTTAAAAATAATTTAAAATACAAATCGGCACAGTTTTGGATAAATAAATTCAAATTTACGTGAATACTAGCTGAACCCCGCGGTATTACCTGCGGTACGACAATAACCGCGGGCAATGCCGCGGGGTAAAGCTAGTCTAAAAAATAGTTGTCTGTAAAGTCTGTTTACGGACGATAGTTTAACGTGACAACGTCATAATGAAACATTGATGAAATGATGTGAGAGCGGCGCATCTATCTCTCGCTTCCATTTAAGGCTTGAAGTGCTAGCCTTAAGACTGTAGTCCTTGAGCGTGGGAATTTGTGATTGAACACCCACATTCACATTTTACATGCACACAAACGCATCGGGCACTGTTGCATACTAACCCTGGCAACTAATATATTTACTTTCGGTTTTTTCTTCTAGTTACATATTCATTAACTGTTCGCCTTTGAAGAATATTTAGAAAGTCCTACAAAGCACGCAATGTATCTTAGTCATATCGGAAAGCCCGCGGGCTTTATGTAACTCGTCAACGGCCGAGAATGGGTTTCAAGTGTATTCATTTTTAATTCATTTCATGGACAAATAATATTTTTTTACACAGTATAAAATTAAGTCGCTCGCTCTATCTGTCAACTTAGATCTTTTATAGTAATCAACGGATTTTAATGCTACGATATGAAATAAAATTTGTATGATATATGTTATATTAATGGAACATAATGTTAATGTTTCTTAAAAATATAATGTTTGATCGCTTTCATTGCTCATATTGACTAAATTTTACTACATAGATGTACGCCCCACTTTTTTCACTTTTTGACAAAAAACGACGCTGAAAAAGTATGAAACAAGTTTTGAAAAGCCGTAGTCACGCGTTTTTAAGAGTTATGGTACGTTTCTATTTTAATTTAAGTTTTAACTTTTTTTATTTAAAATTTTTTGGTGTAGTGATAATAATAATTTACTTATATGCAAAGTATATTTTTTAAATACCTAACATAGAAATATAAAATTTTGAATAAATACGAACAAAGTCACCAGCAAATGCTAATAATAACTATATATACATATATTTGAAATGTACAAGTAACACCCTTTCCGATGATACCAAACACGGCATACTTATCTCAAATTTATTTTTAATACAGTACTTTATGTCGGCTAGAGGGCGCCACATTAAATCGAGTGACGCGTCATATACAGTGGTGGATTTACCACTAGGCTCAGTAGGCTGGAGCCTAGGGCGGCAAATTTTAGGGGGCGGCAGAATTGGCCCAAAATTTTTTTTTCTTACAGAAATAAAATTGCTTAACGTGTGATAAAAAATACATAAAAGAAGTCTTGAAAATTTAACAATACATAAGAACCAAACAGTGTGCCTATAGTTTAATCTCAACTTAAAATAATCGCGGCGACTGAATCATAACCTTCTCCTCTTTGAAGTCACTTAAAAAGTACTAAACACTTCGTTACACATATCTTCGTGAATATGGATTTTTAAAATAATGCAATAGGTGTAGATTAAAAGTAGTACTTTTAAATTTTCACTATCTTATAATCACCACTCAGGGTGGCATGAGGCCTTGGAATGAGTGCCTCCACTATCCGGTTCGCCAACGGCTAATTGTGTCTGAATGGAAATCTTCCTTTCGAGCCCTCTTCGCCGCCCCCTTTCGCGAGATGACATCTTAGCAGAAGGGTCTGATGACTGCAAGGAGGAACAAACGCTGTTATTTATAAGCTGGGAAAATTAAAAGTCCTCACTACAATCACTGTAGGAGTAAATGCAATGGGTGGTTCTGGGGCAACGCGCACGGGGCCTCCGTAGATACGTTGCGGTAACCGCATATGGCGCTAACCGCTGATACCGCTCTCTGAGAATGCCATATACGCGACCTTCTCTGTACGGTCAGAGCTACAGTCAAGACCAGTGTACCAGCGACCAGTTTTGGAGCAAGCCATCGGAAACCCTCATCAAAGAGCCATCTTTCGTTAAGGATTAGTTAGGCACCGATACTTAGTTTGGGCCCGAACCGGTACGAGGATCAAAATTAAGTCACCAGGGAGGGAGGGTTTCTCGAGGTCTGCACTGCACGACATGATTAATTCTGCCTCTGATGCCTCTGGTTCAGTCATGTCCCCCACGCTGATTCTTCTACATATCAATGACATGTTAGCTTTTGGCAACAAAGGTTGCTATGCCGCAATAGCACAGTCCATGAGAGATAATTGGACACCCTACAACCAAGCTGTTTGACGTTGAGGAATAACGCCGGGCGCTTGTCGCTGAGCTCGACCGGGTTTTGAACCGCATTTTACAATGGGGTGATGAGAATCTGGTCGAGTTCAACGCTAAGAAAACACAGGGGTGCGCGTTCTCTACCAAAAAGTCTTCGTTTCTTCCCCTCCACACTTTTTAGAGCACTCAACTGCCACTACGGGATAAGCTTGGTGTCCTGGGCATGAATATTTGCCGTGCGTGGAGTACTGTTCTCATCTTTGTGATGGATCCGCGCAGTATTTGCTTGATGCCTTCGATTGATTGCAGCGGCGAGCAGTCCGCATTATCAACAGTTCCGACGCCACCGAGTCCCTTGAGCCTCTGCAGTTGCGGCGAAATATCGCCTCTATGGCAGTCCTCTGCCGCCTTTAGAATGGAGAGTGCTCTAAAGAGCTCTTTCAATTTTTTTTCTATGGAATAGGGGGGCAAACGAGCAGACGTATCACCTGATGGTAAGCGATAACCGCCGCCCATGGATACCCGCAACACCAGGGGCATCACAAATGGAGGTCACTTTGAGGATGGGGAGGGGGATGGGGGAAGAGGTTGAGATATGGGCCTCCGGTATCCTCACTCACTCGTTGAAACACAGCGCAAGCGCTGTTTTACACCGATTTTCTGCGAGACCGTGGTATCACTCCGGTCAAGCCGGCCCATTCATACCGAAGCGTGTCCCTCCCACGGTATCCCACCTTCTCCCTTCCTCTACAGAACAACACGTGCTGGCCTTGGAAGTTACCGCCTTAGAGTCATAGAAATACGCTTTCGAACCAAACGGTTTGGTTCCTCCTTCCTGTGCCGAGCATTTAAAAACTGGAACTCAATTCTAGCGCATGTGTTTCCTTCCCACTATGATCCCGAGTCCTTTAAGCGGGGCGAGAAAAAGCATCTCTGCGTGCATTGTCTGCTTTCGCAGTGAGAACGGTGGCCCCCACTGTTGGATTCTGCTTGAGCTTACCATCAGGCTGAGCAGAGTATAAAAAAAATCATTTCCTCCTAGCGACGAGTGCAGTGCGAGAGAGGAAAGGGTACCGTACTGCCTCCTTGTCCAGTCGACGATGACCGACTGCATTTCCATGGTGGGAAAGCCACTACGTGGTGCCTTTAGCCTGAACGACCAGCGCGTCATCGTGGCTTGACTAACGCACGTAATCACTCGTGGTCATTTGACTCAACACTGCGACCCTCACAGCAATGGCAGTCGATGCGGGTCGAGAGATGCTCTCAAACAAAATATGTGAGAGAGAGTAAGATATGGCGATTCGCAAATTTCCCCAGCTGGGTGATGGTTTAGCATCCGATAAGTCAAGGGACGGCTGAAAGGATACACTAGTACATATTATGGCGGTAAGACCCGACACGGCACCCTCTTGTACCAGCTAAACATACTTTGGAGATCACGTCCGACTGTAACAGCGTGTATAACAGAACAGTGTGAAAGAGAGAGCGGAGTGGGATTGAATGAGGTTTAGAACCATCTTAGTCCACCAGGCCCGGGAATGGTCCAGGTTCTGCACTCAGTTCAGGCGCTGGATATCGCTAAACGACCTCGAAGTCTAAAAGCGCAGGCCTCGGGGTAGCAGCAGAAACAGGTTAGGGTAACAGAGACAGGACCGGACAGGTCACCACACACATACTGTTGTGGGAAAAGGCTGTCAACCACTTCCTGCAAGAAGCTGGACATGAGAGGCTCAGAAAGAGGGAGGGGTGGGATGCGCAGAGACGAAGCTAAGGGGATATCGAAAGGGGATATGAAAAGATCAGGGAAATATAAAATTTTAGGTTAGTAGGGGCGGCAAAAATTTAATAGCCTACTGGCGGCAAATCTGTAAATCCGCCACTGGTCATATAGCCTATAAGCAGCGGATCGCTTCTAATGATACCTCATTTATCCAGTTCTAATGAGTAGTTAAGGAGCTATGAGGGAACAGATGAACATACATACATAGCCTGTCAAAATCATAACCCTCCTTTGGCTTTGCCGTGGTCGGGTAAAAAAATTAAAAAATACAGTTAATTTATAAACTCCTTTTTTTAAGACGGTTAAAAAACAAACTATTTGTCTTAAAATTAATATTAAGAGTGTAAAACTTTGAAATGGAAACTTCCTTAAATATATAATACTAGCTTTTACACGCGACTTTGCCCACGCGGTGGACTTTGCAAACATACATGAAACGGACACAATGGACACCCAGACTCGGAACAACAATTCGTGGATCACAGTGTTGTCCCATGTGGGATTTGAACCCACAACACCTGATACAGTAGGAAGCGGCGAGGCAACCGCTTAAACCACTAGACCAACCATGCAGTCAAAAATAAAACTGTAATTTTAAGGTCTTTCATTATTTCAGTAGTAGTTATTTAATTCTAACAGAAATCATAAAAAAAAATTTTTTTACTTTTTTAAAAACAATTTCTCAAAGTTTCTCGGTCTGTCAAAGTGTCTTCAAAGTACTCGTCAAGACAAATCAAACGACTCCAAACTCGATAGGTTCCGTCGTTACAGAGTTCCTATGACCACCTTCCAGCTCCAACATCAGATCAGCTCCATGTCATCATAATATAGCATTGTCACGCTATATACATATGCCTACAAAAATTCAACACAATCGGTTGAAGATATCTGCAAAATTGAGTTGCAAGATTCCGTCTTAACAAATATAGTTAGATATATATTAGGTCTTTACCTATGAAATTGCCGTTTTGTATGCAATAAGTGAAAGTACTTATTTTTTCAAACTTTTTTATTTCTGTTATTCGAAGTAATCACCCATGCAATCGACGCGTCTTTGCCAACGCATTGGCAGTTTATTGATGCCCTTCTTGTAAAAATCAGATGGACGGGAGGCAACAAACTCTTCAAAGGCATTTTGTACTGCCTCTCGGGAATAGATTTTTTTACCCACTAAAAAGTTGTCTAAATTTTGGAAAAAGTAATAGTCGGTAGGTGCAAGGTCTGGTGAGTATGGCGGATGAGGGAAAGCTTCCAACCCCAGCTCTTGCTACCAACCCACCCTAAAATTTGTCATTTACGTATTATGGAGCTCAGTACCTTGAATATTCGGAGGGCACTGAATTTTTTGAGCGCGATAAAACTTATTTATTGCAATTTACGGGAGACGATATCTACGTACTAAAATGTATGGAACTTTTGTCGCTAAAAATGAATGATGTTTAGCCTTAGATTAAGGCTTTTTGGTGAGAATTAATAAAAAACTAAAACGGTAAATCTTTTCTCCATACTTTTTTCTCGCGAAATAAGAAAAAAACATTTAAAATAGAGCACGAAATAGGACAGTGTGCTAATTAAAAAGGTCGATTTCGATGATTTTGATCTTTGTTAAGGCTTTTTTTCACAAAAATAAAGAATTATTTTATAAATGTCACTCGGTATATTGGTAGACTGATTTATTAAACTACTGAGATTTTTTTTTAGTGTCAAGTAATGAATTGAGTTGTTTGTGTTTTGCAAAACTGCAAGTGCCTTTTCGCGCGTTTTTAGGGACGCGCCCCGGTAACGCCGCATGAGTCATGTTTTTTCGTTTGTGCAGCCGGCTCCATCGAATTATAAGTCGTTGTCACGTCAAAAAATATGTGCATGTTTTATTTTTTTTGAAGTAACATTTCTTATTTCTATTGAACTTTAAAAAATGTTACAATTGCTTTAGGTAAGATATCAAACAATTAAAATATTTTTAATAATAGGTCTTTACCTATGAAATTGCCGTTTTGTATGCAATAAGTGAAAGTACTCTAAAATCAGCTGGACGGGAGGCAACAAACTCTTCAAAGGCATTTTGTACTGCCTGAGTATGGCGGATGAGGGAGAGCTTCCAACCCCAGCTCTTGCAGCTTGGAGACTGTCTGAACTGACAACATCATTTGGTACAGTTCGCAAAAGACAGTATCCAAGCTGCAAGAGCTGGGGTTGGAAGCTCTCCGTCATCCGCCATACTCACCAGACCTTGCACCTACCGACTATTACTTTTCCAAAATTTAGATAACTTTTTAGTGGGTAAACATTTCAATTCCCGAGAGGCAGTACAAAATGCCTCTAAAGAGTTTGTTGCCTCCCGTCCAGCTGATTTTTACAAGAAGGTCATCAATAAACTGCCAATGCGTTGGCAAAGATGCGTCGATTGCATGGGTGATTACTTCGAATAACAGAAATAAAAAAGTTTGAAAAAATAAGTACTTTCACTTATTGCATACAAAACGGCAATTTCATAGGTAAAGACCTATTATTAGGGAACGTGTGTTATTTTATTTTTTTGTAGAGGTCACCTGTCGGTTTGGACCACGTTTGGACATTCAATTTTTTAAGTAATTGCTTTGTAGCGATAAGGCTGCCACTTGGTTGCTGAAATAATATATTTTATGCTCCTAAATGTTATAAAGTAACTGTATTAATTAATGTACTAGATATTATTATAATTATATTCTGAAGTAATCTGGATTTGAAGCCTTTAGCATTTTACTCGAAATCTTTTAACAACTTTATAATGCTAGGCTAAGAGTTAGAATAGAAGCGATATCAAAGAAACTTCTATCTCTCGAGGGTCTTAAACCTAAAACCTAAAAAAAGATGAGCTAGAAAACTAACGCCTTTAGAACATTGAAGATATGAGATAATAGAAGAAGATACTCGTGTGGTGTGTAAGCCAGATATAGCAGTAAAGAGCTTTTTGAAAATGATGAAGAAAATTATGTCCTTTCTCAAGAATAAGTATCTCCATACCAGGGTTTTTTTTATATTAGGCCCAGCCAAAATGACTCTACTCTGCCTGATGGAAAGTATAAGCAGAATCCAAGAGTGGTGGTCAACATACTGCGAATGCAGACAATGCAGCATGGAGACCCACACCATGGTGGGCTAGTGATGCTTCTGCATCATTGGGCCTCCGGTCTCGCACTAACCAACGATACGACAGCACGAACGCTGTCATTTTACGTTGTTTTTCTGTGCGAGGGTAGTACCGCCCCGGTCGAGCCGGCCCGTTCGTGCTGAAATCAGCATGGCTCTACTACCTAGGGGTTACCAGACGTCCCGATTTTGGCGGCTTTTTGAATTAAGAATTCGAGACAAGGAGGATGTAATCAAATATCTTAGGATACTATGCGCTAGCAAGAGCATTGTCTTTGTCTTCCGCAAATTACAAACAGATCACAGATTAAAAAAGGTACCTACTGTATTAAAAAGACACCGTTTAATTTTAAATAACATCCTTCTATAAATTAGTAAAGGGCCGTTATTTTTAAAGAGTAAACAACATTCGCACAAAAATACTCAATGTCACTGAGAAGAAGGAGGAAATATACTTTCACATGACGTCGATAAAAAGTGATCAGTTTGTATACACGGAATACCAAAAACTATGATACTTCCGTGTGGTGACGTATTAAAGATACGGAGTGGCACCATACCTATACATCACAGGAGTCAGGACAAGTATTGCAAAGAGAAGGAAGGCTTGACACAAATCCTATACCAACCCGTCCGGCTAGCGTGATATAAAAGACCAAAACCTTTTTTTTAAGGATAGACCTATACACACAAGTGAACTGTTAAAGGTTATTGATGATGGTTGATAAAAATATTTCCGGAAAATTTTGATACGTTCCAATTTCATTATTTTTCAAATCACGAGTTGGTTATGAAAGGATGTTGAACTCTAAACCACATTATTGCAAAACATAGACTAACAATAGAACTAGGTTGAAACTATTAAATTTACATTGTTTATGCTTTATAACTATAATCTATGGTTTGTAATTAGGCGGTAAGACTGTAGGTGTATTGTCTGTACTGTTTATAAGTTTAACTTTGGTGCACTCGATTAGGACAGGTCCTAATCGAGTGCACCAAAGTTAATTTAGGTGTTTTGTTTCGTAGGCGAAGAGAATAACGTTTGTTCAGCTGTTATAAGATCATAAGGTCTTTTCTAATCACTGTGGATGTGGGGATATTTGCGTAGGTATATATTAATAACTATTACTTAAATCAACATAATTTATGTCTTGAAATACTTGATGCACTGGTCCGTTCTACTTTAATTACAATCGTCAGATTGGCCAACGAAGTGAGTGCGTGCGATCCCTGCATCAGCGATGCCACGGGTGGGTGGGTGTGCATATTTCGTGCTGAATTATTACAATTACGTTACCAATACTGTATCAAACCTTTCAAGAAAATGTCACTAGGGTATAATAAAGTTATTTTACTTCGCGGGTAAAATAATAATAATAATAAATATTTTGGACATCTAACACACAACTCCATCTAGTCCCAAGCTAAGCAGAGCTTGTGTTATGGGTACTAGACAACTGATACAAATACATATATAACTTTTTTTTGTAAATACATACATAGTATACAGAGAAAACACCCAAACTCGAAACAAATATTTGTAGATCATACAAGCATTTGGTCCGACTCGGGAACGAACCAGAGACCTCATGATCAGCAGTCGCACTCGCCAACCGCAAGACCAACGAGGCAGCCGAAAAGATAGTTTATGACAAAAAAAAGCGGCCAAGTGAGAGTCGGACTCGCCCATGAAGGGTTCCGAAGCAGCAAGTAACATAATATAAAAGTTCTTGTAGTTCGTTGTAACTTTGATCGATGTTTTAATAAAAATGTTTTTTTGCGGTTTAGTACTTATTGGATCTCGTTCAAACCATTTTTCGTTGGCAGTTTGCATGGTACATCATATATTTTTTTTAGTTTTATCATTCTCTTATTTTAGAAGTTACACACACATTTTACCACTTTGGAAGTGTCTCTCGCGCAAACTATTCAGTTTAGAAAAAAATGATGTTTGAAACCTCAATATCATTTTTAAAGACCTATCCATAGATACCATCCACACGTATGGAATTGATGAAAAAAATTTTTCGAGTTTCATTTCCAAGCATGGGGACCCCCAAAATTTATTGTTTTTCTTCTATTTTTGTGTGATAATCATAATGCGTTTCACAGAATACATCTACTTACGAAGTTTCAACATTATAGTCCTTATAGTTTCGGAAAAAAGTGGCTGTGACATACGGACGGACAGACAGACAGACATGACGAAACTATAAGGGTTCCGAAACATGAACTATGGAACCATAAAAACTATAAAGCTTGTTTTGATTTGATTGAGCTTCAGACTTGACCTTCAGCAGCAGAGCAGTGAAGTAACCATTACCGAGAAAGAAACTGCGCGTGGCAATTAAATATACGCACAAATTTATATATATTTTAATATATAAAAGAGGAAGGTGACTGACTGACTGACATACCCAGAGATCAACGCACAGCCCAAACCGCAGAAGCTAGAATCCTGAAATTTTGCATGTAGGTTCTTTATATAACGTAAGTGAGCACTAAGAAAGGAATTTTTGAAATTCCACTCCTAAGGGGGTAAATCAGGGGATGAAAGTCTGCGTGAGCGAAGCCGCGTGTAAAAGCTAATAATACATAGGTATTAATAGTTTTTAGTAAATAAAACAGAAAATTTACAAAAAATAATATACTTGGTATGTAGGTACATATTACATACATACATAATTAAGGGCTGTTTAAATAAAATTTAAATTTTGTTATGCAAAACAAAATGGCGGGTTAATTAAGTACTGACAGCTAAATGACACATGTCACTGGTAGTCGCGTGTGTGTGTGAAGAATGACGATTTAAATTCTAATTATTACTACTTACTAATTTAGTCAAAAATGTTAGTCTTACATTTAGAATAATTTAATAATAATAACCGCACGCATCTTCTACACGGCACACTTATATGCCAAACTGGTAGAAGCTGCACTATGTACTATGGTAATCAATCTATACTAATATTATAAACGCGAAAGTCTGTAAGTAGTAAGTACGGATGGATGGATGTATGGATGTTTGTTACTCTTCACGCAAAAACTACTGAACGGATTTGGATGAAACTTTACAGTAATATATAGCTTATACATCAATAACACATAGGCTACTATTTGCCGCAATAACCGACATACACGCGGGCGGAGCCGCGAGCAACAACTAGTGTTGTAATAAATTAACAACCGTGTTGGTCTAGGGGTTAATGACCTTGGCTGCCAAACGGGAAGTCGTTCGATTTCCACTCAGGACAGTAGGTTAGATCTGAGACTGTGTAGTAAATAAATACCGATGTCTTCTTCATTAAAACGAATATTACAAAACATGTCGAAAAATATAAATTATTACAGCTTTTAGTAACTTTAGCACCAAATTTTAATCAATTAAAAATTGAAATATATTGCTTAATTATTATTGAGTAGTCTAAAACAGTGACGTCACGTTTGTATTCAGTACATTTTTTCATACAAAGTTATCGTTTTGACAGATGATTAAAAGTAACTATTTTGACTAAGGTGTCATCTACCCTATATTTGTATGTAATGAGAAAGATCGTTAGTTCTGTGTGTGGGAAAATCGTACCCACGTGTTCTGGCTTAGCATGTAGGACCACTAGACGGACATGCCATGGAAATTATTTGCTAATTCAGTCCGTCATTTACACGGGACACCAATTCAGTTCCCACATAGTAAGGCAAATATTGTGTAGTATTTGAAGCATTTATTGTTTATGAACAGTAGTTCATCTATATCTATCTATATATATAAAAGAGTAAGGTGACTGACTGACTGACATACCCAGAGATCAACGCACAGCCCAAACCGCTGAAGCCACAAGCTAGAATCCTGAAATTTTTCATGTAGGTTCTTTAAATAACGTAAGTGAGCACTAAGAAAGGAATTTTGGAAATTCTACCCCTAAGGGGATAAATCGAAAATGAAAGTCTGCGTGAGCGAAGCCGCGTGCAAAAGCTAATAAACAATAAATGAAAAAAATCGTTGTGTTGAATAGCCGTTTTATCGACGAATACTATATCAGTCAACAAATGTTCCAAAACGGGAATTTATTTATTGTAAGAAACGCAGACAAAGTAAGGTGGGTAGTTAAGTCCTCAATAAAATCGCACTATGTTGAAATATGGTCGTAACTGACTGCCTCGTTGGTCTCGCGGTTGGCGTATGCGACTGCTGATCATGAGGTCTCGGGTTCGATTCACGAGTCGGACCAAATATTTGTATGATCTACAAATAATTGTTTAGGAGTTTGTGTGTTTTCTATGTATAATATGTATGTATTTACAAAAAAAAGTATATATGTATTTGTATCAGTTGTCTAGTACCCATAACACAAGCTCTGCTTAGCTTGGGACTAGATGGCGTTGTGTTAGATGTCCAAAATATTTATTAAAAAAAAAACTTCAACTCTGATAGAAATTGAAGTCCTCAATACAATCGCACTAGTTGACATATGGTCGTAACTTCAACTCTGATAGAAATTGAACTCATGACTATACTAGTTTTTTAATGTTACTTTGTTTAAAAAAAATGTTTAATATTTTTACTTTCAACAACGATATTTCATTCACTGCACGAATGGCGTAGTGGTTCATATCGTAGCGGTCACCTATTGTATTTTCTATTGAACTCAGTGTTGTAGGTTCTATCCCTGCGTGGGATAACTCTTGTGATCCACAAATTGTTGTTCTGTGTCTGGGTGTTCTTTGTGTCTGCTTAATGTTTGTTTGTAAAACCCCCACACAGAAAATAGAAAGGAAAAGATACTTTTCTGAAAATTCTTTAACAAAGCTAAAATTTAAGTAACAATACTTTTCAAAAAATCTGACTTTTAAGTTATTTAAATTGTTCTAATTATAGAAAGAATATTTATGACACAGGTATTAGCTAAGTTTCTCGTTATCTATATATTAATACTTGAAGAAAAAAACTTTGAATCCTTTTTACGAAAATTAAGAGTATGAAGTGTTGCACAGTTAATGTTTATATCGAGAAGTGCAGAAAGCTAAATAAAAAAAAAAACGAAAAATGGTTGAATTTAGACCACTGCAGCACTGGGTAATTACCACTAGTTGTACCTAATTATTTATTTCACTTTACACGAATGAATAATTTTCACCGATTGCATTGAAGGAAATTATAAAACACCCGCATTTAAAAATATACGTACCGAAATCAGCAATGTTGAAACACACACGTTGTAGTCGAAAAAAATACAACTTATCCGGTTACAATACACACTATTTCATTTAAATTTGTATTTTATTTAAATACACTCACAGCTAACTTTTTATTAATTTAAAATTACATTAAATAAAGTACCTGGAGAGCGGCGTCGTAAACGGTTCAAATACAGCGCTTGATTGAACTGCAATATGAATGCGCGCAGACCCCTACCGACCGACACCGTCAATTAATTCAATAACTAAACTTAATTAATATGCACTTACCTCCAGTTGTAACTTACAAGATCATAATACGCTTTAATAAACTCCTTGAAAACCATTATTTTAAACGAACAATAATTAAAATTATAATTAGAACATTATAAGTAGTCAAATCTATTTTTACTGTAAAAAAAACGATTCGATTTTATACAAACACTAGCTGAGCTCTGCGGTGTTACCTTTACAACAACAACTGCGAGTAAAACCGTGGGGCAAAGTTGGTCTAAAAAAAGTAGCCTAAGCTACTCCCTATATCATCAGCTATCTGCCAATGAAAGTCCCGTATAAATCGGTCTAGCCGTTCCAGAGATTAGCCGGAACAAACAGACAAACAAAAATTGTAAAAAAAAAATATGAATTGGTAAATATACCGTGTATACATACAAATGCATTTAGTAAAAAGCGGTTAGTTTAATGTTACAAACAGACACTCTAATTTTATTTATTTTTATAGAGTATAGATAAAGCTACAATAATGCCTAGTTGAACAAATTGTTATAAGCAGCATCGACTTATAACAATTTAAAGGCTTAATATAATAATCACTTTGGAAGGGTCATTGACCAAAAATATTATTTACCAGTTGACCTTAGAAAGTAAATCGAGTCGACGACGTATTGAGGAAGTTCATAGATATTAAAAATGTGTATGCACCAAGTACCTACACAACGTTTAAAATCTTAAATTTACACGAAATATCGAAGTTCATTAAATACTTCTTGACAATCATGCGCATTCTATAGGTAAGTTCAAGATCCAGTTTTTACACCTATCATTTTTGTTCTTATTAATGTTTCGGTTAAAAGGACAATACTTGTCTTATTTGTTATACAAGAGTGCAAAGTTGCTTTTTACCGCGTGCTTAATTTGATGACCGACCGAGCAAGCGAAGGATTCTAAAATTAAATTAGAATCCTGAGCGTAAGCGAGGGAATCAAAATAGCACGAAGTGAAAAATCTTTGCACTCGAGTGCAACACGTAATTTTTCAATTTTACAATCACGAGATACTTTTATTTCAACACGTCATTTTATGAACGAAGCAAATTTAAAAAAAAGTATACCAAGATGGTTCCGAGTCTGAGTTTTTTACAAATGGTACAAATGGAAGAAGAAGAATAGGTTTATTGATGTTTTGAATTCACAAACTTAGTGGACACGATGTTCTAAATTCAATTTACTTTATCCTCTAGCGGATAAAAACGGCTTTTGCACTCACATGTCGAAGGGCAAAGAATACTCTTTCCGAGATGGGGGATGAAAAGTGGCTTTATTATCTTGAACCAACCCCCGAAACTAAAACCTGGCTACGCCCATGCATGTGATGTTCTCCTAGCCGGTTACGGCCATGCCGGCCAGTCTCAACGGAGACCAGCCAACTACGCAGGAGATATTATAGTGCACAAATGTGTACGTTATCACAGGTGCACTCTCTGTTCTCTTCACTCTCATAATCTGATGGGACGGTTAACCGACACGATCGGTGAGAGATCAAGCGCAGGACCGACAGTTTTACTTGCTATCCAAGGCACGGAGTTCAGACCCCAAATTCCAAACTCCGAGCTGTTATTTGGTATTTCTATAACCAGAAAAATCAAATAACATTTTTGGCCCAACCCGGGATTCGAACCCGAGACCTCTTGATTGGCAGTCGCATACTTCAAGTCGAAGGCAGTTGTCGTGTATGTAGTTGTAATATATATTACAAGTTTTATCACTTACCAAAGAATTTAAAACCTAAAGACTTGAACTGTTTAGAATAACTATTTAAGAATTTTCTTAATAAAATGATAATACCGTGGGAGAGCCGCGCTTCGGCATGAATGGGACGGCTCGACCGGAGTGACCGGAATTTCACCGACTGAGTGAGGATACCGGAGGCCCATACTCCAACCCCCAAAGGACGGCAACGCACTTGTGACGCCTCTGGTGTTGCGGGTGTCTATGGGCGGCGGTAATCGCTTACCATCAGGTGATACGTCTGCTTGTTTGCCCCCTATACCATAAAAAAAATGTAGTGTCACTATACTCTTTGCGCTGTAGCATGGTGCGGGATGTGCTTTGATTTTATTTGTAGACTAGAACATTCTGGTTGGTTTAATTTAATTTACTACAGTTATTAATGACTAGCTGACCCACGCAACCTCGTTTGCGTCTGCTATTGCCCGTAGCGTGATAATTTTCTCTCGTTTTTGAAGCGGTTCCTGAGATTAGCGCATTCAAACAAACAAACTCTTCAGCTTTATATAATAGTGAGTATAGATTTAATATATTGCTAATGTGGTACAGCTGAAATACTTAGTCATAATTTGTAAATCGCGGCAACTTAAGGGTACTTTTATTAGATTAGTAGTTTCGCCACGCGTGTACCTTTACAACAACAACCGAGCGACCGCGAGCGGGTAAAACCGCGGGGCGCGACTAGTAGTTTAATAAAGTAAAAAACAACGTGTTCTATTGACGAGCGGAAGTAAAAACGATTTTTAACCGACTTCCAAAAGGAGGAGGTTCTCAATTTCATCGGGTTTTTTATGTATGTACACTAATTACTACGTCAATTGTGGACCGATTTTGAAAATTATTTTTGTATTCGAAAGGGTATGCTCCCCATGTAGTCCCATTGCCACCATATCAGGATCTGATGATGGGATACCAAGGAAATCGGAGGAAACCCTAAAATTTGTTAGGCACGTACTAAGTCGGTGCCAAGCCAAAATGTAATAGTAGGTACCGCATTACTATTATATTTGGCTTGGCACCGACTTCAAATCTATGAATAGGTAGCACATACAAATTAAGTTATTTTTTACTTTTTAGTTTTTGAAGTCGGTTTTTTTAAACGAAGTTTTTTTTATTACTACCCATTGTCTAGTCCCACCATGGAATCAGCCCCAAAATGTCAAATTACAGTGTTGCCATCCAAATTAATATCAATTAAGTATGAGAAGAAGAATATCGGTACTGACTTAGTGTTGTCTGTCCGTCCGTATGTCACGGCCACTTTTTTCCGAAACTATAAGAGTTTCTGCTTCGTCAACGACTAATTGTGTCTGAGTGGGAATCTTCTTTCCGAACCCTCTTCGCCGCTTCCTTTCGCGAGATAACTGCAAGGAGGACCCTACGCGGTTGTGTCTAAACTGGGCAAATTACATAAGTCCTCCCTACAATCACAGTAAGAGTAAATTCGATGGGTGGTTCTGGGGCAACGCGGACGGTGCCTCCGTAGATACGGTACGGTAACTGTGTACAGCTAACTGCTTATACCGCTCTCTGAGAATGCCATATGCGCGACCTTCTTCGTGCAGTTACAGCCACAGTCAGGACCAGTATTACAGCGACCAGTTTTGTAGCAAGCCATCGGAAACACTCAAAGAACCATCTTTCATTAAGGATTAGGCACAGATACTTGGTGTAGGCCTGAACCGGTACGAGGATCGGTTAATCAAGATTAAGTCGCCACTCCCAGCAACGACGGGGCCCATAAAATAAGAGGACCTCTGTGTTATACTTATGGATGTCCCTGTCACCCGTAAGTTCAGCGCCTACCAGTGCGGTACCTCTGGCAGACAGGTGCGCCGCGTTTTACCACCGCTCCCCCCCAACCCCACTACGCTACGTCACTGCCGTAAATCATCATTATCATCGGCGTGTGTGACCTATTTCTGTGGTGAGGCCTATGGCCAGCATAGACTGCAATAAGCTGATAATGAGACCTTATTAGAAAAGTCAAACTTGACCTATAACCATTCGTCCCTTGGACAATTATTGTTGAGATATTGTACCTGACAATGTTGTATTTTTCCTCTTTTGTTGATTTTGGTTCTTTTATACGACCCGAGACAGGAGACGCGGACCCGGTGTGCCCCGGGGATGTCGTCTAGGGCGGGGCATTGTGCAATAGTGTCCTGCCCCTGGGGTGACCGTGGTCATCCCGGGATGTACCTCAGTTTGTGAGGTGAGGCAGGGAGGACTCTAGACGCCGCTGATGCGTTTCTGGAGCTTCTCCCGACTGCCGAGGTAGGCCGTCGCGGGGTTTAATGGGTAGGCCGGTTTTTCAGGAGTCCCACACATGCTTTTCGTCTCCCAAACGCGTAAAAAAAGGTATTTGTGTGAAATTATGTTTCTGAACTAAAACACGGAGTTGTCATTTGATACAAACAATACTTACCCATCAAAATCCTAAATCTAATCCAGAATATCGGTAAATTCCATTGACCCACGTAATTACATTCGCAGTTTGAATTGTGAATTCTAAGCGCAATTTACATTTTCATCACCCAAAAAAAAAGTCTAAAGTTGAAATAAAAGTAAAGGAAGGTATATGCAACGATTGGAATGTTAATTACCTACTCACTATATTGTTCACCGTGTATGTAAAAACGAGACATTCTATGAAATGGTTCATGTATACAAAGTAGGTACATGCGGCCAGAGCACCCGTAATATGCATATACATGAGTGACCTTAGTTGACACCGCTTGAATATTGTGGTTTGTGCAGGCTCATCGTGGGACTGCGCTATGTGACTGTGAATCTGTAAATGAATGTTTATAGTTATCGAGTTACACCTATATGTGGTGAAGGATTAACAATATGGAGTGTCACCAGTCACCACCCCTATTCATTCCGTTAGTGTTGTAAGAGGTAAAGGAGCTAAGGGAGAAAACTATGCAGGAGAAAGGGCAAGATCACTGCAAAGAGAAAGAAAACTTTTTTTATTGAATAGAGGGCAAACGAGCAGACGTTTACCTGATGGTAAGCGATTACTGCCGCCCATGGACACCCGCAACACCAGAGAGAGGCGTCACAAGTGCGTTGCCGGCCGTTTAGGGGATGGGTGATGGGGGGGGAGGGTATGGGCCTCCGGTATCCGCACTCACTCGATGAAATACAGCGCAAGTACTGTTTCACACCGTTTTTCTGTAGGGCCGTGGTATCACTCCGGTTGAGCCGGCCTATTCATTTCGAAGCGTGTCTCTCCCACGGTAAACTTGAAATGAACCAAACCGTCTGGCCAGCATGAGAAATTAGGCCAAAACCTCCTTCCTCGGGATAGGCCTTTATACTGCAGTGTATTAATATAGGATGAATTGATATGATTTATCAAGAAGTATTTTAAATGAAACTAAGACTAATGCTCCGGGATCCCCGGAACAAATTTAAGAAGTTATTACTATCAAGCAAATTTTTCGTGAGTGGCTTCATTTTGATGAGGGGCACACCTTTCACCTTACAAAAATTATAGATTGTGGTAGCTAACAGAGGTAGCAGGGACAAAAAACTTTTGAGTGTAGGCCCGGGATAACGTACCACGCAATTTGTAGGACAATGTGACCAAAGCCAACTGGCGTAGGAATATCAGTAGGCTGGTTGGCCCAAGCTTGGCATTCCGCCAGCGTCTGGAGTCGTCGTCCGTGTTGTCAGGGCAGTAATCCCCCCAGAATCAGGAGAAGATATTCGGGAGTCGATAATTTCACTCACTTGGAGAAAACCAACGAAAGAACAGCTTTACATCGATTTTCTGTGAGGCCTAACTTCAGTCAATCCTGGTCCATACCTATGTATCGAAGCTTGGTTCTACCAATTTGTAGACTAGTCGAATGACACAGACAGATAGATATTTAACCTTTCGAGTTCAACTAATAGATTCTAATTTATTCATATTCTTTTCTTTTCATTTCTACTCAATATTTATAAATAAAGAGTTTGCGTATCAGAACTGTATTAAAACATCAAACAGCTGCTGTTTCTATCCGATTCATAGCAGGTAGAGTCTATGGTTAATTTCAGCGTCAAATTTGATGATGACATGAAACCTATCATAAACTTACAAATAATGATTAATAAAACCGTTATTTTTTATTACTAATGCTAAATACAAGTCTGAATTGCGAACCTTGTTATTTGAAGGTATTGTAATGCAAGAAAGCTGTTTTTGGATATGGCACGACGAACACCACTGAAACATTCTTTTCCATTTAGAAACTGTTATGGCTAGTTCAATAGTGAAGCCTTTCAAAGGTGTTGTTAGTTTATCATACAAAATACTTGGAATGGGCACAAATGAAAAGCCGAAACCTCCCATTTTCATGTTACATGGGCTTATAGGACACAAAGATCAATTAAGTGGTATTGGCAAAACAATATTAAATATTACCCGAAGGACAGTAGTTGTCGTAGATCAAAGAAATCATGGCGATAGTCCACATACAAACTCTCACAAATACACAGAGCAAGCGGCAGATGTTTTACACTTATTTGAAAGGTTGGGTGCTCGCCAATCAACTCTGGTAGGTTATGGCATGGGCGGCAGGACTGCAATGGCGGTAGCTTTGACAGCGGTAAGAAGCTCAGCCATTTATAAATAAAAAACAGTTTTAAATTTGTTTGTATTCTATACGCTACGTTAATCGCAACCCATCAAACTTTTCATACAGTTGCCAAGGATCAAGCGGAGCGCTTAGGGCACGGTTTATCCCCATGTAAAAACGTTTCTGAGAGAACAATTTTAAGTGAAGGGAAAATGTGATTTTTATTCAAAACTTTCCAGAACGTTGTAAACATATGACGCGAAAAAAACTGTTTCACCTTTCATATTAAAATGTTTTCAGCCGGAGCAAGTTGCTGGTTTATTAGTAATGGACATGTCACCTATATCACTACCAGAGGATTACAAAAAATCTGTATTAAAACTGTTGGAAGGCATGAATAACATCGACTTTAAAAAGGCGAATGTATTATCAGAAGCTAAAGCTGAAGCGAGACTGCAGCTCAAGAAGTTTAACACTAATGAAGCTATCATGTCGCTTGTTGTATCGAATATAAGACGAAATTCAGATGGCACATTTGGCTGGATTTGTAACATTGATGTTCTGTTCAAACATTATGAACACTGGACAACTTTCCCTGATTCTCTCAAACGTAAAGTTTATGCAGGTCCCACACTATTTATTGGTGGGCAGGTGTCAGATTTTATTCCGTAAGTATCTCAGTTACTTTATCTACGTAAGATAGCTCTATAACTTGCTTTGAGCGGACTAATACAGAGAATAGGATTTATTCCATTTTGTGGTGATGCAGAAATGTAGAAATACATTTTAGAACCAATTTATAACAAAAAACATTTTACCTGAAATATCAAATCCTCCTAATTTTAATTCAGGTTGATGATTTTCTTGGAAATGTATTGTTTCCAGACGGGATAAGTTTTTAATACAATATAATCATTTTCGTTTAGTCAAGAGTCAGGATTCACGATACAACTTCCAATTTAATTACCTTCATAAAATCTTCCTTAAACTAAACCACTTGGTTCGTATCGCTCGACCCTTGCTCGTATGTTCGTCCTATAATTGGTGACGTCACATCTTATTAGCTGCCAGGGGTACCTGAGTTCAGTTAGCTTAAATCGGAAGGCATAAACGGAGTCAAATACAAACCCTAGAGTTCATAGTTTGAGGTGAGATATACTGATGAGGGTTATTAGGCTAAATATTTAATAATAAAATAAATGATAAATAAATACTAAATACCTAGTTTAGGATCGGCGGCCGTGTGTGAGATTCGTGAGGTTATGTATTCATTTAGCACAGTTCTAACAGTTCTTATTCATTGTCTGAAATATTTTTCAGTACTTTAACTAGGCAGCATATATATATTTTTACCGATTTAAAAAAGGAGGAGATTCTCAATTTGATTGTTATTTTTAACCGACTTTCAAAAAGGAGGAGGTTCTATGTTCCACTGTATGTATATTTTTTTGTTTTTTTTTATGTATGTTCACCGATTACTCCGTCAGTTGTGGACCGATTTTAAAAATTTTTTTTGTATTCGAAAGGGTATGCTTCCGAGGTGGTCCCATTGCCAGCATATCAGTATCTGATGATGGGATCCCAGGGAAATCGAGGGAAACCCTCATTTTTTATAGGCACATACTCTGTTTTTCGTATATTTTCTGAAGGTACACCGGTATTTGCGTCTGGTAGTCATCATTTTATGATGATGAGCTGATGATGTAAGGTACAACTCCTTCACGGTTAGGAGTTGGAGGATAAATCTTTAAATATCATATCTTAATATATATATTTCTTGTGTGCGTGTGTATGTGACTGAACTCCTCCTAAACGACTGGACCAATTTTGATGAAATTTTTTGTGAGTGTTCAAGGGGATCTGGGAATGGTTTAGATTCACAAAAAAGACTGGACCGATTTTGATGAAATTTTTTGTGTGTGTTCAAGGGGATCTGGGAATGGTTTAGATTCACAAAAACGTAAACGATGTTACGTGGGTCATAAATATGGCGGTACGAAGTTCGCCGGATCAGCTAGTGTATATATGTTACCTTTAGTCGTATTCTTTCAAATTATTTAGGTAAGCTGATGATGGAAGGTGGAAGGTACAACTCCTCAACGGTTAAGAGTTGGAGGATAATTCTTTCAATTTCATACGTATCTAAAGACCTTCAGTCGTATACTTTCAAGTTATTTAGGTGACCTGATGATAGAAGGTTAAACTCTTCAACAGTTAGGGATTCGAGGATGATTTATTATTACACGTACCTACGTATAGACCTTAATTTGTATTCTTGATGATGAAATTTGATGAAATAGTTCAACTTACTACTGACCTACGATTGATTGCACTAAAAACTGAAAAAAAAAAATTTAATAAAAAAAAACCGACTTCCAAAAAAACATCCAATGAAAACTCTGCCAAAAAAACACTTAAAAGCGTAAAATAAACTGGTTCTTCATAAATTGCGTAGGTATACCTAATTCTTTATTCATTTAAATAGTAGTATTATAATCTGTGCTAGGTACCTAAAATCTGTTTGAAGTCGGTGCTAAGCCAAAAAAAATACAAACGAACAATTACAAAAGTCTAAGCGATAGTCACTTGGCACAGACTTGAAACAGATTCTAGGTACCTAGCACAGATTATAATACTACTATTTAAATGAATAAAGAATTAGGTATACGCAATTTATGAAGAACCAGTTTATTTTACGCTTTTAAGTGTTTTTTTGGCAGAGAGTTTTCGTTGGATGTTTTTTTGGAAGTCGGTTTTTTTTTTATGTTTGTTATCTCAAAATTTTCGACTGGGTGAACCGATTTTGATGATCCTTTTTTGATTTAAAAGGTAGTGCTTCTCGTCTGTTCGATTTCTATTTGGTCCAGTTCTTGAAGTCGGTTTTTTTTAACTTTTAGATTATTATTTATCAAGATTTTTTTTATTTCACAGGCCTGACGAATTGAACATTATTCGAGTGATGTTTCCACGAGCTGTAATCACTTACATTAAAAGCGCTGGTCATTGCGTGTATGTAGACGATCCTAGGTCCTGTTTAGAGAAAATGATTCCTTTTATAAGAAGCAATAACTTCAAAGAAGAAAAAACTACTAAATAAAAAGAAACATTTGCCATGCTGTGATTTTTTATTCCGCTTCCACCTTAAATTCACTCATTATTATGTGGCGTTGTCCGTGTGGTGCAGTCACGGTCGCAGTCTGTTTAGGAGGGGGTCACTTATCCTACTAATATTATAAACGCGAAAGTTTGTAAGTATGGATGGATGTTTGTTACTCTTTCACGCAAAAACTACTGAACGGATTTGGATGAAACTTTACAGTAATATAGCTTATACATCAGAATAATACATGGGTTACTATTTGCCGCGATAACCAACATACACGCGAGCGGAGCCGCGGGCAACAACTAGTAATAAAATATATCTAGTAAGTACGACGTAGTAAGACTTTATTGCACACGTTATAAAACAAATTAATATCTTCTATTTTTGTTGGCAAATCGGGTGCTAATTTTGAGACGTCTGCGTCTGGGCTATCTCTGGATGAATATTTAGAAGAGGTAAGCCTATCAGCATCTCTTATAAAATGTTTGCTCACAACCAAGTTTTTATGATCTCGCTAATGTCGCACCGCTTATAGGAAGAATTTTAAGCAATCATTATTTTTGTACATTGTTTTTTTTGCACATTTTACTTGTACAAACCACGCACTTAGGAAATTTTGTATTACTTAGTATTTTCTTTGAGCTCTCATTTACACTTTGAAATCGGGAACCCTCAAGTAAAGAATAGCATGTTGATGCTTTCTTTACAATAAACAGACGATCTTCTCTATATTCAGAATTTGGCATAAAAATGCCCAAAGTTTATCGTATCCGCAGAAAGTCCAGTCATTATCTATCAGTGGAACATGAACAGCCCTCTAAATTTTTTCTAGTCGTTATATATTCTTGAAAACTATCGCAAAGGGTCTGCCGAGGCACAGTACGAGGCCTCATAATAACAACAATCTGTGCCAGATCCAACGCAGTTTGATAATTTCAAGCCAAATTTTGTGCATCTAAAATAATATGCGCCAAAGCAACACCTGTAAACCTCGAATCGGCTCATTGAAATGCAGCACATCTACTTTTCTAATTTCCGAATGAAACAAGACAAAATACCTACTATCGAATGATATTATGTCTAGGATAACGAAGTGATAAACTGAATTATTCTGTTGCTGAGATTTCGGTTGTTTTGTCGAATTATTTATTATAGGTTTGTATCTCTCTTTACACAGTTCAATAATTTCGTTTGCTACCCTCTAAGAATGTAGCATTTAAACAGTTTTTAACTATTCTAACATTACGTCACCTGCATGCTGCATGTGCCGAAACATGCACAGGACTAGCAGTGTCATTTGAGTCTTTATGGCAAAGTAGGCCTGAATCACGATGATCTTGTAGGGTAGTATTTTGTTGTCCATATCATCAACATATAATAAAATCGTAACTGGTCGCTGTCTGTACATGGAAGATATCACAGGAAAACTATTATAGGGGGGCTTTATAAACGCAATAGAACCCAAAACAATGATTTTTAGAATTTTTGTCTGTTTATCTGTTTGTCTGTTTATCTGTTTGTCTGTGCGTTTGTGCACGCTAATCTCAGAAACAGTTTTCACTAATATATTGTGGTAAGCTTCACTTAACATTTAGTGTTTGTTTCATGTCAATCGGTTCATAAATAAAAAAGTTATGCCAATTTAAAGAATCACGTAGCTAGACGTTTGTAGATTGTAAACGCCTGCGCGGCCGCGCGGGTATATAAAGCGCGCCGAGAACATTATTTTCTTTTCTTGATTTTTTTTTATTTCTTAATTTTATGTGTAAAAATCTGAAAGTACTTACGATTTAGTCGTTTGTGATAAGAACATATATTATTTCTTTAGGGTTTATAGGGTTTGTAAATACATATACGAGTAGTATGTTTATTTTGTATAGGTTAGTTTGATTTCAAGTTCTTGATTATTTTATAAACCTTATATTTACTTATTTACTTAGTTTAAAATATTTCCTAATTTTTATGTTTAAAAAAACCATTTTATTTAGTAACTTACCGACTTCAAAAAGGTTCTCAATTCGACTGTATTTTTTTTTATGTTTGTACCTCATAACTTTCGACCGAGTGAACCGATTTTGTTGATTCTTTTTTTATTTGAAAGCTGATGCTTCCCGTGTGGTTCCATTTTAGTGTTATCGTCGGGCCCAGATGAGGTATCTGGGCCTGATCCTCGACGGTAGGTGACTCTTCGACGAGCACTTATCGACGACGTCTAAAGCTGGTCGACGCTGCCTCCGCTCTTGGGCGACTTTTGCCCAACTTGGGTGGAGCCAGCGTTGCAACGCGACTCCTGTACTCGGGAGTTGTCCGGTCGATGTCGCTGTATGGTGCACCGGTGTGGGTGGCGGCTCTGACTGCCCTAAATAAGGCCCGCGTCTGGCGGCCTCAGAGGGTATTGGCAGTCAGAGCCATACGCGGAAACGCACTTTGTCGAGAAAGGCGGCGTGCGCCCTAGCCGGAACACCCCCGTGGGATTTGGAGGCGGAAGTGCTCGCCGCAGTTTATCGACGGGTGGCTGAATATCGGGCGGAGAGTGGCATTCGCCCTCCGCCCGTCGAGCCACGATGGCTAGATGGTCGTTCCGGCTGGAGACTCCACGTGCTGGATTTGCCGCTCGAGTGGGCAGGGCGGCAGCACGGGACCCTTTCCTTCCGACTGAAACAGGTCCTTTCCGGGCACGGTTGCTTTGGGAAGTACCTTCACTCGGTCGCCAGGAGGGAATTGAGTCCCACCTGCCACCACTGCAGTGAGGACTCGGCCCAACACACGCTGGCGGTCTGCCCCGCCTGGACGCCGCAGCGTCGGGCCCTCACTGCAGTTATCGGAGGACATCTCTCGCTACCGGCCGTCATACGCTCCATGGCCGGTAGCGACAGCAGTTTTACCGCGGTCGCAGCCTTCTGCGAAGACGTAATTTCGCAGAAGGAGGTGACGGAGAAGGCCCGGGAGGACAACCTCCACTCGGACCTAATCCGCCGCCGGTGCCCGCTTCTGTGCGGGCAGGCGCTGGGAGGGATCTGGATGTGTTAATAACAGCAGATCCCGGGTCCCTCCCGTCTCAGGCGCAGAGTGGCACACCGTGTGGTTTTAGTCAGTTCGAGTCCGACACACCGCCCCGCTGCAAACCCCTGTGGGGTGAGGGGATTTCCACATGTAAAAAAAAGGTCAGTGATACATGTAAGTTAGGTTATTTTTCTTGACTTGCTTTGGTTATTTTTCTAAAAACAGGAAGTACTTACAGTTAACACCTTTGGTTGTTTTCGATAGTTAATAGATTGGGTTGACACGTCTTAATAGTTATTAAACTGTAATAAATGAAACTGTGTAATAATCTGTAAGTATTTATAATTTAGTTGTTTATGATAAGTAGGTACGTGTTTACTAAACTATGTTGTGTTAGTATATTGTAAGAATGCCTCGAAAAAGATCCAACCTCACCCAGTGCAGCAGGAATGCTAAAAGGATGAGATTATTTCGATCACAGGAATCTGAAGAAGATCATGAGGCTCTCACTTCATCTCAGGAACGTCAGGCCAGGTTTCGTGCTACAGAAATTTCGGCTCAGCGAGAATCTCGATTGAGTTCGCATCGTTCTCGAATGATGGCAACTCGAATAGGTAGAACAGGGAACAGCGTGAGGTACGTTTGTCCATCGATCGTGAATCTCATGCATTATCTCGTGATCCCTCAGTGCTACTGGACTACCAGCTCATAAAATAAATTTAAAAGTCGGCGTACACATAATGCTCCTTAAAAATTTAAGCCCTCCAAAACGATGCAACGGTACCAGATTAAAAGTGACCAAAGATTTTAACAGGGTGCGGTAAAGGTGATGGTGGTTTTATTCCTCGGATTCCTCTCATCCCAAACCACTTTCCGTTTAGTTTTAAACGAGTCCAGTTTCCAGTGAGCCTATGTTTCGCGGTGACAATAAATAAAGCCCAAGGTCATAGGTACGCTAAAAGTTGTGGGTGTAGATCTAAGTACACACATCAAAACTGTCTAGGGATCAACATATGTGTCTATGGATCAACATATATTTTTGCAATAACTTTTCTCCTGATTGATATTAATTAAAATTTTCTTTAAGGATTCATCAAATAAAGTGTTTTCGTTTGTCAGAGTAACGATAAACCAAGTCACGTTTGCATTAATAAAGAAATTTGCCATTTTCCTAATAAAGGGATTTTTGACATTTGAACCACTAACATTAAAGTTCAAAAAAAAGACTGAAATAACAGTTTTCTTTAAAATTTTATTAGGTAACTTAAACAATTAATAATCCGTGTTTCTACCGCGAACACTAACAACACAAGAACATTGGTTTGGCATACTCAAAATGAGTTCATCCAAACACGCTGTGGAATGGCCGCCCATGTTCGTTGCAACAACAAAAAAAGGTCTTCTTGCGACTGGATACCCTCCATATTCGGCAGAGCTCTTCTCTGTAGCATATCCCATGCATGCTCAATCGGGTTCAAGTCTGGCGACTGAGCAGGCCAGGGCCAAAGCCACATCTCAATCTCAAGAAATCCGCATAAAAATGCTTGATCCCTAGACACTTTTGATGTGTGTATTAACTGTTTTTCACATGGTCAGCTTTATGTAGCTCTGTCACGTGTTAGCAATCCTAGCAACCTGTATGCTTGGATCTCCGATGGCTATACGTCTAATGTCGTATATAGAGAAGCATTACTTTAAATTCAATTATTCTAAATACCCAAATGACGGTGTTTATAAACCAAAAGAGATGTCCGAAAACTGCTGCCCAAAGTCACTATTCCACGCGGACGGAGTCGCGGGCACAGCTAGTTCTATAATATATATAAAAATGAATAGCGGAAATTTATGTACGCGCATAAGTTTAGATCGGCTGCACCAAGTAAAAAATGTCATTTGTTTTATGTGTTCCTTATTGTTAGGACAAGGTTTGTCTAGAAGAAAAATTAAAAGATTACCGGAAAAGTCTTTTTCTGTCCACGACTATACACTGCCTGTGGGAAGCTGAGACAGATATGTAAATATGGCAGTACGAAGTTCGCCGGGTCATCTAGTCTATACTAATATTATAAACGCGAAAGTTGGTAAGTATGGATGGATGGATGTTTGTTACTCATCATCATCATCGTCTTAGCGTTGTTCCCGGTTGCTTCCAAAGCTAGCACTTTGGAGCCCGGGGTCCGCTTTCCTACTTTTTCTTCTCCACTTTGCCCGGTCTTCGGCATCCTTGGTAGCGAGACCATTAGCACGCATGTCACCCCTTACGACGTCAAGCCAGCACTTCTTGGGTCTACCCCTTCTACCGGGACCTGGCGGAGGCGGCATGGCCAGACATTTGTTTCCCACGTAGGAAGGCGGTTGCCGCAAAACGTGGCCGAACCAGCGCAGGCGACTCTCCTGCAGTTTGTCTGCGATGTCACGGACACGGAGGCAGCCGCGAATGCGGGAGTTTCTCACACGATCCTTTCTCGTGACTCCGCACATCCACCGCAGCATATTCATCTCCGCGACGCGCAGCTCTTGCTTGTGTCGCTCCAGCACCGGCCACGCCTCACAGCCATGTAAGAGAACAGGCCTAATGATGGTTTTATAGACCTGGCCCTTCAACCTAACCGGCATTTTGGGGTCGCAAATGACGCCTGTCAACTCACGCCACTTGGCCGCAGCAATGCGTGCCTTGACGTCGGAATCGATGTCACCGGACGCTCGAAATACAGATCCCAGGTATTTGACCTGGTCCGTGCTCTCGACTAGGTAATCGCCTATACGGACGGGTGAGGGATCTGAACAGTTGAATGCCAAGTACTCGGTCTTCGTCTCATTAAGCTTCAGACCGCCGTTCTCAAGCGCCTCTTTCCATGCTTTCCCACGTCGCACCAATCTACCCCTGTCCGCATCTGCCAGCGCGATATCGTCAGCATACATGAGCAACCATGGGGGTTGCTCATGTGTGTCTCGAATGCTGTCCGACAAAACGTCTAATATCACGCTAAACAGGAACGGGCTAAGAACGGATCCTTGGTGTACCCCGACTGTGACAGGAAAGGGTTTCGTGTCGCCAACAGCGGTCCGGACTATGGAGTCGGATTCGTGGTACATATCTCGGATAATGTCAATATAGATCTCTGGAACCCCTTTCGATCGCAGTGCCCACCAGATTACGGCACGAGGGACACAGTCGAAGGCCTTCTGCATGTCCAGGAACAGGCAATGCAGAGGCGTGTTCTTCGTCCTGTATCCCTCCGCGACAATTCTCAGGCCAAAAACAGGATCCATGGTCCCGTGACCGGGGTGAAACCCATATTGACACTCCGAGAGTGTGCACTCCTGTCGGATCCGGGAGTCAATTATCCTCTCTAGGAGCTTCATGGTATGGGACATCACTTTTATACCGCGATAGTTGCCACACTCCTGCACCGATCCCTTGCATTTGAAGACTGGAGTAATGATACTCAGTCTCCATTGCTTTGGAATCTTGCTGGTAAGGAGTGCGCGGTTGAAGATATGAGTTAGGATGCTCACACCACGGGGACCCATCGCCTTCCAGGCCTCGTTGGGGACTCCATCGGCTCCGACAGCTTTCCGGTTCTTCATGCAACGAAGAGCAGCCTGGACCTCCGCAGGCGTTATCAGTGGCACTAGTCCGAGATTTGGAGGAAGATCCGGTGGCTGCACCACTTTGTATTGCTTATTAAGCAGCTCGCGAAAATAAGAGCGCCATCTCTCCTTCACCGCGAGCTCTTCGTGCAATAGGCTACCCCCAGGATCTTTAACACAGCGGCACTTGGAAATATCCTGTGCCGCTTTGATCCTGGAACGCGCCAACTTGTAGATGATCTTTTGCCCCTCAGACGATTCCAACTTATCATACAACGGCTGTAAATGGTCACGTCTGGCTCTGGCTACAGCTCTCTTCGTGGCGCGCTTTGCAGCTCTATATACATCGTGGTCTTTGGGAGATCTGGATGCTTGCCACTTTTTATAAAGGGCTTTCTTCACCTTAATCTCCCTCTGGACCGTTTCGTTCCACCACCAAGTTTCCCTGTCACATTTGGTGATGAATGTTTGTTACTCTTTCACGCAAAAACTACTGAACGGATTTGGATGAAACTTTACAGTAATATAGCTTATAGGTACATCAGAATAACACATAGGCTACTATTTGCCGCGATGACCAACATATACGCGGGCGGAGCCGCGGGCAACCACTAGTATTATTATATTTCTACATCTATCTACCTGAAAGTTACAGGATCAAAGGAATGTATACTTCTCTTTAAAGATGAATGCTATGGGAACGACGAGATCTAAGCCTGACGCAGTTTGTTAGAATTGTGTTTTTTTTTTGGGCTCAATAATAATACAAAAATGCAAAGTTGAGTGATCGACCGACGTGACCGTGAGAATATACAAAATTGCTTACTTCAATTATCTATATTATATACATATGAATAACTAGCTGCGCCCGCGACTTCGTCCGCGTGGAACAGTGACTTTGGGTAGCAGGTTTAATTATTAACGCTAATATTATTTTAAAAATAAGACACACTTTTCACTGTTAAAAACATATTTAAGTATTTATATAAGTACATAAAATAAAAAGTATTTTGTATGAGCTTATTTCGACATTCGACATGGCCAAGGCTTTCAACCTGTTCTTGCACCGTTCGCTTCTCTCCGACCTCTAAGCATTCGGTCTGCCTCCTAGAGTCGTCTCTAGATTGACTCTTTTCTTCATCAGCGCCTTCGCATTCGGGTTCTTTGCGACGGACGGCGCGGCCTCTGTTTTTCTGGAGGTAAACGCTAGCGTACCTCAGAATTCGGTCCTGTCGCCCAAGATGTTTCTTCTGCATGTCAATGACATATTAGCCCTTGGCAATATACATTGCTATGCAGACGGTAGCACAGTGCATAGGCGATATTATGGATACCCTGCAGCCAAGATAGTAGACGTTGAGGAAAATGGATAGGAGCTTGTCGCTGAGCTTGACCGGGTTTTGAACCGCATTTAACAATGGGGTGATGAGAATCTGGTCCAGTTCAACATTAAGAAAACACAGGTGTGCCCGTTCTCTACCAAAAAGTCTCCGTTTCTTCCCCTCCCCACTTTTCAGAGCACTCAACTGCCACTAAGGGATAAGCTCGGTGTCCTAGGCATGGATATTTGCCGAGACCTCAACCCACGGGAGTACATCGAGGGCACCACTAAGGCAGCCTGAACAGGGTGAGACGGTTTATCGCGCCCGAGCATTTGTGACTCCTTTATAAGACCCAGGTACGCTCGTCCGTACTGTTCTCATCTTTGGTATGGATCTAGGCATTCATTTTCTCGTTCTTTTGCAGCGGCAATCAGTCCGCATTATCAACAGTCCCAATACTACCGATTCCTTTGAGCCTCTGCAGTTGCGGAGAGATATCGCCTCTATGGCAGTCCTCTACCGCTTTACCATGGAGAGTGTTCTGAAGCGTTCCTCCAACTGATCCCACCTTCTCCCTTCCTCTACAGAACAACACGTGCTGGTCTTGGAAGTCACCGCCTCAGTCTTAGAAATACGCTCTCGAACCAAACGGTTTGGTTCTGCATTGTCTGCTTTCACAGCTAGTATGGTTGCCTCCACTGTTGGATTCTGCTTGAGTTTTCCCTCAGTCTGCGCAAATTCTCAATTTTTTCAATTTTAAAATACTACGTTTTTGATTTGCCATCCTTTGTCAAAATATAGTGATTTAGCTGATTTGATACACGCGATTGTGCTGCCCATTTGAAAAACATGTTTTTTTTAAATGAACTGCAACTTTAACCGTCTGTCTTTGGGCTTTGATAATTGGTAGTGCAAATGTTGTTTTCAGCGGAAACTGCATTTTTTTAAATTGAAATTGCAAATAAGTTTGAATTATTGGAATACGGGGAATTGAAACATTTTCTTTTACAATGTTGTACCCCAGATGTGTATTTTGTAGCCGTGTACCATTACATATCTTTGTCGCTCAAGATTTCTTATTAATGGGACTGGAACATTAACTTTCAGTCTTAACTTATGGGAATGCGCTCCTGATGATTCTAAAGATTTAAAAAACTTTATGCATAAGCTATGATATGACTGGTTCAGTTTCCCTTGCATTGTTTCCTGAGAGGTATTCGTTAACATCTTCCTCCACGTCTGACATGATCCGTTCGTTTATTTGATAACTGTCTCATTAGTCGGCGGATCAGAATAGATATTATTTTGAGATCATGTGTGCTATCATATACCAGAACTCACGTCTCAGTGTAATCATGTCGTTACTGTCATTTGGCATACAATCATCTCCTATTTTTAGAAGAGCATTTGCATATTGACACTGCTCATAAATCA
The DNA here is from genome assembly GCA_949125395.1 of Diaphora mendica. Taxonomy (NCBI): domain Eukaryota; kingdom Metazoa; phylum Arthropoda; class Insecta; order Lepidoptera; family Erebidae; genus Diaphora; species Diaphora mendica. The sequence goes on from OX421330.1 coordinate 15,512,896, forward strand.
TTGTGAAGTTGTACTCGCATAATTGTAGTAAGACAAAACTTTTTAACATGTACCCATAATACATATGTTTCATACAGGCATTTTTTTCATCTTGCGGCGTACCCCTTTTGCTTTTTTTTGTGTTTAAATCCCGCCGAATACTTTTCCTTCGGATTTTTTCACGAAGAAAATTATTTGAATAAACAAAAAATCATGTAAACAAATTGAATCCTAGTGAATAATAACGAATTTGTAGTAGCAAAATTCAACATCCGCATGCGGCACAGTCGTCTGCCCTCACATGTCTGCCCGTTCGGGTAAGCACACTTAAGCATATTATGATAACTCAGTAAATGTTACATCTGAATAGCTCTAATATTTTGTCTCCTGTCCCAAACTCATGAAGCATTTTCGCAAACCTTGCATCATCATCATCAGCCTATCGCAGTCCACTGCTGGACATAGGCCTTGCCTTGCCTTTCCTTCACAAACCTTGCATATTTCCATACAAACTTTCATCCCCTATTGCTATTTTACCTTGATCTTAAAATTTTATTTATTTTATTATAAATTTAATTATTATCTTATTATTTTATGGAAGCCTTTATGGATAGCCTTCCTCGATAAATGGGCTATCTAATACCAAAATAAGTTTTCAAATTGGACCAGTAGTTCCTGAGATTAGCGCGTTCAAACAAATAAACAAACTCTTCAGCTATATTAGTATAGATGTATTTATTATACTCTTCTAAGATCTAATACTCATAATTAACAACACAATTATTTAGATAAAGATTAATATTACGCATTATGTTGATAAAAACTCTTTGGCAAATAACTCATTATTAGGTACCAACTCTTAGCGTCTTATACTCGTGATAACTTCTAAACGAAATGTCGGATTGGGATGAAACAAAAAGTATTTTACTTCTACATAAATACCCTTGATAACATAAAGCTTAATTTGGATAAGGATTAATATTACGATACACATTTAACGTAGTTTCTTTCTTCAGACGATTTAATAATTTTTTCGAACACAAAAGCGGTTATTGTGACTAAACCATGATAGTTAGATATATGCTCTCGCGGACTTTTTTGTAGATCTTAATGGGCCCTACAAACCCGTAATACATTATTTTGTTCTATTGTCAATAGTCTTTGCAGCGCACGCAAAAATAGGTTTTCGATTTCACACCTTGGGTTAGAAAATAGCAATTTTCTTACGGATTCCTAATTTTTTTGAAAATAAAATATAGCCTATAGCCTTCCTCGATAAATGGACTATCCAACACTGAAAGAATTTTTCAAATCGGACCAGTAGTTCCTGAGATTAGCGCGTTCAAACAAACAAACAAACAAACAAACTCTGCAGCTTTATAATATTAGTATAGATTATATTACTAAACGAGTCTGAAACATTGTCTCTTTGCTGCGTTTATATCGATTTTCGCGGTCATTCTTTAAACTGATATAACTTTTTTATTTATAAGCCGATTGAAATGAAACAGACACTAAATGTTAAGTGGAGTAAACCGCAACGTGTTAGTGAAACCCGTATTCAAAACGGTTAAGCCGTTTCTGATATTGGCGTGCACAAACGTACAGACAAACAGACAAAATTCTAAAAATCATTATTATGGGTTCTGTTCATCGAGATATAATGTATAGAGAAGACGCCACTCATTAGTGCTGTGCGGCGGTATTGTTCCATGCAATTGCGGCGCATGCGCCGCACTTCCTTCAGTCGCTTGCTAGCTACACTCTGATGAAGCGGTGGCTTAAGCGTGTGATTGTTTACATTTAAAAACGTTCTAAAACTCGTGAATTATGCCATTTTGTGTCTTGAGATATTGCACTAATAATACAAGGAATACGGAGAAAAACAAAGGAATAACTTTTCACCAGTAATTAACTAGATATAATTGTTTTAAAATTAAATACGAACAAAATATTTTAAGACGCCATTGTTGCCTCATTCGACATAAAGTACTTAGAGTAAAACATACAGAAGTGATATTTAGGTAGAATTAACTGACGTTAAATGCACAACGTATTTAACGTATTTAATTGGATAAGGAAAAATAAAATGTTGTTAAAAATAGCTTCGTAAATAACCCATAACATTTTTTTGCAATAATTATATTTAAATTATCATTAAAGTATAATTTAAAAATTGAATATTCGGCTTTTATATTTTATACCTCGATGAAATTCTACAAAAAAACTGAAACTGGTAAAGCTATTGAAGTACTATTTACTCAAAGTGAATTTCCTAATAAAGCTTCCTAGGTATAAAGCTATTTATCCGTTCTGCTTTCTTGTTTGGCGCTTACTCTATAAAAGCGAATCTTTGCAACAGTTCGTTGGCCAAAACGCGTAAGCGCCATGAAAATCTCGGCGCTTATGACATTTCGCTCGCGAGGAAACTACAGCTCGAATGCGATAGAGCGCTGCTTGTTAATACTGTTGGATTAGACTACTAATTATTGTTTGGCTGCGCTGCAGCGCTTTTTAGTTTTAATTCAAATATAAACGGAACATATAATTGGTTTTGAGTGGCTCCTCTCTAGTACGTAGTACGTAATATCTCGATGGTTCTGTTGCGTTCAAAGGTGCATGTACAGACAGCGAACATTAACGATTTTATTATCTGTAGGTATTGATGACACTAAACCCTAAAGTCTTGCTTCATTTACGGTCAGATAGACTTACCTACTATACATTTTTGATACAGGAATCATTGTTTCAGGGTTCAAACAATGATTGCTATTTAACCTATATTGCGAGTCTAAATTGCGATATAAAGGAGATCAGTAAAGAAAAGTATAGGTAACAGAATCAACAGAATACAATTAGTCTAGTCTATGCCTATTTTATTTAGTTCTGTCAGTTCGCTCCGACTAAATAAAATTTTAGTGATAATTTTAAATTACACCAAAAATAATATGGCATGCCATTATATAGCATTGCAGCTTTCTGATCGAATTCATTGGTGCCGATGTACGGGATTATGTTTCAAAAATATAAAGAGATTTTTCGCATCTTCTGTTATGAAAAAAGCAGTAAATTAAATTTAAATTAATAAATAAATAAATGCCTATGCCTCTTACGAAAGCCCAGACGAAGCCTCCTATATTTATTTTTCACGGCATATTAGCGAATAAAACACGGTGGGAAGATATAGGTAAAACGCATGGTATAACAATACAGGTATGACATTCCGAAAGCTACCCAGGGCGACGTCACTATCCAGTTACCACTTTATAGCCACCATGCCACATAACATGAAATTATGGAAACATTTTCAGTCACCATTCTATTTAAAAAATGTAAAATGCATTTCAATTGTTGTTTTGTGTATATAATGAAACAAAATATTTGAATTCAAATCTATACTAATATTATAAAGCTGCAGAGTTTGTTTGTTTGTTTGAACGCGCTAATCTCAGGAACTACTGGTCCGATTTGAAAAATTCTTTCAGTGTTGAATAGTCCATTTATCGAGGAAGGCTATATTTTATTTTCAAAAAATTAGGGATCCGTAAAAAAATTGCTATTTCGTAACCTAAGGTGTGAAATCGAAAACCTATTTTTGCGTGCGCTGCAATAACTATTGACAATAGAACAAAATAATGTATTACGGGTTTGTAGGTCTCATTAAGATCTACAAAAAAGTCCGCGAGAGCATATATCTAACTATCATGGTTTAGTTACAATAACCGCTTTTGTGTTCAAAAAAATTATTAAATCGTCTGAAGGAAGAAATTACGATAAATGTGTATCGTAATATTAATCCTTATCCAAATTAAGCATTATGTTATCAAGGGTATTTATGTAGAAGTAAAATACTTTTTGTTTCATCCCAATCGGACATTTCGTTTAGAAGTTATCACGAGTATAAGACGCTAAGAGTTGGTACCTAATAAATAATGAGTTATTATTATTATTTTTACGGGAATTAACGCGATCACTATTTCAAGGTACTACATACCTCTGTTTTGCCTGACGTTTCGACCAGGTTGCACTGGCCGTGGTCACAGGCTGACTGGCTCAGCGGCGCACGCCCTCCGTCGTCGAATCCGTGAAGTCGAAGGTTCTTCATCCACCCGCACATTTTCGATATTATTGATATTTTTGTTTCGCCATGTACCGTCACATACCACACTAACAGGGTCCCTATTCTGTAAGCAAACCGATGTGTTCCTATTCTGGTGTTTATCCGACTGCGCAGAAAAGCGAGGTGGTATGTTTTTTAACACTGGATTCCACGCTGTACATAATTTAAAACCATCTTCCCGATTGAAAGTTTTATGCTTTGTAATCTCAATCGCTTCACGTACAACTCTTGAATAAAAGTGACGTTCGGTGGAGAGGACTTGCGTGCGGTGAAATTCAATCCAGTGGTTGATGCCTGCATCGAGTGCATGTTCTGCAATCGCCGATTTGCTCGTCTGTCGGTTCTTCACAGCAGCGATATGTTCTTTGACCCTTTCAGCAATAGTCCGTTTCGTTTGGCCTATGTAGGAACTTCCGCAGCTGCAGTCTATTTTATAAACACCCGGAGTTTGTAGTGGCAATATATCCTTCGGTGTGCCGACGATGTTGTGAACCTTTATGCCTGGTGTGTATACTGTCGGAATGGAGTATTTCTTTAACACGGACCCGATCTTATCCGTAACTCCCTTGACATAAGGCATATAGGCTGGTTGCCTGTTCACTTCTGGATACTTGCGTCTTATTTTCGGTTGCTTCCGTCCTCCATTCACTTGATATCCGTTACCTTTGAGTACCTCCTGAACATGTTCTAGCTCCCGTTCTAAATGTTCAGGGTCACAGAGATCGTAAGCTCTGTTCTTGAGTGAAGTCATAACAGATTGTAAGTGCCGGGGGTGATGATGAGACGTGGCGTGTAGGTATCTATCCGTATGAGTAGGCTTACGGTACACACAGTGTGACAAGGACCCATCTGATCTCACGGTTACTTTAACATCCAAGAACGACAACGACCTATCCGTCTCCATTTCATATGTAAACCTTATTTTAGGGTAATTAGAGTTAAGATGTTGTATATATTGATCTACTTCTTGTTTATTTCCTTTAACGATACTGAAGATGTCATCCACGTATCGCTTCCACAGCTTAACGGTATTCGGGCCGAGACTTAGAGCCTTCTCTTCAAAATGTTCCATCCAGATGTTGGCAAGTACTGGGGCTACAGGACTTCCCATCGCGACACCATCAATCTGGAGGTAATGTTGACCTTGGAAAAGAAAATAAATGCCATCTAAACAGTGTTCAAGTAGATCTATATAGTTGAACGGCAGTTCGTTGTCTCTCAGCAGGTCTTTTACGACGTTTAAGCACTCTTTTATTGGAACATTGGTGAAAAGCGACTCCACGTCAAAGCTCACCATGACGTAATCCGGTTCCAACGTGAGATCTTTTATGATTTGTATGAAGTGCCGTGAGTCTTTCACAAAAGACGGTGTTTTGCCTACAAGTGGTTGCAATACTGAAGCCGTGCTTTGCAAGATCGTAAGTAGGAGAAGCAATTTGACTTACAATGGGCCGCAGCGGCACGTCAGGCTTGTGTATCTTAGGCAGACCATATAATTTCGGTGGCTGGTGTGACTTTGGTTTGTACAGTCTGTTGTACTCGTCTTCTGAAAATAGGTCCTCATTATCCCGGATTAGAGATCGTATTTTACGCGTTACTCTGGCTGTAGGGTTGTATGTTACCGGTTTGTATACCTTATTATCACTCAACAGTTCGAGTATTTTATTTTGGTAATCAGTTGTATTCATCACTACGGTGGCGTTTCCCTTGTCGGCCTTAAGCACTAAAATATCCTGGTTATCCCTAATGTTTTTTAATGCTTGACGCTCTTCCATAGTGATATTACTAGCCGGAAGCTTTGACCGACGTAATATTACCGCGACGTCCTGTCTAAGGATATCAGCATCACCGGGCGGTACTTTGTTCCGTGCAATCGATTCCTCAACGCTACTGATTACATTCTCAAACGGTATTCGTTTAGGCGTTGGAGCGAAGTTCATACCTTTAGCCAAGATGTTCATTGTAATGTTATCTAAACTCACGTTCGATAAGTTTACAACGGTGTCCTTCGATCGGTCGGGTACCACGGGTGACGCTTTGTTTTCTGTATACCGCCGATTATATTCCTTCGAGAACTTTCGATCAAAGCTTGCACTACATAACTCGAAGGTACGACTCGCTTGTAAAAACGTAACCCGGTCACACAAATCATAGTCCGATTGAGATAGATTAACACTACACTTTAATTGTAACGCATATAACTCCCTCTGTATACACTCCAAATCACTGTTTGTTTTGAATTAATTGTCTCAGGAGGCGTTCACTCGCGTTTTTTAGAATTTTACGTGAAAATGCGATATCACTACGCGGTTTTATTCGAACACACGAAGGTAATAAGTCCCAATCGCGACACTTCACAAGAAATATCAACGATGTTTCCATTCGCGCCCGTTTTTTACGTAAAAATTCTAGATGACACACTTGTTTTGCAATTTCCGACCCGTAGCGGTTTGCTATACTAACTTTTAAACTTTCGCGTTCCATGATATAATTATTATTATTTTTACGGGAATTAACGCGATCACTATTTCATTCCCGTTAATTCCCGTAAAAATAATAATAATTATATCATGGAACGCGAAAGTTTAAAAGTTAGTAAATAATGAGTTATTTGCCAAAGAGTTTTTAACATAATACCTAATATTAATCTTTATCCAAATAAATGTGTTGTTGATTAGGAGTATTGGATCTTAGAAGAGTATAATAAATGCATCTATACTAATATATAAAGCTGAAGAGTTTGTTTGTTTTTTTGAACGCGCTAATCTCAGGAACTACTGTTCCAATTTAAAAAACTATTTCAGTGTTAGGTAGCCCATTTATCGAGGAAGGCTATCATCACGCTAAGACCAATAGGAGCGGAGCACCAATGAAGAATGTTTCAAAAACGGGAGAAAATTATCACGCTACGGGCAATAGGAGACGCAAACGACGTTGCGTGGGTCAGCTAGTATATGATAACGTAAAACTTTATTCTTCTATCGTATTCACAAAGGGAATAATGGTGGTTGGGGAGTTATTATTTCACACTACTGGTAACAATGAACCAGCATAGTGATGATGACGTCATCTCGTCCTCTATGTATCTCGGAATGCCATACCTGTATTTTTATACCATAGGTAAAACTATATTGAGGGTGACTGGCAGAAGAGTCGTAACCGTAGATCTAAGGAACCATGGCAACAGTCCACATTGCGATCATAAATATGTAGATCAGGCACACGATGTTCTGAAATGGTTTGACAAATTGAAAGTAATGCAAGCCAGTCTAATTGGACACTGTATTGGTGGTAGAATAGCAATGTGTGTCGCTTTAATGGCGGTATGTTTATAACTATGTATGTATTTGACTGAATGGATAGCGACGATAGCGTAGTGGTTAAAGCGGTCACCTCGTCGATTGTTATTGCGGTGAGTGTTGCGAGTTCGATACCCATACAATACAACACTTTGAGTGATCCAAAAATTGTTTTTCTGAATCAATGTTCTTTGTACAGTACGAAATCCCAATGAAAAACTGCTACGTTTCGGGTACCTACCTTTATTATGGTAAAAAGCAAATTTTCCTGTAAGATTATAAAGGGGCAATCTGGTTCGGTCGATTTGCCAATTAAAGTTTGCCCGCTAATATTTTAAATTGAATTATAAGTAAATTATTAAATTGTGGTAAAAAACTAATTATTATTTACTAGCTTTTACACGCGGCTTCGCTCACGCAGACTTTCATCCCCTGATTTACTGCCTTAGGGGTGGAATTTCAAAAAATCCTTTCTTAGTGCTTACTTACGTTAGTTCTTTAGAACCTACATGCAAAATTTCAGGATTCTAGCTTCAGCGGTTTGGGCTGTGCGTTGATCTCTGGGTATGTCAGTCAGTCACATTACTCTTTTATATATATAGAAGATAGATTAAAAGAAACAAACTGTAGGTATACTTTAGAACAATAATAATTACACTACATACAATTTCTTCTAACAATGTTTCTTATTTCTTTTCAGCCTCGCAAAGTTGCCGGGCTATTGGTAGTGGATATTTCTCCATTATCGACCCCGACTAGTTTCGTAACGTATATGCCGAAAATATTAACATCTATGGCATCAGTTGACTTCAAAAACGTGAACAAAATAAGTGCAGCTAAGTTAGAAGCCAGAAAACAGCTTAAGAAGACTGTTACAGACGAATTCTTGCGAACGATATCTTGTCCAATGTTAGATTTAAAGTAGACGGCACTATAGGTTGGATTTGTAACGTAGATATGTTGTTAAAAGACTATAGATATTGGACTACCTACCTTTCCAAAAGTTTTAGGCAATCTAACATACAAATGACCAACGCTATTCCTTGGCGGACAGTTATCAGAATTCATTCCGTAAGTCAAGTAATGTATTTTAATACGCCTATGATAAATTTTTACTCAAACAGTAGAACCACAACTTTTTACTATTTTTCAAGGGACACTGAGCATTTTGTTTGATCGGCAATCACTTACTTGTTTTAGTATCAAAATTAAAGAATACGACTGTAGGTAGCAGTCATAACTCCTAGAAAATATAGTTTGAAGCATTGGTATATTAAAAATCTCGTTTGCCACGTTCAAAGGGCATGATTCTCTAATCATTTGACAAATTATAAAATATTTTTATGTAAGCATTCCTCTGTGGGAGTGACTTCGTGAACAGGGACGGAAGTGTGTTAGGTATATAATGGCGGGAAAGCGAACGTTATTTGATTTCACCGATGAGGACAATCGATGCTGATGTCAGTATTACACATAATTTGCAACTACTGAAGGTTCTCTTTCTCTTGTTTTGGCGTGATAACGTCTTATAAATCAATGAACGCCGGCTGCACACACGAAAAAGCATGACTCATTGTCACGTTCCGCCTTAGCCGAGCGTGCGATAGAGAGGCACGAACGACCTGAGCGTTCGGCTTGTGATGCACATTTTTCATCAATGTTTTCTTATCACGTAAAATTATTTTCTGTAAACCGACTTTACGGATAACTGTTTTCTTTTACCGCATTTTATTTTTATTTTTACATTTTCTCTTACAGAGCTGATGAATTAAATGATGTCCGAACATTATTTCCGAGTGCAGTGATTACTAACACCATTGGACACCATGTCCAAGTGGAAGACCCGAAAAATTTCTACAAATGACCGTTTCTTTCTTAAAAAGACATCGCTTTATCGGTTCACCAATCATTGTTTTGCTTACCTGATTATGTACCGTTTCAGTTCTCTAGTCTAGTGTATTATCTATGGTTTTAGTTAACACGGACAGCAACGGACGAATAGGTGCGAAAAAAGCGCGGGTAACTGCAAACTTGGTTTTCCTTACCTTTTATTATATAAAATAAAACTCGACATTGGCTAAATACACAAATCGTGTGAAGCCAAAGAAAAAAAGAAAAAAAAAACGGACGAATATCCGGCTTTTAAATTAGGTTCCGGATTTCCGATGCTGGAAATAATGGCACACGTATCTAGTATCTACCTCAATATCTTTGATTATTTATATGTCTAGATAGAGCATCGCGATACAAAAGAACAAAATTAAATGACACAACTTTTCGATATTTGTGTGCGTGACAGGTACATCTTACACTCGCCTCATGTCATTCTAAATTTCCTAGTGTGAGTGCGTAAATGATACCAGTTGTTAAGTTTTTTTTGTGAAAATGGGGAAACAATTATAATAGTGTTGAATAACTTTTCTATCTAGAAAAATATGCTAGGAAAACAAAATGTGATACAACCTAATAATATGTCTCGTGTTTTTTTTATTATTTACTAGCTGCGCCCGCGACTTCGTCCGTGTGGAACAGTGACTTTGGGTAGCAGATTTAATTATTAAGGCTAATATTATTTTAAAAATAGACACACTTTTCACTGTTAAAAACATATTTAAGTATTTATATAAGTACATAAAATAAAAAGTATTTTGTATGAGCTTATTTCGACATTCGACATGGCCAAGGCTTTCAACCTGTTCTTGCACCGTTCGCTTCTCTCCGACCTCTAAGCATTCGGTCTGCCTCCTAGAGTCGTCTCTAGATTGACTCTTTTCTTCATCAGCGCCTTCGCATTCGGGTTCTTTGCGACGGACGGCGCGGCCTCTGTTTTTCTGGAGGTAAACGCTAGCGTACCTCAGAATTCGGTCCTGTCGCCCAAGATGTTTCTTCTGCATGTCAATGACATATTAGCCCTTGGCAATATACATTGCTATGCAGACGGTAGCACAGTGCATGGGCGATATTATGGATACCCTGCAGCCAAGATAGTAGACGTTGAGGAAAATGGATAGGAGCTTGTCGCTGAGCTTGACCGGGTTTTGAACCGCATTTAACAATGGGGTGATGAGAATCTGGTCCAGTTCAACGTTAAGAAAACACAGGTGTGCCCGTTCTCTACCAAAAAGTCTCCGTTTCTTCCCCTCCCCACTTTTCAGAGCACTCAACTGCCACTACGGGATAAGCTCGGTGTCCTAGGCATGGATATTTGCCGAGACCTCAACCCACGGGAGTACATCGAGGGCACCACTAAGGCAGCCTGAACAGGGTGAGACGGTTTTTCGCGCCCGAGCATTTGTGACTCCTTTATAAGACCCAGGTACGCTCGTCCGTACTGTTCTCATCTTTGGGATGGATCTAGGCATTCATTTTCTCGATCTTTTGCAGCGGCAATCAGTCCGCATTATCAACAGTCCCAATACTACCGATTCCTTTGAGCCTCTGCAGTTGCGGAGAGATATCGCCTCTATGGCAGTCCTCTACCGCTTTACCATGGAGAGTGTTCTGAAGCGTTCTTCCAACTGATCCCACCTTCTCCCTTCCTCTACAGAACAACACGTGCTGGTCTTGGAAGTCACCGCCTCAGTCTTAGAAATACGCTCTCGAACCAAACGGTTTGATTCTGCATTGTCTGCTTTCACAGCGAGTATGGTTGCCTCCACTGTTGGATTCTGCTTGAGTTTTCCCTCAGTCTGCGCAAATTCTCAATTTTTTCAATTTTAAAATACTACGTTTTTGATTTGCCATCCTTTGTCAAAATATAGTGATTTAGCTGATTTGATACACGCGATTGTGCTGCCCATTTGAAAAACATGTTTTTTTTAAATGAACTGCAACTTTAACCGTCTATCTTTGGACTTTGATAATTGGTAGTGCAAAAGTTGTTTTCAGCGGAAACTGCATTCTTTTAAATTGAAATTGCAAATAAGTTTGAATTATTGGAATACGGGGAATTGAAACATTTTCTTTTACAATGTTGTACCCCAGATGTGTATTTTGTAGTCGTGTACCATTACATAGCTTTGTCGCTCAAGATTTCTTATTAATAGGACTGGAACATTAACTTTCAGTCTTAACTTATGGGAAGGCGCTCCTGATAATTCTAAAGATTTAAAAATCTTATGCATAAGCTATGTTATGACTGGTTCAGTTTCCCTTGCATTGTTTCCTGAGAGGTATTCGTTAACATCTTCCTCCACGTCTGACATGATCCGTTAGTTTATTTGATAACTGTCTCATTAGTCGGCGGATCAGAATAGATATTATTTTGAGATCATGTGTGCTATCATATACCAGAACTCACGTCTCAGTGTAATCATGTCGTTACTGTCATTTGGCATACAATCATCTCCTATTTTTAGAAGAGCATTTGCATATTGACACTGCTCATAAATCATTGTGAAGTTGTACTCGCATAATTGTAGTAAGACAAATTTTTTTAACATGTACCCATAATACATATGTTTCATACAGGCATTTATTTCATCTTGCGGCGTACCCCTTTTGCTTTTTTTTGTGTTTAAATCCCTCCGGATACTTTTCCTTCGGATTTTTTCCACAGACGACTGTGCCGCATGCGGCACAGTCGTCTGCCTTCACATGTCTGCCCGTTCGGGTAAGCACACTTAAGCATATTATGATAACTCAGTAAATGTTACATCTGAATAGCTCTAATATTTTGTCTCCTGTCCCAAACTCATGAAGCATTTTCGCAAACCTTGCATCATCATCATCAGCCTATCGCAGTCCACTGCTGGACATAGGCCTTGCCTTGCCTTTCCTTCACAAACCTTGCATATTTCCATACAAATTTTCATCCCTTATTGCTATTTTACCTTGATCTTAAAATTTTATTTATTTTATTATAAATTTAATTATTATCTTATTATTTTATGGAAGCCTTTATGGATAGCCTTCTTCGATAAATGGGCTATCTAACACTGAAATAAGTTTTCAAATTGGACCAGTAGTTCCTGAGATTAGCGCGTTCAAACAAATAAACAAACTCTTCAGCTTTATATATTAGTATAGATGTATTTATTATACTCTTCTAAGATCTAATACTCATAATTAACAACACAATTATTTAGATAAAGATTAATATTACGCATTATGTTGATAAAAACTCTTTGGCAAATAACTCATTATTAGGTACCGAAATGTCGGATTGGGATGAAACAAAAAGTATTTTACTTCTACATAAATACCCTTGATAACATAAAGCTTAATTTGGATAAGGATTAATATTACGATACACATTTAACGTAGTTTCTTTCTTCAGACGATTTAATAATTTTTTCGAACACAAAAGCGGTTATTGTGACTAAACCATGATAGTTAGATATATGCTCTCGCGGACTTTTTTGTAGATCTTAATGGGCCCTACAAACCCGTAATACATTATTTTGTTCTATTGTCAATAGTCTTTGCAGCGCACGCAAAAATAGGTTTTCGATTTCACACCTTGGGTTAGAAAATAGCAATTTTCTTACGGATTCCTAATTTTTTTGAAAATAAAATATAGCCTATAGCCTTCCTCGATAAATGGACTATCCAACACTGAAAGAATTTTTCAAATCGGACCAGTAGTTCCTGAGATTAGCGCGTTCAAACAAACAAACAAACAAACAAACTCTGCAGCTTTATAATATTAGTATAGATTAAGGGGCGCGTCCCTAAAAACGCGCGAAAAGGCACTTGCAGTTTTGCAAAACACAAACAACTCAATTCATATTTGACACTAAAAAAAATATTTCAGTAGTTTAATAAATCAGTCTACCAATCTACCGAGTGACATTTATGAAATAATTCTTTATTTTTGTGAAAAAAAGCCTTAACAACGATCAAAATCATCGAAATCGACCTTTTTAATTAGCACACTCTGCCCTATTTCGTGCTCTATTTTAAATGTTTTTTTTTGTTATTTCGCGAGAAAAAACTATGGAGAAAAGATTTACCGGTTTAGTTTTTTATTAATTCTCACCAAAAAGCCATAATCTAAGGCTAAACATCATTCATTTTTAGCGACAAAAGTTCCATACATTTTAGTACGTAGATATCGTCTCCCGTAAATTGCAATAAATAAGTTTTATCGCGCTCAAAAAATTCAGTGCCCGCCGAATATTCAAGGTGACACCACGTCCGTTTGTAGTTCGCACTGAGCTCCATAATACGTAAATGACAAGTTTTAGGGTGGGTTGCCAGTGAGTGTCGAATTGTAACTGTTAATTTGTATTCTTGAATTTAATTTAATTTTTTTAAAGAATAATTTCAAAGAAACATAATAGTATTTTTAATTAACACAGAACTTATTTTTATGTTTTTTTTAACTTGCTATGTATGTATATATCTAACTATATTTGTTAAGACGGAATCTTGCAACTCAATTTTGCAGATATCTTCAACCGATTGTGTTGAATTTTTGTAGGCATATGTATATAGCGTGACAATGCTTTAATATGATGACATGGAGCTGATCTGATGTTAAAGCTGGAAGGTGGTCATAGGAACTTTGTAACGACGGAATCTATCGAGTTTGGAGTCGTTTGATTTGTCTTGACGAGTACTTTGAATGCACTTTGACAGACCGAGACACTTTGAGAAATTGTTTTTAAAAAAGTAAAAAAAAATTTTTTTTAATTATTTCTGTTAGAATTGAATAACTACTACTGAAATAATGAAAGACCTTAAAATTACAGTTTTATTTTTGACTGCATGGTTAGTCTAGTGGTTTAAGCGGTTGCCTCGCCGCTTCCTACTGTATCAGGTGTTGTGGGTTCAAATCCCACATGGGACAACACTGTGTGATCCACGAATTGTTGTTCTGAGTCTGGGTGTCCATTGTGTCCGTTTCATGTATGTTTGTAAAGTCCCCCGCGACACAGGATTTATTGGATATATACGGAAGTTGTCTTTTTTGAAAAAAAAACTAGCTGAACCCCACGGTCTTACCCGCGATACTACACCAACCGCGGTTACTCCTTATATCATCAGCTACCTATCAGTAAAAATCCCGTCAAAATCGCTCCAGCCGTTCCAGAGATTAGCCGGCACAAACAAACAGACAGACAGACAAAAATTGTAAAAAAGGGTCCCATCTACACTTTACGTCATTTCCATTATTATTCTTCCCTTAAGTTCGAATTTAATCAATTGGTGAATTGTAAAATAATAGATGCCCTATCCCTTATAACTTATAAGTACGTAAGTAAGATTTATGTAGTAAAATTTTATCAATATGAGCAATAAAAGCGTTCAAAATTTATAATTTTAAGAAACATTATGTTCCATTAACATAACATATATCATACAAATTTTATTTCATAACATAGCATTAAAATCCGTTGATTACTGTAAAAGATCTAAGCTGACAGATAGCGCGAGCGACTTAATTTTATACTGTGTAAAAATATATTATTTGTCCATGAAATGAATTAAAAATGAATAGGTACACTTGAACCCCATTCTCGGCCGTTGACGAGTTACTTAAAGCAGGCGGGCTTTCCGATATGACTAAGATACATTGCGTGCTTTGTAGGACATTCTAAACATTCTTCAAAGGCGAACAGTTAATGAATATGTAACTAGAAGAAAAAACCGAAAGTAAATTTATTAGTTGCCAGGGTTAGTATGCAACAGTGGCCGATGCGTTTGTGTGCATGTAAAATATGAATGTGGGTGTTCAATCACAAATTCCCACGCTCAAGGACTACAGTCTTAACATTAGCAGTGGACTGTTACAGGCTGTTGGTGATGATTAAAAATATGTCGTACTAGATATTAATTTTGGTCTGGTATTGTAAAAGCAGCACTTAACGATTTTTTAACCTTTTAAAATATGTAAGATATATAATTAGCCCATCTAATTGTCTTTTTGACCAACATTAAAAAAGAAGAAAGGTAAGAAAAAAAATTGTTTACATTAAGTCTTCAATTTGCATTAAGTATGTGCGCGACAAATTAACGAATAACTCAATATTCCCGTATGGTCCCATTTAAATTTGGTCCCGATTGAAATCGGTTTTTTTTTGTTAAAATTTGTGATTATTTTGTGTTACATTTAGGACACCTTCAAGATAGCTCAGTATTTATATTATGGGGATTAGACCTTGGGCTTTCAGTTTTATTAGATTTACAATTAGCTATTTTTTTTTATCTGAATGAGATCTGACGAGTAGTTTTTAAGTTAAATTTTCTCAATTCTTATCTGTTGATAAGAACATTCGAAGATATACTTGTTTTGAAATAATAAAAACTGGACTTGAAAATGCATGACTGCACGGTTGGTCTAGTGGTTTAAGTTGTCGCCACGCCGCTTTCTATTGCGCCAGGTGTTGTGGGTTCAAATCCTAAATAGGACAACACTTTGTGTGATCCACAAATTGTAGTTCTGAGTCTGGGTGTTTTTTGTGATGTATATTCGTAATGTGGGAGTTGTTTTTTTTAAAACAGAGAGGAGCTCATATCTAGTAAGTATGCCTAAAAACCCTTAAACGATGCCTGTTGGATTTCGAACGTCATTGTACTGGCAACATTTTGATTGTCTCTGGTTCGGGTTTGACGTTTGAGGTAATATGTAAAAAAGGGTGATAGAACGCGTGTTGAAATGGCCGGTGCCGTAATTTATTGATTGTTAATTTTGTAGTACTCGTATAGTTTCCGCGTGAGATGGATAACATCGTGAGGTTTGTTGAGCTAGGGTACTTGTGGGCTCGCCGCCCAACGTGAGACGAAGTTAATATCGAAAAGTGTTGAGAACGTTTTTGATCGGTCAGTCGCGTGTGACCAGTTGCCGTTATTTGTGATTAGACTCGCGAGAATTGTAATACGTGATAGGCGCGTCCCGAACTAAAACGAGTGTATTGTAATTCGAATATCTGTGAAAAGTTGATTATTGAGACTAATTCGGATACCTTGAGAAATAACCAGCACCTGGAAGCAATGTTTGTGTGAAGACGCAATAGCAGTGAAGATTCTACCCAAGAGCTCTTGGACGCCGAGAACATAGAAGACACACACTCCAGTAAGTGCTTTAGATGACTTTAATTTAGATTAAGAACACGGTGACACAGGCCTTGGGTCATTCTTCTTGCCAGTGGTATTAGTAGTGATTGTATATCCATCTATGGGCCCGTGGGTATTATAAACTTCACTAGGTGATCACTGCCTTGGCAAGAGGATTGATCAATGCCCATAGTGACATTTTACAAAAACGGTGCGGCGGCCATATTTGATTCAAAAAATTACATGAAATTAATACTCAGCATACCTAAAAACACCTTACACGATACCCATAGTGTCATTTTACAAAAATGATGCGGCGGCCATATTGAATTACAAAAATGAATTGAAATTCTTAGCGTATATACATGAAGTATTTTATACAACACAACTCCACCTGCCACATTTTATCAGGGAGTTTTGACTACATAAACTAGCAACACCCAAAATGGCGACTACAATAATTATTTATTTTAGAAATTATTTAATGGCTTTGTTTGCTGTTATAGATACATATCAATGGTACTTAACGATAATGGGTAACTTTCTTTGATAATTTAGATCGTACTCTGTAATTTCTACACACTTATATCCACGAAGCAAATACAAAGAGGAGATGGCATAAGCGCATAGGTCCCGTGACAAAATACAGGTCCCGACGTCATCGCAGTTATCGCGACTTACAAATTAGACTGTCAACGTCAATGTTCTAGAACTTTATCGAAAAATCGCAATCCTTGAATATTCTCGGTACAATTAAGTGAAAGATGAAGTGTTGTGTTTTATCTTGTACAAATAACTTGAATAGACGTTCTAGTGCCATGAATGGCATAATATTTCATTTGTAAGTAATTTTATACTTAATTTCTTAAAATAGTTCTAGAAAAATCTCTCAGTGTGTTGTTGAAATATAGTTAAATCTATTCGCCACTAGATGGAAAAACTTTGTGTGATGGGAAATAAAAATACAAAGGTTCGTAGAGCTGAGTATTTATAAAATAAATCATAAAAAAATATTGAAATATGTTCTGCATTCTTGCCTAAAGAATTTTTAATCGAAAAAGTATTATTTTTTGTATTTTTTGTAATCATTTTGTGAACACTGACGTCTATCGTCAACTAGGAAAACAAACATCAACAGAACAAAGAGACAGGGTCGTAATTAGAATTAAATTTTTTATCTATATTCAAATTATATCTATATTAATTTAGAATTTAAAGTACTTGAAAATGAAACAAATTTTACTTATACTGATTATTTGATAGGTTTTCTAATTAACTAAAATTCTATCCCAGGAATCCCAGGAAAATTAAACTTTCTCGGAACCCACAACGAAATTAATCAAACGAAAACTGAAGAATTTGAAAATATAATAAACGAAAAACTAATTTGTAGAAACATTTTTTTTTGTATTATACTCCTACCTGTATGTTATTGTTCTCTTTATTGTATGTGTTTGTTGTTGTACTATATTTCTTTGTTTTTGTTCTCTCTCTTTAATATATATGTTACCGTCAGATTGTCAAAACCGTTAGATTGTAATCTATCTCGCGAGATTGTAAAATGGTAGCTACGAATCGCAAGTCCCGCGCTAATTGGTTGAACAGCATATGTCCCCGCGCCGCCATATTTGTTTGTTAATTTGTCTTTGATGCCAAATGTAAAGTATTTCTGTGATTGTAAATTGATTTCATGTTGAAAATACCTCACAGCTTTAGGATTAGTTATATAAAGTTGCTGTGGCAGAAAAAATAATTTGTGATTAATCAAAGAAGTAATAACCTAAACTATCTCTATGGGCATTGATCGGCCTACTATAAAACCGAACAATCAGGGAAAGTTGACAATTTGACGCGCGTAAGTAGTATATCACATCGATAGTTGGCAATCTCGCTAGGTAGATTATAATCTAACGGTTTTTATAATCTTACGGTGACATATTTAAATAAGTAATAAATCAAATACATCACCAAGGTTACGGGGAAGATATAAAGAACACACAAACTTTCACTTTTATACTATACTAGCTGACCCACGCAACTTCGTTTACGTCTCCTATTTCCCGTAGCGTAATAATTTTCCCCCGTTTTCACAACATTCTTCATTGGTCACTCCTATTGGTCTAAGCGTGATGATATATAGCCTTCCTCGATAAATGGGCTATCTAACACTGAAACATTTTTTTTTGAAAAAAAAAAAAAAGTTTCACATTTTTTTTTCAAATCGGACCAGTAGTTCCTGAGATTAGCGCGTTCAAACAAACAAACTCTTACGCTTCATATATTAGTATAGAATATATTAGTATAGATGTTATGTACGATGTTTCTTACTAATAATATTTTTGCGATACATACATCAAAATGATTTACAAAATTGACTTTAAAAAAATAACTACCTGATAAGAAAATTCTGAGTACGTCCCTGTATGTCCCTTACATCGTACGCTTAGTGTCAAATAGCTAAACTACATAGCAACATCAACATGTAACGATGCAAGTAGTTTTGCTATTGATTGGTAGATGGCAAAGGGCAAAGTAACCCCCCCTCACCCCCGCAAATTGTCACGCTTTATTTCATACAAAAATTTCATTAGGGCATTACTTAGTCCTTTCCAATCAGGGTTTCGACCGGGCCATAGCACAGCTTCTGCTCTTCTTAAAGTGACTGGCGACATTAAGGTGGGGATGGAGAGTACCAAGGTTACAACCGTGGTACTGGTTGACTTTTCTAACGCCTTCAATACCGTCAGTCATGAACTCCTCCTAGCTATCCTATCCTTTTTCTCGGTCTCTCAAGAAGCACTGGACTGGTTTTCCTCTTACCTTCGAGATCGTCAGCAATCTGTCAGAGTAGAAGATTCTTCTTCTGGCTGGCGGAGTCTTGATGCAGGCGTTCCTCAAGGCGGTATTCTTTCACCTCTCTTATTTTCCATCTTTATTAACCTTATTACCCTTAGACTTCAGTGCTCCTATCATCTATACGCCGATGACTTACAGTTATACCATCAAACTGAGTTGTGCAATGTATCGTCCGCGGTTTCGGCCGTTAATAGTGACCTGGCAGCCATTAAATACTGGTCGGATATGTTTGGTGTATCGGTAAATCCGAATAAATGTCAGGCTATTATCGTCGGGAGTAACCGTAGTATAAACCAGATCGACCTTGCTTCACTTCCACCACTCACTTATGATGGCATGGTCATTCCATACACTGATAGTGTAAAAGACCTAGGACTGTATATTGACACGACTCTTAGCTGGCGAAAACAAGTCGCATCTGTGTGCCAGAAAGTCACAGGTTCCCTGCGGGCCCTCCATAGACTAAAGAACTTCCTTCCTTCCGAAACCAAGGCAATGCTTGTTCAGACCCTAATATTTCCTATAATTGACTATGGTGATATGTGCTACTTTGACCTGAATGCAGATCTGCTCAATAAACTCGACCGTCTTCTCAACAATTGCATTCGATTCGTTTTCAATTTACGTAAATATGATCACGTGTCTCAGCATCGCTCCCGTTTGAAATGGCTCCCAATTCGCCAACGGAGACAGATACGAGCATTAACCACTCTATATTGTTTACTCTCATCTCCAAGTTCTCCTTCCTACTTAACTAGTCAATTACAATATTTAGGTACAAATCATGTCAGAAACCTTAGATCTTCAAACAACCTACTTCTCCACTGTCCCACTCACCGCTCTGATTTTGTACATTCTACTTTCTTGGTACAATCTATTCTGTTATGGAACGCGCTCCCTCTCGAGATCAGGAAGGCAAAAACTCGACAAACATTCAAATTTCTAGTGCGGAAACATTTTATAAACACTTCATTAGATCCACCTTAATTTTATACTCTCCCCTCCTAGAATTTGTATTATATGTATTTATGTATGTAAATGTATGAATATATGTATTATGTAATTTATGTATATTATTTTCTGTATATTTATTATATGTATGATATCCTTCAAAATTTCATTTATAATTTCTGTGCATCTACCATGATTGGCTCTGCATCACCCTAAGGTCGACTGTTAGAGAATGCCTACGGCATTAAGTCCGCCTTTGTACTTTGTGCATAAAGAATAAATAAAAAAAAATAAATAAAAAAAAATAACATACAGGTAGGAGTATAATACAAAAAAAAATGTTTCTACAAATTAGTTTTTCGTTTATTATATTTTCAAATTCTTCAGTTTTCGTTTGATTAATTTCGTTGTGGGTTCCGAGAAAGTTTAATTTTCCTGGGATTCCTGGGATAGAATTTTAGTTAATTAGAAAACCTATCAAATAATCAGTATAAGTAAAATTTGTTTCATTTTCAAGTACTTTAAATTCTAAATTAATATAGATATAATTTGAATATAGATAAAAAATTTAATTCTAATTACGACCCTGTCTCTTTGTTCTGTTGATGTTTGTTTTCCTAGTTGACGATAGACGTCAGTGTTCACAAAATGATTACAAAAAATACAAAAAATAATACTTTTTCGATTAAAAATTCTTTAGGCAAGAATGCAGAACATATTTCAATATTTTTTTATGATTTATTTTATAAATACTCAGCTCTACGAACCTTTGTATTTTTATTTCCCATCACACAAAGTTTTTCCATCTAGTGGCGAATAGATTTAACTATATTTCAACAACACACTGAGAGATTTTTCTAGAACTATTTTAAGAAATTAAGTATAAAATTACTTACAAATGAAATATTATGCCATTCATGGCACTAGAATGTCTATTCAAGTTATTTGTACAAGATAAAACACAACACTTCATCTTTCACTTAATTGTACCGAGAATATTCAAGGATTGCGATTTTTCGATAAAGTTCTAGAACATTGACGTTGACAGTCTAATTTGTAAGTCGCGATAACTGCGATGACGTCGGGACCTGTATTTTGTCACGGGACCTATGCGCTTATGCCATCTCCTCTTTGTATTTGCTTCGTGGTTTCACCCTTGTTTCACCGAACACAGTTAAGTTTCGACTATCAGACAGCTAATTTTGACGTATCTTCCATGTCAAACAATCTGTCAGTTAAGCTATCCGGAACATCATAATTGTTTTTTTTAAAAATCAATGCAGGGCAATGCCCAAGTGTTATAAATGTGGTCAAGACCACTTAGGAGAGACTTGTTCTATAAATGACGATTTTGTTACTTGCTGTCTTTGCTCTGGGCAACACTTTGCTACAAGCAGAAAATGCCCTGAATTTTCGCGACAAAAATCCATAAAAGAAACAATGGCAAAAAATTGCATTTCGTATTCTGAAGCGGTAAAATTACACAAGCCAATAACCAAATCGTACGCAGATGTACTCACATCTATAGCGCCTCAGACTTATAATACTACTCTCTCTCACACTCAGAATTCTCCTTCTAATAATCAATTCCATAGAACCTCATACAAGAAAACAGTTTCAATAAAAAAAAACCCTCTTCAAATTAATAACACAGGTTATGATCGTGCAGCTCATGAAATATTAATCAAAGATTATAATACTCCATCTCCATCC
The DNA here is from genome assembly GCA_949125395.1 of Diaphora mendica. NCBI lineage: Eukaryota > Metazoa > Arthropoda > Insecta > Lepidoptera > Erebidae > Diaphora > Diaphora mendica. Next base: position 15,534,814 of record OX421330.1, read on the forward strand.
AATGGATGTGGGTATGGTAATTCTCCTCTTTCAGACATGTCTGTAAGAGAATTAATAATACATCTAATTAATACATTATCGCAATCCAGTACTCCTTTACCGTCCAACGTTGCTATTTCTCTATCAGATAGATTAATCCCAAATAATACCGATATTGGATCAAATCCCATCAGTAATACAGTGAAATTGCCGTAGTATCAACAGCCAGTATCAATAATATCCCTTGTTTCCCTTCGTATCCCTTTTCCTTTCCGACTTCAATTACATTGTTATTATTGCATTTTTTAATGTTCACGAAAACGCAAGACTTGTAGTTTCTGTATTAACAATGTACTCTGTGACTTGTAGCTTGAGTAATCATGTCACATGACAGTCATGACACATTACCCATTTCATCTTTCATTACATTCATGAATATCGCTTTTACAACCTATCTGATACCTATCCTATTTAAATTACGTTTTCCTAAAATCCACTGTTTTTTAATGTTGATAAATGATTTCCTAAGCTTTACTTGTTCTTGGCATAAGCACAAACCGTGCATTGCCATTCAATAAAAAAAAATAAAAAAAAAAACTGCTGATGTGTAAGCAGATACCTGAAACCTGGAACTGAATAGTTTTGATCTCTTTTAACATTAATCTATACAACTATACAAATAAATAAAATTGAAGTATCTGTTTGTAATTTCAAATTAAAAGTTTTTTTACTAAATGCACATGCAAGTAGGTATACTTTTTATTTTTATGTCTGTCTGTTTGTTTTTTCCGGCTAATCTCTGTAACAGCTGGACCGATTTTGAACTGACTTTCACGGGCAGATAACTGATTATTTATGGAGTAACTTAAGCTACTTTTTCTTAACTAGCTCCGCCCCGCGGCGCTAGCTCAGCTAGTTAATTCACTTATCTATATTCTATACATTATATATATAAATGATATTGCAGTGTCTATTTGTAATATTAAAATAAACGCTTTTTACTAAATGCATATCGACGGTTAACGGCCAAAAAGGGATAACCGCCATTCTACAAACTTTACAGGAGAGAGGTTTAAAGTTTAAAAAAAATCATAGAAAAAAAAAAATTGGGTCCACAGGCTTAAATTTATAACTAAATAGCTTTTGAAAGGTTCTCCATAAACTGGCATAATTAATTTTGTTGAATTCCATCTCGAAGTATCATTTACGGTCGCTTACCCTGAAATGACCCAGATTTGACAAACAGCAAAAACGTTCCAAGTGAATATAACATGGGATTCACTTCCAGCCTAAACGATGCAAATGCATTTCAGTATTTTCTAAAAACAAGAAAAAATGCATATTGTAATATTTCTTGTTTATCAGGCGGGGCCAATATAGCTTGAGTGGTTATTGGTTAGTAACAGATAGAGAAGAAAATTGTAATAAGTGATGAAATCTCATAATAATTGTTCAGCAGTTAAAGATTACTGATGATTTTTGCACTATTACTGAGGATTATAATAAAAACAAGGTGCTTTGAGACAAATAAACTTGTAATATTAATAAGTAATAATAAGTATTAAAAATTATAAATCTAATACAATCATAAAAAAAGTTTTTAACAATCCTTGTACAACATTTTTGTTCTAAGCTACAAATAGTAACTGCTTAGGCTTATGAATCAGTCTGAGCAAGTTAATGAAGTACACTTAATTATTATTAATAATAATAATAGTATTTATTTATTTATGTAATAATTCAATCATACATTAATTGAGATCAAAAAGTATTAAAATAATCATGACTACCCACGATAAGGTCTTGCCTAATGTGGGGACCACATTAGGCAAGCCTGTATCGTCCCTGACATTGGCAGGTATTTACTTTAATAGATAACTTAGCTAAAACGTTGTCACGCGTCATCGGCGCTCGCCTCCCACCGCTGAGCCGCTGTCCCTACCACCGCAGGGACACATAAAAGGACGAGCGCACTACAGCTCGACCTCTTTCGCCCGGCGTCTACCACGCCGGACGGCTGCGCTACCCTCTACGGGGGGTCGGCCTCTAAAGCCGACCCCAGCACTGCACTCTTTCGCCCGGCGTCTACCACGCCTGGTGGCTGGGCTGCCCGGCCTACGCCGGAGCCCCAGCACTACACCTCTTTCGGCCGGCGTCTACCACGCCAGTCGCCTGCGACGCCTCTACGGGGATCGGCCTCTAAAGCCGACCCAGGACTACACCTCTTCCTTTTCTCATCGCAGCAAACCAAGTTAAGTGCCTTTAACTTGGAGGACGACCGCTTGATCGAATCTCTCAAACCCACACCCTGACTGTACATCTATCTGTTTGTGTTATACTTCAGTAAATAAATTCTTTAAATTGTTGTTGTGAAGCGTCTAATTTAATCATCATCAGAACCTCGTGGCTTCACCACAACCTTCTAGGCTCCTAAAGCCACTACGTGACAACGTACGTACTAAAAACAATAAATGCAAAACATTTACTCAGAACAAAAAAATACAAAATTATTTACGACATAACTTTTACTCAAAAAATACAAAAAAAATATTTAAGACATTAGACATAACTTATTATAAATAATAATAAAAACCAAGTACCTATTTAATTAATATCATCATCTTCGACATCTGATTCAGGGAGTGTATCTCGAATGCTACTAGCACTTTTAAGGCTCTTATACTCCCCTTGAAATATTTGTGGGATCACATTATCGGTACAGAGTTTCAGTAAGTCATCAAGTTTTATTTTCGAAATGGGTAACTGAGATTTATAACAAGCTGGGACATTACCTTTGGACTTTGATTGTACTACGATTTGATGTGACTCAGCGTTTTCGTTCATGGAAGTTTTGTAATTAATTAAACAGTCGTTCTTTTTAAATTTTACTATGCGCATTTTGCTGATTATGCCAGTGAGATTTCCCTTGAAATATTTTTCACTGATTGAATCCCATTTGTAAAAATCATTGAATTGCAGTGAGTCGACAATGTAAGGTTCTGGATTTTGTCTCGCTGTAGTAAAGACTGTAAACCACTGAGAAGGTGCGTGAATGGTAGTTTTTTTTAAATTTTTCTCAATAACGGCATGGACGGAGTCTACTGGCATGTAAGTATGCCCTGTTAGCAAGAAGTTTATTTGGATTACATTGATATTATTGCACGTTTGCAAAGTTGCGTGTAACATTGCCATGATTATCCGGTTTCTATTTTGACCGGGACAACAATCACAGTATAGTAATAAATTCTTTACTGTACCACGTTTATCTACAATTTTAATGTACTTATTGAGTATTGTTGCAATTTCGTTGGCACCTCGTTTACCGTTACTTTCGTCCCAATAAAAACAAAATACTTTTCGCGTGCCATTTTCATAAATACATAGATTATATACCGCTAGTTTACGACTATAAAATAATAACATGCTCTCTCCGTACGGAGTATTTAAAACTTTTTGTAGATCGAAACTAACACATAGGGTGGCAGGATCGTTTTTATTTATATTCTGATGTGCTTTAAATCTCTTATAACTATCTTCTTTTTCTCTTTCGTGTTCTTTAATTTCTTTTTGCATACTTGCATTGTCTTTATTTTGTTCGTATTTAAGGCACTTTAGGCATTTATCCTTCTTAGGAACGTGAAACCCGATATTAAATTTTTCATTAAATATAGTCCGAAAAATACGTTCACTTACAATATCAATTCCTCTCTGTATATAACTATTTTTATACATTTCATACAAATATGATATATTTTTTATGCAGCTAGGCAAGTAAACACGGGTAGAGTCCTTACGGCAATAGTGTGAGGGAACAGCTGGGAGACCCTTGATGTAATTATGCACTAACACTATTGTACTTTCTTTAGTTTTGTTATGTGGTTCGCGTTTACCACGATTATCCTCTTTTGCCAACCCAATTTCAGAGTTTTGTACAGTATATTGAATAAATTTCAGACCAACATCCAAAGTGGCTGCTAAAAACTGAAGACACACGAATCGCTTCCCCTCACCTTCTGTTATTGCATACTTGTAACTGTATGAGCGTTTCTCAGAATTACTTCTTTTCCGTTTTATAACTGACCTCTGAGTCATTGATACCAACCAGTCTTTGCGCCGTACGGTTGACAGGCTCCAAAAATATTCAAAAATACATTTTCGTCGCTCATCTGTGACCATTTCACAACCATTGCCACACTTCTTGCCTGTACAAGGGTTAGGTTTAATTTCTTTAGCAGGGACTTCAATACCATTTCTTTTCACGTATGCTTGACCAGATTGCCTTAGAGTTCTTTGTACTTTCTTTTGATTTATACGTCGTTTTTTTACTGCATTATCTCCTACCTTATTGATTTCATGTTCTAGCTCTACGTTGTTTTTGTTAGATTTTTTCCGCTTTTTCTTATTAGTCATACCTGAGCCTACTTCAGAATCATCTGATTCTGAAGTAGGTTCATAAACATCTGAATCTGCTTCTCCTTCTCCGAAAATGGTTGTAAAGTCGGATAAATAGTCAAAATATTGTTTTTTCATTGTATGACGCTTTTTACATGGTGGTGGGTTACTATCTATATTAGAAACAGGCACAAAGGTAACGCTAAAGCTGGTAGAGGGCAAAGGTTCTATATTGATGTTATTTGTTGAAGACAAAGGTTCTGTCTCGACAGAACCAGTTGAAGGCAAAGGTACTGGAACGATATAACTGGTAGATGGCATAGGTTCTGTCTCCATATAATTGGTAGAAAGCGAAGGTTCTATCTCGATATAACTAGTTGAAGGTAACGACAATTTTGATGTAGATTTTATAGATAGTGGTACATTTATAATTTCATCGCTAATTATTTTTATTTTCTCTGTAAATTGTTTTTCAGGCTTTGGTGAAACAGCTACGTTTACAGAGATAATATTGCTGATGTCATTATTTATATCTCCAAGTAAATAATTTTTTGATTGATTTAAATCATCTAAGTTAGATGATGAAGTAGGTTCAGAGTTTTCATTAACATCAAAATCTTTGACATCATTTGAGACTTTAGAAAATGAATTCTGTTTGTACCTATTTATGCCCTCGTCTGGTTGAACATCAAAATTGATTTTTCTTCGAATTTTCTGAAGCTTTATTTGTTGTGAATTGCGTAATGCCTGCCCGATAATATCATATGCTCGTTGTTTCTGAGCCATATCTTCTCCTAAAATATAAAAAAAACAAGTATTAGCATTAGTATAAGCAAGCATTAAAAAGAGTTTTAGGTAAGTAACTAGAACAAATAATGTTATCGGTACCGACCTGAAACATTGTTTTTCTGGATAGGTTAGTAGGTAGGTAGGTAGGTCGGTCGAGAGGCAGGTCGATAGGTAGGTAGGTAGGCAAGCAGACAGGCAGGTAGATAGATAGATAGATAGGTAGGTGGGTTGAAAGGCAGGTAGGTAATTAGGTAGCTAGATAGGTACCTAGTAGCCAGGTAGGTTAATATAGCTATCGAGATAAATTATTATTATGCACTTATAACTAATGTTTCTTCACCTCAAACAGTAGGCAGTCCTCAAACACAGAGTTAAGCTATTAATGGTATAGAAAATTAATTTCCTTGACCGCCATAGTCAAGCAATAAGTCACTGGTAACAATAGCAACTATACGTGTAAACCATACAACCATTAGCCCACATCATGCATAATATGCCAGATGAAAACGACAAAAATGAAAGCGCTTGAATATAAACACCTGTGGATGCACTACAGGATGAAATAACAATTTCAACACCGTTCGGGGCACAGTCGGCGAACAACCGACTTGCGAAACGTGAGGTTATGGATTCGATACCCACCTTGAACAAATGTCGGTGTGATAAACACGATTATTTGTTCTGTGTGATGATTTTTTTTCTATCAATTATGTATGTACCTACCTATTAACAAAAAAAGTAGTAACGACTTAATAGTTATTATTAGAAATATTGTATTTTTAATTAATATAGATAAGTACAATTATTATTATTTATCTAGTTTGTATAGTTTATGTTCCTGCTTCGTTTGAGATTAGGTACTTAACTTCTTTGAAAATAACACAATATTTCTAAAAATAACTACCCATAACACCTATTTTTTTTACATCGCATTCACAAGTTCAGTAAGTATTTCATTTTCTGGGTAATATAATTTTAAAGCATTCATAATTAAAAAAGAAATAAACTTACCGTTTACGAAACTGCTCGCTAAAAACACTCGCACGCACGCGTGGCGGTTGGGCAACGTATCACAGAACACTGAATGATCGCACGGACTGGCAACGTGTTTAGTGGGGATTAATTATTATAGAGTAACCGAGAGCTTTGTGTTTGCGCGCACAAGATAAGTGCCAAATATTCGAAAACCTATTGGCGTAAGTGTCTATTAAAATTTTATTATATTTATCTAACCGACAGACATGGATATTTTTTTGGGAGGGAAAATTAAGATAAGCGCCATTCAGAATGTTTGTAATGATTTAGTAAAATAGTACTAACCGCCACAACAATAATGGAAAATATGTGTTTTTTTGGATTAATTAACTTTTTTGCAATAAATATTTCTAGCTAAATTCGGTCAACGAACAAATATCAATATTTTAATGAAAGCCTAAAGAGCATAATGGTCAATTGCGAAAATATAATATATGACCAACTACCATTGTAAAAAAAAACATCAATAAACCTGTCGTTTATGACTTTAAATTTAATGAAATTTTTCAATTTTTCAATTGCCTAACCTCCAAAAAGTTTGTCCCAGGACCATGAAACTGGTACCAATCAACGCAGAAAAATCTGCTGATTCCAAATATGTATATAACTCATTTCAGCTAAAAGTGTCGCTTATCCCTTTTTGGCCGTTAACCGTCGATATGTATGTGTACTGTAAAAATGATATTTTGGTACATCTACCAAAGTATCTTTTTTTTAAATGTTGTCCGTCTGTCTGTTTGTCCGGCTAATCTCTGGAACGGCTGGACAGATTTTGACGGGACTTTCAAATCGGGACTTTGATACTTTTTAGTGAAAAAAGCGGGATTCTTTCGTCGAAAGCAGGAAAAAGTAAAGGAAAGGAAAAAAACGTATGTAATCAGAAATTACGAAGAAAAAAAAAATTTTTTGTCACCTACATCATCCCTTGAAAAAAAACTCTTTCCGCGAAAATCGGGACGTCTGGCAACGCTGGCTACAGCGCGGCAGCGTGGTCAGCGTGCTTTATGCTTAATTTGAATACTGCTCCAGACTGCTCCATTGCAAATGAGAGGTACTTGTTCTGAATTCACACTTTCCTAAAAAGATGCGACTATGCGAGAAATCATTACATAGTATAAAACAAATTCTGTTCCGCTGTCTGCCTGTCCCAATAAACGCTTAGATCTTTGAAACTACGCAACGGATTTTGATCTCTATTTATTCCTTCCTCTTGGAAAGTTTATATGTATAATACATGCATAATATAGAGGAGAAAACTGATAATTTTAGAGGTTTCTAATGTGATGTCATAAATAAACGTATTTTTTGACGCTTACATTATTGCAAACGCTGGCTGAACCCTACGAGATAGATCAAAATAATTAAGGTACTAGTACTACAATCTTCTACACCACTATCGTCGATTTTCTGTCTCAAGAAACGTACAATAAATATACATTCCGTGTAAACGAAGGAGTGCACATGCATATAGTAATAGTTTCTCTCCGTCTGTTCACACTGCCGGCGACGACTCGCTTTACTAGTTTTGTCGCTGAGCGACAAAAGCTTTCAAAGATAAACGCGCTCAGTCATACTCGCTGAGCGATGCTCGCTCGCTTGATCATTTATATCCAATTTATATACAGTGCGGCTTTGAAAGTACACGTATGGATATCAACAAATCATTGCAACTCTCGTAGTTGTCTAGTTCAGACGACGACGATGATGTATTTTACTATAGTATTTATACGATAGAGATATTGTCGGACACATTCAATAAAAAACTCATCTATAGTGTCTTGGACAGTACCGGCGTTAGGGTAGGGCGCGGTTGGGCGACCGCCCAGGGGCGCCGGACTTTGAGGGGCGCCGTTAAGCGGCGCCCCTTTATATTCCCATCTCTGTAAGCGAAAAAAAAAAAACGATGTGTTGGCAACACTAGAATGGAACGCAGTGCTCAATCCGTTCGGTCGTAGCACTACATACATACAGTTTATTTTACTGGGAATCCCCGACCACAGAGAAACACATTATCTATCTCTTTTTAACATTTTAGTTCAAAAGAGTTGGCGTTATTTTTGATGGAGCGGAACACAGCTCATTCTTATTCATTCAATCGGTGCACGCACTTAAAAACAGTTATCGCAATTACATATTTTAAAACAAACAGACGCAGTAATCTGGCGGTCCACGCTAAGTTACGAAGTGCATGTTTTTTTCTTTTTGTCGCCGACTACAGAGTGACATAGGTTTTATCCAAAAAGTTGAAATACAAATAGTGTTTAAGTAGGTATTTGCTTTATGACGGATTATTTCACTAATTAGGTAAGTACAATTTTATTTTAACTATCTTTACTTATTATACTAAAGAGGTAACATTTGTTTGTTTGTTTATGTTATGTTTGGAGTGGGGTAATCTATTTAAAGTAAATTATATATTATAAAATATCTCTGGAACTGACTATATAATGTTGATGAAATTTTAACACGGAGATAATAAATGAATGTCGAGGAGGTACGGTCAAGTGTAAAAGTGGATGAACACTGTTCATTCGTAAGCCTTTGTGTTAAAGGTGAAAAGTGTCCACCGACTTTTGCATCTGACTGTACATAGAAGTCATTTTTTCGGGAACGAGTGGATGATCGTGATTTTTTTCATACAAATCTAAGCACTATCACGTAAACAAGCTTTTAAATATAACATTTCACAATTATTCCGCTGCCATGACAATATTACCTTACCTAGATTTTTCGATCGTAGTTCACGTGTATGCTAACGCTTTCCTGAATATAAAGCGTTTTTGGTCGTCCTCACTCAATAGCGTTATATTTAATTAATTTATAGAAATGATCGGACTTACGCAGATTTAATTTGTTGCAGATTTGATTAGTACAAAATGTCTGAACACGTTGATCCTTTCAAAAGCAAACCATCTGGGTCAAAATATAGAAAACGAAAAGCAGAAAAAGAAAAGGAATTTGAAAAAACAAAAAAGTTTATGAATATAGGCAAATATATTATCACAACAAAAAATCAAGACCTTAATGTGGCATCTACATCTGAAATACAAGCGAATGCATCGGTAGTGGAGTCTCTGTCTGACAAGTCAGATCAGTTAGCTGTTGAAGAGATTGTGGACGAAGTTTCCCGAAGTGAGGAGACAAGTTGTGTTACAATTACAGATGCTGCTCAGGATGACACTATTGGTGATGTACAACAAATACAAATTCTAGATGACGTTAGTTCTCTTGTTCCAAATATATCGGATCCAGCCACTTGGCCACTCACTCGAAATAGCAAAATTATTGATCATATAATAACTAATGGCCCAGTGCAAACTCACATTGATAATTATCCAAAGAATGATACAGGGCGACATTTCTCAAATTCTCATTTTACCAAAAAACTTGCAAACAATGAAATAATTCAGCGTCGTTGGTTAATATACTCAGTTTCTAAAAATCGAGTTTACTGTTTTTGTTGCCGGCTATTTGATAGCAGCTCAACGTCGAATTTAGTATCTGAAGGATATAACGACTGGAAACACTTATCAGAAATGTTAAAAGTTCATGAAAGTAGCACTTTTCATAAGAAGTTTTACCTCTCATGGATTGAGGCTGAACTAAGATTAAAAACGGGAAAAACAATAGATTGTCAAGAGCAACATTTGATTAGAAAGGAAACTACAAGGTGGAATAATATTTTGTCTAGATTAATGCATATTACACTGTATTTAGCTGAAAACAATATGGCGTTTAGAGGTACTTCCGACAAACTATATACGCCAAATAATGGAAAGTTCTTGGGTTTAGTACAACTACTAGCCAAATTTGATCCAGTTATGGAGGAGCACTTGCGATTAGCTGTAAAGGGTGATGTTTCTGACCACTACTGCGGAAAAGACATTCAAAATGAATTAATAGAGCTGATGGGTGAAAAAGTGAAGTCAGAAATCATATCACGTGCAAAGAAATCGAAATATTATTCTATTATAGCTGACTGTACTCCGGACATTAGTCATATAGAACAGCTTTCACTGACAATACGATTTGTTGATTTATCATCAGATGTCGATAAAATATCAGTAAAAGAGCATTTCATAGAATTTATACCTGTTAATGAGTCGACTGGTGAAAGGCTGACTGAAGTTATTATTGATATTTTAAATAAATACGGACTGGAATTGAACGATTGTAGAGGTCAGGGCTATGACAACGGAGCAAATATGAAAGGAAAAAATATTGGAGTTCAAAGGAGAATTCTGGACATAAATCCTTTAGCTGTATATGTACCGTGTGGCTGTCATAGCTACAATCTCGTACTATGCGATGCCGCTAAGTCATCTGTAAAATCTGTCACTTTGTTTGGAGTACTTCAGAGGTTGTTTACGTTGTTTTCAGCTTCTGTTCATCGATGGAAAATTCTGACCGATCACTTGGGATTGTACACTATAAAAAAACTCAGTGACACGCGTTGGGAAGCAAGAATTGGCAGTGTTAAAGCAGTCCGTTATCAAATTAGCGCCGTCCATGACGCTTTAATCACTTTGGCTATTGAAACTCAGAAAACTGATGTTCAAGTCTCTCATGAGGCTACTACTCTAGCCGAACAGCTAAAAGATTTCGGCTTCATAGTTTCATTGGTTGTCTGGTATGACATACATTTTCAAATTAATGTCGTTAGTAAATCTCTACAATCAACAGACATGGATCTCGGTAAATGCACAGACATGTTGAAAAAATGCTGCAATTTCTTGGAAGAATATAGAAATACAGGCTTTAAAAGCGCCATTTCAACTGCGAAGGAATTGGCTGAAGAGTTAGAAATAGAACCTGTGTTTAGAGCGACAACAAGAATTCGACGTGTTAAGCGCCAAGCTGGTGAAACTGCCCAAGATGAGCCTATAACTTCTCCAGAAAAAAAATTTGAGGTTGAATTTTTCAACTGTCTTTTGGACACGACGTTAACTTCACTCAACGAAAGATTTGAACAGTTATGTGAGTACTCGGAATCTTGGTCTTTTTTGTACAATTTAAAACAGATTCCAGAAAAACACGACCTTATCAAACTCTGTAGTGATCTTCAATTGAAATTAAATGTAAATTCCAAATCAGATATAGATGGATGTATGTTGTGCGATGAACTCGTAAGTCTGAAATCGTTTTTGCCTGATCAGAAAGTGGTTACTCCTGTTTTTGTTTTAAATTTTATCAAAGACCGCAACTTACAAGAACTATATCCAAATGTTTGGATAGCATTACGAATATTATTAACTATTCCCGTAACGGTTGCTAGTGGAGAGAGGAGTTTTTCTAAGCTCAAGCTGATAAAAACCTATCTGCGATCGACAATATCTCAATCTAGATTGACAAACTTGGCAACTTTGTCAATCGAAAATGAAATTGCTGAAAACATCGACTTTGATAACTTAATAAAAGAGTTCGCCGATAGAAAGGCTAGAAAAGTAAAATTTTATTAGCTTTTTTAATAAATGTTTATTTCTTTTCATAAATGGTTATTTCATTATTATCCTTCGCCTTTTTTCGTATGGGTTTGAATTGCAGTTAGGGGGCGCCGTAGAAATCTCGCCCAGGGCGCTGGTAGTACTAAAACCGGCACTGGTCTTGGAATATGGTGTTCGCACTCGAACACTGGCTTATAACCCAGCGACAAAACTATCGAAACTACACACTCGCTGCCCGCTGATTGCCAACTATCTATAGTTTCTAGTTCTACTAGTTTCACGTTCATCGTCGGCGGTGGGACCACTGCCTAAAAGGCCTACAAAAAAGTCCGCGATGGTGTATGTCTATTTCTTAGTAACCATTTTTTATTCCTTTCTTTTTACGAGAAATAATGGTTTTTTACGAAGCGATTTTAAGTAATACAGCATTACTTAATCCTTATCCAATTAAGTACCTTAATACATTGTATCTTTAATATAGATCACTATGGCCCTTAACAGTACCTATGTAATTTAAATGAATAGATTCGAAGATATTACAGATTTAAAATGCACGAATCGTTTTGTCGGTGGGTGCATCTAAAATCCAGCCGTGCGAAGCCGGGGCGGATCGCTAGTTAACCTGCAGAACACGAACTTCTCATGCTGTTTCATTACACGCAGTATAATTAGTGTCAAATGTCAACTCAAATGTAGAAATATACATTAAATGAGCCTATTAACTTCTTTAGGAAGCTCAAGTGAATTTTAAGAAAGAATTTAAATATATACCTACACAATATCACGAATTGTTTTTTTATCAAAATTTCCACAAGTTGCAAAAGAGAATTGAAACGGAATAGGAATTACTTTACTGGCGAAAAGTCACGTAGGCCATCGCGCGTGTTTATATTTTGATTAAAAGTAACCTGTGATTTTAATGTTTATGAATGAATTGCAAAAGTTATCGTAAATAAATAATGAGTTTATAGTATTTCTAAGATGGAAGACTTCAGCTACAACCCGGGAGTTATTGTAGTTCGTGCCAAGCCTGAAGGACAGCGGAAGACCTTTAAACCGAATATCCGTGCAGTTAATAAAATTCCTAATGAGTTATTAAACGACCCCTTGCTTAATAGAGCTTGTGAAGCTTTGCCACAGAATTATAATTTTGAAATACATAAGACAATATGGAGAATAAGGTCATTAGCTGCGAAACGTGTGGCTCTGCAAATGCCCGAAGGTAATTTATGAATAGATCAATAAAATTGTAGTCTAACCAGTTGTTTTTCGACCATTTAAATAAAACACGAGTTTTTATCAACTGGAAAACCATCTTTTTCTTGTTAACTATTAATTTTTTGCATTAATTTTACTAATAAGGTATTGTTTGTCTTTTACAGGTCTGACAATGTTTGCAACCACATTGTGTGACATAATAGAGACATTTACTGATGCGGATACTGTTATAATGGGAGATGTGACTTATGGAGCTTGCTGCATTGATGACTTCACTGCGATAGCGTTGGGTGTTGATTTACTTGTACACTACGGTCATTCATGTCTAATACCCATAGACCAAACCAGTGACATTAAAGTGCTTTATATATTTGTAGATATCAAGATTGACCCTTCCCACTTTGTAGAAACAATTAAACTAAACTTTCCAAAACATAGTCATATAGCATTAGTTAGTACAATTCAATTTGTCACAACATTACATTCAGTAGCTAAAAATCTAAGAAGTGAGGACTATATAGTAACTGTCCCGCAATCAAAACCGTTATCCCCGGGTGAAATTCTTGGCTGTACAGCCCCAAAATTAGACGCTGGAGCCATTATATACCTCGGTGATGGAAGATTTCACCTAGAAGCGATAATGATAGCTAACCCCAACATACCAGCTTATAAGTATGATCCTTACGAAAAGAAGTTTACTTCTGAACTGTACGAACACCAGTTAATGCAGTCCAATAGAAATAAACAAATTTCTGCATCTAAAGATGCTGCCCGGTTTGGTCTCATTCTTGGAACATTGGGAAGACAAGGCAGCATTAAGGTTCTAAGTAATTTAGAAAAACAAATTCTTAATTCTGATAAAACATTTGTTAAAATACTCATGTCAGAGATTTTTCCTAGCAAGTTAATGTTGTTCGGACTTGATGCCTTTGTACAAGTTGCATGTCCGAGATTATCTATAGATTGGGGGGTAGCTTTCTCCCAACCGTTGTTAACTCCTTACGAGTTCTCTGTGTCTTTAGGGAATAGTAAATGGTTGAAAGAAGACGGTACTTATCCTATGGATTTCTATTCAAATGATAGCTTAGGGCCTTGGACACCTAATTATAAGCCTGTTTTATGTTCTGGTACTGATAAAAAATGTGATAACTGTTGTGGTGGGAAAAGTAAAGAGAAATAAATATAGGGAAATGTTATTTGATTGCAGCTTACCCATGGGTCCACATATATACACAGTTCTATCCAGAATTTTGATATGTGTTTAGATTTAATAAATAGTGATATAGTTGACAATGTTTTTGTAAATCTTGGATTTTATTATTTTAAGATTATTGATGGACCATTGACAAATCATTTTAATATATGGTTCATTTAGATAACAATAACACAGGCTTGATATAGCCACCTGTTAATTTTCTACACTATTATTAAATAATTTTGTATTTGAAATAGAATTAAATTTGTTTCACAGATACAAAGATATATGTATACACTAGCTTTTGCCTGCGGCTCCACCCGCATAAAGGTTTGTTATTGAAACTGATATAACTTTTTTATTGTGAACCGATTGAAATGTAACAAACACTTAATGTTAAGTGGAATAAACCGCAATGCATTAGTGAATCTTCCATGTACAGACAGCCACCAGTTATGATTTTATTATATATATATTTGAGGCTTCGATAAATTTGGTTGTACCAAAAGAATGTTATAATACTTTGCTACTATGCAATAGCGCTATTGCGATGCTATTCCGACGATGCGCGAAAAGTACCCAGAAAAGTACTGATGGTGATATTTTGAACTCGCACTTTATATGTATAACTTAGGTAGTTGTTCTTTAAAAGAAAGTGGCTTGAATTAAAGGGGTATTGTATAATTAATTATCTCCTTAAGAGCTACCTAGTATTAATCAAATACCGCATAATGTAAACACAACCATTGTAAATAGTTTTATATGTATGTAACTGAATAAAATAATAACTTATTAGTGAAATAAAAAAAATTGAAAAAACCCAGTATCATTTAAATTTTTTTCCTCATTGATTTTAATTTTGTTTCCGCGAAAAACTACCTATTGTAGCGGCGAATACCTATTGTAGTGGTTAAATAATTTATTTAAAGATCTTTTTAAAAACAAGCTTTTACTGGAATGCCTCGAGACGAATCAAACGAGTCCAAACTCGATGATGTTGCGACGTTTCTTTACAGAGTTCCTATGGCCACCTTCCAGCTCCAGCATCAGATCAGCTCCATGTCACTATAATATTGTATCGTCCATTGTCACGCTGTATACATATGCTTGCAAAATTTCAGCAAAATCGGTTGAAGAGATCTGCTTCAAAATTGAGTTGCAAGATTCCACCCGAACATACAAGCATACATACATACTTACTGTCCTCTTATCCCTCATCAGGGACATAGGGCTCTCAGAAGGGACCTCCATTTCTCCCGGTCTTGTGCAGCAACCTTGAGATCGGTCCAGCTGTAGCCGATAGTTGCAGCCTCTCTATCGACTGATCGTATTTCGAGGGCGGCCGCGTTTTCTTTTGCCGTCCGCCTGCCACTTCAAGCTCTGCTTGGAGATATGGTATAAAAAATATGTATGTATACATACATACATTGCAAGTTAATAAAAAGCTTGTAAAAAAACCTTCGATCAATAATAGTACATTATTGATCGAAGAAAAAAACCAATCCCAACTGAACTTTTACCGATGACGATATAATTATATTTTTGTAATTGATTTGTACATTTGTATGGACTTGGTCAATTGTAGTAGTGTGCTATCTTCTATAGGGTGAAAATGTTGTTCCAGTTGGGCGGCTCCAAGTTGAAGATATCGGCTGTGCTCTCTTACTGCCATAGAGGTGGTTAGTTAATTTACTGTATATATTTTTATACTGCTATTATTACAGCATGGTAGAATAACCACAATTTGCACCTACATACAGAATTATCTCTGTTCAAACAACCACATCCGTAATTTCATTTCGTGGTTTAGATAGCGGTCCCAGTGTCGCCACGGTTCATGTATTTTTTTTTAAGACTACTCCCCCATTAGGAATATACATCCTGTGTCGCGGGAGACTTTACAAACTCACATGAAACGAACAAAAAGAACAATTTGTGGATCACACAGTGTTGTCCCATATAGGATTTGAACCTACAACACTTGACGCAGTAGAAAGCGGCGGGGCTACCACCGCTTAAACCACTAGGCCAACCGTAACAAGGGTGCTTCGAACCTTTGATACCACGCCCAGTGGTAGTTTCTTTTGCTATAACAAAAAAAATCAAATAACCTTAACACCCCACGCAGACTACAGACTTTTAATTAATTAATTTGAAGGCAGTTGTCAGCCGATACCGAAGCATTATGATGTGCGCACTCCCATACATCTTGATACTGATGGAGAAACCAACAAAACTATCGTCCGATTAAATTTCCCAGTTTGCGGGGGCTCGTTTTTTCTGAAACGTAAATACAGATTTCGGTTTCACAAGTCTTGGATGGAAACAAATATGTCAGATATACAAATGAGGGTCTTATTAGCAAGCTACCTGTTAAATAGTGACAATGTGAAACTTTAGCAGGAACTGGTGAAACTGGCCCAAAGTCCTATTTACTTCCTACTGTCCATAATAATATTGTAAATTCGGGAATAACTCTGTTACGCTTTCAGTACTAGGTACTGCATCGATTTTTTTTTTCAATGAAAGACGTGGAGATACTTTGATTATTTTATTATTATTGAGGAACGATATAGTCATAATATAGTCTACTCTTTATCGCGATTACCGACATACACAAAAAAACAAAATGTGTTGTGTATGTTTAGTAGACACTGTTTACGAAAGAATTTAGCTGAAACTTTATAGTAATACAGCTATCAGAATAACACATAAGCTACTATTTACCACGACAAAGCGGACGGAGCCGCGGTCAAAGGCTAGTTGGTACCTAAATGAAAGAACGAAATATTAGACTTTTTTTCTTATTTTGATTCCATGTTGATGCCATTTAATTCTGGTATTTGTGATATTGAATATTGGAAGGGTGATAAATGAAGAATAAGAATTGTTAAGAAATAATTGCAAAGCATACACGTTTTACAGTTTTATTTCTCCTAAATTTTAATCTAATAAATAACAATTGCACTATTAACTATTATAATTAGGTCCTAGACATTATGCGCCCGTCAATAATTTTATATACAATTTATTTATTTTTCTTTTAAAAATTTGCAGACTGTTTCTAAGAATTTCTCTGGTTTCTGACTGTGAACCCAATGTCCAGCTCCTTCAATGAACACCAACTCGGCTAGTGGAAAATAGTCTTGTATTTCTTTTAGATCGTTCTTTCTGAAAGAGGAACAAAAACCAAATAGTTTTTAAACTTTCGCGACTATACATATTATTATATTATCGCGATTAAGACCCGATTTACAGACGAAAAACCAAATTAATAACAAATGCCATTTGAACTCTTTTCTACTAGCTGACCCACGCAACTTTGTCTATGAATGAAGAAATGAATAAACAAATAGGTATAGGCAATTTATGAAGAACCAGTTTATTTTACGCTTTTAAGTGTTTTTGGCAGAGAGTTTTCGTTGGATGTTTTTTTGAAGTCGGTTTTTATTTTATAAAAAGTTTTTTAATCGTTTACAACAACAATCATAAATTCAATATGATTAAATCATGATAAATTGATAATAAGCTATAGATAGATGAAAAACTCTTTAAATGCACACCATAATATTACAGAGTTAAAAGAGAGTACATAATATGTGAGATGGAGTGTGCAAAGGGCGGCCTTAATGCCTAAAACAATCTCTTCCAGGCAACCTATACTTAATCTCTTATTTTTACACCGTAAGGTTGCATATTTTCTTCAAACCAAAATGGATGTTCGAGTACAACTAATTAAATTTCAAACTTTGGCAGAGTTTCTTTTAAATACATGACATTTACAAAATTGTTTCTATACTATATCAGAAATTCATAAATTAAAAGTCAAAGTTGAAATATTGGTTCATGAATTAATTTAATAAAATAAATAAATAAATATTTCGGACATCTAGCACACAACGCCATCTTGTCCCAAGCTAAGCAGACATTGTGTTATGGTTACTAGACAACTGATAGAAATACACATATACTATTTTTTTTTGTAAATACATACATATTATACATAGAAAACACCCAAACTCCAAAACAAATATTTGTAGATCATACAAACATTTGGTCCGACCCGGGAATCGAACCCGAGACCTCAAGCACAGCAATCGCATACGCTACCACTACGCCACCGAGGCAGTTAAGTAAAACACATTTTTTCTGAAGATAGGAGTGTTAATGGCCACCAGTATCTGTTTGACGCTATTTACTCTTGCTATGTAGCAGTGTGTAAAATAATATTTAAAACATACCCTATATAGTCTGATAAGGATCCTCCCACAAACAAAGCGGGTCCAGCATACTGAAGCCCCCTCAAATTTGAAGGAAAACAAGATATGTGAGATTGGAAATTATCCTTTAACGCTGGTATATTCACTCTCCAAGTATAAGATCCTGTGTTTGTTTGTACTAAATTAGTGATCAAGAAATTCCTTAAATTCAAATCAGGCGTTATGCTCTTCAGTTGTTCATCTGCTAATTTCCTCGCTTTAGACATGGCTATGCCGGGTCGGATAGCAACTGAACTCATAGCGTCAAACAAGTTGGCCATCGAGTAGATTTGTGGACTTGTCTTTACTGGTGATATGTCAACCACAATGAGGCTGGATACCATGTCAGACTGTAAAGAAACATTGTATTATTATGAAATATCAAAGATTTGTAGACTATGTATTTCAGAAACTGACCAAAATTTTAGTACATGTTAAGAAAATGATCCTTATATATGATCTACTAGCAACCTGCTCCGGTTTTGCACGGGCTCTTTACGAAAACTATCATGTAGCATGTTACCCCGAGAAGATGTGCGGCTTAATTTTTCCAACGTCTTCAACAAATATTGTTATATTTTAACCAATATACTCAAAAATTCAACAAATTATATACGAAAACCTTCCTCAAGAATCATTCTTGAGGAAGGTTTATCCTTTACCTGACTGATCTTAAAAGTGTCCTCAAACTGCCTTTTTCCTTATTTGCTGATGACACAAAATTCTTTGGAAACCCCTGTAGCCAGTCACAGGATATACAAAGGGATTTAGACGCCATTTATAACTGGACCCAAGAATGGTTGCTGACTTTAAATGCTAACAAGTGCACAGTATTGCATATTGGAAACAATAACCCTCATAAAATGTATTAGAAAGATCTAGGCATCATTATATCAAACGATCTCAAGTGGGAAGCTCATATAACTGGCTTAGTCAAGAAAACAAATTCGATGCTGTACATCATACGCAAGGCCTTTAAATGCCTTACGGCTGAGACTTTCTTGAAACTGTACAAGACCTATGTTAGACCGCTGCTTGAATATGCGTATGTCATCTGGGACCCATATCTCAAGAAAGACATTTTGTTGCTGGAGGCAGTGCAGAGAAGGGCAACTAAGATGGTTCACACGATTCGTAATAGCGCCTACGAACAACGGCTATCTAGGGTTAACCACACTAGAAGAACGCCGACAGAGGGGCAGTCTCATTGAGACTTATAAAATACTCAAGGAGCACTATGACGTACCCAGCTTACCGGAAATCTACATCTTGGATGATAATATGCACTTGCGCAGGCATCCCCTGAGACTGTGGCGAAATTCTTCTAAGAAAAACCCCAAGACGCATTTCCTGCCTAACCGAGTTGTGACAGCCTGGAACAGACTCCCGGAAGACGTAGTTGTGGCGCCCTCACTGAACTGCTTCAAGAACAGACTTGACAAACTCGACATCTCCAAACTATTTCAAACACACGCATCAGCTTTCTAGCTGCTAGTGTGTCATACCAAATAATAAAATAATAATAAAAATTCTATCTATTGGTAAAAACCGCATCAAAATCCTTGTGGTAGCTTTTGAGTTTATCGCCAACAGACAGACGCAGTGAAGGACTTTGTTTTATAATATGTAGTGACTACTACTACTACTTTACAACTTTCGATAAAATTTATTAATTACAAAGTTATTGACAACTCATTCATTAAAATTGGTTCAGTAGTTTAGGCACAACGGTGGAACATACAAACATACATAGACTGCCAAAACTATTACCCTTCCTTTGGCTTCACTTTAGTTGGGTAAAAATGAATACTTGACCTACTTGAAATGTTTCTGCATAACATTTTTCATAAATACTCTATCTTACACAATTCTGGTTATGATAATCAGATTATTACTTGTGTTCAACAAAAATCTTTTCACTTAAATAATATTAAAAGAAATTTCTCATAATTCCATTTATGCTGCCACTATTTTCCTCCTTCAGATTTGAACATAGAAATAATATTTTTTTAGTAAATGAAAATGTCTTTCATTTACTTACTCATGACGCAAAGGAGGAGGAGTTTATATTTCATCAACAATATTTATAAAATTCTTGCCATATTAGAACATTTCTCCAATATCTATATATTTTATTATTTTTCAAATGAGTCATCAGAAAAACTACGTACAACTTACACAGAGTAGTGACAGCACCATGGCAGTGCGTCCACCCATACTGTGCCCCATTATCGACACCTTTGTAAGCTCCAATTTCTTCAGCAACTTCATCACATCATGAGCCATGTGTATGTACGAATGCTGTAATGAATGTTTACTATCACCGTGATTCCGAGCATCAACACTAATCACCTTCCTACCCGTCGTCCTGTGGATAGCCTTACTCATACTATTCCAATTATTTTTAGAGCCCAGTAGACCATGTAATATAACGAGAGGAGGCATAGTATGCTCTACTTCAGCCGTACTTTCATAAGAAGCATAAGCCAAATCCACTGCTTCTGCATTTTCTGAAGTATACGTAATATGTCTAAGCCCAGTGTGGGTAATATTTGGTATAGCAGCTCTAGAATCAATATTTAAACATCGACGTAAAATTTTGGATGGTACTCGTTTGAGTATCATATTTATTATGTAATTTAATAATAAATAAGTTGTAAATTTTGAAGGTTATGATTTTGACATATTGACATTGTTTTTTCTTGACATGACATATAATGACAACCACAGATCTACATAATTTATAAACGCGAAAGTTTGTAAGTTATGGATGGATGGATGGATGTTTGTTACTCTTCCACGCAAAAACTACTGAACGGATTTGGATGAAACTTTACAGTAATATAGCTTATACATCAGAATAACACATAGGCTACTATTTATCACGATAACCGACATATAAGCGGGCGGAGCCGCGGGCAACCACTAGTATGTAATATTTTGAGTACCTACGCAGCACTGACCTCTTTTACTTAAGTTGTTTTCGAGAGATCAGTATCATGAAGAGTCTGAAAAGTCAGTAGTTTTGAGCTATACATGTCTTAAGAAAGCAGATCAAAACCTAAACAGGAAAGTACTACTAAACGAACCACGTAACGAAACTATATATGTACTTCGTTTATAAAAATCTTCAGCCCCTGACACAGATCAAATTACTGCATGTTACCTTCTTGTGATTAGAGTACTGAGGCAGGCAGAGTAGTAATAATCCAGGCAGTTTGTCGGAAAAATTTAATAACCAAAGAAATCTGCCGCTGGGTCTGTTAATCTAGTCTTTAGTGATCCTGTCTGATAAGCCGGAGGTTCGGT
Organism: Diaphora mendica; assembly: GCA_949125395.1. Taxonomy (NCBI): domain Eukaryota; kingdom Metazoa; phylum Arthropoda; class Insecta; order Lepidoptera; family Erebidae; genus Diaphora; species Diaphora mendica. The sequence continues at coordinate 15,556,434 of OX421330.1, forward strand.
CGGTTTCCAACCAGGACAATTAATAATTGTGTAATGAGTATGATTGTACTATGTCATTTGTGTGTATTTATCTGTAATATTTATGTTTTTTTAAAATATATAAGTATGAATGTTTATCGGCAGTTTGGTTACCATGGCACAGGCTCTGCCTAATTTTGCCGACCGTGTGTGAGATTTGTCTATTGTTTGCGTACCTTGGGTGAAAAATATTCCGGGATACCTTTCAAAAGGGGGGTCGCAAAATTATTACTCATTTATACGAAACAATAAGAATTAATTGGGTAATTAATTAATTATTTTAATTAATTTATTAACTGGGTAGTTCTTGGTCTTTACTTTTACGCGAATGATTCATGGTGTCTAATTTTTAAACTGTCGCATTTAATATTTTTATAAAGTTTAGCCGTGGCTGACAACCTGTGACCACGCCCAGTACAACTTGGTCGAAATGGTCAAGCATTTAACAGGTAAACTAGTGAGCTCGTTAAATCTAGTAAACATATTATATAGCATAGCACTAGCTGAATCCCGCGGTGTTAACCGCGGTACGACAATAACCACGGGCAACACCGCATGGCGAAGCTAGTTTAAAATGAAGTAGCCTAAGTTACTCACTATATCATCCGCTACATATCAATGAAAGTCCCGTCAAAATCGGTCCAGCCGTTCCAGAGATTAGCAAGAACAGACAGACAGACAGACAAAATTTTTTAAAAATATCTTATTTTGGTATAATATGTACCTATCGTGTATACTTGACTGCCTCGTAGGTCTCGCGGTTGGCGTGTGCGGCTGCTGAGTGCTAATCATGAGGTCTCGGGTTCGATTCCCGGGTTGGACCAAATGTTTGTATGATCTACAAATATTTGTTTCGGAGTTTAGGTGTTTTCTATGTATAATATGTACTTATGTGTTAACAAAAAAAGAGTATTTATGTATTTGTATCAGTTGTCTAGTAGGTACCCATAACACAAGCTCTGCTTTGCTTGGCTGATGGCTTTGTGTGTTAGATGTCCGAAATATTTATTATTATTTATTTATTATACAGAAATATACATTTAGTAAAAGACAGTTATTTTAATATGACAAACAGACACTTCAATTTTATTAATTTTTATAGATGATGTAAGTATCACTGCCGATAAATCCGACTAACGAATCTGAACCTTGAATTTATCTGAAATCTACATGTTTATTTTTGCTTCTATAACTCCTAAACGACTGAACTTACTTTGATAAATGATATATCATTAGATTTTACTTTATTGTGAGGAGGAGGAGGAGATACATGCACATCAACACGGGTCCGGTTGTCAATACCCACATGGCAAAAAACCTATGTAGGAAATAATCCACATCGCATATTCTCTACTTCGCATTATGACTAAATCGCATAATGACATGTAGCAAAATGCCCACTTTTTGAAAATACGTACAGTCGATACGAAAATACTGAAAATGTTGATTTCTGATTTTGTAGATGCAAATGATGGTGAAGAGGAGAAAATATTGTTATTTTATTCCAAAAGTGCAAGAAAATCAGTACAGTTTTGGGGATTCATGTTTTTTTGGTGATGGCACCTTCAAAAGATGCCCAAATCCTTTTTAATTTTTTCTATTCATGTTAATTTAAATAGTTCTGCAAAGTACACAAATATCGTGCCCATCATTTACGCCTTACTGCCAAACAAAATGGAAGCCAAAAAGCTTTTTTCTTTGATTAGAGACAAACTCAATTTCACTATTGGTAAATTCAAATGTGACTTTGAACAAGCTGTTATGATCACATTTAAATCAGTATTCCCACAGGCAGTGGTAACTGGATGCTACTACCATTACAACCGAGCTGTATGGAAGAAAGGCCGTGATCTGAAGGCGAACAATGAAATTATCAGATTAACTTCGAATGTGTCTTTATTGCCGATTAATTAAAATCTCTAGTAGAACAAATTACAAAAAGTTTATAAATTATTTTGAACGTCAATGGGCAGTCTTTCTCACTAATATGTTATGCGTCAGAAAGACACCGAACTAACAACGTTATGGAGAGCTGGCATAGACGCCTTGACTGTTGAATTCCTCATAAAGCTGCATTGATTTTATTTTTATACATATTGCAAAAAGAAGTACGATTTAAAGACTTAGTAATAGAGAGACTCTATTACTAACTTTAAATCTAAACTGAATACTTACCTTAAAACTTCTTAATTCAACCATTCATGTAGATTGCGACGTCTATACAGTTCGATAAAATGTTTAACAATGAAGTCACTTCCCTCACAGTTTTTAAGAAAATCATAAGAATACGGAAGCAAATTAATGACCAATCGTGAATTTACACTAACATCCAGTTTTAACGTTCATTTAATATTTGTTTTGTAACTAAACTTTAACTACCCAATTTGTTTTTTTCTCTCGACTGTAACTTTGAAAAAGTGGGCAATTTGCTACTATGTCATTATGCGATTTAGTCATATTGCGAAGTAGAGAATATGCGATGTGGATATACTACATAGGTTTTTTGCCATGTGGGTATTGACAACCGGACCCATCAACACGCAATCACCCACATAGACAATAAAAGATTAATTTTATGAATGTAGAAAGATTTCCCTGGTTATTAAAATTAAGGTTTTTTATTATTATTTTATTTTTCATCAAAGCACACGGGTTTAAGTTTAATGCTTTTTAGGGTTCCGTGCCAAAGGCAAACGGAACCCTTACAGATTCGTCATGTCTATCCGTCTGTCTGTCTGTCTGTCCGTCCGTATGGCACACCCATTTTTTTCCGAAACTATAAGAACTATACTGTTGAAACTTGGTAAGTAGATGTATTCTGTGAACCGCATTAAGATTTCACACAAAAATAAAAAATACAATAAATTTTGGGGGTCCCCATACTTAGAACTGAAACTCAATTTTTTTTTTTTCATCGAACCCATACCTGTGATATATTTATTTATTATATATATCTATGGATAGGTCTTCAAAAATGATATTTAGGTTTCTAATTTTTTTTTCTAAACTGAATAGTTTGCGCGAGAGACACTTCCAAAGTGGTAAAATGTGTGTCACCCCCTGTAACTTCTAAAAATTTCAAACAAACATTTTTAAGAAAATGAATTAACTGACTCCAAAAAAACATCGGGAACGCCCTGCCTAGAAAGAAACACTAAATCACTACATAGTATAAAACAAAGTCGCTTTTTCTGTCCCTATGTGTTTTTCTGTCCCTTTTTCTATCCCTTTGTGTGCTTAAATCTTGAAAACCACACAACGGATTTTGATGCGGGTTTCTTTAATAGATAGAGATTAAAGAAACCCGCATCAAAATCCGTTTTTGATGCGGGTTTTATCTATACTTATAATAAAAATGTAACAGGTCAAATTCTGTACATTGAAGATATTTTGAAAATTTTTTTTGGAGGGCACTCTGTTATCGATACTGAAACCAAAACTATTTTTTTTTTCATTTTTGTCTGTCTGTCTGTCTGTCTGTATCTTGGCCGCGCATCACGCCGAAACTACTGAATGGATTCAAATGAAACTTGGCATGATTTGAGTTCATACTCCGAGGTAGGACATAGGATACTTTTTATTCCGAAATTCCGGACGGTTTCCCTGTGAGGGGGGATGAAAGTCAAAATGTGTAATTAATTGTAATTCATTAACGAGTAGTCCGATTGCAATAATTCTTTTTTTGTTAGAAAGGAGATACTCTGAAGATTGTAGCATTAATTATTTAATTTATCACAATATCTCTATCTATTGGAAAAAAAAATATAAAGAATTTATCATTACGAAATACGACACGTAGTGACATCTCTTGGAAGACATGCGTAATTAATAACACTTTGATTAATATATCGTGGAATAATCGTAGAACGTATTACGTATAATTCGGTGTAGCATTAAGTATTTGATTTATCGAAATCTCTCTATCCATAAATTCAGCACTGTTTCCTGGAGAGAGCGGATGAAAGTCAAAATATGTACTTGGTTGTAATTCAATGACACGTGATTTCATTCATTCTTTTTTTGCTAGACAGCAAGTACTTTAAATATTGTTCCGTGATCTATTTATACATATATCCCGTATAATAAATCTGTAGACGTTGAGTTTGCTTAAAACAGCGACATCTCTTGGAATCAAGTAACTAACTTTACAATAGGTACGTAATATGATTTTCTTTTGAACGTATAATAAAAATGTGATGTAACAGATCAATTCTGTACATTAAAGAAATTTAGATGTTTTAACGGGAGGGCTCTCTAATCGTTACTGAAGCAATGAAATTTTATTGAAAATGGTTTCTAAACTTAACAACGACATCTATTGGAATTAAGTAACACTAACTTCACAGTAGGATGTACCTATCCTATATACGAGTAATCCATATATGATTAATTTTTAAAGTAGGTATAATAAAAAAAAAACATTAATTCTGTACATTAGAGAAATTTAGTTTTTTTTCGGGAGGACGCTCTTATCGATTCTGAACCAAAAACTAAAATACCATAATAACGTTAAATGGTCATTGTAAAGGAGCAAGGTCCAAATGTATGAAGGAAGACGACTTTTCAGTAGACTGTATTTAATTTGCTGGTTTTACAGTAATAGATTACTAGAAAAAACTTGCAAAGTTGACAAAACAATTTGTATATCTTCTTCTTCTCTTATATCCTATAAAAAGCGGCCAAGTGCGAGTCGGACTCGCCCATGAAGGGTTCCGCAGCAGCAAGTAGCATAATACAATTTTTATTTTATTTTTATATTAGTGTTGATTGAATGAAAGGTAAATTGCAGTTTACGATTTATGACGTATTAAAAAAAAACTAATTACTAGATTTCGTTCAAACCAATTTTCGTTGGAAGTTTGCATGGTAATGTACATCATATATTTTTTTTAGATTTATCATTCTCTTATTTTAGAAGTAACAGGGGGGGGGGGGGACACATTTTACCACTTTGGAAGTGTCTCTCGCGCAAACTAATCAGTTTAGAAAAGTATGATATTAGAAACCTCAATATCATTTTCGAAGACCTACCCACACCCACACGTATGGGTTTGATGAAAAAAAAATTTTTGAGTTTCAGTTCTAAGTATGGGGACCCCCATAATTTATTGTTTTTTTTTCTATTTTTGTGTGAAAATCTTAATGCGGTTCACAGAATACATCTTCTTACCAAGTTTCAACATTATAGGTTTTATAGTTTCGGAAAAAAGTGGCTGTGACATACGGACGGACAGACAGACAGACATGACGAATCTATAAGGGTTCCGTTTTTTGCCTTTCGCACGGAACCCTAAAAATGAATTCCTGTTCGTTTGTCTCGCTAAAACTCGAGAACCGCCGGGCCGATTTAGCTGATTTAGGTTTTGAAATGTTTGCCGTGGTTCAGGGAAGGTTTAAACGGTGAGAAAATATGGAAAAATTGCGGGGAAGATAATAAAAACAACAATTTCCTTTTGCCCATAAAAACTGTTCTACCAACTTTCCTGTCAAACTTTTGACTGTCAAATTGAAGCACTTATTAAATTAAGGGTTTTAAATAGGCATCATTTAATATTACACGAATGAAATTAAGGATTTTAAATAGACACCTATATTACCATATTATTTATATATTATTATCGCGTATTTTAATATTATTATTTTGATGGTTGTTATTGTTGGTTCATTCAGAAATTGTCATTGTATCGACATATTTTGTTGGTTGTCACTGCTTAGAATGCAAATAAAAATGGTAAAGATATTAGATAATATTTTTAAAATTCAGTATCAACATATCTATTTATATAAAAATGTATCGCCCAAATGTTAGTACGCGCATAACTTCCGATCGGCTGCACCAAATTAAATGATTCTTTTTTTATGTGTAGGACCCTATTGTAAGGACAAGGTTTGTGTATAAGAAAAATTAAAAGATAGCGGGCAAAGTATTTTTTTTTGTCCGCGACGTCTATCTGTATCTTGGCCGCGCATCACGCTGAAACTACTGAATGGATTAAAATGAAACTTGGCACGATTTGAGTTCATACTACGAGGTAGGACATAGATTTTTTTTTAAATTTTTTTAATTTAATTTTTTTTTTATAACGGGAAAAGTCTTTTTCTTTGTCCGCGACTGTACACTGCCTGTAGGAAGCTGAGACCAGCTGAGACAGATATGTAAATATGGCGGTACGAAGCTTATTTTTATTCTACCCTTCCTGAATATTTTCGCTCCATTTCTATTCTTCTCTTCCTGAACATTTTCACCCTAATTCTATTCTACCCTTTCCTGAATATTTTCGCTTTATTTCTATTCTTTCCTTCCTGAACATTTTCGCCCTATTCTTATTCTTCCTTTCCTGAAAATTTTCGCCCTATTTCTATTCTTCCCTTCCTATTCAAAGTGCTGCAGCTTTCAGTATTTACTTATAGACAAGTCTGTTCTGATTTCTGAGGACTTTTTTATTTTTTATTCTGTAATTTCTGAGATCTTTTTATTTTGTCTAAATATGCCTAACCATAAAACTAGATAAGAATTTTTTTAAGTTATGTGGATTAGGATTTTTAACTCTTACCACAGTAAAAAACAAAAAAGGGAACGCCTCAAGACGATCGACGAGAGATGAGACCGCCTATGCTCAATTAAAGTGTAAAATAAAAATATAGTTTTGTGACTAATAAGAAACATTGTTTTTTATTACTTAAAAATATTTTTAAATTATGGTGTACCTCCAAAATTTTTAATCTTCCTAGATGTACCTTGAACCCAAAAAGTTTGCGGAACACTGAATGTACTATGGTGATGTGTGTTACTTCGACCTGAATGCAGACCTCCTTAACAAGCTTGACCGTCTTCTTAATAACTGCATTCGATTTATTTTCAATATTCGAAAGTATGACCATGTGTCTGCTTTGCGTTCCCAGTTAAAATGGTTACTTATTCGCCTACAGTGCAATCAGCGAGCACTTACCTTCCTATTTTCATTTCTCAACTCGCCATCCTTACCTACCTACCTTGCTCCGTATTTCCGATACCTGTGCTCTAATCACGATAGAAATCCTAGCTCAGTCAATAATCTGCTTCTCTCATGTCCGTCTCATTACTCCGACTTCGTGAACTGTTCCTTCTTTGTTCGAGCAGTAATACTCTGAAATGCGCTCCCGCTCGAAATCAGTATGTCCACTAACCGATATACATTCAAAAATAAAGTACATGAGCTCTTTCTCAATGAACTGGCAGAATTTTCTAATCTATAGCTTACCGTCCTTTTTAAACGACTACCAAAAGGAGGAGGTTCGCAATTTCATCGATTTTTTTCTTAATGTATGTATGTACACGGATTACTCCTCCGTTAATTTATGGACCGATTTTGAAAATTATTTTTGTATTCGAAAGGGTATGCTCCTCATGTGGTCCCATGGCCACCATATCTCCTGATATGGCGTGACCTTGAGCGGGATAGCTGCTCTTGGCGTAGAACAAAACAACCGAAGCGTCGGTGACGTCGTTAACGTTCGTCTCGAAATATAGCGAGTGTGGTACCTACTATTACATTTGGCTTGGCACCGACTTCAAACCTATGAATAGGTAGCATATACAAGTTATTTGATACTTTTTAGTTTTTAAGTCGGTTTTTTTAAACGAAGTTTTTTTTTCCATTATTTAGTGTATAAATGTTGTATTTATGTATACGTAATCTGTATATGTATATCTACTTATATATGTATGTTTGTATGTATAACGTTGAATATGATGTGATTATTGTAAATTTGAACGGACTTCTTATGTATATAAGATTTCACACACCTGCCTTATAAGATTTCTCCACCACCCGAAGGTCGACTGGAAGAGAATGCTCTGGGCATTAAGTCCGCCGATGTACATTCTTAGTGCATACATTTTATAAATAATATATAAATAATCTACATTGTATTTATATTTCCAAAAAAGTGTGTGTGACCAGTTCCTAAAATTATCATCTCAATGTAACTAACACAACATCCACATCTGGTAGTTCTTAAACAGTTTCTAAAAGATACTTTACAATAGGTACGTTATATGATTACTTTTTTATCGTATAATAAAAATGTAAAAGATCAATTTTAAGTTTAAAATACTTGAATTAGGAGTTATAATTTTTAATATAAACAAACATATAACTTAATAGTTATGATAATTTACCAGAAACAAAACACAAAATGTGTGTGAGTGTGTGTGTTTGTTACTCTTTCACGCTAAAACTTCTAAACGGATTTGGATGAAACTTTACAGTAATATAGCTTATACAGGTTACTATTTGCCGCGAAAATCGACATTCACGCGGGCGGAGCCGCGGGCAACAGCTAGTGCTTATAATAAAAATGTAACAGGTCCAATTCTGTACATTAAAGATATTTTGAAAAACATTTATGGAGGGCTCTCTATAATCGATACTGAAGCCAAAACTGTAATTTATTTTCATTTTTGTCTGTCTGTCTGTCTGTCTGTCTGTATCTTGGCCGCGCATCACGCAGAAACTACTGAATGGATTCAAATGAAACTTGGCATGATTTGAGGTCATACTACGAGGTAGGACATACGATACTATTTATCGCGAAATTCAGCACGGTTTCCTGGAGAGAGGGGATGAAAGACAAAATATGTACTTATTTGTAATTCAATAACACATTCACACGATTTCATTCTTTTTTTGGTAGAAAGAAAAAAAAAAAAAAGATAACGGAAAAAGTTTTTTTTGTCCGCGGCTGTACACTGCCTGTGGGAAGCTGAGACAGATATGTAAATATGGCGGTACGAAGTTCGCCGGTTCAGCTAGTGTAGAATAAATGCATAATATAGTATGGAAACACTGCTAATTTTCGAGGTTTCTAATGTGATGTAGCAAATAAACACATTTTTTGCGCTTACATTGCAAACGCTGGTTGCACCCTTCGAGATAGATCATAATAATATACTACAGTATTCTACACCTTAAAAAGTACTACAAAAAAGTCCGCGACGGTACCTATATGTCTATCTCTTAGGGATAACCCACAACACAACAACCATTTTTTATTCCTTTCTTTTTACGAGAAATAATGGCTTATTTACGAAGTGATTTTACGCAATACAAAATGAATCCTTATGCAATTAAGTAAATTAAATACATTGTGCATTTAATATAGATCAAAATGGCCCTTTACAGTATCTAATTTAAATGAATATATTCGAAGATATTACAGATTTAAAATGCACGAATCGTGTCGTCGGCGGGGGCATCTGAAATCCACCCGAGCAAAGCCGGGGCGGGTCGCTAGTCCTAAAATAAACTGGCTTTAAAAATAAAGTAGTATTTTATAATGTATGCTAGGTACCTTAAATCTTTTGAAGTCGGTGCCAAGGTCAATAGGTTAGTGACGTACGTCCATCCCAGCAGGTCTAGACCATTTATAGACATAGTACCTATTCACGTAGGTATTCTAGAACTTTTTTCGCCATAACCTAATAACTCTAACCAGGAAATCTTTTCTTATGCAAGGATCATGCCGATCATGTTACTGGTTCGTTAACCCTGGCAACGTCACCGGCCGTTGCAACGAAGTTGCAAGCGTTGTTCTTTCTGCAATCGTTAACGCCTAAATTCGTGTGTCATTGGCTAATACTTTGTCTGAGATTCAGTCTGAGAAAACTACTTGCAACTTGACTAGTGTGGTGACGTTGCTAGGTTTCATAAAATCACGAGAGGGCTTAGTAGTACTTAATAGGCGTATTATTTCTAACGTCAGGTTTTTTTGTTAACTTGAAATTTTGTGTACCGCACCGATAACATACATTCTCACAGTTTTTATCGGTTCCCGTGTTGTGGTTTTGCACTCTGTTTAGAGTGCACACCATGCCTAATATTAGAGTATAAAAGAAATTTCGATGATGGAACAAATCATTCCACTTCACAGCTACTGTGAAGTGAGGTGTGAAGATTTAATTATTTAATAAATTTAGTTTCATTAAAACTAAAATGGCAGACGTTCTAGATAATTTGCAGTTGCTTTTCGATCGACCCAATGAGCCTATGATCATTCCGAAAGGAGATGATAAGGCTCTATTCGAACTTACGGAAGAGTTTTTGGTAAGTTTATTGCAGAATTTATTAATCTATTTCTTTTTAAAGAAACACCCAACACTTATTGAAAATAGACTTATTTATTGTACAAAATGTTTTGTGTCGAAGGTTTCGTTTATTGCGCTTTAATACAATACCTTTAACACAAAAATACCTACTTTCGAAAATATTATAGCCCCCGGGATACGAGAACAATGGCGTCGAATTGAACAACCGTTTCAGTGACGACGCAGACATCTCGAGAAAGATCCCGATCGAAAACTTGAAACGTAAAATTAACTTCAAATTAGCGACGCAGCTGCCCGTCGATGCAGACTTTTCGCTTTTCTTGCCGAAACACCAGGAGATGGCCACTGAGGTCATTGATGTACTTATGGGTAAGTTTTATATACCTACTGTGTATATGTATGCCTGCCGAAGTGACTCTGCCTGATGGACAACATAAGCAGAATTCAAGAGTAGTGGTCACCATACTCATTGGCACCATATTCACTAGCTGATAGTAGAAGGAGTAATTAAGGGTACTTTTTTAGACAAATATGCTACCCGCGGTTGTTGTCGGGTAGCTAGGTAGCTAGCTAGCTAGGGTAGTTAGGTAAAACAACAATTTCGGGTAAAACCGCGGGGCTCAGTAGGTACTTTAATATAATTTGATCTGCAAATTAAAATGGTTGATAACGCACGGGCTTGTTCTTGTTGAAGCAAAAAAAGTAGCGTAGTTCCAAGTAAACACACGCGTTAACGCACACACATGCTAAGAAACTACGCTACTTTTCGTCAGTACCTATCGTAGAAGTTACGACACGTGTATGACACTGAAGAAAAGTAGCGTAGTTCCAAGTAAACACTTGGAACATTTACTTGGAACTACGCTACTTTTTTGTGCTTCAACTTGTGTTATCTATCTTTTTTTATTTGATCTGAGTTTAATATACATATATAAAAACAAATACAAAACTCACTAGTACCTACCTAAAAATTCCTTATGTTGGTTTCTTGAACGATTCCTTCGCGGAAACTTCACAAACAACATGCCTAATAGCAAAAGGCAGAAAGAACGCCTAGACTCTGTACTAAATAAGAAACAGTTATTATTAACATTAAGAATATTATTTTTCTATAAAATATTAACATTTAATTGTTTGTCACGAATTCACCATACACGAGAAACGCATGGAAATTTGGTAAACTTAATTATAACTTAATTTGTACTTTATTACATTAGAAATGTTAAATAATATTGTTAACCATATGAAACTACTATAATTATTATAAAACCGAAACCAAAGCACTTGAGTTGTAGATGTCCATGGGTGGTGATAGTCAATTACCATGTCAATCTGTACATTTATTTGTTCTGGCTAATCTCTGTTAATGCTGTACCTATTTTGACGATCAAAATCTGATGTTAGAAGGAGTAACTCAAGCTAACAATATCCGATTCAAAAGCTACGCTACAATTCACTTAAAGAAGTTATCTACATATATTATATTTGAACAGGTGTTCCTGAAAACCAGCTACAGCAGTTCCTGTCTACATGTGTCTTTTCCAGATCCAATTTGAACCCTCAACTGTTCAACTACTGCTTTTCTGTAGCCTTGATGCATCGGTAAGTTGAAGTTCAAAATCCAGCCAACGGCAACTATACATAGCTCGGCAACAGTTGATCTGGTTAAAAATCATACATGAAATCATCATGAAATGGACACAAAGTACACCCAGACTTAATAAAATAGAACATTATATTGTTATTTCGTAATTCGATTGAGCTATATGCCTACTTGTGTAAGCAATTGCGTGCATGATCATCTAACTAAAAGTTAAAACGACCCCTGAACGGTAACTAGTATTAGGCAAATAATGAAATAATGGTTAGTAAAAAAGTATATAATCTGCGTTTTAATGCACATGACGTTGTTTTTTTAAAATTATTATACAGGAGGGACACCAGGCAGGTGCCAGTCGCGAACTTTGCAGAGTCATTCCCAGCAAAATTCATGGATTCGCGGGTGTTCCAAAAGGCTCGTGAAGTATCAGCTGTACTCCCACGAGATGTGCCAGTGAGTTATTTCAAGATGAAATCTAACACAAAAAAGGGCAACTGGAATAGACATTACGGATATCATAAAACACAATTTAACCGTTTCTACAAACCTTGAGTAGTTATTCCTTGTTGGAAAACAAAAATAACACAGTATATGCACACACATTTTAACATAAATACTCACGAATTAACATTCTCCTTTTAAAAATATTAAAAATAAGTAGCTTAATATTTATAAAGTATTGCGTTTTGTATTTACGTCTATGTAAACTACACAATCTCAAAGAAACAACTGCCTCAATATTCTGATCTGGATGACGTTAACTTTATATTGACTTCTCCATAATAGTTTGAAAATTATTTTTTGTAACTTTAGCGTACGCCAATCATCATTCCAAGAGATTACACAGCTACAGACCTTGAAGACGAACATCGCCTGGCTTACTTCCGTGAAGATTTGGGTATCAACCTTCACCACTGGCACTGGCATTTGGTCTATCCGTTTGCCGCTAGCCAGAGAGAAATAGTCGCTAAAGATCGACGTGGAGAACTATTCTTCTATATGCACAACCAAATGATTGCTCGGTAAGACTTTCCTCACTTACATATTTACACACGCATATATATATAGAAGAATTTATCTAATCTCAACTAGACTTTCAAATACTTGAACGTGAATATTGGAGAGACATGCCTTTTCATTTACTTTTTTCGTTATATTTTAACGTTTTCATAAGAATACCGGAGGCTTTAGGACCTACCTATATAAAATTAATAACCACACATCTTTAAACGGTGTAATGTAAGTGGCAGGTACCTACTAATTTCATCTTGATGAACTAGAAACGGACGAATATTCTTGATTATTCGTCCGTTTCGGCGACTTGCATAAAAACTAAAATTATAATTATATAATTTTAGTTTTTATGGAAGTCGAATGCAATCGTATGAAATCCTTCAATCTTAATTATAAGATTGAAAGATTTCATTAAAAAACAAATATCTATTTTTATACCAATATTGTTTAATTATTTTTAAAAGTATATTGAAAGTGTGAAATTTACTGAAAATAATATTTACTCCTATTATAGCTACAACGGAGAGCGTCTTAACAGCGCTCTGAAGAGAGTTCAGAAGTTTAGCAACTGGAGGGAACCCATCCCAGAAGCATACTTCCCCAAGCTCGACAGTTTGACATCATCCCGTGGATGGCCCCCTCGGCAAGCCAACATGACATGGCAAGACCTGAACCGTCCTGTTGACGGTTTACTTGTTACTATCGACGATATGGAACGCTGGAGAAGGAACATCGAAGAAGCTATTTCTACCGGTCGTGTGACTACTGTAAGTTGAAAAATATAAAATCGTCAGAGTGTTTATACTGGCCACTGGCTGACAATTTTTTCGATTACCAAATAACTTTATTAAAAGGTGTATTTCCTTGCTTCGTGAACAGCAATGTTAATGTTTTCTCTACGAATGTATTTTAAAAGCAGATACTAAACAAGTTCATTCTTTTTACAGGCTGATGGAAAAACGATTGACTTAGATATAGATATACTGGGCAATATGTTGGAAGCTAGTATTCTTTCACCAAACAGAGAACTCTACGGCAGTCTTCATAACAACGGACACAGCTTCTCCGCGTACATGCACGACCCTCAACACCGATACCTGGTTAGTAGAGCTACAATATTTAATATTTAAAATGACTACAATAATGTTGCATATTGTAGTTTCCACAATACATTACACGAAAGGACAGTGTTAAGTCCGTCCACCAGTGCTGCGTCCTTTGAAGTGGAAGGAACCTAGTGAATAGCCTTATACGGCACATAGAATATAAGCTAAGCACTCACAGACCGATCACTGGTGAACGGAGGTCAACAAGGGTGGTAGCACACTTTTAACCACATTAACACCCTTTTAACCACATTAATTTATAATTTTACTTGACTCACCCTTTGTTTTGGTTAAGCTTTCTTCAGTCTTCGCTGTGGAGAGAGGTACCTTTGTTGATGCCATCTTCATTTAACCATACAAAGGATATTGAGTCATAATTCAAACACATTAGAAGGCCGTACCAAAACGCACGGTTAATCACTTCGAGGATCGCGAAATACAATTTTGACGCGATTACAAACCACTCATTTAACAATGATCAAAGCCTATCAAATGACGGTATCCCAATAATTTCACACCGAAGCTAAATTATTATTATATTAGCTACCACAAAACACGGGCAAAACAAATCAACAGGTGCTTCAATAATAAATTCTTAGCCCGTCAAAACTCGATGGCCAAACCCAAATCCTCATCGGGAGCTAAGCTATTCCAATTAATTTCAATACTCTACCGGCACCGAACGCCGTTCTTAACCACGAGCCCAATAGTGAGATTAGATTTTTCACAATTGTGACACTTTGACATTTGCCAAAGACAATCACACAGTGTTGCCATTACAATCTTACGTTTACCATGTTCGGTTTCGAACATACAGCGTTATTTAAAATTTACTCATCTTTACAGGAATCATTCAGTGTAATCGCTGACGAAGCTACAACTATGCGGGATCCATTCTTCTACCGTTGGCACGCGTGGATCGACGACACCTTCCAAAGGCATAAGGAATCACCGTATGTCAGGCCTTACACTCGTTCAGAGGTGAGTAACAATCGCTTCCAAATGTGTGATTAGGCTCAAAAGGCATATTATGAGTCCAAATATAACGGTGGTCATATTTAAAGATAACATGATTGATGTAGCTTGGAATTAACTATTAACTATGTTCATTGTATTAACTCTACAAAATAACATTAAAAAACTGTTTATTTTAGCTTGAAAACCCCGGTGTTCGAGTAACATCGATAGCTATTGAGAGCAGTAATAACCAATTGAATACTCTGAACACGTTCTGGATGTTCAGCGATGTTGACCTGTCGAAAGGATTGGACTTCTCCGACCGAGGACCGGTTTACGCGCGGTTTACCCACCTTAACCACATGCCCTTCCGTTACGTGTACGTATATATAACACTAGTTTTTGCTCGCGGCTCCGCCCGCGTGTATGTCGATTATTGTGGTAAATAGTAGCCTATGTGTTATTCTGATGTATAAGCTATAGTACTGTAAAGTTTCATCCAAATCAGTTCAGTAGTTTTTGCGTGAAAGTGTAACAAACATCCATCCATCCATATTTACAAACTTTCGCGTTTATAATATTAGTAGGATGTAGCAACTGGTAAATTTTATATAGAAAATGTTATTAGTTATTATAGTAAGTTAAGTTTAGTGACATAGTTCCCACATTCTGTTATTGTTAACTGAATGGACTACACTTAGGCTAACTTACTTGTGTTAAAAATAGGTTCACGTCTATAGATTAATATTGGCTGCTTAATAAAACAGATATGTTTTATCGTATGTTTGAATGAAATCTATAATAATGTATTCAGAATTAAGTTGGAATTTAAGCTGTGATCTCCGGAACTAACAAGCGACAAATTATTTTAAACCGACTTCAAAAAAGAGGAGGTTCTCAATTCGACTGTATTTTTTTATGTTTCTTAACTTTCTTACCTCAGAACTATCGACTGGGTGAACCGATTTTGAAAATTCTTTTTTTATTTGAAAGCTGGTGTTTCCCGTGTGGTCCCATTTCGATTTCGTCCAGTTCTTGAAGTGGTTTTTTTTTTGTATATTTTTGGTTACCGAATACTATAAGGGTATGAATTAAGTACCTACTTACAACTTCTTTAATAGGTTTTAACGGAAGCACTTATTTGACCAGGATAAAATTACTTTCAGTCTCAATGTGAACAACACGGGAACGGCTCGACGCGCCACCGTTCGTATCTTCTTCGCTCCGAAGTTTGACGAGCGTAACTTGGCGTGGGCCCTTGCCGATCAAAGAAAGATGTTCGTTGAAATGGACCGATTCATAACACCATGTAAGAATTTTAATACTATGAATTATGCTCTTCGTCAATCCATGTTTCAAGTGATAAGAAAAACTAAGCCTTTACATGTTACTAATACAACCCACTTTCAGTTTTTAGGGTTTCGTAGTCAAAATGGAAAAAATGAAACTCATAGTTTCGTCATGTCCGTCCACAGTTATTCTCACAGACTGACTATAAGTGCTAAGCTAAATACTTGTAATCTCGCATGAACATACCCACATAGGTATCTACTAATCACGCCGACGACGAATTGATATTTAATAAAATCTTGATAAATACCTATAAATGTTACCGTCAGATTGTCAAAACTGTTAGATTGTAATCTATCTCGCGAGATTGCAAACACTCGAAAGATTGCGAAATGGTATCGACAAATCGCAAGTCGCGCGCTAATTGGTTGAACAGCATATTGTCCCGCGTGGTGGGCGCGTATTTGTTTGTTAATTCGTCTTTGTTGACGAATGTAGTGTATTTTTGTGATTGTAAATTGATTTCATGTTGAAAATACCTCATAGCTTTAGAATTAGTTATAAAATTAGTTATATTAAATTTTTGTGACAGTAAAATTAATTTGTGATTAATCAAAGAAGTTCTAACCTAACTCTATGGCCATTGAACGGAGTACTGTAAAACCGACCAATCAGGGACAGTTGACAATTTGACGCGCGTAAGCAGTATATCACAGTTGACAATCTATCGTTAGTTTGCAATCTCGCTAGGTAGATTATAATCTAACGGTTATTACAATCTTACGGTGACATGTACCTTAATTATAAAGTCAGACATAAAAACATAGTGTTTTTTTTTGTACTACAGAATAAAACTAATATCCATATTTTTACTTGCAGTAAATGCTGGTGAAAATACTATCACTAGACTTTCTACCCAGTCTTCTGTGACCATTCCATTTGAGCAAACATTCCGTGACCTATCGGCTCAAAAAGGAGACCCACGCAGAACAAATCTAGCTGCCTTCAATTTCTGCGGATGTGGCTGGCCTCAACACATGCTGGTTCCGAAGGGTACCGAAGCCGGCGCCGCTTATCAATTTTTCGTAATGCTTTCGAACTACGAGTTAGATCGCGTAAGTATTTTCAAGCTTTCATTACTGTTACTATTATTAAGTTTAAGTAAACTTGAAATGAATAGTTATCTTTAAACAGAACACATCGAAAAAAGTAGTCGGTCGGTAGTATGCCCGTACATACATTTCGGTGATCGATTTAATAGATATTGGTATAAATTCAAATATTGCCAATTACAAATATCTAGTGTTTCACGAAGATATTTAATACAGAAAAAAATATCATGTATAAAAATAAAAAGTATTGTCATAAAAATAGAAAAACCGGTAAAGTTAAAAATAGGGACTATAATAATTTTTAAAATTTCTGTAACTAGTATTTAATTCACTTTTTTGTTATTTTTGATATACCCAGTGTCAGTCTCACTCTCACTACTAATATGAATCTATTGACACCACTCACATAAAAGTACGACAAGCCGTTTAGACTCTAGGGCGTGCCAAAGAAATATACATACCTACATACATACACTCGAAAACATAACCCTCCTTCTTTCGCAGTTGGGTAATAAATAACATTTAACGTAAGATTAGAGAGTAACGTGAGTTTACTGTCCTGTCTGTTGTTTTCTGTGCCAATGGTAGGCGTTGATATTTCTCTGATCAAGGTGCTGTAATCTTAATCGGGAAATTCGGTTATCGCTTAGGTTCTTTTTAGAGCTTCGTTATAAAATTAATAATATCATGTCATGTTTTGCAGATTGAAGAAAATTCAAATGTAGAGAGCAATTGCGTGGAGGCTTCAAGTTTCTGTGGTTTAAGAGACAGGAAGTACCCAGACCGCCGCGCAATGGGCTTCCCCTTCGACAGACCTTCCAGCACTGCTGCAAACATTGAGGACTTTATATTACCAAACATGGGCCTTCAGGACATCACTATTCGTCTCACTAACGAAACTGTCGCAAATCCTAGGAATCCAGTTACTCAGACCCCACAATAATAAGTTTTTTTTTCTATAATCCAATACCTATAGGTATACAGTGTGTTATCAATAAACGACATGTCTGGCTAGAAATATAATAAATCTTGGAAATATGTAACATGGCAATTGATTCCATGTTTTTGACTATTTTATAAGAAGAATATTTAAAACGAAAGGCTAATAATTTAGTAATAAGGGTTAAGTTTGTAAATTTTGTACATAATATTTTAAATTAGTTATATAGTGACCCGTATACTTTAATACATTTAAAATTCCAATCGTCATAAATAAATATAAATTTGAATGCATAAACTGGTATTATTTTACTCAAATATTCATCTACCACGCACATACCCAACTAGCAAGATTTGATCTTAGAAGTATCCTAAGACCATGTTTTCGATACTCTTAATGAACACTTACAAACGTTGGTAAGTGTCGAATTGGGCGCATTTTATAAGAGCGATTCCTCTTACTGTAATTTTATTACACGGTCTTACGAAGTACAATTTTAATCTCACAGTACTCTTTCAATTGCTGTTGTAAAACCAAATTGTCTTACAAGTAACTTACTTTAGCACGGTGTAAAGAGCAATCGGTTTTTGTGTAGCCTCAGTTGTGCCATTCTAAGAGGGATTCCTCTAATTTGCCTCTTTGTGATGCCAGTGTAAGAGTATATGAGGCCGCCGAAAATTTCAACAAATGTTGTTGTGCTCGTTGTGGTAAAAATATTAGAAAATGTAAATATCTTCATTTTGTGTTATTGTTTTATGATTGATTTACGATAAATATAACATATTGCTAGTGTCTTACTGTAGTAATGTTAAACCATATGCGGAGTACATTTATTCGAAAGAATTTTAATATAAGTAACATTGCGATCTCGGGCCATTTCTGCGACGTGTTTGGAAATTATTTATATTGTTAAAATAAGTTGGAAAATAATACAAAAGTACGCCATTTTCACAATTTAGGCTTTCAGTCTCATAGTATTCTACATCAGAACATTTATCAGCTCATTCATTCTTAGAGAAGTCCACTATAGGACTAAACATCCCTTATATTAATCTTGTTAAGTTCGTTTAAAGATTTTCACTCTTACTAAAAACTAGACTATGACAACAGGTGGCCATTTTTCGTTTTATGTAGGGTTCCTTAGATACTGGAAGAACCAAGCTTAGGCAAATTAGCTAGTAATGTTATTTAACTTTTTTACTGAATCGTTGTTTGAAGAAGCGTATGCGGGCATCTTTAGGTAAACAGTTTTTACCTTTTTTGTTAAGAATAAGGGAAAGTTCATTGTAAACTAAGTGAGATATATTATAGCCCAATTTTTGATATTTTTGCAGCTTGGAGACTGTCTGTTGCGCAGTATGGGGTCCCACGTTGTCGTGAAGCAGCTGCAAGAGCTGGGGTTGGAAGCTCTCCCTGATCCGCCATACTCACCAGACCTTGCACCTACCGACTATTACTTTTTCCAAAATTAAGACAACTTTTTAGTGGGTAAAAAATTCAATTCCCGAGAGGCAGTACAAAATGCCTTTGAAGAGTTTGTTGCCTCCCGGCCAGCTGATTTTTACAAGAAGGGCATCAATAAACTGCCAATGCGTTGGCAAAGATGCGTCGATTGCATGGGTGATTACTTCGACTAACAGAAATAAAAAAGTTTGAAAAAATAAGTACTTTCACTTATTGCATACAAAACGGCAATTTCATAGGTAAAGACCTATTATAATTTAGACAAGAATAAATATACTTAATTAAAAGTTCTTTTACAGAAGCAATATATCATGCTTTAGTAAGAGCATAACCCTTATATTAGTTTTAACTAAGATACTATAAAGAACAGATGCTCTTGTAAGATGCCCTTTAAAGAATGGATCTTTTTCTAAGAGTAACTAGTCTTACAAAGTGCATCTGTAAGACAGTATCCTTATGCATGTTCTAAGAGTAGGTCTTGTATGTATCTTTAGGAGATCCTTATAAGTTTATAAGTTCCTACAGTCCAAAACGTCTGCACGCTTACCTTATTAAGGGGTTTATTCTTAACCAAATCCCTTATAAAGCTTTTATAATGCTTTCGCTCTTATATGTGACAGTGTCCAAGACATTTTTGCTAGTTGGGATACCATCTTAATAATAGAAGTAGAGGAATGAGGTTAAGATATTATGAGTTCATAGTTCTAATAGTTCGTTTATATATTTATATATATAAGAGTAAGGTGACTGACTGACTGACATACCCAGAGATCAACGCACAGCCCAAACCGCTGAAGCTAGAATCCAGAAATTTTGCATGTTTACATAACGTAAATGAGCACTAAGAAAGGATTTTTTGAAATTCCAACCCTAAGGGGGTAAATCAGGAGATGAAAGTCTGCGTGAGCGAAGCCGCGTGTAAAAGCTAGTCATAAATAATATTACGGACACCTAACACTAACACACAACGCCACCTAGTCCCAAACTGAGCATAGCGATACGAAATTTTTATCGAGTATACCTTTGTAGTGCACCATTGTTATTTTTAATCATCCCTATAGACACTCCTGCGTCCCGTTGGAGCATTAGAACCTGTAAAATAAATAAAAAATTAGATTTTTGGACTTAGAATATTTTAAATTTTAATTTTCTGGGAATTTTCGAGGTTTCTGTCGAATTGTTCGATAACCCTTCGTTCCATAGTTAATATTTTTGTTTATTTAGATAGCTCTCATCAAGACCTATCTAACAACACGTCTTTTTTATAAATCCGGCAAATAGAAATTGATAAATTTTCACATTTAAATCGATATTTCGGTAATTCATAAAAATTTTGAAGGTTTTCCTCGAATAACCTTACAACCCTTGTTTTGGAAACTACTAAATTTACATATTTAGATAGCGCTCGTCTAGCCCTATCTGATAACACCTATCCTGATAACACCTTCAGATATTGATCTGAATTTAATCTAATTTTCTGAATTTTCGGAGGTTTTTGTCGAATAACTCGCTGACCTTAATTTTGGAAACTACTTTTTATACATATCTAGATAGCTCTCGCCAAGACCCGTCTAACGACTCTTTTGTTTAGATCGGGCAAGTAGACTGTAGAAATCCAAAACCCTCCCTGTTTTTGCTGGGTATATAGGTTCGGCTGAACAGGGATCGCCAACTGTAGGTATTGATCATAAAATTTATTCAGGAAATTTTATTATTCCTTTACTTTTAAATTTCGTATCTGTTTTTAATTAGTGACAGAGGCATTCTACACCTCTAAATAATTTTAACGGCTCCTAATAGAGCATTAATTTTAAAAAATTGTTACTAGGTAGAATTACATTTTACCTATACCTAGTCTTAATACTAGCTATAAAAAATTTGACACACACTCCCCTATACAGGGTAAAACACACACTTACTGACACACCCCCTATACAGGGTTGAATTCACATTTACACACGGACAATTTTCCCCGTACATTTGCACTACACTTCATTACACCCTCTTACTCACACACACACAACATGTTTCAAACGCCACCAACATCTGGCGCCGCCAAGAAGCCCACTACTCCCGGCGCGGCGCCTCTACCTCACCTTCGACAGTGCTAGACGCCGCCAGAACATTTATAAAAAGGCCAGAGACCAAAAGAAGATCAATGGACAATATGGACCAGTACACTAAACAGCAAAACATCTACGCTGAACGGTCGAGCAACCAGCTCCTCCAGGTCATGAAGACATTTGAGGACATACCTACAAGAGTCCAGCAGTATCCTCTGATGCGACGAGACATCAAGACCTTCCTGGAGGTACGATCGGACAACGGGATACGCGCACTCTTCGAGCTGAGTAGGCGTATCAAGAAGCTGGAAGCGGCGGCGTCCGAAGCTGCTACTGCTACTATACCCTCTGTAGCTGTGCCTTCCGTGCCTTCTCAAACGGAAGATAAGGTTACGGAAAGGCTAAGAAATATGGAGAAAACAATTTTCGAATGGCTAGAGCAGTTGAATGATAACGTGTCGAAGGACATTATAGACCTCAACAAGAGGAATAACGAACGGAGCGCCAAAAACTTGGAAGAAATTTTTAAAAAACTAGAGGAGACCAAGAGGGAATTAGATGAGCTGACAGAGTTGACCGTGAAGGGTCATCTCGAATGCCTGATCGGTACTGTTGCCAGCGAAATCATGGGGGACCTAGACACGGAAAGTGGAAACCGGAGCGCCGGCATCGCCGAAAAAATCTTCGAGAAAATCGAGGAAACTCAGGTCGACATAGACAAGTCGACTGAGTTGATGATAGTGCGAGCGCAGTCCCAGCTCGAAGACCTGGTTGGGACTGTCGCCAGAGATATAGTTATGGAGACTAAGTCGCACATCGGCGAGGCCGTGAAGGGGCAAACGCCCGAGAGCGTTCCGGATCCGGTCCCCATGACTTACGCCAAAGCCGCAGCAACCAGACCCGGGCGCCGACCGGCGCTTCACTCGGTGGCGGTGACCTCAACCAACAGCCAGGAGACTACCGATGAGGTACTCGCCAGGGTGAAGAAGGCGGTCGACGCCAGGGGTACTGGGTTGAAAATTAGTAAGGCTCGGAAAGCCAAAAACCGTATGGTCATCCTAGGATGCGATACGGAGGTGGAGATAGGAAGAGCGAGAGAGAGACTGGAGAACCGTGGTGATGGGCTTGTGGTAGTGCCCATGAAAAATAAAGACCAGCTCGTCGTCCTCAAAGACGTTTTCGTAGATCGGGACGACGACGAAATGGTAAGGGCCCTTTACACCCAGAACGCCAACATTTTCATGGGCCTACCACAAGAGGATATAGAGCTGACCATCAAATACAAAAGAAGGACAAGGAACCCAGGGACTTCCCACATAGTCTTGCAAGTTAGGCCGAAGGTATGGCAAAGGATGACGGAGGCTGGAACCCTCTACCTGGACCTGCAAAGGGTCAGAGTGGAGGACCAGTCTCTGGTCATCCAATGCACCAAGTGCCTTGCATTCGGTCATGGTCGCAAATTCTGCACCGAGAGTGTGGACAGGTGCAGCCACTGCGGAGGTCCGCACCTGCGCGAGAAATGCGCCGAATATGCTGCAGGAAAAGAACCGCGTTGCTGCAACTGCTCGCACTCTGGGCTGCAGAATACCGGCCATAACACCTTTAGCACCGAGTGCCCAACCCGAGCGAAATGGGACTATCTGGCGAGGTCTACCACATCATACTCATGACTCACTCACGCACGCACACACACACTATACAGAAACACACATGATCTGATAAGTATATAATAATTATATATGGACACATCACACATGCATACAAACATTGTACACGTACACACAAACTAACCAAGAACAATTCACAAAGATGTTGCAATAATTATATATATTGAAACATATATATACATTGTTGACAAGTAAGATAGGAAGAAAACACACACATAAACACCGGACACGTAGGTACACAAACAGATACACAAGTTATGAATGTCACGACCTCACAGATTAGTAAATAACAACTAGAAAGACATCCTTGGGAGACTGAATTGGAAGGAATTTAAAAATTAATAGAAAAGACAATTGAAATAAAGAGAGAGAGTAAAATGAAAATATACACTGAAATTTTAAAACCATCACCAATAAATAAAAATTATAACTAAAGAGACAGCCAGTTAAATTAAAACTAAATGAAGCCATTTAATAGAATTAATAAATATATGTCAACAAAAACAGGAAACAACAAATTTTAAATAATAAATTGACATTAGAGAAAGTAGACAACTAGACGTAAGAATACGTAAAGGCAAAGAAAAATAACATGTATATAATCTAGAAAGAAAGTAAAGCCCTAGATAATAAAAGATGTAAAACAATTTGAAGTAAGAAAAATAGAATTAGCAAAAGTAACGGGAATTTTACCCGATAGGACACGTATATAAACAACGAAAGAATGTAGAATTTGAGTAACAAGGTCCTGTCGAAACTTTCGACGGGGAAAAGCAGCGAGGTCATCAGACCTCAAAATAAAAAAAACTGAGCATAGCTTGTAGTATGGGTTACTCAATGAGTAAAGAAATAGGTCATGGGTTTACTAGACAACTGGTATATGAATACTTTTTTCGTATTACATACATATAAACTCTTTTGCAAAAAAAACGGGCACTTAAGCAAAGAACTACTTTACAGTTACTATTAGTTTGTTTGACAATTTTAGGTATTGTTATCCTCAGAATTTTATAAATTAATTAGGAACGAATAGTTTTCATCAGTTTTATCATAACACTAGCTGTTGCCCGCGGCAACTTTCGCGTTATTAATATAGGTAGGATTTTTATCGATATAAAATCATAATACAAAATGTATCGGTACCTGAATAGTTTTATTTTCTTTACCTCGCATAGAACTTTTATATATTTTTATAAATCAGTTTAAATAAAAAAATAAAAAAACCGACTTCCAAAAAACATCCAACGAAAACTCTCTGCCAAAAAAACACTTATAAGCGTAAAATAAACTGGTTCTTCATAAATCGCCTATACCTAATTCTTTATTCATTTAAATAGTAGTATTAAAATGTGTGCTAGGTACCTAGAATCTGTTTGAAGTCGGTGCTAGAAGGTCTTTAGATACGTATGAAATTGAAAGAATTATCCTCCAACTCCTAACCGTTGAGGAGTTGTACCTTCCATCATCAGCTTAACTAAATAATTTGAAAGAATATGACTAAAGGTAACATATATACATATGATATTTAAAGATTTATCCTCCAACTCCTAACCGTTAAGGAGTTGTGCCTTACATCATCAGCTCATCATCATAAAATGATGACTACCAGACGCAAATACCGGTGTAACTTCAGAAAATATACGAAAAACATAGTATGTGCCTATAAAAATTGAGGTTTCTCTCGGTTTTCCTGGGATCCCATCATCAGATCCTAATATGGTGGCAATGGGACCACCTCGGGAGCATACCCTTTCGAATCCAAAAAAAATTTTCAAACAGTCCACAACTGCCGGAGTAATCGGTGAACATACATAAAAAAAAAAAAAAACAGTGGAACGTAAAACCTCCTCCTTTTTGGAAGTCGGTTAATAAAGGGGTTAAGACAATTTTGTATAGCGCCATCTGTAATGATTTATTTATTTCGTGAACGAAAAATTTAGTATAGCGCCATCTGTATTTTTGATGTGGAACTCATTCCTATCTGATGTCCCACGACACCACCCGATTTTTTTTACAAATAAGACACGCACGTTTTACTATTAAAAACTTATTTAAGTATTTATATATGTACATAAAATATAAAGTGTTTTTAGGAGCTTATTTCGACCTTTGACATGGCCAAGCTTTCGACCAAGTCTGGCACCGCTCGCTTCTCTCCAAGCTCTCGGCATTCGGTCTGCCTCCTAGACTCTGTCACTGGATTGACGCTTTTCTTCATCAGCGCCGCATTATGTGCCTTTGCGACGGCACGGCCTCTGATATTTTGGATGTAAACGCTGGCGTACCTCAGGGTTCAGTCCTGTCGCCCACACTATTTCTTCTGCATATCAATGACATGTTAGCTCTTGGCAACATACATTGCTATGCAGACGATAGCACAGTTCATGGGCGATATTTTTGACACCGTTCAGCCAAGCTGGCAGACGTTGAGGAAAATCGACAGAAGCTTGTCGCTGAGCTCGACCGGGTTTTGAACCGCATTTTACAATAGGGTGAAAAGAATCTGGTCGAGTTCAACGCTACGAAAACACAGTTGTGCGCGTTCTCTACCAAAATCATGGTTGGTTCATCCTTCCTGTGCCGAGCAGCTAAAAACTGGAACTCACTACCAGCGCACGTGATTTTCTCCCACTATGATCCCGGGGCCTTTAAGTGGGGCGTGAAAAAGCATCTCACTAAGCCGTCATAGTGTGGGACGCAATACTGCATTGTCTGCTTTCCCAGTGAGTATGGTTGCCCCCACTGTTGGATTCTGCTTGAGTTTTCCATCAGGCGGACCATAGTCACTTTGGCAGCTTCAAATAAATAAATCGTTTTTTCTTTTGCCATATTTTGCCAAAATATGGAGATTTTGCAGATTTGATATACGTGAGTATGCTGCCCATGAGAAAAAAAAATTACTGTATCTGTAAGCATCTGTCCTTGGGTTTTAATAATATTGTTATTGGAAATGCTGTTTTCAGCGGAAACTGCATTCTTTTAAATGAAAATGTCAAATAAGTTGGAATTATTGGAATACGGGGAATTAAAACATTATCTTCTTTTGCCATTCCATGCGTCATGATTGTAGCTTTTACAATGTTGTACCCCAGTTGTGTGATATTTAGTCATGTACTATTACATTTCTTTGGCGCTCAAGATACCTCATTTAATAGTACTGGAACATTAACTTGCAGCCTCAACTTATGGGAAGGCACTCCTGATATTTCTAAAGACTTTAAGTATTCGACAACATCTCCCTCCACGCCTGACATGATCCGTTCGTTTAATTGATAACTATCTCATTAGGCAGCAGATCAGGATCGATATTATTTTTAAATCATCTGTGCTATCTTAAACCAGAAACTACGTCTCATGTAATCATGTCGTTACTGTCAGTTGGCATACTATCTTCTCCGTGATAACTCCGTAAATGTCATATTAGAATAGCTCTAATACATATTTTGTCTCTTGTCGCAAACTAACTCACAAACCTTACATATTTCTATACAAACTGCCATCCCCTGTTGCTATTTTACCCCCTTGAGGGTAAATTTTTTACAAACTTTAAATGTCATTATAACCAACAGCTAGCTTATAATGACGATACTTCTGTAGAGAATTTTGAAGTTAAGAAACGCTGTTAATTAATTATATTAATTTGGCTTATTTATTTCTATTAATATAATGAACATACAAATCAGATTGACGAATATATACTTAATATATAAGCCTTCATTGAAAAAGTGAAATATTTTTTATGATTGTGACAGCCTTGTTTATTCATTGTCAAGACGCCCGACGTAGGTAACGCGCAGGTATGTGGCGAGTGAACTCCCAGAACAACCTTTCATCCCCCTTTTAAACCCCTTACAACCCTTTTTTCGCATTAAAAAGTAGCCTATGTCCTTTCTCAGGCTCTAGAATATCTGTGTACCAAATTTCATTCAAATCAGTGCAGCGGTTTGGCCGTGAAAGCAAGACAGACAGACAGAGTAACTTTCGCATTTATAATATACTAGCTGTTGCCCGCGGCTCCGCCCGCGTGTATGTCGGTTATCGCGGCAAACAGTAACCTATGTGTTACTCTGATGTATCTTCTAAACTTATAAAATAACATGTCCTGACTGACTGACTGACTGATTCATCATCGCCGAGCGGAAACTATTAAACTTGGGAATACAAAATTTGGTGAGTATGATCGTTTCATTAAGTAGATACCCATTAAGGAAGGAATTTTGGAATTTCTACCCCCAAGGGGTCGAAATAGTGGTTGAAAGTTTGTATGGAAGTCCGTCATTTTTTAAGTTAGAAACATGAAACTTTATTTTTGGGCTACTGATTAAAAATGAGTAAACACGTATTTAAGCGTTTCTGATAGATAGAGCGGATATTCTACTCCTTAAGGGTGAAATAGGGGTTGACGTTTTGTATGTAGGTTAGTCTGGAAGTCCGTCATTTTTGAAGTTAAAAACATGAAAGTTTATTTTAGGGCTATTTAAGAAATATGAAACTTTATTTTTGGGTTACTTATAAAAATTTGTAGATATGTATTTCAACGTTTCCTAATATTCTACCCCTAAGGGGGTGAAATAGGGGTTGAACTTTGTTTGGAACTTCGTCATTTTTAAATTAGAAACATGAAACTTTTCTTTTGGTTTGGGCTACTGATTAAAAATGAATAGATACGTATTTAGGCCTTTCTCGATATTCTACGCTGAAGGGATGAAATAGGCTACCCATGTCGTGCGGCGTTCCGCAGGGGTCTGTCCTTGGACCACTCCTGTGGAACGTGGGGTACGACTGGGTCCTACGAAGTCGTCTGCCTCCCGGGCTGGGCGTAATTTGTTACGCCGATGACACACTTGTCACAGCCCGGGGGGCGAACTTCCAAGAGGCGGCGCGCCTGGCCACCAGGGGTGTTTCTCTGGTGGTCGGGCGCATCGAGGCGCTGGGCTTACGGGTGGCCCTGGACAAGACGGAGGCCCTATTGTTCCATGGGCCCCGTCGTGGTCCACCCGCCGGCGCCTCCATAGAGGTCAACTCGGTCCTCGTACCGGTTCGGGCCCAGATGAGGTATCTGGGCCTGATCCTCGACGGTAGGTGGCTCTTCGACGAGCACTTCCGACAGCTTGGTCCAAAGCTGGTCGACGCTGCCTCCACCCTTGGGCGACTTTTGCCCAATTTGGGTGGAGCCAGCGTCGCAACGAGACTCCTATACACGGGGGTTGTCCGGTCGATGGCGCTGTATGGCGCACCGGTGTGGGTGGCGGCTCTGACTGCCCTAAATAAGGCTCGCCTCTGGCGGCCTCAGAGGGTATTGGCAGTCAGAGCCATACGCGGATACCGCACGGTGTCGACCGAGGCGGCGTGCGCCTTGGCCGGAACACCCCCGTGGGATTTGGAGGCGGAAGTGCTCGCCGAAGTTTATCTACGGGTGGCTGAATCTCGGGCGGAGTATGGCTATCGCCCTCCGCCCGAAGAGGTACGCGAGTGGCGTGAAGCCGCCCGTCGAGCCACTATGGCTAGATGGTCGTTCCGACTGGAGACTCCACGTGCTGGCTTTGCCGCCGTGGAGGCTCTCCAGCCGGTCATCCTCGAGTGGGCAGGGCGGCAGCACGGGACCCTTTCCTTCCGACTGACGCAGGTCCTTTCCGGGCACGGTTGCTTCGGGAAGTACCTGCACTCAGTCGCTAGGAGGGAATTGAGTCCCGCCTGCCACCACTGCGACTGCAGTGAGGACTCGGCCCAGCATACGCTGGCGATCTGCCCTGCATGGGCGTCGCAGCGCCGGGCCCTCACTGCAGTCATCGGAGGAGATCTCTCGTTACCGGCCGTCATACGCTCCATGGCCGGTAGCGATAGCAGTTTTACCGCGGTCGCAACCTTCTGCGAAGAAGTCATCTCGCAGAAGGAGGTGGCGGAGAAGGCCCGGGATGATGATATCCACTCGGACCCAATCCGCCGCCGGCGAACCGGGCGGCGGAGGCGCGCCTATCAGCGCCTCA
Organism: Diaphora mendica; assembly: GCA_949125395.1. Taxonomy (NCBI): domain Eukaryota; kingdom Metazoa; phylum Arthropoda; class Insecta; order Lepidoptera; family Erebidae; genus Diaphora; species Diaphora mendica. Next base: position 15,585,739 of record OX421330.1, read on the forward strand.
TGCCGCCCTGAGTGTGGCCGCGGATGGTCGGGACGGGCTTTCCTCTCCATCCGCTCTAGTGGCCACCCGCGAGGGGGCGACGTACGCGTGTGCCGTACGTCGCCTAAATAGAGAGTTTTAACAGCAGACGGTGCCCGCTTCAGTGCGGGCAAGCGCTGGGAGGGGTCCGGACGTGTTAATAACTGCAGTTCCCGGATTCCTCCCTTCACAGGCGCAGAGTAGCACACCGTGTGGTTTTAGTCGGTTCGAGTCCGACACACCGCCCCGCCGCAAGCCCCGGCGCGGGTGAAGGTCCGAGGGGATTTCCACACGTTAAAAAAAAAAAAAAAAAAAAGGCGTTGACATTTCGTAAGCGGGTTAGTCTAGAAGTCCGTCAGTTTTGAAGTTAGAAACATGAAAATTTATTTTAGGGCTATTGATAAAAAAATAGGAGATGCGTATTTAAGCGTTTCCCAATATTCTACCCGTAAGAGGGTGAAATAGGGGTTGAAAGTTTGTATGGAAGTCCGTCTTTTTTAAGTTAGAAACATGAAAAATTATCTTTGGGCTAATAGTTAAAAACGCGTAGATACTAAGTGTCTCTGGATATTATATCTACCCCTTTTTTTGTGCGGAAATTCGGTTATGTCGGACTCGAACCGACTAAAAACCGCACACCGTCTCGGGTTCTAGAAACCAGGGAACCAGAGCGCCCTCAAAAGGAAATCCCATAAATGATATTTCTACCCCTAAGGGGTGAATTAGGTGTTAAAATGTCGTAAGTAGATTAGTTTGGAAGTCAGTCATTTTTAATTTAGTAGCCTGAAACTTTGTCCTTAGGCTTTTAAGTACAAATAAATTAATACCCATATCATCATTTATGGGAATTATATTTCTAAAGGGGTAAAAATGAGGGTCGAACGTTAGTATGAAATCCTTTTTAATGGGCTATTGATTAAAAATAAATAAATAGGTACGTTTAAAAACATGAATAAATTATTCATACATACTTACACAGTTTTAATTAAATATATTGTAAATAATCAACTTCCACGCGAGCAAAGCTGCGGGCAACAGCTAGTAAGCTATATTACTGTAAAGTTTCATCCAATTCCGTCCAGTGCTTTTTGCGTAATGAAGTAACAAACATACACCCTCACAAACATTCGCTTTTATAAATTAGTGTGATGTGATAAAATCGAATACGAAAAACAATGTTAAATTTATCACTACAGTTAAATGAAAAATTAGACATAACGAATGAAGCTTATTTTCAAAGCGTAAATAAAACTAAATTAATTAAGTATCTACAACTAATTCAACGAAAAAAATGGAAGGTATCTACAACTTACTGAAAGAAATTAAAACTCCAACAAATAAGGCTAAGTAATTAAATATTTGCAACGAAAAACATCTGCTTACCTATGCCTATACCAATAACCTAACAAAATCCTATAAAAAAGTAAATTATAGGTACCTAGGTACCTATGCTATAACCTTACAAAATTCTAAAAATACCGAGAAAACCAATTAGTATCTACAAAAGACTATTTGCTAATTATTTAGGTACAACAAAAATCGCCTGCTTATCCTATACCTATGCTATAACCTGACAAAATCCTAAAAAAAGCTTCGTTTAAAAAAACTGACTTCAAAAACTAAAAAGTATCAGTTAACTTAATTTGCATGTGCTACCTAGGTTTGAAGTCAGTGCCAAGCCAAATGTAATAGTAGGTATCACACTCGCTACATTTCGAGACGAACGTCAACGACGTCACCGACGCTTCAGTTGTTTTGTTCTACGCGAAGAGCAGCTATCCCGCTCAAGGTCACGCGCGGCGAGTGCGGTACCTACTATTACATTTTGGCTTGGCACCGACTTCAAACCTATGCTTAGGTAGCACATACAAAATAAGTTATTTGGTACTTTTTAGTATTTTCGGTTCGGTTTTTTAAACGAATTTTTTTTTATTTTTCACTTTTTAGTCTTTCTCAAGTCTCTTGTCATCATTTCACCTAAATAACTTGAAAGAATACGACTAAAGGTAACATACATGCTGTATAAAATCGAAAGGACTTCAGGTATTTTTTTGTAATAAAATCTCAAATGGACTATCTTCTATAGGTTACTATAATTCAAGTGATTTGAGGTAAACTGTCTATCTGAGGTTAACTCTGATATCGTTAAGACCCGTTTTATATATTATGAAATTAAATGATGTCTACAGAATATGAAGGCATGCAGACAATTGCTTTAACTTCATTGCAGGCGCTTACATAAATTTGAGGGTTTCCTTCGATTTCCTTAGGATCCCATCATCAGATCCTGATATGGTGGCCATGGGACCACATGGGGAGCATACCCTTTCGAATACAAAAAGAATTTCCAAAATCGGTCCACAGATTGACGGAATAATCCGTGTGCATACATAAAAAAAAATATACAGATGAAATTGAGAACCTCATCCTTTTGGCAGTCGGTTAAAAAAAATATACCGATGAAATTGAGAACCTCCTCCTTTTGGAAGTCGGTTAAAAATACAGAAGAAATATTATAATACCAAGTAATATTTATAGAATCGAACTATTTAGAAGAAATTCTGTGTACCTATATGGCTCCCCTAATATACAACACAATACCCAAGTGGATAACTGACCTACCACTCAATAAGTTTTGTGTTGTTCTTAGAAAATGGTTGGTAGAAAACAGTTATTACTCCGTTAAGGAATTCCAGGAAAAAAAATTCGTGTCCGTCTTATCATTTTAGAAATGCATTGTAGGTGTGTATTGAATTTATTAAGTAGTTCTTGTATGTATTTTCAAAGTGTTACACGTAATCTTTTTAAATTGATTCTGATTTAGTTAATTCGTTATTGCTAATTAGCAATTAATATAGTTTAGCAATTTAATAACTATTGCTGAAATAGTTATTAAAGCAGTCTTTCGTACAAACGAAAGACTTCAACACTAAATTTGCATGCCTATTACTGGTGAAATGTGTTTCGTGCATATTTTATTTTTATTTTTTACCATCTTTTTGTACCACATTTATGCAAATAAAAATTATATTATTATTTTTATTATTATTATAAGTATTTTAAACTTAAAATAAATATCATAAATATAAATGACCATTTAACGTTTATGGCATTCTAGTTTTTGGTTCAGTATCAATAAGAGCATCCTCCCAAAAAAATCTAAATTTCTTTAATGTACAGAATTGATCTTATACACTTTTCTTATGCGTTTAAAAGTAATCATATTACGTACCTATTGTAAAGTTAGTTACTTGATTCCAAAAGATGTCGCTGTTTTAAGCACAGAAACAATTTTCAAGAAAATGTAATTGCTTCAGTATCGATTAGAGAGCCCTCCCAAAAAATCATCTAAATGTCTTTAATGTACAGAACTGAACTGTTACATTTTTATTATACGTTAAAAAGAGTAATCATATAACGTACCTATTGTAAAGTTAGTTACTTGATTCCAAAAGATGTCGCTGTTTTAAGCAAAGTAATTTTTCAATTAAATTTAAAACAACCCTTTCTATGGAAAGAGAGAACATAAAACAAATACCTACCTATCAAATACTAACTACATACCACGTTAATCACAATGCTTGTGCATAAAACGTTCCCACGATTATTTTGAATATTTAAGTCATGCGGGCACAACCAAACACACAGATTCGACGTCTACAGAGAGATATAGATATTCTTTTTCCTATGGATAGACAGATTGCGATAAATCAAATACTTAATGCTACACCGAATTATACGTAATACGTTCTACGATTATTCCACGATATATTAATCAAAGTGTTATTAATTACGCATGGCTTCCAAAAGATGTCACTACTTGTTGTATTTCGTAAAGATAAATTCTTTATATATTTTTTTCCAATAGATAGAGAGATTGTGATAAATTAAATAATTAATGCTACAATCTTCAGAGTATCTCCTTTCTAACAAAAAAAGAATTATTGCAATCGGACTACTCGTTAATGAATTACAATTAATTACACATTTTGACTTTCATCCCCAACACAGGGCACAGGGAAACCGTCCGGAATTTCGGAATAAAAAGTATCCTATGTCCTACCTCGGAGTATGAACTCAAATCATGCCAAGTTTCATTTGAATCCATTCAGTAGTTTCGGCGTGATGCGCGGCCAAGATACAGACAGACAGACATACAAAAATGAAAAAAAATACAGTTTTGGCTTCTGTATCGATAATAGAGAGCCCTCCAAAAAAATTTTTCAAAATATCTTTATTGTACAGAATTTGACCTGTTACATTTTTATTATAAGTATGGATAGCTGACCCACGCAATGTCGTTTGCGTCTTCTATTGCCCGTAGCGTAATCATTTTTCATTGGTGCTCCGCTCCTATTGGTCTAAGCGTGATGATATAGCCTTCCTCGATAAATGGGCTATCCAAGACTGGAAGAATTTTTCAAATCTTGGACTTGAACTGGAATCTTGGACTGCACGTTTGGCCTAGTGGTTTAACGGTCACCACGCCGTTTCCTACTTCGCCAAGTGTCGTGGGTTCAAATCCCACGTAGGACAACACTTTGTGTGATCCACAAATTGTTGTTCTGAGTCTGGGTGTTATATGTGTCCGTTTCATGTATGTTTGTAAAGTCCCCCGCGACACAGGATTTATTCCTAGTGCGGGAGTTGTCTTTAAAAAAAAAAATCGGACCAGTAGTTCCTGAGATTAGCGCGTTCAAACAAACAAACAAACTCGCAGCTTTATAATATTAGTATAGATTTTGATTAAATTATTGAGAAATAATGTTTATGCTCAAAACACTATTATTGTGTACATTGCTATCACGTGTGGGGCAGCATTATTTTAATGTCCACATGCACCAATGTTTTCACGGTCTGGTGTGCCCTGGTATGATGGCAGTTGATAATTCTAATTTTGTTCTAAGTTTTGGTTTTATTTTCTTTCGTCTTTTCTAATCACTGATTACTTCTCCCTGAAAGGAATATGGCGAATATTTTTTTCATTACATTGCATATGGCGTTAGGAGTAGTTGATTGAATGAGATGATCTACCGTGTATTTGTTAAAAGAAAAAATGAATGAATTAAAAAAAAAAAAAAAAAGAAATCAGATACTTACCAATCTATTATTATTAATTTTTAAATAAGGAGAGAGATGTAACGACTGATGGTAGCTGTGGCTATCGGCGTCAAATCGAGTGCTAAGGTGGGCACTGAAAATCAGTACTGGGATGGTTTACATCCATCGCAGTGAACGCTGAGAGTCCACCATTTTGTTAGACACGGTGTACAGACCTCGTTAACATAGTCCATATTTATTTTAATGTTCTGTCTTAGAGGCTTATTTTAATCTTGTATGTTTGTTCATAATATGTGGCTTAATTTGTTGTTTGAAATTCGAATTGAATTTCATTTAAACTGGTCACAATTAGTCACAAATGTCAAATGAACCGTGTGCCAAAATAACAGATGTACACGTCATCAATGCCACGTCATTTGACTTTAGCTTAATGTTGCAAGCCTCTTAAATGTTCGTTTTAATTTTTTATTTTATGTTTGGAAAATTTAGATTAAGTTTTTTTTAGTTTGTATGCTGTGTGTATCAAATAAAGTTTTTATTATTATTATTATTATTATTATTGTACCTGCTCGCTAAATAAAAATGAAACGCGTTAATTTCTTTGTTTTTATTGAATACATTCAAAGCAGATAAAAGATTAGTATTGAGTGTGACCCCCTCTTGCTGAAATCACGGCTTGCATTCGTCTGGGCATGCTAGCGAGTATATATTTTACGGTTTCTTGGGGAATAACGTTCCCACTCCGCGATAATCACATTCCTTAGCTCTCTGATGGTCTGCGGAGCCGGCTGCACTGATCTCACTCGTCGCTTCAGAACGTCCCAGACATGCTCTATGGGATTGAGGTCCGGACTTCTAGCTGGCCAGTCCAAACAACGAATTCCGACTTCTAGCATATACGCTTCCACATCGCCTGACGGGTGGGCGCGAGCGTTGTCGTCCATAAAAATTGAGTTTTCGCCAAGAGCGGTTAAAGCGGATTGTGTCCAGTTCGGTGTCCAGTCATTGTACCGTTTTCGATGAAGACTAACTCCGCCAAGGGCGGATCCAGGGGGGGGGGGGCATGGGGGTCATGACCCCCCCCCCTGGGCTGTGTCCATGACCTAAATTAAATTGTTAATTTATATATATTTTTTGTCACAATATAGAATTTAATCGTGGCTAAGGTTGAAGAACGTCTAACCGGACTGTCACTTCTCTACATTCATAAAAACGTACCCATTGAAGTAGCAAAGAAGTGATATGTGATAACGCTTTATAGGCGAAGACGTAAAAGAAAATTTGATTTTCTTATTTAAATATAGATATTTTTAAGTAGGTATAGTACTTTTAAACCCATGTACAATGGCACAATCAAGAGGCAAAGTTTTTTTTATGTGATAAACGAGCAGACGGATCGCCTGATGGTAAGCGATTACCGGTACCCATGGAGACCCGCAACACTAGAGGCGTCATAAGTGCGTTGCCGGCCTTTTAAAAAGGAGTACCTACGTTCTTTTCTTGATGGTCGTATTGGTCCGGGAATATCGCAGGCAACAGTTCATACCACAGTTTTGTTATGAGAGGCAGAAAGTTTCTAGAAAGATGCATAGTTGTGGACTGCCAGCCGTCTAAACGATGGGGATGAAACTGCTGTCGCGTAGGACGAGGGCGGAAAGAGGCGGCAGGGATCAATTCGAACAATTCCTCGGAGCACTCCCCATAGTAAATGCGATAGAAGATGCGTAGCGAGTCCACATCTCTACGCAGCGCCAGAGAATCCAGCCGATTTGAAACATCTTGGCAATCGACGATTCGAGTCGCTCTCCGATAGATGCGGTCCAGAGAGAGGAACTGGTACTAGGGTGCCCTTGTCCAAGGTTGAGAAGAGTATTCCATATGAGGCCGAACCTGCGCCTTATAAAGCAGAAGCCAGTGGGCCGGCGTGTAATACAGTCTTGATCTATTGAGCACGCCAAGCTTTTTCGAGGCCAATTTGGCCTTACCCTCCAAATGGCCACGAAACTGGACTGCACTCGAAATGTCGACACCAAGTATTCTAATATTGGCTGAGGCAGATAAGGAGTGTCTTCAAAACGAGGACATATGACCAATTGCCGTTTTTCAGCGGTGAAATTGTACTAAATTAAAATTAAGTCTACCCCAATCTGAGACCTTTTTTTTGTTTCAATTTCAGACACAACTTTGTTTTGACTCTCAATGACGTTTTTGCGAGAAATATTAGTGCGGTCGGTATCGAGAGCATCGCCCGTGCTGTCATCCGCATAACAATGAATGCCGCTAATTTCAACATGTCATTGATATGGAGGAGAACAAAGTAGGCGATAGCACACAACCTTGGGGGACACCAGCATTCACAGATATGAAGTCACCACTTCATATCTGTGAAGAACACTCACCGTCGACCACGACCTTTGTGCTTCTATCTGTTAAAAAGCTAGTGATCCAATCGCGTAATTTCACAGGAAGCCCATAGGAAGGGAGCTTCGAAAGAAGCGATTTGTGCCAGTCCCCATAGAAGGCCTTCGCAATGTCCAATGAGACTACGCAAGAAGAGTGGGAGAGCTGAAAAAGACGCTTTAAGACTGGTGCCAACTCTGGAGCGCACATCTTGAACACAATATCAGGGCCCCTCGACTTTAGTATATCTAGGGATAAATAAAGAATTATTTTATTATTTATTTATTATTATTATGTATATCTAGGGATAGAAGTGTTAAACGCACCGAGCGTTGGTAGAACTGGATATCCAGCATACAGCTCTCGCACCGTTGTGTGGTAGGTGGATCCTGGTCCCCGGCAGCGAAGGTCGAGTTATACGCAAAAATTTGGCCAGAAAATCGGCTTTCTCCTTTGCCATAGGCCAATGAATTATTTCCTATGTGTAGAGGTGGATGGCTTACCGAAATTCTCTTCGATAGCCTTGGCAAGAGACTACAACGCCCGAGTTCCCAAAGGAAAACGCTCAAGCCTCTCGCGAATCCTAGCAATGTGCTCCAACTTCGCCCTTGCAATGTCTCTCTTGAAGGACCTGGAGGCACAGTTGTACTCCTTTTTCAAGCTCTGCTTCCTGCGAGAAGCCTTTTTGAAAGATGGACCAAACCCGGGCCGACATGTGCCATCAATGGGGACCCCAGAGGATGAAATAAAAAGCTCCACACACTGCACCACCACATCAGCAACAGAATTAGCAGCGGTGTTGGGATCATCAGGCGAGAAGCAGACCTGTCTCCAAGGGTAGGACTATAGTGCTACACACGACAGCTGCGTGCAACTCGCGATCGCGGCGAGCTTGTGAGAGGCACTGTACTCCAAACAAGGCAATGGTGAGATAATATTACCAAGTAAGACGATCTCTGCGGACGTGATCTGCTGCTGCACGAAGTCTGTAGCCATCTAGATGTGCTCAATGAGTCGGTCAGTTTCGGCATCACCGCTATGGGATCTATAGAGGCACGCATAGACGCGGGGTGGTCGTTACTGACAAGGTCGCCTACACGGAGCCGTAACATTGAGAAGTCCCTACCGTCAAGATTACTGAGGCGACGAAAACTAATATCGTCTCAAACGTACACGCACACTCCGGCCTTGGACATGAAGGAGTGTACTAGTAGCATTAAGGTTACTATACCATCCCCTGATGTTGCAAAGGTCCACGATCGAACGCATTATTGAGCGCAATTTTCGCAATTTTAATCCCCCCCCCCCCCTCCCGGAAACGAGGCGCAGCCTGGGCGTCCACGCTCAAGTGCAAAGACAGCCCGGGAAAACCAAGTACGATACTTACATACATTATTAAAATACCAATTTTTTTTCTGTATCGATTTATTCAAATATCAAAATAAAATTATGACTTCTTGTGACTTGACCACGATTTTATGACCCCCCCCTGGCGCCAAAGCTGGATCCGCCCTTGAACTCCGTACGATCCATAGAATTTATTCCTGCCCAAAACATAACAGAGCCCTCTCCATAAGGTGTGATTTCTTCAAAACATGCCTCTCCAAAGCGTTCTCCTCGTCTACGTAGCACTCGCCGACGTCGGTCTTCACCATGCAGAGATATCCTGGCTTCATCGGAGATTAATACCCTATCCCAGTCTTCATGAGTCCATGACACACAATTTCGAGCGAAGCTAAGCCTGGCAACTCGATGTCCACGGAGTAATTTAGGACCGCGTGCCGGGCGATGACTGTGTATATTAGCAGTGAGAAGCCTCCTCCTGTAATAGACAAACAGACTAAGCCACTTTCAAATTTATAATATTAATTTATATACCACCGCGGACTTTTTGTAAATATTTAACAAAATCCTGTGTTTTTAAATGTTCCATTTTATGTGTTAATAGAACGTATAAAACTGAGCTGTATAAATAATACCACTATGTTACCATAATGATTTGTAAAATACTGGGGTATTACCTACATAAAGTTTCCTTAAAACATGGCCTAAATGGTGATAAGCGTCAAAAAGATACTTTATTTTAAGCTTTGTAAAGATACGTAATGTATGTAACATAATAACACTAAATTAACCGTACAACTTTGGGTTTCGACCACTATTTTTTGTTCTGTGGTTTCGACTATTACAATAAAAATTATGTTGGTAGTCTACATTTTGTTGCATTGTGTAGTCACACTACTCGTGTATCTGTTCATAAGATTACTGAAATGCTATAATCTCATTTGCGTGTAATATTTTGTGAGTATTTTTTTTTGGTTTTAAAACGTATCGACACTGGTCTAGTAGCCCCACAGAATGTTTGCAATACCTACTTTTTGCGTAAACTTTTTCTTTGCCGAGATCGACCAAGCCATGTGATTGTTCAGTCAGCTACATACCATCTCTTCACACCTGTTAACAAACAAGTACTTTAAAATTTAAGCAAATTAATGTCTAAGAAAGAATTAATAATACTTAAAATCAGGCCTATCATTTATTATCACATTGTTATCAAAAATAACATTTTTGGCTCATGTTGATTTTCATCATATTTGGTATAGTTCACACAATCAGGTTGTTGATAGAGAATTATTCATATTTTCAATATTATAAAGGCGAAAGTTCGTTTGTCACTCAGTCACACAAAAATGACTGAACAGATTTGAATTAAGGTAAAACAAGAACCAAGGTACTTGATTTCTATAAAAATACTTACACTTCAGATGATCATCTGAAAAAATAAAAAAGGGTTTTAATTAGTTTTATGAAACTGAAATTTTAGAGGTGAATAACATAGGTAAGAAAATCAGGCCTATCATTCCATATCACGTGTTAGTCAAACAAACACATTTTGGCTCGTGTTTCTTTCATCACATGTATCTAAATAAGATCTAGGTGCATCTACAAATTTGAATACACTGCTGTGCAGTAAAAAATCAATAGATGTCCATTACTTATTATTATTAGTAACCAAGAAAGGCACATGTTCAGTAGTAGACTATTTAAGGTTATTGATGTGATTCTAATAATTGTATCATGTCCCGCAATGGTGCTAATGCCTGAGGTGACAAAAATTGATTAAGTGATTGTCATTGACTGATGAAAAGTCTCAAGTGCTAGACAACAGTAACTTCCAACACTAATACTGATTATTATCATTCTAATTATTCTTATATGTGTAAAAAGTTATGATATGCTATTCATAGCCAAAAATATGTTACATGTCATGAATAGGGTTTTTCATTTACTCTGGTATTTCAATATAATTATATCATATTCCATTTTATTCCAAATGGTTGGTACAGTCTATAAGCTTACTCATCTATACTAATATTATAAATACAAAATTCTGTCTGTCACACTTCCACGGATAGAGTGCTGCAACGATTTCAATTATATTTGGCATGGAGATACTTTGATTTTCGAAGAAAAACATAGGCCACTTTTACCGTAATAACCGTCATGTACGCTACTATCTTTCTAATACTTAAAAAGAATAAATTTACAATAAGTAGAATAAGAATAAACAAATTAAATTACCCTATTTCGCTTTCCCATTACAATTATCTCTGAGTGAAAATAAGATTTGTACTATGTTCAATGAGTTTATAAACAAAAGCTTTTTTCAAACTTTATATTATACTTACTTTGTCAATTATGGCTGATATGATCTGAAAATAAAATAAAAAATTAATTTCATGAACTCAAAAACCCATTAGATGTAAAAGTATTAGAGAACATCAGGCCTATCATTCCATATCACGTGTTAGTCATATAAACACATTTTGGCTCGTGTTTCTTTCATCACATGTATCAAGATAAGACGCCCTATCTATTAGTTCAATACACAATCAATAATATTTGCTTTACAAACCTAAAAATGGCTCACCGGGGAAGCCTAAGCAAATAATCTTATCTGATATGTAATCGATTACAATACTAACAAATACAACTATTATCGCATTAATAAACCATTAATTGACATTAATATCGTGTTTAAATCTAATAATGATTAATACTAAATTGATTTAAATATAGTAATAGAGTGACACCACGTGGTCGAACATAAAAATCGATAAATTTACCTTGTTTAAAGAATTTTTAAGACTTTGTTTATCCTTTAGTATAAATTAGCACGATATTAATGGATGGTGCACTTAGATAATCAGCAATAAAATATCTCGTACATACCTTGTTTAGATCCTTTTTAAAATATCCCTGGATCTACTGCCGCCCTGCCGCCCCTGCCCTGCCGGATGGAATGGAATGGAACGTAATTAGGGATGCAAGCTTAACATGTTTTTCAAACATCGATGTATCGTTCATAAACATCGATGTTTTTAACATCGATGTTGAAACAAAAACATCGACGATACATCGTTGTTCATGAACGATGTTTTATGAACGATGTTTCATCAATTCATTAATAATAATGCTCATTCCTTAATTTAAATTTCACTTAAAAATAACAGTCTGAATTTAATGAATATATAATTACATGTTATTTTTAACCCACGACGTAAAAAGAGGGGTGTTATAAGTTTGACGTGTCTGTCTGTCTGTGGCACCGTAGCGAACGGATGAAGCGATTTCAATTTAGTTTTTTTTTTGTATGAAAGGTGAGTTACGTGCGAGTGTTCTTAGATGTTCTCATGTTTCATGAAAATTGGTTGAGTCGTTTAAAAGTTATGAGGGTGAAAGTGGGGGAAAATAACAGAATTTCTGCAAAAATATCATTGGCGTATGATTACTCGATTAAGTGCTTGCGTAGGAGGTTTTTTGAATTTTGAATTTAATATTAAATGTTTTATTATACTTTTCATAATTATTTATTATTGTAACCTATTTGTTTCATTTATATTACAAATTACTATTTTACTTAGATGTACATTAAAATGGTGCCAGTAGAGATGTTTTAGTACGCGCCCACGTTGTTGAATAGTAGTAAGTATGGTAGTGAATGTTGGGTAAAGTAAAAGACATATAAATAAAAATAGAATAAACATAGTATTTAGTAATGATGAGAGCATTGAGGAGTATGTTCCTTTAAAATAAGTAGAGACAGTGATGTAAAGGATAATGTTTGTGAAAGCAAGAATTAAGAAAACTGAGCTAAGGTGGTTTCAGCTATACTTCGATGTTCTATTTGCATTACAGGAACAAGGCGTTAAAAGTTTATGTAATTTGTAAATGGTGATAACAAGTAAAATTTTAACAAAATAAATACCGACCTTAAGGTTCGATTCGATTTCTCTTGGATGCCATCATCAGATCTTAGTGGTCTTATCATGGTACGTTGTGATAATATATCTCCCCTCCATTAAGAAAAGAATCACTAAAATCGATTCATAAACGACGAAGTTATACGCGGACACACAAAAAAAACATAAATCCGGTCGAATTGAGGACCTCCTCCTTTTTTGAAGTCGAGTAAAAACATCGTTCTTAAACATCGATACATCGTTCATAAACATCGATATTTTTACATCGTTGTTTCACTTTTGTAAACATCGATATCCTAACATCGATGTTTTTTATGAACGATGTTGCATCCCTAAATGGAATGGAATAATGGATGGAATAGGCTTGTTGAAAAAATATCGATACATCGATTCATCGATATTATTTTTACAATGAATCGATATTTTTGAGCAATATTTAATAATAATAATAATGGAAATCTGAAATAGTGTGAAGACCGTGAAGCGTGAAATTTTCCTTAAAATGGCGTCGACCCCGCCTCCCATAGTGATGCGACTCATTTGTTTACTTGTATCCTAATATATCGATAAACCATTAAAGGACTAATTTAACATGAATATTCATATTAAATATAACAACTAGTGTTGCGTGAAAGAGTAACAAACATCTATCCCTCCATAATTACAAACTTTCGCGTTTATAATATTTGTAAGATGTGTAAGAAAGAAGAGAAAGAATAATAATAAAGGAAATAATAATCAAATAAAAAAAGATGTCATTTTACTAATGATTTTTATTAGTTCCGAAACAAGGCTAAATCTCTGCAAAGTTTTAAGAAAAATGTCACTAATTATTACTTGACCATGTAAAGTATTCCAGTACAGGAATACCCACTTATTGTGGTTAATATTTGGTACGTCATGGACTTTAAGCAATGTGTTTTTTTTTTGTAGTAATTATGCAAATATTTGTGTATGTATTTATATGTATTCGTATGTATATAGTATGTGTATATAGTATATGTTAGTGTAAGTAGGAATATGTAGGTGGCTTTATATGTTATAAATAACTTAGATCTATTAGTACACCGCCAACTACCCAAAATATCATTTTATAATATCCGTACAAAGGTTGTCTGGAAGAGATCGCCGTGAGCGATAAGACCGCCTATTGTAATACCTGATGTTGATCTCCGTTTATGTATCTCTGTAAAAATGTTTACTGTAGCGGTGTGCAATAAAGTTTAATAAATAAATAAATAAAATATTAATTTAGTCCAGATATTTATTTAGTTATTAATCCAAAATGTTTGTATCTTTTAACTAAATAATTAACTAAATAAAAATAATTGCCTTCATCAACATAAATTTGTGAGTGCTTTCATGATCAGAATTTCCATTTGAAAAAAAAATCGAAATGCTCCATTATAACTTTATATATAAAGAAGACTGGTTGAGTCTTGTAATCAAAATTTTGTTTCTCATTTTTTTCTTCAAATTTTCTTTTCTTTCTAAATGCTGTGAGAGCAAACTTAGGTTTTATGTTTTCGATGCCAATGTTTTCTTTCCACAACTTATAAAGACTTTCATTTTTTGGAAATCTAAAAACAAAAGACATATCACTCTAAACTGTTAATGAGAAAATACGAAACTAAAAAAATGTAATCATTGTACAAGTCACTAGCACGTGGTATATTTCACGTTATTTTGCTGTTAGCAATTCATGTATTATTGTGAACAATAATATTGTAAATAACTTTTAATATTTAACATAGTTTTGCTTTTATCGATAAAATACATGACAACACTTCGCGATAATGTAAACAAGTTATTAGAACCGCATTTCTTGCTGATACACACTAACTAAGATAACTATGTATTAATAAATATTTTAAAAAGCATAAACGATGATTAAACACAAGTAGAAATAATAATTAACACGGAAAATATACCAAAATTTGGAACTTACATAAAAAAAGATAATCCACGGCCTTTTTCCAAGAATTTGATTTACGACCTGTAATACAACACTGCACCATGATTCCTGCTGCATAATAGTCTTTCCTAATACAGCGAGAAGTAACCAAATAAGCACAAATCACTACGAAAACAAAAGAATACGTCTGAAACACGAGGACTTTGACAACACAAATACTTTCACAAATGTTCCCGTATCTACTATTTATAATCTAAGGGTTTTCCACAGTCCTTAGGAATGCCAGAATCTGACATGAAACAGTCGTTGCGGGAACGCTTCTTTGGCCGCCTGAAAAAAGTACTTAAAAGTCTTTTATCAGGCGGTAACAAGGTGCGAGCCTACAATGGTTGGGTCATGCCGGTTCTGATGTATTCCTTTGGTATACTTAGATGGACTCAGACCGAATTAGATGGCCTAGACAGGAGAGTCCGTACATTGCTAACTGCATTCCGAATGCATCACCCACGTTCATCGGTTATGAGGTTGTATATCCCGCGAAAGTACGGGGGTCGTAGTCTATTAAATATCAAGACCCTACACAATCGCGAGGTATACAATCTTAGAGAATATTTTCTTCATACTGATGTGGGAATGCATCGCAGTGTAGTTGCAGTGGATACCGGACTCACTCCGCTCGCTTTGGCTAAAGAGAATTGGCGCAAACCTGTAGTACTTGCTACTGATGATCGCAGGGAGGTATGGAAGGGCAAAGAACTTCATGGTCGATTTTATCGGGCCCTAAATGGGCCTGATATAGATTTTAAAGCATCTACGTCCTGGCTACAGTATGGTGATCTGTTCGGAGAAACATCTGTATACATATATATATATATACATATATATATATATATATATCTGTATACATTCTTTCAGTTGAATGAATATATACAGTGGCGTAGCTAGGGGTGGGCGAAGTGGGCCCTCGCCCACGGCCTCGCACTTAAAGGGGCCTCGCGAGGGCACCAGACTTAAAAAAAAAAATACCTAAAAAATATTGGCCACACTCGTCACAGACTGGAAACCTGTGCTGGAAACACAGCTTAAGGCTGAGGCCGCACTACGGTTTTTTCCAGCAAGCGGTTAAACCGCCAAACCGCTAAACCGCCCGAAGCGCACACACTACGGTAAAACCGCGAACAGTGTTGCCAACAGATAATCTAGTTCTCCTTTAGATTGAACTTTTAAAACCACCAGAAAACCAAATCGAAATGAAATGACAGATCTGAGATAATTACTGAGCTTATAAGAAAGCAACTTCAACAGCATGATCTTTTAACTAAATATGTTACATTTTCTGGAGATAATTGTAATACGAACTTCGGTGGAATAGAGCGCCATGGAACCAACAATGTTTTATAATTCCATAAGTTAAAACAAAATCTAAATTCGAAAATAGTTGGTGTGGGATGCTCTGCGCACAGTATCAATAACGCACTGCACCACGCATGTGATTGATTGCCAGTAGATGTTGATTCAACAACATCAAAAAAAAAGTTTTTGCCACTTAAACAAGCCGACCCCAAATAAAATTGGGAATAATAAAGGCTACAGTCTAAAAAGTTCTTAAAGAACTCTCTGACACAGCCGAGGTTGAGTATAAACCTCAGAGTTAATAGCTTCCCTATCATTCAAAGACGCGTTGGCGAAATCTGTTTCCAGCTATCGAGTGAGTCCTGAATGTGGATCATGTCAAAAGCTTAAAAAAGCTCCCTGATCTGATTTTTTTTAAATCGGAGGCATACCTGTTTTTCATGCATTCAATTATGCACATCATTTACTCAAAAATAAAAGCATTAGAAAAAAAATATAATTCAGTCTTTAAAACTTGCTTTCAGTCTTTAAAAAAAGCTTGGATGATCGAAATAGAGAAAGTTTCTTGCCATTGAATGTTCAGAGTACATATTCTAAATAAAGAAGATGAAAACACAAAAAAACTTAATACGACTGCTGATGAAAACTTTAAGCAGATATTTTTTTATTTGTTACTAGCTGTGCCCGCTAATTCGTACACGTGAGATTTACATTTCAAAACCAAAAACAGCTAATTCAGCCCAGCTGTTCTCGAGTTTTAGCGAGACAATCGAACAGCAATTGATTTTTATATTATAAGAAGATAAGACTAAAAAACTTAGAGCTTGAATACTGAAATGATATCTAGAGTTTCAACTTAAAGATATTTTTGTCAAATTAGTCTGGTTTCAAAAAGAAGGTTGTGAAAAATACACTACTGTTCGAAAAGCATTTTCACAACTGTGAGATTTTACTTTTCTATCACTGATTTCGATGAAAAATAACTAAATTTAATTAAACTGAATACCTATGAAAATAATTAAAAGAACTATTTCGACTAATTGAACTATGTATTCTTTTTTTTTCAACTAAATAAAATAAAAAAATATAAAAGTGTTCGGATTATGACCGCAAATAGCCGGGGATTTTACGCTTGTTGTCCTGGTTTCTAAATTTTTGAGATGGCCCTATCTCTAGTTCAATGCTCATTATATAAGAATTTATTTAAGAATTTCTTAAAAGTTTTATGAAAATCCTAAAACTTTAGAATACGACATTACAGATTTATGGCGGCATAATACAAGTATAGGGCCCTCAGTTCAAATCAAAATCAAATCAAATCACCAAGAGATCAAGTAACCACGAGATGAAAAATCACCTGAAACGTTACAAAAGTAACCTTCTGGCAACACTGGACAGAACCGCCCGCGGTTGTCGCGGTTTTAAAATCAGTCGCGGTAAAAAACCGCCAGTGTGGCCGCTTCCATACATTTCCTTTTGTCACAAAATCAGGCTGTAAAAAACCGCGGCGGTTTAGCCGCAATGCGGCCTCGGCCTATCTTTGTAAAACGTTTCTTTACACACATACTTCATATAAAACAACAAAGTTGATAGTAATTTTGGAAAAAAGGGAGGATTTCTAAAATTCTAGAAGTAATTAATTCAGATTAAGATAGTTTATTCGTTGTTTAAATGTTATACCAATTATGAAAGTTGTAGTATTTTTTTAGATTAAATTAAATACCATAATTTTTTTTCGTGTCCACCTGACACATCCTACCTAACTTACCCTGGGTACGTACTCGATCACTCCTTTATCTCTAACGCCGGAAAGAGACGTGCGTGTACCTTAGAGACGATGTCAGCTCTCGTCGCCTCAGCAATCTTGTGGCTCTGTGTAGACAGCGACGACCATCCCCGCGTCTATGCGTGCCTCTACAGGTCCCATAGCGGCGATGCCGAAACTGACCGATTTATTGAGCACATCCAGATGGCTACATTGGGTACAGACTTCGTGCAGCAGCAGATCCCCTCCGCAGAGATCATCGTACTTGGCGATTTTAATGCCCACTACGCCGACTGTTCCAGTGATCCAGTTTCAGTGAAACGGATCATGCGGGGATCTCCCCGCATGATCCGTTTTCACGACTTCGCCCTGGCATACGGCCTGACACAACTGGTTTCCACGCCCACGCGAGTCCCAGATGTGGAGGGCCAGAATCCTTCACTGTTGGGCCTTCTGCTGACTTCTCATCCGGTCAGTTACCGCGTATACGTAACGTAATGACTCTTCAGACCATTGCCTTGTCCGGAGTATAGTGCCTATCACACGCTCGCCGCGATCGCGAGTTGCACGCAGCCGTAGGGTGTGGCACTACAAGTTAGCAGATTGGGATGGGATGCGATCCTTCTTTGCGTCCTACCCTTGGAGACAGTTATGCTTCTCGCCGGATAATCCCAATACCACTGCTGATTCTATTGCTGATGTTGTGCTGCAGGGTATAGAGCTTATCATCCCATTCACTGTGGTCCCCATTGGTGGCAAGTGTCGGCCCTGGTTTGGTCCATCTTCCAGAAAAGCTTCTCGTGTAAAGCAGGAAGCTTACTAAGCCTGGGCTGACGCGGTGGCGGTACGGGATCAAAATACCAGCGCTCTGAAAAAGTAGTACATCTTTGCCTCCAGGTCCCTCAAAAGAGACACTGCAAGGGCGAAGTCGGAGCACATTACTAGGATTGGCAAGAGGCTAGAGCATCTTCCTTTGGAACTCGGGCATTCTGGTCTCTTTTCAAGGCTATCGAAGGGAATTTTTGTAAGCCATCCTTTCCAACTCTGCACATAGGAAATAATTCGTTGACCTATGACGCAAAGGGGAAAGCCGATCTTCTGGCAAAACACATTGCGTCCAACTCGACCTTGGACGACGGGGAACAGGAGCCGCCTACCATACCGCAGTGCGAGAGCTATATGCTTGATATCTAGTTCCACCAACGCACAGTAGGTACGTTTAGCAATTTTATCCCTTGATATCCATAAGTCGAGTGGCTCGGGTGTCCCTCCTATTGTGTTGAAGATGTGCGGGCACCGGTCTTAACGCGTCTTTTTCGGCTCTTCTACTCTTCCGGCGTAGTCCCGACATCATGGAAGGCAGCATTGGTCCACCTGATCCCTAAAAAAGGCGATCGCTCAAATCCGTCCAACAACAGGCCGATAGCCATAACTTCCCTCTTCTCGAAAATAATGGAGTCCATCATTAACCATCAACTCCTGCGGTACCTACAGAATCATCATCTGCTTAGCGACCAGTAGTACGGTTTCCGTAAGGGTCGATCAGCTGGTGATCTTCTGGTACACCTGACACATCGCTGCGCATAGGCGATTGAGACTAAGGGGGAAGCCTTGGCAGTTAGTTTGGACATTGCGAAGGCCTTCGATCGTCGTCGGTCTTGCACAAAGCGCTTCTTTTGAAGCTCCTTTCCTATGGGCTTCCCGAGAAATTATGCGAATGGGTCACCAGCTTTTTAGCAGGTAGAAGCATAAAGGTCGTAGTCGACGGAGAATGCTCTGACCTGTGCTGAATGCTGGTGTCCCGGTGTGCTATCGTCTGCTCTGTTCCTCCTCCATATCAATGACATGTTGCAAACTAGCGGCATTCATTGCTATGCGAATCAGTACATGCGGATTTCCCGGGACATCGTCATTGAGAGTCGAAATAACTTGTGTCTAAAATTGAGACCTCTTTAGAAAAGGTTTTAGATTGGGGTAGACTCCATTTAGTCCATTTTAACCCCACAAAGACACAAATTTGGGCGTTCACCGCAAAAAAACTGCCCTGGGCTAAAAAACGTCTGCTCGTTTGCCACTAAATCAACAATAAAAAACAAAGTATTCTTCCACTACTCATTTTTATTTTTTTTACTACCATGAGTATCGACATCGAGAGGCATGTCATATCGAAGCATGTTAAGATAAATTTATTAGGTAGATCTTGGGGGCGAAAGAAAAGGGGCCTCGCTGATTTGACTTCGCCCACGTCTATGCAAGTCCACGCTACGCCACTAAATACATAGATAGGTTTAATAAACTTACAGTCAAAAGACTCAAAAATCAAAAGTGTTACCTTTTAACATTTTTCTCTCAGTTCAGTCAGTTCAAGCGTGCCCGGCTCTCAGAGTAGAAAAAATATTGTAGAACCTACCATGCGCCCAACTATTACAAAATGATAGGAAGTTTTATTAGTACGTGCGTAGGTGAAACTGAAAGTTTTGCGTAACTCATAAATAAAGCAATTTATTTGTATAATAATATACTTATTGCTTTGCAAAGTATTGTCCGTTACATTTTAAACACTTTTTAATTCGTTCAATGCAAAATGCGAGGAACGTTGATCTGAAGTTATATTTATACGTGCAGCTTTCTGGTTGAAAGCAATCAGTTTTGACTGCACGATTGACCTAGTGGTTAAAGTGATCGCCATGCCGCTTCCTACTGCGCTAAATGTTGTGGGTTCAAATTTATTTATTTATATTTATTTAATACGTCATACACTTTAGTTGCATTGGCGGACTTAATGCCTACGTCATTCTCCACCAGTCAACCATCGGGTGATGCAGAGAATTCAAGAAGTAGGTGCAATTTGTAAAAAAAAATTAATAAAGAAACAGATCCGGCAATATATCAAATACAAATAATATATATATATAAAAGCTACAATTTGTGTGATCCACAAATTGTAGTTCTAAGTCTGGGTGTCCTTTATGTCCGTTTCAACTTTCATACATGTTCGCAAAGTCTAAAAAAGGATGTATATTCCTAATGCGGGAGTTGTCTTTTAAAAAAGAAAAAATAATTGGGCAGATTGGGTCTCTTCTGGCCCCTTAAATGTCAAACCTCTCATTAAATCGGTGGACTGGCAGAAAATGCCTTTGGCATTAAGTCCGAAGATGCATGTATTTGTGCATAAAGTTATAAATAAATAAATCTTAAATTTTTGAGAAAATATAGAAATTGCACGGAACTAGGTCTGGACTGTGTACGATTGTTGATCGATGGTGTACGAGATGGGATAACACTTTTTGGCTCAAATTTAAAGTAATAGACATTTAATTTTGTTCACGCTGCTGTTAAAACATCACACAAAGAGCAATAGGAGACCATTAGGAGACGCAGACGAGGTGGCGTGAGTCAGTTAGATAAAATATTGCTGTATTTTTCATCCTTTACTTTCACTATTAAATGGAAAGTTTACTTTAAATTGGAATGGGATTCTTTTTTATTAATAATATAGAGATAACGACTTAATGACATAAAGAACCAAAACATTACACCACTAATATTATAAACGCGAAAGTTTGTAAGTATGGATGGATGGATGTTTGTTACTCTTTCACACAAACACTACTGAACGGATTTGGATGAAACTTTACAGTAATATAGCTTATACATCAGAATAACACATAGGCTACTAATTGCCGCGATAACCGACATACACGCTGGCGGAGCCGCGGGCAACAACTAGTGTATATATAATGTATAAACTGGTGGAAGATGTTTGTGATTAGATTATAGTGTTTTAATTTTGATTATCTTTAAAAACCCTAATCACTAAACTGGAGTAATATGCAGTACCTACTGTTTAAGACTACGCTACCTTATTTACAGATGAGGTCAAGTTGTTCGTGAAACGCCTGTTCAATTTGTCATAGCAAGTGGAGGATTAACAATTAATTGCGAGATAGAATTCTAATCCTGCTAATCCTTTTCATACTTTTCAAAGTAGTCTTTTTAGTTAGTATTGCAACTTATATAAAAATTGAAAATATATTATCTTTGACAAGAAATTACACTTGCAGCAGCTGAAGATCACAAAGCGAATATTGCAATGATACCGAAAAACAAATGGAAATTAAATGTTTTCTAAATAAGTTGAAAATAACAAATTCTAAACGCAACAAAAACATACTTCAGCACCATCAAACAAAGCCACGAACTACTGGGTAGATCCTGCATCATTTACATCTTCCAAACATCAACCATTGGTCCGGGAGCCCGTACCAACGATGTGGGCCATGTTCCACTTCCCTTGGTCGGAGGTCTTCCTTGCGGGTTGAAGGCGGGACATTATACCCGTTCCTTTATGGGTGACCCTGGGGGACGTTTTGTAAGCAGTCACCCACTATGCAGCAGCAAGTTACTCTTACATAGAATCTCCACCATAAAGTCTTTGCTTTACGATTTGGAGACGAAAAATATTAGGTCTGATGCCAATTTGTAAACTTAATAAAATAATAATATAGACAAAAATCCTTTATTAAAACGTTCCGTTTTTTAATGTGTTTCAACATGAAAATTAACGAATTTACTTAGCTTGTTTTACATTTTATGAGGTGCCTGTTCCCTATTCATCTCTCGATTGACCGTACAATCCTAGATTCTTTCTATCTTCTTTGTAATATTTATACATCATGGCAAACAAAACTTTAATGACTAAAGTTAGTACTTCAGTTAAAGTAATAGAGCTAAGTATAAACTATTTTATACTTTACGCCTACCTCTATTACACAAACGTGAACAAGCGTTTTTTTAAGCAGGCGTAAATGAGAAGTGAACATTCGTACAATTTATATAAAACTTGCTGAGTGCATATGAAAGTTTATGCGGTACCTACATCAAAATATTTTTTTAATTTTTATTTGTCTAAGTAGCTGTTTGTTTGTTCCGGCACAAATCTGGATCTGGAACGACTGGACAGATTTTAACGGGACTTTCACTGGCCGATAGCTGATGATATAAGGAGTGACTTAGGCTACTTTTTTAAACTAACTTGGCCGCACGGCAGTACCCGTGGTTGTTGTTGTTAAGGTAGAGACACAAATAGAGAATATATCTATAGGTAGGGATAGATTTGACCTTAGAGAAGGACAGAATACTTTTATAGCAATAATCGATATATACGCAGTCGGAGCCGCGGGTAGAAGTTAGTAACTTTAGAATTTTTAAAATTCTTGTAAGTCACTACAATTGACTGGTGTCGGAAATTACTGGCACATAGAATCACACAACGTAATCTATTACCTCTTTTTTTTGCGGAATACCCCTCTCGGATACCGACTGGTGGCTATGTCGGACTCGAACGGACTAATTACCGCACACCGTCTCCGGGGAACCAGGTGCACCCGTGAAAGGAAATCCCTGGAAACCCAACGTACTTCAGGCCACCTATGGTTTGTAGATGGCCTCCTGTGTAGGAACCCCGGTGCTACTTTTATATTTAGAAAAAGGCGATATCACTATGTAGCGCTCGCGCCGCCACCCCGTCCTTTTTTTTTTTTTTTTTTGTTTATGTTGGGCCGGCAAAATGACTCTACTCTGCCTGATGGAAAGCATAAGCAGAATCCAAGAGTAGTGGTCACCATGCTCACTGCGAATGCAGTCAATGCAGCATGGCGACCCACACCATGGCGTCCTAGTGATGCTTCTGCATCTTTTAGTCTAGTCAACAAGTGTGGGACTTGTTGACTAGACTAATTGGGCCTCCGGTCTCGCACTCACCAACGAAACACGACAGCACGCTGTCATTTTACGTTAATTTTCTGTGCGAGGGTAGTACCGCCCCGGTCGAGCCGGCCCGTTCGTGCTGAAATCAGCGTGGCTCCTGTTTCTACTAGGGTGACAGATGGCCTCACCTGACACCTTGCTTGCGCTTATGGAGGACGGAGATCGTTTTGCCATCTCACAATTTCTTTCGCAAGCATAACTTGCTCGCAGAAAGAGACGGCGGAGTACCACGCGCTCTCGCTCCGCAACATGGCCGCATTCATGTTACCGAGCGAGAGAACCCCCACTCCGATGATTACGCCACGAGATTACGCATCGGCTGCCCCCACGCCGGACATTCTGCCAGCGAGTGGAGAATCTATCTATGCTTATAATAAAAATGTAACAAGTCCAATTCTGTACATTAAAGATATTTTGAAAAATTTTTTTGGAGGGCTCTCTATAATCGATACTGAAGCCAAAACTGTATTTTTTTTCATTTTTGTCTGTCTGTCTGTATCTTGGCCGCGCATCACGCCGAAACTACTGAACGGAAACAAATGAAACTTGGCATGATTTGAGTTCATACTACGAGGTAGGACATAGGATACTTTTTATCCCAAAATTCAGCACGGTTTCTTGGAGAGAGGGGATGAAAGTCAAAATATGTACTTAGCTGTAATTCATTAACACATAGTCCGATTCCTTTCATTCTTTTTTTGCTAGAAAGAAAAAAATAAAAGATAGATAGAAGAAGAAGAAAGAAGATAGATAACAGGAAAAGTCTTTTTTTTGTCCGCGACTGTACACTGCCTGTGGGAAGCTGAGACAGATATGTAAATATGGCGGTACGAAGTTCGCCGGGTCAGCTAGTTACTTCTAAGATTAACTATTTTATGACAAACGTTATTCTTTTAACTCTGAAGTGCTTACCTACAATTAGATAGGTACTTTAGGTATTAGATTTCGATATTATAATCTCACTAAGTACTGGTTTACAGTCCGTTACATCGTCGTTTATGCTAGTGATAACTTTGATCGGTTGATTAACTCGGATTAAGCACGCGCAAGAGCTTAACACAATGAGAAAGATCAAGTAATAAGCATGTTGAAATTACAGTGGTCTTTTTATTAAATAAAAAAAATACATTTATTCAGTTCTATAAGTACGTTAACAATTCAGTAAACTTTTACCAAATCAACACTCCATCTTGTTGACCTGAGATCAGAAATAAATAAGACCGTTGATTGTGTGTTCAGCTATCCGATTACACTGTTTTACATATTTATAGCGGGAAAAGATTTCGACTCAATGTGTTACTCACTTACAATTTAATGTCTACGTTCCATATACTAGTCTTAACTAACCATTACAATCATAAATTGATTTAATAATATTATACACTCATAATGGAAAGTATCTACCTAAATTATTTTATACAATATCCTGGAAACTTTACTCAGTTGTAAATTAAACTAGAGGTTGACAGTATGCTACAAATAATTAGAAAACGAGACAGTAATAAATAAATACTATTGGAGCACATAAGAATTATAGTCATATTGTAAGTTTCACATCAGTAACTTCCTTCTAACACATTACCTTATTCCACCACAAAGGAGATACAGATCAATGATATTTAGTGACACTTTTTATAGAATTTGTGACAGCGAAAGGATCAGAGTTTGCTGAAACCACTAAATATAATAGCAGAAAGTACTACATTGCCAACAGAATTTTTATATAAGTATATATAGGTACATTTTTTGTTTGTTTTTATAGGTACATGAAATTAACATCTATTACTTTTATTGAAAATGCTAATCAGTATGTTCTTTAGCAATTACCACAATACCTCTGGCTTTTCAATATCATTTTAAATAAGGTTTGATATCTTAAGTTTATTTACACAATACTGCTTGTAACCATGGATGTGCATCACTGATAAAAAGAAATTATGTCTATGGTGTCGGCACAGACTGCACACTCATCCATATTAATGTTATTTACCTTTAGCAGTAATAGTAACTGTCGACTTTGCTGGCTGAGGTATAATAGTAATCTCATCATTTATTTTCAATGGTTTTAACAAGGGATCTGTATCAGTGGCCTTGGCTGCTGGTGCAGGTGTCTTGCTTTTATCCATGACTCGCTTAGCCACAACACTATGGGCTGAGTACACGTGATTCTCAAATTGTTTGTACATTCCAAAGGTTGCTGTGCAGACTGTACACTTGTATGAGAGGTGTGCTGGTTTCAAAGTCATATTATGGTCTCTTGACACATGATTCAATAGCTTCCACTGATACACTCTACCGCATACGGGACAGCGCCCAGCGTCTTTACCCTTATTAGCTGCTTCTTGCATGGAGCTAGTCACTAAACCGTGAGAGCCTAGAAGATGCCTCTCTAGACCCTGATCAGTAAAAAATCTAAACTGACATTTCTGGCAATTTAATGGGGGCCTGTTGTAGATCATCTTGGGATGAATCTTCACCTTGTGTATCCATTGCATGTGATTCCTCAATTGTTCAAGGTCCTTGATATAACCATCACAGATTTCACATATAACAAATGTAGCTTTGGAATTTTGCGCTCCCTGTGATGATGATGGCTGTGGTGCCCTGGGGAGTGGAGTTATCGATATCTTAGGAGTAGCATTACTGTTTTGATTCTGTATCATGGGGTAATTTGCAATTGTTGTTCCCACAGCAGGAGTATTATGCATAATCATAACTCCACTACGGATTATTGGTAATCCAGTGACAGGCGTGGCACGCTGTGGTCCAGTTATTGGTGGGCGTCCTCTAGGTCTACCAAGCACTGGCATGTTAGGTATTACATTACTAATATTCAATTGGGGCCGGTTAATGTTGTTCATATTCATCTGAGATCTATTAAAGTTTGACTGGTAAGGTCCAACCATATTGTTACGAGCTCGCGTTAACTTAGGTATCTTTGCTGGAGGTTCCCACTCCAGTGGAGGTGCCAAGTTAAGATCTGGTTTGAATTTCTTTGCGCATGCTATCAGATGTCGTGCTAATTTAGTTTTACTGTTATCTTCGAAATGACAATTTGCACATTGTTGATATGCTGGTGCTCTTTCCAACCGGCCCCGGATATTGTGTTCTGCCTCCATGTGAAACAATATATCATGTGGGCTTCTTATTTCAAACTCACAAGAGTTACATTTGTAAATATTATTCTTCATATGTGGTGCTTCTAAATGATGAGTCATAACTAGCATGGACTCTGTCTTAAAACTACAAAATTCGCACCTTTTTTGTACCAGAGCAAATGGAGCATTAGTTTTTTTACTGAAGTCTAAATTTTGGGTGAGAGAAGCTATGGCTGCCTCAGTAGCCTTTGTACTTCGTCCAGATTTCTTTTCTTTGTATAACTTACGATTTTGATGTTTCAATAAATCTGTCTGAACATATTCCTGCACTAAGTTTAATCCAATATTGATAAAAAACTGTCCAAGAGAACAGTCAAAATATGTATCAGATTTACCACCACTAAGACCTTTAGCAATTAAGCTAATAGGATCTTTAAGATCATCAATAGTGTCATCTCTATCTTTAATCACAACTGCATCCTCATCACTGATATCATCAGATCCAGATGAAGACTCTCCATCCCAAGAGTCGTCATCTTCTTCATGTTTTCGCTTCTTCTGTTGTTTTTTAAGAGCTTTCTGCTCTTTGGCTGCTTCCTCAGAAATTTTAACATCTTTTTCACTGGAGTCTTCATCTTCCACAATTTCACCTCTTTCAATCCGTTCTTTTTTCTCTTGTTCTTTTCTTTCTTTATCCAACTTTTCTTTTTCAAGCTTTTCTTGTTCCTCTTGAATTTTTAGTTCCTCTAATTCCTTGCCTAATTTATCTACAAATTCCCGAAAAGGCTTCACAGAAGGCTTCTCATATACATATGGGACTATGAATGATGGTGCTTCAACTACAAACATATCATCTGTGAGAGATGGTAGTATGTTTGGTTGTGGTGTTGGTGTTGTGCTGTTATTGACACTACTTATTGTGGTGCTGTTGTTGATGCTGCTGTTATTGGTGTTGCTGTTGTTGGTGCTGCTGGTGTTGGCACTGCTATTGTTAGCAATTGCTTTAACACTAACTGGTGTGATAGTTGTCCCACGGGCTGCGATACTTTGGCATAAATTCCGAGCATCAATAGCACTGGTTGATGCAGGTTTGGCTGGTGTGAGTTTTGGTGCTTTTCCAGATAATATAGAATTTGTATCAATAATAACAACAGTAGGTTCACTATTTTGGTCGCCATTAGTCTTAGACTGTTTTGAAGCCAAATTAGCTAAGCTCTTGGTATCACTGACCACTATAGGTTTATTCTTCGCTGGAGTTTCATTGAGAGGATCCTCCATAGACACTTCTTCAACATCAGATTCATCTGCACCATTTTCTAATTGTTGTTCTTCTAGTTTTTTATCTTCACTAGCCTTACCATTTTGTGATTCGTCTGAGCTGTCATTGCTGTCTGTACTGGATATTGATGAGTCATCGTCATCATCATTTGTCACCACACAGTCCTCGTCATCACTAGTAATCTCATGTACCTCTGGAGCAGGTGAGCCACCGTTATGGCTTTCTGGTTCATTCTCATTATCAGAATCACTGCTTTCATCTTTAGGCTGGCTTCCTTGTGATGTGTCGTCGTCGCCTTCCGTGCGTTCATCTGAAAAGATTAACTTTGAACTTAGAAAATGTTTTTAACTTTCGAGAAAAAATAAAAGTTTCCCTAAGATACAAGTAAGAAGTGAGACATAAAACAAAATATTACTTAAAAGGAATATTGCTTTATCGTAGGGATGTGACATAACTAAAAGTTAAGTTTTCTTGTCACTTGTGAGCATCCGGCAATTAGGAAGACGCCAAAAAGACCAGTAAATCTTAGTAACCTTAATGTCATCTCCCGCAATGTTAAGCCCGTGTTTAACGAATTAAATGAAAGAATATCAAGTTGATATTATAAAGGAATACTATTGTCAAAGAAATAGCGTCACTAAATCATGTGTAGTATGGACCGCCATATGGGATTCCATGGCATTTCTCCGAAAAAACAACTTCACCAGGTTTGATGGTAAACACGCAAATATTAATACGGATTTAAACGACTGCACATGCTTGATGGAGGGATATATACCTGTAGCAGTAGAAATCGACATTTCTAAAGATTTTCGAGTCGAAAACCAAAAAATAGCACAACAGCACAGTAGCGGAAACCAAACCAAATCAAGCTGTCATTTTAAAAGGTTCTTTATGTGTCCAATTCTTGTACTAAATAGTAAAGTATTAAACTTTATACAACTAATAACTTAAAAAATCCTTAGATCGTATTTTTCTTTAAAAGATCTTTATAAACTGTTGAAACGTTAACTATTAACACTACTTATGAATAAAATAGTGTACCGTATTTCAACAGTATTTGATCTCTGACAGAAAATGGCGGCATCCTGACCTAATAAAAAACCTTTACATAAAAATGGTGGGAAAGGGAGGGATTGCAGTGGGGGAAGGACGCGGTAGTCAGTCTATTGTGAACATTGTGTGACATTTTAAGTATTACTTATTACCAAGTACCTAATAAAATTCTTAACACTTCATTAATAATTCAATTTATTCTCTTTCATGCAAAAAATAAAACATTTTGAGGTACTAATTAGTGAGGATCAATACTACTAACTGTCTCAATCATTATCATTGCTGGCACCTGTAAATTGTACATTTGTACCTACCTAATAAATATAAGCTCAAATAATCATTTGAAATCCCAACTTTTACAAAATAGGTACGAAATATTTAGGTCAATGTTGCCAGAATTAAAAGTACGACTCGATGATAATAATAATATCTTACAAGAGGGCCGCTTACTCCTATTTCCGCTCTAGTCTATGACCTTTTCCGGTCTGGTGTATGAGAGAGATAGTCATTAAAAAGAGATGCACGATTTTATCCATAGCAGGTACATAGCTATAGGTAGTTTTGTATGTATACTTTTATTTCAATATATAACATATAGGTACAATTTAATGGGACTAGTACTAATGAGCTAGTCTGATCTGACCATTTATAGTCAACAGGAAATTAAATTTAACTTATATCATGGTAAATTTGCTATTATTTTAAATAAGTAATACACTAGGGTGTAAAAAGTTATTGTACTACATTGAAGTAATTTTCCCCACTTAAAAGAGTTCCCCATTTTTAAATAGGTAGATAAAATATTTCACAACTTTAAAATACAAAACAACTTTATTTAAAATTTATTAAAACAGATTTATATTATAAATACCAGTTATTTCAAGATTTGTTAAGACATCTATTATATTAAACACTAAATTAATTAAATAGCAATATCCCTATGAATATTGTGCACATCTATGTTTCAATATCTTCTTCATCCACTTCTTCAATATTTGCTTCTTGAAATGGATCTACCATATGTGAAGGATCAGGTTTCCTTATGACGCCCAATTCCTCTGCAGCAGCCAAACATTTTTGCGCATTTTCTACAGTTTTCTTTTGATCTGGATCATCCAGTTTAGTTAAAGCCATTAAGATCTCCATAATGTCTGTTTCGAATATTTTTGCTGCTATGTCCTTATCACCTGTTATTATGTTATACAGCATGTATGTACCTCTGTACTGAACTTCCTTGTTGGGATTTGCCAATAAGCATCTCAAAGTTTCAGGCCACACTTGTACATCTAATAATTTCTTACAGCAAATTTTGCTTGCTGATGTTAATATACACAGAGCTCCAGCAGCTGCCATTACTGTATCAAGATCTTCTTCTTGACATAACAAATATAAAAATTTCGTCTTATCATTATTGCCTTCATAAGTTTTAATAACCTCCTCAGATTGTAATAAATTACAAACACATTGAGTAGCAGCTCTAAGTATCATCTCATGTTCTTCATACAAGTAATGCTCGATTTTAGCCAGACCACCTTCTTTCAATATCCTGTTTCTAGTGGTTTCATTCATTCCAGCCAAATTACATAGAGCCATTAGCGCTTCAAAGTTTTCTAAAGCACTGCAGTCAGGATGTAATAATGCCAAAAGTGGTCTAACAACTTCCAAATTGCGTTGACCAGGGAATGCCACTTCAGGATTAATAGTAATGCCAATACGGGCTAAAGCCTGTGCTGCTTGTTTCTTACCATTATTGGTACCTTCTAGAGACATAGGTATTAAAACTTTGGCACCACCTTGTTGTACTACAATTCCTCTGAGTTCAGGCAAGCCACAAATAGCATTGAATACTCTAGCAATTAGCTCTCTTGAGTTATGACTCTCTGTTTTAGATAGAGCAACCAAACCTGTTGTTACACCAACTTTAGCTAATACTGTTATTCGTTTGTTGACAAAGTCAGGATCATCCAGCTCATGTTGTTCTGGTATGTGGTGTTTGGCAAACTTGGCTAACTCCATCATTTCAGGCATAACTTCTTGTTTTTCATAAGCATTGCATAAGTTAACTAGTGTTGTAACAACTCCATAGAGACAAGACTGGTCTCCAGTTTTGGCTAGTTCAATGAGGGCTAGAAGTGCAGGTTTATCTTCAACTAGTTTTTCTTTGACATCAGCATCTAAAGTTAAATAAGAGAGACCTTCAGCTGCCCATTTCCGTATATCATTTTCTTTGGCAGGATTAACAAGGAATTTTTTGCAGGCCTCTGCAAGTTTTTTAGTTGAACCATCGGCAAATGGTCTTATAGATGCATCATCACCTCCAAAACTACCAACCTTGCAAAGACCAACTAATGCTCTTACTCTCACAGCATCATTTTTACACTGATATAATTTCTTCAAAATGTCAACACCCTTATTTATTATAGTCCTGGCTTTATCCTTTTTAGATGCAGCTGCAACTAAGCACTCACATGCAACCTTCTGTTGGAGGATGTCTTCTGTCTGAGCCATGACCAATATCATTTCTAGAATACCCTCCTTAGAAATAACATAATTTCCGACATCAAGAGGACCTCTCAGTAAGGAAGTGATAGCCACAGTGACTCTTACTTTAGATTCCAAGTCTGGGGACATTAGTTTGTCTTTCACAAACTCATCAACCTGATTGTTAAAGCGCTCTCTAGCTTCATCATAATACATATTCTCATAAATTTTTGCCAAACATGCGGCTGCTATAGTTCTTGATGAAGGGGTGATAATCATAGATGATTCATACTTGTACTCCTCTAATTCACTACAAACTTCAAGCAATCGCTGCAGGCCCTTAATTTC
Organism: Diaphora mendica; assembly: GCA_949125395.1. Classification (NCBI taxonomy): domain Eukaryota; kingdom Metazoa; phylum Arthropoda; class Insecta; order Lepidoptera; family Erebidae; genus Diaphora; species Diaphora mendica. Next base: position 15,617,546 of record OX421330.1, read on the forward strand.
TATAAATCTCTCCGCCCAGTTTATAGCAGTGTAGTGACAATTTTTCATTATTATCTCCATGATAGCATCTCTAGCAAGGCCAGTTATCACTCTATTGGTAATAGAATATGTTAAACAAGTGAGTAAAGTTTCAATTTCACTCTTATTTTCCTCACATAATTTTTGATCTGGTTTTGTTTCTTTTTTTGTATCCATGCCTGAAAAGGTGTTTAATATTACCTGTAAGCAGTATTGAGCAGCGGTCACTCTTTCCTCATCATTACTATCAATGATCTCTAAAATCCAGGGAATACCAACAATTTTCAATATTGCTCTAGTTCTCTCAATATTTCTCTTACATAGTTGGCTGATACATCTTATTGCATTAACATATATTTCACTATTTTTCTCAACTTTTAATAGTTGTTGTATTTTATGTATTATACCATTTTTCATCATAATATCTGCACCAGCAGATTCTTTAGCCAAAACTAAAAGGTTTGACATAGCCTTTTCTCGTTTCTCAGTATCCTCACGGACATCAAATGCCAGTTTGTACATCTGTTCAACTTTGGTACTTGTCTGCGCATTCTGTCTTGCTCTCTCCTGGACGGTGGCATGAAGGCGCGATAAAACTGGTTGAATAGCCTTATTATTCGGATCCACTGTAAATATTGTTTTAGCATCTCTGTAAGCCTCTTCATACCTTTCTAAGAATTCCAGAGCTTGTGAACGCCGAAACAAGGCTTTAGGATCTTCGGGTACAATTTTTAAGGCTTCATCACAGTCCTTAATTGCTTTGTCATAATCTTTAATCTTCAGATAAGCGGCAGCACGATTTTTTTTATACGTAGCTAAATCACGACTGTCTTGTTCTGCGAAGTTGATTGCTTTACTGTACAAAGATATCGCTTCTTCATACTTTTCTGACTTAAAAGCTTCATTGCCTTTGTTTTTATAGGATTCAGCTTCTTCGTTGTGTATACCCATCGTAACTCTTGTCAATATTACAAAATACAGGTTATGCTCACGCCGTCAGCCCTTATATACTCTTATTGAAGATTATTCTAGCACAGTCTTGTAAGTTCATCTCAAATACCAATTCGAACTAAAATAGATTTTTATTTTTGTACCTCAGTGGAAATATAAACTGACAGAAGTCATACCTAGTGTCAGTGTCAGTGACATGACAGCATGACAGACATTTTAGTATTTTATTTCTATGAAACTAAGGCCGAGGCCGCACTACGGCTAAACCGCCGCGGTTTTTAACCGCCTGATTTTGTGACAAAAGGAAATGTATGGAAGCGGCCACACTGGCGGTTTTTTACCGCGACTGATTTTAAAACCGCGACAACCGCGGGCGGTTCTGTCCAGTGTTGCCAGAAGGTTACTTTTGTAACGTTTCAGGTGATTTTTCATCTCTTGGTTACTTTTAACGTTACACAAATAAGATTTTTTTTTAATACTCTGCCTCTGCCAAAATTGGAATACTTGGTGTCTGCATATCGAGCGAAGTCCAGTTCAGATAATTGCATTCTTGCAGATTCCTCCGTAGAGACGTTACTGAACTGAGGGCCCTATACTCGTATTATGCCGCCATAAATCTGTAATGTCGTATTCTAAAGTTTTAGGATTTTCATAAAACTTAAGAAATTCTTAAATAAATTCTTATATAATAAGCATCGACCTAGAGATTTAGAAACCAGGACAACAAGCCTAAGAATCCCCGGATATTTGCGGTCATAATCCGAACACTTTTATATTTTTTTATTTTATTTAGTCGAAATAAAAAGAATACATAGTTCAATTAGTCGAAATAGTTCTTTTATTTATTTTCATAGGTATTCAGTTTAATTAAATTTAGTTATTTTTCATCGAAATCAGTGATAGAAAAGTAAAATCTCACAGTTGTGAAAATGCTTTTCGAACAGTAGTATATTTTTCACAACCTTTTTTTTTAAACCAGACTAATTTGACAAAAATATCTTTAAGTTAAAACTCATAAGATATCATTCCAGTATTCAAGCTCTAAGTCTTTTAGTCTTATCTGCTTATTATATAAAAATCAATTGCTGTTCGTTTGTCTTGCTAAAAATCGAGAACGACTGGGCTGATTTAGCGGTTTTTTGTTTTGAAATGTTTGTCGTAGTCCAGGAAAGGTTTAAACTGTAAAAAAATTAAAATAAAGTTTAGTTTTAAAGTAGTAGTTTTAAGTTAAAGTTTTAAAGACTGAATTATATTTTTTTTCTAATGCTTTTATTTTTGAGTAAATGATATGCATAATTGAATGCATGAAAAACAGGTATGCCTCCGATTTAAAAAAAAATCAGATCAGGGGGCTTTTTTAAGCTTTTGAAATAATTCACATTCAGGACTCACTCGATAGCTGGAAACAGATTTCGCCAACGCGTCTTTGAATGATAGAGAAGCTGTTTATACTCAACCTCGGCTGTGTCAGAGAGTTCTTTAAGAACTTTTTAGACTGTAGCCTTTATTATTCCCAATTTTATTTGGGGTCGGCTTGCTTAAGTGGCAAAAACTTTTTTTTTTTATGTTGAAGCAACATCTACTGGCAATCAATCACATGCGTGGTGCAGTGCGTTATTGATAATGTGCGCAGAGCATCCCACACCAACTATTTTCGAATTCAGATTTTGTTTTAACTTATGGAATTATAAAACATTGTTGGTTCCATGGCGCTCTATTCCACCGAAGTTCGTATTACAATTATCTCCAGAAAACGCAACACATTTAGTTAAAAGACCATGCTGTTGAAGTTGCTTTCTTATAAGCTCAGTAATTATCTCAGATCTGTCATTTCATTTCGATTTGGTTTTCTGGTGGTTTTAAAAGTTCAATCTAAAGGAGAGCTAGTTTATCTGTTGGCAACACTGTTCGCGGTTTTACCGTAGTGTGTGCGCTTCGGGCGGTTTTGCGGTTTGGCGGTTTAACCGCTGACTGGAAAAAACCGTAGTGCGGCCTCAGCGTAAAGGAGGATTAATATAATTAATTTAATTAATTATTAATTAAATGAGGAAAATCTTAATGGTTATTTAAATTATACGTTATCTGTTTTTTAAGCATTTTAGAAATATTCTTTGCAGATTAATTTCAAGCGTTCCAAAAAACTACATAATTATGATTTTCTGAAGAATGTTTTTTTAACTAAACAAATGAATGATGTTTGTTTTCTTTTTATATAAGAAGTTGTAACTATTTTTGTCATTGACTAATTATAATTTAAATTGTAAAAAAATTGAGATGCACATTTTGTACAGATTTCAAATCTTACATCTGGCAACAGCGGCAAGCGGCAAGGCAAGTGGCGACACTGAACACTGGGATTTCTTCAGTCTGTCTGTCTGTCAAGAAAGATTTTTTGTCGACTGTCGTAGTTCAGTAACTCCGCGTGTTTTAGTTTTTTTAAAAACGTGAAGTAATTGAAAGAAATGGCCGCAATCAGTTTACTTAATCCCAAAGCTGAAATAGCGAGAGCTGCGCAAGCTTTAGCTGTTAATATTTCAGCAGCAAAAGGCATTCAAGATGTAATGAAAACTAACCTCGGGCCTAAAGGAACTATGAAAATGTAATTATCTCATACAATATACCACTGATTACTTTAGATTACTTCCAAATTCACATTTTTCAGCCATATATGTATAATTTCATTTATTCGATATTGATAACATCATCCATGAACAATAAAATTCAATTTGAAAAGTCATATGATCAACAAACTTTTGGTCGATCGTAGCCATGATTGTCTAACTGGACAAAAGTTGAAATTGTCATGAATTTTTTTTATTTGTTAAATGTCTGGATGATGATACTGAATGATCATCATTGCAATTTATCAGGTTGGTTTCTGGCGCCGGCGATATCAAAATCACCAAAGATGGCAATGTGTTGCTACATGAGATGCAGATTCAGCACCCTACGGCGTCGCTGATTGCGCGGGCCTCCACTGCCCAGGATGACGCTACTGGCGATGGTACTACTTCCACAGTATTGCTCATAGGAGAACTACTGAAACAAGCTGACATCTATATCAGTGAAGGTAATGCCAACTAGATATTTCTTTTTTTTTTTCTTTATGGTTTAAATATGAATAGCATATATTTACTCGTGTCTGTCTTCTGGGGTACAAAATAAAAAGAAAATGGTCATAATGCCTAAATTAAGTTATATGGCTTTAAGTTTTTCTACAATATAAGTTTTTTTTATGTTTATGTTACAAAAAAGAATCTTAAATCTTTTACAAAGCATAAAACTCGCTGAACGAAAATGTTAAGTGCAATAAGGGTTTGCGAGTTAAAATAACATATGATCCAAAAATACTTATGGTTTAAAAATGTTTCTTGATGTCTACCTTTACAGGCTTGCACCCTAGGATTCTGACAGAAGGGTTTGATATTGCCCGAACCAAAGCTCTAGAAGTGCTGGATTCCATCAAGATTCCTATTGAAGTAAAACGTGAAGATTTACTCGATGTTTCTCGTACATCACTTAAGACTAAGGTATGCATACATCAATCAAAAAAGACAAAATTTAACTACACTACACATCAACTACACAAAACAAATCTAACACCTTTAAATAAGCAATTCTATACATATAAAATCTGAATCTCGGAAACGGCTCCAACGATTTTTTTTTTTTTTTTTAATTATAATGGCAATCTGCCGATTTTCTCGGCAATTTCTGCCAATGTCGCGTAATATTTTTATGGAAAAGTAAAGGATTGTACACCGTCGAATTCTGGTGCTATGTAGTTAGAATCTGCAACCATGGACAAACACATACATTTTTTTTTATTTATTTATTTATTTTTATTGTACACACATTATAACAGATAGAAAAAAAAGAGATACAATTTACAAATGTGACAATTGGCGGTCTTATCGCTCATGGCGATCTCTTACAGACAACCTTAGTACGGAAATTATGGTAATTGACATTAATAGGGGTAACAGTAGTGGGGTGCACAAATCTTAATTTTATTAAGTGAATAATAAAAACAATCACTAAATTCAAAAATATTCAACATACATACATATATATATACATACATCTACTCATATTACACATATAAACATACTCATACATACATACACATACATACAGACATACAGATACATACATACACAGACTAAAATAAATAACAATAAATTATAATGACAGATAATAATCCTTCACTAGCTTTTTGAAAACGGGCAAGGTTTTAGCGTGACGGATTGTTTCAGGCAAATTGTTCCAGAGTCTTACTGCTTGCACAGTAAAGGATTTGTCTGTAAACCGGGTAGAATGTTTAGGCATTTTAAGTTTCAAATTCTTTGATGATCTCAGGTCCCTACAATGAGTGTTGTGTAAGAACTGAAAGTGTTCTTTAAGGTAAGAGGGGGTGTGAGGGAGAAACAGAATACTATATAAAAGAGAAAGAATATGAGCATTCCGGCGAAAGCGTATTGGGAGCCACTTGAGTTTAGAACGAAACTCTGAGATATGGTCATATTTGCGTAATCCAAATATGAATCTAATGCAAAGGTTTTGGAGTCGCTCAAGTTTATTTAGTTGGTCTTCGGTGAGATCTAGATAGCTGACATCACCATAGTCAAGGATGGGAAGAAGAAGAGATTGTGCGAGCGCAATTTTAGTGTTTGTGGGAAGAAAGTTTCGTAACCTTCGCAGAGACCCCGCTGCCGCAAATAGTTTGCGGCTAACCTCTCCAATCTGGGGACCCCAGGATAGGTACCTATCCATAAGAATCCCTAAGTTTTTTACTTTCTCACTGAAGGGAACAATCAAGCCGCTGCAAACAATGTCTGGTATCTGCTGGAAGTTTAATCTACAGTGTAGCCGGGGGCTACCCACTATAATGACCTGTGTTTTGGTCGGATTCACACTCAGCCCATACTCCTTACTCCAGTTACATATTTTCATCAAATCTCTGTTAATTGTATTAACTACTTCTGTTAATTCGTCTGGAGTACCTTGTAAGTAAATTTGTAAATCATCTGCATAAAGATGGTAGGAAGAAAATAATTGATTTGTGATTGAGTTAATAAAAACTGAGAAAAGTAAAGGTGATAACACGCCGCCCTGAGGTACGCCCGCAGTTGTAGTGCACCAAGAGGAGTAAACATTTTCTATACAAGCACGCTGCTGGCGACCATACAGGTAACTTCGAAACCAGTCAATAGCCGATGGAGATATGTTAAGAGAGCGCAGTATACCCAACAAGACATCGAAATCTACAGTATTGAAGGCGTTGCTGAAGTCTAGCAAGGCAAATACCGTTAGCTTTCCCTCCTCCATGCCCGACCTGATATCATCCGTAATGTGGACTAGAGCCGTGGTAGTGCTATGGCCTGGGCGGAAACCTGACTGGAGATGATTAAGGAGACAATTTCTTGAAAGGAATGAGCTTAGCTGTCTGTGAGTGAGACGCTCGAGGACTTTGGAGAGAAACGGGAGGATGGAAATGGGACGGTAATCTGTGAGGGCGGTAGGATTACTTTTCTTGGGGAGGGGAATAATATGAGCCAGTTTCCATGCAGATGGAAAGGTATTGACGGATATGGAATAATTAAGGATATGGGTGATCACTGGTAGAATTTCATTTAGGATGGGAAGAATCATATTACGACTGATACAGTCGCTCCCTACAGCATTCGAAGTTATTGACACTATGCTCTTCCTAACATCACATGCAGCGAATTGACTGAAAATGAATGGGGAACAGTCAGGAGTCGGCAGAGTAGAAAGATAGTTCAGTGTCGCAGTCTTGGTAGCCCCGCCATAATTGGAGGAGGCAGAAAAATATGAATTCATGGAATCAATATCAATATCTTTCGAAGCACAATTAGGACGTGATTTGCCAACTCCTAATGACCTAAGAAACTTCCAAACCCTGACCGGGTCACCATCTTCAACAGATTTGTGGATATGTCGGCGCTGAGCATTCCTACACATCTTGTTGCAGTGATTTCTGATGAGTACAAATTTTTCCCAGTTAGTTTGTTCCCATACATGTTAGTTTGTTAGTACTAAATACTTATTGCAGCAAATCCTTATATAAAAAGAAAACACAAGAATATGAATACATGTATACACTATAACTTTATCATATTAGAGGATATAAATTTAATAAACGCTCTTATCATAATAGGATTTGGGAAAAATGAAAGGAGATGGCGAACATTAACTGGATGATGGATTTTAAGTTTTTGGGAAATTTCTACAAATGGGAAGGGTTCTCTTAAGCGACAATTAAGGAAGATATGATCCAGGGAGCCTTCATCAAGCCCACATTCACAAAGTGAACTGTCCCGTACCCTAATTTTGTGTAGGAAGACTGGGGAGCAGCAATGACCGAGGCGAATTCTGCATATAACCGATGTGACGGTTTTCGGTACTGATTTGAAATTATAGAACCAGGGCTTAGTTGATATATCTCGTTGGATTGAGGCGTATGATCCACCTTTAGTCTTGCTTGTCTCAGACCAATAGGTCTGCCAACATCTCATTAGGTCAGATTTAGTGGTGTTTAGAAGATCATATATTGGGACATAATTGTGTTTGCGATCAGCCAAACTTCTAGTTACAGCTTCCTTGGCAGATACATCTGCACATTCATTGCCCCTAATACCCACATGGCCAGGGATCCATAACAATTTCACTTCAATTCCACTCTTAGTCAATGTGTACAGGTGTTTTTTAATTTCCAAGATAAATGGACTTCGGAGATTATCTATAAAGGGATCTTTGTCTATTGATTCCAGGACACATTTAGAGTCAGAACATATGAGGGCTTTTGTAATATTTTTATGAGGGAGAATAAATAAGCATGCCTCCAGAATAGCAATGCATTCTCCAGTAAAGACGGAAGACTCTGGGGGACATTGAAATTGCAGGAAAATGTTAGAGTTGAGATAATAGATCGAAATGCCTGTATTACTAGTTGGTGATAATTTTGAAGCATCTGTGAAAAATAGGTGATAGTCGCGGAATCGCTCATCCATGAAAGATAAGAAATGTTCATTAGCATGAATCATATCTTTATTAAAAACTATGTCAGAGATAAAATTTATAGGGAAAGTTAACATTTCATATGATGAGTTATATAATGGGAATTTTTCGCTTTGAGAGATAGGAGTAGTTTGTCTGAAGTTTAAAAGTTTTTGGAAAGATTTCAATAAAGGGGGTGGGTATTTGTGCCTCCAGTAGTCACTTTCATGGTATAGTGTGTTCAGCTGTGCAAGTTTTGTAATTAACTTATGACTGCTGAGAAAGTATGCTTTAAAAACAAATCTATCAGCGAGGTATTGCCTTCGCAGATAGAGAGGGGGTTCACCACTTTCTACTTGTAAAGCGTTAATTGGGGTAGACCTCATACATCTCAATACAATGCGTAGAGACCTTGATGAGATGGAATCTAATTTTGATAGAGCAGTCTTATTGCAGGGTTCTAGAAGATACGAACCATAATCCAATATACTACGTATTGTCGCATTATAAAACAATTTCATAGTGAATGGATGGGCACCCCACCATACGCCGGCAAGAGCTCGCATCACATTCAGAGTCTTGTCACACTTTTTTGCAACAGAACTGATGTGGTGAATGCCAGATAGTTTTGAGTCTAAAGTGACTCCAAGAAATTTCACCTTGTCTGTGATATTGATGGGAGATCCTTCTATTGTCAGGGAAATATTGGGGGTTAGTCTTTGGCGGGTAAAAATTACAGCACTGCTTTTGGGGGCCGAAAGATGAAGACCGTGAGCTGTAAGCCATTGATCTATGGAATTGAGTGATATTTGCATGGATCCGGCAGATACTTGTATTATTGGTCCAGAAACATACAGGCACAGATCATCCGCATACTCTAAAATTTGGCAGTCTTTATTGAGGGATTTGTGTAAGTCTGATGTATATATACTATACAGCAGAGGACTCAAAACTGACCCCTGTGGGAGGCCTCGCCAAATAGTCCTAGGTCCGTACTTTTCATCTGCAACATGTATATTAATTGTACGGGCAGATAATAGGCTGCAGATAGAATGAAGCAACTTTACCGGAACACTCAGCTTATGTAATTTACTCCTGAGTGAGGAAAGAAGGACATTATCGTATGCCGCCGATATATCTAAAAATACTGCCACAACAGACTCATTCTTGCTGAAGGCTATACGAGTATCCAACAACAGGGAACTTACACTGTCCATAGTACAAAAGCCCTTACGAAAACCAAACTGTGATTCCGCTAGAAGACTCTTATTCTCCATATACCATTCTAACCTATTTTTTATTAAGTGCTCATATATTTTGCTGATAGTAGGCGAAAGAGCAATGGGGCGGTAGTGATCAGGAGAGTTCGGGGATTTACCAGGCTTTAGTAGGGGAATAACAATCTGGGATTTCCAACCATCAGGAATGTAGCTATAAGAAAAGCAGATGTTGATAATGTCTAACAGAAATTGGCGACTTAAAGGACCTAATGCTTTATAGAAAGAATATGGAATGCCGTCAAATCCAGGAGTAGAATCACGGACGCGGTGAAGCACTGCATTCAATTCTGAGATGGAAAAATGTTCATCTAAAGGATCATTCGCTGTAGTTGCAGTACCAATAGCAATTGGACATTCTGTAGAGAGGGGAGCATAGGGTGGAGCAAGTTTGTTGAGGAACAAAGAGGCTATTTCTAAAGGCATAACAGGAGAATTCTGAGGAGCACAACCGCGTCTAAACCTTTTAAATTTCTCCCAGACGAGTGCAGAGGGAGATGAGGGAGAGAGTGAGTGGCAAAATTTCTTCCAACTTTCAAACTTTTTCTTTTTGAAGAGGCGTCTGGATTTCGCAACTACTCGTTTGTATTCAATCAGGTTGCTGACCGACATATTGCTAATATAGGTTAATTCAGCTTTATTGCGTGATTTAATCATAGCGGTGCATTCCCGGTCCCACCAGGGAGGGGAAGACACTTTTCTTGAGGCCGAATTTTTAAAAGGAATAGCAGCATCTGCAGCTGCAAGCATTGCGTCAGTAAACTGTGATAAACCTGAATTTATATTCTCATAAGAAACTCTAGACATAGATGCGGTTTTCTCCTCGAGGGATTGACGGTATTGGTCCCATTTAGCATTGGCCAGTCTATATTTTAACAGGGGAACCTTTTCCCTACGTGGTGTGGAGATATTGATCAGCGAAGTAAGGATGGGGTAGTGGTCACTGCCATAGGTCAAACTTAGGCGTTGCCAATCCAACTTTCCCATAAGACTACTGGAACATAGGGTTAAGTCCACACAGCTCTTGTTCTGTCCAAGGCGTGGGATACGGGTGGCAGAGCCGTCATTAAAGACACACAACCCTTCATCTTCCATCAAGTCGACCAAATCGGCACCTGCATTATCACAATGATCTGATCCCCATAAGTGGTTGTGACAATTAAAGTCACCCAAAAGAACAACAGGATTATACATATTACATACATTTTTTATAAATTGCAAACAGAGGGGATTGGGGTTAGGAATGTAGATGGATATGAAATTGATGCCCAAGGTGCTTACACCAACAGCATCAATCTCACTACCATGATTGGGAAGGGAAAGAGGGGAAGAACGAAATAAATTATTGACTAGTATTGCCGCACCACCATAGCCATCATCTCGGTCATCACGGTGCGTGCTATAGCCAGAGAAATTTAGCTGAAGACTTGGCACTAACCAAGTTTCAGAGAGTGCAAAAATAATAGGTTTGTGGTAGTTTATTAAATATGCAATTTCATGTTTTTTGGGATGGGCACTCCTGGCATTCCATTGTAGAAACTGGTGATCCATTATGGCGAGGTTGAATTTTATATATTACTATTGGCAACGTGGTCTGGTAAAGTGTATTTAGAGAGAAGTACTGATATTAATGTAAGCAAGTCCTCAGAGGGAGTCTGGGGATTCTTACTGAATGCGCAGCCATTATCAGAGGGTGGAATATTATGACTATTAATAATGTCCTGGTGGGCACGGCGATCATATCCAGGGGTGAGAGGAGCGAGAGTTTTGGGCTTGCTTATAAAAGTCCTCTTGTATGAGGTTGTGGATGGAATTTGTGGATTTAAAGAGTTAATTGGGGAGCTAAGTGAGGCTGGTATAGAAGTAGGAAGGGCAGGGGCTGAAGAGGTAACATCAGAATAAGATCTAGAAACAGAACCAAATAATTTAGAGGCATCATTATATGAAATATTTTTTTCAGCCATTGCAATTTTAATGTTTTTTTGTCTTATGAATTCTGGACAAATTTTGCTAGTGGCCGAGTGGTTCCCTGAACAGTAGAGGCAGCAGGCTTCATCTATGGAACATCCCTCGCCAGAGTGTTCTCCACCACAGCGATAGCACCGTGGCTTAGATCTGCACTGGGATTTTGTGTGTCCATATTTGCAACAGCCATAACATTGTATAGTTGGAAAGTGATAAAGAGAGACAGGGAGGGAGTTATAACAGCAAAAAACCCGTTCTGGGAGAACACAACCGTCAAATGATAGGACAACTGTAGAAGTAGCTTTCCACTGGGGGGAACCATCTATGGTAACTTTGTGGTTCATTCTTCTGACTTTTAAGATGCGCCCACACCCTAGGGGTTGTTTTAAATTTTCCATGATTTCCTCATCGGACCACTCTAGCGGAATTCCACGGACTACACCCATACGGGTAATGTTGTATGTAGGAATATTGGTTGTGTAACCTTTTTAAGCAGTTCAGGGTTTGTCAGGAAGGAGTTAGCATCTTCGGGTCCTTTAAATTCAACCGCTATCCTTTTTCTACCAATTTTTTTTAAACCATCTGTCTTAATATTTTTAATACTCAATCCTATTAGTAATTGGCCAAATTTGATAGGGTGGATGGAGGTACCGGCGGTCGGGCTAGACTCTGTAAAGTTAACGTGGACTAAAAAGGGAGCTAGATCCATATTAGAATACCGAGAGCGACTTAACTGTGCCAGGGTAGTTGCTTGCTTTTTTAGTTTGTTAGGTATAGGGTCGGAATCAGGTGGGAGATTATTGCCATCATTTTCATCATGTTCTTTTCTTTTACGCTGTTGCAGCGAAGTAATGGACTCAAATGATGATAACGGTGCGGTTAGGACTGGATTATAGGTGAAGAGGTCTTGGGATTGGGAGATTCGAGAAACATTAGGCTCTGGAGGATCCGGTGGACGACCTGGAGGAGACATTTCGTCATCCTCCATGATTGCCCATACGGTTTGAAGCAGTTATTTCGGACTTACCTTGTATAATAACACTAACACTTATAGAACATACACAAACAAATACAAGACACTAATAATAACACCAAAATCAATGCAAATCCTGCCCCTGTGAGCAAAAGAAATACGACGACTTTGAGGTTACAACCGAGCGACGCGACAGCAGATTACCATCCCTCCAACGATTTTCATAAAATTTTATATGCAGGGGGTTGCGGGGGCGATAAATCGATGTAGCTAAAATTCATTTTTAGAAAATGTAGTTTTATTCGTGTTTTTAACAATCTATACTTATAATAAAAATGTAACAGGTCCAATTCTGTACATTAAAGATCTTTTGAAAATTTTTTTTTGGAGGGCTCTCGATATTTGATACTGAAACCAAAATTGTTTTTTTTTCATTTTTGTCTGTCTGTCTGAATCTTGGCCGCGCATCACGCCGAAACTACTGAACAGATTCAAATGAAACTTAGCATGATTTGAGTTTATACTACGAGGTGGGACATAGGATACTTTTTATCCCGAAATTCAGCACGGTTTCCTGGAGAGAGGGGATGAAAGTCAAAATATGTACTTAGTTGTAATTCAATAACACATAGTCCGATTTCATTCATTCTTTTTTTGCTAGAAAGAAAAAAAATAAAAGATAACGGGAAAAGTGTTTTTTTTTTGTCCGCGACTGTACACTGCCTGTGGGAAGTTGAGACAGATATGTAAATATGGCGGTACGAAGTTCGCCACGTCAGCTAGTCAAATATATAAAATCAATGTACATCTAGCGCCATCTATCGCAGCTCGAGCGAACTAAATTAAACTATACTGGAATAAGGTGCAGAATAAACAGTATCAGGGCGTGCCAAGAGAGGGCGCCACTTATTTTTTTATTGGAAGAAAAATAACAAAAAGGTGGCGTTTGGATAGTCCCAAGTGTTGCCAAAACACCCATTTATAAAAAAAAAAATACCGAGCGACGCTCGGTCATTCAGGTACAGGAAAAACACATTAAAATTTAAGAACATCTTAAACTCAAATTACTACTAATATCACATTATTAGTTATTTTCAAATGAAAATAACTTTATTAAAAAGTAAATAACTTTAAACATTAACTTACATTTTTTTGATTTAATAATTGAATTATTATGACCTAATTGACATAGGTTTAGGTAATAATTTACAATTAAAGTAAAATTTTCAAAAAAAAAAATATATAAAGGGGAAAAGTTTATAAATCTATACAAATAAATAAAATTAGAATGTCTGTTTCTTATTTCAAATTAACAGCTTTTTTCCTAAATGCAAATGAAAGTATTTATGATACTAACATCAAAAAATATATTTTTTTATTTTCTCATCTGTTCATTCCGGCCAATCTCTAGAACGGCTGGACCGATTTTGACGGTACTTTCACTGATAGGTAGCTGTTGACATATAGAGTAACTAAGGCTACTTTTTTAGAATTGATGTCATACTGTGGGTAACAGCGGGGCTCACCTAGTTCTAAACAATTTAAATTTTTTGACTGGTAGTGAATTTCTAAGCTATGTTGTTTAGTATCATAACAGTTTAGAAACTTATAAGATAATGCAAAAACAACACAATAAATACCATTTAATTTTACAAATGAAAACATAAAATTTTATATTTTCTCTTTTACTGTCATTACAATTTAGTTGATGTACCTGCTTGCAATTATAATAAAGATTGCAACACTGCAGCATGGTGACCCACAACACATCATGGTGGCCTAGTAATGCTTCTGCATCATTGGGCCTCCAGTCTCCCACTTGCCAACGAAACAAGATTGTAGTAATGGAACATTTCTTTTATAGGTCCATACTAAGTTAGCTGATGTGCTGTCTGATGCCTGTGTGGATGCAGTGCTCACAGTGCGTACTCCAGACAAACCTGTTGACTTACACATGGTTGAAATCATGGCGATGCAGCACAAAACTGCCACTGAAACTACTCTTATCAAGGGTAAGTTTTGTACTTGGTTAAAATTAATCTTACCGTGGAAGAGCCACGCTTCAGCATGAATGGGCCGGTTCGACCGGAGTGATACCACGGCCTCACAGAAAACCGGTGTGAAATAGTGCTTGCGCTGAGTTTCACCGAGTGAGTGAGAATACCGGAGGCCCATACCCAAATCCCCCTCCCCCACATCCCCAAAAGGCCGGCGACCCACTTGTGACGCTTCTGGTGTTGCAGGTGTCCATGGGCGGCGGTAATCGCTTACCATCAGGCGATACGTCTGCTCTTTTGCCCGTCTTTGTATAAATAAAAAAATATAATAAATTGTTATTTGTTGCTTTGGTCTGTATCATCAAACAAAACTAGCTCCATTCCGAAATGCTCTTTGATTTTATTATACACTAGTTGTTGCCCGCGGCTCCGCCCGCGTGTATGTCGGTTATCGCTGCAAATAGTAGCCTATGTGTTATTATGATGTGTAATATTAGTAGGACTAGCTGAGCCCCGCGGTATAACATCAACCACAGGGAACGCCGGGAGTCGAGGCTAGTATAAAAAAGAAACCTAAGTTACTCCTTATATCATCAGCTATTTCCAGGGAAAGTCCCGTCAAAATCGGTCTAGCCGTTTCAGAGATTAGTCAGAACAAACACGACAAAAGTACTGTGTAGACATCGGATTATATGCACTATCAAAATGCTGAAATATGCATGCAAATATGCACTAAAAAAAGCCGAAATATGCACAAAATACGCACAATCAAAAATACGTTAATATTAGTTCCCACCGTGTTAATATTGGTTCTGGGGGTAGTGCTACGTTTGGTAGTTGCTCTTTATATGGTTGTACTCGCGATGGTTAAAAACACTTTTTTTGTAGAAGGAATCAATTTATTGACCATCCCGAACTCGTTTCTGATCTCTTCCCGCAACGCGATGTAATCCGTGGGCAAGACAGATGATGTGAAGCAATTTTGGGTAGAATACTTTCAGAGCTTGACCAGCTTTCACCATATAAGGCGCGCACCGTCAGAAACAAAAACACATATTTTCTCGTCTCTAGACAAATCGGGAAATAGTGTTCGGTTGGGATCATTCATGAACCGTTGAATGGTTTGTTTTTTCTAGGACCTTGCAAGTAACCAAATGGGGAGTACATGGCTCTTTTGATAATTTTCCAACAATTATAAATATAAAACAACACGCCTAGCACGTATAACTACTAAAATAAGCACTGTCAACGAAAAAGTGCCAAAATAGGCAATAACGCTAAAAAACTAGAATTATATGCATTTGCATACGCAAACATGCAAATGCATATAATCCGATGTATAGTAATGTGTTAACATACATATGCATTTAATAAAAAGGTTATTTTAATATTACAAACAGACACTCCAATTTAATTCATTTGTATATTAACTTGTTAGGTTTAGATTTTTTTGTAAAATGTTGCCTTAACAAACTTAGCAACTCCATCTCACCAGACTAGTATGTCCCCAGAGCTTGTCATGATTGTTGAGGTCAAGATTAGTTCAGTTTTGGAAATTTTAATTTGTTTTTAATAGAAGTACCTGATGGAAATATTTGGGTCACATATAAATAAAAATAATTAATAGCACCAGTGATAGTCCATGACACTAAAAGATAAATGGTTTCGCACATGTAATTACATACATATATGTGTAGACTTGCATGAGAGTCTGAAACTATACCCTTCATATCAGTACCACCATAGAATTTTCGTGCTTCAACAATGAATGAAAGAATGTTTCTGGGCACTGGTAAAAACAGACATTGTGTTAATTTTTTTGTAAATATTGTTTATACCTCTGTTGAGTAGGGTTAGATCAACCTGATTTCTTCTCTACTAATTCATAAATATTACTATTTCGTAGGGTTGGTATTGGATCACGGCTCCCGCCATCCTGACATGCCAAAGCGTGTTGAAAATGCTTACATTCTTACATGCAACATTTCTCTGGAGTATGAGAAGACCGAAGTTAATTCTGGTTTCTTCTACAAGTCAGCTGAAGACAGAGATAAGTTGGTTGCGGCTGAAAGGGATTTCATTGACCAGAGAGTGAAAAAGGTATGATAAACATAAACATTCTTGTTATTCCGTGTTCTCTATTACAGTAAATAGAATAAAAATATCCATAGTGACATTTGTGTTCTTTATAGATAATCGCCTTGAAGAAAAAGCTTTGCGACGGTACCGACAAGAACTTCGTTGTCATCAATCAGAAGGGAATTGACCCTCTATCTCTTGATGCTTTTGCCAAGGAAGGAATCATGGGCTTACGTAGAGCCAAGAGACGTAATATGGAACGTCTCGCTTTGGCTTGTGGCGGTACCGCCATGAACTCAGTGGAGGACCTTACGGAAGAGTCCCTAGGATTTGCTGGACTCGTCTACGAACATATTCTTGGAGAAGACAAGTATACCTTTGTTGAACAATGCAAGAACCCACACTCTGTCACAATCCTTATTAAAGGTCCCAACAAGCATACACTGACCCAAATCAAGGATGCTGTTCGCGATGGACTTAGAGCTATCAACAACGCTATCGAAGATAAGTGCGTGATTCCAGGAGCTGGTGCGTTCGAGATCAAAGCCAACATGGAATTACAGAAATATAAAGACACTGTCAAGGGCAAGGCCCGACTTGGTATACAAGCTTATGCTGAGGCATTATTGGTCATACCGAAAATCCTCGCAGTTAACTCTGGTTACGATGCTCAGGATACAATTGTTAAGTTGCAGGAAGAATCACGCCTAAACCCTGATCCTATTGGTCTGGACTTGAGTACAGGTGAAGCTATCAAGCCCACTGACTTAGGTATTATTGACAATTATGTTGTAAAGAAGCAGATTCTCAACTCCTGTTCTGTAATTGCTAGCAATCTTCTTCTCGTTGACGAGATCATGAGAGCGGGAATGAGCAGTTTGAAAGGATAATTTAAAAGTCGCTTAATTTTTGCCTGATAATATTCACTTTTAATTTCAGAAATGTTACTTTAAGTATTATTTCATTTTGCAAAAGTAACTCTTCTTTTTGCATTTATTAATGAAACCTGTGTTAGCAATGTGCTTTTCTTACAATAAAATAAATATTATTGATATCTATAACAATAAAATTAATATGTACTAATAAAACACTGTTTTTTTTAACATTTATTAAACGAACATTAAACACAATTATAATTATTCACAATACACCAATAGTATGTAACATTTTCGAGAACTATTATTTATGATAGAATCCTAAAAATCTATACTAATATTATAAAGCTGAAGAGTTTTTTTTTGTTTGTTTGAACGCTCTAATCTCAGGAACTACTGTTCCAATTTGAAAAATTATTTCAGTGTTAAATAGCCCATTTATGGAGGAAGGCTATATAACATCACGCTAAGACCAATAGGAGTGGAGCACCAATGAAGAATGTTTCAAAAACGGGGGAAAATTATTACGCTACGGGCAATAGGAGACGCAAACGACGTTGCATGGGTCAGCTAGTTGACTATATTGACCGAGTTTTGCGGACACTCGAAATGCTGTCAATATCATAGACATTCTCCTCATTCTTATCCTTAGATCCATCCGTTTTTATGTCATTTTTATTTGTGTATTACTTTTAACGTATTATTTTTGGTTTATATATCGTTAATTGCACATTTAATAGATATACTTAAACAACATTTTTACCTTATGTAACCTATCCTTAAGTAAAACAACTCCACCTAAAACAGAAGGGACAGTACAACTTAGACTGAATTTGTAGAGTCAGAACGTTATCCAGTACGTAAACTATAGATATGTAACGCATACCCTTAAAAGCTTTAATAATGGGCTACCATCTATACTTATAATAAAAATGTAACAGGTCCAATTCTGTACATGAAAGATATTTTGAAATTTTTTTTTGGAGGTTCTCTATTATCGATGCTGAAGCCAAATCTGTAATTTTTTTAATTTTGTCTGTATCTTGGCCGAGCATCACGCCGAAACTACTGAAGGGATTCAAATGAAACTTGGCATGATTTGAGTTCATACTACGAGGTAGGACATAGGATACTTTTTATCCCGATATTCAGCACGGTTTCCTGGAGAGAGGGGATGAAAGTCAAAATATGTACTTGGTTGTAATTCAATAACACATAGTCCGATTTCATTAATTATTTTTTTGCTAGAAAGAAAAAAATAAAAGTGACAGTACACTGCCTGTGGGAAGCTGAGACAGATATGTAAATATGGCGGTACGAAGTTCGCCGAGTCAGCTAGTTAATAATATAGTTGAATAATGAAAATTTAGCGCTTCTGGGATTGTTCTATCAATACCAACCACGTCAAAGAAAACTACGCGTCATTTTCGTTATAATTACAAGATGTAGGCAGTCTTGTAACATAAAATCGCTTTGTAATAGTTTCTAACTACTGAAAGGAACATTTATATAACAACTAGCTGACCCGGCGAACTTCGTACCGCCATATTTACATATCTGTCTCAGCTTCCCACAGGCAGTGTACAGTATAGAAAAAAAAATTAAAAAAAAAATCTTTATTTTTCTTTCTAGCAAAAAAAGAATGAAAGAAATCGGACTATGTGTTATTGAATTACAACTAAGTACATATTTTGACTTTTATCCTCTCTCTCCAAGAAACCGTGCTGAATTTCGGGATAAAAAGTATCCCATGTCCTACCTCGTAGTATGAACTCAAATCATGCCAAGTTTCATTTGAATCCATTCAGTACTTTCAGCGTGATGCGCGGCCAAGAGACAGACAGACAAAAATTAAAAAAATATACAGTTTGGCTTCAGTATCGACTATAGAGAGCCCTCCAAAAAAAATAATTCAAAATATCTTTAATGTACAGAAGAATGAAAATTTTCCTTATGGTGTATATTTTTAACAAGAAAACAGCATTCTCTATACACATCGCTGCTTTAATTTGATAGTGACACAAAACAAAATGTGTCGTTTTTGTGATAATGTTACCATTCAATCCAAACTAATCTATATTTTCATGTGAATAAAACTCACATTTCTATGTACAAATTTGGCTACGTGGCGCACTTGAATGACGTTATCTAATTGGACAGAATTTGTCGCCATTTTGCCGGTACATCGTCACAAAGCCAGTTGCTTTAAGTTTTTGTAAGGTGACACTCGCATTTTCTCTTAGATATAGTCATAAAACGTAATAGTTCGTAGTTTTTTGTGGAATATTTTCTTCAATAAGGTCCTGTTTCGTGTTGTGACGATATTCAAAAAGTTTTGATATCACAAATGTTTTTTTTTTTCAATTGAAGAACGTGGTATTTAGTGTTGCGACTGTCTCAAAACAAGTAAGTAGATAAACTAAATAGCATATCGAAAAATGGGTTTATGTTCAATTAATATTTTTTTGTAATTAAAGGTACTAATACGAAATATGGCTATTTCTTTTTTAAAGTCATACTTATTACAATATTTTTTTTACAAAATGTGTCGCTTTTAATGATAATGTCGAATGATTTTTTAATATGTGTCATTATCCAAGTTAATTTAAATGAAATATTTTTTAATATGACGTGAATCATGGTGTGGAAACATAACATTTAATATAAATTATACCCTTTATTATGATTTAATATTGTTATTATTTTGCAGTGAATTATCGACGTACTCTTCAGATGTTTAAATACATGAACACAGAGAAGAATACAAGTTCAGTTTTTCATTAAAGACAACTCTTTGTGGAAAACATTATTCATTTTGTCTGCGCAATACCTCTCTCGCATTCACTCGTTGAAACTGTTAAGGTATGGTCAGTACCTTAACAGTTTAATTAACTTATTGAACGGAGCGTAATTTTTGGCACATTTTTATCTACTAAATATTTTTTATTTAAGATTACGCTACATTCAGAAATAACGGCCTGCCTCGACCAGGACGGTACTACCCTCATATAGAAGATCTACCTAAAATTTCAGGATTCGTGCTACCGTGTTTATCTGGTGAATGCGAGAACTGAGGCCCAATGATGCAGGAGCATCTCAATAGTCCGCCATTGTGTGATTCACCATGCCACCATGGTAACCATTACTCTTGGATTCTGTTCATGATTTCCATCAGGCAGAGTAGAGTCACTTTGTTATCGTTTGCATAGCAATTTATGTTGTCAAGTGTTAACATGTCATTGATATGCAGAAGAAACTGTGTGAGCAACAGGATGGAGCCCTGAAGAACTTACTGTCGAAAATCAGAGACCAGTCGTCGCAAAGGATCCTAATGCGGCGCTGGTGCTGGAAGGCGGTGACCTGGTTGCAGAATTTAGGGGACCGGCCGAATGAGGAAAGTTTGGAGAGAAGCGAGCAGTGCCAATCCCTATGGAAGGCCTTGGACATGTCGAGGCTGACGGCAAAAGGCTCCCCATGCCTATCAATAACCTCACCCAAAAGGTATGTGAAGGTGTGTCAGTTCTGGAAGATCAGAACCAGGATTCACGGTGTCGATCAAAATCTCAGAAAAACACCAGATCGGCGCTCGGGAACAGCTTCTACACTTTATACGTTATTTGGTTGAGATGTTCAAACAGACGAGTTGTCTCAGAGCCTCCAGAATGGGACCAATAGAGATCCTTAGATTCGGCTCATACAGCCAAAATCCATGTGATCCTCGAGATGTAGTGGCAGGGCAGCTTTTTTGTATCTACGTTAAGAAAAGCATGGCTGGCCGTGCCGTCTCAAGATGTTGGTAGACAGCGCTGAGGTTTGCATGGAGTCAATGAATATTTGTGAATTTCACCTCAAAAAGTGGGTTAGTAGGAAAAGGGAATGCCTCTATTAAACGTATGTGCTTTTCCCTTGGCTCAGAATGCTGTGTCGTCATACAAAGATAAAGCATGACGGTGACCGATCCGTCGAATGGAAGGACCACCGTACCCTTCCGGAAGTAGTCGTCTGATCCTACCACCCGGTCACAAACCGGCATAACTAGCCACTCCGTGGATTATGTGCAACCTGACGGGGCAGCCCCCAGAGTGGTTAACCGTGGTTGGGTTCTCTATGCCATGGGCGGCCAGCGGCACCACCGTTTCTACGGGTCTTCCTGGCCGATCCATGCCAACCTCACTATGATTTCACAAGATTCTACCGCTAACAGACTTATCACAATTATTTTCACTGCTGCCTCAATGGGCCTTCGGTCTCGCAGTTACGAACGAAACACGACAGCACGAAAGCTGTCATTTTAGGTTGGTCTTCTGTGAGAGGATAGTACCACTCCGGTCGAGCCGGTCCGTTCGTGCTGAAAAATGCGTACGCGTGGCTCTACTACCTACACACATCTCACAATTAAGCCACTCTTTAGAAGCTTGAACGAGCAAGGTTCTAAACATCAATGTAGACATGATCTGATTCACTTGCGCTTGAATGCTGGTTTGAATCCTCTTTTGATAAAGCCGTTGATGATAAATTAAATGCTGATAATAATCCTTCGTGCAAAAAAAAAACTTTTTTTTTTACTTTTTTACTAGTAAGTATTATTTGCTAAAGTCTACTAGTAGCGTAGTATTAATAAATATTATATGAGATTATTGAGAAAAGTGTTTTGTGTAAGAAAGTTTTAAGAATTAGTATTATTTATGATCTCTATAACGTTGAAGACTGATAGAATGTTGGCTAGACAAAACAAAATATGCCATTAAATAATAAAAATATATTAGTTTTTTATTTCATTTTCCATGGAATAGTAATGTAATTCTAAATGTGACGTTATTCAAAAAAAGTCATTAGAAAAAAAATGGATTAAAAACAAATAAGACATTGTATAGAAATTGTTAAGCTGAAACATTTGTTCTATTTCGAATAGTGCCGTTGTTAACGAAAAAATATTGACAAATTAAAGGACATACTATGGTTTAAGCCAATGTTGAATAGAATTAAATCAAAAGCGGTTTGACATATGTCTGAAGCATGCTAGTTTTTATAGGATTATGTTTTATTTTTGTTATAGAAGAGCTAAGTTTTTTACACATAAGAGAAATCAATTAGATTATACAGTGATTTAAGAAATTTACAAAGGGTTCTGATAATAGATCTTAAAGATATGAGCAACTGATTTTTTTCATTTTATTTAAACTGCTCTCCTGAAAAAAGTACATTTTTGAATTATGTCATTATCAAATTAAAGCAGCGACATATCTTAATTCTTAATAATTACTGTTCTCATGTTTTGTGGTGACAATAATTTGCTTGGTTTTTTTAATAGTTTGCGTGTAATTGTTTTAACAGCACATAAATAGCTTTAAGTTTTTTTTACATGATCCCGTAATTAAGTATATTTCTATAATTAGGATAACTCAATAACACTTATGGCCCGACCCGGGATTCGAACCCAAGACCGCTTGATCGGCAGTCGCATACGTCAACCGCTAGACCACCGAGGCAGTTGGAAACATTAGCGGATCCGCAACCTCTATAGGTAGGAAGAGTTAGACGTTATCAAAACACACCACGTAGCGTAGCTGAACCGGCGTCCGTTTTTAGTCTGTTCGAATTCGACATAACTATCCCTACGGGTCGTCTGTCTAGTGGGAGGAGATATCCGCAAGGAATAAAAAGGAATTATCACATGTATATGTTAGAGGATTTATTACATTATGAATGGGTGTTAATGTATTATTTCTTGCTTCCAATATTAAAATGGAGCTAAATCCAACTGCTTGAACTATTCAAGCTACAGAATTTACCAATGTGAAATTAAGAAAGAGTAGGTACACTTTTTTTTTTTTTTATGTATGGCCCGCCATAATGACTCTACTCTGCCTGATGGAAAGCATAAGCAGAATCCAAGAGTGGTGGTCACCATACTCACTGCGAATGCAGACAATGCAGTATGGCGACCCACACCATGGCGGCCTAGTGATGCTGCTGCATCTTTTAGTCTAGTCAACAAGTATGGAACTTGTTGACTAGACTATTTGGGCCTCCGGTCTGGCACTCACCAACGAAACACGACAGCACGATCGCTGTCATTTTACGTAGATTTTCTGTGCGAGGGTAGTACCGCCCCGGTCGAGCCGGCCCATTCGTGCTGAAATCAGCGTGGCTCTACTACCTACCATTTCCATAGAATAGAGGTGTTAAAGGGCCCTATAACATTAAAAACAATTCAGTCTAATAAAAAACTGATTTAAACCTTTGTTCATCTTATAGGAAGTAATCAAAATAAATACATGACAAAATTAAATTTTGTAACTTATAATGACTAGGTTAATTTGTTAAAACTTATCTTTGTGGTACATACTCTTAAATATCATTTTAACAGATTAATACAGTAACAAAATATACACAACATTAATATTTTTACATATACTTCGGTTAGATACCTTTTTCTGAATTAAAATTAAAGTATAATTAATTAATAAATAACTTTCGAACTTAAACTGTTAAAATGCATGATTGGTAATAATAAGTAGGTAGTGTTCAACCGAAACTGGTTTTTTAGCCGAAACCAAACATTCGGCTGAAAAAGTTTCGGCCGAACTGAGAGTCAGTTCTCAGTTTCAGCAGAAACCGAAATATTTAATAGTTTTAAAACTAAGGTCGAAATTAGATTTTTTTTTTCGAAAGTTTATGACTTCTTTTTCTGTAATTGATTTAGAATATTCTCAATAATAAAGAATTAGAACATCAATAATGTACTTAGTTTGTTTGCTTCTTAGCAAGGGCTGCTCTCTCATTGATGTCAATGGTGGCGAGATTTATAGCTCCGACCACTCCTTGGAGAACCGATATAGCTGCCTTCACAACAGCTACCGGCGCTGATATGATGGTAATTAGTTTGAATAGACCAACACCCAAAACTGAAAAGAAAACAGACATTTTATAGAATTTCAGAATTACTTTTCAGAATACTTTGTAAAAAAAAACCCAACAACAGTCCGACCCGGGAATCGAACCCAAGACCTCTTGATGGGCAGTCGCTTACGCAAGCTGGTAGACTAATGAGGCAGTTTGCATTTACATGAGTTCAAATGAAATAAAATACATACCCGTAGGCCCGGTGTAGAAGTACATAACATACAGAGCAGCGTAGAATGCTTCATTGCCAGCACACATTGCAAACAATACCATCTTATTCGTATAGTATATGCGCATGATAGGGTTTTCTGACATATCAATGAACTTATGCGAAGCCTTTCCTTGAAGGGTTACCGTGTGGAGGTAGAGCCAATGGCAGGTTATATCTATAGCCATAGATATTTGGAACCAGAATGTATGTTGCGGGTAAAAAGTTGCCAGGGTCATCATAAGACATGCTGTCCCAGCACGATCCGTAAGTTGGTCCAAAATTGCGCCAAACTTTGTGCCTAGAAAGTGATACTTATTATTATTTTTAACTTGATACACAAATTGACATCAACACAATTCTTGCGGACTATCCAAGGTTGGGTTGATTGGCGCTCCTTAGGGGAGCGTTATACTAATATTATAAAGCTGAAGAGTTTGTTTGAACGCACTAATCTCAGGAACCGCTGGTCCGATTTAAAAATATTTTTCAGTGTTGGATACATTACATAGTACATTTATCGAGGAAGGCTATAGGCTATAATATCATCACGCTAAGACTAATAGGAGCGAGCATCAATAAAGAATGTTGCCAGAATGCCATCCCCCAAAGGCCGGTAACGCACTTGTGACGCCTCTGGTGTTGCGGGTGTCCATGGGCGGCGGTAATCGCTTAACATCAGGCGATACGTCTGCTCCTTTGCCGGTCTATTCCACAAAAAAAAAAAAAAGACTATGGGCAATAGGAGATGCAAATAGGGTTGCGTGGGTCTGCTAGTATAAGATAAATGACTATTTGAATTAAAATTAAATTCTCATAGCTCTAGAGCTTAACTCATAGCACATAAAGTAATATGATCTATTTTACAATATATTTGTATTTCTTTAATTTATTATTGAAAATTTGAATTGAATGCTTTTTACATGAAATTAATTTTAAACATAACTTTTTTTATATTTTAAAAAACATTTGTCTTCATTTTAAAATATTTCTGTTCTAGATTTATAAGAAGGCAGTACGGTTAAAAATGAATCAAGTAGAATTTAGCAGTGTAGGACTTTACGGAACTAATTACAGCAGTTATTATCGACTTACTAACAAATATTTGCGTAAGAGACAAATTAAACAAAACTAACTAATGCCATTTATTTTATAACAGCAATAATTGCTGATAACTAAAAAAAACAAGGAAGAAGTATATCTTAGGCTGATAGTATAACAGTTAATTGAATTAAAAGATGCCTTATAAGAGAACTTACTTTGATTAAAGTATCTTGCGGCGTGTCCATCAATTGCATCGAGTAAAGCTGAAGTAACGTAGCAAAAACACGCTAATATACAATGAGTAGGCATAAAATAAAACGAGATTATTGCCAGGATCACTCTCCCAAAGCCTAAAACATAGAATTTACTCATTAGAATACAAACAATCAATGAATTGCAGAAATGTAAAAACCCAGGATACGATCAAAAACTTCACATACCGATGATATTAGGCACAAATAGAAAAATATTTTCTTTACTTTCCGACATTTTAAATATTTTACAGTATTATATTTTTATTAAACTCGTTATCACACCCGCATATAGCTGCTACGGATAGCAATTATTTTTAATTCTTTGACAGGACTAGAGCTGGGCTATGCTCAAGATTCTCAAGAAGTCAAGATATACAAATGAAAATCGGAAATTAGGACCGGTTTTATTTCTGAAAACCTTAGAGCATATATAACTATAGAGGCATCCAAACGGGCGGAAAGCGTGATCGAAGAGAAAGAGACTGAGTTTGGGTGGTGTCAGTCTCTCCCACGCAAGCTTCTGATAGGTGGACGCACATACCAATTTGCATGACTGATTTGGCGGAAAATGCTCCAACTAATGTTTTTTGTCTTGACACATTGTATCGGTATACGGACGTTTGTAGGGTCTGCTAGTAATAATCAATAAAATATATGGTCAACTTTATTCAGTCTGTAGATGAAGAAAATAATTAACCTACAAAATTTTGTGTGTGTAGTGTAATGGTCGGTATACACAACTACAATTTTACGTTGCGATATGACTGCACAGTTCGACTGTACAGTTATCGTACGTCCATAGACTGTCCACACGTCAACGATATCTGCATCGGTCATTAGTTCTCTTCAGAAGCTCAGACTATAAACATGTCTTCCCCGATGGAAGACGATGATGCACTTGCGATAACATGGCTTAAATTGACTGCCTCGGTAGCGCAGTGGTAGCGTATGCGACTGCTGGTTCTTGAGATCTCGGGTTCGATTCCCGGGTCGGACCCAATGTTTGTATGATCTGCATCTTAAAATTGTGGTAATGACCCCGAATCCAATGCTGCCTGGAATTGAGATGCCAGACACGCATGTGAGCTTCGGAACCATTTAAGCCAAAAGTTGTGCAGACCGTCTGGACCAGGTGATTTCCAATTCGGCAATGAACGGACTGCACAACTTACATCATCTTCATCAATGACAACTGATTCCATAGATGTTATAGACTCACATGAGCGTTTGACATTCCGAATCCAATCACTATCTGTGTGAGTGACAGGCACCGACCAAATGTTATGCCAAAATGTATTTGTGGCATTTTCATCAGACAAGTGCCCATCACGCTCACATGGATTCGGTGCCTCCCATTTTCGATACACCCACTTCTCATTTCTTTGGAATATACGATTCTAATTGAAACGGTCTCCTCGTTTTTCGTACCGTCTTATCCTATTTGCCCATTCATAAACTTTCTGCTTCAAGAAGTCAATGCGCTCCGTGACACTCGACATGTACTGTTGAGGACTGATGGTAGTCCCCAAGAATGCGCATGACTCTTGGCCGCGTATTACCTAATTTAAATGCAATTAATTTACCGATGAGTGTCCTGGTCTCAGCAATACGACGTTCTATTCTGTACTGCCAAGCTGGCACAACATTTTTGGGTCGAGTAGTGATTTGTTCAACAAATTTAACACCAGCTACTCGACAAACTGCCATAGCCGCACAGTACAAAATAGAATGTGTAACACTAAGATCCTCGCTATTACCAAAATAATCCGGTAATAACGAATCCAGGGCACCCACCAATGCTAAATTGCGTCTATGTATGGGCAAACGAGGTAACCAGGGTCTGTTATAAAAGTTAACATACCGGTACTCCTGAATCGCATCCTCCGAAGCACTCCTTATCCTATCATTACATTGGGTACTTACGGATATAATTTCACTCTCCACTTGTTCATCAACATCTTCATTGTATGGTAATTGTTGCGTATTAGCTACCTCATGTACAGCATGTGACGAAGAAGGGACAGTCAAAGTATTCCGTACGTCCGAGCGTATCCTCTCAAGTACGGCATCATCCAGCAGGTGACAGCGCTGTATAGCTCGTACTTGATCCGACAATCGTTGTGCGGATACGTTGACGGCTGGCTCAAGCTCCCGAAACAGAGAGACTAGTCGAACATGGTACGCTGTAAGGTTCGTTCCCAGATCTGTAGCCCGAAAATATGCCCGCGTGACATTCTCATTTATAGAATGTGTCCACTTCATGCGGCGCACATCACCACCGGTAGCGGGGGTCCTGTTTGAGGTCAGTGGTCCTCGGGATCCCAAGCTGGTCGGTGGCCGGCATCTCCCTTGCCGACGTACAGGTGTTGGCGACGTCGGTGGAGAGAAAACCTCGTCGCTGGAAGATGAGCTCGACGCCACTTCAACAGCTGAAACTTCAACTATTGCTTCCGTGGGTGGTATGGCGGAGCGGGGCGACGAGTCCGGGGGTGATAACTGTGCTCTACGTCTAGTCCTTGTTAGCATATTCGGAATTTCTTAATATTGAAAATTGTTGTGACATGACGTCATGTCTTACACAATAATATTTTTCTTGGTAAATGCCTTTTTTATGATTTAATCCTGCTTCGATGCAAATAATCCATTTTGTATATATATAAAAACACTTTATGTGTGCAAAATTCCATGTTGTGCTTTCAGTGTTGCTAGCTTATTATTTATTATTATTATTATCTAACACAAAACGCCATCTAGTCCCAAACTAAGCAGAGCTTATATTATGGGTTACTAGACAACAGATACAAATACATATATACTTTTTTATGTAAATACATACATATTATACATAGAAAACACCCAAACTCCGAAGCAAATATTTGCAGATCATACAAACATTTGGTCCGACCCGGGCATCGAACCCGAGACCCCAAGCACAGCAGTCGCATACGCTACCGCTGCGCCATCGAGGCAGTCTGAAATGAGTTGACTGATGTGCTCGGCCGCGTCCGCCTACAGCAAGATTTGTGAACGAACTGAGCGATTGGACCGACTTCCGTCCACCACACGCTACGATAACTGCACAGACGAACTGTGCAGTTAAATCGACAACGATTTATCGAATAACTTTTGCTCATGCCTCCGATCGTTTGCACCAACCAAAAAATCTGAGCCAATTTCCGTCCACACTAGCGATAAAACTGCACAAACGAACTGCACAGTTAAATCGCTACGATATTGATATATCGTTGCAGTGTGTACGGCCTCTAAGTATCATCCTGGCCACTTCGCACTCTAAGTTCCCTGTTATATTAATGTCAATATAATCTATTCTTATCTGTGAAATTTTTAGTAGGAATTCACGTCACTAGAGGGCGTTCTTGTAGTCATTGAAAATGTTGGTCGGAAACTGTCGAAATTGATGAATTCCTTTCTGCAAATGGTTAGAACTTTAATTATGTCGTAGTTAAAATATTCATCATGGTTTGTTTTAGTAGTTAGTACTTGGGAAAGATATTTTGACGGGGTAAATAGTGATTTCGGTGTGCGAAAATCATACGACTTGTGTCATCTGACTGCCTTCCTTCAAGATGGCTCCTCCACCGGAGTATGATAAGGAACCCAAAGCCCCGGATAAAAGTGCTTCAAGTATTTCAACTGAAGATTCAAAACTCCTACACAATCTAGTTAATGACCAGCACACTAACTCTGACCACAAATCAACAAATACGGTTACAGCCATTGAAGTTGAGGTAAGTCGATCTCTGCCATTTTTCGATTTTAAAATATTTTGAAATGTATACCTATTTATCAATTATTAGCATTAATGGCTTTTATTAATAGCTGTTTATATAAATCTTTAATTAATTGAAAATAGGGCCTAAACGAAACGGAGAAGTTACTATATAAATAAAAAAGTAGGTAGATGAAAATGGCGAAGGAATAATACTTCGTCAAATTGTATTCATTTTATCAGATGTATTCTGTTTATATTTATATTGTTGTCTCGATGTAATTTAGTCCTCGTGGTTTAATCAAATAAAGACAAGATAATTTTCCCGAATATTTTCAGTTGTCTATAACTTTTTTGAGGTAAGTACTCAAGGATGTTGGTAAAAGTAATTAGTATTAAAATATTCATTGTAGTTTAAATAGACTGTAATGCGTTCTTATATTCTTAATTTGAATATAGAATTGTAGAAGTACAATATCTTAGTCTCTCAAAATAGTTTATAAACCATCCAGTAGGTATAAAAAGACCATCTATTCTGTCTATATTATTTGAGGAAGTTTTTGTCATTTATAAAAAAGTATGGGATTTTACGCAATTCACACAAATATTTCACAATTTCCCTATTTCATCATTTTTAAATCTATTTAGGGAAGGAAATCTATTAATTTTCCCTTGTTTCCAATTGATTGGGCTTTTCTCTTAATTCAAAGTATATTAAATTGTTTGAATTAAAAACACAAAATAAAAAGAATCGAAACACAAAAAAACAATTAGGCCTTACTGTACGGCAACGCTGATGCTGATTAAACTGGTTGGGATAGGGTTCATTTCAAGTTCTTCTCTGTTTGCAGTGCTCTCGTCCTGTGTTTGCTTATTTATTCAGCTCTTATGACACCCACAGAGTTAATACAGCTGATGACACTTATATTCTGAATCTGTCATGACATGGCATGTAATACACATAACAGTTCTGTTAAATAATAACAAACATCTCCCAGGCATTTTATGTAAATATATTTGTGTATTTGCTATTGTTTGTTACTAAGTTGTACACATTTTTAAGGAAATTACGTTTGAGTAATTGTTTATGTAGTTTTGGCACAAACTTATGTGTAAGATCTCTGGATTGCATAGTTATATTTGGTTTGTGATAGTCTATATTTAGGAAAATTACTATTCAAAGATTTTTTTGGAATTATTCAACTGTAAATCGGGACTTAATCGTGATAATATCTACAAGGTACAATACCTTTTTTGGTTGCCCGACATTTCGATTGAATTGCACTGATCGTGGTCATGGGTAGACTGGTGAGAGCTTAGGGACGCCGTCGTGAAGTGCGAGTTTCACCAACTACCCGCACTCGGTCTTCTTCATTTTGATTATCTTTCTCACTGTCTGTACCTCGACATAACACACTTATAACGTCAGTTGAGTCTTGCTGAGTAACATGTATTTGCCGACGATTGCATTTGCTGATGACAGGATTCCAAGATGTTGACAAGCGGTACCCATCTTCTCTGTTTTTTGGAAGCTTATGATAGACAGAAAATTTTGATCTTCCTAACCTTAATTGACAATGAACTACTGTAACTTGTGTTATTTCACTGTATTCCATATGCTACTCTTGTCTAAGTTCCACCTGCAAACCCGTGTTCCTTGTGAACCAATCTTAACAACTTCTCTAAATCTCTGATTGTGTGACCTGACCATTCCTAGCTTTTAATAATGTATTTTATATGAAAGCCCAGGTTTATTTTCATTATCTTAATGCTCCTGTCAATTTCTTCCGTGGTTACATCTGAAGAAAAAATTGCTAGATGCAGGTACATAAACATATTCATTGACATAGTTATGTAGGTTGTTATTGATCATAATAGTTTATAGCTGACCATTCGTCATAGATTTAGACTTTTGTGTGTTCATGACTTATTCTTGCTTTGCGACTTTATCTGAATTATTTAACAACCTCACCACTGCCTTATTAATCGAGAGTGTAGTAGGTCGGAATAGAATGATCAAGTTTTTTTCCAAACCTACTGCTCTTAATGTAACAAGAAAATATAATATACTCCTATGGCATTTTACTGGTTGGGCCCTGCCAGCGGAGGGGTTAAACTTCACATATCAAATCTAGATAAGTAGAAGCTTGTTTCATATAAATGCCATATAAGCAATAAAAAAATGACCGCCTTCACTTACTGCCCTCTTTCTTCATTATGACGGCAATGCACAGCCTTCACCAGTTGCCAATAGGATTACTAGACTATGACTCTTTGCTCCTTTCAAATTAATTTTAATTAAATGGGTGTTTGAAAATTGGTAATAGATAGGTAGTATTTGTTTATTATAAGTAGGTATATATATATCAATGGTAATGCCGTCCATACCTTGAAATTTATATTTCATTGGACATTCTAATTTTCCCAAAGTAAAAAGTGGATACAATATCTATATATATAAAAGCAAAATACCACTCGCTTATTAATCACGAAATCTCAGAATCTATAACACCTACAAACTTGAAATTTAACCGGTAGGTGCCTTATAGGGTGTAGACATCCGCTTAGAAGGGATTTTACGAAACTCCACTGCTAAAGGGTAAAACGAGGATTGGACGTTTGTATGAAAGTCCTATATTTTTGAAGTAAGAGACTTGAAATTTAAAATGTATGCTCTATAGACGGTGTGGAGGTGTACTAATAATGTATCTTTAGAAATCAACCCTTTTGGGGTTAAAACGGGAAATGGTTGTTTGGACGCAAACGAGGTTACTTATGTCAGCTAGTGATACCATATATTGCACTATTTTTACTTTGGTTGTCCAGCTTGGGTTTTTAGGGACTACTTCCAAGGTGTGACAAATAATGGTCATCGGCAGGCTCCCTGCTTTTGTCTATGACTAATATAAGAAATTATAATTATTTAATGGGTAATTCATAAAGGTTTGTCTTCAGCCTATTGCCGTATTGTATACTATACTACAGAATGCCTCCCCCCAACTACGTTTATTAACTATTTAGGGATATTTTGAAGAAATTGACTGTAAAGTGAAAACAGCAGACTGTTATAAAATAATGATATGCACTTTTGGTAAAAGATGATGATGATCGGTTGATGACTTCAGTTGTGGTAATATAAAATGATAAAGCTGATATCAATTATTGCTTTAACCATCATGACAGGTAATAATCGTCATGAGTGATAATGAACCTGTCGATATTAAAATTGATAATAAAAATTTACCCATTGAAAAGTAACTTCGCACGCTCTTAAATGGTTTAGATTTCTAATACTCGGATAATAATTTTACTACATCAGCATCTTAAATGTCTGAGAATAGTGTGTTCTCTCAGCACTGAAGGAAAGATGTCGCTTTATGTATTACGCTGCAAAAAGATTCATATTTCACCCAGATTCAAGAAGGCTACGTACGCATTTCCTCGACCTTGCTGTAATCAGATATTTTACTTGAATGTGGTGCTTGCGCTGTTCTGGGAAGACGCTAAGGGGGTCCAGATATTCTTTAACAGCTGTTCCGTAATCTATTATATTTCAGGCGTAAAGTGTGTTGTTAGCAGTTTCGATTCCTAAGTATTCCTGGGCGGTATGTGCCCTAATGTGACGGCCCTAGAGGCTTAAAAGAAGATTCATGTTGCACAGGATTTTCAGTTTTTATTAATTGCGCTGGTCCTGATTAGCCGCCCTTACTACATAACACTCTTATTGAATAGTTAGTGCAAATTATTATTTGTCGCAGTGATCGTAAATGCTGAAAAAATAACAGCACATACCTACCACAGTTTAGAAATGTCGGTTGCCTGTACAGCTACAGATATTCAATACGGATGCATAAAACTGTTATTATTTCCGATGTATTTTAGCTTATTAGGTTACTGGTATCCCCATTAGGTTGCCTACTGGGGTCAGTAGGTAGACAAATATTTAGTAGACATACCTATTTAAGATTTGGCATCTACGTCAGAGATAACGTTTTGGTCGGAATTCATCTGAAATTCCGTGAAGTATTCTTTGGTCCATAATTATGGTAGTATCCATACTAATATTATAAATTCGAAATTAAGTCTGCCTGTTACGCTTTCGCGGCTAAACAGCGGCACTAAAAATTTGGCATGCAGATAGTTTGATTCTTGAGGAAAGACATCGGCTACTTTATACCATCGAAAATGACTCTACTCTGCCTGATGAAAAGCATAAGCAAAATCCAAGAGTGGATTACTCTTTTTACCTATAAGTATGAAGTATCACTTTTTAAGATTCGTCGGCGATGAAAGATGTTTCACTAAATAGCTGGGGTATATCCTAAAAAAAACTCGCCAAGTGCAAGTCGGACTCGCGCACGAAGTGTCCCGTTTTACCCATTGCGTACGGAACCCTAAAAACATTACCAGTTTCTTTCTGGATGATTTTATTCAGTACTAGGTGAACCCCGCGATGTTACCCGCGGTCATTGTCGTACCGCGGGTAACGCCGCGGGGCGAAGCTAGTCTAAAAGAAGTCGGTTAAAAAGTAGCCTAAGTTACTGCTTCCATCATCACTCATCAGCTACAGAGCCTTTCCAGAGATTAGCCGGAACAAACAGACAGACAGACAAAAATTGTAAAAATACATTTTTGGCATAAGTACCGTGTGTACATATATGCATCTAGTAAAAAGCCGTTATTTTAATATTACAAACAGACAGTTCAATTTTATTTATATATAGATAATTTCAAAACATCTCGATAAATTTTAGCGAAAGAGTTATAGCTACGATATCTATACTAATATTATAAAGCTGAAGAGTTTGTTTGTTTGAACGCTAATCTCAGGAACCGCTGGTCCGATTTGAAAAATTCTCTCAGTTTTAGATAGCCCATTTATCGAGGAAGGCTATAGGCAATATATCATCACGCTAAGTCTAATAGGAGCGGAGCACCAATGAAGAATGTTTCAAAAACAGGGGAAAATATAGCGCTACGGGTAATAGGAGACACAAACGAGGTTGCGTGGGTCAGCTAGTCTAATAATGTTATATAACTGAAGATTTTGTTTGTTTGTTTGAACGCGCTAATCTCAGGAATTACTAGTCCGATTTTAAAAATACTTTCAGTGTTAGATAGCCCATTCATCGAGGAAGGCTATAGGCTATATATCATCACGCTAAGACCAATAGGAGCGGCGCATCAATGAAGAATGTTACAAAAACGGGGGAAAATTATTACGCTACGGGCAATAGGAGACGTAAACGACGTTGCGTGGGTCAGCTAGTATCATAGAAACCTCGTGCGGCAAACGTATAAATAGTTAAAAACTAAATGTTATAAGAATCGTAAGGCCATTTTGTGTTAGTTCATGCTAGATAAACATAATTGGATCATTAACATTTAGAGTATGAAAGCAATGACTTGATAGCTGCATAATTATTATTTCTATTATGAAGTAAATACTTTTAACAATGCATCACATTTGAAATTTACCGTTGTGTTAAAACATACGTAATAGAAAACAATGAGACCTAATAATAATAGGTCTTTACCTATGAAATTGCCGTTTTGTATGCAATAAGTGAAAGTACTTATTTTTTCAAACTTTTTTTTTTTGTTATTCGAAGTAATCACCCATGCAATCGACGCATCTTTGGCAACGCATTGGCAGTTTATTGATGCCCTTCTTGTAAAATCAGCTGGACGGGAGGCAACAAACTCTTCAAAGGCATTTTGTACTGCCTCTCGGGAATTGATTTTTTTTCCCACTAAAAAGTTGTCTAAATTTTGGAAAAAGTAATAGTCGGTAGGTACAAGGTCTGGTGAGTATGGCGGATGAGGGAGAGCTTCCAACCCCAGCTCTTGCAGCTGCTTCACGACAACGCGCAACCCCATACTGCGCAACAGACAGTCTCCAAGCTGCAAGAGCTGGGGTTGGAAGCTCTCCCTCATCCGCCATACTCACCAGACCTTGCACCTACCGACTATTACTTTTTCCAAAATTTAGACAACGTTTTAGTGGGTAAAAAATTCAGTTCCCGAGAGGCAATACAAAACTCCTTTGAAGAGTTTGTTGCCTCCCGTCCAGCTGATTTTTACAAGAAGGGCATCAATAAACTGCCAATGCGTTGGCAAAGATGCGTCGATTGCATGGGTGATTACTTCAAATAACAGAAATAAAAAAGTTTGAAAAAATAAGTACTTTCACTTATTGCATACAAAACGGCAATTTGATAGGTAAATACCTATTATTTAAAACTGTTTCTATAATTTCTAACAATTATATTGTTAACCCATCCATTTTTTTCTTTCAAATATGATTTCCTTTCTTTTTTAAGTCTATATATTATGAAAGGATGTAACAATTTCTGAAGAGGCTAATATCAACAGATGACATGTCAAATATGGCGATCCTCGACCGCACATGTCAATCAATTCGTTGTATTTGGCGTGGTCATTGATATTATAATAATCCATTACAAATTAACGACACTCCATCACGAGATACAAAAGAAAGTATCATAGTTACCGTGCAGATTTGTTGGCCACAAAAATGAAGCACGTTTTGTGCGCATTATGTCTAGGCATAGCGCATAGCAACTGTTGCGACATTCTAGCGTGTTTCGACTTAGGTTTCCGTTTCTTCGTTGTTTGAGAAGATATATAAAAATTGCAACTTAAAATATTACTTCACGGATCGTAAACTGAAGCATATCTAACGATACAAATCACAGTGATTGTGCGAGGCAGGCTAATTTTTTAGAGACGTGTGACAGTGTGTAAATTCTAATGTTTGATCTACAATTAATTAATGTTAGTCTAAAATGAATAACGCCTTTATAATGTCACCGATCCGTGTGGTACAAGATCGGTGACAATAGTGGCGACAGTAGACGGTGGTGTAAGTTTACGCGGTGTAGGCCAGTGTAACGGAAGCTCTTGAACCGCGGTACCGCATTGTGCGTCCGTCACGGCGCGCCAACGCACCGCAACAGACTCTTACACAAATATTTTAAATTCAGTACTTTGTCAGGTTGACACCGGCTACCAGACCCTTCAAATAACTTATAAAATTTACTCAATTGACTGAAGATGCAACCTTAAATCAGGCCATAACCAAACCAATAAGCTGATCCAAAATCCAAATACCACTGAAAAATATAATTAGAAACCTGCCCGTTATTTCGGCGTTATTGAGATAATTGACTATTTACAATGGTTTATATAACAAACTGAGCACTGAACCATTTTGTCGCAAAACTGCAAAGTGCGTATCGGGCTACGTGCGGTTTAGTTTAATATATGGTGTCTATTTAAAACCCTTAATTTAATAAGTGCTTCAATTTGACATTCAAAAGTTTGACAGGAAAGTTGGTAGAACAGTTTATATGGGCAAAAGGAAATTATTGTTTTTATTAACTTCCTCGCAATTTTTCCATATTTTCTCACCGTTTAAACCTTCCCTGAACTACGACAAACATTTCAAAATCTAAATCAGCCAAATCGGCCCGGCGGTTCTCGAGTTTTAGCCAGACAAACGAACAGCAATTCATTTTTATATATAAGAAGAAGAAGATAAGAACAAGATAGATTCTTTTCTTTCATAATTTGGTAGTTTATACTAAGGTCGATAGATTGATGAACAGATATACAAGGTAGTAGAGCTATGCTGATTTAACCGGGGCGCCGGGCGGTACTACCCTCTCACAGAGAAAAGCAACCTAAAATAACAGCATTCGTGAGGCTGTCGTGTTTCGTTGGTGAATGCGACACCGGAGGTCCAGTGATGCAGAAGAATCTTAATAAGCCGCCATATGACCCTCACGTCACCATGCTGCATTGTTGTATTTTGTGCATTCACAATGAATATGGCGACAACTACACTACTTTTAGATTCTGGGCATGCTTTCCATCTGGGAGAGTAGAGTCATTTTGGCAGACCCTAAAATAAAACATAGTAAAACTATCAGCTATTCTCAGCTTACAATACGGAACCCTAAAAAAAAATATACGCCCAAAAAATATGGAAACCTTATTAATATTCCAGTTAATTTTGTTTTGGCAGTAGTTAGGGTTGCCAGATAGAAAATTTTCAAATCTGGCACAATTCAAAAAAAAAAAGGACAACGGTGTCGGGTCACTCGATCGTGACCATAGTAAAATATCTGGTTTATCGCTGAATTTTGCCATGTTTATTATTTTTTATTAATCAAAGCTTTGCAAAACTGATGAAATTTCTGAGCAAGACTCGTCAAAATTGATAGGAGTCTGCAGTTCGCACTTGATTAAATTCATGGACATTCGGTTTCGCTCTTTGGTCCATAATCTATTCAGTTGGCTAAATACTATCGTTGTTAGTTTATGTTGTTACAAAGCTTGTAGGTTTTCGGAATCCGGGACAATAAGGTCTAATTACTGGACACGGGACCAGACGCCAAATTCCGGGACAATCCCGGATTTCCCGGCATCTGGCAACCCTAGCAGTAGTAGTTATGGAAAAGTTAGTGCCTGACCTACGCTAATGGTGTTAATAAGCCACCCTACCCCCTATATTTGATTTGGCATCGTTCGTACTTTCAACCATGAGTATTTGTCGACAAATGGCACTCGCAAAACTCCGTGAATCACAAGAATGATATAATCATTGCATCCACACGAATAGTGTAAATATTTTTAGTTTGTATTATTGATACCTGTGTAACGAGTTGTGTGGTATATACACCTACACTTGCTAGTATGTCATAAGGCTCTTTGAGTGATTACAACTTTTAGACCGTAAGTCACTACCTTCTACCCCGATTTAGTGACCACATGACCCAAATACAAACTACTGAACCAATTTTAATGAACGTGGTGTCAATAATTGCGTACTAATGAACTGGGAGACAGGCTGTATAATTTTTTCATAAGTTTCAACTATAACCTGACTAGGGTCATAGTTTATTGGACTTTTTCTTGTTATTAAACTTACGCTACGCAGACAGATACGAGCATTAAGTACCCTTTACTCTTCTCTCCAACTTCACCTTCCTACTTAACTACCCAACTTCAGTATTTAGGTACAAACCACTCTAAAAACCTTAGGTCTTCAAACAATCTACTCCTTCACTGTCCCACTCACCGCTCTGACTTTGTACATTCTACTTTTCTGGTTCAGTCTGTCCTGCTATGGAACGCGCTCCGTCTCGGGATCAGGATGGCAAAATCTCGGCAGAGTTTTAAATATCAGCTGCGGAAACATTTTATAGACACGCTTTCGGATCCACCACAATCTTAGCCTCTCCCCTTCAAAATTTTATAGTATGTAGTTATATTTATCTTTATGTATATTTAAATATATATGTATTTGTGTTACATAGCAGTAGTTTATAGTATATAGTAGTAGTATCAATATTTTATATTATATTCTTTATGTATAAGCAATATTTAATAAATACATTCTTTTTAGCATATCATTTAGAATTTTCGTGCATCTACCATATTTAGCTCTGCATCGCCCTAAGGTTGACTGGCAGAAAATGCCTACGGCATTAAGTCCGCCTTTGCAACATCTGTGCATAAAGCTTAAATAAATAAATAAATAAAATAAACTTGTTTGCAAGTAAAAAAAGTAAACTAAAAAGCAGGTGAACAATAAGTCATATAATTTTTAAATCTAAATGCTTGTGGGACAGAGTCATACAGTTCAGAATTTAGTAAAATAAAAAAATAAACCGATTGTCAAGTTTCGTAGTAGACTTATTTATTACATACTTGTTGTTGCCCGCGGCTCCGCCTGCGTAAATGTCGGTTATCGCGGCAAATTGTAGGCTATGTGTTTATTCTGATGTATAAGCTATATTACTGTAAAGTTTCATCCAAATCCGTTCAGTTGTTTTTGCGTGAAAGAGTAACAAACATCCATCCATACTTACAAGCTGCTTTCGCGTTTATAATATTAGTAGATTTTTTTTGTGTTTCGGGTGTTTCTAAAATCATTAATGACACAAATTCTTAATATATATAATACTAGCTGACCCGGCGAACTTCGTACCGCCATATTTATATACAATAATTAGCAATAAATTAAAATTGCGACTATAATTTGAGATTTAAACTATCCTATCTCTCAATTTGGATCGAACTGCACATGGTGTGCAAATTTTATTATAATCGGTTAAGTGGTTTAGGAGTCCATTGAGGACAAACATTGTGACATGAGATTTATATATATTAAGACTAGCTGATCCCGCAAACTTTGTTTTGCCATAAAAAAAATTGGGGTATAAAAAATTGATGTTTGTCGATTTTCAGACCTATCCGATATGCACACCAAATTTCATAAAAATCGTTCCAGCCGTTTCAGAGGAGTATGGTAACTAACATTGTGACACGAGAATTTTATATACATAAGATAATCAAGTTGCTATTATAAAATATCTAAAAAATGCAAATTAGAGTCGGTCGGTAACGACTACGACCTCATTATCATATGCTGTGAGTATAATGTGATCATGTTTCAGCTCTTTTAATTAGACTTAGAAAGTAAATACTCTGTTTTTAACTCTTATTAACTGTCGTATTGTAAAGTTGATTATTACAAAACCACAAAATACTTGAAAACTAATCACCACAACCACACAACTCGTAATAAGGTAGAAGGCCGGCTCGACCGGGGCGGTAATACCCTCTAACAGAAGACAACCAAAAATGACAGCATTCATTGCTGTCGTGTTTCTCAAAAGGCCGCCATAGTGTGGCTAACCACTACTTCTTTTGTCTACTGACTCCATTACTGTGTAAATACTTGTAATCTTTAATAACTTGATTATACAGTACGTAATCATTCTTTTTATGTACGTCTTCGTCTGTTTGTAAATTCTAAAATACCTTGTTATTTCGTAATAGTCCACAAATGCCGAGGCAAACTGAGTGAACCAATTACTTTTTTTATTTAGAAACGTTCAAAACCTAAAATAACAGAATGTCGCAAGTACATTGCAACTTGAAAGAACTTGAAAATAAAAATAACTGACTGCACGTTTGGCCTAGTGGTTTAGCGGTCACCACACCGTTTCCTACTTCGCCAAGTGTCGTGGGTTCAAAATCCACGTAGGACAACACTGTGTGATCCACAAATTGTTGTTCTGAGTCTGGGTGTTCTTTGTGTCCGTTTCATGTATGTTTGTACGGTCCCTCGTGACACAGGATTTATTCGTAGTGCGAGAGTTGTCTTTTAAAAAACGATAAAAAAAACTGTGTTTTTACAAATACAGAAGAATTAAGGAATAACTGTAGACCCCAAAAAGTGTTTTTCATGTTACACTATGTGCGAAAAGAGCGTGACCGGCAAAATTTAATGAAAATCTTAGAAATATTAAAGGATAAATTGTAATCAAATAAGTCTTTTATTGCTGTTTGATGCTTTATATTAATAAATACGGTGTCCAATCTCCATTATTATCCATAATCGCTTGGCATCTTCGCGGCTTACTTTCCGCCAATTTTTCAGCATAGCTGCGAGGTAAAGACCTCCACGCGGACTTCAGTTTACGAGTGAAGTTAGCGACGGTGACTACATTTTTTGCCCTTAGTGTAAGCTTCATCCACGCCCAAACATTTTCAATTGAATTGGCATCAGGGGACTGTGAGGGCCAATCCAAAACGTTAATACCATGTTCCGCGTTCCAAGTGGTGCAGAGCCGACTTCGGTGTTTAGGATCATTATCTCTTGCAGAATCAAGAAATCATTTTGGTGTGGAAACATCTTCTTAGCCGACGGCAATAATGCTTTTTCGTAAATTTTCGTCATCTTCTCAGCATTCAAAGTACCGGTAAACAAGTGCAAATTTCCGAAACCCTTTTTGAGAAGCATCCCCAAACATGCACCTTTAAAGGGTGTTTCACGGTTCGTACCATCAGTCTATTGTCAGCCGTAGTCCAAGCTCGAGTCGAGTAATCGGTTGCCCAAAATGAAGCTTCATCAGAAAAAAATATCTTGTCCCAATCATGGTCTTTGTTTACGCACGCCCAATGCAGCGTTTTTGCAATATGCGTTTCAGAAAGGAGAGTTCTCTTCACATTGCTTCGATATTTCACGCCATTTACAACTAAACGCCTTTTGATAGTGTCAAATGATATCATTAAACCATTTTACTTCAACTTTTCTTGCCCAGAGCGAAATAATAATAAAGGATTTCTGGCGAGCAGCTGCACAATCCGTTTATCCTCTCCAACAGACGTCTTTTTCGATTTGCCACGATCTGGTAAGACATCAACGGTTTTTGTTTGTGAATTTCTCTTCACTCACTTGCTCATGAAGGCCTTGGACTTTTTCATATAATGGGCG
Organism: Diaphora mendica; assembly: GCA_949125395.1. Taxonomy (NCBI): domain Eukaryota; kingdom Metazoa; phylum Arthropoda; class Insecta; order Lepidoptera; family Erebidae; genus Diaphora; species Diaphora mendica. Next base: position 15,659,156 of record OX421330.1, read on the forward strand.
GCCTAATCGCGGGACAATTTTAGGGCTTTTCGGATGTGTACAGAGAAACACAGCTTCAAATCGGGAAACGTACGCGGCACTCATTGTAAAAAATAATATTTTTAACGAGGAAAACTGGAGGAAAAACTTGTGTTTTTTACAATGCATTTTAGGCAAAGTATTGTTTAAAACTATTCAGCGTAATATTTATTTTTATAAATTGCATTCCAAAATTTAAAAATATGCCGGTCACGTTCTTTTCACACACACTGTATATGCAAATTATTCTAAATTGTAGCAGATTCTAATGTATATTTCTAGTGTGTCTCTATAGCAAACAAAACATAGGCGAACTTAACTTATTTAGAAACATATTTCAAATGCTTTATCATATCAACAGCCTTTAACAGTCCACTGCTGGACATAGACCTCTCCGTAGAAAGAAGTTAACAGATATTTGAAATAGTAATTTCAAATATCTGTTAAATTACAATAACTGCTAGCCCCTACCAAAACAAAAGATTTTCAAAGAAAACGTTATCGACACTTATTCAAAATGAAATGATTACTTCTCCATGAAATTCGCCATCAAATTAAACACGATTACAATTTCTGAGTTATTGAACCGATTTTAGAAATATTTTGTACTAAAATCATTTAAGAGTGGTAGTAGGTATGGTAGGACATGAAGGTAGTAGAGCCACGCTGATTTCAGCATGAATGGGCCGGCTCGACCGGGGCGGTACTACCCTCGCACAGAAAATCAACGTAAAATGACAGCGTTCATGCTGTCGTGTTTCGTTGGTGAGTGCGAGACCGGAGGCCCAAATAGTCTAGTCAACAAGTTCCATACTTGTTGACTAGACTAAACGATGCAGTAGCATCACTAGGCCGCCATGGTGTGGGTCGCCATGCTGCATTGTCTGCATTCGCAGTGAGCATGGTGACCAACACTCTTGGATTCTGCTTTCCATCAGGCAGAGTAGTCATTTTGGCGGGCCAAACATAAAAAAAAAAAAAAAAAAGTATAAATAGTTCTTATGAAGAAGGGTATTTAAGCCTTTTCTAGAATATATTATCAATTAGTTGTTGCCCGCGGCTCCGCCCGCGTATATGTCGGTTATCGCGGCAAATACACACATCAAAAGTGTCTAGGGATCAAGCATTTTTATGCGGATTTCTTGAGATTGAGATGTGGCTTTGGCCCTGGCCTGCTCAGTCGCCAGACTTGAACCCGATTGAGCATGCATGGGATATGCTACAGAGAAGAGCTCTGCCGAATATGGAGGGTATCCAGTCGCAAGAAGACCTTTTTTTGTTGTTGCAACGAACATGGGCGGCCATTCCACAGCGTGATTTGGATGAACTCATTTTGAGTATGCCAAACCGATGTTCTTGTGTTAGTGTTCGCGGTAGAAACACGGATTATTGTTTAAGTTACCTAATAAAATTTTAAAGAAAACTGTTATTTCAGTCTTTTTTTCGAACTTTAATGTTAGTGGTTCAAATGTCAAAAATCCTTTTATTAGGAAAATGGCAAATTTCTTTATTAATGCAAAGGTGACTTGGTTTATTGTTACTGTGACAAACGAAAACACTTTATTTGATGAATCCTTAAAGAAAATTTTAATTAATATCAATCAGGAGAAAAGTTATTGCAAAAATATATGTTGATCCCTAGACACATATGTTGATCCCTAGACACTTTTGATGTGTGTAGTAGCCTATGTGTTATTCTTGTGTATAAGCTATATTACTGTAGAGTTTCATCCAAATCCGTTAAGTAGTTTTTGCGTGAAAGAGTAACAAACATCCATCCATCTATCCATACTTACAAAATTTCGCGTTTATAATATTAGTATAGATTTCTAGAATATATTATAAAAATTGCAGGATCGCTTACATTGTCATCTCCCAAATCCCTGTACCCTGAATTTCTACCTTTAAGTTACGTACAGTCAGCAACAAAAGTCACAAGTAAACATAATATATTAAAACACCTGAACTAGTAAAGGGCCACTAGGCCCTACCACAAGCCTAGTTCATTCAACTACGAAAAAAAACTCGTAAACGAACTATAGAGTACTGTATAATAATATTATGCTTTTTAACTGAATATGCTAAACATTGAAATGTTATTTAAGACGCTTAAAATTGTTACAAAATAAATCTTAACTTACATGTTATGTTCCAATGTATGTTTTTCTTGTTTATCTGTTCCCGCGTACCTTGAAAATAAGCAATCATTTATTTAACAAAAGAAGTATCGCTAGACTTTATCGTGTGACGCTTTTTATTGTAGGTAGTTAAAGTTCAGTAATAAAACAAAAATAAATGGTGATTGTGGGATTCAATCAAAGTCATCATATTATAAATATGAAATAAAGTTTCTAATTTTTTTTATACATACCGTTAAGATACCACTTTGTTGAATTATTAAATAACTAGCTGTTGCCCGCGGCTTTGCTCGCGTGGAAGTTGATTATATGTATTTAATTAAAACTGCGTTAGTATCTATGAATACTGCGTTCATGTTTTTAAACGTATTTATTTATAATCAATAGTCCATTAAAATTTACTTTCATACACACTTTCGACCCTTATTTTAACCCCTTTAGGAATAGAATTCCCATAAATGCTGATATAAGTATTCATTTATTTGTAATCAAAAGCCTGAAGACAAAGTTTCAGGCTACTAAATTAAAAAATGACGGACTTCCAGTCTAGCCTAGGGATAGAATATCCAGAAACGCTTAAATACGTATCTCATCATCGTCATCGCAGTCCACTGCTGGACATAGGCATCTCCAATTGCACGCCACTTGGTTCGATCCTCAGCTTCTCTCATCCAGCTCCTGCCAGCCGTCTTAGGCAGATCATTATTCCACCTGGCCTGTGGACGTTCTACGCTACGTTTGCCGAGACGCGGTCACCACTCGCGAACCCGTTTACCCCAACGGTTATCAGTTCTGCGGCTAATATGGCCAGCCCCCTGTCACTTCAGCTTGCTTATCCTGTGGGCTATGTCAATGACCTTGGTTCTCTACCGGATCACCTCATTATTGATGCGATCCCTTAGAGAAACGTTGAGCTTTTGTGATGAGAAAAATAAATCATTATTATTATTATAGCCCTCTCCATAGCACGCTGAGCGACTTTGAACTTGTGGACCAGCCGTGTCGTAAGTGTCCACGTTTCGGCACCGTATGTCATGACAGGTAGGAGGTATTGATTGAAGACTTTCGTATTTAGGCACTGTGGGATTGACGATGAAAAGACCCGACGAAGTTTCCCCAACGCTGCCCAACCCGGCTGAATTCTCCTGTTCACCTCGTTCTCGAAGTTGTTTCTACTTAACTGTAAAGTCTGCCCGAGGTACCACACATATTTTTGAACAACTTCGAGAACGGCACCGTGAACCTCAACCGGTTCCGGTAGAACATGTTCGTACATACGTATCTATTCATTTTTAATCAGTAGCCATAAATAAAGTTGCATGTTTCTAACTTCAAGAATGACGGACTTCCAGAATAACCTATATACGAAATTTCAACCCCTATTTGACCCCCTAAGGGGTGGAATATCCAGAAACGTTTAAATATGTATCTACTCATTTTGAATCAGCCAAAACACAAATTTTGATGTTTCTCACTTAAAAAATGACGGATTTCCTTACAAACTTTCAACCCCTATTTCACCCCTTAGGGGTAGAATATCCAGAAACGCTTCAATACGTATGAACTCATTTTTAAGCAGTAGCCCAAAACAATTTTTTTATGTTTCTCACTTAAAAAATGACGGACCTCCTTACAAACTTTCAACCCCTATTTCACCCCATTAGGCATAATATCCAAAAACTCCTAAATACGTATCTAATCATTTTTATTTAGTAGCCCAAAAATAAAGTTTCATATTTCTAATTTTTAAAATTACGGACTTCCATACAATCTTTCAACCCCTATTTCACCCCTTTAAGGGTAGAATATCTAAAAACGCTGAAACACGTAACAATTCATTTTTAATCAGCAGCCAAAAAATAAAGTTTTATGTTTCTAACTTCAAAAATGATGGACTTCCAGACTGAACTATATACGAAATAACAACCCCTATATCACCCCTTAGGGGTAGAATATCCAGAAACGCTTCAATACGTATCTACTCATTTTTAATCAGTAGCCCAAAACTAAATTTTTATGTTTCTCACTTAAAAAATGACGGACTTCTTACAAACTTTCAACCCCTATTTCACCCCTTTCGGGGCATAATATCCAAAAATTCCTAAATACGTATCTAATCATTTTTAATCAGTAGCCCAAAAATAAAGTTTCATATTTCTTATTTAAAAAATTACGGACTTCCATACAAACTTTCAACCCCTATTTCTCCCCCTTAAGGGTAGAATATCCAGAAACGCTTAAATACGTTTCTACTCTTTTTTAATCAGTAGCCCAATAATAAAGTTTCATATTTCTTATTTAAAAAATTACGGACTTCCATACAAACTTTCAACCCCTATTTCACCGCCTTAAAGGTAGAATATCCAGAAACGCTTAAATACGTTTCTACTCTTTTTTAATCAGTAGCCTTTAAATAAAGTTTCATGATTCTAACTTAAAAAATGACGAACTTCCATACAAACTTTCAACCCCTATTTCGCCCCTTTAGGGGTAGAATATTTAGAAACGCTGAAACACGTGTCAATTCATTTTTAATCAGTAGCCCAATAATAAAGTTTCATATTTCTTAATTAAAAAATTACGGACTTCCATACAAACTTTCAACCCCTATTTCACCCCCTTAAGGGTAGAATATCCAGAAACGCTTAAATACGTATCTACTCTTTTTTAATCAGTAGCCCAATAATAAAGTTTCATATTTCATATTTAAAAAATTACGGACTTCCATACAAACTTTCAACCCCTATTTCACCGCCTTAAGGGTAGAATATCCAGAAACGCTTAAATACGTTTCTACTCTTTTTTAATCAGTAGCCTTTAAATAAAGTTTCATGATTCTAACTTAAAAAATGACGAACTTCCATACAAACTTTCAACCCCTATTTCACCCCTTTAGGGGTAGAATATTTAGAAACGCTGAAACACGTGTCAATTCATTTTTAATCAGCAGCCTAAAAATAAAGTTTCATGTTTCTGGCTTCAAAAATGACGGGTTTCTAGACTGACCTATATACGAAATAACAACCCCTATTTAACCCCTTAGGGGTAGAATATCCAGAAACGCTTAAATACGTTTCTACTCTTTTTTAATCAGTAGCCCAAATGTAAAGTTTCATGTTTCTTACTTAAAAAATGACGAACTTCCATACAAACTTTCAACCCCTATTTCACCCCCTTAGTGGTGGAATATCGAAAATTCCTTTCTTAGTGCTCACTTACGTTATATAAAGAACCTACATGCAAAATTTCAGGATTCTAGCTTCAGCGGTTTGGGCTGTACGTTGATCTCTGGGTATGTCAGTCAGTCAGTCAGTCAGTCACCTTACTCTTTTATATATATAGATTATATAAGATGAGAGTACATAAACGCGGGTAAGTATTAATTAACGGGATAAAGTCCCACTATAATGACTGTACCTTTGGGATTGTTTTATTGTAGAAGTTGTATTAACGACATGTAGTTGGTAATGCAGGGGAACTGCTACAACTATAGTATATTATATACATATATCAGTAACTTCTTGACTCATTATAAATCTATCTTGTTGGTTAAACAATCTTTTATTATAAAATTGACACAATTCGATTGCTCCTAATTACGTTCGAGCATTCTTATCGTCAAGTTGATAGTCTACGTTTAATATGTTTATTTGATTGATAGAAGCAAACATTTTAACTGTTTTCATTTTCAATGAAGCCTCTGCATACCAGTAAAGTCTCGAGGGTGATGGCTGAAACTGACAGCGAACAGCGCCGCATTGTGAATTATTCAGGGCACCTCTTTTGAGGTCGTCCATATCCTAGTAACCAGCGGAGCCTTAAGTCTAGTCATAGTTATGCAGTAAACGATGGTTATGAGCTATCCTCTGTGAAGAATACTGAAAACTTAATAACAGAAACGTGTCTTAACCCAAGTATTAGTCGAAATCTTATAACGCTTAAACTTTTAAAGTACGCATTGCAATGATATGAATGAATGAATCTGGCTAAATTTACTTCATTGTTAACAAAAATATTTTAAAAGACTGTTTATAATTTTAATGAAATTCCTAATACAGTTGAGTGCAAAATTAAACGGATAGTTCTAGTCATTTGAGAGCTGTAAAATGGTGATCAATTTTTTTTTTACTCACAACGCCACTACAACTGCTTTAGTCCCAAGCTAAGCAGAGCTTGTGTTATGGGTACTAGACAACTGATATAAATACATATTATAATACTTTTTTACACACACAGCGCCATCTAGTCCCAAGCTTAGCAGAGCTTGTGTTATGGGTACTAGACAACTGATATAAATACATATAATACTTTTTTTTGTAAATACATATTACTTATACATAGAAAACACCAAAACTCCGAAACAAATATTTGGTGATCACACAAACATTTGGTCCGACCCAGGATTTGAACCCGAGACCTCAAGAACAGCAGTCGCATTCACTACCACTGTGCCACCGAGACAGTCTTACTTACATAAAATGTAGTCGGAACATATCGCTCATTAAATACAAAAGGGCCACAAACCAACATTTTCTCAAAATCGTTTTACTACAAAAATGTGCTCTAAATATATGCAACTTAAGGCTCAATTGAAGACACCTATCATTTTCGGTTATATTACAGCCAAACTACACTAGCGCCCCTTTTGCATTTAGAGGGTTTGCTGGCTAACTTTAGTGCAAAGGTGCCATTTTGTTTATTGTGACCCGACACTTAGGTAGAACGCACGTTTGTTTTGTAAAAAAAAGGCCACAACTAAAAAAAGGACTACGTAAGTGAAGCGTTTTAATGTTTTATTTTATGCAAAACTGCCACATTTCCAAAAACTTCTGTTTTGCACATAAACTAAAGGTAAATGTATTTGAATTGTATTCTGCATTAGAGCCACAGCTCGAAATGAGTCCATTTTGTACCATAAATTGTTTAGTGTAAAGTACTGTTTTAGAAATATGTCCGATTTGTTTAGAATACAATTTCTACACTACATAGTATAAAACAAAGTCGCTTTCTCTGTCCCTATGTCCCTTTGTTTGCTTAAATCTTTAAAACTACGCAACGGATTTTGATGCGGATTTCTTTAATAGATAGAGTGATTCAAGAGGAAGGTTTTTAGGTATAATAAATACATAATATAGTATGGAAACACTATTAATTTTCGAGGTTTCTAATGTGATGTAGCAAATAAACACATTTTTTTGCGCTTACATTGCAAGCGCTGGTTGCACCCTACGAGATAGATCAAAATAATGTACTACAGTATTGTACACCTTAAAAAGTACTACAAAAAAGTCCGCGACGGTATATGTCTATCTCTTAGGCCGAGTACTCGAACTCAGCGGGAGCGGGGCGGGCGCGGGAGCGGAGCGGGCGCGGAGCGGCAGCGGCACGTTCAAATGTATGGATTTATATGGGAGTGTTTTCGAACACAGCGGAGCGGCAGCGGAGCGGGAGCGGGTGACGAGCGGCGGACGAGCGGTGCGTATAGAGGTATTATAGATAGAGTAGGGAAGAAATACGGCTGCCGGTAAGCGGAAACGTCCAACGGTTAGAAAGAGAGAGAAGATCGCGGTACACCATCTGTCTTTATCTACTGATGCATGCGCAGTAAAGGACTGCTTGTTATTATGATAACCTCGAAAAATAAAATAAAATTAACTCTAAAATCTTCTATATATATAAAAGAGGAAGGTGACTGACATAGAGAGAGATCAACGCACAGCTCAAACCGCTAAACCTAGAATCCTGAAATGTTGCATATAGGTTCTTAATACAACGTAAGTGAGCACTAAGAAAGGAATTTTTGAAATCACGTTGAAACTACTGAACGGATTGAAATGAAACTTGGCATGATCTGAGCTCATACTACGAGGTAGGACATAGAATACTTTTTATCCCGAAATTCAGCACGGTATCCTGGAGAGACGGGATGAAAGTCAAAATATGTACTTGGTTGTAATTCAATAACACATAGTCCGATTTCATTCATTCTTTTTTTTTCTAGAAAGAAAAAAAATAAAAGATAACGGGAAAAGTGTTTTTTTTGTCCGCGACTGTACACTGCCTGTGGGAAGCTGAGACAGATATGTAAATATGGCGGTATGAAGTTCGCCGGGTCAGCTAGTACCTTATAAAGTTGTTTGAAGTAATAAAATATAGGTACACACAGACAAATAGGTACCGCGATCGTCTCTCTCTTTCTAACCGAGGAACAGCTGGAGGCCTGGTTCCCCTCCCTGGGTCTGGATAAGCACTTCTTCTACTGAATGATTCATCGAACATTTTTGAATCGAATGAATGCTTTTTCGAATGAATATAATAATGATAATAAAAATATAAAGAAAATATGTGTGGTGTATTATTTCATACAAAATCAAGAAAATCTAATAACTTTGAGATATCATACGTTCCTTCCGTACATTAAAATTTAAAAACATGAAATTTGGCATCGTTCAGTAGAAGAAGAGTGTATCGGTAAAAAGTATTGGAAGTAACGTTCAGACGACTTTCCATTCATCGAACATATATTATGACTCGCACGGCTCCTCTGCTCTATCTATAATATCTCTATGGCGGTGCGCACCAGTGTCGCGGTGTCAGCTAGGGATGGAATAAAATAGCAATCACCTGTGATTATTGATTTTTAATTTTGTCAAGTTTGTGATTTTTCCAAATTTATTTACTTATTAAAATAACAATTTTAATAGTTAATTAAAAAAACATTTTATTCATCTTTATTACTTGCAATATTGTTCGAATGGTTGTTTTTTTTTTGTTTTTAATTTTATTTTGATAGGAACGTAAATATTACAAAATATTATATTTAAATTCTATGTATAATATGTATGTTTTTACAAAAAAAGTATTTATGTATTTATATTAGTTATCTAGTACCCATAACACAAGCTCTGCTTAGCTTGGGACTAGATGGCGTTGTGTGTTAGATGTCCGAAAATATTTTTATTTTTATTTGACGAGCGAGCGTCGAGCGTGTGACGATCGGCATACGAGCAGGCGCATCAATCTTAGACAAAGTATTACATAGACTTGACACAATTTTGTAATTAACCGACCAAATTGTAACCAGATTTGTTGAACGTTTGGAACATTAATAAGGGAGAATGGGCTTTAACCTGGCAACGTTAATATTTGATGTACATGGTTTCTATTCCTTACGGGTATACGGTACGCATATGTCAAGTCTAAGGTCTTTTTAAAATAAATAAAAAAAATAAAAAATGATTTTAATTTTATCAATGTTGTGATTTTTGCAAGTTTATTTAATTGTTAATATTTTATATTTTATTTATTTTCAACTTATTTAATTTATATTTAATTTTATTAAAACATTTTAATCATCTTTATAACTTGTTAATTTGTTCGCTTTGTTGATGTTATTTTTTTTTCATTGTACCCCCTGTTATTTTCTATAATGATCGAGTATACCCTAATACCCCCCTAACTTGTCAATATAGTAAATTATTGTGTTTACAATTACGACTAATCAAGATTTTTTTAAGGTTATCAGGCTTGGGTTGTACGATTTTAGAAAAATAAATTTAATATACTAATTTATGACGCTATTGCATATGTAGATATTATGATTATATAAAATATTATCAAACAGTCGTTTTCACTAATTATTGAAAATCACTAATTATTTTTTTGTGAAATCTCTCATCCGTATCAAGCTATATTTTACGAAGTATTGTTTCTTATAACACATCACTAAACCGCTCTAGCGCCCGCTCCTAGCCCGCTGGTTTCGAAAACGGGTTAGCGGCCCCGCTCCGCTCCCGCTGCCGCTCCGCTGCTCCGCTGCCCGCTGAGTTCGAAAACGCGGCCTTAGGGATAACCGACAACAACGATTTTTTATTCCTTTCTTTTTACGAGAAATAATGGCTTTTTTTACGAAGTGATTTTATGCAATACAGAATGAATCCTTATACAATTAAGTAAATTAAATACATTGTGCGTTTAATTAAGATCAAAATGGCCCTTTACAGTATCTGATTTAAATGAATATATTCGAAGATATTACAGATTTAAAATGCTCGAATCGTGTCGTCGGCGGGGGCATCTGAAATCCACCCGTGCGAAGCCGGGGCGGGTCGCTAGTGTTTTATATATCTCATATTTTTCGACACCAGATATTGTGTATGTTTTTTATGTATTATTTTGAATTAATTCTACTTATATTTTAATTTAAAGTTGAATGTTAAGAATGCGTCTTTTGCAAATATAAAAAATAGGAAGGTAGATTTTTATAATAATAATCTAGGTGTTCTATTTTTCAATTATTCTTTTTGCAATATTTTATTATTAGGTAGGTAGGTAACGAAGTTAGACTTCTCAATAGATCATAATCAAAGTTTGTTATATTATTTACAGAATTAACTACAGGTCAAAAACAATTTTGAATATGGTAATAACAGATAAATATAGAGAATCTGCTCCTGACATTTAAACTTTAAACAAAAAACGACAACTTTACCCGAAACTACTGATCAACTTACACAACGATCTATTCAACCAGTTCAAGCAGACACAACATCGCGTTCTTCTAATCCACAAGTTGCACAACATAATCTTCTATTCTACCAGTTATTTATCAAAACACACCTTCCAATGATTTTGATGAAATAAACTCTATAGCGGATAGTCAACACAACCTCAATTGTTCATTACTTGATGATGATAACTCCGTGAGACTTCCAAATATGAAAATGACAATAAAAAATATTGTGGCGAGTAGCGACTCTGACAGTGACTGCGGTAGCAGCACCAGTTCTTGATCAACAAGTAGCAGTACATTAGCAAGTGATTTTTCTACGGCCGAAGTTAAAGATCCAAGTTTTGAACCCGAGAAGGATAAAAGACATTCAGACTCAGAGGAAGAGACATATTCACCTCAACCTGGCCCTTCAAATACTAACATTCCATCTAGTTTATTTTGTTAGTTCCATTATTTTGTTAGATTCGAATTCATTTATTCAATTAAGACACTAAACGCCATTTACGAACGTTAAAGTGAAGCTACAGTTAAAATCATAGATCGACACAAACAGACTCCACAGCATGTATTGTGCTGGATTGTCAAGGTAAATTAGATAAAAACACGAAAATCTACTGCCCGTTTGTATCGATCTATGACTTCCAGTTTTCAAAATGCGTAGAGCCTTACGAGAAGAATTCTGGCAAAGAAACTCATGAAAACTCTTTTTAAAAGTGAGATATTCAGGTGCAATAGTATTTTACATGAAAGGTAACAGTATGCGAGCTGTCGCCACCTGAATTTCATTTCATTGAAATGCTTCAATTGAAATGCTGCTAGATTAAGAGGCTAGAGTTGCAGTTGAACGAACCAAAATAATAGTAAAGGCTAAAGCATCGATGACTAGGCCCACCAGTCACCCCAAGCAACACCCATTCACTAGTATGACACATGGACCAGCCATCATCTCCTTCGCCTTAACAGAGGGAAAGAAACGACCCACGACGACACCGCAAGCAATGACATTTTAGTGAGCATGATGAACCATAGTCGTGATACCTACTGATAAAAATCACTACTAATCAAATTACCATGATAATCTTCACGCATTACTTTCAATTAGACTTTCATCACCTATCATTAATCTTCAACCATCCAATATTGATACACCACCGCCTAGTTTTAACACATACATACACACAACCATTTAGTACTTCAAGCAATCAGCCGCCAACAAGAAAAAGAAAAGCTAATTCAGAAAACCGGAAGAGAAATAGAACAAAAGCCTTGAAAAACTGTGGTAAGGAATATACATCGATGTCCAAAACTAAGAAGATAAAATAAACTAAGAAAATGAGACCTATTTGTTCAGATTATTGCAAATTGAAGTTTTCAAGCAAATTTACATCTGAACAACGATTGACCATACATGAAAACTATTGACAAACGGCAAATATATTCACAGTAATATGACAAACGTTGAACTTAAGTATCGCTATATTCGTTTTAGTAGTACTTCATAAAAACATGTAAAAACTTAATAATGCATTATTATTTTTGGAAAAAATCATATCAGAATGTTCTAAATTTTATATGCAAAAGGGACTTATATGCTATTTCCTCTACACAGGTACCAATAAACGGAAATGTGAAATAACTGATCGATAAAGCTAATTAAGACGATTCTAACGATATATTAAAATATAATATTGAAAAATAATTGGGTACTAAAAAATCCTAAAATCGTGTTTCAAATTTTGTTTTTGCGTTCCTGTATAAAATGTAAATTTAGACATGTGGCCCTTTTGTATTTAATGAGCGATAGTATAAAACAAAGTCGCTTTCTCTGTCCCTATGTCCCTTTGTTTGCTTAAATCTTTAAAACTATGCAACGGATTTTGATGCGGGTTTCTTTAATAGATAGAGTGATTCAAGAGGAAGGTTTTTATGTATAATAAATGCATAATATAGTATAGAAACACTGTTAATTTTCGAGGTTTCTAATGTGATGTAGCAAAAAAACATTTTTTTTTTGCGCTTACATTGCAAACGCTGGTTGCACCCTACGAGATAGATCAAAATAATGTACTACAGTATTGTACACCTTAAAAAGTACTACAAAAAAGTCCGCGACGGTATATGTCTATCTCTTAGGGATAACCCACAACAACCATTTTTATTCCTTTATTTTTACGAGAAATAATGGCTTATTTACGAAGTGATTTTAAGCAATACAGAATGAATCCTTATACAATTAAGTAAATTAAATACATTGTGCATTTAATATAGATCAAAATGGCCCTTTACAGTAACTAATTTGAATGAATATATTCGAAGATATTACAGATTTAAAATGCACGAATCGTGTCGTCGACGGGGGCATCTGAAATCCACCCGTGCGCAGCCGGGGCGGGTCGCTAGTGAGCGATATAGTAGTTTTAACTTTTTAACCCAAATCCTGTGTGACTTTGCTTTGTTCGTGTTTGAAACAGATGTACATCTTGTCTACCTTCTTTTCTGACGGTCGTGACCCCTACTTGAAAGCATTTTGCGAGTGACAGCTCGCCACCTGTGTCTGTACTGACCTAGATATTTAAAGCATGTTTTATTTTTTTATCGCTTATTGTCAGGATTCCATGACATCCTTAGGGTTGGCAATCTCAATAATTGTTGCCTTATTGTAATTGAACCAGTCTTTGTAAACACGATGTTTATGAATAGAGCAATTATCGTGACTGTATTTATGAGGCCTTGCGTCAGAATACATGATTAACACACGAAGGCAATGCAGTAGGTAGCAAAATGTCATTTAAAATTTATTTAATAAACCTTAGTGCTCAAACGTATACCGTTCAGCGATCTAGGGTCAAAGAGGTTTACATTAATAACTAGCTGCCCGGACATACTTCGTTCTGTAAACCTACCGTGGACAAGCATTTTTTTTTATTTATATTAAAACCTCCCGTGGACCTTAAGGATCATACAAAAAAATAACTTAGCCGAATTGGTTTGGATTGGAATTGGCCAGCCAAGTCAGTATATTTGAGGGCACTGACTTCGCAATAACGATTGTCATAGGTGTTCATGACAACCGGGACCAACGGCTTAACGTGCTCTCCGAGGGAAACACCGCCATATTCCATACTCCGGGCTGCTGTTAAGAAAAACCCAACTGCAGTTCGACCCAGGAATCGAACCCGGTGCCTCTTGATTGGCAGTTGCTTGTGCTAACCGTTAGACCAACGAGGCAGGACCAATACTGTCGATAAACATACCTATATATTTTTTTAAACAAAGTTATAAGTAATCGTGCTCATCACACTATTACATATTTGTCCTAAAAGGGAATCGAGCTCACTACTGTGGTTGATGATAACTAAACCCAGTACTTTCCTAAAAACTCGCGATGACAACATCGTTCCCTACCTACCTACCTCTTTGCCAAAGTTACTCTTTATAGGTCAAGTACTGTATCAAATTTCGTGATTAGTCAGAAGATCCTTTCGCCTTAAGGGGCGCGTCCCTAAAAACGCGCGAAAAGGCACTTGCAGTTTTGCAAAACACAAACAACTCAATTCATATTTGACACTAAAAAAAAATCTCAGTAGTTTAATAAATCAGTCTACCAATCTACCGAGTAACATTTATAAAATAATTCTTTATTTTTGTGAAAAAAAGCCTTAACAAAGATCAAAATCATCGAAATCGACCTTTTTAATTAGCACACTCTGTCCTATTTCGTGCTCTATTTTAAATGTTTTTTTCTTATTTCGCGAGAAAAAAGTATGGAGAAAAGATTTACCGTTTTTGTTTTTTATTAATTCTCACCAAAAAGCCTATAATCTAAGGCTAAACATCATTCATTTTTAGCGACAAAAGTTCCATACATTTTAGTACGTAGATATCGTCTCCCGTAAATTGCAATAAATAAGTTTTATCGCGCTCAAAAAATTCAGTGCCCGCCGAATATTCAAGGTGACACCACGTCCGTTTGTAGTTCGCACTGAGCTCCATAATACTTAAATGACAAGTTTTAGGGGTGTGCGTGTGAACTGAGGGACCATAGTGATATTTTTGTTTGAAATTTTTATAAGATTTAGTAGTAGGCTCAAAACAATTGTAGAACAAATATGAGAATTTGTAAAAAGATATATTAAAAACTACAGCCGTTTAAGTGTGGTCCCTCAATCCTCACATACCATCAGCCGGATCTCGGCAAGTATGTAAAAAAATAAGGTATTGTGACTGCAGACATTTAGTAGAGAATTTGTAAAGATATATACTAAATAACTGAGCACAAATCATCAACGATAAAAAAAATACAACTACTATACTGTGGTCCCTCAGTCCACACACGAAAGATTTTGTTATACTGAATATTATCACATCAACAGAATAAAATCTTTATTTTCTTACATAATGTTTTAGAACAAGTCTTATAGCAATTTGTAAAAAATAAATTTAAAAAAAATATCGACGCACTTTGAATATATTTATAATTAAAGCTGGTCCCTCAATCCTCACGTTCTCAAACATACTTGCATGTCTAGCTGCTAGACGACTAAAGTATCACAAAGTGTAGAGTATTAAACTTTTTGTAAAAAGTTTCTACAAAATAATAGGTATCTTTAATTGTGTGTATCTGACCTCTAAAATGAGATTATAGCATTTCAGTGATCTTATGAACAGATATACGAGTAGTGTGACCACACAATGAAAAAAAATGTAGACTACCAATATAATTTTTATTGTAATAGTCGAAACCCAAGGTTGTACGGTTGATTTAGTGTTATGTTACATTACGTATCTTTACAAAGTATGAAATAAAGTAGCTTTTAGACGCTTATCACCATTTAGGCTATGTTTCAAGGAAGCTTTATGTACTTATAATACCCAAGTATTTTACAAACCATTATGGTAACATAGTGGTATTATTTATACAGCTCAGTTTTATACGTTCTATTAACACATAAAATTGAACATTTAAAAACACAGGATTTTGTAAAATATGTACAAATAGCCCGCGATAGTACCTATCGCGATCTATATTAATATTATAAATTTGAAAGTGGCTTAGTCTGTTTCTCTGTTACGCTTTCACGGCTAAACCAATAACAGTGCCTGCACTTGGTAAGGCATATAACTTATTGTAATACTTTTGTTTAAGTACATAAAATTTGGTTATAACTTAATGAATGTAAGAAGATTTGTTGGTCCGTACTGTAACGCCCTGGCAAAAAATGCGAATGACTCTGTTTTGTGAAAAAAAGTGCACAAACTTAAACAAAAGTATTACAATAAGTTATATGCCTTACCAAGTGCAGGCACTGTTATTGGTTTAGCCGTGAAAGCGTAATAGAGACACAGACTAAGCCACTTTCAAATTTATAATATTAATATAGATCGCGATAGGTACTATCGCGGACTTTTTGTAAATATTTTACAAAATCCTGTGTTTTTAAATGTTCAATTTTATGTGTTAATAAAACGTATAAAACTGAGCTGTATAAATAATACCACTATGTTACCATAATGGTTTGTAAAATACTGGGGTATTATAAGTACATAAAGCTTCCTTGAAACATAGCCCAAATGGTGATAAGCGTCTAAAAGCTACTTTATTTCATGCTTTTTAAGATACGTAATGTAATATAACACTAAATCAACCGTACAACCTTGGGTTTCGACTATTACAATAAAAATTATATTGGTAGTCTACATTTTTTTTCATTGTGTGGTCACACTACTCGTATATCTGTTCATAAGATCACTGAAATGCTATAATCTCATTTTAGAGGTAAGATACACACAATTAAAGATACCTATTATTTTGTAGAAACTTTTTACAAAAAGTTTAATACACTACACTTTGTGATACTTTAGTTGTCTAGCAGCTAGACATGCAAGTATGTTTGAGAACGTGAGGATTGAGGGACCAGCTTTAATTATAAATATATTCAAAGTGCGTCGATATTTTTTTTAAATTTATTTTTTACAAATTGCTATAAGACTTGTTCTAAAACATTATGTAAGAAAATAAAGATTTTATTCCGTTGATGTGATAATATTCAGTATAACAAAATCTTTCGTGTGTGGACTGAGGGACCACAGTATAGTCGTTGTATTTTTTTAATCGTTGATGATTTGTGCTCAGTTATTTAGTATATATCTTTACAAATTCTCTACTAAATGTCTGCAGTCACAATACCTTATTTTTTTACATACTTGCCGAGATCCGGCTAATGGTATGTGAGGATTGAGGGACCACACTTAAACGGCTGTAGTTTTTAATATATCTTTTTACAAATTCTCATATTTGTTCTACAATTGTTTTGAGCCTACTACTAAATCTTTTAAAAATTTCAAACAAAAATATCACTATGGTCCCTCTGTTCACACGTACACGTTTTAGGGTGGGTTGCCAGTGAGTGTCGAATTGTAACTGTTAATTTGTATTCTTGAATTTAATTTTTTTTTTTTAAAGAATAATTTCAAAGAAAAATATTAGTATTTTTTATTAACACTGAACTTATTTTTATGTTTTTTTTTAACTTGCTATGTATGTATCTAACTATATTTGTTAAGACGAAATCTTGCAACTCAATTTTGAAGATATCTTCAACCGATTGTTTTGAATTTTTGTAGGCATATGTATATAGCTATATTATGATGACATGGAGCTGATCTGATGTTGAAGCTGGAAGGTGGTCATAGGAACTTTGTAACGACGGAACCTATCGAGTTTGGAGTCGTTTGATTTGTCTTGACGAGTACTTTGAATACACTGTTAGAATTGAATAACTACTACTGAAATAATGAAAGACCTTAAAATTCCAGTTTTATTTTTGACTGCATGGTTGGTCTAGTGGTTTAAGCGGTTGCCTCGCCGCTTCCTACTGTATTAGGTGTTGTGGGTTCAAATCCCACATGGGACAACACTGTGTGATCCACGAATTGTTGTTCTGAGTCTGGGTGTCCATTGTGTCCGTTTCATGTATGTTTGTAAAGTCCCCCGCGACACAGGATTTATTGGATATATACGGAAGTTGTCTTTTTTGAAAAAAAAAACTAGCTGAGTCTTACCTGCGATACTACACCAACCGCGGTTACTCCTTATATCATCAGCTACCTATCAGTAAAAATCCCGTCAAAATCGCTCCAGCCGTTCCAGAGATTAGCCGGCACAAACAAACAGACAGACAGACAAAAATTGTAAAAAAGGGTCCCATCTACACTTTACGTCATTTCCATTATTATTTATCCCTTAAGTTCGAATTTAATCAATTGGTGAATTGTAAAACAATAGATGCCCTATCCCTTACATTATCTGATATCTGTAATCTATATAAATAAAAGAGGAAGGTGACTGACTGACATACCCAGAGATCAACGCACAGGCCAAACCGCTGAAGTTAGAATCCTGAAATTTTGCCTGTAGGTTCTTTATATGACGTAAGTGAGCACTAAGAAAGGAATTTTTGAAATTCCACCCCTAAGGGGGTAAATCAGGGAATGAAAATCTGTGTGGGCGAAGCCCCGTGTAAAAGCTTTCCATTTCAAAGTTTTACACTCTTAATATTAATTTTAAGACAAATAGTTTGTTTTTTAACCGTCTTAAAAAAAGGAGGAGTTTATAAATTAACTGTATTTTTTTATTTTTTTTACCCGACCACGGCAAAGCCAAAGGAGGGTTTATGATTTTGACAGGCTATGTATGTATGTTCATCTGTTCCCTCATAGCTCCTTAACTACTAATTAGAACTGGATAAATGAGGTATCGTTAGAAGTGTCTTGATCGTCCACTGCTTATAGGCTATATGACGCGTCACTCAATTTAATGTGGCGCCCTCTAGCCGACATAAAGTACTGTATAAAAAAATGAATTTGACATAAAAATGTCGTGTTTGGTATCATCGGAAAGGGTGTTACTTGTACATTTCAAATATATATATAGGTATTATTAGCATTTACTGGTGACTTTGTTCGTATTTATTCAATTTTTTTTACATTTCTATGTTAGGTATATAAAAGAAACATTATGTTATGCCGGCTCGACCGGATTGATACCACGGCCTCACAGAAAACCGGTGTGAAATAGTGCTTGCGCTGTGTTTCACCGAGTGAGTGAGGATACCGGAGGCCTATATCCCAATCCCCTACCCTCTCCCCCCATCCCCTACCCTCACCCCATCCCCAAAAGGCCGGCAACGCACTTGTGACGCTTTTGGTGTTGCAGGTGTCCATGGGCGGCGGTAATCGCTTACCATCAGGCGATACGTCTGCTCGTTTGCCCGCCTATAAGATAAAAATATATATATATATATATATATATATATATATATATATATATATATATATATATATATATATATATATATATATATATATATATGTCGGAGTGAGGGTATCCAAATAATAAAAGTGATACAAACATTTGCCACTATCGAACACTACGGAACACTCTATATAAAGCGGCGCGATCGGCAACAGGACACAGTTTCTCTTCAGATCTCGCGACGACCATATCTATTATTTGATTTGTGATTTATTGTATCTCTGTGTTTTATATTGTGTGTATGAGGCGATATTTATCAGTGGGGCAATTACTAGCCTAGGTGGCGAATTCCACAGGGCATCACGGAGGGGTGAGCGTTGCCCCAATCCCCTCATGGGGGGTTGCTGATGGTGTTTAAGTTAATTCGTATCCGTTTAGTAGTGATTAGTGTTTGGCTTTGGTCCAGATTGGCTGTATCTGTCATTCATGTTCTCGTTTATTTTTGTGTCTCCGACATCAGAAGTGGGATCTGAATCTCATTTGCCCACAATGTTTGAGAGTGTAACGGATCGTCAGTCGCGGCGAGCGGTCGAACTACCCTCCGCTTGAAAATCGTACGAGGTGTCATTTGTTAAATTTTTGTAAGCGAGAACGCTCACATAGTGTCAAAGTGTCGGTATAGCCATTTCGCGTACGAACGGTTTGTGAGACGTGCGGCCTACAACAGCGGCAGCGTGCGGTAGTAAAAGTAACGCATCAGTAACTGGGAAGTAACCGGTATGTACGGACAACTCCAACAATCCGGTGAGTCGTACTATTTTTATTTTGTGCTGAGTGCTCTTTAATAAGATAAGTTCTGTCAGATGAGTTTCTAGGCAAACGACAATATTGTGTAATTTATACTCTCGATTGTTTGATTGATTGTTGATTTTTGTGTAAACAAAAATAAAATAGTGGAATAAGTAAAAGTGATTTTGATTCGAAAATGGACAATATTGTGCAGTAACATTATTGAGGGTAGGTAATGCCCGCACTTATTGTAACATCGAAATTCTATGAACAGTTTTAATCCAGATTTATTCATTGCGGTTATTGTTTCATGTAGTACACGATTACTGTATTTCAAACGACATAATTATTTAAAGAGAAGAATGAGAATCTGTTTGCATTAAGGTTTTCATTTGCAGTTTTCGAAAATAATTTTGTTCTTAAAATAATAAGATCGTTTCTATTGGTGACATCGGTACAAAGGTAGACGATTTCGGAAGTATAGTGTAGTATTATATCATAGCAGAATATCTGTGATGGAGGTGGATTGAATTACCTGTTCTGCACATGCTGTTTGTTTATTGTTTAAATTTATTTCTTATTTTTAAACCCCGACGCAAGGGGAGGGGTGTTATAAGTTTGACGTGTGTCTGTCTGTGGCACCGTAGCTCGCGAACGGATGAAGCGAATTCAATTTAGTTTTTTTGTATGAAAGGTGAGTTGCGTGCGAGTGTTCTTAGACGTGTTTCATGAGAGTCGGTTGAGTCATTTGAAGGTTGTGGGGGTGAAAGTGGGGAAGAAAAACCGAATGTCTGCAAAACGTGCCAGTATAATCGTTAAATGACAATTATGTAATTGATGACTTCGACCTGATGCTGTATAAGTTTTTTTATTTAAAATTAAAATTTACGATTTTGATGTGATTTTTAATTTAAGGCGGATTCATCTTTGATTGTAGCTATTGTTAACATTTTTTTTAGATTATTATTTTTACCACTTTGTGATAGTTGTGACTCGAATTATAATTACCGTTTTTTTATTTTGTGATGAAATGTCGATATTTTCAGTAAAGATAAAAAAAACTGGTCGGACTTCTATTTGGTGTCAGCTATCTCACCAGCAGCGGGTGATTGTAGCTGGCATGTCTATGTAGTTGGCAGATATACGTGTGGTGGTCACAGGGTGTGACCTACGATACTATTTATTTGGATTGCTTTGAGAATTTGCAGCAGTAGTCAATTACTAAAGTTCTTATTTTATGTTGTTTTGATTTTAATAATGATGTTACTGTTTTCTTTTGCTGTTCAGTAGTGTACTGTTTTATTGAGACAGAATAGACAGTGAGGTCAGATATGGCAGAGTGAGAGAGATACTGTGTGTACACGTATGTGACATTTGATAGGGAAAGTGTAAATTAGTAAAGTTTGATCTCAGTAACTTAGTTTTGATTCAAAGTTAAGAAAGAAATTAGACAAAGTTAAATCCTAAGTATAAAGGACCGTTTAAAATTGTAGAGTTGCTCGATGGCGATCGTTATACTTTGAAATCTTTAACTAGTAACAGAATCTACAAATGCGCTTGCGTTCGTATACGAGAGTTTGCTTTAAGTGATATACCCGAGGAGGTAGATTTGTCTGGCATTGATAATAGTGAGGAAAATCCCTGTAGATCAAGTCCCTATTGATGTTGATGATGATAATCAAGGGTTAATTAATGCTGATGCAATGGAATGAAATTGAGTTGTAATTGTGTGGCGAGTAGTCTCTATAATGAGATATGAGATATCCTATCAGCGTGGTGGTTGTTAAAGTTTAGTTAAGTTTTGCGAAAGGCGAGGTGGCCACTGAAAGGCGAGGTGGCCATTGAAAAGTGAAATTGGTAGAATAAGAGGCCATGTATGAGAATGTCCTAAATGAAGTTGTTCCACAGAAGATAAAATGTAATAATGTACCCAATGTCCTTGGTCAGGAGTGGCCGAACAACACAAAAATCTCTTTCTTTTCTGCGGATAATGATGATGATGCCTTCAACATCACACGAGGACGTGTAATACGTCAGGACGGCCGTGTCGGAGTGAGGGTATCCAAATAATAAAAGTGATACAAACATTTGCCACTATCGAACACTACGGAACACTCTATATAAAGCGGCGCGATCGGCAACAGGACACAGTTTCTCTTCAGATCTCGCGACGACCATATCTATTATTTGATTTGTGATTTATTGTATCTCTGTGTTTTATATTGTGTGTATGAGGCGATATTTATCAGTGGGGCAATTACTAGCCTAGGTGGCGAATTCCACAGGGCATCACGGAGGGGTGAGCGTTGCCCCAATCCCCTCATGGGGGGTTGCTGATGGTGTTTAAGTTAATTCGTATCCGTTTAGTAGTGATTAGTGTTTGGCTTTGGTCCAGATTGGCTGTATCTGTCATTCATGTTCTCGTTTATTTTTGTGTCTCCGACATATATATATATATATAAATTGCCTCGTTGGTCTCGCGGATGTCGTGTGCGACTGCTGATCATGAGGTCTCGGGTTCGATTCCCGGGTCGGACCAAATGTTTGCATGATCTACAAATATTTGTTTCGGAGTTTGGGTGTTTTCGATGCATGATATGTATGTATTAACAAAAAAAAAGTATATATGTATTTGTATCAGTTGTCTAGTACCCATAACACAAGCTCTGCTTAGCTTGGGACTAGATGGCGTTGTGTGTTAGATGTCCGAAATATTTATTTATTTATATAACATATATCATACAAATTTTATTTCATAACATAGCATTAAAATCCGTTGATTACTGTAAAAGATCTAAGCTGACAGATAGCGCGAGCGACTTAATTTTATACTGTGTAAAAATAAATTATTTGTCCATGAAATGAATTAAAAATGAATAGGTACACTTGAACCCCATTCTCGGCCGTTGACGAGTTACTTAAAGCCGGCGGGCTTTCCGATATGACTAAGATACATTGCGTGCTTTGTAGGACATTCTAAACATTCTTCAAAGGCGAACAGTTAATGAATGTGTAACTAGAAGAAAAAACCGAAAGTCAATTTATTAGTTGCCAGGGTTAGTATGCAACAGTCCCCGATGCGTTTGTGTGCATGTAAAATATGAATGTGGGTGTTCAATCACAAATTCCCACGCTCAAGGACTACAGTCTTAACTTAAACCTAATTAATTAAAAATACGCAGTTCCGAACCAATAAATCAAACAATATCTTATAGTGCTCGTGTACCTTTTAACTGACTTCAAAAAAGGAGGAGGTTCTCAATTCGACCGTATATAATTAAAAAAAAAATGTGTGTTCGCGGATAACTTCGTCGTTTATGAACCGATTTTGATGATTATTTTTTTAATGTAAAGGAGATATCCCAACGGTGGGACCATGATAAGGACACTAAGACCTGATGATAGCATCCAAGAGAAATCGAGTCGAACCTTGGATCGGTTTTTATTTTGTTATTAATTAACCGACTTCACAAATAAACTGATTGCCAGTCGTATAGGGAGAATGTTTGAGTATGCATAAAAAATTGCTAACCGTACCTATGTTCAACTGAGACTCATCATTTTCCTAGCTTCTTTCTAGCTATCTTTATTATTCCCATCCATTTAGTGAGACGAATTACTACACTTTGATTAGAAATAGACTGAGTTGTAGAGTTTGTTTGCTATGATCATTAAAATCCGAGCAGCAACCAAATTTATTGCAAAAACATTAAAACCCTTCTTCTTCCTTCAATATAATTATTATAAACGCGAAATTTTGTAAGTATGGGTGTTTGTTACTCTCACGCAAAAACTACTGAACGGATTTGGATGAAACTTTACAGTTATATAGCTTATACATTAGAATATTACATAGGCTACTATTTGCCGCGATAACCGACATACACGCGGAAGGAACCGTGGGCAACAGCTAGTTTTACATAATTGGTTTTAATGGAGATAATTTTAAATCATATGACCTCGGTATAATACGTTATTTGTAATATAGTTAATTAAGTATACAATTTATTGTAAAATGGTAATAAATACGTTACCATATACGAATTGTTCAATTACTTTTAGAGATAAATTTTCCCGCATAAAAGAAATAGAACGTGAAGAAAATTAACCTGCAATATTGGATTACAGCCAAATAACTAGTGTTAGGAGGGCATTTCTTGTAACCTCGTTAAGTATAATATAAATGAATTATTGAGAATGAAATCATGCAATTCTTTGAAATATTTTCTACTTGTTATTCTACTTCTAGTTACTAAACATATAAAAAGTTATTTTCTTATTGAGTACCTATAAAAAAATAGCACCACTTAAAAGTAATTAAAATCCTTTCAATTTTGGAATTCTTAGAGGGATGGGACTAATGGGACTAATCCCGCCCACACGCCCACCACTGTAACTCCTGTACACCAGGATCAACAGCGGTGACCCACGAAAACACCGAGTTATGACACTCGGGAAGTCCCAGGAAAAATTTAACTGTCTTGGAACCCGCAACGAAATTAATCAGAAGAAAAAAAAAAAAAAAAAAAAAAAAAAAAAAAAAAAAAAGAGGAGGGGGGGGATCTTAGAGGGATATATAAAATGCTACTGAATATTTAAAAGGTAGTAGAGCCACGCTGATTTCAGCACGGTTGGGCCGGCTCGACCGGGGCGGTACAACCCTCGCACAGAAAATCAACGTAAAATGACAGCCGCAGTGCTGTTGTTTCGTTGGTGAGTGCGGGACCGGAGGCCCAATTGGTCTAGTCAACAAGTTGCATACTTGTTGACTAGACTAAAAGATGCAGCAGCATCACTAGGCCGCCATGGTGTGGGTCGCCATGCTGCATTGTCTGCATTCGCAGTGAGCATGGTGACCACCACTCTTGGATTCTGCTTATGCTTTCCATCAGGCAGAGTAGTCATTTTGGCGGGCCAAATATAAAAAAAAAAGAAATTGTAGTACGAGATCTTTTGAACTTCCTTAACAATTTACTTTACATTTAACACTTGAAAAGAATAATATACAAGTATGTGTGATGTGTTGTATGATATATAAAATCGATTTGTTTCGTTAAATTCTATTCAGATTTCACTCTTTTATCCAACTACAAAATTATATATATTACTAGCTGTGCCCGTTTACTTCGTACACGTGACAATTTGATTTTCAAGTTATTTTTAATTTTTCGCCGTTTAAACCTTCCCTGGATTACGACAAACTTTTTAAAACCAGAATCAGCTAAGTCGATTCAGCTGTTCTCGAGTTTTAGCGGGACAAACGAACAGCGATTGATTTTTATATACTTAATAGCTGACCTGGCGAACTTCGTACCGCTAGATTTACATATTTTTTTTTTTTTTTATAAAAAGACAACTCCCGCACTAGGAATAAATCCTGTGTCGCGGGGGACTTTACAAACATACATGAAACGAACACAAAGAACACCCAGACTCAGAACAACAATTTGTGGATCACACAAAGTGTTTTCCTACGTGGGATTTGAACCCACGACACTTAGCGAAGTAGGAAACGGCGTGGTGACCGTTAAACCACTAGGCCAAACGTGCAGTCAATATCTGTCTCAGCTTCTCGTTGCGGACAAAAAAAATTGAATTTTCCCGTTATATTTTAATTTTTCTTGTACACAAACCTTGTCCTAAGAATAACGAATAATAAAAAAAAGAATTATTTAATTTGGTGCAGCCGATCGGAAGTCATGCGCGTGTACATACATTTCGGTGATTCATTTTTATATAAAGATAAGATTTATTTTGATGATTAATATCAAAGCAAGACTCGTCTTACAAAATTGGCCGCAAAAACAATGCGAAGTAAGAACATGTTGCGCTACAAATAAAGGAAAAAGGTGCAAGTTGATGTTTATCTATAACTAGCTGACTTACGCAACCTCGTTTACGTCTCCTATTGCCCGTAGCGAAAAAAAACCCCGTTTTTGTAACATTCTTCATTGGTGCTCCGCTCCTTATGGGTTTAGCGTCATGATATATAGCCTTCATCGATAAATGTACTATCCAACACTGAAAAACGACAGGAGCTTGTCGCTGAACTCGACCATATTCTGTGCCGCATTTCTCAATGGGGCTCTGAGAACCTGGTCGAGTTCAGCGCTAAGAAAACACAGGTGTGCGCGTTTTCTGCCAAAAAATCTCCATTCCTTCCCCTTCCGACTTTTCAGAACACTCAACTGCCACTACAAGGCAGACTCGATATCCTGGGCATGGGCATCTGCCGCGACCTAAACCCGCGCGAGTACGTTGAGGGCGTCACTAAGGCGGCCTCGCGGAAGTTAGGTGTTCTAAACAAGGTGAGACGGTTCTTCTCGCCGGAGCACCTGTGTCTTCTTTATAAGACCCAGGTTCGCTCGTGCGTGGAATACTGTTCTCACCTTTGCGATGGTGCCGCGCAGTATCTGTTCGACGCTCTCGACCGGTTGCAGCGGCGAGCAATCCGAATTGTCGGCAGTCCTGAAGCCACCGAGTCCCTTGAGCCTCTGCAGATGCGTAGAGATATCGCCTCCATGGCAGTCCTCTATCGTCTTTATCATGGGGAGTGTTCTGAAGAGCTCTTCCAACTAGTCCCGCCGTCTCCCTTCCTCTACAGGACAACACGTGCGAGCCTCAGAAGTTACCGCCTCAGAGTGGAAGACATACGCTCTCGCACTCATCGATTCGGTTCTTCTTTCCTGTGCCGATCGGTTAAAACCTGGAACTCACTACCAGCGCACGTGTTTCCGTCCAACTATGATCCCGGGTCCTTTAAGCGGGGCGTGAAAAAGCATCTCACTAGGCCGCCATAGTGCTGGTCGCCATGCTGCACTGTCCTTGTTCACATTGAGGATGGTGACCACCACTCTTGCATTCTGCTTGTGCTTTCCATCAGGCAGGGCAGAGTCATCTTGGCAGCTAAAATATAAAAAAAAAAGAAAATTTTTCAAATTTTTCAAATTGGACCTGTGGTTCCTGAGATTAGCGCGTTCAAACAAACAAACAAACTCTTCAGCTTTATAATATTAGTATAGATAAGAAAAAAAAACATCTCTTTTTTAACATATTCAAGGACATGAAATATATACTACTGATTACTAGTTACAAAATTACGCGCAAATGACACATTTGTTCACTTCAAGACCGTGACGTCAAATGTCTGTTATCATTCTGAGCTTGGATTCTTTGCGTAATAAATAGTATTTGAGTGCAAATTGTACGTTGTGTCACTGTGATAACGAAATGTCACATCATCTGTAATCGAATTCGCGCTACAGTTTATGATATAAAACAGCAGGCAAACACACTAGTTTTTTTTTGTAGGTATATTATTATTTCCTGATTTAAAATATCAATATGATTTTACTAAAATCAAAGAGATAAAGACATATTGATGCATAATGAATAATTCTATAGGAAAATAATTTATCCCACCAAAAACATTTTCATGTAAAATGTTGCCAAGACGACTGCATATGACTTACCCTGTGAAAAATATATCAGATCTCATGTGGAGCCAAGGTTCCGAATCTACACGCCCTAACTCTACCAACCCTAACTTCGCAAACTCTACATATCAGTAAAAAGTTTTGAGAATATCTGAACGTTATTGTGAACATGAGTAAGAAAAAAAAAAAACCGATTTAAAAAAATAGAAATTCCTTTCGATACAACTCCTACGCATATCTGTCAAGCCCTTAGACTGAGATCCCAGTCACGCCAGACTTACGTCATTTTAGGAAAGGTGAAATTTTTAGGATCAGTAGTCTAACATAAGCTCAGAAAGGAATGAATACTCGCTAAGTTGAAAGTGGGGCCGTTTTACAGTTACCGGGTATCAAAGATGGAAAAAAAACATGCTAACTTACGTCATTTTAGGAAAGCTGAATTTTATATATATTATTAAGCATATTATTTTAAAACATTTTTCAATAAGCCAGCTGGCATCAGGCCGGCCGAAGATGGCCCCAGACTCGTGTAAAGTTTATATGAAACAACGCCTTTCTGCTGTTGACGGTAAACAAAACGCCTCATGTGTATTGCTATGTGAGTTATTGTAGGCGTTCATATTTCTCAACAATAAAGACTGAAGACTAAAGACTAACTAGAAAGGAATGGATATTCGCTAAGCTAAACATGGTTATTCACACGAACTTGGTGTGATTAGAAAATAAAAATATTTACTTCTATAGAAAAGGATATAATGTACCGAAATATCCTTTCTTTCAATTTCTAAAAGAACGGGTTTTAAATCTACACAAATAAATAAAATTGGAGTGTCTGTTTGTAATATTAAAATAACCGCTTTTGAATAAGTGCATTATGTACATATGTATATTACCAAATTAACAATTTTTACAATTTTTGTCTGTCTGTTTGTTCCGGGTAATCTCTGGAACGACTGGGCTGATTTTTGACGGGACTTTCACTGGCAGATTGCTGATGATCTAAGGAGTAACTTAGGCAAACTTTTTTTAGACTAGCTTTGTCCCGCGGCACGACATTAACCATGGGTAACACCGCAAAGTTCTCGATTTCCCTTGGATGTCATCAGCAGATCTTAGTACGTCGGTACCACCGTTGGGATATCTCCTTTCCATTAAAAAAAGAATTACCAAAATCGATTCATAAACGACGAAGTTATCCGCGAACGCACATAATATATATAAAACCGAATTGAGAACTTCCTCCTTTTTTTGAAGTCGGCTAATAACCGCTTTTTACTAAGTGCATGTGTATGTACATGGTACATATACCAAAAATGTATATTTTACAAATTTTGTCCGTCTGTCTGTTTGCTCCGGCTAATCCTTGGAACTTCTAAATCTTTGTAGTTTTGACGGGACTTTCACTGATAGGTAGATGATGATATAAGGAGTAACTTAGGCTACTTTTTTAGACTTCGCTCCGTGGCGTCACCCGCGGTACTACAATGACCGCGGGTAATACCGCGGATCTTAGCTATATTAACTAATTATTGGTTTTTATGAAAAAATCAATCTATACAAATAAATAAAACTGGAGTGTTTGTTTGTAATATTAAACCGCTTTTTAATAAATGGATATGACTGTATGTATCCACGGCACATGTACCAAATTTTTTTTTACAATTTTTGTCTGTCTCTTCCGGGTATTCTCTGGAACGGCTGAACCGATTTTGACGGGACTTTCACTCGCAGATAGCTGACGATCTAAGGAGTAACTTAGGCTACTTTCTTTTAGACTTGCTTTGTCCCACGGCGTTACCCGTGGTACCATAATAACTGCGCCGCGGGGTTCAGCTAGTAGTGTACTAAAATTTTTTTTTTTTTTTTTTTTTTTTTTTTTTTTTTTTTTTTTTTTTTTATAGTATGGCCCGCCAAAATGACTCTATTCTGCCTGATGGAAAGCATAAGTAGAATCCAAGAGTGGCGGTCACCATACTCACTGCGAATGCAGACAATGCAGTATGGCGACCCACACCATGGCGGCCTAGTGATGCTTCTGCATCTTTTAGTCTAGTCAACAAGTATGGAACTTGTTGACTAGACTATTTGGGCCTCCGGTCTCGCACTCACCAACGAAACACGACAGCAAACGCTGTCATTTTACGTTGATTTTCTGTGCGAGGGTAGTACCGCCCCGGTCGAGCCGGCCCATTCGTGCTGAAATCAGCGTGGCTCTACTACCTACAATTGTATTATTGTAATTTAAATATAAATAATATTGAATTAACTTGAATAATGCCCTCACGCGTTCTCGCACAGCGGAACTTTAAACGAGTCTGGCAGTATGTTTGGCCCATCAGATTTGTCTGGCTCTTTGGAAAATATTATATAACAGTATGCTTAATAATATATATAAAATTCAGCCTTCCTAAAATGACGTAAGTTCCCACATTTTTTTACGACTCTTAAAGTGTCTGGCAAAAGTTACGGCCACGGGAAGAGTCTGGCAACTATATATGTTTGTTTATAACAATATCATATAAAACATATGTAAAATCCAGCCTTCCTACTTTGACGTAAGTTAGCATGTTTTTTTCCATCTTTGATACCCGCTAACTGTAAAACGGCCCCGCTTTCAGCTTAGCGAGTATCCATTCCTTTCTGAGCTTATGTTAGACTTCTGATTCTAAAAATTTCATCTTTCCTAAAATGACGTAAGTCTGGGGTGACTGGGATCTTGTATTATTATATGATGTATTTAATTTTATTATAAAAGCCTGATTGTTTATTGTTCCTGTGCATATTTATTAATTGGTAAAAAAATATCTCTGTACCTTAAATAAAAAAGTAAACTTGGCAATGAAATAACGTTGTATGTAATAGCCGGAGGCTAATAACGGATTTAGCAACAGGTCAAGATTAAGGCTGCCTAAGGCTTCACGCAGGTTTATCTGAAAGGTCTTTTTTTTGTACTGGAAACCTCAAATAGAGCAGGAATTGAGTGTATATTATAGTAATAGACACCAATGACAACATGTCTAGGCCAGGATCAATTTCATAAAATAGTTATTTGTTATACAAGAGTGCAAAGTTGCTTTTTAACCGCGTGCTCAATTTTGATCACCGAGCAAGCGAAGGATTCTAAAATTGAACCACGAGCGCAGCGAGTGATTAAAAAATTAGAAATCTGAGCGTTATCGAGGGAATCAAAAGAGCACGAGGTGAAAAATATTTGCGCTCGAGTGCAACACGTAACTTTATATCCCACCTCAGCGAGGAAATGAATCAATGCAAAAAAAAGCATTGACAATAACAAGATACTTTTGCGCATTATTAACAATTTTAGTCAGTTCAGTTGGCGTCAAATAAACTTCCTCGTCGCTAGAATTATTTTCCGATGATTTAGAAGGTTTCGAGTCTGAGTTTTTAACAAATTAAAAAAGGTTGTATGATAAATTCGGCACCATGGAGATAGAAGTAAATGGGTTTATGAGTTTACAAACTTAGTGCACACGATGTTCTAAATTTAATTTACTTTATCCTCTAGCTAGCGAATAAAAACTGCTTTTGCACTCAGATATCGAAGGACAAAGATACTCTTTCCTTGATGGGGGGATGAAAAAGATTTTTATTTTTCGTTCTCGATACCTATTTGGGAGGTAGTTATTAGGCTTACTTTATTAGTATCAAACATACATGAAAAAAAAAACCGATGAAGTTGAGAACCTCCTCCTTTTGGAAGTCGGTTAAAAAGTCACAACACCATACGGATAAAAAATCATGATACTTATTTTCTCTTCTGTGTTATCAAAAATTAGAAAATAGTTGAGGTGCTTTAATATTTTTTTTGATACTATATTCAACTACGTAAATTAGTCTTCTGGGTTTTAAGTCTGCGATACCTCAAATTTCAAGACAGTGCCTAGTACGCATTAAACTTGCTAAAAAAACTAATTAATCAAATAAACTTTCATCAAAGTTAATCAAAAATGTATTTGACTACCCTATATACCGCTACAATATCATTAAGTAATATACACAATGGAGTTTAGAACTTTAAATTAGTACGAGTACCTAATAACTTAATTCGATAGTCATTAATATCCTTTATACTTAAGTATGAAACCCACATCACAAAATAACCTATTTAATTGCCTTCAGCATCAGTTTATATATAGCGTCGTTTTAAACCTTCCTATAACGTAATAAATTAAATTAAAAAGCTTTTTAAAAAACAAGTTTTTACTGGAATACTTCGAGACGAATCAAACGAGTCCAAACTCGGTGATGTTGCGACGTTTCTTTACAGAGTTCCTATGGCCACCTTCCAGCTTCAGCATCAGATCAGCTCCATGTCTTTATAATATTGTATTGTCACACTGTATGTATACATATGCGTACAAAATATCAGCAAAATCTGTTGAAGATAACTGCTTCAAAATTGAGTTGCAAGATTCCACCCGAACATACAAGCATACATACATTGCAAGTTAATAAAAAGCTTGTAACAAATAGGATATGTTCATAAATTAACTTTATGTAATTACTTGAGCTATTTCACACAAAAGTGATCCAGCAAGTGAAAAGTGAATTTGAAACTGGATACAGAAAACGTGGGTGTAAGAGAAAGACGCCATTGATCTCAGCGCTTGTCACCTCCTCGCTCCTGTCCCGACCCTGACCTCGGGAAGCCGCCCCCGGTCGGCTGTGCCGCGCAGATTTTATGACGTCAATCTCCCTAAATTGACATGGTCTATTTGCGTAGATATTTATTCCCCTCGCTGTATTAAGTTACAATTTTCTACAAACAATGTACACTCGTTCACAATAATGTGATTTTCTTAATATGGTTTATAGTTTATTTTATTTCTTGGATAACGGGTACCCCTCGGTCTTCTTTTAGGCAAGGTTAGCAATTTAGCGGTAAAAATGTTGATGGCAATTTAACCCCCTTATTCTGTTCTGTTCTGTGCTATTTTCAACTTTGTGAATAGTAAACTTCTATAATATAATATATTATATTTTAAAAGAGGAAGGTGACTGACTGACATACCCAGAGATCAAGGCACAACCCAAACCGCTGAATCTAGAATCCTGAATTTTGCATGTAGGTTCTTTATAGAGCACTAAGAAAGAATCTTTGAAAGGGCACCCCTAAGGGGGTAAATCAGGGGATGAAAGTCTGCGTGAGCGAAGCCGCGTGTAAAAGCTGGTCTATATATATGTGTTTATATATATAAAAGACAGTCGTGTTACTCAAGAATAACTGAACCGATTTGACTGAAAATTGGAGGGGAGGTAGCTTAGAAGCAGGAGACGGACATTGGATACTATTTATATAGGTTTTTTATTACTCGCCGCGGTTGTTGTCGTACCGCCCCGCGGTAGCGCGGTCAGCTAGTGTTGAATAAATACTCTTTAACTAATTAAATTGCAATGAATATAATGAAGAGCCTGTAGCTCATACACTGTATTTTATGTCGTACATTGACATTTTATATTTTCACTAGCTGTTGTCCGCGGCTCCGCCCGCGTGTATGTCGGTTATCGCGGCAAATAGTAGCCTATGTGTTATTCTTGTGTATAAGCTATATTACTGTAAAGTTTCATCCAAATCCATTCAGTAGTTTTTGTGTCAAGAAGTAACAAACATACCCACAAACTTTCGCCTATATATATTAGTGTAATGTGATGTGATTAGTGTGATTATATAAAATTATTA
Source organism: Diaphora mendica (assembly GCA_949125395.1). NCBI lineage: Eukaryota > Metazoa > Arthropoda > Insecta > Lepidoptera > Erebidae > Diaphora > Diaphora mendica. The sequence goes on from OX421330.1 coordinate 15,692,004, forward strand.
CTAGTTATCGACTCCATTTTTTTCTCTCTCTTTCCTGGAAGGATGTTGCAATTTTCAGAGTCGATGTTACACTTCACATATCAACGTGAAAGTATGCTACCATTTAAAATAAAAAAAATTGTAAAATTTACGAAATGGGTATCTTTCGTTAAGAAATAAGTACCTACTTCTCTCTTTGAGGAATTATAAAAAAATCATCTCGCAAGCAAAGCCGAAGTCAAAAAATAGTTAACTTATGAAAAATAATAATTTATATCTATAATTCAATATCTTTAATAATAATATTGTGTAATTTTATATCTATTTCATACTAGCTGATCCCCGCGGTACAACAACAACCGCGGTTAACGCCACGAGACAAAGTAAAAAAAAAACTATGTAAAAAGTATCTATACCTATACGGCTATACTGACATCAAAAAAAGCTATTAAATTGTACAGTCTAGCATATAATATTTAAATTGATACTTGTTTAAGCTAAGGACTTATGTGACTGGCATACCCTAATAGGATAAAAGTCCCTTAAAAAAAAAACCTGTATCCGTCTCCTGGTTCTAAGCTACCTCCGCACCAATTTTCAGCCAAATCGGTTCAGCCGTTCTTGAGTTGTAAATAGTGAAACTAACACGATTTTCTTTTATATACATATATAGATGTCAATAGCAATACTGTCACATGGACTTCATCGGTTAATATACTCTTATTATTTCAAGTTACTGATAAAATATTACTGATAGTTTTGACTTCATAGCTTCTTTTTAGGGTTCCGTGCCAAGCAAAAAACGGAACCCTTATAGATTCGTCATGTCTGTCTGTCTGTCCGTCCGTATGTCACAGGCACTTTATTCCGAAACTATAAGACCTTTAATGTTGAAACTTGGTAGGTAGATGTATTCTGTGAACCGCATTAAGATTTTCACACAAAAATAGAAAAAAATACAATTAATTTTTGGGGTCCCCATACTTAGAACTGAAACTCAAAAAAATTTTTTCATCCAACCCATACGTGTGGGGTATCTATAGAGAGGTCTTCAAAAATGATATTGAGGTTTCTAACATAATTTTTTTCTTTTTTCAAAGTGGTAAAATGTGTCCCCCCCCCCCTCTAACTTCTAAAATAAGAGAATGATAAATCTAAAAAAAATATATTACGTACATTACCATGCAAACTTCCAACGAAAATTGGTTTGAACGAAATCTAGTAAGTAGTTTTTTTTTTAATACGTCATAAATCGTGAACTGCAGTTTACCTTTCATTCAATCAACACAAATGTAAAAATATAAAATAAAAATTATATTATGTTACTTGCTGCTGCGGAACCCTTCATGGGCGAGTCCGACTCGCACTTGGCCACTTTTTTTTATTTTCTACGTTTGTTGTAAATTTTTAAACCCATAAAAAACAGTTTTTCCGCTAAGTTTTTTTGGCTGTTCTTCCTAAAGAAAAGGCTTTCTTTGTCAGGTCTTATTCAACATTATTTCCGCTGGCAAGTCACTTGCCACTGCCAGCTAAATTAGTGAGAAATACCTTCTCACAAATGACTCCGTTTGTTAAATATAACATTATATGTTTATACGGGTGGATGTGAGAATTCTTAATTTAATGAAGTACGTCTTGCAAGTTTAAAGTCGCTAAAATTCTTTTTGCTTTTTTGTGGCAAAAGAAAATAAAGAAGCTACTTAAATATTTTGGTAATCAGTTTCAGACTTTAATTACGCTGTTGTAATTCTATCGGAATATAAGGACTCGTTATTGTGGCTAAGAAACTATTTTTCTTAAATCCTGCAACTGTTAACTGTTTTTTTTTCTTTCGTAATGACATTATAGATGAGAATTACTGTCCTCCATTGAACTTTTTATAACATTAGGTACGTCATCGCAACGCAATGCTCTTCCGTTAAATTCAAAGTTTCAAATGCATATGCAAAATGCTAGTGCAAGAAAGTTATATCTGACAATTCTCATGTTGATTTTTAACCCCCGGCGCAAAAAGAGGGGTGTTATAAGTTTGAGGTGTCTGTCTGTAGCACCGTAGCGAACGGATGAAGCGATTTCAATTTAGTTTGTTTTTTTGTATGAAAGGTGAGTTACGTGCGAGTGTTCTTAGACATGTTTCATGAAAATCGGTTGAGTCGTTTAAAAGTTATGGGGGTGAAAGTGGGGAAGAATAACCGAATGTCTGCAAAAATATCATCGAGTGGGGTCTCAAATGAAAGCGCATAACGTGCACATTACAAAATATTGATATGATTCGACCTGATGCTGCATAGGGGGTTTTTTAAATTTATAGTCATAGTGACAGTGTAAAATCAGACATAGGTAACAATAATTATTTCAACAAACAAACATTACACGTATATAATAAATAGATATAAAAAGATGGAGCGTAGCGTTACGTTTGTATTTATCTTCTATCACCGATAATATTAATAGTATATTTCTGTGTATTAATAAATTAGATAATTCACATATTTAGTAGCTGAGCGTATGTGAAAATAATGATACTGCAACAAAAAACAAAACTGACTTGCCATTTCAATAATAATTATTTTGTACAAAGGGTGTCTACAAATCTGGTCTTAGATGTAACGAATTTCGTTACTTTAAACTAGAACTGACAACCGTTGGGGTAAACGGGTTCTTGAATGGAGACCGCGTCTCGGCAAACGTAGCGAAGGACGTCCACAGGCCAGGTGGAGTGATGATTTGCGCAAGACGGCTGGCAGGAATTGGATGCGAGTGGCCGAGGATCGAACTAAGTGGCGTGCAATTGGAGAGGCCTATGTCCAGCAGTGGACTGCGATAGGCTGATGATGATGATGATATAAAACTAGCAACCCGCCCCTTCTTCGGCTTCGCACGGATCCTTTATGGAAAATACATTATAGCCTATGTTACTTCGAGAAGATGCAGCTCTTATGGTGAAAGAACTTTAAAAATCGATTGAGTAAAATCGTAACAAACAATAAAATTAAATCTTTCCTCTGTATAACATTAGTTTATATTAGTTTAGAATCGCGTGTAAACGAACAAATTTTGTTTCGACGTTAGGTCAGAAGGTAACATAAAATTACCCGTGCGAAGAGCATTGTGTGCTTGGTAACTCCAGCAACTTTCAATGTTTGACCCTGCGCTTTATTACTTGTCATTCGAAACAATATCTTTACACGAAATTGTAGCCGTTTTAATCGGAAAGGCAATTTTGAGGGTATCATTTTAATTTTTGACTTTGTTTTAAAATCTATACTATTATATAAAGCTGAAGAGTTTGTTTGTTTGTACGCTGGTCCGCTTTGAAAAATTCTTTCAGTGTTGGATAGTACATTTACCGAGGAAGGCTATAGGCTATCTATCATCACGCTACGACCAATAGGAGCGGAGCACCAATGAAAAATGATTAAAAAACGGTGGAAAATTATCACGCTACGGGCAATAGGAGACGCAAACGAGGTTGCGTGGGTCGGCTAGTTTAATATAAAATCAGTAGATCCTTACTTTCCACACTAATATTATAGATTCAAAAGTAACTGTCTGCCTGTAACACTTTCACGGTTAAACCGATTTGGATGAAATTTACAATTAATCTTTTCATTCTTGAGGAAGGACATAGGTTACTATTTACCATGGAAACTAACACAAGCCGCAGGCAAAATATTTGTTCATAAGTACAAGACCTGAAATTAAACTGAAAGATCGTTTATACTCGGGTCAGGCCAGCTAAGAACGAATTTTATGACATGGCATTATGGCAGATTAAAAAAGCTCGATTTTTTCACATCCGCGGATGTGAATGCGAATGCGGATTTTCGAAGTCTTACATCCGCGGATGCGGATGCAGATGTTTAAAATTTTACATAAATATAATAAATTAATGAAGAACTTAAACAATAATAAAGTAATGATTAACCTGTTTATAATTGAAAATTAGTGTATAATGCTTAATTTATTTTAACTTTAGTATTTGCAAGTGAAGTTAAAAATAAGAGCCTTATACTTAATAAAGAGTAATATTATATCTGATTCAAGGCGGTTACGCAAAGGTTCGTAAATTACAATTATAATAAAACACTGCCTGGAGGTGTAGATAAAAATCTTCTTACTATCGGTGATAATATCTCAAATACCTCTCGATGAACACGCCACCATTTAAGAATACTTTTTTAGTGCGATAAGAAGATAATTCCTAAGCATGGAATTCGGACGAAACTTGATGTCCCTGGTCCTAGTTGTTACGTATCCGTTTCCATGGAATCAGTCATTGTCATTCTTTTAACCCCTTCGAAATTGGCATTATGAGAACCGAAAACGTCATTTTCAGTATTTTTCATCATCAAAATGTCGTCCGTCTTCTTCTTTTCTTTAGTAACCGGTGTAAAAAAATTGTGCTTAAAGCGGGGAACTAAGTATGTGGGTGGATTAATAAAAAATAATGTTTTAGAATGATAAACTTTATCTACAATAAAACATATTACCGGTGTAACATAACGGCATTATCTGTGAATTTTAATGTAATAAGCTGACCTAAGACCAATTTAAAGATTTATCAATAAACAATTATTTAGACACAATGATCACTGTTTCACAATAACACATATCTATATATACGATACGTAATCCACAGCGCAAATAAACACATAATTATTTATTTACAAGAAACAAATGATGCACCATACACAACAAAAGTGTCCGATCTTGTCACCAAATTTTTCGCTCCCATTGGTCATTGATACGTGCTAACAGCACGTGCTGCTATTCGCTGGACACCGCTCAATTTCTTTCTTGTCACTTGTATCACATTCGCATCCGCATGAAAATCCGCATTGATTACTGCGGATGCGGATGCAAATGCAGATGGCAAAATTTATACGGAAGCTCCGCATTTGTAAATGCGGATGCGAATATCCGCAACATCCCTGGTATGTATACACGGTACATATACCAAAATAACAATTTTTACAAATTTTGTCTGTCTGTCGGTCGGTCTGTTTGTTCCGGCTAATAGGCTACATTTTTTGGACTAGTTTCGCCCCGCGGCGTTGCCGCGGTTTTTTAACGTACCGCAGGCAACACCGCGGGGTTCAGCTAGTAGAGTAATAATATATGTTCATTGCGATGGGTCATTAGATATTTTTTTCTTAACTTTTAGTATATTTTGATTTTTCAACCAAAATAGAAGACGTGAGGTAAGAAAGGTAATAAACTCATAATTGGTAAAGATACCTTAACGTAATACCAGCGCAGCAATATGCTGAGATAGGCGCCTTTACTGGCATTGCACAGGGTACTATAATTACTAGTGTCCTATAACCTTAACTCTGTTCAAAACCACGTATTGTCCTGTGTATGTCAGAATAAACTTTTTTCTTTCTTTCTTTCTTTCCTTACACGTTAGGGTGTACAGTTGAACTTTACAGGTAAACCGGAGCGCGTATATTGCACAACTGCACAGGTATATCCTCTACTCAGCTCAAGCTTACCTGACGGGTGTAACTATGCAGGTAAAACTGGCGGTTACACCCTACCGTGTATGGCTTACTTAACATTTTTCTTCGATAAACTTCTTAGTTAGTAAACGCAACCAATGCCAAACGTTTACGTCACCCGGCTTACGTTAATCAGCTGTTGTTAAGAAATAAATGATTAATGACAGACGTTTTATAGATCTCAATGAAATCTGGACATAACAATCTATTTACATTATGTACTATATTCTTAAATTGTGTAAAAAATTAAAAATGCTTTTCAAACAAATTAATACTTCTTTTACTATTCAGTCCTCATTAACATCGTTGTCTAAAGGTGATTATGCCGCTAAACTTGTCTGCCATTAAGCTAATTAATGATTAGTAATGAACATCGGCCCCATAACTTGCCATGAGTAGCGTGACTATCGTTCTTGTACTGGACTATCGTGCCCGAGTTATGTATCTCCCGCTTATGACGTAACAAAGATGGTGCGTTGAAAAGTGATATTTTTCGTGCGTTAAAGGATAGGAAGATCCTCTAGGTTGAATTCATTTAATCTTGGTACTTTTTGCATAGCAGGTAATTTTATGACCGTTACTTTTTTACCTATATTTTGTAAACCAGCCTGTTATGAAGCTAGCTCCAATATTTTGAAGTTGCACATGATAGAAGATCTTATTAATGAACTAGTCGACCCACGCAACCTCGTTTGCGTCTCCTATTGCCTGTAGCGTGATATTTTTCCCCCGTTTTTGAAACAATTTCGTTGGTGCTCCGCTCCTATTGGTCGTAGCGTGATGATATATAGCCTTCCTCGATAAATGTACTATCCAACACTGAAAGAATTTTACAAATCGGACAAGCGGTTCCTGAGATTAGCGCGTTCAAACAAACAAACAAACTATTCAGCTTTATATAATAGTATAGATTGTGTATTACTTGTATGATGCATAAATATGATCCGCTGATGTTCTATCAGGGTAATAGAAGAATACGTAGTTATTTTTATTATCGACTTCAAAAAGTAGAAGTTTCTATGTTTTGCTATATTATGCCAAGAGATAGCCTAGTCATTTTATTTATTTATGAAATATGATTAAGTCACTATAAAATGTTGGTACTTAAGTTATTAGATAACAGTTAGGGTTTCAATATTTTTACGATTTTAAAATGTGTGGCGAGACTTGCAAATTATGTTCTACTTTAATTGTGTACGTATACACTTAAAAATGGACTTAGGGAATGACCCAAGATATTTAAAATTTTAAACGTCAAATAAACTAGCTTTCCAAAGAACTGAGCTGAAATAGATGCAGCAGTTTAGCCGGGAAAGCGTAACAGACAGACAGAGTTACTTTCGAATTTATAAAATTTACCGTGAAAGAGGCACGCTCGACCGTAGTGATACCACGGCCGTGTTTCGCCGAGTGAGTGAGGATACCGGAGGCCCTCCTCCTATCTCCCCCCCCCCATCCCCCAAAGGCCGGCAACGCACCTGTGACGCCTCTGGTGTTGCGGATGTCCATGGGCGGCGGTAATCACTTACCATCAGGCGATACGTGTGCTCGTTTGCCCCCCTTAATCATTTTTTTTTTGTATGGATTAACAAAGTCTGTCACGTACGTTGGCAGGAATAATCTTTGTTACTGATATTTGGCCCTCGTTTACTTTAGAATGCACTTCCAAAGAGAGCTGTTGTAGCGTGCAAAACAAGTCGGGGAGTTCTCAACAATACCATCGAGAATTAGACCCAAAAAAATCCATACCTGCTCGTATCGCACTTCTGCGTCTCATTTCAATAGAAAAAACTTAAAGTTCAGTTATACATCTGTCGTGGCTGATTGTAATTTATGTATAGTCTGGCAACATTACTTTGACATTACCTACATAAATGTACTTTAAAACGCGTTAAAATCATAAATCTTGTGTTGTTGAATACGGTAAAAATGTCGACATAAATAATCTGTGCTGTGAGTTTCTTTTATAAAATTATTACGTATGTATTTAATACGTTTAATGTACATTTTTATTAATTGTTACTTTATAGGAAGCAAGTTAATAATTCACAGTTCGTAGCTACAAAATCCCGATAACCCTATGAAAATTGCAGATACTGGGAGAAATTAAACTGAAGAAGGCAATGAATTATATAAAACTCTTGTTATTAAAGTGTAAAGACATATTATTATAATCTAATACTTATAATAAAAATGTAACAGGTCCAATTCTGTACATAAAAAATATTTAGAAATTTTTTTTTGGAAGGCTCTATAATCGATACTAAAGCCAAAACTGTATTTTTTTTCATTTTTGTCTGTCTGTCTGTATCTTGGCCGCGCATCACGCTGAAACTACTGAATGTATTCAAATGAAACTTGGCATGTTTTGAGTTCATACTACGAGGCAGGATATGGGATACTTTTTATCCCGAAATTCAGCACGGTTTCTTGGAGAGAGGGGATGAAAGTCAAAATATGTACTTAGTTGTAATTCAATAACACATAGTCCGATTTCTTTCATTCTTTTTAGCTAGAAAGAAAAAAATAAAAGATAACGGGAATTTTTTTTTGTCCGCGACTATACACTGCCTGTGGGAAGCTGAGACAGATATGTATATATGGCGGTACGAAGTTCGCCGGGTCAGCTAGTTAAGTTGTGGTGTAGGGTGATAATGATACCGATGATTTACTAATGATAATGTAGGCTCATAAAAAGTAATAGTATTGGCCATTATTTAGTTGCTCTTCAACATTTCTTGTAAACTGTGGTTAACAGAATTATTTCTCTGCTATGAAAAACAAGGTAAGAAACTGATATTGTGTGTTTTTGAAGTTTTATAATAAATCAAATTTTTGTAGTCTTTCTATGATTTAATTTACCAAATTTATTAGAAAATAATAACACATTTGTTGTGTTATTATTTGACATAGTTTCGAATAGTTCTAAATAGAGGGGAGCCCTAGAAGGAATTTCGGGATTTACTCAAGCGCGGCAGATTAATATACAGGGGGATACTTTATACCCGGTTAAGTACCTCCACCAAATATGAGCCCCGTATATATGGCCGCCAGTCAGGAATAAAGGATCAGATTAGTAAAAAAAATTGATCATCAGACATTCTCGAGCGCGTCAGATTAAGGCAGGGTGAGTTAATTACACGCTAAAAAGTGTATATTCCACTAATCTGACAATTTGAGAGTGACATAAGGAAAGGGGAGGGCTATAAAGTTGTAAAAAAAAACGTTATCTCGACATTCTCGAGCGTGGCAATTTTTTTTTATTTTGTGGGAAATCATTCAAGGATAACGAAAAATATATAATCTGACGATAGCCACAAGCCGAAGTAACAAAATTTCGTCGATAAAGTTTAATATATTGATGACGGTAATGCCTATATTCACACGATAAGTCAGTACTAATTCATGTGTTAGAGAAATAAGTCGAATATATGGAGCAACCGCCATCCCAATTTGACCTTATAATTGTAGATGGGTTCTTTTTTACAAGTTTTTATTTAACTTGCAATGTATGTATGTTTGGGTGGAATCTTGCAACTCAATTTTGAAGCAGATGTCTTCAACCAATTTTGCTGAAATTTTGCAAGCATACAGCGTGACAATACAATATTATAATGACATGGAACTAATCTGATGCTGGAGTTGGAAGGTGGTCATAGGAACTCTATAAAGAAACGTCGCAACACTATCGAGTTAGGACTCGTTTGATTCGTCTTGACGAGTACTTTATGTTTTCATAGTATCCAGGGTCTGATGATGGAGCCTGAAGGTGGTTATAGGAATTATGTACAGAAACGTCGCAATACCATCGAGTTTGAAATCATTTGATTCATCTTGACAAGTACTTTATGTTTTGATAGTCTCCAGGGTCTGATAATGGACCCGGAAGGTGGTCTTTTTACAATTTATAGAATGCAAAGGCTTGTCGCGAGATTTACCTGTGTGGAAGGAAGTAATTCAAATAACTTGATTTGACGTTGTTTAAAAATTTCAAACTAAGTAAAAGTTGTAAGTAACTAAGTTGTTGATCGATCTTTGGGCTGATCAGGAGATGGCAACGATTATAGGTAGTAAGGTAATTTTACGTAATTACCTCGATTTGTGTCATAAATATTCAGTTACTGATAAGTCATTTTCAAACCCACCATGCAAACGATCAGATTAACATACGTACATTATTAAAAATACGTAGGACATGGAGGCTATCAATATCTGACGCGCTCGAGTATGTCCGAGTTTTTTACATTTTTGAACATCCATAGCTGCTCACCCCACCGATGAAAAGGTATACAGCAATAACATTTTTTTTTGTTTTTATCATCTGAGCTTTGCAGCCCAATAGGTCTGTCTCTATGACGCTCGAGTAAATCCCCATTTAGCATCGTGGGCTACATCCTCTACTAAAAGTACAATGGCATGTAGGGGATTTTTGTACCACCTTGCGTATCTTATGAAAATAACATTTCAGTTTGTAGTTTCTAAAAGTTCTAAAAATGAGACTAGTTAGGGGATGATTCACTTTATAAACGGTAGGTACAAATCTTATAAACATATATTGCTAGCCGTTTATTTGCCGTACACGTTTTTTTTTATGGAATAGTGGGCAAACGAGCATACGTGTGCATAGTAAGCGATTAACATTTATCGCCGCCCATGACACCCGCAACACCAGAGGCGTCACAGGTGCGTTGCCGGTCTTTGGGGGAGGGGGCTGGGGTATAGGCTTCCGGTTTTTCTCACTCACTCTGTGAAACACAGCGCAAGCACTGTTTCACACCGGTATTCTGTAAGTCCGTGGTATCACTCCGGTCGAGACGGCCCATTCATGCCGAAACGTGGCTCTCCCACACCATTGACCAATAACTACCTACGTTTCCACTTAAAAACGTCAAATAAACTTTTAAATAACTAATTATTTTGGTCTAGCAACTGATAGGTAACTTTTTTATTCGTTAACGGATTTTATACTAATAAATCCAACGTGGATATAAAAAGTAGAACAATTTAAAAACTATTCTTCAAACAAGTGTAATCTGTTTCTCAACATTGAGAAATTGGGCTTAAGATCGTTATGAGAGAGACCTTGAGTAACTTTTACCCTTGACATTGATGACTATTAATCTACAAAGATAAAATATTTCGTCGCAATGGCATCATATTGTGATATCTCATAACAATACTTGTTTTTGACATTCGTATTACTATTATCTATATATTAATATGTGAAGCAAACGCTGTGTATCCTTTTTCCGAAAGTTATGCGAACCGAGGTGTACGAAATTTGGCACATTAAAAAAAAATACGCTATCTAGTCCCAAGCTAAGTAGAGCTCGTGTTATGGGTACTAGACAACTGATATAAATACATATATACTTTTTTTGTAAATGCATACATATTACACATAGAAAACACCCAAACTCCGAAACAAATATTTGCAGATCCTACAAACATTTGGTCCGACCCGGGAATCGAACCCGAGACCTCAAGCACAGCAGTTGCATACGCTACCACTGCGCCACAGAGGCAGTCAAAGTTAAACAATTAAAATTTATTGGAGGAGTGTAGAATGTTAAAAAATTTGAAAAGTATACAAATGAGTTTGGTCGAATTACGACCATTGGTATATTTTTATACATAATAGGATAGGATGGTTTTCTTTAATGTGCTTACTCAGGCCTACACATATATGTAGGTCTCACATTAAAATTAGACTGGAATTATTTTCTGAATATTTTTTTATGCTTTGAACAATGATTGGAAATATAAAAAAATATGAAAAATACATTATGTAATATATTCAACGTTATAAAAAATTATGTAGTTATTTGCTACAAAGTTATGTAATTAATTTTTGTTTTTTATCAAATTAAGAATAACGTGTGATGATGTCGTGTCGTCGTCTTGATTCCGCTGATTCGACTTGAACAAGAACAGAACTGTACGGGATATCTTCAAATCTCTAAGCCTATGTCATCTATTAGCACCATCTAACTGATTCTAATATACAAAATAGTACTTTTGTTTTTAGTATGTATTATTGTACTTTAACCTGCTTTGCGTTTAAAATAAATGAACAAAACAAAGTAAATGAAAAATGATTGATCAAAGTAGGAAGTGGAAATTTATTACGCTAATAACAAGATTTTTAATCTGTGTAAGGTTAGACTAATCGACTATTATCTTGTCTCTTTGGTTAGCTAGTCAGTATCAATGCCAGATAAGTGGACAAAGCAAATACAAATATATATCCTGTTTCATCATTAAAACGCTGATTTTTTTTCGTATTCTGCCTCCGCTTATAGTATTAAAGAATATTACTTTAAGACAAGTAAAAACCGTTTTTTTTTTTTTTTTTTTTTTTGTTTTTTTTTTTTTTTTTTTTGTTTTGCCCGCCAAAATGACTCTACTCTGCCTGATGGAAAGCATAAGCAGAATCCAAGAGTGTTGGTCACCATGCTCAATGCGAATGCAGACAATGCAGCATGGCGACCCACACCATGGCGGCCTAGTGATGCTACTGCATCTTTTAGTCTTGTTTAGTCAAGTTTCATACTTGTTGACTAGACTAATTGGGCCTCCGGTCTCGCACTCACCAACGAAGCACGACAGAATGCTGTCATTTTACGTTGATTTTCTGTGCGAGGGTAGTACCGCCCCGGTCGAGCCGGCCCGTTCGTGCTGAAATCAGCGTGGCTCTACTACCTACTTAACTTCAAGGTTCGACTCGATTTCTCTTGGATGCCATGATCAGATCTTAGTGTCCTTATCATTGTACCCCCGTTGGGATATCTCCTTTCCATTAAAAAAAGAATCATTAAAATCGGTTCATAAACGACGAAGTTATCCGCGAACGAACACACATAAAAAATAACAGATACGGTCGAATTGAGAACCTCCTCCTTTTTTGAAGTCGGTTAAAAAGTCAAACGCATAGTATAGACATGTAACCATATTGTTTTTTTACAGAATAAGAAACACATAGAGACTTTGGACGACGGACAACTAAAGGCACTCTTAGACGAGGCAATCAACTACAAAAATCCTAAAGATCGAGAGGGAAAAAGCGATATATTCAAGGTCAGTGTTTACCTGTTCCACATTTACATTATCTAATACCTTTAAACGAGCAATTCTTGTATATATATATAATCTGAATCTCGGAAACGGCTCCAACGATTTTTATAAAATTTTGTATGCAGGGGGTTTCGGGGGCGATAAATCGATTTAGCTAGGATTCATTTTTAGAATATGTCGTTTTATTCGTGTTTTTAACAATCAAATATATAAAATCAATGTACATCTAACGCCATCTATCGCAACTCGAGCGAACTAAATTAAACTATAGTGGAATAAGGTGCAGAATAAACAGTATCAGGGCGTACCCAGAGAGGGCGCAACTTAACTTATTTTTTTTATTAGAAGAAAAATAACAAAAAGGTGGTGTTTGGATAGTGCCAATGTTGGCAAAAAACCCATTTATAAAAAAAATACCGGTCTCCAGGTACTTATAGCACTGAAAGAGCTGCAATATCCATACAAACTTAATTACACATTTATAATATTCGGTTTAAAGATCTTTATTTTCTCAAAACAATATCGTCACTTACATGAGAACAATTAATATTATTGAATAAAAATAACACATATTAAACTCGATGCAGGTGCAGTAAAAATAATACTAATTCGGTAAGGAGCGATCTCTCTGCATTGCTGTCATAAGGTGGTGGTCTAAGTAAAAAGATTTTAATTAGTGTTTCATTTTAATTAATATAAATTAATAATTTATTTTTAAACATTTTTAGAGAACTCGCTTCTTTAACATCTGCTGGAAGTTTGTTGAAAATCTGTGCTCCCTAAACGTTATGTTGCGTTTTTCATAGTTAGTTCTTACGTTAGAAGGATTAGTAGGATATGTAGTTTAATCATGTGTCATCACTAGTTTCTTCGTATGTTACTTAGCACTCTACATAATAAAGGTATCTATCGAATATTGTTATAAGAGTTAGCACTACTACGTTAATGCACTTGTTAGCAGTACCTACTTTACTAACAGTTTAGTTCTGACATGTTAGAATGTGTCAACTACAGAAGAAATGGCATAACATTACAAACAATCATTTTCTTACCATATCGTTTTATTTCTTCGTACTTATACGTATGTGAGAAATATTTTTAATGCGGGCTAACATATTCAGAGGATACATGTAAATTAATATATATTAGAGAGAAATATTTTCGGCCAAATCGACCGTCAATTCTGCATGCCATGTACTATTTCGTTATTCGTCTTCAAGTACCTCATTTCTTATTAGACTGCTTGGGAAACCCCTAGCATAGCAACACTTTGACCAACCCTGAGCTGTTTCTAAAGTTTGTAATAAGAGACGATTAACTGATTGTGGACGTCCTGAGATTTTTAATAACAACATAAATTAAGGTGGCAAAGGAAAGGCGGGATGTTAGAGATAAAGCATGTTACAGGGTGTCAAGACTTAAAAACAAAGTAATTATTACACGAACGTTACACTTCTAAAACAGAATCTTGGAGATGTTGGCTACATTTGCCTCTTTGGTCCGAATATGGCGCCAAGATAACGTCGTAATCCTGACGGACGATGACTTGCAGGAGTTGCTGGAAAAGGCGGAACAAGAAACAGACGAGCAGGCGTGTGAGGCGGCAGCGCGGACCTTGAGTGGGTGTCGTAGTACGCGACGTGGTGGTAGACGTGGACCGCCGCTGCCACACTCCAACTCTTTACAGGACCTAGTGGCTGCGCTGGCCGCTGAGCCTCCGCGCAAGCACCACGTGCGTCACCATCCGCCCCCGCACGCTCCCCAAACCAACGTATCCGCGCGCGCCATACACGGCGGTAGTCTGCCGTCGGGAGTCGATACTTGTGAGTTGCTTCAACATTATGTTATATTAGTAAATTGTTCTCCTCAATTACGTTGGCGATTATATTGCTAAATATAATCGTCAAATTTTACATTTCTGTAATAACCTCATTTGTGAACTACCATGTAACCTATCATGATGTAATGATATTAGTTTTACTTGGTCGTCAACATGTATTAAAAAGGTAGAACTACTCAAACACATACATTAGACGCTATTATTGACGCAATAATTGTCGTTTCAATGCAGACTATTGCATAGCCTGCATCACTAACGTTCTTTAAATGTAAAGTCGTCTACATTCGGGTTTCAATTTGACCGTCTGCGTTAACACTCGACAGCGTCCCTGAGCGAGGAGCCGGCGCGAGGCGCGGGCTACCTAGCGACAGTGCGATGCGTCAACCCTCCTCCGCTGGCCGAACGTCGGGTATCTGCCAGCGACGCCAATACGCCTGCAGAGATGGAGTTACTCAATAGGTACGTTTGAACTCGCATGGCTCCTTTAATTCTATATTTGAATAAACTGAGAGGAAGAACATGTGCTGAAAATAAATGCTATTGTTGAAGCTGAGCTAAGATATTTGAAAACAGCTGTCAAGTCCGGCTAGTGTGTGCATTAGTGTGATTCTCTATCATACTTGCTGCTACACACAACACAACAAATACGCGACAAACGAATTAATTCCATTATAAGTGATAAAAAGTGTCAAACTGTACAATTTATATGAAATTTTATACTAGATGTCAATTAGCACATCTTACACTTGCATCTGGTATGGTCTTATTCAGGTCGTTTTTTGTTTTAATTATTTTGGAATATCAATGGGACGAATCAACATTTCTCAATGAGAATATATGCTTCTTTAACAATGCCAATTCCATTAGTTAGAGTGCGGCAACTAACATTTTCAAAATCGCATATTGTGTAATCAGTCACCCTTGTCGACAGCAGAAGTAAGCCGATGTTCCCGATGACGTATACGGCTCGTGCGACGCTGGAGATCGGCAGCGGCGCCGTGTGTTCGGGCCGCGCGGTCACAACCACCACGGCCTCCAACCAGGTGCGTACTACAACCACCTCCGCTACCACACCCGCGACAACTACCGCCTGCCAGGTACCCGATAGCGACCCTCAGATGAAACTGATGAACGCACTATGCCCTAGGAGCGATACCGAACAGGGCGGTTGTGAACAAACTTCTCAACTACAATTGAGTATAAAAGAAAGTGACACAGAGAGTGCGAGTACTAGTGATCTCAAAGGTAAGACTAACATACCGCGCGGCCCGAAGGAACCAGACTCTATTAACAAGAAGAAAGAACGCCTCCGCGAACATTCCAAAAGTGACATTAAACCTGTAAAAGAAAAACATTATCTTCAAAGACCACCTAAATCATGGGTTGAAAATGTTGATAATTGGTACAAAAGTTTATCAGTAAACTATCCTGAATGCTTAAAAAATATGTATAACGATACTAATAAAATCAATAAACAGAATAAAATTAATGAAGTTACCGTAGATCATACTTCAAATTATACGCAAAAAAATATTTGTGAACCTATAATTCAAGAAATATCAGCCCAAGATAAAAATATGAAACAAGAAAAATACATGTTTGATATCAAGAAATCGGCATCTTATTCTTCAAAATTGTTGAAAATCAAAGAATCTAACAACGTATATCATGTAAGTAACCAAAATAGTGAAGAATCATCTCTTGATAAATGTGAAACAGATTTTGAAAAAGAAATTATTAAAGTAAAAATGAAAATCACAAAGAAGACGCAAAACTTGGTTGCGCCCACTTTGTATGATATAAATCCAAGAAACATAAGGCCAATGAGTATTGGCTCGCCAAAGAAACAGTTGACTGAACCAAAAGCATCCCAAAAAATAATAGAATTGACAAATAATCCTGTCGATATAAATTCGAACTCTGTTAACATAGAATCAAAACATGAAAAAGAATGTGTTGAAAATGCTAATAATGATACTGGTAATGAAGAATCAAAGTGCCCTCCAGAATGCTGCACATCAACAAAGAAACGTGAGCAACTGAAGGAACTCACAGATATGTTTAATAAACTATCTGGCTGCGCTAGTGCTGACATAGAGTTGAAAGATCTACGAAGCAGTCGGCGACATACAGATAAAAATAATTCATTCTCTAAATACGTTACTCTACAACAAAAACTCCTTTTAGAGATAGAAAGTTTACAAGACGAAATTACGAATCATGAACATGATCATCAAATTACGACCGATTCAAATATGAAAGAAAACAAAACTAATTTGCTGGAAAATATACCAACTAACGATAAACAAAAGGAATCTTCAGATGTTGTACCGTTAACTTCAATGGTTAAAGAAACGTGTGAAGGTGTAATTCAATCGTGCCATGTTGAAGAAAATCCAGTGAACTGTAATAGTGATGTTTCGAAGGAGCTTTCTAACAATGCTTATGTTTTGCTTACTTTACCTAGCTCTAATAACACCGAACATAACTCTTCAGAAAGCACTTCTAAATCAAAAAATAGTAAGAAGAAAGATAATGTATCACTAGCCCCCAGCCGTACTAACAAGAAGGAAGAAATACTAAACAAAAATATTCTTAAAGTTCTTCTGTTCGAAAATCTTTTTAAAAACAATAGTAATGAAAACTCAGTGACGCCCGAGGTGTCAGCTATCACCAACGAGGTAGGACGCCCATGAGAGTTACAATTTTTTTTACGGTGCTTTATGTGGCCGAAATATTCGAATTAACAGGAGCGTGTTTCCACAGGTCGATTCCGCTATATCGTTTAGTTGCATCACAACACCGGAGGTTGTGGCCAGTTGCAACACGACATCGTCTACGTCCCAGGCAGCCGTCGCCGTCGATCCTAAGGTGAAAAATTACAAGTCACACTCGTTAAGAGCGCCTGGCTACTCTATTAACTCATTACGCACCATTTGTACACTATTTGCGTTCCACCATTAACTTTCACTCTAGCTAATGACTAATTATAATCAACGCCTTAGATTGATCCTTTACATTCTCACCCCCCTTATTCATAAACATTATTTAACGTCAAGCAACGGTTCGGTGTTACTTTGAACTTTAAACTCACAGCCTTAAAGTTCAAGCTTAAATAGAAAGTGTTTGGTTCATCAGAAAATATTTCGTTGACAGACTTAGGCAGGGGAATAAATGTGATTATAATAAACTGTGTATGTTTTGTGTTGTCACACATATTTAGTTTCGGGAACTAAAACGTTATACTCGTAGAATACTAATAAATCAGATGGATCAGAATGCGCCGCAAAAAGGTTGCTAACGTCACTTTACCTAAATATAGTCGAAATGACCGATGATGTATTTATGAATAATTCACAAATAAGAATAATTATATAAAAAAAATAAGATTTTGACGATATTATTGTTTGTTACAATAATCTATGGTGATGTTTTACTAATAAACAAGCGTTTACCTTAGATCAACTTTTAGTTAGTACTGAACTAAACACAGTGACAGCTGAGATGTGAGATATCGAAAAATGGACTGAAGCAGATGAGATTAAAGTATAAAATCCAACAACAAATTTTAGTGAATTTTAGTTTAGTGATAACAGAATCACCACCATTTAATTGCTAAATAAGTCATGTGTACATTTTCCAACAGTACCTCTATTATTTACCGTAAGGTAATAGATGTAAATGGTAATAATACTATAAAAAATAGCCTACCAGTGTACTTTTAATAAAGCTTTTGATTTCAATCGAATTGTTTGTTTTACCGGGCCATTTCCGCACTTAGCCTCTTGATTGGGGCGTTGTACGTGAGTTTGTCATCTTCCTACTCCAACTATCCTCATCCCAGAAGCTCGGCAGCCTTTTCAGGTCACTACATGCTTCCGGGAGTGATGTTGATTAGAGGATGTCCGCCCGTTGATCTGCCACACTTCTACATTCTGTGAGAACGTGCTGCGGCATTTCTTCTGCCTCCGTGTATCCCCTGCACAGAGTGCTGTCTGTTGCGCCCTTAGCGAATAGGTGCTTGTTTAGGGGACAATGCCCTGTCAGGATACCTGTGATCTTCCCTTGCGGGTTGTTGCGGACTAGCCTTTTTGATGCTACTGGAACTGCACTTTTTGTTAGCCTTCATCCTTCAATGTTTTTCCGTTCTGTTTTGTGTTTTTCTTCGGTATTGGCGCGCAGCCATGTTTTATTTGGACTTGGGGCATGGGTAGTAGTGGTTCCGGTCCACAAAATGTCGTTTCCGATCCCCTTTTGGCCAATTCATCTGCAGCGTCGTTACCCATTGAGTTACTGTGCCCTTTTGTCCATTGCAGAATAATTTTGTTTGTGGTTGGAATGGACTGGAGATAGTCATGACATTCCGTGATGAGGGCAAAGGTCATCTTGTTGTTTTGCAAAGCTTGAAGCATGGATGCACTGTCATAGACAATTTTGATGTTTTTGAGTCTCTCACATCTCTGACTGCAACTGCTTTTGCTGCTTTGATTATGCCGACACATTCTGCTTGGAAGATTGTGTTAATTTCAATGGAATAATGACTGTCTAGCAACAATATTGGATTCAATTGTTTCCCGACTTTGCCCAAACGGTCGTCGGTATTTCTTATATTTTTATTCATTCTAAAAGGTTGATGCCTCATGCAGAACGTAATGCAGGCAGTGTAAATAAGTAAATTCCCCGTGTGTCCTAATTACTCACCTAAATGAAAACAATCTGGTGGAAATGTCAAGAATTATAAATTTCAAATTCTAAAGTTACTTGGGATCTAATATCGATAAAGTTTGTACGTAAGAAAAGTGTATTGTAATTTGAAGTCAGTGCAGTTGTAGTACATATTCGTGTTTATGTTTAGCCTCGCAGTGTGATCTCGAGCAGCTTCAACGGTCTGCCTCTGTCGCGCCCCAACTACGGCTCCACGGGAACGGCCGCCACCGACGACTACAAGGTGTTGGTCGCATACGTATGATTTTGAAATTTTTATTTTTATTTTACTAGTTCAAACGTGTAGTTCAAGTATATGAAATATTAACTTGCGTTTTCGTTTCAGAAATCAATCGACGAAAATGGTAATTCTGTACAAGGATTCAGTTCACCTCTCTCGGGATCTAGTCAACACAAAAAACCTAGGAGGAAAAAGTCAACAAAGAACGAGACCTTGATAGATTGCCAACAGATTGACGGCTACCAAGGGGACAAGGACGTCAACGAGCTCCTGCGCTTCATCGAGTCGAACGCGGACAACGGGCGCGGTGCCAAGCTTTCGCGCGTCAAGCACAAGGACGACTCCGACGACAAGACTGGCAAGAAACGCTCCTCGGAGCGTCGGAAGGACAAGGAGAGCAAGATCAAGCGCGCCTCCTCCCTGGAGGAGCTGTCGCGGACCAAGATCGAGGACCTCACCGACGCGACCGAGAGCTCGCTCCGCGGCGACAAGAAGGAGCGCCGCGAGCACGCGCCCGCCAAGCAGGAGCGGCGCTCCTGGGGCGACGACGCGCGCGAGCCGCTCGAGCCGCCGCCCAGCGAGCTCACCGACTTCCAGACCGTCACCAAGAAGCGCAAGCCGCGCCGCCGCGCCGACGAGCCCGAGCGCGACCCGCCGCGTCGCGCCCGCCCGCCCTCGCCGCGCGCGCGCCGCGAGTCCGCGCCGCCCTCCGACCGCTCCAACGACTCCAACGACGACCTGGACTCCGTGCACTCGCTGCCCGACGCGCCGCGCCCGCCCACCGCGCCCGCGCTCCCCGCGCCGCACGCCTCCTACGCCGAAATCGCTCGCACGCGTCACAACATCCCCGACCTCATCGAGTCTTGCAACTTCTACGCGGAGGGCGAAGGCGCCCCGCGCCCGGAGACCGCTCCCCCGGGCGACGCCGACGGGTATCCCGCGCTGGACGCTCGAGCCGCCGCGGCCAGGCGCCGCGATCTCAAGGCCGCTCCGGTCTCCTCGCGGCGGGACCGCAAAGAGCGCGTCGCCCCACCCACCGAAGGTCCGCGGGCCCCCGACTGCCCGGCGCCCGACGTGGTGGCGGACCGGCGTCCCCCCGTCATCCTGCTCGATTCGGCGGTGAGGCCCCGGGACATGGACGGCGTCACTTTCGGCTTCGACATCAACGAGCAGCTGCTGAGCGGGCCGGCGCGGCGGCCGCGCTGCGACCTGCTGCGGGACGCGCTGGCGGCCGCGCCGGGCCGGGCGGCCGCCGCGCTGCGCTACGTGCCGCCCGACCAGCCGCACCACTCGCACCAGCTCTGCCAGATCGTCGACTACGTCGGCGCAGGTAATTACCCTGCCACGGCATATTCATTGTCATTCGGTGACCGCACCCCGCCTCTCAATATCGAATGCTGCTGTTCTCTTTGTTTAACATGTAATGCAGATAGTGGTAATCACTATCTGCAGGCTTTGTCGATAGACGAGAAGTCCGTTGGGACTTCACGAGTAAACCTTATTCCCATGTAATCACTCGCATTCTGTTCGAAGATATATAACTTAATCTTTTTAATTTAGATAGTTAGGAATTTTATATTCATTGCGATTTTATGGTAAGTTTTATAGTGAAAACAATGAGTGTCGCCTGACTTTTCCTTATTATATTTTGCAGCGTGGGAGGACGTCCTGCGGTGCGGCAGTGGCAAGGTGCGCTACTTCAGCGAGTAGCGCTCGGCCCTCGCGGGGCAGGCAGGCCTAGGGCTCCGCCCCCGCGCGCCAGGCCCGTCCGGTGAACGACTCCACGGATGTGCTGCCGAGCTCCGAAAGACTTCTAATTGCGTTTCGCTTACGCTCTAAACGAATGCGTGCGGACGTGCATATGATATTCTTAATATCGCTTACTTAGAAAAAAAATATAAGAGTAGAAACAGTGAATCGTTCCCTCGAGACGAAATTTCGATAAACTAAAGAGTCGAGCAATTTCATTGCATTATCGACGCAGTGAAAAGTGTAACGGTGACGACAGTGTGTGGTGAAGTGCGCGAGTGAGACGCTCTGCGGTGCGCTGTAACGCTTTCGTGCGAGTGATCGACACCAGCCGGTGACACTCGATTTGTTTCGCTTAACATTATGAACATCGCCAAGGATCATTTAAGGATTTGATTCGCACTCTAAAATCTTTAATTGTTAAATCTAATTTAGAGAAAGATGTGAGTTTCGTTATTAGTCTGGTGCATCGAGTCATTACAGCTACAAAAATGTACATTCATACAATCCCAATTATGTGTATGGACAAACTATTGATTAAGTTTTGTCTAAAATGAATATAAGCATGACCCCTGACCTTTCATGTGATGAGGCTATATAAAGCATAAATATTTAGTAATTGAAAATGAGCAAGTTTTGTAGATCATGTTACACTTGCCAGTTATTAATTGACTTTCAGTCGGCGACTGTTACGAGGATTACCGAAAATGTTACATGTAATCAGTGTTACATCAATTAACGATTAGCGCCAGACGACAACTAAGTTTTGGTTTCCATTTGAAGAGGCATGTATTATTTTGTTTCTGTTGATTTTTATGCGTTTGTTATAATATAATCACAAATTTTTTTGGTAGATATATCTAACTAGCCACTCAAGTCTATCTTGTTATGTATTTTTAAGTTTTACCATTAGAGACTGCTTACTGTAAATAAAGTGAAGATCTTATAAGGAGTAACGGGCCATGCTGGTATGGAGCGGTGCCATCAAGCTCGGATGTGGCCTTACTAACATACCAGTTTTGTATTTAACTCATTGACTACTAACATGTGTTGGTAATTACTGTGTAGAAATGTAATGTCACCACTAGCTGTGTGGGTTATGTTGTTGAGAGTTGGAAGTGTACTTGTTTGTACATAACATTTAAGTTTTGTTCATTAGTAGAGCCATGTCCGGGCGGAGTAGACTATGCAGTTAACTGACATCTAATTAATGTTTGTGATACACAAGCTTGTCACATATTGTTTGTCGCTGGCGTGGCATGTAAGTTTGACCAATGTGCGTAGCTGTTAAAGTCTTAAATCTTAATTGTTTGTAGTCTTGTGGTGTTTGTTTCGCTGCCATGTGTCAATATGCTCTCTATACAACTGTGACGTACCAACTTGTGTACGAACCGGACACTCATCGACTCTGAGCATGTCAGTATCGTAATGACACATTACCGCGGCCACTGTAAAAATCGTGTGAAATGAATGGATGACCTTTTATAAAATCATGGTTTGCTTGAATAACTCCATACATGAAGTGAAAATTCTAAACGTTATGTAAAGTAAGCAATTTACGTAAAGGTTTCGCATTTATGTAAAGTTGTTGGCCAATGTCAATACATTGGTTGTGGATCTTCACAAGATCACCGAGTACTTTTGCCTTTCACTGCGATCTGTGATCCATAATATATTTATATTACACTAGTCGACATAAAAAAGCGAAAATAAATACTTATTAACAAAAAAACAACTTGTTAAGTTTTACTTGAAAGTGATCATAAGTTTGACACTGTAGACTCAATCTTACATTAAATTTTTGACATAAGATATAACTGGCTCCCTTTTCTATTGAGATTTCTGCTTCGCAGTTCTTGGCGTACACAACATCATTAGGTAAAAAAATATGGTGTATTATAATATTACTAGCAGTGGTGAAGGAACCACCAAAAATTTCTAGTAAGTAGCGACTATTTCGGTATTTTTTTTTACAATCTTCGTTCGCTGAAAAGCCCTACTACTATTTACCTATAATTCAATTTATGACATACTATTTACTATATAATGATTGAAATATTTTATTACTCAAAAATTTAATAATTTACCTGTCACTCGTATTTGCCGTAACATATTTTTCATCCTTCACCACCCAACATCTGTGAATACACTTCCTTTGTAAAATCTGGTTTACAAATATGATATTAAAATGACGCCAAGAACACAGTTGTTATGTGTGCAACTAGTTCATGAATGTAACGTTAATCAACAGGTTCCTATATTATACATAAAATCCTTACATGCTAAATGCAATTTTCACTAGAGTGTTCGATCATGTCATCAATATTATTACAAAAGAAGGGCCACAATATTGTAAATATAGTGTACATTAATTTCATTTTATTTTCAAAGAGATAACGTTTTTTAATATTGTTGAGATTGATATCAATGTACTGAGAGGAAGCCTCATATCAAAGGTATAGAAATTATTTATTATTTCTTTCCCTTGTAAAATATGTATATAGATGTGCAGAAAACTATTGGATTTTATCGTTTAGTGCATCCTAGACGTTGTAGATAAAAGATCTCGGAGTTGGTGTTGAACAAAACGACAGACGGGCGACAGAGCACGCCCTCCGCGTTCCAGACACGCGCTCTATCGCTAACATGGGGCAACATTTATTAGTTGTGATGTTGAACTAACTTTTATTTATAATTTCCTATTCTCTATATTAAGCTATGTATTGTTTATTTAACTTTTAAACAAACAACTTGTCCTATGCCCAATGTGTTAGCAGCGATAGCACACGGTGGATAGAACTTAGTGCTTCGTAAATTCAGCGTATGAACCGGAACGCGTTGATGCGGCGTGAGCGTTTGAAGTATCTTTGCAAAACGTAGTTAATATGCAGAGTATCTTTCTGGTGATACAGGATTTGCAATGCAATCACTTTATTCCTTTAGTTGGACATGCGTCGCCGTATTCGTGACACATATAACATGCACACCTGGCATTTAATACCATATTGGAAACAGATTGCAGATCCTGTACGGTTCAGTCACAATACCCGCGTTTATAATATCCAAGTACTATTGAAATAACTTATCGTTTGTTTTCTACTTAAACACCAGTTAACGCTACTGATTGAACTATGTATATTGATTAAAAATTATTGAAGGTAAACCGTTGCTATCATAAATGATTTATATTGAGAAAATTGGCGATAACGAGATCACCGGAATCACCGAAAATTAATCTGTATATTAAATTAACTACTAATACATGCCAATCTAATTAAATATTAATTTTATTGTATTTAAAAACTTGAATATATTTTGTTACGCTAAATATCTGGAGATCTAAAGTATACATAAGAGAATGTAATGAAAGTATGTATGAGCTAAAATTAATTAACTTGCGCTAAAATAAATGTAATTATTTTATTTAGGTAATTGAGTGATAATGCTTAAGAAAGCTATTTGGCGAAGTGTAAATGTATAAATAAATGAATGCTGAAACATAAGTTTTGTATGATTACCTCATTTTCTGCGTAAATATGTTATTTATTGAGAGTCTACACTGAGATTGTCAAGTGTTCAAGTTTCATGTAAACTATAATACAATAACCGTAGCAACAATAATTCATATAAGTAGAAAATGGGATAATCACTGTGTAAAATATATGTACCAATATGAGAAATTTTATTTATCTGCTTTGCATCTAACTGTTTAAATATTATTCTAGGTTTTTACTCTGTTCATTATTTTAAAAAAATACAAAACATTAAAATTAAAAAAAAACTATGAAAGTATAGGTATGCTCTTTTACTGAGAATCTGCTTAAATACTTCTAAGCACGTAAACTCTTTATAAACAATATTTGTTTTTATAATACTAGCAGTCTGGGTATCTTTACCGTGGGTATGAAAACTTGAGACGAATTTCTATGCTCTAAATTAAGTCTCATTGAATCGCATATGTGAATGTCCATATGGAACTGAGAAAATTTGCTCATGTTATCTTGACAGCATATGTAATGAAATATTTAGAGCATTACATAAGGAATGTTACCAATACACGGGCTAACAATTGATGTTGACAAATGGGACTGTCCACCACTTGCTTCTACAGTGAAGTAGGCGTGACAATAATTTATAGATTTGGTTTTCAACATTCACCTGTACATTATTATGGATGTTCCTTTTGTAAATGGGAATAGAGTAAAAATGTAGTAACAATTTTAACTGTAAAAGGTTTGTTTATAAAAACAATATTGTAACCAACTGCAATTTACAGTTATGTACTTTTTCACTGTTTCCGTTTTCTTAATAAAATGTTGAAAATACCACATCTTTTGTTTTTTAGCAAACAAGTTTTTGATATTGCTAGACCACCTGCTTGATATATGCTCTTAAATAGTCATATCTGCTCTACTCCATTCTGAAACTAACCATAATCATCGCACTCATGGTCTGTTACCATGAGTGAGATGATTGATAATGATGAAAATGGCCCTTTACAGTATCTAATTTAAATGAATATATTCGAAGATATTACACATTTAAAATGCACGAATCATGTCGTCGGCGGGGGCATCTGAAATCGACCCGTGCGAAGCCGGGGCGGATCGCTAGTTTTATATAAAACAAGGATTATTTACATAATAGGAAAACATTGAAATTAACAATCATTAACATTTTTGAAAAATTGCAAAATGGTTCATTTAGTACTTAATCGAACATGTCTTGTGCTAATACAGACTTCTTATTCAGAACTTTCTTAACTTTATGTATAACTAACAATAATTGCAATAAATTTCAGCAGGCGGATATGTAACGCGAATATTAGTTTGATAGCAACGTTTTTGGCTTCCAAAAATTTTTGATAAGGAGAAACATTATTTTGATACTTTATAATTATATAATTACCCTTTATTGTGTTTAGTTAGTTCGGCCTCATTAACATAAAATTAATGGAACTGTCGTCTGATGGATTGGAACCATAAAGTAAAGTATTTACAACGGAATCGTTTATTTGAGATAAAATTAATAACTTGCAACGTTTACTTATTTTGCTACACTCTCCAAACTCCTTCCTGTACTGCGTCTTTCTTGTAGATTGAGGTTCTCGATTCTATCATCGTTGTTTTCACGTAGGTACCTAGTCCTCCGTCAGAACTCGCAAGTATGCAGACTCCGATCCCATTTAACCAGTCGCCGTATTTCTCAGTAAAGCTATCCTTTGAGCTCTCCAGTTCTTCCAATATGCAACAAACCGTTTACAGAGATGATAAATTAAATATAATATAATTATAATAATAAATATAAAATCGGTCTGGATAACCAGTGTCCGGTAAAGAGTCTGCTAGCATTCCAAACACTTCAGGAGATTTCCTGCCTTATTTTTTTATTCGTCTTATATAACCAGGTGCTTAGAATAAGCATTCGAGGAAAAGAAAACTTGATGTTTGCCCCTACAGAATAAAAGAAAATCAAAATCACAAAATACCTAATGCATCAAATTTACCTGCATGCGACTTAGTCCTTTCAATGACCTATAGCAATCCTCGGCGCAATTTGGCGCACCTAGAGGTTACCGTTTTTGAAATTAGAAAACCGGAAATTATTTTGATATATGTTTCATCTTTGGCAATTCGTTATTGAATATTGGAAAGCGGCAAAAAACAAAAAAATCGGCAGTCTCTCTTTGACGGTGTTGGTTATCAATAATGACAGGGTTAAAGTAAACACAAAAGGATGAAAAATGTCGTACACACCTTTTTGAATATCCAAGGCACAACAATATCACAAACAGTCAATTTCGGACCAAAACAACACTTTGAAAACAATAGAAATTTCGGCGAAATGATAACGCTAATGAACACTATAATGAAGTGTTACAACTTTGGGTGCACAAAATGAAATGTTCCACCTATTTCATTGCATTTTTTTATACCTGGGGGTAGAATGGTTAATTGTGTAAACATGTAACCATAAATGACGTCATAATTTGACCATCGACATTTCAGCCCTATGATCTATTGCGGGACCACTGTGCAGCGGTTCCTGAGATTAGCGAGTTCAATCAAACAAACTCTTCAGCTTTATAATATTAGTATAGATATTCATTAAAATTACCTTTTAGTCATCAAATAATTTCATTTGATTTAAAAAATAAAGTGTCACTATACTTGTGCCTCTAAAGAAAGTAAAGCTTATTATTACAAGTATAATTCTTTTTAAACAAAAAAAATCTGGATGGTTATATCTTTTTCCGAAGCATGTCAATATCATAGTACATATTTACTTGGATGCTTTTCATAGTTATTCCGGTACTAACCTAACCTACCGATGCACCTTTTTCCACCATGTCTGTAACGGTGATGGCAGTTCATAAGGTAATGTACTCAGGTTCCATAAAAATAAATAATAATTTAAGATACCTATGTATGTAATAGTTCTACTACATTTAAACGAGCAAATCAATTACATTTTGATCCCCCCGAGGATTCATTTGGAAGATTTTCGTCCATTTGGATTCCTGCTTAAACCCCTGGGGGATTTGAATTTTTTGTCCACACGGGGGAACAAAATATTAATTTTATAAAATATATGTGTACTACACTAATTCACTTTGTTTTATTAAAGAACTAGATGTCACGATAGACTAACCTGTCCTTATTATACAATGTCATACAATACATATAAATCCACCAGAGAATCGGTGTTCGAGACCAACATCAACATAGTGCGATCAAAACCACTAGTTCAAAAATTAGTTCCTTTTTTCTCCCTAGATGGAGCTGTTACACAAACTTAGATCGCGCTATCGTTGTATTACATGTGTTAGTATATAAGGTTTACAACCATTATGTATGAATGAGAACAAGGCTAATGTTTAGTTCAAGGGGATTGCCAATTAAACCGTGGAGTCTTACGAACCCACAGAACAGTGCACAGTGGTTTTATTCAATTCCGTATTTAATGTAATTCCGTCACGTCACACACCCAGTCCAACGATACCACGCTTGGTATCAAACATTGGTCCTACGCGCCGGGTAAGGACTACTTTACGGTGTCAACGTTGGCATCGCCCCTTCGTGTAACTCGCAGTGGGTCGCTGCACTAGAGTACACGCTCAACGCAGCAGCGGCAGCTACGTCTGTCGTCGTTGTTGGCGAGATCAGCCGCTGCGTGTTAGTTCAACATTGCCGTCACAGAGGTCGCGCAATATCCAGTACAACACAGGACATCACGAGCAGGTTAGCAGATTCGATCGTTTCATCGGAAGCCGCTTGCAGATCAACCAGTGTCCACAAGAGGGCGCTGCTCCGAAGTCAAAAGTGTTTGTGTCAAAAGTGAATTTGTGAGTACAATTTTATATATTTAATTTGTTCCTGATCAGTAATAAAATTCAAGCAATCGAGTTAAACAATTATAGACTTTATTTCTATCAAGTAAATGACTTTGAAGAATCACAAGAAATTTGGGACTTGTAAAATTTGTTGTTAATTTTTAAACTTGTTAATTTCTCTTATGTGCATGGTAGAATTAGGACTTAGAATAATTTATGAAAAACGGGGGAACGGGGAACCTACGCCCGATTTCTACTCGACTTTTTGTTTCTAAAACACTTGTAAAATTTTAACCAGTGATTGAGGACTTAGAATATTTTGGAGTTGATTTTTCGACACTTGTATTTTTTGCTCAGATCAACTTTTAACTTGTTACAATTGGTTCATCTGTCTTATTGAGCTTAAACTTTATTTTTAAATTGAATACTCCTTTTATATAATTTAAGCATAATTATTAAGACGGAAGGATCAATTAACCTTTTGAAAAGTTTACACAATGTCATAAATAAAGGATTGATTAATTTTAAGAAAAGCGGCAAGGATAGATTGACCATTGAGTATATTGAAACAAAACAAGAATTATTAGAAAAATATTGGATTACATTTAAAAATACGAATGCTAAATTATTTGAAAACTTTAAACTAGAAGACATAGAAAATTCAGATGTGTTGTAGTGATTAAGGTCGAGTATTGCTTGCTTGGGGAACTTGTCAATAAAATGCGTGTGGTTCGTGCAAAAATATATTGGACACTGACTTACAGCGGCACATTAACAAACATACTTAGCTACGTGAGTATACCTACGCATAAACATTGTTTGTGAAATTATGAACTGAACATAACCGCCCACCAAAAGGGCTTAAGACCTTTTAACAAATACAATTCTAAGCTAAATACAACAGGTAATAACAATTATAATATCTACTATCTTTACTAGGGTTTAGTTGATTAAGGTAACTTAATTTTTTGTCGAAATTGGTAGTGCACACAAATATGGGGTTGATCTTTTAGTCAATTTGCCTTTATATCGCACGGTATATACGCGCGTTAAATGGTCTCTTCCAGGGTGCTTCTCAACCACCCGTGCTAACGCCCAGTTACTAGGGGGTGTGTTTTCGTCTCTTAACAGGACTATATCCCCGACTTCAAACTCTACGGTTGTTCTTAACCATTTAGGTCGTTGCTGTAGCCGTGATAAATATTCCGTTTGCCAGCGTTTCCAGAAGGTTTGCACCAATCTCTGGGTATGCTGCCATCGAGATAATAGATTGACGTTAACAGTCGTGTAGTCGCGGTCTGGTATCATTATTAAGGTTTCTCCGACGAGAAAATGTCCTGGTGTGAGAATTTGTATGTCCTCAAGCACGTCAACGTCTGTAGATATTGGCATCAAAGGTCGTGAATTAAGGCAAGCTTCAATTTGTGTTAAAACTGTTGTGTACTCTTCAAATGTTAAATTTGCAGTCAGTATTTTCCGTAGATGTTGTTTAACAGATTTAACCCCCGCCTCCCAGATCCCCCCATGGTTCGGGCTATAGGGAGGTGTAAAGTGCCATTGTGTACCATCGTTTACTAATTTGTCTCTTATTTGCTCTGGTATCTCAAGACCTGCTTCTCTCCATAGTGCAGGTAATTCTTTGTTGGCGGCCACGAAGCTGGTTCCGTTATCGCTCCAGATTTCAATACATCTCCCTCTTCTGGCAACGAAACGTTTGAATGCAGCGATGAATGTTTCAGTTGTTAGGTCGCTCACTAATTCCAGATGTATCGCCTTTACTGCCATACATATGAAAATGCAAATGTAGGCTTTACTTCTTTTAGCACCCTTTCCTTTAGAGTTCAATATATATACTGGGCCAGCGAAGTCAACTCCACTTTTAGAGAATGGGCGTGAAGGAGTCACACGAGGTTCCGGTAAGTCACCCATCATTTGTTGTCTACAAGTAGCTCGCTGGCGTGCACAGGTTAGACATTTATATCACCAAACTCTTGCAGCCAAAAATCCAGTATTTGCTCATTAGGTACGTAATCATCATGTTTATTCCACCATGCATTGTTTTCTCGTGTGCGTCCGCTAGTACAAGTGGAATAAAATCGCTATCCTTACTCAATATTACAGGATGTTTTAGGTCATCATCAACACTTGCATTTCTCAGTCTGCCGCCCACCCTGAGAATATTATGCTCATCAATAAATGGGTTAAGAGTCTTTAACCTGCTAGTAGTTCTAACTGGTTTATTTTCCTTTAATCTATTTATTTCATCGAAAAATGCAACTTCTTGTACCATTCGTATACAAAGTTCTAATGCCTTTTGCATCTCTTGTGTTGTTATTATTTCTAATTTCAGTTGATGTGGATCCTTCTTCATGTTTAGAAATCTACAACAATGTATAATGATTCGTAATAATTCGGTAAGTGAATCATATTCCTCAAACTTAATGAAATACTTTCTTTCAGGTTCTGTAATGTTAATGTAAGACTGTATGGTTTTCTTCTTTTCTTCATCCGTTGACAAAGCTGAGGGTCTGGTGTAATTAATTTGTTCATTTTTAAGCCAGATGGGTCCTTCCCACCACATTCTTTTCTGTAGTAGCTCTGCCACGCATGAACCTCTTGACGCAACATCTGCTGGATTGTACGATGACTGCACATGAAACCATTGAGTGTTACTTGTATGATCCAGTATTTCCACCACGCGATTAGCGACAAACGGCTTCCATCGATTTGGTTCTCCAAGAAGCCAAGCCAAAACAATTGTGGAATCAGTCCACGCAAAAACATTGTTTGTAGTGATTCTCATAGCTTGGCTCACTTTGTATAATAATTTCGCTAATAGTACAGCTCCACTCAGCTCGAGTCGCGGTAGTGATATGGTTTTAACCGGCGCTACCTTTGTTCTAGCTGCAACCAGATGTGTTTTTATCTTTCCATCTTTCGTCTGAACACGACAGTATACTACCGCTGCGTAAGCTTTTATAGAGGCATCGCAAAATCCGTGTAATGTCACTAGATCCTTTTCGTAACTGAATGTACTTAGCCATCGTTTAATTTTTATTTGCTTGATATTTTCTAGATCTCCTCTTATACACCTCCATTCATCTCTTAGATCTTTTGAGATCTCTTGATCCCATCCAACACCTTCCAACCATAGTTTTTGTACTAGAATTTTTGCGGTAATGATGACAGGTGCTATCCACCCTAGTGGATCAAATAATCGGTGTAGGTCTGAGAGTATTGATCTTTTTGTGATGACTGATGAAATGGGTTCCAACAACAGTTGATAGTTGAATTCATCTTCTCTCAGATTCCACGTCAGACCGAGAGCTTTGATGGTACCGTCAAGTTTCATGTCTAAGTTAACTTTCGTAGTGACTTTGTTAACGTCGATAGTTTTGAGGAACTCTGTGTCGTTGGACGCCCATTTTTGAAGTTCAAAGCCTCCTCGTTGTAGAATGGCTATTATTTGTTTACTGATGTGTACTGCCTTTTCTGTCGTATCGCTGCCCGAAGCCAAATCGTCAACATAATAGTCTTCGCGAATAATTTTAGATGCCTCAGGATACCCTTTGCCCTCATCATCTGCTAGTTTAATTAATGTTTTAATAGCCAGGTAAGGCGCTGAGGCTGTACTGAATGTAACAGTCTTCAATCTATAGTCCTTGACATCTGCAGCATTGCTATCGAGATTATCTTTACGGGGTCCGCGCCATAGCACTCTGTGATAATCTGAGTCTTTCTTATCTAATAGAACCATTCTATACATTTTCATGACGTCACTAACAAAGCATATTCTGTGCATGCGCCATCTCATTATTATGCTTCGCATATCTTCCTGTAGTACTGGTCCGGTCAATAGTTCATCGTTGAGGGATGTACCATTGCTGCCCTTACATGAAGCATCGAATACCACTCTAACTTTAGTGGTTTCCTTATCAGTCCGAATGACGCCGTGATGTGGAAGGTATACGGAACGGTTGTCTAGTTCATCTTTTGGCACTTCCTCCATGTGTCCCATTTCTAAATATTCTTCTAATACTCTGTGGTATTCATCTCTTAACTCGGGTGTATTCTTTATTCTTTTTTCTTGATGAATAAGACGTTTCATAGCAATTTCTCTTGTGTTCCCGTCTGGTGTCACAGGGTACTCGGTACGAAATGGAAGTTTCACTACATACCTGCCGGTTATCTCTTTTATAATTTTTTTCATAGTGTTCATCGCATTGCTCTTCTTCTTTTGTGTATTTTCTTTTTGTGTCTGGTTCTATCTCCCAAAGTGTTTTCAAAAAGTCTTCTGCTATGATCTGATGATGCATAACAAGAACTGACTCTGGTTGTTGTACGTCACATTCTACTTGGCCGAACAGAATCCATCCCAGGTTTGTTTTATGAGCGCATGGAGACCCTGGTGGACCCTTGATCAACTCGGTTTGCACTATTTGTGCATACACATCGACACCCAGGAGTAGGTCAATAGAGCCTGGCGTACAGCAGCTTGGATCAGCTAGTATTAACCCGTTTAGATGAGGCCAATTGTTTGTGTTAATTGCACGGGATGGTAATTTAGTAGTCAGCTGCTTAGACATAACATATGTTCTTACTTCCAGGCTGAAAGTTTCACATCTTGACTCAATTTTAATCTGAACTACTTGTTTGATATCTTCTTTCGTAGATCCCACACCGATGACTGTACCTCTGACAGGATAACGTTTGGCCTTGAGTTGCTGTACTGCTCGTTCGCTGATAAAACTTGCTTGTGATCCTTGATCAATTAAAGCTCTCAATGTAGTCGTATAATTATCTTCACTTCGTACTTGAACGATTGCTGTTGCTAGTAGTGCTGTGCTATGTTTTGTAGAAATGTGTGATGCCATCATTGTAATGTCTTCGTATTCCATTTCCTCCACATTTGTATGTGCTGCTACCTCGGATTGTTGTGTTTGTGTTTTCTCAATTTTGCTTGTTGTCTCTGACTTGCTTTTGTTGTTGTCTTTATTTTCGTGAAGAAGGGAATGATGGCGTTTTTTGCATAATTGACAGCATATTGGATTGCGGCATTGCCTTACCGAGTGTCCAGGAGCAAGGCAATTGAAACATAGATTTTTTGTTTTAATAAATTCATTTCGTTGAACTATTGGTTGTTTACTAAATTCCTTGCAATGACTAAGAGTGTGATTATCACTACACATTTGACATATTTTCTTGCAGTCAACGTTGGTAGTAATGTGAAATGATTTCTCTCGCAGATGACCCACACTAGACTTCTGCTTTGTTGGTTCTGTGAGTTCCAACGTTCGGAAGCGGCTTTCCAAAAATTTACGAAACAGCTCTAATGAGGGAAGGCTATCTGTATTCTCATAAACACTACTCACATATTCTTCCCAGTCCTTATGTGTTTCAGAGTCCAGTTTTTGTACTATTACAAAGATTATTATAGGATCCCAGTTTTCCGTATTCACATTCATGTTATTGAGGTCATATAAACATTGAAATGTCGTATCCAATAATCCCTTGATTGAAATAGAGTTGTTAACAGTAAGCTTCTTTTGTGAAAAGAATCGCCTCATTACGGCATTAATATTAATACGTTTGTTACCGTACCTTTCTTTCAATATGTTCCACGCCTGAAGGTAATTGCATTCCGCCACCTTTATATGCTTTAAAAACATTGCAGCTTCTCCTATAAGGCTTGTCTTCAAATAATGCAGTTTTTGCACATTATTCAAGCCTTTATTATTATGCACAAGTGTTGTAAATAAATCGTGAAACGATAACCACTCATCATATTGTCCACTATAGGTAGGTAACTGTATTTTCGGTAATACAACGCATTTTTGTTGTTGTTGAGGCTCACTAGATGCAGGCAACGAACTACATGCAACTTCTGGCGAAGGTAATAAATCCATCAAATCAGTTTTCAAAGTAATAAATAGCTCTTCATGTTCGTAGAATTTATCTTGTACAAAAAAGGGTACTTTTTCTCTCGCTTCCTTCGACGTGTTACGAATTATTTGATCATAAGCTATTTTATACTCATTCCAATATGTTTCTATACATTTTAACCTTGCTTCGATGTAACTTCGTGTTAATCTAGCTTTTGGGCACTTTTTCAGGTTAACATGAGTCTTCCGTATGTGTTCAGCTGTGTTTTCTATAACATTCAATGTTTTTTGCACGTCTATGGGCGTAATATTCACCGAAGTTTGCTCTTCTGTTGGCATTGTAAACACGGGAATATTCACTCGTACAAAGTATTGAAAATTATTTCTATTAAACCTCAAAGAATTTGCGTAAACAACTAGCACTCTCGACCGGCTTATCTATTTCTTTTGTTCTCGGACGGCCACCCGTCGACACCCGACTCAGGTAGCTGTTACTGGTATCCGGCTCGAAGGACCATTTGTTGTAGTGATTAAGGTCGAGTATTGCTTGCTTGGGGAACTTGTCAATAAAATGCGTGTGGTTCGTGCAAAAATATATTGGACACTGACTTACAGCGGCACATTAACAAACATACTTAGCTACGTGAGTATACCTACGCATAAACATTGTTTGTGAAATTATGAACTGAACAAGATGCAAATGAGATTTATGATAAAGTAGAGGATATATACATAATTTACAAAAGTTTATTAAAAACAACACTCAACAAGATACTTGTTGCGAAGGGTTCAGTTCAACAAACCGATCAAAGTCCTAGAACTTCTAAGCCTACTAATGCTTTCGTACAGTTGCCTAAGATAGCCATACCGATTTTTTCGGGTAAATACGGAGAATGGACAACGTTCCATGATCTTTTTATATCATTAGTTCACAAAAATGAGTCTTTGGACAACGTACAAAAGCTGCATTATTTAAAGAGTCATCTCTCTGGTGAAGCAGAACAATTGATCCGTCACACTCCTATTACTGACTCTAATTATATGCAGTGTTGGACTCAACTAGAGAAAGGTTATAGCAATAAGAAATACATAACGAACTGCATTCTAAGAAGGTTGTTTGGTCAAAGGCGTATGTTTGTAGAATCAGCAACATCATTAAAAGAGCTTCTTGACACCACAACCGATTGTTTAAATGCTCTCACAAATTTAGGCATCAATGTGACTACATGGGATGTTATTATCATACACATAGTTACTTTTAAGTTAGATAGCGAAACACGAAAACAATGGGAGCTCAGTGTTTGCAACGATTCCAATAATGACTTGCCGAGCTACAATCAATTTAAAGTTTTTATCGAAAATCGTTTTCGCGCTCTAGAATGCCTAGAGCCAAGTTCAAAAAAGGGTACAGTTCATCAGGTCAGTAACATAAGTTCAAATGCTCATAGTTCAAAGGCAATGATGGCAACTAGTTCAATACAGGTAAGATGTGAATTCTGCGCAGACAAACACAAACTTTGTTTCTGCGAAGGATTCGTTAAAGAACCTATAGAGATTAGGCGTAAGTTTGTGTTACAAAACAACATCTGCTTCAACTGTTTAGGTGGCAATTGTAAAAAATCAACCTCTTGCAGACTTTGCCAAAAGCGACATCATTCTCTCTTACATCTTGACCAAGATCCAGAGAATAATAGACAAGCATCAGCAAACCGAACTATCAGTAGCACTAGTTCAACAACTGAGTCTAAGCCGATAGTTTCATGCTTGTCTACAGGTAAGGTTCTTAAACCTAGATAGGTTTTACTAGCTACAGCGCTAATAAAGGCCGAGTCAGGGTTAGGTGAGTGTCAAACAGTTCGCGCCTTATTAGATCAAGGTTCGCAAGCGTGCTTCATTACAGAAGCCACAGTTCAAGCCCTCAGACTAAAAAAGATACCAATTCGAGGTTTCGTGTGTTCGTGTGTAGACAAAAAATCCAAATAAATCTACCAGGGGTTTAAACATAGGATCAAGTGGAGGAAAATCTTTGAAATGAATCCCCTGCGGGATTAAAATGGAATTGAAATCCAATAAGATCCCCCAGGGGATCAGTGTGGACAAAATTTCACATGGATCCCCCAGGTGATCTAAGGGGATGGAGTCGAAAAGTGCATACAGCGTAAAAGCAATATGAATATTTTGGGAATTTTTGTGTATAAGAACTTCCAAATTAACTTCACTGGGAATCAAAATGTATAAAAATTCCAAAAAGATCCCGTAGGGGATTGGTGTAGATAAAAAATCCAAATAAATCCCCTAGGGGTTTAGCAGCAGGGGATCCAAGTGGACGAAAATCTTTCAAATGAATCCACTGGGGTCAAAATGGAATTGAAATCTGATAAGATCCCCCAGGGGATCAGTGTGGACGATAATTCCACACATCCCCCAGGGAGTCCAAGTGGACGGAGCCGATAAATCGATCTAGCTAGGATTCATTTCTAGAAAATTTACCAAAACAAAATACCGAGCAAATCATGATTATCTAAAGTTACATTACATAAAATATTGTTGCAATTATTTTAAATAAAAGAAATATTCTGTGACATTATATTTTATTCTTCATAATCAACATGATACAGATGTTTATGGCTTCGTATTCAAATATCATTCTATTATAATAAAAATATTAACAAATTATCTTACATTCACTTGAAAATGTACATTTGTAATAGACCTTACAAAATATCCTAGAGCCCAACGAGTTGATACCGCGGCGTCGTCTGA
Organism: Diaphora mendica; assembly: GCA_949125395.1. Classification (NCBI taxonomy): domain Eukaryota; kingdom Metazoa; phylum Arthropoda; class Insecta; order Lepidoptera; family Erebidae; genus Diaphora; species Diaphora mendica. The sequence goes on from OX421330.1 coordinate 15,729,073, forward strand.
CATCACATCGGCACCACAGTCGCGGCGGGCGGTATCAACTCCTCACCGAGTAACACTTACTAATAAACGCTCTATTGCTCCTACGTTAAGGCATTAAAATATAGTTTTATGACGCGACACTTTCTATGACGACGTGAAGAGCTTCGATTGATGCCCGATACTAAGAATTAAATCGTTACATTTGCTGTACCCGTATTTATTTTTATGCACTCGTCTGAATCTATAAGTCGTTAGCTTGAAGAGTTTTTAAAACCAGCGTTTACTACACGGTGGGTGTAGTTAGTCATCCGTAGCGTGCTATTTGTGAGTTTAAATAAACGGGAATATTTTGCTCAACATAATAATAAAGGGAGGTATCGCCGTATTTAACGATTTAACTCTTCGGTAGACATCTGTCACTTTTTAGGTTAGTAGCGATGATTATTATTATGTATTAAATTGAAATCTGTTTATTAGAAGCACCCGATTGTATACAATCACCGCCTCTATCAATTAATTTTCCTTCTGTAGAAGATAAACGTACACCTAAAATCAGAGGATCATATTTTTCGCGTCCCGTGGAACCCTACAAAATTTTCGCTTTCGACGGGCGGGGTGTCACGTGTAGATCGTAGAGGGCGCTCGCGTCGGCGCGACGAGATTCGAAGCGGCGCCGGTCGGTCGCGTGAAAAGGTGAGAGAGGTGAGGTTGGCGCGGGCTGTGCAGGCGGCTAGTAGATGTCGGGGCAGGCGGCCCAGTCCCGGCGGCGCTTGCAGTCCCAGTAGCGCTGGTTGTACACGTGGCGCAGCTGCGGCGCGGCGGCGGGCGCGGGCGGGGCGGGGCGGGCGCGGGCGCTAGTAGATGTCGGGGCAGGCGGCCCAGTCCCGGCGGCGCTTGCAGTCCCAGTAGCGCTGGTTGTACACGTGGCGCAGCTGCGGCGCGGCGGCGGGCGCGGGCGGGGCGGGCGCGGGCGCTAGTAGATGTCGGGGCAGGCGGCCCAGTCCCGGCGGCGCTTGCAGTCCCAGTAGCGCTGGTTGTACACGTGGCGCAGCTGCGGCGCGGCGGCGGGCGCGGGCGGGGCGGGCGCGGGCGCTAGTAGATGTCGGGGCAGGCGGCCCAGTCCCGGCGGCGCTTGCAGTCCCAGTAGCGCTGGTTGTACACGTGGCGCAGCTGCGGCGCGGCGGCGGGCGCGGGCGGGGCGGGGCGGGCGCGGGCGCTAGTAGATGTCGGGGCAGGCGGCCCAGTCCCGGCGGCGCTTGCAGTCCCAGTAGCGCTGGTTGTACACGTGGCGCAGCTGCGGCGCGGCGGCGGGCGCGGGCGGGGCGGGGCGGGCGCGGGCGCTAGTAGATGTCGGGGCAGGCGGCCCAGTCCCGGCGGCGCTTGCAGTCCCAGTAGCGCTGGTTGTACACGTGGCGCAGCTGCGGCGCGGCGGCGGGCGCGGGCGGGGCGGGGCGGGCGCGGGCGCTAGTAGATGTCGGGGCAGGCGGCCCAGTCCCGGCGGCGCTTGCAGTCCCAGTAGCGCTGGTTGTACACGTGGCGCAGCTGCGGCGCGGCGGCGGGCGCGGGCGCTAGTAGATGTCGGGGCAGGCGGCCCAGTCCCGGCGGCGCTTGCAGTCCCAGTAGCGCTGGTTGTACACGTGGCGCAGCTGCGGCGCGGCGGCGGGCGCGGGCGGGGCGGGGCGGGCGCGGGCGCTAGTAGATGTCGGGGCAGGCGGCCCAGTCCCGGCGGCGCTTGCAGTCCCAGTAGCGCTGGTTGTACACGTGGCGCAGCTGCGGCGCGGCGGCGGGCGCGGGCGGGGCGGGCGCGGGCGCTAGTAGATGTCGGGGCAGGCGGCCCAGTCCCGGCGGCGCTTGCAGTCCCAGTAGCGCTGGTTGTACACGTGGCGCAGCTGCGGCGCGGCGGCGGGCGCGGGCGGGGCGGGGCGGGCGCGGGCGCTAGTAGATGTCGGGGCAGGCGGCCCAGTCCCGGCGGCGCTTGCATTCCCAGTAGCGCTGGTTGTACACGTGGCGCAGCTGCGGCGCGGCGGCGGGCGCGGGCGGGGCGGGCGCGGGCGCTAGTAGATGTCGGGGCAGGCGGCCCAGTCCCGGCGGCGCTTGCAGTCCCAGTAGCGCTGGTTGTACACGTGGCGCAGCTGCGGCGCGGCGGCGGGCGCGGGCGGGGCGGGCGCGGGCGCTAGTAGATGTCGGGGCAGGCGGCCCAGTCCCGGCGGCGCTTGCAGTCCCAGTAGCGCTGGTTGTACACGTGGCGCAGCTGCGGCGCGGCGGCGGGCGCGGGCGGGGCGGGCGGGGCGGTCGCGGGCGCTAGTAGATGTCGGGGCAGGCGGCCCAGTCCCGGCGGCGCTTGCAGTCCCAGTAGCGCTGGTTGTACACGTGGCGCAGCTGCGGCGCGGCGGCGGGCGCGGGCGGGGCGGGCGCGGGCGCTAGTAGATGTCGGGGCAGGCGGCCCAGTCCCGGCGGCGCTTGCAGTCCCAGTAGCGCTGGTTGTACACGTGGCGCAGCTGCGGCGCGGCGGCGGGCGCGGGCGGGGCGGGCGCGGGCGCTAGTAGATGTCGGGGCAGGCGGCCCAGTCCCGGCGGCGCTTGCAGTCCCAGTAGCGCTGGTTGTACACGTGGCGCAGCTGCGGCGCGGCGGCGGGCGCGGGCGGGGCGGGCGCGGGCGCTAGTAGATGTCGGGGCAGGCGGCCCAGTCCCGGCGGCGCTTGCAGTCCCAGTAGCGCTGGTTGTACACGTGGCGCAGCTGCGGCGCGGCGGCGGGCGCGGGCGGGGCGGGCGGGGCGGTCGCGGGCGCTAGTAGATGTCGGGGCAGGCGGCCCAGTCCCGGCGGCGCTTGCAGTCCCAGTAGCGCTGGTTGTACACGTGGCGCAGCTGCGGCGCGGCGGCGGGCGCGGGCGGGGCGGGCGCGGGCGCTAGTAGATGTCGGGGCAGGCGGCCCAGTCCCGGCGGCGCTTGCAGTCCCAGTAGCGCTGGTTGTACACGTGGCGCAGCTGCGGCGCGGCGGCGGGCGCGGGCGGGGCGGGCGCGGGCGCTAGTAGATGTCGGAGCAGGCGGCCCAGTCCCGGCGGCGCTTGCAGTCCCAGTAGCGCTGGTTGTACACGTGGCGCAGCTGCGGCGCGGCGGCGGGCGCGGGCGGGGCGGGCGGGGCGGTCGCGGGCGCTAGTAGATGTCGGGGCAGGCGGCCCAGTCCCGGCGGCGCTTGCAGTCCCAGTAGCGCTGGTTGTACACGTGGCGCAGCTGCGGCGCGGCGGCGGGCGCGGGCGGGGCGGGGCGGGCGCGGGCGCTAGTAGATGTCGGGGCAGGCGGCCCAGTCCCGGCGGCGCTTGCAGTCCCAGTAGCGCTGGTTGTACACGTGGCGCAGCTGCGGCGCGGCGGCGGGCGCGGGCGGGGCGGGCGCGGGCGCTAGTAGATGTCGGGGCAGGCGGCCCAGTCCCGGCGGCGCTTGCAGTCCCAGTAGCGCTGGTTGTACACGTGGCGCAGCTGCGGCGCGGCGGCGGGCGCGGGCGGGGCGGGCGCGGGCGCTAGTAGATGTCGGGGCAGGCGGCCCAGTCCCGGCGGCGCTTGCAGTCCCAGTAGCGCTGGTTGTACACGTGGCGCAGCTGCGGCGCGGCGGCGGGCGCGGGCGCGGGCAGGGCGGCGGCGCGCGTGAACCACAGCGGGCGCGGCGCGGGCGGGGCCGGAGCGCCGCCCGCCGCCGCCGCCTCGGCCGCCGCCTCCAGCTGGCGCCGCGCGCCGCGCTGCTTCTCCTCCAGCCGCAGCTTCTCCGCGTTGGCCTCGTCCCACAGCCCCTCCTCCATGAGGCGCTGGTCGGGCCGCCGCCGCGAGTCCGTGGGCGCCACGCCCTCCTCCATCTCGTTCAGCTGCGCCGCCATCAGCGTGAAGTTGTACCACCTGCGTGAGCGACCGACGTATAAATAAACCCTAACGACCACGGGAAGCCGAAGATGGGGAAGGAAATACTCACTTGTCGGAGTCGGGCGGGGCGGCGACTCGCTCCCAGGCGAGGGTGAACTTGCCGGTCTTGCACACGGTGTTGTCGGGCGAGGCGCTCGTGACGGGCGCCACCTCCACGCGACTGTCCCAGTAGCCTTGCAGCACGTAGCGCGGCTGTCGAAGAACGAATACCGGTTGATTGCAAATACAACTGTCTGTGTTATCAGTTAAAACGGCTGCGTCCACTTGGATCCCCTGCTTAGATCCCCTCATTCATTTGGAATTTTCGTCCACATTAATTATTAAGTAAGATGTCACCATACCTGTCACCTGGCAAAATTATACAATGTCTATAAAGACTGTCCATATAAATCTACCAGGGGATCATACTTGATAAGAGGATCGATGTAGACAAAAAATCGAAATAACACCCCCAGGAATTTAAGCAAGGGGATCCAAGTGGACGAAAACCTTCCCAATAAATCCCCCGGGGGATCAAAATGGAATTTAAACCCAAAAAGATCCCCTAGGCCCTAGGAGATCAGTGTGGACGAAAATTCCACGTGGGTCCCCCAGGGGATCCAAGTGGACGGAGTCGTTAAAACCTAGATGGGTAGTGTGTAGCGGCTACTCAAACGGTTAAACAAATTACATATTATTATGAATCTGATATTAGTGCAATGTGCGACGTAGTTGTGACGTATTTTACTATGATAGTTATGACAAATTATAATTATCTATATAAGACCATGGGTTATTTTCTTGTTGAAGCATAACACAATTTGATTCATCTAAAACAGAGTTTTATTTATTAAATACAGATAAGTTTTACACAACAAATATCACTGAAATAATTAGGTAGGTACTAACCTAAAACAGAGAATCGACAATTAAATGTTCATGCTTTACTATTCTTATTATACAAACTTAAATCGTCATTTGCACTTTTAAATTGAACCAAATTCACAATCACAACTGAGTTTTAAAGAAGTTATAAAAAATTATTTGTAAATTAAATATCTGTTTCTCTTTGATTGGAACAAAGAAAAAAACAATACATTTTACATTCTTCCCACTGGTGGCTTCCTCTTGTGGCTGAACTGTTAGGTACATACTCAAATGTCAATGTCTACGTCAACACAAAGCTTACATCTATTTATCTTCTATATATATATAAATGAATCACCGAAATGTATGTACGCGCATAACTTCCGATCGGCTGCACCAAATTAAATAATTCTTTTGTTCTGTTGTGTCTTGTGTTCCTTATTACAGTAGGTGGCCAAATTATTAGGGACAGTGCTCGTATTTATGTAATTTTTAATTTAATGTGTTTGAATAAATAATGTCATTTTTAAAGGGTTATTTTATCTGATATCGCTAATGGTATCATTGTTATAGTTTTTTCAAGTGGCAAAACAGGATACGTGCACTTGTAAGACATTTTGTTTTCATGATTGTCCAATGTTAAAAAGCGCGGATTTGCAGTATTGTCTAGAATAGTCTAGATATTATTTTTTTAATTAGTTTTTACCGACTTGTATGTCAAGATAATCAAAAGGTAAGTTCTTGTGTGTGCTTCGTTTAACAATACTTTTGCTATTTTTTTTCTATGAATTTATATTTTATCAAGGGTCTCGCGAGATCATCTCAAATTTTCTACTTTTAGTGATGGGTAGATCTTCGGACAGATCTCCAAGAAAATGTAGAGAGATACAAACATTGTTACTGCATTTCACACATTGCCAGAGAGATACAGCAACTATTGCTGGGGTTTCAAAGTCTATCATCAATCGAATAAAATAAAAATTGACATTAAAAAGCCCCTTGAGGCAAATCGTGCTGGAAAATGTGTCAGGAAAAGGATCACCACATCTCGTCCTGATAGAAAAATCTGGAACATCTGCCTTTAAAATCATAAAACGAGCGTTGCTCGTATGACAGCGATGATCAACAACGATGGTGTAAAGAAATCGGAGAGGACGATGCGGAAGCGGTTGGTTGAAGAGGATCTGATGGGACGACGGCCTTGCCAAACACCACGCCTAACCGACATTATGAAAAGAAACGACTCGAAAGGGCTAGACAACATCGAAATATGACTATTACAGGCTGGAGTCGAGTAATTATAACTTTCTTTTATTAATGCTATTGGTTAATAACGATTTTACCATCATTCTATTAATTGACAGGTGTGCTTCTCCAACGAATCAACCTTTTAACTTTTGGTTGACAAAACCTTTTGTAAGGCGACGCCCTGGAGAACGATTCCACGCTGATCGCCTTATGGAGAGGGTTAAACACCCGATTACTATCATGGTGTGATCTGCCATCTCAGCTAAAGGAATGGGGCGCCTATAAATCGTAGCAGGGACAATGAAACAAGACCAATACAGGCGAGTACTAGAAACCCAGTTACGCTACACACTACTACTACTAGCACCACAAGCGGCAGTTGATCAAATCTCTTATCAGAGAATGGCATCACCAAACTAAACCCCAGGAATATGCCAAAACATGTATTGAGAGCATACCCCGACGTATAGAAGCTCTTATTGCAGTAAAGGGTGGCATCACAAAATTTTTAAATTTATCCAATAATTTTCACTAATATTTATATTAGTCCTACAAAGAATATAAAAAGTATGTACAATGTTTTTACACTTTTCGTGATCCCAATAGACTACAGATAGAAATTAAAAAAACATAAAAGGTCTACAACTAAGTACTTGTTACAAAAATCTAATTAAATTAGAAAATACAAAAATCCCAATACTGTCCCTAATAATTTGACCACCTATGGTATTAGGACAAGGTTTGTGTACAAGAAAAATTAAAAGATAACTGGAAAAGTCTTTTTTTTTTGTCCGCGACTGTATACTGCCTGTGGGAAGCTGTGACAGATATGTAAATATGGCGGTAGGAAGTTAGGGTTAGCTAGTTTTTTAGGGTGCCGTGCCAAGCAAAAAACGGAACCCTTATAGATTCGTCATGTCTGTCAGCCACTTTATTCCGAAACTATAAGACCTTTAATGTTGAAACTTGGTAGGTAGATATATTCTGTGAACCGCATTAAGATTTTCACACAAAAATAGAAAAAAAAACAATTAATTTTGGGGGTCCCCATACTTAGAACTGAAACTCAAAAAAAATTTTTTCATCCAACCCATACGTGTGGGGTATCTATAGATAGGTCTTCAAAAATTATATTGAGGTTTCTAACATTATTTTTTTCTAAACTGAATATTTTGCACGAGAGACACTTCCAAAGTGGTAAAATGTGTCCCCCCCCTCTAACTTCTAAAATAGGAGAATGATAAATCTAAAAAAAATATATGACGTACATTACCATGCAAACTTCCAACGAAAATTGGTTTGAACGAAATCTAGTAAGTAGTTTTTTTTAATACGTCATAAATCGTGAACTGCAATTTACCTTTCATTCAATCAACACAAATGTAAAAATATAAAATAAAAATTATATTATGTTACTTGCTGCTGCGGAACCCTTCATGGGCGAGTCCGACTCGCACTTGGCCGCTTTTTTATTTACTAATAGAATGTCGTTTGCATTTTAAGATTATCTGGACTTTAAAAGAGACGACGATCCCAGAGTTTGTTTCGCACTTTCTTCTCAGGGCTAGTTCAGTTAGGTAAGGCCGAATACATCTCAAAGGAGTTTAACTTGCAAAAGTGTTTGTGAAACCTAATTGCAGAATAAATGATTTCATTTAATTCCTTTTAAATCTATGCGCCATTATGCACCCTTAATGGCGCATAGATTTAAAAGGAATCAGTGACTACGGAACTATGGCCTGACACGCACGTAGGCGATTTTTTTTTAATGATAATTAGTAGGATCCTTTGAATAATACCTTGAGGGAAAACAATTTTGCTGCATCACTGTACAAGACAGTCATAAGTTAGAACAAGGGACCCTATAAGTCCTCGTGCTTCACCCAGGTTAAGATCTTAGGTGAAGCACTGGTCTATTCCCATTGAGATCGAGGCTTACTCACGGTAAATTAATTTAACGATCAAACAGCGTTAGTTAAGGTTATTATACATATATTATTTACTGACCACGCCCTGCGGATCCTTGATGACCCCGGTGACCTTCCTCTGCGTGTCCTTGCTGAAGTATCCGTAAGGCACATACTTGAGATGCGCCACGTAGCCGGTGGCCGGGCCCGCCTCGCCCACGATGTCCATGTCACCGTGGTTGTCCACCCACAGCTTGCCCACTATTATGTTGTGGACTGTCGTTGTCACCTACACAAATACAAACATCCAATACTACATAACCACATAAGTAACGACCATTGCGTCAGTCATTATTCTATTTAGTAAGGAAAGGTCCGCAATGCACAAATTTGAGCAGAAACCAAAGTTGGCATGACATACATGTCATATGATGGAAAATAAGTACTGTACTGGGTGAGATTTTGCCTTAACTACATATTAATACATAAAAATAATTCCTTATACCCAACCTCAATATATATGCCACACGCATATTTTGAAATAGGTACTGAATGTATGTATAGTATTGACTTTTGTTGAATGTATTGACATGCAATAAAAGTCTATAACAATTTAAAATTATACTGGTACTTGAAATAAAACAAGACATACGAAGCGGTCCCTTTCGACTGTTTCTAGTATAATATAAAATTGAGAGAATAGAAAGTGATACCTTTCTATAGCGATAGGAGTTACCCCTGGAGAAGAAGACGAAGGAGTCGGCCTCGGGTACGACGGTGATGAACTGTCCTCGGAAGCGGCTGGTGAGCGTGACGTTCTGCGAGCACTGCCAGCCCGAGGCGCCCTCGCAGTGCACGGCCGAGGAGGGCGGCTGGTGCGACACCTACGTACTCACCTGTCACGATTACCCGCTTACCCGATACCGCTACCGCTACTTGTGCCTACCAATATCCTAACTCATTAGCCACTCCTGGGAAACATTTACTACTTCATTTTATTCGTTTATGGTATTTATTTGTTGAATGGAACTGCTAATTCAACAAACAAAAATTAAAAAAGAAACGATTTTAAGAACTGGACCAAATTTCAAATACACACATCAAAAGTGTCTAGTGATCAACATATGTGTCTAGGGATCAACATATATTTTTGCAATAACTTTTCTCCTGATTGATATTAATTAAAATTTTCTTTAAGGATTCATCAAATAAAGTGTTTTCGTTTGTCACAGTAACGATAAACCAAGTCACCTTTGCATTAATAAAGAAATTTGCCATTTTCCTAATAAAAGGATTTTTGACATTTGAACCACTAACATTAAAGTTCAAAAAAAAGGCTGAAATAACAGTTTTCTTTAAAATTTTATTAGGTAACTTAAACAATTAATAATCCGTGTTTCTACCGCGAACACTAACACAAGAACATCGGTTTGGCATACTCAAAATGAGTTCATCCAAATCACGCTGTGGAATGGCCGCCCATGTTCGTTGCAACAACAAAAAAAGGTCTTCTTGCGACTGGATACCCTCCATATTCGGCAGAGCTCTTCTCAGTAGCATATCCCATGCATGCTCAATCGGGTTCAAGTCTGGCGACTGAGCAGGCCAGGGCCAAAGCCACATCTCAATCTCAAGAAATCCGCATAAAAATGCTTGATCCCTAGACACTTTTGATGTGTGTAACTTCTCTTCCTTTTTTGAAGGTCGGTTAAAAGCAAACTTGGGAGAGTTTATGCAATACCTATTAACATTGTGGTATGTCATATTCTGTATACTTGAAAAATTTGAGATAATTCAATTTCAAGAAATTGTATGAAAACACGACAAACAATTATCAGGGTCCCCTAAAGTCATTAACCGATCCCCGTAATATCTTGAAATCACAATTTAAATATTTATTTATACAACTTTATTGCACACCACTAAAGTACAAAATTTGTACAGACAGAGTTTAATATATGATACACAAAAATACACTGTTAAGATCTAAATATTTCCGCTCAGAGTGGCACAGAGTTAAAGATACCTTTTTTAACAGACCAAATGAAAGCAAACTTGTGTACCTACCTATTTAATAGGGCTTATAGACAATGCATCATGTATAATAATTACACTTAAAGATATGTTCAGATGATTAAAGTTTATAAGTATCATAATTAGATGTACATTGTCTACAAGTTGTATTAGGGTACATGACAAAAATATTCAGAACAATTTCAAACTATTAATGTAACATTAATTATTTGTAACAGTAAATAACGAGACAAAATCAGATTCCTCAGAAAACTATCTAACTTTGATCCCATGTACCCTAATGTATTGAAATGTACGTCCACATCACCCTGCCTCTGCTTACACAACCGCTATCTCTATGACCTACCTATAAATGTAGGAGCTTTTGCTGTCCTTGTTGTTACCTAAAAACCTGCCAATACACCTTATTGCTAAACCACCACCTTCAAAGCCTTCTGTATCTCCTTTTAAGCATTGACAATTAACTTCAATCTTTAATTACTTTTATTTAGTATTACTTATTTACAGGTTTTATTTCTGAGTTTAAAAATATATTTAATTTCTTGCGAGATCCTTTTTAAAACTATATTACATATATTTGAAGTTATATAAATTTTAGCAACAATCTACATAATTATTTTTACTAGGAAAAATACTAATAATTTTAAATATCCTGTCTTATAAGTCTTATCTGTAAGTGTTGTTGCCAAAAAGAGATTTAGAAGAAAAAAGGTAAAAACTCGCTGGGCATAGATTAAGATAGAAGTCAATATTTTCTGTTCCCCATACCTTCCTCCACGTGTATTTGTTCCCGGAGCTAGGGAACATCGCTGAGGCGCCCCCTAGTGGTATGACCTGGAGGTATTTGCCCCGGAATTTAGTCGTCATGGTAAATTCCTGCCAACACTGCCAACCTGCCTGACCCTCGGTGAACTGAGCTACCATTGGGGGGTGATGAGATACCTATAAATTTCGAATTTACTTTTTATGCCAGTGGCCAAATGTACAACTGGACGTAGAGGTAGTAGTGGTACAGTAAGGTACAGGAAGCTAGTGCTGGGAGGATGGGGGTGGAAGGGAAAGTAGAGGCAGGTTGAGGTGATGTTTAGTCTGTGTGTTAGAGGGACACTCGCAAGTATTTTTATGTTTCTTAAAATGACATGATGTGTAAACTCACTTCCCAACATCTTATTATTGTTACAAGTGCGGTTACGTCTGTCATTGAGTAGGTATTATGAGAGTTTGACCTAAAAAGTTAATTAACAAACAAACGGCATACAAATTAATTAATTAAATCTTCTTAGTGCCAACTTCAGTTAGAAACCGAAGGACATGAAGGTGACCTGATTAGAAAAACTACGTTTTGTATATCAATATGTAAAAACAGTGGCAGAGAATGCCTTAGACATTAAGTCCGCCGATTTATGTATTTGTGCACAAAAAAGACATTATTAACATAATAATATGTATTGCGAATGTATTATTTTAAACCATTGGTGATCATTTGTTTGTTAATACTGAATTTTATACACATGACTCATTTTTATATAAAGTGGAAGCGACAAGTGTAATTCAAATATATATTTAAGTTGTTAATATATAAAAAATTATAGAATCTGTGTCCATAATATGCCTGCATTGTTTTTTAATGGAACAGTCGCGCAAACTAGCAGTCGTATCACCTGCATTGTTGTAACTTAAATATTTTATACTAATTTTTCAATATTCTACTCCTAAACAATGATAATCACAAATATTACTTTAACAATGAAATAACGCGACTTTGAAACATATTATCAAATTTGTTTAAGCAATGATTATTGAGATCATGTACACAAATACACACAGTACACAAATGTAAGGCAAAAAAAAAAAACAACCTAGCATATGAACTCACTTGTTAGTATTTTTCAACTCATTTTTTGATTGACTCATCGAGGCTCACATCACATCAGCCTTTAATAGCCAACGGGTGGATGTAAAACTGAGTCTCCACCGAACAAAAGTTGCCAACTTTTGTGTCAACACGTGTTGGTGACAAGTGTTTAAGTAATTTGTAATGTGATGTGTGTGCAATGCCTTATGTTGGCAACAAAAATTGTCAACAAATGTTGGGAACCGTGTTTCTGTTTTTGGCGGTAAACATCAAAAGAATACGCTTGTTGCAAATATGGTGACGCTTAATTGGAATGTTTTTCAAATTGTTGGCGACTCGGTGTAGACACAATGGAAAAGTTGGTGATTTTCTACAAAGTTGAAAATAGTTGGAAACACTGAAATTGCTGACAATTTCGGTGGATACGCGCCGCGAAATGATAGTCAACTAAAGATTATTAACCTTTCAGTATTTAAATTTTAAGCACAAATGTTGTTTTAATAATGTACACGTTATACCAGCATCATAGATACTATGTATATTTATCGATTCCACCTTATTATGTACACGAGTGTATATGAGGAGGGAAGTAGGTTGTTGGGTAGTGTTAGAAATAAACAGAGTTCACTAACGGTGATGTCCACTTGCCTGCTCGGATATCGACCGCCAGCCGAGGTCCGTCATACGATCGCATTCGAACGTCTCGCCGAGCAACGGATTGAAGGGCTTGTTTGTTCTGTGTTAACATCATAAAAACAATTAACAAAAATACATTTTCAGCCATTTGAAGATCATCAGCTATTTTCTATTGGTTAAGATATACGACTTTTGAAGAGGATCATTGAAATGTGTATTTTTTAAACTCCCACACTAGAATTAAATCCTGTGTCGTAGGAGTATTTACAAACATACATGAAACGGAGACCCAGACTTGGACCACCAATTTCTGGATCACAGTGTTGCCCCATATGGGGATAGGAGTAACAACACATCGGAGCAGTACGTTGCGGCGAGGGAACCACTACGCCATCATTGCAGTCAATATTTATTATGCTACGAATATAGCAAGTTCTACGACTCTAAAACCGTAAAAAGTTGGCAACTTTTGTGTTGTCAACACGTCTTGATGACTTAAGTTTCTGTAAAGCCGAGTCTCCACCGAACAAAAGTGGGAAACTTTTGTGTTGTAAACCTATTTTTGTGTTGTCAAATTTTGGTCGAGACGCGCCTTAATACATTCAAGACGAATTTACAAGTAAATTCTTCAGTAACATTTTATTAATACCGATAGACCATATTGACTGTGGCCTATTAATAAATACAATAGTTTTTAGTTTAGGGCCTGCGTAGACGATGGACAATGGCAGACAACATTTTTTTTTATGGTATAAGGGGCAAACGAGCAGACGTATCACCTGATGGTAAGCGATTACCGCCGCTTATGGACACCCGCAACACCAGAGGCGTCTCAAGTGCGTTGCCGGCCTTTTGTGGATGGGGGAGGGGTTGGGGAATAGGCCTCCGGTATCCTCACTCACTCAGTGAAACACAGCCCATGCGCTGTTTCACACCGGCCCGCCGGCCCATTCATGCCGAAGCGTGGCTTTCCCACGGTAAAAATGTCTCACGTGTCGCCTAATAAGAATGATAATAAAAAAATTGTGCCTCGTCTGAAATGAAATGAAATGAAATGAAATGAAATGAAATCATTTATTCTGCAATTAGGTTACATGAACACTTTTGCAAGTTAAACTTTTTTTGAGCAGATGAGTTCGGCCTTTCCTAACTGGACTAGCCCTGAGAAGAAAGGACGAAACAAACTCAGGGATCACCGTCTCTTTTAAAGTCCAGACAATATGCAAAAGACATTATTTCAATAAAATAAATGCGATAATTACAATTTGAGTCACAATTACAATAATCAGTAAAGATAATAATTTTAAAAAAAATGACAACAATAGCAATAATTTAAAATGAATTTGTTTCAAACTATAAATTATCGTCACATCAAAATAAATTTAAACATTAAAAATAAACAGCATGTGCAGAATGGGCAGCTCAATCCCAGGCGGTTTTATCATCAAGATATTCTGCTATGGTGTAATACCCCTTTGCGGATAACTTAGATTTTATGGTATTCTTAAATTTCTTTAATGGCAAATTCCTAATATCAATAGGGAGTTTATTGTAAAAGCGTATACATTGACCCATGAACGAGTTGCCTACTCTGTGGAGACGAGTGACGTGAACACTAAGATTATGTTTGTTTCTGGTATTTACCGAATGAACATCACTGATTTTAGTAAACTTTGATATATTTTTTTGAACATAAACTAAATTTTCGTATATATATTGTGAAGATACAGTCAGAATATTTATCTCTTTAAATTTGGAACGAAGAGAAACTCGAGGGCCTAATTTATAAATGGCTCGTACGGCGCGTTTTTGTAAAACAAATATGGCATTAATATCTGCACAGTTACCCCAGAGTAAGATACCGTAACTCATTATGCTATGAAAGTAACTGAAGTAAACTATTCTAGCTGTATCAACATCAGTTAAATGTCGAATCTTTTTTACAGCAAAAGCCGCTGAGCTTAGCCTACCGGATAGTTTTTCTATTTGGGGACCCCATTGTAACTTAGCGTCAATAATAATACCTAAAAATACAGTTGATTCTACAGGATCTAACTCTAGTCCATTCAATCGAACATTGGTTGTAACATGCCTAACGTTTGGTGTAGAGAATTTAATGAATTTAGTTTTCTTCTCATTAAGGAGAAGGTTATTTGTATTAAACCAATGTACCACTTTCAAGAGTGCACTGTTGACTTCAGTAAAACTGTCAAGTTGGCGCCTAACTTTAAAAATTAACGATGTGTCATCCGCGAACAATACAATCTCATGATTGTCACTTACATAATAAGCTAAATCATTTATATATATGAGAAACAGAAATGGCCCTAGAATAGAACCCTGTGGGACGCCCATTGTTACCGGGGATCCCGAAGATGTTTTACCATTAATATCAACTTTTTGAACTCGCTTAGTCAAATACGACGTTAGAATATTTAGAGCATTATTCATTATTCCGTAGTGCTGTAGCTTCCTGATGAGTGTGGGATGATGGACACAATCGAAAGCCTTAGACAAGTCACAGAAAATACCAAACGCATCCTGTGAATCCTCCCAGGCGCCATATATGTGTTTAAGCAATTCCACGCCCGCGTCCGTAGTTGAACGACCTTTAGTAAAACCAAATTGCTTTTGATGAAGCAAGTTGTGCTTAATAAAATGTTGTAACATTTGGTTTAAAATTAATTTTTCAAAAATTTTACTTAATGTTGGAAGAATTTGTCTGCACAGGCCTTTAGAGTAGAAAGCTTCAGACCTGCAAGCCGTGGTTGCGTAGCTGGAGACTGTGAAGGCGGCGACGTAGGCCAGCTGCTGCGCGGGGTCGCTGAACTTGGCGGCCTGGTCCAGGATGCTGGAGTATTCGTAGTCCTCCGTCAGTCGCTGCAGCATCGACAGTGGCTCGCTGAAGTTCACCGGAATCGGGATTTTCGATAATTCTTTACCTATTTAATTAAATAAAAATACAATTACTTTAAAAGGAATAATAATAATAAATAAATATTTCGGACGTCTAACACACAACGCCATCTAGTCCCAAGCTAAGCAGAGCTTGTGTTATGGGTACTAGACAACTGATGTAAATACATAAATACTTTTTTTTGTAAATGCATACATTTTATACATAGAAAACACCCAAAACAAACTCCGAAACAAACGTTTGCAGATCATACAAACATTTGGCCCGACCCGCCCGATTCGAAACAATCGAACCCGAGACCTCAAGCACAGTAGTCGCATACGCTACCACTGCGCCACAGAGGCAGTCAAAGGAAGTAAATAAAGAGTGTATAACATATAATTTTTAAATAACGAATATTCTTTTGAGATAATAGTTTTGTCCGCAGCTACGTTTGTGTAATATCTAACGTGGTCGACCTTCATCAGGCACAATTATTTTTTGCCCATGAAAGATATTCAATTTACCTTTTTCAGGATCATGAGTACGTCGGCGCATAAAATACAAACATATTTTGATTTATATATTGTCGAATACGACAATGTCTTACTGCAACGTGTTAGTAAAACTTCTCCACAAAAAACTAAGTATGGTCAAAATATAACTTATCTGGGGATAAAAATGCAACATAATCTTAAAAACATTGGTGGAATATTATCGAAAAATTTTGACATTGCTTTAAACATTCCATGATAGCACTTTTTTAATATTAAAAATACTAGGAAGTAAATATGTTTGCCTCAGAAAAAATATATTACAAGATGATTGCATGTGAAACAGTCAAAACTACAAATTTCGGTTAACAAAAAGAAACTGAACAAAAATGTTCTAGAATCTATCAATGCTCTTGACTTTGCTTGTCTATGTAAATAATAATAATAATAAATATTTCGGACATCTAACACACAACGCCATCTAGTCCCAAGCTAAGCGGAGCTTGTGTTATGGGTACTAGACAACTGATACAAATACATATATACTTTTTTTTTTTGTAAATACATACATATTATACATAGAAAACACCCAAACTCCGAAGAAAATATTTGTAGATCATACAAACATTTGGTCCGACCCGGGAATCGAACCCGAGACCTCATGATCAGCAGTCGCACACGCTAACCGCGAGACCAACGAGGCAGTTATTTATTAAATATTTCTTATTATCAGATTAAATCTTATAAAATAAAAACAAATTGTTAAAACCTCAAACTGAAAGAAAATATTTGCCTTAACTGTTATCTTAGTGAGTTTACATAGTAAACGTGTAGTATATAAATACGTTACCTATACAATTCTTCATAATGGACCATAAACTAAGTGGGTAATTGGGTTTGTCGGGAACCCTCGTCCGCCGCGGGTGTCCGTCCACCATCGATATGGTTTGTGTCACGTGGGGCTGTAACACAACATATCACCTTCATTAGTTCAACCTCGCACTGACCAAATACGATCAAATATACTTACTTGAAGAAAGTAGCTTATTTATTACCCTTTAACTTTGCTAATTCTTTTGTTACGTCACTTACTAAACTAAAATTACTCTAAATTTATATTCTTGTATGTATGTATTGTATGAAGACGTCTATTTTTTATGTGAAATTTCCAGTTTTAGTTTAGTTTGACAGGACAAAACTTACTGGTGATTTTTAATTTAGTGCAGAGTTTTCGAACAACAGACTTAGCACCAATCAAGCAGCTAGATTTGCGAGAACAATCGTTTTATGTCTATACCTGATCAAAATAAGTTTTAAGACTGTGCATTCATTATTTATTATAATTAGCTGTACCCACAATGTACGTGGTACGCTTTGCTATGGCATATTCTGATTGTATTGATGAGAAATGAAAACAAAAGTAACACAAAAAAATTGATTAAAAACCCTTGAAGCGATTTGTATATCGCGTAAAATTCTGAGCTTAATTGGTGCAAAAATTCTGAAACATATACAGGTCAACTGAAGATTGCATATTTATAGATTGTACGATTTATACACACATCAAAAGTGTCTAGGGATCAACATATGTGTCTAGGGATCAACATATATTTTTGCAATAACTTTTCTCCTGATTGATATTAATTAAAATTTTCTTTAAGGATTCATCAAATAAGTGTTTTCGTTTGTCACAGTAACGATAAACCAAGTCACCTTTGCATTAATAAAGAAATTTGCCATTTTCCTAATAAAGGGAGTTTTGACATTTGAACCACTAACATTAAAGTTCGAAAAAAAGACTGAAATAACAGTTTTCTTTAAAATTTTATTAGGTAACTTAAACAATTAATAATCCGTGTTTCTACCGCGAACACTAACAACACAAGAATCGGTTTGGCATACTCAAAATGAGTTCCTCCAAATCACGCTGTGGAATGGCCGCCCATGTTCGTTGCAACAACAAAAAAAGGTCTTCTTGCGACTGGATACCCTCCATATTCGGCAGAGCTCTTCTCTGTAGCATATCCCATGCATGCTCAATCGGGTTCAAGTCTGGCGACTGAGCAGGCCAGGGCCAAAGCCACATCTCAATCTCAAGAAATCCGCATAAAAATGCTTGATCCCTAGACACTTTTGATGTGTGTAATTTGAATTGTTGTAATTTACTATTCAATATCATTAATTTTATTAATTGAATAATTACACACTATTATTATTAATCATTAGCATTAATAATAACAAGAATGAGGAAAACATTAAACTGTTGTGTAGATATATAGTTACAAGCAAGCAACTCACCCATATTTTATGATCCTCGTCCTTACTCTCAGGAGGCTTGCGATCCATCGCGTCATTTCCTGCTTGAATTGTCGTATCTGTTGCACCCATAGCGCCTTCCTTATCTTCCATGAATATTACCTGAATAATAAAATACATATATACAGTCACACCTATTTCCTAGAGGGGTGAACAAAGATCTCCACTTACTACGGTCCTGAATAATGAAATAGTAGTTTATAGCGCCTACTACTAGCGACAGAATAGTCGAAGATGTTTTATTAGTAGTCAAAACCTTTATAGCCCTAATGCAGGTTTAGTTAATAAGCAAATCAGGCACTTATAAAACCAGATTAATATGAATTAAAAAAGGTATCTAATTACAATCCGCAACCTCATAATATTAGTGTGATTCAATATAAATATTTTATAAAATACAATAGTACACATTTTATTATTCCTATTTTTTAATATTTTCATCAATTTTCTAAAATAAATAATCAATTCTTTGCATTTTTGCTATGACCTGATTTTATTGATGATTGTTGAAATATATTTATTTATAAGGCTTGAGGTCGCATAGCCCAGCAACAATCCTAGGCTTTAGACAGTTTCTAAAAAATCAAATACCTCTGATACTAATAAATTGCCATCAAATTAATACTTTTTCACGTTTTCGTATGAAAAATTTGAACCAAATTAATAAAACTGTCTCGACGCAAAACTGTTGACAACAGTTATTTGTCAGACATCGAGGACACGCAGTATTATTTCCTCTTTCTTGACAAAAGACGCTTTTATCACAATACTTAGACAATATTAGATTGTTTTGTAGTCTTAATAATAGCAGAATCCTTCACAAATCGTTTATAATTCCATTAAAATAGATATCGTTTTATATCAGCTCCACTTGATTACTTTTAAATATAACCATGGAACGATACCTATTTTGTTACACGATTAAAACAAACCATATATAACTGCAAGTGATAATTTTAGCATCTTAAATTAACCTTTGGCACTGTACTTCATTTAAAACTCTTATCACTATACTTTGAATACTATGATTCATCCATATTTAGATTTGTTAATCGTAAGTAAACCTTGACCATTGTCATGACGTATTCTTTCCAAATACTCTTTTACCCGACTACGGCAAGTCAAAATGAAGTGTATTAGTTTTGGCAGTATCAATAAGAAGCTGCTACTGCTCCTAAATGTGATGAGAATTGAACTTATAAAGTTTAATACATTTTTTTTATGCATTAGGCGGTGCAAACGAGCAGACGTATCGCCTGATGGTAAGCGACACAAGAGACGTCACAAGTGCGTTGCCGGCTTTTGGGGAGATCGGGGGAGGGGTTGGGGTATGGACCTCCGGTAACCTCACTCACCCGGTGAAACACAGCGCAAGCGCTGTTTCACACCGGATTTCTGTGAGGCCGTGGTATCACTCCAGTCGAGCAGGCCCATGCATGCCGAAGCTTGGCTCACACGGTAAGGTATATATTTTAAAAGCAAAAGCCGAAGCGAAGCCAAAAAGAAGTGTACACCATAGAGCCTAAACTCCTAAACTGGTTTTAGTGAATAAGGTGTCAATAGAATCGTAACAGGTGAATCTTATCGTGGTTAGGTAGTGGAATAATAGTTTTTTAAACTTTTTGTTTTATATTAGAGCCTGTCAAAGTGACTCTACTACATAGCCTGATGGAAAGCATGGGTACAATACAAGAGTAGCGGGCTCCATACTCCATACCATACTGCAGCATGGTGACCCACACTGTTGCGGCCTATTGAGATGCTTCTGCATCATTGGCCCTCTGGTCTTTCTTTTTTGTTAAATACATCTATTACAATGTTAAAACAACACAATTAAATAATGCCACTAACCTGTTGAGTCTCAGTGACGGTCTCACCCTCAGATTCATCTGAGCTTTCGTTGCTTTTTACTTTGTTTTTTCTATTTACCTGTAATTCATACACATGACTATCAAGAGC
Organism: Diaphora mendica; assembly: GCA_949125395.1. Classification (NCBI taxonomy): domain Eukaryota; kingdom Metazoa; phylum Arthropoda; class Insecta; order Lepidoptera; family Erebidae; genus Diaphora; species Diaphora mendica. The sequence continues at coordinate 15,749,151 of OX421330.1, forward strand.
ATGAACGAAACGTCCCATATGAAAAACTTAATTTTTAAAACTTACAACTATACTCAAATCACTTCTTTGATATAAATACAATTTGTTTTACATTCTGTATTTAAAAACAAAGGAAATTAGACAGGGACGAAATAAATTTAACACTGTAATTTGTGATAAATTAGCTTAACACCACTGATCTGAGATCTCCTGTTCAAGAAAACCTAAAGATTAAAACAATAGAGTAGGTATTGGTAGGTAAGTTTTTCTCTTAAGACTACAAACCATGCAAAATCATGTTGTTGTCATGTATCCGCATATAAACTTTAAGCTCAATATTTACCAATAAGCCTTTCGATATTGCCTTTAATTTTAGTAACTCCATGTAACTCCTTTTAGTAACTTTTTAGTCAAGTAAACTCTAGGCAAAGTTGTCTATTTGTGTTGTTTTTGAATAAGAGCTAAAACTGTAAATCAGGCATTATGACATAAAAATATTTTGTAATAGTAAAAATTATACTATAACAACTGTAATGAGGTTGCAAAGACTAAAAGAGGTTCATTCAGGTCCACTTTTTGCTGTATATTCAAGGTCAGCTCGTTTTGTACACTCTAACAATTATCATTTCTATTATTCACCAGATGACACTGGGATGACCTAACCAATTCTCTTTACCCACACACAGATGCAAAATACTAACACAACAATGCATGTTAGTGTGAACTACACAGTTGTGCGTTGTTCTTTCTTATATATATAATATATTTCTTATATAATAGGTCTTTACCTATGAAATTGCCGTTTTGTATACAATAAGTGAAAGTAGTTATTTTTTCAAACTTTTTTATTTCTGTTATTCGAAGTAATCACCCATGCAATCGACGCATCTTTGCCAATGCATTGGCAGTTTATTGATGCCCTTCTTGTAAAAATCAGCTGGACGGGAGGCAACAAACTCTTCAAAGGCATTTTGTACTGCCTCTCGGGAATTGAATTTTTTACCCACTAAAAAGTTGTCTAAATTTTGGAAAAAGTAATAGTCGGTAGGTGCAAGGTCTGGTGAGTATGGCGGATGAGGGAGAGCTTCCAACCCCAGCTCTTGCAGCTTGGAGACTGTCTGTTGCGCAGTATGGGGTCGCGCGTTGTCGTGAAGCAGCTGCAAGAGCTGGGGTTGGAAGCTCTCCCTCATCCGCCATACTCACCAGACCTTGCACCTACCGACTATTACTTTTTCCAAAATTTTGACAACTTTTTAGTGGGTAAAAAATTCAATTCCCGAGAGGCAGTACAAAATGCCTTTGAAGAGTTTGTTGCCTCCCGTCCAGCTGATTTTTACAAGAAGGGCATCAATAAACTGCCAATGCGTTGGCAAAGATGCGTCGATTGCATGGGTGATTACTTCGAATAACAGAAATAAAAAAGTTTGAAAAAATAACTACTTTCACTTATTGCATACAAAACGGCAATTTCATAGGTAAAGACCTAATATATTCTTATATAAATATTTTGGACAAAAAATTATAATAGAAAATTGTGTGATGGAATTTGACCCATAACCCTTTGTGTTAGCAATTATATTAGGATGACTTTGGCCTCTTTATAAAAGAAAATAAATAGACATAAAAATAAACATATTCATATAGAAACATAATATTATAGTTAAATATGAGTAATGGCTGCATTCTTTAGTTTATGATAAGCAGAGTTATATTTAAATGAATTAAACGAGAACTACCGAGAGAAGAACGTAGATAATTATGTTTTAAATCATAACTTACAGGCACTTTAATTACAAAAGAGTTCTCATCCATAGTTCCCGAGACACCCTCTTCCACTGCATCAAAGAATTCATGATCTTCATCCTCTGTCTCGTTCCCCTGGCCTGAGCCGTTACCCCCTGTTAAAAAATACACCAACAATTAATTTATGAATATACAGCAACAATAAAAAATCGTTAAAATAAAATAAATATTTATCTTATCTATGTGACAGATAAAATTTCACTGTTACATTGATTTGATAAATCAATTCATTGAAAGATATATTTCTGCTGCTGTGTTGCTAGTGTAAGTAGCAAGATTTAGTTGTGTTGATTTTTTACACATTGCATTATCTTCTAAGCTTTTAGAATACCAGACCGCTTTTCAAGTTACTATTAGTTTATAGCAGCTTAAAATCATGGGCATACCCAGCTATTGGTCCACCTTAGGGCTTTGAGCAAGTTGAAAACAACACTGAATGAATGCTTAAATAGCATTTCTGAATAAGGGGTTAGTATCTTAATTATTATTATGTTATAGTTCCACATCATATCCCACAACTGTATGCAATAATGCATCTATTTGATGTAGAACTTCCCTGATCACATATTTTGTGGTACTGAAAACTGTTTTATTAAAAAAAATAGAACCTTAAGATTCCAGTTAATAAACAGCTGCCATCAATTACACATAGAATCAGAAATATGCTGGAAATATAAAAAAAAACTACATAAAACCTAATATGGATGATAAGCTTAAAAATTACTAGCTAAATAATATTTTTCATAACGGCAACAAAAACATAAGTATCGCTGAAATGTTCAAATGCAAGCAAAAACTTTTCTACATCGAAAATAAAGTCAAAATTTGATATTTAGGATTACAGTTAGTGGAATATTATGGCAAATTTTATGATTTATGTAACATGTTTTGTGTACATTTAATTTTATGGAATACTTTTGTAGTGAATTTTACCTATTTGTGTACATTCTCAGCTTATTTCATTGTGTTTACAATTGTACACATTGACAAAGAAGCTAATAAGACAACGAAGAAGGGAAGTCCAGCAAAATATACAAAATGTCTCTTTATTAACAACAAGGACCTATTTATATACCTACAAAATAATAACTTTAGTAATAATTTGTCATTGCAATGTGTCAAATATCAAATGGTTCAGAAACCATTATTAGACAATTAACTTTTGGTTTTATCTGTCATGAGGTGACAATTATATTGAGAGATTTAATTCTAATACACTAAAACAATATATTTACTAACAAGTGATAACAAAATAAGTTGATTTAAAACTGCTATAATACCATACAAGTACATGTGTGCCAACACTAAATGTTACTATGTAAACATTAGTAACACTAAATAGTATTGTAAATAGGTACATCACTTTGAGACTCCCGACTTGAAATAAATGGACTGATAAAATTATTAAAGCACCATTGTAAAAAATAAGTCATTTCTTTCTTGCATGTATCAAAACATGAACCTATAATTTAAAAAAAAACAAATGTAGAATAGTGACAAATAGAGAAACCAAAAATACTACATACAATTTTTTTTTGGATTACATTTTCTGCACTCTTTTGTAATATTGCACTTAGCACTACCATCCTGAGTGATGGGGTACTAAAACCTGTATTTGTAAAAGTTCCTCAATGATTTGCTCTAAGTATTCTAAGCATGCAACATGCATAAAGTATGAGTTGCCTAAACTGCACCTTTTAAAACATGTGAATCACTAGGCATTAAATATGTGTGTACTAAACTTAAGAAACCCAAGTATCCAATATTTATGTTGTCAATTAACAGTACTAGATACATATTACACACACACATATTACGAAGTACACTTCTAATTTTACAGTGAACATGATCATTTTGTTCTCGAGAAAAATAACCCATTAAAACAATTTGAGAACTAGCGTCTGTATAGCATTCAAATATGTGTTTTTGATTATCAAATGATATCACTTACCGCCCATTTTGATGTATTGTAATGTGGAGAATTCAATTTACCATTGGTGATTATATCAATAAGTATAATAAATAGGAGCAAAGCTAGCTACACAAGGCCAAGATCAGACGCGTACACATAGTGATTTTGTTTTAACTGAACTGAGCAGTACTAACACAATACTGCACTGCCAAATGAATACAGTTCATTCGCGACAGACGATAATTAAATAAACGAATAAGTAACACTATCAAGTACAATTGTAATAAGTTGAGCTGAAAAACAACAACCTTGAAATCGTCAAAAAATCAGTCTACAATTAGTATGACAAATATAATTTCCGCCGATGTACACGTCTACGTACCAAACCAGTTAATATTGATAATTTTTTTTTTTCATTTTGATAAGTATACCACTGACACTTTTACAATTTTTATTAATTTCGAATAGCTTAAATTTTTCAGAGTTTAGTCCAACACAACACGCAAATTTCTTTTCGATTTTTCATCCGTCACCGAGACTGACACGTTCCGTTTTACGTTCAAGAATTCTCGACGTTGTTGCTATGGTAATAATCATTATTTACACATTCGCGACGATAAAGGATTTTCGTTATTTATCAATATTACAAAAAATCGTTGTTTAGTAAATATCCCTGAAAAATATCAATAGTTATCAGAAAAACGTCGATGTTTATAACATTTGATGTGAAGATACCATTAAAATATTGCAACACCGATCAGCCAGCAACCTCGTAGAACACGTCTTGCGTTAGCTCAGCAAATCATGTCATGTAACTGGAATTGAACCCCAGTTATCATAATTGTAACAAATGATGTTTCTTATATCAATATCATTTTTCTTCTTTCTAAACACTAAATAGTACGCGTATATAAAAATATACTTTGAGAAAAAAATACTTCTGTAAAAAGCTAACTTACTCATTTTTTTGTTTTGCTTTTGGCTTTCTAGTTTCTCGATTGAAGGTGATTACTTGATTAGCATACAATATCCAAATGAGAGCATAGTTTAAAGATTGTTTCGATTTGGAGTAAAAAAGTTCTTCAGAGGTTTATTTTTCTTAATAAAATGGGTAAATAATTCCATCCTTCGTTTCCACATTTATGGAATACTAGCTGACCCACGCAACCTCGTTTACGTCTCCTATTGCCCGCAGCGTAATAATTTCCCCCCTTTTTTGTAACATTCTTCATTGTTGCTTCGCTCCTATTGGTCTTAGCGTGATGATATATAGCCTATAGTCTTCCTCGATAAATGGGCTATCTAACACTAAAAGAATTTTTCAAATCGGACCAGGCGGTTCCTGAGATTAGCGCGTTCAAACAAACAAACTCTTCAGCTTTATAATATTAGTATGCTATGGGCAATAGGAGACGCTAACGAGGTTGCGTGGGTCAGCTAGTCTATACTTATAACAAAAATGTAACAGGTCCAATTGTGTACATTAAAGATATTTTGAATTTTTTTTTTTGGAGGGCTCTCTATAATAGATACTGAAGCCAAAACTGTATTTTTTTTTCATTTTTGTCTGTCTGTCTGTATCTTGGCCGCGCATCACGCCGAAAATGTATTCGAATGAAACTTGGCATGATTTGAGTTCATACTACGCAGTGCCGGATTAGCCACATAGCAAGAGTAGCAAATGCTACGGGCCCCGCGATTTGGAGGGACCCGCGCACCAACGCCTGTTTGACCGTAAAAAAATAAGTTTAGATAAGCGTAATTTTTTTGCATGCCATTAGGTAATCCCGGATGAACGGTGTTTAAGTTTGCTTGCACCCATCTTTAAAAGCAGAGGAGATGATGGAATGTGGCAGTTATCATCACATCACACTAAAATTATATCACATCACATCACACTAATATATAAAGACGAAAAACTTCTTCGGTAACCGGCTGTTTGGTGTTTCTTGCCATAGCGGTCGGACTGGGCGGGTTCGCGTGGTCGGGTTTCAGGTAATCTTTTCAATATATAAAATAATTCTGTAGGTGTGTTTGTCACTTAACTTCTCCGAAACGGTTGACCGGTAACGATGAAATTTTGTGTGAATATTTCAATAATTTCCTGGATGGTTTGAATAAAAAATTGAACACGGTAGGTACTGTCGGTGTGCCACCATCAGCTAAAAATTAACACAATATTTATTATTATTCTAAGACGCTACGTGGTTCTAATAATAATAAATACTTTATATAACACTAATATAGGCGAAAGTTTGTGAGTGTGTATGTTTGTTACTTCTTCTCGCGCAAACTACTGAACGGATTTGGATGAAACTTTACCGTATTATAGCTTATACATCAGAATAACACATTTTTACTATTTGCCGCGATAACTGACATAAACGCGGGCGGAGCCGCGGGCAACAGCTAGTAGAGGAATAAAGCTCATTCCACATAGTATGAAAGTTTGGCAGAAAGTTATTGAGAGAAGAGTGAGAGTGGAAAGTGCAATAAGTCGAAACCAACTTGGGTTTTTGGCGGGCCAACAGATGCTATATATTCGCAATTCGATAATTGTGTGAGAAATACAGACAGACGCACTAAATGGAGGACGCACATTTGCATATGGTGTTTGTTGATCTAGAAAAAACGTATGATAAGGTACCCGAGAGGTTTTGTAGTGGACTGTGAAAGATGAAAGAGTGCCTACTAATTATGTGGCATTGATTCGATCAATGTACAGAGGATCTACTACCTGTGTAAGATCGGCTGCGGGAAACACCGACCAATTCAGTGTCTCTGTTGGTTTCCACCAGGGGTCGGATATTAGCCCATACCTCTTCCTACTGATTAGATGCTCTGACATCGGACATACAGGAGGAGGCACCATGGTGCATGCTATATGCAGACGACATTGTGTTGTTCGGTGATAATGCGTCCGAGGTTCAGCGCAGCCTAGAGACATGGCAGCAAAGACTAGAGAATGTTGGCTTGAAAATCTGCTAAACTAAAACCGAATACATGTTTTGCGATTTCGGAGGTCTTTCCGGTCTTGCTGCCGTGTCACTGAATGGAACTGCGATTTCGGTCTGCACCGATTTCAAGTTGGTACCTCGGTGCGCTGTTACAAAATAATGGCGAAATAGGTCTGCGCATCATCGAATCAATGCAGATGGATGAAGTGGCGGCAGGTAACAGGAACTATTTGCGATCCCAAGTACCCTTTAACGTTAAAGAGACAAATATATAAAACTATCATTAGCCCTGCCGTCCTGCATGGATCTCAATGTTGGCCAATAAAGAAAACGGATGAGAAATGCCTGCATGTAGCTGAAATGCGAATGTTGAGATGCATTTGTGGTATGACTAGAATGGATAAGGTGAAGAATGACTACATTAAAGGAAGCCTAGAAGTAGCACCACTGGATGGAAAGTTGAGAAGCAACAGGTCAACCTGGTATGGACATGTGATGCGTGGTGTTGGCTTGTTGATTGGAAAATTGATCCCTCATCCCCTTCCCCATCCTCCAAAGGCCGGCAACGCATTTGTGACGCCTCTGTTGTTGCGGGTGTCCATGGGTGGCGGTAATCGCTTATCATCAGGCGATACTTCTGCTCGTTGCATTAAAAAAAAACCATAAAAAAAACTAACGAAAGAACCCACTAGTAACGCTCGGGGCTTATCCAGTATGGTGACCTGTGTTTAACGAGGTCGAGCTCCTAGGAGTGTAGACCTAAAGGAGCACTCGTCAGTCAGCACTAAGTCGGGGGTTGGGGATGGTTAGGGAGGGGTTGCCACGGAGACGAGGTCTCGTGGCAGACCATACCTGTCGGACGGTCGCCGATGGTAGGCTAAGGTTCTCTATAACAACTTATATGGCAATCGTGTGTTAAATGACCGAAATACCATAAACTTGAGAACCTAAAGCAAACCAGGGGCCCCTTGGCCAAATTTGCTACAGGCCCCGCGCTGGCTTAAGCCGGCACTGATACTACGAGGTACGACATGGGATACTTTTTATCCCGAAATTCAGCACGGTCTCTTGGAGAGAGGGGATTAAAGTCAAAATATGTACTTAGTTGTAATTCAATAACAAGCGTTGCAGCTTGGAGACTGTTGCGCAGTATGGGGTCGCGCGTTGTCGTGAAGCAGCTGCAAGAGCTGGGGTTGGAATCCTCCTCATCTGCCATACTCACCAGACCTTGCACCTACCGACTATTACTTTTTCCAAAATTTTGACAACTTTTTAGTGGGTAAAAATTTCAATTCCCGAGAGGCAGTACAAAATGCCTTTGAAGAGTTTGTTGTCTCCCGTCCAGCTGATTTTTACAAGAAGGGCATCAATAAACTGTCAATGCGTTGGCAAAGATGAGTCGATTGCATGGGTGATTACTTCGACTAACAGAAATAAAAAAGTTGGAAAAAATAAGTACTTTCACTTATTGCATACAAAACGGCAATTTCATAGGTTTTAGTCCTATTATTTATTTTCTTAATAAAAGTGAGATTCCACGTATTGGTCGTACTTTCCCCATATGTGTTGTGTTCGTATCAGTTCAATATAATGCTTCTTGCCTAATAAACGATATTACAGCACTCAGCGCAATAACGCAATTTCCTTTGATGTTTCATAATATTACTTTTCTGTATATTATTTTGACTGATATATTGACAGCCTCTGTAGCACAGTGGTAACGTATGCTACTGCTGTGCTTGAGATCTCGGGTTCGGTTTCCGGGTCGGACCAAATTTGTCTATAATTATTTATAACCTTTATATTCGCATACATTGTAGAAATTGTTTTTCAGAATAATTAAATAAAAAATGAAATGTTTTTATGATCGGCAAATATTTGTGTGGCGACTTCCACATACAACGCACACTACATCGCCATCTACCGAAGTTACACTGAACTATGAAGTAACGTAGTAACGTACAATACGAAGAAACTACCAATCCTGAATCGCGCAATATAAGTTCTCGCGCCAATTAACATAATTAAGACGGCAATAATGACATAATTAATAAACCTCGCCTGGTCGGAGGATCCTCCTTTTGTGCTGGAGGGACATGACACCTGTTCCCCCACATATATATGTATTTCAAAAGAAAAAAGTATAAATATATATTTATATCAGTTGTCTAGTGCCTACCCATAACACAAGCTCTGCTTAGCTTGGGACTAGATGGCGTTGTGTGTAAGAACCGCAACTGTAGAGTTCAACGTAACTCAACACACGTTCAAGTATACTTGCAGAAGTCCAGTCTGTTTTTTCTGTTTCTCTCTGTAACGCAAGACGTGCGTGACAGAGACAGACAGACAGACTTGCGCAAGCATACTTGAACGTGTGTGTCGGCCTTAACTTGAAATGACGCGCCCCTCTCTCGTACTTGCGCATAGAAGCAAATTTAAAATATGTACGCATCACTCATGTAAACACTATTGTAATTGGTCAATCAGTTGCCGGTTAGACTCGAAAGCACGCGTAGCACGCTTCATTTGATCGCGAAAGTAACGTCAGCATGGACAGCGTGTCCACCAAAAAGCATCTTCGGAGCCAGGTAAATATTGAAATATAATTATTTATGTATATAATATTTGAAAAAAATATAATAGGTAATATTTTTTAGAGAAAATAAATATTATTGCGAATGTTTACCACCGAATGAAATATGAAGCGAAGAATGGAGTTGAAAAACTAACTGATGCTAGATGGCATACTGCCAAAGCCGTTGGTTTTAGTGAATCCAAGATTACGCGAATTTTGAAAGAAGAAAAACAAGCTAGTACGTCTAACGATACGTAACACTTTTAAATCTCCTAAAAAACGGAAAAGGAAGCGTATAAGACCGAGTTGGATGATTTTGATATGGGAGAACGATAGCAACATTTCATACAGAATTTAAACAATTACCAACATTAAGAAAGCTTAAACAGGTATTAACGGAAAGGATTGGTTTTAATGGCTGTTTAGAAACTCTGCGTACCATTTTGAAAGAATCTGGCTACGAATGGTCGAAAATGGATGACAACCGTTTTGCTAAGGCAGTAAGCAAAAAAAGGTATTGACGAACTAATTCGATCAAAAGAGTTTGAAATTTTACGACTACCCCCTTACTACCCCGAACTAAATCCCATTGAAAAGATATGGGGGATATAAAAGAACTACCTACGTAGCAAATAAAAATGTTGAACAAAATTTATCATCCATTATTGCACTCGTAAATGAACGACTCGAAATGATTAATCAAACAATTTGGGCAAATACATGACGACTACGCCCTTACCACCCCGAACTAAATATAATTGAAAAGATATGGGGGATATAAAAGAACTACCTATGTAGCAAATAAAAATGTTGAACAAAATTTATCATCCATTATTCCACTTTTAAATGAACGACGCGAAATGATTGATCAAACAATTAGGGCAAATACATGTATATTGAAGACATAGAAAAAAATACTCTCAATTTTCTAACATGGATAATGAATTTATTATTTATGTTAACGACTCTGATTCTGATGAAAGAGATTCTATTATGATGAGTGAATAGTGACACTTTATATACCTAATTCTTAACTGCTATAAATAATATTGTAATTATATTTAAATTTGAAATAAATGATTCATAAAATACTATCTTGCTTAATTTAGATACCTACTCATGAATGTATACTTAGCACTTTTTAATAAAAGCGTGTAATATACGCAAAGACAAAACATAAACAATTTTTTATTTTTTTAAAGACAACTCCCGCATTAGAAATAAACATCCTGTGTCGCGAGGGACTTTACAGACATACATGAAACGGACACAATTAACACCCAAACTCAGAACAACAATTTGTGGATCACACAAACTGTTGTCCCGTGTAGGACTTGAACCCACAACACTTGGCGAATTGGCAAGCGGCGTGGCGACCGCCTAAACCACTAGGCCAACCGTGCAGTCAATTCACTACTTGCTAAGGAACGGTTCTTCTTAGATTTGTTGCTCAACTAGTTTATTTTTCGCAAAACGCGGGAGAAAGCGGACGTCTTGTTTCATACCGCGATCTTGCAAACAGATCGTAGATCACGAAAAAGAAGATACTGGCACTAAGACATATTGTCGTTGTAAATATTAGCACTCACACATTATTATATCAACTAGTGAAGTAGTGGGGCGTGTCATTTCAAATTAGACAAGCTCTATTTGAATAGTAACAAAAACAATGAAAAGACGAAATTATTTCGGATTTAGTTATTTTTTATAAGAGCAGCATTTCTTTCAAAACTCAGGTTCATGGTAGTCTTTCACTACGTAACAACGTAAAGAAACTCGGACTTTTACATTCTTTCCAAAATGGTGTCAAGGAACCCATATACGTCGGGCGATTTCGTTGAAAGTACTTGCAACACAACGAAGCCGTTTGTAATTCAATCATGACACAGGTCAACCAAATGTCACTTCACTCATTGGTTAAATATAATGTCTACATAATAATATGGCAGAAGTCCGCAAGGTGCCCTAGTTTAGACCAAATAATGTTAATCGTCAATTTCACTTGTAGTGCATTGCGTCCGTTTGCACATATTTTATTTTGGAACTAGCTGACCCACGCAACCTCGTCTACGTCTCCTATTGCCCGTAGCGTAATAATTTCCCCCCTTTTTTGTAACATTCTTCATTGTTGCTTCGCTCCTATTGGTCTTAGCGTGATGATATATAGCCTATAGTCTTCCTCGATAAATGGGCTATCTAACACTAAAAGAATTTTTCAAATCGGACCAGGCGGTTCCTGAGATTAGCGCGTTCAAACAAACAAACTCTTCAGCTTTATAATATTAGTATGCTATGGGCAATAGGAGACGCTAACGAGGTTGCGTGGGTCAGCTAGTCTATACTTATAACAAAAATGTAACAGGTCCAATTGTGTACATTAAAGATATTTTGAATTTTTTGATACTGAAGCCAAAACTGTATTTTTTTTCATTTTTGTCTGTCTGTCTGTATCTTGGCCGCGCATCACGCCGAAAATGTATTCGAATGAAACTTGGCATGATTTGAGTTCATACTACGAGGTACGACATGGGATACTTTTTATCCCGAAATTCAGCACGGTTTCTTGGAGAGAGGGGATTAAAGTCAAAATATGTACTTAGTTGTAATTCAATAACACATAGTCCGATTTCTTTCTTTCTTTTTTGCTAGAAAGAAAAAAATAAAAGATAGCGGGAAAAGTCGGGAAAATTTACTGTTCCAATTCGTACTAAAACAGTTAATTCCTGTTTGCTATTAGTGGTAGGTATTGACTTGTACTCGAAAACCCATCCCGAGACAAGCGTGCATTTCGGTGTGTTTGTTGTGTATCGCGGGGTAAGTTTTAAATAACGGGCCTTTACATCTAGAAGAACTTTTAATGAAGGTACTTGATATTTCAGAATCAAATATTTAAGAGCTTTTTCTCTGTATATATGCATATGCTGTGTGTAACATGAAAAACTAGCATTTTAAAATACCTAATAATAGGTCTTTACCTATGAAATTGCCGTTTTGTATGCAATAAGTGAAAGTACTTATTTTTTCCAACTTTTTTATTTCTGTTAGTCGAAGTAATCACCCATGCAATCGACGCATCTAGCTGACCCACGCAACCTCGTCTACGTATCCTATAGCTCGTAGTGACATGTTGTAATAGCGTGAACGTTTACAACTTTTAAAGGTGAACCATTCGTTCATACTTTGTTTTTGTGTAACTTTAACCGTTTACGCAGCGCACGCAACGAAAGCTCTCAAAACAATGAATTGTCCCCCTGTTTTTGAAACATTTTTATTGATACTCCGCTCTTTTTGGTCGTAGCCAGATGATATATAGACTATAACCTTTCTCCATAGCTGGATAGCCCAGTTATCGAAGAAGACACTTAAAGATTTTTAAATCGAACCAGTACTTCCTGAGATTAGCGCATTCAACCAAACAAAAAATAAAACTTCTGCTTTATGATATCAGTATAGATTAAAGTTGAGTTTGTTTGTTTGGTTTGTACACTAGAACTATTTTATTATAAATGAATCTATTAACATGCATATTTTATTGCAGAAAAATCGTGTTTGTCCCATTTTTTTATTCATTGAATAATAAATCAATGTGATAAATCACCATAGTCATTTACGGTATTAATCATCATTAACAGCCTTTAATAGACAACTGCTGGAGGAGGCTGCTCCTTAGAAAGGAGGTACAATAACCACGCTGGCCAGATTATGCCAGATATTTAGTAACACAAACCCCCTGCGGGTTTCGGGGCTAACAAATCGATCAAGGTCATTCAGGTACTAGAATTAAATGCTACAATTATTTCAAAAGGCAGTGATAGGTACAAGTCTTATACGTATCACATTACACATAAAATATTCCACTTCTAGACATACAGCTTTCCTTAGAAACGTTTTGACCCACTATAACTAACTGGCCAAGTTTATATTTAAAATAATATTAGGCTTTGGCCAGTTTCGGCCGTGGTTTCGGATTCGGCCAAAAACCGGCAGAACTTTCGGCCTCGCCGAAACCGAATCTTCGGTCAGCGAACTTCTTGGCTCACTCGTAATTCATAAATAATGGTTAAATATTTATTTATAGGTACACCCGCCATATTGATGTCAATGTGGCTTGTGTGTTTACAACGTGTGTTTACAGCTTTGGAGAAGTTTACGATTCAATTGTACAGTTTGTTATATTTTGATTAACGTAACGTTCGTTCGTAACGTTGTGCTTTAAAATTTAGGATTGTAACTGATGTTTCTATTTGTTATTTACCAAAATCACAAAAATTTACGACACGCAGGTGTTAGTTCCATTTTAATTTAATAATAATTATTATAACTAAATACTTCATATAAATATTGATATGCAAAATATGTGTTTATAATGAGTCTATTTTATTTTTTAAAATTAAATTCATTTAGAAAATTATATTGTAATGACGGTAGTTGATTTAAATATGTTTGTCGTCGCCCATAAAAACGAGTATTCTGGCCGGATTGAGACACTTCTTGTCGAGACGTGGACCGGTGCAGAGCTCTCTTAAGATTTAATCGGTGACGACCAGTAGTGCCAGTGCGGATATGACATATATACATTTGCAAATTGAAGATAAGTATATACTATTCTATGTTGTGTAAATAATATTGTAGTTTCAATATAGTTATTAAGATATTAAATTAGTATATATAAATGAATTGTTTGTTACGTATTAAAATACAGATATATTATAATAAATATATATGTTATTATATACAATGTTTCGTTTTTATTAGAATAAATATTTACCTTTCATATATTTGTTTTGTTTTTATTATAAATATAATAATTTGAGTGACAGGAATAAGTTATTAGTAAATATATAGTAAATATTAGTAAATAGATTTTTTAAATAAACCTATTTATACAAGGTAAACTATTACAGGCTTGTATACATTCCAATTGCGTTTGCCAGACATAGATAAATTATAGCAAGCCAGGTCCTTTGATTATGTGTCGATGAGGATTCTATGGACTCTGCAAATTCTATGAAATCGTATCCATACTTTTCCCAGGATGTGGTCGTCTTTGCATTAATTGGAGCAGATTCACTGAAGAAGGCCCATTGTTTTGACTATTCTTGGTTTCTAATTATATTTATCAGGTAGGTACACATTTTATCTAAGGTTTATCAAATACTCCTTGACCTTGATATCCAGATACACATGTGATGTGCCGTGAGCACTCGAGGTAATTAATGGAACCAATACCCATTTCATGTTCATCGTATAAAATATTTATTTTATGTAGTTCTTGATGCTGTATTTCCATTGCAAGCCATACGACGACATGGTAATGTCAAGGATCCTCGCACGTGTACTCCCGACAAAAACGAAGGCAAATTATGGATCGATATTGCACTTTTTCCGTTTAATACAGAAGTTTAGAATCTAGAAAGAATGTATTAAAATTAGATGCAATGGTATGCAATAACAAAAAAAGTTCAACTAATTTAAAATTTATACAAATAATATTCTTTATTTGAAAACTTTTAATTTGTCGTTTGACAGTGCCAGCACTCGACGGCAGTCAACTTTCCTTAGTAACGCCATCTGTTATTAAAAACGGGTACTTACTGATCGATCTTAGTATGTACTTAACATGAGACGGGGCGTTTTCTTTCTACACTAAAAGTAATAGAAAATCAAAATCCATAAACGCACAAAACACGTTACTATTCACTGCCGATAGTTGTACATTGCTAATTGTGTTTATCAACTTTAATTTAGAATGCAATATATCATTTTTATCATTAAAGATAAATTAAAGCTTACATGTGTTATGTATAAACTAACATCCTCAAGATAACGAACGTCTAACCGTCTGTTAGAAAACCGATCTAAGTATTTTATTAATTCCTAAAACAACGTAAGTTAGAATTTTATTTTTCCTTCAGTTGGTGGTCTGACAGCATTCGCTCCGAATAAAAAAACTTGGTTCAGCCGTGTCGTAGGAAACTTAAATCCGACCTCAAATTAGTTTTGGAAATAGGCTCGGAGGATGAACTTAACATTTTTTTTAACACCATTTTAGAATAAGCACGCCTTAATGAAGTCTAAATATAAAATAGTAGCCCAATGCTTTAAAGAATACTTACCAGCTTGTGTGGTGTTCCGGGCCGTGACTGTCTTCTCCAGATTGTCGTGTTGCCGCGCGAGTTGTTCCACCACCTCTTGCAGCCGCATTTTCTGTTCGCGTTCATGTTGCAGCGCGCGGCTCATCCGCGCACTGGACGCAGCAGCTGCGCTCATGAACTCCGAACAAGCCTGTGGAATGCATCAATTGCGGTTAATTTATAATTATCATCTCAGCTAAAAGATTTTCCAAAGTAGTAAAGTCACGCTTATTTGTGCACGAACGGGCCGGCTCGACCGGGGCGGTACTACCCTCGCACACAAGATCAACGTAAAATGAGAGCATTCGAGCTGTCGTGTTACGTTGGTGAGTGCGAGACCGGAGGCCCAATGATGCAAAAGCATCACTAGGCCGCCATGGTGTGGGTCACCATGCTGCATTGTCTGCATTCGCAATGAGTATGGTGACCACCACTCTTGGATGCTGCTTATGCTTTCCACCAGGGAGAGTAGTCATTTTGGCAGGCCCATACATAAAAAAAAAGAAATGTCCACTTCTAGACAAAGGCCTCCCCCTAGATCGGTCCGGCGCTGCCCGAATCCAACGTCTTCTCGCAACCTTCACTAGGTTTTCGGGCCTCCTTGTGGTCAAGACTACCAACACAGTTGTTAATGTAATAAAACACACATATTTTTTATCTAGTTCATGAGCACATCATTCCTAAACCGATA
Source organism: Diaphora mendica (assembly GCA_949125395.1). Classification (NCBI taxonomy): domain Eukaryota; kingdom Metazoa; phylum Arthropoda; class Insecta; order Lepidoptera; family Erebidae; genus Diaphora; species Diaphora mendica. The sequence continues at coordinate 15,765,202 of OX421330.1, forward strand.
CAGCTATCAGTTTCTTGGTTAAAAGTAACTTTGTTTGAAAACAATTATCATCATACTCTAATCTTTTATTTTTATGCAATACTTTGTCTGTACACAATAATAATTAACCAGTCGACATCTATCACTTCTTCTTAGTTCTGAAATCTCGGAGAAAACTCCCAAAATATATGAATGTATTCCCTTCTAAAGCTCTTTTCATTCTTTTACATTCTCTATTGACGTTAAATAGACAGAAGGAAAATTTATAAGGTTGGAAAGGTTCAACCTGGCAAATTCCCTGATAGATTAGTTTCCTGGTTTGAAAAGGCTCAATTCCCTAATGTCGTGCAGATGTGAAGTACCCATATTCCACAGAATACAGATCCAGAATTTAGAACACTTCCAAATTACGTCTTGAAGAAATTATTTAAGTGCATACTACTGCCGACTATTCTACCATTTGCCTTACGGTCGCTATTTTACTCTTTTTCGGCCTTAAGCCGGGTCTTCACCGAACAAAAGTTGTCAATTTTTGTGTTGTCAACACGTGTTGGTGACAAAAGTTTCTGTAAAGCCGAGTCTCCACCGAACATTTGGCAACTTTTGTGTTGTCAACCTTTTTTTGTGTTGTCAAATTTCGGTGGAGACGCGCCTTTAGACAACCAGTATGTCTAGCTGTCTGTCTGTCTGTATCCTGCAATGCAGGTACTATTTAGGATATGCGTTAATTATATCGTTAATTACAAAAACGTGCAAGAATACGTTTATGTTGATTTTTAATCGTTTATTAAAGTCCGATGTCCGTTTGTCTGTAAGGTATTTAGTTTTAAAAATTACTAGCTGTTGGCCGCGTGTATGTCGATAAATGAAGAACCGGTCGACCGATTTTGTGCAAACTTCACATAAACCATCTACTAAACTAGTAGTAGTAGTACTACTAGTCCGAACAAAGCCTAAACATTTGGTTCGGATAGGTGAGCCCATTCTTGAGTTATAAAATTACAACGAAAAGTGGCATTGATTTTTATATATATATTTATAATTGATAATAGTAAGAATTGAATATTTTAGGATTTAACTAATTTATGACAAAACCAGTAATTTGGCTATTGATTTTGATCATTACAATAATTTTGAACTTTTAGCTTTTTTACAATACTTAAGTAGCAGCGTTCATTCACAATATAAACTTTTCCTTACTTTTATATTGGTCAATCTACGGGCCGTCTAGTTTGTCTATACTCTATACCATAAAATAAAACATAAGAAATATCTTCGGACATCTATTACACACAACGCCATCTAGTCCCCAACCAAGCAGAGCTTGTGTTATGGGTACTAGACAACTAACTGATATAAAGGTACTTTTTTTTAAAATACATACGTTACATGGAAAACACCCAAACTCCGAAACAAATATTTGCAGATCATACAAACATTTGGTCCGACCCGGGAATCGAAACTGAGACCTCAAGCAGTCGCATACGCTACTACTGCGCAAATGAGGCAGTCTATATTTAATTATGATGGCCATTTTTATGTTAATGTGTACCTATTGTGTAATTATGAACATGAAACGCTTATTCAGGGATTTTTCAAAGTCTGCTGCATTATATGAAACATTGAAGCGACGAAATGACCGGTAATTTTTCTATTGTTATATTTCCAATTCACAACTGCGGCACATAGTAGTATTGTCATCTTGATCAACAACACGTCAATTTTTCATTGTTACTTTAGAAAATGTAAATTTACTTTATATTTGTTGATGTGAAACATCTATAGGCGAGGGGTAACCCTGATTTTTGGCGTGGCGACGCTCGCCGCGAAGCGAGGTGTAAACCTGATTTTGGGCGTGGCGACGGCAATTCTAGGCTAGGGGTAAACCTGATTTTTGGGCCTTTCAATTCTTTTTCACATCTACAATTGTTTTACATTTGCCAGGCGTCCCGTGATGGCTCACATTTGTTTTTATCTAAAAAACCATTTGAAATTATTGCATCGATTTACAAGAAAAACTGTGGCTCTAAAGGTGGGATTACTGAGTCTATTACGTCTAAAATAAAACCTGTCAAATTAAATGTTAATTATAAAGAAACATAGTACTTACATTCATCATAGCATTACACGATATCCTGAACAGCGTGGCTCTTTCAGACACCTGTTTCGTAGTATCTGTAGGAGGGATCTCTAGGTCTACGAGGGATCGCTGCAAAGCAGCTCCATGCCTAGCGACCAGCTCTGAACATGTTCTTAAATCATGAAATCTGGCGCCCAACTCCCGGGCTATGCCTCCTGCGTCTTCACTGTCACCTTCAGTTGAAGCCACTACTACACCAGATCCCATCTGATCTTCGTCATCGTCAGATTCTTGTGCTCGACTGAAAAGAAAAGAAGTAACATTGAATTGTAATTTTAATTAGATAGGTATACAAAAAAATTGATATTTTCATCTCTTAGACATTTAAGAATAACTGACAATGATTTCATTAAATAAATAAATAAAAATTACCAAAGAGGAAAAAATGTTTTCATAATTTCGTAAGATCAACATGTATTCGGGCAACTGCTATGATAGCGTATGTGTTACAAACATAGACAATCTTCGAATTATTTAATGACTTTATAATGTTATCGGCGTGAATCACTGTCATTAAGTTACAGTTATCGTTTAACGTATCATATAAATAGCTAGATAAAAAATAGTCAGTCACAACAGGAGTACTGTGAGGAGTGTAAGGAATACATACATTGCTTTTGCTTTAGCCAGTTCTAATGCTGTAACCCAGCTTTGTCTTTCAACTTCATCATGGGCTCTGATGTGAAAGGTCTGAGTGCCTCCATTACTTATTACGAATGTGCACGAGTCAGCTGTGTGGATGAGGGCCCCTAGCAGGGAGATTGTGCCCCGACAGGTGTGAGATACCTCTGCTTGATTTCTGGAACAAAATATAATTCAAATTAAAATAACAAGTAAAAAAGTTCTGTGCTAAAAAATAACAAGTACCTACCTACGTATTAAGGGTGGCGTGTCTAACTAGACCTCCTTGTGCGTTGCGTCGACATTTTTTAATGAATTTTGACTTGATTTGTGACCAAGTGTGCAAATGGTGTGCAAAAGCAGACAAATACAATGTGTTTTTCTATTTTTAAATTATGTTACTTTGGCAAACTTTCTTACTAGCATTACAGGTAAGTATGTAAAAATGTTACCTTGGCGAGACATTATGCTAATCAGTCGCATAATGTAGCGCAATGTTGGCAATATACCAATGAACGTGAAGTTTAAGATAATATTGGCAAGGATTTCCGTTCGACTATTCTGCATACAGGGTAGTAAACGGGATTCGTTGCGGTTGACACATTCCAAAATTGGATACTGTCGCGGAGAAAAGGGGAAGTGAGTTTCGAATTATTGATTTGAGAACGTATTGTTACGAAGAAAGATTATTCGCAAACAACGCTCGAGACGTCTACATATCGAAAAGTTCTTGTTGATTTCTTGAGGCACAGAATAATGAACCTTACATCAATATACCTATATACAAACGAATATGGTTTGATTGTCGTGCGTTTGGCTTGTTTATATTTCGCGGAAACGTCACGTTCGAGATGCTTTATGCTTTATAGGTGTTACGTCGTCGCGGAACGTTCTACTAGAACGTTCCAGTTGCTGTCGCGACGAATATAAAAAGGCGCCTCGTTGATAGCAGTTCAGTTTAGTTTGAGCTACAGTGCGATATAAGTGATATTGTGATTTTAAGAGTGTTTTTAATAAAGTCTCTTTTACACGTCAGAAGGTTTATTTCTCAAATCCATCGAATCCTTACACGTAACAGTATTTTAATGTATAAAACAAACAATACCGCCTTAAACTATTTATCGTACCTACTTCAGTAATAAAAAAGTAATTCTACAGAAAAAAATACAAAATTGTAAAAGAAATTGACTGTTACTGTAAACGCTAATATAAAATTAGGTGCAAAAAGTATTCATATGATATGACATCAATGAATTGATAAATTAGGACCGGTATTCCGAGTGCGAATGCCTCCGTAGCAGCCCAGCCGAGATGAAGTTATATAATATCTGTATAGAGTTCGAATTATGATCAACAAGTAGACCCTCTTGTAACATGTTTATAATTACCTAGAGTTAATAAAAACCAGAAAAAGTGTCATGCCCGTGATATCGTATTGGAGAAAAAGCAAAAACATATGATAAATAAAATAGTAGTTAAACCAGGGGAGTTTCACTTCTCAGTTTAATTATATTTCGCCGAGCTCCTACCGGGAAGTACTATATGGCAATGGTTGCCACTCTGCGCTCAGCTCGCGCGCTAGCCGCGTCGCGCGTAAATAAGTTACGTTAGGGTACTTACTGCGAAAAATGACTTAAAAACGAACTAATTATTCGTACAAAAGGTACTGTTCTGTTGACGGGTTTTCAATAAAAGGAAGAACAATGAATCTATATTATCATTTTTCAAAATTCCGGAAGATTTATAATTAATTTTAATATTTACCTAAATTGGGGGGGCTGCCGCTTGCTGTACGCAAGCGGCAACCCCGTGCTCTTATAGTAAATCAAGCGGTGTCTAACGGAATATGAACGCTCGAGTCACACGACAAGATTCAAATTCGCGTGCAAGGTGACAAAGTTGAAAACTTTATATGCCTAAACTTGACATTTGATCGAGAGTGACACTTTTGTACGACAGTACTAGTTCTGTGGTTAAACCAGCAGCTTAGGCTGGATATACATACATAGTTACTGATATATGATATATGACATTCTTAGATACCTACCTACTATGCAACAACTAGTAAGTAGAAAGCATCTTTCTTTAAGTTTTGTTATCAAGTAACGATTCCAACCTCGTATAAATGCCTAGTTCTTTAAATCTTAATAATTACTAGGCACACAATAAAATATATTATAACCTTATTTAATTGGTGATTTTAATGATTTTATAATCAATTATTTCATTGAGTAGTCCTACTTCCGGCGTAATAAATCTTTAATGTTACAAAATCCTGTATTATCAATATAATTCTAGAATCAAACTCACTTGTACTTGTTCCACTATTTATATTTTTTCTTTACACCTGACCGGTTTAGCCTTATGGCATTCTCAAAGGTTGGTCTCAAAGGCGAAACCGGTCTGGTGTAAAGAAAAAATAAAAATAGTGGAACAAGTACAAGTGAGTTTGATTCTAGAATGTATTGCAACAAGTTCCATCAAGTGCCGACAATCGAGAGTATAAATTATATCAATATAATTATTCTAATGCATCGAGATATTACGTACTACGTACTAGAGGAGCCACTCAAAACCAATTATATGTTCCGTTTATATTTGAATTAAAACTAAAAAGCGCTGCAGCGCAGCCAAACAATATTTTTTATTTTTTTTTAATTTTTAGAGGTAGTAGAGCCACGCTGATTTCAGCACGAACGGGCCGGCTCGACCGGGGCGGTACTACCCTCGCACAGAAAATCAACGTAAAATGACAGGGTCCGTGCTGTCGTGTTTCGTTGGTGAGTGCGAGACCGGGGGCCCAATTAGTCTAGTCAACAAGTTTCATACTTGTTGACTGGACTAAAAGATGCAGTAGCATCACTAGGCCCCCATAGTGTGGGTCGCCATACTGCACTGTCTGCATTCGCAGTGAGTATGGTGACCACCACTCTTGGATTCTGCTTATGTTTTCCATCAGGCAGAGCAGAGTCATTTTGGCGGGCCAAACATAAAAAAAAAAAAAAAAAAAAAAAAAAAAAATATTAGTAGTCTAATCCAACAGTATTAACAAGCAGCGCTCTATCGCATTCGAGCTGTAGTTTCCTCGCGAGCGAAATGTCATAAGCGCCGTCATTTTCATGGCGCTTACGCGTTTTGGCCAACGAACTGTTGCAAAGATTCGCTTTTATAGAGTAAGCGCCAAACAAGAAAGCAGAACGGATAAATAGCTTTATACCTACGAAGCTTTATTAGGAAATTCACTTTGAGTAAATAGTACTTCAATAGCTTTACCAGTTTCAGTTTTTTTGTAGAATTCATCGAGGTATAAAATATAAAAGCCGAATATTCAATTTTTAAATTATACTTTAATGATAATTTAAATATAATTATTGCAAAAAAAATGTCATGGGTTATTTACGAAGCTATTTTTAACAACATATTATTTTTCCTTATCCAATTAAATACGTTAAATACGTTGTGCATTTAACGTCAGTTAATTCTACCTAAATATCACTTCTGTATGTTTTACTCTAAGTACTCTATGTCGAATGAGGCAACAATGGCGTCTTAAAATATTATGTTCGTATTTAATTTTAAAACAATTATATCTAATTAATTACTGGTGAAAAGTTATTCCTTTGTTTTTCTCCGTATTCCTTGTATTATTAGTGCAATATCTCAAGACACAAAATGGCATAATTCACGAGTTTTAGAACGTTTTTAAATGTAAACAATCACACGCTTAAGCCACTGCTTCATCAGAGTGTAGCTAGCAAGCGACTGAAGGAAGTGCGGCGCATGCGCCGCAATTGCATGGAACACCGCACTAATGAGTGGCGTCTTCTCTATACATTATATCTCGATGCTCTAATGATTATTAGCATACAATTATTATGGTAGACAATGTTTGATATTATCTACTAAATATGTGAATTTAGTATTAAATTGGGTCAAGCTTGTCAGATACTATAAAATCCAGTCGGTTCGAGTAATTCACACGCATTCATATTCTAGACGTTCTACTTGGTGTGCATTGGAGAGTATTGTAAGTGCTGGCGCCCGTGGTCCACCAGACTTGACAATAACTCAAGTGGACTGTATGCGGTAAAATATGTATGATTTTAATATTTGATTAATTGCAAAGGTGTCTCGCTAAAACAAAGGACCGACAGGAAGGGTAAAGGAAAGCAACCAACTCACGTTTTCTCCAGCCTGCTGCCGCTTCCCAGGAGCTCCCAGGGTCACTGCTGATGATGACGAGACACTATTCACTGTCAGTCTGATTAGATCACGGAACGTCTCACTTCCTGCGGTTTAACTACGGACGGAGCGTGGAGACCGCTTCTCGTCTATCGACTGTACCCAGTTGCACAGCCGACGCGGTTAGAGTTCAGCACTGCTTGCGAGCGCAGCTCCTTGACGAAGGAAAGCTAAGACCCTTCGTAGGACACTACTAGCAAGGCACAAGTTAAGGTACGACAGGCCGATAGGGGTCTAATCGCACTGGTATCGCCATCTATATTATTTTTGGCGAAACACTTTGATTGCTCGATAAGGTAAATAGGGCGGGAGTAGGAATTAGACACCAAACAGATTTATAATTAAACTAATGGGTGGCGCCACCATTTCCAGCCGCCCTTAAAGGGTACCTTTAAGAGAAGAATAATGCGGTAGAAAACAAAATGATGCACATTAAAATGCTACAAAGAGAGCGGGTAAACTATGTATCTAACTATACCTATATCTAGCGGGTTATATTATAAAATAAACAAGAAATTTAACTAACTAGCGAATGATTAAAGTATTGAAAGTATTTACTGAGTTGGGAGTGGACAAAGCTTAACGACTGGGCGAAGGTAAGTTCCCCTAGACGTTCTTACTGAAGCAACACGAACTATGCCGTCTTTGGAGGGGTGAACCTTTTCGACAATCGCTAATGGCCACGCGAGAGGAGGTAAGTTTTCAGTCATAATTACAACGACAGTTCCAGGCGCGATGGGAACTGAAGGAGTGTTCCATTTTTCTCTAACTTGGAGCTCGTGCAAATACTCTAACCTCCATCGCCTCCAGAAAGACTGTACAAGTTTATCTAAAAGTGCATGTCTTTCAAGTAAATTTAAAATTTCACAAGCTACTGCAGCCGCCGGAAGCGAACTGAGCGGCGCGGTATGAAGGAAGTGACTAGGAGTCATCGCGGTAGGTTCAGAGGGATCTGAACTTAATACGGTCAAAGGGCGTGAATTTAATAAGCACTCAATTTGAGTGAGTACAGTGCTCAGCTCCTCATACGTAAGTAGCTGATTACCGATCACCTTGAAAAGATGATTCTTAATCACTTTGACCATGCTTTCCCAGCAGCCGCCAAAATGACTGGCAGCTGGGCAATTAAACTGCCAGGAAATGCGGTTTTCAGCGAGATGCTCTTCGAAGCGCGGTTGATATTCCTTTGTTAAGAACTCGTATAAGTCTTTCAAGTAGGAACTAGCCCCAACGAAATTAGTTCCGTTGTCGGACTTAATAAGTTGAACGGGTCCGCGGCGGGCTAAAAAGCGTTTTAGCGCTCCGAGGAAGCAAGAGGTAGACAAACTAGTGGCTATCTCAATATGCGAACTGCGGGTCGTGAGACAAGTGAAGACACATAGGTAAGCCTTCTCACTCTTAGCGCCTCTACGTCGCACAGGCATATAAAAGATGGGCCCGGCATAATCGACGCCGGTGTTCGTAAATGCCTTTATAACTTGGCGCGTTCGAACGTCAGGTAGAGCTGACATAAGCGGGTACGTAGGACGCGGCTTCGCCCTATAGCACGTGTTGCATAGATGGACTCTCTGCCGTATAACACGGCGAGCGGAAAGAATCCAATACTTTTGACGGAGTAGCGCCATCAATTGCTCGGGACCAGCATGTAAATATTTTTTATGATAATAGTCAATTAGTAGAGTGATCACATGATCGTCACGCGGTAAAAGAACAGGATGCTTATGCGAAAATTTAAGGTCCGAGTTAGAGAGACGGCCTCCTACGCGGATAAGTCCGTCCGTATGTATAAAAGGACGTAACTTATTTAAAGCACGAGAACAATTTTCATTGCGACTTATATTTGAAATTTCATTAGCGAAGTGTTTCTTTTGGATAATGTGCAGCAATTTAATTTCTGCTATATCTAAGTCACTAGCGGCAACAGTGTGGTCGCGACGTGATAGTCGTGAGCACATGCGAAGTATGTACACTAGTACACGAATAAGCTTACTCCAAGAGGAGGAGTTTTGAGCCAGTTCATACACAGGGCAAGGACTATCGTCGACTGGCAGAACCACTGTATGTACGACAGTCTTTTGCTCTGGAATATCCGAAGTCGGAATCTCCACGTCACTAATAGGCCATTGTGAGGGATCGGAAGAGAGCCACTCGGGGCCGTGTAGCCACATGGGGTGCGAAATTATTTTTCGTGGCGTAAGACCACGCGACAGACAGTCCGCGGGGTTTTCTACTCCCGAGACATGATGGAAGTTGTCTGCAGCTACATTTTCTGTGACTTGCACGACGCGGTTAGCGACGAACGTTTGCCATCTGTGTGGTGAGCTTTTGATCCAATGTAAAGCGACCATTGAATCGGTAAAGGCGAAAATCCTAATCGGGAAGCGCGAGCGGTAAGTATCATGAACAGTTCGTAATAATTTAGCGAGCAAAACAGCACCACATAGTTCAAGCCGAGCGATCGAAAGCGGCTTCATAGGCGCAACTTTCGACTTTGCACACGCTAATTGAACTGTTAACCCAGTGGGCGAGCTGACGTGAAGATATACCACACCTCCGTAAGCAAGGTTACTGGCATCACAAAACCCGACGAGTGTGATGACACAGTCCTGTCCTGCACCGAGATGACGCGGAATTTTAAAGTCATTTAGGACAGGCAGCTCCGTGCAAAACTGTCTCCACATTTTAATTATGTGGGGCGGAGGGATTTCATCCCAATCGAGATTTGCCTGCCAAAGCTGTTTAATAAGCAGCTTGGCGTACGTTATACAAGGAGCGACAAACCCCATAATGTCCCATAAACGAGCGACGGTAGACAGAATGGTGCGTTTGGTGCACTTCTCGTCAAGCGGAGAAATTTTAAAGTGAAAATAATCAGCATTCGTAGACCAACGTAGGCCTAATATTTTATTGTCCATCGACTTATCAAACTCCACTTCAGTAGGAAGTTTGTGTGAGTCGGGAACGTCACTGAGAGCGGTTTTCGAATTGCTATTCCATTTCACTAAGTCCCAGCCGGCGCCCTTGAATAGGCTGCTGAGCTGGGCGGATGTCTCAGCCGCCTCGGACTCAGACGGTACTGAGAAGGCGATATCATCCATATACAGTGACCTTGAAACAACTTCACTAGCCAGCGGGTACCTAGAACCATCATCCTGAATTAATTGTTGCACAGTGCGCAAAGCGTGATATGGACTAGGCTTCAAACCGAAACAAACGCGGTTAAATTGATAAAGAACAAGAGATTCTTGCGGGTTGAATCTATATAAGATTCTTTGAAAGCGGCGGTCAGATTGTCTCATTATAATTTGTAAGTACATTTGACGACAGTCAGCGGTCATTGCTACAGCAAATAGTCGAAACAATAAAATAATTTGGAACAAGTTCCCCTGTAAATTCGGACCACTGTGTAACAAATCGTTAAGCGAATGACCCGACGAAGTTTTGAAGCTACCATTCAATACAACGCGTAATTTTGTAGTTAATTTATCCTCCCTTATGACGCCGTGGTGCGGGATAACGTATGTGGGTTGCCACGGTTCGTCACGATCTGCAGGAGGCGCGGGTGACAGGTAACCTTTATTTAAATAATCCTGTATAACTTCGTCATACGCGGCTCTTAATTTAGGCGAGGCTTGTAACTTCTTTTCTAAACCAAGAAAACATTTGCGGGCAGACTCGTATGAATTACCGAGTAAAAATTTATCTTCACAGAACGGCAGACCAACTATATACCTGCCAGTAGAAGGGTCCCGTTGAGTGGTCATACGATAAAATTCTTCACACTCAGCCTCAACTACATGCTGAGCGGGCGCACAAGCGGGAAGCTCTTCGAGCTCAAAAAACTTCTTTAATAAATTATCGATCGGCTCCTGGACTATTACGCTACAAAGGGTCGAAGTAGCGGCGCGAGAATTAAGTATAATAGGTACGGACCCCATGATGACGTATCCCAGCACCGTCTCAATAGCGGAGGGCGAGTTCGTATCATTGTCAACTACGTGACACAACAACAAGCGCGGGAACAGAGATGCACCAATCAATGCATCTATTTTATTAGGAGTAGCGAACGTTTTATCGGCCAACTTCAAATTATTAAAATGCGAAAGCGATGAAACATCTACCACAGCAGTTGGTAGGTTATCTGTGATTTGGTCGACAATCAACGTCGAAACTGTATATTTAATGTTCGTATCGTAACAAGAAGAAAATTCTAAGTTAGCGGAACCCCATACGACCCTCTCACTACCGCCGAATCCCTTCACAGTAACACGCTGTCTGTCTTGCGTAAGCAATCCTAATCGCTCGCCGCACTCTTTAGTAATAAAGTTGCTTTGAGACGCGGAATCGAGTAAAACCCTAATTAGGTGCTTCTTTCCATGTCGATCATACGTTGCTACCTGAGCGGTAGCAAGCAGAACAGTTGTGGCAGCCGTACGATGTTCTTTACGACTGCGCGGAGCGAATGAATGCGTCGAATGCGCGTGTGTCGCAACGAGTGAGACGCCCGACACTGGCGGAGGAGCGGACGGCGTGTGAGTTGCGGCGACAGCCGCTTCTTGGGTAGACCGCTGCGATGACTCAGTAGGTTGCGCTACTGAGTGCGAGGTGCCCGGGTTCGATTCCCGGTCGCGGAAAAAATGAAGTAACGTGTGGTGTTTTAAGCCACATTCTCGACACTTCGTATTAGAATTACAAAGCGTCGCGCGATGTTTGACACTCAAACAATTTGTACAGGAATTATTTTCCTTTACGGATTTAAACCGATTTTTGGGTGTCATTTTATTAAAAGCGGGACATTTATATAAATGTAGATGAGTAAAATCTTTACATAGACATTTATATGAAGTACCAGGCTCAGTCGTACTGACATAAGCTTGATAGTTCAGCGGAACGGAGGAAGAGTGCGGGCGATCAGCTGATTTCTTAGCGGAATGTGTATGATTGGCGGATGAGCGTTGTAATATTTTACTTTGCGATTTAATAAAATTGACAAGACTTTCGAATTTGGGAATTTTAGTATTTGAATCAACACTCATTTCGAACAACTTAAAAGTGTCGGGATCTAGCTTTTTTAGCGCGATATGTAAACCCATGAAATCAGCCAAATCCTCAATTTTTAAATTATGCAAGGCATTTACTGCTGTTACAAATTGATCAATAAATAAATCAAAGTTGTTTGCGGAAGCGTTAGTCAAAGGTTTAAAATCTACGATGGTTTTCATGTGCGTTGAAGCGAGGGTACGTTTGTCCTCATACTTGTCGACTAATGCTTTCAATATAAGATTATAATTCTCCGAATTCGGTGTAATACCCGAAATGGCGGCCGAGGCTTTGTCTGAAATTTTACCAAGTAGGTAGTACAACTTTTCAGAGTCTGTAAGAGATGTATTTTCGTGTATCATAGATTTAAAACTGGCGTAAAATAACGGCCATGAGCGAATGTCACCCTTAAATGGAACTAATTCAATGGGTGGCAACGTAGGCTTTGACTTGGTAGGAGGATCAGGCTTATCCTCTTTTTTAGGTGAATATTGAGCGCGCATTCCCAAGATGGCACTATGCATTTGCTCATATGAGATTAGCGGTTTAAAATTTGGCTTAGCGGTTGGGTCGACGGTAAGCAAATGCTCATTATACTTTTGAAGCATTTGATGGAACTCTTCGCGAATGAAACTAATATTTTCACTTTCATAAATAAATTTACGAATTAATTGCGGGTTTTCACGAAGGTTCGTACCCATATCGTAAAGTTGTTGTATGTATTCATAAAGCGTATTTCGCCTTGCCTCAATAAGAACTAATTGAGAATCGAAGGATTTCTCTTCCTCTTCCTTTCCCATATTGGAATAAAGGAAAAAAAATAAAATAAAAATAAGATAAGTGCGGTACTCAAAATTGACTAAGCGCAAACTTTGTGCGAGCCTACCTAACGAACCTACCTTCGCTTCGGTGATAAACAACAGCGCGCACGAGCGGCTGAATTAAATAGCGGATGAATGAAGTGGCGATTTTATTCTAACAAATTCTTTAATCACACGCAGAATTAATTAGAAATATGCGGGATAAGTAACTTGGTTATGAATAACCTGAGCGGGATATAAAATATATATGCGGGTATATACGAAAATATGCGAAATTCGTGTAGCTAAAAGACACGACGTGGTAAAAATACAGATACCTAATTATGCGGGGTAATTAAATAGCGGGAATATAATTAGCGGTGATAATATAAGGTGGATTAAATGCAGCTTATAGCAACCAAATGAAATGCCAAATTTGTGCATCTACATGCGGGTATTTATATATAAGCGGCAGGTACCTAAGTACCAAGCGGGAAGATAAAATCCGGCTCGAAGGACCAAATAAAATGCTGGCGCCCGTGGTCCACCAGACTTGACAATAACTCAAGTGGACTGTATGCGGTAAAATATGTATGATTTTAATATTTGATTAATTGCAAAGGTGTCTCGCTAAAACAAAGGACCGACAGGAAGGGTAAAGGAAAGCAACCAACTCACGTTTTCTCCAGCCTGCTGCCGCTTCCCAGGAGCTCCCAGGGTCACTGCTGATGATGACGAGACACTATTCACTGTCAGTCTGATTAGATCACGGAACGTCTCACTTCCTGCGGTTTAACTACGGACGGAGCGTGGAGACCGCTTCTCGTCTATCGACTGTACCCAGTTGCACAGCCGACGCGGTTAGAGTTCAGCACTGCTTGCGAGCGCAGCTCCTTGACGAAGGAAAGCTAAGACCCTTCGTAGGACACTACTAGCAAGGCACAAGTTAAGGTACGACAGGCCGATAGGGGTCTAATCGCACTGGTATCGCCATCTATATTATTTTTGGCGAAACACTTTGATTGCTCGATAAGGTAAATAGGGCGGGAGTAGGAATTAGACACCAAACAGATTTATAATTAAACTAATGGGTGGCGCCACCAGTAAGCTTGTGCTGCTATAACGTGTTTGCTTTGCCGCCGTCTTGGCTAATCCACCGTTACAGTTTATACAATTCTTTAGTAATTACTGACTTGATTAACTTCAAAAAAATAAAACTTGTGTGTTTTATAACTAATAGTGAAAAAGTTTTATTACGTTATTATTAAAATAACACTATAGTAAATTTTCGGTTCGCGTTAATAATGAAATGACGCACCACCGCAGCCCCGCAGGCGACAGTTCAATCCAGTTTTGTTGTGTGAGGCAGAAAGTTCCTGGAAAAGCGCACAGTTGTGGACTGCGAAACCATCTAGCTGATGGGGATGAAGTGAATGAATTCTGCGTAGGACGATGGCGGAAAGAGGCGGCAGGAATCAGTCCAACAACTCCTCGGTGCACTCCCCATGGTAAATGCCGTAGAAGATGCACAGCGAAGCCACATCCCTACGCAGCGCCAAAGAGTCTAGCCGAATTGAAAGTTCTTGGCAATCGACGATTCGAGTCGCTCTCCGTTGAATGTGGTCCAAAGGGAGGAGCTGGTATTGGGGTGCCCCCGCCCAAAGATGGGGACAGTATTCCATGTGCGACCGAACCTGCGCCTTATAAAGCAAAAGGCGGTGGGTCGAGTGAAATACTGTCTCGATCTGTTGAGCACACTAAGCTTCTTCGAGGCCAATTTGGCCTTACCCTCCAAATGGCCACGAAACTGGACTTCGCTCGATATGTCGACACCGAGTATTCCATTATTGGCTGAGGCAGATAGGGGAGTGTCTTCTGACCGCCCAGAACAAGGCGCGCCTCTGGCGGACTCAAAGGGTACTGGCGGTCAGAGCGATACGTGGTTACCGCACGGTGTCGACCGAGGCAGCGTGCGCGTTGGCCGGGACACCCCCGTGGGATTTGGAGGCGGAAGTGCTCGCCGAAGTTTATCGACGGGTGGCTGAATTCCGGGCGGAGAATGGCATTCGCCCTCCGCCCGAAGAGGTACGCGAGTGGCGTGAAGCCGCCCGTCGAGCCACGATGGCTAGGTGGTCGATCCGGCTTGAGACTCCACGCGCTGGCTTTGCCGCCGTGGAGGCTCTCCAGCCGGTCATCCTCGAGTGGGCAGGGCGGCAGCACGGGACCCTTTCCTTCCGACTGACGCAGGTACTTTCTGGGCACGGTTGCTTCGGGAAGTACCTGCACTCGGTCGCTAGGAGGGAACTGAGTCCCGCCTGCCACCACTGCGACTGCAGTGAAGACTCGGCCCAGCATACGCTGGCGATCTGCCCCGCATGGGCGTCGCAGCGCCGGGCCCTCACTGCAGTCATCGGAGGAGATCTATCGCTACCGGCCGTCATTCGCTTCATGGCCGGTAGCGATAGCAGTTTTACCGCGGTCGCAACCTTCTGCGAAGAAGTCATCTCGCAGAAGGAGGCGGCGGAGAAGGCCCGGGAGGACGACCTCCACTCGGACCCAATCCGCCGCCGGCGAACCGGGCAGCGGAGGCGCGCTCACCTGCGCCTCATGCCGCCCTGAGTGTGGCCGCGGATGGTCGGGACGGGCTTTCCCTTCCATCCGCTCTAGTGGCCGCCCGCGAGGAGGCGACGTTACGTGTGTGCCGTACCTTGCCTAAAATGAGAGGTCTCCGAAGAGGGTGCCCGCTTCTGTGCGGGCAAGCGCTAGGAGGGGTCTGGATGTCGTAATAACAGCAGTTCCCGGACTCCTCCCTCCTCAGGCGCAGAGTGGCACACCGTGTGGTTTTAGTCCGACACACCGCCCCGCCGCAAGCCCCGGCGGCGGGTGACGGTCCGAGGGGATTTCCACACGTAAAAAAAAAAAAAAAAAAAGATAGGGGAGTGTCTTCGAAACGAAGATATACAACCCACGGCAATGAACGCGCAAATTTGTGTCTTTGTGGGGTTAAATTGGACTAAATTCGTACGAAACAATTGCGTTCCCTGAATGAAACTTTGGATTAAATAAATAGATAATCTCCTTAATTTTGTGAGAATACAAGTTTATCGATAATTCGGAGTGGAGAAGATGAGTAATTCATAATGCTTCTAAGTACCTCTTTTAATTTATGTGATTTTAATAACATCGATGTCGAGATTGTAGTTATAAAAACTGCATGTGGTTTTGAAGGGTCTAACATTGTTTAATAAATTATTAAGGAACAAAAGGAAACTAACACAATAAAATTGTTTGTAAAAAAATAGTTTACTTTCAATAGTTTACTAGGCCGCCATAGTGTGGGGCGCCATACTGCATCGTCTGTATTCGCAGTGAGTGTGGTGGATTGTGACTGTTAGATTCTACTCAAGCTCGGGCTGAGCAGAGTCACTTAAAGTACATTCAGATAGATTAATTTAAATAAAAATATATAAATTGATGCACAAATGTAAATTGTCAAAATAAATACTCCATCTTGAACACAATTTAATGTGGGAGAGCTACTCTTCGGCATGCATGGGCTGACTCGACCGGAGTGATACCGCGGCCTCACAGAAAACTGGTGTGAAAAAGCGCTTTCGCTGTATTTCACCGAGTGAGTGAGGATACCGGAGGCCTATACCTCAACACCTTCCCTATACCCAAACGCCGACAACGCACTTGTGACGCCTCTGGTGTCCATGGGCGGCGGTAATCGCTTACCATCAGGCGACACGTCTGCTCGTTTGCCCACTATTAAATAAAAAAAAAACAACTGTACTAGTTGGAGTCACTGTTTTTCCAAAGCGAACGGACTGTAGCATATCTCTGAATAATTAAAAGATACCTAAATCAAAAAATCGTCGTATCAACCTCTCAAATATTTTAAAAGATCTAATTATACCCTGCACTACGGGTAGACGCGAGAAAAATAATCATCCCAAGCACGTGTAGGTAAGGTACCGCAGGAAATACTTTTTCGTGATTTTATTATTTAAGCAATTTGTTGATGTGGTAAAAACACATATCCATGCAAAGTTTCATTTTTCTAGCACTAACATGGACATGAAGAAACTATGAAGGGTTCTGAAACCCTAAAAAGAGTTATAAACGTGACATTTGGCATTCTTATTCGTTTAGTTAGTCAACTGGCCTTTTTAAGGCTCCAATCAAAATTAACTTTACTAAAAGTATCAACTTTACTAAATATTTACAATTGTTTTATAATTGACACATAATTATTAACAATCTCCATAAACCTAAAACCCTTTCTGATACTTAGTACAATTTGCTATGCAAACACAAATCCTATACCAACCAAATAGTAGTCCAAAATCTCAATATTAAGGAAGGGTGTTTTATTCATCAACATCCTATCATACTATAATAGTCTCTACTAATTCTACGACCAATATTTACCTATTCCATCTACTAGCAATTCTTGTATATATGTTATCTAAATCTCCAAAACGGCTACAACAATTTTCATTAAATTTTGTGTGCTAGTGGTTTTGCGGGTGATAAATCAATCTAGCTAGTATTCATTTTTAGAAAATTTACCAAAAGAAAAAAATACCATCATCATCATCATCCAGGTACTTATCTATACTAATATTGTAAAGAGGAAAGATTTGATTTTTTGTTTGTTTGTAATGATTTAAAAGTACTTGACCGATTTGAAAAATTGTTTCATTTCACCATTACTTAGGATCCGTATGAAAACTTCGATAATGTGCACCAAGGTGTAAAAAAAACCATTTATCGCATGCGCTGCGGCGAGTATTGACAATAGAGCAAAATGATGTGCTACAGTTTTGAGAGTTAGAGTGCTAGAGTACATAAATATTCACAAAAAAGTCTATAGTACCATATGTCTAACTATTACAGATAGTTCACAATAACTACTTTTTCGTGTTAAAATTTGTGAGAGTGACGTCGATACAAATTAGGCCTCATTATTTGTACCTTGGTAATAATCCTTATACAAATAAATCACTTCATATTTAAGTCTATATCAGTACCTATAAATTACTTTTTGAATTATTCAAATCGGACATACCATTTAAAAGTTATGATGAGTATAATATTTACAATAATAATACTATTATATAAAGAGGTAAAGTTTGTGACGTTATAGGGGGTAATCTCTGGATCTACTGAACCGATTTGAAAATTCTTTTACGAATAGAAGGCTACGTAATTTTTTTTTATTTATTTTATTTTTTTTACAAAAAAGGCAACTCCCGCACTAGGAATAAATCCTGTGTCGCGGGGACTTTACAAACATACATGAAACGGACACAAAGAACACCCAGACTCAGAACAACAATTTGTGGATCACACAAAGTGTTGTCCTACGTGGGATTTGAACCCACGACACTTGGCGAAGTAGGAAACGGCGTGGTGACCGTTAAACCACTAGGCCAAACGTGCAGCCAAGGAGTGACATATGCTATATAATAACCCAAAAAGAAGGACTTCTTCATGGTAGCTAAAATTGCAAAGTAAGTCGGAGAGAAAAAAATGTTTACCGCCCAACGAAGTGGGCACGGGTCAGCTAGTCAAAAATAAAATTTAAGAAACTGTGCTCAAGTGATTGAACTGATAGAAAACTGAGAGAGTTTATTATCTAAACTAAACTAATATTAAAGAGAAAAGATTAGATTTTTTGTTTGTTTGTAACGATTTAATTTGAACAATACTTGACCGATTTAAAAAATTCTTTCACCATTAGAAAGCTAAATCATCCCCCGGTAACATAGGGTATATTAGATTTGCAAAAAAGTTAGGAATACGTATGAAAACTTTGATAAAGTAGCCCAAGGTGTTAAAAAATACCCAAAAAATCTATATATCGCGCGCGGCAAGTATTGGCAATAGAGCAAAATTATGTACCATAGTGTAAATGTGAAAATGTGTAAATGGTTTTCCAAATAAAATAAAATAGTTTTATAGAGGACATCAATATCCACAAAAAAGCCCATGGTACCATCTGTCTAACAATTACAGGTATGTCCCAATAACTACTTATTCATGTTAAAATTTGTGAATGATTTTTAAATTTTTGGTTAAATACCTATGTCTACCGTGCGAAGCCGGGGCCGGCTGTTAGTTATTTAATACATTATATGACAGAAGGGCACGAATTAATAATTTGATTCCATAGCCAGTTGCAAACATTATTTTGTAGTGTTGTAAAATATGTGTTGAGAGGAACCAGTATCTTTACATAGTTCATGAGATATTTAGGGAATGTGAATATGCTACTCTAGATATATTCAGGTGTGCATGCAAATCAAGTGTAGGAGAAATTAAACTAATTGTGTGGGCCCATAAATGTTAATTCCATGACTTGGTATGAATAGTTTTCTGTAATTCTGAAAGATTAAGGGCCAGTTTCAACACTTACTGATTAAAGTCCCTGATGGACTATTATGAAGTCATTATTTCCATTTTGATTAGAACCTTCGCACTTATCTAATTGAGTTCAAGGTTCATGTGTTTATAACATGTTTAAGTAACAAACGCCCAGTAAATAGGAGCTTTGCTATTTATTAATGCTTTTAGAAACATAATAGGCATAATCCATTAATAAAATAATTAAAGAAATGCAGCAGGGAATAATCAAAAAGGACATCAAATATCAAGTATTTTCGGGTTTTTAATATTATCTATGTGTTTAAATAGATTGTTAATAATGATTGAGAAAATATAAATCCAAAGAGCAACAATGGAGTTTCTTGCCAAATTTTTCTCCATGAAGGGTAGGCTGCACTTGGAACTGGCGACTAGAATCACTCGATTTTTTAATATTAAATATTGACTATTCATAAGTGCCTGTAAAATAAGTGCCTATATGAATAAAATCTTTTTGAGTTTGATTTAAGTTTAATTGTAATCATTCCAGCTGTTGCAGATAATTGTTACTCTAATATATGATGTTTTAGTCATCTACAATAGCAATAAAAAGCTGTTAGTACAAATGTTTTTTTCTTAACGCAATATTAATGATTTAGTACTGAGTCCACTATAATGTTACTAAAATTACAGTTATACTATTATTTTAATAGTAATTTACTTCATAATTAAAGCATATTAATACTAAACCGAAATCTGAATCCTATAAGAATCTATTACAAATGCAAATGTTTAACTAATTTCCGCTTTTTGTCATCATATTGATAAAAATTTTAGCGAAAGACCACTGCGTCATTCAGGAAAAATCAATGTAAATAAGGCTTTTGACGTTTTAGACACATATAGTTGAGAAAAACCAGAAAACTATTACCTGTAATACGACAACAATCCATTTGACAACACGAACCATCTTCGTTGATAACCCTTCAAATAATTCGTCCACTTAAATAGCCAGCCTTTTTTTTCTGGATCTCCAGGTATTGGCTGACTTTTGGCTACGATGGCATCCGACATTCTTTCGAATAATCACAATATACAGTTTAGAAAAACATATTATATTAAACTTTGCTATTGCTAGCCACGTCTGTCTTTCACCGTATCAATCAACTTCAATAGACTTCACTTCACGTACTCTGTGGACTTCACTATAGATAATGATTAAATGAGCACAGATTCCTAACACTATTTTTTTAAAGGCAAGAAAGAAAAAGATCAAATCTGTGATCATGAACTACCTCAAAATTAATAAAAGAATGCGTATTATTAAACATAAGCAAAATTAATAAGTTTATTTCTTATCACACAAAAATCTTAAGATTAAAATTGGAAACAAAGATATTTTAATATACTTTTTCATACTTATTAAAGTAGCTCCCGAAATGACTGTTGTATTATACTCAATTTTTAGTTACGCTAATTTGAATAAATATCTATATTATCAATTTTAAAAAATCGCTCTGTCTAGTGATTAGTCCATGTTTCGTATTTATTGTTTAGGCTGAGGCCGCACTACGGTTTTTTCCAGCTAGCGGTTAAACCGCCAAACCGCGAAACCGCCCGAAGAAAGAAACGGTTAAAAACCGCGAACAGTGTTGCCCACAGATAAACTAGCTCTCCACTAGATTCAACTTCTAAAACCACCAGAAAACCACAAACAAATATACAATACAATGGTCTGGAATTTTATAATCAAAGCAGCATTTGCCTTCCGACCGTCGAAGCATCAAGAAAAGAGCGTACTCCTTTTTAAAAGGCAGGCAACGCACTCGTGATGTCTCTGGTGTTGCGAGTGTCCACGGGTGGCGGTAATCGCTTACCATCAGGCGATAGGTCTGCTCGTATGCCCCCTATTCCATAAAAAAACACAGCGTACTCTAAATATAGTAGATAAAAGATTTAGCCTCATCCTATTTATCTGCTTGTTTTTTAATATTTTCATACTGCTAAATAGTCTGTCAACATTTTTTGTATAACCTAAAAGTAACCAAGAGATGAAAAATCACCTGAAACATTACAAAAGTAACCTTCTGGCAACACTGGCAGAATCAGCTGCGGTTGTCGCGGTTTTAAAATCAGTCGCGGTAAAGAACCGCCAGTGCGGCCGCTTCCATTCGTTCCTTTAGTCACAAAATCCGGCGGTTAAAAACCGCGGCGGTTTAGCCGTAGTGTGGCCTCGGCCTTAGATATAAACTTTAGCAAATCATCTTGTCACGTTTAGTAAATAGTACACGGAGACTTAAAACATCATCATCATCAGCTGATATGATTTTTCATACTCGTAACATTTGGTTGTCACTGTCAGTCCTGTCAGGTGTAACTGGGTCGATCGAAAGCAGTCATTCAAATCAAACAAGGTAAATGTTATTCCTTCTCCGTCATACCGGTGCGGCAGTCAACAAAGTTGCAAGCCGTTTGAATCAAGGTAAAAACCTTTCACAACATAATGACAAAATAATTTTATAGTGTAAGAACAGTACCAAGTGCGATATAATCAAGGTTTTATGTGTCAAGTGATCTCCCGTGTTTTGGTGTCTCTTTTAAGTTTGGTGGCTATGAAAATTTAATTTTCACTTTATCATTAGTATCGAACTTTTATAAATAATCTTGTTCCAGGAGTTCTTTTGTCCAACAAGATGGGCAGTTCCCTTTCAAGGTCATATAGTCCTAATCCTAACCAAGGCTCCAGTGCCGTTGAAAGCCGTAAGTGTTTTAATATTTTATTTACCTTTTTTTAATATCTAATCGGTGGTAGAT
This sequence comes from Diaphora mendica, assembly GCA_949125395.1. NCBI lineage: Eukaryota > Metazoa > Arthropoda > Insecta > Lepidoptera > Erebidae > Diaphora > Diaphora mendica. The sequence goes on from OX421330.1 coordinate 15,787,210, forward strand.
AATCTATGATCCGACTGTAAAGAGTTTGGAAATTCAAAGCTGTATATTAAAGCTTATTATGGAAATATAAACTTTACTAGTTGTTGTCCGCGGCTCCGCCCGCGTGTATGTCGGTTATCGCGGCAGTGTTATTCTGAGGTATAAGCTATATTACTGTAATGTTTCATCCAAATCCGATTAGTAGCTTTTGTGTGAAAGAGTAACAAACATCCATTCATCCATACTTACAAACTTTCGCGTTTATAATATTAGTAGGATATAACACGGTGCTAAATAAATAAAGAATATATAAATTTGAAGATTATACAGATAACAATAAATATTAATCTTCTGTATTTATTATTTTAATGTATGGTGATATTTTAGTGTCATATTTTGTTTTGTGTCTTGTGTCATGTCATGGGTGTGTATATCACACCAAAAACATAAATGTAAAAAAGGAGAGCCAAGTTCAATACAAAAATTATGCTTGGCTGTGGGCTTCGTCGCAAAAAGAATGCAGATCTAAAGGAGTGCCAAGTTCTATGCAAAATCCAAATATGTATTTATAGGAACAAAATAACATTATGAACAAGTATTAAACTCTATTTCTTTGCTTTATTGGATACCTATGACAATTGCTGTTATTTAAAAATGTGATATCTTAAAGTAGGTTAGATTTGACTTGGCCAGTTTTTATCAAAATTAAAATATACATATACTAGTTTTTGCTCGAGGCTCCGTCCGCGTGTATATCGGTTATCGCGGCAAATAGCAGCCTATGTGTTATTCTGATGTCTAAACTATATTACTGTAAAGTTTCATCCAAATCCGTTCAGTAGTTTTTGCGTGCAAGAGTAACAAACATTCATCCATCCATACTTACAAACTTACGTGTTTATAATATTAGTAGGATATGTTGAATAACTTTATATACAATAATATTACACTCGGCGCTGGCTATCCAGTTCCTTTGCTTGAACTTGGCTTGACATGCTACTAACGCTACCGCATGTCTAGATTCCAAACATTGTTTTATGAAAACCGAACAAAATATTGATACTTGATAGGTATTTGAAAAATTATAAAACTAAACATGGTTCTTCTGCCATATAAAAAAAAAATATGAATACCTATATAAATAAATATCTTAATAATAACTTTCAGTAAGGTATTACATGACCTATTTAATAGGAGTGGAGAAATAACAATTTATTTGTTATTGTAATATAATAGAGTCTATACTGCATAAAATGCATGATATCTTGTAACATTTATTTGGCCTGAGGTTAAAAATGCTAAGTGTGTTAAGGTTGTTATAAATTATTTCGTTCTCAATAAAAAAAAGATAGTGAATTACTCTATGCTAATTTATGCTCTTGTCACATAGAAAAGCTATAAACTGGTATATCTGTTGTTACAGTACCTAGTTGTGATTTTAATTTAAAATTCCTGATACTACCTGAAAGTCTACACTAATATTATAAACGCGAAACTTTGTAAGTATGGATGGATGGATGGATGTTTGTTACTCTTTCACGCAAAAACTTCTGAACGGATTTGGATGAAACTTTACAGTAATATAGCTTATACATCAGAATAACACATAGGCTACTATTTGCCGCGATAACCGACATATACGAGGGCGGAGCCGCGGGCAACAACTAGTTCTTTATAATTGAGATGTTTATTTCAGTATGATCTTCTTTTATTATATGTATCTGCTTTTAAAAAAAAAACTTTGTCTAAGTATTAAGTAAAATTCCAGACAAATAATCGCCTTTAAAATAATAAATTTAAAACTGTTAATGAAGCATTTAATTTAAATTTCCAATTCCTTAAGTGCATCATGAGAATAATTTTAATATTTTTGCATGATTGAATTGTGAGCAATCATAGAAAACAATAAGCAATGGGTTATATTAGGATTAAGGTATTTTATTAGCAACTACCTGACCCGCGCAACGTCGTTTACGTCTCCTGTTGCCCGTAGCGTAAAAAAAACCCCCCGTTTTTGTAACATTCTTCATTGGTGCTCCGCTCCTATTGGTCTTAGCGTGATGATATATAGCTTATAGACTTCTTCGATAAATGTTCTATCCAACACTTAAAGAATTTTTCAATTCGGACCAGCGGTTCCTGAGATTAGCGAGTTCAAACAAACAAACTCTTCAGCTTTATAATATTAGTATAGATTGAAAGCAAGGTACAAAGAACCTAGATATTCTGTTTTAAGTAACAGCCTGTGGGTTATAGTTAGGTGAGTCATAGATTCCTCTGCACTTTAAAAACCTACTCTTTTAGGCAAGTTTGTGGAGAACTGTTAGGTACCATCCATAAATTACGTCACACGAATTTAACAGATTTTGAACCCCTTCTAGTTACAGCTGACGTGATGTCACATATTTTGCGTTTTACATCTATAAATTTTAAATTAAAACAGCATTTACGAAAAAAATATTTATTATATTTGAGTAATTCAAATCAAACATATTCAAAAATCAATATCAAATAAAAACATTGGAAAAAATTAACTTAACAAAAATCTATTAATAATATTACTGCTAATAGTTCAAACTTCGCTATTAAAAAAATAATAGTACCTACTTAGACGTTAGGTTCTGAAACGTGACGTCACTAAACATAGGATACCTTCCATTGTCGCAAAATGTCACATTTCTGCCCGTGTGTTGACGGATTATGAATACGGAAACGGGAAAACTTAAACAAACCCTATAATAACTTGTCTAGCTAGTGTGGTATAGAAGGCCAAAACCTCACTTGTAAGAAAAGGCCTGTCCAGTAGTGGGCTGTTAAAGGCAGTTAATGTCATTATTTCGTCGACCCCCTCGCCTCTTTAACTTGTGACGTAATTTATGGATTCTCCCTTCTGAGTTAGAACAAGATTTGCCCAGATTTGCCACATCCCAGTTTCTGTCCAATGCTTTGTTTGACGTTTATTCAAGGGTTTATTCTGAAATTGTTTTATTGTTCTTAACAGGGAGCACAATATCACGCATAGAATCCAGCAACAATTATGTCGAATCAATTGTTTGTAACGAGAATGAACTCAAAGAGAACGAAATGAAAGTATTTGACATCGGCGATGACGGCGATGTATTACTTATCAAGCAGAAAGGTGAAATATCTGCCATTGGTACAAAATGTACTCACTACGGAGCTCCGCTAATAAACGGAGCGCTGGGCGACGGCAGGGTCCGCTGCCCATGGCACGGAGCATGTTTTAACATTAAAACTGGTGACATTGAAGATTTCCCTGGCTTCGACTCAGTACCTTGCTATCAAGTTACCATCACGGAGAAGGGACAAGTTAAGGTAAAATAAATGTTTGTTATAATATTATTATTTATTACTATAGAACTGTCAAAAGCCATTGGCCTGTCGCAGCTCCATAACATAGTGGTTTTAGCGGTCATCGAGCTGTTTTTTGCTGCACTGATTGTTGTGGGTTGAAACCCCACCACCACACAAAGTTAAGTTATGGAATCAGGCGTTACTTTGCGGAAATCCATGACATTAAATGCTATGAAATAAAGCTTTATTTCGGAATCGCGGAATTAAAGCTAAATATATTTCATAGCATTTAACCACACAAAGTATTTGTTGAAAAGCCATTTTCAGGTTTTGCACTCGGAAACACTTATAAGGCGATTTTATTCATATATACATAATATTTCTTAATAACGCACCACAGAAACGCCAAGGATATTATTCCAGATAATCACGTACGTTAGCTACGTGACGAGGGTGCTTAACTATTTTATTCGCAAGTTTTATTCCTAGTGATAAGATTGCAAGGTTTGCAATAATCCGATATTCAACAGTATATTTAAATGAGCTTTAGAGAACAGTCCAACATAGTTAAACATAGTTGTTTAGGTACATAGTAAGTAAATGGAGGAGCATTACCTGTGTTTAGCATACAAAATAGACAATATACTTCGAAGAGATTCTAAAAACTATTTATTCTGTTGATTGCCACCCATGTTTTACTACATTTCTCTAGTAAACATAAAAATAAAACGACGACCTTCTAAAATCATTCATTTATAGTAACTATGTATTGGCAATGTTACACATTTGTTTGACGTTAGTATGAAAAGAACTACAAAACATGATGCCAAAACATCATAATCACATATTTAAGGGGGAAAACAGACACTAGTAGAATGCTCCCAATGTATTCTCTACGCTTTTGTATTCTCTACGAGCTTAAAGAAATTGTCAACCACCGAATGCTTATCATTTAGCCACTTGAATCAGATACGTGATTAGCGTGAATATTGAAATCGATTCTGCCACTAGTTCCTTCGTACCACACAAGTGATAAATACACACGATTAGAAAATTTCCAAAATGTTTCCGCAAAATTACGTATCAATATTGGCCCCAACTGTTATATGCATTCAATTGTTTTACTGACAACTATGTATGTTGTACCAGATTGGTTTAATGTTAAATGAACTCATTATAATTATGACATTTTCTCTTAGTATAGAGATAAAGGGATACGAAGTATCAATACGAGTAACATTAGAGCCGCCATGGCAACCGCAAATAGGTGGCCGGTATTATATATTACAAAATCTTGTTTTGTTCAAAGACGACATGTAGTATAAAGGCGTGTCTCCTGCTCCTAAAAATGGTTTGCTTACATGGTTTGCTAACACAAAACACGTTCGTTAGCAAGCCATTGCTGTCTCCTTCGACTTTTAAACGAAAAACGAACATTAAACATAGGGAGGGACACGGTATCGAATAGAATGTATCGATACTTCAAAGTATCGAGTACTCTTCTTACCGAGGCCTTATGGCGAGCTTTTTTTTGGTTGATGGATAGACGGGTTGGCAAATCATTCTATAGTAGAATAGAGCAAAAAAAAAAGACGTAAGGTCGCAAGTTTTGAAGATTAAAATACCTCCAACAGATACAATCCAAAAGTACTCATTGAGTAAAAGTATCAAGAGCAGAGTCCTAATGGCGACCTGTTTATTTTTTGCTGGGTGGGAATTGCCGTACCCTTTTAATACTATTGAAATTGTCCTATAAAGTTTAGATATGAATAGTATATAAGTATTATTGTAAGTTCAGTTCAGTTTCATTATACGAGAAGCATAAAATTAAAGTAAAAAAAAATATGAATAAGTATCAGCTACTTAATTATCACTGGTTAGCAAGTCGATAACATCCGATGTTATGTGGTAAATGTACAACCCTATGTTAGCAAGTGAAATCGCCCTCCCCCCCAGCAGGCGAACACGGGGACGTTTTCCGTCCGCTTTGGATAACGTGTTTGCTTGTTAGAATTATCAAAACAGTTAGGCCACGCCCATATTATGATAGATATTTGATGTTTGCTGTTTAAAAACATAAAAAAGTGTCGCAAGAGACCCGGCTTAAGTAAGTAAACTAACATATTTGATGCATACCTATTGCTAAAGTGCCTTACCCTAGGATTTTATATCAATTTGAGTTGGCATCTAATTTAAGATCAGATCAAAAGAAGTTGAAAGTCACTCTTTGAACTCGAAATAAGGTAAAATAAGTCTTAGTCAAAGATCGCCTTTTAAATATTATGCCTTATGCGTTGTTATGTTTTACGTTCTATACTATTAGCGACTGTTGAATCACGGTAATAGCGTCCAGGAGGAAATTCTAAATAGATGATATGTGAAGCTCTGTAATGTCTTGCAAAACTTCATTTTACATGAATTTAATCATTGCCACTTTAAATGGTAACCATTCTTCTAGCCCTTTCATCGTCCACAATTGAGGGCACAAAATCTAAAATATATTGCAGTTTGAATATCTTAAATTATTACAGTGTAATTTTTTCTCTTGTAAGAGAAAAAATAATTCAGGTCTGAAAGGGCTAGAGATGTTCAGTCTAATGAGTTCGATATATGTGACTTGTGTTCGCATACGTTTGTTTTTCATTAACTGAAATACTTACCTTTTGGTAAAAGAAAGGTAAATTTTGTAAATAAATGTGTCGCTCGGCCGGATGACGTAATTGCGTTTGTCATTCGTTTTAGCTCAATGAGCTAAACCTGTCACGAATTTTAGTCTGTTCTATAGACAATGATGTCATTTGAAATATAGATTAACGTAAATAAGTATTTGCTGCCACGCCATGTAATCGTATTTAGACGCTTATGATGACCTTGATTGTGTTCTGTCGGGTGTTACAACCTCCACATAAATTATTATAAGACCATGAAATTGAATGAACATAAGAACTAGAATAGAACCTTTCTACTCATGTACTTATAAATATCGTATTTACTAAATACTTACAAATTACAAATATTGTATTTACTAATTACTTTACTTGAAGGTATACAGCTAGGAAAATCAAAACGCTTAGGATAAAGTTTATGCAACTTAATGAATTTAAAACACAAATTCCAAATATACAAAATATCTAAAATTAATGTTATAGTTTATTTGCAGTAGAAGTCAAAAAGAAAGTAATGTAACAAACTTTAATCGTAATAAGCTTGGAAAACTTAAGGGACCAGATTTTAAAATATACTTTTTAGGTCAATAAAGAAACTTACTCTTTACGCAATGTGGAAAAGTCATTTCAATTTATTCCACTTACCTAATGAAATGATTCGTTTCGTAAATGAGACTTCAATGAAAAAATTGTTAATGTGTCAATCAACCAAACAATAAACCTATAGCAGTCAACTCGCTCTGTATGTGCGCTTATTTTCAGTATTCCTACACTTCTTCCATTCTTTTAACTATGTTTTCCTTTATATATAAGCATGCCAAAGTGACTCTACTCTGCCTGATAGAAAGCATGAGCAGAATCCAAGAGTGATCATACTCATTACGTATGCAGACAATGCAGCAATGCCGTATGGTGACCCACAATATAGCGGCCTATTGAGATGCTTCTGCATCTTATGTCGACAACTTTGGCTGTTTGTCGGAAAATCTCGTTACGATTTTTATATTTTGTTGAAACTCCAAGCATAGCTCGTGCTAATGACTTTAATTTGTAAAGTTAGTTCTTAGTTGTTTTTAACGAGTTGAAAAACCTGCCCAAGGTCTGTATATTCTTCAATAACATTGAACACTGATCTTCGGATGACAATCAGCCTGACTAAAACATGTTCATTGTACATATATTTCCTTGTTTTGTCCCATCTTATACCAAGACCAACGTGTCGTGATCCTTCAATTCCATTTTGATGCTGTTTTTACCAATAGATAGAGTAATTTTTGAGAAAGGATTTCGTATATAATTTGTAATTTTTTTGAGTATATTGGCTGAAATATAACGATATTTGTTAAAGACATCGCAATAAAATTAAGCCGCACATCTTCTCGGGGTAACATAATATGTTATACTAGTTGTTGCCCGTGGCTCCGCCCGCGTGTATGTCGGTTATCGCGGCAAATAGTAGCCTATGTGTTATTCTGATGTAAAGTTATATTACTGTAAAGTTTCATCCAAATCCGTTCAGTAGTTTTTGCGTGAAAGAGTAAGAACATCCATCCATCATCCATCCATACTTACAAACTTTCGCGTTTATAATATTAAGTAGGATTATATTTTCGGTAAAGAGCCCTTGCGAAGCCGGGGCGGGTTGCTAGTGTCAACATATAATAAATATACATTTTTTTTTTAAGACAACTCCCGCATTAGGAATAAACATCCTGTGTCGCGGGGGACTTTTCAGACATACATGAAACGGACACAATTAACACCCAAACTCAGAACAACAATTTGTGGATCACACAAAGTGTTGTCCCGTGTAGGATTTGAACCCACAACACTTGGCGAATTGGCAAGCGGCGTGGCGACCGCCTAAACCACTAGGCCAACCGTGCAGTCAAATTGTTGACATAACACCATCACGGAGTTAGTTAATATTATCAGACCTCAGTTAACCCCAGGAGACTTTTGTTCTTCTAAACTATGGTCCTGTATCTATTTCTCGCATTCTTAAGTTTTTGAGTTTGGCTGCGATAGCTGTCCAAAAATCTTTTCGATCGTCGAGAATTTGAAATCTTGAAGTTATTCTTCTACCTCTGATTATTTTCACTTCTATCAGATTTTGATAGAAAACTTTGACACGTACCTTGCTCTGAATCCAATTCATTATTAATAGTGTGATTAATGAATCATCGGAGGTAGCTTAGTAACAATTTTTTAACTTTTATTGGGCTGTCCATACATATTTCAAGCCAGACTTCAATACCAATACGTTATGTTTTTCGTGGTAGGGTTCATTTGTTGTTAAGTGTTTCGTATTATTAAACATACGGGGACGTGGTACTCAAGGTTTACTTTTTGTAGATCACGGAACTCACCCGTATACTAACTAATAGTAATAATTTAAAAAATCTCAGATAAAATATTGTGCAATAAATATAATCTAATCATAATTACCATAAATAATGAAGATAACCTAATCAAGATTGGCATGAAAAATGTCTAGTCAATCATCGGCTTGATACTACTAAACCCTAGGGCACTTGTAATAATATAATCACGATTAATGGAAAAGCTAAAGGTACACCATAACATGAAATGAACGATTCTTGTACTTCTTTTTAAACAAATAAAGCTAAGGGAAGTATACCATGTTTGGTGTACTTAATGTTAATAACTTTACATAGTATAAAATGAAGTCGCTTTCTTTTCCTTAGGGTCGCCGCACACGGGCCACCGGCCCCAACCACAAAACGCCGCCACCGTATTTCCTTCCTTCGTCTTTATGATACTGCGCGCAAGGGTTACAAAAAGTAGCAGCCACCGACCGCAAGTGTCGACCACCGGCCACAAGTGGCCGTCGCGTGCTACAGCTACCTTTGTAGCCGTCTCTAACTTCTCGTGGCGGCGTTTGTGGCTGTCGCGTGTGGCCCGTGTGCGGTGACACTTTGATCTTTAAACTAGTCAATTTTAATGTAGTTTTCAGCAAGAGGTAGTGTTTTTTTTTATGGAATAGGGCCAGGTCAAGAGGGAGGTTTAAATGTGTAACACACACTAGTAATAGATAAATGACTAACTGCTCTCTGTAATAAACGAAAAGAAAGCAAATGACTGCACGTTTGGCCTAGAGGTTAACGGTCACCACGACGTTTCCTACTTCGCTAAGTGTCGAGGATAAAAATCCCACGTAGGACAACACTTTGTGTGATCCACAAATTGTTGTTCTGAGTCTGGGTGTTATTTGTGTCCGTTTCATGTATCTTTGTAAAGTCCCCCGCGACACAGGATTTATTCCTAGTGCGGGATGCTGTGTCTGTCTTGTTATTTTCTTTTTACATTGATCTAAGCTAAATTATATACTAGCATTTGCCCGCGAATCTGCATGTTGAGGTTGAGATGTCCGGTAGCGCGGTAAAAAGCGTGCATATCTAAATGCAGGTAAAAAACAGACAGACAGTAACTTTCCAATTTATAATATTAATGTGGATTATATCAAATTAAATTGCACAGTTGGAAATAGCGCAAGGTTTAATAAAGCTGTAATGTAATGACATAGATGTTTTTCCAAAGTTACAGACGAAAATCAACGTAAACACAGTTTTTATTCTTTTATTTATATACCTACTTTTTGTTCGTCATTTCACTGGCACACGTGTGGGGCAGGCCGATTTGTTTATCTCTTTTGCGTCAAATAATTTCAGCTTGGAATTACCTAGTTCCACAAATTGGAAATATCGGGTATTATAAGTAGCATTTATAGGAGGTGATTTAGCGTATTTTCTTGATCAGTTGATTACTATTAAATTAAGTAATTAAATCTAATCTAATAATTAAATCTAATTATAATGACCGACGTTAATTTATCTTATGACGTACATTACAGCTCGAAAGTGTTAAACTACCTGCACTTTTCTTTCTATTACGACTTGCAAGGTAGTAGAGCCACCCTGATTTCAGCACAAACGTGCCGGTTCGACCGGTACGATACTACACCGAAGACTAACCTAAAATACCAGCATTCGTGCTGTTGTTTCGTTGTTAGGTGCGCGGTCGGAGGCCCAATGATGCAGAAGCATCTCAATAGGCCGCCACAGTGTGGGTCACCATTTTGCATTGTTGCGATGCGTTGTCCGCATCCGCAATGAGTATAGTGACCACTACTCTTGAATTCTGCTAGTGCTTTCCATCAGAGTAGAGTAGAGTCACTTTGACAGGCTCATATATAAACAACAAAAAAACTTTTATTTGGTAGGTACTGTTTTTTATTTTCAATTTCCGCCGCCTCCACCAAAAATTCGAATGTATAAAAAAAATAGTTAATGGTTCGAGGTCATGAAACCGAAATAAAGTTACTGTCGAAATCACTTTGCAGATGAAATAGCAAATGACACTATTGTTTTAGCTAACTTATTGGGTAATGGATTTCTGGTCTACCAGAAAAAATATTCCAGACTTCGATACCTATATGTAATTATAATATTATTTACTTTTTTTTATTTCTGGATTGTATTTTTTAAACCAAATGGACATAAAATTATTCGTTGAGCCTTTATAAATTTGGTAAAAGTTTGGACTTTTTTGGATTTTTTTACTAAAATGTACCAAATCAAAAGGTATTATATTATTTATATTATTACGAAATTTGCGAGTCTGCGAACAAGGAGATAATGATCCTTCAAGTGCTTCAAGGAGATAAATAGCAACAAATTGTACCGAAAATTTAAACAGTTCAACAATTTCTATGTACACACATCAAAAGTGTCTAGGGATCAACATATGTGTCTAGGGATCAACATATATTTTTGCAATAACTTTTCTCCTGATTGATATTAATTAAAATTTTCTTTAAGGATTCATCAAATAAAGTGTTTTCGTTTGTCACAGTAACGATAAACCAAGTCACCTTTGCATTAATAAAGAAATTTGCCATTTTCCTAATAAAAGGATTTTTGACATTTGAACCACTAACATTAAAGTTCTAAAAAAAGACTGAAATAACAGTTTTCTTTAAAATTTTATTAGGTAACTTAAATAATTAATAATCCGTGTTTCTACCGCGAACACTAACACAAGAACATCGGTTTGGCATACTCAAAATGAGTTCATCCAAATCACGCTGTGGAATGGCCGCCCATGTTCGTTGCAACAACAAAAAAAGGTCTTCTTGCGACTGGATACCCTCCATATTCGGCAGAGCTCTTCTCTGTAGCATATCCCATGCATGCTCAATCGGGTTCAAGTCTGGCGACTGAGCAGGCCAGGGCCAAAGCCACATCTCAATCTCAAGAAATCCGCATAAAAATGCTTGATCCCTAGACACTTTTGATGTGTGTAATTTAAATAGCTTATAAAAAAAAACAACCTTTCTATCCTGTACTTAACCTATAACTATAACTCATTAAAATCTCATAAGCCGTAGTTTACACTTTTTTAAACTTATTTGCAAATATGCTACTACTACCGAAGTGGTAGAGATGTATAAGTAGCTTACTATCGTGAAAAGTGTATGCTTATTACCTATGCGTGTTAATCTTTTTTTTCTTGATCTTTATACTCATGAACATAAATCAGGTCATGAATGTGTAGACAATAATAATATAGCAAACAATAAAGAAAAAAAGCATTCCAAATGTTGAAGCTTCTATGCGACGTATATTTCTACGAGCCTGTGCTGAAAAAGTCATCAGTCACTCGAAAGATATATACGTCGCATAGAAGCTTCAAGTAAGTGAGTGAAAATAAAACCTGTGAGTACATTTAATTAAATTTTTTATGACATCTAGTGCAAGTGAAGGAAGCCTGTCAAAAATAAATATTTTAGTTTGTAATTTTAGAATAAAACTCTGTATATGTTTAGAGTTTAGACTTGGAATATTTGTATGAATAACAGGGGAACGGGTTGTATGTATTGAAAATTTGTTGTGTGAATTGTGTCATAAACATTTGTAAAAAACTCACACCCAACAATGGAAGGCTTAGTTAAAATTTTAGATACTACTCAAAGAGTCATACAAAGAGGTCTAAGTAATTTTAAAAAAAGCCCTAAAGATAGACTTACTGTAGAATATATGGACACAAAGTTAGAGTTATTAGAAAAAGACTGGTCATTATTTAAAGACAATTTTACCAAACTACAAGAAAACTATAGCGATTTGGATGATGAAAGATTTGCAAATGTTTATGATAATATGGAAGACACTTATATTACATATAAGTCTTTACTAAAGACCTCATTAAACAGATGTAAAGAGCATTCTCAAGATACCACTATGAAGGGTACATTGTCCAAAGCAAGTAGTTCAACCGCCAAATTACCCAAAATTATTATTCCAATCTTCACTGGTAGGTATGATGAGTGGACCACATTTAGAGATTTATTTACATCCCTAATACATAAGAATGAAACTTTGGACAATGTCCAAAAAATGCACTATTTAAAATTACACCTCAAAGGTGAAGCTGAACAGTTTGTCCGTCATAAAGAAATATCTGATTTGAATTATAGTCAATGCTGGAGTCAGTTAGAACAACGCTATGATAATAAAAAATATTTATCAAATTGTATTCTAAAAAGATTGTTTAGCCAAAAGCGTATGTTCAATGAGTCAGCAAATTGTATTAAGGAGTTGCTTGATACTACTAATGAGACTGTCTTGGGGCACTTGCAAATTTAAAGGTGGATGTATCTACGTGGGACATTATCATCATCCACATTGTTTCCTACAAGTTAGATGCGGAAACTAGGAAACAATGGGAGTTGACCGCAAATAGTCACGACTCCACTGAATTGTCTACCTATGAACAATTTGCGACATTTTTAGAAAATCGTTTTCGCGCTTTAGAACGTATTGAACCTAAAAGGATTCATCAGGCTACCAGTTCACAAGCGCCCAAGAGCATGGTAGCAGTTAGTTCAAACAGTATGCGCTGCGAATACTGTACTGAACCACACAAGCTTTGTTTTTGTAAGAAGTTTGCAGAACAAACTGTGGACAACAGACGGGAGTTTGTAGCGCAACGCAGCATATGTTTCAATTGTTTAGGCAGTAATCATAATGTGTACAATTGTAAGAAGCAAACCAACTGTAAGTTATGTCAGAAACGACACCATTCGTTATTACACCCTGGTAAAGAAACTGTTAATCAAATTAGGGAGACTGCTGTACACATTACAACGGGCGATGATCCATCAATTGATAGCAGTCATGTTGTCTCATGCATATCAACAGACAAAATACCCGTGCCGAGACAAGTATTATTAGCCACAGCGGTAATAAATGCTAAGTCCAAAACTGGTGAGTTTCAGGTAATCAGGGCCTTGCTCGACCAAGGCTCTCAAGCTTGCTTCATAACAGAATCCACTGTACAGTACCTAAGATTAAAGAAAATTTCCATTAACGGGATCGTTTCAGGCTTAGGTAATAGGTCAACCATGGCTAAGCACATGGTACATTTGAGAGTACAGTCGCGAATAGATCCTACCTTTGAACTACAAATTACAGCCTACGTCTTAAGTAAGATTACGTCATACTTACCAGAAAAAACCATTAGTAGAGATGTCTTACAGTGGATCGATATTAAAACAGATGATCTAGCCGATCCCCATTTGAACTACTCTAATAAAATCGATATTTTACTAGGTGCAGATGTCTACAGCCGTATATTGAAGCAAGGCATAATTAGAAGTCCATCTGGTACCATGATAGCCCAGAGTACCTATCTGGGCTGGGTGTTGTCAGGAGCTGTGAACAAATCAAATTATGATTCAAGCGGTGGACACAACGAAGTAATAGCACTGCATGCACAGGTGAATGAAGATGAAGTTCTTAAACGATTCTGGGAAATAGAAGAACAAGTCTGTAAAACCAAGATACTTACCCCAGATGAACAAAGGTGTGAAGAGTTTTATAGGACTACTACCTACAGACAAGAGGATGGAAGGTATGTGGTTAGACTGCCATTCCGGGTCAAGAATCCGCAATTTCCTAATTCTCGTTCTGTAGCTGAAATGAAATTTAAAGTATTAGAGAAACGCCTAGAAAAGAACAAAGACCTTAAAATGCAATATACTGAAGTAGTGAACGAATACATACAATTGAATCACATGAGACCTGTTGGAGTGAACGACACTAAAAGGGAAGTAGCCGCTTACCTACCTCATCATGCGGTGATTCGAAACGACAAAGTCACAACAAAGGTACGCGTTGTGTTCAATGCTTCTGAAAAATACAGGGAAGGTATTTCTTTAAATGATACCTTACTGGTTGGACCATCGTTACAGGCTGACTTGAGACACACTGTGATGCGATGGAGAGTTTATCCGTTTGGTCTTGTAGCGGACATAATAAAGATGTACCGGCAGATAGGAGTTGCTGATGAAGATACTATGTATCAACGTATACTGTGGCGAGATAGTCCAGAGAAAGAACTTAAGGATTATGAGCTACTTACAGTCACCTTTGGCACAGCGTGTGCTCCATTTCAAGCCATTAGAACACTACACCAAATAGCATATGATGAAGGCGAAAAATACCCACGTGCCGCAAAAATCGTACTGAATTCGTTCTACATGGACGACCTGATGTTTGGATGCTATAGTGTTGAGGAAGGCTTACAAATACATAAAGAAATCACAGAATTGTTAAAAAAGGGAGGATTTTTATTGCAGAAATGGAACAGCAATAATCAAACAATACTAGATAAGATAAGTTTAATAGAAGTGGAAACGGGGCAACAGTACACAGACTCATCATGCAAACCATGCAAGCAGGATGAGACTATAAAAGTCAATAAAGAAAAGGTCATAGAGGATAAGGAAATAGAGTTCAAAACAGATGATATTGTTAAAACGCTAGGACTTACCTGGAACCGCAGTAAAGACTCCTTTCAATACACAGTAAATCTCCCGCCGTTGATAACAGTACCTGTAACTAAAAGAGCTGTACTTTCAGATATAGCACGATTATTTGATCCTCTTGGATGGTTAGCTCCAAGCGTCGTGTTAGCAAAAATATTTTTACAAAAATTATGGCTCGCAGGCCTCAACTGGGATCAGAAATTAAGCACAGACTTAGAACAAGAATGGAGTACTTACCGCCAGGAATTGTCGCTGCTTTCCAAAATTATGTTACCCCGTTGGCTTGGTACTAACCCGACGGATGACTTGGAACTCCACGGCTTTTGTGATGCTTCCCAAGCCGCCTATGCAGCAGTGGTATACTTGCGCGCTATTGATGCTGTAGGTAAGGTCAAGGTTGCTTTGCTAGTTGCAAGGACCAGAGTTGCTCCGATAAAGCAGATCAGCATCCCCCGTTTGGAATTATGTGGAGCAGTTTTGCTTTCTAAGCTGTTAATAGAAACGGCAGAAGTATTAAAGATCCCGATGACCAAGATAAAGGCTTGGACAGATTCCACTGTTGTACTAGCATGGTTGAGCAGTCACCCAAGCAGGTGGAAGACATTTGTGGCGAACAGAACAGCTGAAATACTAACGACGATGCAGTCTTCACAGTGGTGCCACGTATCCACTACAGAAAATCCAGCGGATTGCGCTTCGAGAGGAGTGTTACCAAGCGCCTTCCTAGAACATTCGTTGTGGTTTAACGGACCACAATTTCTTAGCGCGAGACAAATCCAATACAAAAAACAAAAGGATTTAGGCATCAATTTAGAGCAGAATATCAAGAGTCATGTTGCTGTTGTACCAGATGATTGTGAATTGCTTCAGAGATTTTCTTCTTTACAAAGGCTCCTTAGAGTAGTATCATATTGTCGCCGTTTTCTAAATAAAGGTAAAAACAACACACACTATTTGCAAGGAAAGGAAATGGACAGTGCGTTAGACTGTTGCATAAGAAGGACACAAATAAGTATATTTGCAGAAGAGTATGTACAACTGCAAAGTAAGGGATTCCTTCAACTAAGAGCAAGCAGACTAAAATCTCTGAGCCCTTACCTTGATGACAAAGGATTGATTAGAGTGCGGGGTAGATTAGAGCACTCAACATTAGAGGAGTCAATGAAGCATCCAATAGTGCTACCCGCTAACGCCCACCTCACGCAGCTAATTGTAGCTGAGGCTCATACCAAGACTTTACACGGAGGTCTTCAGTTGATGTTAAACTATTTAAGGAAAGCTTACTGGATCCTTGGAGCAAGAAATCTTATTAAACAACATATTCGAAAATGTATAACATGTATTAAACAGAGAGCCAACACTAAAGCTCCAATGATGGGTGATCTTCCATCTGTAAGGTGTACACCAGCTAGACCCTTCTTAAATAGTGGAGTCGATTATGCTGGACCCATCAAAGTCAGAACGACAAAAGGACGTGGACATCACTCACATAAAGGGTACATTTGTCTGTTTATATGTATGTCTACGCGCGCGGTACACCTTGAAGTAGTAAGTGACATGGGAACTCAAACATTTTTGGCAGCGTTTAGACGCTTTGTGGCACGACGAGGTCATTGTGCCAACATTTATAGTGATAATGGCACCACCTTTGTTGGTGCATCCAAGGAACTCCAGCAATTGAAACTGTGCCAAGCTTCCGTTCTGGAACATTTGGAGACAACTAAAACCCAGTGGCATTTCATTCCCCCCCACGCACCCAATTTTGGTGGTTTATGGGAAGCGGCAGTGAAATCAACAAAATTTCATTTGAAAAGAGTGATTGGTGATGCCACACTCACCTACGAAGAGTTAACAACTCTTCTTACTCAAGTTGAGGCGTGCCTCAATTCGAGGCCAATTAGCGTCATGAATTTGAGTGATCCTGGGGACCCTATGCCGTTGACCCCAGGACATTTTTTGATTGGTGAACCTTTAGTTTCAATACCCGAGTACAGTAACCATGAAAATTCGAATATTCATTCTTTAACACGTTGGCAGTTTGTTCAAAGAATGGCGCAAACTTTCTGGAGGCGTTGGTCTCTGGAATATTTAAGTAATCTAATACACCGTAATAAGTGGTCTTCAAAGGTCCCAGAGCCAAACATTGGAGATATTGTCCTCATAAAGGAAGATAATTTACCCCCAGGTCGTTGGTCTATGGGTTGTATTATAGCAAAGCATCCGGGTGATGATAATGTTACACGTGTGGTGACTTTACGCACTAAAGCGACAATTATTAAGAGACCAGTTAGTAAATTGTGTATTTTGCCAATAGCAAATAAATGAGGCGTTTTAATTTTTAAGTATGATGTGTTATTATATTTTGTTTTTTTTCTGTTCCAACTGTATTTCGTATGTACTGTTGTTTTCATTCTATGTATAGAAAGGACGTTCTGTCACTATCGTCCTTTGCGGGCGGTATGTTCAATACTAAACTTATTTGTATGGCAACATTATTCTTTTGTAATGACGGAAAGGGAAGTTAGTTTTTTTTTTTAATAAAACTGTCATGAAGATCAGAGTAAGGTGTGATTTACTTGTTTCTTTCTTTAAATCCTTAAAGTCACAATAGTCCAACCCAAGCAAATAGAACGTAGTACAAATATCGCGCAGTGTCGTGAACACCAAATAATTCGGTAGTAATTTAATTTATAAACGAATATTTCCTTAGATTTGACTGTAAATTTCCGTTGTAAAGTTAGCGGGTTTACAGTAAGGTGTAGTCTTACGTAATTGTACGTATCACACGATAAACCATATCTGACCAAACCTGCTAAAATAATAAAATTAATGTCTTGATAAAACTTGAAGGTATATGAAATGCTGTCCTAAACGAGTTATACGGTAACTTAAGGTAGGCGCGGTGGTCAAGGATAACGGGCTATAAACAGTAAATATCCACATTTCATACCAAATGAACATCCGTAGCTCACGTTTATTATTTTTCCTTATTAAATACAATAATAAAATGTTTAATACCAGTTATAAGTAAATACATACGTGTATGGCGTAATTGTACGTATTTTTAACTTAACTAAAACGCCGTAAAAGAACATATTTACATGCTTTATTATCAATATCATCACTACGTATTATAAAACAAAGTCCTCCGCCGCGTCTGTCTGTTCGCGATAAACTCGAAAGCTATTGCACGGATTTTTATGCGATGTTGACTTATAGATAGACTGATTCTTGAGGAAGATTTTCGTGTAATTTGTAAAATTTTCAAGTATATTGGCTCAAATATAACGATATTTGTTGAAGACGTCGAAAAAACTTAAGCCGCACACCTCAGAGAAACATAGGCTGTATTATGTTTCCCGTAGTAAACCCAAGCGAAGCCGGGGCGGGTTGCTAGGGGATTTATACCCGACTACGGCAAAGCCAAAGGAGGGTTACGATTTTGACAGGCTATGTATGTATTTATGTATGTTCAATTGTTCCCTCATAGCTCCTCAACTACTTATTAGAACTGGACAAATGAGGTATCGTTAGAAGCGTCTTGATCGTCTGCTGGTTATAGGCTATATGACGTGTCGCTGAATCTAATGTGGCGCCCTCTAGCCGACATAAAGTAATGAATTAAAAAAATAATTTGAGATAAATATGCCGTGTTTGGTATCATTGGAAAGGGCGTTACTTGTACTTTTCAAATATATATATATTATATATTAATAATGGCACCAAAACATTTTAAATAAAAAAAGTAAAAAGTAAAACCCAACTACGACAAAAAACGACGCTGAAAAAGTATAAAACAAGTTTCAAAAGCCGTAGTCACACGTTACATAGAAACGCACCATAACACTTTAACAACGTGTGACTACGGTTGTTAGTTTCATACTTTTTCAGCGTCGTTTTTTGTCGTAGTTGGGTTTTAGTTTTTTTTATTTTTTATTTAAAATGTTTTTAAAATAAATGCTAATTACAAGAAATTTACGATAAATCAACCATTATCGTCATTAGTCTATTACAGTTCACCACAGCCAGACATAGCAAATCCTTAGAAAGGAGGTTTTGGCTTAATTAATCACATTATTCATACGGGTTCTTATAGCGTTTGCAGTAATAATAATAATAAATATTTCGGACATGTAACACGTCCAACGTCACCTAGTCCCAAGCTAAGCAGAGCTTGTGTTATGGGTACTAGACAACTGATATAAATACATATATACTTTTTTGTAAATACATACATATTATACTTACATAGAAAACACCCAAACTCCGAAACAAGTATTTGCAGATCATACAAACATTTGGTCAGACCCGGGAATCGAACCCTAGACCTCAAACACAGCAGTCGCATACGCTACCACTGCGCCACCGAGGTAGTCAAATTAAGACATGTTGTCGCAAGCGCGTCATCGTCTTCTATCGCGGACGACATGTTTATACTCGTAGTCTGAGCTTCTGCTAGACCTATCTGACAGATAATTGAGTCAAGCCAACTGCCAGATAAGCTACCTTTCGACTGGATGAACTGATTTTGATGATTATTTTTTTATTTGAAAGTTGGTGCTTTCCGTGTGGTCTCGTTACAATTTGGTCCAGTTCTTTAAGCATTTTGTTTTAAATTGGTGATTATGTAATCTTTAATTTTATTTCTAAAAGACCAGGTTGGCGGTAATCGACTTGTGCCCCAAATGTAGGTGTTTAAAACATTTTTGATACTGCTAACCCTTTCGGGATACAGACAGTCGATATATATACATATATGAAAGTATGAATGTTATATTATGACTAAGTATGCCAGTCAGGTGTGTCACGGCTCATTTAGGTACTGATAATATCTCCAGCCGCAATCGCATTTAATGGCTTGTTATGGCAAAAAAACATATCTTGCACTTGGGATATAAAGGATGAAACATTTTTTTTTTATAATTTCGCTAAGTGTATAATAAAATGGCTTCCTACTTGCTTTATGTAGATGTACATTCGTATTGTTTAAACCTTTTAGCGTACTTAAGATTCTGAATAAGATGAATAACATTCATAACAGTTCTTAAACATTTTAACACTCCTTTTTGTACACTAATAAAATAAAAAAAGCGGCCAAGTGCGAGTCGGACTCGCCCATGAAGGGTTCCGCGGCAGCAAGTAACATAATATAATTTTTATTTTATTTTATATTTGTGTTGATTGAATGAAAGGTAAATTGCAGTTTACGATTTATGACGTATTAAAAAAAACTACTTACTAGATTTCGTTCAAAGCAATTTTCGTTGGAAGTTTGCATGGTAATGTACATCATATATTTTTTTTAGATTTATCATTATCTTATTTTAGAATTTAAAGGGGGGGGGACACTCATTTTACCACTTTGGAAGTGTCTCTCGCGCAACCTATTCAGTTTAGAAAAAAATGATATTAGAAACCTCAATATCATTTTCGAAGACCTATCCATAGATACCCCACACGTATTGGTTTGATGAAAAACATTTTTTGAGTTTCAGTTTCAGTTTAAATTTTGGGGGTCCCCATACATAATGGGGACCCCCAAAATTTATTGTTTTTTTTTTTGTGTAAAAATCTTAAAGCGGTTCACAGAATACATCTACCTACCAAGTTTCAACATTAAAGGTCTTATAGTTTCGGAATAAAGTGGCTGTGACATACGGACGGACAGACAGACAGACAGACATGACGAATCTAGAAGGGTTCCGTTTTTTGCTTGGCACGGAACCCTAAAAACGGAACCCTTATAGATTCTTCATGTCTGTCTGTCTGTCCGTCCGTATGTCACAGCCACTTTATTCCGAAACTATAATGCCCGTTTTCACCAACTACACTTAAACCATCTCATAACTAGGAACCACATAACATAGATAGCTCCTAAATTTAAATCTTATCTAATTTCGTTTTCACCATGCTAAGTGACACCTAATTAAGGGTCTCCTATTTTGTAGGGATTTCAAAAACCGTAAATGTGCCCAAGTATATGTCGATTATCTTTTTCTTCAATATTAAATTATTAAATTGATTATTATTATTAACTTATAAACATATAATACAAAATAGAATATGTTTATGTTTAATTTAAAGATTTAGTCACCAATTTTTGAAATTTTTATCGAAATGTCAAACTGACAAGACAACTGCCATAAATATATATACTCACATCGACTGCGAGTTGTTGAGGTTATAAAGTAAATATTATACTGCATATAACTCTATAATAAAACATATAAATTTAATTATTATAAATACATAATTTTACAAAAAAGCGAAATTATTGTTAGTATATTTTATTTTAGGGAAAATAGTAGAATAAAATGATTTTATTTGTTTTATTAATATCCATTATCAGGTTATCCCAATATTTGTTCAATTTTACTTAATGAAAAAATAACACTCCTTGGTTAACCTAAATCTTGTAACAAAATCTTTGTCGCCATATTTTTAACCGACTTCCAAAAAGGAGGAGGTTCTATGTTCCACTGTATGTGTATATATTTTTTTTTTTTTTTATGTATGTTACCCGATTACTCCGTCAGTTGTGGACCGATTTAAAAGTTTTTTTTTGTATTCGAAAGGGTATGCTTCCGAGGTGGTCCCATTGCCAGCATATCAGGATCTGATGATGGGATCCCAGGGAAATCGAGGGAAACTCTCATTTTTTATAGGCACATGCTATGGTTTTCGTATATTTTCTGAAGTTACACCCGTATTTACGTCTGGTTGTCATCATTTTATGATGATGAGCTGACGATGTTAGGTACAACTCCTTAACGGTTAGGAGTTGGAGGATAAATCTTTAAATATCAGATGTATATATGTTACCTTTAGTCGTATTCTTTCAAATTATTTAGGTAAGCTGATGATGGAAGGTGGAAGGTACAACTCCTCAACGGTTAGGAGTTGGAGGATAATTCTTTCAATTTCATACGTATCTAAAGACCTTCAGTCGTATACTTTCAAGTTATTTAGGTGAACTGATGATAGAAGGTTAAACTCTTTAACAGTTAGGAATTAGAGGATGATTTCAATATTACACGTACGTTTAGACCTTCATTTGTATTCTTGATGATGAAATTTGATGAAATAGTTCAACTTACTACTTACCTACGATTGTTTGCACTAAAAACTGAAAATTAAAAACTTTTTATAAAAAAAAAACCGACTTCCAAAAAACATCCAACGAAAACTCTCTGCCAAAAAAACACTTATAAGCGTAAAATAAACTGGTTCTTCATAAATTGCCTATACCTAATTCTTTATTCATTTAAATAGTAGTATTATAATGTGTGCTAGGTACCTAAAATCTGTTTGAAGTCGGTGCTAAGCCAAAAAGAATACAAACGAACAATTACAAAAGTCTAAGCGATAGTCACTTGGCACCAACTTCAAACAGATTCTAGGTACCTAACACACATTATAATACTACTATTTAAATGAATAAAGAATTAGGTATAGGCAATTTATGAAGAACCAGTTTATTTTACGCTTTTAAGTGTTTTTTTGGCAGAGAGTTTTCGTTGGATGTTTTTTGGAAGTCGGTTTTTTTTTTTTATAAAAAGTTTTTTGTAAGTAAAGCTGGTCTGTCACGGTGTATTCTCGATGTATTGAATAAACTAGGATTATTTATTATCTCTAAAGTCTCAACAATATTGGAAACATCCCATAACTCCTCCATCCCGACAATTATAAGCAATACGAGCGACAAGTTTCTTTATCACCTTGTTAGGAGTTGGTTATGTGGTCAACATTCGATCCCCTAAATTTCAAGAGACGCGTAAGCACTTAGGTGGCCCCTAAAGGTTGGTGAAAACGAAAATATCGCTAAGTGTAACCTAACTCTCTCTAAGTGGTCCCTTAAATTTAGGTAACGTTGGTGAAAACGGGCATAAGAGTACAAATAGGCAATATCTTTAAAAAATTAAACCTGATGGCCAACCTAAACGATTTTGCAATGGTGACCATCGTGACCAATTATTTGCCTATGAGTAATGCGCTTACCTCATTTATTTTTACGATGACTTACGCCATTGAAATAGGTAGGTATACTTATCAACTCATTTATGAATGCTATATTGTGCCTATTGTGACATCGAACTAAGTTCTAGAGGAAGCAAATCACGTTTTCAACAACAGTATCGGTGAATGATAAGAACATATCCTTATAAGTAGTAGAGCCACGCTGATTTCAGCACGGTTGGGCTGGCTCGACCGGGGCGGTACTACCCTCGCACAGAAAATCAACGTAAAATGACAGCGTTCGTGCTGTCGTGTTTCGTTGGTGAGTGCGAGACCGAATGCCTAATGATGCAGAAGCATCACTAGCCCGCCATGGTGTGGGTCACCATGCTGCATCGTTGCATTCGCAATGAGTATGGTGACCACCACTCATGGATTCTGCTTATGCTTTCCATCAGGCAGAGTAGAGTCATTTTGGCAGGCCCATACATAAAAAAAACCTTTTTTTAAGACGACTCCCCTACTAGGATTTGTCCTAGGTAGACTCAACAAACATAGATTAAACAGACACAAAACACACACAAGATTTAACAATTTGTGGATCACACAATGTATGGTCCCATGTCAGGTTTGAACCCACAACAATTAGCGAAATAAAAAGTGACGAGGTGATCCCCCAAAGCACTATGCCATCCATGTAGTCAAAATTCACCGAAAGTTTTGTCGATGAGATTGTGTGTCGACATCAAACGGTGATATTATACCGTAAATTCCTTCCTGAGTGGGTGTCTACTCAATAAAGCGATCCATATGAGTAACTGAAAGACTAAAGGTAACATACATACTTATGATATTTAAAGATTTATCCTGCAACTCCTAACCGTTAAGGAGTTGTACCTTACATCATCAGCTCATCATCATAAAATGTTGACTATCAGACGCAAATACCGGTGTAACTTCAGAAAATATACGAAAAACATATTATGTGCCTACAAAAAATGAGGGTTTCCCTCGATTTCCCTGGGATCCCATTATCAGATTCTGATATGGTGGCAATGGGATCAATGCATAATATTACTAGATACCTACTCAATAACTCAATTCATTTCTCCATGAATCTGTTAAGCATCTTATAGGGTTCTGTAATAAAAAAAATATAATATCATTTATTTACTTTTCTGTGCTGTTACTTAACCGTACTTAACAAGGATAAAATATCGATTGAGTATCTGTTTATATACCTATTTGATGTTATTCCTTAACCCTCTCCTGAGAGGAGACCCGAGCCCAGCAGTGGGACATTATGGGTTGTTGAAGAAGATGTAAATTCCGTATTTTGTGGACCTAAAAGACATAGGTATGTATAATCAAATAGGAAACATTGTAAAATAAACTTACTACTGTTAAATACTTATCTCAATAAACGTTATAGTTGCTCAATCATGTAACTTTAAAGTACCTGCGATTTATACATACAGTCTAAGAAAAACTAGGTGACCTTGAATGACCTTCAACAGTAGAGAATTATTTAGACGGTCATGTGACTGTACGTGACTCAATGTTATTTTGAAGCCTTTGTTCAAATTGTTAGTGTAAACAGTTTAAACTATTCGAATTCTATATGATATTGTTTACCATACTTCTAAGTCCCTAACAATCATACGAATGACGGAAACTCATCAGATGGAATATGATATAATCTATATATGTAAAAGAGTAAGGTGACTGACTGACTGACATACCCAGAGATCAACGCACAGCCCAAACCGCTGAAGCTAGAAACCTGAAATTTTGCATGTAGGTTCTTTACATAACGTAAGTGAGCATTAAGAAAGGATTTTTTGAAATTCCACCCCTAAGGGGGTAAATCAGGGGATGAAAATCTGCGTGAGCGAAGCCGCGTGTAAAAGCTAGTCTTATATATAAAATTCTCGTATCACAATGTTAGTTATCATACTCCTCTGTAACGGCTGGACCGATTTTTATGAAATTTGCTGTGCATATCGGGTAGGTCTGAGAATCGACCAACATCTATTTGTTGTACCCCAATTTTTTTTATGGCAAAACGTTTGCCCGATCAGCTAGTAAAATCTATATATATACAAACTAGCCGAGTCCCGCGGTGTTACCCGCGGTTATTGTACCTTTACAATCGCAGGTAACACCGCGGGGCAAAGCTAGTCTAAAAAAGTAGCCTAGGTTATTACTTATTACATCGCCTATCTGCCAGTAAAATTCCGTCCAGTCAGACTAACGGGAACCAACAGACAGACAGACCGACAGACTTACAAAAATTGAATTCTTTTAAATGTACCTATTTTGGTATATGTACCGTGTATAGGTACATACATATGCATTTAATAAAAAGCGATTATTTTTACAAGATTTTTAATAACTTGCAATGTATGTTTGGGTGGAATCTTGCAACTCAATTTTGGAGCAGATATCTTGAACCGATTTTGCTGAAATTTTGCAAGCATATGTATACAGCGTGACAATAAAATATTAT
Source organism: Diaphora mendica (assembly GCA_949125395.1). Taxonomy (NCBI): domain Eukaryota; kingdom Metazoa; phylum Arthropoda; class Insecta; order Lepidoptera; family Erebidae; genus Diaphora; species Diaphora mendica. The sequence goes on from OX421330.1 coordinate 15,812,483, forward strand.
AATGACATGGAGCTGATCTGATGCTGGAAGGTGGCCATAGGTACTCTGTAAATAAACGTCGCAACATCATCGAGTTTGGACTCGTTTGATTCGACTCGAGGCGCAAAGTTGCGCGTGTCAGCTAGCAGTTAATTGCTATTTACCTACTTTACGTCTCAATCTAGACCTAGACTACACAGAGATTTGAAGTATGAGGGGATTTAGAACACGGATTAATCTATACTTAATATATAAAGCTGAAGAGTTTGTTTATTTGTTTAAACGCGCTTATCTCAAGAACTACTGATCCGATTTGAAAAATTCGTTCAGAGCTATAAAGCCCATTTATCGAGGAAGGCTTTAGGCTATTTATATCATCACGCTAAGACCAATAGGAGCGGCGCATCAATGAAGAATGTTACAAAAACGGGGGAAAATTATTACGCTACGGGCAATAGGAGACGTAAACGACGTTGCGTGGGTCAGCTAGTTTAACATAACTTTATAGACATAAACCACTCAGACTCGGACCATAAAGAAATGGTCATGCAAACAGATGTTTGATATTTGCAATGAATCATGGACCGTTCGTAGCTTAGGGCGAAAGTGTAGAATAGCCAATCTTCATTATTCAATTATTCTCTAAAACTATGATTGCATAAAAAAGTGCTTAACATCTGACTCTATTTATGTTTCAGGTGAGAGCAAAAATCAGCGACTTAAAGGCGAACTCACGTACCAAGGAAAATATAGGTACACCCTCAAAATGCGATGGATGCTCGGTAGTTATTATTGGTGCAGGGCCTTCTGGAGCCACTTGCGCTGAAACACTTCGGACAGAAGGTTTCAGCGGACGCATAACTATGGTCAGCAAAGAAAACTACCTACCTTATGACAGAGTTAAGGTGTCAAAAATTGGGGCTGTCACCGACATCAAAAAACTCCAGGCTAGAACCGAAGAGTATTACAAAGGCTCAAACATTGAGATACTTAAAGGTATTGAAGCTGTACATGTGGATACCAAGGAGCAAATAGTCACTTTGACCGATCTACAAAAACTTAATTACAATTCGTTATACATCGCAACTGGTTCCAGTCCCCGGGTACCCGATATACCCGGAATACACCTAAAGAACGTTTACACGGTCCGAAACTTTGACGATTCTATCAACATTCTCAATACATTAGGCTCTGAGAAAAGTCTGGACGTAGTAGTCTTGGGATTGAGTTTTATCGGATTAGAAATTGCATCCTCTTGCAAGGAAAAAGCCAAATCAATGACAGTCGTCGGCAAAGACACTGCACCATTGGGTCAAGTATTCGGAACTGAAATAGGTGAAAGTTTACGAAAGCTTTGCGAGTCAAAAGGCGTCAAGTTCCAGTTCGGAACAACAATAACCAAATGTAATGGCGAGAATGGTGTGATCAAATCAGTGGAATTGGCTAATGGCACTACACTTCCTGCTGATATGTTAGTGCTGGGAGTGGGATCAATATTAAATACAGGGTTCTTGGAGAACAGCGGTATTCAAATGGAAAAGAACGGTGCTATTGTGGTGAATAATTTATTGGAAACTAATGTAAAACATGTTTATGCTGGCGGTGATATTGCACATGCTCCAGTCTTTGCTAGTGATAACAAATCAATGAGTATAGGACACATAGGTTTAGCTCAATATCATGGTCGTATAGCTGCATTAAACATATTGAAAAGAGATGTGCAGCTAAAAACTATTCCATTTTTCTGGACCATGTTGTTCGGTAAATCTATTCGCTACAGTGGTTGTGGCAAGCCTGCCAGCACACTGATAGACGGAGATGTAGATGCTCTAAAGTTTGTTATTTTCTTCTTCGATGAGTCGGATAAAGTAATAGCGGTGGGTTCTTGCATGAGAGACCCAGTAGTTGCTCAGTACGCAGAGTTTACTAACCAAGGAAAAACTTTGTACAAGAAAGACCTGACAGGGGACCTTTATGCTTGGACCAAAAGTAATTAGGAGAATGGATTTATATCAGCTTTAGTTAAATGTATTACGTTCCTGATATACGTCTCAACTAATACTCGCTTATGTCAGTGAAGCAAACAAAAAAAAACATCTGATCATTACATTGTTAAATAGAACTAAGCTCATCTTTGCCGATTGTGAATAAGTGAGGTTAAGATTTTTTTCCTCCTCTCCAAGAGAAGAGGATTATTTAGAAACGTTTGTTTCACGGTGTGGAGATCCAAGCATAAAAAAGAGGAAATGTGTTTCATATTTTTTTTAAATTTAAGAGAGAAAATATAAACATTCTATAGACCTTATCAAATTTCTAAGATTTAGGTTTATGGATTTTTTTTTTCTTTCTAGACGTTTTAACTCAAAGACTTATGATAGTATGTACTGTAGTGGCACTCTTTGTGTGTGTATTATTGTACCAATATTTTGCTTTAAAAGCTTTTACGTTAAATATTATACGCATTTCAATAGCATATTTAATATACAAAAATTATATAAGTAGTTAATATTGTTTAGGTATATAAGTCACTATTTGTTTTCTCCAAATTCTTGCAAAGGGCTAAGCCATATAAACAAAAGTTTACTGTGAACTCAGATTACTAAGAAAGCCAGATAGACCGTAAAGAACACGACAATGAATCTACAAAGTAAATATGAATTAGAAAGCGAATACATTCTCGCGGCAGTGTTTGACAAACCGCCATATTGTGTACACGTCACGAGTGATTTATAATTTTATTTTCAAAACGCCGTCTTGCATCATTAAACACTGTAAGAGTAGTTCCCAAAAACAAAAAAAAGAAGATTGAATATCTTTTTACAGGTAAATACAGATTATTTAGTTGCTATAATTATTTATTAACCCGATAATTATATTGTTGTGTCGGAACACAAAACCTCAACCGTAGCTCGACTGTGATACCAGTTTTTGTCTATTTTTTTTTTCGTTCAATTGGGGAGATTACGTGTTAGTCCATTCCATTCAGACATTAGTGAACCTCATTTCTATATTTAGGGACTTGGTTCCTAACCTCATCTGAAAGTATTCTTTGGTGATACATACAATTATTTCTAATAATTATTACATACAAACAATTTGTGGATAATAATTTCTTTCTTTAAAAATTTTCTTTGAAAAAATACAAGAAATATCCGAACAACAATTTCTACAAATTGTGTGTATAAATGTGTTTTATATCTTTAACTTGTGCTTCACATCATAATTGTATGATTGAGAATAATCGATAGTACAAAACTTGATTCCCAGGTACGTTTATCCGCAGATTTTTTTTTTTTTATTAATCATACATTACAAGTACTTTTGGTAAAGTAATTGATTTTAGCTTTTTATAATTTTTTCACGAAATTTACACGCAAAACGACAATATTATAAAAAGTTTGTGCAAAATAAAGGTTGCTGAGAGTTCGCATAGTATGTAACAGTAACTAAAATAAAAACCATAATATTTAAAGTTCTTTAATATTAAAATACCCTTTTTCCATCTTAATATTTATCAAAAAAATTGGGATTTTTTTACTGCGTATGGTATCATTACACACACAAAGATGTACGTGTTCCTACAGTGTCGCACCGACTGTCACTCACACTAAAATAAATCAACCGGCGTCATGTTATTTGACAAGAACGCTCCATCTGGCTTTCTTTTGTAATCTGAGACTGTGAATATATATTATATTCACAGATTTTAAGTTTATCCCCTACAACGTCACAAACCTTACATCTATAAAAAATGTAGTGTAGATGTAGATAATAATTTAAAGTTAATAAAAAAGGTATACAAATCTACAGAAAGCATCCGCAAAATAAATATGAGTTTCAAACTCGAATTAGGCAATAAAAATAGACGCAATTCAGTAAGTCCTTCTTGGAGACTTCTAGGCCTTATAATTTAAGTAACAATTTAAAAAAATGCTTTTGTTCACTAAAAAATGTTCTCATCCTGTTATATATTTTTTTGTCGATAAATTGTCTTATGAACCCTTCTTTAACGGTTTCGGGGACCCTACTTAGATAAGCTAAGAACTTATTTAGTGCCTACTTTATTAAACCTTTGTCACCAACTACTATAATTATGAATACCCAGTATTAACAAATGTTATTATTTATTTTACAATAGTTTATGTTTATGTTACCTATCGCTGCATTGAGATACATGCACGTATTGCTGAATAGCGACTTCATGGTACCACTGGGATGTGGGACCATTTGACAATAACTAAATTAGTGTTGTATGGTTCATGGAACTGTAAGCGACATGTCTTTTGATTACTAAAAAATGTTTACGACGACTGTCGAGAGTCACAAATCGTGTCAAGGCTTTTTAGGGGAAATATTTCCTTTTGGGCGACAATATCTAGCAGTCTCAAATTTTCAATAAATATTTCAAATAAATAATATTAAGTAACAAGTGCTTTTATGTTTGTCACATATTGTGAATTAAAAAAAAGCTTGACTAGCAATAAACTTATTTAACTTTTAGTATTTGATGTCTATATTGTTACTGGTAGATATTTCATTTTTATCTGCATATACTGAACAAAATGTTTTATTCATCTTGTTCATTTCTTTCACGAATAATTTAGTTAAGAGCTTCATTATTAAATTTTTAATATGTACCATGTGAAAATTGATGTGATCTAATAGTCTGTTGTAATGTATATTTATTATATGAAATAAAGTTTCTTTTTAAAAATACTTCCTATTTATTTAATATCTGGTAAGTCCTGGTAAATGATGTAATGCCGCACTTGCATTGCGTTTTGTGCTAATGATTTAATGTAAAGAGAAATTCGTCCTATATTTACATAAACTAATATTAAAAAGCTGAAGAGTTTGATTAAATGAACGATGTTAACGATATGGTCCAATTTGAAAAAGTCTTTCAATATTACATAGCCCAGTTATTGAGAATAAAACACGTTGTAAAAATGGGTAAAACTAATCTAACTTGGGCTAAAAGAGGATCCCTTTTTTCGATAACATGTCCGTCAGGAACAAACTCCCATCAATTTTAAGATAGTTATTCATAATTTTAATTCCCGAATCCATCTCTAGATTTCAGAAGATATCGAGTAACTGAAAGAATTTTTGAAATCGGACCAGCGGTTCCTGAGATTAGCGCATTCAAACAAACTCTTCAGCTTTATAATATTAGTATAGATTATTGCTTCTTTGAAATCATAAAGGAAATATAAAAGAAAACTTTTATTGACTATCATATATATTACATTCCTACTTATTTATAAAATGAACTTTTCTGTGTGTGGCTGCAATTATTTAAATTATGTAGAGTTAATCCCAAGATTCCGCTACTCTAAGGTGTTTCAAACGCTCATATAAAGTAACATCTTCTTTGAAAATTCTTCTTTGCTCATCTAAAACTTTTGCTTTTCTCATTTGAGATGTCTTGCCAAGTGCTTTTGCATGACCAGAACTTTCGGCCTGCAATGATAGGAAAATAATGAGTACATGACGGATTAAGATGATTCGATTAGTGCAGAATTAGTAATTGTACTTACTTCTGTGAGATATGGAAAGCGCAAGAAAAACATATTTTTTTCTTCTATCTCAAAATCTCTTTTCAGTTGACGAAGATGTTTAGGTTCAACCTTTTTTACGAGTCGATCTTTTCCTCTAAACAAATGTCCATTTGGTAAACGGTTACGACGAAATAGAATAAATGTTAGTTTCATGTTTGATACCTGAAATTAACAGGAAGATATTTTGATAAAGCTCTAACGACGGATATATTAAGTTTAAGGTTAAGTATGTTGTCAAAAACTTCAATTCAAGAAGTCAAGAACCATAGAGAGAGGTAGGATATGATTTCTACTTGTATTTATTTATTGTCTATGCTTTTTAAAATATTTACTAATACCACAGACGTTATACATAGGTAGTTCTCATAGTGACTTAGTGAGTACCTACTATTACATTTGGCTTGGCACCGACTTCAAACCTATGAATAGGTAGCACATACAAATTAAGTTATTTTATACTTTTTAGTTTTTGAAGACGGTTTTTTATTTTTTAATAGATTCAGATACTTTCAACTTTTTTCTTGTAAATTGAAACTTACATCACTTCATCACTGGATCTCAAATTCTTAACCACAGCCACAGACTATCACCACAGCGTCACTCACTTGTGACTTGAGTTCTTGACTCATTGTTTATTACACATTTTAAAACGAAAAAAAATATAAAGAACGTGTGATTGAACCCTAGGGCAGGCCCATGTCTAGCTGTGAACATCTTTCGGCTGAAATAATGATCATGACTGATACGAAAGTACGAGTAAAGGCGCGTCTCCACCAAAATTGTTGGCAATTTCTCTGTTTCCAACTGTTTGCAAAACTTCAAAAAATCGCCAACTTTGGTTTCCATTGTGTCTACACCGAGTCGCCAACAATTTGAAAAACATTCTGTTAGGGGTATATTTGTACATAAACAATGAATCCGAATGATGATCACTAGTGTTATTAATTCAAATTACATTGGTTGTACACTGCACCATATTCAGAACAACAATAAAAACGATCGTCATGTTTATCCTGACATTGACTTCTATAATATTCAAAAATGGAAACCTCCTATCCGTGCTGGCTGCTACGATCATCGACACATTCGAACTAAGATCATGTACTCTCATCGTATCGTATATATTTTTTCTTTAGAAAAGACAACTCCCACAGTAGGAATATACTTTCTGTGTCGCGAACTTCGCGAAGGACTTCACAAACAATCAAACATACATGTAACGTACACATAGTCACATAGGACATTAACCACCCAGGCCTATGTTATTTTTAAAATTCCTTGTAGAAGTTTGCTGCGCAATCAACTGCAATGCAACACAAAATACTTTGAATTAAAGTCTACTCGACAACACATAATAGAATGAATTTTTCACTAGAGTTTGGCCAACGACAGAAGTCCACTGCTTTCATGCAAAATTTTAAAATGTTCCCTGTAAAGAGCCTCAGGTTAATATTTCAGGGTCAAGAAAACGTTTTGAAACTCTAATAAACATAAACGTTTTTCTGATAATGCTCTAAGTAAATTAATTATTTTAGTTAATATTTCTTCTGTAACTTACGTACAATAGTTGTAACTTATTTCGGTGTGTAGTTAATGACCAACCTGTTGATTTTTCAAATTTGCCGCCGTTCCTGGGACATCTTTTGCTGGCCCGCCTCCAGCAATGCCAGTCGAAGTCTATGGATTTAGTCTCAAATCTATTGGTCTCACAAATGGCCACAGAGTACTAATATAATCCCAATAAATCTTGAAATTCTTTAGTCTATGTCAGAATGGCTGTCGATCGAGCGTAGGGGTGTCGTATTGTCGTAAATAATTTGTGTAAAAATCAATTAATTCCTAATGTAATGTAACTGTTGTTATGTATAAGTTTATTTACTAAGTATGGGATCGCGGGGCTGACACCTGTGCCTTCTATTGGAGCTGTCTCCGGAATTGGTTAGTAGTTTTTGTGTCTACTAAATTAAGCTTTCGTAGATATTTATGTTTAGAGCTTCCTAATAATTATATTTTTATGATAATGAGCCAAACATTTAGTGTCTTAGAAAGCTGTTGCTCTTTGAAAATGGCACGATTTACATTTAATATAATCCGTTCCCGTACAACAATCAGACTTGTTTCGTTTCGGTACCCTTTCACTTTGTGTACATTATTTTCGTGCTCTACTTATTTTAAGCTTGCTGTTAACTATTATTTCCCTAATTTATAAATAAGATAAACTAAATCACTAGTAACTTTATAACTGCTTATAGGGTTAGAATTGTTTGAACATAATTAGAAACTCGTTAAGCTAAGAGCACCACAAATGACCTAATTATTAAAATGAAAAGCTTGATAAAGGTTTCCGAATAAACTCTTGTAAATTGTTTTGTAAGGTTAAAAATCTGTATTCTATTGCCAATATGATCTTTATGTTATTCATGTCATGTGAAGTTTGTTTATTTTTTTGGCATTTATAAATAAAAAAATACATCAAAAATGTTTATACAAAGAAAATGTACCTAAACAAAAATCCAAGATAAGATTCAAAAGTTTGGGTTTTTGATAAGTTTTCTGACATTTTAATTTCATACTAATTATAAGTAAAAAGTGACAATTTATGTTTTAAATAATGTGATGACTTTAGTAATCTAGCATTTTAAAAGGTTTATAGAAAATCATGTAGTAACTAATCCTAAGTTAGTTATTTAAAATATTTATTTGGATTTCTAATAGACAATATACATTACAGGATTCTTTTTCTTGAATTTTTAATTAGAAAAATAATTACATCATACAATTATGCAGAAATGCAAACAAAGAAATTATAAAATAATTTATACAATAAATGCAAATAGCTAAAACAACAACAAACAAAGCAGTTACACAGTATGATCAAGAAAGAATAGTGAAGTTAAAGAAGTAAGCAACATTAGAAAAATAAAATAAAAAAAAGACATGATATAGATGATATGAATTATAAAGATATGATAGATATACACCTATATATTTTCTCACGAACAGCTGCTTAAGCCGGACATACAAGTTCAAGTATACTTATGTCTGTCTGTCTCGCAAGTGCGTGACTGAGACAGACAGATTTCGGAGCAGCTCGTCTCGATCCGTGTAAGCTTCGGGTGTCAGGTTTTAGTTTCGTTACGAAATTTCTTGATTTCGTCACAGCGATCGAAGCCTGCGATAAAAGCAATGCAATTGCTTAAAAATGTGAAATGAAAACCATAAAGAATTAAATAAAAATGATTGATATATTACATTTAGATCAAAAGCATGACAAAAGTAAATTTAATCAAGTCCTCGGGTGCACAGTTCAAAGTTAAAACTTTTAGATTTATAGCCTGTTTGGGAGTTTTAGTTGAAATGTAAAATAAATTACTTTTTTTATTTGTACTTTGTGTGAAATGGCAAATGAACAGGTCATTACCCTTAGTAGGACGTCCCTGCAACTGTGCTATCTCAATTTCTTCGAAAGTCTTACAAAAGATGCTCGTGAATAGGGGAGAGACCTCAAATGGTGACGAGGAAAGGAAGTCAACTCCTGACAAATGCTTAGGTATAATTACGTGTTAAGGATTTTAGATTATTTTCTCGTTGAAATGAGGAAGGTAGGCCCGTGGTGCAACGCGAAGGTTATCACACGCCAACCTTTTTCATTTTTTTGTGCGGAAATCCTCTCGGATACCACCGACTGGTGGTTATGTCGGACTCAAACCGACTAAAAACCGCACACCGTCTCGGGTACTAGAATCCGGGGAACCAGGTGCACCCTCGAAAGAAAATCCCTGGAACCCCGACGTACCTCGGGCCACGCACTATTTGTAGGTGGCCCCGTGTCACGCTAACCTAATCAATTTTTTAAGTGCGTAAATTATAACGTCTTTATTCAAAGAACAAGTAACGAATTATTAAAAAAAACGGACTGCGTCAATATCTGCCATCTTTATTAAATTCATTGAAAAACTGAAAAGAGAAAACAAAAACATAACCCTTTCGCAGACGGATAAAAAGTACCTGGATGACTGAGCTTTACACGGTATTAGTTTTTGTTAAATTTTCTAAAAATCAATTCTAGCTAGATCGATTTATCGCCCCCTGAAACACCCTGTATACAAAATTTCATGAAAAAGGTTGTAGCTGTTTCCAAAATTCAGATTACCTATAAATACATAGGTACTTGTACTAGAATTGCTCGTTTAAAGGTATTAGAGCAGCTGAACCACCTGTTTGATATGTACCTATACTCTTTGCGCTGTAGCATGTAGTAGTAGACAGTTTCAGTAACATTTCGTTTCACTCTTGAAAGTTGCCGCGATTTACAAATTATGACTTAGTATTTCAGTTGTACCACATTAGCAATATATTCAATCATTAATAACTGTAGTAAATTGAATTAAACCAACCAGAATGTTCTAGTCTACAAATAAAATCAACTGTCACCCGCACCATGCTACAGCGCAAAGAGTATAATTCTCGATCTGTATAGCCCCCCTAGCCAAGTTGCAAGCGTTCTTCTTTCTGCAGTCGTTAACGACTAAATTCTCGTTAACGATTGCAGAAAGAAGAACGCTTGCAACTTGGCTAGGGGGGCTGAGTAAATAATATAATTTATCAAATGTTTAATTCTTATCGTTCAAAGAAGGCCGCTGTAATTCAATAAAGCAGACATTAATTTACATTTTAATTAAAACTCTGTTACTAACATCATGTAAACTTAATAACAAAACGTACTTATAGTACTTGATTCTGCTCCATGCTTCATGTTGTAACAGAGCATTGCCCTTTTGATATCCTTAATTACTTCTATTTGCCTTTAGACCGTGTGCAGAGTGTAAGCTCATAAAATTCTACGTATGTGTGTCACCTAGATCTCATTTGAACCCGTTTGCTATTTATGGCTTATTCCTTGAGTTTCCTGTATACGTTTCCCTTTGTTTCTCTTTGTTTTTTATCAGTATATAAGCTTGAAGGAGTTACCACTAAATATAAATATAGATTTATCTCTTACTAACTGACCCACACAACGTCGTTTACGTCTCCTATTGCCCATAACGTAACAATTTTCGCCCGTTTTTGAAACATTCTTCATTGGTGCTCCGCTCCTATTGGTCTTAGCGTGAGGAAGCCTATAGCCTTCCTCGATAAATGTACTATCCAACACTGAAAATTTTTTTCAAATCGGACCAGCGGTACCTGAGATTAGCGCGTTCAAACAAACAAACAAACTCTTCAGATTTATTATATTAGTATAGATTATAGTATAGAAATATATAATTTTGTTTTTAGAGTACTAAAATTATTTGCTATTAACAAAATCTAATTAAAAATACCCGTATAGGCATATTTCACGCTGTCAATTATTACTCCTTCGAATAGATTTCCAAGTAAATTAAAAGGACAATACTCCCACACGCTGGAACATGTTATTATTATTATTAAACAGAGACCACGTCCTACGTCGTCTTGTTATGAGATAAATGACAGATTATTGTTATAGTTCTCAAATATCAGTAGCAGTAATACTACTGTTACCAATTAGACATACTCCTTGTATATTGAAACATTACCAAGTTATACAAGCGTTGTTTCATTGGAAAATATAAATATGTGTGGGAAAGAAAAATGGTCATTACGTTTTAAACTTTTGTAATGTATATTGGTAATTATATGTTGTTGAAACTATTTAATATTGTGTTTTATATGATTTTTAAGGGTTTTTCGTATTGTTATAGAGCCCCAGTGATCCTCGACGCAAGTACACCTACCACATATTGATTAGTGGTGCTAAAGATGGCGCAGGTTGGAGCTAATATGGAGTACCAGGAGTACAAATGGGCCTACTCAATCATGGACTCATCCAAGTAAATATTTATTTTTTTACTAAATATGTATACTTTATATGAAACTAACATGTACTCATTACTAAATCGTAATCGTCATATTACTAAATAAAGTGCTAATTAAAATTATCATCTGATTTCTTCTTCTCAGTTGATTATAATCTGCCACTACATCGCCAAGAATTTTCGCTACTGCTATCGCTTAAATGCAAAAAGTAATTTAGTCTTCTAGTATAATGCGTTTTCAGGTATATGAATATCGCTAGCTTAGCATAAATTCAATACATAATAATAATAATATTCACTAACTTTTTATTATGATTCCTATGAAATCCCTGACTTCTGAGCTAGGTAAAAACCTGTGTTACAGAAGTCAGTGCCCACTCCCAATTTTGGTAGATACACGTTGTGAATAAGAGAATTCAAAAAAAAATAACAAAAAGTAAAAACTAAAACCCAACTACGCCAAAAACCGACGCTGAAAAAGTATAAAACAGTTGTTAAAGTGTTATGGTGCGTTTCTAGGTAACGTGTGACTACGGCTTTTCAAACTTGTTTTATACTTTTTCAGCGTCGGTTTTTGTCGTAGTTGGGTTTGAGTTTTTACTTTTTTTTATTTAAAATATTTTGGTGCCTTTATTAATATATAACATATATATATATTTGAAATTTACAAGTAACGCCCTTTCTAATGATACCAAACACATATTTATCTCAAATTTATTTTTTAATACAGTACTTTATGTCGGCTAGTGGGCGCCACATTAGATTCAGTGACACGTCATATAGCCTATAACCAGCGGACGATCAAGACGCTTTTAACGATACCTCATTTGTCCAGTTCTAATAAGTACTTAAGGAGCTATGCGGGAACAAATGAACATACACATACATAGCCTGTCAAAATCATAACCCTCCTTTGGCTTTGCCGTAGTCGGGTAAAAATAAAAACCGACTTTAAGGTTCGACTTGATTTCTCTTGAACGCCATCATCAGATCTTAATGTCCTTATCATGGTACCACCGTTGGGATATCTCCTTTCCATTAAAAAAAGAATCATCAAAATCGGTTCATAAACGACAAAGTTATCCGCGAACACACATAAACGGTCATAAACATATACGGTCGAATTGAGAACCTCCTCCTTTTTTGAAGTCGGTTAAAAAGTAATGGGTTACATTTCTTTGTTTGAATGTGTATGTGTTTGTATGTAATATTATACATTTAATCCAATATAGAGATAATTATAATTTTGCGTCTGTTCTCTTATTAGTAAGATAAAAAAATACAACGCAATGACGAAACCGAAAAATTATGTCATGTTATACAAAGGCTGTCAATAGAGTGTATAAATACTACAGTTAATCAATCAAATTAGCGTGTAATGAGGCTGATGTTGATTCAAAAGATTGTCGCATCGTGCCGCAGTCAGGATTCATACACATCAATTGCGAAAATGACAAAATATTTCAACAAAACAAAATCAAACAACTATTAGGTATACAAAGACATCATCAAATCTGCGTCAGACATTAGAAAAAATGCAAATACCTACGTATTAAAAACAAACACATTTAAAGTTTATTTTAATAGTCCATTTCCAGTTTTAACACCAGAGTTACGCACGGCACAAAGCTGAATAAACCCGGACGTACGATAATATTGTTTATTTATCAGCTACTTTGCAAAAACAGCTGGACAAATTGCAACTTGCGAAATCTCTTTGTGCATTGAAAATGAAAGTATCGCTACAAGCAAGATCAATGACAATGATCCCTTGCGTAACGCGTAACGTTTTCTACTGACGTGCGTCGTCTGTATAGTTTGTTGTAGTGATTTAAGTGTATAAGTAAAAACCTTATATATAATACATAGTTTTTTTACTATTATTGAAAATATTGATAACTATACTCTTTGCGATGTAGCATGGTGCGTGGCATGGTTCATTAACATTTCGTTTAACTCTTGAAAGTTGCCGCGATTTACAAATTATGACTTTGTATTTCAGCTGTACCACATTCGCAATATATTAAATCATTAATAACTGTAGTAAATTAAACTAAACCATAAACTGTAGTAAATTAAAGTAAATTAAATTAAAGCACCACGCACCATGCTACAGCGCAAAGAGTATAGGTGTTATCCATACTTCCATACTTATATCAAAAATGTGAAAGTAACTCTGTCTGTCATGCTTTCACGGCCAAACCGCTGCATCGATTTCAAATAAATTTGTCATGGAGATACTTTGTTTCTTGAGGAAGGACATAGGTTACTCTTTACTGCGATAGCCGACAAACACGCGGGTGGAGCCGCAAGCAAAAGCTAGTCAACTAATAAATCTTTAATCATAGAACGGTTGTTAAAGGAAATTGAAACATATTATTAATAAATAAGTACACCTATTTACTAGAGTTATGCAAACAATGAAGGACAGTCTGCTGAAATGAAAAAAAAAACATTCCATTTTTCCGGATAAAACTATCCTTTAAATAATCCGGAAAAAGCTGGTGCAAAAAAGAAATATGGTGAGCCGAATAGACACGCCGCATCACAATTAGCGACTAGTGCGTTTTAAGCCTAACTATTCATAAAAAAAGAATCACGTAAAGTACGCTTTATTCGGTGGCATTGGTTGCTTGAATTAAATACAATATAACTATAAATTCTCTAAATTAAAAAAAAAACCCCAACATAATAATCTGAGTACCCTTTAAAAAGTAAAAAACACATTATGCGCTTTCATTTGAGACCCCGATATTTTTGCAGACATTCGGTTATTCTTCCCTACTTTCACCCCCATAAATTTTAAACGACTCAACCGATTTTCATGAAACATGTCTAAGAAAAATCGCACGTAACTCACCTTTCATACAAAAAAGAAACTAAATTGAAAAGGCTTCATCCGTTCGCGAGCTACGGTGCCACAGACAGACAGAAACATCAAACCTATAACACGCCTCTTTTTGAATCGGGGGTTAAAAATAATAGACAAAGAAGACATTGACATTATTACGAATTCTCTGATAAAGTTTATATGTAAAGAGAATTGTATGTATGTAAAACCAGGCGTAATCCCGCCAAAATTATGTCCGCTCCATAGCTCTAAAAAAAAAAACTTCGTTTAAAAAAACCGACTTCAAAAACTAAAAAGTATAAAATAACTTAATTTGTATGTGATACCTATTCATAGGTGTGAAGTCAGTGCCAAGCCAATGGAATAGTAGGTACCACACTCGCTATATTTCGAGACGAACGTCAACGACGCTTCGATTGTTTTGTTCAACCCAAAGAGCAGCATTTTGGCTTGGCACCGACTTCACACCAATGAATAGGTATCACATACAAATTAAGTTATTTTATACTTTTTAGTTTCTGAAGTCGGTTTTTTTAAACGAAGTTTTTTTTTATTTTTCGCTTTTTAGTCTTTCTCAAGTCTCTCATCATCATTTTATTTAAAATTTAATGATGTCTACAGAATATGAAGGCATGCTCGTAACTTCATTGCAGGCTCTCACGTAAATTTGAGGGTTTCCTTCGATTTCCTTAGGATCCCATCATCAGATCCTGATATGGTGGCCATGGGACCACATGGGGAGCATACCCTTTTGAATACAAAAATAATTTTCAAAATCGGTCCACAATTGACGGAGTAATCGATGTACATAGATAAAAAAAAAATAAAAAAAAAACCGATGAAATTGAGAACCTCCTCCTTTTGGAAGTCGGTTAAAAAGGGACCTAAATAGTATATATGTCTCATCATTTAATTAGCGAAAGCCTACCACACCACTAACAATAAATACTGTTTTTTTAATCACGTTATGAAGGAAATGCCAAATTTCACCATGAACTGGTTGTAGTATATAAATGTCACCTGCAGGAAGTATATCGTACACCCAATCTAAACGAGTCGCGTTCGAGTGGTAACCACAGAACAAACGAATATACTAGAAGAGGTATCGAGCAGCAAGTGCAAGATACACTGTGTCGCCTAGACGCACACATTAACGATCAATAATAGTATACACACATAACGAAGTCTTTCCTGATTCGTCCAAAGGATGTAATGTATATAAGTTCAAAAAGCCACTTACAATGTTACTAAATACAATCTTATACCTTTCAACTAAGGTAGGGTTTCACTTGCATATTTGTGTTCGTGGACAGTTTTTTCGAAAACCTTAGGGATGTGGTGAATTTGACATTTATCTAAACTGTTATATAAAGAGGTAAAGTTTGTGTGTTTGTATATTTGTTAAATTGTAAGGTGTTATCTCGGGATCCACTGAACCGATTTTGAAAATTCTTTTACCAATAGAAGGCTACGTTATTTGGGAGTGACATAGGCTATATAATAACCCGAAAAGTGTAAATACTTTTTCGTGGTAGCTGAATTTGCAAAGTAAGTCGGAGAAAAAAATGTTTACCGTCCAACGAAGTGGGCACGGCTCAGCTAGTCGATTATAATTATGTTACAATAATCTTTAAATTAATTATTTATTTGACTGATACTCTGATATCCTTTCATTGTACTTTATAATTTTTTTGTTGCGAAACATTGCAACTCCCTTATTTACCTAAAATAAATTATATTTTTGTGTGTTTAGGCATACATATTTCAGAAACTTTAAATAAATAAAAAACGACTGCGCATTTTCGCAAGTTCTCTACAACCACCGGTTCTTTGCGTCCACATCGTACAGGAAGCCGTTGGATTAATAGCTAACTAACTTATATTACTAAAAATATGTCACGTTTATTATTTAGTCAAAAGTACTGACATACTATCTTTTTTTTAATCAAATCTGTTTTATTTGTCTGGTAGCTGTAAAATTATGATATATGAACTTGTGAAAATTATGATATATTATTTATAAACTTTTTATTAAAACATTTATTTTCAAATATTTCTCCAAAATAACTTCATATAAAAATTTTGAGAATGAACAAAATCATATATTGTTTTAAAAACCATAGTACAATATAAATCGTACTACGATACTAAACATAAAATCACTGTAAAAATCAATGTCATCGAAAAGTTTAACATTACGATATCGATTGAATTTGTCTACATCCCTATGTCAAATAATTGTAAACATTACTTTTATTAAATATTTTCGTGCCAAATGTTTTGAAATATTCCCGCAGGAAACGCAGTTCATTGCGTGCTCTCGCGGCAACTATGCAAATGATACTTAAATTTAATACGTAATGTATGATTATTTCAATAGATTAGAATATAACGGTTTTCATGTGTATTACATAATACTTTTTAGTTTTTTGTTAATATTGCTTAAAAACAAAAGTTTTGAGACTACCGATGATACGATATGTTTCCTTTGAGTAAATTGTAGTCCTTGCTTCGTTTTCAGCACTTAATTATCACACAGTTTGGCATAGCAATATTTTTTTACGCAGTTACGTTCCCGACGAAAGTTATACGTGTATAAAAGCGTTCAGTTGATGCCAGCAGACCTATTAGAGGTATCGGCGCTTAACTTCGGCGCGCCTACCCCGCCTACATAACAATTCTACTTGTTCTGTGGTGGTAACGGTACAACACATTCAGTCAAAATCGTATGAATTTTTTATATCATTTTATGGAAACAGGTGGTATTATCACTAAATTTATTTTTATTGTGCCAAACACCGGAAAAATCTAAATTGTATACCTACTGCTAATTTGTACTTATCTAATTATTTATAATATAATTATTTATAAATCTAAATTTATTTTATGTATAAACGTAATTTAAATAGTGGAAGACACATGAGTCTCCAGGACTCAAGATCATAAGAACTTCTTCCCAATCTTTACATAGTATATAATGAAGTTGCTTCTGTTCTCTTACATCTTTTGAACTACTAAACGGATTTTAATGCAGTTTTCAGCAATAGATAGAGTGATTCCAGAGGAAGGTTTAAATGTATATAATACATTCATATCATAGAAGCCGGGCCGGGTCGCTAATAATAAATGTAATCTAGGCCCAATTAGTCTAGTCAACAAGTTCCATACTTGTTGACTAGACTAAAAGATGCACAAGCATCACTAGGCCGCCATAGTGTGGGTCACCATACTGCATTGTTGCATTCGCAATGAGTATGGTGGCCACCACTCGTGGATTCTGCTTATGCTTTCCATCAGGCAGAGTAGAGTCACTTTGGCAGGCCAAACATAAAAAAAAAAAAAAAAAAATCCCCAACACTTGCACATTGATTCAAATACCAACCAGCGCATCATATTACGTTACTCGGTAATCAATATGACCCCAGGTGTTTATAAATTGTGAGTGGCAGCAGAAAGGCAACGAAGATACTCGTAAACTAAATTTAGTAACACTTTACACTTTCTTAATAAATGAATCAAATCTCGGTTTCGTAGCTGATCGCTTTTGGGCCTCCGCACCAGTACCTAAAATTAACCCAGCTCTGTTCCGTCTAAATATATCCAGTTTTAATATACCAGCTACATAGCTTCATATCTATCAAAAGTAAATAACAAGATACCTTAAAAGACGCTACATATTGCGAGACCGACAGTAGGGCTTCCTCCTTAATCGTTCTACCGGTAAAACGTTTAATGATCAAGATACACTGGTAGTCAGCCTTGCAATCGCATAATCGTAATTTGTAAGGTAGTAGAGCCACGCTGATTTCAGCACGAACGGGCCGGCTCGACCGGGACAGTACCCTCGCACAGAAAACCAACGTAAAATGACAGCGTTCGTGCTGTCGTGTTTCGTTGGTGATTGCGAGACCGGAGGCCCAATGATGCAGAAGCATCACTATGCTGAATTGTCTGCTTTCGCAATGAGTATGGCGACCACCACTCTTAAATTCTACTTATGCATTCCATCAGGCAGAGTAGAGTCACTTTGGCGGAGCCAAACATAAAAAAAAAGAATCGGACCTACCATTGAAGAATTCTACTAAAGGAACAATTGACTGCATGGAAGATTAATCTATACTAATATATAAAGCTAAAGAGTTTGTTTGTTTGTACACGCTAATCTCAGGAGACGCTGGTCCAATTTTAAAAATTCTTTCAGTGTTGGATAGTACATTTATCGAGGAAGGCTATAGTTTTATAATAATACTAGCTGACCCACGCAACCTCGTTCACGTCTCCTATTGCCCGTAGCGTAATAATTTTCCCCCGTTTTTGTAACATTCTTTATTGGTGCTCCGCTCCTATTGGTCTTAGCGTGATGATATGTAGCCTTCCTCAATAAATGGGCTATCTAACACTGAAAGAATTTTTCTAATCGGACCAGCGGTTCCTGAGATTAGCGCGTTCCAACAAACAATGACTGCACGTTTGGCCTAGTGGTTTAACGGTCACCACGCCGTTTCCTACTTCACCAAGTGTCGTGGGTTCAAATCCCCGTAGGACAACACTTTGTGTGATCCACAAATTGTTGTTCTGAGTCTGGGTGTTCTTTGTGTCCGTTTCATGTATGTTTGTAAAGTCCCCCGCGACACAGGATTTATTCCTAGTGCGGGAGTTGTCTTTTTAAATACAAAAAAAAAACTCTTCAGCTTTAAATACTAGTTAGATATATATAATAGATATTATTTAAACGATCGCCCCTTTCTTCTAGGCTGTGTGTTGATTCTCAAACCCCAGGGACAACACTTTGTGTTATCCCTGAATTATTGTCCTGAGTGTAAGTGTTCTTTGCGTCCGTTTCTTGTAGGTTAGTAAAAGTCTCCAGGGACAAAGGCATATTCATAGATTCTCTTGAAAAAAAAAACGGAATGGGCAAGTTGGCTGGTATTCTTTTGTTTAGCAAATAATATACGAGTAAATGGGTTTAGTAGCACGATGCCTACAAAATGTACAATCAAAAACAAAGTCACTAACAATTATTATAATTATTTCATAATAATTTTAAGCATTCAGTAGCAGCATGCCGACTTTATTAAATCTTCATAAATTAGATCGCACTATGCCTATTATAGCAAATTGACAAGTATTAGCGTTGTTAGTGTATTTAATCGTGTTATGCCTACTTTATTAAACTTCAATACAAAGGATATACAAAATGTACAATCAAAAACAAAATTAATGTGCAACAGGCTTTTACAGGTATTTTAAGTGATGATGATTACACGCACACGTTTTGCCTGATTTTTTAAAGCTAATCACAGTATTGGACTTTATTAGTTCAGCCAAAGATCCGAATTGTTTTCATACACCAATGAGCTTTATCAGTACAAATGTCGGCCAGTCTATGGTTCTTCATTACAGTCGTAAATAGCTTTGCAATTTCCTTTCAGCAAGTGATATTGAGTTCATGTTGCTAATTTAAAAGGTAACGGTTCATTAGGGAGATGCTTCACGGGCAGAGACGGAAAGGACGTTCATTTAATTAGCTAGGCCTCGGTGGGTCACTTCGTGTCTACATTTAGACGCTCTCTCTCATTTATTATTGTTATCTACATATTTTTATTTCAACATAGATCTGTACGTCCGATGAACGACTATTAATCTAATTAATCTACAGAACAGATATTGCCCAGCCCGTTTTATGAGTAACAAGCTTTATCGCTGCTGCGCTCGCGTGTATGTTGGTTATCATGGTAAAAAGTAGCCTAGTCCTTCCTCAAGAATCAAAGTATCTCATTGCCGAATTTCATTAAAATCGGTGCAGCAGTTTAGCCGTGAAAGCGTAACAGACAGATTTTATAATAAATTTGACCATATTTTTTTACTCGTTCTTTAGCACAGTTTTCGTAAAAAAATTTGCTTCACGTATTAATATATAGATTAGTATGGATTCAAATTCAAAATCACTTATTCAAATAAGACAGTAAGTGACATTTAGGAATGTTAAATTGCGATTACAGTAAAAAATCATAGATCGACACAAACAGACGCACGGACATTTGCTATTCGTTCCATAGATTGAGAGGGCTTTGTATTAGAAGGGTCCGAGTAAAACAGCTGCGTGCCAATACGGTCTAGTCCCAGAGAAATTAAGTACCAAAGTTTACCTTTTTTGAGTTTTTTGCGGTTTTAAAAACAGAAAAAAAAATCTTCGGAATCAATGAATTAAATGTAGTTTCGTATTTATTAATCAATGAGTACATAAGAAGCGCATGCTATATGCTTTTTCAAGTTATTAAAAAGTCCATAGTTTAGCGTAATGAAAATAATTTGTTCATTTTCCTTTTGATTTTTTTTCTCGGGATTATCAGCATTGGGGCACCTAAATTTTGTTTTAAAATATACTTTAACCTGTCCTCTTCCCATACAAAAAAAAACAGCGGCCCATTCCGTGGTTTATTCTTGGACTTTGGACTTTTTAGTAACTTGAAAAAGCATATAGCATGCGCTTCTTATGTACTCATTGATTAATAAATAGTTAAATATGAAACTACATTTAATTCATTGATTTCGAAGATTTTTAACCGACTTCCAAAAAGGAGGAGGTTCTATGTTCCACTGTATGTATTTTTTTTTTATGTATGTTCAGCAATTACTCCGTCAACTGTGGACCGATTTTGAATTTTTTTTTGTATTCGAAAGGGTATGCTCCCGAGGTGGTCCCATTGCCACCATATCAGGATCTGATGATGGGATCCCGGGGAAATCGAGAGAAACCCTCATTTTTATAGGCACATACTATGTTTTTCGTATATTTTCTGAAGTTACACCAGTATTTGCATCTGGTAGTCATTATTTTATGATGATGAGCTGATGATGTAAGGTATAACTCCTTAACAGTTAGAAGTTGGAGGATAAATCTTTAAATATTGTGTATATATGTTACCTTTAGTAGTATTCTTTCAAATAATTTAGATAAGCTTATGATGGAAGGTGGAAGGTACAACTCCTCAACCGTTAGGAGTTGGAGTATAATTCTTTCAATTTCATACGTATCTAAAGACCTTCAGTCGTATACTTTCAAGTTATTTAGGTGAGCTGATGATAGAAGGTTAAACTCTTCAACAGTTAGGGATTAGAGGATGATTTTAATATTACACGTACGTAACTTAACTTAATTTGTATTCTTGATGATGAAATAGTTCAACTTACTACTTACCAATGATTGTTTGCACTAAAAACTGAAAAATAAAAACTTTTTATTAAAAAAAAAAACCGACTTCCAAAAAACATCCAACGAAAACTCTCTGCCAAAAAAACACTTAAAAGCGTAAAATAAACTGGTTCTTCATAAATTGCCTATACCTAATTCTTTATTCATTTAAATAGTAGTATTATAATGTGTGCTAGGTACCTTGTTTTTAAAACCGCAAAAAGGTAAACTTTGGTACTTAATTTCTCTGGAACTAGACCGTATTGGCACGCGGCTGTTTTACTCGGACCCTTCTAATACAAAGCCCTATCGATCTATGGAACGAATAGCAAATGTCCGTTTTCACTGTCATATTACATACTGTGAGATGCAGATGTACTGTATTGTCAAGGTGAATTAGGTGAAAATACCAAAATCCACACTACGTGCCTGTGTCGATCCATAACTTCCAGTTTCTATAATGGGAAGAGCCTTATGAAAAGAATACTGGCAAAGAAACTTATGGCCACTCTTTTTAAAAGTCAGATCTTCAGGTACAATAGTATTAGTACAGTAATAATATTATTGTCTTTTTATAGATCTGTAACATATAACACAGTTCGTTTAAGATCCGTGTTACGCTTCACTTACTTTTGAAAGTACTTTAACGACATTCTACCATGACATACTATCACATCAAAATTCGTTTTCTCATATTAATTGATTTGGATTGCTAACAGTTATTTAAACATTTTATGAAAATAAAACATTAACTGTCTGACTACATGGCTAATTTAAGCAAGTGCACTTCGTTGAGAAACATCGAGTTTAATCTTTTATATTAAAATCAATTGCTGTTTGATTGTCTCGCTAAAACTCGAGAACGGCTGGGCCGATTTAGCTGATTTTGGTTTTGATATGTTTGTCGTAGTCCAGGGAAGGTTTGAATGGTGAAAAATTAAAAATATCTTGAAAATCAAAATGTCACGTGTATGAAGTAGCGGGCACAGCTAGTTATATTACAAGAGTTTGTCTGAGTGAGTTTAATTTTTAACCGACTTCCAAAAGGAGGAGGTTCTCAATTTCATCGGTATTTTTTTTATTTTTTTATGTAGGTATGTACATCAATTACTCCGTCAATTGTGGACCGATTTTGAAAATTCTTTTTGTATTCAAAAGGGTATGCTCCCCATGTAGTCCCATGGCCACCATATCAGGATCTGATGATGGGATCCTAAGAAAATCGAAGGAAACCCTCAAATTTACGTGAGCGCCTGCAATGAAGTTACGAGCAATTGTCTGCATACCTTCATATTCTGTAGACATTATTAAATTTTAAATGAAATGATGATGAGAGACTTGAGAAAGACTAAAAAGCGAAAAAAAAAAAAACTTCGTTTAATAAAACCGACTTCAAAAACTAAAAAGTATAAAATAACTTAATTTGTATGTGCTACCTATTCATAGGTTGGAAGTCGGTGCCAAGCCAAAATGTAATAGTAGGTACCGCACTCGCCGCGCGTGACCTTGAGCGGGATAGCTGCTCTTCGCGTTGAACAAAACAACCGAAGCGTCGTTGACGTTCGTCTCGAAATATAGCGAGTGTGGTACCTACTATTCCATTGGCTTGGCACTGACTTCAAACCTATGAATAGCACTAAATGCATTATTTGGTTCTAATGTTGTAGAAGATTAACGATGCAACTATGATGATTGTCTACTTAGGTAGGCGTTTTTGCTTATAAGAACAGCCACGAGGCCTGTTTGACAAAAACTGTAATTATCTTATGCCACCTGTTTTTCCGTACAAATGTATGGGAAAAGTTTTTGCGATTTCTGACATTTCTAGTACTCAAACCTCAGTCGGTCCAGTAGAGACTTTTGATCCTTATTAGAAATAGGATCGATTGCCATCAAAAAAAGTTTTTGTTTAAAATGACCATTTTCTTGCTGCCTGTACATTTTTTCCAAAATCTATAAATGCAGTTCAGAATATCTTAAAAAATTATGGATAGTCTCCTAAAAGCGTTTTCCTGTAACTATAACGGTTAAGGTACCTGCCCTTACTGTCCCGTCTCAAAAATTCACCCGTTATTAATGATAAGTTTTAGTAGTTTTAGTAGTTTTTGCGTGAAAGAGTAACAAACATCCATCCATACTTACAAACTTTCGCGTTTATAATATTAGTAGGATGCTGTTAATCATATTGCTTAGATTATTAATATTCATATTGATTACTATTACAACTGATTTCAGTCAAGTTTAGATTTATTTTAAACAGACACGATAATAAAATTAAATATCTACTCAACTATCTGTTATTGTAAATCATAAATCAAAGAAACATAATGAACTAAGGTGACTGAGTCTTTTTTTCTCCTTTTAAATATAACAATAAAAATGTAATAATATACACATACCTACGGCAAAATATTTGTTTGACTGATGTCAGCTGCCAACTAAAAACAGTCTCATATTTTTATAAATATTTGACATATTTCTTTTTTTTTTTTTTTTTTTTTTTTTCCTCCCATTTGGCAGGGAACTTGGCTCGCACTTCTGTGCATTTGCCAGCGTCAAGTTTTATTTTTGGCATTTGAACTTTGAATGACACAAAGTAAAGTTAGGGAAACAATTTATCGCGAAAAGGCAATTTCACGGAATTTGGAACAAAGTTAACAGGATCAGGAATGTGTATATATTATAATACTTACATACTTAACATTAAATATTTTGATTAAATAGCAGGCACGTAAATATTAATATTTATATAAATATTTATACAGTTTAAAGGCGAATGTTATTATTATGAATAAAATTCGAAAGAACACTATATATGGAGGGGTTAGAAGAAAAAAGAAGAGACTTTATGGAAGTGGGGAAAGGAACACGGAGTGATATCAAGTCATTATAAAAGGAAGTACGGTCATGAATCGGACAGGAAAGGAATATGTGGTTCAGATCCCCAAAGTCATATCCACATTCACATTGAGGACTATCTATAATATGAAATCGTGCCAGATGTGCTGGACACGTGGTGTGACCTAACCTCATTCTTATTAGAATGGTTGTCGCAATCTTGCCAAGTTTGAGGACAGAGAACCAAGGTTTACGAGGAATTTTCGGTTGTATACTAAAGTAGTATTTCCCTTTTGAACGGACACTTTCTTCCCAAACTCTATCCCAGGAATCCCCAAGATAAAGTCTAGGGAGAGTAGCCAAGTCCTGAGTATAATTTTTAAACGGAACAGTATCACCACACACCACAGCCTCATTGGCAAGTCTGTCAGCTCTTTCATTACCATTTATTCCACAATGGCTCGGAATCCAGATAAAAAGTACAGAAAAACCCTTCACAACACAGTCAAAAAGTTTACTCCTAATATGCGCTATAAGAGGGAATGGTGGTTTAGACTTAAAAGGATATCTCAAGAGCGCCTGAAGGGCACTCATGGAGTCGGTTAAAATTAAACTATTTTTAAGTTTTAAAAGTAAGACATATTCCAGAGCCTTCAGGATGCCAAGACATTCCCCAGTGAAAACTGTTGCTTCAGGTGGACACTTTACTTTCTGAACGATATTATACTGAGCATGATATATTCCTACGCCCACAAAATTATCAGATTCATGCTTGGATGCATCAGTGAAAATACGGTGCCACTCAGGCCAATTTTGTTCAACAATGAAATTAAAATGGGGGTTAGCATTATTTTTATCAATATCTAAAATGTATTTAATAGATGGCTCATGGATTAAGGATTCGAATTTATTATTAAACAAATCAAGTTTTGAAGATCGATGTGTCGGGGCATTAAATGATTTAAATCGAATATAACTTTTAACTAAACAAGGAAGAGATTTGTGATTCCAGTAATTTGACGACTCAATGAGATCAGCAAGTATCTGAAGTTTTTGAATTAAATGGCTATTAGAAAACTGTAAAACACGGAAAAACAATCGATCAGCTAAAAATTGACGTCTCAGTCTAAGAGGAGGTTCACTGCATTCGGTTTGTAATGCATTAATAGGACTAGATTTCATAGCACCTGTGATTATTCTTAAGGACTTTGATTGGATGGAATCCAATCTCCTAAGGGCACTCACGTTACAAGGCTCCAATAAGAAGATTCCATAGTCAAGAACACTTCGAACTAGAGCATTGTAAAGAAGTTTTAAGGAAAACGGATGCGCACCCCACCAAACACCTGATAGGCATCTCATCAAATTGAGAAGTTTTTGACATTTATTTACCACATAATCACAGTGCGGAACACCTGTAAGTTTAGAGTCCAAAATAATACCCAAAAACTTGACTTGTTTTTTAACTGGTATTTCGTTATGATCGAAATCTATAGCTATTGAGATGGGAATACGTTGTCGAGTAAATAAGAGTAATGAACTCTTACTCGCAGATACACTCAGGCCATTTTTGTCCATCCAGATTTTTAAATAATCAAGAGAGTTAGATAGCTGAGAACACAGAGAACTTGCTGAATTTCCACTAGCGTATAAAACTAAGTCATCTGCATATTGTAGGATATTTGATGTATTTTGAAGTGAAGAATCTAAATCAGACGTATACAAATTAAATAATATAGGGCTTAGAACTGAACCCTGCGGGAGACCTTTCCATACTAGTCTACTTTCATCCTGTGTTTGATCTAATTTTATTGTTCTACCTGAAAGGAGGTTAATTGTAAAGCAAACCAAAATTTCAGGGATGCGAAGTATATCTAGTTTTTGTTTAAGGACATTTAGAAGAACATTATCATATGCTGATTCTATATCTAAAAAAACTGCAATTACAGATTCGTTTTGTGAAAATGCAACTCTAATATCTGTTACCAAGGTAGCCACACTATCCAACGTACTCCTGCCTTTCCTAAATCCAAACTGAGATTCTGGTAAAATTCCACGGTGTTCAGCTATCCATTCAAGGCGATTTTTAACTAGGTTTTCAGCTACTTTTGCAATTACGGGTGACAAAGCTATTGGTCGATAAGATGAAGGTTCTGATGGTGTTTTCCCCGGTTTCAGAATGGGAATAACAGTTTGGGACTTCCATGTTGGAGGAATATTACCCGACATCATAATCTTGTTAATTAAGTTCAAATAATATTCAAGTGAGGTTTGATTTAAATTAGCCAGGAATGAATACGGAATGCCGTCATCACCTGGAGCAGAGTCTTTAACCGATGATAATACGCCCTGTAATTCTTGCATTGTAAAGGGAGAATTTAGTAGACTTTGGTTCTGAGAGATAGAAGAAGGAATGTTGTTATAAATAAGGTCATGTTCTGGAACAAATGGTGGAGCTAAACGATTAAGAAAAGAGTTCTTCAGAATAGGGGGAATGCCAGAAATATTAGAATTAGTAACACCATTTCTAAACCTTCTTATGTTTTGCCAGACAATAGAAGGATTTACATTGGGGGTAATGGAAAGGCAAAATTTTTTCCATCCTTCAAATTTCTTTTCTTTGAATAATTTACGAGCTTTCGCTATAGCATCAGTTACAATTTCAAAATTATATACGGACATATTATTTTTATATTTTTTTTCAGCTTCCTTTCTAGCTTTTACCATTCGCGAGCATTCAGTGTCCCACCATGGAGGGGAAGGAACTCTACCATTGGTTGAAGTTTTTACAGGGAAGGTTTCATCTGCAGCTTGTATAAGTACGTTTGTGAAAATATTATTACAATCGATAAGTTCGTGTGATAAATTATTTTGTAAATTAGAAAGTTTAAACTCTACAAGAGTTTTAAACTTATCCCATAACCCATCTTTATTAAGTTTGTACTTCATACGAGGTTGCCTTGAAGGATTAGGAGAACTGCTATGATGAGTGGGCGTTATAAAAATTGGGAAGTGGTCACTTCCATAAGAAGATGGTAAAGTGCACCACGCAAGAGATGAAGCGAAATTAGGGGTACATATGGAAAGGTCTATTGCACTAACATTTTCATTTGGCCCTGTACGACGAGTTGGGGACCCGGAGTTTAACACACAAAGGTTATGTTGGTCAAATATATCTAATAATATGTCACCACTATATGATGAAAGAGTACAACCCCAAGAAATATGGTGAGAGTTGAAATCACCTAAAATTATGAAAGGACGAGGAAGTAGAGAAACGAGATTGTTGAACTGTTGAAGAGTTGAAGAAGAGGGGGAAGGAATGTATATTGAAACAATACAAGTATTATTTATTTGTGCAGCTACTACGGAAAAATTATTAAATGTTGGAAGAGAAAGGGGACAGTAAGAGACAGTGTTTCTAATGAGTAGAGCAGTCCCACCATACCCATCAGACCTGTCATCTCTTAGACAAGAAAAACCACTGATTTTGAAGATGGAACCTGGTTTTAACCAGGTTTCTGAGATTGCAAACAAAGAAGCTTTATATTTATTTATCAAGTAAATAATTTCGTTTTTTTTAGAAACTGCACTTCTACAGTTCCATTGTATTATGTTCTGAGTTTGTAGTAACATTATTAACAGGTTGAGGGTTTTTATACATATCGACTATAAGGGCAACGTTGGTCGGTATTTTTATATTAGATTGAGTTAGTGTTTGGATGAGAATTTGGATTATATCTGATGTTGACATCAATGTAGGATTTGCGGAATTGGTGTTAAAGGCACAGCCATTTTGTGACGTTGGTAACCTGTATTCGTTAACTAATTGTTGATGTTGTTCTCGGTCGTAGCCTTTACCTAATTTGGAGGGTGGGCGACGATTGATATACACTGTTTTTTTATGTGAAGTGTGTGAAGGAGAATTTTGTGTATAAGAAGACTGCGAATTTCGGTAAGCGTAAGTAGTAACCGGAGTACTAGCTACATTGGCATAAGAATTATAAATAGGTGCAATCATTTTAGAAACTTCGCCATATGAAATACATTTTTCTGCCATAACACTCTTAATTTCTTTTTGGCGCAAAAATTCAGGACACAATTTAGAGGTCGCAAAGTGTTTAGCAGAGCAGTAGCAGCAAGATATATTGTCCTCCTCAACATCACAAGTATCACCAGTATGTTCCTGACCACACTTGTAACATTTAGGTTTGGATCGACACTGAATTTTTGTATGTCCAAAGCGACAACAATTATAACATTGGATAGTGGGGTACACATACAGCTCTACAGGTAATGAGTTGTAGCACATGAATATACGTGGAGGAAGAACTTGACCATCCAGCGTAATCACTATACTCTGCGTTGGTTTCCAAACAGGAGACCCTTCTACGATAGTCTTATAGTTTATTCTCCTAACTTTAATAATTTTGCCACAGTTATCGGGTACTGAAGCATTTTCGATGATTTCTTCGGGTGACCATTCCGATGGAACACCACGAACAAGTCCCATTCGTGTTAATTGAAATGTTGGTATGAATGCTTTTAAATTATTTTTTGATAACTCACTATTTAAAACAAATGAATTCGCATCATGAAAATTTGAGAACACTAAAGTAATTCTATTTCTGCCAATTTTCTTAACGGAGCCTTCCACAATGTTGTGAATGGCATTGGTCTTGAGAAACCTGCCAAATGTGACCGGGTGTAACGTGATATTATCATTGGGCGACTTAACTTCTTTTTGGACGTGTATAACAAACGGGCCTATGTCATTGTCCTCATACTTGGTTCTAGCAACTCCAGATACTGAACTTTGGGGGGCCGAACCACTACTCGGTGTGACTTTATCATTAATATGTACAATCGAGCTAACAGTAGGAGTAGAATCACTATTTTCACTATTATCTGCACTAGCACAACAGCAACCCTTGCTTCCATCAACAGCCTGACTGTGCTTCCTTTTCTTTTTATTGCATACTTTGCATAATTTGTGTAGTCTGGTTCTTTTGTGACCACGTTGTGCACTGGGACCATCCGTTTCCATCCCAGATTCATTAGATACAACTGTTACAAAATTAGCAGCCGGGGGTACAAAGACCCCCGGGTCCGCCAAGTCAGGCGGCTCGTTCATAAAATAATATTAAAAAACTTACCGAATCTGGCAAACTATACACTAAAACTTATATATATACACTAAATATGAATATTATTTACAATATAATACAAAACTGATCCGTTATTATAGAAAAATTAAAATTAAAAATTTTATCCAGAAAAAATGCACCGGTACGCTTGAAGTTTCCCGCGCTTTTTTTTTTCGACATATTTCTTTTCCCTTTGACATTGTGACGACGTTTTTCCTTGATTCGCACTTTTTTTTTTTTTTTTTCTTTATGGAATAGACCGGCAAACGACCAGACGTATCGCCTGATGGTAAGCTATTACCGCCGCCCATGGACACCCGCAACACCAGGGGCGTCACAAGTGCGTTACCGGCCTTTGGGGGATGGGGGGGGGGAGATAGGGGGAGGGGTTGGGGTATGGGCCTCCGGTATCCTCACTCACTCGGTGAAACACAGCGCAAGCTATTTCACACCGGTTTTCTGTGAGGCCGTGGTATCACTCCGGTCGAGCCGGCCCATTCATGCCGAAGCGTGGCTCTCCCACGGTGAAATACTTTGCATAAGATGTCTTTAGTAAATAGAGGACGAATATCTCTCATCTGTGCCGAGCCGTCAAAACCTGGAACTCACTTCCAGCGCACGTGTTTCCCTCCCAATATGATCCCGGGTCCTTTAAGCGGGGCGTAAGAAAGCATCTCACTAGGCGGCCATAGTGTGGGTCACCATTACTAACCATGCTGCACTTTCCTTATTCGCATTAAGGATGGTGACCACCACTCTTGGAGTCTGCTCATGCTTTCCATCAGGCAGAATAGAGTCATTTTCGCGCAGCTGAAATAAATAAAAAATACCAAAGTCTATAGTCAGACTGTTATATGACTTTTTAGGGCTCCAACTAACCGTAACGAATGCCACAGGTGTTCGACAACCGAGGGGTCTCAAAATTGTTTTAAGAGTAGTCACCAATCCATAAGCTGTCCTGTCTAGGATTAATTAACTGTGTAATTTGTCAACCTACTCGACTACCACTTAGGAAGACGGATATCTATGATGGAATAATGACGCTAACTCAAACAGTTCCGTTTACCAAACCAAAAGAAAAAAAAAACACATTTGTTTGTTTACTATTTGACAAGGTCAGTTTATCTATTGCTGTATCTACAGCTGCAACGGATATACACAATACACATTTATACGAAACTAGTAATTCCGTCGGTAATACATTGTTGTTTATAATTTATCAGTATCCTACTAATATTATAAATATGAAAGCTAGTGAGGATGTATGAATGTTTGTTATTCTTTCACACAAAAACTACTGAACGAATTTATATGAAACGTCACAGTTATATAGCTCATACATCAGATTAACACACTATACTTTTTACTGCAATATCCGCGATACAACCGGACGTAGCCACAGACAAATGCTAGTTAATAGTAAAATCGATGCTAACATTTATATTGTTTAGTGTATGGTACGACTGATAAAATGCTATCTGTAAAAATTATCTACCGTTATATGGACTTCACAATGGTTGACGATCCAAACTGCGTGGCGGCGGAACGCTATTACTTCCGCACGGTTATAAGTTTGATTCCCTCATAAATTACATTATTAGTGTAGGCAGCGTAGGTAATGTAAAAAAAGGATTACTTTTTCTTTCAAACATCTCCATTACACTTGTGCGAGTTGGTTTTCTTTTATCCGATCCGTGTTTGAAGCCATAGGTTAGACTCGCTGTATTATTCTTTACTTAAGTTTTTATTATTACAAAGGTCATAAAGAAATATAAGATCTGCATGACGTTAGCCAATAACCATAATTATTCGGGACGCGTATATAATACATAGAACCGACTGATGTTGTTGACTAAAATATAACCATGTAGGAGAAGGTGACTTACTGTGAACATGTGAAAAAAAAACCTTTTTTTATTTTTTTTTAATAAAATCCCAAAACCAAATGTTGCACCCATAGAATACTCTGAAGCCTTTTTTGTTAGTCTATTGCTCACTCCATGCCACTCGTTATTCCTTTTGGCGAACAGAGAATAGAGTTAGAACATTGTTAGAGGCAACATTCCTCGACTCTATAGATCGCTGCCAGATTCTTTACAGTTTGGTATTAGGATTTATTTATTGCGATTACAGCACAAACACGTTCAATAAGTACGGAGAATAGAGTCTTTAAAATAAATCAATTATTTTAGTGAGAATGATTTGCATTCTAGAAATAAATATCGGTTCGAAAAAAATACTGTCATCGCATGACATAGTCGGTCGTTCGGTAACGGCTAGTATCTTTATTCTATACTCTTCTAGCCATAGAGCTATTATAATAGAGTAGGGAAGACATACGGCTGCCTGTAAGCGGAAACGTCCAACGATTAAAAAGAGAGACGATAGCGGTACCCCATCTGTCTTTCTCTACTGACGCAGGAACGACAACCGAGGGACCGCTGGAGGCCTGGCTCCCCTGCTCCTTTGTTAAGACACGTCACGTAAGATGAGATCTAGATTCTTTATTATTATGATAAACTTGGCAAAGAAACAGACGGATCTATCTGAAGAAAAGTGGATACCTCCAAACATAAGATACCTGTAACTCAGAGGCCACAAATAGTGTGTGTTGCCAATCTTTTCATTGACAACCCATAACGTCCCACTGCTAGGCTCGGGTCTCCTCTCACGAGAGGGTTAAGGCCATACGTCCCTACGCTGGCCAAGTGCGGGTTGGGGACTGGCAAGACAACGTTGTGGCTACATTATCTTGTCGTTGGATGTTTTTAAGCCGCCCAAAGGCCTCCAACTAAGCTTCACGATTGTTATCATATGATAACAACCGGGACCGACTGCTTAACGTGACCTCCGAATCACGGAGACGCTCATGGTAACATGCCACTAGCGGTCACCCATCCAGGTACTGACCGCGCCGTCGTTGCTCACCCTTGGTGATTGTTTCTAATCACCGAGTGCAACTGGGCTATGAGCGCCTTCTTTTAGGTGGGAGTATTTTCTTACCTTGACTCCTAACTAACTTTTGATCTTCTTTTACCTTATTTGACTCCCAAGTAAGCGATACTGCAAATCGACTACGATTACAATATTTACAAGACTACATTAGAGTATTTCGAAATCGAAAAAGTACGTACTTACAATAAAACATTTTTTATTTCTGCATACACATTGCCAGGGATACTTAACCTTCCGTTATGGAATGTACAGATGACGTATAGGTTTTAAGCGGTTACCTCTCTGTTTTCTGCTGCACTAAGTGTAGTGGCTTCAATTCTCACATGGGAAAACACTTTGTGTGATACTCAAATTAATTGTTGTTCTGTTGTTTTGTTCTTCGGTTCTGTTTCATAAATGTTAATAAAGTCCCTTTCCACATTGGATATATTACTAGTGTGGAAGTTGTATAAGGAAAATAAGTATTCTTATGGGATAAAAATAACACTTTTACGCTAACAAACCCTCAGTCAAAAGCTAGTAGGTATCTAAAATAGAGCTAAATATAGACATTAGCAGTTCGTCACTATCTGATCTGTTTACATTCAATTTAGAAGCAGATTGAGTGATCGACTGCACGTTTGGCCTAGTGGTTTAACGGACACCACGCCGTTTCTTACTTCGCCAAGTGTCGTGGGTTCAAATGCCACGTAGGACTTTGTGTGATCCAAAAATTGTTGTTCGGAGTCTGGGTGTTCTTTATGTCCGTTTCATGTATGTTTGTAAAGTCCCCCGCGACACAGGATTTATTCCTAGTGCGGGGGTTGTCTTTTAAAAAAAAAACTTTCTATTGTACGTAAGACTTTCTCCATGTTGGCGAGATTCATTAACACGCATTAATCTTATGTTACTGGCCTTCTTCGTGTTTATAGAACGATTTGGTTTCCATTTAGACATTATTCAAAGTATTTTAGAGGAATAAAAAACTTTCAAGATAATGATTTATTTAAATATTAGAAACTAGCTTTTACACGCAGCTTCACTCACGCTGACTTTCATCCCCTGATTTACCCCCTTAAGGGTGGAATTTCGAAAGTTCCTTTCTTAGTGCTCACTTACGTTATATAAAGAACCTACATGCAAAATTTCAGGATTCTAGCTTCAGGGGTTTGGGCTGTGCGTTGAACTCTGGTATGTCAGACAGTCAGTCACCTTACTCTTTAATATATATAGATAACCGCTAATTAAACAAAAATAAAAAACCTAGTGCTAGTGTTCTTGTTCCAAACTCTAAAATAACATTGTGTAAAACAGAACACAACAAGCGTGTAAAACAGAAAACAGGATTACGTGTCTCTTTCTATACTTCTAATTACTATTAGAAGTTTTCATAGATATTTAGTACTCGATCGATTACGATTAAATTCTCAAATGAGATCATAGTAATTTTTTTATGCTTAAAAAAATAATCGACAAAATCGTCGACAAAAAAAAGATGTAAATTAGCTAGTCAATCATCACATCAACTGCTTTTAAAAGACTTTTGGTTTTTGCCTCTCCTTAGAAAGGAGGTTTTGTCCTACTAGCCAGACGTGTTGGTGTAGGGTTTGTTTCAAGTTTTCCTTCTCTTTGCAGTGAAATTGACCTGCGTAGTTTCTTCCCTTCGTGGATTCTTTAGACACCCATGGGATGAATAGAACTCGTGACTCTCCATATTCTTAATCCGCCACGACACGGACAATTGCTAGTCAATAAGCATTTAATAAACATCATTACCGGTGTTGGCGGGTGTTCTTTCGGTCGATCTCGAGGTGCAAAGACGTGAGCCATGTACTATTAGACACTACAAAACATGGAATGCGATTTTTGGTCGTACGAGACCGCGATAAAATCAAAAGATTGTTTCAACAGCAGTCCAATGTCTATAACGACCTCGTGGATGAATGGCAACAACGTTAGGACGAATCGTCTAAGGGGCGCCACCTTCACCAATTCTTTCCATCTGTTCGCGAACGGTTGTCGAGGACATGACTAGAGGTAGATCACTGTGTCGCTCAATTTCTTACAGGCCCTTCATCCCCTGATTTACCCCCTTAGAGGTAGAGTTTAGTAAAATCCGTTCTTAGCGGATGTATACACCCTATAAGGAACCTACCTGCCAAATTTCAAGTTTGAAGGTGTTATAGTTTCTGAGATTTCGTGATTAATAAGTGAGTGGTATTTCGCTTTTATATATATAGATTTTCAACTCCTCCAGTTTTAAGATTTCCCGAGTGTCATAACTCAGTGTGTTCGTGGGTCACTGCTGATCCTGGTGCACAGGAGTTGTGAGTGGTGGGCGTCTGGGCGGGTTTATTACCATATTTTCATTGATGAGGTACTAAATTATAGTAAATACGTATAAGTTATACTAAAATATTACGTAAACAACGCAAAAATAATTATAACTACTCAGTTTTATTAGGAAGTAACAGGAAAAAAACTGAATAGGAAAGAAGATACAGACGAAATCGTTTGTCTAATCAAAATTCAAAGTTCTTTTTATTGTATGAAGTAATCTAGACCGTAAAACCAACGAACATTGTTGCCGCGTTTGGATATTTTTTATATTTAAATTATAGCGCGGGAATATGTCCTTCAGAGTACGCATACTTCACTTAACCATCCAAAAAGTAAGAGCTTTTATTTTGACGCCATTTCCCTTTACAGAAATTCAGTGTTTTGTGTATTCTGGAATTTAGATTTTTTAGAGATATCTAATTGTTCTCTTTTGAAAATGTAAACGTGCAAATTATTTTTAACGCCAGTTCGCCCAAATGATAGGTTTTTTCAAATGGATGTTTATTTTTATAGTCAATACAGTTGTTGAATGGGATATCATAAAATGAAAGAAGTAGCGAGTATTTTTTTCCTGAGGAATGTGGGTCATCCATTTCAAAGACGGGTGCAGACAAATGGACAGACAGTCTGTCAAAAGAAATATAGAAGCTGGCTTGGGTAGCTTGTGAATAATCATTAGAGCTTTAAAAAATCTTCTATGTTTCAGAATCATAGACAAAGACTTCAGTTTGATTCACAACTAAATACTCTTTACAGTGTGATATTATTGCATAACGCAAAAGTCTTCAGAGTTTCTTCGCAGTTTCGACATTTTAATTTAATAAAAAAAAGTCTTGCATATCTCTCTCATGAGTCATGGCAGAATTACAGAATTAATAATGAATGTTCCTTTTACAGAGTATCGGCATGTCTGATCTCGATGTTGCTGATCGTATACGGAAGTTTTCGATCTTTGAATATGGAACGTGAAGCGAGAGAGCGAGCCGAGCGGGAGAGGGAGGCATCACTTCTAGGCGGGAAACCTCCTACCACTACTAGCTCTTCTAACAATAGTGAGTATTACATTTTGATTAATTAATATTATCCGTGTGGTTATTCTATACTCCGGATTAAGAATACGGAGTGGCACCATCCATGTTCATCCAATGGGTGTCGTAAGAGCCGACCAACTAAGGGAGTAAAAACTACGCAGGACAATATCACTGCAAAGAGAAAATAAAACTTAAAATAAACCCTATAACACCGACCATAAGGTCGTTAAAGGATTTATTTCAAGTTCGAAATCTTCGGTCAGTGAACTTCTTGGCTCACTCATAATTCATAAATAATGGTTAAATATTGGAATATTGATAGGTACCCCCCCCCCATATTGATGTCAATGTGGGTGTAATGTGTTTTTTGTACTTGAAGCACCTTCAAATTTCCGACCCGCCGAAACTGGCCGAAACCGAATCTTCGGTCGGTCACTATGAATGATAGCACGTTTATTATAATTTATAATACACGTGCTATCATTCATAATCTTTTACATTAATGACTGAACAAGTCAAGGGTGTTCACCAGCTGAAGTGACGTCACATGCATAAATCTAAAAATTATCTTTATATTGAAAGGTGAAGCAAAAACTTTGTACCTTTTTTTGCGAAAATTATCCGAACGGAGAAGTATGAAATTTGGCACAGTTAAAGTTGGTACCGAGGAGAAGTGCAGAAAGCTAAAAAATGGTCGAATTTCGACCGACGGCATGGGCGACCACTAATTTAAAAAAAACACAAAACACTAACTGTAAACTGAAAACTTAAAAACGAATATTCTATATTTATACAATTACATGTACAGTTTACATTGTTTTATTAACAAGCTTCCGCTCGCCATAATATGTTTTAAACTGCCGTTTTGTATAATCACTTGATTCGTAGCATAAGCACTGATAACCGCTTATCAAAAGGAGTGCCCTATGCTTATTTTGAGGATTTTCCTTTTATTACGAAACATAGCCTAAAGAAAAGGCCATTGTATAGGTACCTACCATATGGCTTTTCTGTTTTCATCACATAAATAGTACTCACATTCGCGTTGAAAATACGAGGATTTAGTGACATATTATTATGAAATTAATTTTTATACGAAGAATAACATGGAATTCTAAAAACGTAATATCTACGATCTTGATAACAGTAGAAATTTCTTTATTATATAATGAAATTAATAAATTTGCACATGCACAAAAAAAAATCGGTTAGTGCTGCGAAATTTTCTTAGCGAAACTGTTATTTTTGTCAGTTAACAGTTAGCGGTTATTGGCATTTATATTCTTCTCATTACAATTAACGGAACACACATCACTGAGATAAATGTGTGTAAATTCAACTACGGTTATTGTTGGATTTCATCATCCTCCTTTCAGCAGGCGAGAAGTTGCCTAACACAAAAGTAAATATAAACTCGAATTCCTTTTTTAAACCGGTTTCAAAAAAGGAGGAGGTTATCAATTCGACTGTTTTTTTTTGTGTTTGTTACCTCCTATCTTTTGATTGGGTGAACCGTTTTTTATGATTCTTTTTTTATTTGAAAGCTGGTGCTTACCGTGTCCCGACCCATTTTAATATGGTCCAGTTCTTAAAGTCGGTTTTTTATTTGTGGAATTAACCCGACAATTAATCAAAAAAAAAAGAGACGTATAAAATCGGTTCACCCAGTCGTAAGTACAAACAAAAAAAATACAGTCAGTTTTTGAAGTCGGTTAAAAAAGGAATTTGGGCCGTCATCGGGTCCTGCGAAGGGATGGTGTGTCGGAATCGCACTGTGTAAAACCATACGGTCGGCGACGTGCCACTTTGCGCCTGAAATATTAGGGATCAGGGAACAGCTGTTATTACGACATGCAGACCTCCTAGCATACATTCGAGTACCTATTCTAACTATTGCTACCAGTCACGTTGACCGTGTTTTTGGTATGACTTTTGAACTTTTTCAATTTATCGACTTCGATCCTATCCTACCTATAATTGACGATGGTCTTGTTGTCTAGATCTAGCTGGTTATCTAAAAAATAAAACAGCTAACATTCAACAAAAATTAAAAGCGGCCAAGTGCGAGTCGGACTCGCCCATGAAGGGTTCCGCAGCAGCAAGTAACATAATATAATTTTTATTTTATTTTTATGTTGATTGAATGAAAGGTAAATTGCAGTTTACGATTTATGACGTATTAAAAAAACTACTTACTAGATTTCGTTCAAACCAATTTTCGGTGGAAGTTTGCATGGTAATGTACATCATATATATTTTTTAGATTTATCATTCTCTTATTTTAGAAGTTACAGGGGGGGACACATTTTACCACTTTGGAAGCACTCTCGCGCAAACTATTCAGTTTAGAAAAAAAAAAAATTAGAAACCTCAGTATCATTTTCGAAGACCTATCCATAGAACCCCACACGTATGGGTTTGATGAAAAAAAAATTTGTGTTTCAGTTTTAAGTATTGACCCCCAAAATTTATTGTTTATTTTCTATTTTTGTGTGAAAATCTTAATGCAGTTCACAGAATACATCTACTTACCAAGTTTCAACATTATAGGTCTTATAGTTTCGGAAAAAAGTGGCTGTGATATACGGACGGACAGACAGACGGACAGACAGACAGACATGACGAATCTATAAGGGTTCCGTTTTTTGCCTTTGGCACGGAACCCTAAAAAGGGGTAATTAAAAATACTTAAATAGAATACATGTTAGGTACCGTTTGTAAATAATTACGTGTTATGTTTCGTTGTTACGAGTATTAATCATGAGGAATAATTTATTTTAAACACATAAACATGAATTATGTAAATTTATGTAAAAACATTTTTTTAATTTTAAATTCCTCAAAAAGATTTTTTGAACATTTTCTTTTTATAAACTACGCAGGCTTCGTAGTCTTGTCGTAGTTCATTTAATTTAAACCTATTTGTAACATATATCGAGCTAAGCTATTCATTTCGAATGTACGTTTTCCGTGTATATTACCGTGGGAGAGCCACGCTTCGGCATACTTGGCCAGTCCAAGTATGCCGAAGGCTGCCGACTGGCTCGACCGGAGTGATACCACGGCTTCACAGAAAACTGGTATAAAACAGCCCTTGCCCTGTGTTTCACTGAGTGATTGAGGATGCCGGAGGCCCATTATTTTATTCTATTTTTCAGGATTTGTTGTTATAGCAACAACAGAAATACAATACATCGTCTGTGAAAATTTCAACTGTCTAACTATCACGGTTCATGAGATACAGCCTGGTGACAGGCAAACAGATGGACAGCGAAGTCTTAGTACTAGAGTCCGGTTTACCCTATGGGTACGGAACCCTAAAAATGTTAAAAGTACTTTTTGAAACTCAAGTTCTATACTTATACTAACTGACCCACGCAACCTCATTTGCGTCTCCTATTGCCCGTAGCGTGATTATTTTCCCCCGTTTTTGAAACATTTTTCATCGGTGCTCCGCTCCTATTGGTCGTAGCGTGATGATGTAGCCTTCCTTGATAAACGTACTATCCAACACTGAAAGAATTTTTCAAATCGGACCAGCGCGTTCAAACAAACAAACAAACAAACTCTTCAGCTTTATATAATAGTATAGATGTATCTTACACAGTACAAGCTCCAATACAGTTAAAGTAAACGTCCGCATCTGTGGACTAATACGACGGTGTCAAGTCAGTCCCCAAATAGGGCAGAACCTAGATACAGATACGTACATGCTTTGGCGCCGATATGTCGCTCAATCTCATCTAGACGCCTTTCATTATGTTTTTTTTTTTTTTTTTTTTTTTCTGTAAATGCCATACTAATACAATATATATATATATATGACATTGCTATTACGATCTAGTCTGCTGACTAATGAGTAATTTTACTTTGACCTAAATTAATAATACAAAACTATAATAAGATTGTGTCCATTAACACTTTTCTTATTGTCTCTAATTGATTGAGGACACTCTGTTCGCGTGTTCTTATATTACACTGCACTAAAATGGTAGTGTTTTGTTCACTTCGCACTGTCACTTAACTAACTCAAAGGGTTTTATCCTTCTAAGTCTCCTTATAACGTCCGTATTGTCGAGAAGCCGGATAGCCTCAACGTTTACGTGATGATGAAGTCGTCGTTCATGAGCTTCGGCGTACTTCGATATAATGTCTGCGACGAATTCTACTTTGAGGTCCCGATGGAGGTCGTTCACTCGAATGTACCAAGGTGCATTTACAATACCCCTGAGTACTTTATTTTGGAAACGTTGTATCATCAGTGTATTAGATTGTTTGGTACATCCCCATAACTGGATACCATAAGTCCATACAGGCATAAGGACTTGTTTATATAACAGTATCTTATTATGTACGGACACTTTTGAGTGTTTACCCAAAAGCCAATACATTTTTTTGTAGCGAAGATCCAACTCGTCGCGTTTTTTTTTGACATGGGCTTTCCAGCGAAGCTTGGCGTCTAGTGTCATTCCCAAATATTTGGCAGTATTGACATAGGGTATTATATGACTATTTATATATACCGGGTGATAGTTAGGCGCTTTATTTGAAAAGTCAATGTGAACCGATTTAGATTCATTTAATTTTATTCGCCATTTATTCGTCCAATCACAAATGGTGTTTACTGCTACTTGAAGTTTATCTACTGCCTCCTTATGTGTAGACCCAATGGCCATTATAGCCGTGTCATCCGCAAAGGTTGCAATGATATTTTCGTCTAATTCTGGCATGTCAGAGGTGTATAACAGGTACAGGACCGGGCCTAGGACACTTCCTTGTGGTACCCCAGCTTTGATAGGTTTCAGATCAGAATATGCATTTCCTTCTCTTACTCTGAACATTCTATCAGATATTTCATTAAGTTGATAACGATTAGTTAGAAATGAGGACATTCAGCTCTTTTTTGCCGTAGACTGTTTGTTTATGCCTACCTTATACATAATAGATAGGTTTTTCGCTGTCAAGAATATAACTTAATTAGAAAGATATACGAACTCTATTCTTATGGTAAGTCTGCTATGAAAGATTTTGATCCAAAGAGCATCCATGAGTTGGATTTTAGTCTATGGTAACTTCACAATGTGCAATTACGTCGAAATCGAAATTTAAAAATGATCCTGGTACATTTTTTAGAACTGAACTCGACGACTCTATAATGTTAAATGAACTGATTCGGTAACCAAGTATGTTTATTTGTCCGTTTTATCCAAAAGTTTTGTTTTACTACCTAAATATTATCTTTCTTATTGTGTTCATTAATGGCGTTAATGTTAAGAAGCTGGTAGACTATCAAAGTTAGGTACTACCCTTTCACACGCATACGCAGGGTGAAAATACACGAAATTATACTTTAGTTTACCTACCTACCCCATCTCCTCTACATATAAGGGACACACGATATTCATTAACGATCTTCGATTAAAAGTACACTCACTGTTAAGTAAAACGATGTGTCGCGCTGTTAATTAGAGAAAGCCAGTTCACAAAAATTGGATGAGGTCAATTCTGTTTGTTGTCCAGAGCAATAGTAAGTTTTCGAAAACATATATATTTTTACGTTTTTTTTTTTTAAAGACAGCTCCCGCCCTAGGAATAAATCCTGTGTCGCGGGGGACTTACAAACATACATGAAACGGACACAAAGAATACCTGGGCCTGCAGTCTCGACATAGATAGCATAACGATCGTAAACTAACGATCGATAAATGTTTACGAATATTTTCGCTTGCCGTAACGATCTTAATCACAAGGGCAAGTCTCTACTCATAAATTATCGTGGACAATCGTAAAGGACTGCAGTCTCGACATAGATAGCGATCGTTGATGATTGTTACGTGTTACTATATTGTATGTTGTACTGTTTTGTAGCAAAAATAAATGGTTTAAATGGTTTTTAAATGGTTAAAGTTGCGAATTCGGTAGCTAACTCATATCGATAATTTTTTAACGATTTTTGGTAATCTCTACCGTTGCAACTATCGATTTTCATCGGTATCGTATCGAATTTGCTGTCAATTTAACGACAGTCGCAAATCGCTTATCGAGGCATTTTGGCAGCCCGCTAACTCGATAAGTATTCGGAAAGGATCGTTAACTGTGAAATATTATAAAAATAGAAATTGTATGAAGATACATATTTATCGGATTGTAATAATATCTTTTGCAAGTGTAGTGCACTAATTTATAATATTAATTGTACATAATGGCGGAGGTTTATTTGACTTATCAATGATAACAATTGATTCAGAATGTTGCAAGGATATAAATATGTGTCCTATTAAAAAATGACAATTTAAATGTATTTTGGATTTAAAACTATAAATAAATAAACTATACCTATACCTATACCTATACCTATACATATACCTATACCTATACCTATACCTATACCTATACCTTATAAATATCAAGTTAAATAAATATAATTAATAGAAACATTAAAATACTTCCCTAAAATTAAGCAAGATATTGTACGTGGCACCATTTTGCTTCCAAAATGTCAAACTAACGATCGATAAATGTTAACGAATATTTTCGCTTGCCGTAACGATCTTAATCACAAGGGCAAGTCTCTACTCATGAATTACCGTGCAAAATCGTAAACAGGGACGTCGCTAAGTTAACGAAAATCCTATCTATAGTTTGACATTTTGGAAGCAAAGTTGTAAAGTGATGTTGGCTTTTTGCATTTATTTTCAGATTTGTTGTTTTTTTAAATTTGATTGTTTGATTATTTCTAAAATAATTTGAGTATTTTATGCGCATTTTTAATAGTAGTAGCATATCAAAAAAAAAAAAGGTAAATGTATAGGTATAGGTATAGACATAGGTATAGGTATAGACATAGGTATAGGTATAGGTATAGGCATAGGCATAGGCATAGGTATAGGTATTTGTTATCATTGATAAGTCAAATAAACCTCCGCCATTATGTACAATTAATATTATAAATTAGTGCACTATACTTGCAAAAGATATTATTACAATCTGATAAATATGTATCTTCATACAATTTCTATTTTTATAATATTTCACAGTTAACGATCCTTTTCGAATACTTATCGAGTTAGCGGGCTGCCAAAATGACAGCAAAAACGATACGATACCGATGAAAATCGATAGTTGCAACGGTAGAGACTACCAAAAATCGTTAAAAAGTTAACGATATGAATTAGCTACCGAATTCGCAACTTTAACGATCGCTATCTATGTCGAGACTGCAGGCCCTGGACTCAGAACAACAATTTGTGGATCACACAAAGTGTTGTCTTACGTGGGATTTGAACCCACGACACTTGGCGAAGTAGGAAACGGCGTGGTGACCGTTAAACCACTAGGCCAAACGTGCAGTCATGTTGTTTTCACTGTTTTATCAACAAAATTAAATGTAGTGTAGGACGCCCAGAGGCCAGGTGGAGTGACGATTTGCATAAGATGGCTGGCAGGAACTGGGTGCGATAATCCAACGACCGATGTAATTTTTGCTGTGAATTTGGAGATGCCTTTGTCCAGCAGTGGACTAGGACAGGCTGAGGATGATTCATTGTTATTTTAACTGGAAGTTGTCTGACGATAACTACACATTAGAAGAGCTTTAATAAAAATCATGATTATATTCATATGACGACTACCTTAGTAGTAGGAAGTACGGCGTGAATACATATTCATGAAACGTTTCACTATAATTCTATTACAATGAACAAATTTACATAAGATTGTTATATAATATATTGTTAAATAAATTAAACTTGAATGAAGATATTTTGTAATAAGACCTATCTTGGCATTAAAAAGGATGCTACAATAGAACAATTTGGCTAAGAAATGACACAAAAATGAACCAAATTATTTAGCGCATAATTTAATAACTAATTGTCTAATTTGTTTTCTATAAACAAGTCTCTAACCCCGGATATGGAAACCACTTTTATTTCTATTTTATTCTCTTCTTTGTAACGCGTAAGTTTAATACAAGGACAAGCTGCGAATAGTACGCAAATGTTATTGTGGTACACTAACTGGCTTGAAAATAAAGGCTTAACCGTAATTGGTAAAACCGTAACTCTTCTAATCTTGATTTTCGTAAATTTAACACTCTTATTTACCTTACCATATACTTTTTTTAAACTTTAGATATTTAAATACTAACAGTATGGCCAATACATCATATCAATATTTTACCACTGTTAAAGAAATTAACAAAGTAAATGTTTCGAAAATGAATTTATCATGATCTGCTAAATAGGATGTGTCGAATTCTTTACAGTTAAGATTACTTTGAATGCGACAGAGACAGTTTTGACACACCATTGTTTGCAACACAAATACGTTTGTCATGGCGGATTTAATGATCTCTTTATTTCCTAATAGTCAGTCCAAAAAACCAAGTTCGTGTGATGATGGTTTAGGAATATGGAGTATCACTACACTATGTCACCTATACAACCCATAGGTGTCGTAAAAGAAGGCTAAGAGCGTTTTCACATTATCCGATTCGACATCGGTGTCGGGCAACGATACGATATCGGAGGAAGAAAAATAATAATAATAATAAATATTTCGGACATCTAACACACAACGCCATCTAGTCCCAAGCTAAGCAGAGCTTGTGTTATGGGTACAAGACAACTGATACAAATACATATATACTTTTTTTTTTGTAAATACATACATATTATACATAAAAAACACCCAAACTCCGTAACAAATATTTGTAGATCACACAAACATTTGGTCCGACCCGGGAATCGAACCCGAGACCTCATGATCAGCAGTCGCACACGCCAACCGCGAGACCAACGAGGCAGTCAAAATGTAAGTACAATGCGATTCAAATAAGAATAGGAACGTCAATGACCTCTATCTGTCAAATGTCCCTTGAAAAGTACGGTGTCTGCAACGAAACCTTATTTGCGTATCAATAATGTTTTTTAATAATGATTTTTTAAGTTTTTTAAAGGTGTTTAATAAAAAAAAAAACAAGGGAAATTTGACAGATAGACGTCATTGACGTTCCTATTCTTATTTGAGTCGCATTGTATTTGTCGTCTTCATATTGTCCGGTCGGACAATATGAAAGACAATACATATTTCATACAGTTAACTTCCTCCGATATCGTATCGG
Organism: Diaphora mendica; assembly: GCA_949125395.1. Classification (NCBI taxonomy): domain Eukaryota; kingdom Metazoa; phylum Arthropoda; class Insecta; order Lepidoptera; family Erebidae; genus Diaphora; species Diaphora mendica. The sequence goes on from OX421330.1 coordinate 15,857,323, forward strand.
CGCCCGACACCGATATCGGATCGGATAATGTGAAATCGAAAGGGAAGAAACTATGCAGGATAACAGCGCTTCATAGAGAAGGAACAGTTAACACATACCCTTTACAAACCTGTCTTGAAATCGTAGTATAGAGGATTAATGACCAAAACTGGATATCTCTTTAATTTTACAATTTTCAGTTGGATTCACAAATTATTTTAATATCTCCAGTGCATCATAATTACATGTTATGCAACATCGTTTCTACATATTACGAACACATCCGTTAAATGTTTGACAACATCTAGGGCTATGTTTTTGCTTAACATAAAAATTAGCAAAAACACGTTGGAGTCAAGTAAATAAGGAGTACTTATTCAAAACCTTAAGTGTATGAAGCCGAGTCTCCACCATACAAAAGTTGGCAACTTTTGTGTTGTCAACACGTGTTGGTGACAAAAATTTCTGTAATTTCCTTGTGTTGGCAACAAAAATTGTCAACAAATGTTGGGAACAGTGTTTCCGTTTTTGGCGGTAAACATCAAAAGAATACGCTTCTTGCAAATATTTATTAACTCTGTGTAGACACTTAGTTGGAATATTTTTCAAATTGTTGGTGACTCGGTGTAGACACAATGGAAACAAAAGATGGCGATTTTCTGAAGAGTTGCAAACAGTTGGGAACACTGAAATTGCCAACAATTTCGGTGGATACGCGCCTTAATGACCACACTTCGACGTTATATCATTGCAGTGTCTTTCTGTTTACATAAATACTCCTCGTCCGTGTAGTGACGGCTTAAGAATACGTAGTATCACCACTCCTATACATCCCGTGGGTGTCGTAAGAGCCGACTAAGATTGCCAACTACGTACGACAATGGTGCTACAAAGAGACGGCCTAAAACATCCTATCTAAGAAGAGGCCTTTCCAGGAGAGATGGTTCCATTTCTTAGCTCAATCGCTTTTTTATGGAATAGGGAGCAAACGAGCAGACGTATCGCCTGATAGTAAGCGAATACCGCCGCCCATGGACACCCGCAACACCAGTGGCGTCACAAGTGCGTTGCCGGACTTTGGGGATGGGGAGGGGTATGAGGGAAGGGGTTGGGCTAATACCTACGCCAGCTACGCCTTGACCCAATCTAACAGACAGAGCTAAATGAAAACTCGTAAAATGGTTATTTTTGCTACAATGTATATATTTTTGTTACAGATGTTCAAACATTGAACACAATGCAGGCGCTATGCTTCCCGCTCGGCTCGTCAGTTGCGCTGCTCATAATGTTCTTCTTTTTCGACTCAATGCAAACACTAGTTGCTATATGTACTGCAAGTAAGTTTTTTTATTAATATACATTGATCTATATTACATTCATACAATATTGCGTCACAGTCATGGAAAACACTTGCTTCGACTGATAGTCAGTGACTAGAAGGGTACCTAGATATAAATCTATACTAATATTATAAAGCTGAAGAGTTTGTTTGTTTGAACGCGCTAATCTCAGGAACCGCTGGTCCAAATCGAAAAATTCTTTCAGTGTAAGATAGTACATTTATCGAGGAAGGCTATAGGCTTTATATCATCACGCTACGACCAATAGGATTGGTCAAGTTTTTTTACACTACAGGAACAAGTTTTTTTTTCTCTTTTTTTTTACACTTTCAAAACCATGTGTGGCGGCGACCTCCACATACAGCGCAAACAGCAACATGCTACAGCGTCATCGACCAAAGATACACCGAACTACGGTGTGACGTCACGACACGGAGTACACAACATTACCAATCCTGAATCGCGCAGTGAAAAGTTCTCGCGACAGTTAACATATATACAACTTCCCAACATCAACCGTTAGGGCAGTTGGCCCGCCAGGCATGATCACCTCGCATGGTTGGAGGATCCTCCCTTTGTGTTGGAGGAACACGTTCACCCGTTCTTCCACAGTGGTGACCCCGACGTGATCTGACAAAAACGAACCGAAAAACGAACCGAAACCGAACCGAACAAACGAACCGAAAAACCGACCGACAAACGAACCGAACAAACGAACCGAACGAACGAACCGAACCGAACAAACGAACCGAAACCAAGACCGAACCGAACAACGAACCGAAAACCCCTTTCCTCATATCGACCTCCGGTCTTGGAGGGGAGTAATGTGGCGACCTCCACATACAGCGCAAACAGCAACATGCTACAGCGTCATCGACCAAAGATACACCGAACTACGGTGTGACGTCACGACACGGAGTACACAACAGTACCAATCCTGAATCGCGCAGTGAAAAGTTCTCGCGACAGTTAACATATATACAAATTCCCAACATCAACCGTTAGGGCAGTTGGCCCGCCAGGCATGATCACCCCGCCTGGTAGGAGGATCCTCCCTTTGTGTTGGAGGAACATGACACCCGTTCCTCCACACATGAAAGATGATGATGTGCAGGGCTGAGGCCTGCCACGCGATGATTACGTACTTAGCACGTTATGACTCATCACTACAAGAGTTTCTAGCCTTACACACACACTGTTATTCGAAAGGTTCAGTATCTCTTGGTCCAAGTGTGTTATTCCTCAGAGAGCACTTTTAATTATCAGAAAATTAAAAACTGTTCAAAAATAGACACTTGACCTGCGTCATTGTAAGTGGTTATGTGGTGACACTCGTTAATACAAATGAGCACAAAAATTATATCTTCTAGCTTCTCTGTTAGTTATGTTTACTTATAGGAAAAGAATCAGATGGATAGCTCAGAACAACACAAGGTCTATAAATTTACATTTATGTCCCATACATAGCTCATACATGTATACAATACAAAATTCAGTCCCGAATTCGATATTATTGTTACCGTATTGTTATGGAACTCCAAGGGCGGATCCAGCCTTGGGCCCAGGGGGGGGTCATATAGTCGTGGACAAGTCACAAGAAGTTATAATTTAATTTTGACAATAAATAGATACAGATAAAAAGTAGGTATTTTAATAATTTATGTACCTAAGTGTAATAATGTAAGTAATGTACTTGGTATCCCGGGCTATTTCCGCACTTGAGTGTGGACGCCCACGCTGCCTCTCGTATTAAGGGCAAAATTGCGCTCAATTGTGCCCGGAGTAAGAGTAGAATTAACATGGCACCCAGATAAGCAGATATCGGCTCCAGCGAACACTTCTACCTCACGCACCCTGGGTACGGACTAGAACACTCCTTCATGTCTAAGGCCGGAGTGTGCGTGTACGTTTGAGACGATATCAGTTTGTTTTCGTCGCCTCAGGAATCTTGAAGTTAGATACTTCTCAATGTTACGGATCCGAGTAGGCGACCTTGTGCGAAACTGACTGACTAATTAAACATATCCAGATGGCTACAGACTTCGTGCAGCAGCAGATCCCGTCCGCAGAGATCGTCTTATTTAGTGATTTTAACGCCCACCACGCCGACAAGCTTAGTAATAAAACGGATCATGCTGGGAGATCTGTTCATGACTTCGCACTGGTTTAAGGCCTGACACAACTGTTTATCACGCCAACGCGAGCCTCAAATGTGGAGGGTCAGAATTCTTCATTGTTGGACCTTCTGCTGACTTTCATCCGGACGGTTACCACGTATCCGTAGTCGCTCCAATTAACTCCTCAGACCATTGCCTTGTCCGGAGTACAGTGCCACTCACATGCTCGCCGCGATCGCGAGTTGCACGCAGTCGCCGTGTGTGGCACTACAAGTCAGCAGATTGTGTTCAGTGTTGCACTACAATCCTACCCTTGGAGACAGGTATGCTTTTCGCCATACGATCCCAACACCCCTGCTGATTTTGTTGCTGATGTGGTGGCGCAGGGTATGGAGTTATTCATTCCGACCTCTGTGGTCCCCATTGGGGGCAAATGTCGGCCCTGGTTTGGTCCATCTTCCTAAAAGGCTTCTCGCAGGAAGCAGAGCTTAAAAAAGGAGTACAACTTTGCCTCCAGGTCCTTCAAGCGAGATATTGCAAGGGCGAAGTCGGAACACATTGCTAGGATTCGCGAGAAGCTTGAGTATCTTCCTCTTCACAGAGGAAAACGCTCAAGCTTCTCGCGAATCCGGCGCGATCTCGAGCGTTCTGGTCTCTTGTCAAGGCTATCAAAGAGAATTTCTGTAAGCCATGCTTTCCACCTCTACACATAAGAAATAATTCGTTGGCGTATGGCAAAGGAGAAAGCCGATCTTCTGGCCAAACTCTTTGCGTCTAACTCGACCTTGGATGACGCGGAACAGGATCCACCTACCATACCGCGGTGCGAGAGCTGTATGCAGGATATTCAGTTCCACCAACGCTCATGGAATCCTTCCTATCGTGATGAAAATGTGCTCTCCAGAATTGACATCGGTCTTAACGCGTCTTTTCAGCTCTCATACTCTTCTGGCGTAGTCTCATTAGTCATTGCGAAGGCCTTTGATCTGATCTGGAACAAAGCGCTTCTTTCGAAGCTCTCTTCCTATGGTCTTCCTGTGTAATTATGGAATGGGTCACTAACTTTTTACTAGATAGAAGCATAAAGGTCGTAGTCGACGGTGAGTTCTCTGACTTCAGATCTGTGAATGTGAATGCTGGTGTCCCCCAATGCTGTGTGCTATCGCCTACTTTGTTTCTCCTCCATACCAATGACATGTTGCAAATTAGTGCCATTCATTGTTATGCGGATGACAGCACGGGCGATGCTCTCTATACCCGCCGCACTAATAATTCTCGGGAAAACGTCATTGAGAGTTGAAATAAACTTGTGTCTGAAATTGAGACTCTTTGAAAAAGGTCTCAGATTGGGGTAGACTTAATTTTAATTTAGTATAATTTCACCGCTAAAAACTGCCATTGGTTGTATTTCCTCGTTTTGAAGACACTCCCTTATCTGCCTCAGCCAATATTAGAATACTTGGTGTCAACATCGAGTGAAGTCCAGTTTCGTGGCCATTTGGAGGGTAAGGCCTAGGCCCTTACCTAGTAAGGTAAATTGACCTCGAAGAAGCTTGGCGTGCTCAATAGATCAAGACTGTATTTCACTCCGGCCCACCGGCTTCTGCTTTATAATGCGCAGTTTCGGCCTCATATGGAATACTGTTCTCATCTTTGGGCAAAGGCACCCCAGTACAAGTTCCGTCCTCTGGACCGCATCCAACTCGACGAGCGACTCGAATCGTCGACTACCAAGATATTTCAAATCGGCTGGATTATCTGGCGCTGCGTAGAGATGTGACCTCGCTATGCATCTTCTATCGCATTTACTATGGGGAGTGCTCCGAGTTATTGTTCGAACTGATCCCTACCGCCTCTTTCCACCATCGTCCTACGCGACAACAGTTTCATCCCAATCGTTTAAATCGTTGGAAATCCACAACCGTGCGCTTTTCTATGAACTTTCTGCCTCGCACAACAAAACTGTGGAATAAACGGTATTCCCGGACCAATACGACCTTAAAATTTTAAAGAAAATAACGTAGGTACTCTTTTTTAAAAGGGCGACGCACTTGTGACGCCTCTGGTGTAGCGTGTGTCCATGGGTAGCGGTAATCGCTAACTATCAGGCGAAACATCTGCTCGTTTATCACATAAAAAAAAATTGCATCTTGATTGGGCCATTGTACTAGGGTGGTTTGAAAATTCCTTGCAAAGTCAGAGAGAGGGCACTACTGGTGCGTATCGAAGTTATTTTCAGTTAGTAGCATCTCTTGGAAGAACACACACCAAGTTTCTGCCAGATCGGTTTATTTATTTGAGTTTGGCGGTCGTTTGAATTGAAGAAGTCAAGAGATTTTTAAAACATGGACAAAAAAGAATTTCGTGAGTTGATAAAACATTACTTTATGAAAGGCAAATCGCCTCAGGAGACTAAAAAGAAACTTGATAAACATTATGGAGACTCTGCACCGTCAACTAGAACAGTTTATAAGTGGTTTCAAAATTTTGGGAGTGGCTAAATATCGATACCGATACCGAGCGTCGTTTCGTGACTGTGGATGAAACATGGATACACCACTACACTCTTCCACCAAAGAACAGTCCAAACAGTGGGTGTACAAGGGGGAATCTGCACCCAAAAGGTGAAGACTGTTTCTTCGGCCGTAAAGGTTATGGCAACTGTCTTTTGGGATTCACAAGGAATCATTTTCATTAATTATATGGAAAAAGGTAGAACTATTACAGGTGCATATTATTCATCGTTACTGAACCGTTTGAGAACAACGTCTACTATTGGTCCACAAAAAAGTTCTTCACCAGCTTACACCTCAACAGTTGTGGCCGCAAAACTGATGGAAATAGGGTTCCAACGCGTTTTACATCCCCCCTATTCTCCAGATTTGGCTCCCTCGGACTATTACTTATTTGAAATAATATTTTTCCCGTCAGTCATTTCTTCATATTGGGAAATAAGTTATTTCCCAATATGAAGAAATGGCTGACGGGAAAAATATTTTACGCAAACGAAGAGGTAATTGTAGAAACGAATGCCTATTTTACAAATTTGGACAAATCCTATTATTCGGAAGGGATCAACAAACTAGAACATCGTTGGACGAAGTGTATTAGTCTCATGACCCCCATGACCCCCCCCCTCTGGATCCGCCCTTGTGTAAATCCTTGTTATCAACAACATATCGGTCGGTAGAGTCTAGCCATAACATTAACCTGCACTTAAATAGGAATAATAACGGCAGATACATGTTATAACTTTGACAAACAACCCATCATAACACGCTCTTCGCTAGCTAGAATTAAAGTTTGTATGAATGACACGATTATATTTGTTGTTCCGTTAACGCGTCGACAAACAACCTCTGTGTTTAACTCAAATTTGCTGAAAAACTAGTAACATCAACAAACCTAATTATATGACTAATATTTATTATTGGCGATGTCACACACCGAAGTTATAATTGTGTAACAACTTCCATAGTAGTGGATTCTGAATTTGACTAAGTAATGTAATATTACTGTCAAAATTTATATTGCGTTATGATATAGAACAGTAACCGGTCTATATCGTGCAAGTTTATCAGTGATTTCTCTTGCATGTGAAAACTATTAGGCAACCAAACCCACTAATGATTTTTATCGTTCATTACATCCGTTAATTAACTGGTATAAAACAACGCATAAATCATTAAACGCAATGTATTATTAAGTGCAAATTAATCGCCCAATTGAAGCCCTTTATCAATGGTGATAAAATTCTACGAGGCTCGGGTGGCGGCGCGAACGCTGGAGAGCGTGCGGCCTCCCCTCCTCACCCCCTTTTGAGACAGTAACTTGAACATCGGCGTTCCCACACAGGAAGGGGCCATCTACAAACCGTAGGTGGCCCGAGGTACGTCGGGGTTTCAGGGGATTCCCCGGCTTCTAGTACCCGAGACGGGTTTTAGTCGGTTCGTGTGTGACGTGCATGGTATCCTAGTGAATTTCCGCGTGTTGTTTTCACCAGTAAGTTCGCTTATCTCTCAGATATAGCTGGCGTTTGATCAACAGATGCCATTTTATTTCGTATTAAACTCGAAAACGCTCTGGAGAGCCATAAATATTGCAATACAGAAACCTCAAATAAATATTTGTGCCATGGGATCAATCCAATTGGCTAAGTGGCTACTCGATACCATGTGTGTAGTCAATCTGTTTACCCACAAAAATCACGCAAGTTACTGTCCCAAATATCTACCGAATACTACGGCAATTTTTTTTTTTGTTACTTTTATTCTACGATAACAATATGAATGTCTAAGCGTTTGCCTTGAATTCCTATAAGAATTCTGATATCCTGAAGACACCCATTCCTGTATTTAATGTAGGACATAGACTGAATTTGAAGTTGGTCTGAAGAGAGCACTTTTTGACCACCAATGAGGGAAATAACTTAATATAGCGGTCTGCGTAAAGACTGTAACTAAAAGCCAGACTTAAGTAACTTGTAATCCGTTAGTTGCTTCTATCATTACTATTGCGGTTCTTCACTTGTTTACTTTAAGTGCTCCCACACGTAACTGCGAATTCGCAACGCATCGCAAATATCTGCGAGCTCGCACGAATGCACCGCAAGAACTTCATGCCGCACCGCATCGCAGTTATGTGTGGGAGGTAGCCCTTAAAACATCAGAATATAGATTAACCCCTATGTATGTAATTATATACTTCATATCCTGAATAATGGATATATCTTAACTGCCTACGCGACTGCTGTGCATGAGGTCTCGGGTTCGATTCCCGGATCGGCCAAAATATTTTTATGATCGGCAAATATTTGTTTCGGAGTTTGGGTGTTTTCTATGTATAATATGTATGTATTTACAAAAAAAGGTATATATGTATTTGTATCAGTTATCTAGTACCCATAATACAAGCTCTGCTTTGTTTAGGACTAGATGGCGTTGTATGTTAATGCCCGAAAATATTTATTTAGTTATTTATTTATCTGTTGGTGTGTGCAGTAATAGCGTGTGCAGCGCTGGCGTTCCTGCTGACTCCGCTGTGCCAGTACGTGGCCGGGTCGGCGGGTTTGGGAGCGGCGCGGGCGCCGGTGTGCGGGCGATACTCAGCGCCCGAGCTGGCCGCCGGGCTCCTAGCAGCCGCTATTGTTACCGTCTGGGTGCTCACCGGACACTGGCTGCTCATGGACGGTACGTAATTTATTTTTATAAATAAAAAAAACGACTTTAAGAACTGGACACGGGAAGCACCAGCTTTAAAAAAAAAAAAAAAACATCAAATTCGGTTCACCCAGTCAAAAGTTCTGACTGTTCTGATAATACATCTGATGATAACTACTTCTCTAATACCACGTCTATACTTATATAATTATAATAAAAATGTAACTGGTCCAATTCTGTACATTAAAGATATTTTGAATTACTATTATCGATACTGAAGCCAAAACTGTAATTTTTTTCATTTTTGTCTGTCTTTCTGTATCTTGGCCGAGCATCACGCTGAAATTATTGAACGGATTCAAATGAAACTTGGCATGATTTGAGTTCATACTACGAGGTAGGACATAAGATACTATTTATCCCGAAATTCAGCACGGTTTCCTGGAGCGAGGGGATGAAAGTCATAATATGTACACATAGTCCGATTTCATTCATTCTTTTTTTTGCTAGAAAGAAAAAATATAAAAGATAACGGGAAAAGTGTTTTTGTCCGCGACTGTACACTGCCTGTGGGAAGCTGAGACAGATATGTAAATATGGCGGTACGAAGTTCGCCGGGTCAGCTAGTTAATAATATAATCACTTGACACATCTAAAACACGACAGTATAATCCTAAAAAGGCAGAGGCTGTAGTAACTAATAACCAAAAATTAACATACTTACTTATATATTTTCAAATATATTATACATGAATTAAACTCGGACACAGAAAAAATGATAGTGTTTATCACAAATTATTTGTTCGGGGTGGACTCGAACCCGCAACTTCTGGTCTAGCAGTGAGTGACTAGTGTGACTTTAATTTTTCAATTCTATGGCTTCTGATTTAATTTTCACACAAGTTAAAGTGAAATAGACGTAATAAAGATTTCTTATGAAAGTATTTTTTTAAATTTCGTTTTATGATATAAATAATGAATTCATAACATTAAATTCAAAATGTAAAAAACCCCCTACTCAAGCACTGAATCGAGTAACCATACGCCAATGATATTTTTGCAGACATTCTGATATTCTTCCCCACTTTCACCCCCATAACTTTTAAACGACTCAACCGATTTTCATGAAACATGTCTAAGAACACTCGCACATAACTCACCTTTCATACAAAAAAAAACTAAATTGAAATCGCTTTATCCGTTCGCGAGCTACGGTGTCACAGACAGACACGTCAAACTTATAACACCCCCATTGTTGCGTCGGGGGTTAAAAATGTAGTAGACATAAAACAAAATTTAACATAACTCGAAATTATAGAGATAAAGCAACCGACCATAGATTACATACTTATGAACAAGGATTTACCGTGGGAGAGCCACGCTTTGGCATGAATGGGCCGGCTCGACCGGAGTGATACCACGGCCTCATAGAAAGCCGGTGTGAAATAGCGCTTGCGCTGTGTTTCACCGAGTGAGTGAGGATACCGGAGGCTCATACCCCAACCCCTCCCCACATCCCTCTTCCCATCTCCTAAAGGCCGGCAACGCACTTGTGACGCCTCTGGTATTGCGGGTGTCCATGGGCGGCGGTAATCGCTTAACATCAGGTGATACGTCTGCTCGTTTGCCACCTATTCCATAAAAAAATGTACGATGTTATAATATGAGTCGGTAAACTAGGGTTAAATTTTCTAATTTCAGACCTCAGAGATCATAATGCCTGGTCATCATAGCTTAGATGTTAATTAAGCATATTTCGTTATTTCAGCAATGGGTATGGGTTTGTGCGTGACATTCATAGCACTTATCCGTCTGCCGTCGCTGAAAGTGTCCACACTGCTCCTCACTGGTCTCCTGCTGTACGACGTCTTCTGGGTCTTCTTCTCCTCATACATATTCACCACCAACGTCATGGTTAAAGTCGCCACGAGGTAATTAATCTTTTTATTTATTTATTATCTTCTTTTTTCAGCCTGTAAAACATTAAACACATTTTTAATCTATACTAATATTATAAAGCTGAAGAGTTTGTTTGTTTGAACTCGGGAATAGCTGGTCCGATTTAAAAAAGTCTTTCAGTGTTATATGGTACATTTATCGAGGAAGGCTATAGGCTATATATCATCACGCTAAGACCAAGCGGAGCCCCAATGAAGAATGTTACAAAAACGGGGGGAATTTTTTACGCTACGGGCAATAGGAGACGTAAACGACGTTGCGTGGCAGCTCGTTATAAATAAATGTCTAAATAAAGTTGTCTTAAAATATTTTATTAAAGAAAATGAGTTTTCTGTTTCACTTACTTTTAGTAGTTACAATGTGATTATTTTCGCTTTAAGAGCGTCATTTAACCTTACTATTTGCCTTGTTTTGAATTTATATTAAGAGCTATGTTTTTGAAACCTAACATGGCTAGTACATAGTTTTAATGATCCTGATTAAAGTGAGTAAGATTCAACATCATCTCCCTACCCTTTACCCAACTTTATTTGGGGTCGGTGCAATGAGTTTTCCTCCTCCATTCTCCTCTATCACTCGTCAGTTCACTGCTTACTCCTTAGAGTGAGTAAATATTACTATATATAAATGGTGTGATTTCAGGCCAGCAGAAAATCCAATGAACGTAGTGGCTCGGCGCCTGCAACTCGGCGGCGCGATGCGAGACGCGCCCAAACTGTCGCTGCCGGCCAAGCTCGTGTTCCCATCCATGCACCATCAAGGACACTTCTCCATGCTCGGTACACACTCTTCCTTATTCATGCTTGATATAACTAGTTATTAGGTCTCCTACACACCACGTCCGCGGACTGAACTGCGGTTTTAAGCCATAGCGAGTATACCACTGGCATCATTAGGTTGCCGCCACATACCGCTGGAAGCCGCACATCAGTATAACTCCAACGAAGAAGCGAACTAAACGCAATAAATAAAAGATTATTCTATTCTATTCAATAGGATAGTTGACACATTAGTCAAATTAGTTACTTTTTATCATCTGTCAAAACGATAACTTAATATGAAAAATGTACTAAATACCATCTTGTGACGTCACTGCTTTAGACTACTCAATTGAGCAATATATTTCAATATTTATTTGATTAAAATTTGTAATAGAAATGAAAAGCTGTAATAATGATATTTTCCGAGATGTTTTATAATATTCGTTTAAAGGAAGGAGTACATAGGTATTTATTTACGATACAGTCAGTTACCCTATTATATCGACGACTCTCCAAGCAACCCGCCACCAGTGTGTATGAGGCCTTACAGTGAGAACTCTTAACTGGTCAAAAGTATTTTTAACCGACTTCAAAAAAGGAGGTGGTTATCAATTCGACTGTTTTTTTTTAAATGTTTGTTACCTCATAACTTTCGACTGGGTGAACCGATTTTGATAATTCTTTTTTTATTTGAAATTCCCGTGTGGTCCCATTTCAATTTGGTCCAGTTCTTGTAGTCGTTTTTTTTGTTAAAATTTGTGATTACTAACCGGAATTGTACAATAGCACTATTGACTGCTGCTTCAGATACCATTAGTGTTATAACAGTACAGTAGTAGTAAACCGTAAGTAATACCGCGGGGCACAGCTAGCGCCCCGCAGTTGTTAAAGATGGGAAAGGCACCATCTTCCTCATTATATGGAACACTACCTTTATAGGGATAAAATATACAAATTTTGACAAAAAAAAACGACTTCAATCTGGACCAAATTTAAAGCACCAGCTTTCAAATAAAAAAGGAATTATCAAAATTGGTTCACCCAGTCGAAAGTTATGAGGTAACAAACATAAAAAAAAAACAAAAAACGGCATTTTACGCGAAAGAGTAACAAACATCCTTACATCAATCTATAGTTTTCAGGCGAAAGTTTTGATTGATGATTTTTCCGGTTAAAACCCTTGACCAGCTAAAAGTTTTGACTGTACCATAATTATTGCTCAATAATTGTCAATGCTGCTGGAATAACGTAATACATTAGTATTATTCGTAATTATTAACGACTAGCTGACCCACGCAACCTCGTTTACGTCTCCTATTGCTCGTAGCGTAATAATTTCCCCCCGTTTTTGTAACATTCTTCATTGGTGCTCCGCTCCTATTGGTCTTAGCGTGATGATATATAGCCTATAGCGTTCCTCGATAAATGGGCTATCTAACACTAAAATAATTTTTCAAATCGGACCAGTAGTTCCTGAGATTAACGCATTCAAACAAACAAATAAACTCTTCAGCTTTATATATTAGTTAGATATAGATTCCGCTTTGTAATGGGACATGTCGGGCGTAGCAATAACAGATCCCTGTACTACGAACCACCCGTTGAGACCCAAACTATTTGCATTTTTCGAAGCACACAAGTAGCTGCATTGATAATAGTTGATTATATCACTCAAGATTACTGCGTATGTACACTATATATGTAATACCGCGTATATTAACCTAGTTTCAAACAAAGGTGAAATCTAATAAACTTTTATTGCTAGTTGAACATGCGAAATTAATAGTGATAACTTTCGATAAATTGTTTCCTGCGTGTGCGTATCGTAAACTATTATATATTATGCCATTCGTGTTGTTGGACCATTAATTAGTGGATATTTTGCGTGTGTAACATAGTGAAATTAAAATATATCGCTCGCCAAATCATGGTATTTAGTAAAACTTTCACTATCACTTTTTAATTGTGCCGTGTCTATCGCCTGAAAAAGTTTAAGACCCATTTAAAAAAAACCTTTTTAGTAAAATACTTGTCTATAGAAGAGGAATTGAAATCATGAATAGTGTTTTAAGTAATAATCAATACTAAGATATTCCTAGGTCCAGCAGTGATCTGTTAAAGACTATTGATAATTATAACCTTGGTTAATATTATTAATCTCATAACCATAGACTACTTACTATAGTTTTACTTTAACTTAGTTTTTTTATGAGGGTAGACGCGAATAAAAATCACTTATTTCAGTATTTCATATTACAGCTGTCCATGAATTGCATCTTTTTAGATTTAATAAACTACACATAAGTGAAAAAAATAAAGTCACTACCTATGTTGCAAAAATTAAACTAAAATGTAAATATCTAAATTAACATAAGTATATCTTGTTGAGTTTCGTTGCTAGAAAAAGAAGAATCTATGAGAAGAGTAGAATAGTAACTATTACGTTATGATTTAAAATTTAAAGTATTAATTCAAGATGTTTTTTTTTTATTCCAGGTCTGGGGGACATAGTGATGCCGGGGCTACTATTATGCTTCGTGTTACGTTACGATGCTTATAAGAAGGCCACTCTAGTGTGTCAGATGGGACAGGTTCCAGGCCCTAGATCTATGGTATGCAAGTCATTTTAATTATACCTTAACTTTGTTTACATAGTATATTTTATTTTACAATACCAAGTTCATAAACAATATTGCGGCCTCGAAATTGTTTTAAAAACAACTGTGTCTAGTGTAATGACTATATATTTACAGTCATTATTAGACACAGTTGTTTAAATCTTGCTAAATTCGTTGTCCTACTTTTGTGTCTATGAATATAATTTTCCTTAAAATGTATATTGTTGCTATTGCAATAATATACATTAAACCGGCCGCAAAATTGTTTTAAAAACAACAGTGTCTAGTGTAATGTCTGTATATTTACAGTCATTACACTAGACACAGTTGTTTAAATCTTGCTAAATTCGTTGTCCTACTTTTGTCTCTATGAATATAATTTACCTGTTAAAATACAGTAAGACATTATTTATTACTAGAATATCTATCCTTAGTTCTATAAGTTACTGTAAATAAGTTAATTAAAGTAGAAATATTTCTTGTTCTGGACTTATAAAGCACTTACATGTATAGTTAGAATTAACATCAGGTAGAAAGGTATCGAAATATTATGACAAAGGAGATGTCTAATTTTTGCCCCAGAATAATCCGAGATCATGTTTTAGTTTTTGGAATAAATAAAATAAATGATGTATTTTGAGTAACTTTATAAAGTCCGTATCAGATTCGGAAAAAAATTAAAATCTCAAAAAGATTTTAAGCGATGCTTGCATCTTGAATATACTTTGAAAGAATTTTACTTGCCATATGATAAAAACATGACGCAAAGTGGGGTAAAATATTGAATGATTTTTTTATTCATGTGCGCTTCTTATTAAAATCCAAGGTTATTGTACTATTACTAAATTCATGTCATAATATTTTTAAAATATTCGTCATTAGAAATCACTAAATAATAATTGATTACTAAAAAATAAAGAAAGAGCATTTATAAAAAGTGAACTATGATTTGAACATTGGCAACATTCAATAAACTTGTCAATCACATAAAAAAAAATCAATTTGCTACAACTCGTCTCACGCGTCGATTTTCGTTCCGTTTGTTTTAAGGTTGAAGTTAACAATGATAACATAATTTTAATAAATGTGAATTATGATTCATATATTTTTTACAGAGCAGTAGCATGAAGAAACATGGTATAGATTATAGGATGTCATGATGTAAATTGAAATGAAAGTGATTAAGAACTATGTTATTCCATCAGTGGAAACAATATTCTAATAACATGCAGTTATATGCATAAAAATAATGTTCTTTCTTTTATTTTCATTCTATAAAACTAACTTCGTAACCGACAATGGACAGATGACATATATGTTTTTACAGATCTAAAACGTTGGATAATGACACAATTTTTACTTTTCATGGACTTCCCACACGAGTGCAGCCATGGGAATAAGCCAATAGTATATATTTTGACATGAGCATACATTAAAAATCTTTATAGTAGACCTGACACTATAACTTTTACATATATTGGGAAAAAATGATGTTGTCGGAGTGATATAATTTTTTTTAAACCTTCATAACTTTTTCAGAATCAGCTTTGCTTCATGAACCTTTTAAATTGTTTTTTTTTTCAAGATCTCAGCTATCAAATACTACTTATTTGATCTCCGTATAGTCTGGGGCACAAGCCCATACATTTTTTGGACATCTCCTTTACTTTAAAACACAGAAGTAGTTTTAAAAAGTTCTTCTGTAGGCTATTTATAGCTATGACAATGAGTATGGTGACCGCCACTCTTGAATTCTACCCTAGCTTTCCATCAGGATAAATAGTAGTTTTGGTAATTATTTATAAAAAATATTGTACTTGTAAAATAGGAATCTACGGGATTGCTACCATGTAATTGGTGATACATGGTAGCAATCCCATAGATTCCTATTTTAATGTAAATGACCATGAAAGTTTAAAACAATATATTGTACTTGTGTAGGGGTCCCGTCTGACGTACTTCCACTGCTCGCTGCTGGGCTACTTCCTGGGGCTGCTGACGGCCACGGTGTCGGCCGAGGTGTTCAAGGCGGCGCAGCCCGCGCTCCTCTACCTCGTGCCCTTCACGCTGCTGCCGCTGCTCACCATGGCCTACGTCAAGGTACCGCAGTGAGGAACCGTGCCTCGATAACACGTCGAACAACTCTTTACAAATGTACTATCGACAAACTTGAATCATGACCCCACCTTGCCGATATATCGTATGAAACCGTCAAAACAACGAAGATTGCCCTTTTTAGGACGTTTTAAATCTTAAGCAGTCAATACTGGTCGGAGATCCATGCAATTTTTACCTTTATCATCACTGCAGTAGATAATATATTAGTATAATGGTAGAAAAAAGAGCTCCTTTTATTGGTGACGAGCAGATTCCCTAGCGGCAAATCGCAGAACTAACGTATGACAGATAAAAATACGTTTACACGCTTTAAAAATACTGATCACCCTCACGAAGTGGTCTTAAAGTATTTTTTACTACTCCGTAGACGTCTATCAATGAAATCATTGTAGAAAGAATTTAAAATAACAATGCACTCGCTCTGTATATTAAGCTGTCAGGTAGAAGTATCTGTCTTACGTTAGTTCCGCAAACGGCCACTAGGGAAATCTGCTCGTCACCAATAGTTTTCAGTGAGCAAGGCTACGGTATACGAGAAATATCTCACGTATAACTGCGACAGACAATTCCCTGTATTATTAAATGACAGATAACAATGACGTAACCCATGAAAATACATTTTTACGCAATTGTCGACTTAATTGTATTTAAATGTTCGTAAGAAACTAAGCTATGGTGGGTCAAGCTTCAAATTTGTCGATAGTACAACTTAGTTTTATTACATTTTTAGTGTCGTCGACTAAGTAAAGTCCTCTTTTTCTCAGGGAGATCTCAGAAGAATGTGGAGTGAACCGTTCATACCGCCACCTAACGGCAAGGGAGGCGCGGACTTCGACGTGTGACTGCGCGAGCGCTCGCCCTGCGCCGACAGCCTCTCCGCAGCTCTGTACAGTTAGCTCTGCTACCAACCTCATTGCCACTCTACTTGTATACATCGTCTCATCTTAAACTGAATGGAGCTTTAATACGTTAACTGTCCATGCTACAATGTGTTTAAAACAACACACGTGAATTTGTAAAAAAGAGAGCACGCAGTACAGTACGGATAAAAGAGGCGTTCATTTTAAGATTGGACTTTGGTAAACATTGTCACTGTATATACTTGACACAAACTTACCTGTCACCTAAACAATAGCGAACTTACAATCGAGACGTTTTTGAAGTGAAACTTCTAATGCGACTTCTAACAAGGTTGCGTTAAACGTTTAACGCTACCATGAAGGGGGTATGAAAGCAATATTGCACATTACGAAGTTTCAGTTCTTCCGCGCGGAGGGACTTCACGTCTTTTTTTGAAGTGAAACTTCTATGCGACTTCCGACAAGGTTGCGTTAAACGTTTAACGCTACCATGGAGGTGTATGAAAGCACTGTTGCACATTACGAAGTTTCACTTCTCCCGCGCGGAGGGACTCCACGCATTTTTTATTACGAGGGTCGTCTAAGCGTAGTAAATATATTTTAAAAAGAAATGGAAATACGTTTACTATAAAACGGGGACTGCACCTAGTACACTTCGGTACATCAATAGATATGACCTCAGATCAAATAAAAAAGGTAGATAACACACGGCCTTGTTCTTGTCGAAGCACCACTTTTCGTCAGTATCGTACAAATTGTCGTAACTACGTAATACTGATGAAAAGTAGCGTAGTTTCTTAGCATGTGTGTAAGTTAACGCGTGTGTTTACTTGGAAGTAGCTGAGTTTTTTTGCTTCAACAAGAAAAAGGCCGTGCGTTATCTACCTTTTTTATTTGATCTGAGGGTATGACATGATAAATAGACTATAGGTGCCAAGACGCGTCCGCCGTGATCATATCTAGGGGACAATTCTAATTGATCTTTGTCATTCAATTAAACAAAAGATATATCACATTTGATGACGTTACTATCGACTTTTTTTAGTCAAACTAAAATTTATACTGAAATTGTGGAATCTGTAATTTTAAATATTATCAATAATTTTAAAATTGACGATAATGAAACAATGCGAACCTTTTTATTACACCTACTTCCAGAACCCGTTCAAAATACTGATTTGGTTTTAAAGCAAATGGTTACTACTCCATGCTTTAATGATATCTCATAGCGTCGTTTGCAAATACCAAATAGTTCGAAAATAAGTAGATAGGTAAAAAACTAAATGTGATTGAACGGTCATAAATTATTTTTATGGAATGCATTTAGCAATAAAATAATTAGTCAACATCACAACTTACTACTTTACACCGATTGGTCTGGAGTAGCTTTACACCGATTGGTCTGGAGTAGCTTTAAAACAAATAAAATTTTAACAAAATAAAAAAACCGACTGTAAGGTTCGACTCGATTTCTCTTGGATGCCATCATCAAATCTTAGTGTCCTTATCATGGTACCACCGTTGGGATATCTCCTTTACATTAAAAAAAGAATCATTAAAATCGGTTAATAAACGACGAAGTTATCAGCAAACACATATTAAAAAAAAAAGAACCTGCTTCTTTTTTGAAGTCGGTTAAAAACTGTGACATATGTTATACAAGTTGCGATAATGGTTGGTACAACTTCCTTCCCTTCTTTCGAAACTAACAGAGGTTAGATACTTAGTATTATTCCTGTAATATATGTGAATAGCGAGTCGCACTGCGTTTATGTTTGCTGTTTATCTAACTGTACACGCATAACCGGGCCAATCGTTAGTTTTGGTGTTTAATAAAGACATAAGTTGTACTTTTTAGGTTAGTCGATACGCTTCTTTTTTGTTAAGGTTTTACATAAGATTGGAGTTTCACATATTGTGTACTAGATGCGAGGAGTCTTTAAAAACAAATTATTTATTACAGAGGTCTATGTAACTATTCAAACAGGTCTTTTTAATTTATTAAACATACAATTATTTGTTTTCGATGACTAAGTGAAACTCCTAGGACAGAGTGTCCTGTACGAAGTAAATTTAACGGAGAAATGGCATTATAATTTTGTACCAGCTAAGTTAGTCTAACTCGAGGCCAGGGAGTTGGCGAGGCCACGTTAGTTGAGTGCCAAAGTGGTCATGACTCAGAGACGTCGTTCTTTTCTGATTTTCCACCACATCTTATGAAAATATAATTATGAAATCGCTACTAAGGACGTTAACTGTTTGTCAGAGTATAACTATTAGAAATCGACTAAAAATGTTGTTTTGTTTGATGTATTGTATTTTTTAGTATGTAAATGACACAAAATTGGCCAATGACCACACTATTGACCATAGACAGTATAGTCGAATTATATATTTGAATTGTTATGTTAACACACTATACAATCTCTTGTCGTATCGGATAGTCGTCCCATAGGATTGTGCGAGTGAGGGAACAGAGAGTGCACCTGTGTTAACGCATATATGTGTGCACTATATCTCCTGTGTAATTAGCTGGTCTCCTTTAAAACTGGCCGCCGGGGCCGAAATCGGCTGGGAATACATCATAATATTCATAATGTATAAAAAAAACAATATTTCCAACTTTACTTGAGCTGTCGAACATTTTATGCTGTTTTAAGACATCTCGTTGTTTTTAATTAAGTTAAGATCTAAAATGAATCTCATGAATGTTTAACTTGTAAGCAGTTTTTTTATTATATCAACACAAGGTCACTGTAAGACATTTTAAATAGTCATCAGTTGAACTATTGGAAGATTTGAACACGTTCACAGATTTACTAAGCTTTTCAACTTTAAATAACATTTAGAGTGAAACAAAATACGCCATACAAGTATGTACGTGCAAATTTGAACAAAATTGTTCTGACGCTATAAACAAGTACTTCAATCATCTACCCTGTCGACTACTATGTTGTTTTCAAATGAACAAACTTTTTTATCACTGCCTTAGACTGATGTTTTCAATGCAGATTTTTTCTATACGTTGAATGGAGTATTATAGACAAATGTTAGACTAAAATATTAGTATATAAGCTACTAACTATTGTTATTATTATGACAACTGTATTGTTGTTATAAATTATTTGATTGAATTTAATAAGAGATGTTAAGACACTACATCGTAAGAAGTATACTTGGTATGTGTGATTTAATTTTTATAACAATTTTTAACATTTTTAATTTTGGATTAATTTTTAATAGATTTATTTTGTACTAAGTGGTTATTATTGATAAGTTACACGGTGTGCGAGCAAAACATATACTATTACGTGGAGCAGTATTCTGACAAAAGTGATGTAATATAATTATTGAGGCTTAATTTTGTAAAATAACTTATGACAGCGTCTCCTAATGAATTTTGCTGAGATCATCTATCACACGATATTTAATTTTCGAAGTAATTGCTTTGTGTTTTCAGTGTAAATTATAATCAATAGTGTTGGTGTATTTTATAGATATTTATATACATAGTCACTGAAGATTATCCATTGATGTACATAAATTCATGAAAAATTAATATTAAGATTAATGTTCCACTGTTACATCTCAGCGTTGAACTTGAGAATGTTACTGTAAATATTTGATGCCCACACGATTCATCACCTGCCAAAACTTGTAAAAGAGCATTTAATATTTTTATATGTATCTGTGGGAGTATCTTATATTGCTATAAATACTTAATAAAAATATTAGATGGAATAATGTTTGTGTTGTTATTTACATGAAGTTGGTGTCGTGGATCACTTCTGTATATGCACAAGCCTCACCTTCTGGGACAAAATCGCCTGCAGTATTTGCAGACACATGAAAAAAGCTAACAAGGAAGCCTTTGGCCAACTTTGATCTTTGACTCCTGAGTTGCAGGTGTTCATAAGTGGTGATAGTCACTTTATATCAGGAGCTCATCCACCTGAGCGATTATAAAAATCGGAAAAATGCGAGTCGTACTCGCGCAGGAAGGGCTCCGTACCATTATCTATACATTTCAAGCGTCTACCTATTGCCGTTATCTATCAGGCAAAAAAATCATGTTTGTTGTGTGGGAGCCCCCTAAATATTTATTTTATTGTTTTTTAGTATTTTTTGTATGACTATCACGATTCATGAGATACAGACGGTCAGCGAAGTCAGTAATAAAGTCCCGTTTTACCCTTTGGGGACGGAAACCTAAAAATGGTATAAAAAAAAATCAGTCCTAAATATTTAAACTTGATATCTTGTGCTATTCTGGTGTTTAAGCTGAGATACTGTAAAGTTTCAACGAAAGCTGTTCAGTTGTGAAAGAGTAACAAACATCCATACATACATCCTCACAAACTTTCGCATTTATAATATTAGTAGGATGTATTGCACTTCGTGATGTTTTTAACCCCCACCCAAAAAGAGGGGTGTTAAGTTTAACGTCGATGTCTGTCTGTGGCATCGTAGCTCTCAAACGGATGGACCGATTTCGATGCGTTTATTTCAATTGAAAGACAGTTTCGTTACGGTGATTCTTAGCCTGTTTGGTTAATATCGGTGCAGCAGTGTAAGAGTATCAGCTCTTTTCCAAAAATGGCATTTTTGGCGAATGATTACTCGATTAAGTTTAAAGTTTAGCTTGTATCACAGCATCTAATTAATACAAAATAAAATCTCTTCAAAGTTACTTTGCGTGTGTGTAGCCATCTGTCACCGAGATCAAGCTATATATTTAAGAACTGTAGTAAACATTTGATAGTACTATACTATGCAGCTAAGATAAGTTTGCACCTGGCTGGAACGCGGCGCCCCGCCCACTTCCTTGCTCACCTTCCCGTGATCGCCCTGTCACATCAGTACAATTAGCATCTTGTCAACTATACAAGTCGCACAAGTTCGCGACAGACAGAAATTTTGAGCTTCTTTGTTTGTTTGCGAGGTGCAAACTTAGCTCAAGCTAGCAAGAAATAAAAGTAATGTTAAAATTATTATCATTTAAAAATGCTATCTCCCATCTTAGTCTCCCATTTCTTTATTTGTTTATCTTTACAAATGGTTGTATAACTCTTAGCTACATTTCATAACATTGAGCAACAACCATGCGTTTGTAAATATACCAAACTAAAAAGTAGAAAATAAATTATACTTTAAAAAACTAAAAAACACACTTTTCAAACTAAGAAGTAGAAAATAATTCTAATGTAAAAAGTGTGGGGTGCTTTCTGAAAATATTTCAATAATGTAGCCCCACACTTTTTCACATCAAAATTATTCTCAACTTTTTAGCTATGCATGCTACGCATGATTTAATTTTTTAAACTATAATTTATTTTCTTCATAAAATGTTTTCAGAGGCCAATTTCAATATTCTAAGTATCATCACAAGAAAAACCATTGTCATATGTTAAGATTTATTAGTTTGAACATTTTGAGTAGTATCTCTTTTCTCAATAAATCTCATCTGTTTTTTTCTCATTCTTTTTAGTTTGGCTGTGTTGGTAATCACTTGTACAATTTCAGCTTTCCGTCTGTTTTCTTCAGTGCGCTTGATGTTCTCCCTTCTACGCTCCTTCTTCTCAACTTCTTTCTGTTTGATTCCTTCTAACATTTGTCTTGAAAGCTCTTTTGTTTTTTGTAATTCCAAACGTAAAGCAGCTTTCTTTTCAAAACTAGACTTCAACCCTTTGGTTTTATTTATTGTAGCAAACCTGAAAAAGTTAATTCAATATACAAATTAGAATTTAATTGATTAAAGTAATTGTAAATACATATAACACACATGTCAGTACACAAACCTTTCTTTTTTAGACTTCCAAAATCGACCAGATTTCGGTATACCTCTGATACAAGCTTCTTTTTTCTTTACACTTTTTTGGTTATCCTGGGTTTCTTTGTCGTTTGAGTTCTCCACAGGCTCTTGGTCTTTTACTATGTTTGCGACTATCGCCAGTACTTGATTTTGTGTATCGTCAGCCATAACTGCACGAAATACTTAGAATATAATATAATTTTAATTCTTATCACCAATAAACACTACCTACATGTGCTTTTCTTTCAATTTTCAAATTGAAAGTCGACAGTGTCACTTTGACTTGAGTGAATGAGTGACAGTGATCGTTTACGAGAGTAAACTAGTCTAGTACTTAGAGCATATATACTTAGAGGGGCAGCCGAACGGTCGGAAAGCATGATAGGAGTAGAGACTGAGTTTATGACATGTAGAGTATATCTCTCACACAGTCTCCGTGATTTGCATGACTGATTTGATGCGAATTACACCAACTGATCAGAATACGTGAAAGAGACAGACTCTACCTAAAATCAGTTTCCCTATTTCGATCACGCTTTCCGCTCGTTCAGTGATCACTCCATATATTTTATGCTCTAAGCCTTCAATCGATTGTTTTTCACATTGTGTTTTATGTATCTAACGCTGAGGCCGCACTACGGTTTTTTCCAGCCAGCGGTTAAACCGCCAAACCGCAAAACCGCCCGAAGCGCACACACTACGGTAAAACCGCGAACAGTGTTGCCAACAGATAAACTAGCTCTCCTTTAGATTGAACTTTTAAAACCACCAGAAAACCAAATCGAAATGAAATGACAGATCTGAGATAATTACTGAGCTTTTATGAAAGCAACTTCAACAGCATGATCTTTTAACTAAATGTGTTGCATTTTCTGGAGATAATTGTAATACGAACTTCGGTGGAATAGAGCGCCATGGAACCAACAATGTTTTATAATTCCATAAGTTAAAACAAAATCTGAATTCGAAAATATTTGGTGTGGGATGCTCTGCGCACATTATAAATAACGCACTGCACCACGCATGTGATTGATTGCCAGTAGATGTTGATACAACAACATAAAATAAAAAAAAGTTTTTGCCGCTTAAACAAGCCGACCCCAAATAAAATTGGGAATAATAAAGGCTACAGTCTAAAAAGTTCTTAAAGAACTCTCTGACTCAGCCGAGGTTGAGTATAAACAGCTTCTCTATCATTCAAAGACACGTTGGCGAAATTTGTTTCCAGCTATCGAGTGAGTCCTGAATGTGGATTATTTCAAAAGGTTAAAAAAGCCCCCTGATCTGATTGTTTTTAAATCGGAGGCATACCTGTTTTTCATGCATTCAATTATGCACATCATTTACTCAAAATAAAAGCATTAGAAAAAAAATATAATTCAGTCTTTAAAACCAGAAGGATACCTACTTGCAACCATTTCAAAAAGCTTGGATGATCGAAATAGAGAAAGTTTCTTGCCATTGAATGTTCAGAGTACATATTCTAAATAAAGAAGATGACAACACAAAAAAAACTTAATATGACTGCTGATGAAAACTTTAAGCAGATAATTTTTTATTTGTTACTAGCTGTGCCCGCTAATTCATACACGTGACATTTCAAAACCAAAAACAACTAAATCAGCCCAGCCGTTCTGGAGTTTTAGCGAGACAAACGAACAGCAATTGATTTTTATATATTAAGAAGATAAGACTAAAAAACTTAGAGCTTGAATACTGGAATGATATCTTATGAGTTTCAACTTAAAGATATTTTTGTCAAATTAGTCTGGTTTAAAAAAAAAAGGTTGTGAAAAATATACTACTGTTCGAAAAGCATTTTCACAACTGTGAGATTTTACTTTTCTATCACTGATTTCGATGAAAAATAACTAAATTTAATTATACTGAATACCTATGAAAATAAATAAAAGAACTATTTCGACTAATTGAACTATGTATTCTTTTTATTTCGACTAAATAAAATAAAAAAATATAAAAGTGTTCGGATTTTGACGGCAAATATCCGGGGATTTTACGCTTGTTGTCCTGGTTTATAAATTTTTGAGATGGCCCTATCTCTAGGTCAATGCTTATTATATAAGAATTTATTTAAGAATTTCTTAAAAGTTTTATGAAAATTCTAAAACTTTAGAATACGACATTACAGATTTATGGCGGCATAATATGAGTATAGGGCCCTCAGTTCAGTAACGTCTCTACGGAGGAATCTGCAAGAATGCAATTATCTGAACTAGACTTCGCTCGATATGTCGACACCAAGTATTCCAATTTTGGCAGAGGCAGATATGGTATGGTATTAAAAAAAACTTATTTGTGTAACGTTAAAAGTAACCAAGAGATGAAAAATCACCTGAAACGTTACAAAAGTAACCTTCTGGCAACACTGGACAGATCCGCCTGCGGTTGTCGCGGTTTTAAAATCAGTCGCGGTAAAAAACCGCCAGTGTGGCCGCTTCCATACATTTCCTTTTGTCACAAAATCAGGCGGTTAAAAACCGCGGCGGTTTAGCCGTACTGCGGCCTCGGCCTAACTTTAACCTGACAATTTTGAAATGGCCCAATTGGCATTGGTCATTGACAGTGACAGCTAGTTGTAGATAGTGATTCACTTGCTGAATTTCCCTAAATTTTAGGAGATTTAGATATTTTAGATATTACAGAGCTTTGTTTAAAATTATGATTAATATTATTGTGTTCTTATAAATTTGCTGAGACTTAGATATTTCTTATTGCAACCATTTCTAGTTCGCAATTTGTAAACAAACCCGGTGTACCTATATAATCTTGTAAGAATTTATACAATTGTGTTGGATAGCTCTTAACATGCCTGTAAGTTTTATTTTAAGGTGCTATTAGATAATAGTATCAAGTGAGTAGAACTATATATAACACTAATAATTTGTTTTTAAAACAATTTTTCCCTATCAGGCGTATCATTCAACTTTGACAGACTACACCCAGTCTGTAGGAAACTTAGCTTTGCTGCCGCTACGTACCACATTCCGAGGCCCAGCTCCGCTAAGCCCAAAGATCGAACTTGACATTGTTGATGAAGCTCTTAACTATTTTAAAGCCAATGTATTTTTCAGATTTTATGAAATTAAGGTAATTTTTTTAAAATATTTCTGTTTAAAAATTGAACTTTAAACATTTTCAAGATTACTTTTACGAATGTTTCAGTCGGATGCCGATAGAGTCCTCATTTACCTCACCTTGTATGTTTCCGAGTGCTTGAAACGTCTCCAGAAGTGTTCCAACAAGAACCAGGGACAGCAGGAGATGTATATGCTGGCCATATCTAAATTTGACATTCCTGGAGACTATGGCTTCCCTCTTAACTCAGTGTATGCTAAGCCAGCTAGTGCTCAGGAAGCTGGTATGTTTTACAAAAACATGTATTATAATTGAATTTTATTTGATTTATAAATAAGCAAGCAGGCCAAAACCTCCTTTCCAAGAAGAAACATATATCTAGCAGTGGTCATCAAAAGACTGTTGATGATGGTTAAAATTATGGTACTATACTCTTTGCGCTGTAGTGTGGTGTGTGGTGGTTTAATTTAATTTACTACAGTTTATGGTTTAATTTAATTTACTACAGTTATTAATGATTTAATATATTGCGTATGTGTTACAGCTGAAATACTAAGTAATCATTTGTAAATCGCGGCAACTTTCAAGAGTGAAACAAAATGTTAATGAAACTGTCACCCGCACCATGCTACAGTGCAAAGAGTATAGTACAGTTCCTAGAAATGTGAATCATGCTTTTAAATAATGTTTCTGTACAAAGTTCGTATTTAACCCCATTATTCACATTCCTGTGGTAACAGATTAAGAATACAGAGTGTCATGACCTCTATTCATCCCTTGGGTGTCGTAAGAGGCGACTAATGGTAGCAGACTACGCAAGACAACATCACTGTAAAAAGGGCTATGTCTAGAAGTGGTCTGTGGAAGGAAGATGATGAAAAAATGCTCTATGAGGACTTTATACACTCTTTATCTAATCATAAGATAACTTCTTATAAATATTATCTTCTATTTATTACAACCAAAAATATATTAAAAAAAACAAAACCCCAATAATATGTTTGAAACAATTATAATTTAATAATTAAATATTTCGTACATCTAACACACAATGCCATCTAGTCCCAAGCTAAGCAGAGCTTGTGTTTGGGTATTAAACAACTGATATACCTTTTTTTGTAAACATATTATACATAGAAAGCACCCAAACTCCAGAAAAAATATTTGTAGATCATTAAAACATTTGGTCCGACCTAGGAATGAAACCCGAGACCTCAAGCACAGCAGTCGCATACGCTGCCACTGCTCCATTGAGGCAGTCAAATTAAATTACTTTATAATACCTTAAATCTATACAAATAAATAAAATTTAAGTGTCTGTTTGTAATTTGAAATTAACAGCTTTTTACTAAATGAATGTGTGAAAATAAATACAGTACTTACATAAAAAAAAACATTTTTAATTTTTTTGTCTGTCTGTGAGTTTGTTCTGGCTAATCTCTGGTACAGCTGGACCGATTTTCATGGCCTATAGCTTATGATATAAGAAGTAACTTAGGCGCCTTTTTTAACTAGCTTTGCCCCGCGGCGTTTACCGCAGGGCTCAGCTAGTTTTATAATAATAATTTAATATACACAAAGACACACTTTCAACGAACTCATCTGCTTGTTTGTCCCCTGAATCATGAAAAAAAAACAATTTCCCCTTATTAACTTATAGCATGATTTCAGTTTAAGAAAGATGTCACTCGAAAGTAGTTTTGAACTTTTGATGTATATCCACCATGTGTTTGTAGAGATTTCATACAATTAATGTATTTAATTATTATATTTACAGATTTGATGCGGCAATACTTACAGCAAATGAGACACGAGACGGGCGCCCGGGTTTGTGATAAGGTAAATTGTACTAATACTGTTTGGTTGTTTACTTTGTGTGGGAATTACTTAAAAACAAGTCATATGAATGATGTCGTTTACAGGATAATATGGTAATGGGTTTGGGTTAATAAACCAGTATGTACCCAAAATAAACCAGTATTAACCCAATGTTAATAATAATAATAAAAAATTAATTAAACTAAAACTATTGTTCATCAGGCTTCCGGCTCTGAATAAGCTAGATGTCTCGATATACCAACAGTCGTTTAGAGGCTATTCAGTTGCATTACACCGACATCACTACATATTATAAAACAAAGTCCTCCGCCGCGTTTGTATGTCTGTCTGTTCGCGATAAACTTAAAGACTATTGCACGGATTTCGATACGGTTTTTACCAATAGATAAGAGTGATTCTTGAGGAAGGTTTACGTATATAATTTATTAAACTTTTGAGTATATTGGCTAAAATATAACGATATTATTTGAAGACGTCGGAAAAATTAAGCCGCACATCTTCTCGGGGTAACAAAGGTTCTATTAAATTTTCCGTAAAGAGCCCGTGCGAAGGGTTGCTAATAATAGATAAATATCTAATGTATGTAACATTTTTGTGGGGATCCTTGGGGAGGCCAATGTCCAGCAGTGAACATGGTAAACATACATACCTGCCAAAACTATAATCCTTCACTCTGTAGTCGGATAACAAAATATTGTTTTCTTATTTCTAGGTATTCGATACAGAAGATGGTAAGCCAAGCAAGTGGTGGCTGTGCTTTGCCAAAAGGAAATTCATGGACAAGTCACTCTCTGGTCCCGGACAGTAACCAGTGTTATCTTGAACTAGAATTTATTTTCTTCAGTAATTGTATGTAAAATTTAAAAAAAAAAAGACCAATACCATGATTATTCACTACTTAAATATGGAGCATTATTTTACTATTCTATTGTAGCACTAATTAACGTCAATGATCATTTAAAAAAAACATGAATTTGTTATCCTATTATTTTTCCTGATAATGTTTATGTACCTATAAGGACATTAATAAACTTTGAAATCTTTAAAATATTATTTTTATTCAACAACAAACAATATAGATGTAAAATATCTGACACAATTCTGATGTGAAAAAAAGGTTTAATATCAAATCTATGCTTAAAAGTACATTTTTCAAAGATTTCACAAAAGTGTGTTTCGAGTTCTGGTAATATCAATATTTTTTTCACAATTAAATGAGTTTATAAATTATATAATGTGTATATAATTATGAAAAGACAAATACACATCTAAAATACAGTCTTTTAATAATAATGTGGGTGGCAATAGCCAAATTATTTTTTTTATTTATTCACTTTTGTATAATTGTTTATACTCCTTATTATTTTAGGACTTGCTAAGACTATAAGCTGCTCACAATTAAAATATTAGTAATAGTATAGAGTCCTGAGTTGATAACATTTTCAATAATAAATCCCAAGCTTAAATAGATAATACTTATAAACAACTAAATCAGTTGAGTCCATATTCTTTGATGAGCTGGCCGGCTATAACGAGTCTCTGTATTTCAGAAGTGCCTTCGTAAATTTCAGTGATTCTGGCGTCGCGGTAATGTCGCTCTGCAGGCATATCAGACACATAGCCCATTCCTCCTAGAATCTATAAAATAACAAACAAGTTTTTTTATTCTACAGTTTGCTAAATATTATAAAGACTTATAAAATAGAGCAAAATCAAAAGATTTTATTAGCATACTATACTCTTTGCGCTGTAGCATGGTGTGTGGTGGTTTAATTGAATTTACTTTAATTTACTACAGTTATTAATACTTCAGCGTGTAGTCGCAATATATTAGGTCTTTACCTATGAAATTGTATGCAATAAGTAAAGTACTTATTTTTTAAAACTATTTTATTTCTGTTATTCGAAGTAATCACCCATTTAATCGACGCATCTTTGCCAACGCATTGGCAGTTTATTGATGCCCTTCTTGTAAAAATCAGCTGGACGGGAGGTAAAAAACTCTTCAAAGGCATTTTGTACTGCCCCTCGGGAATTGAATTTTTTACCCACTAAAAAGTTGTCTAAATTTTGGAAAAAGTAATAGTCGGTAGGTGCAAGGTCTGGTGAGTATGGCGGATGAGGGAGAGCTTCCAACCCCAGCTCTTGCAGCTTGGAGACTGTCTGTTG
The DNA here is from genome assembly GCA_949125395.1 of Diaphora mendica. Taxonomy (NCBI): domain Eukaryota; kingdom Metazoa; phylum Arthropoda; class Insecta; order Lepidoptera; family Erebidae; genus Diaphora; species Diaphora mendica. Next base: position 15,887,150 of record OX421330.1, read on the forward strand.
CGCAGTATGGGGTCGCGCGTTGTCGTGAAGCAGCTGTAAGAGCTGTGGTTGCAAGCTCTCCCTCATCCTCACCAGACCTTGCACCTACCGACTATTACTTTTTCCAAAATTTAGACAACTTTTTAGTGGGTAAAAAATTCAATTCCCGAGAGGCAGTACAAAATGCCTTTGAAGAGTTTTTTGCCTCCCGTCCAGATGATTTTTACCAGAAGGGCATCAACAAACAATGCCAATGCGTTGGCAAAGATGCGTTGATTGCATGGGTGATTACTTCGAATAACAGAAATAAAAAAGTTTGAAAAAATAAGTACTTTCACTTATTGCATACAAAACGGCAATTTCATACATAAAGGCCTATTATTAAATCATTAATAACTGTAGTAAATTAAATCATAAACTGTAGTAAATTAAATGAAACCACCACGCACCATGCTACAGCACAAAGAGTATAGCTATACCCCGCTGTTGATATTGTACCTTTACAACCGCGGGGTGAAGTTAGTCTAAAGGCCTGTATTCACTTTGCTTAGTGTGAGTGCAGGTGCTTAGTGCGAGTGCAGGTGATTGGTGGAAAGTCCGTGTGGGCAGCGAATTCGCCATCAACGCGTATTTTCTACCAATCATTGATCACCTCACGAATCAAACGCATGCACTCGCACTAATCAAAGTGAATACGGACCTTAAAAATAAGTAGCCTAGTAACTTAGAGTACATACTTTTATTTGAGACTAGCTGCGCCGTGTGGAGTTACCGTCGGTTGTTGAGGGGCACAGCTAGCAATATAAATAACTAGCTGACTCACGCAACCTCGTTTGCGTACAAACTACCATCCCCCGTTTTAAACCCAAAAGAGGGTTGATTTCTAAAGATACATCATTAGTACACCTCCACACTATCTATAGAGCATACATTTTAAATTTCAAGTCTCTTACTTCAAAAACATAGGACTTTCATACAAACGTCCGACCCCCTTTTTACCCCCTTAGGGGTGGAGTTTCGTAAAATCCGTTCTTAGCGGATGTCTACACCCTATAAGGAACCTACCTGCTAAATTTCAAGTTTGTAGGTGTTATAGTTTTTGAGATTTCGTGATTAATAAGTGAGTGGTATTTCGCTTTTAAATATATAGATTAAGAACTCGCACAATAGAACATATTTCTTGGATTGTTAAGTAATAATAATGATTGTTACAAAGATAAGATTAAACATTATGCTGACATGGTTAGTAGAATTAGTAAATTCATCAATAAAGCCCTATTGGCTTTATTGATGAATTTACTAATTCCTGGATTACCTGGATACATTGGTGAGATAAGAACGTAGCTGCCTCTGAAGCTGCTAACTTGGCCATTGCTGCCTCTTTGGTGTATGGTTTTTTGTTATCTTTCAACCAAGCTGCTCTCCATGTCAGCAATCGCGCCGACTCTAATTGTAATGCCATATCAGCTAATTTGTTTTGTATAGCTTGCAACTTCATGATTGGTTTTCCAAATGCCATGCGTTTTGAGGCATATTCAGCTGCAACGTCTAAGGATGCCTAGAAAGAAAATATTTTAGTTCTCTTTTTAATTCGATATACAGTACTACATGGACAACAATCCCTAATAAAAATTATTGGATGGTAAATATAAAACAATTTGATAATCTACCTAACTATCCATAAAATCTTGAGGCACCACTAGGATAGTAGGCTCTACATGAAGTTTTACTTTCATTAAAAAGGGCATTCTGTCTTTTTCAGTATACTATTATGTCCTGCCAAAAATTTATGATATAATATGTACGCGCGGCAATTTGGAATCAACATTGATTGAGAATGGACGTGGAGGAGGCAATTACCGGCTTACGGATGTTGTATCGAAAAACGAGATATTGGAGAAGAAGTTTTTCTTTTTTCCTTCAATCATTATTTCAAAAAATTCAAAGTAATTCTTCCCAAGACATTCTTTTTAATATTTTATTTGAATAATCCTTAGAGTTAAGATTCCAAATGGCACCGCTGTTTTTGATTTCAAATCGATAGACACAATACCGTCTCCTGGTCCGTTTAAAACCGCGCCGATCATCTGTACTGGTCAATACAGGTTTGTAGAACTTGAACCGCGCGGCTGACGCGCGGCGGATTTAAATAAATTTTAAGTCAATTTAAGTTGCAGTTTATAAACTAAATAGGTACTAACAATGCACTTATTTCTTTCTTTTCAAATCAAAAGCTCAATCAGGCCTAGCATAGAAAATACGTATGAGCTGGAGCTCATATTATGTTAGTAAAAAACATTCATGCAATCTTGATTTGGGCTGAATCTGAAATCAGATTTAAACCTTAAGGTATTGGTATTTGGTTCATGTTGACTTGTACTCAGCTTTTTAAAGAGGGCAACTACTAGAGTGTGTTGCATTTATTAACCCCCCCCCTCCCTCCTGATTGTTTATAATCACCTAGTGCAACTGGGCTATGAGTGCCTCTTCGGTACAAAGTATAATCTAATTTTATTCTGAAATTAAGAACCATGATAAAAATATCTAGACAGAAAGGTTGCAGGTTATTTTTGACTGGCGTAAAAATAATATTATAGGAATGGTGTAATCATGCGAGAAACAAATATTGTAATAGTACGTAGTACACTACGCAGAGAATCTCTCTCAGAAGAAATATAAAAATAAATACACGTGATTTCTTACTACACCGTGTGATATTTAGTGATTTTTACCAAACCCCCCTCCCCCCCCTTTCAAGCCTCACGTGAAAAATAGACGTCCTCTTATACAGCTTGATCTTTGTGACAATGTGATATTTTTAATGTTTTTTTGCACTAAAACTGGCATGTAAATAAAAAAAAATGAAAATACAGGAGACAAAGTAAAATTGTTCATTCAAAGTCACTTTGTTGGTTTTATAGCCATCTGTAACAGAGATCAAGCTATATTTTAAGGAATGTAACAAGATATATGCTTTGCCTACAAGTTTGCGTTTTCACATAAAATAATTAATCCACTTGCAAATTAGATCATGTTTCTATATCTAATATACTCGTAAAAGAGCTGTTGGATATGCCCATCAACATTATTGCGCATTCGTGCTGTCGTGTGTCGACTCTGCTCATGCTTTCCATCCGGTAGAGGAGAGCCCCTCTGGCAGGATAGTATGAAAAAGTGCAATGATTACCTGAGCTATACCTAAAGCTTGCGAAGCAATACCAATCCGTCCCGAATCTAACGTTATCATTGCAATCTTAAAACCCAATCCTGGTTCTCCAAGAACATTTTCCTTAGGAATTGCACAGTCTTCAAACATAAGTGAACATGTGGAGGAGCCTCTAATTCCTAACTTATCTTCTTTCTTTCCTAATTCTAAGCCCTTTATAGGTTTTGGTACGATGAAAGCTGAGATCCCTTTGTGTTTTTTACTTTTGTCTGTGGTGGCAAAGACAACAGATGCTTTGCTTTCGTAACCGTTAGTGATCCAACATTTAGTGCCATTCAATATCCATTTGTCACCACCATCTTTTGCTGTGGTAGAAGCTGCACCGGCATCAGAACCATTTCCTGGTTCTGATAATGCAAAGCATCCAACTATGTCACCTGTAAGTTAAGTTTAAAACCAATAGCACCAGTAGTTTTTTAGATTTATTATGTAATAGTATGTGGGTTATTGTTATGGTATTATATGAAAAGAAAGTATGTGAAAATATTATCTAGCAGTCATTATACTTACCAACAATTAGTTTTAGAATAATCAATGAAGCCTATCCATTTATCCAATGAAGTCTATCGCCGGGTTAAAGGCAAAACCAATTATCTCTATTTATTAATAAAAGACAGAGGTAAAATTTCATTTTTTTTTTTAACGATAGAAATTAGTGTTTGCGTTTAGCATGGTAACTATTCGAAACTTCGATAGTCATAGAATACGCTGGCACATTGCCATTGCTTCAAAACTAATGACTTCATTTTTTATCTAACGTTTTCGAAGCCGCTCATTAAAATTTTTGATTGGCTTTTTTGGACCAAATAGTTGGTTTGCCTTTAACCCGGCGCTATATTAATAGTATAAATTGAGGTAAGTGTGTAAGCTCAGTACAAATGAACCAATTATATGCCTGATAAGTATACAAAATAAATTTCATTGATCTATAGTTATGTCAATATTAGATCAGATAGCCTACTGGACTGTCTTGTGAGAATAATTAATTAATATTTACCTAAATGATTAATAACAATTAATAATTTAGGTATTTAATTAATAATTTATCTCATTTCTTATGGAAACTTAATTTCATTAAAAGGTAAACATATATTAAAGCATTACAAACAAACCTGTGCAGAATGGTGTAACAAACTCCTGTTTTTGTTTTTCATTAGCCCAGTGTAGAAGTGGTCCTAAGTACAGTGAGTTGTTTACAGACATGATCACTCCAGCTGATGCACAACCACGGGATATCTCCTCTAAAGCAATGGCATAAGCAAGATAGTCTAATCCAGCACCCCCCAATTCTTCCGGAGTAGCTATGGCCATAAGTCCCAGTTCGCCCATTTTTTTAATAGCGTCAGCAGGATACAGATGTTCGCGATCATACTTGGAAGCATTTGGTTTCAATTCCCCTTCTGCGAAATCCCGACAAGTTTTGTAAAGCATTTGATACGTATCAGGCAATGCTGATAAAGATGCAATGCATCTTGTCTGTTTCAATGTTGCAGGAGCTGGAAATAAATATGTTAATTTTTTGAATAGGTATAAATTTCAGTGAAAATAATATTGTTCAGACCAAATTAAGTACATACCAAAAGCTTTTACGATTTTTGTAAAGTTCATCATTACACAATGAAGTATGAAGTAAACACAAAGTTCTTGATTAGTAATGAATGTCAACTTGCCAGAAAAGATTATGCTTACAAAACTTTGATTTAAATTATTCTGCCATCGGGACTTTGAACTTTGAGAAACAAGCGGGCAAGAAAATTTGTCCGAAATGAAGGTGATTTTGACAGTTGAAACTGACGTTCCGTGACAGAATGCAACCATGTACTTGACAACCGGAAATGAGATGAGAGTTGAGAGTTGAGTTGAGCCGTATCATATGAGGCGAGCGGTGTGTCAACTCAAACTCGATCACGGTTTGTCAAATCAAGAAATCAACAACAATCGAGCGCGCTAATCTTGTAAAGTATGCAAGAACTGCAACCTTCAACAAAACCTTAGAGCATATATATCTAAGATGTAGCCGAACGTGCGGAAAGCGTGATCAAAGCCGAGAGACTGAGTTTGGGTAGTGTCTATCTCTCTCTCGCAAGCTTCTGATTGGTGGACGCACATACCAATTTGCATGAATGATTTGGCGGGGAATATACCATACCAACCAATCAGAAGCTTGCGTGAGAGAGACAGACACTACCCAAACTCAGTCTCTCTCTCTCTACTCTGATCACGCTTTCTGCCCGTTCGGCCGCCCTTCCAGGTATATATCCTCTAAGGTCAATCTTGAATCTGGTCAATCGACGACAGGCGACAATCATTCTAAATTTCTAAAGAGCAATGAACAGATGAGATGTACACCTCTAACATCTTTTGTCAAGCTAGTCAACCGTCAAACAAAAATATAAAAAAATAATAAATTACAATGATAAAATGGAGATATTGTTAAGATTTTTACCAACAAGTCCAGTTAGATTATCTATTTCTAGAATTTTAATTACTCAAGTAGCTCGTTATGCTAGGTAAGGAACTCAAAAATATTACAAACACATAACCTCTACAATTTTTTTCTATTTGAACTGTTTTGCTTTTCAGACTGGCGGAGGTTGGTAAACTCGAATCACCAAAGACTAGTGGCAAATATGATACAGGCCAGTTAATATTGCATAAGGTATTCGGTTATCGAGGAGTGATTTTGTTCCCATGGCTGGCTCGAGTATACGACAGGGATGCAACCAATAAAAAGGAGAATAAAGATGCTTCGCAATCAACAGAATCTGGCGATTCTCTGTCGAACGTTGGCAAGGAAGTGAAGGGCAGAACCCATACATTCTACCAAGTTCTAATAGACACCAGAGATGCTCCCTACATAGTAAGAATTAAAAATACTTAATGCTATTAAAAATACAGTAAAAAAATAATCATATATTATCCGTACACACTTACATTAAACTTTATTTATTACAAAAATAGCAGATGTGTTATTTTTGTAATCTTGCCAAAAATATGTTATGTCATTTGATTGTCCTTATAAAACCTGTACCTATGCACATTATGTTTTACATACATATAAATATTGTAATCTTTGCTTATTATAGTCTGACCGATCTAAAAGGATGTTTATGACAGTTGACATTTAGTGTGTCCTTGGGTGTCTTTAGGCCATAGTGAGAATATTTGATTACAATTGAACGATTATCAATTTACTACATGAAGCATCGTTAATCATTTTAAAATAGTAATAATTTCTTCTCTTTTTTTAAGAACATGGTGTGCTTGTGTTGTATTCCACAAATTAATATAGCTAAAAATTGTGGGTGTATTTCGCATAACGACAAATTTTGGAAATAATTCAATGTGAGCCATTGTATTGTAATACCGAAACAGGTACGAAACAATGATACTTTTGGATGTTTGTAACTTTTTTTCTTATGGAATGGGGTGCAAAGTAACAGACGTATCAATTTATTTAAATTGTCCTTCAGTTGTTGTTAAATTCAGCTTCATTATACGAAAAGTATAAAATGAAAGTAAAAAAAAAAGAATGAATAAGTATCAGCTACTTAATGAAAATGATTGCTGGTTAGCAAGTCGATGAAATCCGATTTATAAATCAAAACAATTAATCTTTTCCTCCGCAACGATTAAAATGTGATTGTTAGAATGTAACTGTTTTAGGACACCTTGCAGAAATGAAGAATCATGCGATTATTTAATATTACTTGTAGAAATTTAAACTGAAATATGCCCCACGACATTCATTCCTCAGTAGTATAAATTATTACATTTATAAAATTTATTTGGCTTAATTAAGAATAGTTTTAAGGTGAGTTCAATTAGTGTCGTTACGGAACGTCAGTTTCAGCTGCCAAAATCACCTTCTTAGATCGGACATACTATAGCATAGAGGACAACAGCTATATAATTTAATACTCTCTGTATCACAGACGAGTAGTTTCCACAATCAAGTTTTTTTTTATGTCCCTGCAATTCAGTTTCAGATTCATGAGAGCTAAATATTAATCTGTAAAATAACACTAAATTAATTTCTATTTAAGTCACTGTAGCATCTGGAGTCTATTTACATGATATTATAATTTTATTTTAACAATGTCTACTTTTGCCACTCAGTGAATTCGAATTAAACATATTGAAAAATATATGTCAATAATAAAAAAAATCATTAATGTAATAAAACATTTTTTTGGCTCGGATGAGTAAAAGAGAGGTTGGAAACGGAGAAATCTGTAAATGACAAATGACAGAGTATCATTAAAAAAAAAACATATTGAACTATTTTCTCATTTCATCCTAGTCAATTCCAGGGTAGATGATCACTGAATGCAAAAAAGTCAAAATAGAGGGGCTATCTCTGCTATTCAATAAACCTTCTCAAAAGGATCAATAGACCAACAAACAATTTAAACAATCAAATATAACAAACAAACAAGGATAAGCTTTTCGCCTCCTTTGTTTTTTTTTTTATGATATAGTTGGCAAACGAGCAGACGTATCACCTGATGGTAAGCGATTACCGCCGCCCATAGACACCCGTAACACCAGAGGCATCACAAGTGTGCCGTTGCCGACCTTTGGCTAATGGGGGAAAGGGATGTGGGGAGGGGTTGGGGTATGGGCCTCCGGTATCCTCACTCACTCGGTGAAACACAGCCACGGTATTTTTCTTAATGTTAGATTACGTCAATATTTTCAGGCCTGACGATTTAATCAGTAATTGTGTAAGGAGCATTATTATTTGTAATACTGAATCTGGGTGTAATCTATTTTATAGTACAGGCTCTATTTGAGTTCAGATTGACTCAGATTATGAACTTATTATTATTTTTCTTTAAAAAAAAAATTTTTTTTGACAGCGTGCTCAAACTGAAGCTGTAACCTTTCTTGGCAACCAGGAATCTAGTCGAAGCCTATATGCAATACCTGGATTGGACTATGTGGCACATGATGACATTATACCATACACATCTGTAGAGAGGGTTCCATTGCAGCATGAGCTCTTTGATAAATTTCTTATGCATAATCCTGATAAAGGTAAGAATCAATTCAACAATATAGTTAACTTCAAATAGTTATGAACATATTTTCAAGTTACATTACATAATCTTCAAAAACTGGGCTAAATTTTAATGGGAACACACGGGAAGCATTAGCTTGCAAATAAAAAAAGAATTATCAGGTTCAGGTATCGGTTCACCCAGTCGAAAGTTATGAGGTAACATAAAATAACAGTTGAATTGATAACCTCCTCCTTTTTCGAAGTCGGTTAAAAATATAGTAAACATATGTTTTTATTCCATAGTTCATCAGACCTAAACCTCAGACATAAACATAAATTGTAGACATGAGCAAATCAGCTTCGAACACACAAGGGAAATATTGATTAGGAATAAGTGGGTACAATTTTATGAAATGGAGAAATTGGATTTAATTAATACAGTATATGTTATACTATATGCAATTTGAAATGGTGGAAATTTGTAATTAAATGGATTTCGACATATATTCAAATAAACTCAATAATATGTGGAGTTTCACCAAATCCAAATAATTTTTGTCTGATGTAGAGGTAGAACAAAATAAGTTTTCCCAATTAAAAGACTGGATACTCACAAATTTGACTGCACGTTTGGCCTAGCGGTTTGGCGGTCACCACGCCGTTTCCTACTTTGCCAAGTGTCGTGGGTTCAAATCCCACATAGGACAACACTTTGTGTGATCCACAAATTGTTAATCTGAGTCTGGGTGTTCTTTGTGTTCGTTTCATGTATGTTTGTAAAGTCCCCCGTGACACAGGATTTATTCCTAGTGCGGGAGATGTCTTTAAAAAATTAAATAAAAAACTTTTTGAATTTTATGTTTCAGATCCTCCATTCATATCCCAAGAAACTCTGCGAGCATGGCAAAAAAAGAATCATCCATGGTTAGAACTGAGCGATGTGCACCGCGAGACGACAGAGGGTGTGCGTGTTACCGTAATACCCTTCTATATGGGTAGTCGCGAGTCGCAGAACTCTGCTGTTTATTGGGTGAGATAAGTTCTATGAGTTCTATAATAACTTCATACTTAGAAAACCGATAGATAGATAGAAAAGCATATAATTTAGAGTAAAATATAAAACAGTGATACAACTTAACATGGTCAGTAAATCTCTTACAGGCTGCCTTTAGATGAACTATACTGTTTAGTAATAGTAGTAATGTAGTACGTAGGTTTTCCCCTACCTTATAGAAGACCGTTGAAATAGGGCTTGGGTTTTCAGATAGAAATGAAATAACTAATGCAAAATATAGGTCTTATCTAGGCTTTCTGCAAGGCCCAAGTTACACCGCCGTGGAAGAAACTTGATGCAACGAAATTGTACATAGCAAAATGATTAATACTACACCTGATCGGAACAGTAGTCATTATTCCCTGAAAATGAAAAGAGAATGTTAGTCTTTCCCTTGACCTGAATAAGCGGGAGGAAAAATGTATGAAAATCCATTTCTAACGTGTTTTAGCGGGAGAGAAAGTTGTATGAATTTTCATTTCACATGTGTTATCTTATCTATGGCGCGCGCCTGCCCAAGGAGTTTTCATATAATTTAAATATGGAATCTCCGTGCCACTGACATCCTTTTGTGAAGAATAAAAAGAAAACAAAAGAAGCGCGAAATATCGGTCAAATTCTAAGCTAAATTGTGTCTTACATGGTGTCTTACGTTTTGATTTAAATACTTTCTACAATACAAGTCTTTAAATGTTCCTCACTGGTGTAGTATAAAGCACTGTGCAGCATTCGGGTGAAAGTCCCATTCCTACCTCGGGAGTATTGTGCGCCTTCGGGCCACAAACTGCTCCCTCGCTAGTAATCGGTCCCTTTCCTCCCTCGGTGAACAATGTATTATTATGTCAATAAATCAAAATGCTATGGAAAGCCTGAGGATTCGCCGGAAGTCACATTAGTTGGTAATTTATACAGTTGTCATAAAGTTTGTGGCAACTTCTACATACAACGCAAGACAGAAACACACTACAGCGCCATCTACCGAAGATACGTCGAACTACGGAGTAACGAAGGAAACGAAGAACTATCAATCCTGAATCGCGCAATAGAAGTTCTCGCGCCGATTAGCATACAGGGTATCCCGAAATTCAACGTCCAACGGCAAGTGGGGGTGACTGTATGACACCTTTAAATAAAATATTAAAAAAATATCATTTCATTTTTTTTAGATACGAGTATTTTGCTTAAAATGGAGTTGACGACATTTTTATGCACCATAACGACAAAACTGCAAGTTTTGGCGACGGTTTTTTTTATTCATAGCGTAGTTAACTGCTCTATTGATCAAAAGTATAATAACCACCAGACACAACACAAAAAAAAAGTTGTTGGGATTAAACTTCAATTTATGAAAGAAATCATTTTTCACCTTGGTATAATACTTAATACATTTAAAAGTAACTTGGCAAAAAAAACGTTTTTGATAAAAAAAAATGGATTTTTTAAATATATATTTAATTTTTTTATGATTTTAAAAAGACAACTCCCGCACTAGGAATAAATCCTGTGTCGCGGGGGACTTTACAAACATACATGAAACGGACACAAAGAACACCCAGACTCAGAACAACAATTTGTGGATTACACAAAGTGTTGTCCTACGTGGGATTTGAACCCACGACACTTAGCTAAGTAGGAAACGGCGTGGTGACCGTTAAACCACTAAGCCAAACGTGCCGTCTTTATCTTATCTCTCTTTATCTTATATCTCCACAATTTAAAGGTGTCATACAGTCACCTACCCCACACTTGCCGTTGGACGTTGAATTTCAGGACAGCCTGTATTTACAACTTCCCAACATCAACTGTTGGGCAGTGGCCCGCCAGGCATGATCACCTCGCCTGGTCGGAGGCCTCCAACACAAAGGGAGGATCCTTTGTGTTGGAGGAACATGACAACCGTTCCTCCACAAGTTCATTATGCTGTGTACTATTTCGTTGCGAAACGTCGTTTTAATTCAATCGCCGGCGGTGTAAATTGAGCCTAAAGGCGCGTCTCCACCGAAATTGTTGGCAATTTTGGTGTTTCCAACTGTTTGCAACTCTTCAGAAAATCGCCAACTTTTGGTTCCATCGTGTTTACACCGAGTCGCCAACAATTTGAAAAACATTCCAACTAAGCGTCTCCATAGATAATATCTGCAACAAGCGTATTCTTTTGATGTTTACCGCCAAAAACAGAAACACAGTTCCCAATATTTGTTGACAACTTTTGTTGCCAACACAAGGAAATTACAGAAACTTTTGACACCAACACGTGTTGACAACACAAAAGTTGCCAACTTTTGTTTGGTGGAGGCTCGGCTTAAGAGTCTAGATTCAGCTTCGTCACTAGTAGCAAAGTTATGTGTATATATTGCAGTGGCGCTATTGCATTCGTCTGGAGAACCTGAGCGCTCAGGCGGTTCAGCTTCGCGAGCGACACTGGCGGATCTTCTCCCTGAGCGGTACTCTGGAGACAGTTCGTGGCCGCGGGGTGGTGGGCCAGGAGCCCGTGCTGGCGCGCCACGCGCCCGCCTTCCAGTACAGCAGCCACGTCAGCCTGCAGGCGCCCAGCGGACACATGTGGTGAGGGACCTGTCTCTACTCACCATATTAAAAAATCCCCTACGCAAACACTTAATCGAGCAATCATACGCCAAAAATGCCTTACATCATTTTGGAAAAGAAATGATACTCTTACACTGCTGGACCGATATTAACCAACTCAGAACCACCGCAAGGAAACTGGCTTTCAAATAAAAAAAAGGCATCAAAATCGGTCCATCCCTTTGAGAGCTACAGACATCGACGTCAAACTTATAACACCCCGCTTTTTGTGTCGAGTGTTAAAAACTCATAAATCTTGATTAATATCGAGTCCTAATTTGAATAATCACAATTTTTTACAAACAAAAAACTGACTTCAATCTGGACCAAATTGAAATTGGACCACACATCGAATAAAAAAAGAATCATCAAAATCGGTTCGCCCAGTCGAAAGTTATGAGGTAACATAAAAAAAAAACAGTCGAATTGATAACCACCTCCTTTTTTGAAGTTGGTTAAAAAAAATCTAAAAACATAATTTTCTCCAGGGGTACATTTCGTATGGAACGGGAGGACGGTTACACGTTCGACTGCCGCATCCCGCCGTTCTCCTTGGAGAGCAAACCCGACGAAGGTGTGCCAGTAGCGCCCGCACCCACACCCTGAACAGCGCCCGAACACCGCCTTCACTCACCAGTTCACGGTTTGAACCACACACCAAGCGAGCAACTGAAGTTACGAACATATAACTACTTCGAAGCCTCCTCAAATAACAAAACCGCGAACGACCCAAATTGACGTTAGTTGGGATGTAATGAACATAACATCTTTGATTGTGATATTACACGCAATCCGTCACTGTGTATTTAGCATTCTCGCTATAGATAAATAATGATATACCCTTTAATTTAGCTTTATTTATTATATAGTTAATAGATAAAATCTGTTGATAATATTCATTGCATCCATTGTTTTGTAAGATAGAAATTCCTTAGTTGTTTTAAAATATTATCTAGATCTGTAATAAATTACAGTATTCTGTTTTCAATCTCTAGACTTATTTCATTTCCTGGTTTTTTTTTCAATTGTTGTCCCTATCTTTTGGCTATGAAGCCCGCCGCGGACAGAAAGAAGGCCGCTGTGGAACCTAAATACTGACCTGTAAGTAGTTCAGTCACAATTATGAACTCAAAATATCTCTTAAAATGCACGTGCTTGTTTGTTAATCCTCGGCTATGTCGAGGTTAGCGAATCTCAATAAAATAGAATAGAACACAATAGGCTTAAATTCAAGTTTCTTATTTATTTTTGTATTTGGATTACGAAAAAATGCTGAATATTTAACACTGGGATTGCTACTGCATTCCACAAAATTTTATCATCCATCTGTTACTGCCAAAGTTGTACGTTTATGGAATGCAATATAGAACATTTCTGGGGAAAATGTTTTTAAAATTTTACTTTTGATCTCCAATTAAACGTTCCAATATATATTTTTCTTTCAATATTTTATATTATGGTCAATTATCCATATAATTATAGGCTCCATTATTATTGAGGTATTTTTTATACCTCAAAAACTGTTCTATTCTATTTCCTTATCAATCATTTGGCACCTTTGAGAAGAATGATAGACAGGGAGGAGTAGGTGAAAGTCACATCGACTTATATCACGTTTCAAAAAAGGTCAATATGGTGTGATAAAATTTTAACAAAATAAAAACGGACTTCAAGAACGACCAAATCGATCGATTTCTCTTGGATGCCATCATCAGATCTGAGTGTCCTTATCATAGTGCCACTGTTGGGATATGTCCTTTCTATTAAAAAAAGAATCCTCAAAATCGGTTCACAAACGACCAAGTTATCCGCGAACACACAGAAAATATATATATACTAGCTGATCCGGCAAACGTTGTATTGCCATAAAAAAATGTTCTTAAAAAAATAGATGTTGGTCGATTCTCAGACCTACCTGATATACACACCAAATTTCATAGAAATCAGTCCAGCCGTTTCAGAGAAGTATGGTAACTAACATTGTGACACGAGAATTTTATATATAAGATACTAGCTGACCCACGTAACATCGTTTACGTTTTTGTGAATCTAAACCATTCCCAGATCCCCTTGAACACACACAAAAAATTTCATCAAAATCGGTCCAGTCGTTTGAGAGAAGTTCAGTGACATACACACTCACATAAGAATTATATATTTAAAGATACGGTCGACTTCGATACGGTCTACCTCCTCCTTTTTTGAAGTCAGTTAATAAAAGGGACGCGTATTAAGCCTCCTGAAGTTGCAGTTAACAATAAATTTACACAAATAAATAAAACTGAAGTGTCTGTAATTTCAAATTAACAGCTTATCACTAAACGTATATACGGTATTAACATTATATTCAAAACTTATTAATTGTTTGTCTGTCTGTTCCGGCTAATCTCTTGCACGGCTGGTTTTTTTTTTACAAGACTTTTACTGGCAGGTAGTTTGTGTTATAAGGAGTAACTTAGACTAATTTTATTGTAGATTGCGATTAGGTAACACCATAGGGGTGCAGACTGTTTGTTAAAAATAAAACATACTTCATAACTTCCAAGAGGTTTTAATAATTTTAAAAACAATTATAGGTAAATTTAGAATTGCACATTAATATACCTAAATATAATCTACTAAACGAGATAAATAACTAACTTTTTAATTAAATAATACTTTAAGCTTTAACAATATCTGTATTTATTTATAGAGAACGTCACTAGATAGGCATAATTTCAACTAGTTGTTGCCCGCGGCTCCGCCCGCGTGTATGTCGGTTATCGCGGCAAATAGTAGCCTATGTGTTATTCTGATGTATAAGCTATATTACTGTAAAGTTTCACCCAAATCCGTTCAGTCGTTTTTGCGTGAAAGAGTAACAAACATCCATACTTACAAACTTTCGCGTTTATAATATTAGTATAGATTAGTGTACATAAGCAACAGCAGGACATATTTAGGATTAATTTTATGCCTCGTATCTCATAAACCATTTGATAGGCAGCCGATATGGGTCTTTATTATATATTATTTTAAAACATTGCATATAATTTTATTTATCTTAGAAGGATAATTGTCTCTCCATATTGTTACCGACAGTTTAATAAAACTGAATTGAATGCCCTAAGAGCTAATCTAGTCGCTTTGTTTTAAAAGAAAAAATATTTATATAGTTTGAATTTAATACATTGTAAAACTCACTTGGGGCGTATTCAGGGGGAATGCTACAATAATATTACGATTATATGCTCTCAAGGCACATTCCATTGCTTAATAGTGTTTGTTTTATGATCTTTGGTAAAATCACTTTCTATAAAATCTGCAATTTAATTAATACAACCATTAAATTAAAAATTATAACAATTTTAGCTAGCAACAAAACTATTCTAGCTTACAAATAAAAACGTCGCCTTTAGGGGCTTTTGAAATTTATAATAAATGTAATTATTAGTTGTCCTATACCTGGTTGATAATAAAATACAATTTCACCCTTTTTTTATCCGTTTGACATTGTATTACATTTTAAGATTAAATTTCATAGATTTTAAACTAAATCGCTACCAAATTAACAAGATGTTTAAATAAATATGAACTCACTACCGAGCTAGCTGAATGATAAGCGCAGCACACATTTCAAAGAACTCCATTGTATGGTGGCCTTGCAGCTGTGTGGGTGAGAGGGGCGGCGGGATGGGGAGGGACGCGACTAGAGGTGACGCGTCGTCTTCAGTCTCCTCCTTCTCTCCAGACAGAGATTTGAAGTCTAGCAGGTACGACTTGTAGTCCACTTGATATAATTGCAAAGACATCTTCACATATTTCTCTGTCATTTTGTTTAGAGTACGTACTCTGAAAAAATAATTAATATTATTAACTACTACCGAAGTACCTAAAACTTGGAAGTTATTTTTTTACCAATTATAATTGGTTGTAGTTCAGGTAATATTATTTGGTTTGGTATATTTGCTGTTCTGTCTGATTGTTCCAGCTAATCTTTGGGGTTTGCAGATCCATTGCCACCTGACTTTTATTGGCACATGGCTAATATTATTTAAGAGTAATGATATAGTCTTTTTATGATAATAACAAAAACAGAAATATGTGCAAGCGGAGGCTAGCAAATCATCGTGCGTGCTGACTCACAGAACTTCGACTCTGTCTCTTTTCAGTATCGGTTCGTCACCTATTGGACTAAGATGTGCACATCGATTAGATATTTTGGGAGTACATGCATTAGTAGCCTGAGCAACAACTACTAACTTTGTTTGCTTGTCTGTATCAATCTTGTTGTATCTGTGATTGTAGGTAAACACTAACCTGACGTGATATGGGTTGATAACCTTCCACTCGTAGTCAAGAGCCTTCATAGCGCGGAACACTTCTAACATGATGTCGTTTGGTTTGCTCTGAGACCGAATGCCCAGATGCCATTTCGCCCTATAAATAAACAGTTAAACATAACCTCATAATATAGTAATATTTAAGAACATAAAGGAAAAATTAAATTTAAGTTAAAAGACAGAGAATTGATTGGTATGGAGATTATTTAAGTCGTTGTGTGGTGATTGATTTTTACACTAAATTACATCTGTTGCACGTGAATTGTAGTGGCCATTAGTTTCTGTTAGTGATCGATCGAAGATTCGGTTTCGGCCAGTTTATTACGGCCAATATTGGAATATTGACAGGTACATCCGCCATATTGATGTCAATGTGGCGGGTGTAATGTGTTTTTTGTACTTGGTGCACCTCCAAATTTCCGACCCGCTAAAACTGGCCGAAACCGAATCTTCGGTCGGTCACTAGTTTATGTGCGTAATGTAACTGAGATTACAATTACAGCATAAGATTAACACAGGTGCTGCGCAAAAGCCAGTTGGACTGTATTACCCTACAAAGTTCCAGATAGCGACCAATATGCAATGTAATTTTCATTGTGTACCGTTTAATGACTGGTTCGAATGATTAATTTCGAATATGCGTACATGTACCTTACAAGTAGATTTTTTTTTTAAAGAGAACGACTGCTCTATGAATATCCTGTGTCGCGGGTGACTTTACAAACATACAATAGACAGACACAAAGAACACCCAGACTCAGAACAGCAACTTTGTAGATCACAAAGTTATGTCTCATGTGGGATTGCAACCCACAGCACAAAAAGCGTTGAGGTGACTGGTGAAACCACTAACGCCATGTATGTAGTGTAGGTAGGTACCTCTTGACGGGCGTGCCCCTGGCCTTGTCCTGTGCGCCGTGCGGGTGCGGGTGCGGCGCGATGCGCTCGGGGTGCGGCCGCGCCGGCTCCATAGGAACCGACGGAGGAGAGTTCGCTACAAATTTACTTTATCATAATATTGTTTTGAACCCACTTAAAAAAAGGAGGAGGTTACGATTCGACTGTATTCTTTTTTTAAAGTTATTTCCACTGAGTGAACTGATTTTGATGATTCTTTTTTTTAATTGTAAGCTGGTGCTTCCCTGTGATTTCAATTTGGTCCAGTTGTTGAAGTCGTTTTTTTTTTGTTTTCAATTTTAGTTACCGTTAACTTTTACATTAGTGAAGGATTTACAGCAATCACTTAATCATACTCCGATCATTGTTAAACATATTGCCATTTTTCATAAAAAGTTTAAGATATATTGGTATTTTTTCTAATAGGTGGGAATCCCCCCTCGTGTCCAGGTGGTTATACATCCACACACTTATTAATATTTATAATACAAACACTAGGTGAAATCACTGTGTAACTAACAAAATATGAATTTATTGATGAGTCCGAAATAAATAAATATTTCGGACATCTAACACACAACGCCATCTAGTCCCAAGCTAAGAAGAGCTTGTGTTATGGATACTAGACAACTGATACAAATACATTATAAACTTATTTTTTGTAAATACATACATATTATACATAGAAAACACCCAAACTCCGAAACAAATATTTGTAGATCATACAAACATTTGGTCAGACCCGGGAATCGAACCCGAGACCTCATGATCAGCAGTCGCACACGCCAACCGCGAGACCAACGAGGCAGTCAATTGAAATGGGCAAATCGTAACAGACGTTTGTAGTTTAGATTACTGGTGGTATTTAAATGACTTTGTATGTATTTTAATCAAAATGATAAGTTATATACCAACTGCCTAGTCATCTAATTCTAATAATAAATAAATATAAATAAATAAATATAATCGGACATCGGATATAAATACATTTTTAGTTTTTTTTTTGTAAATATATACATATTATATGTATATAGGAAACATCCAAACTCCGAAACAAATATTTGTTGATCATACAAACATTTGGTCTGACCCGGGAATTGAACCCGAGACCTCAAGCACAGCAGTCGCATACGCTACCACTGCGCCACAGAGGCAGTCATTATTGCATTTACTCAACTTACAAAATAACTTATCACATACCAGCAACATAGAAGTCCTTTATTTCAGCTTTAGCTGCCTCATCTGCAATCCTTTTATTGTCTATGATAAGATGGTAGGCAATCGCTAATTGGTCATGCGGATCACCACTCAGTAATGCATTATGGACTTCATGTTCCTTAACCCCAAATTTGTCACATACTTCTGATATTGCTTCTGTGTCTATTACACTGCTGTCCTAAAAATAACTATTAAGGTTAAGTTAGGCATAATATTTTATTAACACAATCAGTATCATAACATCAACAGCTTTTGTCTTTGGTTTGTTTTTGGTTTAGGCATATCTTCATATAGATTGTTGTATGTATATAATACTAGTTGTTGCCCGCGGCTCCACCCGCGTATATGACGGTTATTGCGGCAAATAGTAGCCTATGTGTTATTCTGATGTATAAGCTATATTACTGTAAAGTTTCAACAAAATCCGTTCCGTAGTTTTTTAGTAACAAGAGTAACAAGCATCCATCCATCCATACTTACAAACTTTCGCGTTTATAATATTAGTAGGATAATTATGTGTTAAATGTGTATTACTGTTTATTAGAAGTCGACAGTTCTCCTCAGAGTACCTATATGCAGAGACTTGTAATTAGCAATTAGATTATTTAATTGTAATAATATATCATTGTTATATGTCTGTAAGTCTCTCTAAGAACAAATAAAAATTAATTAATAGTCCACAGCTGGACATAAATCTCTCCTTTAAAAGAGGTTTACTATACCTTTAGTAAACCTGTAAGTATGGTGAAATTTTTTGACCAGACAGATTAGTGTAGGGTTTGCTTAAAGTTTTCCTTCTTTTTGCTGTGATGATATCCCTCTGTGCTTAATTTGTTCCCTTACCACACCCATGGGATTAATACACACACAGCACACACACACACACACACATAACACAGATAACAAATAGTATGTTTGACCTGAATTCTTTTTAAGCAGAATAATAAATAAATTAAATTAAAAAGCTTTTTAAAAACAAGCTTTTATTGGAATGCCTCGAGACGAATCAAACTAATCCAAATTCCATGATGTCGCGACGTTTCTTTACAGAGTTCCTATGGCCACCTTCCAGCTCCAGCATCAGATCAGCTCTATGTCATTATAATATTGTATTGTCATATTGTTTACATATGTTTGCAAAATTTCAGCAAAATAGGTTGAAGATATCTGCTTCAAAATTGAGTTGCAAGATTTCACCCGAACATACAAGCATACACACATTGCAAGTTAATGAAAAGCTTGTAAAAATAAATTTATTTATAAATAAAAAAAATGTAAAGGCCACCTACTCCAATTACCTGCTCAACAGGAGATGGGAACAGATATCCAGGCAGGTCTTTCTGGAACCATTCATGTTTCTTAACATCTTCAATAGAGGCCCTCTTCATCGGATCCACTTGCAACATCATGCAAAGCAGGCTAACTACATTCTTATTCAAATATTCAGGTATTGGAAATATTCCAGATTTAATTTTTCTAAACAAAGTAGGAACATGTTCGTCATCAAATGGTAGTGTACCGCAGAGCAGGGCATACAGTATCACACCACAAGACCACACATCTACCTCAGGACCTGCATATAGTTTTCCAGATATAACCTAAAATAAAACAAACATTGAATTTATTATTTTATACCACAATATAAAGTATATTACGTTAGATAAACTCAAATCTATAACAACTGTGGCCCAATTCGTCATTATTTTGTTCATCATCATCATAATGGGATGCCATCTTTAAAATGAAGTTTGGGAGGTCAGCAGACGGTATCCCACGCTATCACGATAGGCCTCTTCCAATCGGTATATAATATACTTGTATAATGTAAATGAATACATGATGGTACTTTGGTACTTATCTAACAATGTTTCCCCATTTATTAAATACGCACTTGTTATTGTATGAGCACCTTGTCCACTATGATTATTATTAATTTCTTTGATATTGACCTGATGATTTTCTGTGCGGCCTGAGTACGCAGCTCAACTATGGTTGAATAGGTCGATGGCTGATCCATGCGTCTTACTCTATTTTACATATGTGACATTTATTGATTATTTTATATTTGGACATATTACATCTTTTTAAATTTGACTGTGAGTGAAAGTGCTATTTGGATTTTATTTTCCATAAGTGGACCTCACAATATAACAATACAATGTCACAATATAACAATGTAAAAATCTTGCAGCTATCAGTAAGAACGGCGCATGATTGGTTAGCTCATGGCTGTGCAGCAATGACTCCAAACCTTTTATTTTGTTTTCTTTGGGCGACTTCGTTCTCATTCAAGTCTCTTAGTGAAAAAAATATTGTAAACCGTATTATTATTTTTTAAAAGGATCAACAATGGAGTTTCTTGCCAGATTCTTCTCCATGAAGGGTAGGCTGCACTTGGAACTGGCGACTAGAATCACTCGATTTTTTAATATTAAATATTGACTATTCATAAGTGCCTGTAAGATAAGTGCCTATATGAATAAAATATTTTTGAGTTTGAGTTTGAGGTGATATTTTCTTAACATGAAGGAACTGTATCCTTAAAAGATTAAATTATATTTACGTATATCTTACTAGTGTAGGCGACTGCACAGTTGGCCTAGTATTTTTTAAGTAGGTGCCATGCTATTATCCACTGCGCTGAGTGGGATCAAACCCCCAATCTCCAAATCAAAGTTGTCTTTTTAAGAAAAAGAAAAAGTTTTACCTCAGGTGCAGCATAATTGGGTGATCCACAGGAAGTTCTCAAAAATTCACCATCCGTCATCATATTCGACAGTCCAAAATCAGCTATCTTAACATGCATGTTGTGATCCAGTAATAAATTCTCCGGCTTTAGGTCCCGATGCACAATCATATGCCGGTGGCAATAGTCCACGCCTGATATAATTTGTTGGAAGAACCGTCTTGCCTCGTGCTCTTGTAGTTTACCTCGTTTAACAATATAGTCGAATAACTCACCACCAGATACATATTCCATTATCATAAATATGTCTGTTGGGGTTGATATCACCTGAAAAATTTAACATTTTTTAATATGAAAAAATTTTTATCAGATAATTAAATATTTTTATTTACACTCTTTATTTGTATACCTACAAATACAATTTAATTTTTAGTTGTAACAGATTACAGACAGTGGCAATATCGTTCAAAGAAATACAAGTTAATGAGTTTTTAACATATCTTTTTACAAATTCTCATATTCGTTCTACAATTGTTTTGAGCCTACTACTAAATCTTATAAAAATTTCAAACAAAAATATCACTATGGTCCCTCAGTTCACACGCACACAAATAAATACCCATTGTCTGCATTAGCAGTGAGTATGGTAACCACCACTCTTAGATTCTGCTTATACTTTCCATCAGGCAGAGTAGAGTCATTTTGGCAAGGTCAAACATAAAAAAAAAACAAACAAATATTTGCAGATCATACAAACATTTGGTTCGATCCAGGAATCAAACCTGAGACCTTATTACTAGTAATCTAGAGACAAATAGTAGCTGACCCTAAATAATCTTAAAAATAATAAGTGAGGAAGGTAAGGAAGAAGAATACTTCTTTATGAGTCATTGGTATTGTCACAGTAAGTAAATGAAGGTTTAATGCAATGAGGTCCCATTTGACTTTTACAAGGACAAAACACATATCAGTATGTTGGATTATGTTACCTGGTACAATTTGATAATGTGTGGATGCCTGAAGAGCTTGAGATTTTGTATCTCACGTCTTATTTTGCCAACCACATCCAGATTCTTGATCTTCTGCCTGTTGAGTATCTTTACAGCAACTTTGTGCTTGGTAAGGACATGTTCGCCAATCTTCACTTTACCAAATGTACCTACACCAAGAGTCACCCCTAGAGTATAATGCCCTATCTTGACGATAGGTTGGTTGCTGCCGCTGATGGTCACTATTTTCTCAGCCATCTTCTAGACTGTTACTATTAAATTAATCAAATACTTTTACATTAAGAACACTGCACTGAATTGCAACCTATAATGTTAAATTACATTACACAGTCAGTATAAATGCGGAAAGAAGTAAGTTTTTAGCCATAAACATTACGTCAATTTTGTATTCATATTCTTCATTCTCACAGCTCGTTATTTTAGTTAAAATAAGAACGAGAACGAAGAGTGGTATCTAAAAAATATAATTACTTCAAAATGCGCATTAGATTTATAAGTTGTCATTTTGTCAACATTAGCCATTGACCTACAGTACATGGGACATGGACTACGCATACCTACAAAATTATCGTGTCTACCTACACAAGAAGTTGGCGCATAAAATGGCTGCCTTTAGGGATGTACCTATGGAGAGTGACTCGAAATGTCGATATTAAACTGAAATATTTAATAAATTGCAAAAATAACGATAACATTAAATAATTATAGTTAATTCCGACTATTTTTTTTATTATTTATTTATTTATTATAGTTATTTATGGCAGGAATTTTAAAATGTAAATCCGCCAGGATGGATTCAATTTGGAATGATGGACTTAAGACTAAAATCCAAAAATGAAAGCTGGCCATAGCTGGGTGCAGCTAGATATGATATGAGTGAAAAATTACTTAAACGATACTTTAAATATGTACTTGTAATATTTTTTCATTTATTCACACAATCAGGTTAGGACACTGCGCAGTCAGGTAATCTCGTCACGTCGGACTTCTGTTGTAGGATGTTTCATGGAAGTGCATCAAGCAGACATACCACATTTTATGTCAAGGGTTTATATTTTCCAAACCAATAATTTCGAACCATTTCTTTCTTAAAATTTCATTTACAGGAAATCTGATGAGGAAAACACCATGTTAACATATTTTTTTATGTAATAATATAAGTATCGACACTTTAACTCTACATCACTACCCTGAATTGTATGTAAACAAATCAAAATGAAACAAAGCAAATAATCCCATTGAGAACCTCAAAAAACTAACAAAGGTTTTCAGAAATTATAAAAAGATTATGTTTAATACAATACAATAAACAAAATCGTAAAATATTGAACAATTTCAATGAATTTTTGTACTAACCTGTAAAGAGTCAATTTACAATGATTCTTGTTTTTTCTTGCACCAGATTGTTTAATGGAGCACGAAGGCATGATTTTCATGTCTAGGGCAAAGCTTTGGATACAATAAAAACTAATTTAAAGCCGTAATTGGCACGAAAACAAAAAAAATCCAACGACAGCCGCTTGACAGCAGATCTACTTCAGAACTTGGCACATAAAATGGCGAATGTCACGAATTGTCAAGTGCATGACGTAACTCAAAAGTGTTGTCAATATTAGTGCTCACTAAACTATGTTTATATCTCTTTTCACACCAAGGTAAACATAAGTTAAAAAGAGAAAAAATGCTTTTTTGTATGTATGGGTTATTTTATTTATATTTGTATAATTTTTTGTTCGTATAGTAGAATAGGGCATCTCCATATATTTATTTACTCATTGACATTAGCAAATGTTTTTTTTCCTATCATACCATAGATCAAAAAATGCTGCCATACTGTTTTCAGATTTTTGATTGAGGTGTCTGAAAGGTAACAAAAATAGGATAATGATAGACTGAAATTGAATACTGCAGTGATATTTAAAATATGAACAATCCAAGATTAGCATGGTCTTTAATTAGCTTAATTTCAAAATCAAATTAAACTTGCCATGTACGTAAAGTGAGGCTTAAGTAGTTGTCTATGATTTTATGTCTTCTCCAATCTCCACCACCCCGTCCTCCGCTCCCCGCTCCCGCCCCGCCCTGTGGTTTTTCGGAGTGAGAGCAATTTTGTTAAAAGTATTTTAGATTTTTCCATGTTATTTGTTTTAGTTTGATTAAATTGTGTGAGTCCGCTATGGACAAATGCGGGATATGTCTTAAACCTGCCGTTGTGAGTACCATTATACTTATTTTATGTCTTGTCTTGAAACATTTCATCAATATTTTTTTGTTTTCTTTACGAGATTGTTATAAAAATAACGCCCCTAGTCATTGGGGCTTCTATCGTTTGCCTGTGGCCCAAATTTGTATATTGATTTTGTTGAAATTCCGTGGAAGTCGACGCAGAAAATGATAAAAAAACTTGACATTCGAAACCTGCCCGCGTATTTTTTTTCCTTTTATCGGACCGTCTGTTTTTTTTTACGTCTGGCTCAGCGCAGTAAAAAACAACGAGCTCTTTTTTTCTTTACTTGAATAGTAAACCTTGGCATATTATGCTATAAGAGATATGAAACTGTTATTTATTTCCATTGCTCCTCACATAAAACAACTATTATTTATATCAATTTCCACTATGTATTATGGGTGACAAATGCTTTTGATATTGTTTATGTAAACAATCATAATACTCTTAATTAAGCAACTGCATCCTGTTTATCCAACTGAATTCTGTTTTTGTTTTATTAACTTACTAAGTACTTATTTCCTAATATCATAAAAATGGTGTGAGTTGTAATATAATATTATTGATGCAGCTTATATCTTGCTATTTAAGTATAATAAAATAGTAGGATAAACAGAGTATGATAGAGTGAGAGCTAAAAGACTTTATCCTCATCACTATGCCTATCGTAGTCCACTACTGGACATAGGCCTCTCAAAAAAACTTTATAACGGTCATTGTGTCTGGATTTTTTTAAAGTTATTTATTACTAGCTTTTGCGCGCGGCTCCGCCCGCGTGTTTGTCGATTATTTCAGCAAAGTGTAGCCTATGTCCTTCCTCAATAATTAAAGTATCTCCATGCCAAATTTTATTGAAATCGGTGCAGCGGATTGGCCGTGAAAGCAGGACAGACAGAGTTACTTTCGCATTTATAATATAGGTATAAACACAGTCTCAAGAAATTGTGTGCATGCAGCAAAGGTTTTAAAAACATATTCAAATTGCTATTTGTGTTCGAGATTCTAATTAGAATGTATTATCATTGATTTTCTAACCAGATTTTTTGCTTCATGCATTCCTACCTGATCATATTAGTATTTTTCCTGTTACAAAAACCCACATAGGGCAGAAATATCATTATTAACTTTAACACTTCCATTAAGTTTTAATACACAAACATAGTTCAAATGCCAAATGGTACTACAATTTTCTTTATTATACTGCTTCAATAATAATAAATATGTGGATGACCGACATTTGCTTGTTAGTTCAATTTATCACCCCCAAACCACACTCACAAACACACACACAATACTAAATGTCATGAAAATCATTGGAACCGTTTCCGAGAATCAGATAACATGTACCCAAGAATTGCTTGTAGGTATTTGATAAATCAATAATTTTTGTAACAAGAGAAAACTTGAGACAAACCCAATGGCAACCCAATCTGGACAGTGTGGTATATTTGGCCAGAACCTCTTTTCTAGGGCGAGGGTTATTGGACTATTAATGTTGTTGATGAATTTTACTGCACTTCTGAGGACTGAGTAGGTATATTGTAGTGTATTTGTATGTACAACATATTGATTTAGTACACTATCTTTGAGATTCTGTCTATAATCTTTCTATCTTCTTTCTGTAATCGTTAATACTTAAATTCTTGTGTGTCATCGGCTAATACTAAACTAAACAATTGCAGAAACCAAAACACTTGCAATTTGGCTACGGAGGTTGATTAGAATTGGAGAAAAATGTATTTGCACAATATATAATGACTGCACGTTTGGTCTAGTTGTTTGGCGGTTACCACGCCGTTTCCTACTTCGGCAAGTGTCGTGGGTTCAAATCCCACATAGGACAACACTTTGTGTGATCCACAAATTGTTGTACTGAGTCTGGGTGTTCTTTGTGTCCGTTACATGTATGTTTGTAAACTCCCCCGCCACACAGGATATATTCCTAGTGCGGGAGTTGCTTTAAAAAAAAAATATATTTTTAATTGTTAACATTGTTAGTAATGTTTCTGGAAAATATGATTTGGATAGCCTTGAATATCTAATACCATTAAATGAGCAATAATTCTTGTATATATAATAATCTGAATCTCGGAAACGGCTTCAATGAGATTCATGAAATTTAGTATTTATTTATTTTATTTTATTTTTGCACAATAGGTATAGTTACAGACAACAGATCATGCCTCACACAATAATAAGTAAAAATATAAAATTTCAAATCTGAAGTCCAATTAAAACTATACACATCATTCCCAATCGCAATAATAAAGCTTCATCTAGTTGTTAACAAATATAAAGAAAAAAGAGAAGAAAAATTCAAAAGGACAATAAGTGTCTACTGTACCTACTGAGATACAGTAATTGGACTGATTAGTTATATCTACAATGTGTTATTATAATTTATGCAGGTACTGATTATAAAAAAACTTTTCGCCCTAAAAATATATGAAGTATAAACTAGCTGTCTGTTACATTGCACATGAGACATAAAGGCCCTTCTTTATTTTACTATTCCCACTGTTTTAACTTTCCCTGAACTTCCAAAAATATTTCAAGGCCAAAAATTTGCTAAATAAGACTAGCAAACGACACACTAATTTTCATATATAAGATTAATAATAATGACTATCAAATGTTTGTTTTCAGCAACTATTTGAGACAGGAAAAGATGGCATTTATGCATGTTTTAAGTGTCAACCGCTTGTGCCTGAAGTGACCATAGGAGAAAATGGCACTGACCAACCACATGCTTCTAGCACCAACAGTGAGGAGGTATTACTACTACTGTTTAATTTCAGCCACTTTTCTCTCACTGATGACAGTTCCTGATGAAATTTGGAATAGTAGGGGTATAAATGAAGTAATTTGTGGAGATAAAATAAACATTATTATTATTATTTTGTGACAGACTAATGTCCACTTATCTGTCGTATAAGTCAGTACTTTAGAGCATAATTATACCTGAAGGGGTAGCCGAACGGGCGGAAAGCGTGATCGGAGTAGAAAGAGATAGATTGAGTTTGGGTAGTGTCTGTCTCTCACGCAAGCTTCTGATTGGTGGACGCACATACCGATATGCATGACTGATTTGGCGGGAAATACACTAACCAATCGGACGCCCAGGCCTGCCCCTGCAGGCATATATGCTCTAACGTCAGTACAGATTTCGGTATCCCAATTTGTGGATAGCGACGTATGAAATATTTTATCTGTTAAATAGTTTTATATTATATGGCAGAAAGCTAACTGAAACTTCATCAGGAACTGGTGGAACTGGCCCTTAGAGTACTGTGTCATTGAAACCTCTCATAGGTTCTTTAGAGAGTCTGAATGAAATTATTACTAATACTCTGTGGGACAGTGGGCTCCAGTATGTTTCCAAGGTCAGACCAAATGTTTTATATTATCTGCAAATATTTGTTTTCGAGTTTGGGTTTTTTCTATGTAAAATATATATGTATCAGTCAGTCTGCTTTCGATTATCGAAAACATTATTATTAATCTCATTACCAGCTAAAGGCTTAAAGAACAACAGTACTCTAAGTACTGCTAATATTTCCAAGTATAAGAACAACATCAACTTGCTGTTAACACTAGTACAGTGATAATTACCCAAAATATTGTCAACTACCCACATTAGTGTAACAAGTTCTTAAACCGACCTCATATTTCTACTCCATGGGGGTGGAAATATGTAAGAGTACTTCAAGTTATTTGAATTGCAGGAGGCAGACCCATCATTGTATTGTGGGATTTGTCACAAGTCTTTTCAAAAAAATATACAATTGCAGAACCACTTGCGCAACCATCGTGCAGAGAGACGCTTTGTTTGCACCTACTGCAATAAAGGTTTGTAGCAATAATTTTGTACTAAATCGACTATAGTTACGATATTGTCATATATAATACTGTATTAATGATGTGTAACATCTTCCTTTTGCTATATTGCAATATATTAGAGTTTTCGGGAAAAGGGACGGAATTGTGTAACACGCGGTATTTGATTAAGCCGATAAGGGCGCTATTTAATTTGATGAATCAGCGCGCGCTATTTAATTTAATGGATAAGCGCGCTTTATTTAATTTAGCCAATAAGCGCGCTCTATTTAATTTGATGGATAAGCGCGCGTTATTTAATTTAGCCAATAAGCGCGCTCTATTTAATTTGATGGATAAGCGCGCGCTTTTTAATTTGGTGGATAAGTGCGCGTTATTTAAATTAGCCAATATGCGCGCTCTATTTAATTTGATGGATAAGCGCACGCTATTTGATTTTGCTGACAAGCGCTCTGTGGCCGTCAGATGTAGCAGGGATGTTAGATATTCATTACACATTGAATGTGGTTTTTAAATGTAATATATGTAAAACATGTAAATAACTGAAACAAGATATAAATATAATTATCCAACACTATTCTCTCAGAGATTTTGCTTCACGCAACCAGTCTCTGTAACATGTGTACTTTCAAGACCGGTCACCCTCTAATAAGACTGGAGTTAAGGATGTTCAAGAGCGACGTTTGTCATTTTCTATTTGGTCCCGTCTATTCTTTCGTCCCCATTTAAAGATATATATATTTTAAATATATTATTAAAGTTTTTGTTTTAATCAAAATGATATACCTTGTTACAGCATTCTCTCAATCCAACAACTTGAGGGCGCATCTCCGCATCCATACTAATGAACGACCATTCAAGTGCTCTGAATGTGGCAAAGCTTTTACACAGGTACGTTTATTATAATTTTTATGATGTTGTATATTTAAATTTACAGGAATAAACAGTATGACTGCCTCGTTGGTCTAGCGGTTCTCGGACTACCGATCAAGAGATCTCGGTTTCGATTTCCGGGTCGAGCCAAAAGTGTTGGGTTTTTCTTACCAGAAATAGGGTAGATGACACCTTAGTCAAATTAGCTACTTTTTATCATCTGTCAAAATGATAACTTTGTATGAAAAATGTACTAAATACAAACTTGTGACGTCACTGTTTTAGACTACTCAATTGAGCAATATATTTCAATGTTTCTTCATCTTCCTAGCCTTTATAATTCTCAAGATTTGGGGTCGGGTACTAGTCCAACCGGTTTTACCTGAATATCAGTTTTTACACGGAGCGACTGGCATCGGACCTCCGCAACCCTGAGGGCTAACTAAATTCGATGATTGAACTAGTTGTCAGTATATTTGAGGGCACTGACTTCCCAATAACGATTGCCATAGATGTTCATGACAACCGGGACCGACCGACGGTATATATTTTAATATATGTATTAATATATTATTTAATATTTAATTTTTGTATATTTCAATGTTTATTTGAATTAATCTATACTTATAATAAAAATGTAACAGGTCCAATTCTGTACATTAAAGATATTTTGAAAAAAAATTTTGGAGGGCTCTCTATAATCGATACTGAAGCCAAAACGTTGTACTTGACACACAGGCAGAATTGACGACATCGGCACAGTTTGCCATTTTCCAAGAAAAATAAAGAAAATGACACTTTTTTTATTGATTCTAGATGCATATAAAATTTGACCTAATAAAGAACCTTTTTCTGGTTTGTTTACCTTTTGTCTCAAAGGAAGTTCAATAGACTATAAGTACATATTTTGACTTTCATACCCTCTCTCCAAGAAACCGTGATGAATTTCGGGATAAAAAGTATCCCATGTCATACCTCGTAGTATGAACTCAAATCATGCCAAGTTTCATTTGAATCCATTTAGTAGTTTCGACGTGATGCGCGGCCAAGATACAGACAGACAGACAAAAATGAAAAAAAATACAGTTTTGGCTTCAGTATGGGTTATAGAGAGCCCTCCAAAAAAAAATTAAAATATCTTTAATATACAGAATTGGACCTGTTACATTTTTATTATAAGTATAGATACAGTCACCTACCCTTTTCTTAATAACAATCCGGCGTATGGACGTTTAGCAGTTGGTCCCGGTTGTCATAAACATCTATGGCAATCGTTATTGGGAAATCTGTGCCCTCAAATATACTGTAAATAGTGGAAGCTTCGAATTCAGTTCGCCCTCAAGGTTGCGTCAGTCCGATGTACTGATATTCAGATAAAACCGGTTGAACTAGTAGCCGACCCCAAATAATCTCTTGAATAATAAATACTAGGGAGAAGATGAAATAAAGTTTCCCAAGTAAGAGAAGAAGATGCATTGTACAGTGTACTTAATACTGCTGTGTTGCTATTGTACTTAATCTGATATTCATTAAATTTAACGTACACATTACCAGATGTACAGAGAAAGTATAAGTACAAATAAATATAGCCTATATGTTTTATAAAAAGGCTGTTTTAGAGTTTTAAATCGTGTTTTGTTCGCAGGTCACAAACCTAAATAATCACGTTCGTCTTCACACTGGAGAACGGCCGTTTGTTTGCCCAGAACCTGGCTGTAATAAGGCGTATGCACAGGTATTTGCCTTTTCTATAGGCGTTCTTCACATGAATAGGGTATTACACCCATTTTTGAAATGTGTCTTAATTAGATACTATAGTTCTATTAAACCACAGAAAAACACACAACATTTTTATTCAATCGATAAGTGCCATAAAAATGCATTAAAATTTTACATTTTCAAATTTCGCGCGTAATTTGTCAAAAACGCTGGACGCAGTGGACGCCATATTGCTCTGTGGTAATGACGTCAGTTCGCTTTGTAAAATGTAATTGACATGAACATAATTTCAACAAACAATAAAAAGCATACGCTGATCAGTTGACACTTTAGTGTACTTACAAAGCGGTGTGACGTAATAACATGGCGGCTATTATTTCATGGTGTTATAGAACCTAAGAGACATAAGAGGGGGTAAGCCAGGCCTCCAGCTGTCCCTCGTTTAGAAAGAGAGAGACACCGCGGTACCTAGTACTGTCTCGCTCTACTCGCGTTTGCGAAGTTTGCGCGGAAAAGCAGAACCATGGTATCAGAAACCAAGGCCTCGCATTCCGAGAGCGACACAGTGTGACGTCACTATCCGGTAACCACTTTATAGCAACTTATCACGAAATGAACCAACCAGAACCAGCGATAGCGGTAATGACATAAGGCTCGTGTCACTCACGAGATCAGTATTTCGGAATGCTATAACCTGGCTAAGTATATCGTTATTACATGAGCAGAACGATTTGACGTTTAATTGTTGTGATGATCGGATTTCTGTAGGTAATGCTTTTACAAAATAACAAAAAAGTGTGTTATTTGTAAAAAGCAGCCTATTCCTGGCAATTACACTCGCAAGACGCACGACTTTTTAAGGTATTTGATTTTATTATTAGAGGTTGTCATAGTAACAAGCAATCCTTTACTACGCATGCGTCAGTTGAGAGAAACAGATGGTGGTACCGCGGGTCTTCTCTCTGTTTCTAACCGTTAGACGTTTCCACTTACAGGCAGCCCTATGTCTATGTTCCTCTAGTACTATTAACTCTAAGTATAGAACAGATTAAAAAAACTAAAAACTTTGAAATAAATTATGAAAAATATTTAACTAAAACTAACATTTTCCGACTGGTTTTGCCTAATGGTCTAAGAGCTGGCTACGAAAACGTGGACTGATAAGGTGTAGTAACGAATTATATAAATAACCTTTCCTCGGTAGCTTATAAGTACAGAGCGAGGCCCGTCAGAACTCGCTCCCGGGGCGGAGGGCGTGGGTGGACGGTCAAAGTCGTAAATTTTCAATAAGAAAAAATGATTAGGTGCACTTCTGAAATTTGGTAGAGTTATAGTTTTTAACTGTAGGAATCTAGGAAAATTATTGTCAGAAGTCTAGGTCGGTGCTTAAAGACTGTCAGTGTCAGAAGTCGACAAAGTTTTAAAGAAATTGTTTAAATTTAAACCACAAAGTGCAGTTCTGACGAAACCTCTCGTCTAAAAAAATTCTGGTGATAGTTCATATGCTACTACGAATAAAAATTCATGTCAGCTTGCTCTATCCCAGTGGAAAGTTTGTCAGCCAATCTTGAAAGGTGTAACGCAGCTGCATCTATCACCTAATGAATCTTATCAGCTGACAACTTTTCCCTTGACTTACAGCTAGCTGATTATTTTCAGTATTTACTAGAGCATGTTAACAATCCTCTTATAAATTTTCATCCGAGAGGGCATCAAGTTTCTTAAGTTATTCTCTTTTTACTAGAAAGAAGCTAAATACATAAGCCCTTTCTACATTGCAGCTAGATTGTGGATTAAAAACCGACGGAGTCGCAGCTGACGGTCACGAGTATTCATAATATACATTCCTAATGCCTTTTACGAAGTTTTGCTCGAGAGGAAATAATTGACCAAATTTGTACCTGGCTCCCGGACCATATATTGTGGTTTTCTTGATAACAGAACAATTCTTTTTTGTTTGTGTGTTTCCACAAATTGCAACATTATTTGTATAATTTATTGGTAGGTAACGAATTTGAACCAACATCGTAAGCGTCACTTGAACGGGCGCCCCGTCGAGTCCACGTACGACTGCACCGTGTGCGGCGAGCAGTTCCAACAGCGGAACCATATGTATAAACACAGGTAAGTTAGACACCATGGATCATTTTAATGAAGCCTGTGTAATTCTGATTTCGTCACCAATTATAACTACAAAAACGACGTCTAAACTCACGTAGACACACGTCACGGAAGCTGAGACAGATATGTAAATATGGCGGTTCGAAGTTCGCCGGGTCAGCTAGTAGAGTACACTTGTCGGTCACGGCCTGGTCTAACACAACTGTTGGGTTATTCAGGAGAGAAGTGCACTCGGAGGCCCCGGGGCGCGTGGTGTCGTGGCGCCACGCGTGCGCGGAGTGCTCGCGCAGCTTCCCGTCCGAGCGCCACCTGCAGCGCCACGTGGCGCAGGCGCATCTCCCGCTCCCCGCCTCGCCGCCAGACCACCACGACGAGAACAGTACGTATACATACACCTATACTCGCACTTGTTACTATACTTAACCGACTACAAAAGAGGAAGGAGGTTCTCATTTCGACTGTATTTTTAAGTGATAACTGCTTTAGCCTCGTCGAGCACTTTTTGGTAAGGGAAAATCTTTACGTCACCCTCATGCTGACATGACATTTTTGAAGTGAAAATTTCTTTGGCCACGTTGAGCACTTTTTGGTATGGGAAAATCTTTACGTCACCCTCATGCTGACATGACATTTTTGAAGTGAAAATTTCTTTGGCCACGTTGAGCACTTTTTGGTAGGGGAAAATTTTATGGATTCGCGTCACCGACATGCTAATGTTTGATATTGATAATTTTAATTTAAACATGAAATTTCTAATTTTACACATTAATTTTACAAATAACATTCTAAGTTATAAGTTTTCACTTCTATCGGTAGTCCTAATGACTGCCATTTTTTTTATGTTTGGTACCTCAGAACTTTCGACTGGGCTGGTGAACTGGGTGTGGGTGATGATTATTTTTGGGCTCAACTCAATTTGGTCCAGTTCTTGAAGTCGGTTTTTTTGTTAAAATGTTATAACCTACTTCAGACACCAGTCTTTTACAACGGTGGAATCCGGAAGCCAAGTCACTATTATGTATTAAGCCATACATTTGTGAAAAGAGAATAAAGTTTATTATTATTATTACGTAGTCAACCTCTTACGATTATAATTAATAAAAAAATTATACAAAAAAGTATTTGAATGAGAAATTGAAACACTATAAGCAATATGTAAATTTTAATGGTTTACATTGCAATTTACGTATTATTTATAGTTTTTTTTTTTTTTATGATATAGGGGGCAAACGAGCAGACGTATCGCCTGATGGTAAGCGATTACCGCCGCCCATGGACACCCGCAACACCAGAGGCATCACAAGTGCGTTGCCGGCCTTTTAAGAAGGAGTACGCTCTTTTCTTGAAGGTTTGAAGGTCGTATTGGTCCGGGAATACCGCAGGCGACAGTTCATTCCACAGTTTTGTTGTGCGAGGCAGAAAGTTCCTGGAAAAGCGCACAGTTGAGGACTGCCAACCATCTAGATGATGGGGATGAAACTTCTGTCGCGTAGGACGATGGCGGAAAGAGGCGGCAGGAATCAGTCCAAACAATTCCTCGGAGCACTCCCCATGATAAATGCGGTAGAAGATGCACAGCGAAGCTACATCTCTACGCAGCGCCAAAGAGTCTAGCCGAATTGAAAGTTCTTGGCAATCGACGACTCGAGTCGCTCTCCGTTGAATGCGGTCCAAAGGGAGGAGCTGGTATTGGGGTGCCCCCGCCCAAAGATGGGGACAGTATTCCATGTGAGGCCGAACCTGGGCCTTATAAAGTAAAAGGCGGTGGGCCGGAGTGAAATACTGTCTCGATCTGTTGAGCACACCAAGCTTTTTCGAGGCCAATTTGGCCTTACCCTCCAGGTGGCCACGAAACTGGACTTCGCTCGACATGTCGATACTAAGAATTCCAATATTGGCTGAGGCAGATAGTGGAGTGCTTTCGAAACGAGGACATACGACCCACGGAAGTTTTTTAGTGGTGAACGCGCAAATTTGTGTCTTTGTGGGGTTAAATTGGACTAAATTTTTAATCCTATTTGAATGTACCTACACCTACTCCAGAGAAAAGTTTAATTTAAAAAAATAATAATAAGCTTATCGAGTGTGATGTGGGTATTAAGTAGCGTGTACGTGTACAGGCGGTACGTATACGTGCGTGTTCTCGTCGTGCGGCGCGCGGCTGGGCTCTGCGCGCGAGCACACGGAGCACCTGCTGCGCCAGCACCAATTGCGCGTCATGGCGCACGCGCACCACCCGCCGCGCCGGGGACGACCCCCCAAGGTACCCCACACAACCCTCCACACAATCCCCCACACAACCCTCCACACAATCCCCCACACAAACCCCAACACAAACCCCCACACAACCCCCCACACAAACTTCCACACAACCCCCCGCACAAACCCCCACACAAACCCCCACAAAAACCCCCACACAAACCCCCACACAACCCCCCTCCCAACACCCCACACAAACATTCACTATTTATTTCTTATTCTTTTTCCGATTAAGTAGTTAAAAAATTACTAAGCAAACTCATGTTTGTATTCATATACCCCATTGTATACCCCCAATAAAATTTACTACGACGTTCATATACCTCAATGTACCCAAAGTTAAGTAATGTTCTATCAATCGACACGCCATAAGACTGTTGCTTTATTTCTTCGTACATGTAATTGTAAACAGTTCACAAATATAGGACGTAAGTCAAAAGCGTAAATAATATAATGACAACGATTAAATAGTGTAATTTAATTTTTCAGATGTTGAAGGATCCTTTGGAAATAAAAGAAGACGCAGAATTTCACGAGGCAAGTACAAACTATAAAAATATTCTAAATCCTCGGAGTTCCTCTACTATATATGCATGTATTACACATATAAACCTTCCTCTTGAATTGCTCTATCTATTGCTGAAACATTGAAATCCATTGAGTAATATAAAAAATCTAACCGAACAGAAAGCCGAAGCGACTTCATTGTATACAATATGAAGTTATCCATCAAATCATATCCATATAGCTCCATATATAAATTATATTTTCGAGAAGAATAATGATCTAATTAAATAAATATTTATAATTTCAGGTTAAAATCACAAAGACGGCGCAATATTTGCCGAAACTCAAAGTGCAGAGTTTATTCCAATGAGTAATGTACGTAGTGTTGCGCTGGCGCAGTCGGTCATATAGTGTCAAATACTTGTACGACGTGTGTGGACATTGTTGTATTTTCAATATAACTTAGGGCCAACTAGATAAGTCAATTTTAAGGGCACGTTCGCACTAGATACTTTTTATTGCCCATACTCTGTGGATTATGCCTTCGAAGTCATTTGAAATGCTTACAGTTTGCTTACTATGATTTTAGCGAATATTTTGTAGAAGGCGCAAGTTTTTTTAAGAATATCCGAACAATTTCGGAATTAGAAAAAGTAATTTGGAAAATTATAGTGAAAGCAAAGTTAGAAAAGAAAGAAAGGCAATGGTAAGGAAAAGGATATTATTATTATTTATACGCATGTATTAAGGTTCAGATCGAATTGACTATTGCATGAAATTATGAGCTCCTTACCTTTTCGTTTTTGATAGGTCAGTAAATGGATGCTCAATAAATGAAGACAAGTAAGAGACCATATTCGACCTTTCGGTTATGTATTAAAATTTGCAGAATCTCGAGGTTAAAAATGACATGACACCTCTAACAGCATAGAAATCCAGCTTTGAATTTTTTAATTTACAAAATAGTTCTAATAATCAAAATACACACTTTCAATCAAGCTGTCAGTATTTAAAATAGTAGGTATATAGGAGATACCTAAGTAATAAATTGGCAACACAATACACAGGTTGGTAATAAAAAGTATCTAGCCAGATAAAGCTTTGTACTTAAACATATTTTTATGCTTTGTTCAATTGCAAGTACAGTTTTACTGCAAAATATTATAAATTATTAGTATTAAGTTTAATGGAGTCACATTAACACAGTAGTACATGAGTAGTAGTGTCAGTGTGGTAACATTTAATTTGGGATTTAACAGACTCTTAATTTAACAATTTTCATAGAGATATCACTTTTTTGTAGTATCTTAAGAAAAAATATCTGAATATCGGTAGTCGACAGTCAAATCAAATCAGGTTCTCTTTATTAAACGTCAAACTGATCAGTTATGACGTCATACTTGATTGCCAAATTAATGACATTTAGTAAAAATGAAAAAAAAAGCTGACAGTATAACAAAATAATTGACGAGGACTGTAAAATAATTTATTGAAACTAACTACCTTATCATAGACAATTCAGATGTATTTTTAAGTTGTAAAACTCAGGTTTTATATACGCGGCTATTTATTGTGGGACAAATGTGGCAGTTCACGGCTGAAATCGTTAACATTTTTTGATGTTGCCATACATAAATATGTTCCAAGTGGACGCGTACATACATATGTAGTAACATACATAACTCTGGATCTTAACAGTAGAAAATTTATTATATATTATTTTTTAATCAGATGTTTTAAAGAAAATCTACATTATTAAATGTAAGTGATAATAAATAAGTGCAATTTATTGTAACAATTTTATTAACGTTGTTACATTAGTGTAAGCATTAACTTTGAATATTTTATTTTGAATCATGCAACAAGTATATGTAAGATATTCAGATCGTAAATGTAAATAGTTTATTTCACAGAACTATAAATAGGGGTTATATATAGTTTGTGTTGCGCGCGTATTGTCACTGGAACTCATTTATATATAAGACTGTGATTTTCGTATTTGAATTTGGCAAGGTATTAAACATTATTTACGTTCGGCAAGTATTTTTACAGTATTATTAAAATTAACATTTTTTTTCTTCTAAAATTTTGCCTTTTCGGAATAGGGTTGAACCTTTGGGTTGCTCATAGATATAGAAGCCAGTTACAAAAAACACGGTAACATAGCCGAGTTATTTGTCTGTTTATGTAAAATTAACTATTTAATAGTTCTTTACTACTTACGACTGCTTTTATTTTTCTCAATTTATCGCCTTTAGTTACATTAATCTAAAACTGTAATATTGTTATTTAATAAAATTTACTTAGAAAGAGAAAATGACAAAAAAAACACTTAAACAACGATTTTATTGTTTTTTTTTTATTTCACATAGTTTTGTTAAAAGGTTTGTCATGGTTTCGTCATAGTGTGTACAGAAAAATGGTTTGGAACGTTAACGATTTATTATTCATGGCACATACACTACAGTGCAAAAGTTTCAGGCCACATAAATAAGAGCGAATGAAATAAAACTAATATGCACTCCATAGTTCTAACGCTAGGTTTTGTGCGAATGTAGCACAAAACCTTTATGATATGACAATATAGAAGATCGTTTGTTTGTCCAAAACATGAGTATACATACACAGAGCATGCAGGATGTTAGTATAAGTGTGGAACAATCATGTTTTGCCTTTTCGGCATACAAATATATGATACACATTTTTAACTGACTCCAAAAAAAGAAGGTTCTCAATTCTACTGTATTTTTTGTTTATAACTCATAACTTTTGACTGGGTGAACCAATTTTGATGATTCTTTTTTATTTGAAAGCTGGTGCTTCCCGTGTGGTCCCATTTAAATTTGGCCCAGATTGAAGTCGGTTTTTTTTTGTTATTTTCTTTAAAACGACTTCAGAAAGAGCAGGGTCTCAGTTCTGAACATTAAATATTTTTTTTATATCTTTATGATTTGTAAACATATTTTAGTAAATAATAATAATAATAAATCCCTATTGTAATCAGATTAATTAAACTTAAAACTAGAGAAGTACAAGTGGCCCTTATCTCGGAGGCAAAATCTTACAGGCAACCATGGGATGGAAAGAAAAGCATGGGGTGAGAAGTATAGCGTAGTGCCTGGTTTATTAGAAATGTATAGAAAAGAAAAATTAAAGAATTAATAATAAAGAAGAAGAAAAGAAAGAAAGTAGAAGTAATACAATAAATAAAGTAATAGCAACGCGTAGTGTGTAAAATTATTAGATTGATAGAGATTGGTTGTCATAAGTGGTCTTAATTTTTTGGCCTGCAGTGTATGTTCAAATCAGTGCAAAGCTTTTGCCAGACGTTTTTCGATACTAAGCAGAATCGGAACTAAGAAGAGAACAAAGGTAAAAAAAACACTTAGTGTTAAAAAAGACTACCTTTGCCCGACCCGAGGTTCTCCCCGAAGCCATGTCCTTCAAGGTCTTTTTTATCTTTATACCGAAATTCATCCAAATCAGTTCAGCGGTTTTGTCGTGATACTTTTGAATTTACAATTTTAACATGGACGACTTATTAAAATATGTATCAATTTGGTTAAAAAATAAATTAAAAATATTTCAATCAATTTAAGTCGAGATTTTAGATTCAAATCAACTTTTCTAGACTAATTCAAAAGTAGATAGAAATAAACTTCAATCTGTACATTTTTAACACGAATTATCTTATTATTTATCAGTCGTGATTTTATGTATGTATTTTTACGAAATTACTTGACAAACCTTACTGAAAATTGTTTTTAAAGTGCAACAACTTTCTTATTGTCTTCCTGCAATCTGTGGTAGTAATTTTGTAAAAAGAAACGGAAGTGTGTAACAGGAAGTCTATTTAATTTGACTAATTAGGGCACGTATCGTCAAAGTTGGCCTTCAGATGTGCTATGAAATGTTACACATGATGATGTAAGGCTCGCTGGTTTTTTTATTGACATTGTAAACGTAATATCCACTTAAACATATCGCAAGATTTAATAACGGGAGTGCTACCAATTAGGGTACAGCGGCGCGTAAGAGCAATTTATAGGTCGCCATAGTGTGGGTTACCATGCTGCACTGTCTGCATTCGCAGTGAGTATGGTGACCACCACTCTTGGATACTGCTTATGCTTTCCATCAGGCAGAGTAAAGTCACATGGGCAGGCTCGTACATAAAAAAAAGTGAGCCGTCACGGGACGCCTGGCAGATGTGAAACATCTTTTTCTTTTTTCTTTCTTTTTTTAAAAAGACAACGCTCGCACTAGGAATAAATCCTGTGTCGCGGGGGACTTTACAAACATACATGTAACGGACACAAAGAACACTCAG
This sequence comes from Diaphora mendica, assembly GCA_949125395.1. Taxonomy (NCBI): domain Eukaryota; kingdom Metazoa; phylum Arthropoda; class Insecta; order Lepidoptera; family Erebidae; genus Diaphora; species Diaphora mendica. Next base: position 15,927,006 of record OX421330.1, read on the forward strand.
ACTCAGAACAACAATTTGTGGATCACACAAAGTGTTGTCCTACGTGGGATTTGAACCCACGACACTTGGCGAAGTAGGAAACGGCGTGGTGACCGTTAAACCACTAGGCCAAACGTGCAGTCTGCATCGAAATTGTTTCGTATAATATAAAATGACTGTTTAGTACATTGTATATTTTGTCAATTTTTTAAAATTTATTTGAAATCGCGAAGCTCCGTCGCTTCAAGGCGAAACGTCGCAGATGTGTAGATGTTTCACATCAAAAAAAAAAAATAACAATACACAATAGTATAGTGGCGAAGCGTCGCCACGCCAATTCTCGCCAAAAATCAGGTTTACCCCTCGCCTACAGATGTTTCACATCAAAATTATTGTAAAACTGCGTATCAATTTTTTGTAAACATTACAGAAGAGAGAAATAATTGATTTTCTTGGTTAATAGGATATATTAATACGATTCAAAGAAAAAAAAAACGGTATTCAGGAATATGATACAAATCCAATGTCATATTCAAAGCGAATTGTAAATTGCCCTAACGCGTTTTTGCGGTCTCATCAACGAATATTCCACTAATTATTATAATGCATTTGTGGTAAATTTCACGTTTTAGAACCGTGCGATTGATGTGGAATACTTATTTATATTGTCTGACTAACAGTATATATGTTTTTAACTTGCTTTTGATGTAATTTATTATTCTTTTTTTTATATAAAATATGTTTAAGTTTACTTCTCATGCAAAACTAATATTCTACAAGTACACACATAACAATGTATGTCAGCGATATTAGAAATTACAGTTTTGGTGCTTTATACGTTGACGAGTTTTTTTCATCGACGCAAAATGGAACCTTCTGTTTGAGGGCCTCTGCACATAACTGCGATGCGGTGTGAAGTTCCTGAGGTGCATTCGTGCTAGCTTGCAGATATTTGCGATGCGTTGCGAATTCGCAGCTATGTGTGGGAGCCCTAAAATATATTACTTGGAATTTTTATATCATGCAGTGGTTTGAAATGAATAATTTTTTTGACTGCATAAAAATGCAATGTATCCGCTAGCTATGGTAGTAATAATAGGCTTATCCACGGAGCGTACACTATAAGATTGTTTATTGAGTGGATTAGTATTTAAATATAGGTGTCGTTGGCGAAATTATTCATATCGTTGTGGACATGGCTTTATGAGACGCGTGCCGCCCTAAATTATAAGTACGTGGAGGGTATTTTCTTTGTTAATTTTTCTAAAAATGAATCCTAGTAAGATCAATTAATCGCCCTCGAATCCCCCTATATACTAAACTAGCTGACCCACGCAACCTCGTTTGCGTCTCCTATTACCCGTAGCGTGATAATTTTTCCCCCGTTTTTAAAACATTCTTCGTTGGTGCTCCGCTCCTATTAGTCTTAGCGTGATGATATATGGCCTATAGCCTTCCCCGATAAATGGGCTATCTAACACTGAAATAATTTTTAAAATCGGACCAGTGGTTCCTGAGATTAGCGCGTTCAAACAAACAAACTCTTCAGCTTTATAATATCAGTATAGATTTCATGGAAATTGTTGGAGCCGTTTCCGAGATTCAGATTATATATTTATACCAACCGAACCCCGTGGTGTTTTTTAGATCCTGATTTCTGGTTGGCTACCCGCGGTACGACAATAACCGCGGGTAGCCAACCAGAAATCAGGATCTAATGAAAAATAAAATCGTCATTTGATGCATCATGGATCTGGTCAATGGATTCTCTGAGATTGTGAAAGCTCATCAACAACAGCCTTTAAAGTCCTCTACTGGTAATAGGCATCTCCTTAATAAGGAGACTTCAGCTCCAGCTCCCCTCTTCTTTATTTTTGATCGGGGTCAAAGGGCAGCTTTTATGGCACTTGTGCCTCGAGTTGTTGTATTGTGTTGTATGTGTCTATAAGCGGCTCAGCTACATTTCAAACTAGATGGCGTAGTGTCGGATGTCCGAAATATTTATTTATATTATCACAAGGGTTATGCCAGTAGAAGATCTTATAGTGTACGCTCTGTGGGCTTATCGTAGACCGTGTAGATCTAGTGTAAATGCATAGGTTAAGGTGCAAATGTTCCTATGAGTGTATCAGAGTTGGTTCGATATAATCGGTGGATATACGCCGCGTGTGTACTCGACCATTTCAATATTTCTAGCCTTGTTAAGTGTCAGCATGTCGAAGATTTTTCTATTAACATACAAATAATATTATAATAATAAAATATGCAAACACTTTTGATGGTTTTATTTGTAGAGTAGCACTCCTATACATGGGCCTCGCGCACTTAGCTGCAACGAGGTGGGGGAGATAGGGGGAGGGGTGGGGTATGGGCCTCCGGTATCCTCACTCACTGGGTGAAACACAGCGCAAGCACTATTTCATACCGGTTTTCTGTGAGGCAGTGGTATCACTCCGGTCGAGCCGGCCCATTCAAGCCGAAGCGTGGCTCTCGTACGGTAATCTTTTACAGGCTTCCAGTAGCAGGGTTACCGTGTCGACTGACGTCGGATTATGCTTTTATTTTCGAACTGCAGTATATGTTGCGTTGCATTATTTGTTATAAGTTTAAACGGTTTAAACGAATGCTATAAAAGCAAGGACCTCGCGGCTATCCGCCCGGAGCCTCACCATGAACTATCCCCGGGGCCTCGTTATGATATATCAGTAGGTATACAATCGATTTCAAGAAACTTGAAAATATTGACCTTTATCTTCGCTAGATGGTTACACTTTTATAAGTAGACAAAAAAGTTGCATATGGGATTGATATAACCAATGACACAATATATAAAATTACAAATATGTATAATTTTTCCTATTTGTTTCATGTACTTTTATACTATTCTTACAGCTGACATTGATTAATTAGATTTTTATATCTGTGAAATTAAAGAATGCTTAGCCAAAATATTAAACGTTATCAAAATAGGTATTTCTAAAAATATTTTTAAAGGTATTACAAATAGGTAGGTACACAAGAAACGGACTCGGATAACACCCAGACTCAAGACAACAATTTGTGGATCACACAATGTTTTCCATGTGGGATTTGAACGCACTACACTCAGCGCAGTAGATAGCGCCGTGCCGACAACTTAAACCTACACTACGATATCCGTGTAGTTCGATTCATAATATCCATGTCATGACTAATCTCTTAGATTGAAATATGTTAATCAACCTTCAACAACCAAACAGTTAACCGTGGGAGAGCCACGCTTCGGCTTGAACCCGAGTGAGTGAGGACACCGGAGGCCCATACCCCCTCCCAACCCCTCGCCCCATCCCCCAAAGGCCGGTAACGCACTTGTCCCTCTGGTGTCTTTGGGCGGCGGTAATCGCTTACCATCAGTTGATACATCTGCTCGTTTGCCCCATATTTCATAAAAATAAATTTAGGTAGGTTATAGTATATGCATGTAGTAGTAGCGATATACCTACTTTGAAAGTAGATGCAAAGCCAGTATTTTTTTAAATCCAAATGTCTATTTTAACTTGTACCTAACTCTATGTAACTACACATATATAGCAAATTACGTTTTTTTTATTTTTGTAAGCTTAGCTAGTAAGCTTACTTAGTAAGCTTTAAATAAATAGTCTGTACCTATGTTCATTAGGAACATAGGTACAGACTATTTATTTATACAAACTTAAAATACTTACTACTTTGAGAGTCATAAAAGATGCTATGTCCTATAGGTAAATAGGTATGCTTCACAGTCAGGATCACAATTAACCTTATTCCAAAGTTTTATTTAAAGCCTAAATTTTTGTGCCGACAGGTCCCGAGAATGCTCGCGCTACCTTATAGTGGGATCCACTATCACAGACAGGACTTTTGTTATCAATAAGCCTGATATTATGGTGATAGGTCGATCAGATCGCCGTGATGACGGGTACAGCCGGCCAAACCGAATGTCGAGTCCCTTCTAGAGTTTTTTTTTCGTAACTATTATTTAACCATTTTGTCGGCTACTGAATCGCTAAGCTGACGAGACTGACTGAGAGGCTTGGTAAAATAAAAACAACTAAAATTAATTCAAAAGAGAGTTAATAAACGAATTTATTACAGATTAATGGCATCCAATGTTAGGTACATATCAGCTCATTACTCTAACAGGTATTCGGAGTTAGTTCATGTTGACAGTATTCGGATATCGGTTGATTTTTTAATATTAAGTCTGAGTAGGAAGGGAATTGCTGGTTAATTCTGAAGATGTAAAGCCAATGTTGTATGTTTATCTTCAGCGTCTAATGTTATCTACCAACTCATTAATATAACTTAGGTAGGTGCTCTGAGACATTCCAATATTGACAGTATTGGGATCTTCGAATACTTAGTGTTAGTATTAAGGGAACCACTGGTTATTCCTGAAGATGCTAGGCCAATCATGCTCATCCCGAAACGCACCATGGCTTGTATTATGTCCATCTTCAGTGTCTAATTTTATCTTTCAATTCATTACTTGCACATAGGTGCTCTGAGACAATCCAATCAATATGGAATGTATTGAGATCTTTAAATACTAGTTCTAATTATTAGAACTACTGGATAACCCAGATGCAAGACCAATCTTATTCATTCCGTAACGCAACACGGCTCGTATTATGTCCATCTTGAGCGTCCATAATGGCCACGCAGGGGGCGACGTTGAACCATCCGCTTTCTGCACCTGTAAAAAATTAAAAATAATTAGTGTGTACAAAATTGACAAATACAAATATGTTGAGTTTGACATTTTAAGTCTCCTTTGTCGTTTGATATTCTTTTTTTGATAAACTGTTTAATGAATATATAACTGTATACAGCACTTGCATCAGAAAATCATTTTGAAATTTTTGTCTGTTTGGTCCGGCTAATCTCTTTACACTAGCTAGTCCCTAATAATAAGCGTTCTAAAATTGTATGTTTAATAGTTTGTAAGGCAGTATAACTGATGAGTACCTACAAAGTGCTACAGTGTAACACGTTACTCTAAGTTAAAGCTCGATTTTACTGTAAATAAATTGTTAATACCGTGGGCTAATTGTGAAAATCGTTTCATAGGGAGTAAACTTCAAAAGTATAAATGGAAAAAAGTGGCCAAATGCGAGTCGGACTCGCCCATGAAGGGTTCCGCAGCAGCAAGTAACATAATATATTTTTTGTTTTATTTTTATATTTGTGTTGATTGAATGAAAGGTAAATTGCAGTTTACGATTTATGACGTATTAAAAAAAAAACTACTTACTAGATTTCGTTCAAACCAATTTTCGTTGGAAGTTTACATGGTAATGTACATCATATATTTTTTTAGATTTATCATTCTCTTATTTTAGAAGTTAAAGGGGGGGGGGGGGGGGACACTCATTTTACCACTTTGGAAGTGTCTCTCGTGCAAGCTATTCAGTTTAGAAAAAAATGATATTAGGAACCTCAGTATCATTTTTGAAGACCTATCCATAGATACCCCCACACGTATGGGTTTGATGAAAAAAATTGTTTTGAGTTTCAGTTCTAAGTATGGGGACCCCCAAAATTTATTGTTTTTTTTTTATTTTTGTGTAAAAATCTTAAAGCGGTTCACAGGATACATCTACTTACCAAGTTTCAACATTATAGGTCTAATAGTTTCGGATAAAAGTGGCTGTGACATACGGACGGACAGACAGACAGACATGACGAATCTATAAGGGTTCCGCTTTTTGCCTTTGGCACGGAACCCTAAAAACGACAGACAACAAGTGTAACCTGAAATAACGACATTAAGCGATAATGCAACTTAAAATAGATAATAGGAGATTAGTGTCTTACGTTATTCCCGCCACTTAGTGACGGCAAGAAGGCAGATGCTAGATTAATTAAGCTAAAAATGTTACTGCCGCCGCCGCCGCTGCCGCTGCCTCCGCTGCCGCCGCTGCTCGTAGTCGAGGGCTTGAAATTATTATCATCAAAGTCATCATCATCGTCGTCGTCATCATGTGTCGCACTCTGTTTTGTGTCAGTCGGTGAAGGATTGCTTGCCGTATCTTTCTGTAATATTAATTGTGAGATTAATTTCATTGGAAATATAATCAACTTTATCAGGATAGTTAAAAGTGTAACACTATTTTATTTATACTATATATAATACTAGCTTTTACACGCGGCTTCGCTCACACAGACTTTCATCCCCTGATATACTCCCTTAGGGGTGGAATTTCAAAAAATCCTTTCTTAGTGCTCACTTACGTTATATAAAGAACCTAAATACAAAATTTCAGGATTCTAGCTTCAGCGGTTTGGGCTGTGCGTTGATCTCTGGGTATGTCAGTCAGTCAGTCAGTCAGTCACCTTCCTCTTTTATATATATAGATTATAAAAAGGTAAAGTTTCTAACTTTGTAGGGGTAGTCTTCGAAAGTACCTACCTACTGATCCGATCCTGAAAATTCTTTCTCTAACAGAAAGCGACACTATTCAGGAGTGACATAGGCCATATTTTATTATAATTGAACAAAATTTTAAGTTAAAAAAAAATTCGTTGTCTGTAAAGTCGGTTTACGGACGATAGTTTAACGTGACAACGTCATAATAAAACAGATGAAATGATGAGAGATAGATGCGCAAGCGCCGCATCTTTTCTATCTCTCATACAACGATGTACAAATTGTACAATGGGCGTGAGGACAGTGAGCGTAACAGGACAACGAGTCATCCTTTTTCGTGCATGCAGCATGCGTTCATCAATTTATTAGACGTTGTCACGTCAATAATAGTATTTGTAAATCAAGTTGAAGAAAAGCGGACGGTTAACGCGGAAGTGGGCACGGGTCGGCTAGTTTTTAATAATAAAACCTCCCTTCAAATATCTCACATACGGTCTCAAACAAACACACTAATGCATGCCTAAATACATAGATATAATACATAAACTACACCCGGACCTACACACAGACAAACAAATAATCGTGTTCATCACACTATATTTGTCCTAGGTAGGAATCAAACCATAAATCAAAACTGTAACCCATTATATTATCTGCATTTCTTTTGTCTATTATTTTTAGAAAATATTTTGTGTCTGTTTTTTTAAATATAATATGGATTACAAACAAATGATGAAAAGAAAAGTAAGAAATCACATGCCTTGAGCTAATATTGCAACACGTAACATGTTTAAGTTTACATAGGTACACAACAATTAAAATAAATACTTGAATGTTTACGAAAAAAAAAAATTTGGAAAATACTTTAGAAAAGAGGGAAAAGTTTGCATAGATGCACACTTTAACTGCGACTTCAAAAACAAAGGAGAGTAGAATATAAATAATATAAAATACATATATTTTATATCATATGAATATTCTTCGACTGCGCGGTTTGCGCTCGGTGGTTTATGTGGTAGCCATGCCGCTTTCTACAGCGGTGAATGTTGAGAGTTCAGATCCCGCAAGGAACAACACTTTGTGTGATCCATCCATGAACTGGTCGTGAGATAATTATTAATCGACAGGTTATAGAGATTTTAGTTTGGCTAATTTAAAAAGAACCAGGAGTGTCTATAATTTATTTTGTAGGTATGCAAAAAGACCCTAACAATTAAACATAAAAAAATATGTTTTATTACTTACGTTTTCTGTGATTTTGTTAAATTCTGAGGAATCTATATCGTTGTCATTAGAATCTCTTCTCCTCCGATACGCAACGTTTAGTGGGACACACAAGGCATTCGCCAACAAAGACAGCACCAATAAAGAAACTAGACTGCGACTGTACGCCATTTCGTATGCTGCACAATTCTTTCAAAATCAAACTGAATGAATATGACGCTCCTAGCTGTAATATATATTATTTATAGGTAATGACAATATTGCAAAACTTGTTCTATTTGTAAATTAGGGCGCTTAGTATAAAATTAATGTTTTTTAATGAGCTATAATTAACATTACCTATGGTTTATAGTTATTTAATTAGAAATTAATTATGGCTAATTAATTAATTTCTGGGGGGTGAAGTTGCTCGCGTCCATAGGATTTACCATCTCTTCCTAAGAAACCCACCCTATACGTGCCCCCTGGGTGGTGCAAAACGAGCAACAACGCCGAGCTGCAGGCGGCGGTTAACTAACCTGTCCAAAGGGAACTCACAATCTTTGAGGAACTAAATCTCCCATGAAGTGTGACGCTGGTACCTTGGGAAAGTGGCAGGCGTATCATTCCCAACCGCCCTTTTAATGAAAATGTCGAATATTGAGAGTGATTTGTCATGCGATCCGACTAACCCCCGGCGCCCACTGGTATCCGGGCCAGTGGGTGTGAAAATGGCTACCGAAGACTCCGTAGAAACGAGAGAAGTAGGCAACCAGGCTTCTACGTCAGTGAATGCTACTGGAAATCGTAAATTTATTCAGCAGGTCTTTCACCCCAGCTTGCTTATAACGAAACCAAGAAGTGCATCTATTGGAAGCATACCACATTCAACACAACACATCTCTGTTGCTAAACCAACACAAGAGGCAACCACAGAATCCCAACCTGACCCACCTAACTGGCAAAGAGTCCCATCAAATCAAAACAAGAAGCGGAAAAAAATGTGTGTGACTCCCTCCCCAGAAAGATTAACAATAACCAACAGATACAGTACTTTGCCCATAGATTTAACTGAGGAAAACTCTTTATCAGAGAAAAGAGTAAGCAAATTGGATATGGTATTGATCTCTGAAGCACACTGCACCAACAACAGCTCTATCAAAGTTCATGGATGCTGCACCTATCTCACCAACCACCCAGATGGCACGGCACATGCGGGGACAGCTATAATAGTAAGAAACAGTATAAAGCACCACTTGCTACCAGAGTATAAAACAAACCACATTCAAGCCACTACTATCTCTGTTGAGGATAAAGGAGGCAATTTTAATATTTCAGCAGTTTATTGCCCGCCCAGGCACAGTATAAACGTCTCTATGTTTGAACATTTATTTTCTTCCCTTGGATGTAGATTCATAGTCGGAGGAGATTGGAACGCTAAACATGTGCATTGGGGGTCTAGGTTGACTACCACAAGAGGCAGACAACTCAAGCAAAGCCTGGATCAAAATAACCTCATTAAAATCTCTAGCTCGGAACCTACATATTGGCCTACAGACAGTAACAGGAAGCCTGACCTGCTGGACTTTTTTTGTAACTAAAGGATTATCCAGGAACTATTTCAAGGCGGATTCCTGTCTGGACGGCTCATCTGATCACACCCCAGTAATACTGACAGTCAGCACAACTTTGATACAGAATGAGAAGCCTGCTATTCTTTGTAACACACGTACGGACTGGAACGGTTTCCGAGAGTATGTAGAAAGTACAATACGGCTGAATGCTAAGTTAAAAACCTCTGAAGACATTGATGGTGTACTGGAGAAGTTTACTAATGCGATTCAATCTGCTTGCTAGAAAAATACTCCTGATGTACAAAAAAAAAATTCTATCAATAACTGTACACTGGACATAAAAGAAAAAATCCTGGAAAAGCGTAGGCTGCGTAGAAAATGGCATGTAAGTCGTCATCCTAGCGATAAAACAGCGTTAAATAAAGCAATTGTAGAGTTAAAGAATATGATCAGGGATGCTAATGAAGTAACACTCCAAACAAAATTTAAGTCACTTACAGCAACTACCTCAACCAATTACTCGCTGTGGAGGATGGCCAAAGCATATGATAGACCTCAGGAATCTAAACCACTTTTAAAACACGGGAACACATAGGCTAGAACTAATTAACAAAAAGCTGACTTATTTGCTGAGCATCTAGCTGAAGTATTTACGCCTAACAATATGGTTGGTAACAACCACGAATTGCTTAAACAATCCGTACCAGAGGCAAATCTTGAATCTAATGCACCTATAAAACTTGTAACCTCGCAAGAAGTGTGGAGATTGATTAAAATCCTTGACAATAAAAAAGCGCCAGGATTTGATCTCATCACAAAGGAAGCTCTCCGAGAGCTACCAAGAAAACTTTGACTACGCTGTTTAATGCTATGCTGAGGCTGCAGTACTTCCCAACCATCTGGAAAGTATCCCAGATCATAATGATCTACAAATATGGCAAGCCTCCACACGATCGATCATCCTACAGACCTATAAGCCTTTTACCCGTAATGTCCAAGATTTTTGAAAAAGTCCTACTAAGCAGAATAACACCAACCCTCCAAGAACGAAAAATTATTCCAGACCACCAGTTTGGCTTCAGGGCACAACACGCTACAATAGAGCAAGCCCATAGAGTGTGCACCACTATAAGGAAAACCTTAGAGAACAAAGAATATTGCTCATCGGCATTTCTAGACATTCAGCAGGCTTTTGATAAGGTATGGCACGAAGGCTTGCTATATAAAATTAAGCAGATCCTTCCACACAGTGTTGTCCCCTGTGGGATTTGAACCAACAACACTTGGTGCTATCAAGAGCGGCCACTAGGCCAACATTATAATAAATTTACAATTAGGTACTCGAAAAGACGAATCACACAAGCCCAAATTCGATAGGGTTATGTCTTTTATGTCTATATTTCGGACTTCCTATGGTCTGGCCTATACCCCAACCCCTAGCCCCATCCCCCTCCCTATCTCCCAAAGGCCGGCAACGCACTTGTGACGCCTACGGCGATACGTCTGCTCGTTTGCCCCCTATTCCATAAAAGAAACAGGCCCTTATTAATAAAAAAAGCAGCGATCCTAGGAACACCTTTCAAGTTTTCAATCAAACACTGGTTATCATTTAGGATTAAGTACTCGACGAGACGAATCAAACGAGCCCTAATTTGATAGAGTTGTGTCGTTTTATTACGAACTTGATATGGCCACCTTAAAGCTCCTTCATCAGACCCTGGATACCAAGTACTCATTATTATTTTTACGGGAATTAACGCGATCACTATTTCAAGGTACTACATACCTCTGTTTTGCCTGACGTTTCGACCAGGTTGCACTGGCCGTGGTCACAGGCTGACTCTTTTAACACGACAACGCGCGACCCCATACTGCGCAACAGACAGTCTCCAAGCTGCAAGAGCTGGGGTTGGAAGCTCTCCCTCATCCGCCATACTCACCAGACCTTGCACCTACCGACTATTACTTTTTCCAAAATTTAGACAACTTTTTAGTGGGTAAAAAATTTAATTCCCGAGAGGCAGTACAAAATGCCTTTGAAGAGTTTGTTGCCTCCCGTCCAGCTGATTTTTACAAGAAGGGCATCAATAAACTGCCAGTGCGTTGGCAAAGATGCGTCGATTGCATGGGTGATTACTTCGAATAACAGAAATAAAAAAGTTTGAAAAAATAAGTACTTTCACTTATTGCATACAAAACGGCAATTTCATAGGTATTATATATGTAGCATTAATAATTCAAACCTCGTATCATTTTTAACCGACTTCCAAAAAGGAGGAGGTTCTATGTTCCACTGTATGTTTTTTTTTATGTATGTTCACCGATTACTCCGTCAATTATGGACCGATTTTGAATTTTTTTTTGTATTCGAAAGGGTATGCTCCCGAGGTGGTCCCATTGCCACCATATCAGGATCTGATGATGGGTTCCCGGGGAAATCGAGGGTAACCCTCATTTTTTGTATGCACATACCATGTTTTTCGTATATTTTCTGAAGTTACACCGGTGTTTGCTGCTGGTAGTCATCATTTTATGATGATGAGCTGATGATGTAAGGTACAACTCCTTAACGGTTAGGAGTTGGAGGATAAATCTTTAAATATCATATGTATGTATGTTACCTTTAGTCGTATTCTTTCAAATTATTTAGGTAAGCTGATGATGGAAGGTGGAAGGTACAACTCCTCAACGGTTAGGAGTTGGAGGATAATTCTTTCGATTTTTTACGTATCTAAAGACCTTTAGTCGTATACTTTCAAGTTATTTAGGTGAGCTGATGATAGAAGGTAGGTAAACTCTTCAACAGTTAGGGATTAGAGGATGATTTTAATATTACACGTACGTATAGACCTTAATTTGTATTCTTTCAGTTATTCATATAGATCGTTTTATTGAGTAGACACCCACTAAAGAAGTAATTTTGGAATTAAGCGTTTCTGGATATTCTACCCCTAAAGGGGTGAAATAGGGGTTGAAAGTTTGTGTGGACGTCCGTCATTTTTTAAATTAGGAACGTGAAACTTTATTTTGGGCTACTGATAAAAATGAGTATTAACGAATTACGTACTAATTACGTACTTTTCTGGATATTCTATCCCTAAGGTGTGAAATAGGGGTTGACATTTAATACGTCTTTTTAAACTACTAAAGTTATTCGCATCAGCAGAAATTATATGAAATAGTTCAACTTACTAATAACCTACGATTGTTTGCACTAAAAATATAAAAATAAAAACTTTTTATAAAAAAAAATACCGACTCTCAAAAAACATCCAACGAAAACTCCCTGCCAAAAAACACTAAAAAGCGTAAAATAAACTGGCTCTTCATAAATTGCTATGTGCCGATTCTTGTCTATACCTAATTCTTTATTCATTTAAAAATAGTAGTATAATTATGTGTGCTGGGTACCAAAAATCTGTTTTTAATTTTTTTTTTTTTTTTTTTTTTTTATTGTGTTGTGCCCGCCAAAATGACTCTACTCTGCCTGATGGAAAGCATAAGCAGAATCCAAGAGTGGTGGTCACCATGCTCACTGCGAATGCAGACAATGTAGCATGGCGACCCACACCATGGCGGCCTAGTGATGCTACTGCATCTTTTAGTCTAGTCAACAAGTATGGAACTTGTTGACTAGACTAATTGGGCCTCCGGTCTCGCACTCACCAACGAAACACGACAGCATGCTGTCATTTTACGTTGATTTTCTGTGCGAGGGTAGTACCGCCCCGGTCGAGCCGGCCCGTTCGTGCTGAAATCAGCGTGGCTCTACTACCTACCTGTTTGAAGTCGGTGCCAAGCCAAAATGTAATAGTAGGTAATAGTAGTGAGGATTTTAATGAAAACACTACTTCTATAGCTCCTGCGTCCCCGTGGAACCGGATTTTCCACGATGGCAAGAATAAAAAAATAACACCTATTAAAATTGATGATGTATGTGTCTATCGATGCCGGGGCACTTTATAGAGTGGGCATCATTACTGGGCAGGTCGTTACCAGCATTTAAAGGTAAGCTGTAAAGCATTACGTTTGCAAGTAGTATAGTTACATCTCCAGTAAAATTCGGGACAGACTTGAGATCAAATGGTTCGGATCCTGTCTAGAATACAGGCCTTAGGTTGAAGTTCGTGCGTATGCGTGTAGAGCGCCTTGATTAAACTCATGTGTTCTCAAAAGCATCCTTACCCGGCGATCACCAGCTTCACAAGCGAGCACAAGTTCCATACTTGTTGACTAGACTAAAAGATGCAGAAGGATCACTAGGCCGCCATGGTGTGGGTCGCCATGCTGCATTGTCTGCATTCGCAGTGATTATGGTGACCACCACTCTTGGATTTTGCTTATGCTTTCCATCAGGCAGAGTAGAGTCATTTTGGCGAGCTATGCATAAAAAAAAGAAAAAAAAACGGGTCTCGTGTTGCCTCTCGAGTCAATCATCCTCTAATTATAGCGAATAAATTTACTAAAATTAAGACCTATATTTACAAACTTATATCTTACTAACTTAAATCTACCGTGGGAGAGCCACGCTTCCGCATGAATGGTCCGGCTCGACCGGAGTGATACCACGGCCTCACAGAAAACCGGTGTGAAATAGCGCTTGCGCTGTGTTTCACCGAGTGAGTGAGGATACCGGAAGCCCATACCCCATCCCCCTCCCCCTCCCCATCCCCCTCCCCCTCCCCATCCCCCAAAGACCGGCAACGCACTTGTGACGCCTCTGGTGTTGCGAGTGTCCATGGGCGGCGGTAATCGCTTACCATCAGGCGATACGTCTGCTCGTTTGCCAGCCGAGTTCATAAAAAAAAAGTTGTTAGCCTACTATCATGGAAATGGATAATTAATTGCAGTAACCGTGATAAATATTAAACATATATAACATTCTTTCTCATATGGCATTTATGAATCTAAGAATCCTGTTATTTGCGGCCCTTAAATGTATGGTGTAACCTGTAAATCCACATACGCACTGTACACACCGGATAAAACGTGCAAGGAAGTGACGGATGTTGTGACGCGCTCATGCGTGCAAATACGACAAATTTTGTGGATGACCGAGGAGGGGCGTCGCGTTGGTTTGGCAATTCGAGTGGCGCAACTGTGGCCGGTAATATGAATGCTCGCAAAGACCTTCAAAGCGGGCGTCACGCCTCTCACCACAGGTTGTATGAAAAAATAAATAAGGAAGTGGCTACGAATAAAAAAGTAAAATAACAAGGAGTTTGTTTTATCGGCTGACTATCAACATTGAGAATTAATTGTGTTATGAAATTTTAAACAGTTTTATTTATAACTTTAGTTGGTGCGATACCTTCTACGTTTGTAATATAATTATTTATAATGTGCAATAGTTACTAGATCCATATTTCTTGAATGGTTTTAGTGGTATAACGCTATTAGTTTTAATAGGCCTACATCAAGTGAAACTACAAACGCAATCATTTCTTAGTGTAAATATATAGTTTTATTTATTTTTTCTAATAATTTAAGACTGCAAATATACCTAAGGGTTTTTTGATAACGAAATCAATATAACTATAATATTAAAAAGTAAACAGTGAATATGACACTCGTTAAAACTTGATTTTCAAGTCGCAAATGTGGAAATTATTTCACGTGGTAATAAAACAACAAGCTGTATAAGCGACAGGAACCCAGTTTTGTTATAAGATATTCCTAGCAGCGAGTAGCGCACCAATCAGCATATGTTTACCGCTACGAGCGCATCTAGTCACAGAGGTATGACATTTTTATATTATTTCATTTATCATCATTTCATTCAGAACAAAGTCTTAGGAACCCTAATATAGTATCGGCATATGTACAAGCACTACAACAACAATATTAACTATACAATAGTAGGTATGTCGTCACAATATATAGGTATGTGAACATTTAATGTATGTCCAAAGGAATATCTCGAAGTTTACTAAAATCAGTGATGTGCATTCGGTATATACTAGAAACAAACAATCTTAGTGGTCACGTCACTCGTCTCCACCATGGTTCCATGGTTATGGAACAATGCATACGCTTTTACAAAATCTCTGTCGATATTGGGAAATTTCCCTTGCGGAAATTTAAGAATACTATTAAGTAATTCTAAGTTATTCGCAAAAGGGTTATTAATACCATAGCGGAATATCTCAATGATAAAGCCGCCTGGAATTGAGCGGTCCATTCTGCACATGCTGTTTTTTTTCTGTTTAAATTTTTCTTATTTTGAAATTCGTAGGGGCGACTACTGCATTTGTTATTTTTTTTATTTTATTTGAAAGCTGGTGCTTTACGTGTGCTCCCATTTCAATTAAGTCGTTCTTGAAATCGGTTCTTTTTAACCGACTTCAAAAAAGAAGGAGGTTCTCAATTCGACCGTTTAAGTATGTTTTTTTTTGTGTGTTCGCGGATAACTTCGTTGATTATGAACCGATTTTGATGATTCTTTTTTTAATGGAAAGGAGATATCCCAACGGTGGTGCCATGATAAGGACACCTAGATCTGATGATGGCATCCAAAAAAAATCGAGACGAACCTTGAAGTCGGTTTTTGTTTCGTTAAAATTTTACTTGTTTGTTATTTATTTATTAGTGTTAATATCATTTGCAGAGAGAATGTTCTTTGCATTTACACTTGCAAAGATTGTCTTGACTTTAAAAGAGGCAATTATCCCTTAAGTTGAGTTTGTTTCATCCTTTCTTCTAAGGGCTAGTCCAGTCAGGAAAGCCGACCTTATCTGTTAAAAAAAAGTTTAACATGCAGAAGTGTTCATGTAGCCTAAATGCAGAAATGATTATATTTTTCAGTATCGGCCTTACACTGTAGGTTTTAAATTAAATTAATTGATCTTTACTTATATATGTAGTTATTATTATAGTTTGTGTAACATGGCCAGAGACTAACATCAGTCATCAAATATTGCTCAATAATAGATAATTAGGTTTTAAGAATTTAAATTATTATAGTTACGTTAAATTTGGGCCGCAAAATTATTTCCTATTGATATTATATAAGATATAAGTTGGAAATACGGTATGGAAAAACAGCTATTCTTAAATCTTTCTATAAAGAATAAGAATCTACCTATCTCAAACATAAATCGAAATACCTAGGTACTTAAAACATGAATCTATATTGCCATATCCATACTTTACTTCTAAATTTTACTTAAATTAATTTTTACTTAAATTCTAAACCACTGGATCGATTTGAATGAAATTTGACATGAGATACTTTGATTCTTGAGAAAAGAAATAGGTTACTCATTTCCGTAGTAACCGACATACACGGGCGAAGCCACGGGCAAAAGCTAGAAATATTATAAACAATAAAAAAAAAACTACAACCCAACTACGTAAAAACTTTTCATAACATTTATATAGCCTATGCAGCTATGTCACTAGAGCCGTTGTTACGAATCTATTTATTTGGTTCAGTTGCTCAGACACTACGATGAAACACACAAACATAAATGCTCATCCAAAAAATGTTATATCCTTATGAACATAAGGACTCCTTCCTTCGTCCATTGGGGGAAACCAAGGGGTCTGTCGGACTCTTACCTACTAAAAACCATCCCGGTGTTTTGTTGGCAAGCAGATGAACACGAGGAGGGTTTTTAGTTTTTTACACGCTTTTTATTAAAAAGTTCAGATTTTATTTAAACTAAGTAGACTTATCGAGTACCGATGACATTAAAAAAAATTGGATTTTTTTTTTAATAAATATAAGTTTAAAAATACACAAAAACAACATGTATACTTTCTGAAAATATTTCAATAATATCGGCCGGCGTTTTTTTACATTACAATTATTTTCTACGTTAGTTTGGTTTATTTAAAAAAAAAATAGTAAGTAAGACTCCTATAGACCCAATAGTCGAAGGAAATCCTTTAGTATAGTATATAGAGCTTAGCAAATTCAATTATTGTTTTTAATTACATGAAATATGTAGAGTTGCCGACTCTATTGTAATAAATATAGCGGTAATGAATTTCACTTAGTAATATAATGTTAATTATACTTCATTATGAAATATTAATTTGAAAATAAGTGCCGTAATTTACAAATAGATCAAGTCCTGAGATATTCTCATTTATACACAAATAAATGAAATTGAAATGTCTGTAATACACACATCAAAAGTGTCTAGGGATCAAGCATTTTTATGCGGATTTCTTGAGATTGAGATGTGGCTTTGGCCCTGGCCTGCTCAGTCGCCAGACTTAAACTCGATTGAGCATGCATGGGATATGCTACAGAGAAGAGCTCTGCCGAATATGGAGGGTATCCAGTCGCAAGAAGACCTTTTTTTGTTGTTGCAACGAACATGGGCGGCCATTCCACAGCGTGATTTGGATGAACTCATTTTGAATATGCCAAACCGATTCTTGTGTTGTTAGTGTTCGCGGTAGAAACACGGATTATTAATTGTTTAAGTTACCTAATAAAATTTTTAAGAAAACTGTTATTTCAGTCTTTTTTTCGAACTTTAATGTTAGTGGTTCAATTGTGAAAAATCCCTTTATTAGGAAAATGGCAAATTTCTTTATTAATGCAAAGGTGACTTGGTTTATCGTTACTGTGACAAACGAAAACACTTTATTTGATGAATCCTTAAAGAAATTTTTAATTAATATCAATCAGGAGAAAAGTTATTGCAAAAATATATGTTGATCCCTAGACACATATGTTGATCCCTAGACACTTTTGATGTGTGTATTAAAATAACCACTTTTTACTAAACGCATAATCTATACAAATAAATAAAATTTGAGTGTCTGTTTGTAATATTATTATAACCGCTTTTTAATAAATGTATATGTATGTATACACGGTACATACACCATAATATCATTTTTTTAAATTTAATCTGTCTGTTTGTTCCGGCTAATCTTTGGAACGGCTGGACCAATTTTGACGGGGCTTTCACTTACAGGTAGATGATGATATAAGGAGTAACTTAGGCTACTTTTTTAGACTAGCTTTGCCCTGAACGATGCCCGCGGTTCAAGTCGTACCACCGGCAACATCGCGGTGTTCAGCTAGTTACCTATAAAAATGTAGTAACTTAGATCTAAGAGCTCGATAATATTATTTTATTTTGGTTTTAAAACTATTTTGCAGCGAATGAAATGGCGTGCATACGCAGTTTTGCTTTCTTATTAGTGCTGTCTTTGTTGGCGAATGCTTTGTGTGTCCCGCTAAACTTCACATTACGAAGGAGAAGAGATTCAAATGATAATGATATAGATTCGACTGAACTGAATAACATAACTGAAAACGTAAGTAAAACATATTTTTTTCCTGATTATTTATTTGTTAGGGACTCTGGTATCCTCACTCACTCGGTGAAACACAGCGCAAGCGCTGTTTCACATCACTTTTCTGTGAGGCCGTGGTATCAGCCGGTCGAGCCGGCCCATTCATGCCGAAGTGTGTAAAGATCAAGACATATATCTTAGACATATCTTTCATCTTCCACTTTCCTTTGTTTTTTTTAAAGTAGCATTTAAAGTTTACATCTATCCTTACACCTATACGATTTTAATGATTATTTTTAATGGAAAGGAGATATCCCAACGGTGGTACCATGATAGGGACACTAAGATCTGATGATGACATCCAAGAGAAATCGAGTCGAACCTTGAAGTCGGTTTTTATTTTGTTAAAATTTTATTTTTATGTGTGTTCGCGGATAACTTCGTCGTTTATGAACCGATTTTAATGATTCTTTTTTTAATGTAAAGGAGATATCCCAGCGGTGGTACCATCATAAGGACACTAAGATCTGATGATGACATCCAAGAGAAATCTGGTCGAACCTTGAAGTCGGTTTTTTATTTTGTTAAAATTTTTCTCTAGTCATTTTCTTATTAGGTATGTATGTAAACTTAAATATGGTACAAGTTATTTTTGGAGTCATTACAACAAGTTATGACTAGTTTGGGACCGTATGTGAGATGTGCGATTTAAGGTATTACCTATTATTGAAAATTTATCTATACTCTAAATAAATAAAACTGGAGTTTGTAATATTAAAATAACCGCTTTTTACTAAATGCATATGTATGTATACATGGTACATATATATCAAAATATATTATTTTTCAATTTTTGTCGGTCTGTTTGTTCCGGTTAATCTCTGAAACGGATGGACCGATTTTGACCGGACTTTCACTGGCAGATAGCTGATGATATGAGGAGTAACTTATGCTACTTTTTAAGCCTAGCTTTGCCCTGCGGTGTTACCCGCGTTTGCGGTATAAAAACAACCGCAGGTAACACCGCGGGGCTCAGCTAGTTGAAAATAAAATAGGGTACTAGCTAATTTAACAGAGTTGCTTAATTAAATTTCCTGATTATGTTTCCAATGAAATTAATATCACATTAAATATTACAGAATGATACGACAGGTGATCCTTTGCTGAGGCCGACACGTGCTGACGATGATGACTTTAGTGATAATAACTTTATGCCCTCGAATACGAGCAACGGCGGCGGCGGCAGCGACATATTCAGCCTAATTAGTTTGGCATCTGCCTTCTTGCCGTCATTAAGTGGCTCGAATAATGTAAGACATTGATCTCCTATTCTCTATTTTAAGCTTAGAGCATATAATATTTGCAGGGAGCGCTGAACGAGCGGAAAGCGTAATCGGAGTAGAGAGAGAGATTGAGTTTAGGTAGAGTCTCTCTCACACAGTCTCCGTGATTGGTTGGTGTGATTTGGTGGGAAATACACCAACCAATCAGAAGCTTGCGTAAGAGAGACAGACTCTGCCTAATCTCAGTCTCTCTACTCCGATCACGCTTTCCGCTCGTTCCGAGCTCCCTCAGTATCTTGAATGCTCTAATTTTTAACCGACCTCCAAAAGGAGGAGGTTCTCAATTTCATCGGTATTTTTTTTAAGTTATACATATTTGTTTTTGGTGTACATATTTCTATACTTCAGGCACAAACACTTATTGTCTATCCTCTTTCTATTTTTATTATTTTTGTGTGTTTTTAATTGTTTAGCGGTGGAGGATTGTATTTATTAGTCCTGTTGAAAATTCATTGCACAATTCTTGTACATATTAGGGCGACAATTCGTTATGTATCTTTTTACCCGACTATGGCAAAGCCAAAGAAGGGTTATAATTTTGACAGGCTATGTATGTATGTTTGTTTGTTCATCTGTTCCCTCATAGTTCCTCAACTACTTATTAGAACTGGACAAATTAGGTATCGTTAGAAGCGTCTCGATTGTCCGCTGGTTAGAGGCTCTATGTCGTGTCATTGAATCTAATGGGGCGCCCTATAGCGGACATAAGTTCAAAAAATAAATTTGAGATAAATATGCCGTGTTTGGTACCTATCATTAGAAAGGGCGTTATTTGTACATTTCAAAAATATATATAGGTAGTATTAGCATTTGCTAGTGACCTTGTCCATATTTATTCGATAATTGTTATACACACATCAAAAGTGTCTAGGGATCAAGCATTTTTATGCGGATTTCTTGAGATTGAGATGTGGCTTTGGCCCTGGCCTGCTCAGTCGCCAGACTTGAACCCGATTGAGCATGCATGGGATATGCTACAGAGAAGAGCTCTGCCGAATATGGAGGGTATCCAGTCGCAAGAAGACCTTTTTTAGTTGTTGCACGAACATGGGCGGCCATTCCACAGCGTGTTTGGATGAACTCATTTTGAGTATGCCAAACCGATGTTCTTGTGTTGTTAGTGTTCGCGGTAGAAACACGGATTATTAATTGTTTAAGTTACCTAATAAAATTTTAAAGAAAACTGTTATTTCAGTCTTTTTTTCGAACTTTAATGTTAGTGGTTCAAATGTCAAAAATCCCTTTATTAGGAAAATGGCAAATTTCTTTATTAATGCAAAGGTGACTTGGTTTATCGTTACTGTGACAAACGAAAACACTTTATTTGATGAATCCTTAAAGAAAATTTTAATTAATATCAATCAGGAGAAAAGTTATTGCAAAAATATATGTTGATCCCTAGACACATATGTTGATCCCTAGACACTTTTGATGTGTGTATTATAACGGCAACAAAACATTTTAAATAAAAAAAAGTCCCACGTTACATAGAAACGTACCATAACATTTTAACAACGCTTTTCAAACTTGTTTCATACTTTGTCCTTTTATGTCGTAGTTGTGTCTAACAAAATTAGTGAAATTAGCCCCGATGATATTTTGTCCATCTTTACTGAAGAACGAATTAACATTAGGTATAACTTGAGTGGTTTCTTAATATGGCCGTGTTTTATGTGTTCATTAATTTGCTTTTAGCAATTATAAAAGGTAAATAATTTAAATAATGACTATCTCAATTACCAGGAGTTTTAAAGCTATAGTTTTGAAATTACTAGGATTGTATTTTTTGTTCGTTATCTTTTAACACATGTTAAAAGTACCAGTCATTATAATGTATTGTTTCATTAGTATTTTTTCCTACTGGAGTTGTAAATGCACTTAAATTCGACTTACCTTTGAATTACCTTTAGATTCATGTAGTTATTTAAAACAGGTTTAAATGGTTGAAACGCTTACACATACACACGTAGTTTGTTTGTTGGTGGCAGACAATTTCGGGAAGTGTTTTTATCACAAAAAATGCACCATCACAAACTCCGTTTGCGCCACGTTGATAAGGTAAGTTTCAGTAGTTTTCAAATTTTTGCACCGCTTTGAACTGAATGGCTTTAAAAATAAGTTTTGTATTTCATATTTTCACTTCTACAATCTTTAATTATCCAAAATAATACTTCTAGCACGGATTGCAGGTGAAAAAGAACAATGAATTCGTAACAAAGCTAATACGTGACGTAATAAAACGATACCAAAACCGAACAATTCAGAAAAGGCAAGATATTAAAGATAATGAGATAGAAATCGATAATGCACTTAAATTAAAACCTCCTTTCTTCGAAAGACAAGAGAGTGAGCAGACTGATGACGAAAACAGCGAAGGCTCTGAGAGCGATTCTGAAGAAGATAATGGCGGAGGAGAAAGCTTGGAAGAGCCTTCCAGTGAGAACGGAGATTCTAAACAAGACTCTGCTTCTAATGCATCTAATGCTAATGATGACGATGATAATGATTCAGATTATGATGAACCACCCGATGGTGATGGCCAGGGAGGTGGCATATTAGGACTTCTTTCTGGCCTTAGTGGTGTAAGTTTAAAAACTTAATACTTTATAGGCGGTTTCCATTTGCAAAGTAATTAGAGCGAATTTCACTACTTTAACTTTACATAATAATGATTAATATATTTGAAACATGAATTGAAATTAAAAGCAGAGAGACAAAGATAAAAAATCATTTCAATTGACTTATTCCTCTTTGGAGACTTTTTGTAAAGTCTTAAGAAACGATTTTGCTTGAGGAAATAGTTGTATAAAACTTATTTCATCGTGAATTTAGTAATATAAGATACATTATTACAGGATGGCGAATCAGATTTGGGCTCGTTATTGGCTGCATTTGGTAGTATAGTAGCAAATCTAAGCGTAAGTTTTAAAGGAAACAATTTAAAGCAATTCTCAGATCAAATAAAAAAAGGTAGATAACGCACGGTCTTGTTCTTGTGGAAGCAAAAAAAGTAGCGTAGTTCCAAGTAACACACGCGTTAACGCACACACGTGCTAAGAAACTACGCTTATTTTCGTCAGTATCGTACAAGTTGTCGATACTTGTACGATACTGACGAAAAGTTAAGTGTAGTTAGTATATCTACCTTTTTTATTTGATCTGAGATGCAATTGGAAACTCTTTGCAAGTTGATTGAAATTATGACTTTATTTCAGGGAGATGGAATTGATTTAAATGCAATAATATCCACAGGGATAGGCCTTTTTGTTGGCTTGTTGGTACGTAAATTTATGTTATTACCATAAGGTAGATTTAAAATAGTATATAATATGTAGGTAGGTACTTTTGTAGAAATATTTTAAAAAATTCACAAATGACTTTGCTAACACTTTTTGCCCTATTAGTAACTATGTATGTATACCTACTTAAGCCCATGTACTCACTAGATATTTTATTAAGCAGTGTTGATTATGTTGATCTTAATTAATTGTGCAGATTAATTGTAAAAAAATAAATTCATTGTACCTACTTTAAATAAGTAATCAGCATATACTGTTGTCAAGTCAAGTAAGTCAGGTTCAACAAATTTTTAGTAACAAACGGATGAAAGTTTTCTTGTAATTCATTATTATTAGACAATGATTCTAATAAATTAGCCAGTAAGACTTAGAAAATAAAAACTGAGTCTGGTTATGATTTTTTAAACAAGTATGTCAGTTATTACATAGAGATTCAAAATATTTCATTCATTTCATAAGACGGGATGACTTTCATTAAACTTACACTAAATTCGACTTGACTAGTCTACATTTAACATTTACTAAAGATATGCTGTATTTTTAAAGTCTGATGAAGGCACCAACCCAGGAGAGATAATCTCAAGTTACCTACTAACTTCCCTGGACACCATCACTGGAGGTGGAGCAGTAAGTTCTTCAATAAATTTAGGTTTTTACCATTTTTATCCCGTTTGTACGGGATTTTCATATTTTTTGTTATTTCAGCAAAATAATGGTGCTTTCTTTGGAAAATTCTTGTCTACGTTGGTGAAAGGAACGAGCGCGGTAAGTTCATTGTTGCTACTGACTAATACTGCTATAGATGACATCTAAATATATTAGCGAATCATTTCCCATGTACTTAGCTATTCTTAAATTTAATAGACATAAAAGACCTTTGATACATTAGATAAATTAGTTAGATATTCAATTTGCCTGCGGAAGGAAGCTTTCCCATCTGAATGGAGATGTAACGCGTAATAATTTTTCTGGCGTAAATATTTCAGTCGGTAAATAGTGAAGTTACCTACATCTTAACCGCACTGTTCACTTTTTCATCTATGGTCCTCTTCACGATACATAATTACCCCTAAATCACATCAACAGTCTTAAATAAATACTTCTCTATCGGACATAAGCCTTCATAGAAAGACTGCACGTTTGGCCTAGTGGTTTAACGGTCACCACGCCGTTTCCTACTTCGCCAAGTGTCGTGGGTTCAAATCCCACGTAGGACAACACTTTGTGTGATCCACAAATTGTTATTCTGAGTCTGGGTGTTCTTTGTGTCCGTTTCATGTATGTTTGTTTGTAAAGTCCCCCGCGACACAGGATCTATTCCTAGTGCGGGAGTTCTTAGTCGGGTTTTATGTCACCCACGAGACAAATAGGGGTGGTCGCACTCCATGTTCTTAATTCATCACCACATGACAGCTGTCCCCCAAATACTTTTATGTAATTACTTAACAATAACTGACTGCAGTATCTGTATATCCCTTTTCAATGTGATATGGCAGGGTGGTGATCCTGAGGACTCTGAAGAAAATGAAGGCATGAAAATGGCTGATTCAGGAAGTTTCTTCCTCAGCCTGTTAATGGGTCTACTTGGAGATATGTCGAAGCACAGCTCTGGAGGAAGTGGGCGATAACTAGACTTCAATATGGAGGTCACTTACTGATTGACTGACTTTTTTTTTCTTTTACTGCGTATTATACACTTTTCTAGATTCTGTTGTATGTTATATTTAAGTAAGTAAGGAAGTAAAAAATTAAACGCCATTTACAAACAACTGGTTTATTTATTAAATACATTACAGGCACCAAGGTAACGATAGTGAGTGAGAAATTTACTCGTTTAACTAAGTATTTTTAGACTTCATGTTGACATTTATACATTCGAATGTACATCCAAAAATAACAATTCGACCGTAAACTTTGATAATTATAAAGTTTTTTTTTTAATTTGTATTAATGATGGTAGCACTGTTGCAGCAAAAATATCAGTTTTTTTTTTCTTTATTTATTTAATGAGGGCTTAGTCACGCAGTGATTATGCCGCCCTCATAGAAAAATATAACTTATGGCCTATTAAACATATACATTTTAGCTATAAAATATAGTGTTCTCGCTTCCTCCGAGCACGGGCGAGCGAGAATGCTATTACATTCACCCACATTAAAATTAGGTTTACAGAATAATTGCTTTCTTTCAGCTTCGTTTCGGACACATTCCATCAAAATATGATATACGTCTTCAACTTTGTTACAAATTGAGCAGTTGGGGGAACCAACCTTCCCCATTAAAAATGCAAAGCTGTTTAGTGGGATATGTCCAGATCGAAGTCTAAGAGCCATGACTATGTCTGACCTGCTCATATTAGCGTGATCGATCCAGAGATGTTTCATAATAGTAGGCTGAATGGTCTGGTACCAAATACCTTTAGTCAGCGATCTTTTATCAAAATATTCTGACCATAGTTGGAAACACCGATCTTTAACCACGTAAAATAAATCAGAATAATAAGGCGTGTACGCAAAATTTACGCCATCAACAAGAGATTCTTTAGCAAGTCTATCCACAGTCTCATTCTCGGTCAATCCAATATGTGCAGGTATCCACTGTAATGTTACATATTTATTATTACTTTCTAAATGTTGTATAGAACGCATTATATTATAGGCTATCGGGGTTCCTCGAATCTTCGAAGAACACCGAGCTAAATGCTGGAGAGCACTCTTCGAATCTGAGAAAATAACATACTTGCCGCCATTAAATGATTCAACATATGCTAAGGCTTCACTTATTGCAATAAGTTCAGCATACATTATGTTCATATTACAGCTTATATTGAGTTTCATAGAAGTGTTGGTTTGTGGATCGAAAATCGCCGCTCCAACTCTGCTACCTTCCTTCGACCCGTCAGTGAAAATTTTATAACATGCGTCATAATACCGATTAATGTATTGACTACAAACTTCTCTTAGTTTAGATGGTGTGTAAAATCGTTTTGCAGTATGAACATCTTCTATATTGTCGTTGATATTTTTAGAAATATCCACATAGCGGACCCAAGTGTTCAAAGAAAACATATCTAATTGTGGACTAAAATGTACCGGTAAAAATTTAAGATACTCATGTATAGAAACTAATAGAGGTATTTTCCTCTTCCTCCAATACGTATTATCTTTAAAATTTCGAAACTCCTCTAACAAAGTTATAACGTTATTTTTCGTAAAAGATTTCGATGTAAGCCAAAATTTTCCAGCCAAGTAATATCTACGTATGTGTAAAGGTTGTAAACAGAGTTCATTTTCCATAATGTGTATAGCAGTGCTCTTAATGAATCCCCCTATTAATCTTAAAAAAATATTTTGTAATTTATCTAGCTTGTTGAGATTACTTTGACTTGCATTATCATATAATATACCACCATAATCAAATCTACTCCTAATTAGGGAGATATACAATCGTCTCTTGTGAATAATATGTACACCCCATTTTACTCCACTGAGTACTTAAAAAATATTAACAACATTAGTCACTTTATCAGCTGTTTCATTTATGTGTTTAGACCAATTTAAAGAGCGATCTAGCCATAACCCTAAATACTTAACATTGTTCACAACCGGCAGCGATCCATCCCTAACTATGAGCTCGATTGCTTCCTTCTTATAGCCTCTTTTAAAAAAACATACTTTACTTTTTGTTTCCGATATTTCTAGACCTATATTTGCGAGTAGCTTACTAAGTAGATCCAGTGCCTGTTGTAAATTTTGCTCCATATGTGATACATTGCTGCCGGTTATGTACAACACAAAGTCATCAGCGTACTGTGAAACACTGACATTAACAATTTCCTTGCAAATGGCTGAGGTAGCAATATTAAATAATAGTGGGGAGAGTGGGTCACCTTGTGCAAGTCCTCGTCCTGTCATCCGAGACAAGGAGTAATTAAAAGAAGTAATATTAAGATTTCTTTCCTTAAGGTAATTCCAGATGTATGTACACATTCTATGTCCTACACCTAGACAGTCCATTATATGCAACAAACTTGTTATATCTATATTATTATATGCATCATTTATGTCTATAAAACAAACTATAGTTGTAAGATTCTCAGAGAACCCATTTTGTATCGATAAAACAAAATCTGTTAAATTATCTATTGTAGAACGACACTTCCGAAAGCCGGTAGTTGCCATTGACATGTGATGATCTTTCTCCATAAACCACTCTAATCTATTCATTAGAATAGTATGAAATATTTTACAAACACAAGAAATCATTGATATTGGTCTCAATGACGATGTACAATTCGGATACGGATAAAATACGTATAGCACAGAAGTCCATACGTAACGCTAAAAGAGCCTCGTGGCAGTCGTTCTGTTCTTCTTTAGACGAAAAATGTTCCTCATGTGAGGTATGGAGAAAAATGAGGTGGCTGAAGGGTTACAAGTCTCGCGGATCGTACATCGATCAGGTAAAAGCTAAACAGCTTCCACATAATTTAACGCCGGACTTCGTGAGAAATTATGATTTGTATTTTTCCCGTGATAACCCTGAATTAGAAATAAAAATTTCCTATCAAGAAATGAACAGAGCTATTCGAAGTAAGGATACCTCGCCTGGCCATGATAAAATGTCATATTCCATGATAAAGCAGTTACCAGATAATGCAAAACAGGTTTTATTAACATTATTTGATACTTTCCTCGAAAAGGGTTTCGTACCTAAACAGTGGAGGGAGGTAACTATTGTGCCGATCCCGAAAAATATCAGTTGCAAAAGGCAACTTAAACTGTCAAACTGGACAGATTTGTCTTTGCTTATATAAGTAGACTTATTTTTTATTTTGTACAGGCGCAGAACGCGAATGGTTCGACGTCATCCCCCGGGTGGCCGTTTTTGACGCTCCAGATGGATATTATTCGTGCCTTGGTACAATTCGGCACTAGCATAATTGGCCTTGCTTCATCAGGATCTAGTAGTACTTAACATTAGATTATCTCAGAGCGCCAAGTTCCATTAAGTAAATGAGTTGGTCGTCTCCCCACGGCGAGTATTGTGCGATAAAAATTACCAGTGTTAAAAAAGAACACATGTATAACATTAATTGCCACATAATTGTAACATTAATGTAATGTAATGTATAATAATTTCATATAATAAACTCTCTTTTGTAATATTTTTGTTAGTTTTTGCTCTATCATGTCGTTCAATCAGCTTAGCAACTTATAGGCCGAGAAAGTGGTTAAAAAAAGAAGTTGTACGTTCTTTACCCCTAAAGTAGTGTTTTATATTTTTCTAGTTTATCCCGTAAATACCAATAACTGCAATTCCCTACACGGTCATTCCAATATATTTCTATGCATCCACAGTTATTTGGTTTTAGAGGTGAATGATTTAAAACAAGCAGTAACCTTTGAAAACGTCATAAGGCGAAACCGGTCAGATATTAAATGAATTAGGTAAATAGTGAAATATTATTTTTAAATAACTCAACTGCTTAAAAATAACTTATCACTTTAAATAGAAACTGAAAAGTAAAAAAACAAGTTCAGTCCGGATTAGTCCAGAGTCCAGAAGTGTAGAAAGCAATTTATTTACTGTTTTACAACATTAAAATACCTACTTTAATTAACGATAAAAATAATTTGGCCCAAATAACTTTTTTAATTAGAATGTGTCATGAACTCATGATATAAAATTTTAAAAGCGTCACGAATGCCCTTGTCCATATTGCAGTATCCAAAGGAAAAATCATTTTTTACGTTAAACTATCACAGTCATCATGTTTTTTTTTGTGTTAGCTATCTAAGAACACCTGGATTATAAATCCGTGCAGCAGTTTGAAAGATATGAGTTGGATAAAGAATATTAAAAACATAACCCTTCCTTGGCAGTCGGGTAATAAAAGTACGTGAGTTTTATTTCAAGAACTGTATTTATTTATGATTTTTTAAGTGCTTTGTTTACATATTTTTTGTCATTTTCTATAGTACTTAAACATATTGTACTACCTTAAAATGATGTGATAAGGTTTAATAAATATCTACAATACAATAAACTCGAAAAAACTGTACATATCAGAGTCTATGCCCTTTTTTCTGTCACTGAAGTGATGGTCAGCTCGTCGATCTGCAAAAGAAAATTCTAGTAAATCTACTTTTTGTGATACAAGAATAGTAAACATTATTTAACGGGTTGTTTATCTACATTTCGTATTATTATAATAAAATAAGATAATTATATTTTCTGGCCGTAATTACTATTTGTCACTAAGGTTATGGTCTCAGATGAAATAAAAAAGGCAGAAAACGCACGGTATTTGTTCTTGCTGAAGCCAAAAAACTCAGCTACTTCCAAGTAAACACACGCGTTAACGCACACAGATACAACAAACTACGCTACTTTTTGTTAGTATCGTACTAGTGGTCGTAAAGTAAGTTTATCTATAGAATACCGTCTTGTGCAATTAAATGGAATAACATTTCACACGCAATACACGCAAAAGACGGTGTGCCAGTGCCGGTGGATGTGTTTCCAGGAGTTCGTATTCCTAATAGCCAAGAAATGTGGGTAAGTAATTTGTAGGTAAGTTCATAGTCAAATTATGAAGTAGAGAGTCAGACATAAGTATTACTTTATTTTTTAATCACGTACTTTTATCGTGTTATTAAAATTACGTAATTAAAAAAAACAAAGATTTAATATTTTTATTTAAAGGGATATCTTCCGTGCTAATTCATTATCCTAATTAAAATCATCCATATATTATTACAATGGATTATCAGGGTGTCTAGATATACCATAAGCGGCATGGGCAGTATAAGGTATAACTACACGTATACATGTAAGCTTAATAACGCATAGAAAGCGAGTCCGCGCGTCCGTTTTGAAGCACCTCAAATGGAGCTATGGCTCCAAACGCCGGGCCACTTCGTAGTGTTCAAGGTCAAAGTACGCCGAACGTGTCTCGCGATAAAAAAACAATTATGACGGTTTGTTCACAATTAAATTGCCACAACGCATCTGAAAAACAAAAGATGTGTGCTGGCATCACTTTTCACAGGTAAGTTTTTAATATTTCACAGTATTTTGTAAATAATTAGGTCAAAATAGAAATGTTTTGTTTCAATATTCAGTTTGCACGTGTGCGTATCGCCGCGCGTACCTACGTAATCGTCACACTTAAGTGAATCGGTTCAGTGCTTCATTTTTTACAGGGCGCTTGTATGAAGACTATCTTTCTATGCGTTATTATTTATTATTTAGCATGTAAGTAAGTTTAATACACTCGGCGGCAGAAAAAAGTTAGATCATCTTTTCATCTTGGACCACCCAAGATGAAAAGATGATCTAACTTTTTTATGTTACAATGTGGTTGTTATTTTTATTACGCGTAATATGTTAAAGGTTTATAACGTAAGTTTAATAACCCAGGTCGAGACTGTTTTTTAAAATATTTTTCAATTAAGACTTCAATCCTCGACAGGGCGCCATATTGGATTCACATTTGATAAGATAAGATAAGTAGTTTAGAAGTTCTCTTAACTTCTAAATGAACATACAAATATACATACATACGGGTCAAAATCATAAAAACAACAAAACAATCATCAAATAACCTTCCAGTATATTACCCATTTTAATGAAATTGCCAGGGATATTTTTAAAAAAGTGGTGCGGCAGCACTAAAGTCACTCACACATATTTAAAATAAAACAATGTTGGTTCTATATCAAGCAGTAGGTATTTTTAAATAGTGTCGGACAGACAAATTACAGAAAAAAGCTTTCAATTTTATACGACTGGCGATTGTATTCGTTGGAAATTGCTTCATGGGGTTTATTATAAAAAAAAACCGACTGCGTCAATGTCTGCCAATTTTATTAAATTCATTGAAGAACTAAAAAGATAGAAAGAACTGAAAGGATACGATTTTAATAAAAAAAAATCTGTTTTAATGTACCTATTGTCGGTCTCTCGACTAAGACGAATCTATTGACACTACTCACATAAAAATATGACAAGCCGTTTAGGCTCTAGGGCGTGCCAAAGAAATATACATACATACCATATCGAGATATTATGTACTACGTACTAGAGGAGCCCCTCAAAACCAATTATATGTTCCGTTTATATTTGAATTAAAACTAAAAAGCGCTGCAGCGCAGCCAGACAATAATTAGTAGTCTAATCCAACAGTATTAACAAGCAGCGCTCTATCGCATTTGAGCTGTAGTTTCCTCGCGAGCGAAATGTCATAAGCGCCGTGATTTTCATGGCGCTTACGCGTTTTGGCCAACGAACTGTTGCAAAGATTCGCTTTTATAGAGTAAGCGCCAAGCAACAAAGCAGAACGGATAAATAGCTTTAAGTTTCGTAGAAACTTTATTAGGAAATTCACTTTGAGTAAATTGTACTTCAATAGCTTTACCAGTTTCAGTTTTTTTTGTAGAATTCATGGAGGTATAAAATATAAAAGCCGAATATTCAGGTATTAATTATACTTTAATGATAATTTTAAGTATGATTATTACAAAAAAAATGTTATGGGTTATTTACGAAGCTATTTTTAACAACATTATTTTTCCTTATCCAATTAAATACGTTAAATACGTTGTGCATCTAACGTCAGTTAATTCTACCTAAATATCACTTCTGTATGTTTTACTCTAAGTACTCTATTTCGAATGAGGCAACAATGGCGTCTTAAAATATTTTGTTCGTATTTAATTTTAAAACAATTATATCTAGTTAATTACTGGTGAAAAGTTATTCCTTTGTTTTTCTCCGTATTCCTTGTATTATTTGTGCAATATCTCAAGGCACACAATGGCATATTTCACGAGTTTTAGAACGTTTTTAAATTTAAACAATCACACGCTTAAGCCACCGCTTCAGCAGAGTGTAGCTAGCACGCGACTGAAGGAAGTGCGGCGCAATCGCCGCAATTGCATGGAACACCGCACTAATGAGTGGCGTCTTCTCTATACATTATATCTCGATGATACATACCCTTGAAAAACATAACCCTCCTTCTTTCGCAGTAGGGTAAAAAATGGTTTCACTTTGTTATTCTACATTCATTATCTACCTTTTTTTATTTGATCTGAGGTTATGATGAGCATGGTTTTCATTCACTTGTATAATAAATAATAATATCTTAAACCGAAACAGTACAATGTTTCCGAACACTCATACATCATACATCCCCTAATATTCCTGGTTTACGATTAAAAGTAATAACTGACTCAAACAAGTACTCACGTTGACATGAGGTGGCGTTGATAACACATAAAGAACTGCCTGGGCTACTTCTTCAGGTTCGAGCGCTGGGCATATACCCTTCATCGAAGCTACGCCTTCCATATCTGTGTTCACAAGTCCTGGAGATACGCTCTGTAACACATGTTTCCTCACATATCATCTTTTTGCTCGAGGCTTTCTCATGCAACAGTTCTATGACTTTGTATATTGACAATATATATTATAGAAGAAAGTGCAATGGAAAGGGACATAGGTTATCAAACAATACCGATCGATAATAACCTTTTAAGGTTATGTGTAGATGGCGGCAGCTGGCAAGAGGACCACGCGTCTTGGTTTGGCATACATTCGTCCACGTTTTTGGAAAAAAAATAGGCTAACTAAGCGTGTGATTCTTTAACTTTACTTTTTTAAATATAAAACAAAACATTTAAACATTGGAGGCTCAATGATGCAGGAGCATCACTAGGCCGCCATTATGTGGGTCACCATGCTGCATTGTTGCATTGTTTGCATTGGCAGTAAGTATGGTGACCACCACTCTTGGATTGTGTTCATGCTTTCAACCAGAGTAGAGTCACCTTGGCAGACTCAAATATAAATAAAAAACTGTTTAAGCAATAAAATATGTTTATACTCTTTGCGCTGTAGCATGGTGCGGGCGACAGTTGCCTGTACGACGTTGACTAGAACATTCTGGTTGGTTTAATTTAATTTACTACAGTTATTAATGATTTCATATATTGCGAATCTGGTACAGCTTAAATACTAAGTCATAATTTGTAAATCGCGCAACTTTAAAGAGTGAAACGAAATGTTACTGAAACTGTCACCCGCACCATGCTACAGCGCAAAGAGTATAAATTGAGAAATAATGCTGTTCCAAAATATTGACTTGATTTGATAACTTACGGTAACTTTAATTCTGCACTTGTAGCTTGCTAGCTCGTTGAGAAGGCTGGCCGTGAATGCTGTGATTGCGTGCTTAGTACATGGATACACGTTGAACTTTTCGTACTGTGGAATATAGTGGCCGGCGATACTATAAAGAAGTATTAATTATACTTAATTACAAATCTATCACAATAATTTTTACACAAGATAAAGTTAATTGCTACTGTACGGCCTGACCGCATCAAGGCGCAATCGGATCGCCGTGCCGTTATTATTTCCTCCCGGGATATAGACAGAGACCTGAAATCACATGGTCCCGATCCTTCCAGGCAAGAGCACCAGAGGTTGACCGTCGGGATGTTTTTTATAGGAACTACCACATACTCCTGGCTCCTTAGTCATCGAGGTGCCGGAGATCCGGGAGAAGGGATTTTCCACAGGTTAAGAAAATAAATAGTACCTGTTAATATTGATGATGTGTCCGTCGATGCCATGGCTCTTCATAGATTGGGCAGCGTGACGCGCGCACAGTATAGTGCCTTTAACGTTGGTGTCCAGCATTGACAGAACGTCCTCCTCACTTAGCATGTCGTTACCAGTGTCTGTGGGTAAGCAGTAAAACGATCTACGTTTTATAATTAGAGTAATCTGATCAGATCAGAATATCTACAGTAGAATTCAGGAAAGACCAGAGATCAAATGGCCCAGATCCTTCGCAGAATGCAGGCCTTAGGCCGGATGTGGCGGCGGTTTTTGTAGTGGTTTTATCAGATATTTTTCACCGCTGAAACTCTAAGGAGCCGGAGAGCTACTCCGAAACAAATATTTGTAGATCATACAAACATTTGGTCCGACCCGGGAATCGAACCCGAGACCTCATGATCAGCAGTCGCACACGTCAACCGCGAGACAACGAGGCAGTCAAATCATATAATAATTAATCTATTCTCTATACATAGAAATAAATAAAATTTGAGTGTCTGTTCTGTTTGTTATAATAGGTCTTTACCTATGAAATTGCCGTTTTGTATGAAATAAGTGAAAGTACTTATTTTTTCAAACCTTTTTATTTCTGTTTTTCGAAGTAATCACCCATGCAATCGACGCATTATTGCCAACGCATTGGCAGTTTATTGATGTCCTTCTTGTAAAAATCAGGTGGACGGGAGGCAACAAACTCTTCAAAGGCATTTTGTACTGCCTCTCGGGTATTGAATTTTTTACCCACTAAAAAGTTGTCTAAATTTTGGAAAAGTAATAGTCGGTAGGTGCAAGGTCTGGTGAGTATGGCGGATGAGGGAGAGCTTCCAACCCCAGCTCTTGCAGCTTGGAGACTGTCTGTTGCGCAGTATGGGGTCGCGTGTTGTCGTGAAGGAGCAATGGGGACGACCGATTGACCACATCTGGTTGCAGATGTGCAAGCTTCTCCATCATTCTCTCCAGTTCTTCACAGTACACATCTGCATTAATGCTCATGCCGTTTTGTAAAAAGCTGTGGTGAATCACACACGCACTAGACCACCAAACAGTGACCATCACCTCTTTAAGGGTCATTTTTGGTTTAGGGCATTGCTTTGGTGCTGAACCAGGGTCTAACCAACTTGCTGAGCGCTTTCGATTGTCGAACAGAATCCATTTTTCGTCGCACGTAACAATTCGTTTCAAAATTCCTTCATTTCTTTGCCTGTTGAGCAGCGCAAGGCAGGTCTCGACGCGTACGTTGCGCTGGCGATCGTTAAGGTCGTGGGGCACCCATCTATCAAGCTTTTTTACCTTGCCAATTTGTCGCAAATGGATCAATATTGTTTTGATGCTTACATTAAAAGCTGCTGCTAGCTCAGCTGTAGATAGAGTTTCGTCAGCTTCCACAATCGCCTTTAATTCATTATTGTTAACCAAAGTCTCCGGACGACCACGAGCTTCATTTTTCAAGTCAAAATTTCCAGATTATGACGAAAAATGTTCAAATGTAATGAAAATACAACGCTAATCAAAAAACAAAAGACTGAGTTTGTAAATAGAACGTCATGGTTTTAAAACAAAATTAATTTGAATTTAGAATACAGAGCCATTACAAACTTTTTTTTATTTGAAATGACCAGTACTGAAGAAAGGCAATTTCATAGGTAAAGACCTAATATTAAAATAACCGCTTTTTACTAAATGCATATTTATGTATACACGGTACATATACCAAAATATAATTTTAAAATTTTTGTCTGTCTGTTTGTTCCAGCTAATCTCTGGAACGGTTGGACCGATTTTGATGGGAGTTTCACTGATAGGTAGCTGATGATATAAGGAGTAACTTAGGCTACTGTTTTTAGACTAACTTCGCCCCGCGGCGTTACCCGCGGTACGGCAAAGACCACGGGTGACACCGTGGGGTTCAGCTAGTGAAACTTTAAAACTGACCGGTGATGCAGCCTAAATGATAAACGCCAGCATTGTTGATCATGATGTGAACAGCGCCGAAGGTGTCTTCGATCCACTTGAAAGTGTCCGACACATCTTTCATGTTAGATATATCGCACTTCCTTGATACTATTGTTCCTGTGCCACGCACTTTGGGGATTAAAGCCTGTAAAAAATATGAACATTACAAGGAGAAAATATATTTTAATTTCTTGTTTATTTTACTTTGAGTATCCCACCCAAGAAATATGTCTAAATATGTCTAGATGTAGTTTATCTAATACGTTTTTGGCGTAAACAAAGGTTTGTTTATTAGAAGACTCATTCATTTGGTATCAGACCACCGCGCCGTTTGAATGGTGTCTCACTGCGTGTGTACTAGATGTAATTTTTAAATCTAATTTTGTTAAATATTATTAATGAAATCAATGTTTATCCAGTGACCGCTGTAAGAGCCGACTAAGCAAGCATACTACAAAGGACACAAGCTCTGGAAAGAGTAGGAAAACGTGAAACAAACCCTACGCTTTCCCGTCTTGCCAGCGTGACACAGTGAGCCAAATCTCACATCCAAGGAAATAATTATTCCCAACAGTGGGCTATTTATCGCTGTTGATGATTCACGCTCAATAAAATATAGTAACATAGTACTTACGTCGATACGTTCTGCACGCCTGGCCAGCCCAATGGCACGAATGCCTGCATCAGCCAGCGCCACACATAGGGCGGCGCCGATTCCTGCACTCGCTCCAGTCACCACGGCCGTGTTACCAATCCAACGGTCCATTGCTAGGAGATAGCTTTGGATTAGCTTTAAATTGTATTCCAACAACAAGTCGGTTTTTAAGTTTCTAGCTTTGTGAGAAGTCAGATGTCCTAGCGTAGACACCCTACTAAACAGGCAAATCTCTAACACATGCTATTTATGTTTAAATCTACATCTACACCATTATATAAAGAGGTAAAGTTTGTGACGTTGTATGGGGTAATCTCTGGATCTACTGAACCGACTTTGAAAATTCTTTTACCAATAGAAGGTTACGTTATTTGGGAGTGACATAGGCTATATAATAACCCGAAAAATGGAAAGACTTTTTCGTGGTAGCTGAATTTGCAAAGTAAGTCGGAGAAAAAAATATTTACCGCCCAACGAAGTGGGCACGGCACATAATGATATGAGTATACATGAACAAAACAAGTTAATTAAGCATGTTTGACTTGTTGCCGTAATAAAATAATTATATTTTATTCCGTCGTTATTTTTCAAATTTCGAGAATATAATTTTGTTAAAGTTTAAACAATATTGTTGAATAATTATGACATTGTTATAAATAACCTGTATTAGAGTTATAATTGCACGAATTTAGGAACTACTTATGTAAATTTGTATTTCGAAATAAATGATGTACCTTCAAATTTACAACTCAGTGAATAAAAATTATGAAATTGGCATATAATAAAAAAAACATATTATGTATAACATTCTTAATTGGTGCTCCTCTTCTATTGGTCTTAGCGTGATGATATATAGCCTATAGCCTTTCTCAATAAATGGGCTATCTAACACTGAAAGAATTTTTCAAATCGAACCAGTAGTTATTGAGATTAGTGCGTTCAAGCAAACAAACAATTTGAATGAAATTTGATTTTATAACTCTTCTCAGTTTACTATCTTCTTTTGTGCAGTCAAGTGGTGTGTTAGACGTCTTAGCAGTACCTAAACTCAATTATACTCTTTGCGCTGTGGCATGGTGTGGGTGACAGTTTCAGTAATATTTCGTTTCACTCTTGAAAGTTGCCGCGATTTACAAATTATGACTTAGTATTTCAGCTGTACCACATTCGCAATATATTAAATCATTAATAACTGTAGTAAATTAAATTAAACCAACCAGAATGTTCTAGTCTACAAATAAAAACAAAACACATCCCGCACCATGCTACAGCGCAAAGATACACATTTGTGACATTCAAAACTGCAGAAACGATCTACATTCTCAATCTGATACGAACCTAGCATTATTTAAGTAAATAAGTAAGCAATGAAGGCTAGACACTTTTAAGTCGGAAAGAAATATTGAAAGTTAAATAGCCTTATGATAAGGTTGCAAGTTCTTATAGCCAAGGCTCTTAGTTATAATGTTTAGTGTTTCGAATTCCACAGACAGACAGACAGACAAACAGACAGAAAAACAGATAAACAGACAGATACGTCAAACTTATAACACCCCTCTTTTTGCGTCGGGAGTTAAAAATAGAGAAGCTCTCGCCTTTTTCAATCATAAGCAGCCTACATATAACAGTCCTGGACTTTGGCCTCTCCTGAAGAAGGAGATTTTGGTCTAGTAAACAAGCTGAACAGACGGGTTGGTAGGTATCAAGTTTTCCTCATTCTTCGCACTTTCGCAGTGCTCTTGTCCTCGCAGTTTGCTCCCTTTAGTCGCCTCTTTCGACAACCAAGGGAAGAATAGGAGAGGGACACTCTGTATTCCAATCCACACATATTAATTAGCCTCTAACTAGAGCTTGTACATGAGAAAATAATGATTTACACTTGTATGGAAGAAATTTAATTTAAATGAAATGTTTGGTTTCGTTAATACTTTATTAGGAATAAGCCTGTGGAGTGGTTAACCAGCACTACGATTTCTGCTTATTGCACACAAAACACACTGCACAAAAAACAGTTACCATTTTTTCAATTCATCATTTTTAACTACCCATATAACAATTTTCTTTTTATTGTTTGACCTTGTAAGAATGAACATGTAAATATTTGTCAATATTTTTAAGCCATGTAACGAAAAAATACCGTTGACTCACCTTGGAAAATTTAAGTCATAATTTAATATGTGGACCGAAATATAAAGAAAATCTTATGAATCTGAATTCAAGAGCGAAGGAAAAATTAGATAGTTACTTACACTTTAAATATACACTTATAATAGTAAATAATTACTCACTTATAGTTATTGTAGAAGCAATAAGTGGCACACAACACTAACACACCAAGTGCAACATAGTGATTGTTCCAGCCAACGAGAACCAACGACAGCCTTGAAGATTGGCGAATGTCACAAGCGTTTACACAACAAACATTGACAATTTTACCTAACAGTATCAGTAAAAGGTATAGCCATACCCATAACCATACTATAGCGCTATGAATCTGGTATACTTGATTGCATACCAAATAAATAATTTACCAGCATTCCGCAGGATACCATAAATATGCGAGTAGAATGCGAATATCTTTTTAATAAAACGTTTACACTTAGGTTAGTTAAAAGACACTTTATTATTCAAAATTAGTTACAATGTAAGAATACAGTAATACAAATAACCGATATAAATTCACAAAGTATTTATTTTTCGTAGTGGAAGTAGACTGAACATTTAAGTCAATTTAATTTTAAACTAGCTGACCCACGCAACCTCGTTTGCGTCTCGTCGAGCGTGATATTTTTCCCCCGTTTTTGAAACATTCTTCATTGGTGCTCCGCTCCTTCCTATTGGTCGTAGCGTGATGATATATAGCCTATAGCCTTCCTCGATAAATGTACTATCCAACATATGTGAGGGATACCCTAAATATTTGGGAGCCCTCACAATAATCTTTGTACAGACCTCCGATATCGCTGGGAAGGGGAAGTTTAATGGCAGTCACTCCGCGTTAAAATTAGAAGTTCCAGTATCGTAGTAGACTCAAATCTGACCTGAACCTATTTTATAGAAAATACGAGGAGGAAGAACAATGAGCAGATTGCAGACCACTAGTACCTTACTGGAACTTCTGAAGAAGAGTTCTGGTTCGTATCTCGGCAAACGTAGTGTAGGACGCCCACAGGCCAGGTGGAGTGATCACTTGCGCAAGATGGCTGACAGGAACTGGATTCAATAGCCCAAAATCGATCAGAGTGGCGTGCAATTGGAGATGCCTGTGTCTAGCTGTGGACTGCCATAGGCTTATGATAATAATGAAAAACATTACTGTGTGTACGCGCATAAATTCCAATCGACTGCACCAAATTGTTTTTCTTTTGTTGTTTGTTCAGAAGAAAATTGAAAGAAATTGTTATATTTTCTTAGTCCGTGACTGTATGTAGGTACACCAGCTCTGGGAAGCTGAGAAGGGCATCAATACTAACTTTTTCTGGAATTTAGAAAATATTCACGAAAAAAATATGACGGTACGAAGTTCTACGGGTCAGCTAGTATTTAAGAGTATTGTTGCGCCATTGAGAGATGGACCTTGTATGGTCGGGAACATTCGAGAAACGAGGACGGCGCCATCTAGTGTCGGATATCGCGCAACTATGGAGATTATGACTGGTGATTCCGATATTCTCAACGCTAAATGGCGCTGCAAGTAACTCTAGGTCAATAATATTTGGTCCAGAATGTTCTGTCGAATATTAAGGATTATTCTAGACATTTCGACAGCCATACAAAAGCGGAGCGTGTTAGCCGTGCGAGCAGTATTGTTACACGATACAGCGGATTAACATCGAAGCGATTTTCTAGTGCGACTAACGAGTGATTTAGTGAATTATTTTTGTAAAAGTGTTGTCAATAAATATTGTCATTTTTTTGGTATCAACCGACTACTTTAATTTATTTAATACCCGGCTCGTAACAGTATTTTGTCGAAGTTGATACCCATATTAATACCTAGGATTCCAATTTCATAGGAAATATGCGCATTAGGGAATATTTGACATTCTTAAATTGTGTATAGAATAACTAGGAATTGTACCAGTACAATAATACAATACTTATATTATAAATGCGAAAGTAACTCTGTATGTCTGTCTGTCACGCTTTCACGGCCAATCCGCGGCAGCGATTTCAATCAAATTTGGCATGGAGATACTTTAATTATTGATGAAGGACATAGGCTATTCTTTACTGAGATAACCGACAAACACGCGGACGTAGCCGCGGTCAAAAGCTAGTTTCTTATATATGTATGTAACATATGGGTAAAGTTGAAAACATTTCAAATGAAAACAATGACATAATAATGCAGACTTTTTTAATTACCATTATTCATAATATAATAATGTACAAATAGCCATTCACAATTAAGTACATTTTGATATATAAACAAATTCATTATCGTGATTAGATATAAATGGCACGATATTTACAGCGTATAAAGGAATACATATAACAACAGGTACGAAGACGTATACTTTAGTACATTTTTTTAAAGTCCTTGAACTAGGCACAGACCCGTGCTTCACTCAGGATCTCGCATTTTTTTTATCTGTGCTGTGTGGTATCCCTTGGATACCACCCACTGGTTTTAGTCGGTTCGAGTCCGACACACCGCCCTGCCGCAAACTTAGAGTATACATAAGCAAGCTACGCAAACCCCGATGGGGTGACGGCCCGTGGGGATTTCCACACGAAAAAAAAAGGTAAACCCTAGAAAAGAAAACTTTGGAACCTCGACGACCTTCGGGCCATCTACTGCTTGCAGTTGACCCTCCCCCCTGAGTGAAAACTCTGATGATCTCAGGCCAGTCTACTTCTGCTAGGGTAGGACTTCAGCCGTCACCTCCATGCTTATGGAGGTCAGACATCGTTTCTGCGATCTCCGGCGCCTGAGTCGGGAGAGTTCTAAACATCTTCCGATTACGCAGAGGCTCCGCCCACGTTGGACATTTTACCCTTTATAGTGGTCATGCTTTACCCAGGTTTAGATCTTGGTTGAAGCACGGGTCTGTGCCCCTAAAATATACCTTGATCCCTGTAATAGTCGTCACAAAAGTCATTTCAAAATCATTTCAGGTACATTTTAGGTGTAAATTTATATATTTATACTGCTCTTCATTTTAACAAGTAAGTAAGCCCTCACTAAGGAACTTTTTAGAAACTTTACCGAGAAGTCTTATAATAACTAAAACTTGTATAATCCATTCGTTTTGATAGTGTCGGTGCACCCTCACGCAATTAGTCTATTGTAGTGAAGTACGAATATATTAACTCATACAGCGGCGTAAACTGACAAAATCATACTTGGGTGGGTGTACGCTGCAGGCGGGCCCTTCGATTTTGTAGCGGGTTGCCGCACGTGCGACGGCGGCGCGATCAAAGTGACCGTATCTAAGCGAATGAACTATACTTACCTTGTGAGATAAAATAAAAAGTTTCTTATTTGTTATGAAACTGACACATAAATATAAAATATTTTCGGACATCTTGTTTGAAGCTACTTCGTCGATTTCGTAGACATCTGTCACAGAGACCAATCTATACTTTAAGGACTATAGTTATTATGATTAATATTTTAACAAAGAAACATATATCGCAAATTATAACTAAAATTCATTAACAATTGATTCTTCAACAATAAACTATTATTTATCTACATATTAAATATACATGTTTTATATAACATAATCTCAATTTTGAGGATAACAGAAGGCTTCTAAAATACATTACTAGACTGAGTAGTCAAATGAGTAACTTTATTTAAAAAAAACGAGTGTGCTTTAGACCCTTAGAAAAAGTATTACTATAGACTTGACACGCCAACGGCGCTGCCACGAGCGAGTGAGACGAGATAACTATACCATTCATTTTCCAGTGTGTTAGAGAAAGATAGATATACTTTTTTTATACATATCG
This sequence comes from Diaphora mendica, assembly GCA_949125395.1. Classification (NCBI taxonomy): domain Eukaryota; kingdom Metazoa; phylum Arthropoda; class Insecta; order Lepidoptera; family Erebidae; genus Diaphora; species Diaphora mendica. The sequence continues at coordinate 15,969,254 of OX421330.1, forward strand.
CCGTATCGCTTTTTTTGTATGGCACATTAGTGTTTTGAAACCAGATGCAAAGTTGAGATGTAAAATAAGTGATAAAAACTAATTTCTAAAGTGTGAAAATTTTGTAATTAACCGACCAGATTGCGTAGGTTGTCACAGCTATAGTTCGAATGACCATTAATGTGTAAAGCGGTCAACGAAAAAAGGGTCAAGATTCCGATTTCGTTTATATTTTAGTATGTTATACCTGTACATATCCTCGACACAGATACGAAATATTTTTGCATTTGCAAGCTTAGTTTTTAAAATATAGGTCTTTGAAGATTTCAGAAAACGTGAGATATGCACTACTTCGAATGTCATTATCAGTTCAAAAATAGTAATTTTGGGACAAATTGAATACTGAGTTATATACTACATTTAATAACCTTTATATCCTCATAATTTGAATTTTTATTTTCATTCTTAATTGCTAAAAAAAATTTAAAAAAAAATTATTTTTCGTTTTTGACGAAATTCGCATTTTTTAATTTTTTTTTTATGGTGAAAAGAAAGCTTATATTATGTTTAATTAATTTTAATTTAATTTAATTAATTAATCATTTATTTCGGACCGAGATCCATATTGTGTTGTTAGTTATAAAAGTCTTAACCTAAGGTTAGTAAAGTGAGATAAACATACAAGCAAATTGTACTTACACTAATTTAAGCTTACATTAGGACCCTGTATACGTATGTAAACGTATCCAGCGTCCCAACATTGGGCAATCCCATCTATCACAAAATACGTTCAGAATGCTGTGAGTACTGTTGCGCACCCTATGAAGTAAGGAGGCGCTTCGTTTGCGAATGATGGCATGAAAACCATCAACCCTCGCCTCCGCAAACATTCCGGAAGCGCTGCAAAAACGCGGCAGTCCCATCAGCATCCTGAACGCATTATTGTATTGGACACGCAGATCGTTGTATGCCCCCTGCGTATATTTAACCCACAGACTGCACGTGTAAAATGACGTGCAGTAAGCTCTGAAAAGAGTTATTTTTACTTGTTTACTACACCGCGCAAATCTGCGAATCAACATATTACAACGGACAGCCAACGCCCTGCGCTCTCTCTCCAAGTCCACATCGTCGTTTAGACTATCCGTGACCCAGTGACCCAGGTACTTAAAACGTGTTACTCTCGTTAGAGGAGTATTACAGATGGTTACGTTCGGAATGTTGGCGTAGCATTTAGTGCCAGCCTTAAACACGAGCAACTCACTCTTCCCAGCATTGTACCTAAGCCCATACGCCACCGCATAATCTTCACACAGTTTAAGGAGCTGTCTGAGAGCGCCAATCGATGGACTCAACAACACCATGTCATCAGCATAACTGATATTGTTAATGCAAACGCCATCGACATGGCAACCGACATTGGTGTTACTGAGTTCAAGGATCAACCGGTTAATATACAGGTTAAAAAGGCGCGGGGAGGTAATCCCTCCCTGTCGCACCCCACATTCCGTTCTATAAACGTCAGACACAGCACCCGCCCATCTGACATAATTCATCTGATTTTTGTACCAATACTTAAGTAAAGAAATAGCTGCAGTATCGACTGTTGTTTCCTTATGCAGCTTTTCCCACAGGACATCATACGACACCAGGTCAAATGCCTTGGATAGATCAAGGAAACACGCGTTGACCGGTGTCTTTCTGGATGTATAGTACTGCACGGTCTGCTTGAGACACAAAATGGCACTCTCAGTCGACAGCCCAGGTCTAAATCCAAATTGAGCGTCATGTAGTTTTATATGGCTCGCCATGTGTGTATCAAGAAGACAGTCCAGCACTTTAGCTGTGATTGTGGCTAAAGAAATCGGTCTGTAGTTACAAGGATCAGACACGTCACCAGTTCTGTTTTTTATAATTGGTACCACTAGTGTTTTCATTAGATCATCGGGTAGGTACGAATGACCCATGCACAATGTATAAAACATAGCTAGTATTCTAGGCAAGTGTACTCCTGCGTATCGGAGGTGCTCGATGCCGAGGTGATCATGTCCCGGAGATCTTCCTCTAACCATATTTTTGATAAGGGTATCAATCTCCCTGGCGGTAAACTTTAAATTAAGCTCCGGGGCCATATCCCCAGCATCGGACACGGACATAGACGCCGGCGCGACTAATTTCAACGGTGGATCAACTTTAAAATGTTTCATAAACATATTGGCTACATCAGAGGGGCTACACTGCCCCGCCACACTCACTGGGAGATTCGGCTTGAGATTCATTTTGTTCGTCTCTTTCCAAAACTTTCCAAAATCTTTAGATTTATGACTTTCTGCTAATATGTCTAGTCTAATTTGGATTTGATTATTGCGACACCATTTTAATTTAGTTTTAAATATTTTACGAGTTTCGCGCATTTTATCATAGGTATGACCTACAATTGGACTACCATTTAAATTCCACAACTGAAACGCAAGCCGAGCCTCACAGTGTGCGCTTCTTACATGTTTGTTCCAACCTAACAATGGTTTATGCCTTCTCTTTCCACTAATACTAGCACTCCTCTCAGCAGACTTCGTCAGTATACAAATTATTTTACGATACATATCATTCAACATAAACTTATGTTGCGGATCTCCACATCTTTTATCCGTACAATTACGCAGTTCCTGAGGGAATTCAAATTGACTTAGACAAGAATGACATAAATTTTCATATAATGTAATCTGATCCAAGTCTCGTTCCCCCCATAAAACACTATTTTTACATGTGCTCGATTGTACAATATTTGGTTGTATAGTTTTTAAATTACAATTAATTTGAATGGGTAAATGATCGGAATAGTAACTATCGTACAAGACCTGTGCACTAGTAATCGTGCGGCGCGCGGTCTCTGTGACGACGCAGTGGTCGAGCCAGCGCTTACATCCGTGAGCTTCACTCAAATACGTGTACGAGTCCCGCGGTAGTAGTTCGATATCCGCGCAGGTCCAACATTGTTCCTCACAAAATTTTAATAGCTCACGGTTAAACAGCTCGTTTGTATGTGCATTATAATCACCTAGCATATACACACAAGAAATGCTACTATTTTCTACTATAGCGTATATTTCACTCAGGCAGTCAGTAAACTCAACTATATTTTCCTTAGAATTAATAGGCATATATATAGAAAAAACAATTAGTTCTCGCTCAAAGAGTTTCACCTTGATAGCGGCCAGACGTACACTATTACAACGAATAACACTCACCGATGAAAACAAAGTTTTCCTCCAGAGCAGGGCGACTCCTCCGTACGGCCTGCCCCGCAGCACACCAGCCGAAGTATCTACTGCAGAAGTGCCAGTATAGGCAAAATCTTCATGGATGTTACCTAGAAAGTCCACGTCGTGCGGCAGCAACCATGTCTCTTGCAAGGCGATTATATCCGCCGATACACACAGTCGTTTAATACAGCCAGTGGACGTCATCACATTTTTACAGTTGAAGGTGACTAGTTTGATGGTGGTATCCATTTTTTTTTTAACGTTAGCTTTTTACAATCTGTGTCTCATCAGAGCCCTTCACGGTCCTTTTAAAATTTATAAAACGACGATAAGAAACGCCATCCGGCCAGAACTCGTCATTCATAAAAATTTCCTCATTGTGTTTTGCTATAAAAATTTTGTAACTATCATAATCTTTTGCTACTCTCATCTTCATTTTTTCTACTTGAACACACAGGTTCGATTTTTCCTTTATGTACGTGATTATATCCTCTTTCGAAACAGTCTTGTCAACATTATAGATATATATAGGTTTAAGCATCATGCCAAGTTTTATAGTGGGCCGCGCAGTCGTTTAGGAGCTACATGTATAATAATGACGAAGCGCGGTAATGGCCCCCTTCTAGCGTCTAGGGGGCCGTTCAAATATTACGTAAACACTATAGGGGGGCGGGGGAGTCTTGGCTTTGCTTATTTTTGATGACATGGGGGGCGGGGGGGTCTAGATGGTGATTACGTCAGCAGTATTTATTTACTTTTTAACACATATGGCAACCTACACATTGTCGATGTTTAAAACATGTGTTACTCGCTTAGAACCGAATAGGGGAATTACCGCGCGCTATTCATATAACTTTTTTTTTTTCATTAATCTATTGTTTTGTAAGGATTGACAATTTGACGCACGCAAAATGTAAGCAATGCAAATTATTTTTTGTCTGTAGTTGTCTGTAGTCGTCTGCGGCGGTACCTGGCCCGTTCCCGGGCTTGGCGGAAAGGTAGAGTTTTAAACCTCTCCCGGTTCCGCTCCGCCATCTTCTTCGCAAGCATAACTTGCTCGCAGAAAGAGACGGCAGAATTCCACGCGCTCTCGCTCCGCCACATAGCCGCAATCATGCAAGCGAGCGAGAGAACCCCTCCTCCGATGGCCGCCACGAGATCACGCCTTGGCTTGCCCCACGCCGGACATTCTGCCAGTGTGTGGAGTGCCGTGTCCACGGTCTGGCTATCGCAGTGGTGACAATCAGAGGTTGACTCCTTGCGGATCAGACACAGGTGCTCAGTGATCACCTTCACTTGTGTCAGCCGGTATGAGAGGCTCCCGTGATGCCTCTTGAGCCAATTCTCCATAACGGGTCTTACCGCAGCAATAACCGCGTGCCCAAGAAATTAGTTAACAATAAGTAAAAATACTGGTCATTTTCCTAAAATACTGTTTAATATTCTTTTCTTTTTTTATGTTTTGCCCTGCCAAAATGCCTCTACTCTGCCTGATGGAAAGCATAAGTAGAATCCAAGAGTGGTGGTCAGCATACGGCGAATGCAGACAATGCAACAATGCACGATGGTGACCCACACCATGGCGGGCTAGTGATGCTTCTGCATCATTGGGCCTCCGGTCTCGCACTCACCAACGAAACACGACAACACGACGCTGTCATTTTAAGTTGATTGAGTAGTAGAGCCACGCTGAAGAAATAAAGTATATTTACAAAACCTAAATATATTTTATTCCTTGTAAAAAAGTTGGCAACCCAAAGTACTCATAATACAAGCTCTGCTTAGTTTGGGACTAGATGGCGTTGTGTTAGATGTCCAAAATATATAATTATTTACTAATGTTTACGTAAGCATGGGGAGGGGGGTCCGAGCTTTGCTTACTTTTGCTGACAAGGGGGGTGGGGGGTAAATAATTGTAATAAATCTGCTTACGTAATACTTGAACGGCCCCTAGTCAGTTAGCGAGACTTACTGAAATATTTCTTTAAATAACAGGTAAATAACACTGTCTCTGGTATATCTTCGCTTAGATAAGGCAGTGTCCCACCACCTGTGAGAAAACGACGAACTATCGGCTATTTTTTCGCTCAAGAAACTAACAATAGATAAACATTCCGTGTAAACAAAAGAGATCATACATTTATAGTTGATAGCTGACTTTCGATTGATGATCAAACACTGCCGGCGAGGACTTGCTCTTTGGAAGTAAACGTATTGACAAACAGGGATATTGTTAGACATATTCAATAAGAAAATCATTCAATAAAAAGGCACTTGTCTCACCGCCAACGATTAACCCGTCAAATTTATCTGTTTTACATAACTATTCGAAACTTATGTGTAAACCAGTGAAACATGGCCTGTACCTTTACAATTTATTAGCGACTAGTTGTTGCCCGCGGCTCCGCCCGCGTATATGTCGGTTATCGCGGCAAGTAGTAGCCTATGTGTTATTCTGATGTATAAGCTATATTACTGTAAAGTTTCATCCAAATCCGTTCAGTAGTTTTTGCGTGAAAGAGTAACAAACATCCATCCATCCATACTTACAAACTTTCGCGTTAATAGTATTAGTATAGATTCGTTTAGTTTTTAACAAGTAATCCATATAAATAAAATTGAAGTGTCTATTTGTGATTTCAAGATAAGTTTCATGAAAATCATCTTTTTTAAATTATCTGTCTATTTGTTCCGGATAATCTTTGGAAATGCTGAACCGATTTTGACGAGACTTTCACTGGCAGATGTTACAAGGAGTAACTTGGACTATTTTTATTTTAGAATAAAAAATTTAGAACAAAATTGAAACCGATAAAATGGTGAAGAATATCCGATTTAAAAGCAACAAAATCCATGGGTGCGCATATTATTTAATCGCCGAGAACTATACTATTTGTTTATTTGCTTAATAAAAGCAACCTATCGAATATATTTGAAGGAAGTGGCTGGTGGCGCATGGCGGATGGATGCGGGCCTCGCAAGATAGCGATAGGTTGTTTATTAAAAACATGTAAAACATTTATAACAGATTAGGTTGATGATTAATATTATGTTATGTACCTATTTATATTTAAAAATTAGAAAAAAAGTATATTTCTTTGAATGATTCTAAAGCGAATTTACGTATTTAGAACTTTTTTTATGGAATTTGGGGCAAACGAGTAGAGGTATCGCCTGATGGTAAGAAATTAGCGCCGCCCATGGACACCCGCAACACCAGAGGCGTCACAAGTGCGTTGCCGGTCTTTTAAGAAGGAGTACGTTATTACTCTGTTTAGGAATAAAAAAACTTGAGAGGTGTCAAGGGACCCGGATGGAACGAAGTTTATATATATATATATATATCAACTCGATGTTAAAAGTGTCGTTACAACGAAAATTGTCGTTACAACTTTTGGTCTTAATCCGTCTAGCCCCCTTTCGCATCGCGCCATAAGGAACGTCGTTCCAATAAGTAGGTAGTAAGTTTGAACAGTCCACCAGGTGTTACCATGTAGTGCATTCAATCAGTGCCAACAGCTGCGTCAGTTCTCGGAGGGCGCATTCTCTCCATGAGTGGGAGTGCCACGGCCACGAGCTCGTCCCACTGCGCCAGGCGACGACACGCGCCACAACAGCATTCCGAACCCTCAGAACCCTCCTCGCCCTCCTCGAACCCCAGGTCCGAACCCCCACCGTCCGTCTCCCACTTGTCTTTGTTGTACCCTGGATCGCTCTCGCCTGACGACTTGTCGCTGTCCTCTTCGAACGTTACCTGTTGAACGGACAATGGTTTTACATGTACCTGAGAAATCGTCGATTCATCATCGATACAAAAAAAAATACCCGAGTACCCACGACGAAACCAATAATAAATAAAAATAAAATAAAAATGCCTTTTATTCCATGCATTTACAAATGAAAGTAACAATAATCTTATTCTTAATCTAATTCATAATATAAAATAAATATGTAAATAATGAAAATGTGATAATAATTTAATTGTAAATAATTCGAATGTACAGATAAATTTGAATAATATTATTATAATTGAATTTAAAATTAATATTAAATTCAAATTAGTATGTTCTCCATGGACCCCTCTCAGATGAAGGCCTCCTCCAAAGATATTCATTTTTCCCTGTCTTTACGAAGAAACCAATATGAAGGGTTATAGTTTTGGCAATATATTTATGTTTGTACATTACACCGTAGTACATAAGCTGAACGAGGTGCCAATAGATTCGTATGAATGGTCCGGGTAACAAAGGCTATATAATTTTTATTTAAAGTTTTTACGTAGTCGGGGTTTACTTTTTAGGATTCCGTAACCAAATGGCAAAAAACGGAACCCTTATGGATTCGTCATGTCTGTCTGTCCGTCCGTATGTCACAGCCACTTTTTTCTGAAACTATAAGAACTATACTGTTGAAACTTGGCAAGTAGATAAATTCTGTCACTAAGATTTTCACACAAAAATAGAAAAAAAGCCAATATATTTTGGGGATTCCCCATACTTAAAACAGCTTTATTAGCACATTTCAAAAACATCCATGATATATCTACCTTAATTACGTGTATATTAATTTCAAATATCTCTGTTTCTTTTTATTTTAAAGTGCCTTGAACCAATTGAGTCAATTATTTATTGTGTAATGTGGTTTCACTCGTACTAAGTTAAGATTTGTATGTTTATTAATTATTCCTTACACATTTAAAAGTAAATTAATTAATAATTACCTGGATAACCGGGATGATCGGTATTTTTTTAGTAAATTTCCTAGCTAGATCGATTTATCGCCCCTGAAACCCACTGCATACTAAATTTCATGAAAATTGTTGGAGCCGTTTCCGTGATTCAGATTTTATTAAATACAAGAATTGCTCGTTTAAATGCATTAGATAGATATAGACTCTTCCATATAATAAACTTTATGTGAGTGGAGAAAGCTATATAATATTAAATAATAAATGATGATCGAATTTCGACCAATAGGCGACCACTACTAGTATAGTTAAATGCATACACAAATATGTTTATATGTACTATACAATTATGTAGAGAACAGTATGGATCTGTAGAAGAGTGTGCAATAAAATCGCTTACATGGAGTTTAGCCAATCTTGACATACTATCTCGCCGTTCCCCCGTTTTGGAAACTTCGCAAGCCACAAATACCGATTCATCATCTGTAATAAAAGATATAATATTTATAATTAGTAATAACTAAAAAAAATATAAGCCATTTTATTGAAAAAAAAGAAAAATAACTAGCAAAACACAAAAAGAGTCTTTGACCCCGACGTGATTTGAACACGCAACCTTCTGATCTGGAGTCAGACGCGCTACCGTTGCGCCACGGAGTCATATTAATGTAACACAAAATAGTTATTTATATTATAAATACATGTACTTAGAACAAAATTTTCTTTATTTTAATGTTTTTTTTTTGTGTCTCATATTAGGTAGTTACAATTGGTTACATTACACAAAAAATACATATTCCTATGAGTTTTAACAACAAATTGTCGGAGTGTCTCGGCAGTAGAATAATCGGAGTGCGTGGTTATCTAGTTATCAGATAAATCGTATCTCAAACAAATTAAACGTCATGAGCAATGTATATACTATGTGTATATGAGGACTAATATAAGCTATCCATGACTTCTAAAATAATTAAATTTTTCTGCCAGAATAGTTTTTATTTTAACATTTATTTGCATTGGATTGTATTTTAATTGCCTCGGTAGCGACTACTTTGCTTGAGGTCTCGGATTTGATTCTTGGGTCGTGTATGATCTGCAAATGTTTATTTCGGAGTTTATATGTTTTCTATGTATATATTTATAAAAAAAAGTATATATGTAATTAAATATATATCAGTTATCTAGTATGCAATACAAGCTCTGCTTAGTTTGGAACTAGATGGCGTTGTGTGCTAGATGTCCGAAATATTATTATATTCAAATAATATCAAAGTTAATTTAAATAATTAATTCTTTGTTGATGATGATAAATAAATTGTAATTGTTCAATCTAGAACATGATAGCATCACCTGTAACATCATATCTATGTCGCACTCTGTCAACAGTTAGGCTTGACCGAGATTAAGGCAGCTGCGTCGACACAACACACGGATGGAAGACACATAAATAGCCATCCATGTGTACTTAGAGTAAGATTAGTATATAAGCTATAATTTATGTAAATAAAATCAGTCATTTTGTCTAATCCGTCTTTGACTCACCACCCTTACCCCTCACCTCTCACTGTGGCCAAGACACCCTTAGCCGTCAGTAGATCGGTCTTGTGAGTCTGCTCGACCGGCAGTGAGAAAACCATCTCCTAAACCCAGCTCCCTTCTCGTCTCCGTCTGTTGCCTTAGGTCTCCCGGTAACAGACTTCCCGCACTATCTATATATGTATATACACGACTAGTTTTTAATTACCAGAGAAAAAAAAATCTGGTATTCGGTATTCGATACTGAGCACATCCATGTAATTAAAACAAAAAAAAACAACATGTTAATTTTATCCTTAAAACCACCAAATATTTGTTCATAACGTATGATATAATTCAATACGGTCAATGTCCTTGCTGGGGGCTGCGGGATGCGGGGGGTTCGCGATCGCCGGCGCAGCGGCCGGGCACATGAATGAAAACACCGCCCGCGCGGGTGGAAGAGGTCCCGAATAAAATTGCAGTTTTGATTTTGACGTCGTTAAGTACATTTCTGTGATACCGACACGTCGTACACGACGACGTTTATTTACAAGGATAGAACTGTTCAACCATCACAACGAACATTGGTGGTCAATGAGGAATCCTTACTTTATCCTTACTCCCAGAATCTAACACAGGTTTAGTGTAAACAGTCTCCCGATTAACTCCTGTGGACTTTTAGGTACTTGTGGAGTAAAGTGAAAGTTTAAAAGTGAATTGAATAGTGTGTTTGTGTTTGCAACAATTAAAGCATTTGTAGTGGTATGTATGAAATACTTAAGTTCTGTAGTACCTAGCTGCCAGTTGATTACTTAAAATTAAAACTAAGTAATAATAAAACAGTATCGGATAAAACATTAGTAGGTACGTAGGGATTTTGTGTTTGCCCATTTTAAAGGCTGGCTTCTCGGGTGTATCGAACATAAAATTGAGTGATTGATTGAGAAACTTTGTTAAGTACCTAGTAAAGTAGATACCTACTTTACTAGATACTCAGTTCACCATTGATCTTACTACCATTACGATCAAACTAGTATAATGAGGGATTTTAACTATTTAATCATAAACCTAGAACAGTTGTATTTGAAGTCGCTGCAATGCAATAATAATATTAAACCAATCGTCGCTCGCCCGGGCCCGCTGTGAGCGCGAAAGAATAAAAATATTCATTGACCGATATGTTAGGTACACTACGTGCGTAATTATTACATGGTGTCCAAAAATTATGGACGTATTTTTTGATTTTAAAAACGTTAATAACTTTGTTGTTTTGTTTGTTTGGCATTTCTGTTATGGTGTTTTATGTAAGTACATACATTCTGTATCTGCCCCTATTGTTTCTCTGGTAATTAAAAACTAATGGTGTATACCCTCACCGCAGGGTCCATATATTGGTAGGGATAGGGAATGACTGCATGTTTGGCCTAGTGGTTTAACGGTCACCATGCCGTTTCCTACTTCGCCAAGTGTCGTGGGTTCAAATCCCACGTAGGACTACACTTTGTGTGATCCACAAATTGTTGTTCTGAGTCTGGGTGTTATTTGTGTCCGTTTCATGTATGTTTGTAAAGTCCCCCGCGACACAGGATTTATTCCTAGTGCGGGAGTTGTAAAAAAAAAAAAGGGATTTAGGTAATTAGGCGTAGGTTACGTGGGAATATTGAACGGTTCACTACGGTGCCCATTCTGTACACGTACTTGGGTTGTATTTAGATAGGCTTTCGGTGTAACACGTACGAGTGCTGATTGGTGTTCCACGGAACCCGGACCGCACCCGTACAGTAATGTTGTGACATGTTAAAGACATTTTGATCAAGTAAAGAATTCAGCCGTTTTGAATCGATACTGTTTCTTAGTTATTTTGTTTCAATCTCAGGAGTATTCATTAGCCAGATCCATGATGAATCTAATGAATATATTTTTTTCTCATTAAATCCTAATTTCAAGATGTGGTTTTACTGAGAACTATTTTACTCGTACCATCTCAAAGGATCCAATGGCATTAAAAATCCGAATTGGATAGATATTATTATTGTTGCCTCAGTGGCAGTTAAGCGACTGTTGTGCTGTAGTCTCGGATTCGATATCCGGGTCGTCGGTTCAAAACTTCAAATGTTTGTATATGATCTTCAAATATTTGTTTTGGAGTTTGGGTGTTTCCTAAACCACTAAGCCTAACAGTGCAGTTAAATTTATTATGAGTTTAAAACATAACATAATATTGTGTCGGTTTTATTATATTACTAGTTGTTGCCCGCGGCTCCGCCCGCGCGTAAGTCGGTTATCGCAGCAAATAGTAACCTATGTGTTATTCTGATGTATAAGCTATATTACTGTTAAGTTTCATCCAAATCCGTTCATAGTTTTTGCGTGAAAGAGTAACAAACATCCATCCATCCATACTTACAAAGTTTCGCGTTTATAATATGAAGTATAGATATAGATAAGTTCCATACCTATGAAGCTGGCGAGCGCATTGGCGACGTCATGCGCGCGCGCAGCATCGAGCGGGTGCGGCGAGTGCGCGTGCGCGTTCCAAAGAGCTCGTGCCAGCAGCGGCGCGGGGGGCGCGTCGGCCCGCGCCGCGCACGCGCACAGCGCCCGCGCGGCCATGCGCGCTGCCTGCCCGCTCGCCGCGCCCGCCCCGCCCGCCCCGCCCGCCCCGCCCGCCCCGCCCGCCCCGCCCGCCCCGCCCGCCCCGCCCGCCCCGCACACGTTCACGAGCACGCCAGCCGCCGCACAACGCACCGTGTCCGACTCTGAACACCACACCACACTTTTATTTAACATAGTATTTGTCCATAGCTTGTTTCCAACTGTTTGCAAACCAGTTTATTTTACGCTTTTTAGTGGTTTTTGGCAGAGAATTTTCGTTGCATGTTTTTTGGAAGTCGTTTTTTTATTTCATAAAATGTTTTTATCTATATGAAGACACTTTAAAATGAGGCAAATAGAGCCATAAGGGTCAGCGCCGACGGACGGAGTGACGGCAAAGAGACCAATTCAGTAACAATTTAAATTGAACCCAATGTAAGTAGGTACTTCAGAATACAACTTTATTTGATGTCGCCGTCGCTTGTGTCGCTTGCCGTTATTTTATTACCCGACTGCAAAAGGAGGGTTATGTTTTTCGAGTGTATGTATGTATGTATATTTCTTTGACACGCCAAGGGGCCAAAACGTAATATAATTCAAAATACATCGAGTATGGTATCAAAATAAAGAATAAATATATATATAAACTTATATGTTTTTATTGTTAAAAATTGACGCAGTCGGGTTTTTTATTTTTAATAATTTGTACTTGTTTCATTAGTGAATTAATTTCTTTGCCGTCACTCCGTCTATCGGCGATGAATCTTAATGTAATGTTCCGAAGGTTCCTTCCTGAAAAAGCCTACTTGAAATAAAATATTTTTGGGGTGATAAGGTGTTATAAATCGATGAACGCCGGCACGAATAAGCATGACTCATTGTCACGTTCCGCCTAAACCGAGCGTGCAAGCGAAAGCGCGAAACGTGACAATGGGCACGATCCGCCTAAGCGTTCGGCTTGTGACGCCTATTTTTCATCAATGTTTTCACATTATCACGTAAAATTATCGTTCGTAAACCGACTTTACAGACAACCAATTTTTGATGAAAGACGTATATAGATACGCGGCTGGTTACATAGTCCGTACCGTGGTGCAGGAAGGGGTCCAGTGTATCTAATGCGCCGTGCAGTACGATGAGCTGAGCGGTGCGAGCGGCGCGAGACATGTTCCCCAGAGCCCGCACCGCTTCACACGACGCCGCGCTCGACACACCACGCACTCGAACCCAACGACACGTCACTGCAACAACCCACACCCTCCTTATTTTCTTAAAAAGACAACTGTCGCATAACGAATATATGTCGCGGGAGACTTTACAAACATACCTTTACCGTGGGAGAGTCACGCTTCGGCGTGCATGGGCCGGCTCGACCGGAGTGATACCACGGCCTCACAGAAAACCGGTGTGAAACAGCGACTGCGCTGTGTTTCACCGAGTGAGTGAGGATACCGGAGGCCTATACCCCAACCCATCCCCCCCATCCCTCTCCCCATCCCCCAAAGGCCGGCAACACACTTGTGACGCCTCTGGTGTTGCGGGTGTTCATGGGTGGCGGTAATCGCTTACCATCAGGCGATACAACTGCTCGTTTGCCCCTATTCCATAAAAAAATACATAAAACTGACACAAAGAACAATAATTGTGGATTTTACAAAGTATCAATTACAGATTTTGCAAAATGTAGGTAAGTTTTCGTGGAACGCTTTTTTTTTAGATAGACGCCTACCTTTGTGGATAGTTGCCCCACCATGAAAATACAAAGAACAATAGATGCCTGCAATTTGGGATAGATGCCCTTCATACTGTGTACAACAGATATTCTCCTAAAACAGCAATCGGACCGCAACTGAGGGTGAACTGAATGCGAAGGTTTAACTAGTAACTAGTAGCCAGTACATTTGGTGGCACTGACATCTTAATAACGATTGTCATAAGTGTTCATGACAACCGGTACCGACGGCTTAACGTGCTCTCCGAGGCACGGGCGGAAAATAACGCCATTTTCCATACTCCGGGCTGCTATTAAGAATTTTTTATAAGACAAACAGCAGTCCAACCCGAAATGCCCACCCGAGGCTTCTTGATCGGCAGTCGCTTACACTAACCGCTAGATCAACGAGGCAGTCCCAAAATATGACGTTTTCCTAAAGAAAAATGCCCACGTTAATAAATAAATATAATATAAATATTTCAAACATCTAACACACAACGCCATCTAGTCCCAAGCTAGGCAGAGCTTGTGTTATGGGTACTAGACAACTAATACAAATAAATATATACTTTTTTTTTTTGTAAACGCATACATATTATACATAGAAAACACCCAAACTCCGAAACAAATATTTGTAGATCATACAAACATTTGGTCCGACCCGGGAATCGAACCCAAGACCTCATGATCAGCAGTCGCATACGCCAACCGCGAGACCAACGAGGCAGTCGATGTAGGTATAGAATAGGTAAATGTATTGTAAACTGATAGCAATAAGCTAAATAAAAACTCGTAATATCATGTATTTCATGATGACGTTGTATTTTTAGCAGCAAAACGCCTTCGCAAAATTCTAGATGGAATCGCAAATCATCAGAATATTTCGTTTATCCACAAGGTGTTTTTTTATTTCATCGAAAGCTGACTGTAGTTGTACAAGAACATATATGGGTACATATGGTGTATCCTATGGTCCTTTCATACACCATAGTAATATGTCTACTAAATTAAAATATAATAATAATAAAATTAGCTGACCTTTACATATTTCATCGAAGTAGACATGGAGGGGGTCGGGCGGGTCTGGCGGCTCGCGGTAGAACGTCAGGTTGTTGAGCGTGGCAAGAGCTGCTGTCGCCAACTCTTCGTGGTGTTCGATGCTGTTCGAAGACTCCACAGGTGACATTTTCTGACCGATACCATAAATACATAATTTGTGTGTGAGTTTTACATTTTGGAGATTCAAACATGTTCTACAGTATAGACGACATTATGTGTATTGATCAACATTTAAGATATAGCCGAAAATCTATATATATATTATATATATAAAAGAGTAAGACGACTGACTGACTGACTGACATACCCAGAGATCAACGTACAGCCCAAACCGCTGAAGATAGAATCCTGAAATTTTGCATGTAGGTTGTTTATATAACGTAAGTGAGCACTAAGAAAGGAATTTTTGAAATTCTACCCCTAAGGGGTTAAATAGGGGTTGTTATTTCGTATATAGGTCAGTCTGGAAGTCCGTCATTTTTTAATTTAGAAACTTGAAACTTTATTTTTTGGCTGCTGAATAAAAATGAATTGATACGTGTTTCAGCATTTCTGAATATTCTACCCCTAACGGGGTGAAATAGGGGTTGAAAGTTTGTATGGAAGTTCGTCATTTTTTAAGTTAGAATTAAGGAGAATTCAGCCGGGTTGGGCAGCGTTTGGGAAACTTCGTCGGGTCTTTTCACCGTCAATCCCACAGTGCCTAAATACGAAAGTCTTCAATCAATATGTTCTACCTATCATGACATACGGTGCTGAAACGTGGACACTTACGACACGGCTGGTCCTCAAGTTCAAAGTCGCTTAGCGTGCTATGGAGAGGGCTATAATAATAATAATGATTTATTTTTCTCATCACAAAAGCTCAACGTTTCTCTAAGGGATCGCATCAAGAATGAGGTGATCCGGCAGAGAAACAAGGTCATTGACATAGCCCACAGGATAAGCAAACTGAAGTGACAGTGGGCTGGCCATATTAGCCGCAGAACTGATACCCGTTGGGGTAAACGGGTTTGTGAGTGGTGACCGCGTCTCGGCAAACGTAGCGTAGAATGTCCACAGGCCAGGTGGAATAATGATCTGCCTAAAATCATTTAAAAATTCTAAGCAAACAGACAGCGGAAGCGACTTCATTTTACACCATGTAAAGGTAATTCATATTTGTGTACGAAAAATCCAAACGGTGTCCTTCTGGTTATCTAAGCAACGCACACATTAAGTACCTCATGATCTATCTTCTCGGCATGTTCAAGGCACGCCAGTAGAGCCTTGACCGTCCTTTCGGCGTGTGCTGCGGCTAAACCCCGCCCTGCACGCTCTGACAAGCAGAGATTTGCGACTACCCGCACCGTCTGAAATAAATAGCGATGTCCTTCATATTTACTGCTGATTTTAGTGGTAGCTAATGGAAGAGTAAGAGATACGAGGAGTATCAGCCTGATAATGATGATAAAAGTTCAAAGTTTTTCTTAAATTTTCTGGTATCGCATTTAGTTTACTTTCAAGACAAAAGAAAAGAAGAATTCGTCTTTGAATTGAATTCTAACAGTGTTCAAGTCAAAAATGATTACATTTTTACAAGACTGAAAAAATTGTAAATCAAACATTATCAAACAAATTATCTGATAATTCATTCTAAAATTAAATTCACTTGTACTTATTCTAATATTTTATTTTTGTTTACACTTAACCGGTTTCGCCGGCATCATGAAAGGTTACTGGTTATAGTATAAAGTTACAAGTTCCATCAAGTGCCGACAATCGAGAGTATAAATTTTCTGTTAGTTGATAATATATAATTTGGCTTAAGCATAGATTGTCCTCGATTTATACAGTTTTTTCACTCCCTTGAGTAGTCATTTTTAACCGACTTCCAAAAAGAAGGAGGTTCTATGTTCCACTGTATGTTTTTTTTATGTATGTTCACCGATTAATCCGTCAATTGTGGACCGATTTTGAAAATTATTTTTGACGGGACAACGTCTTGTAATTCGATGGAGCCGGCTGCACGCACGAAAATTGCGACGTACGACTCATGCGGCGTTACCTCGCTCTGAGGCGTTCCATCTAAGGCTTGAAGTGCAAGTTCATCAACATCAATGTTTCGTTATGACGTTTTCACGTTAAACTATCGTCCGATATCCGTTAAACGTCCGTTAAACTATCGGAAATCAAGGGAAACCCTCATTTTTTTAGGCGCATACTATGTTTTTCGTATATTTTCTGAAGTTACACCGGTATTTGCGTCTGCTAGTCATTATTTTATGATCATTAGCTGATGATGTAAGGTACAACTCCTTAACTGTTAGGAGTTGGAGGATAAACCTTTAAATATCAAATGTATTAATGTTACCTTTAGTCGTATTCTTTCAAATTATTTAGGCAAGCTGATGATGGAAGGTGGAAGAGGGTGAAATGGGGATTGAAATATTGTATAAAAGTTCGTATTTTTTTAAAGTTAGAAACGTGTTTATTTTACGCTTTTTAGTGTTTTTTGGCAGAGAGTTTTCGTTGGACGATTTTTGAAAGGTTTTTTTATATATTTTTTTAACTTACGCACTGTTAGAACTTCATCGACGAATTTCTAAATGAAGTGTGTTTTTTTTATTAGTTACCCCAGAACTCAGTACTTGATTTATATTTGTTCATTTGAAAGGGGATGGTATGGTTACTGATATCATTTAGTTTCATATAAATTTGAACAAATACTTAGTAAAAGATTTGCTTACTTTAATAAGTACGTCTTCATCGGAACCGTCGGATCCTCCTAAATCAGTACCTGGATTAGAAATATTTGTTTAGTTAGGAGGATACAGGTCTTGTTAAAGATGAACGTAAAATTTTATAGCATTAAAATGACTACACAACCTGATGGAAAGCATTCTATGAGCTCATGATTTTTTTTTAAATAAGACATCCACTGCACACTAGTCAACACGACTGTAATTCCTCAAACCATGTTTCTTCCCGGTACTATATTTTTTCAGTTTAATCAATAAGTGGTCAGTCAGTTAAATCAATTTAATCATTCGGCTCAGTCAGTAAATTCAATCGGTCAGTTTAGTTAGTCAATTCAGTTGTTTGGATCACTTCTACACAACACATTTTTATTTTATTTTTTTGGTAAGTAATTTAAAATAGAGGCATGCAATAAGGTTGTTATAGTAAAGTTTACATACCGATAACATGTAAGTCAGGATCGTTTTCGAGTTCTCGACACCCTTGCGGGCTCCGCTTCGTGTAAGACTCTAGTATCGTCAGGAGTACGTCTATGGAACCTTCTTCGTTGTAAATCTGGTTCAGAGAGTGTTATTGTTAGTAGTCACACCTTACCTTTTTTAGAATTATGGATTTCAGGGTTGTACTTGTGTGATAGAATTCTGAACGTCGATGTTAAGATTTTTCGAGACGACCAATAAGATGGTTATTCTTTTAAATTATCTGAAAAAGTACTTGCTTTATTGAGTGCATTTAAACAACATGTGCAGCAAGCCCTGTTAGTAGAATCTTGTAGATAAAATGTGGAGTACTTACATCATCCCTGGCTTGGTCGTGGTCGGCGGCCATGTTCCCCAGCGTGTAGGCGAGGCGGACGGCCAGAGGGGCCCGCGACGCGCAGGCGGCCAGAGCACGCAGCAGCGCACGAGCCGCGCCTGCGCACGCGCACAGCGACGCGCAACACGCTGCAGAGCCCGACACCACGCTGGACACAACGTGACACGCAATTATACATGTTTTTTGTATGTATGGCCCTGCCAAAATGACTCTACTCTGCCTGATGGAAATCATAAGCAGAATCCAGGAGTAGCGGTCGTCATAGTCATTTCGAATGCAGACAATGCAACAATGCAGCATGGTGACCCACACCTAGTGATGCTTCTGCATCATTGGGCCTCCGGTCTCGCACTCACCAACAAAACACGACAGCGCGAACGCTGTCATTTTACGTTGATTTCGCGGGTAGTACTGCCCCGGTCGAGCCGGCCCAACCGTGCTGAAATCAGCGTGGTGCTACTACTTGTTATATTTACATGACATTTTCGGCTTGACCACTTCATGACACTCATGTTTTGGTCAAAGTAATGGTTCATACTGATACAAGAAAATAATTGAAGCAAATAATTGACATACGCTAAAATTGAATCGCATTCTATTATTATAATATAACATGATTACGCATCTAACGCATTATTTACGCAGCAACACGCTTTTTTATATTTGCATTTTTGCTTTCTTACAAGTGAAGACCTATTAAATCGTCATAGAAGACTGCATAAATATAGCATTCGAATATAAAGAATGCGGCCAAACATTACTGAAACTGTTATAATTTATTGATATCTTGCATACAAAGTATGTGCACCATGTCCATATAAAATGAATCATATAACAAAAGCTAAAATAAAATATTTATACCTGAGACAGCGAGCGACGTTGGTGAGGACATCTCTATCGGTGTGGAGCCCCAGGGCCCCGACAAGCTCGGGCAGGGCCCCGCTGGCTATGAACTCCTGCGCGTGGGTGTCCACCACGGTCGCCAGGCTGCGAAGTGCACCCGTCACTTGGTATAACGCGTGGGTACATTGCTCGTTCAGTGTACGTGGGTTTTCTGCTTTCTGTTTTGGAAATAATTAATATTAGGTATATTTTACTGCTTGAAATGTTATTATATAATTTTATTAAAATACTTAATAGAATGTTAACAAGGTAATAGAGCCACGCTGATTACAGCACGGTTGGGCCGGCTCGACCGGGGTGGTACTACCCTCGCACAGAAGACCAACCTGACATGACAGCATTCGTGCTGTCGTGTTTCGTTGGTGACTGTGAGACCGGAGGCCCGAAGACGCAGAAGCATCTCAATAAGCCGCCTTAGTGTGGTTAACCATGCTGCATTGTCTGAGTTCACAATGGGTATGGTTACCGCCACTCTTGGACTCTGGTCTTGCTTTCCATCAGGCAGAGTAGAGTCACTTTGACAGGCTCATACATACCGCAGTATTGAGTATCTTGAGGTGCAGCGCTGCGAGGTGCACGGCTCCCGCGCGAGTAGCTCTTGCAGCCAGGCGCGGCTCCAGCGCCAGCACTCGAAGCGCCGCACACCCGTACACGCAGCACGCGCTCTCCGACACCGGCTCCGCCCTCCCACACCCCTCCACCACCAGCTCTGCGCACAACACGATCTCATTACACAACATGGTCCTTCGAGCCACAGTATGGGCATTCGAAAATGTTGACGTTAAGTAAATATAATGATCTAATTATAGTAAATGTAAGATGAGTAATTAATTAAACGTACCGTGTTTGACCTTAAAGAATAGTCAAATTTTCAATTGAATATGTTAATGGATTCAATAATTTTAAAATGTCTTCAATAGTTATTAAAATCTGTGAATGAACTCACTTGGTAAATACATCTTGTGTCGACTTACCAAGTAAATTAGTATTCCTAAAGAAATGATCGTTTTTATCATCCTTAGCTATTTTGAACACTATTTTACAGGCAGCCGCCAAGTTTGGTCCAGTCACTCGCATCTGAAAATAATAATTATGTAAGTAAATTGAAATAATACTTATTTTTAACACAAGAAATTCACCCAATCAGTGTCAATACAAAATGTGTATTTTTAACTTTTCTAACAATGAGTAAATAATTATTAAAATATCACATAATCTGAATTATTAAAGAGTTAGTGTAATAGAAATAATACAAATATTGAACTTCTTTACATGTATTGACAGTTGTCTCAAACATACAGAGAAGAGAGGGTAGAGGGTGCAGTCACCCGTTCAAAATCCCAAAATAATTCTCAAAGTGTGTACAAACCGTGAGAAGCGCTCTAGCGACAGCTACAAGCACGGCGTCGTCGTGGTGGTCGGCGTGCACGAACAGTGCTCGAAGGACCAGCTCGCGCAAGCTGCCCGTGGGCACGCTCGCACCCACCGCACGGGTCAGAGCCTCCAGCAGCTGGAGCGTGCGGCGAGAGTCGCGACATCGCTGCGACAGAGCCTCTGACAGCTCTAACATGCTCATACTAACCGAACAACAAACCAGTCAGTAGTCAGTACTGTTTCTCTATACAACAACTGTATGGAATAGCAAGTTGTGAAGTCATGCTATGCTTGTTTCAACAGTTAACTATTCTATTTTCTCAAACCTTATGATCTCTAACGTGATTAATGCTTGGCTTATTAGATTCTATACTGATATGATTCCAAGGATAACAAATTAAATATAAATGTAAAATAAAGTATAGGCTTAGCCTAGTTTAGAATCAGACGATCGTGTGTTAAATTTGCGAAGATATTTTTATTACTTTAAGTTATCATGTCCTACTATTACTAAGTTCTAATTTGTACACGTAAAATTAAAAATCTGTAATGTTGTTCGAAATAACAGTACATAAACATTAAGTCAACATACTCATCAATGTGATCATTGGATATGGTTGTGTTTGGTAGTTGCACGGCGAGTTGTTTGACAGAGATATCGTTGCATGTTCCACCGCTGGAAGAATCACAAGACATCGACTTGGATGTCGTGTATTGTGATCGGTTGGTACCATGCTCTGGACTCGGAGCTATTACAAAACAAAACAACTAGATATTAGTGCTAAATTCTTGTTATTCATTTAAGCTTACATATACTGTGTTCCGCCAGTGAAAGTTGTATATAATAGAGGAATACGTAGTGTAGGTAAGCTAGCTATCCCGCAGCTATCTATTAATATTAGTGGAGAAGGAACAAGACAAGACTAATTAGTATTTGATAAATTCTACAAGGTTAAATTTACTTATTATAGCCCTAGTGAAATAGGTGGTAATTCTCATCAGTTAGTTCTCGCAGGTGTTAGTTCTCGACCTATTTCACGAGATTGTTGGAAAAACAAGCTTGCAGTATAAGGTCGAGAACTAACATCTGCAAAGACTGCATGACGTGTAATGTGGGACTCAACGTGATCTTTTAATTAACATACAAAATGATCAAAGAGTCAGAATGCCCATGCCTTTGGACTTTAAGCCTTGGGTAGAAGCCTATGATTATTTACGGCAATAAAAATCAAACAAGTGTGAAAAGAAAAACTAGAAAGCTTTAGCTCAAGTATCTTGGGAACGCGACGGCGCCTGACAGCTTTGAACGATCACTAAGAAGGGTAGTTTAATATTCTAGTAAAAAGATCAGAGGAGGTAGGATTCTACTTATTCCACATGCACTTCAGGATAATTCTACGTGTTTATTACTCGTCGGGTGCTCAAGACCTGACAATGTAAGGTGTTACTGGACTGGAGCATCTTGTTAGAATCGTTGCGATATTATCTAAGGAGATTCTAAAGACTACGGTTCTATAACCAATGTTTATTTAAGTAAACAGACACTATTTATGCAATAATAAGTTTGTATTTATGGTAAAATATATGATACGTACTATTAACATTTTCACTGTTAACATCATAGTCACCTAATGGACGAATTACGCATATCGCTTGTGCAAGACCCTCTTCTGATTTCAAATCTGTAATAGTCTCTGTCAATAAGTACTTCTCTTTGTAAGATTATTCAACTATTTAAAAGAATGTGCAAAATGAATTGATAACCTCAATTTTATTATGGACTGCCTCTCACAAGGGAGTATTTCTATTTAGCAAAGTAATAGATACTACACTATTAATAACTGTAAGTTTTTAAATACGAAACAAACATTATTATCGTTGCAATTCATATCGTAAACGGTTATAGATTATTCTAGCTGTTGCCCGCGGCTCCACCCGCTTGTATGTCGGTTATCGCTGCAAATGTGTTATTCTGATGTATAAGGTATATTACTGTAAAGTTTCATCCAAATCCGTTCAGTAGTTTTTGCTTGAAAGAGTAACAAACATCCATCCGAACTTACAAACTTTCACGTTTAATATTAGTCGGATGTAAGATGAAACCATTCTAAGGCGCCAGTAAGTAATTTAAAACAAAAAACATTTATTTGGCTAACTATATAAAAGCTAAACTTTTGAAAAAACTATAAAATAGCTGTAAACACGACTGTGTGAAAATAAAAAACAACTGCAGAGCGTGCCAAAATCAAATAAATCTGATGCAGTCGAGTGAAAATAACATCTTATCCGTAATATACCCTGGTTCATTGGCTAAGTTACTTTTAGTATACGTACTGTCACCATGTGCTTGCCCAGTGGTGTTCCGCCGGTGCAGTGGTTTGCTTCGACCGCTGAGGTGTGGCAGCTTTGTGAACCCACTCCAGCCTTCACTCGGTCGCTCTGGACCCGGCAGACGTTGAGCAACACGACCCTTTTTGTATTAATATTTCGATTGAGAATCGATACGAAAGGCAAGTACTGATCCGGCTCGAAGTACCAACGTTGGATCTGAGACATCTCTGGGACTTAATTTATGAATCTAACAACAAATTTAAGAACTTAAGGACTGCCCTAAGTTCTTAAGTTTTTTGTTAGATTCAAACTCTATCTCGAGTATTATCGTCGATATTACGATCGAGCGAAACATCTTAATTTCTAGCTTTTGTATTTCGTTTCTTTCATAACGTGACGATTAGAAAGATCTGGGTTGTACTATTTTAAAACTATTTGCTTAATTTACTATCAAAGCAATTAATATAGTTAATTGTAGCCGTTTAGGTGTGTATAACATTTGGGCACGCCGTTATTGCGGCGGTAAGACCCGTTATGGAGGATTGGCTCGAGTGTTCTGTATAATTTTTCGACCGTAGATACAAACCTGTGGTTTCTTCTTCGTATAGAGGGTCTCTGCGAGCATCTCATTAAGCGTTTCTTCGTCGAGGTTGGATAGACGTGCATCCATCGCCTCCAGAGTTTCCTCTCCACTCTCCGATAGACTTAGAAACTTTAGACTGTAAAGAAACAAATAACACATTTAAACCACTCGAGAACTTCTTGGTACCATTGGCCATATTTTCTGCGAGCAATGTGCCCTGCCCACTGTCACTTAAGTTTGGAAAATCTTCGGACAATTTTAGTGACCTCCGTTCGTTTGCGGACCACTTGATTCGATTCGATCACACAGAGAAACTCCGAGCATTGCTCTCTCATTCTCAATTGTTTTATTGTGTAAATATTTTTAGTGATTGACACACATGTCTAATATCCAATAATAAAAAATATACCTAGGTAGGTACTAAGTCAATACAAAAATACATACTCGTATGAACTGGGGGGTCTGTTATCTTTCTTCCTAGTGCGGTCTGTGAACAGTGTGCGTTGCGGTTCACGCGGCGTGTACGGACGCCGTGTGCGCAACGGACGCAGGGCTCCAGCCGCACCGCCATCGCCGTTTGACATACCACTCATTTCTGTGGAAAAATAAGACTACCCTCAACATCTGCCATAGTGATCATCTGTATATGTAAAATATAAGTTTGTCAGCAATCTGGTTATAGTACAAGTTGTTGTTATCAGTTTGGGATCAGGCGGTTGTTACACAGGCAACCGGATCCCAATATAGGTTGTTTTTCGATATCTTTACAAAGGCATATGTTTTTCTTGTCGAAAAACAAGTAAATAGGGAGAAATATAGATTAGTCTTTATTTTATAGGTTGATTAGATATGAAGTACATCATATAATAGTTATGCAGTACATAATGGCATGCTGCTCATCAAAAAATAATTATTTTTTAGTTCCTGAAAGCAAAATGAAGTCAAGCACTAAACTGTTAAATGTTTAGACCATGATGTTTTGTTTATGCTTACGCAAAAACAACAGCACATTACACGGGCCCATAATTAATAGAATAAATATTTATTTCGGATTTTTAGCGACGTTAATCGTTTTGTAAAGGTCAAATATTTAGAAACTTCCAAAAATGTCTTAGAATTCTAAGGCAAATTAACATTCGGCTGGCCACAAATCTTTCGGACTACGTGATTTTCAATAATCTAGTATATTTTGTTGGTACTTCGGGTATTACAGATCTTCAACGTCTGTTCCGATTGATTTAACTTTGGTTCCGATACATTTGAATCAGTGCTATACACAAGTATAAGTTACGCTAAACCTCTTTCTCCCTTTTGCAGAGTTCGTTCTCTTCGAGCCAGATGTGGGATTGGGATCAAATTATTTGTTCCAGTGGGTATTAATTAATGGAAATTGAATTTAAGGTCAGGAAAGTAAGCAGACACTCTTCAACGGAGTGCTACATTCCTTCTCCGTCTAAATGCAATCGCGTCTAGGTTCGTGAATGTTTACTATAACTACTGTCTAGTATGTGTGGCAAAACAAAAGCTTAAATTGACACTTGAATACTGTCCCCATCTTTGGGTGGGGACACCCCAATACCAGCTCCTTCCTTTGGACCGCATTCAACGGAGAGCGACTCGAATCGTCGATTGCCAAGAACTTTCAATTCGGCTAGACTCTTTGGCGCTGCGTAGAGATGTAGCTTCGCTGTGTATCTTCTACCGCATTTACCATGGGGAGTGCTCCGAGGAATTGTTCGGACTGATTCCTGCCGCCTCTTTCCGCCATCGACCTGCGCGACAGAATTTTCATCCCCATCATCTAGATGGTTGGCAGTCCACAACTGTGCGCTCTTCCAGGAGCTTTCTGCCTCGCACAACAAAACTGTGGTATGAACTATCGCCTGCGGTATTTCCGGACCAATACGACCTTCAAACCTTCAAGAAAAGAGCGTACTTCTTCTTAAAAGGCTGGCAACGCACTTGTGACGCCTCTGGTGTTGCGGGATGGCACTACGATGGAACATACAAACATACTGTTTGTCAAACCCCTTCTTTTTGGTTTGGCCGTAGTTGGCTAAAAACGCCGTAGCTTAAGGTGCCTTTGAGTGGAAGACTCTATTTATACAGAAGTATGTAGGTAATTACTGAATTAATTTGATTCTAGTCTGTAAGTATACCGGAGGCACTGGAAACATGAATTACTTAGTAGAACACTGAGAGAGGTTCTGACACCATATCGAAATCTTATTAAAGAATTGTTTACTTTTGCTACACTTGTAGTACCAGGTTTAAGCCTTGATCTTGACTAATTGAACGTCAAACTATATAATTATAGCCCATACTTTTAAGAACTTTGATCGACAATGACCCTAACTTTACCCAGAGGTTGAAGGCGTTGATTTCAAATCTCTGCATTTTATTACCAAGCTATTAATGTAAGAATCGCGTGCAAGATTGTTCACCGTGGCAACCAAGCCGGTAACAAAACAACAAGTAGGAATGACCGCGTGACCTCCCCTCTGACATACTTGAACGAAAGCTAAGAATTAAGAGGGTGTAAATGTACGGTGTATCGAACGAAACAAAAGAAAACCAAAGACTGGGCTTCACCAACATATTATTATAAAGAAGATAATTTAAGAAGTTTAATATTTCCTACAACCTACAAAATTTGGAGCTATAATAAGGATCAGTCCCAGTTGTTCTACTGGGAATTTCGTTCCTGTTAGATTTACTTTAAAAACCCAGTTACACTACTGAGAATTTTGATTCCAATAGAGTTACTAGTAAGATATACTGTAAACATAATAAATATAATATATCAACCTGGTTTTATATTGGTCCGGATGTTTTTCAGAATGGATTACGTGTATTAGGTATCATTATTGCACACATTTTGACACAATGGATCTAAAATTACTGGATATCCCCTGACTCGAGCCCGTGGGCAACACTAATTAAATATGTATTACGAAATACCCTTAAAATATTTCTGATCACGGGTTTATCTAGGGCTTAAAAGTTAATCTGTCACTTGACGTCATACTAGGCAAATTCGGAAAAAACATAGATTCAGAATGGTATTATTCAAGTCGAGCGTGACAATTCGACCTCAGTTCACCTCGCTTAGGTATTCGTATATGGTGGCTGGTGGTAATACGGCGTGGCGTGATAAATTAACAGCGGTATCACAAGCGATGTGCGAAAACGATATCACTTTGATTATTTCCCTGATATTGCATTTGCTTTTGTACTGTTACTATTAACACCTTATAAAGTTTGTTTTTAAACAATTATGTTTCGTAATTTTAATTGTAACTTTCGTTATTTTTCTCTTGATTTACATATAAGGGAAAGATGTGAAAGTTGTATTTTGGTAAACATCATTTCGGAAGTTTCTTTGGGAGATCTCTCTTTGTAAAAAGGACGCTGCAATCCGGTGCAGATACAGTCGAATATTTGTTTATTTTGAAAAATCCCGTTTAATAAGTGACTTTTATTCTTAAATTAATAGAGTAAATTAATTGTGTATAATTCTGTTATAAACCTAAACCTATGTATCGATTTATTATACAAAGTTGAACACATTTATAAATTAATTAAATTACTTAAAAGCTTTTTAAAAACAAACTTTTACTGAGACGAATCAAACGAGTCCAAACTCTATGATGTTGCGACGTTTTTATACAGAGTTCCTATGGCCACATTCCAGCTCCAGCATCAGATCTGCTCCATGTCATTATAATATTGTTGTCACGCTGTATGTATACATTATATGCTTGCAAAATTTCAGCAAAATCGGTTGAAAATATCAGCTTCAAAATTGAATTGCAAGATTCCACCCGAACATACATACACACATCAAAAGTGTCTAGGGATCAAGCATTTTTATGCGGATTTCTTGAGATTGAGATGTGGCTTTGGCCCTGGCCTGCTCAGTCGCCAGACTTGAACCCGATTGAGCATGCATGGGATATGCTACAGAGAAGAGCTCTGCCGAATATGGAGGGTATCCAGTCGCAAGAAGACCTTTTTTTGTTGTTGCAACGAACATGGGCGGCCATTCCACAGCGTGATTTGGATGAACTTATTTTGAGTATGCCAAACCGATTCTTGTGTTGTTAGTGTTCGCGGTAGAAACACGGATTATTAATTGTTTAAGTTACCTAATAAAATGTTAAAGAAAACTGTTATTTCAGTCTTTTTTTCGAACTTTAATGTTAGTGGTTCAAATGTCAAAAATCCCTTTATTAGGAAAATGGCAAATTTCTTTATTAATGCAAAGGTGACTTGGTTTATCGTTACTGTGACAAACGTTATTTGATGAATCCTTAAAGAAAATTTTAATTAATATCAATCAGGAGAAAAGTTATTGCAAAAATATATGTTGATCCCTAGACACATATGTTGATCCCTAGACACATATGTTGATCCCTAGACACTTTTGATGTGTGTACATAGGTACATTGCAAATTAATAAAAAGCTTGTAAAAATTAACTACACAATGTATCGATCTAATCACGAAAATCGGCTAGTAACAATAATATTAACATTGATCTCATTCCAAAGAAGACAAGAGTAGTGTACTGAGCAAATATCACTCACCGCCGTATATAGCAGCTCGCGCTTCGCTGATGATCTCAGCAGAAGTCTTCCGTCGCAGCGGCGCGTAAAATGGTGCTCCGGCACCACGCCGAGCGCCCCGCTCACTCATGATCTATCCTGTATGAGGCGAACAGGGACATATTAAATAGATGATTCGAAAAAACTACCAACTTCTCTTAAGTTAGTAGAAGGAGTACTTAATCATCTTCAACTGCCTTTTGTAGTCCACTGCTAGACTGGGTCTTTTCTTAGAAATGAGGCATCAGGCTACTATACTATAATACCATGGTGGTCAGACGTCTTGGTAGAAGGTTTGTTTCTAGTTTTTATTCTCTTTGCAATGACAACTGTTCACCATCTAAGACAGGTTTACGTACAGAGAGTTTGCGCCAAGAACCGTTCTCCGCCCCTCTGAATCGGAAAAAGTTTTGGCTAAAAGACATACCCAAACAACTATGATATTAGGTTAAGATAAGGCACGAAAACAAAAATTAATATACATTTTTAATTTATATCATCATTAAAATAGGGGGTAGTCACAGCTACCATATTTTACCAACTAGTCTTTTTAATCTATATCGACCGCCTCTCCAGGCCTTACCACTAAAAATGTTCTAACTCTGGCTACCTCTCTGGCCTTCGTACTACCACTTAAATGTCCTAACTGAATAAGCCAGAAACACCGACTAACACCTGACTGACAACAATAAATATTTAAATTATTAAAATAAATGTGTGTCAGTAGAGCCTTGTAAAAGTAGGGCAACGTGAATAAATAACACGTGTCAGTTATTGACAGCAATTTGTTAAAGTGATGATGACCCAATTGATGTTATTTCAACTTTGTTCGTTGTCGTGTTGCATGTCAACTTTTGTGTTTGGAATCTGACGGCTCTATTAGACCGAATTTATTTGTTGTTTTCATAGTATATGGGGCCACAATCCAAAGGTTGCCTTGCCTGGAAGGAATTGTTTTTAGCGATGAGGCCCCCATTTGTACATACTCATTAAATTGAAATGTTCAGAAATGTTAAATGTATTACCTGATGTACATTCAATAAAGTTTATTTTATTATATTTTCTGCATCGTTAATCTGTTGGTTAGCCTATGCGACTGCCGATCAAGAGATCTCGGGTTCGATACTCGGGTCAAAAAAAGTGTTATTGAGTTTTTCTAATTTTGGAAATGCATAATAACAACTAACAGGCCGGAGTTTGGACGTTAAGGGCCTTGATCCCCGTAAGTCGTCGGTCAACGGTCGTGTCGGATAGCCATCCCATCGCATTATAAAAGTGAGAGAACAGGGAGTGCACCTGTGTTTACGCACAAACTTGTGTACTCTATGGCTGGCCTCCATTAAGACTGGCT
The DNA here is from genome assembly GCA_949125395.1 of Diaphora mendica. Lineage (NCBI taxonomy): Eukaryota > Metazoa > Arthropoda > Insecta > Lepidoptera > Erebidae > Diaphora > Diaphora mendica. The sequence goes on from OX421330.1 coordinate 15,998,772, forward strand.
TCATGGACAGAATTACCGAAAAAAAAATTTTTATAATATTAATACCCAAGGTGTATATATATAAGTGATACAATATACATACAGACATACACACAATAAAGGTCCAATTAGGCTATTAAGGATCGCATTTCTCTTGAAAGTAGACGTTCTTGCGACAGTCCGAAATAATCCTGCTTCTGAATAATTGAAATCTGTGTGACTTTTTTCATATCTGGTTATTATGTAAATATCCTAAAGTAAGTTTTATTTGTGTTGTAATCAACTAACAAACACATGAAATCTCCATATTAAAAGTAATACCAAATGCAACTTTACAATTTACATGCAAATCATGCAATGGTTGGAATTTGTGGAATAATGTAAATACCTATAGCTTAATTTGTTGGGCAAAAAGAACAAAGATCGTCCTAGTGTTTCGTCAGTACGCGACAAAAAAACTTGAAAATTTAATTATCTTATTAACTATACATTTAACTACCTTGGCACCGCGGCGTTGCCCCCGGTTGTAGTACCTTGGGTAACACCACGGGGCTCAGCTATTATAGATACCTATATGATAATTCCACTACTTAAATACCATTTGAAATCCTTTTGCCATAATTATTTTAACTTCAATAACATTGAACTTTCATACAAACTTCCAACCCCTGTTTTACCCCCTTAGGGGTGGAGTTTCGTAAAATCCGTTCTTAGTGGATGTCTACACGCTATAAGGTACCTATCTGCCAAATTTCAAGTTTTTAGGTGTTATAATTTTTGAGCTTTCGTGATTAATAAGTGAGTGGTATTTCGCTTTTATATATATAGATATTATAGATAGATTAGCTATATGTCTCTAACAAGGACATAATAACGGTCAAAGGAATGGACTAAAATATATATCATAAATGCAAACCCTACACACTAATTAAGTTGAAACAATTTTTTATCAAGTAAACAGCCCCAATCGACACCGGGAGTTGAATCTGATCAAGACTATTTCAATATTCCATTTCTTTTGTCGAAAGATTCGTGATTTACGATTTAATTTGATTAATTTAGAAACTGCTAATGGTAAATCCATTTTAATTACGACAAACGAAACTGACTCACGATTTAAAACACCATCGAACGAAACCAGACACGGTGGCGTGCAGGCGGCCCGAGGGAAGGCGGGTGATGCGCGCTACGGGCTACGGTAAACTGCTACGAATATTGTAGACCTCCTACTACACACGGAGCTTACCCAGCTATGTTCACGCACCAATCACCTAAGTTACTCCCTTAGTTACTTTAATTGCAAAAAAACCGACTTCCAAGTGACTATCGCTTAGACTTTTGTAATTGTTCGTTTGTATTCTTTTTGGCTTAGCACCGACTTCAAACAGATTTTAGGTACCTAGCACCCATTATAATACTACTATTTAAATGAATAAAGAATTAGGTATAGGCAATTTATGAAGAACCAGTTTATTTTACGCTTTTAAGTGTTTTTTGATAGAGAGTTTTCGTTGGATGTTTTTGGAAGTCGGTTTTTTTTTTTTATAAAAAGTTTTTATTTTACAGTTTTTAGTGCAAACAATCGTAGGTAAGTAGTAAGTTGAATTATTTCATCAAATTTCATCATCAAGAATACAAATTAAGGTACGTGTAATATTAAAATCATCCTCTAATCCCTAACTGTTGAAGAGTTTAATCTTCTATCATCAGCTCACCTAAATAGCTTAAAAGTATACGACTGAAGGTCTTTAGATACGTATGAAATTGAAAGAATTATTCTCCAACTCCTAACCGTTGAGGAGTTGTACCTTCCACCTTCCATCATCAGCTTACCTAAATAATTTGTAAGAATACGACTAAAGGTAACTTATATACATATGATATTTAAAGATTTATCCTCCAACTCCTAACCGTTAAGGAGTGGTACCTTACATCATCAGCTCATCATCATAAAATGATGAGTATCAGACGCAAATACCGGTGTAACTTCAGAAAATATACGAAAAACATAGTATGTGCCTATAAAAAATGAGGGTTTCCCTCGATTTCCCTGGGATCCCATCATCAGATCCTGATATGCTGGCAATGGGACCACCACGGAAGCATACCCTGTCGAATACAAAAAAAAATATTCAAAATCGGTCCACAACTGACGGAGTAATCAGGTAACATACATAAAAAAAAAAAAAAAAAAATACATACAGTGAAACATAGAACCTCCTCCTTTTTGGAAGTCGGTTAATAAGGATAAATTAATAATGAATGAGGTGGTTAAACTTCGAAGTTTAATCTTTAACATGAATCAAAATATTAAGGCATAAAAGAATTAAAGAAAAAATACTTTTTTAAGCGAAACAACACGCGTATCACCTGGCATTACTTGGTTTAAAATAAATGTAAACCCAGCTTTTCTTCACTACTTGAGGAGAAAGAAATATAAGGAATTTGGCCTTTAATGACAAATCACAATGTCATTCCTTTAAAGCAACGAAATAACCAAGGTAGTTGGCTGGTCGGACGTGGAATTGATTAAATATTTTTTACCGAACTATACCCGAAGAGGGGTGTATTTTTCGAGTGTATTCTAATAATCATAATTTCTACTAATATTATCAATGCGAAAGTTTGTAGGTATGGATGGATGGATGTCTGTTACTCTTTCACGCAAAAACTACTGAACGGATTTGGATGAAACTTTACAGTAATATAGCTTACTAGCGACCCGCCCCGGCTTCGCACGGGTGGATTTCAGATGCCCCTGCCGACGACACGATTCGTGCATTTTAAATCTGTAATATCTTCGAATATATTCATTCAAATTAGATACCGTAAAGGCCCATTTTGATCTATATTAAATGCACAATGTATTTAATTTACTTAATTGTATAAGGATTCATTCTGTATTGCTTAAAATCACTTCGTAAATAAGCCATTATTTCTCGTAAAAATAAAGGAATAAAAAATGGTTGTTGTGGGTTATCCCTAAGAGATAGACATATACCGTCGCGGACTTCTTTGTAGTACTTTTTAAGGTGTACAATACTGTAGTACATTATTTTGATCTATCTCATAGGGTGCAACCAGAGTTTGCAATGTAAGCGCAAAAAATGTGTTTTTTAGCTACATCACATTAGAAACCTCGAAAATTAACAGTGTTCCCATACTATATTATGCATTTATTATACATAAAAACCTTCCTCTTGAATCACTCTATCTATTAAAGAAACCCGTAGTTTTAAAGATTTAAGCAAACAAAGGGACATAGGGGCAGAGAAAGCGACTTTTTTTTTTTTTTTTTTTTTTTTATGTATGGTCCGCCATAATGACTCTACTCTGCCTGATGGAAAGCATAAGCAGAATCCAAGAGTGGTGGTCACCATACTCACTGCGAATGCAGACAATGCAGTATGGTGACCCACACCATGGCGGCCTAGTGATGCTTCTGCATCTTTTAGTCTAGTTTACTATGTAGTGATACATCAGAATAACGCATAGGCTACTATTTACCGCGATAAACGACATACATATACGCGGGCGGAGCCGCGGGCAACAACTAGTACTATTATAAACGTAAATGTAAGTTGCGCTTTCACGCAAGACCGACTTAACCGATTATCATGAAAGTTTGTATCTACACATATTCTTTGAGTTATTAGAAGTAACATAGGACGCTTTTTATTAAATGCGAGAGAAGCCGCGGGCGAAAGCTAGTGTATGTATAATTCTTTCTCAACGGCTAGTTGGACATGATGTTTGAGATGTGGTGAGATTCGTGATAATGATAATAGTGACACTAGGTGTACGGAAAAATTAAAAATCACCAGTCAGCAAATTTTGAGGGTTAGATTTTCACGTAGTCGGGTATGTGAAAACATCTCTTAAAATTATGCTTTTCTTTATATTTTTGAAACCGCTGCACTGTTTTCAATAAAATTGGGCATGGTGTTACCTTGATTCTTTAAGAAGGACATAGGCTACTTTTCACCACGATAACCAACACACACGCGGGCGGAGTCGCAGACTAAAGCTAGTATTTCATAGAAAATATACTTCGTTCATTTTGTTTGGCATTTAATAAGTCGATAGTGATTTGACTTCACAGTATTCAAAAGAAAATTAAGAAGCACTTCATCTTACCTAGAATAATAAAAACTTCATGAAGCTATAACCCGACGACGTACAATCTTATATATAAAATTCTCGTGTCACAATGTTAGTTACCATACTCCTCTGAAACGGCTGGACTTCTACTTCCTTCCTGTGTCGAGCAGTCAATAACTGGAACTCACTACCAGCGTACGTGTTTCCCTCCCAATATGATCCCGGGTCCTGAAAAAGCATCTCACTATGACGCTCATAGTGAGATGCTTTCGACATCTCATAGTGTGGGACGCCATACTGCATTGTCTGCTTTCGCAGTGAGTGTGGTGGCCTCCACTGTTGGATTCTGCTTGAGCTTACCATCAGGCTGAGCAGAGTCACTTTGCCAGGTTATTTATATAAAAAAAAACCTGCCTACGGCAAAGCCAAAACGAAGGGTGATGGTTTTGACAGTCCACGTATGTATGTTCCACCGTAGAGCCTGAACTACTAAACCAATTTTAATGAATGAGGTGTCAATAGATTCGTAACAATGACCAGGTGATATACGCTATATCAATTACAACTGCCACCGGCCATGGAGAGTATGATGGCCGGTAGCAAGAGATATCCTCCGATGACTGCAGTGAGGCCCAGGTGGGGCAAACCGTCAGTGTGTGCTGGGCCGAGTCCTCACTGCAATCGCAGTGGTGACAGGCGGGACTCAGTTCCCTCCAAGTAACCGAGTGGAGGTATTACTCGACGCAACCGTGCCCGAAAGGACCTGCGTCAGTCGGAAAGAAAGGTTCTCGAGCTGCGGCTTACCCACTCGTGGATGACCGGCTGCACGGCAAAGTCAGCGCGTGGAGTCTCCAGCCGGAATGACTAGCGATCCATTGGGGCTCGACGAGTGGCTTCACGCCACCCGCGTATCTCTTAGGGTGGAGGGCGAAAGCCGTTCTCCGCCCGGAAGGCAATCGTTCGCCGATAAAATTCAGCAGCACTTCCACCTCCAAGTCCAACGGGGAAGTTCCGGCCAAAGGCGCCCACCGCTTTGGTCGACAGAGTGCGGTAACTGCGTATGGCTCTGACCGCCAATATCCTCTGGGGACCACCCTGCGCCCTTTTCAGGGTGGTCAGCGGTACACCATACAGCGCCATCGATCAGACAACCCCCATGTAGAGCCGTCTTGTCGCGACGCTGGCACCACCCAAATTGGGCAAAAGTCGCCCAAGGGCCAAGGAAGCATCGACCAGCTTCGGAGCAAGCTGTCTAAAGTGCTCATTTAAGAGCCACCTACCACCTACTCAATACGCCTAACCACCATATAAACACCCCTGGTGGCCAGGTGCGGCGCCTCTTGGAAGTTTGCCCCCTGGGCCATAACCAAAGTATCATCGGCGTAACAAATTTCGCCTGGCCGGGGGGGAAGACAACTTCGAAGGACCCAGTCGTATCCCACGTTCCACCATCTATCCATCGAACCACCAAACCGAACGGCGTGCAATTAGACAGGCCTCTTATGTCCAGCAGTGGACTGCGATAGGCTGATCATGACGACTGTAATAGTAACAAATGTTACGTACAATTAAAAAATGTTGTTTTTCGTTGTTTCTAAATATTGTATTTATGGCAGACTAAGTAGTTTACTTAGTCTGCCATAAATAACATAATAACAGTGGCGGTTGCATCGATGAGATCAAACGACGTATGGGCATCACAAGAGCGGCGATGGACAAGATGCGGAAAATATGGAGGAATAGGCATTATAAATAAAATAAATAAATATTTTGGACATCTAACACACAACGCCATCTAGTCCCAAGCTAAGCAGAGCTTGTGTTATGGGTACTAGACAACTGATATAAATACTTATATACTTCTTTTTGTAAATACATACATATTATACATAGAAAACACCCAAACTCCGAAACAAATATTTGCAGATTATACAAACATTTGGTCCGACCCGTACCAAAGCCACGAAGATCAGGCTCGTAAAGACGCTTATATTCCCTATTTTTCTATACGCGGCTGAAACTTGGACTTTGCGAAATGTGGAAAAGCATAAAATAGACGCTCTGGAAATGTGGTGCTGGAGAAGAATGCTTGGGGTTTCGTGGACCGAATTCCGCACGTACGTCTCGATACTTCAAGACTCGGTATCAAGCAGCGTCTGTTCTCAACTGTACAATCTCGCATCCTTACGTTCTTCGGACATGTTTCTCGGCGTGGCGATCAATCCATAGAGCGCCTTGTCGTTCAAGGAAGAGTGGAAGGCACTAGACCCCGCGAAAGGTCACCTACGCGTTGGACTGACCAGATCAAGTCTGCCGTGGGAAGTTCTGTGAACGAGTGTAGCAGGATGACCTCGAACAGGCAGCAGTGGCGAGGCGTTGTGAATCGCATCACATCTCCTAAAACTACTACTGAATAACGATCACGACCGCTCTGTCAAGGGCGTACCGGATGAGAGAAGAAGTAGTTTACTAGTTACACATACTATTTTAAACTGCTGCCCCACCCTGAGCCCATGGCTGGCTACGCCCATGATAATTTTCAGATATTGTTTGAAGACTTAGTACACACACACAGTACAGTTTGAAGACTCAGACAGTATCTATTTGTATTGTACTGCGTGGTTTATTTAATGACCGGAATATTCCAATAGTTTATTATACATATACCTACATAAGCCGGGATATCTATCTAATCTAAAGCTTAACTGGGAGTACGCAGATACAGATATGGTAATCATTTAACTTCCGCGTTAAGGTTATTTTATTTAGCGTGGTAATTGGTAATTTAAGTAGCGATATTAAACAGCTGAATCAGCTGTATCCCAGACTACACAGTAATATTTAAATATACCTATTTTTTTTTTATTTCAACTTCCTGCATTACAAGTGAAGAAGGCGAAGCGAAGGTATTAATATAATCTATGTGGTGACGGATTAAGACTACGGAGTATCACCACTTCTATTCCATTCGTGGGCAGGGGCGTTGTATTTATAAGATAATAGCATATGACTGTACTAATAGTCCGTAGAGTGGTACCTACATAATTGAATTTTTGCGGCTTTCTGGACCTAAATATAGATAAATTATAAAAGTCGGCATAAACGTAACAGATGTATGATATTTTATGAAAGTCGTCAAAACGAGCAAGTCGGAACAAAGGTCATTACTCATTACTCTCTTCACCTATAATATGCAATGTAAACACGGGCGCAGCAGTGTTACTTTTAGCGAATATGCGCGCTTACTGAAGCTCGCTCGCTACGCTTGCTAAAAGGCGCTAGAGTAAAGCCGGGTCTCCTGCGACACTGTTTTGTATTTTCTAACCTAACATCAAACATCTAACAAAATATGGGCGTGGCCTGTTTTGTTAGCTCAAACAAGTAAACATGTTATCCGAAGCGGACGGAAGACATCCCTGCGTTCGCCTGCGGGGGAGCGGGTGATGGCCAATTTCATATTTTCATAGTTGCTTGCGAACATTGAGGTTGTGCATTTCGTATTTCCTGATTTGCACTTTCAGAGCAACGAAAAAAGATTTCAGTCCAAATCGATTATTACCTACTTGTATCGTGATATTAAAAGTACGTCGTTGTAGATAGGGTCGAACGCGAAATCAGTTACTATTTCTTGTTGTATGCAAAGTAACTTCTAAAACATCGTACGTCTTCTTCGGCCGAAGTCATCTTGTCGAGTAAATGTTTGATGTTCGTGTTTAAAAGTCGCAGGAGACTGTAATGTTTTGCTAACAGGTTTAGTAAACGTGTTTTATTAGTTTGTTTGTTTTGTTATTTTTAGGAGCAGGAGACACGCCTTAATGAGTACACACGGGCGCTTCACGGCCTAGAGACACTTCTGCCCGTGGGTGTCGTAAGAACAAACTAAGGCGCTGCGCAAACGTGTTGCCCGTTGCTACTACTGGCCACTGGTAACCGTAGTTGCTGTGTCCGGTGGCGGCAACCGTATACACTGTAAACAGTCACCGGTTGCTACTACTGGCCACAATTCGTCGCTTGTTTTCCGTTAGTCTCACGACATTGTAAGGAAATTTGTTAATGTTGCTTGTATCTTAAACAGATTTCCAGTTACTGACACCGAACACATTAAGTGGAAGCAACTAGACACAAAAAAAAAATGTTTACGTATGCGCAGCGAGTGGATGATTTCATACTGGTTCTATAGAAATCAATTATTCATCGGTGGCTTGTATCCGCCACAAGAAAGAAAAGTGTCCACGTTTGCGCTCTCCCTAAAGCCGGGTCTCCACCGAACAAAAGTTGTCAATTTTTGTGTTGTCAACACGTGTTGATGTCAAAAGTTTCTGTAAAGCCGAGTCCTCACCGTATAAAAGTTGGCAACTTTTGTGTTGTCAAATTTCGGTGGAGCCGCGCCTTAAGAGAGCAAACTAAGCAGGACAACAGCACTGTAAAGAGGATAAAAAAATGACACAAACCCTATACCAACTGGTGTGACCAGCGTGGTATAGTAGGTAGAGCCAAGCCTTTCATCATGAGATCATGTACCGATCTCTTGAGTTGATTATAGGTGTCGAGACTCTCTTTAAGTATTTTATTATTTTTGTCATAGATAACAAAGAATGTTGTAAATGTGAAATTGTCGGTGTAATGCGATACAAGTATGACGAAAATGAAAGAGAAACTCAATTATTAACTAATTGCAGTCAGCATCTTATTTTTATTATAATAGCAGTAAAATGTTTGTGTAAGAAAGTTTAGTCGCTTACATTTTGCTTGGTATACAATTCCACACTCCTTTATTATAATTTAATGTATAACAAAAATATAAGAATTTTATGTAAACAAGTTAATGTATCATCATCATCATCAGCCTGTCGCAGGCCACTGCTGGACATAGGCCTCTCCAATCGCGCTCTCAGTTAATGTATATTAAGGTGTAAAACGACTTACCTAAGAGTATTCATGCGAATGCCTGTCCTGCAGTTGAAATTTTTGATAATTTCAAATAAATCTTACACAAATGGAATGTTCAAATCAAAGTTGATCTATTAAAAATTTTAGCAAGCATTTATATCAGCTAAGAAGCGTAGCATACCTATTTGTATCTAATCATAGTTTCCTAGGATACATAATTCAAAACATTGTCACTTACCTATCTGCATTTATATATCATGCCAATGATTTTTATTCATGATCATGCCTATCTGTATTAGGTGTGAGGGTGTGAGTTACGATGGATAACAGTCATGAAACATTACCAATAATTTTAGTAAAAGGACACTTACTGATAAAAAAAAAAGTCGCTATTCATTATAAAATCGTAGATAAGGTATAAAAATATAATTTTATTTAACTATAGAATCACAGTTCACTTTATATCTAAACAGTTCAAAAATAAATATTATTATTTGATTCAATGATCCTAAAATCTTTTGAATAATAAACACCCAATAATTGTACAATTATTTGTTAGTCTAATTTCAATTTACCAAACAATATTTCAAATCGACCGCCATCTTAATCATAGAGTAGTGCGTAGGTCTTGATCATCGATTCTGACACTTATTCGACTAACTTTTCTTCATGATGAATAATTTACATTACCTATAACTATGTACTTGCTTTATACTTACTAAAGTTAATTACTATGCTTTATGCCAGCTACAGACCTTTCGATTTTAGTGTTCAATTGTAACTAGATCGGTAGATAGATAGATAGACCGGTGGTATCCGAGGTACTTCCACACCAAAAAAAAATAGGCAGTCATAAGGACTGCCGATAGTAGTGAAATCTTTTACCTACTTAGAATGCTCATTGTAAAATTATTGTGTAAAATTAGAAATTTCTTAATGTTTAAATTAAAATTATGAACATAAATATTAGCATGTCGGCGACGCGAACATCTCCTACCAAAAAGTCCTACTAAAGAAGTTTTCACTTCAAAAAAAAAGTGGGCTGAGAGCTGGTAGCACTGGCCATGACATTTGTCAGAAATGATAATTGATAACGTAACGTCAAACATAACCTCGCTTCGCTGAGTAAAAAAATGTTCTGTGCTCCATGTCTTATCACTTTATCAGTTTAGTGAGTTGTTTATACTTTTATAGTATAATTTAGTCTATTCCCCGTCGTCACATGGCATGGTCGCGTTGATAATGTTATTAAATACCTACCACGCTGCGAAGTGATCAGTGTTTGTAACTTGTTACATCTGGCTTGCAAACTCAAAGGCTTTAGTGCTTATAAAGTTTTACAAATAAGAAAAATGGATCAACAAAAAAGCTTGGTTAGTTCAGAGTTATGCAGGCTCTGTCTGAAAGAAGCTGGTGCAATAAACTTGTTTGAAAAACGAGATTTGGTCGAAGATATTTATTTGTGCACTGGTGTAAAAGTGAGTATTAAATGTGATTTATTTAGCTACTTAGTAAATGGTATTAAATGCTTAGTGGAAACAATATTTTCTAAGTAGTTATCATTTTGCTACTCTTTTTTCAAATGTATTTGAGGTTTTATTTCTTCTATTCTCCTTGGTCAAGCTGAAACCTCTGTTACATACTCCTTTGTTTGTGTCTTTTCTGTTATGACCGTTCTGTCTGTATTTGGCTTTTTCTGAAATGGCCGTTCTGCCCATCTTTAATCTTTCTTTGTATTTCTATTTTATTTTTATTAACTTATGGTTTTCCTCTTCTGATGATGTATTGTAAACAAGAAATTTGAAATAATAAAATCCTGTGAACTAATTTGTAAGCTTTTACTGTCTTTCCTTGGAAAGGAGGTTTTGGCTTCGCTACCATATTCGACTCTTATGACACCCACGTAAGCATGTGCTTGGTTTTCTTAAGCTTCTTAACCACTGGATATTTTGATAAAAAATAAACAGGGTTACTGGTGAAGTGGAACTAGATACTGAAAAGGGTTGTAACAACCAATATTGCTAAAGAGATTTTAGAAAAAAATGCCATACTTAATTATCCTAAACCTTTAGAAGAAGAAATTGGACAGACTTTTTATAAAAATTTCGGAAACATTCTTACATAGAGAGGCAGGTTGTTGTTGACAGTTGAAACAAATGATAAAAGCCTGTATCTTAAGAGATTTCTATTAGTTGTTATTCTTGGATTTATTAGTTGTTTTACTGGTACAGTATCTTTAATTGGCATTTCCAAATTCATAGTTAACAAACTGGGTTGAATGAAATGTAAGGTGACTTGGGGTAAATTCGAAAATGGGGATATTCCAAAAATCATGAATTACTAATAAACCATGCAGTTTTATTCGCTCTTTCATTGCTGATCTAAACGCTGTCATATTCGTCTCCCTTTACTCAGTTATGTCGTACATAACATCGTATAGCAATAGCAAAGACAAATTAATTTGTAAAACATTTTTATTTGAAAAATAATAATGTTTTACAACTGTTTCATAAAACAGTTGTAGACTGCAGACGTATAAAAAAAATGTATGAGATCAATGTACAATAGTATCAGTATTTAAAAAACACTTAAAAAAAAAAGCACATCAGCAAATTGTATTGGGCATAATTTCACAAATATACAAAAAGAACCTAAAATCATAGTGGAATTCGATTGTAAGCACTTTATGGAACTTGTTGTAATACATTCTAAGTTCTAGAATTCTTTGATAATGCCATAAAACCGGTCAGGATTAAAGTTGATTAAAATAGTAGAATAAGTACAAGTGAGTTTAATTCTAGAATGTGTCAGAAATAGGCCAACTTAACTAATAACACCCTATATACAAATCTAAGCAATCATGTTATTTAATTTATTTATTATTTTGTTTTAGATAAGTAAATCTAATAATTTACCTAAAAAGATCTGTACACAATGTTTGAAAACTGTCAATGATGCAAAAAAATTAAGATTAATGGTTCAAGATAATGAATTGCACATGAAAATATTATTTGATCATGAAGACTGTGCACCTGAAGAAATGGATGAGGTATGTTAAATATGTTTACTTTACTTCATTGTTTCAACATGTCAGAAAGAAGTTACCTAAGCCATAGTTCTACACCTTTATCCTACTAATATTATAAACGCGAAAGTTTGTAAGTATGGATGGATGTTTGTTACTCTTTCACGCAAAAACTACTGAACGGATTTGGATGAAACTTTACAGTAATATAGCTTATACATCAGAATAACACAGGCTACTATTTGCCGCGATAACCGACATACACGCGGCCGGACCCGCGGGCAACAGCTAGTACATTATAAAGTGAAGTTGTTTGCCCTGTTTGTTCGCGTAAATCTTTTAAACTACTCAATGGTGGTACACATTACAATAGAGAAAATCCGAGAATTGCAAAGAGAAGAAGATGCAAGAAGAAGTTTTTTTTGTTGGCGCAGTGTTAGCTTATGTGACTTCTGTGCTTGCGAGTTCTATTCCTGGAAACAACACGAAACAAATATTATTTGTATCATCTGCAAATATTTGTTTCGGGTTGTTGCCTTGATATAATTGATAAATTTTAATGTTGTAGTTGACTATTGATATATTGGATTTGGAATATTAGTAGGTAGTTCAATAATAGGGAAGGGAGGTAGTAAGATAAGGTACTTTATAGAAGGCAAGGGAAATTGCTTGAAAAGGTCCAAACTTGTAATTTGTACTGCCTATTGGCAGATATTCGGAACCAAATCCCTAACTCTTTGACACACAAGATTCCATTTTTATATATTAACTAGCTGTGCTAGCTATTAACTTCGTACACGTGATATTTGGATTTTCAAGTTATTTTTAACTAAACCGTTTAAACCTTTCCTGGACTACGACAAACATTTTAAAAACCTAAACAGCTAAATCGGCCTAGCCGTTCTCGGGTTTTAGTGAGACAAACAAACAGCAATTGATTTTTATATATATAAGATATATGTAAAGAAAAGACTTTTACCCCTTTTACGGAAATTATGCTAATGAAGTAGTGTGTAATTTGGCAAAGATAAAGTTTATATGAAGGAAGAGTGCAGAAAGCTAAAAAGCTTTTGATCACCAGTTTTAATAAGTATGTTTATTTTCCAGGGAAGTAATGAAAACGAAAGCAGCACAAGTACTACACAGACCAGATCATTCATTGAAGATAAAGATACAAGTGGTGATGACGAAAATACTGCACCAAGCATAAGGCAAAAATTAGTATTTGAAAATGTATGTATGAATTGCAAATGATTATTATCACAAGATAAAAATAACTTAAGCAAAAATTTCAAACACACCAACAACCAACCAAAAAGTCGTGTGGTGTCGTGGGGCACCAGATAGGAACGAAGTTACTTATCATAAAAATATTAATTTCAAGTTCTATGCGAGGTATAAAGAAAATAACTATTCAGGTATAATTTTTTTATTATGATTTTTTATCGATAAAAATAAAAAACAATAACTAAACTGGTCACTTGTGCTGCCACCTAGTAATCTCTACTGAAACAAGTTCTGTCTAGAGTTACTCCATGCTTGTTACATACAACTTACAGATGGCGCTATACAAAAATTTTCGTTCACGAAATCTTAAATTTTTTTTTATTTAACGTTACGAACGTTTTTCTTTTCGGCTAGGGTACCCCAGAAGGAAGCAAATTGAAGTCGGTTTTTTTTGTTAAAATTATATTTTTAGGATTAATGTTATTATTTTCTCAGTTGTATGATTTTAACAAGAAGAACATTGAATTTTTATCTATATCATATTTCCCGTAGGCAGTAACCAACCTAAATTATTATCAAATAATTTTACTGTTCAATTACAGGAGAAAATCACCAATTATCAGATTGCAGTAAGAAAAGACTTGTTCACCTCTTCAATGAAGGTAACTACATCTATACAAATAAATAAAATGGAATTATCTGTTTGTAATATTAAAATAACCGCTTTTTACTAAATGCATATGTATGTATACACGGTACATATATTTATCTGTCTGTCTGTTCCGGGTAATCTCTGGAACTGCTGGACTGATTTTGACGGGCATTTCACTGATAGGTAGCTGAGTAACTTGGCAATTTTTTTAGACTAGCTTCGTCCCGCGGCGTTACCCACGGTACGACAATAACCGCGGGTAACATCGCGGGGTTCAGCTAGTTTTAAATGTAATTAATGGGCAATTAGAAGGTTTTTACCAAGTTGCATTAGTCTTGATTTGATCCTGACCAATATAAACTTAGTGTAATGTCTAAGATCTTCTGTGACTACAACTAACTGCATTAATTAGTGCTTTTTTATGTTTGGCCCTGCCAAAATTACTCTACTCTGCCTGATGGAAAGCATAAGCAGAATCCAAGAGTGGTGGTCACCATACTCACTGCGAATGCAAACAATGCAGCATGGTGACCCACACTATGGCGGGCCTAGTGATGCTTCTGCATCATTGGGCCTCCGGTCTCGCACGCACCAACGAAACACGCCAGCACGAACGTTGTCATTTTACGTCGATCTTCTGTGCGAGGGTAGTACCGCCCCGGTCGAGCCGGCCCAACCGTGCTGAAAGCACCGCGGCTCTATCTATACTAATATTATAAACGCGAAAGTTTGTAAGTATAGATATATATGGATGGATGTTTGTTACTCTTTCACGCAAAAACTACTGAACGGATTTGGATGAAACTTTACAGTAATATAGCTTATACATCAGAATAACACATACTAACTACATACATACAGGCTACTATATACCGCGATAACCGACATACACGCGGGCGGAGCCGCGAGCAAAAACTAGTGACCTATAAAGCTTTCAAGCGGTTATAATAATAAGTTATTGTTTATTACAGGATCCTGATAGCAAGAACTGCACATTTATAGAAGGTACGAAATACGGCATATCGAAAACCTCCACTGTAAATGAGAAGAACGACGTGAAAGTATCATACACATGCGCGGTGAGTACCAGCTTATCAATAACCAGCTGAACCCCGCGGTCATTGTCATACCGCGGGTAACGCCGCGCGGCGAAGCTAGTCTAAAAAAAGTAGCCTAAGTTACTCCCTATATCATCAGCTACATATCAGTGAAAGTCTAGTCAAAATCAGTCCAGCCGTTCCAGAGATTACCCGAAACAAACAGACAGACAAAAATTGTAAAAAATACATTTTTGGTATTTATTTATTTACTGACACAAAACTATATTCATACATTAAATGTGAATTCTCTGGCTCCTGAACTAGTGTAAACTGTATTTCAGCGACCAGGTATATGTGCCGTGTATACATACATATGGTGCATTTCACGTCAAGCGGACAGCGAAAATAAAATGAGGTCGTGAATTTTGTTTATATTCTGGTCAGTAATACTTCTAGTAGACGTGAATGTGTACACACAATATTTTTTTCCTATGATGGTTTATTGCTGAGTTATGAGCTTTTAAAAATTGACTTAAAATGAAGTCTGTTATTTTTGGATACTTATTATTTGCATTAAAAAAAAGAGAATTCTAAATTTGAATTTTTTACGTTTCAAATCGATTTTTGAGTAACTTCGACATTTGTAATTTTAATTTAAAACTTGAATAAAAACTTTATAAGTAGTAATTCTTCACAAAAAAAATTGAAACGTGATCTCCAATAGTTTAGGACTTAGTGGTTTTCAACTATTTAACTATAAGAACCACTACTTTTTAGTTTCTTTTTACAAATTAATTGATGCAAATAATAAGTATCCAACAATAACAGACTTCATTTTTAGTAAATTTTCAAAAGCTCATAACTCAGCAATAAACCATCATAGGAAAAAAATATTGTGTGTACACATTCACGTCTCCTAGAAGTATAACTGACCAGAGTATAAACAAAATTCACGACCTCATTTTATTTTCGCTGTCCGCTTGACGTGAAATACCCCATATTATACATTTAGTAAAAATCGGTTATTTTAATATTACAAACAAACACTCCAATTTTATTTATTTGTACAGATGTAGGTAGATAACAATACAACTAGTAAGAAACTTTGTATGTAGGGAGTAATCTTATAAACTACTAAACCAATACTGGAAATTCTTTTACTAATATGTAGTTGCATATATGGTGAAGCTGCGGACTGCAAAGGTTTTAAGTTATTATTGAATATATAGTATTAAAATATAAATAATATTAAATAGAATCTTGCTAGAATTCTCAAATCCATTTACTGCTAAAAGCTGATGAATGTTATCTTCTTTTAAAACCACGAGAGCCACACTTCGGCATGAATGGGCCGGCTCAACCGGAGTGATACCACGGCCTCACAGAAAACCGGTGTGAAATAGTGCTTGCGCTGTGTTTCCCTCCCCCTATCTCTCCCCCCCCCCCATCCCCTAAAGGCCGGCAACACACTCGTGACGCCTCTGGTGTTGCAGGTGACCATGGGCGGCGGTTATCGCTTACCATCGGGCGATACGTCTGCTCGTTTGCCCACCTATTCCATATAAAAAATAAAACTATGAAAATCTTTCGCGTGGAGAGAGATGTCTCTAAAACAATTTTTTAAACGACTTCAAAAAAGAAAGAATTTTAGTTGTATTTAGAACACCCATCACATATAAAGAATTTTTGACAATTCTTTATTAATTTGGGAGGCTGCATTGTCCCGTTACGCTCGTTGTCCTATTACGCTCATTGTACGTCGTTGTATGAGAGATAGATGCGGCGCTTGCGCATCAATGTCTTGTTATGATATTGTCACGTTAACCAACCATTTTTTTAAAATCTTTTTTTAAGTAGCTTAGCCACAATTATGACTATCGCTCTAGTTTTGCGCTGCTATGGAAGAGCGGAGCTTCCTAACGCAGGCATTACTTGCTTAAAGGGAAGCTCCCAAATACTAAACTTTTAATATTAATTTATGAATCAATAAAGTATTTTGTATACAGTTTAGTTTTACTAATAAATTTTATTTTTTTGTCTAGGAATGTCCAAAATCGTTCACATCGTGGAAGAAAGTATACTGCCACCAACGGACCCATAATAAGACTATTGAATGTACAAGAAAAGATTGCGGAAAGAAGTTTGCCACGAAGAGTGATTTAGTGAAACACATTAGAACGCATACGGGCGAACGGCCGTATACTTGCGATATTTGTGATAGGAGCTTTTCTCAGCGAGGCACTCTTAAAGTACATAAAGAAAGTACTCATTGACCACTACGGAATCGTTAATATTTTCCCAGGGATAGAGTCTGATAAGGCTTGGCGTCGATTCTGAGAGGACTTGAAATCGCATGGTCCGGGTCTTCCCAGAGTACAGAGCGTCAGAGGCCGCAATGGGGGTGGTTTTAACTGAAGACACCACTCCTGACTCTCAAAGAAGCGGGAGATTCGAAGATATTTTCGATCCCTTTAATAAAAAAGGTGTCTTTGGTCCTTTTTGTAAAGGATTGCAATTAAATATAAGTGAGTATAGCTGAGGGCTATTTGGTGCGCTAAGAGATTTCCGGGAATTAAGTATTCCAATTGAAGTCTCGAAGTATGAAGGTGAAACAAAACAGGGTTTGTACAGCCCTTTGATGGATGTTGTTGACTTTGCATGCTGTGAAATAAACTGATCTCATTTATGTAACTTTTTCCTAGTTTTTACATTTATTATACTGTGAAGTTTTTACTGACTTTGAATATCAGACACAATAAAATAGATTCTTTAACGTTGCCTCCTTTTTTTTTATAATTTTAAAAGAGAACTCCCGCAGTAGGAATATACATCCTGTGTCGCGTGGGAGTTTACAAACAAACATGAAACTGACACAAGACAAATATATCACCCTGACTCAGAACAACAATTTCTGGATCACACAAAGTGTTGTTCTATGTGGGATTCGAACCCACATCTTATTATGCTGGCATAGTGTGGGTCCATTTGTTGCCCTAGTTACTACCAATCTTACTACCAGTTGTAATATCGTTAATTTTGTTTACCCTTCCTACTACTCCAGCATTGAGCTGTTAGAAGGGTAAAAATAAATAGCCCGTGTTACTACCGTGAATACCTACTTAAAAAAGCTTATTTTATTTCGAAACTAATTTATTTTTTCTTTATAAATTGAACATATTACTACCTTGTCTGCAGTTCCAATGAGTATGGTGAGCACAACTCTTGGTTTCCATCAGGGTGGGAGAGCCACGTTTCGACATGAATGGGCCGGCTCGATCGGAGTGATACCACGGCCTCACAGAAAACCGGTGTGAAACAGCGCCTGCGCTGTTTCACCGAGTGAGTGAGGATGCCGGAGGCCCATACCTCCAACCCCTCCCCCCTTCCCCTAAAGGCCGACAACGCACTTGTGACGCCGCTGGTGTTGCGGGTGTCACTGGGCGGCAGTAATCGCTTATCATCAGGCGATACGTCTGCTCGTTTGCCCCTTGTTACATAAAAAAAAGTCACTGTTGGCTATTATTTACTTATAAAGCCATCTTGAACAAATCATTACTCCACCTGACCAGGTTTCAATTAAATCCTATTTAAAATTAACAATAGTTCCAATAACTTCAGTTAGATTACCTATTTTTTAACAAGAGACAAATAAAAAAAAGAAAAGTTATTTAATAAAAGAAAATATCAAAATAAAGTTTTATTTCAATATAGTAATTACATAGGTACAGGATAAGTATTTACATATATCTTATATTACATACCTTAGGCCTATGATAATAAACATCACCAACAATACATATATCACTATAAATATTAACCTTTGCTAAATAGAAATTGGTGCTAATAGGTTAGAAAATCTTCAACAAAATAGACATTTTTCTCGCTCACAATATGATAATCTTTACATAGTATAAAATGAAGTCGCTTCCGTTGTCTGTTCACTTAGATATTTTAAACTACTCAACGGATTTTGATACAGTTTGCATCAATAGATAGAGTGATTCAAGAGGAAGGTTTATATGTGTAATACATGCATATATAGTAGAGGAAATCCGAGAATTTCAAAGACTTAAGTTGCTGGGGGATATATTTTAGTGTCATCATGTGAAATTCAACACTGCATAGATAACTCTCCTAAATATCTACATAAATATAATTCTCGTGTCACGTTTGATGCTGAACTTCCACACTAACCGTTTTGGTTTTTTTATATATATATGTATGTGTATTTTGCTGGAGATTTTAAGATAGGATAGTTAACATCACGTTAAGACCAATCGGAGTCAAGCATAATTGAAAATAATCTACAGTTTTAATATATAAAGCTGAAGAGTTTGTTTGTTTGTTTGAATGCGCTAATCTCAGGAACCCGCGCTGCGGAGGATTGGAATAAAATATTTCTTTCCTTTCCCTCATTTTTTTTCCAAGAAAAATCTCTATTGTCTGCTGGATGAAAATTGAACATAATTTCTGAATACAAAATAGGTAGATATGTATCATGACTGAGAATTTGATACTGCTTTTATAAATAGACGTACAGGTGACTCCAATAAGTCTCAATTATCCTAAAATCCAATCACAACTAGTAATGGAATCAAATTTAGTAAAAACCGATACCCTTCCACTCTTAAATCTCAACAAACAACAATTTACAAATAAATATATGAATAAATGCTTTTTAACAATGAAATCTACCTGTGTCAGATAAACGATTGCGATAATTAATTCTGTTTCTTACATATCACTGATGCCAAGACTGTTCGAAATCTATATATTAGTTTTGGTATTTCACAAAATACATTTAAAAATTCACATCACCGTTATGAACAAAAAATGTACACTAAGATTGTTCATCTCAATGATTATAGTAGGAAATAAGGTTGTTTTCAACATACATATATTATGTATAATGTAGAAGCATCTCAATAGTGTGGGTCACCATGTTACATTGTCTGCATTCGCAATGAGTATGGTGATCCCTCTTGGTGTCCGCTCATGTTTTCCATCAGGCAGAGTAGAATGACTTTGGCAGGCTCATACATAAAAAAAAAGACGTAAGGCACTCGGGGACTGCCGCGGTAAAGCTATTGCATAGCATTTTTTATCAACTTATGCAATTATAATTATTTATTTATGCAGATTTTTTCTTCTTTGAACATGTATACTTACGGGGAGCACATGCGGTGAGTGTGGCATTATAAAGATATGATAGATACCTTTACACTTATTTTATATATTATATACTTTCTCACAAACAGCTTAAGCCGGACATACACGTTCAAGTATACTGCGCAAACCCAGGCTGTTTTGTCTGTCTGCCACGCACGACAGACTGATTTCGGAGTAGCTCGTCAACGAATCTGTCTCTGTCACGCAGACTGATTTTCGTGTGTCAGGTTTTATTTTCGTTACGGAATTTCCTAATTTGGTCGCCGCGCTCAAAGCCCCTGATAAAAGCTATGCAATAGCTTAAAAAGTAAATGACACTACTCTTCTGATTATTTTCACCAACACCAAGTTTGTCAAAAAATCTAGACTTGGGCACTCCACTCCATACATTTCCACAACCAGCATTACTATACAGAACACTCTCTGTGTGCAAAAGAAAGTTGTTCAGTAACAAATCTTGCAGATGGTTAGTTCAATCAGCCATCAGTTTCAACTGCAATCGTTAAAGGTTTGTATATTGTCATAAAGGAGTATGCAGTTACTTTTCTATACTAGGAGCAAGCTATGATGGCCGTTTTGACAATTACAAAAGTGATGTGAAATGTCAATTAAAAAGGTTTAATTTTATGACTAACTGCACGTGACTATTGACAATAAAGAACAGCAATTTGCTCCTTTAAATGTAATTACTAATAATACGAAACTTCATGATTTGACAAACGTCAAACCGGCCATCATAGCGTGCTCCTAGTATTAATTCTACACTGACAAAGATATAGAGACAGTCTGTGATATTTAAAACAATGTCAGCTTACTCCAGTCTGTTAGTGGAACGCGTACAGCAAGAGGAGGAATGTGCAGACGGCGACCACAAGACCAATGATGAGGGAATCCCGTCGTTTGCGAGCGTTGATCCGGTACATCAAGCTGTTGAGCATCGGGAACCTGAAAAGTTTCATATTACTTTATTCAACTGCCTCGGTGCCGTAGTGGTAGCGTATGCGACTGCTGTGCTTGAGGTCTTGGGTTCGATTCCCGGGTCGGATCAAATGTTTGTATGATCTGCAAATATTTGTTTCGGAATTTGGGTGTTTTCTATGTATAATATGTAAGTATTTATAAAAAAAGTATGTAGGTATTTAAAAAAAAAATGTATTTATATCAGTTGTGTAGTACCCATAACACAAGCTCTGCTTAGCTTGGGACTAAATGGCGTTGTGTGTTAGATGTCCGAAATATTTATTTATTATTATTTAATCTCCCAGTCGAAAGTTCTGAGGCAACAAACAAAAACAAACAGTCGAATTAAGGACATCCTCCTTTTTTGAAGTCAGTTAAAAAGCAGGTGAAACTGCGGGTAATGGCTAAGTTTTGTGCGTACCTGTTAGTGATATTATTGAAGGTAGTCTGCATGCGCTTGAAGGTTTGTCGCTGAGATGTGAGGTGGTCACGTGCTTCCATCGCTATATTTATCTGTTCATCTACCAGTAAGTGCGAACTGAAATGATAAATATTCCT
The DNA here is from genome assembly GCA_949125395.1 of Diaphora mendica. Lineage (NCBI taxonomy): Eukaryota > Metazoa > Arthropoda > Insecta > Lepidoptera > Erebidae > Diaphora > Diaphora mendica. Next base: position 16,020,373 of record OX421330.1, read on the forward strand.
CATAAAACATACTACATTCATACATAAATAATACCGAGCCACGCTTCGGCATAATGGGCCGGCTCGACCGGAGTGATACCACGGCCTCACAGAAAATCGGTGTGAAATAGTGCTTGCGCTGTATTTCACCGTGTGAGTGAGGATACCGGAGGCGCATCCCCCCAAAGGCCCAAAGGCCGGCAACGCACTTGTGACGCCTCTGATGTTGAAGGTGTCCATGGGCGGCGGTAATCGCTTACCATCAGGCGATACGTCTGCTCGTTTGTCCGCTTAATCCATAAAAAAAACTTTACAAAATGCATATAGGAAGGAATAGGAACTATAATAGTAATTCCATCAAAAAATGTTTTTTATTTAAATTCCTGTCTGTTTGTTCTGGATAATCTCTAGAACGACTTGACCGATTTTTACGGGGAAGATACCTGATGATATAAGGAGCAACTAAATTTACTTTTTTTAGACTCTCTTCGTCCCGCTGCGTTATTTGCGGTTGTGGTACAACAACAACCGCGAGTACCTAGCTCCGCGGGCTCAGCTTGTTCAAAATATAGTTGTAAAAATGTAGATATTTAATAATTATGGACTATATATGGTCCTCCGAGGTTATAAGCGTACGTAAATGTAGATTAAGTATAATATGTACAAGATATATAAAGACCTGTGCAAGTGGTTAGCCTCCTTGGTGTACTGGTCCCGTCGGCTGAGGCCGATGGTGGCTCCGGGCGGCGGACTGCCCCCCCGGAGAAGTTCCTCACGTTCACGACGTGCATTCACTCGCGCTGATGTCTTCGAGAACTCTTGCTGATAGTCCTGGGACAATTTACTAGCTATACTAAACTATCTACAGAAATAAATAAAATTGGACTGTCTGTTTGTAATATTAAAATAACCGCTTTTTACAAGATTTTTATTAACTTGCAATGTATGTATGTATGCTTGTATGTTCGGGTCGAATCTTGCACCTCAATTTTGAAGCAGATATCTTCAACCGATTTTGCTGAAATTTTGCAAGCATTATACAGCGTGACAATACAATATTATAATGACATGGAGCTGATCTGATGCTGGAGCTGGAAGGTGGGCTAGGAACTCGGTAAAGGAATGTTGCAACATCATCGAGATTGTACTCGTTTGATTCGTGTCGAGGCATTCCAGTAAAAGCTTGTTTTTAAAAAGCTATTTAATTTATTACTAAATGCATATGTATGTATTGTATACACGGTACATAAGTACCTATATCATTTTTTTTTTACGATTTTTGTCTGTCTGTTTGTTCCGGCTAATCTCTGGAACGGCTGGACCGAATTTGACGGGACTTTCACTGATAGGTAGCTGATGATATACGGAGTAACTAAGGATACTTTTTACGACTAACTTTGTCCTGCGGCGTTACCCGTTGTATAACAATAACCTCGGGTAACACCGCGGTGTTCAACTAGTACGAAATAATGTTTTAATTGACTGCACAGTTGGCTTAGTGGTTTAAGCAGTCTTTATTCTGCATCAAGTGTTCTAGGTTCAAATCCTACATGGGACAACAGTTTGTGTGATCCACAAATTGTGTGGGTGTTCTTTGTGTCTGATTAATGTGTTTGTTGTATAAAGTTGTTGTTGTCAAGTTGATTTACATTATTGTTATCTCTATACTAATATTATAAAGCTGAAGAGTTTGTTTGTTTGAACGCGCTAATCTCAGGAAACGCTGGTGAAAAAAATATTTCAGTGTCAGACAGTACATTTATCGAGGAAGGCTATAGGCTATATATCATCACGCTAAGACCAATAGGAGCGGAGCACCAATGAAGAATGTTACAAAAAATTTTACGCTACGGGCAATAGGAGACGTAAATCACGTTGTGTGGGTCAGCTAGTACTAACATATTTCTAAAGCTGTATAGGTGCTGCTGATAAGCACAAGATACCATAAATGACCTGCCCTCATAGTCAAGTTGCAAGTGTATCGCATCAATTCGCTTTCTATCTACTGTATCCTCTCTCTTGTATTGTTGGCTAATATTTTGGTTGGAGTACATGACTTATAGGCGGTACACACTACAACGATTTACCGTAGCGATTTAACTGTGCAGTTCGTTTGTGCAGTTTTATCGAGTGTGGTAGGAAATTGGTTCAGATTTTTTGAGAAATATCTGAGCCAATTTCCGTTCAAGGGTTTGTCATAAGACGCATACCATACAACACAAAAATTAGCCATAAACATTATTGAATAGCCCTTTCCATATAGAAACAATGTAAGATAAGGGAAAATACAAACAAGAAAAAGTGTAAAAACAGTAACCCGACTATGTTTTTATGGAATATTGATAAACGAACAGACGGATCGCCTGATGGCAAGCGATTACCGCCGCAATGGACACCCGCAACACCAGAAGCGTCACAAGTGCGTTGCCAGCCTTTTAAGAAAGAAAATTAAAATAAACATTATGTAGTCTATGTAGTGTTCACCATGATTAATCTATATTCAATAATTCATTATGATGAACCTATATTCACTACGACCACATGTCCATCTTATTCCTCAAAATCGATTCAGTAGTTTAGGCACTGTAATGGAACATACAAACATACATAGATTTCACCGAAGTGGGGTAAAGAAGGGTAATTATAATGTCTTACCATGAGTATTTCTCTATGCCTTTTAATAGTGTGCATTGTAGCTGTGCCACTAGGTGCCAAGTCTCCCATTTTGTCATTTATTGCTGATAGCTGAAAATAATTTACTGATATAAGTACCTATATCAATAACATTTTAACAGTATATCAATAACGTTAATTGCCTCAGTGGCGTAGTGGTAGCGTTTAAAACTGCTGTGCTTGAAGTCTTGGGTTCGATTCGGATCGATCGATCTGACCAAATATTTGTATGATCTGCAAATATTTGTTTCGGAGTTTGGATGTTTTCTATGTATAATATGTATGTATTTACAAATAAAAGTATCTATGTATTTATATCAGTTGTCTAGTACCCATAACGCAACTTCTGCTTAGCTTGGGACTAGATGGCTTTGTGAGTTAGATGTCCGAAATATTTATTTATTTATATTTCAGATATCTGATGAATCAATAGAATAGATTCCTGTGTTGGAGCAAATGTTTATAATAATAACATTTGGTCATTTTATGATCTGCAAATATATGTTTTGAAGTTTCAGTGTTTTCTATGTATAAGGTAAATGTATTTAGGAAAACTAGTACATGAGTATTGCATCAGTCAATCTAGCATTCATAGTACAAGCCCTACTTATACTAGGTTCACGCTATGATGGCCGGTTTCACGTTTGTCAAATCATGAAGTTTTGTATTATTAGTAATTACATTTGAAGGAGCAAATTGCTGTTCTTTATTATCAATAGTGACGTGCAGTTAGTTATAAAATTAAACCTTTTTATGAATTGTCATTTCACATCACTTTTGTAATTTGTCAAAATGGCCATCATAGTGTGCTCCTAGTATAGTTCTGAACTAGATGGAATTGTGTGTCAGATGTTTGAAAATTCAATGACATTCACTGTGTTTTCTCTATAACTATGCAGTTTTTTTCATACATTGTAATGTTATAAACACTAATGTTGTAAAACAACCTTAACTATGCTCAATAAAAAAATCTTCCATGCACAAGTTTAAAGGAAATGAAATCATAATCACTACATAGTATAAAACAAAGTCGCTTTCTCTGTCCCTATATACCTATGTTTGCTTAAATCTTTAAAACTACGCAACGGATTTTGATGTGGTTTTTTTAATAGATAGTGATTCAAGACGAAGGTTTTCATGTATCATAAATGCATAATATAGTATGGAAACACTGTTAATTTTCGAGGTTTTTAATGTGATGTAGCAAATAAACACATTTATTGCGCTTACATTGCAAACGCTGGTTGCACCCTACGAGATAGATCAAAATAATGCACCACAGTATTCTACACCTTAAATAATAATAAATAAAATAATGTGGGATAACCCACAATAAACATTTTTTATTCCTTTCTTTTTACGAGAAATAATGGCTTATTTACGAAGTGATATTAAGCAATACAGAATGAATCCTTATACAACTAAGTAAATTAAATACATTGTGCATTTAATATAGATGATAATGGCTCTTTACTGTTTCTAATTTAAATGAATATATTCGAAGATTTTACAGATTTAAAATGCATGAATCGTGTCGTCGATGTGGCGGGGGCATCTAAACTCCACCCGTGCGAAGCTGGGGCGGGTCGCTAGTGGTTAATAAGATACTTAAGCTTAATTTATCTCAACTTACCTTATTTAATAACTGTTGTAGCTCCATAGACATGGTGTCGAACATATCATCACTGTTGATAAGAGGTACACTCTCTGAACTGAGACCTGAGCTGGCAGAGCTCACCCCTAGCTTGCTGAATGCCACTAGCTTAACATCTATGTCATTTTCCAGAAGACGTGCTTGCTTTCTTACCTCTGAAAATAAAAAATAAACATTAAGAGGTGTCAAGGGACACCCGGATGGAACGAAGTTTATATATATGTAATTATATACTATTCAGCACTGTGACGTCAACTCAGTGTTAAAAGTGTCGTTACAACGAAAATTGTCTTAATCCGTCTAGCCCCCTTTCGCAACGCGCCATAAGGAACTTCGTTCCAAAAAATAAACATTAAATTGCTGTAAGAGCATAATACTAAACTCTTGGTGTAAATTATTGGAACAAGACTTATTTCATTTTATAGCTTTTATAATGACTGAATCGGATATAGGACTAAATAATTCGATCACACTACTTTTTCATTTTCAAACTGGACTGGCTAAAAACACTAGAATTTATTTTCTATTATGCGTAAAAATTTGATACAACATGAAATTTATTTAAAGAAGGAATATGTTAACTATATTCATTATAAAGGTTATTTATTTAAAAAATATAATGGAATTATTGCAAGCACTGATAAGTTTATATTGCAACGTCATAAAAGCAAGCAAATTAACCGGTGCTTAGTTTTCTGGTTGAACAATTACCTTCCCAAGAGGTTCCTGTTATTGGAGACATTCTTAATATGAAAAAGTCACTGTCTCTACGCTTTCCTTCGTTTATTTAAGATCACAATCGTCAAATCATTCGTAATTAGCATTGCATTACAATCTGATGTGATGACATTTTTTGTCAGATTGTGATTGTCAGAGTCACACAAAGTTTATTTTCTTACATCTCTGTCTAGTCATGTCACGAAATAAAAGCGTATATTATATTTTGCATACGTGTGAGAGAAACAGGTTAAATTTCATGCTAAACATATGTAGGTACAAGGTACAACTACAAAGAAAGTTATCGGAAATATAGATCAACCTTTGCAGTGTTGCTAGATGAAATTTATAATTAATTTTCTAATTAAAAGTTAGACCATCGCACAGTATATTATTTTCCTTCAATTGAGGACACCCTTCTTTAATCGCTGACTAGTATACATATAACTGTAATACACCTAAATATGAAACACGACTTTAAATATATTTTATAATTTTGAAACTATAACGCATTTATTGAAAGGTCAATGAACTTTGTCAAAAACATTTTTGCAGATAATTCACAAAATAACCAACACTTACTTTATTTAAAATTAGCAATAAATTTAAGAATATAAACATCATTATTTTTATTAATAACAAGTCTTTATGTACTCCAGAAATTGAGATAAAAAATATTTTATAATTTTCAGAAAAAAAATTATATAAAATTTCCTATGGGACGGTCGCATTATTTTTTACCAACAAAAAATACTTCAGTCCTGTACCTTCCTATTCTGAAAGAATTGAATTTTTATAATGCAGGACTTCAGAGATATAACGATTCTAAGTTTTTTCGAATTTTCTATGGAAATAGGGTTGTCAAAAAAAAATGTGTATAGATGCTTTAGGTACCATATATCTATTAAGTTAGTTAAATAGGATACTTGTATGACTGTGTTTGTGTTATTTGTCTATGTTATCACAGTTCCTTAGAGTAAAGCATAGTGAAAAAATTTCGTTAGCAGATAAATTACTATACCTAGTTAAATCTTTGTGAATTCGTTTTACACTTTTGAAGTGGATTTGTTTCACAAAATAGAAAGCCCTATTGCTGTTTTATTTTCCGATAACATTTCATACAAGCCTAGTAGGTCAGGCTCTAATAAAACATACAAGATTATGATGAATTTAAATAATTTTCTATATAATCTCTATCTATGCAAAATATTACTTTAGCACAAATATTTTTTTTGGATAATTATCACATATAAATATACATATAAATTTTTAAAATTAAATATCTTTGTAGTAGTAGCTATCATGATGAGATGCCCCAGAAAAAAAAAAATTACCCAACGATAGAAAAATATAAATCGCCAAAATAGATGAGGCTTTTAAAAAGTTTGTAATTAAATTATTATGTAAACCTTTAGAAAACTGGGATGATTGTCACTAAAATAAAACCACGGACTTGAGTGGTAATCTGAAACCAAAATTTTTAAAATAAATATGTCGGAAGTCCTCTGTATGAATCGTCTGTTTTTTTTGTGGTAATAATAGTAACTGCAACTTATAATCTAGGATTTAAAAAAAGCGACCGTGATGATATGCCTCCGAAAAAAAAATAAGCAAAATATAGGAAAACATTTTTTTGCCCGAATCAGATTAAGTTTATATATTATTTTAGTAGATATAATATGTTTTTTCTTAGATTATTATCATAAAAATATATAAAGCTTAAAAACTTGGTATGACTGCCACTGAAATAATACCACGGACATGAGAGCCAATCCTAATGCAAAATTTTAAGATTCAATATATTTGAAGTCCTGTGTTTGAAGCGTCTGGTTTTTTTTTTGTGGTAACAGTAGTCACTACTACTTACAATCTGGTATTTAAAAAAAAGCGACCGTGATGAGATGCATCAGAAAAAAAATAAAACAAAAATATATAGGAAAATATTTTTTTGTCCGAAATAGATTAAGTTTATTCTATATGTGTACACATATATATATATATACTACGGACATTAACACACAACGCCATCTAGTCCCAAGCTAAGCAGAGCTTGGGTTATGGGTACTAAACAACTGATACCAATACATATATACTTTTTTTTTGTAAGTACATACATATTATACATAGAAAACACCCAAACTCCGAAACAAATATTTGTAGATCATACAAACATTTGATCCGACCCGGGAATCGAACCCGTGACCTCATGATCAGCAGTCGCACACGCCAACCGCGAGACCAACGAGGCAGTATATATATACTAAGGATTATACATATTTTTTTTTAATAATTCTATACCAATTTTTTTATTACAATTCAGATGTATTTTAGGTACTTACTTATTTAAAAAAGTTTAATATCTAATCTTAATATAAACTTAGTCTTTTTCGGCCAAAATTTTTTATTTCTATATTTTGTTTTTTTTCTGAGGCATCTCATCACGGTCGCTTTTTCTTTGAATACCAGATTAAAAGTTTCAGTTACCATAACGACTACCAAAAAAACCAAATGCTTCCAACACAGGACTTCAGAGATATTTAATTTTAAAATCTTGGATTGGGATTGCCACCCAAGTCCATGGTTTTATTTCAGTGGCAATCTTCTAAGTTTTCTAAAGACTTATGTGTCATAATAATTTATTTACAGATGTATTTGTATATAAGACATCGGAATTGTTATCATAAAACATCCAATGGAAAAAATGCTTAATTATAGTTTCTATAGGTATTTATATTTCTATATTTCTCGTTTCTAAATTTCTTTGACTATGCGAAATATTATTTTAGGAGGTGTAATAATTTTTTCCTTGGATTGTCACATCACATTCAAACTTAAAATCTGGGATGACTACCACTGAAAATAAAAACAGACATGAGTGCCAACCCTAATTCAAAATTTTAAAACTGAATATCTCTGAAGTCCTGCATTTGAAGCATCTGGTTTTTTTTGTGGTAGTTATAGTAACTGCAACTTATAATTTAGCACTTAAAAAAAATGCGACCGTGACTAGATGCCTCAGAAAAAAAATAAAAACCAAATCATAGAAAATATTTTTTTTCTCCCGAAATAGATGACATTTTTTACTCTTTTTTAATTAAATTAATGCCTGAAATACATCTGAATCTTAATAAAGAATCCTCCTCTTGAAAAAATGATTTATTATGGAGATAAAGCGTTTTTCTGATTTCTATGGACTTTTCTCGATTTTCTAAATTTCTCTAAAAGTAATAATAGAAAAATTTTGGGGATTTTAGTAGAAGTGTTGTTTACCTATCACCTATCTAAAACGCAAATAAAATAAGATGTCCGCAATTGAAGGGAAATAATATACTGTGCATCGTCGTCGAAAAACTGATAAACATTAAATGCCTTACTAATAAAAATAAGTTACACATCTGTTTGACAACTGTTTAGTTGTACAATGTATAGGCAGTGAATAGGCGTTACACATTACCCTTACTAATAAACAGTGTGTAAACAATGGATAGTTACCGCCTACGTATAACAAAAACCACTGGCAACATTAAAAGGTGCGTTCCGAAACTCGTACGGCGTTAATTCAATGACTTTATTTCATTTGAAAATACGCTCACAACTTTATACATAAGGCTATATAAAATGTATTTATTATTGAATACATCATGTTATCTCCAAATATATTGTTTTTACGGTCTATTACAATAAAAAAAAATAAAAAAAATGTTGTTTCGCTCGTTCCATACCTACATACATTTTTAGAACGCAACTGATGTAAGTTGTCAAAGTCGATCTCTGGCATCTCTGCACATCGCATCGTTAATTCGGAGGTTTTTGCGGTCACAACTAAGTTAAGCACGGTAAATATATTCGACACTAATGGATAATACAAATAATTTCATGAACTTTAAAGAAAAAACTAAAAGGAAACGATCTGCTAATTGGGATCAAATAGAAAAGGTAAGATTATTCTTTCAAAAAGTATGCTATGTTCACAACATAATATTAATTTAAAACGTAATTAATATTTTATTTTTTTCAGAATTTACTGAAGCGTAGTATAACGGAGTTTGTGTATATTATAGAAAATAAGAACACGGATACTAATAGCAATAAGAGCAAAACAGCAGCTTGGCAAAAAGTATCGCAAAGGTTAGTAAAATGACGTGTATATCATTGTAGGTATTTCGTGTAGGCGATTAAAAACTATATAAAATTTACAGGTTTAATGAATTAAATAATCGCGTGAGGGATTTGCCAGAAATAAAACAACAATGGCGCACAATGAAACTGGATGCGAAAAAAAAAATATCTGATGTGAAAACATTGATGAAACGCACAGGTGGTGGACCAAAACCTCCTAGCCCAGACCCAGAGACTTTGGAAATAGTGAGCATGATTCCACAAGAATTTGAAACAGATAGCAATGTCTTTGATAGTGATGGCATTGGTATGAGTCCAAAGGTGAGATAATTTAAGTTTGTTGTAACGTGGAACTGCATTTTGCCCACATATAATTGTTGTAATGTTCATGACCTTTGTTTTGAGGCTATGTTAAATTCATATTTAATTTTCTATAATTATTTCAGAAACAAGAAAGGGAATTGGATGATAGTGTTACCACTCAAGAACTTGTTCTCACATCAGTAGCTAATAATATAGAAACTACAGCTAAGGTTAGTCAATTAACATACATTTGTTTACATCATGGGATAGTTCAAATGTAAGATATGTATATTCGGTCTCAAGCTTTTTACAATATAAACGGCTTTACATTTTTTTTTTTTGTTAAACATGTCGGCTGATGAACTTTATATTTTGCATAATTACAAAGAAAAACTCAGTGTAGCTACTTTAAATTCATATTTAATTTTCTATATTTATTTCAGAAACAAGATCTACATCTAGATGATAGTATTAATACTCAGGAATTGGTTCTCACACCAACAGTATCTAATACAGAAATTACAGCGAAGGTTTGTCAATTTACGTTAACATCCATTATGTGGTAAAATAGAGATATGTACACTGTGTAGTATTTGCAATTGTGAACATTGATTGTAGATACCAATATTTTTTACTGGAACATTGATGTCTGTATCCCTAAGAACTTGTTTTAGCCTGCATACTTGTAGTTTGTGACGTAATGATGAGTGTACACTCATATTACACAAGCTGCTGTCTTTACCATTAAACTGTTTTTGTTCAAGTAAACAGTAAATAAAATGCACTGTAATCTATTACATTGCACCTATAAGCAAAATAAAATTACATTTTCTAATTTGTTTTTTTTGTTGTTACAGAATATGACGACACCAATAACATCAAAGATAAATTTCTTACAGCAAAAGAAATCTGTAATGAAACGAAAGCTACCATTCAATGATGATAATATACCAAAACAATTGGTAAGATTAGAATTGTTTCTAGATAGTAATTTGTTACTAAAGCTAAAACCATTCTGTGGAGGCTGCTATTATTTTTGTTTAGGTCCTATAAGTAAATCTCTCTTGTTAGGGATGTTCAATTAATATTCAGTTTGTGATTCTATACACTAATAACATTTGATTGGATGTTGATTTATGGTGTAATACTTTATTTTTCCTTTCCAACAAAGAACTGGAGGCAACATTCGGTACCCTGAACTGTGAATGTTAATAAATTATCTGTATTTGTTTTAGCACAAAGAGTTTGCAAAAGAAAGAAATCATGTCCTTCTTAGTTGTATTAGAGAGGAACATGAGCTCAAGATGAAAAATATTATGGAAATCCATAGATTTGCAACGGAGGAGCATAATTTAAGAATTGAAATACAAAAGAAAAATCAAAATTTATTAAATGAAGAAAGTCAGCTTCGAATGCAGAAGCTAAAATTGGAGATAGCACTATTAAAAAGTAAAAACAATTTATAAAAATAAATAAGTATAATTAAAAATGTGTTTCAATATATATCCGCCTTGATTCTTGACCAGTAACACTGTCTAGTATATTTCTTGACGCATTCTGTCTCGCAGTATCCTCAGTTGTATCAGGTTCTGGAAAATCCATATCTTCGTTCATATCAATAGCAATGTTATGCAATACAGCAAGTGCTACTATATATAACTTAACATTTTCGAGTGATATGCTGAATCCATGTAAAAGACATCTGAACCTTTGCTTCCAAATTCCAAAACATCTTTCAACTGTGTTTCTTGTTAATATATGAGAACGATTGTAAGCTTCCTGCTTGGCATTACAAGTATTTTGTAGTGGTGTAAATAAATAGTTTGTTAAGCCATAGCCTGAATCACCCAATAAAATGCCATTAAATTCTCCATTTTCGAATCGTTGTCGTAATCTACTCTCTCTAAATATTCTTGCATCATGGGTGCTGCCTCTCCAGCGCGCCACTATATCTCTTATCCGTAAATGAGAATCACAAACTACCTGGACATTCAGTGATGAAAAGCCTTTTCTGTTAATGTAGTATTGAGCGCTATCTCCACTTACTTTTTTTATTCTCACATGGGTGCAGTCAATAGCACCTATTATTTTTCGCAAACCACAAATGTTTCTGAAGCCTAACACAACTTCTGCTTGTTCTGCTGCTGTTGTAGGCATATATATAAATGCTGAAGCTTTATTAGCCAAGGCTAAAGCTACTCTGCGGCACACATTCGTGATGGATTGCTGGCTTAGTCCATGAATATCCGCTGCATCATCCTGAACTTCTTGTCGAGCCCATGTTCTGAGAGCAGTACAAACTTGAAGTTCTATTGACAGTCCACTCCCTCGAGCTTGCTGTTCAATATCGCATCTAATTAATTCACAAATTTTTCTGACATATCGTTTGCTGAACCTATATTTTGACCGAAACTCGTTTTCAGATAAACAGAAAGGATCATATCGATTTTTGTAACATTTTCTTTTTCTTGGTGGTTCTTCATTGTCAATTTCATCAAAAATATCGAAATAATTTAAATAATCCATGGTTTTCAAACTTAAAATAACGTAAGCAACAAATTATTATAAGTTACACGTTCGCTAAACAAGGGCCGAGGGCTGAATAACGATTGTCTAAAATCTCATTGTTTCCAAACATCTGTGTACCAGATGTATACAACCGAAACGTCAAATATTGTTTTATTGGTAACGTTTTTGTTAAACTCCTGTTATACGTCGTGTATAAAAGTTTATTGGTAAGGCCGTAAAATGTTAAGACATTTTAAAGCAATCTAGATGTGTAAAGTTGTTTTTTCTCTAAAGCCGAGCCCCCACCGAAAAAAACTTGGCAACTTTTGTGTTGCCAACACGAGTTGGTGTTAAAAGTTTCTGTAAAACCGAGTCTCCGCATCAAAAGTTGGCAAATTTTGTACTTGTCAAATTTCGGTGGAGACGCGCCTCATAATTTTAGAAATGAAGTTTAGTGGCAATTAACAAATATATTCTCAAAGAGTAAAAAGAGAGAGAGAGAGAGCAGTGTGTCACTTACAGAAGTATCTTTTTCTTTCTTACGACACACCCCCTTTAACAGACAGAGATAGACGTTTACTCGTAAAGAAATGCGTAATGTGTAACATGGTTTTATTTAGTAGACGTTTTGCAAATATGTACCACACAGTTGCATTGACACAGTTGTAACTCACACATTTTAGAGTACTGTATTTTAGAGTACTAGAGTTCTAGAGTACTGTATACTACATTGAGAAATATGTTACTCTTATTTTAGAAAACATTGAACAATCTTATTTTTGTAGAAGATCTGAAACAACTGTATAAATAAAATTTATAAACCTAAAAAGAACCCTGGAGCTCGTGTGTTAGGGTTTATATCTCTCTGGCAAGTCGTACTAAAAGATATCGAACATATTCAACTATTATCCATCTCTTTCACACAAGTGTCATTTTCTATTACCTGCCGGAGATAGCACAATCGCTCGTTCTAATATTGTCACCCCACCCATCGTCATGGCCTTTCTTACTTATTTGGATTTGTAAGCGACTAGTGGTGAATTTTATTCCTACTCATAAAATAATGAGCGTTTTGCAATCGTATTTTTTATATAAATTTTATTAACCTTTCATTTTTATATTACTTGTGAATATTGCAATGGTAATTTGTGTAGTGAAAATCATTATCGTATAACAAGGACAAATACATCTTCGTGGTGCAGCCCAATATGGCTACTACTGCTGCTATTGTCAATAAACTGCAAACTTTGAACTTTAACAAAATATGTCGAGCTTGTTTGGAGACAAAAAAAGATATGAGACCTCTGTTTGAACAATTGACTGCTACAATGCTGATGGGAATATCGAAAGTGCAGGTGAGATGACATATTGTTAAGATATTTTGGGAATATATTTTTGTCTCTTTCGCACTTATTGTAGACTCCGTATGCACGCAAGGACAGCTACATCCTTTACATCGCGTCATCTTTGTTTAGAAGTCATCAGATAGGAACAATTACGAATTCCTAGTGCTGCGTGAATTCACGAAATTTTGTTGAGAAATGTCATTCTTTCTCTGTCTATCACGGGTTTCTTTACGCACGATGATTGAAAGACGAGCATTTGAAATGTATCAATGTAGTAGTCGAGAGACTGAGATAGGTGTTGAATCTGTTTGAATGCTATGATGTTGTCCTTTATTTTAATGGTTTTCTCCGAGACTCAAAATTGGCGCGAATCCACACAGTTACTCGTTTCAAATGAGTTTTATTATTTAGTATTAAAAATAATGTTGAAAACTATAAAAGGCAGCTGTCTCTCCTTTGGGGAATAATTAAAGGTTCAAAAATTACTGATGCGTTGAAAGATACGAACTCAGCTTTTGGAACGATGGAAAATATCGATAAAAAACCTGTTGTTTTTGAATTCATTATAATTATGTACTTAATTTACTTATTTTAAATACATAGATTAGTCCTACGGGTCCTTTGACTTTGTTCTAAGACTCAATTTTATCGAGCTATTTAAAAAAATATTGCAAAAAGAAATGAATAACATAGGTACTTAAAATAAAGTGAACATAAATTACATACTACCTACTCAACTAACGTAGCCGTAATTCTTTTTTTCTTTTGATGGCGTAGAATGTGTGTACATTACATAGATTACAATTTAATTTCTAAAAATTATATAGAAAAAGAAAGTCATACCCCGCAATATTTTTGATATTCTTAATATCTTATTTTTAAGGTGTTATTAATAGTTAAAATTAAACATATTATTAAATTGTGGCTTGAGGAACTGTAATTTGATGATGTTGAAAGCCTTCTACAAATAGTGAAGTAATGGAAGCTTGATTAGTGTCACACACACCCTTACCGCATACACATTCTGACTCATTGTCTGAAATACACAGCAAACACACACCTCACACACACACCTCACACACATACACTCACACTCATACACATACATATCTAAATATTCAAATTTATTGTGTCCACTATTTCATTGCATATTGTAACAATTGTTCCTCTTGGTTTTGTAAGGTAACTCCCAACACACAGCTTACGCTATTTTGGGAGTCAGGGGTATACTGTGTATTGTAATTCTCTTTTGTTGCAATAAAGAATTTATTATAATTATTATTAATATCCTACCCATTCCCGTTTTAACATACTCCACAACTTGGCACAGAAAGCTGAAGACTGATGACTTGTATTCACTTTTCTGGGCGTACTAAGTGTTCGTGGATGCGATTCCCACGGAGAACAAAAAAATGTGTGTTGTGCACGATAATTTGCTGTCTGTAAATCAACAATTTGTTCACACACAAAGTGTTGTCGCATGTGCGAATTGAACCCACATCACTTAGCGCAGTAGAAATCGACGTGGCGACCGCTTAAACCACCAGACCAACAGTGCAGTCAAATGTATAGAGTCAGTAGTTAGTCAGGTTACCATAGTACACTTTCTGCCTATTAGTTTAGGGCGTGAGTGAAATTTCAAGTTATTATAATTATTCCTTAGGTGGAAGTCGGCGATACCCTGCCGTCCCAACTGTGCCTGCAGTGTGTGCATCAAATATCCCGCTGTCACGCCTTCAAGGAGATGGTCGAAAGGAATGATATCGCACTCCGTGAACACGCCAAGACTCTTGCCGAACAAGCCTTCAAAAGAGAGAGGGAAGAGGTAGGTGGAAATATCGGTAATGGAAATTCAGTCCATGTGGTAAAGGATCAGGAATACGCAGCGTCATCACCCCCTGTTCATCTCATGGGTGTCGTAAAAACCGACGAAGGTGGCAAACTACACTGGTCAATATCACTGCAAAAAGATGGAAAACTTGACACAAACTATATACTAAAACTTCCCTTTGCCTTCCTTCTAGAATTGGACTGCAATCGGCTGTGGGTGATGAAAATTCAGGGATAGTGCAGTTTATCCCAAGTCTGGTTAAGTTGTATACCTCAGTCAATTCTCGCGGTCGTTAAACAAGAAAAGAGTGAGAAAACAACAAAAGAGTAAATATAACAAGAAAAGTCTCAAAAACTATAACCGGACTAACGAAAATATTTTGGAAAATATAGTGTACATAGCCTCCCGAGCCATTATTACGAATATATAGGCACCTCATTCATTAAAACCGATGGAATATACTAACATACATAGACTGCCAAAAATACTACCCTTACTTCTGGCTTGGACGTAATCGGGTAAAAAACGAATCTGAGAATCCATATCATATAACCTTTAGTAGTACACTGCGGGACATGACCTCGCCTTAGAAAGGAGGTTTTTGGCATACTATACCTACACTGGCCAGAAGGGCTGGATTAGGTCTTTGCAATACTGTTTTACCGCGGTCACAACCTGCTGCGAAGACGTAATCTCGCAGAAGGAGGCGGCGAAGAAGGCCTGGGTGGACGATCTCCACTCGGATCCAATTCGCCGCCGGCCATTCGCTTTTGAGGCCAGCCGTGAGAAGGCGACGTGTCGCGATTGCCGTACGTCGCCTAAATTGAGAGCTTCTAAGCAGACGCTGCCCGCGTCAGTGCAGGTAGGCGCTGGGAGGGGTCCGGATGTGTTAATAACAGCAGTTCCCGGATCCCTCTGTTCACAGGCGCAGAGTGGCACACAGTGTGGTTTTAGTCGGTCCGATTCCAACACACAACCCGCCGCAAACCCTGGTGGGGTGACGGCCCGTGGGGGTTTCCACACGTAAAAAAACAGAAAAGGTCTTTGCAATACTGTCCTAGTTTGCTCCCTTAGTCGACTTTTACGACACCCACGAACGAGACAATTAAGGGGGCTAACACTCTGTATTCTTACACCATCATCACATGGATCAAATTATTGTATTATCTTAAAACCTGAAACTGTTTTGTGTTTTTTTTTACCATATTTTTTAACGTGACAACGTATAATAAATTGATGAACGCCGGCTGCATGCACGAAAAAGGATGAATCATTGTCCTGTTACGATCATGGCCCCGTTACGCTCATTGTTCGTCGTTATATGAGAGATAGATGCGGCGCAATGTTTTGTTATGACGTTGTCACGTAACATTTTTTTTATCATAACATCCTATTTTCACCCATGACAGAAGGAGAAACTGATAAATATGAATTGTACGGAACCTTACATGCAGTACATGGAGGTGCCTATCACCACTACCAACCAGATACTTGACGGGTTCTTCAATACAACTCCAGCTCAAACACCAACCCCAGCATCTGAACTGGACCCCAAAGAGGAATTTGAAGAAAAGGTACGTGTTTCAATCCTCTTTTTAACCGACTTAACAAAGGAGGTTATCGATGGACTGTTTTTTTTTGAGTGAACTGATTTTGATAATTCTTTTTTTATTTGAAAGCTGGTTCTTCCCTTGTGGTCTCATTTTAATTTGATCCAGTTCTTGAAGTCTTTTTTTGTTTAAATTTGTGATCATCAAGATTTCCGCTTTAAAAAAAAAGATCTTAGATATCTGTCTGCTTTTGTATATTTGATAATAGATCAAAATAGAGATTAAGAACTTTTTTTTATCAGAGCCATAGGTCGTGAGTTCGGTTTCCATCTCAGACAAATAATTATGTAATGAGCACGTTAATTTGTTTTGTGTCTGGGTGTAATTTATTTATAACATTTAGAAATATTTAAATACTAAGTTTCGCTCGCGGCTCCGCCCGCGTGTATGTCGGTTATCGCGGTAAATAGAAGCATATGTGTTATTCTGATGTTTAAGCTATATAATTGTAAAGTTTCATCCAAATCCGTTCAATATTTTTTGCGTGAAAGCGTAACAAACATCCATCCATCCATCTATCCATCCATCCATACTTACAAACTTTCGCATTTATATAATATTAGTAGGATTTTTTTTTGATGTATGACCCTGCCAAAATGACTCTACTCTGCCTGATAGAAAGCATAAGCAGAATCCAAGAGTGGTGGTCACGATACTCACTGCGAATGCAACAATGTAGCATGGTGACCCACACCATGGCGGCCTAGTGATGCTTCTGCATCATTGTACCAGCATTTATCAGCAAACTGACGGATGAGACAGTCGTGTGTCAGATGTGTGAAATTATTATTGAAATTATAAATATAACTGCCTCGGTGGCGCAGTGGTAGCGTATGTGACTGCTGTGCTTGAGGTCTCACGTTCGATTCCCGGGTCGGACCAAATGTTTGTATGATCTGCAAATATTTGTTTCGGAGTTCGGGTGTTTTCTATGTATAATATGTATGTATTTACAAAAAAAGTATATATGTATTTATATCAGCTGTCTAGTACCCATAACACAAGCTCTGCTTAGCTTGGGACTAGATGGCGTTGTGTGTAAGATGTCCAAAATATTTATTTAAATATTATTATTTTACATTTTATCGTGGATCACAGGAACATCTATTTATCGAAAACCCACACTAGGAATGTATCCTGTGTCGCGGGGAACTTTACAAACATTAATGAAACCAATGATATATAAACTAAAATGAAAATAAAAATGAAACGTACACAAAGATGACCGAGACTCATATGGGGATAGAACCACAACCTATCGTAGTTCTATTCAATTATAAAATAATCTATACTAATATTATAAACGCGAAAGTTTGTAAATATGGATGGATGGATGTTTGTTACTTTTTTACGCAAAAACTATTAAACGGATTTGGATGAAACTTTAAGTAATATACACACATAAAAAGTGTCTAGGGATCAAGCATTTTTATGCGGATTTCTTGAGATTGAGATGTGGCTTTGGCCCTGGCCTGCTCAGTCGCCAGACTTGAACCCGATTGAGCATGCATGGGATATGCTACAGAGAAGAGCTCTGCCGAATATGGAGGGTATCCAGTCGCACGAAGACCTTTTTTTGTTGTTGCAACGAACATGGGCGGCCATTCCACAGCGTGTTTGGATGAACTCATTTTGAGTATGCCAAACCGATGTTCTTGTGTTGTTAGTGTTCGCAGTAGAAACACGGATTATTAATTGTTTAAGTTACCTAATAAAATTTTAAAGAAAACTGTTATTTCAGTCTTTTTTTCGAACTTTAATGTTAGTGGTTCAAATGTCAAAAATTCCTTTATTAGGAAAATGGCAAATTTCTTTATTAATGCAAAGGTGACTTGGTTTATCGTTACTGTGACAAACGAAAACACTTTATTTGATGAATCCTTAAAGAAAATTTTAATTAATATCAATCAGGAGAAAAGTTATTGCAAAAATATATGTTGATCCCTAGACACATATGTTGATCCCTAGACACTTTTGATGTGTGTAGCTTAGACATCAAAATTACACATAGGCTACTATGTATCGCGATAACGGACATATACGCGGGTGGAGCCCCGGGCAACCACTAGTATTTAATCTATTCCTAGAAGCTTTGACATGCCTTGAGATTCTTATTAGGGATTACATTACGGCTACTTATATATTGTATGTAAAATTTTCAGTTTATTTTTAAATTTTAGGTACTTTTAGGTTAGGTATTTATGTATATGCTTATGATTATTGATTGGTGCTATATGCTTTGTACATGTATCAATAGTGTTACTAAACTATTGTAAAACTCTATTTTTAAAAGAGTAACTTATGGTGTATCATGCCGGTTCATAGCAAAGATTTTTGGAATCGTGCAAGTAGAATCATTAACGTAAATTTCGAAAGTGTCTGATACTACTTGAAATAAAGGCTTTCTAATTTTGATTTCAATATTTTTAGACTGAAACCGCATCTATTACTCCAAAAGAAAAGGATGCTTTGAACTCTGACGAGGAGAACTATCTTCAACTGGTCGTATTTCAAGCGACTTCGACGGTGTCCCCTGGCCGTCACGTCTGCAACCTTTGCCACAAGGAATTCAAACATCCAAGGTGGTTGAAACAGCATATGAGATCTCACACCAATTGGATAAAAGCGAATTGCAAGAAACCACCAATGTGCCCCATTTGTGAAAGAACTTTTAAGGTATGTGTTGAATAGTTTGTTTTTAATTTTAAGGTGAAAAGGCGGCAGATTTTTTTTTCTTTAATACTCCAGCCCCCTTATCCAAGTTGCAAGTGTTTCGATTCTCTTTCTACAATCACTAACGCCTCTATTCTCTTGTATTACTGGCTAATATTTTGTTTTGATCACGTGACTTCGCGTTGAAAGACGTCATTCCCATAGAGAATAGGGTAGATGACGCCTTAGTCAAATTAGTTACTTTTATCATCAATCAAAACGATAACTTTTTATGAATAATGTACTAAATAAAAGGCCCGTATTATAAAAGGCGTCTCAAGTATCGTTTGAACTCTAATCAGTTGAAACTAGTTTTAAGTTCACATCAAATCTCAAGCGTCGCTCTTATTATAGAATGCGTTTTAAGTTCTACTCAGTTGAAACTAGTCTCAGTAACCAATCTCAACTCAACAGTCTGTTCTCAATTATGGCTAGGGAGTTGGTCCTTGATTGACTTACCTACTACATTTATTCAATAGTTATATTGTTTCTTTACTCCGTGCAGGGTCCAGGTATGCTAAAAATGCACATGCGGACCCATGAACAACGACCTCCAAAACAGCCAACGTGCTCAGTCTGCCAGCGCACCTTTCCTAGCAAAACCTTACTCTACCGCCACAGACAGACTCACTTCGAGCAGAAAACCCATCTGTGTACTGTATGCGATAAGAGATTTTATAGCGGTTATGCCCTAAGGTCTCATATGGCAAGGCATCGTGGAGAGAGGCCTTATATATGTTCTACTTGCAACAAAAGCTTCTACAACCCGACGGATTTGAAGGTTAGTCACATTTTCATTTTATTTTGTTCCCCATCCCCCAATGGTCGGCAACGCACTTGTGACGCCTCTGGTGTTGCGGGTCCATGGGCGGCGGTAATCGCTAACCATCAGGTGATACGTCTGCTCGTTTGCTACCTATACCATAAAAAAAAAAAATTCGTGTATGTGATGGATTAAGAATCGGAGTGTTAAAACCTCTATATATCTGCGGGTTTTGTACATAAAGCAACACGGTGGGGAGTAGCCTAGGCCCATGCGTTCCTGTCAAAGTATAAGGCCAAATGGGCCTATGCATTATACTTTTATGACACATAATGTATTTAAGTGTGCGTGAATTTGAAATTTTTTTGTTTTGATTGTTGTGCGAGTTCCTAGTGACAGGCGATTTTTTGTATAATGAAATGAGTCTAAAATGTGTATGTGTGAAGATTTCCCACCCCGAAAAAAATCATCAGATTTGAAAGTCGGTATGGCCAGGGGGGTTTCACTTCTCAGTTAAGGTATGTTCCGCCGAGCGCCTCCGAGAAGGACTACTAGGCACTATTTATTCTGTGGAATGGCTACTTACAGACCGGCGCAACAGAGGGGCCTGTGTTGGTCTATGGTGTCGTAAGAGCCGATTACGGAAGCAAACTATGTAGGACGACAAAATTGCAAAGAGATAAAACTTAACATAAAATCTATACTAATCCGTCTTGTTGGCGTGGTACAGGCCAAAGCCAACTTTCTAGATGCCTAGGTCCAACAGCGGACTATAATGTGGATTCGTCTGGTATATCGCATGCGATGCGACTTTAGTTTTTGGTTTTCCGTATTAACATTACATGGAAAATGAAATGGATCTAAAACGTAATTTAGAAACGTAATCCAATATTTATTTATTGTTCTCAAATATCATCATACGTGATCATAACATCTAATATAAGAAAAGTAAGTAATAATAAATACAGGAAATTCTAGAAAAAACCTCTCAAGTAAGCCATAGATTTCAAGACATATATTGAACAAAATTAGAACTGAAGTTAATTCCAGAAAGACTAAATAGGTAATTACGATCTCTATTGATAGAGCTTAGAGTAGAGCTGGATTGATTAAGGTCTAAGGTGCCAGGATAGAATACCTCGTTAATCACTATCTGACATTGACCCCATAGGTATTGTACCACATTCTAAATCCTGGAACTTTAAATCCTCTTCGTCTTTTACTCTGAACGCTTCTTCAAACGCTTTCTTAGTCTTCTTCGATAAATACTCTGGATATGTTATATTGAATCGTAAGATCAAATTGCCCTTTGCTTTCGTGGGACACGCGGGCAGTGGTAGACCCTCGTCTTCTATAACCTTCTCATAAGTTGGAGTAACTACCTCAGTTATTTTGACCCTGAGTACTCTTCCATCCAAAGTCATAAGCGTTACCATAAATCCGCATAATGCTTCCTTCAAAGATATTGTCTGTGTGTAGAGTAAGTTGCTCAAACCAGATCTGACGAAGGTCTCGTGAGGCCGGTCTTCAGTAATAAATATAACGTCAGCAGGGATCCTCGTCGGGCCCTGGTCTCCTTCTTCTTTGAACCTCACCTCTGTGTTAGGATATATTCCAGCTTTGATCGGTATTGACAGGACTTTCTCCCGCAACTTTAATTCCGAACATGTCTCATCGGTGAAGACGAGTCTTTGAATTTTCATTTTCTTCAAACACCCTTTGTATACCTCTTCGAGTGATAGAGCAAGGGTTCGAACAATAGATGCGTCTTTTTCCTTATATCCTTTGCCTAGAGGAGAATCGAACATGGGTGGAGGGTTTTCGTAGTAGTCCAAAAGGTCTGCGTAAGGGTTAGACGTGCCGAAGAAGTCATGAAAAGTTCTTAACGGTTCGCCATGGTAAACGTATGGCTGTATGTACTCTGTGGGTCCAGGGACACCTTTCTTGAGACCTTCTTCACCATACTGGTCGTATACGGCTCGTCTTTTGTGGTCTACCAGGACTTCGTAAGCTTCTGCGATCAGGGCGAATATCCTCTTCATATTTTCATCGTCGTTATGTCTTTCGGGATTGTACTTTAGAGCGAGGCGTCTGTATGCACGTTTAATTTCTAGCTGACTGCAGGATCTCTTCACGCCTAAAATACCGTAATAATCGAATCCCATTGTGTAAGATTATTTAGTAATATAAAAACCTTGGTATAAAATGTGCTATGTTTAAGTTACGTCAAAATTTGACATGCTCAAATGACATCGTCTATATTTTTTAAATGTTGTTGTAACGTCACTTACGTAATAATACAGTAAGCGGGTCACATTATTAAAGTACTATGCCCGTGGATGCACGTACTATTAACTCTAAGGGATGCACCTAAGAGAAACTCTAACGGATGCATACTCTCTGCAGTTCAAGTAAATACTTGAACTTGCATTTTATTCCCTAGGTATTGCAACCGTGAAATGTTGAATGATACTACTCTGTATAATTTGTTTAAGGCAAAATTGGCTACTTGACAATTATTGAAAAAGTGTTTTAAAATCTTCAGCTTCGAAATCATGTTTATTACGATAAAATTCAAGTGTAGCGCGAAAACAGTCACGGGACATATGAGGTCGTATTTTATCAAACCACAAAATTTGACTATTGCGACGTCGGTATTTTTTGCAGTTTATTATAATATTTAGCTAGGTATTTGACTGAATTTGTGAATATGAATACCTATAGGAACTAAAGGATGCAAACGGACATCGGTAGTACATTTTTTTTTGTTTGTAGAACGTGATGCCACGCACTACAGACAATATAGTCGGCGCGTTTCGTTCCTTCCAGTCAAAAGTCAACTCTCCGCCGTTTCACCTGCGTAGTTCCCGTTCCCGTGGGAATACTGGAATAAAGTATAACCTATGTCACTTAGAGATAACGTAGGAGTCTAATGGTGAAATATTTTTTTAAATCGGCTTAGTGATTTTTGAGTTTATTTATTACATACAAAAATACAAATCTGTTCCTTTATTATAGTAGTGTACATTTAATTATTTCCTTATTTCATTGTCACATCAGTCAAGTAGCCAATTGTCTTATTCTTGTATCTTTAACATGATAGATTTATGATAAATTACCAAACTCTTCAGGTTCACTTCCGCCTCCACACGGGAGAAAAACCACTGAAATGTACCGAATGCAACAAAACATTCAGACGACATTCGACTTTGTGCCAGCATATGAAGAAACACCGTGGAATACGGAACCATGTGTGCACAGTGTGCAACAAAGGGTTTTATGAAGTGTCCAAACTCAATGCTCATATGAGAGTGCACACTGGTAAGTAAATTTAGAAAGTGAAATTTGAGCCAAATGTTTTATATTGTTTGATGTTGAGGAGTTTGGATTTTCGCCTAATTACTGCCTCTTACAAAACAGATGCAAATTAGTTACCTAATATTTCAACAGATAATAATATATTTTTTTTTTTAATAAATATTTTGGAAATCTAACACACAACGCCATCTAGTCCCAAGCTAAGCAGAGCTTGTGTTATGGGTACTAGACAACTGATACAAATACATATTTTGCTTTTTTTTGTAAATACATACTTATTATACATAGAAACACCCAAACTCCGAAACAAATATTTGTAGATCATACAAACATTTGGTCCGACCCGGGAATCGAACCCAAGACCTCATGATCAGCAGTCGCACACGCCAACCGCGAGACCAACGAGGCAGATGACTAATTCAACTTTGATTACGATAAAAGTTAAACAAAAATTTTTGGGGGAATTCTTGGAAGATATATAGACAAATTCCGTTTTCTCTCACACATAAATGGTGTCACATCGTAACCCTTAAGATCCTACATAAAAAATCCAGAGAAATAAGTTAAACCGTGAGAATTACGTAAAATCATATGCGAATGTCCCTTACAACTTACAATTCGCTTATTTGATTAAATGACTAGTTTGTGACAAAACGCAAGAACTAATAGCACAACAATATACCCGCGAAAAACAAACTTTCCTTGGCAGTCGGGGAAAAAATACGTAGGCAAGAAGCTTCCCACCCTTTGAACACTCAACTAGGGGATTGTTCTAAAATACACATCGAACAAAATTATTTGTAAAGATTTTAGTAACGATTAATTTACACTTGGGCTGGGTAAAACGCTAAATGATAGCTATTTTAAGCTGTGTTACTTCAATGTCTTTTAGGTTTAAATCTTCACTAGTTCTAAAGTTATTTAAATGTCTCCAGGCGAACGTCCGTATGAATGCCAGTTTTGTTCGCGTCGTTTCGCCCAGCAGTCTGCCCTCATCTACCACCGGCGGACCCACACTGGCGAGAAGCCGTACAGCTGCAAGTTATGCTCAGCGAAGTTTACCACCTCTTCCGCGAGGAACAACCACATGGTCACGCATACTGGCAACAAAAGGTAAATTGTCATATAAAAAGTCAAAATCTTTTTAACCGACTTCGAAAGAGGAGGAGGTCCTCACTGGACTGTATACTTTTTTATGTTTAAGAACTGGGTACTGGGTGATCCGATTTTGATGATTCTTTTTTTATTTGAATGCTTTGTGTGGTTCCATTTCAATTTGGTCCAGTTCTTGAAGTCGGTTTTTTTTATTAAATATAAAAAGTATAACCGACTTCAAACAATAGGTACTGTTACGTGTTAGTGTTCGATGGGTTTGGGAAATAAACCTTCTGACATGTCAAAGAGACTTTAATAACAACACTCTTACAATCACAATATAACTCCGAATAACAATCCTTAATGGTCGCCGAGGTCGCTAGGTTGATCTCTGATATCACTTCGATGTTTATCGCACTGTAGCTCAAACTGAACTGACTGCGGCCCGCGAGAGATCGTGTTTACATAGATTTTTACATTTTGTTAGCGCTTTCGAGAAACGTCTCGAACATAAGAGGGCGTTCCCCATACCAAGGACACGCCCCCGGCGAACTCGTTGTAAACAATCGCACAACAACCAATCGATATTCGACGCTATGCATATCGATATAAGGTTCGTTATTCCGGGTACCTCAAAAGTCAACTTTCTTGTTCGTTATTCGCGAATAATCAAGAACATTCTCGATCATTGTTTGCAAATAATCTTTCTTCGTAACAGTACTATTTGATTTAAACAAGTCTGTCTTCAAATTAATGTTTTTGTTGTGGTCATTCATTAATATATGAGGACCTATTAACTAAACATCTAATTGAGCTACATTTTAGATTTAGAAATATTTTAAATTTCTATTATGTTTTTATGTAACATTTCTAAATTACTTTTATTTTTTCATATGAATATTGAATTACATAAGGAAACAGAATTTAGTGTAATTCAAGCTCATTTACGTAGTCTTGATGACATTTGGCACAGATCAGTATTTTCAAAACGACGGTAATGTACTAAAGTACTGGAAGTCTTGCCCACATCACCAGTTACAAAATTTTTAGGAAGCCCGAACCTCGCATAAAATTTTAGAAACCCAGTAGTAGATAAAATAGGATTCTGCTAGCATTACTATCAAAGTGAAACCTACACAGGAAATAATAGGGCAGTGGAAGTCCGGGGGGAAGACTAGGTCTGAAGGTGTGTGTGTGCCCGGTGTGCTGCAAAGTCAGCACGTCGACACCGATAGCTTTACTATCCAATCGCAGCTCTCTTTAGGAAACATCCTCACTAGAGTGGAAGTGTGACGTGTGTGCGTGTGTGTCAGGTTCGTGTGCCCGGTGTGCTTCAAGGGCTGCACGTCGCGCACGGAGCTGCGCGTGCACGCGAGCAGGCACACGGGCGAGAAGCTGTTCGCGTGCGAGCTGTGCGACCAGCGCTTCAGCTCCGCCTCCTACCTGGCCGTGCACCGCCGCCACCACTCCGGCGAGCTCAAGTACCAGTGCCTCATCTGCGGGAAAGGTACTGCCTTCTGCTCTCCACACTAGAACTTCATAAGCCAGCTGAATTGGAGTTTTGCCAAACCTCGGAAATACTCTCCATCAAACTGTTTCTAATCAAATATTGTTTTATCTGCCTCGGTGGCGCAGTGGTAGCGTAGGCGACTGCTGTGCTCGGGGTCTCGGTTTCGATTCCTGGATCGGACCAAATGTTTGTCTGACCGGCAAATGTTTGTTTCCGAGTTTGGGTGTTTTCTATGTATAAAATTTATGTATTTACAAATAAAGTATATATTGTATTTATATCACTTGTCTAGTACCCATAACACAGGCTTTGTTTAACTTGGGACTAGATGGCGTTGTGTGTCAGGTGTCCGGAATATTTATTTATTAATCAACGAATGTCTCAAAAGGGCTAGAACCTAGTTTAAATTAAATTAACAAAACCAGCTTTCTCATAACTACATACGAATATATACATTGAAGGAAAACTTGTAGCAAACTAAACCAACCCGTCGGACCAGCGTGGAATACATACAAATTATTACCAAAATAATACAGTTTCTATTCTTCTCTTTGTCAAAACACTTTTTTATTGCTTACTATCTGGTCTATTGACACGCATAGGTGTTATTACAAAAAAATAAGGCATTTTATTTTTACTAATTTTATAACTTAGGTGTTTTTTTTTTTTTTTTTATGTATGGCCCGCCAAAATGACTCTACTCTGCCTGATGGAAAGCATAAGCAGTATCCAAGAGTGGTGGTCACCATACTCACTGCGAATGCAGACAATGCAGCATGGTGACCCACACCATGGCGGTCTAGTAATGCTTTTGCTTCTTTTAGTCTAGTCAACAAGTATAGAACTTGTTGACTAGACTATTTGGGCCCAGGGTTACCAACTTAGTGGTTTTCCCCCCAAATTTAGGGGGGGAAAATGTGGGTTGGTTTTTTTTTAGGGGTTTTATATTGGTAGGGGTTTTTTTAGGGATTTTTATAACTTCAAGTATTTACCCTTTTTTAATTTCAAATTAAGCAAAATAAAGGTGTAATAGTATAGGCCCTGAGATAACCTAATCTAGCGAATCATATTAATTTTTATACATACCGCCTTGGCGATTTCTAGTGCGATTGCTTGATACTAGGAGTGAGAGGGAGAATAAAATGTGACGCTCATTCCAGCATGTTGTCTAACACACACAATTATAAACATACTCGTTAGAATTTGTGGGTAAACTGCGTTTATGTTTACTACAAATACGTTGATCTTTATTAGTTATTTACCTGTTCAATTTATCCTCTCAATACTCAATAAATACGTTTATCAGCAAGCCATTCGCTAAATTCCTAAAGCTAAAGATAAAAAGTATTGTCAAAAATATACAAAGACATGGAAAACAGACACAGACTTTAAAGGTGAAGTAATTCCATTGTATTTACGAGTGTGAATATAAAAGATGTTTTTTTTTATTCTTATACAAAAACTATTAATAATGGTTATTTTGTAAAAATAAAAACTGAACTTTTAGATTTTTAACTTTCTAACACTTGCATTTTTTATTTTATATCATTGTTATTACTATTCTTTGTAAAAAAAATATTACTTCTTATAGATTCACAGTGGTAAAATTTTTTTTAGGGGGAATCCCTAGTAATTCTGGCGATTTTAGGGGTTTTTGATTGGGGCTTAGGGGGATAAATTTTTGAGAGTTGGGAACACTGTTTGGGCCTCCGGTCTCGCACTCACCAACGAAACACGACAGCACGAACGCTGTCATTTTACGTTGATTTTCTGTGCGAGGGTAGTACAAAATACAATGTTGCTTATGTCAAACGAACTTCGCAACAAAAAAGGTTTCACGTATCACTGGTTACCGCTTAACGCCCACGAAACAGGATTTTTGATTAAAACAAGAAAATGTTTATAAAACCATAACCCGACTACAATAAAAGTAAAAAAAAAATATATAGTCTGTCACCAGGCAATTAATATGAATCTATTGACACCTCGTTAATTAAAATCGGTTCAGTAGTTCCCTTCCTTTTGGCTTCGCCGTAGTCTCTCTTTAGACCCTTCTTTCATATAAAAACCCTTCCAGATCATAGCTTCATACAAAATTCTATGTTGACAGGTTACATAGAATCAAGTTCATATAAAAAGCATATGAAGACACACAACGTGAAGGCTGAGACGGAGTCGTCGAACAACTCGGAGAACAGCGCCGAGAACCAGACGAAGAGTGAATCGTGTGTGCCGGAAACGCAACAGGATGCCACCGGAAATGATGACAGTGGACAGGCACAGGCTCAGGGTATGTCTGTATGTGTATTTAGATGCATATTGTATATATTTTATTTTAGATGTACATATATCTATATATATATATAAAAGAGTAATGTGACTGACTGACATACCCAGAGATCAACGCACAGCCCAGACCGCTGAAGCTAGAATCCTGGAATTTTGCATGTAGGTTCTTTATATAACGTAAGTGAGTAAATCAGGGGATGAAAGTCTGCGTGAGCGAAGCTGCGTGCAAAAGCTAATTGTATATATTTTACTAGTTGACCCATGCAACGTCGTTTACGTCTCCTATTGCCAGTAGCGTAAAAAAATCCCCCGTTTTTGTAACATTCTTTATTGGTGCTCCGCTCATATTGGTCTTAGCGTGATGATATATAGCCTATAGGTACCACGATAAATGTACTATCCAACACTGAAATAATTTTTCAAATCGGACCAGCGGTTCCTGAGATTAGCGCGTTCAAACAAACAAACAAACTCTTCAGCTTTATAATATTAATATAGATTTTAGAACCAGTCAAAGTGGCCCTACTCTGCTTGATGGAAAGCATGAATAGAATTCAAGAGCGGTGGTCACCATAACATTGTGAATGCGGACAAAGCAACATGGTGACCCACACTGTTACGGCCTAGTGAGATGCTTTTTCACACCCTGCTTAAGGACATGGAATATTCATTTTATTTATCAAAGATAAAAGAATGAATATAAGACGAAATAGACAAAATCGGCCAAGTGCGAGTCGGACTCGCGCAGGAAGGGTTCCGTACCATTATCTATACATTTCAAGAGTCTACCTGTTGCCGTTATCAATATCCAACAAAAAAGAGCAAAAAAATCACGTTTTTTGTTTGGGAACGTTAAAAAGTAATCAGCTAGTATTTATCCATTCCTTAATACATATGTGATCTTTTATTGCAGTTACCACCTCCCAAGGTCAAGTTCATATTCAAGTTCAAGGTGGCGACCAAACTTTGCAAGTTCAAGGTCAAGAAGAAAATGGAACACCGCAGAAGAAGTACAAGTGCGCTTTTTGCGTGAAAACCTATATGTACCTACATAATCTAAAGAAGCATATGTTGTTACACACACAAGTAAGTACAAATGTGAAAAAAAATACTCTCGACAGAAGTGATAACTTAAACTAATCTAAAGCCTAAATATTTACGTTTAGTCTAATATTTAGTTGGGACTGCACGTTTGGCGTAGTGGTTTAACGGTCACCGCGCCGTTTCCTACTTCGCCAAGTGTGGTGGGTTCAAATCCCACGTAGGACAACACTTTGTGTGATCCACAAGTTGTTGTTCTGAGTCTGGGTGTTCTTTATGTCCGTTTCATGTATGTTTGTAAAGTCCCCCGCGACACAGGATTTATTCCTAGCGCGGTATAAAAAAAAATTTTTTACGGCTAGCGTCGTGTGTTAGAGTGAGAGAGAAGATGCCTGCCTACCGCTGTCGTATGCGTGAGAGAAAGGGAAGCCAGACTGACTGGCGCCGTAACGCGTTACGTAACGAAGCGGTTTACTCTCCCATAAGAAGTTATCACTTCAAAAATGCTTTTCGATTATCTATACAAATAAATAAAATTGAAGTGTCTGTTTGTAATTTCAAATTATCAGCTTTTTACTAAATGCATATAAAAGTATATACAGTCCTCACATCAAAAAAGCAATTAGAAAAAATTCAGTCTGTTTGTTACGACTAATCTCTGGCTTTACCGATTTTGACCGGATTTACACTGGCAGATAGCAGATGAGATAAGGAGTAACTTAGGCTTTTTAGACCAGCTTCGCGTTACCCAAGGTTGTTGTTGTACCTTTACAACAATAAAACACCGCGGGGCTTAGCTAGTTCAAAAATGCAATTGCGTCCTATCAATCGTTTGCTTAATCAATTTGAAGACGTTCGGTCGATTAAAATAAAATTTGTAATCTTCTCAGGAACGTGCTAGAAATTCGGAACAAATAATCTTTATCCAACAACAGCAGCAACAGCCCCAACAACAACAACAGACGCAACAAGCTCAACAACAGCAAGTGCAACAACAACAACAACACACTCAACAGTTGCAACAACAACAACAGGTGCAAGTGCAACAGCAACAAGTTCAACAACAGGTGATTATACCAAGTGTTATCACCAGCTTCTCTGATTAGTTAAATAGTAGTAATGTCAACTTATTTCGAAAAACTAAATGCTATAACTACCTGTGGGATCTGTATTTAAAAAAAAAATAGATTTTTTTTCAGTAAAAGCAGCTTCTCTAGCCAAGTCGATATTATACAAATGTAAAAGTTAGTAGAAAACTAACAAATGTATGGAAATTACGTCATCTCAACGTTAATTCGTCTCACGTGGTCAGAATAAAATATTAGCAAATAATAGAAGAGAATAGAGGCGGTAGCGATTGTAGACAGAGAATCGACGTTAAACA
The DNA here is from genome assembly GCA_949125395.1 of Diaphora mendica. NCBI lineage: Eukaryota > Metazoa > Arthropoda > Insecta > Lepidoptera > Erebidae > Diaphora > Diaphora mendica. The sequence continues at coordinate 16,051,225 of OX421330.1, forward strand.
CTCGCAACTTGGCTAAGGCCGCAGTATAATAGGGTAGACGACGCCTTAGTCAAATTAGTTACTTTTATCACCTGTCAAACCGATAACTTCGTAACAGACAGTCTCCAAGCTGCAAGAGCTGGGGTTAGAAGCTTTCCCTCATCCGCCATACTCACCAGACCTTGCACCTACCGACTATTACTTTTTCCAAAATTTAGACAACTTTTTAGTGGGTAAAAAATTCAATTCCTGAGAGGCAGTACAAAATGCCTTTGAAGAGTTTGTTGCCTCCCGTCCAGCAGATTTTTACAAAAAGGGCATCAATAAACTGCCAATGCGTTGGCAAAGATGCGTCGATTGCATGGGTGATTACTTCGAATAACAGAAATAAAAAAGTTGGAAAAAATAAGTACTTTCACTTCTTGCATACAAAACGGCAATTTCATAGGTAAAGACCTATTATTTAGTTACTAGGAGATGTTATTGGCCTATGTAACCTATCATTACTAAGCCATTTGTTGTTTCACACAGGTCCAACAACAAGTTCAGCAACATCACCAGCAACAGCAGTTGCAACAACAGGTGTTGCAAGTGGGTAATGTGCAACAACTCGCAGTGCCGATACATGCTCAACACGTGCAGCAAGGGATAACGGTTTCGGGTGTTCAGGTAAAATATGGAATGGTTAAATATAGAATTTGGTAATTTAAATTAACACCTAAAAATGAGGACTTTCATAGGCAAGCAATTCTTTCATAATATTTTTCTAGTTAGTTTTAGTTTTTTTATATTTTTTTTTTATAGTTCCTGTGAAACTTTAACCGTTTATACAGCGCAAGCAATGGATAATTTTCCCCCTTTTTTGCAACACTTATTACACGCTTTTTAATAGTCTGACTGACACATATATTGTATCACTGACACATGTCAGTGATACAAACTTACACGAAATATATACTAACCATGTGGTTAATATATATTTCGTCGGTGGTTTGTATGTTTGTTTGTTACCGATTCCTTTGAACTTGAATTCGACCTACTTCAAACGGTCAGCTTTCATTTAAACTTAGTAGACTTTTCGAGGACCAATGTCAATACAATAATTTGAAAAAAAAAACATAAAAAAAAACACGCTTTAATAATGTCGCCCCACGCTTTTTTACATTAAAATTATTTTCTAATTTTTAGTTTGGTTTATTTATAAAAGCGTGTTTTTTAGTTTTTAAACTATTATTTATATTTGATACTCCGCTCCTTTTGGTCGTAGTGTAATTGTATATTATAACCTTACTCGATAACTGGGATATCTAACACTAAAAGAACTTTTCAAATCGGACCAGTACTTAGTTCCTGAGATTAGCTCGTTCAAATAAATAAACAAACAAGCTAATTTTTTAGCTTGATTATAAAGGTTGCGGGTTCGATTCCCGCTCAAGTTAAACATTTGTAAGCCAGAACATTTGATTTTTGGGTGTTTCTATGCCTAATAAATTACTTACAAAGTATGTTATTTATATCAATTGTCTATTACCAATAGCCTTGCTTAGTTAATTATTAAAATATTGTCACTATGCAGGGCCAACATCCTTATCCGGTGATCTCGTCAGTGCAGTCACTGCAACTTCAGCAAACACAACAGGTAAACATTGTACATTCTATAAAATGTTCCATCAAAGTGCAACAGCAAACATGTCATACAAAAACTCTATCACTCGTTACAGCAACAGCCGCAGCAACTTCAAGTGCAAACGATACAAATACACCCGCAACACCAGCCGATACAAATTCACGTAAGTAGAGTATATACGTACGCTGATTTCAGCACGGTTGGGCCAGCACTCGACAGGGTCGCTACTACCACCGGTGTTTCGTTGGTGAGTGCGAGACCGGAGGCCCAAATAGTCTGGTCCACAAGTTCCATACTTGTTGACTAGACTAAAAGATGCACAAGCATCACTAGGCCGCCATGGTGTGGGTCGCCATGCTGCATTGTCTGCATTCGCAATGAGTATGGTGACCACCACTCTTGGATTCTGCTTATGCTTTCCATCAGGCACATTAGTCATTTTGGCGTAAAAAAAATCCTCCCGTACCTCCCCTCTGTCACACCCACTACTGAACTCGTGTAAGCCAGCATCAACAGCTGTGACCCACAATCTCACCGAATTAGGGCACTCATGAAGTTTCAGTAAACATAAAACTATCTTGGAACCAGCAACAAAATTATTTGGAAAAAAGAAAATTGTTGGAAATATAACGACTGCACCTACGACTGCGCTTATTCCAAAAAAAAAAAGAAATTGTCGTCCCGAGTCTGGGTGTTCTTTGTATCCGTTTCGTGTATGTTTGTAAAGTCCTACGCGACACAGGATGTATATACCTAATGCGGCAGTTGTCTTATTAAAATTAAAAAAAAATAGGTCCTAAAGAGAGTAAAACCCAATATCAAAATATTTTGAAAGCAGAGTAACGTGAAAATAATATATATATAAATATTCTTTTATTTTACACTAGCAACACTCACAATTAATTTGTATTTCTATAGGTAAAAAAAATTGATGATGCTACGATGGAATATACAAACATACATACGACTAATAAAACTATTACCATTATTTTAATTTCGCTGTAGTCATGTAAAAATATTAACCAAAGAAGTCAAGACACCATATTAATAATTTGCTTTTATCATTTTGTATGTTACAGGCTGTGGGGGTCCAACAGGTTCAACAGCAACAACTACACGTCGCTACTTCCTCTTGTCAGACAATGTTACCTAACATATTGCAGGTAAGCAATAAATAAGCATTTATTTCATGTAATAACGTGTTATATCGCCGCCAATTGTACTGACCTAGTATTGAGTCATTTATTTAGTTATCTGGTGTACAATAAAGAGTTATTATTATATTGACTGCGATGGCCACACTAGATGCAGCCTATATCATGGTTATCAAAAAATATGTAAATTGGCTTAAATTATGGAATGGAATATACATAAATAGATCGCTGCATATAAATGTGTGTGTATGTGCTTATATAAGTGAGGAAAGTAATGTATTAAAAACCCGATTTTAATGTATGCCCTTTCCTCAGGAATTAAAGTATCTTAATGCAAATTTCATTGAAATCGGTGCAGCAGTTTAGCTGTAAAAACGCTACAGATAGTTAACTTTCAAATTTATAATATTTTTTTTATAATATTACTAGCTTTTTTCTGCGGCACCGCCCGCGTGTATGTCGGTTATCGCGCGACAATAAGTAACCTGTGTCTTTCTCTAAGGTCTAATCTATCTCTATACCGAAGTTCATCCAAATCGGTTTAGCGGTTTACCCATCAACGCAGACAAATAGACAGAGTTACTTTCCAATGTATAATATTAGTATGGATTCTAGAGAATTTATGATCGTCAACTACTATTTCTCCATTTTCCTCTTGTCAGTATTAAATAGTCGTAAAAGGTCATAAAATGAGTTTGTTTGTGTCCTCAGCTCCAGCCAGGTACAGTAGCAGTGTCGGGCCTGAGCCAGCCGGAGTTGGGCGGAGTCACGCACCGCATCATTCTACAGCCGCAGCCCTCCGCCACTCACCCTGCCGTCTACACCATACACCACTGAGAACCACCCGGCTGGATCTATCCAGCTGCCTATTCATTACTGCCAAAACCTCCTCAAAATATTTAGAACCGAATAGACAAACAAGTACCTACGGAATTTAGTCGATTTTCGTCGGATATCGCTTAGAAAACCTCAGGAAAAAGGTTGGCATATTTGGGTTGAAATCTCAAAATAAATATTAATAGTCGTTTAAATAAACTGTTTCAATTAAAAGTAGTAAAATCTCCTTCATTAGTGTAGTGAGCAGTCAAATGATAATAGTTAGGTAATATCACTGAGGAAACTCAGATGTGTTATATATATAATGTATATATATTTATTCGTACAATGTATTATGTTGAAGGACGATAGTGGTGCTACCTAGTGCATATATAGTTAGTAGTGTATAGTTTGGGTTCGTTGTAATATAGCAATCTTATCGCACTGGTGCCTAAATATGTGTAGTATTGTCGAGATGTTCGAATTTATAGTATACTAGCGACCCGCCCCGGCTTCGCACGGGTGGATTTCAGATGCCCCCGCCGACGACACGATTCATGCATTTTAAATCTGTAATATCTTCGAATATGTTCATTTAAATATGATACTGTAAAGGGCCCTTTGATCTATATTAAATGCACAATGTATTAATTTACATAATTGTATAAGGATTCATTCTGGATTGCTTAAAATCACTTCGTAAATAAGCCATTATTTCTCGTTAAAAGAAAGGAATAAAAAATGGTTGTTGTGGGTTATCCCTAAGAGATTTTTTTGTAGTTGTCTTGTTTGTCTTTTTTGTAGACCTTATTAAGGTGTACAATACTGTAGTACATTATTTTGATCTATCTCGTAGGGTGCAACCAGCGTTTGCAATGTAAGCGCAAAAATGTGTTTATTCACTACATCACATTAGAAACCTCGAAAATTAACAGTGTTTCCATACGATATTATGCATTTATTATACATTAAAACCTTCCTCTTGAATCACTATCTACCCGCATCAAAATCCGTTGCGTAGTTTTAAAGATTTAAGCAAACATAGAGATATGGGGACATAGGGACAGAAAAAGCGACTTTGTTTTATACTATGTAGTGATCTATGTTAGATATCAATATAGATACAAGGTTATTCTTACTTAGTATTAAAACCGAAACACTCCAAACATTATTGTAAGAAAATTAAATAAAACAAAAAAGAAACTGACATATAAAAAGTGTGTTGTTAACTTAGAGCATAAATATCTAGAGGGGCAGCCGAACGGGCGGAAAGCGTGATCGAAGTAGAGAGACTGAGGAGTTTGGGTAGTGTCTGTCTCTCTCACGCAAGCTTCTGATTGGTTGGTGTATTTCCCGCCAAATCAGTCGTGCAAATTGGTATGTGCGTCCACCAATCAGAAGCTTGCGTAAGAGAGACAGACACTACCTAAACTCAGTCTCTCTCTACTCCGAAGGTTGTTAATTGGCCTGCCATTGGCGCGCTTTTGTACGTTGCGCACATAAACTACGTTGAACGAAACGCGTAAGCGTCATTGCATGAAATTCCCGACGCTTCGTCATTTTGGTTGCGAGAAAACTATCCCTAATAATAAGCATTCTAATGCTGTTTGTTTTAATATTTTGTAAGACGACATACTAACTATGCAAAGCACTGCAGCGCAACGCCTCACTTTTAGTGAACGCTCGATGTTACTCTCCATAAATTTTCACACCGCGGGGTAAAAATGAAAATCATTTCACTCCAAAAAATCAGCTGATTTACCTATAGTTACATCGTTGTCTTCGCGCCGTTGTCTATGACCTCATTGTCACTTAATAAGTCCTCACTACCTGCGCCCGGGAGATACCAAAAACACGATACTTTAGCCGCCGCCGGCCGGCGTTTCTTATTCATTAAAATATAGTAACATATTTTAACTTTTGATGGATCATCATCCTTAAACGCCGGTTAAAATTATTACCTACTTTGTTTCTCTTTTATACATAATTCTAAAGTCAACGGTTCTATTTATTTATGATTTAGAACGTAGTTTTTTTTTGGGCCTAGATAGCAATGTGTAATTTGTTCCAAAATAATATTATTACACACTTTGTAGACTGGTGAATTGTAGATTAAGATAGATTAGATTTTATTGTGAAATGTAAGAATAAACAGATGTGTATATTTATGAAGTTTTTTTCAATTGCAGTACATTTTCGCTTTGTACTTGTAGATATTCTGCTGAGAATTTTCTAATCTTTATACTTGTTAAAAGTAAAAGCATCTCAAAGTTACATAAATAGAAATATCGATACAATTTTTACGCGTTTTACCTATAACACAAGCTCTGCTTAGCTTGGGACTAGAATCTAGATGGCGTTGTGTGCTAGATGTCCGAAATATATTTATTAACCGACTTCAAAAAAAGGAGGAGGTTCTCAATTCGACTGTTTTTTTTTTATGTTTGTTACCTCGTAACTTTCGATTGGGTGAACCGATTTTCATGATTCTTTTTTTATTTGAAAGCTGGTGCTTCCCATTTAAATTTGTTCCAGATTGAAGACGGTTTTTTTTGTTAAATATGTAATAATTTATTTATAATATAAATTTTCTACGTGTTATGTATGTAATATCGACTGCCTCAGTGGGGCAGTGATAGCGTATGCGACTGCTGTGCTCGAGGATGCCTGGGTCGGACCTGAAGTATATAAGTATTCCATCAGTCAATCTAGCTATCATAATACAAGCTCTGCTTAGTTTGAAGCTAGATGGCGTTGTGTGTGAAATGTCCGAAATATTTACTATAAGATCGCAAAGTTACGATAAATTCCACTTACGTTCATGAGAGTGATATCAAACTTTAGTCTATCAAGTCAGTATATTTACGATATTTTAAACAGATCTGTTTTGTGAAACATCATGAATTAGTTCTACGCTTCTTTATTTATCAATCCAATTAATAGGGATAAAGGCCTTTTCATCCACCCATCTCGGAAAGAGTATTTTAGCCCTTTGATATGTGAGTGCAAAAGCCGTTTTTATCCGCTAGAGGATAAATAGAATTTAGAACATCGTGTGTACTAAGTTTGTGACATCAAGACATCATTAATCCTATTTATTTCTACCTCTATGGTGCCGAATTTATCATACAACCTTTTATCATTTGTTAAAAACTCAGATTCGAAACCTTCTTGGCGTACTTTTTTTTTATTTGCTTCGTTCATGTGATTGTAAATGCTTTTTTTGCATTTTATCATTTCCTCGCTGAGGTGGGATGAAAAGCTACGTGTTGCACTCTTAGAGTTAATAGTAGGTTGCACTCGAAGGCAAAGATTTTTACCTACCTCGTGCTCTTTTGATTCCCTCCTTTGATTCTAATTTCGGAATCCTTCACTTACTCGGTCATAAAAATTTAAGCAAAACAACTTTGCACTCTTGTATACAATATAATTATTATTTGTTACTAGCTTTTGCCCGCGCCTCCGCGCGTGTATACCGGTTATCGCGGTAAAGAGTATATAATCCTTGTTTAAATGACTTCATTTCAATATATTTGGGAAATAATGGAACAATAAAACAACAAAATAAAATTTATAATTAATATTTAATTACTTTTCATTAAAATAATACCTACATCAAATTAATTCATTATTAATAATAATATCGACTAATTAATACACAGTGACCAGCAATTTTGCCACTATTCAATTTCACAGTGACTTCGCCCCTGCTACACTAGTTCTCATGCGTTTTTTATGTAGAAATAATTTACATCCGCGGAAAATGTAAACGCAATTTTCATCTAGACGAAATATACACACTAAACTACAAGAAAAAGCATTATCTTTGTATTGGAATCCAGAGATTAAAAATTAAAAACGCCTTATATATGGCAGGCAACAAACAAGCGGGTTTACAGACGCTTTTCAGCTCACAGACACACGAGCTATAGTAGTGCGTTGCTGTCGAGTGCCTTCAGAATTAGATTAAGTCCTCCAAGTCCTCCGAGTCTCCACAGAACAAAAGTTGGCAACTTTTGTGTTGTCGACCTTTCTTTGTGTTGGTTTTATGTAAGTGGTATTATTTTATCGAGACACTAAAAGAAGCTAACGAAACGACTGAGATAACCATTAAACTTGTAGTTTAGTATTCTTTTGGCACATAATTATAGTCGAATTTACATCAATGATTGATCACTGTTTAGAAGAAAACCTAAAACAATCGCACACAGTTCAACTGGAATACAATGAGATATTACACATGAAGAGCAAAAGTGAAAATGTATAAAAATATTTGATACATTACTAGATTTGCCTCATTTGTGGTGAAGAACTTTAAACCTTGACCAGGCGGCGGCTTCAAATGGTAAGATGCTCATAAACACTAAACTACCCCACAATTTCCATATCACAAGATGTATTGTGATTATATCATTAGATGACATATAAAAACTATAGCACCAGTTAATGAGATCGGTTAAATTTTAACTAGTCTGATATTTTTTGGATTAAGGATTTTGAAAAATTGAAACAAATTTTGTACCAACCTGTCTTTCCAGGGTGATAGGTCAATATCCCTTTTTTAAGGATGGGCGTATGTCTAGCAGTGACCTATAAAGTAAAGGCACTCGATTGTCTGTAAAAGTTGTCTATTCCCGCCTTTTATCATTAAAAGAATCAAGTAAAGAACTTTTTAATTTTTTTTTCAAAAACGAAATTGAGTTTCGCCGTTCGATATTTAAAATTAATGACGATTAAACAAGTGCTGAGACCATTAACGGCTTTAAACATTCGAAAGTGTATAATGGGTGGGGTATTGAATGTAAAAGGATTGTAATATCTCCGTACATGGATCGACTTATCGTTCAATACAATAGCACTTACTAAAATGGAGACGAATTAATAGCTTAGCCAATTTTCTATACTACAGCCAACAACTTTGTTGAAAACCCATACAACATACCTATTGGAATATTGAAAAAAGAAAATTACGACCATACACGCTTAATAATTAAGACCTAGACGAACCGAATCAAGTACCATAATATATTATATTTACATAACACGCATACATTATAAAAAGGCCACATGTTTCATTATATATGTACATACTGAGGCACAATGAGGCGAATTGTTTTTGGGTACAGGCGTTTATCTGAGAATTCCTCTTACAGGTTTAATTCTGTTGAAGAAAAGGTGTTAGATCTATTTGAATCGTGTTTAGTAAGTTTAGTAAATTAATAATCAATTTTCCGATCTAGTAATTACTAATTTATTAATGTATATAATACATACTTTTCAAGTTGGTAAGAGGTAAATCTCGAGGGTTAAAACTGACGCAAATAAGTTAGGAAATGGCGGGAATCCTACAAATTCGTTGTCTGTAATTTAAATTATACTAATGGATCAGCAATTAGCGTGAAACTTATGAGCACACGTAACTGCAATAAACATAGGACCCTAGATTTAGTGACCTATTGTCCATGTGGGACACTTTTATATGACATAGTTATTTTCATGAAACAATAATTATTTCGTTTTTGTGGTCACGCGTAGACTTGGACAGAACTACCTGTGACCACGAGCGGTATATCCCGTTCGAAACGTCGAGAAATACAATTTATCGTGAATTAGTCCCGCAAAAAAAAAAACTGTGTAAAAGGCGCGAGAGTCTAAAAAAGAATTATTTGATTTTAGACTAGTTGCAGACACAGTCTTTTGTTTATGATAAATAGTCAGAATTTTTTAATAATTAAATTGTGTTCTGAGATAATATGAATAATAGTCACATGTGATTATTACGATAAGTTCATCAAAGGATAACATATGAATATCTAATCTATATTAGCTAAATAGGCTCTCTTCACTTGAATTCCCTGCTTAGATCCCCTGGGGGATCCACGTGGAATTTTCGTCCACACTGATCCCTAGAGGATCTATTTACATTTCAATTCCATTTTGATTCTCCCAGGGGATTCATTTGGAAGATTTTCGTCCATTTGGATCCCCTACTTAAACCGATGGGGGATTTATTTGGATTTATTGTCCAAAAAACATGGCTATTTATGGCCAATATTGTTTAAAGTTTTAATACCATACCTATTAATACATTTCAACACCAAAGATTACCTACACAACTCATTATAATCCTGGTTTCAAATCTATTTTTTTTTTTCAAATCTAAATAGAAATATGAATATTTAAGGATATTTTTTTCCAAAAATTGATCATCAAAATGTATCAAAAATTCTTAAAGATTCCATTGAAGATCGATATGGACAAAAACTCCGAATAAATCCCCTACTAATGACTAAGCAGGGGATCCAAGTGGACGAAAATCTGCTAAATGAATCCCCTGCGGGATCAAAATGGAACTGAAATCCAAAAAAGATCCTCTAGGGGATCAGTGTGGATAAAAATTCCACATGGATCCCCCAGGGGATCTAAGCAGTGGATCCAAGTGGACGGAGCCACTAAATATTTTATGAAAATTCAACATTGAAATATCAATAAATTGATGCAACACAATGGTACTGTATTCTCGATGTACTTTGGCTTTTATTATTATAATTTATTAAAACTGATATTAAGGGATATCACACGTGTGAACAAAAAAGAACATGGCATAAGTACGGCACATTACACATTGAATAATCAGTAAAAACATTTTACTTGCACTAACTTGTTGCAGCCAATGACAGTTATTTGCGTAAATTTACTTCGTTTATACATAACAAAAGTAATATAAACTTCTGGTAACTTAGAAGAGAGAATTCCAACAGATGTTTTCAATAGTCAGTGAGCACACAGTTCTAAAATTTAACTAAATTTTTGAAGTGAAACTTCTAATGCGACTTCCAACAAGGTGGCGTTAAATATTTAACGGTTGCGTTAAACGGTTAACGCTACTATGGAGGGGGTATCAAAGCACTGTCGCACATTACTAAGTTTCACTTCTGCCGCGCAAAGGGACTCCCGTCTTTTTTTTTAAACGTCACCCCATATTAAGGGGACTATTAAGTTCTTTATCCAGGAACTCTTTCAGGTAAGTGTTTCATTGAACAATCACCAAGAGTACCTGGAATAAGAAAAACAATTGGGGATCGTGCAGTCAAATTGGCATAAAGGCCTTGACATAGTTGAACTGTCCCACAAAAGGGAAAAAATCTGTTAAAAACTAAGTTACCTGACATGTTGGAACCATACACAATGTTGTAGGAAATGACTGTCACAAGTGCAAGTATCTTTAGATAAGTGTGTTGTGAACTAGAACCAGATAGCGTAGTGAGAACGGGGCGATAAACTACAGGAACCGTTTTAGATGTGGCCTTTGTACGACACAGGTAATAAGGTTATATACCTTTTGTCTGTGTAGTTTTTCCGTAATCCTTAGGAGTTGGCAGTAGAAGGTGGGTGGTCACTGGCGCGTGTCGATGGTCTGATCGTCCCAGCGGATGTAGGCGGAGTGCAGAGCCAGGCCGGGCGGCAGCTTCACGTCGCGGAAGAAGCGATGCCGCCTGGCCTCCTTCGCAGATATGCGCTTTACTGGATCATACACTAACATCTTCTGCAGTAGGTTCATACCCACCTCATCCAAGTTTTGTACCTAGAAAACAACATATTGTACAATTATGTAATTTAAAATAATTATGACATACAAATAAATAAAATTATCTAAACACTCACATGATTATACAAATTGAATGTAGTCCAATTAGGAAATGTTGGTTTGTAGTCTGGTAGTGAAGACACTCCAGGCCAAATTTCTTCAGTTGGTGTTCGCAATATTCTGAAATATCAAATAACAATTAGATTCAATAAAAATAATACCTGTTTTATCAAACCATTTTCATCAGTTTTATTTTGCGAAAAAAGGTTTAATAAAGGTAAGATACATTATAATGCTTTCACTACAGAGATACACATGTTTCCTACTACGATCCTGAAGCGGGACGTGAAAAAGTATCTTACAAGGCCACCATAGTGCAGGTCACCAAGCTGCATTTGCAATGAGGATGGTGACCACCACTCTTGGATTCTACTTATGCTTTCCATCAGGCAGAGTAGTCATTTTGGCAGCTAATTCATATAAGCTATCTTATATATAAAAAAAGACGGCTGATAGGTTTTCTGTAAAACATTTTACAGCAACTGTCTCGTTGCTTTACATAAGACAGATGTTTTGAATTCTTTCTTAAAAAAAATTTATTTTATTTATTTTAGTAACCTCAAAACTACGTCACAGTTTAGTGTGACAGCAAAAGTAGTTTTCAAAGTGACAACTTAAGCGTATGAGAATAAACCACCGCTAAAAGTCCGTTTGGTGATGGAGTCTTCTTCTATTCTAACCATGTGTGTCGTAAAGGCGCGTCTCCACCAAAATTGTTGGCAATTTCAGTGTTTCCAACTGTTTGCAACACTTAAAAAAATCGCCAAATTTTGTTTCCATTGTGTCTACACTGAATCGCCAACAATTTGAAAAACATTCGAAATAAGCGTCACCATAGAGCCAATAAATATTTGCAACAAGCGTTTTCTTTTGACGTTTACCGCAAAAAACGGAAACACTGTTCTCAACATTTGTTGCCAACACAAGGAAATTACAGAAACTTTTGTCACCAACACGTGTTGACAACACAGAAATTGACAACTTTTGTTCGGTGTAGACTCGGCTTTAGAAGCGACTAAATGAGAAAACTACGCAAGACAACATCACTGCAAAGAGAAGGAAACCTTGAAACAAATCCTATACTAACCTTTTTGGCCAGCATGGTATAGTAGGGACAAAACCTCCTTTCAAAGGAGAGGTCTATGTCCAGCAGTGGACTGTATGTGTACTGAATATGTAAATTATTGCAAAATAGTGACAGACAACCATCTTTTAAACTTCCAATGATTACAGAAAAACTTTTATTCTTTTTTTTTAAAAGACAACTCCCGCACTAGGAATAAATCCTGTGTCGCGGGGGACTCCACAAACATACATGAAACGGACACAAAGTACACCCAGACTCAGAACAGCAATTTGTGGATCACACAAAGTGTTGTCCTACGTGGGATTTGAACCCACGACACTTGGCGAAGGTAACGGCGTGATGACCGTTAAACCACTAGGCCAAACGTGCAGTCAATTACAATCACATACAACTACATAGACAAAAGGTGTTTTCTATGTATAATATGTATGTATTTACAAAAAAAAAGTATATAATATGTATTTATATCAGTTGTCTAGTACCCATAACACAAGCTCTGCTTAGGTTGGGACTAGATGGCGTTGTGTTAGACGACAATTTTTTTTTTTTTAATATATGAATAGTAAAGTGTGACCGTTATATGCACTTGCTTTTAACCTTACTAACTGTTGAGCTGTGAATTAATAGGTAATTTTTTTTCTAACTTAAAAATCAATGTTTAGTACCTGAATATACGGAATAGCTGGTCAATCTCAGAATCACCTTGGAAGAGAGGTTTCTTTGATGACATCTCTGAGAAGATGCAGCCAATCGACCACATGTCTATTGGGCAGGAATACCTGAAATAAATAAAGTTATTTTACTAGTATTTTATTGAATTATCAGGAAAGATAAATCACCAGAGATGTTTAATTAATATTAAATGAGGCTTTTAAACTAAAAAAGATTTAGGTCTCCGATTCTTAAAGCCATACACACACACTTTGATTTTCAGAGTTCTGCGTAACCGGACCAGAGACTGTACAATAGGACGCCAATGTCCAGTACTATAGAATTACACAAAGATTCTTAATATATTCTACTGATCTACTGAACCATAACTATAGTATTGTCAAACTCAAACAGATGAAACAATATCTGCTACACTAAGTATTCCAGCCCTTACCTTTGACTTCCCAACAAAACTTCAGGTGCTCTGTACCACAGAGTGACAACTTCATGGGTATATACCCTTACTGGCACTCCAAAGGCACGACCCAACCCAAAGTCAGCCACCTGTAACACCACATAAGATAAAAAAAAATATGAAGGATAAGAGATAACTGTTATAAGAGTGCTTTGTCGCCCAAGTAAGTACAGAGTAGTTCTTGTCATATTCTTGTTTTCTCACAAAAATACAGAGCACTCCTTTCACAATTTTTTTTTTATGGAATAGGCGGGCAAACGAGCAGACGTATCGCCTGATTGGTAAGCGATTACCGCCGCCCATGGAAACCTGCAACATCAGAGGCGTCACAAGTGCGTTGCCGGCCTTTGGGGAATGGAGGGGTATGGGGTAGATAAGGGAAGGGGTTGGGGTACGGGCCTCTGGTATCCTCACTCACTCGGTGAAATACAGCGCAAGCACTACTTCACACCGGTTTTCTATGAGGCCGTGGTATCACTCCGGTCGAGCCGGCCCATTCATGCCGAAGCATGGCTCTCCCACAAGCAAGTAAGTGATTTTAACGAACCACTTTCATTTTCGTTGACCCTTCACACACAATCGTTTTTATGGTAGCAGTAACAGTATTGCAATTTTGTGGTAACATAGTCAAAGCAAAATATTTAAAGTGTTCATAGTTCTTTTCTATTTCCACGATGTTACCATGCCTTGCCTTCTACCCGGCACTGGTGACTGAAGCACATTTTACACTAGTACGGTTGTCTATGAATTCTTCTATCCTAGTTCAAGTTCAAAAATCAAGTATTATCATTACTAATTAACTTACTTTAATAATTCCAGTTTTATCAATTAGCAGGTTCTGTGGTTTAAGATCGCGATGTAAGATCCGTCGCATGTGACAGTAGAGGATGGCACTGTTAATCTGGTATAAGTAGCTCTTCACTACGGCTGGATCCATAAACTGGAAATAATTGAAAAATTACACATTATATTTTGAACAAAAACGGACACAACTATGAAACTATGACACAACTATGTAAAACTTTTGGTAAAGTTTTTTTGACAGACTTTTTTCTGTCAAAAGTAATTGGCCTATTGGAATACAATATAAAAAATAAATACCTACATAAATAAAAAGTTTTTATGATTTTTCTCTCCATAAGAACCTTCCTTGTTCCTTAACGAAAATATTAAAAAAAAAAAAAAACAAATTGGTCTGCAGTTTGCGTGTTTTGTGCTTAGCATTATGAAGCTAGCTTCATAAATTAAAATCGGTACAGTAGTTTCAGCTCTACAGTGGAACTAAGATACATAGACTGCCAATTACCCTTTTGGCTTTAATGGATAAAAGTCGTTCATCCAGGTATAGTCCGAACCAAACTTTAAGGCGTTTCTGAAGTTAGCTGCGCAACCAGGTGGGTGCAGGTACAGTTAGGTCGAAAATAATTAGATGTACTTATTTTTTAGCATATTTAATTTATAAAAACATGAGTAGGTTCCTACCATTCTTATTCAACTATAAACCGAATAATTATTTCTGAGATGCTGTTCGAGGCAAATAAAATATAATCTCAAATATTAATCTAATTCTATTTAATTATACTAAAAGTTTTCTAGCAAGTCGAAGTGTTTTGTGAAAACCTATTTACAGAAATAAATGACTTTGACTTAGAAGATTATAGAGATTGAAAAGTTAACGTAAAATACACTAAACTACAAAAGTCAATAATAAAACAAGTAACCAAAAAAAATACAAAACAAGTAGGTTACAAAACAATTCAAAACTATAAACAAATCGACTGTACCTTAACAAGAATATGAGTGCATGTGTAGTGTACGGACATAGTCACACACACAAGGAAGATGCGCCTTGTATTGGTCTACACTCACACCCCTCTACGTTCCCTCTGATACCTATAATTGTATGCTGTGCATCGACACGGACAAAGTTCCCAGGTGTCATAAAGTTTGGTTTGGCCTATACTCAGCTTTTAAGTGTATATGTGTAAAATATTGCAATATAGTTGTCCGTTGTTGTTTATTAACATAATTTATAGCTTTTATTTACATGTTTAAAGATCATTCTTATAAGGAAGCAGCATGATTAAAACTTGAGCTAATACCTATATTTACCCTGGCTTCATCCTATTAGGTCCATTAATAAAATATGTGAGAATACACATAAAAATCACTAATATTTAAAGCCGAAAGTTAGTGAGTATGTATGTTTGTAACTTCTTCCTGCAAAAACTACTGAACAGATTTGGATGAAACTTTACAGTAATATAGCTTATATATCAGAATAACACACAGGCTACTATTATAACATAACTATTTACCGCGATAGCCGACATACGCGAGCGGAGCCTCGGGCAACAGCTAGTATGACATATGTATAACCAATATTAATGTTGATATGGCATTGGTTCTACTTATTTCATATTTTATGATCTAGTCTAAACTACGGTTACGGTAGTACGATTAGTGTGTAAACACTAACCGTACCTACGTATGCTCTCTGACCAAAACAAGATATGACATAAGTTTTAAAAACATCTTACCTTGCCCGATCCCAAAGAGTCCATATATTTCTTTAAATCCATGGCGAGGAACTCAAATATGAGATACAGGCGACTCTCCTCCATGAGCACATCCTCTAATTTCACTACGTTAGGGTGGTTTAACTCTTTTAACAACGAAATTTCTCTGAGGACAAGCAAGAAAATAGGTTATGTATGGAACTTAAACAGATGATAAAAGCGATATTTGGATTATTCAAAGGGTTCTAAGAGTACAATCGCGGTGAAGACAACCGAGTACTCTTTTACCTGATGGCAGTAGAAGGAATGCCTTCATCTTCAGACTCCAAACGAATTTTTTTCATAGCCACAAACTGCCCAGTAATCTTGTTTTTTCCTTTATACACTACACCGTATGTACCTTCTCCGATCTTTTCAATTTTTAAGAAATCATCCATCTTGTGATACGAAATTTTCTGTAATTTATCAGCTCAAAGTAGGATGATACGTTTTACATTAACTACGAAGGTTTCTTTTCGCAGAGACCTTCAGTTTTCCTAACGTCATTTACAAGTTATAATATGGATCGAACATTCATATTTCACTCAATAAATTCAAATATTATTGTCCTTTTCAACTAAAATTATTAAATAAATATCGTTAACGTTTCACAACGGCTTTCAAAATAAGTTTTTTTAAATATTTGAATTCAGTGTTGCCAGTATTGTCACGTATTAAGTGCTATTAAGTGTTGTCTAGTTTACGAGTAGTGTAAATCCAAAATACTCAGAAAATTAAAAACAATCAACAATGAATTTCTCTTTAGAATGAATATTTGAATTCTTTTAAATATAAAAAGGAATTGTCACCAATTTTTCGAAACACTAAGGTAATTTACAGTATTTAGGGGCACGGTCGTGCTCCCGCCAAGACGAGCCAAGAGAAGCGCAAGGGCACCACCTACCTTTTCTCGAAGTGTTTCGTCGTTTTTTTGAACCCTCATAACCAAGGGCGTCACCAAGGGGGGGCAGGTAGGGGCAGCTGCCCCCCCCCTAGATATATGGTTTGAGGCATATTTGAATTTAAAGAAACATAAAGCCAGCTATCAATCAATCGATATTCGAAATTAGATCATCCTAACAGATCTACGCTCAGAAATTGTTAATACCACAAGACCATATTTTTTATTACTAACCGTAGGACAAAAATATTAAATAATAGGTTAAAATGTTTTCTGTCCAAATGAAACAATGTCCTACACGAAAACAGGTATATATCGCTATTCCGACAAGAATTATTGTCACAATAGTTTTTCTAGTGGTATTCTCAACTTTTGAGCATAGGACCTGGATAATGTACTATGCAATTTGCAAGACAACGAGCAGGCGTGGTTTCATCCTGAAATTTTAGGGAAGGTCACTATTATTCAGTGTAAGTCGAGTAAATTAGACTTTATTGCACAATACACAATTTTATTGCACACATTAAAATCAAATGGATATCTTTTTTTTTATTGGTAAATCCATGGGGATGATAATAATTGAGACGTCTGGGACAATCTCTGGATGAACACTTAAAGGAGCTAGCTCCGTGGATGGAGGAGGAGAGATACGAAGGGCGTGTGTGGGACTCCCGACAAATCAGTCTACCCACTAAACCCCGCGGCGGCCTAACTCGGCAGTCAAGAGGAGGTCCAGAAACGCATCAGCGGCTTCTGGAGTACCCCCTGCCGTACCTCACGCGTGAGGTACATCCCGGGGTAACCAGATTCACGTCCGTGGCAGGTCGCTGTTCTCACAGCTCTACGCACTTAGACAACATCCCCCGGCCGTACCGAGGTGTCTACGGTCTCGGGCCGTTTTCAGTGACCACATCTTCCCTGGATGTGGCCACAACGACTCTTAACCGACGATTGGAGAGCTAGCGGCTTGTACCGCGCCCCCTTCGTCACCCATTTCGTTTCCCTGTTTCGTTTCCCTGGACTGAGCTCTGGCTCAGTCCAGGGAAACGTTATGCTCCAGAGAGCATAGCGTCTCCACAGACTCCACTCGGCCTCCCATCCCTAACTACTCGCCAGCATTGCCGCGATCAATGCTGGTGACAGGTTTCGTCCGATCCGTCCGCAGTGGTCCGATTCTGTTCAAATATTCACCGAAGCAACCGTGCCCGGTGATTGAATCGGTAGGTGACACAGTCAGTTCTCTCTATCCAAGCTTCAAAGCTCAGCAAAACGGCTCCGACAGCGCGTTGGCTGGCACAAACCTGGGTGTCGAGCCGTGCCCGCCAAGCCCATTGGGCTTACGTTTGTGCGGTCTGAGGAAGCATTCCGGGCTCATGATCCGGCGCTGTGTCATCGCCATTCCGACCGACAGAACGAATTTCGTCGTAGGCCATTGTGTCCATGACGGTGAGATTGCCGAAGGGTGGATATCGCGCCAGGATCGTCGCCGCCTTGTACGAGATCGTACGGTTGCCCCATCAACCGCTGCACTCGCGAGTTGAGCCTTACATCGGGAGGAACTCGACGGTGCCCCATAGACAACCATGGATCGCACGACGCCAATATATAGGCAGCGAACTTCTTCCAGCGGTCCCCCGAGATTGAGAAGCAGCCGATGTGGCGTCCCTGATACCCCTCGTACTCGGGGGACTAGTCCCCCGAAATGCTCTTCGAAGCTCTACCGACTGTCCAGGGTGAGGCCTAGGTACTTCATGTACTGGCTCACCTGGACTTCAGTGTCATTAACCCGGAGGCATGAGCTGGGTGGTTCCTGTCGCTTACGTAAGCCATGGACGCGTCACCCTCAGGCCCAGCTCACGAGTCTTATCCACAACACAAGCCAACCCTTGCTCGGCGAGCTGAAGTTCCTCCCCGAAGCGTGACCCCCTAGCCAGTATTGCGGTATCGTCTACATTGCAGGCGACACTGAGGCCAGAGGGTAGATTCGTACGCAAGGTTCCATAACAATGGGCCCAATACAGAGCCCTGGGGAACTCCACAACACACCTCCCTTCGATTTGCCACTCCGTTTCGATCAAACATCACTACCCTGTCGCGCAGATAGGCGTCTATGACGGCACGCGTGTTGTTCAAGGGCAGCCCTAATCGGGCGCCAGGGAAGGATGCCGAAAGCGTTAACGATATCAAGGCTAACTGTCATCACTACCCTACTGCTACCCCTATCCGAATCCCAATTGACAGTCCGATAGATCAGGGCCCACTCGCGACAGGTGCCCGCTGATACGGTCAGAGATAACTCTTTCAAAGAGTTTCCGTTTTCGACTCGTTCAGGCAGGTTGTAACGCAGAAATCTGCAGCCTTTCCTTACTTTTTGAGGAGCACCAGTCTCGCTTCTTGCTAGCCAAGGGGGAAGATACCGAGGCCTAAATACTCAGTGAAAATCTGCCTTAGCTTGTCTCCTAGCACCGACAGAGTGACCACCAGCGCCCGACCTGGAAAAGACCATCAGCTCCAGGAGCGGTGTTGCCAGCCGTCATATCCAGCTCTCCCTCCGATACATCACACTCGTCATACCAGAATTACCGGTCCGATTGCGTGGGAGGGATCGGGGCACTGTCCTGGACCCTTGGACAGAGCGTGTCTGTCTAGCACTCTTCCTAGAAACTCCGGTCCAGACTAGTACCTAGTGTCATCTGTGTCTTTATGGTAGAGCAGGTCTGAATCACGACAGCCTTGGAGGGCAAAGTTTTGCTATCCAGATTATATTACAGTTTTAATTTATAGAAAGAAGATGTACAAGAAATAAACCGCAAAAAAACTGCCATAAGCAACATACAAAAGTATGTTGCTTAAGGCAACATACTTTTGTAACACTATACACTGTAACTACACTGTAACACTATAGAATCTAATTAAGACACTTTTCGAAAATGGGTGTAAGACTCTATTGCTACTGATGCAGCTGTAATGGGTTTGCTTGATGACCTATTTAATATTAAGTCCTTCAACAAAAACCCCAAAATTTAATAATTTGGTTTTACAACATTTACATTGGTATTCCATGGACATCGAAATGTACCTATGTTAGTATGTTCCATCTTAGCGCCTAAACTACTGAACTGATTTTAATGCCTATGGTGTCAATAGAGCCGGGAATTAACACGGAAAATTGAAATAGCTTATGTCACTTGAGCCATTAGGCCCAGGTGACATATAAGCTATATAAATTTTATCAAAAGTTTTTTAGTTTTTGGATTATGGTTTTTAAACTTTTTCGTGTTGTTCAAGTTAGTGTTCAAGTCATCAAATTGGTTTGCCTTTGGGCCGGTCACAGAATACAAATGTTAACGGTAGATTGATACTTAACCTTTGAACTCCTAGATATTAGGGACGTTCAACACATTTTTGGAATAAATAAAAAATAGATAAAAATGAAAATCTTGTTTTAAATTTAGTTTTATTTCTTGTTGTCACTCTGTTCTTAATGAGGAAGCTCAATGGTAGTAACAGATGAAGCTACCATTTCTACTACGGCTTGTTTGTCTCCCAGCTTAATGTTGACTGTCTTGTTTCCTCCACTGCGAACAGTTAAAAGAATGGTAACTTTTTGTACAAAAGTAAAAATTCAATTTCATACCAGTGTAAACTAAAATTCCTTCACCTGTTATAGAGTACGACTACTATTGTATTACGCGGTGTTATAAAAGCCACATTTGAAATAGAATCTCTCCAGTGCCAAGATCCTGAGACTTTAATCCTTTTAGATCCTCGTGTGACAAATTTCGAGAAGTGGCCCATAGCGTAAAACATGGGCTGCTTGACAAACTCTCCTTTTTCAGGGAACACTATGATTGGAGAGTCAACGTAGTTCCGGACCCACGAGGGACCTCCTTGACCGTTCAGGCAAAGATTCCAGTCTATCCAGCCAACTAGGTTGTGATTAAGATCCTGAAAAGAAATTTTAAAATTTTGATCTTTGTTTATTTTTTATTTACTTATGGCCTGCTTTGATAATAAAAAATATATAAACTCCTAATAAGTAAAGATTTGTTATTAGCTTTTGCACACAAAAGTGGTGGTCAACTGATCACCATACTCATGTTTCGTCGTGGTTGAGTAACTAACATCCAAATAAAGTAAAGAAGCAATTTGGGACAAGTCGGGTACGTTACAACACTTACCTAGTATCGTCGAATTTCATTAATATTTCTTTAGAGACAATGCGCAAGTCTTATTCTGAGACGCTAAGTAGGTACAAGTAAGTACTAGTAATAAGGTAAAGAATGTCTAAGGTTATGAATGTATATTTTAGTTTTTACCTAGATACTTATTTTCAATAGCTGCCTATACGAGTATATGCCTATTTGACAATATTTCGTAGAGTAGGAAAAAAATTAAAAACTGATCTCACCGTAATGATGTCGAGTATGTAACTCTTGGCTCTGTCCCAGGAACCTAAATCCACATGTTTTTCCATAAACAACATAGCCCCTGAAAAAATTACTTCATGTGAAATATGCTTCTACGGTGTCTGTTTGATGATTAGTTCAAGACTATGATACAAATGACTACAATTCACGAAGGTTCACCCTCATTGCAATTCCTTACTTTACGCTTACGCAATAAGTAAATGGTAAAATTATTAAAACTAATGCCGTGTCTGTACCAAAAAAACTTTGGAAGAAATTGATATAGTCCATGTCATCCGAGTCATTATTATGAATCTATTAACACCTCATTCATTAAAATCGGTTCAGTAGTTCAGGTGCTACATACAAACATACATAGACTGCCAAAACTATTAGGTACCCTTCCTTTTGGGTTCGTCGTATTCGGATAAAAAATATTTAGCCGTGTGAGAGCTATGAATGTTTCGTATTACAACAGACGCTGCGCAAACTTCTCGCCCGTTGCTACTACTGGTCACTGGTAACAGTAGTTGCTGTGTCCGGTGGTGGCAATCGGACACAGTCACCGATCGCTACTTCTGGCCACAGTCACCGGTCGCTACTTCTGGCCACAATTCGTTGCTTTCCCGCCATGTCACAATGGACGTCGCGGATGGCTCTCCGTTTGCGCAGCTCAGTACAATTGTGAGGAAAGTTAATGTTGCTTGTCTTCAACAGACGACTTTAGTTTCCAATTACCGACACCGAAAACTTTTTGATCGTACCTATGTGTTAAGTGGAAGTAACAGGACACAAAAAATGTTTGCGTATGCGTAGGGAGTGGATGATTTCATACTGGTTCTATAGAAATCAAATATTCATAGGTAGCTTGTATCTGACACAAGACACAAAAGTTGCGCCCTGCTCAAGTAGGCCGGTTTGACCGGTGGGAGTGGCTATCAAGTACCTCTTTCGTTTCGTAAATGACCAGAAGCCCAACTTCCCTCCTAACGTAGAGTGTGGGTCTCTTGAGTTGCTAGTGCTCCTGGGCTGCAGTATTTATTACCAACATCATCAATAGCATCCAGTCTCCTTAGCAAGAAGGTTTTTTGCGAGGGGCGTCTCTACCTATAGTGCAGGGTGTGCGGTGCACACGGGTGCAGAGGTGTCAGGGGCGCTGATTCGGCACTTTTAATGAATCTGTGCGCTTTCTGGCGCTAGACGAATGATTGCACACGGGCGTTTAACGAGTTAGAGACGCCTCTGCTTTGGCCTTATATGCCACGCTGCCTGGCCAGACGAGTCAGTATAGGGTTCAAGCTTCCCTTCTTCCTGCTTAGTTTGTCCCCAATAAAACCATTAGAGCTTCAGATGTACATCTTTACTATTATCTATACCCACGGATATATATTTCATACCCCGCAACACATAATATATTCCTAATGCGTAAATAGTAT
The DNA here is from genome assembly GCA_949125395.1 of Diaphora mendica. NCBI lineage: Eukaryota > Metazoa > Arthropoda > Insecta > Lepidoptera > Erebidae > Diaphora > Diaphora mendica. Next base: position 16,073,966 of record OX421330.1, read on the forward strand.
TTTTTTAAACAAATTAAATGCAGTTGATTAGTTATTCACCTTTGCAGCCTTCAGTGGCAAGAATAAACTTATTGGGGTAGAATATAGACAGTTCTGTAAGAAGTGCAGCCGGCGCTATGAAGTCGGTATAGAAGTGTACTGCTACACCATCTATATAATTGAGTGCCCCGGGATGTTCCATGACCATCTGTAAAAAAATATCAATTACGGTACCTACGGTAATGACGCCCCTATATATATCTATACCTATAAGTCCTATAACTATCCATACTAACATTAAAATTCCAAAGTAACTCTCTCTGTCTGCCAATTTTTTTTTATAATTTCATTGAAATGCAGCGATTAAAACAGACAGACAGTTAGTTTCGAATGGATAATAGAGTGACTTCCACATACAGCTCAATAGAAAATCAAACAACAGCGCCATCTACCGAAGATACCTCGAACTACAGAGTAACGTAGACAACGAAGTTACTACCGATCCTGAATCGCGTAATAGAAGTTCTCGCGCTGATTATCATAATATATAGTTATATACAACATCCCAACATCAAGCGTTGGGCCGCGGCCCGCCAGGCTTGATCGCCTCGCCTGGTCAGAGGATCCTCCCTTTATCTTGGAGGGACATCACACCCGTTCCCCCACAGTGGTGACCCCGACGTGATTGGAAGTCGCTACAGCTAGTATGGATGGTATATTCTAAGTAGTGTTTAATTATTATTAGTGTATGAAAGTAAAGAAGGCAGGCTCAGGCTTTCTTAATCTATCCTTTCAACTAATATCTCTTTTTTAGCCTGCCTGTCTCTTCTTATCTTTTCCGTCCTTTTAAAACACTCTCAATATTGAAATCTAATCCACAGCTGATGCCAACAAGCTTAATCTTGTTTTTTAAAAATGGAACTTATTATTGTTTATATTTGCCATAAACATGCGTTATTAAGTATCTAACTTCATGTCTTTCTTACCAGATTCATCCAGTACGGAATCGTTAATCTTTGGTCATCGCCAGCCAGTATTTTCACATCTTTGAATTCTGAATTACGTATTGTTGGTCCCAAATAATACTGTATCCATTTGCCCTGAAATACAAACATGCTTAGTACCAGGAAATCAGGGATATAACGAGTAGTATTTAGTGTTACACTATATACTACTCGTTGTATCCCTAGCTAAGCACGTCTTAGCTAGCAGTTCAGATTGAGTTACGATGCGATAAACATCGAAGCGATTTAAAATCGAAAAGAAGAGTAATCCATCGACTTCGGCGGCGGCCATTACAAACGATTATACAGTATTTATTTTATAAGGAGGTTTATAATAAGTCAAGGAATCCAAATCGTCAAAGTATATTATTTTATAGACTACAGTCCTCAAAGTTTCTGACTGTATTAAGAATGAAGATGCACCGTTTTATAAAACATATTTTCTTCGCTTTACCATATTATTTGCGCTCCATCCAAGACAATTGATGAAGCTCATTCCAGTCAATCCATTAGTAGGTTCATTTGTTGTAGTGATGGCCCAAACAGGTATACCCTCTGCATTATATTTTTCTAAAAACCTGAAAAACACTTAACTAAAAGTTTACCAGCAAAAGTAGAATTTCATTTTTATATTACCTACAGTACAGGGAGCAAATGAGCAGATTGATCATCTGGCAACTCAAGAAGAAAGTGCGATACCGCCTTTGAAATGTCTTTTGCCTCAGAAATCCTACAATTTGTGGGAATTGGAATTTGGGCTCCAGAAATCTCAGTTACTCAGTGCAAAGCTATGAAAGTTATGATGTTTTACATCGGTTATTGACGGTTATAAGTGAGACCGTGGAGTAACATTGGTCTAGTGGCCTCATATGAGCCGAAGCATGGGCCACATGGAACAAAAACGCGCAAACTAGGTTAGTGTCAGCTTTCAGTATACTACACGGTTGAATTTCTCCGTATAAATATCTGAGTTATTTGTAGGCTCTATACCTACTTTCTCTCTAATGCGTTTCGTCTCTTTCTATTTTAAGCTTCCTTTTTGAACACAGTTCGGTAAAAAGCTTTAGTGTGAATATTATTAATTAAATAGAAAACTGATTCTTACTTTAAATGGTAATTGGCATATGTCTGGTAATATTCTGGTTTGAGTCGGTTGTATCCTGTATATTCATTGTTTGTCTTCATCCAGGGAGGGGGGGACCACGTAGTTGCAACTATATTTATCGGGGTGCTTGAAACTGTCATGGCTGCTTTGATCATTGGAATCTGTTAAGAACAAATTTATTATGTGGGTAGGAGTGTAGGACGCTGGTCAATCTCCTCATAAACATTAAACTAACATTTAGTTTGTCGATTCAATTCTGTGATTTTTTTATGTCGTATTTCTAACTTACTAACACGGTATAGGGAATAGCCAAACGCAGACGTCCCCCTCTGTCAAAGGATATGCCTAAATGGGCCTACGCGTTTCACTGTTATGTTAAAGAATGTATTTATATACCTATGTGTACGTGCTGAATGTTTTGTTTTAATTGTTGTGTGTGAGTTCGTAGTGTCAGGCAATTATTTTTGTATGTGAGCCTAAAATGTTCCCCAAAATGACAGATGGTTTTGTATCGAAAAAAGACGCTACACCCCTCCATTCAGTAGCCTATGGTGCTCTCTGTTTGAATGTGTCTATGGAATCTATGAAAATAGAACTGTTCATCCCTTTTTTAGCCCTTTGGGAGTGAAATATCCAAAAATCCTCTCTTAGTTTTTTTTTTTTTTTTTTTATGTTTGGCCTGCCAAAATGACTCTACTCTGCCTGATGGAAAGCATTAGCAGAATCCACGAGTGGTGGCCACCATACTCATTGCGAATACAGCAATGCAGTATGGCGACCCACACTATGGCGGCCTAGTGATGCTTGTGCATCTTTTAGTCTAGTCAACAAGTATGGAACTTGTTGACTAGACTAATTGGGCCTCCGGTCTCGCACTCACCAACGAAACACGACAGCACGACACTGTCATTTTACGTTGATTTTCTGTGCGAGGGTAGTACCGCCCCGGACGAGCCGGCCCATTCGTGCTGAAATCAGCGTGGCTCTAGTACCTACTAATACTCTCTACTAGTGTTTGCTTACAACAAGTAAAATTTTAACAAAAACAAAAACCGACTTCAAGTTTCGACTCGATTTATCTTGGATGCCATCATCAGATCTTAATGTCCTTATCATGGTACCACCGTTTGGACATCTCCTTTCCATTAAAAAAAAAAGAATCATCAAAATCGCTTCATAAACATCATTAAAAAAACATATATACGGTCGAATTGAGAACCTCCTCCATTTTTTAAGTCGGTTAATAAAAAGCGGCAGCTGCCTTTCTAGTTTGTAGCCCCAACGGTTTAGGCCCTGTATGGATAAATGAGTTAGTTGGGCCAAGTAGTTTTACGTGTATTGTTTTAGTGTCTATTTATTGTAATGCACAAGGAATACTAATTTCACAAAATACATATTCAGCTCATTATTTATGTTGCTCATCAGAGCTGCTCTCAAAATTTGATTTTTGGGGGACCGGTCGAATTGATAGTAAGTACCTAATTTGTAATCTATTGAAAAAAATGGCTACCTTATATTGAAGATCTTCATTAGCAAGAGTATAGTTTGTAAGGCGGGTATCATTCAATGGATATTCATTGTAGGCGTACGGGCGCGTAGAGAAGTCTGTACCACCGATGGGGACACGAACTGTGTTGTATTGTAACCCATCATCACTGAAGTATGAACTGCAAAATAAATAGAAGAATATTAAAATTTTTAGCATATTTCATACTTCCTATACTGTGAGACATTCTATACTATACTAAGATGATAATGTTGCTGTAAAAACTTTGAACAATACTTTTTGCTACTTTGTGTAACTAGAATCTCGTGCCACATTCATGGGCATAGCCAGCCATGGGCTCAGGGTGGGGCAGCAGTCTAAAATAATATGTAACTAGCAAACTATACCCGCGGTCTCATCCCTACCGATTCGGTAGCGACTTATAGGCAAATCGTGTTGCTGGACTAGGCCAGCAAATTATTTGAAAGCATCGGGAAAGGCCTGTATCGTGCGGCACCTCTGCAAGGTGGGGCCCGTTCTGTCGGACGCTCAATTCGCACCCTGAGAGGGGCGTTCGACGGTCGGTGCCGTGTTTAGCCTGAGGGCTGTGACCGAAGAGGCAGTGGGCTCTGGCGGCGTGCTGTTAACTGTGTCGTTCGACATCGCCAACGCATTCAATACACAAAAGTCACGGCCCGGGGGGCAAACTTCCAAGAGGCGGCGCGCTTAGCCACCAGGGGTGTCTCTTTGGTGGTTGGGCGCTGGGTGGCCCTAGATAAAAGCCCTGATGTTCCATGGGCCCCGTCGTGGTCCGGCGCCCAGCGCCTCTATCGTGGTCAACTTGGTCCTCGTACAGGTTCGGACTCAGATGTAGTATTTGGGCCTGATCGTCGACGGTAGGTTTCTTTTCGACGAGCACTTCCGACAGCTTGTACCGAAGCTGGTCAACGCTGCCTCTGCCTTTGGGCGACTTTATCCCAATTTGGGTGGAGCCAGCGTCACGACAAGACGGCTACTACATGGGGGTTGTCCAGTCGATGGCGCTGTATTGTGCACCGGTGTGGGTGGCGGCTCTGACGGTCCAGAATAGGGCACGCCTCTGGTGTCCCCAGAGGATATTGGCTGTTAGAGCCATACGCGGTTACCGCACCTTGTCGACTGAGGCAGTGTGGGCCTTGGCCGGAAATATAATAGTATTCATTAGATTCATTAAAATAAATTTTTGTACCTACCTTTAAAACTTTAAAAATAATTTCTTGATTTCATAGTTGTAAGTTTTTTTTTCCAAATTGTTAGTTTTCTTTAGTAATACTATTTTTAACCGACTTCCAAAAGGAGGAGGTTCTCAATTTCATCGTTTTTTTTGTTTTTATGTATTTACTTAATTACTCCGTCAATTGTGGACCGATTTTGAAAATTATTTTTGTATTCGAAAGGGTATGCTCGCCATGTGGTCCCATGGCCACCATATCAGGATCTGATGATGGGATCCCAAGGAAATCGAAGGAAACCCTCAAATTTACGTGAGCGCCTGCAATGAAGTTAAGAGCAATTGCCTGCATGCCTTCATATTCTGTAGACATCATTTAATTTCATAATATACTAGCTGTTGCCCGCAGCTTCGCTCGCGTGGAAGTTGATTATATGTATTTAATTAACACTGTGTAAGTATCTATGAATACTGTGTTCATGGTTTTAAACGTATTTATTTATAATCAATAGTCCATTAAAATTGACTTTCATACACACTTTCGACCCTTATTTTAACCCCTTTAGGAATAGAATTCCCATAAATGCTGATATAAGTATTCATTTATTTGTAATCAAAAGCCTGAAGACAAAGTTTCAGGCTACTAAATTAGAAAATGACGGACTTCCAGTCTAGCCTAGGGATAGAAAGTCCAGAAACGCTTAAATACGTATCTCATCATCATCATCGCAGTCCACTGCTGGACATAGGCATCTCCCGCATAAACCGTGGGAGAGCCACGCTTCGGCATGAATGGGCCGGCTCGACCGGAGTGATACCACGGCCTCACAGAAAACCAGTGTGAAATAGTGCTTGCGCCGTGTTTCACCGAGTGAGTGAGGATACCGGAATACTCATTTTTAATCAGTAGCCATAAATAAAGTTGCATGTTTTTAACTTCAAGAATGACGGACTTCCAGAATAACGGACTTCCGGAACAACCTATATACGAAATTTCAACCCCTATTTCACCCCCTCAGGGGTGGAATATACAGAAACGCTTAAGTATGTATCTACTCATTTTTAATCAGCCAAAACACAAATTTTCATGTTTCTCACTTAAAAAATGACGGATTTCCTTACAAAGTTTGACCCCTATTTCACCCCTTAGGGGTAGAATATCCAGAAACGCTTCAATACGTATCAACTCATTTTTAATCAGTAGCCCTAAACTAAATTTTCATGTTTCTCACTTAAAAAATGACGGACTTCCTTACAAACTTTCAACCCCTATTTCACCCCTTTAGGGGCATAATATCAAAAAACTCCTAAATACATATCTAATCAGTTTTATTTAGTAGCCCAAAAATAAAGTTACATATTTCTTATTTAAAAAATTACGGACTTCCATACAAAATTTCAACCTCTATTTCACCCCCTTAGGGGTAGAATATTCAGAAACGTTTAAATAAGTATCTATTCATTTTAAATCAGTACCCCAAAAATAAAGTTTCATGTTTCTTACTTAAAAAATGACGAACTTCCATACAAACTTTCAACCCCTTTTTCACCCCCTTAGGGGCAGAATATTCAGAAACGCTGAAACACGTATCAATTCATTTTTAATCAGCAGCCAAAAATAAAGTTTCATGTTTCTAACTTCAAAAATGACGGACTGCCAGACTGACCTATATATGAAATAACAACCCCTATTTAACCCCTTAGGGGTAGAATATCCAGAAACGCTTAAATAGGTATCTATTCTTTTTGAATTAGTAGCCCAAAAGTAAATTTTCATGTTTCTCAACCCCTATTTCACCGCCTTAGGGGTGGAATTTCAAAAATTCCTTTCTTAGTGCTCACTTACGTTATATAGAGAACCTACATGCAAAATTTCAGGATTCTAGCTTCAGCGGTTTGGGCTGTGCGTTGATCTCTGGGTATGTCAGTCAGTCAGTCAGTCAGTCACCTTACTCTTTTATATATATAGATAGATAACGGGTCCTAACGTTATTGTCAGTTTACCTCAAATCACTTGAATTAAAATAACCTTAGAGAACAGTCCATTTGAGATTTTATTACAAAAAATTACCTGAAGTCCTTTCGATTCAAAGCGTAATAAATGTTACCTTTAGTCGTATTCTTTCAAGTTATTTAGGTGAAATGATGATGAGAGACTTGAGAAAGAAAGCGAAAAATAAAATAAAAACTTCGTTTAAAAAAACGACTTCAGAAACTAAAAAGTATTAAATAACTTAATTTGTATGTGCTACCTATTCATAGATTTGAAGTCGGTGCCAAGCCAAAATGTAATAGTAGGTACCGCACTCGCCGCGCGTGACCTTGAGCGGGATAGCTGCTCTTCGCGTAGAACAAAACAACCGAAGCGTCGGTGACGTCGTTGATGTTCGTCTCGAAATATAGCGAGTGTGATACCTACTATTACATTTAGCTTGGCACCGGCTTCAAACCTATGAATAGGTAGCACATACAAATTAAGTTATTTTATACTTTTTAGTTTTTGAAGTCGGTTTTTTAAATATAAGTCCATAATTGTACGGAGACTCGATCTCCCAGTCAAACCATCAACCAGGTTTTGGGGGACAAAAATTGTAATTCAGTTTGTTTTTCTCTGTGTAATAAATAAATAAAATAAAAATATAAATAGTAAATAAAAAATCAAATAAGTACCTAGTACGACAGGTAGGACAGGACAGGACCAGTAGTAGACAAGATTATCATGTTTGTTAAAACGTTTCTACTTACTTTGTTACTAAAGGTGTTATCTTTATTATTTATTCTAATATTTACCTAATCGACAGCAAGTAGGCACCCTGTGCTTTTGCTGTAAATCGAGCGGTGTTTAACGAAATTGAACACTCGGGTCACACGACAAGATTTAATTTCGCTTGCGAGGTGGCAGAGTTGAAAAAAAATATGCCTAAACTTGACTTTTGTTCGACAGTGGAACTTCTGTACGTAAGTAGATACTATTAGTTATTCTGTGCTGTAGCCTCGTCCTACTCGTAAATTAAACAATGAATTACACTTTTCACTGATTTTTTATGCATCTAAGGATAAATCAACTCGATACTTACTTTATCAGATGCTGTTGAACCAGCTCAGGAAGACTCTTCCAGTTAATACCAGCAGAGTCAGTTATGGCTCCCCCAAAACCTTCTATAGTTTGATACTTCGTGTCTGGATGTAAGACCAAAGTTTCGGGACTGGATTCACTTTCTAAAACAAACATTTAAAAACTTAACTAACCACATAGTACCGATCAATTTATTTTTGTTTTTAATTGCATTTTCATTGAAATTTCTTAAATGCTGAGGAGTTGCAAAAATCTTGACAATTGATGCGACGATTGTGCGTATTTTATTTATGGATTATGGGGCAAACGAGAAGACTTATCACCTGATGGTAAATTATTACCGAAGCCCATTGACACCGGCAACACCAGTGGCGTCACAAGTGCGTTGCCGGCCTTTTGGCGATGGGGGGAGGGAATGGGGGAGGAGTATGGGTTTCCGGTATCCTCATTCACTCGGTGAAAAACAGCGTCTGTGAGGCCGTGGTATCACTCGTGGCTGGAAGCGTGGCTCTCCCACGGAAAATCCTATCTTGGTTTATCTTTAGACTATGCAATTAAATGACCACGGCTCTGAATGATTATGATCTGATCTAATTAAGATTTTCTTCAAGAACAATCCTTTCATCTCTGTACATACAAATTATACGTATTTAAGGTTTCTGAGGCCATCCGAGAATCTTAGATTTTTGATTTTCACGTTAAAAGCATTCGTCAATCGGTTGAGTTGCAACGGATGCAATCTAAGAACATTATTCAATATAGTTACATATCAATTGTAATGTTTTTATTTGCAAATAGTGACCTACTTAGTCCTATAATGTATTTATTATTTGTCTTCATAATTGTTTCATTATACGTACAAGCATTATGTGTTTGTGTATTTGTATTGTAGTATAATAATATTATAAATCATCTGCAAATAGTTAATATTTGAACTAGGTATTTGTAAACAAAATGTAAATATTGGCTCCTTGCAGACTTATCACCTGGGTTTATTATTTATGAGAGATCACAAATTGAGATAAGGCCGCCACATTAGCTAGTTACAAGATATTAATATTTAAATCATGATTGTATGATTGTTTAAATGAAATTTTTAACCATTCACATAGAGGATTAGGTGTGTTACTTGTATTGTATGTATGCTACCCAAAATTTTTGGATACCGAAAATCCGTGTCGTGGTTGTCTGGAAGAGATCGGCGTGAGCGATAAGACCGCCTATTGTAACATTTGCATATTTTGTAACTCATCCTTTGTTTTCTTTATGTAATTTTATATGTATACAATAAAGATATAAATAAATAAATAAAATAAACTTATCACCTTAACAGCTTTCTTTTTTTTTTTTTTTTTATGTTTGGCCCGCCAAAATGACTCTACTCTGCCTGATGGAAAGCATAAGCAGAATCCAAGAGTGGTGGTCACCATGCTCACTGTGAATGCAGACAATGCAGCATGGCGACCCACACCATGGCGGCCTAGTGATGCTACTGCATCTTTTAGTCTAGTCAACAAGTATGGAACTTGTTGACTAGACTAATTGGGCCTCCGGTCTCGCACTCACCAACGAAACACGACAGCATGCTGTCATTTTACGTTGATTTTCTGTGCGAGGGTAGTACCGCCCCGGTCGAGCCGGCCCGTTCGTGCTGAAATCAGCGTGGCCCGTTCGCTTTTATTTGTAACAAAAACCTAATTATTGATGAATGGATCCTAAAAGGAATTGTGTAACACATTAAAAGACTTTAATAGTGCACTTCTGGACATGCGCTTCTCCACAGAAACGAGTAGGTAATCTCTGTTCTGTGGGCCTCTCCCTAGTAAAAAAAAATACTACAATACGGTGGCCAGACGGGATACCTTCCCGTCTGGCCTGTGTCAAGTTTTCCTTTTCTTTGCATAGCAGTGATGTTGTCATGCCAGACCTGCGCAATTTGATCCCTCAGTCGCCTCTTACGACCGCGACACCCAGCCACGGGATGAACAGGGATAGATACCTTCCGCATTCTTAATTATCTTACACGGGCAATTAGCTAATGCAGTAATAGTACAGAGCAAAGTAGCTCAAAACCTCCTTAAATGGAGAGGCCTATGTCCAGCAGTGGACTGTTAAAGGAATGATGATTGATGAATGAGCATAAGCTTTAGCATTAACTTACCGACATTTTGGATTGTTTCCAGAGTCTTGATGGTCTTCTTAAAACGTAAGCCACTCTGTGACAGAAAAAAACATGTTTTTAAACCAAAATTTGTTTCTGATTCTTTATATAATGAGATTCATCACATTTGTTTGTTCTCAGTGGGATTCGTACTTACAACCTCCGGCCAAGGGCGGATCCAGCCTTGGCCCCAGGGGGGGGTCATATAGTCGCGGACAAGTCACCAAAAGTTATAATTAAATTTTGATATAAATATATACAGATAAAAAGTAGGTATTTTAATAATGTATGTAAGTGTAATAATGTAAGTAATGTACTTGGTTTTCCCGGGCTATTTCTGCGCTACGCCCAGGCTGCCCCTCGTATTATATGGGCAAAATTGCACTCAATTGTGCCCGGGTAAGAGCAGAATTAACATGGCACCCAGATACGCAGATATCGGCTCCAGCGAACACTCCTACCTCACTCACCCTGGTCTAAGGCCGGAGTGTGCGTGTACGTTTGAGAAGATATCAGTTTTCGTCGCCTCAGGAATCTTGAAGTTGGAAACTTCTCAATGTTACGGATCCGTGTAGGCGACCTTGTGCGAAACTGACCGACTCATTGAACATATCCAGATGGCTACAGACTTCGTGCAGCAGCAGAGGTTTTAACGCTCACCACGCCGACAAGCTTAGTAATAAAACGGATCATGCGGGGAGATCTGTTCATGACTCCGCACTGGTTTAAGGCTTGACACAACTGTTAATCACGCTCACGCGAGTCTAAATGTGGAGAGACAGAATTCTTCATTGTTGGACCTTCTGCTGACTTTTATCCGGACGGTAACCACGTATCCGTAGACGCTTCAATTAACTCCTCAGACCATTGCCTTGTCCGGAGTACAGTGCCTCTCACATGCTCGCAGCGATCGCAAATTGCACGCAGCCACCGTGTAGCACTATAAGTCAGCAGATTGTGTTACACTACAATCCTACCCTTGGGGACAGATATGCTTCACGCCAGAGGATCCCAACACCGCGGCTGATTTTGTTGCTGATGTGGTGGTGCAGGGTATGGAGCTATTCATTCCAACTTCTGTGGTCCCTATTGGTGGCAAACGTCGGCCCTGGTTTAGTCCATCTTCCAAAAAGGCTTCTTGCAAGAAGCAGAGCTTGAAAAAGGAGTACAACTTTGCTTCCAGGTCCTTCAAGCGAGACATTGCAAGGGCGAAGTCGGAGAATATTGCTAGGATTCGCGAGAAGCTTCTCTCGAATCCGGCGTGAACTCGGGCGTTCTGGTCTCTTGCCAAGGCTATAGAAGAGAATTTCTGTAAGCCATCCTTTCCACCTCTACATAAGAAATAATTCGTTGGCATATGGCAAAGGAAAAAGCCGATCTTCTGGTCAAACTCTTTGCGTCTAACTCGACCTTGGATGATGAGGAACAGGATCCACCTACCATACCGCGGTGCGAGAGCTGTATGCTGGATATTCAGTTCTACCAACGCTCAGTGCGTTTAGCACTTCTATCCCTAGAAATATATAGGTCGAGGGGCAGTGATGGAATCCCTCCTATTGTGTTGAAAATGTGCGCTCCAGTGTTGGCATCGGTCTTAACGCGTCTTTTTCAACTCTCCTACTCTTCTGGCGTAGTATCATTAGTTATGACTAATGATACTACGCCAGAAGAGTAGGCCTTCGATCCTATGGTCTTCCGGTGAAATTAGGCGAATGAGTCACTAACTTTTTAGTAGATAGAAGCATAAAGGTAGGTAGTAGACGGTGAGTGCTCTGACTTCATATCTGTGAATGTGAATTCTGTTGTGCCCCAAGGCTGTGTAGTATCGCCTACTTTGTTTCTCCTTCATATCAATGACAACACCCAAACTCAGAACAACAATTTGTGGATCACACAAAGTGTTGTCCCGTGTAGGATTTGAACCCACAACACTTGGCGAATTGGCAAGCGGCGTGGCGACTCTGTGAAGGGAGGAATCCGGGAACTGCAGTTATTAACACATCCGGACCCCTCCCAGCGCTTGCCCGCACTGAAGCGGGCACCGTCTGCTGTTTAAGTCTCAATTTAGGCGACGTAGGTAGTAGGTATAGGTAGTAGAGCCACGCTGATTTCAGCATGAACGGGCCGGCTCGACCGGGGCGGTACTACCCTCGCACAGAAAATCAACGTAAAATGACCACGTTCGTGCTGTCGTGTTTCGTTGGTGAGTGCGAGACCGGAGGCCCAAGTAGTCTAGTCAACAAGTTCCATACTTGTTGACTAGACTAAAAGGTGCAGCAGCATCACTAGGCCGCCATGGTGTGGGTCGCCATACTGTATTGCCTGCATTCGCAGTGAGTATGGTGACCGCCACTCTTGGATTCTGCTTGTGCTTTCCATCAGGCAGAGTAGAATCATTTTGGCGGGCATACATAAAAAAAAAAAAAAAAAACGTACGGCATACGCGTACGTCGCCCCCTCGCGGGTGGCCACTAGAGCGGATGGAGGGGAAAACCCGTCCCGACCATCCGCGGCCACACTCAAGGCGGCATGAGGCGCTGATAGGCGCGCCTCCGCCGCCCGGTTCGCCGGCGGCGGATTGGGTCGTGTCGAGTGGATGTCATCCTCCCGGGCCTTCTCCGTCACCTCCTTCTGCGAGATGACTTCTTCGCAGAAGGTTGCGACCGCGGTAAAACTGCTATCGCTACCGGCCATGGAGCGTATGACGGCCGGTAGCGAGAGATCTCCTCCGATGACTGCAGTGAGGGCCCGACGCTGCGGCGCCCAAGCGGGGCAAACCGCCAGCGTATGCTGGCCGAGTCCTCACTGCAGTCGCAGTGGTGGCAGGCGGGACTCAATTCCCTCCTGGCGACCGAGTGCAGGTACTTCCCGAAGCAACCGTGCCGGGAAAGGACCTGCGTCAGTCGGAAGGAAAGGGTCCCGTGCTGCCGCCCTGCCCACTCGAGGATGACCGGCTGGAGAGCCTCCACGGCGGCAAAGCCAGCACGTGGAGTCTCCAGCCGGAACGACCATCTAGCCATAGTGGCTCGACGGGCGGCTTCACGCCACTCGCGTACCTCTTCGGGCGGAGGGCGAATGCCACTCTCCGCCCGATATTCAGCCACCCGTCGATAAACTTCGGCGAGCACTTCCGCCTCCAAATCCCACGGGGGTGTTCCGGCCAAGGCGCACGCCGCCTCGGTCGACACCGTGAGGTATCCGTGTATGGCTCTGACTGCCAATACCCTCTGAGGCCGCCAGAGGCGGGCCTTATTTAGGGCAGTCAGAGCCGCCACCCACACCGTTGCACCATACAGCGCCATCGACCGGACAACCCCCGTGTACCCGTGTACAGGAGTCGCGTTGCGACGCTGGCTCCACCCAAGTTGGGCAAAAGTCGCCCAAGAGCGGAGGCAGCGTCGACCAGCTTCGGACCAAGCTGTCGGAAGTGCTCGTCGACGAGCCACCTACCGTCGAGTATCAGGCCCAGATACCTCATCTGGGCCCGAACCGGTACGAGGACCGAGTTGACCTCTATGGAGGCGCCGGCGGGTGGACCACGACGGGGCCCATGGAACAATAGGGCCTCCGTCTTGTCCAGGGCCACCCTTAAGCCCAGCGCCTCGATGCGCCCGACCACCAGAGAAACTCCCCTGGTGGCTAGGCACGCTGCCTCTTGGAAGTTCGCTCCCCGGGCCGTGACCAATGTGTCATGGGCGTAACAAATTACGCCTAGCCCGGGGGGCAGACGACTCCGAAGGACCCAGTCGTACCCCACGTTCCACAGGAGTGGTCCAAGGACAGACCCCTGCGGAACGCCGCACGACATGGGTCGCCGTCTCAAGACGCCCTCTCGGTCCTCGTACACGACGGTACGCTCCTCTAAATAGTCTGCCACTAGCCGCCTCAGGTACTCTGGCAACCCGTGGTAATGGAGTGCTTCCCTGATGCAGCTAAATGGCAGACTATTGAAGGCGTTGGCGATGTCCAAGGACACCGCCAACACCACGCCGCCACAGCTCACTGCCTCTTCGGTCACGGCCCTAAGGCGCATCACGGCATCGACCGTCGAACGCCCCTCTCGGAATCCGAATTGGGCGTCCGACAGGTCGGGCCCCACCTCGCAGAGGTGCCGGACGATGCGGGCTGAGAGTATCCTCTCAAAAAGTTTAAACGCCTCGTCCAGCAACACGATGGGCCTATAGGCCGCGACCGAATCGGCAGGCCGTCCCGGCTTCCTCAACAGGACCAGCTTCCCGCATTTCCAGCACTCAGGGAAGCGTCCGGACGCCAGGCTAGCGTCCAACACTTCCCTGAGGCGGTCCGACATATGGTCGAGGGCTCGGGCCATCACTCGGGCTGGAACCTCGTCCGGCCCGGGGGCGGTGTTCCTGGAACGGATCCGAAGAACAGCCGCCCCAACCTCCGATTCCCTAACGGGCGGCACATCGTCCTCTCTACCCCCGTCGTCTATGACCGCATAGGCCATCGACGGGGGTGTGTGCTCCGCCCGCTCAGGGAAAAGGCCCACGATCACTTCCTGCAGGAAGCTGGGCTGGAGAGTCTCGGTAAGGGGGGGGGCCGACGTGCGGAGCTTCTGACGCACCGCACGGTATGGGCGACCCCAGGGGTCACGGTCGAGACCCTCTAGCATCTCCTTTCTCTTTTCCTCTTTGGCGCGGCAAATGGCCAGCTTCAGAGTTTTCCGCGCTTCACGGTACTCCTCATGAAGCTGGTCCCCGCCACCGTCTCCACGGTGACGTCGCCTGCTGCGGGTGTAGGACCTCCGGGCACGAGTACAAGCCGCACGGAGGTCCGCCAACTCCTGGACCGCCTAAACCACTAGGCCAACCGTGCAGTTAACAGTTATTATAGATAATTGCACTCAGGTCTGTACCTGAGTGCTATCGTGCCTGTACACGTAGGTGACGTGACACTTATAAAGCAGAAGGCGTACTCTTCTGGCGTAGTATCATTAGTCATAACTAATGATACTACGCCAGAAGAGTAGGCCTTCGATCCTATGGTCTTCCGGTGAAATTAGGCGAATGAGTCACTAACTTTTTAGTAGATAGAAGCATAAAGGTAGGTAGTAGACGGTGAGTGCTCTGACTTCATATCTGTGAATGTGAATTCTGTTGTGCCCCAAGGCTGTGTAGTATCGCCTACTTTGTTTCTCCTTCATATCAATGACATGTTGCAAATTAGTGGCATTCATTGTCATGCGGATGACAGCACGGGCTATTTTCTCTATACCCGTCGCACTAATATTTCTCGGGAAAACGTCATTGAGAGTCGTAACACACTTGTGTCTGAAATTGAGACTCTTTGGAAAAGGTCTCAGATTGGAGTAGACTTAATTTTAATTTAGTACAATTTCACCGCTAAAAAACTGCCATTCGTTGTATTTCCTCGTTTTGAAGACACTTCCTTATCTGCCTCAGCCAATAATGGAATGCTTGGTGTCAACACATCGAGTGAAGTCCAGTTTCGTAGCCATTTGGACGGTGAGGCCAAATTGGCCTCGAAGAAGCTTGGCGTGCTCAATAGATCAAGACTGTATTTCACACCGCCTTCTGCTTTATAAGTGTCACGTCACCTACGTGTACAGGCACGATAGCACTCAGGTACAGACCTGAGTGCAATTATCTATAATAACTGTTAACTGCACGGTTGGCCTAGTGGTTTAGGCGGTCCAGGAGTTGGCGGACCTCCGTGCGGCTTGTACTCGTGCCCGGAGGTCCTACACCCGCAGCAGGCGACGTCACCGTGGAGACGGTGGCGGGGACCAGCTTCATGAGGAGTACCGTGAAGCGCGGAAAACTCTGAAGCTGGCCATTTGCCGCGCCAAAGAGGAAAAGAGAAAGGAGATGCTAGAGGGTCTCGACCGTGACCCCTGGGGTCGCCCATACCGTGCGGTGCGTCAGAAGCTCCGCACGTCGGCCCCCCCCCTTACCGAGACTCTCCAGCCCAGCTTCCTGCAGGAAGTGATCGTGGGCCTTTTCCCTGAGCGGGCGGAGCACACACCCCCGTCGATGGCCTATGCGGTCATAGACGACGGGGGTAGAGAGGACGATGTGCCGCCCGTTAGGGAATCGGAGGTTGGGGCGGCTGTTCTTCGGATCCGTTCCAGGAACACCGCCCCCGGGCCGGACGAGGTTCCAGCCCGAGTGATGGCCCGAGCCCTCGACCATATGTCGGACCGCCTCAGGGAAGTGTTGGACGCTAGCCTGGCGTCCGGACGCTTCCCTGAGTGCTGGAAATGCGGGAAGCTGGTCCTGTTGAGGAAGCCGGGACGGCCTGCCGATTCGGTCGCGGCCTATAGGCCCATCGTGTTGCTGGACGAGGCGTTTAAACTTTTTGAGAGGATACTCTCAGCCCGCATCGTCCGGCACCTCTGCGAGGTGGGGCCCGACCTGTCGGACGCCCAATTCGGATTCCGAGAGGGGCGTTCGACGGTCGATGCCGTGATGCGCCTTAGGGCCGTGACCGAAGAGGCAGTGAGCTGTGGCGGCGTGGTGTTGGCGGTGTCCTTGGACATCGCCAACGCCTTCAATAGTCTGCCATTTAGCTGCATCAGGGAAGCACTCCATTACCACGGGTTGCCAGAGTACCTGAGGCGGCTAGTGGCAGACTATTTAGAGGAGCGTACCGTCGTGTACGAGGACCGAGAGGGCGTCTTGAGACGGCGACCCATGTCGTGCGGCGTTCCGCAGGGGTCTGTCCTTGGACCACTCCTGTGGAACGTGGGGTACGACTGGGTCCTTCGGAGTCGTCTGCCCCCCGGGCTAGGCGTAATTTGTTACGCCCATGACACATTGGTCACGGCCCGGGGAGCGAACTTCCAAGAGGCAGCGTGCCTAGCCACCAGGGGAGTTTCTCTGGTGGTCGGGCGCATCGAGGCGCTGGGCTTAAGGGTGGCCCTGGACAAGACGGAGGCCCTATTGTTCCATGGGCCCCGTCGTGGTCCACCCGCCGGCGCCTCCATAGAGGTCAACTCGGTCCTCGTACCGGTTCGGGCCCAGATGAGGTATCTGGGCCTGATACTCGACGGTAGGTGGCTCGTCGACGAGCACTTCCGACAGCTTGGTCCGAAGCTGGTCGACGCTGCCTCCGCTCTTGGGCGACTTTTGCCCAACTTGGGTGGAGCCAGCGTCGCAACGCGACTCCTGTACACGGGTACACGGGGGTTGTCCGGTCGATGGCGCTGTATGGTGCAACGGTGTGGGTGGCGGCTCTGACTGCCCTAAATAAGGCCCGCCTCTGGCGGCCTCAGAGGGTATTGGCAGTCAGAGCCATACACGGATACCTCACGGTGTCGACCGAGGCGGCGTGCGCCTTGGCCGGAACACCCCTGTGGGATTTGGAGGCGGAAGTGCTCGCCGAAGTTTATCGACGGGTGGCTGAATATCGGGCGGAGAGTGGCATTCGCCCTCCGCCCGAAGAGGTACGCGAGTGGCGTGAAGCCGCCCGTCGAGCCACTATGGCTAGATGGTCGTTCCGGCTGGAGACTCCACGTGCTGGCTTTGCCGCCGTGGAGGCTCTCCAGCCGGTCATCCTCGAGTGGGCAGGGCGGCAGCACGGGACCCTTTCCTTCCGACTGACGCAGGTCCTTTCCCGGCACGGTTGCTTCGGGAAGTACCTGCACTCGGTCGCCAGGAGGGAATTGAGTCCCGCCTGCCACCACTGCGACTGCAGTGAGGACTCGGCCAGCATACGCTGGCGGTTTGCCCCGCTTGGGCGCCGCAGCGTCGGGCCCTCACTGCAGTCATCGGAGGAGATCTCTCGCTACCGGCCGTCATACGCTCCATGGCCGGTAGCGATAGCAGTTTTACCGCGGTCGCAACCTTCTGCGAAGAAGTCATCTCGCAGAAGGAGGTGACGGAGAAGGCCCGGGAGGATGACATCCACTCGACACGACCCAATCCGCCGCCGGCGAACCGGGCGGCGGAGGCGCGCCTATCAGCGCCTCATGCCGCCTTGAGTGTGGCCGCGGATGGTCGGGACGGGTTTTCCCCTCCATCCGCTCTAGTGGCCACCCGCGAGGGGGCGACGTACGCGTATGCCGTACGTTTTTTTTTTTTTTTTTTATGTATGCCCGCCAAAATGATTCTACTCTGCCTGATGGAAAGCACAAGCAGAATCCAAGAGTGGCGGTCACCATACTCACTGCGAATGCAGGCAATACAGTATGGCGACCCACACCATGGCGGCCTAGTGATGCTGCTGCACCTTTTAGTCTAGTCAACAAGTATGGAACTTGTTGACTAGACTACTTGGGCCTCCGGTCTCGCACTCACCAACGAAACACGACAGCACGAACGTGGTCATTTTACGTTGATTTTCTGTGCGAGGGTAGTACCGCCCCGGTCGAGCCGGCCCGTTCATGCTGAAATCAGCGTGGCTCTACTACCTATACCTACTACCTACGTCGCCTAAATTGAGACTTAAACAGCAGACGGTGCCCGCTTCAGTGCGGGCAAGCGCTGGGAGGGGTCCGGATGTGTTAATAACTGCAGTTCCCGGATTCCTCCCTTCACAGAGTCGCCACGCCGCTTGCCAATTCGCCAAGTGTTGTGGGTTCAAATCCTACACGGGACAACACTTTGTGTGATCCACAAATTGTTGTTCTGAGTTTGGGTGTTAATTGTGTCCGTTTCATGTATGTCTGTAAAGTCCCCCGCGACACAGGATATAAGAAAAATAAATAAAAAAATACGTTGTAATTATTTAGAATATATACTATACTAGCTTTTGCACGCAGCTTCGCTCACGCAGAGTTTCATCCCCATGATTTACCCCCTTACGGGTGGAGTTATACAAACTTCCAACCCTCGTTTTACCCCCTTAGGCGTGGAGTTTCGTAAAATCCGTTCTTAGCGGATGTCTACATCCTATAACTAACCTACCTGCCAAATTTCAAGTTTGTAGGTGTTATAGTTTCTGAGTTTTTGTGATTAATAAGTGACTGGTATTTCACTTTTATATATATAGATATATACATTACATATACTAGCTGATCCTGCGAACTTCGTGCCGCCATACCGAAGTTTCCGAAAAACTTATTTTAGTGTTTATATAAGCCTCAGGTTTCCAAGGGTAGTGTACAGTCGCGGACTAAGAAAACATAACCCTTTCGGTTCCCGTACAATTTTCTTCTATTCAAACCTTGCTCTGACAGTAACAAACACATAAAAATCATCTAATTTGGTGCAGGCGTTCGGGAGTTATGCGCGTACCTAGATACATTTCGGTGATTCATTTTTATTTATACCTATAGATATGGAGATAAATATGTTTAAGTGCGTTGTTTGTCACTCCACGTAAAAAAATCGAAGTTCTGTCGTATCGTAGTAGACTTAAAGTCGATCTTAACCTTGGGAAAAAAGGGTCGCAGGAAAAACAGAATGTTTATCAACAGTAGTTTGGTAGTTAGGCTCTAATTTGGGATCAGACGGCCGTGGCTGTGATGTGTATCATTATAAGGCTACTAGTTTATGCTCGCGGCTCAGCCCGCGTGTATGTCGGTTATCGCGGCAAGTAGTAGCCTATGTATTATTCTGATGTATAAGCTATATTACTGTAAAGTTTCATCCAAATCCGTTCAGTAGTTTTTGCGTGAAAGAGTAACAAACATCCATCCATCCATCCATACTTACAAACTTTCGCGTTTATAATATTAGTAGTATAGACAAGGTCTTACCGCAGAACTAGTGTAGACTACGTAGGTATTTGGACCTGGAGGAACCCTATTGATCGTGTCACAATACGTCGCATTGCATACACAGTTTACAGATTTGTTTGGAACCTGGACGGCTGCACATGGATTATCTGAAAATCATTAGGTCTTATAATCTAAACTAAAACGCATTTATGTACCTAACTGAATAAATTCTATCGCTATAGGTTGTCTGCAAGAGATCGTTAAGGGATGAGGGATAAGATCGTTAATTGTTACCAATGACACAATATACTAAATAGACCGACCCTCCCCTGGCCCAAACTGTACACCGATAAAAGCTAGAAAATATCACCTAAATCTAGATGGCGCGCAAAAATAAGGTACTAGAAATAGTTTAACGAACTCTATCACTATTTTATTGATATGCTTCAATTATAGTAATTATTTTATAATTTTTCGAATATAAATCTTTCTTTCTAATGCTTGTTTAAAAAAAATATTTTTCAATTGCGTAACTATAAGTTATCACCTATTTTTAGGAGATGTCGTTGCAATCGATTTAAATAAACTTGAATATAATGACCTATTTACTACGCTAGATGTCACATTTATAAGTTATTGATATGACATACAGAATATTATATGCTGGATGCGCGATGATAGCGCCACCAAGTGGCTACAATTACGTCGGACTTTGATATGTCAAATGGTTAGTTGTCTTACGTAGAGTAAGTAAACAAACAAATTATTTCAACGAAACATCGTAAAGGGGCGTCCATTAATTACGTAAGGCATTTTTGAGAATTTTTCGACCTCCCCTCCCGCCTTGGTGAGATTTCGTAAGATTTTCCTCAACTCCCTCCCCCGTCCCCAAATCTCACGCTAGATTCTTCAAATGTATGTTTTGGCTGTAAACGTGTTGGATTATTGAACTTGTTCTATTACTTCTATTGAAGACTAGCAAAGCAAAATCAAATGCTACTTCGCTGCTCTGCGGAGTTCGGATGAATACGACAAACACTATTGTGTCAGATTTGGCCATATTTTATTCGGAAATAATTTTTCACGCAATTTTACACAATAATTACGTGATATTTGCCAAGAGCTAAATCTTTTCAAATCTCACTTAGGGGGGCCTAAGTGAGATTTGAAAAGATTTAGCTCAATCCCCCCTCCCCCCTAAAATACCTTACGTAATTAATGGAAGCCCCCTAATTTAAATATATTCTATTCGATCATGTAAATCTATGGTGCAGATAATAATGTTGAGCGATTTTATTTCCTGTCTGATATGGCATAATCAATACATTTTAGGTCATTATATGTCATTTTAATATAAAATAAATGATTTAACTGCAAAGTATAATCTTTATTTTGGAACGAAGTTCCTTATCGCGCGTTGCGAAAGGGGGCTAGACGGAAAAAAATGTAACGACACTTTTAACATTGAATTGACGTCAGAGTGCTGGATACTCAACGTTAAATATAACAAACTGATTGCCAACGTCTATACCATGTTGAATACACCGGTTCTCGTCCGATCATCGAAGTTAAGCAACATCGGGCGTGGTTAGTACTTGGATAGGTGACCGCCTGGGAATACCACGTGATGTTGGGTTTTTGCATTTATTTACAGAAAATATATTGTTTTATAGTATATTTTGTAAAGCTTGATTATTTCTAAAATAATTTGAGTATTTTATGCGCATTTTTATAAGTAGTAGCATATCAAATATATAATATATATATACTTCGTTCAATCCGGGTGTTCCTTGACACCTCTCAAGTTTTAATAATAAATATTTTAATTTGTACAACACGTAATATTAAAATCACATTAAATCAGTCAGGAGATTAACAAATAAATATTATTTCATATACATACACTTTAAACAGTTTTCTAACAATTTTTTTATCCTATTATTTAAATTACGGCAAAAACCAAAATCTGATGACAGCATTTTAAAATCTAAAGAGTTCAGAAGAGGTTCCTAGAGATTGGCATTGATGCAGCTACGAAAATAAAGGTTATGAATTGGTCAGAAGACGAAAATAAATTCAGCTTGTCATTATTTTACAAATCTAAAGTGTATTTTTTTCTAAGGCGGCAAGGTGTAGTACTTGCCGCTCCAACCACAATCCGAAACTCCGAAAGTGGCTAGCAAAATCCAATTGTTTTGCCCTGATATATTTAAAAAAAGAATAACAGAAACATTACTTACAACAGAATTACAACTCTTTTAAAAGCTACTATAAATAAACTATTTGATAATAAGTGGGCTTCTGCTAAAAGCTGTGTTTTGCGGTCGGGCTACGAAAAACCAAAATACATGCAAGAAATCAGGGATATCTAGTAACTTTCCCTTTTTCTTTTGTAACGTTTTGTAAAATTATTTGCGTTTTTTGATGTGCTACATTTAATTAACAGTATTCAAAATCATTTTTTAAACAATAACTTTCTTAACAGCAATGAGCAAATTTCGTTCCAAGATGTTACCAAACCATACGAAATAGACAAAACTTAAAACTTGAGTCGATCACTTACAAAATTGACAGATGAACAGTAATAAAAAAAAATGGGATGCCATAGAAACACGCATTGTTTAAAAAAGTAACACATGCATTAAATGCGATAAAGAAGGGCAAAAATTGTTTGAAAAATTACACAAAAATTGAATCAGGATGTAATAGAAAATTTGTTAGAGCAAATTCGGCAAAAGGGTGGCTGAAACAAAAATCCAACAGGAAAATTGCTCAGGACCATATTTAGGAGTAATTTACTTAATTCCTTAAAGAGTCCCCATAGCAAAAAACTGTGAGGATGAAGATGGTGATTTTATCCAGTTAGCCGTTGGAGAAAGCAAATAATTTTCCCCAAAACCATCATTATCATCAAAACACGCAGTAAACAATGAGAAACAATGCACTCATCAACGGCAACTTATTTATTTATTATTTACCGCTGCCCATGGATACCCGCAAGGAGGAGTATGCTCTTTTCTTGAAGATTGATTGAAGGTCGTATTGGTCCGGGAATACCGCAGTCGACAGTTAATTCCACAGTTTTGTTGTGTAGGGCAGAAATTTTCTCGAAAAGCGCTACATGATGAGGATGAAACTGCAGTCGCGTAGGATGATGGCGAAAAAAGGAGGCAGGGATCAATTCAATCAATTGCTCGGAGTACTCCCCATTGTAAATACGATAGCAGATGCGTAATGAAGCCACGTCTCTACACAGCGCGTGCAGCGCCGGAGATGCCAGCCAAATTGAAACTTCTTGACAATTGACGATTCGATTCGATTGTATATTAGTATTTCAATCATAGACGAATTGAATTTTTCGTGAAATAAGAAATGGGTACATTTTGTATACTCAGAACAATAAAATTACTTGAAGAACTTGATGAACTTGTAAGTGTTGGTTTGCAGATGTTTATATTTGTGCAAAAAATAAAGCTGGCAGGTGGCTTAGAAACTTCAGTCAACACATGTAAACAATGAAGGCCTTGCAAATAGTAAGTAAATTTGTAAGTAGTTTGCTCGAAAGCTTTTGCCGAATTTAGGTAAACTGAGTGTTGCGACAAGATGGAACGCAGAATTCTCCGGTTAATAACACTTTACGGTACCCGGTGTAGTTTTCCCGTTTATCACATAATGTCTACGGAGGCAGAATGCGCGTTGGCAGGAATATCCATGTGAGATTCGTTCCGCGTAACGCAGGTTCTTTCCGGTCACAGTTGCTTCGGAAATACCTGCACGCGGTTACTAGAAGTGAGTTGAATCCTGCCTGTCCAGTGTATTGAGCCGATTCCCTGTGCCATTACTTGAGCATCGCAGCGTTGGATATAGAATGCAGTTATGGGAGAATATCTCTCGCTGCCAACCATGTTATGCTCCATAGTAGATAGCAACAGAGTTTTATCTCCTGCGAAGATGACATTGCACAGAAAGAGGTGGCGGAAAGGACCAAGGGTGAAAATTTCTACTTGAAGCTAACTTGCCGCCAGCCGCTGAAACGGTCGCAGCAGTGCATTCTAGCAACTCATGCCACCTTCAGTGGTAATTAAGAAAATGTTTAGTTATAGTTATATTTTCTCCATTTCTATTACAGTAATGTAGTTTTTTTAAATCGTTTAATTTGCCGCCCCTTAAAAGAAGCCGCCCTAGGCTTCAGCCTACTGAGCTTTCATCACTGAATAATATAACATATATAATATATGGATTTTTTTCAACAAATTTTGATTATTATAACACAATTAAGTAGCTAGACCTACATACAGAGTTTTATGTGAAAATTTAAAAAGTTTCATACAAAAATTAATAAAAAAATATATTCATGTACCGTATTTACTGAGAAGCATTTATTAAGAACCTGTTTATTTGAAATTATAAACAGACATTTCAATTTTATTTATTTGTGTGTATATGTGTGTATATAATAAAATATCACATAAATTACTAATGTAATTATGTGGAAAACGACATCTAGTGGGACATTTTGCACTAATACAAAAACAAATAAACTTGACAGTTTACTCTCGGATTCGTATCGGAGTAGAAGCTCAGAAAATATCTTTGAAATTTACAATTTGATACACTTAGTGACATCTAGTGAACATTAAGCTCATTATACATCCGCGTACAACTCTAAGTTCATGCGGTGTAAGTCTATAGTTATATTTCGTCAGTGATTGTTACGTATGAAATAGCTATTGGAACGTATTCTATAGTTTCTTTTGATTTGTGTAAACACACAAATAACGTGATTAGATCTTGGCGAACAGTCGTAATGAAATTAAAAAATCGGACTCTTTAAAAATATTATTGTTATGATTTATAACTTATCTGTTAATGGCAAAGTATAAACAATAAATAAACTAAAGATTTAGTAAACGAGTAAATAGCGACTCTAGGCTGAAGAATTTAAAATGCAAATTGACTTGCACCCCAAGAACTGGAAATAGACATTTTAGAGCATAATATATTTCATACTTTACTTACACATTTTTAACAACAACGAAAAAGTTATTTAAGCTAAA
Source organism: Diaphora mendica (assembly GCA_949125395.1). NCBI lineage: Eukaryota > Metazoa > Arthropoda > Insecta > Lepidoptera > Erebidae > Diaphora > Diaphora mendica. The sequence continues at coordinate 16,098,687 of OX421330.1, forward strand.
AACATACCTGCATACGTATCTGCAAAGCTCCATATCAATAAGACGTAAATTATTTTATTAAACTCATTCATTTTTAAATATTTACATTCAACAAAGAAACAATAACTTTTTTTATATATTCTTTATTGTTATTTACGCCAAACAACCGTCATGAACCGTCTCTCATCGCGTCTGTTCGTAATCTAATGACTGACTGTTGACTTGACTGTACTCCGATTACGCGCAGTACACTCACATAAAGTCTCTCGGGTTACACAGGATGAAACTAATTTCTTTAAAGGTTCCTGTTGGTGACATGACGCCATCTATGTAATGTATCTATACTTAATTCACAAGGTGTTAAGCTGTAATCCCTATCCCTTCCCCGCCGACAATCGTGTATACATAGTCCGAACTAAACTTTTAAAAACTTTATGACGGTTCTGAACTTAGCTGCGCAAGCAGGTGTGCGTAGGTACAGTTAAGTCGAAAGTATTTAGACGAGTGGATTTAAATAAAAAATGAAATCTATAATTGCATGTAGGTACCTAATTATTTTATAGATACAATTTAATTTATAAAAATATGAATAGGTACAAACCGGCCGGCAGAGGCGGCGTATGTCTCTCTCCCCCGCACTTCTCTGTGACCCGTTGATGCCTACCTGCCTACTACTTTTGCTTTGTGCCAATAAGTTTGCATCGAAATATTCAGTCAAGTCGAAATTAATTAGATTAATGTAAATATACACGTACTTACTTTATGGCTACATTATTCATAAATATGAATAGGTGCCTACCATACTTAACCGACAATAAATAGAAGGATGATTTCTAAGATGTTGTTCGAGGCAAATAAAATTAAAATTCAAACTTCAAATATTAATTTAATTTTATTTGTTTATTACCAACATCGACGTAGGCGTTGTAAACTTGGACTTAGAAGATTATACAGTCCGTGTGGCATTTTAATCGACACATCAAATAAGTATGTAACCATCGAAAAGTTTACATAAAATACACAAATCAGTCAATAATAAAACAAGTAAGTAAAAATAGAAAACAGAACAATCGAAAACTATTCACAACTCGAATGTACTTAGATAAGATAAGTTTGTAGTGTAGGGACACAGCTCACACACACAAGCAAGACTCGGCGTGTGTCGACTTCCCCTCGCACCCCTTTATGTCCCGGTGATACCTACAACATTTTACTGCGCAGCGACTCGCACAATGTTCCGAGACGTCATAAAGTTTGGTTCAGCCTATACCACGAGTGTACTGCAAGTGGCGCCTTATTTTGAACGTGTAAAGAACTATGAACTAAATAAAATCAGAGTCACATTCACCATACCGCAGCAGTCTGAGGTTTTTCGGTCGTAGAAAACACCAGCTCTGAACTAATAAAAAATGGACGATAAAGCCCGTGGCTATAAGTCTTAACGCCGCGCTAGAAATGAAGTGTCGTCGATAAGTACCAGCTCAACTCAACGTGAATAGGGGCCCCTGGAGAATATCTACCTTCAACGTCGTCTGACGGTCTACATTGAGGTAGGTGCACGATTACATCGTAATCCCCCTGTCCCTGGCGAAACACTTAGTTTTGCTTGGATTATATAAATAGAAAAAAATAATTTAAGAACCTCGCTTTATCGGCGATACCATTTTGTGGTCCTTCGAGACGGACGAAACTATTCTTTTGATTATTCAGTCCTGGATGTGAATCCATTTCGCCCCTATAAGGTCACCTAGTAGGAGAAAACCCGCCCTTTGTAGGTTATATTAACACAAAAAGAGTACTATGGCAGGTACGGCAACGCCTACGCAGCGAGTCACGTACCTACTTACTTTGGTAATTTAAATCATCCAGTTTTGTTAAATAAATCTATACTAATATTAAAAAGCTGCAGATTTTGTTTGTTTGTTTGAACGCGCTAATCTCAGGAACTAATGGTCCGATTTGAAAAATCTTTCAGTGTTGAATAGTCCATTTATCGAAAAAAATTAGGGCTCCGTAAGAAAATTGCTATTTCGTAACCCAAGGTGTGAAATCGAAAACCTATTTTTGCGTGCGCTGCAAAAACTATTGACAATAGAACAAAATAATGTATTACGGGTTTATAGGTCCCATTAAGATCTACAAAAAAGTCAGTGAGAGCATATATCTAACTATCATGGTTTAGTCACAATAACCACTTTTGTGTTCAAAAAAAATATTAAATCGTCTGAAGAAAGAAACAACGTTAAATGTGTATCGTAATATTAATCCTTACCCAAATTAAGCATTATTTATTTATTTAAACTTTATACACACATGTACAATGGCGGGCTTAATGCCCAAGGCATTCTCTACCAGCCAACCCATTATGTTATCAAGGGTATTTATGTAGAAGTAAAATACTTTTTGTTCCCACTTTTTTTGTACATCCCAATCGGATATTTCGTTTAGAAGTTATCACACGAGTATAAGACGCTAAGAGTTGGTACCTAATAATGAGTTATGAAGAGTATAATAAATACATCTATACTAATATATAAAGCTGAAGAGTTTGTTTGAACGCGCTAATCTCAGGAACTACTGGTCCAATTTGAAAAAATATTTCAGTGTTAGATAGCCCATTTATCGAGGAAGGCTATATATCATCACGCTAAGACTAATAGGAGCGGAGCACCAATAAAGAATGTTTCAAAAACGAGGGAAAATTTTCACGCTACGGGCAATAGGAGACGCAAACGACGGCGACGTTGCGTGGGTCAGCTAGTATCATATAAAAAGGTAGATACATTCACTCTATCCTTCTTAATCATCCGCACTTTTAAATAATTTGAAGTATTAAAATTATCTACAAGTAAAATAATTACAATCTATCATTGTATTTTATAAAGTCCATTTTATAAATAGTTTAAGGTAGAATAAGAACATTCAGCCAACGCCCGTCGCATAGTGTAGATAAGATTTTACCTACATACATATAATATATTGTAATTTATTTTCCAAGGTATTGTTTTGCGTTTATTTTGGGTTTACATATATACAATTTTAACCGACTTCCAAAAAGCAGGAGGTTCTATGTTCCACTGTATTTTTTTTATTTATTTTTATGTGTGTTCACCGATTACTCCGTCAATTGTGGACCGATTTTGAATTTTTTTTTGTATTTCAGGGAATTTCAGGGAAATCGAGGGAAACCCATATTTTTTTAGGCATTCTGCGTAAAGACACAGTTGTAGAAACACGTATCGCTTGTTGCTTGTCGGATTTCCAGGATAAACAAACTTCAGGGCCGCATTATATAAACATGTTTAAGTGTGCGCGATGTGGAGGGGACGCAACCGATGGTGTCGCGTGCAGCCTGTGTGAGCGCCGACTTGATTTTGCGTGTGCCGGCATCACGGAAGTGGGCTACCGAAAACTTGGTGATCGCAGAAGTACTTGGCGATGCACTGAGTGTAAAATAGTGCAGTCTCCGGTGACACCAACTAATCTCCAACTTTCAAAACAATTAAATGAATTGCGGTCAACCCTGGACAACATAGTTAAACAGCTTTCCCCATTGGCTACGTTGGTTGAAGACGTGAAACTCATAAAGCAAGACGTTTCAGATCTCAAAGATTCTGTTAATTTTGCTCAAAAAACCGCAGATGATTCCATTGCGAAGATTGGGTCACTCGCAACTAGAGTCTCACATATCGAGGCTCAAACCAACTTACTCGATCATTTGAAGGTGGATTTTGAAGGGCTTAAGGAGGATATTCAGGAAAGAGAACAGTGGTCTCGTGCAAACAATGTGGAGATAAAAGGAATTCCTTTATCAAAGTCCGAGAACCTATACAATATTGTAGCAAAGATCAGTAATAATATCAAGTACCCCATACGAAAAGAGGAGATTAATTACATTGCTCGTGTACCCAGTTTAAAGTCAGACTCCTCTAAATCAATTATAATGGCACTGAACAATCGCTACGCCAAGGAGGAGTTTGTGGCAGCTGCGCGTCAATACAGGGATCTTTCAATTCGGGATCTTGGATATAGCGGAGACGGTAAGGTGTTCGTGAATGATCATCTTACTCTGCACAATAAGGCACTCTTGAAAAAGGTAAAGGATATGGTTATCGAAAAACACTTTAAGTACGTATGGGTGAAACACTGTAAAATCCTGGTAAGAAAGTCAGATACCTCACGTACCTTTCGAATGAAAACGGAAAAGGATCTTCCAATATTTCAATACTTTGCTATACTATGTTTATATGTGTAATTTAGTTACTGATACATATTACCAAAATACGACATTAATATTTCCTTGTCTGCATATATATTGTAATTGTTGCGACCCGGACTTGGGAAGCCTCGCATCTATTGTATTGCTTATAACTACTTGCTATTATTCATCGCTGTCGATAACTAGTGAAGGCATGTTGTTCCTTATATTATTGCTGATAAAACTTAACTTCGCTTGTAATTCATGCAAAATTATAAAACTACACTTATTTTATTATTCAATGTTACCTCCAAACATGTGGTTCTTAAATATGTTTTCTGTTACTCTTGTTATTCGTATATCAATGTTAGTGATGTTTATTATTTATGAAAGTTATTTATCGTTCACTTGCCATATACACGTTATTTTTATTAAAATAATTGTGTTAGTGTCCGGTTCCCACACCCGATATAATCACAGATTTGACCATTTAGAAACTCACTATATCAACCATGTTGACCCATATTAGTATTTTTTATCAAAACGCTAGGGGACTACGCACTAAGGTTAACTTGTTCAAGCGAAATGTTAGCTTGAATTGCTATGACGTAATATCCATTACTGAGTCTTGGTTGGTGGCAGGTATTAGTGATAGTGAACTTTTTGACGACCGATATGTCATATTTAGGCGTGATCGAGACTATGAGAGTACCTCGCAGCAGTATGGTGGAGGTGTTATACTTGCTGTAAATCGAAAGTTCGGGGCTTTTGAGCAACTTACCTGGCGCTCTTCTGCGGAAGACATATGGGCTACTGTGACTGTGAGGTCTAAGGGTGGCCCAGTCAAGTTGCATTTGTGTACTATTTACTTATGTAATCAAAGAGGGGGCAATACGATCAATACACAATTGGTTAACTTTGCGGATAAGCTCGGTAATAATTTTCGATCTACCCCTAATGATATATTTTTGATCCTTGGTGATTTTAATATGTCGAATGTTACTTGGGCACCGGTGGACGGCGGGTACACGGAGCCTATAGGAATGCATAATGAGAGTCAGATTGGTTTTATGGACGTGTTAGCAGAATGTAACCTTAACCAATTTAATAATGTTTCTAATTATATGGGCAGGCTCTTGGACCTTGCACTATCTAATACCAGCCTAGAGGTGCTTCCAAATTCCCACCCTCTAGTACCGGAAGACCGTTATCACAGATCACTGTCTATTACTTTATCGCTGCCTGCTATTAATCTATTACCAGAAAATAAAAGAAAGATTTATGTCTATAGGGATGGCAATTATAATCAAATAAACTCTGATTTATTTAATATTAATTGGAATGTAGCTTTGTCTCACGGCTCAGTTGATGATGCCACAGATGTTTTTTATCGAAACTTATATGACCTACGTAATAATTATATACCCCAAAAAGTAATTTTAAATAATAATTTCCCTATTTGGTATAACTCATCTCTTAAGAAAGTTTTAAAGGAAAAATTTAAAGTGTATATAAAATTTAAAAAATATGGCAACCAGTACGATTACACGGCTTACTCGTTGCTTCGTGAGCGTGCTTTGAGGTTGGAGAGAGAATGTTATAAGTTATATATAAAAAGAATTGAGAACTCGGTAGTAGATAATCCTCGACTATTTTGGGCACATGTAAAATCACTGAATAAAACCTCTCACACATTTCCATCGGTTATGCACTTAGGTGACACTTCTGCAAACACTGGGGAATCTGTCTCCAATCTGTTTGCAGATTACTTTCAATCGTCTTTTCAAGATAGTGATGTAGATAGCTCCCTACAGATGCAAACTCGTGACAACCAATCATTTATGAGTCATAGTAATCTGATAAATAATATAGATATTAATACAAATGAAATTTAAAGACTGTTGGAAGCTATCGATCTTAAGAACGGTGCTGGGCCTGATGATATCCCCCCATTTTTTATTAAAGAATGTATTGATAGCCTATGCTTACCGTTGTACATTATTTTCTCGAGGTCTATAAAGGAAGGTATAGTGCCAACTATCTGGAAGTCAGCCTTTGTTACACCTGTCTATAAGAATGGAGATCGTTCCAATATAAAAAATTATAGGCCTTTCTCAAAGCTTTGCATCTTTGCTAAAATATTTGAACGTATTGTTTATAGGCAGGTATATGCTTCGATGCAGTCGTTTTTCATACCCGAACAGCACGGTTTTTTGAGACATAGGTCCACTGTATCTAATTTGTTGGTATTTAATGATTTTATAACATCAAATATGGACTCCGGGGCAGAAGTGCACGCCGTTTATACTGATTTCAGTAAGGCATCGATCGTATAGATCATATATTGCTTTTAGAGAAATTAAGTAAGGCTGGAATACACGGTAATCTGTTCAGATGGTTTACCTCCTATATAACAAAAAGATCTCAAGCAGTAGCAATCAACGGATTTGCATCTGCGTGGATGCCGATTCCTTCTGGTGTCCCTCAGGGATCTTTATTGGGACCATTGCTTTTTGTGATTTTTATTAATGACATGAACTACTGTTTTAAACATCCTAACTTCTTATCCTACGCAGACGATACAATAATATTTATGGCCGTCAATAATTCCTCTGATTGTGATCTGTTACAAAGAGATCTGAATAACTTTGACCAGTATTGTATTAGTAACAAGTTAAGTCTGAATGTATCTAAATGCTTTGCAATAACTTTTACTCGAAAAACCAAGCCCATTAAATTTTCATACACTATCTCTAACAGGCCCCTTTCAAATGTATCCAGTATAAAGGATTTAGGTTTAATATAGGATTCCAAATTGATATTTGATAAGCACATTGATTATGTCGTAAAAAAGGCCTACCGATCGCTTGGTTTTATTATTAGGTCTACTTCGGAGTTTAAAAACATTAAACCCATAAAGATGCTGTACTGTGCCTTGGTGCGTAGTACCTTAGAATATGCATCGGTAGTGTGGAACCCGTTTTATTGTATTTATGTTGATCGTATAGAAGTTCTTCAAGGGAATTTTTTAAGATATTTACAATACAAGACCAATTGCAATGACCACGGTTACGAAGCCAGATGTAGGAGGTTCCATTTCCTACCCTTAAGCGATAGACGAGCTGTGTCTGATGTGGTAACACTGCTGAAAATTGTTAATGGTAATGTCGATAGTTCCGTCCTTCTTGGTAGAATCAAATTATCGGTACCACGAAGAATACCAGTTCGACATTATCAACCTATGGCATTACCTAGAGCCACCACTAACTATCGACAGAACTCATTCATTGTTCGCGCAAGTAGATTGGTGAATGATTTATGTAAAAAGAATAACGAGTTTGAGGTATTCGGATCGAAGCCATCACAGGTGAAAAAAATATACACCATAGATTTTTTTGGCTCCGACACGGATATGACAAACCAATAGAATAGGTTTATTGGTGTATGTATCTCATAATTTTCTTATGTTTTGTTTCATTTATCATGTTTAAGTTTTCTCTTTTATGTATTTCTACAAGTTTGAAACCTATTAGCGAATGCCTGTCAATAGCTCTGTAGTTATTATTTTTAGGATCTAGAAAATGTAGTTATAAGCTGTTGGTATTCCAAAAAAATGTAAAATAAAATAAAAAATAAAATACTATGTTTTTCGTATATTTTCTGAAGTTACACCGGTATTTGCGTCTGGTAGTCATCATTTTATGATGATGAGCTGATGATGTAAGGTACAACTCCTTATCGGTTAGAATTTGGAGGATAAATCTTTAAATATCATATGTATATATGTTACCTTTAGTCGTATTCTTTTAAATTATTTAGGTAAGCTGATGATGGAAGGTGGAAGGTACAACTTCTCAACGGTTAGGAGTTGGAGGATAATTCTTTCAATTTCATACGTATCTAAAGACCTTTAGTCGTATATGTTGGATTTCGAACGTCATTGTACTGGCAACATTTTGATTGTCTCTGGTTCGTGTTTGACGTTTTGACGTTTGATGTTAATATGTAAAAAAGATGGGAAAAAACGCGTGTTGAAATGGCCGGTGCCGTAATTTATTGATTGTTAATTTTGTAGTACTCGTATAGTTTCCGCGTGAGATTGATTACACCGTGAGGTTTGTTGAGCTAGGGTACTTGTGGGCTCGCCGTATGCCAGCGTGAGACGAGATTAATATCGAAAATTGTTGAGAAGGTTTGATCGGCTAGTAGGCTTGGAACAGTTAAGTCAATTGTGATTAGACTCGCGAGAATTGTAATACGTGATAGGCGCACCCGCGAGAAAATAAAACGAGTGTATTGTAATTCGAATATCTGTGAAAAGTTGATTATTGAGAGTAAGTCGAATTCCTTGAAGATTGTACAGCATTCTGGAGCCCGTATGTGGGAACGTACCAGGACAGACCAGGCGGTGGGGTACCCCATCAACGACGCCGAAAACAGGACGCCACACAACTCCAGTAAGTGTAGTTACACGGTGACAACTGCCGTGGTTCAGCCTTCTTGCCAGAGGGCATAGTTCAGTGATTGTAGACCTATCTATGGGCCCGTAGGTATTATAAACATCATCAAAAGGTGATCGCTGCCTTGGCAAGAGGACTGATCAGTATACTTTCAAGTTATTTAGGTGAGCTGATGATAGAAGGTTAAACTCTTCAACAGTTAGGGATTAGAGGATGATTTTAATATTACACGTACGTATAGACCTTAATTTGTATTCTTTTAGTTATTCATATGGATCGTTTTATTGAGTAGACACCCACTAAGGAAAGACTTTTGGAATTTCTACCCCTAAGAGGGTGAAATAGGGGTTGAAAGTTTGTACGAAAGTTCGTCATTTTTAAAGTTAGAAATATGAAACTTTATCTTTGGGCTACTGATTAAAAACGAGTAGAAATGTATTTAAGCGTTTCTGGACATTCTACCCCTAAGAGGGTGAAATAGGGGTTGAAAGATTGTATAAAAGTTCGTATTTTTTTTAAGTTGGAAACGTCAAACTTTATTCTTGGGCTACTGATAAAAATGAGTATTAACTTATTACGTAGCATTTCTGGATATTCTATATCTAAGGGGTGAAATAGGGGTTGACATTTAAACCACTAAAGTTATTTACTTCAACCGAAATTTTATGAAATAGTTCAAGTTACTACTTACCTACGATTGCTTGCACTAAAAACTGTAAAATAAAAACTTAAAAAAAAACGACTTCCAAAAAATATCCAACGAAAACTCTCTGCCAAAAAACTCTAAAAAGCGTAAAATAAACTGGCTCATCATAAATTGCTATGTGCCAATTCTTGTCTATACCTATTCATTTAAATAGTAGTATTATAATGTGTGCTAGGTACCTAAAATCTGTTTGAAGTCGGTGCCAAGCCAAAAAGAATACGAACGAACAATTACAAAAATCTAAGCGAAAGTCGCTTGGCAGAGACTTCAAACCAAACAGAGTCTAGGTACCTAGCACACATTTCAATACTACTATTTAAATGAATATAGAATTAGGTATAGACAAGAATTGGCACATAGCAATTTATGAAGACCCAGTTTATTTTAAGAGAGAGAGATTTCGTTGGATATTTTTTGGAAGTCATATTTTTTTTTTAGATGTATTCAAAAAATATAGAAAGCGAACTCGGCCCCTATAAAAACGTAAACAAAATTTCACTACTAACGTTGGAAGCTAAACGTAATGCTTTGTTTGAATGCCTACAAAACGTTTATGATTTGTCTGTGGGAGTGACCGACGAAGCTTCGACAGAGAAGTTTCTTTCCGCGAGTAGTAACATTGATGTAATTCGCACGGAATTCAATAAGGTTATAGATGAATATAACATATGCTTATAGTCGGCATCTCCAACCGCTAAACCTGATTATAAGTAAATCTCTTGTCTCCTTTGAAACGCTATACTGTCGGGTCAAACAAGTAATTGCATCTTGTACTCTTGTAAAGAAACCAACCGAAAATATTACGCCGCAAAGTAAAATAAAGTTATACCCCGCACCAAACTTTATGACGTCTGGGAACATCGTGCAAGTCGATGCGCAGCATACAATTTTAGGTATCAGAGGGACCGTACAGGGGTGCGGGTGTAGACCAATACACGGCGCATGTTCCTTGTGTGTGTGACCGTGTCCGTACACTACACATGCACTCATAATCTTGTTTACGTACAGTCGAGTTGTTAATAGTTTTGAATTGTATCGTAACCTACTTGTTTTGTATTTTTTTGTTTACTTGTTTTATTATTGACTGTTGTAGTTTAGTGTATTTTACGTTAACTTTTCAATGGTTACATATTTGATGTGTTGATTAAAATGACTCGCGGACTGTATAATCTTCTAAGTCAAGGTCATTTATTTCTGTATAATTAAATAGAATTAGATTAATATTTGAGATCATATTTTATTTGCCTCGAACAACATCTCAGAAATAATGATTCGGTTTATAGTTGGATAAGAACGGTAGGAACCTACTCATGTTTTTATAAATTAATATGCTAAAAAATAAGTGGGTACATGTATTATTAAATTTCATATTATAATTATATACAGTCATCTAATTATTTTAGACTTAAATGTACCTATTTTTTTATTTTTTTTAACGTGTGCAAATCCCCTCGGACCGTCACCCATGCCGGGGCTTGCGGCGGGGCGGTGTGTCGGACTCGAACCGACTAAAACCACACGGTGTGCCACTCTGCGCCTGAGGAGGGAGGGTTCCGGGAACTGCTTTATTAAGACATCCGGACCAGACTTAAATGTACCTACGCCGACCTGCTTGCGCAACTAACTTCAGAAACGTCATTAAGATTGGTTCGGGCTATATCGCCGATTGAGTTGATGAGTTTAAACGGTGACATTCATGGCCACTGTTTTTCTCAAATTTTAAATGTACTATACTTGATAATCCATCTCTTTCGGACTACGAAATACTTCATTATTTGTCATTGAACTAATATTACTACGTAGAACAGACATCGCGGTACAGTGTTTTTGCTCCATACGTCGCGTAGGTGTCCCGGGATATCAGAGCAAAAAGAACAAGTGAGCAACTAGTCACTCTACCGCACAGAGTACATTGTGCTCTACCAAGCTCGTATAATCGGTCGCCAACAGAGTGACGAACATTTTATTAAAAAATGCCATCCTGCGTGTTAGAAACGTGCAAAAACCTGTCTGTAAAAAGAAAAAAATATAGTGGTGTAACTTATTATCTGTAAGTAAACAAAACATTAAGTAAACAACTGTTTTACACATTAATCAAAAATAAATTTTAAACATTTTGTGCCCGCTATTTATGAATCAAAATCATAGATTATGGAAAGTGCACGGTTCAGAATTGACACGTAGGTAAAATAGTCGTGGTACTGTCCCCGGCACGTAACTTGGCAAGAGTCGTTAGATGCGCAGAAGTCATATTTTACCTTTGGTACGCGCGCGGGGTGTGAGGCAGTGCCGAGCCGAGCGCGCGATTGGTGCATCAGTAGACCCTTGCCCCTCACATTTTGTCTACGTCCCGTTCGCTCCTGAATACACTTGCGTGCACTAAAGTTGACCCCTTTGTTTTTGTTAAGTTTTGGTTACTAGTTATTGTTATTGCTATAAATTTCGTTGTTGTTATTGTTTTATATTTATTTTTGTTACGAATTGTTGTTATTGTTGTTGTTTTAAATCTATTTTGTTAGGGCAGGGGGGTTTCACTTCTCAGTTTAGGTGTATTTCGCCAAGCGCCTCCCGGGAAGAACTATGTGGCAATGGTTGCCTTGCCACTCTGCGCTCGGCTCGCACGCTAGCCGCGTCGCGTCGCGCGTAAGTAATTTGAATATTACGTGTAGGTACTTACTGCGAAAAATGACTTCAAAACGAACTAATTGTTCGTACAAAAGGTACTGTTCTGTTGACGGGTGTTTCAATAAAAGGAAGAACAATGAATATATATGAATATATTAAAGGTTGGTTAGCTGTAATTTGATGTATTTATGTTAATCATCCACATCTCAGATTACTTAGCATCACATAAATAACTGTAGTAGATAGGAAAATAATGTGGTCGATTTTGTTATAGATAGGCCATATTAATTACCTTTACTTACCTCCTATTAATTAAAAGATAAAATAATTACCTACCTACTTAGAACACAAAGAAAATTCTATTCACTGTTGATTGAATATCAGTTTGTTTAGTGAATAAAAACAAGTAATCGTTTTAATGAAAACCAATCTAAAATAAATTATAATTACTTATTTAAGTTTACATAGTAAGTATCTATCTACTGTACTCACCTAGCCTAAGAAATTATCAATAGTAGTAGCCTGAGAATAGTAAGAATATAAGGCGTACTTACTCGTTTGTTAAGGTTTGTTCACAACTAGGTACTTATAAACTATTAGGTAATACGAAATTTTTATTGAGTATAGCCCTAAAGCTCACCAAATTTGTTTGTTTAGAACCCTGTAGACCCTCCTGCCTCCCGTAGGAGTATTAAAACCTGTAAAACAAAAGAAAAAGTTAGCATTTTGGACTTAGAATTTTTAAATTTCTAAATTTTGAAATTTTTTGAGGTTATTATCGAATTACTAGATAACCCCTCATCCTAAAGTTCACATAGTTACAGATTTAGATAGCGCTTATCTAGTCCTATCTAACAATACCTAATTTATATAGATTCAGTACATGAAAGTTTAAATAATTTGACATTTAAACTGAAATTTAGGTAATTTTCGGAAATTCTTGACGTTATTGCTAAATTTTTAAGCAACCCTTATTTTTCTAAATTTTAAACTGTACATATTCAGATAGGGCTCGTCTGGACCTATCTGACGACATCTATCGATTTTTAAACTTAAAATTTTGACATTTTTGAAGTTTTTGTCGATTAATTCGATAACCCTTATTTTGGTCTAACGATACCCCATTGTACAGATCCGGTGTATAGAAATTCGAAAATTGCTCGCCCACCCTCCCTTTCTTCACTATTTATATAGGTTCGGCTGAGCAGGGATCGCCAACCGGTGGCACTAAAAATCAAATTTTAAAAATTGTTCTGAAAAAAATTCGTATTATTATATATTCGTATAATTAACTGACAGAGGCTATTTACACCTCCCAAATTAAACAGACTGGCTCCAAATTAGGACAACTTTTAACTGTATATATATATACACTTTTAATTTAATTTTATTTGTTTTTACTTAAGCTGTATAATATTTGACACACACTCCCCTATACAGGGTTACAAAAACATTTAACATTGACATTCACCCCCCTATACAGGGTTGGATACATTACATACAGACCGACAATTTTCCCCGTCACACACACAACATAATACACCACAGTTCTCTCACACACAAAATGTTCCAGACACCACCAACATCTGTCGTGGCCAAGAAGTCGATTACTCCCGACGCCTCTACCTCGCCTTCCATAGTGCTAGACGCTGCCAGAACCTTCATCAGAAGACCAGCAACGAAGAGAAGGTCACTGGATAACATGGACCTCTACAAAAACAGCAAACCATCTACGCTGAGCAATCCAGTGACCACCTACTCAGGTGATGAGGACCTTCGAAAACATACCCACGAAGGTCCAACAGTACCCTCAAATGAGGAGAGATATAAAGACCTTCCTGGAGATAGCGTCTGATAAAGGTCTACGCATTCTCTTCGAACTGAGCAAACGCGTGAAGAGCTTGGAGGCGGAGGCGTCCAGGGCTACCGGTGCGGCTGCATTGGCTGTGACTCCTGCACAGGAGGATGCAGCCACAGCAGCCGTATCTCTTGCACAGGAGGAAAGGCTGATGTCGAAGCTAGAGGACATGCAGGACTCAATCCAGGGTTGGATGAGCGAGTCCCATCATGTTCTCAGGCGAATTATACAGGACGTAGATAGGAAAGTAAATAGCCAGAGTGCTGATATCGTTGAAAATATTTCCGAAAAATCGAGGAAACTCACGTAGATATCGACAAGGCGACTGAGATAATGAGTGCGTGCGCAGTCCCAGCTCGAAGACCTGGTTGGGACTGTCGCTAAAGACATAGTAGTCGAAACACAAACGCACATCGGCCAATCATCAAAAGCCAAACATCAGAGAGCGACCCGGTCCCCAAGACCTATGCAAGTGTAGCTGCAACCAGACCCGGGCGCCGACCGGCGCTTCACTCGGTGGCGGTGACCTCAACGGACACCCAGGAGACTGCCGATGAGGTACTCGCCAGGGTGAAGAAGGCGGTCGACACCAGGGGTACTGGTCTAAAGGTCAGTAAGGCCAGGAAGGCCAAGGGCAGCACCGTGATCCTGGGCTGCGACACGGAGGTAGAACGGGACAGGGTGAGGGAGAAGATCCAGAGCAGTGATGGTGGGCTTGTGGTAGTGCCCATGAGAAACAAGGATCCACTCGTCGTCCTCAAAGACATCTTCGTGGACGGTGACGACGACGAGATGGTAAGAGCCCTCTACACCCAAAACGCCAGCATTTTCATGGGCCTACCACAAGACGAGTTGGAACTAAAAGTAAAATATAAGAAGAGAACCAAGAACCCAAAGACGTCTCATGTCGTGCTCCAGGTCAAGCCAAGGTCGTGGCAGAGGATGATGGAGGATGGAACCCTCTACCTGGACCTGCAAAGGGTCAGAGTGGAGGACCAATCTCCGCTCATCCAATGCACGAAGTGCCTGGCATTCGGACACGGCCGCAAGTTCTGCACCGAGAGTGTGGACAGATGCAGTCACTGCAGAGGCTCGCACCTAAGCGAGAAATGCCCCGAATACACCGCGGGAGCTGCAACTGCTCGCACTCTGGATTGCAGAACGTCGGCCATAACGCTTTAGTGCCGAATGCCCGACCCGCTCTAAATGGGACTACTTGGGGAGACAAAACACGTCGTACTTATGACTCATTCACTCACGCACACACACGACACAGAACATACACACACACACATCGATTTAGGAGTTATATAATAAATATATAATGAATATTTCAGAACACGCACACAAACATTGACACATACACGTAAATAAACAAATAGGTAAGGGAAATTCATAACGAGGACTGCAACAATTGCATATATTTGAATATATATACAGATAGTTTAAAAGGAAGATAGCAACAAAGAAAGTATGAATTTAGAAAAGAAACCATGCACATAAAACACTGGACACGCACACAAAACAATATATACAAGGTCATAAGTATTACGAGCTACATGATGAAACATAACAACCGAATGAGACGTCTTGGTGAAACTAACTGTTAAAAATTTAAAAATTACGATCACTGGAAAAAGTTGAAAAATATATTATATCATAACAGGACACAAAAATTGTAGTATTATAGTAACTGCAGTAGACAATAATTGAAAGTAAAAAACAACTGTAATATTAGAATAGAAACATAATTGGATATAGAAAATATGTAAGAATTAAGAAAGTAATCATGCATAATATAAGTATAGTTAAAATGGATACAAAATATGTAAAAATAATTTATAAAGATAAAGTTAAAAAAATAAATAAACATATAACTACCGGGAACTTTACCCGACGACACTACATAAATAAATAATAATATAAATAGCATTCAGAATAACAAGGTCCTGTCGTATCCTTGGACTGGGAAAAGCAGAGAGGTCGAATAGACTTCCGGACTTCCGGTTCGGTCGTTTGTCTGTGCAAACGTCACGAAGTGCGATCCGCAAAGTTAAGCATAAAAGTGTTAAAAAAAAAGCTTTTGGACGGACTTAGTAAGGACGTCCATTAACCCGGGCAAGGCGAAATAGAGTCCTCTTCTCTATTTCTCACTAAGTCCTGACCGGCGCGGCCTCGTCGCGGGGGTGGGCACCACATGCTTCAGTAGGCCGGAGTATGCAGGTGGCGGAGTTCGGCCAGGGACCCTGTCCTGTGGGGTATAACGCAGGACCTTTACCAAGGCCAGCAGGCGGCTTTGGTGGAATATCATGCCTGCCTGCGCTAGTCCTGCGCAGTCGAGCGCCGTAAGCCAGGATGAAGGAGTCCTGGAGGGTTGAGGTGATTGGGGTCGGGGTTAGATACCTCCATGAAGCAACACGCCCTCTTTGGTCCGGAATTCAGGCGAAACGGTAGCCCTGTAGCTAGCCACCACAGGGAAATGGACACGCGTCCCGTACGGATGAGGTGGTACGGTCCGCAGGCGAGGTTCGGGGCGGGGGGGGGGGGGTGTTCTCCGGGAGAACACTGGGACTCTGCCATGCTGACGGAGCGAGGACAGGCGGCACATCTGCCAACCCAACGACCCTATACCTCTCGGGTATTCCTGGTGTCCTTAGGGATATCCCCAAAGGTGCGGGCTCCACGGAGGGTGGGAAGCTCGAGAGGTGAAATACATACATAAACATAAAATGGACTGTGGAGGGACGGGTGTGATATCCCTCCAACACAAAGGGAGGATCCTCCGACCAGGCGAGGTGATCATGCCTGGCGGGCCAACTGCCCAACGGTTGATGTTGGGATGTTGTATGTATCTTAATTGGCGCGCGAACTTTCACTGCGCGATTCAGGATTGGTAGTTTCTTAGTTTCCTTCGTTACTCCGTAGTTCAGTGTAACTTCGGTAGATGGCGCTGTAGTATATTTCTGTTGCGCTGTATGTGGAAGTCACCACAGGACAACAATAACACAAAAAAAACCCCAAAGGTGGACGGTACGGCAGCAGCTGGACCGGACACCCCAAAGGTGAAAGGTACGGCAGCAGCTGGACCGGACACCCCAAAGGTGGAAGGTAAGGCAGCAGCTGGACCGGACACCCCAAAGGTGGAAGGTACGGCAGCAGCTGGAGCGGACACCCCAAAGGTGGAAGGTACGGCAGCAGCTGGACCGGACACCCAAGGAAGAGGTCCAGTAGGACCTCCTTCCTTAACACGAGCCTTCAGGGAAGCTTCGGCGACCTAGGTACTACGGTACCGACACCGAAGACAAAACCGACCGCGGAAGGCAGAAAGGTCGCTGGCAAGCCGGTGACCTGGACGCCTAACGCGAAAACACCTGCTGGACGGGCACAGCCTTTAACGAGTTCCACGAGCCCAGGCCGGACCCGGCCAGCCCCCGCAGCTGTTCCGGATGTGGCTCGACCCACAAACCTGGAGCAGACCGCGGGGAGGAGGTCTCAACAAGGCAAACCAGCCACGGACCCTAGCCTGTCCAGATGGCAGGTCGCCATGTCCAGGAAGAGGAAGGGGAAGAAGGCGAAACACGTAGTGTCGGCGCCTCAACCCCCAGCTTCTTCCGCCTGTGCGGCACAAGACAAGCCGCACAAGAAGAAAAACAAAAGGCAGCGTCGCAGAGAGAAGGAGAGGCGAACTGCCTTAAACACAGACACGCCTCCGGTGCCTACCCCAAGGCAAGGTACCCGTCCGTAGGGGGGGAGTGATGCGTCCGCTGAACCCTCAGCGCCGCGACGCCCACCTCCTCCCAAGGGCAAAGGGGCGCAAGCAGGACCTCAGGGTGGTAGTACCCAGGGGGGCCGGTACTCCGCCAAAAGGGCACGTCTCGACGAGACAATATCTCCGAGAGGCAAGCCTAAGAGGCGGAGGACCGGACCATCAGGGGAAGCCGCTCAGATTGACTACGCGAGCGCGGTCAAGGCGGACCTAATGGCGGCGGTAACTACTGCGGCCATGGAAAACCTAAGCCTTAGTCAGTCTGAAGAGGTCCAAAAACGAATTGAAGAACTGCTGTTCGAGGAGTCGATGAAGCCGGGCAGCAGCAATTCAGAGGGCCCAGCGTTTCGGGGAAGGCCGATATTGACCGACGGCTACCTGAGACTCTGGTGCGAAAACCAGCCTACGCTGGAATAGCTGAAGCGCAGCGTGGCCAGCATCACCCTTCCCACGGGGGAGAAGTTGGTAGTAAAGCGCCCGAGCGAGATGACGAAGCGGGTCCGCTGCGGCATCTTGCTCCCTAGGGTCCACGAGGACCACAGGAAGGTAGTACACATGCTGCGCTTCCAAAACCGGTGGGCAGACATCGAAAGATGGCTCCTACTGAAGATGGACAGGCAAGCGATGGACACGTTTGCTGTAGTCAGCATCCCGGAGACGGTGGTAAAACCCCTGGTCGAGCGCGGGCGCCGGCTCAGCTTTATGCTGGGAACGGTGTACGTAAAGTTCCAGGGGCCCCGCGGCAAGTTTGTGGAGCATCCACCAGCCGAAGCCGACTCCAGGGATGCAGAAAACAGTGCCTGCACCCTAACGATGGACACTGCGGAGGGGGCAAACGATGCTGTCGACATAGTCGCGGCACCTGAATCCCAGGCTCCGACGCGGGCCACCCCCGCCTCCGATGCGGAAGAAGAAGATCTTCTTCGCGACCGCACGGACAGTGGGAGTGAGTGCGTGGAGGAGCTACGCAGGTTGGCCATCCAAAAGGAGAGCGGAGCCAAGGACGAGGACATGGCAACGGAGGAATCTGATTCCAATGGCGCTGTATAATTCCTCGGCGTGTAGCATCCTACAGGCTAACCTCCACCACAGCTTGACCGCGACGGCTCAGATCCGCAAGTGGTTGGAGGTCAACAAAACAGCCGTCATACTGATCCAAGAGCCGTGGGTCAGAAACGGCACTGTCTGCGGACTCCGCAACATGGGAGGTAAGCTAACAGTTTACGCGGGACCAGAGAATCCCCGCACATGCATATACACTACAGCTGACATAAACATGCAGGCCCTGACTAGTTTCTGTTCTAGACACATATGTGCCATAAAGGTGCAGGGAGCCCAGGACACCGGCCTCGCGCAGGTGGTCATGGCATCGGTCTATATGCCTGAAGCCAATGACCCACCACCGCACGACCTATCGCGGCTGGTCCACTACTGCGAGGAGGCGGGACTCGAGCTAATCGTAGGAACCGACTCCAACGCGCACCATGCCTTGTGGGGCATGTCTACAGGAAACGACAGAGGTAGGAAGCTCGTTTAATACCTATTTACGACAAACCTCAACATAGTAAACACAGGTTCTGTACCAACATTCGTCAACAGACGAAGCAAGACAATCATTGATTTGACCCTGGCAACTGAAGAAGTAGCGAAACACATCTCAAACTGGCACGTGTCCAACGATTTATCATGTTCGGACCATAGATGGATTCGTTTCGACCTTCAGGCAAGCATACTCACGGCACCACCTAGGCGAAACCCAAAAAAAACGATCGCGCGCAGTACTCACACTACTCACTGCTGATCGGCCAGAACAGGGAAGTAACCCAACTAGGATCATAGGTACCGTAGAAATCGAAAAACAGGTAAAGTTCCTCACAGACACTATGGTGGACTGTTACCATCATACATGCCCCCTATCCATCCCACCAGCAGGCCAAATGAAAAATAAGAGCTGGTGGGGGCCTGAGCTGGAGAGACTCAGGCGCGAGATGAGGAAGTAACTCAATAGAGCGATGAACACCGGCACAGACCAGGACTGGGATAAATACAAGGCCACCAAGTCCAGGTACAAAAAAACGACTCAGATACAGGAGTACCAACTCATGGCGGAACTTCTGCACAAATATTGAGTCTACTGCACAGGCCAACAGGGTAAGGAAAGTTCTCTCCAACAACTCAGCCATATCACTGGGGTCCTTACGAAAACCAGACAACTCCTTTACCACCTCGGCGGAAGAGGCAGAACGTACTCTGGTAACAACACACTTCCCGGACTGCGAAATAATCAGTCCAGGCGGATGGCCAGATGAACAAACCATCCCAACGGAGGAGGAATGGCAGCTGGCCCACAAGGTAATCGACCCATATAAAACGCAATGGGCAATCGACAGCTTTGACTCATTTAAATCTCCAGGCCCGGACGGGATCTTCCCAGCCCTGCTTAAATGGGGAGGGAAGACACTTACTCAACGGTTGACCTACGTCCTGGGAGCCTGTCTGGCACACAGATATGTGCCAAGACAGTGTAGAGATGTCAGAGCAATCTTCATACCAAAACCAGGTAAAACCGACTACTCGGATCCCAAATCCTTCAGACCAATAAGCCTAACCTCTTTCCTCCTAAAAACACTGGAGAGGTTATGCGACAGGCACCTGAGGCAAACGGCGCTGACACAAGCACCGCTACACCCGAACCAACATGCCTACAGTCCAGGTAAATCAACAGAGTCGGCACTTCATGCGGTCACAACCAAAATTGAGGTGGCCATCAAAAACAAGATATTGTGCTTAGGCACCTTCATAGATATAGAGGGAGCCTTTGACAAAACGAAATTCACCAGCATAACAGCAGCACTGGTAAGGCACGGAGTGCATGCAGTCATGATAGAGTGGATAAACAAGATGCTGAGCCAGAGAGTCATCAGACTCGAAGCAGACGCTACCAAACAAGCACTGGTGGCGAAGGGCTGCCCCCAAGGTGGCGTCCTCTCACCAATCCTATGGAACCTAGTGGTTAACGACCTTATCACCACTCTGAACAACAATCACCATTATACCATCGGATACGCGGATGACATAGTGATATTAACAAGCGGCATGCACGCAGGTATAGTATGCGATGTCACGCGCTCGGCACTGGCAATAGTGGAACGCTGGTGCGTGGACAACGAACTGTCAGTCAACCCAAGGAAGACTGAAATGGTAATGTTTACCAACAAACGGAACCTGGAAAACCACCGACTTCCCAAGCTGTTCAATACAGAGTTCCAACTTTCGTCTGAGGTAAAGTATCTAGGGGTAATATTCGACCACAGACTAAACTGGAGCGCCCACCTCAACAACAAAATCGAAAAAGCAACAGTCGTATTCTGGCAGTGCCACAGAATGGTAGGTAAAACTTGGGGACTAAGCCCAAAAACCACTTTGTGGGTCTACGAGGCAGTTATCCGACCAATGGTAAGTTACGGCGCGATAGTCTGGTGGCCACGGACCAAGCTATCCACAGCCGAAGCTAAACTACAACGACTCCAGAGATTGGCCTGTCTGGCGGCCACGGGCTGTATGAGGACTACACCGACTGCGGCTCTGGAAGCCATTATAGGTCTTCCACCACTCCACCTCTTTATAAGGCAGGAGGCTCTAGCTGCAGCAATGCGGCTAAAGAAACAAAATCTCTGGAGACCGCCTAGGGTACCACACACCGAAATCCTCTATGAGGCCATAGGTAAGGAACCGCTCATGGAAGCGGTAACTGATACAATACCCAGGCAATTCGTCTTCGACAAAAAGTACAAGATACAACTGTACGAGGATCCCCAAGAAGGACTTAACCCAAGGGAGTTAAGAATCTTCACCGACGGATCCAAAACAAGGTCAGGCACTGGCTCAGGAGCATTCTCTGAGGACCTGAACATACACATCTCGACACCATTAGGAGCCCACAACACAGTCTTCCAGGCAGAATGCATGGGTATAATAATGGCAGCACATGCGATCATCTCCAGAAAGGTAACGGAATACCCCATCCGCATACTTTCCGACAGCCGATCAGTCTTACAAGCTCTACAAAGTCACACGACTACCTCAGGGCTGATCTACGAATGCCACAGAGCCCTGACAGAGGTAAGTACTACAAATAGTATAACTCTCCAGTGGATCAAAGGACATAGCAACTCACGCGGAAACGACGCAGCTGATGCACTAGCAAGGAGCGGATCGGAGACAAGGGCAGTCGGCCCAGAACCAATATTGCCCTTGCCAGCTGCTTGGCTACGACGGACACTGCAACAGAACACCAAGGTAGAACACCAGTTATATTAGTCCAACCTTTGTACCTGCAGGCAGACCAAGGAGGCCCTCCCGACGATCAACCCCGGATTGTCACGGAAGCTGAAACAACTTAAGAGGCCGCCGCTTCGACTTCTGATCGGAGCAATGACTGGTCATGCACTATTAAACAAACATCTTTTTACTCTAGGTGTAACGGACAGCCCTCTGTGCAGAGCATGCATGGAGGTGGAGGAAACAGCCGCCCATGTCATCTTGGCATGTCCTGGGGTGGCAGAATACCGGGCGAAACCCCTTGGATCGCCGAGGTCACTTCAGGAGGTCGTCGGCAACGCCAGGGGTCTGCTAGGCTTCCTGGAGGAACTGGGATGGCACCACTAGTGCCGACCCACTACGCAAAATAGGCGCATCAAAGTCGTCGAGTTGCGGAAACCCGGCCCGCGAGTTCAAGTTCAAGTTCAAGTGTTAAAAAACCAACTTAAACTATAAACTGTGCAAGTGAAACGAACAATAAAAACTAAATCTTTAAAAATAGAAATATAAACTTTGCGTGTGTTCAGTGCATATGAAATTAACAGCAAGTATTATTGTGTAAGTGTATTATAAGCTATAAACATTATTTGACATTAACACATCAAGGCTACCAACAACAGAAACGCAACAGTACGTTTCGTTCCAAGCAGGTCACGGTGCAAGTGTTGCCACTTTTACAAATAATATTCTACTAAAATTAAATCAGTGCTGTCACCTTCAGCAATAATTTGTAACACATTAAATTAGTGTTGCCAATACTGAAATTCAATACTACCTAAGATGGAAGAGCAAATGCAACTATTGATTTCAAATTTAAAACTAGAGATGGAGAAACAAACAACAATATTAAAAGAGAAGAAATAGATCAGAAATTGAAACCTTTAGTGGAAGAAAACTTATATCTAAAAAATGAAGTGGAGAAATTAAATGAGAAGATTAAACGTCTGGAATTTGGAAAAAGGGAGAACAATTTGATATTCTATGGATTTGAGGAGTCCACAGAGGAAAAAAATATGGATATAATTGAAATGGTAACAAGAACTCTAAGTGACTGTGGTATCGAGATAAACAAGCGTGATATTAACAAAGCTTTTAGAATTGGCAAGGTAAAAGGAGAATCACGCCCAATTTTAGCTAACATCTTAAACGTATGGAAGAGAAATGAAATTTTGAAAAACAAAAGTAGACTTCCTAAAACTATATTTGTTAATGAAGATTTCAGCAAAGAAGTTTTAGAAAAACGAAGAGAACTCATACCTCAGCTAAAAGAAGAAAGAAAAAAGGGACGTATAACATACATAAAATACGATAAGCTGGTACTAAAAGACAAAGAAGGTGATATACGGGACAAACGGAAGAGAGAACAATCTGACTCTCCAAATAAAAGTAATAAAAATGGTCGACCAAAAATTAATAAAGTAAATGCCTTTGAACGAATGTACAGGAACAGACCTCATTCAACATCACAATTAAATAAAGAATAGCCATTAACACACACCAGTAACCGGAAGATCAGAACAAATAAAGAAAAAATATCTAACGAGACAACTAAAGTCAAAAAACCTCCCCCAAGCCGGCTGGTCCCCGTGGGGGATAGCGACCAATCCCTTCCAGCTAAAGTGCCAGAAAATAACATAAAAAAAGAGAAGAAAAAAGAAAGCTCTATATTGCCACTCTAAACTGCCTTACGCTGAGAACTCAAGAGAGACTAACCGAACTAGAATTAGCACTTTCAAATCTTAAATGGGATATACTAGTTTTGAGCGAAGTTAGAAGGTTAGGAGAAAGCATAAAGATCAAAAAAGATCATAAAGAATACATTTTATATTATAAAGGCGAAACTAAAGGAAGCCATGGAGTTGGTTTTATGGTTAAAAAATATCTAGAAAGAAACGTAGAAGAGTTTAAGGGCATATCAGAGAGAATAGCTGTACTTAATATACATCTGCCAGCGTACAAAAATAAATGGTCGATTATTCAAGTTTATGCTCCCACTGAACAGCATGATGAATCGGCGAAAGACCTCTTCTACGACCAATTGTCATCAGTCTTAAAAGAAACGCACAAGAACGTTATGGTAATAGGAGATTTTAATGGCAGAATAGGAACTCAGCGAACTGGTGAAGAAAATGTATTTGGCAAATTAGGTTTTGGCAGAAGAAGCAAAAATGGTGAGAGAATGATTAACATGGCTTTTGAAAATAACCTTGCATTTATGAATAGTTTCTTCAACAAAAATACAAAGAAAAAATGGACATGGCTATCTCCAGATGGATTATATAAAAATTAAATAGACTATATAGCAGCTAACAACAGAAAATGCTTTCAGAAAGTAAACATCATTAGCCAATTTAATTTTAACACCAACCACAGAATGGTAAGAGCAGTAATAAATAGTACGGAACCGAAAAAAAAGCAGAAATAAATATAACGTAACAAATAATATTATGAAACATCAAAGAGAGGCAAAAAACAAGACAGTAGAAAATTATGATAAGGAAATAAACGAAATATTTGGAAAATCACACAATAACTTGACGAAGCCTAAGACAAATTATATAGAAAATGAAACTAAAACTTTAATAGAAGAAAGAAAACAACTTTTAAAAATGAAAAAAGACAAACATAATCGTAAAGCCATTTCAGAAATAAGTAAAAAAATAAGCAACAGTATTAAGAAAGACAGAACTAAAAGAAGAATAAACATTATCAACTACCATATAAAAAAGACGGGCGGAGTCAAAAAAGCCTTAAAAGAACTCATAGAGTAAAAAAAATGGATACCAAACATTAAAAATAAAATTGGAAAGCAGGAGACAAAAAGAAGAAACATAATCCAAACAGCAACTGATTTCTACAGGACGCTCTATGCAGCAGAACCCAATACGAACAATTCAACCATAAATCTTGAAGATGACGAGATAGAAGATATACCAGATTTGCTACAATCAGAAATAGAAAAAACGATACAGAGTCAAAAAAATGATAAAGCACCTGGCCCAGATCAGATAACGAATGAGATGTTAAAAATGTCAATAGCTATACCTGAAAATCTAAAGAAACTCACAGACATGTATAATACCATCCTCAGAACGGACTTCATACCACCGCAATGGACTAAGAGTACCATCATATTATTACACAAGAAAGGAGACAGGGACAACATTGAAAACTATAGATAGACCAATAAGTTTAATGTCAAACATATACAAGGTATTTTCTAAATTGATATTAAACAGACTTTCAGGGTTATTAGACCAGCAGCAACCAATGGAGCAAGCAGGATTTAGAGCAGGATTTTCTACTATCGATCATATGCATGTCCTAAATCTGTTAATAGAAAAATGTACAGAATATGGTAAGGCGTTATACGTAGCATTTGTGGATTATAGCAAAGCATTTGACTCAATCTATCACGACTCGCTTTGGAAGGCTTTAGTTGCACAAGGAGTCCCTAAAAAGTACATACGTATTATGAACAATATATTTGAGAAAAGTATGGCATAAATAAAATTAGAAACAACGGGTGAAGAATTCCCAATAGCTAAAGGTGTAAGACAAGGAGACCCGCTATCTCCAAAACTTTTCTCTGCAATCTTGGAAAGTGTATTCAGGACTCTGGAGTGGGAAAAATATGGCATAAATACATACGGCAAAAAGCTCAATCACTTGAGATTCGCGGATGACCTGGTCTTAATCGCTGACAACGCAACTACGCTCCAAGATATGCTGAAACAGTTGGCAGAGGCAAGCAAAAACATAGGGCTCACTATGAATAAATCTAAAACAAAGGTAGTGACAAACAGGGATGAAATAGCTATAACACTGGATGATGCAAATATTGAATATGTGAGAACCTATACATACCTAGGACAACTAATTGCATTCAAAGACCAAACGAACATAGAAATCGAAAGAAGAGTAGCTAATGCATGGAATAGATATTGGTCACTTAAGGAGATATTCAAAAGCGAACAGTTTCCCATGGCAGCAAAGAAAAAAGTGTTCAACTCGTGTGTTTTGCCATGCCTGACATATGGATGCCAAACTTGGGCACTGAACCTAAAACATCTTCAAAAACTGAGAACATGTCAAAGGGGTATGGAAAGGAGCATGATAGGCGTTACAAAAAAAGAACGCATGAGATCAGAAGAAATACGATCCATAACCAAGGTGGACGATATAATAAAGAAAGTGAGACAGTTGAATTGGAGTTGGACGGGAGATATGACAAGAGACAGTAGAGCAAAATGGACTAAGATCATAACGGAGTGGCAGCCACGCGATGGTAAAAGGAAAAGAGGCAGGCAGGCAAAAAAATGGATGGATGACATAAAGAAAGTCGGGGTCGCTACCTGGTCAAGAAAAGCTAGAGACAGAAAAGAGTGGAAACAGCTGGAAGAGGCCTATGTGTCACAGGACACGCTGATCACTAAACCGGAGTAGCATATGTGTTAATTTATAAGTTAGATTATTTTGTGTATGTTTAGTTTCAGCAATAAAGGCTTAATTATAATAATAATAATGATATACAAACAAAAAACGGTTTGTGACTTTTGCTAACATAATGCTTTTAATGAGTTCACAGTCAAGTAGTCAAGTCAGTCAGTATGATAGACATGTTTTGTCAATACAAAAATCTGTAACTTATCACGAAGGTACCCAGAACGAGTAGTATGTACGTAGACATGATTATTTTGTTTGTTAAAATTTTCCTTCTTCATTACTAAAGTTATTATATTTTATAATTAATTTTAATATTTACCTAAATGTACAGCAAGCGGCAGCCCCGTGCTCTTGTAGTAAATCGAGCGGTGTCTAACGGAATATGAACGCTCGAGTCACACGACAAGATTCAAATTCACGTGCAAGGTGACAAAGTTGAAAACTTTTTATGCCTAAACTTGACTTTTGTTCGACAGTGACACTTCTGTACGACAGTACTATTAATTTTTCTGTGGTTAGGGTTATTACAATAGATTACAATGCCGAGACCAAACGTTATTTTACGCAGACAGGCCAGAAAAATGGTCTATGATGTCTATTGTTATATAGCGAAAGAAGCTCTTACTGAAAAAGAGACGGTGAAACGGACTGCAGAAGCCACTAAAACGTCAGAACGGACAGTTAGACGTATAATCCAGGAAGGAAGAAATTCTGAATTCCTCACTGACTTTAGGACACCGGGAAAAAAGAGGAACAAAACAAAGCCAGTCACAGAGATCGACACTTTCGACCAGTCAGTTGTTAGGACCTGTGTTCACAATTTTCATATTACATAAGATACATAAAGAGTTGCCTACAGTTGAAAAACTAAGAAAAAAAACTAAAAGAAGACTTACATTTTAATGGGTCAGATAGCAGTCTGCGCAGGATTTTAAATAATTTAGGTTTCCGGTGGAAAAAAGCCGAATACAATAGGCAAATTTTAATAGAAAAATCGAATATCAGGTTACTAAGGATAGATTATATATAGATTCCTTAAGACTCTGTTGAAATATAGAGAAGAAGGTAGACCCATTGTTTACACAGATGAGTCGTATGTTGATTCGTCTCATTCGGGTATGTAATCATTATTATACTTTTTTCTCGTATTTGTGTGCTGTGAACTTGTATGGACGTAAACTAATGAAAATTAATCATTAGATCTCTTACTACAGGTTCTAAAGCATGGTCAGATGGATCTTTGAAGGTGCTTAAAAAACCCATTTCGAAAGGGCAGCGTGTAGTCATAGTGCATGCTAGATGTGAAGTTGGATTTGACCCCAACGCGCTACTCCTATTCAAAGCTGGAACAAAGTCGGGGGATTATCATGATAACATGAATTTTGCTAATTATACGAAGTGGCTTCGCATTCAGCTAATAAAAAACCTGCCGCCAAATTCAGTTTTAATTATCGACAACGCATCGTACCACAATAAGCAGTTCGATCCAGCACCTACATCGAATGCCAATAAACCCGACATGCAAAAGTGGTTGTCGGAAAAGGGCATAGCATTCGAAGAAACTATGCTTAAACCCCAACCATACAAATTAATTAAGTTGTATAAAAATCAATACAAAAAAATTTAAAAATTTAGTATTGACCAAATACTGGCAGAACACAACCATAGTGTTCTGCGATTGCCGCCCTACCACCCGGAACTTAATCCAATAGAAATGGCATGGGCGGGAATCAAAGGCCATGTAGCCAGTAAAAATACAAAATGGAATGTGTCACATGTAATGGACCTTATTAAGGAGAAAGTGGCACTGGGCGCCGATGAATGGTCTAAATTATGCGAGAAAATAAAAAAATCGAAGCAGACTACTTCAAAAGTGACCACATAGTCGACACAGTCACGGAAAATTTCGACGACAGCGACTCCTCCAGCGATGAGAGCGAATTGGACAGTTTTATCGATGATGAAGAGCCACGTCCTTCCACCAGCTCAGGTGGTGCTTTCAATTCGATGCCAGGGATAGGATATTTAAGTGATAGTGACGACACCACTTGACTTTATTTTTAAATAAAAAAAATCTTTTTAATGCATATATTTTATTTCTAACACCTAATAAACATCACGAATTCTGTTCGTTCCTTATAAACTGACATGGTAAAAATAAAATGATGGCAATAATCATAGAATAATGACAAGCACTAAAAGGGACCACTTTTTTGTGCCACTAAGTGTGAGATGCGCGAACTTACCACCACTATGCCAAATGCTTGCCATGTTACGTGCCGGCTACAGTAGTAGTAAGTACGTAGGTAAATCTTTATTGAACTAAATGACTATATAATTTATGATGTGAGACATTTCATTATTATTCATTTAATTGATATTAAATGAACAATCATATTTCTATTTGCAGCAATTCCAA
Source organism: Diaphora mendica (assembly GCA_949125395.1). Lineage (NCBI taxonomy): Eukaryota > Metazoa > Arthropoda > Insecta > Lepidoptera > Erebidae > Diaphora > Diaphora mendica. The sequence goes on from OX421330.1 coordinate 16,127,464, forward strand.
TACTATATTTTTAATAGTGATTATATTTTATTAATTATAATTTTAGTAATTGACTGCATGATTGGCCTAATAGTTTAAGCGGTCACCACGCTGCTTTTTACAGCGCTAGGTGTCGTGGGTTCAAATCTCACGTAGGACAAAACTTTGTATGATTCGCAAATTGTTGTTCTGAGTCTGGGTGTTCATTGTGTCCGTTTAATGTATATTTTTAAAGTCCACATACAGGATTTTATATTCCCATCCCAATGCGGGAGGTGTTTTTTAAATAAATATATATTTCCTTGTATATAATAAAATTCTTCCTACAACATTATTTCGATATTTCACATCTCAATTTTTTTAACGAATGACATCTCTACATACAATTCGGAAATATTGTTTGTTGTGTCTTTAACTTCATGGTGTTTCGTATCGTTGTATAAATATTTGAAAAATATAATGGGTTTGTCAATAAAAACTTTTTTTTTTTTTAAAGAAAATTGCAAAAATATAAGAACGAGTTAGACCGTGAGAGCTACCTCCAAGCAAAGAAGGAAGCTAAGAAAGCGGTGGCAAAGTCAAAGGCAACTGTCGAGGAGTGCATCTACACCAGGCTTGAGTGTGCTGTTACCGATAAGGAAATTTTCAAAATTGCTAAATTAAGAAATAAACAATCACAGGATATTAAACATAATAAATATATCAAAAACTCAGTCGGAACACTCCTTACATCAGACAAAGATATTAATGAAAGATGGCTCGAATATTATGGCACCCTTCTAAACGAGGAATTTCCGCAAGACACCTTGAATGAAATACTGCCTTTGTATGGCCCTTTAGAACAAATAACAGCAAATGAGGTTAAACTGGCCTTGAGAAAAACAAAGAATGGAAAAGCAGCCGGTCCTGACGAGATACCGGCTGAACTGCTCAAGATGTGCGGAGCTTCCGGAATCTCATCGGAATCTCATGGTTAACATCACTGTTTAACCTTATTCTATCACAGGGGAAAATGCCCGATGAATGGAGGAAAAGTAACCTCATACCTTTCTACAAAAACAAAGGTGATGTGGCTGATTGTGGAAACTATCGCGCCATTAAACTGACATCTCACACCCTCAAAATATGGGAAAGCATCATAGCTAACAGGATTGTAGAAATCACTGAAATAACACCCAATCAGTGTGGATTTACAAGAGGAGTCGGTACCACGGACGCCATTCACACAATCAGAATCCTGATGGAAAAATATAAAGCCTTAAAAAAGGACCTACACTTTGTGTTCATTGACCTTGAAAAGTCTTTCGACAGAGTACCGAGAAAACTGATTTGGCAGGCGTTGCGATCACAGTCTGTCCCGGAACACTACATTCTCGTTCTTCAAGACATGTACAAAGACATTAAGACAAAAGTAGTCACCCCTGCTGGCATTAGCGAAGAATTCGAAGTCAATGTGGGAGTGCACCAAGGGTCGACATTGAACCCGCTACTGTTTAATGTCATAATGAACTACGTCACTAAGGATCTCCAGAAACCAGCACCGTGGACACTTTTATATGCAGACGACATTGTTCTCATCGCGGAAACGATGCAAGAGGTGCAATCCGACCTTACTTTGTGGTGCAAAGCCTTGGAACGAAGAGGACTGAGAGCAAGCAAATCCAAAACGGTATATATGCATTGCAACCTATCCGATTCGTCGACCGGTGTAACACAGCCACCGTGTATAGGGACCGCTCCTCTGAAGGCGGTCGGCCACTTCAGGTATCTGGGCTCAGTGCTGACATCCGATGCTTGCGTTGTTGAAGATATCGAAAGCCGAATAAACATCGGATTGCTGAAATGGAGATCTTTGACTGGAGTAATTTGCGACCGTGGAGGTCAAAGGCAACGTATACAAGAGGGCAATTAGACCTGCTTTACTGTACGGATCCGAGTGCTGGCCAATGCGTAAAAAGGAAGAACAAAAACTTCACGTGACAGAGATGAAAATGCTGAGGTGGTCCGGGGGCGTAACACTGAAGGATAGAGTCAGAAACGAGCATATTCGGGGTACGTTGAAGGTTGCAAACATCGCTGACAAACTCATGGAAATCGTCTGCGGTGGTACGGACATGTTATGCGGCGCGAAAAAGAGCATATGACAAGCTACGTCATGGACATTGAGGAGCCTAAGCGAGGTCGAGGTAGACCGCCGACTACCTGGATGAGGACTATTAAAAACAACCTAAAGAGGACGGGACTGCAACCGGAAATGACACAGTTGCGCCTGGAGTGGCGGAAGAACTAGGAGGGCCGACCCCAAAAGACATGGGAAATAACGGCACGGACAAAGAAGAAAGAAGAACTCCCGAACTAGGAATAAATCCTGTGTCGCGGCTGACTTTACAAACATACATGAAACGGACACAAAAAACATCCAGACTAAGAACAACAATTTGTGGATCACACAAAGTGTTGTCCTACGTGGGATTTGAACCCATGACACTTGGCGAAGTAGGAAACGGCGTGGTGACCGTTAAACCACTAGGCCAAACGTGCAGTAAACTATGTACTATAAAACTGCACGTCTATAATTATCCCTTATTAAGACATGGGTGGTTTGTGTTATACTTCAGAGGACGTTTACAGAATATGTCACTCTACTAAAATTATTATACGCCACTTAATTAAAAAGAGTGGTGGTAAATGTCTTGCTTCCAAATACAGCTATAGTAAAGTACAGCAAAGTACTTATATTACAGCGAACACATTAAAATTGTACTTTGAGAAAGAAGTGTTTACTTGCTTAATTCAGCACGCTTTTGATCAACCTTCAACGCTTAACCACAGAATCCACCTAATTCGAGCAATAATTGACAAATACTCAAATATCCGATTACTTCACGAAGCAAAGTTTTGTAATACTCATTTGTCTGAGCGTCAGAAACTCACTAAATTAATATTGTTTAAGGGAGATTAAAGTTTATATACGTTCTTTCACTTAATTTTCACTAACAATACTTAGGTAAAAAGTATAAATTACGTATGATGTGTTTACACATTTAACATGGTACTTCTTAAAGAAATAGACGACAATCCGTTTGAAACATCTTTGAAGTAAATATTATTACAATAATACTACAATATACATATTTTCACAAAAAAACTCATACGATTTTCATACATTATACTATGAAATCTAGTAGGCAGAATAATAAAATGTCGCATCTGTTTTTTATTAATTTCTAATCTATGAGAACGTCCCCGCCCCCAAGAGAGCCCCGCGCGCACCGTGCATTCCCCGCGGGGCCAGGGTGGGGTGCTTGCCCCACCCTGGCTCTGACCTGTAAGGTACCTTTTTTTACGTGAGGAAACTCCCACTTGCCGTCACCCCACTGGGGTTTGCGGCGGGGTGGTGTTTCGGAATCGGACCCACTAAAACATCACGGTGTGCCACTCTGCGCCTGAGAAGGAAGAAGCGAAATGGGTCCGAGCGGATGTCGTCCTCTCGGGCCACCTCCACCGCCTTCTTCTGCGAGATTTGGTACGTCTTCACAGAAGGTTGCGATCGCGGTAAAACAGCTGTCGCCGCCGGCCTTGGAGAGTCATAAGCTCCATGGCAGTCATCGGACCGCGGTAAAACAGCTGTCGCCACCGGCCATGGAGAGTCATAAGCTCCATGGCCTCCATGGCAGTCATCGGAAGTACTGCGGGACTCACTGCAGTCATCGAAGAAGATCTCTCGCTAGAGATCTCCTCCGATGACTGTAGTGAGGCCTAGGCGGTGCAAAGTGCCAGCATGTGCTGGGCCGAGTCCTCACTGCGAATGGAATTGGCCTTGGCTGGAGAGCCTGGCGTATCTTTTCAGGTGGAGGGCAAAAGCCGTTCTCCGCCCGGAAGTCGTCGTCCGCCGATAAACTTCGGCAAGCACTTCCGCCTCCAAGCCTTTTTTATGAAATTGAGGGGGCAAATAAGCATATACAAAACACACACCGCACGACATGGGTCGCCATCTCGGTCCTAGTGCATGACGGTACGCTCCTCTAAATAGTCTTCCACTAGTCGCCTCAGGCAGTCTGGTACGCCTTGGTAGTGGAGTGCTTCCCTGATGCAGCTAAATGGCAGACTATTGAATGCGTTGGTGATGTCTAACCATACCGCCAACAGCACGCCGCCACAGCACTATGCCTCTTCGGTCACGCGCCACGGCTCTCGGGTGCAATACGGCATCGACCGTCGAAAGCCCCTCTCGGGATCCGAATTGAGCGGCCGACAGATCGGGGCCCACCTTGCAGAGGTGCCAGACGATACGGGCAGAGAGTCTCCGCTCAAACAATTTGCCCGCCTCGTCCAGCAACACGATGGGCCTATAGGTCGCGACCGTATCGGCAGGGGTAAGACCGCGGGTATACTTAGTCTGGCCATAAATACTGTTACAATTAAAAATATGAGTTGAAGACTGGCCGTCTCGGTACCGGGTCATAAAGCTCGATGGCTCGATCCACCCAATCTTGGTTAGAAACGAACGTTCCGGACTTCATCAGAGCTGAAGACGTCATCTTGTGCTGATCTTATCCACTGGATTATGATTTATCTTATTTTTTTGAGAGTAAGGCTTGCTCTAAACGCCATGATAATTAAGAGTCCTTATAACAATCCATACGATTGGCAGTAAAGAATTTTCCCATAGAAAGAGCGCGTGCTGCACGGCATCATAGATAAGAATATGTACTTACGTATAGATAGCCAACTCTTCGTTTTGCATCATTACGCCATCTAGTTACCATTCCCTGAACTAAAACGTAGTGTCACCGGTATATATACGTATACCTAGGAACATATATATATGTATACCTAGGTACATATACATATCTATACCTAGGTACATATACATATGTATACGTATACCTAGGTACACACATATATATATATACGCCCTATATACTTTGAAAACCCGCTAAGGTGCAGAAACGCATTTTGAAGTAAAGATGTCTAATGTTTTCACTATTGATAAAAATAGTGAAACCATAAAAAACATTGACTTAATTACTTTAAAATACGTTCCTGCAACTTAACGGATATATTATATTAACTTTACTTGGCATTTTTGTTTTTATAATCAAAAACAAAAAAAAACATGCCAATAATCGCTATGTGAGAAGAAAAATTAAACAAATAAATTTACTTATTCTTTTTATTTTTGAAATTATATTCACTGGCTAATTTCTATAAACACTCACTGTTGTCGAAATAACTACTTTTGCCACACAACAAAATTAACATTGCACAACACAAAAGATTCTTTGAGGCATGATAAAGATTTTCTCATAGGTATTATTATAAATCCACTAAAACTAGATCACAGGGAGTCCTATTTCAACACTTTTTATCACAGTCAGGCAGTATTTCGTGAACATTGCGTCGCGAAGCCGGAGAAGTAGTAGATACACTCAACTCGACATACTTAGCGGAAAATCCCCCGAAAATAAATGCACATATAAGAAGGTGGATAAAAAGCAAAAATGCAAATTAAATGATCGTGCACAAAATAACATTCGAACATTTTAAAACAGTTGTTGTTGCCTGACGTAACAGTCCCTAGTCCCTGACACACCCATTTTTTCCACGATTTCTTGATGTTGCCATACTGCACAGCTTAAATTTATGAACATCACATATCAGTATATGACGTCGAACTTTGTTTCCCAAAAATATGAAATGAATATTATTATTATTAAGCCATTTATTCCATAACCTTAATCATATTACATTTACAATGTTGTTAGTTGTTGTTAGTATTTATTTTAATCTTAGTTGTTAGTAATTGTGTTAGTTTTCAGTTGGTTTTGGGATATGGACCCCAGTTTGGGTAGAGGCCTCCTCCAACTCTTTCCATGATTTTCTGTCCTTAGCCAGCATCATGCAACGTTTTCCTGCAACCTTCCTGATGTCGTCAGCCCACCGTTTTATTGGTCTTCCTACCTTTCTTTTACCTAGTACTGGTCTTTTCCAACGCGTAGTTTCAATGGTCCACCGTCTGTCTGTGTATCGAGAGACATGACCAGCCCAGTTCCACTTTAGTCTCAGTGCGTGTGCATCGGTTACTTTTGTTTTTAGTCTTATGATGTCGCTTCTTATTTTTTGTGTTTTTCTTATCTTTAAGATGCTTCGTTCCATGGCTCTTTGGGTGGTCAATATTTTGTGTTTCACTTTTTCTGTGAAAGTCCAGGTCTGGCAGCTGTACAGTAAGCTTGGTAGTACACAGGTGTCCATTACGATTTTCTTCATGGCTAGATTATAGTCGCCTTTTAAGATTTCTTTTAATGACCAAAACCTGTTCCAGGCTATAGCTATTCTTCTTGTAATTTCTTCTTCGTTACTTGTCTTGCTAAAGGATATTTGCTTCCCCAAGTATATGTAGTTTTCAACATAGTCTATGACTTTTCCTCTCACTTTGATGGGTTGTTTGTCGCTGTTGGTCAATATTTTAGTCTTACTTGCATTCATTTCTAAGCCAGTTTTAGCACTCTCTTGGTCAAGTATTTGCATCATGTGCTCTAGTTCTTTGGGTTTCTCAGCTAGCAGTACGATATCGTCAGCGAACCGTAGATGAGTTAGATGGCGTCCACATATTTTAATTCCTTTTTGTGACCAGTCAATATTCCGAAATATGTTCTCGAGCACTGCGATAAATAGTTTTGGTGATAATGGGTCGCCTTGACGGACGCCTCTTTCTATATTGATCGGTTTTCCTCTAGTTTCTAGTTTTACCTTACTTTGGCTATTCTCATAGATGTTTTTGAGGGTGTTTACGTATTTTGGGTGTATTCCCACCAAATTCAGGGCATTCCAGATCGAGTTATGACTAATACTATCAAATGCTTTGCGGTAGTCTATGAACGCCACATACAATGGTCTGCTGAACTCACGGTACTTTTGTATAACTTGTTCTATAGACTGAATGTGGTCGGTAGTGCTGTAACCTGAGCGAAAGTCGGCCTGTTCTACTGGTTGTGAGTTGTCAATATCTGTAGTTATTCGTTTTAGCATTATAGAGGAAAAAAGTTTATACACACTTGCTAGTAGGCTGATTGGTCTGTAATTTCCTATATCCAGTGGGTCGCCTTTTTTAAATATCAATATGATGTCAGATTTGCACCACTGTGACGGTACGGTCTTTGTGTCTATTACCATATTGAATAGTTTCGTGAGGTGTGGTACTAAGATTGGTGCTCCTATCTTAAGGATTTCATTACTAAGTCCGTCTGGCCCTGGACTTTTTTCGTTCTTTAGCAGTTTGATTTGTTCGTACACTTCTTTTTTCTCTATGGGATGTACAGAGCTGCATGTAGGTTCTATCTGCTCGGTATTCATCTGTTCAGGCCTATGGTCGACGTCTCTTTTGTGGTACATATCTTTGTAGAAGTCTGTTGCATGAATGAATGAATGAAATGAATATTATGTATAATAAATAGATAATATGAAAAAAATATTTTCTATATTATTTATCACCAAGTTTATGTGAGTTATGCGTTTCGTAATTTTGTAAAATTTTGCATTTTAAGCATTATGCAACACTGAAAGACTTTTACACTGAGTGCGTTCGTTTAAAATTATTTCAAGTGTTATAACTTTCATTATTTAGAGTTATATTTTTAACATTAATATCATTTATTAAATAATATTTTTTTTAATGTTGTTTATATCTTCAAATTTAACTATTTTTATATTTCTTTATTATTACGTGAACGCATTTTAATACTAAAATAGTACGGGTAGTAGTGGATAGAGTGCGTTATTCATAAAAAAATGCAATTCCATACAAGATAAACCACCATGCACGGCATTGAGGCATGATAACTGGCCTCAACATTTAAAGAACTGTATTGCAGCCAATACAGTTCATTATACGTTCTAAAATTAGCTTCGCCTCGCGGCGTTACCCGCGGTACGACAATAACCGCGCGTAACACGCGTTACGTAATATTTTAGACTGCTGCCCCACCCTGAGCCCACGGCTGGCCACGCCCATGCTATCGTATTATCTGAACAAGTAAAGAAAATTGAAGTGTCTGATTGCAATTTCAAATTAACAGCTTTTTAACCGACTTCATTACTAAATGCAAATTATAATGATGTATCTGTATGTCTGAAAGATATATAAATAAAAGATGGATTTCCTAACCTGAAGACTCGAAATGTCTCGAAAGTACCTACCTCTCCGAGGGCCAAATGTTGTAAATTAAAAACTTTTTATAAAAAAAAAAACCGACTTCCAAAAAACATCCAACGAAAACTCTCTGCCAAAAAAACACTTAAAAGCGTAAAATAAACTGGTTCTTCATAAATAGTAGTATTATAATGTGTGCTAGGTACCTAGAATCTGTTTGAAGTCGGTGCCAAGTGACTATATAGACTTTTGTAATTGTTCGTTTGTATTCTTTTTGGCTTAGCACCGACTTCAAACAGATTTTAGGTACCTAGCACACATTATAATACTACTATTTAAATGAATGAAGAATTAGGTATAGGCAATTTATGAAGAACCAGTTTATTTTACGCTTTTAAGTGTTTTTTTGGCAGAGAGTTTTCGTTGGATGTTTTTTGGAAGTCGGTTTTTTTTTTATAAAAAGTTTTTATTTTTCAGTTGTTAGTGCAAACAATCGTAGGTAAGTAGTAAGTTGAACTATTTCATCAAATTTCATCATCAAGAATACAAATGAAGGTCTAAACGTACGTGTAATATTGAAATCATCCTCTAATTCCTAACTATTGAAGAGTTTAACCTTCTATCATCAGTTCACCTAAATAACTTGAAAGTATACGACTGTAGGTCTTTAGATACGTATGAAATTGAAAGAATTATCCTCCAACTCCTAACCGTTGAGGAGTTGTACCTTCCACCTTCCATCATCAGCTTACCTAAATAATTTGAAAGAATACGTCTAAAGGTAACATATATACATCTGATATTTAAAGATTTATCCTCCAACTCCTAACCGTTAAGGAGTTGTACCTTACATCATCAGCTCATCATCATAAAATGATGACTACCAGACGCAAATACGGGTGTAACTTCAGAAAATATACGAAAAACATAGTATGTGCCTATAAAAAATGAGAGTTTCCCTCGATTTCCCTGGGATCCCATCATCAGATCCTGATATGCTGGCAATGGGACTACCTCGGAAGCATACCCTTTCGAATAGAATTATTTTTTTTAAATCGGTCCACAACTGACGGAGTAATCGGGTAACAATCATAAAAAAAAATAATAAAAAAAAATACATACAGTGGAACATAGAACCTCCTCCTTTTTGGAAGTCGGTTAAAAATCGGGTTAAGTTTCATCTATATCTATACTCTCTATACCAATATCACACTAATATATAAAGGCGAAAGTTTGTGTGATATATAAAGGCGAAAGTTTGTGTGTTTCTTTGTTACTTCTTCACGCAAAAACTGCTAAACGGATTTCGATGAAACTTTACAGCAATATAGCTTATACATCAGAATAACACATAGGCTCTTATTTGCCGGGATAATCGACATACACGCGGGCGGGGCCGCGGGCAACAGCTAATAATATTATAAACGCGAAAGTTTGTAAGTATGGATGGATGGGTGGATGGATGTTTGTTACTCTTTCACGCAAAAACTACTCAACGGATTTAAAGAAACGGATTTAAATAAAGAATACTGTTTATGCTCCATGTCAAGATGGATTACCTAACTTAAAGACTCGAAATGTCTCGAAAGTACCTACCTCTCCGAGGGCCAAATGTTGTAAATTAACTTAAAAATTACTAGTGGAAAATCGGGTTAAGTTTCATCTATATCTATACTCTATACTAATATCACACTAATATATAAAGGCAAAAGTTTGTGTGTATGTTTGTTACTTCTTCACGCAAAAACTGTAAACGGATTTCGATGAAACTTTACAGTAATATAGCATAGACATCAGAATAACACATAGGCTACTATTTGCCGCGATAACCAACATATACGCGGGCGGAGCCGCGGGCAACCACTAGTACAGAATATTTACCTATGTATACTTCTTTTAGTTGCAATGCATTTTACGACAAAGTTTTAAGAAGTTCGAGACCTTGAAATAATCAAGTGAACTTAACTGATAAGATTCGTCGTTATCTTTTGAACTTTAATTTGTCAGAAATTGCTTCACCAAGACATACATTAATTAATTCTGTTGTGTTTAAAAATAAACTTATGTTTGAAGCATAAGTAATAAATATGTTTTAAGCTTTTGTACATAAAACAAGTTGAAATACTGTCTATTTTAATACTACTTTAGGTAGTTTCATCAACGACCCATAACGTCCCACTATTGGGCTCGGGTCTCCTCTCAGGAGAGGGTTAAGGCCATATTATAGGTTAGGTAGATTAAGAGATATTAATAAGTTTGCATATTTCACATACGGCTCTCGGATATATAGTAACCAGACCGAGTCCATGAGATAAAGCTTCAGAAAGTGGCGTGCCTGACCTTCTCGGTGTTTCTCTGGTAGTCGAGCTCTTTGCGGCGCTGATAAGACGCAGACTCTTCATTCCTGACTGCCTGACTGCCTCGGTGGACCAGTGGTAGAGTATGCGACTGCTGTACTCGAGGTCACGGGTTCACTCCCGGGTCGGATCAAATGTTTGTATGATCTGCAAAGATTTGTTTCGGAGTTTGGGTGTTTTCTATATATTGTAGGTATGGTCTAATACCCATAACACAAGCTTTGCTCTGTTTGGGACTTCATGGCGTTGTGTGTTTAGATGTCCGGAAACATGTATTATTCCATGGGCTCCATCGTGGTCATTTCGGTCCTAGTATCAGCCGGCCTACCGTCCAGGATCAGACCCAGATAAAGTATCTGGACCTGATTCGCGATGGTAGGTGGTTCATCATCATCAAAGAGCACCACTGATAGTTTGAACGAATAGGTATTGCTCCATTTTGTCCTATCTGAGTGGACACAGCGTCGTGACAAGATAGCTTTATTTGCACGTGGGTTGTTCCTTCAATAGTACGATATGGTGTACCAGTGTGGGCAGAGGCTCTGACGGCCCAAAATACAGTGCGTCTCTGGCACTCTCAGTGAGTTAGAGCTATAGAGGGGCGGTTAGACTCAGAGCCATACGCGGTTACCTCACCGTGTCCACGGAGGCAGCGTGCGTGCTGGCCATAACTCTGGCTTGGAGGCGGAAGTGCTCACTGAAGTGTTATCTATCGGACGGTTGGAGTGGTTAGGGGCAGTCGGCGCCCGCCTGAAGAGAGATGTTTTACGGCGGTCTGGTCGCCTGGGAGCACGACCTCCACACTACGTTATAGCTAAATTAATTTTTTTATGTGGCGTTGCATTTTGCCGCCAAGCAGAGACTTTAGCAAGAAAAAAAAACAGTAGAAAAACGGCCTTTCAATCTTGGTAAAATTCGAATCAAAATATTATGGCCAATCCTGGGACAAATCAAAATGAAGAATGCGGTAATAGATCACATATTTAATCTATAAACTAGATATTTTCACCCACACTGATATGAATTTTGCTAAGCAGACCGTTTCCGTCACGTCTGAGGCATTCGTTCAATCCGCGCGTGCCTCAATTTGCTCTTATTATCTTTGTCAGATCGGTAGCAATGATAATATGTATTTTTTTTGTTAATAATAACGTGACATCGAAATAATCGAATTCATTTGCACGGCTCGATGTGAGGTTGAAAGATGTGGCGGTGGACTGCACTAGTGGTATTAGCAGTGCTTCACAAACATGTAAGTTTTTTTTTAAATAGATAATATATTTAGATCAATAGATAATATCGTAAGGTCAATAGTGCATTATGTTAGGAATTAATTGTTCTGTTTCAATTATCTTTATTAATAAAGTAATTAATGTAAGTAAATATTGATTGCTCGGTTGGCATACTGGTTTAAGCGGACGCCATGCCGCTTAGATTACTGCGCTGTGTTGTGGGTTTAAACCCCATATGGTACAATACTTTGTGTGATCTACAAATTGTTGTTCTGAGTCTGGGTGTTAGTTGTGTAATTCATGTATGTTTTTAAATTCTCCCGCGACACAGGAATGTATGTATATTCCTAATACGGGAGTTGTCTTTAATAATAACTATCTGATACCCGCGTTTATATCGGTGTTATTCTCATATTAGTAAATATATAATTATATAAAGTAGCCTATGTGTTAATCTAGGGTGTCAGATTGCGTCAGGGTGCGTGCCATAGTCTATGTCGGAGGAAGTCCCGAGACAATTTTTGGCCAATTTGGTTGCAGTAACAATTTAATCATTTAAATCATTGATTTTTATAAAAAAAACATGTGATTTAAATCACTGTTTTAAATCAAGTGATTTAAATCATATTAACCCAGATTTTTTCTCTCTATAAGAACCTTCCTTGTAACCTAACAAAAATATAAATAAAGACCTAAGTAATTGAGCGAGCGAATCTCGAGTTATGTGCTTGGCGACACATTTGGCTAACTTTTAATTTTTATTTCAATGAATGAAAAAAAGTTTAATGATAATAATTAAAAAGTCTGCTTTGGTTTAACTTTATTGAATGTTATATTTTGTAGCAACTATAATTAGCGTCCACCAAGTAAATTTTTTGTTAGTAAAAATAATAACCTTTCATTTATAAACATATACATATGAAAAATAAACTAAAACTAAACACAGAAAAATAAACCTATTTATCATACAATTATGTATCCTGGCTGAGAATCGAACTTACGACCCCTGGCTTAGCAGTCAGGATAATTAACTACTAGGCCAAGAGGCTTGCCAATGTTTAGTGGCATCCGTGGGGATTTCCGCACAGAAAAGTGTAGTTTATAGCCAAGTCACGTCGTTGAATCACACCGATATTCTTGTCGTTCTGATCCGAACGGATTGATTTATAATATCGCAACTCTATCGATATCGTTCTCAATATTGATCGAATATAACCGGATATAAAAACCAATGCCGCTTATTCTAGAAGAAGTTGTTCAAGAGACTGTAAATCACTCGTGACTTAGGGTGTGATGCGTCCATGGGCGGCGATTTTATTTATTTGAACTTCTGTACCATTAAAATACAAATTATGATACGTTACAAGTGTTCTAAACTTGCCCTCATACTTTAGAAATTAGTATCACTAAAAATCCTACTAATATTATAAACGCGATAGTTTGTATGGATGGATGTTTGTTACTCTTTCACGCACCTATACCTAATTCTTTATTCATTTAAATAGTAGTATTATAATGTGTGCTAGGTACCTAAAATCTGTTTGAAGTCGGTGCTAAGCCAAAAAGAATACAAACGAACAATTACAAAAGTCTAAGCGATAGTCACTTGTTAAGTCGCTTTTAAGTGTTTTTTTGGCAGAGAGTTTTCGTTGGATGTTTTTTGGAAGTCGTTTTTTTTTTACTAGCTTTAATCATTTTACAGGTAAATAAATAGCTTATGTGACACTCACGAATAACGTGGCTTTCTATTAGTAAAATTTATAATAGTATTAGTAATGGAGCAAGAGCCCGTGAACCCCAGACCTTCGTTATTTTATAAAAGCTGAAAGTTTATCAGCGCAAGCTCCCAACACAGGTAAGAACGATGGACCATTATGAAGTTTGGGTGATCGTGGCTTTGGCAGGTAAACGGTACCAAAGGTGTGTAAAATATCGATCTAAATTTGTCAAATAATAAAGCGCGATTTTTTGGCAGTACCTTCAGAATATTATTAAAAATCACGTTATTCAATGCCAGGCACTTAACATAGTGGCAACCCCTTGCCAGACACCCATAATGTTCATGAAATTATAATTTTACTTATGTTATAGCATAAAAGCTTTTTTTAACCGACTTCCAAAAAGGAGGAGGTTCTATGTTCTACTGTATGTTTTTTAACTGTTTTTTTTATATATGTTCTCCGATTACTCCGTCAATTGTGGACCGATTTTGAAAATTATTTTTGTATTCAAAAAGGTATGCTCCCGAGGTGGTCCCATTGCCACCATATCAGCATCTAATGATGGGATTCCAGGGAAATCCATAAGTTACACCAGTATTTGGGTCTGGTAGTCATAATTTTATGATGCTGATGATGTAAGGTACAACTCATTAACGGTTAATAGTTGGAGGATAAATCTTTATGTATGTATGTGACCTATAGTCGTATTCTTTAAAATTATTTAGGTAAGCTGATGATGGAAGGTATAACTCCTCAACGGTTAGGAGTTGCGAGGATAATTCTTTCAATTTCATACGTATCTATAGACTTTTAGTCGTATACTTACAAGTTATTTAGGTGAGCTGATGATAGAGGGTTAAACTCTTAAACAGTTAGGGATTAGAGGATGATTTTAATATTACACGTACGTATAGACCTTAATTTGTATTCTTTCAGTTATTCACATGGATCATTTAATTGAGTAGACACCCACTAAGGAAAGACTTTTGGAATTTCTACCCCTAAGAGGGTGAAATAGGGGTTGAAAGTTTGTACGAAAGTCCGTCATTTTTTAAGTTAGGAACATGAAACTTTATCTTTGGGCTACTGATTAAACATGAGTAGAAACGTATTTAAGCGTTTCTGGATATTCTACCCCTAAGAGGGTGAAATAGGGGTTGAAATATTGTATAAAAGTTCGTATTTTTTAAGTTAGAAACGTGCAACTTTATTTTTGGGCTACTGATAAAAATGAGTATTAACGTATTACGTAGCGTTTCTGGATATTCTAACCCTAAGAAATTTTATTTTAGTTGAACTATTTTATAAAATTTCTGCTGATGCAAATAACTAAATGTCAACCCTTATTTCACCCCTTGATTTAGTGGGACCACCTCAGGAGCATTCCCTTTCGAATACAAAAATAATTTTCGAAATCGGTCCACAATTGACGGAGTAATCGGTGAACATACATAAAAAAAAACATATAGTAGAACATAGAACCTCCTCCTTTTTGGAAGTCGGTTAAAAACAGTTTTATGCTATAACGTAAGTAAAATTATAATATCATGAACATTAAGGGTATCTGGCAAGGGGTTGCCACTATGTTAAGTGTCTGGCATTGAATAACGTGATTTTTAATAATATTCTGAAGGTACTGCCAAAAAATCGCGCTTTATTATTTAACGAATTTAGACCGTTAACCTGCCAAAGCTACGATCACCCAAACTGTATAATGGTCCATCGTTCTTAAATGTGTTGGGAGCATGCGCTAACAAACTTTAAGCTTTTATAAAATAACGAAGGTCTAGGGTTCACGGGCTCTTAGTCCATAAAATCGGTTCAGTAGATCCAGAGATTATATCCTACCAACTCACAAATTTTCATAGTGCCATCATAGATAGAGTGCGGAAGACATACGACTGACAGTAAGCGGAAATGTCCTACGGTTAGAAAGAGAGAAAGGATCGCGGTACCCAGTCTGTCTTTCTCTATTGACGCATGCGCAGTAAAGGACTAATCGAATCATTCTGCTATGCGCATGCGCGAGTAGAGAGAGACAGATGGGTACCGCGATCGTTTCTCTCTTTCTAACCGTGGGACGGCTGGAGGCTTGGCTTCCCTACCCTGTCTATAATAACTCAATGCAAATTTTACCTCTTTTTAATATCGATAGAATTCCTAAGACAAAGATAAAAGGAATGGGTTTCAAATTAAACTTAGGATTTTAACCACCATTTAGTCCACGGCTGTGTCAGGAGATGCGGAACTGTTTCTCAAAATTATTATTTTGGCTTAGAGTAGATCTAATACTAGTAGCTTCTTAAAGGGTGACATGACCATTGCGTGGTCAAAACCCTTGCTAAATAAAGAAGAAAAAAAAAACGATTACGTGACGGAGATAGAGTTAGTATAATATTTCAATACTAAAATAAGTCAGTTATAACACTGGTCCAGTAATGGCCTCATTGTCCAACTAAAGTTACTGATTGGACAACTGCCTTCACAAAAGATCTGTAATCATACTGGTTGGACATTACAGTTGGACCACAATAACGATTACATGATGAAGATAGAGTTGATTTTATTTTAATAATTAAATAAATCAGTTATACCACTGGTTTAGTAATGGCCCCATTGTCCAACTAAAGTTACTGATTTGACAAATGCCTCTACAAAATACCTGTAGTCCATCTGATTAGACATTGCAGTTGGACCACGGTCCCGGAACCGAAGTATGCCAGTTATTTAGGACTAAAACCTCTTTGATGACTTACCTTTTTGACTCTCGCTCAATGACTCACATAGTACATGCTACTAGGAATATATTGGAAACGCTGTTTTTATTCAAAGTTTTTCATACATTGTTTCCCATTTTTCAGATTGCATCACAACCAATAACAGACAACATCAACGATGATCGGCCCATAACTCATTTGGACTTAGAGGAAAACTGTTCTTGTGAAGGTCTTGAAAAGAGCACCATACGTCGAGATGTTAGATATGATGATCCGATTGATGATCGCACTGAGGACATGAACTTTTCTGGTACAGGGGACGTGGATGACTGTGCGTGTCGCTTTCGATACGCTGATTCCCAGGGATCTTCATCAATACTGCTTCCAACTGCAATGCGCTCTGCTGGGTCTAACTTGAGGTAGGCAATTCATACTACTATTCTATGGTCGACAGCGAGGAGTCCTGGGACGCGGTGGGGTCCTTCTGCGAAAACGTCATCTCGCAGAAGGAGGCTGCGGAAAGAGAAAGGGAGATCCTGACCTCTCTCTCGGCCCGCAGCAGGCGCACCTGGCGTACGGAGAGGGAATACGCTGCCCTCCACCGGCCCCCCTAACTGGGTCCAAGATTGGCGGATTTGGGGATGTTCGTCGCCCCACAACTGGACCCGAGGTGGCGGCACGTAGTGTTCCCGTGCGCCCCTCTTTGAAGTCGCGAGGGGAGTCGTACCCTCGCTGACGAGATGTGGCCCGAGCGGCGGGCCGGCACCAGGCGGGGATTGCGGTTGTCTCTTATGTTCCCACGATCCCCGGCGTAGGTGAGAGACGGAACACCGAAGGTTTTAGTCAGTAAGAGTCTGACAGACCCCTTCGCCCTCTCCTCACGGCGGAGGACATCCATGAGGATTTCCCCCCGTCAAAAAAAAGGCAATTCATACTACAACCAAGGGGATAGCCTCGAAACTGACGTTTTGAATTATTCTTTTGCGCTTTTAAAACCACAAAGATCCAGTTTCACCACTGGCTGATAAATTCCCCGCTAGATTATTTTGAACTTATCTTCCAGATAATTATAGATGACTGCACGGTTGGCCTAGTGGTTTAAGCGGTCGCCACACCGCTTTCTACTGCGCCAAGTGTTGTGGGTTGAAATAGTCTAACTCGGTGATAAGCAACGAAATAAGTGTATTGAGGTTTGGTTTATTGTAAAACCGTAATATTCTGGTAGTCGCGCCGACCCATATTAGCCGATCTACAGCTTTTAAATCTATACAAATAAATGAAATTGAAGTGTCTATTTGTAATTTAAAATGAACAGATTTTTACTAAATGCATTTAAAAGTACTTACAACAAAAAACAATTTTTTTTTGTCTGTCTGTTTGTTTCGGTTGTTAATCTCTGGAACGGCTGGACCGATTTTGACGAGACTTTCATTAACAGATAGCTGATGATATAAGGAGTAGTTAAAGATAATTTTTTAGACTAGTTTTTTAGTTTAGTTACCCACGGTTGTTATTCTAGCTAAAGGTGCAACAACAACTGCGAGTCACTCGGAGCTCAGTTAGTATCACATAAAATATAAATAATATTTATCAGTTGTCGTCGATAAGGTATCAACAATATTTTCCTTCGAGTTCTGTTATAACTATCTGTTTTTCTAATTATTTTATTTATATTTATTTTTACGACTTTCCCAAAGCAATGAAAAAACCTTTAAATATGCTCTACAAAAAAGATGCATTTAAATATACCTGTTTACAAACTCTCTTATCCACAATATATATATTACAAACCTTATCACACAAATCTCACACACGATAGATACAATGTATAGTTTAAAGGAGGTAGACTGGTAGAGAATGTTATGACATTAAGCCCACCATTGTACATCTTGTGCATAAAGTTGTTAAATAAATAAATAAAGAATTTATTGACATGTTTAATTACAGGCCTGGCGAAAAAAAAGAGCCAAAGCCTCTTTTTAACCCAGAAGTGGATCTTGCGTCATCTGTACTAGAACAATTACGAGTAGCTACGGACGAGGAATATCAAGAGGCTCTCGCAAGAGATGCCGCTAAAAGTGCAGCAAGAGCAGTAGAAGATATTGGATTTGAAGATGCTAACCCACAGGAAAGTGCTAATTTGGTTACTATAGTAGTCAATCCAAAAGATGCAGATAATGATGACGTTATATCACAGGCATCGAATATTAAACAATCCCGATGTATTCAACCATTACAAAGGTCCTCAAGTCTGAGTTTTTCAGATAAACTAAAATTGTCCAAAAAGAGGCCTTATTACAGAAACTTACAAGAACTCGATAGTGAAGTAGGCGCCAGCACTATTGACGAACAGAAAATGTCAGCTAACAGTCCCTTAGACAATACTGCTCTAAAAAGTTTTGTAACAAGTAACGATATCGAAGATGATTATAATGTTCCCGATATGAGGTCTACACCTGAAGATCTACATAAAAATAAATTGAAAAAAATTAAGAAAGAGTCGAGTCCATTACTCCAAAGTATAAAAGATAGGTTATCACGTATACCAAAATTAAAATTAAAACATTCACTTAACGATGCAGCGACAACAACTAATGATCTCAGCCCCGCTCCTTCTATAGTTTATGAGCAAAACACAAGAAAGATGCCATATGAAAGAACCAATTCGCAATTGGAAAGTACTAAACAGCAAAGCAGACCACTAAGTATAACAAACTTGTTAAATTTAAAAGATATTGAGTTATTGCCATTAAATGATTTATTTAGCAAAGAAGCTAAAAATAATAATTTCTTAAAATCTGAACCATTACTGTCTCCTATGTTTGAACACGATCATAGTTCCACTGACATGGAAAGTGAAGTTGAGAAAGATTGGAAAACTTCACGCCTTAACCTAAGAAATGACCCTATAGAAGAGGTTTTCATCGAACCGAAATCAAGTTCTAGCGTTGTAAATCTTAAAAGAATTCCAATGGAGGCAAGTATTAATACTGATAATTGTAACAATGAAAAAGAATCAATAGAGATGAACAGAGAAAAGGAAAGACATGACTTTAGTGAACCTGAAGAAGTATTGTCTCCTATACTTCAACACAATGATGATGAATTCTCAATTGAAAATGATGATCAAGACCCAGATTCAGGAACAGCACTCTATACAGAAGTAAACAAATCAGGCACAGATAACTTTAACGATGCTGAATCAAGTTCTAGTCTTATGAATTTTCAAGTAGCTCCTAAAGAAACACTCAAGATAAACGATATATATGAAACTGAAGGTGTTACGAAAGTACTAGATACTGAAATTGGTAAGGGGGAGCCCAGGTCAACGGAAATTCTAGACACCATACCAGTTGTAAATGATGTTTTACCAGAGCCAACGCTTAATAGCCAGAATGATTGTGTAGAAAATAATAGTCGTCAAAATTTAATCACAGATGCAACTACTATAGTTAGTAATACAAATGATCAACTAGGGACTCGGTCATCTGCAATAAAAAATGTAGAATCTGATTATTATAGATCAAAAAGTATAGAAGGAGACGATGCATCGAAAATGACAAAGGAACCTAGACCAAAATTATTAGATCCTATCGCAATTGATAAAACGATATCAAACATAAAAAGTTATATTTTAAAGAAAAAAGAGGATTTAAATAATATTAGAAACAGTATAAAAAATCGAAATATTCTTAACCAAGAAAGTGAAGATAGTTCAGTGGCTAGATATATAAATGAGGATAGTACAAATGAAGCATCGGTCCTTTTAAATGCAGATAATCCAAAGGAACTTAAAAATAATTTAGAGATATTTACAACTACAAAACTCAACTTAGCTGATGATAGATTGGAGGATACATCAACAATCCCATTGCCAAATGCATCTAACGAAAACAGACAAGAAACATGTGTGTCTGCTGAAATAAGCATGCAAGATTTGCAGAAACTGTCTGATTCTATATTACAACAAGAAGAGCAACAGTCCATTAATGTAGATTGCAATATCTCTTTGAATGAGGAGGAAACAGAGTCTACACGAAAAAGCAGCGAAGGTACAGACTTTCTAGATGCAGATAATTCCGCTAGCACACTTACACAAGCTGTTGTAGAGCCTGATAATCTTGATATTGTGCAAGACAAATCTGAAGAAATAAACGTTACTTGTAAAACGGATTCACCCTTGCAAATGGATGTGAATGCTCAGGCCAGTGAAATGAATATGAACACTATTTCTAAACCAAGTGAAATTATTGGTATCCATTCAACACGAAAACCTACTCTAGATTTGTTGAAAACCCCGCTTAAAGATATAAGTGACGTTTTAAAATTGCCTTCACTAGACCCTTTAAAAGACAAATTTACAAAGTTCTTTGATAAAAGTGAAAGAAATACCGAAGATACTTTTCCATTATCAATAAAATCTAGGCAATTAGATATTTTAAATCCACTAAGAACTACAGATTTTAGTTCAACTAATGCTGCCTTGCAAAAACCTCTTTTCAGACTTTCAGATGATCACAAATTTGATAATTTGGAAGAAATACATAAGTTTAGTGTACTTCGTAATACGCCGAATGTTGACCCACAATCATATAAAACCGACTCATCAGTGTTAAGAGGTTTACAATTTAAGGCAACTAATCTAAAGTCTGCTTTAGAAGATAGCAATGCTAGTGAAAAAAATCTCATGGTAACCAATGACCTAAATGATCATCTTAATCCACTAAATGATTTGAGAGGTCAATTAGGAGATTCATCAGTCGAAGCATCGAACAATATTTACTCCTCTTTGAAAAATACTCAAAATGCTGTTGAGTCGAAGCTGAGACAATTAAAAAATAATGACATGAATATATTAAAAACCCCTATCAAAAGTTCATCAACTTTGATAGACACTTTGACACAAAATCATGAAGATATGGATTATAAATTGAGAGCTCTTCATATGGATTTTAATGATAGAGTTAAATCAATGAGAAATGATTTGATTGATAATTCGAAACGGTTAACTAGTGGATACCGTGGCGCCAAGCCAAGTTTCAAATCACCTACCATCTTCGATAAACCAGACTATGAGAATATCAATCATAAATTGAGAGCCTTACATATGGATTTAAGTGATAGGATTGAATCAATGCGAAATGATATATTTGATAGGTCAAAACCATTAACTGACGGATGGCGGGGTACTAAAACAAATTTAAGGTCATCCAGTTACTTCAATAAGCAAAATAAACCTAATATGTCTTTAAAGAAAACTTGGCAATCCTCGAGTAGAAGAGAGCCCTCATTATCTTTTACTAGGAAACATACACCTTTGAGAGCCAGATCATCATCAAAAACTTTAGAACAAAAGAAGCTCCGAATGCCAGCCGCTGCAAGTGTGCCCGTTCCTAAAACTGTACAAGTACCTGAACTTAAAACAACTTTTTTGAAACTACCACCAACTTTACGAAAAGTATCTCCTTTAAATCCAAACAATAATAAAATTGTAAATGAAGATGTTTCGAGAGGTTTTGGTGGACAAACTAGTAATTTTCAATTACCTAACAGTTTGAGAAACAGACTTAATCTAAAAAAGCAGAATACTGTAACAGTGTCTTTCTCCACAACTCCTAGACCAGAAAAGTTTACTATACCTAATTTCCGAAGTATACCACCTCAGAATTCAGTAAAAAGTAGAACTAATTTTGAATCTGGACTAATCTACGGAGATCGCAATGGATCACCAAGTATGTTTAAAAATTCAAAAACTTCAGTTCTTAATTACGATCAACCAAACAAATACAGATATCCAAATACAGAAGTAGATGATGAACGTTTGACAAATTCAATAGAATTTCAACAAAAAAGTCAGCTAAAGACACCAAAACCCGTCTTGCAATCCTGGCCTAAGGTAACAGAAAGTGCCTTTTTATCTAAAGTCAAAGACTCGGTAAGAGAAAGATTATCTTATATCAACACAGCAAAAGCTTTAAAGCAAAGTATGCAGGCAGATAAACCTGAAGATATTAGAGAACTATCTGTTTTAAAATCTGATATGGCACGATCAGCATCAGAGAATAAGGAGATTGTGCATGACCCGATATTAAAAGAAAACTTTTCTTATAATTGTAAGATGGTCTGTACTAAGAACTGAGCCAAAGTGTACGACAGTAGAAAATTAAATATTCGTTATTGCGAGTGTAAAAACAAATAGACTTCAACTTTTGTAGAAAGTATTAGTCGCTCGTAAATATTTTTATTTTGTAAATAACTTTATTTTAGTATTAGGATAAGTATATTAGTGTTTAAGTAGGTAATGTGATTTTTGTATGAATTTTCTAATTAGATTATCTAATAAAATATATGCCTATATATATATCTATATCTAATTAAATATATGCCAAATGTGAATTTTGTTTTATATCATTTGATGTTGTGCTCAGAGATGTAGTACGTTACGTACCTAAACTTTGATGAAATGCCGTATGTTTCAAGAGTTATATACTAAGGTTTATGATTGACAGATGATTTGTTTTGATTTTCAGGTAAATTTCATATTAATCAGACTATATAATGTATTTCTACAGTATTCTGCAGAGAGTCTTACAGTTGTTCAAGCTGTAAACCATAACTGCGTTGGTGGCGCAGTGGTAGAGAATGCAACTGCTGTGCTTGAGGTCTCGGGTTCGATGCCCGCGTCGGACCAAATATCTTTGTTTCGTTTGTATGTTCTACAAATATTTGTTTCCGAGTTTGGGTGTTTTCCATATATAATAATGTATGTATTTACAAAATAAAAGTAAATTTGTATTTATATCAGTACTTGTCTAGTAGCCATAGTACACGCTCTGCTTAGTTTAAGACTAGATGGTGTTCTGTGTTAGATGTCCAAGATGAGGGTTTAGTCGCACTCTTTAAAATTAGAATGGTTTTATGAGAATTGAATTTTGTAAACAGAAATATGTACTGTGAATGAAAAGCAACTTATTTTTTTTATTTGTCGTAGACAATTTTCATTTATTAAAGACACACATTATTAGTATCATCCCATTATATAATAATAGCCTGCGTGGTTTCACATGAGTATTTTGAATTAAACTTAGCTTAAACAACTAAATGCATTGTCGGCATATTGAGTACCTAGTTGATGTATATTTTTTCGTCATTTATTAAATACATACATACATATGATATTATTTCGTACAAACCTACATAAATACGATAGTTTATTTTTACTTTGGTAACTAAATTATTTTATCTAGTATCAGTCACATCACTATGTCCAATTGTTAGGCACAATAGGTTGGTAGTTTTTTTTTAATAGTTTATAATTAGAAAATGGCCTTATGGTAACCATTCAGCGTCATCCTTTACTGAACGTCCATTTCCTGGCGTTTCTGTGAGGTCCTCTTTGCTGCTGGCCACTTTATGGTAAACAGTCTTGCCAGCTTCTACAACATATTCAACTCCGTCAGCTGAAAAAAAAATTAAGTGAGTCACGAGGTGAACATATTATATAAGTAGAATATCCATCATATTGTAAAAAAAAACAAATTATTTTAAACAATTTAAAGGAATTAAAATTATCCTATACTAGTCCGCGTTATATAGTTGTCCGCGATAAAGTTAAGGTAAGGTAAATATTCTGTACTAGTGGTTGCCCGCGGCTCCGCCCGCGTATATGTCGGTTATCGCGGCAAATAGTAGCCTATGTGTTATTCTGATGTATAAGCTATATTACTGTTGAGTTTCATCCAAATCCGTTTAGTAGTTTTTGCGTGAAAGAACAACATACATCCATCCATTCATTCATCCATACTTACAAACTTTCGCGTTTATAATATTAGTAAGATGTTGAATACTGGTGTCTTTTCTTGGATAAGCCAATTAAAAAGCAGACGCTCCAAGCATTCAGTTGTATTTGAATTATAGAATACATTTACAATAATTGCAAATTTTAAAGTAATTAATAATAAATTGAACGCGTGTACCTACTTAGTAGTGATATGTCGTCTAACTGGGAGCCCTGGCACTCAT
This sequence comes from Diaphora mendica, assembly GCA_949125395.1. Taxonomy (NCBI): domain Eukaryota; kingdom Metazoa; phylum Arthropoda; class Insecta; order Lepidoptera; family Erebidae; genus Diaphora; species Diaphora mendica. Next base: position 16,151,644 of record OX421330.1, read on the forward strand.
AACACAAGTTTAATCTTAGCTTGGGTGCCAGAGGAGCCACCCTATGTGTGATTTACAATACTTTTACAAATGATGTTATTGTATGGCTATAAGCAGAGATTGTAAATCTTAAATATTGTAAATGTTAATAAAAATATTATTATTATCATATTATTATTGACTCTAGTGTCAATATCAACTGTGAGAAACTGCCTACAACAACGTTGAGTCTACCTTTGCCATATTCTTAAAGAACTTTAAATTAATATAAAATACAAATTCGCAACTGAATTTTTATTTTACAGAGTTTTGTTAATGTTATTATTTTCTATTCTAGATTATCATATTCTCTCTAATTAACGTTTGTTGGACTAACTCCAATTAAAAAGACTTTTAATTTTGAGACTCCATGCATAAAAAAATGCGGCCAAGTGCGAGTCGGGCTCGCCCATGAAGGGTTCTGTAGCAGCAAGTAACATAATATAAAAGTCCTTGTAACTTTGATCGATATTTTTCGGTTTACGATTTATGACGTATTAAAAAAAACTACTTACTAGATTTCATTCAAACCAATTTTCGGTGGAAGTTTGCATGGTAATGTACAACATATATTTTTTTAGTTTTATCATTCTCTTATTTTAGAAGTTACAGGGGAGGGGGGGGGGGTCACATTTTACCACTTTAGAAGTGTCTCTCGCGCAAACTATTCAGTTTAGAAAAAAATGATATTAGAAACCTTAATATAATTTTTGAAGACCTATCCAGAAATACCCCACACGGATGGAATTGATGAAATTTTTTTTTTTGAGTTTCAGTTCTAAGGGGTACCCAAAATTTATTGTTTTTTTTTATTTTTATGTGAAAATCTTAATGCGGTTCATATAGTTTCGGAAAAAAATAGCTGTGTCATACGGACGGACAGACACACAGACATGACGAATCTATAAGGGTTCCGTTTTTTGCCTTTAGCACGGAACCCTAATAAAAAGTACCTACTATGTAATAACTAATAAGTGCTAGTCATAGTCCGATTCCGATACGAAATAGGAATAATAATTATAATAAATATTTCGGACATCTAACACACATCGCCATCTAGTCCCATGCTAAGCAGAGCTTGTGTTATGGGTACTAGACAACTGATACAAATACATATATATACTTTTTTTTTGTAAATAGATACATATTATACATAGAAAACACCCAAACTCCGAAAGAAATATTTGTAGATCATACAAACATTTGGTCCGACCCAGGAATCGAAACCAAGACCTCATGATCAGCAGTCGCACACGTCAACCGCTAGACCAACGAGGCAGTCATCAGAATGCACGGAATAGGTTTCAAAATCCCGCAGGATTTTCAAGGTTTTGAAATCGAAAGATGTTTTGCTAGAAATGTATTCACTTAGCAGGCATCTGTTGCCTCTATTTATAAATAATGCCGTAGAATATGATTGTACTAACCTATAGCGCCTCCAGTCTTCCTCACAGCTTCTCCAATATTATGTGACGAAAAGGTTTCAGGATGAATGTTGATATTTACACCTTCACCAGTAAGATGTTTGGGGCAGTCGTTCTGAGAGATAATCGACATGTCGTAGGGGTCCACGCCGTATGAAGACAGCTTGTTGCGCATCTGAAAATATATACAATGTAAATTTTTGAGCAATCTGGACATATTTTATAAGAATCTCTCTCTAGTCACGAGCGCATAGGGAGTCTGAGTAAAAACAGAATCCTACTACGCTATTTTCTTAAAGAAGATCCATTTACGAATAACTAGATCAGTATTGTATTTATACTACACTAGCTTTTACACGCGGCTTCGCTCACGCAGACTTTCATCCCCTGATTTACCCCATTAGGGGTGGAATTTCAAAAATTCCTTTCTTAGTGCTCACTTACTTTATATAAAGAACCTACATGCAAAATTTCAGGATTCAAGCTTCAGCGGTTTGGGCTATGCGTTGATCTCTGGGTATGTCAGTCAGTCAGTCACCTTCCTGTTTTATATATATAGATAGATAGATTATTGTTGAAACCACGAGAAATCTGTGGGAAAAAATAATCGCCTATGCTATTTCTGGACTGATACGATCTTTAGCTTGCAGCAGTCTTTCAGCAACTAATGAGTTAGTTTGCTGAATAATAGAAATATACAATACATATTTATGTTACCGGCAATCTGTATAATCCGGTATTCTATACAATATCTAGGCAATGTATACAATACCTAAAACGTGTAGGTAATGTGAGAAACATTATTTGTTTTATACTTTGCCTGGGTATTCTATACAATGCCTAATACGCAGCCGGTAATACTCTATTTACGGGAACAGGTAAAAAACAATCCATTCTAACTCATCTAATCCAAATGATTCACCAAAAACGAAGGGGATCTGGATAATGGTATCTGTTCTAACCTAACCTAAACCTACATGATCCTGAATAAAGTTGATTTTAAGCAAACAGGCACGTTTCATTTTGCTTGTTATTTTACAGATAGATAAGTAGTTACATAAAATTAATAAACAGACCAAAATCTATTATTTTAAGACATTGCCGGTGGATCAGTAGGTATTATGTACAATCCCTAGGAATTGTATCGAATACAGTAAAGTATGTAATGGACAATAATATTCGTAATATTTCATACATTGCCTGGACGCCCCAAGTATTGTATACATTGCCTAGGTATTGTATAGAATATCTGAATTATACAAATTGCCGGTAACATACATGTATATCTACTAGAATTATTCATAAAATAAGTCCAGTAACTAACCTTTTCGAGGTAAATCCTGTCGAGTTCCTTAGTTCTAGAAAGGATGGTAGCAGAGCGACGATGGGCGAAGGCGAGCTTTTGACAGGTGAACACTACTGCGTGGGACGTATAGTCCGTCATCAGGACCGTGTAACTAGCCGAACCTGCCACACCTGAAAAAAGCCGATAAGTTTAGAAGTGCGAAATCATTTTGTACTTCTTCCCTGATTTACAAGTACGTTAGGCTGAGCTACAAATATGAAGCCTCGAACGGAGTGGAACCATGATCTTATATAAAACTGATGTTTATCATTTTTTTTTGTTGCTATTAATTGAGGGAGTGCGGTTAACCAAGTCTACTTTTCTCTAAATGCCGGGGAACTTGGATTCTCAAAGCGAAACAACGTAGTTGTGACCTTTAATTTCGGTACGGTACGGTAAATGTATAAATTAAAACAATGGTTTTAAGCCACAAACGATATATTAGAACCCTTGTGGAGTTATTTTAGGTTTCATATCAACCAATCGCCGTTCACTATTGTACTGAACGCTGAATACTGAACTGACGATTTGAAAAAAGTGGCTGGTAGCGAATGGATGCGGACTGCCTGAGACCGGGACCTTTGTTCGTATAGTAGCCTTATAGAGGTAGGTATGGTAAAATAAGTACTACTTACTGAGTGGGAACCTCACTTTCATCTGGGCGGGTACTGCTGGGTCGGGTACTGTGAGCACGCCTTTATACCTGAGCAACAGAAAAAATATTTTTTGTCAAATATAAGCGTATTATTAAACAGAGCATAACATTCTACGTGCTACTATAATATTAGAATATAGAAAAAGTGATATTTGAATTAGATAGCTTGATATGTTAAAAGACGTTCATTTGCAATTAAAAAAATGATTCAAATATAAACGCCTTTATTTTGCAAAAATATGAACACAGAAATAGTAGGTAGGTACATTCTTTCAATTGCAAAATTGCTGACATTCCTTCATTGCCTTCTCATATGTGTGTACCTAATAATAATAATACAATTATTTATTTCTGTATAAATTTTTGCATATGTATGTAGATATACACATTTAAAAGAATTTAACGTAATATGAATACCTGTATTACCTATAGTCGTGTTTAAGTGGAGTGAGTCCCAATATGAAGTGTTGGGACAACTGTTCGAGCTCGTATTTGCCGGGTTCGTCAGTCTTGGTGAAGTTGTAGGTCATGCAGTTGGATGCTGTTGATGTTTTCTGTATCACGTACCATATTCCCAACAACTGTGAAAAAGAAGAACAACATTAAGAGTTGTTAATAGAAAGAAAAGAAACTCGCCTATGTACATTTTGCTTAGAATCTATATAATTTAGTCCCTTTTGCGTGGAACATTCAGAATATATTGAAAGAATAATGTGAGAAGGAAAGACAGTAAAGGATAGAGATATTGCATATATCGATAGAATATGGAGCGTAAATATTAGGTAGATCAGATCCTAGGGATTTTGTAAATGGGAGGGACTGTTGGAGGGAATTTAAAAGTTTTCCTAAGATGTATTTAATGCTAACCCATTATATATAGAGTCAGCAGGTACCTTTTGGGGAATGGAATAATTACTGAGTTACCTACTACCAATTACTTACATTATATTTTTTATTATAGTTTGGATTGTTTGACTTGTTATAGGTTTATGAAACAAAATGAGAAGTAAATCCATTTATTTTTGAATTTTCTTTTTAACTCGCATCAACAAAGAGCGTCTAAAAATCGTTTTTGAATGCGTTTAAATCAGTCGTTATCCCAAAACTGTTATTAAACAAATTCTCTATTTGAAAATCATCCGTCAACTGTCAAAACTAAATAAAATAGAAGTAAAAATTATATGACTCATTGTACGTGGTATCGTTATATGACAACGGGGTCAAATTCAGACTATTGATATAACTTGATACAATGTGACAATACGGTACTGTAAACACAAAGAAGCCATGTCAGTAACTGCTCTAAAAATAGCAAGACAATTGAGACTTATCAACGGCTTCTTGCTGTACTAAGGTAGGTAATCTTATCCAAGGAAGTGTCATATGAAAAGAGACTGTTTTCTCCATAAAACTTTACATAGTATAAAATGTAGTCGCTTCCGCTTAATCTTTTAAACTTTTCAACGGATTTTAATGCAATTTACAGCAATAGATAGAATGATTCAAAAGGAAGGTTTATACGTGTAATACATGCATATCATAATAGAGAGAATCCAAATATTTCATAGACTTCTGTTGCGAAGCTGGGTTGGGTCGCTAGTTTTGCATAAGAAGTACCTACCTACCTAGTCTAAGGGTCTCATTTTGTTACTCAAAAACCACTTGTCTATTACATATAACACAGTCATTATTGTTATGAAGGAGTAATTAACCCGTAAATTAGGGTTATACCTATTTAGGTACACAAATTTATACAATTACAAAGTAAAAAGTAAAACCCAACTACGTCAAAAAACGACGTTGAAAAAGTATGAAACAAGTTTCATAAGCCGTAGCACAGAATAACTAATAGTAGCCGTAGTCACACGTTACGTAGAAATGTACCTTAACACATTAACAACGCGTGACTACGGCTACTATTAGTTATTCTGTGCTACGGCTTTTGAAACTTGTTTCATACTATTTCAACGTCGTTTTTTGCGTAGTTGGGTTTTAGTTTTTACTTTTTTTATTTAAAATGTTTTGGTGCCTCTATAATATTAATTTCTTTGCAAAGTATATTTTAAATAGGTACCATAGAAATATCACAATTATCGAATAAATACGGACAAAGTCACGAGAAAATTATAATAATATATTATTTATTTTTGAAATGTACAAGTAACGCCCTTTCGAATGATACCAAACACGGCATATTTATCTCAAATTTTTTTTTTTAAAACAGTACTTAATGTCGGCTAGAGGGCGCCACATTAGATTCAGTGACACGTCATATAGCCTATAACCAGCGGATGATCAAGACGCTTCTAACGATACCTATTTATCATATTCTGACTAGTAGTTTAGAAAGAATGAGGGAACAGACAATACCATAGAAATATCACACTTATCGAATAAATACGGACAAAGTCACTAGCAAATGCTAATAATTTATGTATTTTTGAAATGTACAAGTAACGCCCTTTGCAATGATACCAAACACGGCATATTTATCTCAAATTATAATTCAGTACTTTATGTCGGCTAGAGGGCGCCACATTTGATTCAGTGACACGCCATATAGCCTATAACCAGAAGACGATCAAGACGCTTCTAACGATACCTCATTAGTCCAGTTCTAATAAGTAGTTAAGGAGCTATGAGGGAACAGATGAACATACACACATACATACATACATACATAGCCTGTCAAAATCATAACCCTCCTTTGGCTTTGCCGTAATCGGGTAAAAATTAAATGATAGATTACATTTTACAAAATTTCTCAGTCTTATTTGAACGGTTTTAAGAGGCGAAATCCCCTGATTTACCCCATTAGGGGTGGAATTTCAAAAATTCCTTTCTTAGTGCTCACTTACTTTATAGAAAGAACCTACATGCAAAATTTCAGGATTCTAGCTTCAGCGGTTTGGGCTGTGCGTTGATCTCTGGGTATGTCAGTCAGTCTGTCACCTTCCTCTTTTATTTATAAATATAAAAGATATAGATAATACAGTGTTTTCTTTTTCTCTCCGTTCAAAAAATTCAAAATGATGAAAAAAGGACGAAGAGACACACACAAAATAACAATCTGTCGAATTGATTAATATTTAACAATGCAAAACATTTAATATTAAAGGTTATTCTTTATTACATGTTTATCTAGCATCTTGCTTTACGTAAAACACCATTGTTCTAGTTATAAAAGCGTATTTTTTCCCATATGTTTGCAAGGTCATTATTATGTATTTCATTTTGGTCACTTGACCGTACGTACGGTAAAATTAGTTAATTTATGCACAAAAACGTTTATATGGAATTATTTTTGACGTATTGTATGAGGTTTTCCTACCGTATTGTGGTATTTTCGTTGAACGCTATGTTTTGTTTATAATGTTAATATTTTATCTCTCATAACTGAGAGATAAAAGTAGTAAATATGTATATCAAAAAGTTCGTAGGTCAACTGATAGCTATATCGCCAAACTCAATACTTCTTCATATATATCATTTACACTTCAATTTCATATCTTTAGAAAATAATAAGAAAATGAGAATAGAATTGCCATAGACCTACTTCTTTTTTATAGGATAGGGGTCAAACTAGCAGACTGATCACCTGATGGTAAGGGATTACTGCCGCTCATAGACACCCACAATCCCAGAAGCGTCACAAGTGCGTTGCCGGCCTTTTAAGAAGGAGTACGCTCTTTTCTTGTAGGTTTGAAGGTCGTTATGATCCGGGAATACCGCAGGCGATAGTTCATTCCAGTTTTGTTGCAGAAGGCGGTGGGCCGGAGTGAAATACCGTCTCGATCTAATGAGTACGCCAGGCTTCTTCAAGGTCAATTTCGCCTTACCCTCCAAATGGAAACGAAACTGGACTTCACTCGATATGTCGACATCAAGTATTCCAATATTGGCTGACAGATAAGAGAGTGTCTTTAAAACGAGGACATACGAACAACGGTAGTTTTTTAGCGGTGATCGCGCAAATTGGTGTCTTTGTGGGGTTAAATTGGACTAAATTAAGTCTCCTCCAATCTGAGACCTTTCTCAGTCTCAATTTCGTCATTTTCAATTCAACTTCATCATCAACAGCCTATAACAGTCCACTGCTGGACATAAGCCTTTCCTTAGTATGCTTACTTTTCCTTAATCTATATATAATATAATAACTATTCAAAGGCATTTTGTACTGCCTCTCGGAAATTGAATTTTTTACCCACTAAAAAGTTGTCTAAATTTTGGAAAAAGTAATAGTCGGCAGGTGCAAGGTCTGGTGAGTATGGTGGATGAGGGAGAGCTTCCAACCCCAGCTCTTGCAGCTTGGAGACTGTCTGTTGCGCAGTATGGGGTCGCGCGTTGTCGTGAAGCAGCTGCAAGAGCTGGGGTTGGAAGCTCTCCCTCATCCGCCATACTCACCAGACCTTGCACCTGCCGACTATTACTTTTTCCAAAATTTAGACAACTTTTTAGTGGGTAAAAAATTCAATTTCCGAGAGGCAGTACAAAATGCCTTTGAAGAGTTTGTTGCCTCCCGTCCAGCTGATTTTTACAAGAAGGGCATCAATAAACTGCCAATGCGTGCGCAAAGATGCGTCGATTGCATGGGTGATTACTTCGAATAACAGAAATAAATAAGTTTGAAAAAATAAGTACTTTCACATAATGCATACAAAACGGCAATTTCATAGGTAAAGACCTATTATTTAAATGAATCGCCGAAATGCCGAAATGTATGTACGCGCATAACTTGTGATCGGCTGCACCAAATTAAATTTAAAAAAAAGTGTTTGTTACTGTTAGGAAAATGTTTGTGTACAGTCGACCAAATTGAATCATGACCCACTTTGCCAATTATTCCTTTGTAATCATAAATGTAGTTAGGTTTTCTTCGCTATTTGCACATAGTACGTTTTAGATATAAACAAAAATACGTCATTACGGTTTAGATGTCAATGCAATGTAAACCTTTGTCATCACTGAACAAGATATATTTTTGATACAGCAGTCTTATTTGAATTTCAAATAATATAATCGTTTATAATCCAAACTCTTTTCATTGCGGAGAAAAAGTATTATAATTTTTTAAATGAAATGACATTATGTGTGAGATGTCAAGTAGTAGTCAATCTGAAAATATTAAAATAAAAATCTAAGAATATATTAATATCTATAAACGAATCGTATAATGGCCAATTTGGTAGAACAAAGAGCTCGGATTGTAGTGCTCAGTGAGCAAGGTTGCGGCGTTAGAGAAATATCACGTGAGTTAAATATAAGTCGTAACTCGTAACACGGTCAGAACCTGGATCAGACGGCACGCTGAAGAGGGTATCCTTGAAGACCGACGACGACATAATCATGGGGTTCGTCGAATCACAAACCAAAAGAGAACGGAAATGCAACACCATTACGAAGACCATCCTTTTACTCGTACCCGCTATTTTGCAGCACGTTACGACGTTTGTCTAGAAATAATTTGCTCCGCACTGGGCTGCATTACAGACAACATGCTAAGAAAGTTCATTTAACGGATGCACACAAAACTGGGAGATTGAATTTTGCACGTAATTATTTAGATTTCGACTGGACAAACACCATCTTTACAGACGAAAAATCATTTCGCTCTTCTCAACATGGTCGCTTAACTTTGTAGCGTTACGATAACACGCGATACACAGAGGACCACGTAGTGCCCAACCAATCATCTGGCCGTATTTCAGCTAACATGTGGGCATGGATGGATGCTGGAAACATAGGCGAACTTGTTCCTATTTCTCCTCGTCATAACGCTATCAACTATGTCGATTTATTGGAAGAATCAATGTTACCGACTTTGCGAACAGTTTACCCCCCCTGAAGATGTGCCAGTATTCTCCTATGTTCATGATAACTGTCGAGTGCATACTGCCAGAATTGTCTCAAATTGGTTTACGGAGCATGAAGATGAATTCACTCTCATTCCATGGCCGTCTAGGTCACCAGATCTTAACCCAATAGAAAATTTATGGGGTTTGATGGTTCAAATGTTGGATAACAGGAACGAGAGGACTAAAGAAGCAATCGAGCTGCATTGTAACGAAATCTGGGATTTCATGAGGGGAAGTGACATTTGCAGTCGTCTAATCGGGTCTATGCGTAATCGATTATTAGACGTTACTGAAAACCATGGCGCTTACACTCGGTTTTAGGTTTAACCAGTAATCCTACAGACCCAAACCATTGGAACCATTATAACCCACAAATTAACTATTGAGAAGTTTTCTATTTTATTCGCTTTACGAAGTGAATGCCATTTTTTAAAATTTAATAGTATGAAATAAACAAAATAAAGCAAGTCTCTAATTTTACTGTTTTATTTTATTGAAATGTATGACTAGCTGTCTCGACAGACTTCGTTCTGTCAAATAAATGCTTTTCTATTTTTGTTCTACACCTACCTCACGCTACCTTTACGGTACCTCTACCCTCCTATCTCAAGTCTACCCATTATTCGAAATAAAGTCAATCCTATGTCTCAAACAAACAGACAATCAAATCTTTCCTAATATACCTATAGATAAGGACGTTCACTGGCTAACAAACTTTTTCGTGCAATACTTATCATAGCCCTTAGTATACGTCTATGTCTATGTCATGGCTTTGTCAGTGTCAAGTAGAATGATAACGGTTCGTTACTTATGAAATGTGTGTTCAAGCTAATTTCAACCAAATGGTTAAGCAAATGGTATAGAATAATTGTAGGAAAATGACTTTAAGGGGGGTCATGATTCAATTTGGTCGACTGTACAAGAAAAATTAAAAGACAACGGGAAAAGTAATTTTATTTGTCCGCGACTGTACACTGCCTGTGGGAAACTGAGACAGATATGTAAATATGGCGGTACGAAGTTCACCGGGTCAGCTAGTATACTATAGTTTTTTCGACTTCCGAGATTGTGGCTTTATTACACGCTTAAGATATAAACGACCGCAGTTTAAAATCTTCGATTTACGGTTAAGTACGTGCATCTATTATACACATAAATTGACATCCTTTGCTACCTGTTACATTCTATAAAATGTCCATATTAATTTATAAATCCCTACGAAATATTGGTACAATAGCTGCTATTGAACAACTCCTATTGTGAGATACACACCTGTCCACAACAAAACCTTTTTGATTTTTTTATTCTGTCAGCAGCTGAACTTCTCGATTTTACGGCCTATTCATACTTCACAAGAGTGAAGAAATAACAAACATGATCAAGTAGGTATGCTCCACTTTCGTTTACAGTTACTTGCTCTTCAAGACATTTTGAAAACAAGTTCAGTATTTACAACGTGAAGTGTAAAGTACTTTTTTGGCAGGCTAAATATGTTCGTATCTTCCACCGTAGCGAATGAACTACTGGACCGATTTTAATGAATAAATAACTAGATAAATTCGTTATAATTGTCCGTGTCGTAGTCGGGTTATTTTTTAAACATTTTTATTGCAACACATTAATCTTGAAATCCCATATTTTTCATAGATACTTATGTGTATGTCAAAAAAACATAATATTATGTATTAACATAAAACAGAAGCATTTTATGTTTGTAGTAATCTATTTATTTATAAAAACATTTCTAATTATTAAAGTTTGTTTTTCTAACCGCTCTTCGCTACCTGTTTAGTAAATATAGATTTTTATATTATCCCTATCATAGCACCTTGCCTAAGAAGTAGGTATAAACCAATATCACAGTTTTTCAAACCACATAATTATAATTATTTGCTTTGATCAACAACATAATATGATCACAGAGTTCGATTATGAAGTTTTTATTCCGAGGGTCATTGAAATATTTTGATAGCAGTTGATTTCTTAAACAACCAATTTGAACTTGACCCATGGTTGGTGTTGATCGCGATCGAATCAAGCAAAAGAAAAGTAAAAATTACCTTATTCATTTCGAAGCCATGCATTGGTTCAACAGTGGGACAGGCACCAAGGTGGTAGGTATGCCCATAAGCACCCGCTATAACAACGGCCAACAACCCCAACACCTTGAAACTCATGATTGTGAGATGTAGAACTGTAAGTTGCTCGGAAACACACGCTCTCCTCAACGGTCTGACGGCTACTGATTGAACGCAGCGCTACCGGAGAATATATTTATTATTTATTATCACACAGAAACTGGACTGTTTTGACCTTTTACCGCAACGCGCAAGTAGCCTCAGGCTTCTCAGAAATGATTATGAATATTCATTGAGTTCATTCATAAATCCTAAGTAAATTATACAACAGATAGTAGAAGGAAACGAACTGAGGAAATTAACGTATCTGTTGTTTTCGGTTCAATTTGCCTTTACAAAGTTATAAAATTTAGCGATGTGTTTTCATATTATTAAGAACACAACCAGTTTTTATTTAAAATGCAAGATTAACACTAATTACTGTCCGTCTCATGCATTTCCTTTTATTCTCATTATTTTCAGACCACATCAATTCACTTTTTCAAGGAATTTCTCTGTTTCTGCTAATTAAACGTCAATTAGCCAAAGTAGTCCAACTATCATGACGAGTCTTTAGTCTTTGTCAATTTCTCTGTCAGTCTTATATTTTATAGCCACCTGTGACCTGTGACTTGTTTGAATAAATAAAAACAAACCGATTTTGTCTATCGATCGTACTTTTTTGGGAAGTTCTCTGTCGACCATTGTTTTATTTAACACCTTGTTGTCTGGAAGTGTACTTATTTTCTCAAATCTAACATACTTATTAGTACCACTCTAAATGCTTGGTCTTAATAGATTTTGTGTATACCGATATGTTATTTTCTTACTTTTTTATGGTACATCTTGCTGACATTTCATCATTGTTCTATTTTAGCAGAAATCGTTTCTAACGTCAGGGGACAGGGGATCTCAGGTTCGAAACTCATTCACAACGGTGCATACATAGTTATAGAACTCAGTTCGGTTACTCTTATGATTCTGATTAGCCTGATTACCATCAAAACCTAGCCTAACTTGGCCGTTAGTGTTGGAAACTTGGTACTAACTCTTTATCTCTCGGATCGATCTCTGAGGTCTGAGGATCGGTCAGCATCAGAGTCCACCTAGAAGAACTGGAATGGATGACTCTCTACCGGTTCATGCCCAGCGCGTCTCATAGATGGAACCAAAACCAAATCTATTCATGTCATTTTTGTTATTTCTTGGAATCTTCTGAATTCGCAAATTGTTTCGCACTCAAAGCAAACGATTGGCAACAACTTTTTAAAGCAATATTACCATAAACTTGAAGAGAACGTCTCAAATGAATGACTCATGCTTCAATTTGGAGATAATTTGTTTATAAATAATTATAATTACGTATTTCCCCGAATACATTTTAAGATTATGTGAATCTATTGTTTTTGCGTAGATAAGGGCAGTAAAAACAAGTTTTTTTTCTGAATTACAAATAATACCAATTATTATGTCATAAGTAGCATTTGCAGATGATAGCGTAGTTAAATAAGTGTGCACGAGTAGGTATATACATAGGTGCAATTTGGAACTGGCAGCAACTGGTTTTTAACCGACTTAAAAAAAGGAGGAGGTTATCAATTCGACTGTTTTTTTTATGTTTGTTACCTCATAACTTTCGACTGGGTGAACCGATTTTGATGGTTCTTTTTTTATTTGAAAGCTGGTGCTTCCCGTGTGGTCCCATTTCCATTTGGTCCAGATTAAAGTCGTTTTTTTTGTTAAAATTTGTGATTTTTATTTCCCACAATCTTCATAAGAGGATCAAGATTTTTTGGTAAGGCTCTGTGTTGTCAAGGCCGGAAAATCATCATGTGCCTTGCTGGCGCAGTGGTAGCGTATGGTAGCGACTACTGTGCTTGAGGTCTCGGGTTTGTTTTTCGGGTCGGACCAAATGATAGTATGATCTGCAAATATTTGTTTCGGAGTTTGGGTGTTTTCTATGTATTTAATATGTAAGTATTTATAAAAAAAAGTATAATAGTAATTTACGTAAGTACGAAGTTACTCATCCATACTCATCCATCATTGCGAAGTGAGTCAGACTCAACAAAGACGTTTTATTTGTCATACTTCCAGTACATGAGATAACAGCTTGGTTTCTAAACGCTTTGTTTGTACAATTTTGTATATTTTGATGAATTACTGTAGGTATATAATATTGAATTAATATTATAATTGTTTATTCCGCGATATTTATTACGCACACGTTGTATTAAATGTGTCATAATTTTCAATTCAGCGTTTTATGAAAATAATCAACAAATTTTTGTGATTTTGTGTTTCGTGTTTTTAAAAAGACAACTCCCGCATTATAAATATTCCAGACACAAAGAACACTTAGACAGAACAACAATTATTTTATCACACAAAGTGTTGTCCCATATGGGATTTGAACCCACCACACTCAGTGCGGTAGAAAGCGGCGTGGAGACCGCTTAAACCACTAGACCAACCGTGCAGTCATAACATTGACCTTTTGATCCTACTACCTCCACAAACGGCCAGGCGCAGTTCCAAAATAAGTAGAGTAAATTAGACTTTATTGCATAATACACAATTTTATTCCACACATTAGTTTTGTTTTTATTGGTAAATCTATTGCGATCATAATATTTGAGGGACGAAGGGCGTGTATGGAACTCCCGACAAATCACTAAACTCCGGCGGCGGCCTACATCTGCAGTCAAGAGGAGCTCTAGGCACGCATCAGCGGCTTCTGGAGTTCCCCCTGCCTTAGCTCATCACTAGTCATCACTGAGGTACATCCCGGGGTAACCAGATTCAAACCCGTTGCATGTCGCTGTCGTACCTCTCACCGCTCTACACAGTAAGAGAGTCGGAACACCGACCCGCCTGAGACGACACCCCCGGCCGCACCGAGGTGTCGGGTCGTTTCCAGTGGCCACATCTCCCCTGCATGTGGCCACAATGACCCTTAACCGACGATTGGGGAGCTAGCGGCCTCTATCGCGCATCCTTCGTCGCCTCTTTCGAGCGGGACTTCTGGAGCATAACGTAACATAACTTCACACTACTCACCAGCATTGCCGCGATCAATGCTGGTGGTGACAGGTTTCGTCCGATCTGTCCGACTGGGTGAGCATCTAAGTAAATCGGTAGGTGATAAGTTGGTTCTCTCTATGCAAGCTTCGAAGCTCGGCAGAAAGGCTCCGACAGCGCGTTGGCTGGCACAATCCTGGGTGACGAGCCATGCCCGCCAAGCTCGTAGGGCTTGCCTATGTGTGTTCTGACGATGCATTCCGGGCTCATGATACGACGCTATCTCTTCGTCATTCCGACCGACAGATCGAACTTCGTCGCAGACCATTGTGTTCATGTTGGCTAGAATGTCGAAGGGTGGAGATCTTGCCAGGATCGTCGCCGCCTCGTACGAGATCGTACGGTGGCCTCGTACGATCCATATGGCCTTCAACCGCTGCAGACTCCCGAGTTGAGCATTACAGCGGGAAGATCCCGCCGGTGCCCCATAGAGGACCATGGATCGCACGACGCCCACGGTCTCGACTCTTCCCGCGGTCCTCCGAGATTGGGCAGCAGACGATGTGGCACCCCTGCTACTCCTCGTACTGGGGACTAGTCGCCCGAAATGCTGTTCAAAGCTCTACCGATTGTCCATGATGAGGTACTTCATGCACTGACCCACTTGGACTTCGGTGTCATACACCCGGAGGTATGAGCTGGGTGGTTCCTGGCGCTTACGTAGGCCATGGAACCTTATCGCCTCAGTTTTCTAAGGCGCCACCCTCAGGCCCAGCTCATGAATCTTATCCACGACACAAGCCACCCCTTGCGAGCAGAATCACCTCGCCGAAGCGTGACCCTCTAGCCAGTATTAGGTAAACGTCTGCATAGCAGGCGACACTGATGCCCGAAGTCAGACTAGTGCGAAGATCCGCATCGTATACGAGGTTCCATAACAATGGGCCCAATACAGAGCCCTGGGGAACCCCACAACACACCTCCCTTCAATTTTCCACTCCGTTCCGATCGATAAACTTCACTGTTCTGTCGCGCTGATAGTCCTCTATGACGGCACGCAGGTAAGTCAGCACCTCGTGATATTCAAGGGCCTCCCTAATTGCGCCCCATTGAAGGGTGCCGAAAGCGTTAACGATATCAAGGTTAACTACCAACACCACCCCCCGATCGGACTGCCGACCCCGACAGGGAGCGAACGCACCTATATATTAGCGTCCACTGTCGAGCGTCCCGGTTGGAATCCAATGGCAGTCCGATAGATCAGGGCCCACTCGCGACAGGTGCTCGCTGATACGGCCAAAAGAGTTCCCATCCTTTGATTTGTTATCTCGATTTAACAGTTATGGAAACTGATAAGAATAAGAAAATCAGGTTCTAGTAGCAGATTTCGGGGGGGGGGTCACGTCCCCTGTTACCCCCCCCCCCCTGGAACCGCGCCTGCAAACGGCAATGGCAAACATTTCTCAAGGTCAATATCTTGAGATGTTTTTTTCTCAATTACGAAAGACAACTCCCACACTAGTAAGATATCTTTACAAATATACATGACACGAACACAAAGAGCACTCTGACTTAAATCAACAATTATATTTATGAGCAACATAAACTCTTGTCCCATAGGCTACGAACCCGTAACACTCGGCGCAGTAGGAAGCGGCATGGTGACCGTTAAAACAACTACGCCATCAGTGTATTCTTATTAATTCAGTGCAGTTCGAAATTTCAGTAGTTAAGTTAGTATTGGTTAGTTCACATAGCATTATTACATTTTTTCTTTTATCTGTGCGATAACATTGACAGTGCGATTTAGGATCAGTAATAACAGTGTCGCTTTATATATAAGAAAGAAAGTAAGCAAACTTGATAATCATTAATTAAATATGGCACTAATGGTATGACGTTAAAACACGTCAGTTATTTGTTTGTAGAATCTAAAGACATAATATTTTACTTAGAATTATATAGTTGATACGACTTGACACACTGTTGATTAATAAGCTTCTATTGATTGAATGTATATTCTGTTTAATATACACAGAATAATGTAATAGATAAAACGGTACGTTTATCTATTACTTACTTATAATAAAAATGTAACAGGTCCAATTCTGTACATTAAAGATATTTAGAAAATTTTTTTTGGAGGGCTCTCTATAATCGACACTGAAGCCAAAACTGTTATTTTCTTCATTTTTGTCTGTCTGTCTGTCCGTCTGTCTGTCTATCTGTATCTTGGCCGCGCATCACACCGAAACTACTAAACGGATTCAAATGAAACTTGGCATGATTTGAGTTCATACTACGAGGTAGGACATAGGATACTTTTTATCCCGAAACTTAACACGGTTTCCTGGATAGAGGGGATGAAAGTCAAATAATGTACTTAGTTGTAATTCAATAAGACATAGTCCGATTTCATTCATTTTTTTTTGCAAGAAAGAAAAAATAGGATAACGGGAAAAGTGTTTTTTTTTGTCCGTGACTGTACACTGCCTGTGGGAAGCTGAGACAGATATGTAAATATGGCGGTACGAAGTTCGCCGGGTCAGCTAGTTCAAAATAATAATACGATTAGGTATATCTTAGTAACAATGAGTACCTACCTAAGAACAGTATAATATATGTTCTTTTAATATTTACCAATCTATATAAATAAATGTAATTATGTATAGTGTCTGTTTGTAATTACAAATAAACAGCTTTTTATTAAATGCATACGAAAGTACCTATAGGTATACCTACGGTACTTACATCAAAAATCAATTATTTGAATTTTTGTCTGTCTGTTTGTTTCGGCTAATCTCTAGAAAGGCAGGACTTATTTTGACGAGACTTTTACTAGTAGATAGCTAGTGATGTAAGGAGTAACTTAGGCTGCTTTTATTGTAGACTAGCTTCACCTCGCGGTGTTGCCCGTGGTTGTAAAAGTGCTATCTGTAGTAATAACTTGAAACACAGCAATTACAAAAACAACAAAATTGAGAATGCGTTTTAATCGTATTTAAAAAGAGAAGACGTACTTGATGGTTGGTTTAAAAAGTTTAGAATGACCCTTTTTAGTTGGGTCAATTTAGACATAAAAATATTTGTCAAACAAGTACAAATTATTAAAAATAAAAAACCCG
This sequence comes from Diaphora mendica, assembly GCA_949125395.1. Lineage (NCBI taxonomy): Eukaryota > Metazoa > Arthropoda > Insecta > Lepidoptera > Erebidae > Diaphora > Diaphora mendica. Next base: position 16,169,204 of record OX421330.1, read on the forward strand.
ACTGCGTCAATATTTAATAATAAAAACATCTAAGTTTTATATAAATATTCGTAATCACCGTAAAAAATTCTTTATTTTGATACCACACTCCTCAGATTACAAAAGAAAGCTTTCTTAGTAATCTGAGCCACACTCGATGTATTTCGAAAACTTTTTTTTTTTAATATTACTTTTTGGCGCCAATTATCCTTTTTTTTTTTTTGATGTACCCAGTGTCACTCTCACGACTAAGACGAATCTATTGACACCACTCACTTAAAAAGACGACAAGCCGTTTAGGCTTTAGGGTGTGCCAAAGAAATAATACATACATACACTCGAAAAACATAACCCTCCGTTCGCACTCGGGTAATAACAAAAATTCCCACAGAGCCAAATATTGGTGGAGAGCTGAGCTGGAGACTATTTTCTCTGATTAATTTAAAATAGTTTGTTCTAGTTTTTATTTTTATGTTTAAAACAACCACAAGAGGCTTAGGAAACAATAATATAACTTCCAAGAACCAGTTTTTTTAATGGTTGATAATTCTATTTACAGGTGAGTCATTCGAAGACGTAGTTTGTATGTGTAGGACAACCACATTATGATATGTTATGAATTATGACTAACGAGTAAAAAAAATATCTTGAGGAAGTTTAAATAATTACTTATTGTAATTATAATATTGACTAATTATGTTTATAGCATAGAAACATGATTCATGCGTGTAGATCGATTTCGTCGAGATTAAATCAACGCAGTTTCAAGCCTTTATTTTTAGATTTAGAAAAAACTTAATTTTAATTAAACAATGGTATGGTAGATATATTTTATATGCAACCAAGCCATTAAAATGATCGACAGTGAACGTTATAGGCAAAGTTATGATGAAAATATTTATACATAAAGGTACTAATCTATAAAGCTGAAGAGTTTGTTTGTTTGTTTGAACGCGCTAATCTCAGCAACGCCTGGTCCAATTTAAAAAAATCTTTTAGTGTTAGATAGCCCATTTATCGAGGAAGGCTATAGCCTATATATCATCACGCTATCGCGTTAAGAGCAATAGGAGCGGAGCACAAATGAAGAATGTTACAAAAACGGGCGAAAATTATCATGCTACGAATAATAATGGAGAAGCAAACATATGGCCTTAACCCTCTCCTGAGAGGAGACCCGAGCCCAGCAGTGGGACGTTATGGGTTGTTGATGAAACGAGGTTGCGTGGATCAGCTAGTTACTAATATAATCCCGGAAGGAGGTCTACTGGTGGTCCCAGGAGTTGGCGGACCTCCGTGCGGCTTGTACTCGTGCCCGGAGGTCCTACACCCGCTGCCGGCGACGTCACCGTGGAGACGGTGGCGGGGACCAGCTTCATGAGGAGTACCGCTAAGCGCGGAAAACTCTGAAGCTGGCCATTTGCCGCGCCAAGGACGAGAAGAAGAAGGAGATGCTGGAGAGTCTCTACCGTGACCCCTGGGGTCGCCCATATCGTGCGGTGCGACAGAAGCTCCACACGTCGCCCCCCCCCCCCTTACCGAGACTCTCCAGCCCAGCTTCCTGCAGGAAGTGGTCGAGGGCCTTTTCCTGAGCGGGCGGAGCACACACCCCCGTCGATGGCCTATGCGGTCATAGACGACGGGGGTAGAGAGGACGATGTGCCGCCCGTTAGGGAATCGGAGGTTGGGGCGGCTGTTCTTCGGATCCATTCCAAGAACAACGCCCCTTGGCCGGGCGGGGTTCCAGCCCGAGTGATGGCCCGAGCCCTTGACCATATGTCGGACCGCCTCAGGGAAGTGTTGGACGCTAGCCTGGCGTCCGGAGACTTCCCTGAGTGCTGGAAATGCGGGAAGCTGGTCCTGTTGAGGAAGCCGGGACGGCCTGCCGATTCGGTCGCGGCCTATAGGCCCATCGTGTTGCTGGACGAGGCGGGTAAACTTTTTGAGAGGATACTTTCTGCGCGCATCGTCCGGCACCTCAGCGAGGTGGGCCCCGACCTGTCGGACGCCCTATTCGGGTTCCAAGAGGGGCGTTCGACGGTCGATGCCGTGATGCGCTTTAGGGTCGTGACCGAAGAGGCGGTGACCTGTGGCGGCGTGGTGTTGGCGGTGTCCTTGGACATCGCTTTCGCTTTCAACAGTCTGCCATTTAGCTGCATCAGGGAAGCACTCTACTATCACGGGGTGCCAGAGTACCTGAGGCGGCTAGTGGCAGACTATCTAGAGGAGCGTACCGTCGTGTACGAGGACCGAGAGGGCGTCTTGAGACGGCGACCCATGTCATGCGGCGTTCCGCAGGGGTCTGTGCTTGGACCACTCCTGTGGAACGTGGGATACGACTGGGTCCTACGAGGTCGTCTCCCCCCCGGGCTGGGCGTAATTTGTTACGCCGATGACACTCTTGTCACAGCCCGGGGGCCGAACTTCCAAGAGGCGGCGCGCCTGGCCACCTGGGGTGTTTCTCTGGTGGTCGGGCGCATAGAGGCGCTGGGCTTACAGGTGGCCTTGGACAAGACGGAGGCCCTACTATTTCATGGGCCCCGTCGTGGTCCGCCCCCCGGCGCCTCCATAGTGGTCAACTCGGTCCTCGTACTGGTTCGAGCCCAGATGAGTTATCTGGGCCTGATTCTCGACGGTAGGTGGCTCTTCGACGAGCACTTCCGACAGCTTGGTCCAAAGCTGGTCGACGCTGCCTCCGCCCTTGGGCGACTTTTGCCCAATTTCGGTGGAGCCAGCGTCGCAACGCGACTCCTGTACACGGGGGTGGTCCGGTTGATGGCACTGTATGGTGCACCGATGTGGGTGGCGGCTCTGACTGCCCTAAATAAGGCCCGCCTCTGGCGGCCTCAGAGGGTATTGGCAGTCAGAGCCATACGTGGATACCGCACGGTGTCGACCGATGCGGCGTGCGCCTTGGCCGGAACACCCCCGTGGGATTTGGAGGCGGAAGTGCTCGCCGAAGTTTATCGACGGGTGGCTGGATATCGGGCGCAAAGTGGCTTTCGCCCTCCGCCCGAAGAGGTACGCGAATGGCGTGAAGCCGCTCGTCGAGCCACTATGGACAGATGGTCGTTCCAGCTGGATACTCCGCGCGCTGGCTTTGCCGCCGTGGAGGCTCTCCAGCCGGTCATCCTCGAGTGGGCAGGGCAGCAGCACGGGACCCTTTCCTTCCGACTGACGCAGGTCCTTTCCGGGCACGGTTGCTTCGGGAAGTACCTGCACTCGGTCGCCAGGAGGGAATTGAGTCCCACCTGCCACCACTGCGACTGCAGTGAGGACCTGGCCCAGCATACGCTGGCGATTTGCCCCGCATGGGCGTCGCAGCGTCGGGCCCTCACTGCAGTCATCGGAAGAGATATCTCGCTACCGGCCGTCATACGCTCCATGGCCGGTAGCGACAGCAGTTTTACCGCGGTCGCGACCTTCTGCGAAGATTTAATCTCGCAGAAGGAGGTGGCGGAGAAGGCCCGGGAGGATGATATCCACTCGGACTCAATCCGCCGACGGCGATCCGGGCGGCGGAGGCGCGCCTACCAGCGCCTCATGCTGCCCTGAGTGTGGCCGCGGATGGTCGGGACGGGTTTTCCCCTCCATCCGCTCTAGTGGCCACCCGCGAGGGGGCGACGTACGCGTGTGCCGTACGTCGCCTACTTAGAGAGTCTTTACCAGCTGACGGTGCCCGCTTCAGTGCAGGCAAGTGCTGGTAGGGGTCCGGACATGTTAATAACTGCAGTTAATAACCGTTAATAACCGTGTGGTTTTAGTCGATTCGAGTCCGACACACCGCTACGCCGCAAATCCCGGTGGGGACCGAACTGTCTCCCTGAACTCTGAACTTGTGCTGGCTGGGGTGCTCCCACTAGACCTCCGTGTATGTGAGGCGGCCTCACTTTATGAGGCCAAGAGGGGAGTACCGCAGCAGGTTCTTGGGGACAGGGAGGTAGAGCAGAAGCACTCTGCTTTGCTGGTACCGCATCCCGCGGAGCAAGCTGACCTGGAGTTCGGGAACCTGGTGGACCAAGACCAATTTTCAGCTCTGTCCGATTTTGAAACTACCTTTTTTACAGATGGTAGTAAAATTGTGGGCAAAGTCTGAGCAACGCTGTCAATATGGGACGCAATAGAAGACACCAAATCCATCAAGTTGACTTATCAGCGTATTGCACTGTCTACCAGGCCGAGCTCCTGGCCATATGCGTCGCAACGAGAGAGATTGGGAGGATCAAGACTGCAACCTTCGGTATCCTCAGTGACTCCATGGCAGCACTAATTGCAGTCAAAAACCACAATTGCCTCCCCCTGGCAGTGGGAACTAGAGAGAACCTAAGAGCCCAGTCTCTCCAGGGCAAAATTATTACCTTGTTCTGGGTCAAGGCCCACGCAGGGGTGGAAGGCAACGTGCGAACGGACTGACTAGCCAAGGAAGCCGCAGAAAAGTCCAAGAAAAAGCCGGACTATGATCTGTGCCCGGTTTCATTCATCACGCGAAACCTGCGTATGCGGACGCTTGATGAATGCAACCTCCGGTATAACACTGGCGAAACTGCCAGTATCACCAAATTGTTTTTCCCGGATGCGGTGTCGGCGTACAGAATAATTAGGAAAATCGACATATCATACATCTTAACACAAATAATGTCGGGGTACGGTGGATTCTCCGAATACTTGGAACGATTCAAGTGCAAGGGAAGTCCATCGTGCATCTGCGACCCCGATGTAAAAGAGACTGTATCGCACATCTTATGCAATTGCCCTATCTTCACTGTGGAACACACAAAACAACTACGAGAATATAATAGACACAGAAATTAAAATAGAAAATCTGTCAAAAATAATAAAAGATAAACATATGGATAAATTTTTGGACTACTGCGTTAAAGTAGCTGAAAAAGTCATAAAAAGGAATAAAAATATAGTCTAAGAAATTATGTTTACATAATATTATATAGGATATTAAAGTAAAGCATAAACAAATAAATGTTAATAGAAAATAAAAACGTAGCCATAAGAAATATGTAAACCTGTAGAATCTAAATAAACTGTGTATATATAATGTAATATAATAAGAAACGGATGTAATAGATATAAGATGAAAGTAATATAAGTAAAATAAAGTGTATACTAAATTGTAAAAAATTAAAGCTGTTAGTAGTATAATAATGTGTCACTAAGAAATAACTAGATATAAGAAAACAATGTAAAAAGAAAAAGAAGACTATAGTTGGGTGTACCTTATTTTCCCGAAACATAAATAAATAAATAATAGATGCAGCAGCATCACTAGGCCGCCATGGTGTGGGTCGCCACTCTTGGATTCTGCTTATGCTTTCCATCAGGCAGAGTAGAGTCATTATGGCGGGCCATACATAAAAAAAAAAAAAAGATAGTAATAATAGAATATAGACAACTAGAATAGTACCTATAGTAAACGGGAGTCCCACCCGTAAGGACTGAATGAGAGATGAATATGAGAAAGAAACAGTATACAACAGACAAAAAAAAACCCGTTTGGGTGACGGTCCGAGAGGATATCCACACGTTAAAAAAAAAGTTATTAATATAATAAATTAAGGCACAGTAGTAATGGCTATAGTCTCCACTCCTGGACATAGGCTTCTTCTTAGAAATAAGGTTTTGGTCTACTATAGGATGCGTCCACCCTGGCCGTACGGGCTGTATACTCGTAGGATTTGTGACAAGTTCTTCTGCATAGTTTACTCTCATAGTTGGCTCTTGCGACACCCTCGGAATTAATGTTAAGATTGATCTAGTCATATCACCAGTCTCATCTCAAGTAAGACAGGGCATGGACTGCCTATAAACTCATAGTCTAAGTACTGGTTGCAAGATTGCCAGGATCAACAGGAGTATTAAATCAACGATAACTAGAATTTGTCAATATTGAAGTAGATATTTTCCCTGTTTATAAAAATAGGCATCATTTACTTCATTTTTGTCTTCCGTTTTGCTAAGGAGGGATTGTGGAGTGGATTTACTATATTTACTACTCCTTCATACGTACGTGTAATATTAAAATCATCCTCTTATCCCTAACCATTGAAGAGTTTAACCTTCTACCATCAGCTCACCTAAATAACTTGGAAGTATACGACTGAAGGTCTTTAGATACGTATGAAATTGAATTATCCTCCAACTCCTAACGGTTGAGGAGTTGTACCTTCCACCTTCCATCATCAGCTTACCTAAATAATTTGAAAGAATACCACTAAAGGTAACATTTATACACACGATATTTAAAGATTTATCCTCAAACTCCGAACCATTTAGGAGTTGTACCTTACATCATCAGCTCATCATCATAAAATGATGACTACCAGATGCAAATCCCGGTGTAACTTCAGAAAATATACGAAAAACATAGAATGTGCCTATAAAAAATGAGGGTTTCTCTCGGTTTCCCTGGGATCCCATCATCAGATCCTGATATGGTGGCAATGGGACAACCTCAGGAGCATACCCTTTCGAATACAAAAAAAAATATCAAAATCGGTCCACAGTTGACGGAGTAATCGCTGAACATACATTAAAAAAAAAATACATACAGTGGAACATAGAACCTCCTCCTTTTTTGAAGTCGGTTAAAAAATAAAAAGCCGACTGCGTCAATAAATAACAATAAAAACATAAAAGTTTTATAATATTCGTAGTCACCGTAAAAAAATCTTTATTTTGATACCACTCTCGATGTATTTTGAAAACATTTTTTTTTATATTACCGCCAAAAATCCTTATTTTTTTATTTTGATGTACCCAGTGTCACTCTCACGACTAAGACGAATCTATTGACACCACTCACATAAAAAATTAAAATACAACAAGCCGTTTAGGCTCTAGGACGTGCCCAAGAAATATACATACATACATACACTCGAAAAACATAACCCTTCTTTCGCAGTTGGGCAAAAATAGTTATTTTCATCCCACCAGCTCGTAAAGAGTATTTTTGTCTTTCGATATCTGAGTGTAAAAGCCGTTTTTATCCTCTAGAGAATAAAGTAAATTGAATTTAGAACATCGCTCGGGTGCACTAAGTTTGTGAATTCAAAACATCATTAAACCTATTTACTTCTACCCTAAGAGACACTCTAAGCTTCTACCTCCACGGTGCCGAATTAATCATATAATATTTTTTAATTTGTTAAAAACTCAGACTCGGAACCAAAGAGTAAAGTAATATGCTCGGAACCTTCTTGGTGTAGTTTTTTTTTATTTGCTCTGATGGCCGCACCATTTTCTTTAGCAACGTAACTTTCATTTTTTCTTAATTTATCTATACATCCATACAAATAAATAAAATTGAAATGTCTGTTTGTAATATTAAAATAATCGCTTTTTACTAAATGCATGTGTGCAATGTATTTTTTTTACAATTTCTGTTACATTGTCTGTCTGTTTGTTCCGGGTAATCTCTGGAACGGCTGGACTGATTTTGACGGGACTTTCACTGGCAGATAGCTGATCTATCTAAGGAATAATTTAGGCTAGCTTTGTCCCGCGGTGTAACTCGCAGTACGACAAAAATCGCGATTAACACCGCGGGGTTGAGCGAGTAACTTTAATTTTTGAAATAATTTAAAAATAAATCTGTAATACTTACCTATCATAATGAAGTACCTAATAAATATTAATACCTAATCTATACTTATAATAAAATCTGAAATAAAAGTATCTTGTGATTGTTAATGTTTTTTTTTGCATTTAGCTGTTTCCTCGCCGAGGTGGAATGAAAAGTTACGTGTTCCACTCGAGTGCAAAGATTTTTCACCTCGTGCTCTTTTGATTCCCACGCTGACGCTCAGGATTCAAATTTTTTAATTTTAGAATCCTTCGCTTTCTCGGTCATCAAAATTGAGCACGCGGTTAAAAAGCAACTTCGCACTCTTGTATTACAATAGTTATTTGTTATACAAGAGTGCAAAGTTGCTTTTTAACCGCGTGCTCAATTTTGATGACCGAGAAAGCGAAGGATTCTAAAGTTAGAATCCTGAGCCTTGGCGAGGGAATCAAAAGAGCACTAGGTAAAAAGAAATTGCACTCGAGTGCAACACGTAACTTTTCATCCCAGCTCAGCGAGGAAATGACTTAATGACGTGAAAAGAAAATGGCGCTGGCATAGCAAATCAAAAAAAAAGTACACCAAGAAGGTTCCGAGTCTGAGTTTTTAACAAATAAAAAAAATATATAAATTCGACACCATGGAGGTAGAAGTAAATAGGTTTAATGATGTTTTGACTTCACAAGCTTAGTGCACATGATGTTCTAAATTCAAGTTTACTTTATCCTCTAGCGAATAAAAACGGGTTTTGCACTCAGATATCGAAGGGCAAAAATACTCTTTACGAGCTGGTGGGATGAAAAAGATATTATTTCCAGATTCTTCGTAGAATAGAAGTGCATTGACACTCAAGCGTGAGCGATCAAACAGGTTATAAATGGAACGAGATTTGAGATTAACAACAGAGACATTGGCTTAACGAATCCTTCCTGTTTGTCGTCAAAACTACTACACACGCACTATATCCACCCATCCTCTTGACCTTGAAGACACGTTGTTTGTTTATGGATTTTACGACCATGTTGTTTTTTTTATTCTGTTTAAAAAGATTGCTCCTGTACCAGGAGTGTATATCGTTTCATTCGTTTACTTTATGCAAGTATCTACGTGAAACGAACATAAAGAACACAATATTATAGATTCAGAACAACAATTTGTGGATTACACTACGTTGTCCTGTGTCGAGATAAAATTGTCAACACTCAGTGCAAGGCTGACTGCCTCGGTGGCGCCGCGCCGTGACGGCGTATACGATTCCTGTACTTGAGGTCTAGGGTTCGATTCCCCGGTCGGATCAAATGTTTGTATGATCTGCAAATATTTGTTTCGGAGTTTGGGTGTTTTCTATATATATTATGTATGTATTTACAAAAAAAAGTATAAATTTATTTAAATCAGTTGTCTAGAGGGTTTTAAAATTGTACACTAATACTATAAAGATGAACAGTTGCTTTGTTTATACGGTTGAACGCGGTAATCTCAGGAAGTAGTTGTCCGATATTCAAAAATTTTGTCAGTCAGATAGCCCAGTTTTCGAGGCTGGCTATAGACTATATTAGGTAGGTAGGTATATCATCACGATGCGATCAAAAGGAGCGGAATATTAAATGAAAAAGCGGCCAAGTGCGAGTCGGACTCGCCCTTAAGGGTTCCGCAGCAGCAAGTAACATTTTTTTTTTATATTTCATTTGATTGAATGAAAGGTAAATTGCAATTTACGATTTATGACGTATTAAAAAAAAACTACCTACTAGATTTCGTTCAAACCAATTTTCGGTGGAAGTTTGCATGGTAATGTACATCATATATTTTTTTTAGATTTATCATGCTCTTATTTTAGAAGTTACAGGGGGGGGACCCACATTTTACCACTTTGGAAGTGTCTCTCGCGCAATCTATTCAGTTTAGAAAAAAATGATATTAGAAACCTCAATATCATTTTTAAAGACCTATCCATAGATACCCCACAAGCATGGGTTTGAGGAAAAAAAAATTTTTGAGTTTCAGTTCTATGTATGGGGACCCCCAAAATTTATTGTTTTTTTTTTTATTTTTGTGTGAAAATCTTAATGCGGTTCATAGAATACATCTACTTACCAAGTTTTAACATTATAGGTCTTATAGTTTCGGAAAAAAGTGGCTGTGACATACGGACGGACAGACAGACAGACATGACGAATCTATAAGGGTTCCGTTTTTTGCCTTTGGCACGGAACCCTAAAAATGTTGCAAAAACGGGAAAAAATATTCCATTTGAGAGCTTATTCACTGCGTGCGCTGCGTAAACTGTTAAAGTTTCGAAAAAATAATATAAGAAAGATTAAGTCTTCTATAAAAGATTTTAAAAAAGTCCGCGAGGTTTCTGCATTAATCTTTTATGGTTAGCTCACTATAACCTGTTTTATTAACCCCCGACGAAAAAGAGGGATGTTATAAGTTTGACGTCGATGTCTGTCTGTCTGTGGGTGTGTGTGTCTGTCTGTGGCATCGTAGCTCTCAAACGGATGGACCGATTTCGATGCGGTTTTTTTTTATTTGAAAGCCAGTTTCCTTGCGGTGGTTCTTAGCTATGTTTGGTTAATATCGGTGAAGCAGTGTAAGATTATCAGCTCTTTTTCAAAATTATGTAAGGCATTTTTGGCGTATGATTGCTCGATTAAGTGTTTGTCGTGCCAGTATAATCGTTAAATGACAATTAATTGATAACATCGACCGATGCTGCGTAGGGGTTTTTTATTTTTTTTTATTTATAGTCAGTAATCAAAGTTGTTCACGCTATAAAAATCAATAAAGTAGCGACCCGTCCTGGCTTCGCACGAGTGGATTTCAGATGCACCCACCGACGACACGATTCGTGCATTTTAAATCTGTAATATCTTCGATTTTATTCATTTAAATTACATACTGTGAAGTGCCATATTGATCTATATTAAATGCACAATTTATTTAAGGTACTTAATTGGATAAGGAGACATTTTTTTCGTATAAAAAAGGAATAAAAAATGGTTATTGTGGGTTATCGCTAATAGATAGAAATATACCATCGTGGACATTTTTGTAGACCTTTTTAAGGTGTACAATACAATACAGCGTTTGCAATTTAAGCGTAAAAAAATGGGTCTATTTACGACATCACATTGGAAACCTCTAAAATTATCAATGTTTCTCTATTGTGCTTGTTTTGTATTGTGCTTCACTATATTGTGCATGCATTATACATATAAACCTTCCTCATGAATCACTCTATCTATTAAAAAAAACCGCATCAAAATCCTTTGCGTAGTTTTAAAGATCTAAGCATTTATAGCGACTTTGTTTTATACTATGTAGTGATGAGTGATGATTGGCAATAATAGGAGACGGAGACGTCATTGTCAGCTAAATAAATACATAAATAAATATTAGGTAGGTACGTCAATTTAATGGCCAACTTAAAAAGGCAGGAGGTCATTAGTTTGTCAGAAATTTTCATTGACTTCAGGATGTAATAATAATAAAGTAAATCGTAGATAAATAAAATAAATAAATAAACATTTCGGAGATTTTAACACACAACGCCATCTATTCTCAAGCTAAGCAGACCTTGTGTTATGGGTACTAGACAACTGATATTTTTTTTACTTACTAACTACTTTTTTTGTAAAAATATATATATAATATCATATATAAATACATACATATTATACATAGAAAACACCCAAACTTCGAAACAAATATTTGCAGATCATACAAACATTTGGTCCGACCCGGGAATCGAACCCGAGACCTCAAGCACAGCACAGCTGTCGCATACGCTACCACTGCGCCACAGAGGCAGTCAAGATAATAATGATCTTGGAGAAATCGGCACACCTGTGGTGATTTTATTATTTTTTTGCTTTAGAACAGATGGGGCCCTCTGTTGCAGTGCAGCTGAGTACCTTCCTTTTTTATAACGAGCCTGCCAAAGTGACTCTATTCTGCCTCGTGAAAGCATGAGCTGAATTCAAGAGTAGTGGTCACCATATTCATTTAATGCAGACAATTCAAGCAATGCCACAAAGTGACCCTCACCATGGCAGCCTATTGAGATGTTTCTGTTTCAGCATCATATTATTTATTATGTAAGTATCGGTGTTAGTGGCTACAGGTAAATAGTGATTTGTCCTTTTTACAAGCTTTTTATTAACTTGCAATGTATGTATGTATGCTTGTATGTTCGGGTGGAATCTTGCAACTCAACTTTGAAGCAGATATTTTCAACCGATTTTTCTGAAATTTTGCAAACATATATACATACATATATATACATATAACAAAACATACAGCGTGACAATACAATATTATAATTAAATGGAGCTGATCTGATGCTGGAGCTGGAAGGTGGCCATAGGAACTCAGTAAAGAAACGTCGCAACATCATCGAGTTTGAACTCGTTTGATTCGTCTCGAGGCATTCCAGTAAAACCTTGTTTTTAAAAAAGCTTTTAAATTTAATTTATGTCCAAATATTTTGCTTGTGTTTGTGACGGTATCAAACTTTTTAATTGCTCCGTGGTTTCAATACCAGTATAGTGACTTCCACAAAATAAATATACTACAGCGCCATCTGATGCAAATACACCGAAAGGAGAAACCACTCACAGTCACTATGTCAACTATGTCAAAAGTTTTCACCTAGATTTTAGGGATGGGCAAGTGAAAAAAATTAATCGATGTTTATCGTATCGAAATTTTTTAACAGTATCGATAATTATCGAGTGAAACATATCGATTTATCGTCAGTACATATTCCCAATGCATTGAAACTTCGTAAAAATAATAGACGAAAATAGAAGAAACTAGTATTTTTATTAATGCTCGAGCCTAAAAATTTAACTACAATTTGATCAAATTAGTAGTTTTCTGATATGGACATTAGGAGCACCCTCTGCTTGATATGTTCACCTGCCAAACGGCTTCTATTGTCGGGTACTATCAAATTCACTGCTGAACATTGGAAACACTGGTTTGGGCAACGATTGTGCAGGTTTATTACCGATTGCTTATTTGAATATTCGGTTTCTATTACATTTAAAACATGACCAAATTCAAATATTTGTCCTTTTTTATCGTTTTGATAGAGGTCAACTTACTAACCCAATTATTTTTAATCCCAAGTAAAACCTTAAATTTTGTTACTTTTTAAATAAAAAAAACTACTATTTACTACATTGCTTACATCACTATACTTTTTTTATTTAGCACTAGGGCGCTCTACTGTTGATGAAACTGCTCTACAGTTCGTGCACGAACCCAATATTGCATTTTTAAAGATTGTTGCAGGATTTTCTAAAGTTAACGATACGCGAGGACGTGAGGAGCATGCAAAGTATCTAGTAACATTAAACACGAACCCAAAGTTGCTTTAAAAAAAGTCTTGTTGTGTCGTAGGACAGACACTTTTTGGGTTCAAGGTACTTCTAGGAAGATAAAAATTTTGGAGATACACCATACTTAGAACAGAAACTCAAAAAACTTGTTGACTAGACTAAAAGATGCAGCAGCATCACTAGGCCGCCATGGTATGGGTCACCATGCTGCATTATCTGCATTCGCAGTGAGCTTGGTGACCACCACTCTTGGATTCTGCTTATGCTTTCCATCAGGCAGAGTAGAGTCATTTTGGCGGGCCAAACATAAAAAAAAAAAAAAATTTTTTTCATGAAACCCATACGTGACCTATTCATAGATACCCATCTATGAATAGGTCTTCAAAAATGATATTGAGGTTTCTATTTTTTTTTTCTAAACTGAATAGTTTGCGCGAGAGACACTTCCAAAGTGGTAAAATGTGTGTGTGTGAAGATACAGGGGGGGGGGGAGGGGGGTGTATCTTCTAAAATAAGAGAATGATAAAACAAAAAAATATATATGATGCACATTACCATGCAGTCTTCCACCGAAAATTGGTTTGAACGAGATCTAGTAAGTAGTTTTTTTTAATACGTCATAAATGGTAAAATGTTCATCGAAACAACGAAAAACTGACTTGTCTGTAAGTGAATTCTGTAAGCACTGACCTCAAGCACTCTGGATAGGAAGGGAAGAATAGAAATAGGGCAAAAATGTTCAGGAAGGGAAGAATAGAAATAGGGCGATAATGTTCAGGAAGGGAAGAATAGAAATAGAGCGAATGTATTCAGGAGGGGTAAAATAGAAATAGATCGACAATATTCAGGAAGTGAGGGACTACTCTTTTGGGAAGAGGGATGACGTAGGCCTTACGCTACGGCCACCATGCTCCACAGCATTGGAGTGTATAGATAGGATAAAGAAAATTCAAATGATTCAATAGCGGGATACTTAGTTTAAAGGTAATTAACATCTGTGTACTTAAATATTTTTCTATAAATAAATAATAAATAAATAACAGATGTCCACGGCACACCAGTGTGCCGCGGCACACCCTTTGCGGTACACTGTCGTAGGACACCAGATAGGAACAAAGTTCCTTATCAAAAATCATCAATATCTGAAATTCAATCAGGTGCTATACTAAATTTTTCGTTCACGCTCTTTCAAAACCACTAAATTGTCTTAACACCTTTATTTTATTTAAAATGATTTATAAAAATACATAAAAGTTCTATGCGAGTATAAAGAAAATAACTATTAAGGTATACATTTTTTTGTGATTTTTCATCGATAAAAAAAAAAAAAACTAAACTTATCATTTGAGCTGCCACCTATTAATTTCTACTGAAACAAGTTCTGTAAGGCCGAGGCCGCACTACGGCTAAACCGCCGCGGTTTTTAACCGCCTGATTTTGTGACTAAAGGAAGCGAATGGAAGCGGCCGCACTGGCGGTTTTTTACTGCGACTGATTTTAAAACCGCGACTTGGTACAGAATGGATAGCGGGAAAACCGAGACAACCGCTGGCGGTTCTGTCCAGTGTTGCCAGAAGGTTACTTTTGTAACGTTTCAGGTGATTTTTCATCTCTTGGTTACTTTCAGGTTACACAAATAAGATTTTTTTTTTGAAGACACCCCTATCTGCCTCTGCCAAAATTAGAATACTTGGTGTCGACATATCGAGTGAAGTCCAGTTCAGATAATTGCATTCTTGCAGATTCCTCCGTAGAGACGTTACTGAACTGAGGGCCCTATACTCGTATTATGCCGCCATAAATCTATAATGTCGTATTCTAAAGTTTTAGGATTTTCATAAAACTTTTAAGAAATTCTTAACTAAATTCTTAAATAAAAAGCATTGACCTTGATATAGGGCTGCCTGCTCGTACTCCTGTACACGGGGGTTGTCCGGTCGATGGCGCTGTATGGTGCACCGGTGTGGGTGGCGGCTCTGACTGCCCTAAATAAGGCCCGCCTCTGGCGGCCTCAGAGGGTATTGGCAGGCAGAGCCATACGCGGATACCGCACGGTGTCAACCGAGGCGGCGTGCGCCCTGGCCGGAACACCCCCGTGCGATTTGGAGGCGGAAGTGCTCGCCGAAGTTTATCGACGGGCGGCTGAATATCGGGCGGAGTATGGCTATCGCCCTCCGCCCGAAGAGGTACGCGAGTGGCGTGAAGCCGCCCGTCGAGCCACGATGGCTCGCTGGTCGTTCCGGCTGGAGACACCACGCGCTGGCTTTGCCGCCGTGGAGGCTCTCCAGCCGGTCATCCTCGAGTGGGCAGGGCGGCAGCACGGGACCCTTTCCTTCCGACTGACGCAGGTCCTTTCCGGGCATGGTTGCTTCGGGAAGTACCTGCACCCGGTCGCTAGGAGGGAATTGAGTCCTGCCTGCCACCACTGCGACTGCAGTGAGGACTCGGCCCAGCATACGCTGGCGATCTGCCCTGCATGGGCGTCGCAGCGCCGGGCCCTCACTGCAGTCATCGGAGGAGATCTCTCGCTACCGGCCGTCATACGCTCCATGGCCGGTAGCGATAGCAGTTTTACCGCGGTCGCAACCTTCTGCGTAGATGTAATCTCGCAGAAGGAGGTGGCGGAGAAGGCCCGGGAGGATGATATCCACTCGGACCCAATCCGCCGCCGGCGAACCGGGCGGCGGAGGCGCGCCTATCAGCGCCTCATGCCGCCCTGAGTGTGGCCGCGGATGGTCGGGACGGGCTTTCCCCTCCATCCGCTCTAGTGGCCTCCCGCGAGGGGGCGACGTACGCGTGTGCCGTACGTCACCTAATTGAGAGGATACCAGCAGACGGTGCCCGCTTCTGTGCGGGCAGGCGCTGGGAGGGGTCCGGATGTGTTAATAACTGCAGTTCCCGGACTCCTCCCTTCACAGGCGCAGAGTGGCACACCGTGTGGTTTTAGTCGGTTCGAGTCCGACACACCGCCCCGCCGCAAGCCCCGGTGGGGTGACGGTCCGAGGGGATTTCCACACGTTAGAAAAAAAAAAAAAAAAAAAGGGCTACCTGCTCAAAATTTAGAAACCAGGACAACAAGCGTAAAACCCCCGGATATTTGCGGTCAAAATCCGGACACTTTCATATTTTTTTATTTAATTTAGTCGAAATAAAAAGAATACATAGTTCAATTAGTCGAAATAGTTCTTTTATTTATTTTCATAGGTATTCAGTTTTAATTAAATTTTGTTCTTTTTCATCGAAATCAGTGATAGAAAAGTAAAATGTCACAGTTGTGAAAATGCTTTTCAAACAGTAGTATACTTTTCACAACCTTTTTTTTTAAACCAGACTAATTTGACAAAAATATCTTTAAGTTGAAACTCATGAGATATCATTCCAGTATTCAAGCTCTAAGTTTTTAGTCTTATCTTCTTATTATATAAAAATTAATTGCTGTTCGTTTGTCTCGCTAAAACTCGAGAACGGTTGGGTTGGGTTTAAACAATGAAAAATTTAAAATAACCTGAAAATCCAAATCTCATGTGTACGAATTAGCAGATAATTTTTTACTAGCTGTGCAGCTAGTAAAAAGTTATCTGCTTAAAGTTTTCATCAGCAGTCATATTAAGTTTTTTTTGTGTTTTCATCTTCTTTATTTAGAAGATTTATTTAGAATTTCTTTACTAGCTGACCCGGCGAACTTCGTACCGCCATATTTACATATCTGTCTCAGCTTCCCACAGGCAGTGTACATAGTAGTTTGGGGACCGATTCTTTCACTGAGGGACTCCAATAACAATAACTGCTAGCAGTAACAAGGTCTTTAATATTAAAAGCATATACAATTAAAAACAAGACAAATAGCTGTTTCGCTATCATATTATTTTAGTATAACAGCCAAGAACTTGGCTAACCTGACAGCTCCTATAGAGCACCCCTTAGTATGTAAGAACACTGTAGCCCCCTTAGTATGTAAGAACACTGTAGCCAAACATTTGGCTTCACATATTGCTCCTTCTGAGCTAATTAATAATGACTTTATTAATATTAATTCAGGCAATAGCTTGGCCACACATGGTGACATAAATTCTTTAAATTAATTACTAAGACAAAAGAGCCTATCTCTTGCATATCAAATCATTTACTCAATAATAGTATTGTTAGTAGAAATCTAAAAATAAATAAAAATTGTATCAATAAAGTGAAAAAATTAATGACCATAAACATAGTACATCAAAATATTCAAGGATTATCTAGGAAAGACTTAGAAGTAGAATTATTTTTTGATAAACATAATGTCGATGTGCTCTGCATCACAGAGCACTGGCTTCAGGCTCACCAGTTAATTCTTGATAAAGAACTTTACTCTGCTAGAAGTGTGTATGTAAGAAAGAAGTCAATCCATGGAGGGTCCTTAATATTTATTCGTAATAGTATTAAGTCTAAAGAACGGAAAGATATTGTAAATTTGTCTACTGAGCGCACTGTAGAGCTTTCTTGTGTAGAACTGGAACACCATATTGTAGTTAGTGTGTATCGGCCACCACAGAGTGACTTTAGCATTTTTGAGATAGTTATGGAAGAAGTATTGAAACGTTTATGTGTCAGTAGTAAGATTTTGGTAGTTTGTGGAGATTTTAATATTAATTTATTAGAAAAGTGTCCTATCAGTATACGATTAGTAAGCCTATTTGAATCATTTGACCTGAATCACTTATTTTCTGAGCCCACAAGAATTACTTCTCACTCGGCAACTTGCTTAGATAACATCTTTTGCAATGGGGAATATTTAAATAGGTCAATTTTAAGTGATTTAACATCTGATCACTGTGGGCAATTTGTTACATTGCCTTGTATGAGAGAAAATAAAGTAAACAAAACCATATGCAGGCCCATTACTAGTAACCGATTATTAAATTTTAGTAATAACATTAAGGATAAGGTTTCCAATTTAGATTGGACTCAAAGGGATCCGGATAAGCTTTACGGCTACCTATTCAACATGATAGAAATCGAATTTACCAGTATATTTAAGACAAAAACAATAATGCAACGGCCCAAAATGACGTTCTGTGATTGGGCGACAACAGGAATATACAAAAGTAGGGAAAGGCTGTATGATTTGTGTGCTGTGAAAAAGGGTAATTTTGACCCAAAATTTCATGAATATGTAAAAAATTACTCAAGGATTTTTAGGAGAGCCTGTGGTGTGGCGAAGTCTTTGTATATAAGTGATAAAATTAAGTCTTCAAATAATAAAATAACAGCTACATGGAACATTATTAATAATGAAACGGGACGTTGTAAACCTCGAGATAATGATTTAAAATTAAATATCAATAATAGGTTTATAACAAACAATTTAGACATAGCTGAATCTTTTAATACCTTTTTCACAAGTGTACCAGTTAGTACAACGAGTACCTTGAATTCTTGTGCGTCCGGGTCTGAACTGTTGTTAAGGGCCAATGTAAATGAATGTAAGAATCTATTTAAATTTGAATACATAAACCCCACAGATATTATAAAAACGTTTAAGTCTCTTAACTCTAAGAAAACAGGGGACTTATTGGGGATTTCAGTTAAATTAATAGAAACTATTATAATTGATATAGCACCATTTCTAGCAATAACATTCAATCGATGTGTTGATTCTGGGGTTTTTCCTAACCTGATGAAGTATAGTAAAGTAATACCTTTATTCAAGAAGGGTTGTACAACCGAACCAAGTAACTTTAGGCCAATCTCAATCTTACCGGCTATTAGTAAAATTTTTGAAAAAGTCATTTTGCAACAACTAGAAAGCCATTTTAATCTAAATAATTTATTTCACAAAGAACAATATGGCTTTACAAAGGGTCGTTCAACAATTGATGCGGGTGCAACTCTTTTGAGACATATATTTAGTGCATGGGAGAATTCGCAAGATGCGATAGGTGTATTTTGCGATCTTTCAAAAGCTTTTGACTGTGTAGAACATAACACGCTTTTTATTAAACTTAGGCATTATGGTGTTAACGATATTGCTTTGGAACTAATCGTTTCCTACTTGAAAGATAGAATTCAACATGTAGATGTCAATGGTGCGAGGTCATCTGGATTACCTGTTACTATGGGCGTTCCGCAGGGCTCTATACTGGGTCCTCTACTTTTTCTCATATATATAAATGACTTACCATATTATTTAAAAGATCTCTGTGATATAGTTCTATTTGCTGATGATACGTCACTTATTTTTAAAGTCGATCGTAAGAAAACAGTTTTTGACGATGTGAATAGGGCACTAAATGATGTATTGAATTGGTTTACAACGAATAATCTCCTACTAAATAAAACAAAGTGTGTGAGATTTACTATGCCAAATGTAAAACAACTAGGCACTAATCTAACTATAAATAATGAAATCATAAGTATTGTAGACTCAACAGTATTCTTAGGAATTACATTAGATAGTAAACTTCAATGGGGAGCCCAGATAGATAGCCTTGCGGGTAGACTTAGTTCGGCAGCTTATGCAGTATGGAAGGTGCGTCAGCTCACTGATACGGACACAGCTAGGTTAGTTTATTTTAGCTACTTTCATAGCGTCATGTCCTATGGTATACTACTTTGGGGCAAGGCGGCTGATATTGAAACGATTTTTATTCTACAAAAACGAGCCATCCGCTCAATGTACAATTTAGGTGCTAGAGTCTCTCTTCGAGAGTTGTTTAAAGATATAGGTATTTTAACTGTTGCATCACAGTATATATTTGCTAATATTATGTTTGTTAGACACAACATTAATGACTATAAGAAAAACAGTGATGTACACAATATTAATACTAGAAACAAATCTAAACTCATTGGTACCTATCATCGATTACATAAGGTACACAACTCGTTCGAAGGTCTTGGTGTACGTTTTTATAATAAAATTCCTATACATGTAATCGACCTTCCTGTAAATAAATTCAAGCTAACTGTAAAAAATCACCTTATTAGGAAAGCCTACTATACGATCAACGATTATCTAAATGACAAACAGTCATGGGCTTAAGGTGTCATTAGAATTTAAATAGATACACACAAACTTCTTTGTCTTCTAATAAAGCTAAATATTAACAAACCATTGTTAGTTGAAAGTAATGCGTGGCGATTATCATGGTAATTTAATTAGTAGTGATTTTTATCAGTATCTAGACTATGGTTTGTCATGCTCACTAAAATGTCATTGCTTGCGGTGTCGTCGTGGGGCGGGTCGTTTCCTTCCCTCTGATATGGCGAAGGAGATGATGGCTGGTCCATGCGTCATACTCGTGAACGGGTGCTGCTTGGGGTGACTGGTCGGCCTAGTCAGCGATTCTTTAGACAATACTATTATTCTGGTTCGTTCAACTGCAACCCTAGCCTCTTAATCCAGTCACGAATTATTTTCAACAGTAGATTTTGCAACTGAATGTAAGTGGATGTGCACCTTGTTTCTATTTTGTTCTATGTTTAATAGACTCAAGCCTTCAACGTTATCACTGAGTGTTTTTTGTTTGTTTGCGCGTTAGATTTTGGAGCTTTTTAATAAAAGGAATTTCAGGTGGCAACAGCTTGCATACTGTTTACCTTACATGTAATACTAACACTATTGTACCTGAAAATCAGATTTTGAAAAAGAGTAGCCATGAGTTTCTTTGCCAGTATTCTTCTCATGAGCTCTACGCATTTTGGAAACTGGAAGTTATGGATCGACACAGGCAGGCAGTAGATTTTGGTGTTTTCGCCTAACTTACCTCGACAATACAGCACATGCTGTGGCCTCTGTTTGTGTCGATCTATGATTTTTAACTATAGCTTCAATTTGACGTTCATAAGTGTCACTTGGTGTCTTAGATGAATAAATGATTTTGATTTGATTTGATTTGAACACATATTATTCACATCACAATCGTTTCCTATATGATCATCCCAAAACGTCTGACCGCTGTCAGTGTCAAAGAGAATTCGTTTTGGAAATAGAATTCGCCACACCACCCCCCCACGGAGAAGGATAAAACATGGGCTTTAGCTGCAGTAATCGGCATATTCCTTGAATTTGACCCGCCTGCCTGAGCGTGTTGTGTATGACAGGGGTTTGGTGTTTGCAGTATTTGATGGCAACGAAGGAGAGGAAGCAGGAGGTATGATTGAAGAGGGTGATATGGGCTTAGAAATTTGTCGGGGAACTGAAGGAATGGGTAATGGCGGTAATGGAGCTTCGGGAGATGAATAATTGAAATTATCGATGAAGGCAGGCTTGATTCGATCAACACTTACCACGACGCGTTTTCCCTTAATTTCCAAGGTCACAGTCTTTCCGTCTCTGGCGCGATCAATAACCTGGTACGGGCCCATATATGGTGGCTGCAAGGGACGTCGAACGGTATCGTCCCGAAGAAAAACATGTGTGGTTGATGAAAGACTTTTATGGATGAAGGGTGCTGGTTGGGAATGACGGGATGCGGGAATGGGGCGAACTATGGACATTTTATGTCGTAACTGTACCACAAAGTCTGCCGGGTCACTAAAATTATCTTGATTGGATTCTTGAACTAGCAACTCACCAGGTAAACGGAGAGGTTCTCCGAAAACTAATTCAGCAGCAGTAGCTTTAATATCCTCTTTGAAAACTGACCGCATGCCGAGAAGTACAAGAGGTAGCGCGCGAACCCAGGAATCATAGTGGCATGAAAGCGCGGCCTTGAATTGTCGATGAACACGTTCAATCATGCCGTTGGCACAAGGGTGGTACGAGGTTGTCCTGATGCGTTTCGTAGCATATTGAATCATTAAACGTTTAAACAAATCGGATTCGAATTGAGTACCTTGGTCCGTAGTAATAACCAACGGTACTCCAAAACGAGATATCCACTCACGTGTGAAAGTATCAGCTACTTCTTCAGCAGTGATGGAACGCATGGGCCAAACCTCAGGCCATCTGGTGAATCTGTCAATTGCGGTTAGACAGTACCGATAGTCATTACAGACTGGCAAGGGCCCGACGATGTCTATGTGGACATGCTGAAACCGCCCGGAGGGCAGGTCAAAATTTCCAAGAGGAGCGGAGTTATGGCGCGATACTTTAGCTCGTTGACATTCTTGACAAGTGCGGGCCCACTCTTTGCAGTCTCTATTCACCGATGGCCAAACGTAGCGCTCAGTAACGAGGCGCGTAGTAGCCCGTGCACCAGGGTGGCTTAATTCATGAAGCTTTTTAAAGGTGGACCTACGAAAGGCAAACGTCAGATATGGCCGCGGCTTCCCAGTAGACACATCGCAAGTGACTGAGATATTGGTACCAGGTATCAACAGATTAGTCAACTGTAAGCTGGAAGAGCGTTGTTGTCGTAGATGCGATAACTCTTGGTCTGCTTCCTGTGATTTAGCAAGAGCTTCGTACTCCTGCTCAAGAGTAATGGCATCGATACGAGACATTGCGTCAGCCACGACATTGTCCTCTCCTTTTATGTACTGAATATCGGTGGTAAACTGGCTAATGAAAGATAACTGATTTAGTTGAGCTGGAGGGAGTTTCTCCCGACGCTGTACGAAGGCATATAACAGCGGCTTGTGATCCGTGAATATAGCTACATGTTGGACCTCAAGGATATATCTGAAATGTTGTACACTTTCGTACACTGCTAGAAGCTCGCGGTAATAAGCAGGCCATTGTGATTGTTTGGTGGTTAACTTCTTGCTAAAGAAAGCAAGGGGAAACCACTGACCGTTCCCATACTGCTGAAGGCAAGACCCGATGTGAACGCTGGAGGCGTCTGTAAATAATCCGAGACGCATACCATTTACAGGATGTTGCAACAGCGTAGCATTGGACAAACTCTTCTTACAGGCATCAAATTGCTGCAAAAGCTCGGGTGACCATATAAATGGCTTTGCACCTTTGCCATCAACTGAGGCTACTGCGTCTATTAGCGGAGCCTGAAACTGAGCAGCGTGAGGAATAAAACGACGGTAGTAATTCAACATACCGAGGAAACGTCTCATCCCTTGAACGGTTTTAGGAGGGGGAAAGTCCAAAATGGCTTGGATACGATCTTGAGGGGGTCGAGTTCCTTCAGGGCTGATACGATATCCCAGAAAAGTAACTTCACGTGCACCGAAAACACATTTGGAGAGGTTTATCACGACACCATAATCTTGTAGTCGGCGGAATAAGATTCTTAGATGTTCACGGTGGAGGACCTCGTCTGCCGAAAAGACCAAAATGTCATCCACGTACGGGAAACAGAAATCGAGACCCCGAGTGACCTCATCAATAAACCTTTGAAATGTCTGACCAGCATTTCTGAGACCGAAAGTCATGAAAGGGAATTCGAAGAGGCCAAACGGAGTAACGATAGCCGTTTTCGGAACATCCTCTTCGGACACTGGGATTTGATGGTAGGCTTTTACGAGGTCGATGGTACTGAAGATCTTTGTACCAGTGAGGTTGTGTGCGAAATCATGTATGAGGCGAACAGGGTATCGGTCCGGTATGGTCCTTGCATTCAGAGCGCGGTAGTCGCCGCATGGACGCCATGTGTTATCCTTTTTTAACGTCATATGAAGAGGAGACGACCAGGGGCTCTTGGATGGTCGCGCTGTACCGGATTGCACCATATTCTCGAATTCTTTTTTTGCTGAATTTAATTTTTGAGGGGCTAAGCGACGAGGACGACATGAAATTGGGGGACCATCGGTTGTTTTAATGAAGTGAACAGTAGCATGTTTTATCATCCTGGGGAGACCAGGAGGACGAGTGATCTCTGGGAACTCTGCTAGCACTTGTGCAAAAGCAGACTTATCCAAAACTACGGCCTTAACACTAGGCTGTTCCGAAAACGCTGTAGAGGCCGGTGTTGATAAGTTTGTGACGCCATCAACCAGTCTCTTTACACGACAATCTGGCAGAAGATGGTAATGCGCCAGGAAATCAGAGCCGATAATAGCAGTCGTGACATCGGCGACCACGAATTGCCAAATAAAATTACGCCGGAGACCAAAATTAAGAGACATTGTTATTGATCCATATGTCTTAATACTGCTTCCGTTAGCCGCACTGAGCTCGTAATCAGAGGGTTTCCTGTGATCTGTAAGCCAGCGGTGGGGATAGCAACATAAATCCGATCCAGTGTCAACAAGAAATTGCCGTTTGGTGACTCGGTCGGTAACAAAAAGACGACGGCTTGGGTTGGGTTTGCAATCAGCTGCCGCCACTACTGAGTGCTCTGGTAGTTTTCCGACTTCCAACTGCAGGGTTTGGTACATTTACTGGCATTCCTCCCAAAGCGCATGTGGTACCAACAAATTTTGGGCTCAGTAGTAGGGCTGCAAGGACGTCTGGTCCTGGAGACAGATCTGCTTCGTGGCCGGGAATGCTCAGAAAATGCTGTTGTTAGGGCAGCTACCTGTTTGTTTAAATCTTCGATTTGAGCCATCATACTCGTGAGCGGAGATGTTGCTGTGGCATACACATTAGCCGGCCCTGCTTGCACTTCGGCGATCTTATCTGCAATATCTGCAATTCGATCTAAACACAAATCAGCTTGGGCGACAAGAATGCCCTGAACGTGCTGCGGTAAACGACGAAGCCATAGCTGACGCAAGATGTTTTCATCAGAAAGCGTAGTGCCTGCGAGTGACCGTAAGTGACGTAAGAATTGGGATGGTTTTTTATCCCCGAGCTCTTCGTCATTGAGCAGTCTCTTTAGGCGTTGCTCCTCTGATGAGGACAGCCTGTTGATGAGAGTTTCTTTCAGTTTTTCGTATTTTCCTTGTACAGGTGGATTAATAACAATATCTTCAATTTCCCCGGCAATCCTATGGTCTATCTGGCTGAGGACATAACTATATTTCATAGCGTCTTCGGTAATGTCTGCAAGAAGAAACTGTGCCTCTGCTCGAGCAAACCAAACATGAACTCTGTCAGGCCAGAAAGGTGGTAGTTTAATAGCGACCCGGCAAATCTGCAGAGTAGACTCAGGCTTTGACTGAATAATCTCATTCTTAGGCTGCGAAGGTCCAGCTCGTAATGCAGCATTTTCGGCTTCAAGGACAGCGAGGCGTGCTTGTAGGTCTTCCATAGTGTAACAAATAATAGTAAAGTAGAGAGAGAGAGAAAGGTAAGTAGAATGATGATGATGATGAAAGACACACACACAAATACCAAACCAAACCCCCACATAAAACTAATTGTATCCGGAAACAGTGAGACCTAAAGCGTGAAAAAATGATGCTGGCAGACAAATTTAATAATTATGGCAGTAGTTACACGTATTTACGATGTAATTAAATATTAAAACAGGAACTGCAACCTAACATTAAATGGACACACAATAATGCAAGGTACAAAGCTAACAAGAAAAGAAAAAAAAATAAAGTAATTAAATCACGAACTTATTGTTGTAGTCGTAGACAATTAAAAGTAATAAATAATCAACCTTAAACTTATTTGGTTGATTGATATGTAGTAAATTTAAATAAATCTGTCACATTAAATGACATTTTTTAAGACTAAATTTAATTACAAAATAAATAAATAAAAACTCCTTTTTATTTTTCTTTAGATTACTTGAGTGAATCGGGACGTGTCACCGGTCGATGACAGATAGGGCCGTCGGTCGAATGTCAAAAAGTTATCTTCTTGTTTACGTGCTTGACGACCAATTGCTGGAAGAAAATTAACGGTTTAAATTATATTCTTGCAATTGGCAAAGCTACGTGCGATGACGAAAAGCTTAGTATTTTATGACTTTCAGCATTAAAATACACTGGTTTTGTCAATCTGTTACACTTCCTTGCACTTGAATACGGTTGAAATATAAGAAGCAGGTGATGAATCTTGGTTCGGTAGGCAGCTTCCGCAGTGTAGCGAGTCGCCTCAGGTCAGATGATGTCCACCAATCAACTCAAAGTCTTCGTTAGACGCATAAACGCAATGTGTTGTAATCACGTCGGGGTCACCAGTTTGGGGACCGATTCTTTCACTGAGGGACTCCAATAACAATAACTGCTAGCAGTAACAAGGTCTTTAATATTAAAAGCATATACAATTAAAAACACATATTATTCACATCACAATCGTTTCATATGATCATCCCAAAACGTCTGACCGCTGTCAGTGTCAAAGAGAATTCGTTTTGGAAATAGAATTCGCCACACCAGTATAGGTACAACTTACAGATTACTACGCTATACAACATTTTTCGTTCAAGAAAATAAATAAATAAATATTTCTTACATCTTTTTTTTGTAAATTCTTAGAAAACATCCAAACTCCAAAAAAAAGTATTTGCAGATCATAACAAAATATTTTATCCTACCCGGGATTCAAACCCGAGACCTCAAGCACAGCATTCGCATACGCTCCCATTTTGACACCGACGCATCAATCTTACGGTCCGGACGTTTTTTGCCGGCTAGGGCCCCCTCCGCAACGCCCCATAAGGAACTTCGTTCCAAAAATAATCGAAATTGATACGAATTTTATACTCTAAAATAAATTTCGATAAATCGCAATTAAAAATACCGATGATAAATGTCGATGATTTTATGGAAAATATCGAAATTTTGTTATTTGATTTAAATTTGATGTATCGATATTTTTTGCCCGTGCCTAGTTGCTGCTGTGTGGTGAGTGGTGAGAGGTGTGTGTGTGGACATAGTTTTTCACTTTTCCTTGTATGGAATCAATAATAGCTCGCCTTTACTGATATTACTAATTAATAAAAGTAGTAGAAATAGTACATATTCAAAATGGAGAACCTTTCTATAGGTAAGTCTTGTTGTTCAATATTCTAACCTAATCCTACACGTATGCAGTTCTTATGAGAAATATTTTTCAGGTGAGATTTATACCTCGGAGAAAAGAGGTTGCGACGAAACTGGAGATGGCACAGAAAGCAAACCTTTTAAGACAGTTTTGCAGGCTATGCGCAAGGCAGGAAAGGAGCCTTTTCCTACAATTTATGTAGACTCCAAAGAGGAAGGCAAAGTGTACGATGTCTGTGCTAAATCTCAATTGAAAAAAATTACCAAGATTTTTGTAAGAGAAAACCACAAGGCTGCTGACAAAGCCAAGGCAGAGGATGAAACAAATGAAAAGAGACAGCAAAACATGGAAGAGGCTAAAAAGATTGTCATAGAACAAGATCCCAGTCTACCAAAGGCTAAAGTAATTAAAATATCTGAAAGTAAGTTATTTTCTTATTTAAATAGTATTTATAAACATTATTACCCATATTATGACCCGTGGGCAAAAGCTTCTATTTAAATAAATACAATGCTTAGATTCATATCTTACTATTTGGAATACTTAAATGTAAAAGAATATTATCAACTTTTTAAACTGTGTATTCCCTAAAAAAATATAGCTATAGATCCAATATATATTTTGACTTAAAAGAATCACATCATCATCTCATCAACAGCCGTTAAAGGCCTGTGTCCAGCAAATGAAGGTTTTAGACCACAAAATAAAAAAAAATGGATTTCAAAAGTCTACAATCACTGTTCTAGTGATATTGGATTTGGTTAATGAAATAAACCAAGTCATTCCAATTGCTCTAAATTTGAATGTCAAGCAGTCTCTAGTTAATATTATTCTCTAGTAAACTATGAGTTTATGTGTATATTATAATCATGCCTTACTTCATGTACCTAGTAGTTGTAATATATTATGCAAGATGATGCAATATTGCAACTATTGAACTCATACATATATACTGTGTCTTAATCTATATATATAAAAGCGAAATACCACTCACTTATTAATCACGAAATCTCAGAAACTATAACACCTACAAACTTGAAATTTTACAGGTAGGTTCCTTATAGGGTGTAGACATCCGCTAAGAACGGATTTTACTAAACTCCACCCCTAAGGGGGTAAATCAGGGGATGAAAGTCTGCGTGAGCGAAGCTGCGTGCAAAAGCTAGTTACTATATGTAGTTGAACACAAAGAAAGTGTGTGATTCTAATTGGTTTTTATTAAAACTAGCATTTCAAGAGGCAACTTTTTTACTGTTTATTACTGTCCGCTACTATCTAGCTAATCTAAACAAAAAAAAAAAACATATTTTATTTTACTAGCGACCCGGTCCAGTTTTGCACGGCAATCTTTGAAATAGTCGAATGTCCTGTACTATAATATGCATGTATTACACATATAAATCTTCCTTTTGAATCGCTCTTTATTTTTTTTTTCCCTATTAAAACTGCAATCAGTCCTAATTGGACTATAAACAGTTCAGTTGAGTGAGCAATTGGCGTTTGTGGTGCAGAGGTCAGTACCACTGCTACCCTATGAGACAATTACTATTTTTAGTCTGTTGATGTTCTTAGAAATATCTAACAATCCAGTAGCCAGAGGATTTGAATGCACGGCTAATCGTTCAGCGTAAGGTTTTTTACTCATGTTGATCTCTTCTACTACGGTAGGGCAATTAAGGTACTGATGAATTTCCTCATTCCGAGTGAACCAGGGAGCGTTAACTATTCCTCTCAGGATGCCATTTTGTGCTCTTTGAAGGCACATTATGTTAGTCTTGCTGGCCACACCCCACAGTTGAACGCCATATGTCCATATGGGCTTTAATAGGGAGTTGTAAAGGAGAAGTTTGTTATCCACTGAGAGTACAGAGTTTCAACCCATCAGCCAGTGTAAGTTCCTGTACCTAAGGTTTAACTGGTCACATTTCTGCTTGATGTGTGTTTTCCAGGTTAGCTTTTTATCTAGGTGGAAACCAAGGTACTTTGCGCAATCGCTTTGTGGTAGGGTATCATTGCCTAAGGTTACAGCAGAGCAATTGCCTTTTCTCAAGGTGAAGCTGAAGTGAATTGACTTTGGTGCGCTAGCTCGGATACGCCACTTCCGAAGCCAGGTATTCATGTTTTGTAGTATTACTTGGAGTTTATTACTGGCAGACACTGGATCCCTAGCGCTAGCCAGATAAGACGCTACAATTACATCTGTTGAAGTTGGGAGATCATATGTGTAGATATTATATAAGACCGGACCGAGTACAGATCCCTGTGGTACTCCAGCTTCAATAGAGCGTAGACTGGATCGTGCATCTCCATGCTTTACTTGGAATTTTCTGTCAGTTAAGTATTCGCTCTATTTATTGCTGAAAACTGCATTAAAATCCATTGAATAGTTAAAAGATCAAGCGTACAGACTCGAAGAGAGTTCATTTTATAGTATGTAAAGATAGTTTTATAATATTTGAATAACATTACCAAATACGAATTTGCAACTATCTTAAGTATTACTTTATATAAGTAAGCAGATCATAGAATTTTTTTTATTATGCAATTAATTTTAATTAAAGTTGAATGGAAAAAGTATATTTAAACCAGTTTTTTTTTTCTAACACAACGCCATCTAGTACCAAGCTAAGCAGAGCTTGTGTTATGGGTACTAGACAACTGATATAAATACATATATACTTTTTTTTTGTTTGTACATACATATTATACATAGAAAACACCCAAACTCCGAAACAAATATTTGTAGATCATACAAACATTTTAGTCCGACCCAGGAATCGAACCCGAGACCTCATGATCAGCAGTCGCACACGCCAACCGCGAGACCAACGACAACATCATTAATGGTTAAGAAAGCGATGATCAACATTTTGGAGTAGGTGTTTGAGGCATTCTGAAAATTTGTCAGATACATCTTCCGTAGTATCCTAATACAGAAATGCAGACCTGGCTGGAGGGTAGCGGTCATTTAACAACCTCTATAATATTAAACTTTTTAGTAAAAAAAAATGCTGCAAAAAAATATCTTTGATGCAACTTGTAATATTGTTTAAAGTAAATTTAAATATATATTCAAAAATAAAGAAAATAAAGCAAGTCAGGCGATTTGCAAAGGATTATAAACCTGCTACAGATGCTTGCAAAAATATTATTTAAATAAATTCAATAATATGCTTGAGCCAAGTTACAATTTTTAAAGGGTATTATTTAATATTAAAATAGCCTGGTTCGTTGGTCTAGTGGTTAGCGTAAGGGACTGCAGATAAAGAGGTCTCGGGTTCGATTCCTGGGTCAGACTGCTGTTGGGTTTTTCTAACAATAAATTCTTAATAGCAGCCCGGAATATGGAAGATGGCGGAGTTTCCCGCTCGTGCCTCGGAGAGCACGTTAAGCCGTCGGTCCTGGTTGTCATGAACATCTATGGCAATCGTTATTGGGAAGCCCTCAAATATACCGACAACTAGTTCAACCTTCGAATTCAGTTCATCCTCACGGTTGCGGAGGTCCGATGCCAGTCGCTACATGTAAAAACTGATATTCAGGTAAAACCGGTTGAACTAGTAGCCGACACCAAATCTTGGGAATAATAAAGGCTAGGAAGATGATGATTATTTAATATTAAAAACAAATATTCTAAGGTCAGGTGATTTTAGTGAGATTTTCTACCTGTCAAGTGATATTTCGTCAGTGCAAGTGATCAAAAAATAGCGTGTTGTTAAATGACAACTACCCTGCAGTCAAATCTGTATTTCTGTATTAGGATACTATGGAAGAGGTAGCTGACAAATTTTCAGAATGCCTCAAACACTTGGGCTCCAAAATGTCTAGCAGCTCTCCTACCATTTGATCAGATGTTGGCCTTAAAGTTTAGTGCTAAGCTTAAGCTTTAGTGATATACTAGCTGACCGGCGAACTTCGTACCGCCATATTTACATATCTGTCTCAGCTTTCCACAGGCAGTGTACAGTCACGGACAAAAAAATTTCTTTCTAGCAAAACAGAATAAATGAAATCGGACTATGTGTTATTGAATTACAACTAAGTACATATTTTGACTTATCCCCTCTCTCCAGGAAACCGTGCTGAATTTCGGGATAAAAAGTATCCTATGTCCTACCTCGTAGTATGAACTCAAATCATGCCAAGTTTCATTTGAATCCATTCAGTAGTTTCAGCGTGATGCGCAGCCAAGATACATACAGACAGACAGACAGACTAAAATGAAAAAAATTACAGTTTTGGCTTCAGTATCGATTATAGAGAGCCCTCCAAATAATTTTTCAAAATATCTTTAATGTACAGAATTGGACCTGTTACATTTTTTTATAAGTATAGATAAAAAAAAAACAATTTTAAACATTCAATTTTAACAAAAAAAATCGACATCAAGAACTGGACCAAATTGAAATGGGACCACACGGGAAGCACCAGCTTTCAAATAAAAAAAGAATCATCAAAATCGATGCACATATCGGTCAAATGTTCTGAGGTAACAAACATAAAGAAAAATATAGTCGAATTGAGAACCTCCTCCCTTTTTGAAGTCGGATAATAAGTACCTAATATTTAAAAGTAAAAGTGGGAAATATTGGTGTGCTAGCTAACTTATGCAATTTCATCTGCTTCTGTTTAATCAAGCTTGACGTCTATTGGTCTAAGTGTGATGTTAACTATCCTATCTTAGGCACGCACACAAGTAAAACACAATTAACATACAATTTGAAAATCAGTTAAATAGTTTCAGGGTTTATTATTAACAACAATGTGACACGAGAATCTTTAAATACCTAGTATAAAATTAATTAGCTATCGCTTAGATCTTCCAAATTACCCAACGCATTTTATTGCAGTTTTCAGCAATAGATCGAGTGGTTCCAGAGGAGGGTTTATGTGTAAATACACACACTTCCGTGCGAAGCCAGGCAGGTCGATAGTTATACATACTCGTAATCAGTGGCGTAGCGTGGACTTAAATAGACGTGGGCGAAGTCACGTCAGCGAGGCCCCTTTTCTTTCGCCCCCAAGATCTACCTAATAAATTTATCTTACCAAACATGCTTCGATATGACATGCCTCTCGATTTCGATACTCACGGTAGTAAAAATGGTAAGCGATTACCGCCGTCCATGAACAGCCGCAACACCAGAGGCGTCACAGGTGCGTTGCCGGCCTTTTAAGAAGGAGTACGCTCTTTTCTTGAAGGCTTGAAGGTCGTATTGGTCCGGGAATACCGCAGGCGATAGTTCATTTTACAGTTTTATTGTGCGAGGCAAAAAAATCCTAGAATACCGCACAGGGCGCACAGTTGTGGACTGCCATTCATCTAAGTGATGGGGATGGAACTGCTGTCGCGTAGGACGATGGTGGAAAGAGGCGGCAGGAATCAGTCCGAACAATTCCTCGGAGCACCCCCCTTGGTAAATGCGGTAGAAGATGCATAGCGAAGCTACATCTCTATGCAGCGCCAAAAAGTCCAGCCGAATTAAAAATTCCTCGCAGTCGACGACTCGAGTCGCTCTCTGTTGAATGCGGTCCAGAGGGAGGTGCAGGTACTGGGGTGCCCCTGCCCAAAGATGAGAACAGTATTCCATATGAGGCCGACCCTGCGCCTTATATGAAATAATGTATTCCATATAAGGCCGACCCTGCGCCTTATATGAAATACTGTCTCGATCTGTTGAGCACGCCAAGCTTCTTCGAGGTCAATTTGGTCTTACCCTCCAAATGGCCACGGAACTGGACTTCACTCTTGTCTTTGTGGGGTTAAAATGGACTAAATGGAGTCTACCCCAATCTGAAACCTTTTCTAAAGAGTTCTCAATTTCAGACACAAGTTTTTTCGACTCTCAATCACGTTGTCCCGGGAATTATTAGCGCGGCCGGTGTAGAGAGCATCGCCCGTACTATCATTCGCATAGACGTAGACGATAGCGCACAACCTTGCGGGGGACAACATCATTCACAGGTCAGAGCGTTCACCGCCGACTACGACCTTTATGCTTCTACCTGCTAAAAAGCTGGTGACCCATTCGCATAATTTCTCGGGCAGCGCATAGAAAGGGAGCTTCGAAAGAAGCGCTTTGTGCCAGACCCGATCGAAGGCCTTCGCAATGTCTAAACTAACTGCCAAGGCTTGCCCCTTAGTCTCAATCGCCTGTGCCCAGCGATGTGTCAGGTATACCAGAAGATCACCAGCTGATCGACCCTTACGAAAACCGTACTGCTGGTCTCTAAGCAGATGATAATCCTTTAGGTACCGCAGGATTCGATGGTTAATGATGGACTCCATTATTTTCGAGAAGAGGAAAGTTATGGCTATCGGCCTGTTGTTGGACGGATTTGAGCGATACAGCTGCGGTATGGTAGGCGGCTCCTGTTCCCCGTCGTCCAAGGTCGAGTTGGAAGCATTGTGTTGTGCCAGAAGATCGGCTTTCTCCTTTGCGTCATAGGTCAACGGATTATTTCCTATGTGCAGAGGTGGAAAGGATGGCTTACGAAAATTCCCTTCGATAGCCTTGGCAAGTGGGTGGGATGAAAAGCTCCATACCCTGCAGCACAACATCAGCAACAGAATCAGCAGCGGTGTTGGGATTATCCGCCGAGAAGCACAACTATCTCCAAGGGTAGGACGCAAAGAAGGATCGCATCCCATCCCAAACTGCAGACTTGTAGTGCCACACCCCACGGCTGCGTGCAACTCGCGATTGGGGCGAGCGTGTGATAGGCACTGTACTGTGTCCGGACAAGGCAATGGTCTGAAGAGCCATTACGTTACGTATACGCGGTAACCGTCTGGATGAGAAGTCAGGAGAAGGTCAAACAGTGAAGGATTCTGGCCCTCCACATCTGGGACTCGCGTGGGCGTAGTAACCAGTTGTGTCAGGCCGTTTGTCAAGGCGAAGTCGTGAACAGATCTCCCCGCATGATCCGTTTCACTGGAACTGATCCAGTCGGCGTGGTGGGCGTTAAAATTGCCAAGTACGATGATCTCTGCGGAGGGGATCTGCTGCTGCACGAAGTCTGTAGCCAATGTAGCCATCTGGATGTGCTCAATAAGTCGGTCAGTTTCGCCATCGCCGCTATGGGACCTGTAGAGGCACGCATAGACGCAGGGATGGTCGTCGCTGTCTACACGGAGCCATAAGATGGAGAGGTCCGTACCTACAAGATTGCTGAGGCTACGAGAGCTAAAATCGTCTCTGAGGTACACGCACGTCTCTTTCGGCATTAGAGATGAAGGAGTGTTCAAGTCCGTACCCAGGGTAAGTGAGGTAGCATGTGTCAGCTGGAGACGAAAAAATTGTATGTTCCAAAATTAGTACTATCAACTTTGCTGTTTTGTATGAAGTATGTGTGTAAAGAAACGTTTTACAAAGCTAAGCTGTGTTGCCAGTCTGTGACGAGTGTGGCCAATATTTTTTAGGTATTTATTTGATAAAAACAAATAAGTATGGTGGCCTCGCGAGGCCCCTTTAAGTGCGAGGCTGTGGGCGAGGGCCCACTTCGCCCACGTCTAGCTACGCCACTGCGTAATAGATATAGGTTTGAAACGCAGATGAATGATTTGACTTGATCCATTTACGTTTGTGACTAGAAATTGTGTATCTAAGACCATGAACAAACATTTCTCACTTAGTTTGTTTACTTCTTAAGAGGTGATTTGCGTCCTGGTAAATATTGTATAACGATTACAAATACATAAATAATGAAAATCTTAGAAATGACTCAGTACTTTCCATATTGGAAAATAATTAGGTACAATTTGTAGACTAGTTTGTTTTTTTATGTTTGACCCTGCCCAAATGACTCTACTCTGCCTAATGGAAAGCATAAGCAGAAACCAAGAGTAGTGGTCACCATACTCACTGCTAATGCAGCATGGTGAACCACACTATGGCGGGCTAGTGATGCTTCTGCATCATTAGGCCTCCGGTCTCGCACTCACCAAGGAAACATGACAGCGTGGAAACACGACAGCACAAACGCTGTCATTTTACGTTGATCTTCTGTGCGAGGGTAGTACCGCCCCGGTCGAGCCGTCCCAACCGTTCTGAAATCAGCGTGGCTCTACTACCTAGAGCCTATGCATATCTAGAACCTATGCATAAACATAGAAATTGCCTTAAGAAATACACTGCAAAGAAAATGTCACATATTTTAAAATGAGGTTTAGGCTTACTATTTGACAGCAGACAGTTTGGTACCTGTAGGGTTTGTTTTAAGATTTCCTTCCTTTTTGCAGTGCTGCATGCGTATTTTACTCACCTAGTCGGCTCTTACCCTTGAGATGAATGAGATTCCGCGTTCTCAATCTATCGCCATACAGCGCATGTTAATATATTCCATTACCTAATAAATCTGTACTTCACCAGCTGCCGACAACAGAGGAGAGCGGATTTGCGTCCGAGGCTGGGTTCACCGCCTTCGAAGACAAGGACGATCTCTGGCGTTCCTTACACTACGGGATGGTACTGGCTACTTGCAGTGTGTACTCCACGGTCTTCTCTGTCAGACGTATAACGCCCTAGTCCTGTCTACTGAGTCTTCTGTCACGCTTTATGGAAAACTGGAAGTTGTGCCTGAAGGGAAAATGGTGAGTTTTCTTTTATTCACGTCCCGAGTTTGGTAATCAGTTTTCGGGTTCAGGAACAGTCAAAAGTCAGCAGAAGCTAGAACTTCAAGTTAATAGGGTATTTTACTCTTTACGAGAAAAAATCTAAAAATATATGTGAGATACCTTAGTCAAATGCCAGTCGGAAAATGTTAGTTTTAGTTCATAAAAAAATAAAATATTTTTTTATAATTTATTTCAAAGTTTACAGTTTTTTTATCTGGTCTATAACACCATGAAAAAGTAGCCGCCATGTTATTACGTCACACTGCTTTATAAGTACACTAAAGTGTCAACTGATCAGCGCTTTCAATTGTTTGTTGAAATTATATTCATGTCATCCACATTTTACAAAGCGAACTGACGTCATTACCACTGAGCAATATGGCGTCCACTGCGTCCAGCGTTTTTGACAAATTACGCGCGAAATTTGAAAATGTAAAATTTAAATCCATTTTCAATAAAAAAATTGTGTTTTTTTTCTGTGGTTTAATAGCACTATAGAATCTAATTAAGAAACTTCTCAAAAAAGGGGTGTAATACCCTTGTCTTCTTTTGACGTCACTCAGAAGCCAGCACAGCACAGTGCGTTTATGTTGTTACTATGTGGTTTTGAAGACCCACCATATTAGAAATTATAAATATCACATTTATATACATACTAGCTGACCCACGCAACGTCGTTTACGTCTCCTATTGCCCGTAGCGTAATAATTTTCCCCCGTATTTGTAACATTCTTCATCGATGCGCCGCTCCTATTGGTCTTAGCGTGATGATATATAGCCTATAGCCTTCCTCAATAAATGGGCTATCTAACACTGAAATAATTTTTCAAATCGGACCAGTAGTTCCTGAGATTAGCGCGTTCAAACAAACTCTTCAGCTTTATATCTATACAATAGGAGCAGAGCACCAATGAAAAATGTTTCAAAAACGGGGGAAAATTATCACGCTACGGGCAATAGGAGACGCAAACGAGGTTGCGTGGGTCAGCTAGTATTAGTATAGATAGGTTTTCTTGCTTTGTGGTAACACTCCATATTCTTATACATGTTTTAAAGATTTCTCTACAAATTGCACATTTAGTAAACATGGAATAACAATTGTTATTTTGTAGGCACCCGGTGGTCATGAACTGACTGTAGACTATTGGGAATTGATCGGCCTCGCGCCGCCAGGTGGCGCTGATGCTATTCTTAACGAGGAGGCACTACCTGACGTCCAACTAGATAACAGGTTCGTGCACCAAGCAATTCATAAAGTCGCTATAAAAATTTACTAGAAGAAGCATTGGTATGAGTGTTGACTTTTTTTATAATGATCTTTCATAATGATCTTCTATTTAATACTTGCTATGAGTATTTTGCAATAAATATGTTAATTGATTGGCAATAACAGTGTCACCGGGATTAGGGAATTTTTAGTAAAAAAAAAGCGGGATTCTTTCGGCAAAAGCGGGACAACATAAAAAAACGTATTTACGACACATGAGTACTAGTGACAAAAAAAAAGTAACGTATTTCGCAACATTTTTGTTTTTCTGCTACATTCCTTATTTGTAATTAAATGGTGGAATTTGTATTTTTTATTACCTGCCAATTTAACTGACGACTAGCTGTTGCCCGCGGCTCCGCCCGCGTTTATGTCGGTTATCGCTGCAAATAGTAGCCTATGTGTTATTCTGATGTACATATAAGCTATATTACTGTAAAGTTTCATCCAAATCCATTCAGTAGTTTTTGCGTGAAAGAGTAACAAACATCCATCCATACAAACTTAATAGTAGTAGGATAAAGTCGGTAAGCCGATAAGCTAACTAACTTCACTTTGGGCTGCCAAAAAGCGGGACAAAATCTGTCCCGCGCGGGACATTAAAATTTTGATTCAAAAAGCGGGACATCCCATTTTGATTCAAAAAGCGGGACATCCCATTTTGATTCATAAAGCGGGACATCCCATTTTGATTCAAAAAGCGGGACATCCCATTTTGATTCAAAAAGCGGGACATCCCCTCTCATTTTAACAGTTTTTAAATCAGTTTTTATGTACTTAATATTCTTAAGGTAAATGCGCTAGGTAGGCGACTTTGAGTAAAAGACCTATTTCTTAGCGTTCCATGGATTCACCGTGCGGGTGCCGGGTCCATCGCGTGATAGATGGGGGCAACACATGCGACTTCGACAGTGCCTGGGAATTGCGACCCAGGTTTAGGTTTAAGGAGCACTCCTTACGACGCGTCAACGCTCACCTCCACTGTCCGCCGTGTTACCCCCTCTACCTAACCATATTTGAAGTGAGCCTAGCAATGCCGCTTTGGATATTCGTTCAAGAAAAGAGCTTACTGAAGCTCTTGGCAATCCAAGGTCTTTAAGCAGGTTATAGAGGGATTTAGCTGGTATACCCCTCGCACCCACTTCCACGGCATACAGCGCAACGACATAACCATTTTTAGTTATTTCGTTGGTTAAGTCAAAGTACTTGTTTCTTTTTAAAGCGTGGTCTTTAGGGATGTTCGTTTCCCACGGCACCGTGAGTTCTACTAGTACTACACGCTTAATTGACATTGCATAAAGAAATATGTCCGGTCTGGACGCCGAGGCACAGATATCCTCCGGTATTCTGTAGTGATTTTCATACGTGTCCACTAATAATGTCAATGTAATATAAACGTTAATGCAATGTACATTACGCATAAAATAGGGTTCTCACCATACACTTAGGACCCCACGCCCAGTGTAACCTATTATTTCCCAACATCACTGTAACTGTAAACACCCTAACACACCCTATGTTAATATTAATTTATGGCTATAAATAGAAATTGTAATAAAAATATTATACAAAATGGCCGATCAGGTGATTGAGTAAGTATGAAAAAAGAGTCTTTCACAATTACCGTAACTTTTATATGAATACGTTAACTTTTGTACGTTATACATTTTGACCGCTCGCATTCTAGGGGGCGCTAGGGTTATGTTTGCACGCGGGCGCTACATGTGCTAGAGCCGCATCTGGCGAGCACTTCAAAGAGGCGGCCTACTTCTGTTAGGGTGACAGTTGGCCTCACATATTGACCCCTATTGACCCTCTGTTGGGATGTACGTCCTGATGATTTTATGTATGTATCAGGCACATAATGATCCGTGGCGAGAACACGTCGAAGGTGCTCCGAGCGCGGGCGGCGGTGACCCGCGCGTTCCGCGAGCACTTCTACGCGCGCCGCTACACCGAGGTGACCCCGCCCACGCTGGTACAGACCCAGTGCGAGGGAGGCAGCACACTCTTCAAGTTCAGCTACTTCGGGTAACTTATTTCTTATATCTATACACTGCCTCGTTAGTCTAGCGGTTGGCGTATGCGTCTGCTGATCAGGTCTCGAGTTCGAATCCCGGGTTGGGCCAAAATGTGTTACTAGTTTTTCTAATTGTAGAAATGCGCCCGTGCTTCAGATGCACGTAAAGTTTGTAATTTCAAATGAACAGTTATCACCATATGCATATGAAAGTATAATATATAAGTTACTTACATAAAAAAAAAATAGTCTGATTGTTCCGATTAATCTCTGGAACGGCTGGTCAGATTTTGAAGTGAATTTCACTGACAGATAGCTGATGATATAAGGAGTAACTTAGGCAATTTTTTAGATTAGCTTAGTATTTTTAATATACTTAATTCATTTATACTTTTTAATGACATTGACTTTTTTCTTAATCTTTGGTCACAATTTCGTTATTCGGTGATGATGATAAATTTAAAACTGTTTGGACTTCTCTAACTGTGCAGTGCAGAGGCGTACCTGACGCAGAGTTCGCAGCTGTACCTGGAGACTTGCCTGGCGACGTTAGGAGACGTGTACACCATCGCTCAGTCGTATCGCGCCGAACAGTCCAGGACTAGGAGACATCTTGCCGAGTGAGTATCAAAGAAACCACGTTACACAAATAACCAAGGTTGCGACTAGTTACACAATTGAAACGAGTTACATTGTTGAACCCAGTTCTACTTTTGAAACCAGTTCTACTTTTGAAACCAATTACACTGTTGAAACCAGTTACACTGTTGAAACCAGTTACACTGTTGAAACCAGTTACACTGTTGAAACCAGTTACACTGTTGAAACCAGTTATGCAGTTGAAACCAGTTACACAGTTGCAACAGTAGCGACCAGTTACTCGGTTACGAAACCAGGTTGCATGAAAACCTGGTGTTTATCTGCAACTGGTAGTAATAAAAATACTTTGCTTTTTTTTCTGCAATTAATTGCGTTCAATAAAGGAAGCAATAGTAAAAAGTATTTAATGTTGCAAAAAAGCATATTATGTAGTTTTTCACAGCAAATAGAAACAAAAATATTGAAATATTACTCTTACTTAAATCGCGTGGCAAGGTAAAATTAAATATGACTTAATTTTATCAACAAACAATCAACAAACTCAACAAGTATTTAAAAAAAACAATAAAAACCGTAAAATAAGATTACCATAGAAATACCCATAATGATAAAGAATACATTATTACTACTATAGCTATTAGAAAATAAAATCAATTGATAGTGCGTTGTCGGCCTTTTGGGATGGGGGGGGGGGGTAGGGGGATTGGGTTATGGGCCTCCGGTATCCTCACTCACTCGGAGAAACACAGCGCAACCACTATTTCACACCGGTTTTCTGTGAGGCCGTGGTATCACTCCGGTCAAGCCGGCCCATGCATGCTGAAGCGTGGCTCTCCCACGGTGAAAGGCTGTGAGGTTGTTTAAAGGCTACCCAAAGACATTTCTAAGCGGACGAAGTCGTGGGCACAGCACGTTAACATAATACACACATCAAAAGTGTCTAGGGATCAAGCATTTTTATGCGGATTTCTTGAGATTGAGATGTGGCTTTGGCCCTGGCCTGCTCAGTCGCCAGACTTGAACCCGATTGAGCATGCATGGGATATGCTACAGAGAAGAGCTCTGCCGAATATGGAGGGTATCCAGTCGCAAGAAGACCTTTTTTTGTTGTTGCAACGAACATGGGCGGCCATTCCACAGCGTGATTTGGATGAACTCATTTTGAGTATGCCAAACCGATTCTTGTGTTGTTAGTGTTCGCGGTAGAAACACGGATTATTAATTGTTTAAGTTACCTAATAAAATTTTAAAGAAGACTGTTATTTCAGTCTTTTTTTCGAACTTTAATGTTAGTGGTTCAAATGTCAAAAATCCCTTTATTAGGATTATAAAAAAAAAAAAAACCGACTTCTAAAAACATCCAACGAAAACTCTCTGTCAAAAAACACTTAAAAGCGTAAAATAAACTGGTTCTTCATAAATTGCCTATACCTAATTCTTTATTCATTTAAATAGTAGTATTATAATGGGTGCTAGGTACCTAAAATCTGTTTGAAGTCGGTGCCAAGTGACTATCGCTTAGACTTTTGTAATTGTTCGTTTGTATTCTTTTTGGCTTAGCACCGACTTCAAGCAGATTTTAGGTACCTAGCACCCATTATAATACTACTATTTAAATGAATAAAGAATTAGGTATAGGCAATTTATGAAGAACCAGTTTATTTTACGCTTTTAAGTGTTTTTTGACAGAGAGTTTTCGTTGGATGTTTTTGGAAGTCGGTTTTTTTTTTTTTTATAAAAAGTTTTTATTTTACAGTTTTTAGTGCAAACAATCGTAGGTAAGTAGTAAGTTGAATCATTTCATCAAATTTCATCATCAAGAATACAAATTAAGGTACGTGTAATATTAAAATCATCATCTAATCCCTAACTGTTGAAGAGTTTAATCTTCTATCATCAGCTTACCTAAATAGCTTGAAAGTATACGACTGAAGGTCTTTAGATACGTATGAAATTGAAAGAATTATTCTCCAACTCCTAACCGTTGAGGAGTTGTACCTTCCACCTTCCATCATCAGCTTACCTAAATAATTTGTAAGAATACGACTAAAGGTAACTTATATACATATGATATTTAAAGATTTATCCTCCAACTCCTAACCGTTAAGGAGTGGTACCTTACATCATCAGCTCATCATCATAAAATGATGACTACCAGACGCAAATACCGGTGTAACTTCAGAAAATATACGAAAAACATAGTATGTGCCTAT
Source organism: Diaphora mendica (assembly GCA_949125395.1). Lineage (NCBI taxonomy): Eukaryota > Metazoa > Arthropoda > Insecta > Lepidoptera > Erebidae > Diaphora > Diaphora mendica. Next base: position 16,210,586 of record OX421330.1, read on the forward strand.
AAAAAATGAGGGTTTCCCTCGATTTCCCTGGGATCCCATCATCAGATCCTGATATGCTGGCAATGGGACCACCACGGAAGCATACCCTGTCGAATACAAAAAAAAAATTCAAAATCGGTCCACAACTGACGGAGTAATCAGGTAACATACATAAAAAAAAAAAAAAAAAAAAAAAAAAATACATACAGTGGAACATAGAACCTCCTCCTTTTTGGAAGTCGGTTAAAAATGGCAAATTTCTTTATTAATGCAAAGGTGACTTGGTTTATCGTTACTGTGACAAACGAAAACACTTTATTTGATAATTCCTTAAAGAAAATTTTAATTAATATCAATCAGGAGAAAAGTTATTGCAAAAATATATGTTGATCCCTAGACACATATGTTGATCCCTAGACACTTTTGATGTGTGTATATATGTACATGTAATTTTTTGTATTTTTTTTTTTTACAATGAACGAAATAAAAAAAAAATCTTTTTGTGTTACAGGTACAGTCACGTAGAAGCAGAGTGTCCGTTCATTACGTTCGAGGAACTTCTCAACAGACTTGAGGACTTGGTAGTGGATGTGGTAGAACGTGTGCTAGCCTCCCCCGATGGTCACCTTGTTTACGAGCTCAACCCTAACTTCAAGGTATAGTATACAAATATAAAAAAAAGAGTTCGATTCCCGGGTCAGACCAAATGGTGTGATCTGCAAACATTTGTTTGCTATGTATGATATGTACGTTTTTACTAAAAATTAATAAAAGTAGCCTAAAGCTGAGTCTCCACGAACAAAAGTTGCAAACTTTTGTGTTGTCAACACATGTTGGTGACGAAAGTTTCTGTGATTTGCTTGTATTGGCAACAAGAACTGTCAACAAATGTTGGGAACCGTGTTTCTGTTTTTGGCGGTAAACGTCAAGAGAATACGCTTGTTGCAGTTTTTTATTGGCTCTGTGGAGACGCTTAGTTCAAATATTTTTCAAATTGTTGTCGACTCGGTGTAGACACAATAAAAACAAAAGTTGGCGATTTTCTGAAGAGTTGCCAACAGTTGGAAATACTGAAATTGCCAACAATTTCGGTGGATTTCGGCCTTTAGTTTTTTTAATGTTTTTAAAAGACAACTCCCGCACTAGGAATAAATCCTGTGTCGCGGGGAACTTTACAAACATACATGAAACGGACACAAATACAACCCAGACTCAGAACAACAATTTATGGATCACATCCATAAATTGTCCATATAATAAATCCACATGGTGGATTTGAACCCACGACACTTGGCGAAGTAGGAAACGGCGTGGTGACTGTTAAACCACTAGGCCAAACGTGCTGTCAAAGTTCCTGGGCTACTTTTATTACTTGCTTTCCATCAGGCAGAGTAGAGTCACTTTTTCAGGCCCATATATAAAAAGAAAGATAAGTCAGACAGTAAGTTTACATAAGCTATAGGTAGTAGAGCCACGCTGATTTCAGCACGAATGGGCCGGCTCGACCGGGGCGGTACTACCCTCGCACAGAAAATCAACGTAAAATGACAGCGTTTGTGCTGTCGTGTTTCGTTGGTGAGTGCGAGACCGGAGGCCCAATTAGTCTAGTCAACAAGTTCCATACTTGTTGACTAGACTAAAAGATGCACAAGCATCACTAGGCCGCCATAGTGTGGGTCGCCATACTGCATTGCTGCATTCGCAATGAGTATGGTGGCCACCACTCGTGGATTCTGCTAATGCTTTCCATCAGGCAGAGTAGAGTCATTTTGGCAGGCCAAACATAAAAAAAAAAAAAAAAAAAAAAAAAAGCATTTCAATGTAATGGAATAATGTTTAATTTACAGAAACCAGAAAAACCGTTCAAACGTATGACGTATCCGGAGGCTATTGACTATTTACGTGAACACAACATCACTAAGGAAGATGGTTCTTTCTACGAATTTGGGGAGGTAAGTCATATATCTTCATCTTATATCTAACAACCCTATCGCTTAGCTGTTGTTGTTTTTTGCATAACTCAAAGTAGTGACATGTCTGTTTTCTGCATAATCTTGATCCAATCCAATTTTAAGCTATTGCATAGCTTTTATGGCGGGATTTGACCGCAGCGACCGAATCAAGAAATTCCGTAACGAAAATAAAACCTAATACCCCCATAGATTTTGGTAGTAGTCAGCGAAAAAGAAGTTTTTTTCGTATAAAATGCACATCATTGTCATCGTTATGAAATTTGCCGTGTCGCTAACTTTTTAAATTATCATGAAATACTTACATATTGGAGAAGTCATGTGATAAGTTTGTATGTTATGATTTTTTCACTTACTTGATGTCAATATTTCCAAAAAATACTGCATAAATAAAAAAAAAAAAAAAAAAAATGCTATAATGCTATGCAATAGCTTTACCGCGGCAGTCCCCGAGTGTCACACATTTTTTTTTTTGTTTTATTCTTCTACATGGCAATCTATTTTTCCACAATAAGCCATCCCTCTGTTTCACCATTTAGTGCCCTTTTTTGTTTTTAATGTAAAGCGACTACTCAGACTGGGAATGTCATATTGCTTAAGCCGAATGTGTTGAATTTTATTTATATTTTTTTTATGGCTCTGCCAAAACCACTCTATTCTGCCTGATGGAAAGCATAAGCAGAATCCAAGAGTGGTGGTCACCATACTCATTGCGAATGCAGCATGGCGACCCAAACCATGGCGGGCTAGTGATGCTTCTGCATCATTAGGCCTCCGGTCATCTGACCTACGAAATACGACAGCACGAACGCCGTCATTTTAGGTTGATCTTCTGTGCGAGGGTAGTTTTTTAGTATAAGGTGTTTAGAGGAGGAGAATGTTATTTACATATTATTAATTGTAAAATTTTGTAGGACATTCCCGAAATGCCAGAACGCAAGATGACAGACGCGATTGGCGTGCCAATAATGCTGTGCAAGTTCCCGGCGGATATCAAGTCGTTCTACATGCCGCGGTGTAAGGACGACAGGCGGCTCACTGAGTCGGTGGATGTGCTCATGCCGGGAGTTGGCGAGATCGTGGGCGGCTCCATGAGGACATGGGACTATGATGAGCTGATGGAAGGTATATATATAAATATATTTTTTTGTTTACTAGGCGGGCAAACGAGCAGACGTATGGCCTGATGGTAAGCGATTACCGCCGCCCATGGAAACTTGCAACACCAGAGGCGTCACAAGTGCATTGCCGGCCTTTGGGGGATGTAGAGGGGTATGGGGAGTGGTTGGGGTATGATCCACCGGTATCCTCACTCAATCGGTGAAACACTGCGCAAGCGCTTTTTCACACCGGTTTTCTGTGAGGCCGTGGTATCACTCCAGCCGAGCCGACCCATTCATGCCGAAGCGTGGCTCTCCCACGGTAAAGTATATGTTTTTTTTACAAAGACAACTCCTGCATTTAGAATATAAGTCCGTCACATACATGAAACAGACACAAAGAACACCCAGACTCAGAACAACAATTTGTGGATCACATAGTGCTGTCCCTTGTGGGATTTGAACCCACAACACTTGGGGCAGTAGAAAGCGGCGTGGCGACCGCTTAACGCGACCACTAGGCCAACCGTGCAGTGAATTGTGTCTATTCTTTGCAACCTAATAAAAAAAATGCATTGCAGTCTTTAGGGACTGCCGATAGAAGTAAAAACTACATAATATGTAGAGAGATATATCTACTCTTTGTATATATATATATAATGTATACTAATTATGCAAGGAGATATATTTATGTAAGTATATACACCGATGCAATATCGATCGATCAGTGATGATAACGCGAGTTCCATGTTTTTATCTAAAAAGTGCTCAACGCGCCTAAACAAGTTTTCACTTAAAAAAACGGATATTGTTGTTGCAGGTTACAAACGCGAAGGCATCGACCCCTCTCCCTACTACTGGTACACGGACCAGCGCAAGTTCGGCTCCGTCCCGCACGGGGGCTACGGCCTGGGCCTGGAGCGCTTCCTGTGCTGGCTGCTCGACAGATACCACATACGGGAAGTCTGCCTCTACCCTCGCTTCCTGGACCGCTGCACGCCTTAAAATGCTATTCAACGATGCTTTGTTAATAAAAATGTTTGTGTTAACTACAACCTAGCTATTCTGATAACTCTTTGCTGTGACTCAAATCATTATAAAATCTCATCTTTGAAGTTTGTTTTATATTGTGTCAAAACCTGAGTCCAATAGGTTCAGAACCTATCGTTGTATATTATGTCACCATAAGATTGTAAACACCGATAGATTGTAATCTATCTGCGGGATTGCAAACAATCTAAAGATTGTGAAATGGTATGCAACGAAGCGCAAGTCGCGCTGATTGGTTGAACAACATATGTCCCGCGCCGCCATATTTGTTTGTTAATTCGTTTGTTGCCTAATATAAAGTATTTTTGTGATTGTATATTGATTTCTCGCTAGGTAGATTATAATCAACGGTTTTTACAATCTTACGGTGACATATATAAATAGATGAATAATAGATTCAATAAAAATAACAAATGTAATCTGAAGAGTTTGAAATCTTTTTGTTATAGTATAGGGATGCAAAAGGACATCGCCGCCCATGGACACCTGAAATTAAAGACCTACACGTGATTTCAACTCTTAAGACCCTTCTAGAATGAGGAGTTGGTTTAGTCTCTAGTGAGGTTTCATCTCTAGTGAGGTTTCATTCATTCACAAATATTTAGCCAACCTAAAGTTTAAAGCTAACCAATGACACAATATACTAAATAGACCGACCCTCCCCTGGCCCAAACTGTACACCGATAAAAGCTAGAAAAATTCACTTAAATCTAGATGGCGCGCAAAAATAAGGTACTAGAAATAGTTTAACAAACTCTATCACCATTTTATTGATATGCTTGAATTATAGTAATTATTTTATTATTTTTCGAATATAAATCTTACTTTCTAATGCTTGTTTAAAAAAAATATTTTTCAATTGCGTAACTATAAGTTATCACCTATTTTTAGGAGATGTCGTTGCAATCGATTTAAATAAACTTGAATAAATGACCTATTTACTACGCTAGATGTCCAATTTATAAGTTATTGATATGACATATAGAATATTATATGCTGGATGCGCGATGATAGCGCCACCAAGTGGCTACAATTACGTCGGACTTTGATTTGTCAAATGGTTAGTTGTCTTACGAAGAGTAAGTAAACAAACAAATTATTTCAACGATATATCGTAAAGGTGCGTCCATTAATTACGTGAGGCATTTTTGAGAATTTTTCGACCTCCCCTCCCGCCTTGGTGAGATATCGTAAGATTTTCATCAACTCCCTCCCGCGTCCCCAAATCTCACGCGAGATTCTTCAAATTTATGTTTTGGCTGTAAACGTGTTGGATTATTGAACTGGTTCTATTACTTCGATTGAAGACTAGCAAAGCAAAATCGAATGCTACTTCGCTGCTCTGCGGAGTTCGGACGAATACGACAAACACTATTGTGTCAGATTTGGCCATATTTTATTCGGAAATAATTTTTCACGCAATTTTACACAATAATTACGTGATATTTGCCAAGACCCCCCTAAGTGAGATTTGAAAAGATTTAGCTCAATCCCCTCCCCCCTAAAACACCTTACGTAATTAATGGAAGCCCCCTAATTTAAATATATTCTATTCAATCATGTAAATCTATGGTGTAGATAATAATGTTGAGCGATTTTATTTCCTGTCTGATATGGCATAATCAATAAATTTTGGGTCATTATATGTCATTTTAATATAAAATAAATGATTGAACTGCAAAGTATAATCTTTATTTTGGAACGAAGTTCCTTATCACGCGTTGCGAAAGGGGGCTAGACGATAAAAAATGTAACGACACTTTTCTTGCCAAAAATTGTAACCACACTTTTAACATTGAATTGACGTCATAGTGCTGGATACTCACCGTTAAATATAACAAACTGATTGCCAACGTCCATACCATGTTGAATACACCGGTTCTCGTCCGATCATCGACGTTAAGCAACATCGGGCGTGGTTAGTACTTGGATAGGTGACCGCCTTGGAACACCACGTGATGTTGGGTTTTTGCATTTATTTACATAAAATATATTGTTTTATAGTATATTTTGTAAAGCTTGATTATTACTAAAATAATTTGAGTATTTTATGCGCATTTTTATTAGTAGGAGCATATCAAATATAATATACATATAAACTTCGTTCCATCCGGGTGTTCTTTGACACCTCTCAAATTTTATTATACATATTTTAATTTGTACAACAAGTAATATTAAAATCACATTAAATCAGTCAGGAGATTAACAAATAAATATTATTTCATAGACATACACTTTAAACAGTTTTCTAACAATTTTTTTATCCTATTATTTAAATTACGGCAAAATCCAAAATCTGATGACAGCATTTTAAAATCTAAAGAGTTCAGAAGAGGTTTCTAGAGAATTGACATTGATGCAGCTACGAAAATAAAGGATGACGAAAATAGAGGATTGGACAGAAGACGAAAATAAATTCAGCTTGTCATTATTTTACAAATCTAAAGTGTATTTTTTTCTAAGGCGGCAAGGTGTAGTACTTGCCGCTCCAACCACAATCCGAAACTCCGAAAGTGGCTAGCAAAATCCGATTGTTTTGCCCTGATCTATTTAAAAAAAGAATAACAGAAATTCGAAATGCATTAATCTATACTAATATTATAAAGCTGCAGAGTTTGTTTGTTTGTTTGTTTGTTTGTTTGTTTGAACGCGCTAATCTCAGGATCTACTGGTCCGATTTGAAAAATTCTTTCAGTGTTGGATAGTCCATTTATCGAGGAAGGCTATAGGCTATATTTTATTTTCAAAAAAATTTGAGATCCGTAAGAAAATAGCTATTTTGTAACCCAAGGTGTGAACCCGAAAACCTATTTTTGCGTGCGCTGCAAACAGTATTGACAATAGAACAAAATCATGTATTACGGGTTTGTAGGTCCCATTATGATCTACAAAAAAGTCCGCGAGAGCATATATCTAACTATCATGGTTTAGTCACAATAACCGCTTTTGTGCTCAAAAAATTTATCAAATCGTCTGAAGAAAGAAACTACGTTAAATGTGTATCGTAATATTAATCCTTATCCAAATAAAGCATTATGTTATCAAGGGTATTTATGTAGAAGTAAAATACTTTTTGTTTCACCCCATTCGGACATTTCGTTTAAAAGTTATCACGAGTATAAGACGCTAAGAGTTCGTACCTATTATTGAGTTATTTGTCAAAGAGTTTTTATCAACATAATACCTAACATTAGTCTTTATCCAAATAAATGTGTTGTTGATTATGAGTATTAGATCTTAGAAGAGTATAATAAATACATCTATACTAATATATAAAGCTGAAGAGTTTTTGTTTGTTTGAACGCGCTAATCTCAGGAACTACTGGTCCAATTTGAAAAAGTTATTTCAGTGTTAGATAGCCCGTTTATCGAGGAAGGCTATAGGCGTGATGATATATATATATATATTTCATCACGCTATGACCAATAGGAGCTGAGTGCCAATGAGGAATGTTTCTAAAACGGGTGGAAATTATTACGCTACGGGCAATAGGAGACGCAAACGACGTTGCGTGGGTCAGCTAATCGCGCTAATCTCAGGAACTACTGGTCCAATTTGAAAAATTCTTTCAATGTTAGATAGCCCATTTATCGAGTAAGGCTATAGGTTATATATCATCACGCTAAGACCAATAGGAGCGGAGCACCAATGAATAATGTTCCAAAAACGGGGGAAAATTATCACGCTACGGGCAATAGGAGACGCAAACGACGTTGCGTGGGTCAGCTATACTAATATATAAAGCGGAAGAGTTTGTTTGTTTGTTTAAACGCGCTATTCTCAGGAACTACTGGTCCAATTTGAAAAATTTGATTATTATACATGCGAAAGTAACTCTGTCTGTCTGTCTTGCTTTCACGGCTAAACCGCTGCACCGATTTGAATGAAATTTGGTACACAGATAGTCTAGAGCCTGAGAAAGGACATAGGCTACTTTTTAATGCGAAAAAGGGGTTGTAAGGGGTTTAAAAGGGGGATGAAAGGTTGTTCTGGGAGTTCACTCGCCACACGCCTGCGCGTTACCTACGTCGGGCGTCTTGACAACGAATAAACAAGGCTGTCACAATCATAAAAATATTTCACTTTTTCAATGAAGACTTAACAATGATAGCAATGATATTATATATATAAAAATTAAATATTAAGATATTAAGTATATATTCGTCAATCTGATTTGTATCTTCATTATATTAATAGAAATAAATAAGCCAAATTAATATAATTAAATAACAGCGTTTCTTAACTTCAAAATTCTCTACAGAAGTATCGTCATTATAAGCTAGCTGTTGGTTAGATATGAATAAAAATGTAAATAATATCGATCCTGATCAGCTGACTAATGAGATAGTTTCAAACGAACGGATCATGTTAGGCGTGGAGGGAGATGTTGTCGAATACTTAAAGTTTTTAGAAATATCAGGAGTGCCTACCCATAAGTTGAAGCTGCAAGTTAATGTTCCAGTACTATTAAATGAGGTATCTTGAGCGCCAAAGCAATGTTATAGTACATGGCTAAATATTACACTACTGGGGTACAACATTGTAAAAGCTACAATCGTGACGCATGGAATGGCAAAAGAAGATAATGTTTTAATTCCCCGTATTCCAATAATTCCAACTTATTTGACATTTTAATTTAAAAGAATGCAGTTTCCGCTGAAAACAGCATTTCCAATAACAATATTATCAAAACCCAAGGACAGATGCTTAAAGATACAGTATTTTTTTTCTCATGGGCAGCATACTCACGTATATCAAATCCACAAAATCTCCATATTTTGGCAAAATATGGCAAAAGAAAAAACGTAGTTATTAAAATTGAACTTTTTTTATTTGAAGCTGCCAAAGTGACTATGGTCAGCCTGATGGAAAACTCAAGCAGAATCCAACAGTGGGGGCAACCATACTCACTGGGAAAGCAAACAATGCAGTATTGCGTCCTACACTATGACGGCTTAGTGAGATGCTTTTTCACGCCCCACTTAAAGGCCCCGGGATCATAGTGGGAGAGAAACACGTGCGCTGGTAGTGAGTTCCAGTTTTTAGCTGCTCGGCACAGGAAGGATGAACCAAACCGTTTGGTTTGAGAGTGAACATGTTATTCTGCAGAGGAAGGGAGAAGGGGGACCAGTTGGAACAGCTCCTCAGAATACTTCCAATGATACAGATAGTAGTGGACTGCTATAGAGGCGATATCTCTATGCAGCTGCAGAGGTTCAAGGAACTCGGTGGCTTCGGGACTGTTGGTAAAGCGGACTGTTCGCCATTGCAACCGATCGAAAGCATCAAGAAAATACTGCGCGGATCCATCACAAAGATGAGAACAGTACTCGAGGTCCCGGCAAATATCCATGCCCAGGACACCGAGCTTACCCCGTAGTGGCAGTTGAGTGCTCTGAAAAGTGGGGAGGGAAAGGAATGGAGACTTTTTGGTAGAGAACGCGCACAACTGTGTTTTCGTAGCGTTGAACTCGACCAGATTCTTATCACCCCATTGTAAAAGCGGTTCAAAACCCGGTCGAGCTCAGCGACAAGCTTCTGTCGATTTTCCTCAACGTCTGCCAGCTTGGCTGAACGGTGTCGAAAATATCGCCCATGAACTGTGCTATCGTCTGCATAGCAATGTATGTTGCCAAGAGCTAACATGTCATTGATATCCAGAAGAAATAGTGTGGGCGACAGGACTGAACCCTGAGGTACGCCAGCGTTTACATCCAGAACATCAGAGGCCGTGCCGTCGCAAAGGCCCATAATGCGGCGCTGATGAAGAAAAGCGTCAATCCAGTGACAGGGTCTAGGAGGCGGACCGAATGCCGAGAGCTTGGAGAGAAGCGAGCGGTGCCAGACCCGGTCGATGTCAAATGTCGAAATAAACTCATATAAACACTTTATATTTTATGTACATATATAAATACTTAAATAAGTAAATACATCAGATAGGAATGAGTTCCATATCAAAAATACAGATGGCGCTATACTAATTTTTTCGTTCACGAAATAAATAAATCATTACAGATGGCGCTATACTAAATTTTTAGTTTTCACAAAATTGTCTTAACCCCTTTATTTTATTTAAACTGATTTATAAAAATATATAAAAGTTCTATGCGAGGTAAAGAAAATAAAACTATTCAGGTACCAATACATTTTGTATCATGATTTTATATCGATAAAAATCCTACCTATATTAATAACGCGAAAGTTTGTTAGTATGGATGGATGGATGTTTGTTACTTTTTCACGCAAAAACTTCTGAACGGATTTGGATAAAACTTTACAGTAATATAGCTTATACATCTATTTGCAGCGATAACCGACATACACGCGGGCGAAGCCGCGGGCAACAGCTAGTTAAAGATAAAGCTTGTGTGATCACTTTCGATGAAATCGCAATAATGTGTAACTTATAATATTCCATCAGCAGTAAAAGCAGAATTGTTACAACTCTTTTAAAAGCTACTATAAATAAACTATTTGATAATAAGTGGGCTTCTGCTAAAAGCTGTTTTTTGCGGTCGGGCTACGAAAAACCAAAATACATGCAAGAAATCAGGGATATCTAGTAACTTTTCCTTTTTCTTTTGCAACGTTTTGTAAAATTATTTGCGTTTTTTGATGTACCACATTTAATTAAAAGTATTCAAAATCATTTTTTAAACAATAACTATGTTAACGGCAATGAGCAAATTTCGTTTCAAGATGTTACCAAACCATACGAAATAGACAAAACTTAAAACTTGAATCGATCACTTACAAAATTGACAGATAGGCCCATTGAACAGTAATAAAAAAATATGAGATGCCATAGAAACACGCATTGTTTAAAAAAAGTAACACATGCATTAAATGCGATAAAGACGGGCAAAAATTATTTGAAAAATTACACAATTAACTAAAACAAAAACCAACTTCAATGTTCGACTTGATTTCTCTTGGATGCCATTATCAGATCGTAATGTCCTTATCATGGTATCACCGTTGGGACATATCCTTTCCATTAAAAAAAAAATCATCAAAATCGGTTCATAAACGACGAAGTTATCCGCGAACACACATAAAAAAAACATATATACTGTCGAATTGAGAAACCTCCTCCTTTTTTTGAAGTCGGTTAAAAATTGAATCAGGATGTAATAGAAAATTTGTTTGCGCAATTTCGGCAAAAGCAACAAAAATCCAACAGCAAAGTTGCTAAGGACCATATTTAGGAGTAATTTAGTTAATTTCTTAAAGAGTCCCCATAACAAAAAACTGTGAGGATGAAGATGGTGATTTTATCCAGTTAGCCGTTGGAGAAAGCAAATAATTTTCTCCAAAACCATCATTATCACCAAAACACGCAGTAAACAACGAGAAACAATGCACTCATGAACGGCAACTTATTTATTTATTATTTACCGCTGCCCATGAATACCCGCAACACCAGAGGTGTCACAAGGCTTTTAAGGAGAAGTATGCTCTTTTCTTGAAGATTGATTGAAGGTCGTATTGGTCCCGGAATACCGCAGTCGACAGTTCATTCCACAGTTTTGTTGTGTAGGGCAGAAATTTTCTCGAAAAGCGCACAGTTGACACCTAAATGATGATGATGATGAAAGCGTAGGATGATGGCAAAAAAAGGAGGCAGGGATCAATTCAATCAATTGCTCGGAATACTCCCCATTGTAAATACGATAGCAGATGCGTAACGGAGCCACGTCTCCACACAGCGCGTGCAGCGCCAGAGATTCCAGCCGAATTGAAACTTCTTGACAATTGACGATTCGATTCGATTGTATATTAGTATTTCAATCATAGTGAATTGAATTTTGCGTGAAATAAGAAATAGGTACATTTTGTATACTCAGAACAATAAAATTACTTGAGGAACTTGATGAACTTGTAAGAGTTGGTTTGCAGATGTTTATATTTGTGCAAAAAAAAGCTGGCAGGTGGCTTAGAAACTTCAGTGAACACATGTAAACAATGAAGGCCTTGCAAATACTAAGTAAATTATTAAAATATTCAAGGAGCTTTTACAAATGCGTGTAAACTTTTCAACACCTACCCACGAAAAAAAATAATTAACTTAATAAAGATTAAGTTTTACTTAAATATTTAAAAAGTGAAGATTATGAGCTGTTACATTATTTTTCTTTCAGTAATCGACATAGATATCATTATTGTGACATAATAAAATATACGTGTCGTTCCAAGATGAATATCTGAGGCCACTTTAAGACGCCTCAATCGTGTTCAATTCAGTTCTCGTACTGTATTAATCCCAAATAATGTATCTAGGCCTGTTCCTTAACAGTAGGTTGACGACAGTTTCACACACACACTTTCAATAGTTTGCTCGAAAGCTTTTGCCGAATTTAGGTAAACTGAGTGTTGCGACAAGATGTACCGCAGAATTCTCCGGTTAATAACACTTTACGGTACCCGGTGTAGACGGTAGCACTGACCGCCTAGAGTAGGGTGCGCCACAGGAGAGTAGACAGTAGAGAGTGTTGTTGGTTTGAGCCACACGCGTTTATTACATAATGTCTACGGAGGCAGAATGCGCGTTGTCAGGAATATCCATGTGAGATTTGTTCCGCGTAACGCAGGTTCTTTCCGGTCACAGTTGCTTCGGAAATACCTGCACGCGGTTACTAGAAGTGAGTTGAATCCTGCCTGTCCAGTGTATTGTGCCGATTCACTGTGCCATTACTTGAGCATCGCAGCGTTGGATGTAGAATGCAGTTGTGGGAGAATATCTCTCGCTGCCAACCATGTTATGCTCCATAGTGGATAGCAACAGAGTTTTATCTTCTGCGAAGATGACATTGCACAGAAAGAGGTGGCGGAAAGGACCAAGGATGAAAATTTCTACTTGGACCTAATTTGCCGCCAGCCGCTGAAACAGACGCAGCAGTGCATTCTAGCAACTCATGCCACCTTCAGTGGTAATTAAGAAAATGTTTAGTTAAAATTACTAATTTAAATTGTAAAATTTAACTGCTATTGAGATGTCTTATAAACAGATATTTACAAAGATGTATTTTAACAAGCATATAGAATTTCTCAAACAACATTTTTCTTAAACATTAATACATTATTTCTTCTTGTTAAACTGCCAAGACTTAATTTCTCCATTTCTATTACAGAAATGTAGTTTTTTTAAATCATTTAATTTGCCGCCCCCTAAACGAAGCCGCCCTAGGCTTCAGCCTACTGAGCTTTCATCACTAAATAATATAACCTAATATAACATATATAATATATGGATTTTTTCAACAAATTTTGATTATTATAACACAATTAAGTAGCTAGACCTACATACAGAGTTTTATGTGAAAATTTAAAAAGTTTCATACAAAAATTAATAAAAAAATATATATTCATGTACCGTATTTACTGAGAAGCATTTATGAAGAAGCTGTTTATTTGAAATTATAAACAGACATTTCAATTTTATTTATTTGTGTGCTCTTGGACGATTTAATAAAATATCACATAAATTACTAATGTAATTATGTGGAAAACGACATCTAGTGGGACATTTTCACTAATACAAAAACAAATAAACTTGACAGTTTACTCTCGGATTCGTATCGGAGTATAAGCTCAGAAAATATCTTTCAAATTTACGATTTGATACACTTAGTGACATCTAGTGAACATTAGGCTTATTATATATCCGCGTACAACTCTAAGTTCATGCGGTGTAAGTCTATAGTTATATTTCGTCAGTGAGCTAACCAAGAGTAGTGCAGGTTGAGGCAATTAAACTACAGACATTTTTATCCAATTGGCTTTTTATTTTATATAACATGGAGCATATATATCTAGAGGGGTAGCCTAACGGGCGGAAAGCGTGATCGGAGTAGAGAGAGACTGAGTTTGGGTAGTGTCTGTCTCTCTCACGCAAGCTTCTGATTCGTTGGTGTACTTCCCGTCAAATCAGTCATGCAAATTGGTATGTGCGTCCACCAATCAGAAGCTTGCGTGATAAAGATAGACACTACCCAAACTCAGTCTCTACTCCGATCACGCTTTCCGCCCGTTCGGATGCCCCTTCAGGTATATGTGCTCTAAGATATTATAATGCCTGATTTATAAATTAATTTGCATAGTTTGCAGGATATGAATTGTGTAAATATATTTTCATAAAGTTTAATTGTCTTTTATTTCAATATCATAATCGTCTTCTTTTATAGCATATTTCACATCTCACACGGCAGACTGATCCCAAACGAAGCCTCCAGTACTCCTAGCCTATTTCGACTAGAGTCTGGCCAACGAAAGCTGTCCAAGAAAAAAGGCGGGAATTTTAAAAAATCAAGAGCTGTTAACCCTGGCTATACACTGCATAAACGGAGTTGATACTATTTATTTTTCAGCAAGTACATTTTTTTCGAGTTGTAAAAATTTTGTTTTGTTAGCAACTGTTGTTGAAATTTTCGAATGTATTATGAAGAATATCAAATAAAAGATTACTTTTAATTCTGTCTTTTTATTATTTTCAAATAATCCATTATTTATGTACAGTCGAGGACCCCGAGGAGCCATACAAATATAGGAGCTATGAGTCATAGTTAAAATCGGATTCCAAAAACTCTACACCTGATATTGAATCAGCTTCATTGCTTTCTTCGCTGCTACTGCTACTGTCCCCAACATGTATTATGAATGGTTCAAGTTCGTTTTCAGTAATACCGCAATTTCATATTTTTCTGTAAGTAAAGCCCGTTCATTTTTATTGTTTTGAAACTCAAACCCGTTCTTGTGTAAAATTTTTCTAAGGGTTTCACGGCATCCCTTAAATTCAATTGCTTCCCTCAGCTCATTGTGCAGGCTTCTCAGTGTTGGGACTTGTTTTCTAACTCCATAAAATTCGTTTATTTTGTTTCTTATAGCTGAAATATCAAAATTATCCAAATTGGAAACTGTTGCTGAATGTGGACGATTTTCCCCGGAGTATTCCACTGTCCTTGATTTTTAGACCCTTCAATTTTAATTCTTCTTAGAGTCTTCACACTGACATCTGAAGATAACAAATACAATAAATTATGTATGTAACAGTATATTATTAATTATCAGTCATTAAAGTCAAAAACCATAATAATATACAAAGACATTATTACAAAACAATAATATTATATTATTTAATTTAGCCGTCCATACATTGTCATAAATTTATATAACTCTTCGAAGTAACTGTTAAAATCTATAATTTCTAAAGTAATACCTGTCATTGAAGATATCTTTTCTAAATAATGTGTTTCAGAAGTCGCCATTTCATTTTTTTCGAGAGTTTTCAATTTCTTTACTGCTTCCACAATTTTAAGTTTTGTCTCCTCGTTGTTAATACTTCCTGAAAAGTAGATACACCATGAAAAATATTGCGATTTGTCTTAAATAGTCTAAAAGTATCAAAATGTTTCATTAGAAATTCAATAAACTAACCTGAAAGTGAAAGGATTGAATCCAGTCGTAGTATTTTCTCTGCAGATTTCTGATTTAAATCACTTTTTATGTCTTTATATTTGTCAATCATAGTAAATAGAAGCTTCCTCGTCGAACTTTTAATTGTTCTCGGCATTATTTTAAACAAAATCAATGAAAATATGATGCACATAAACCAACGTAAACAGAAGATGACTCAAGTACGAAACGTCAAAGTGTCAATTTTGACAGTCTTAAATTATTGCCATATCAAAACTTCTGAAAATAATACGTGGACAGCTTTCGTTGGCCAGACTCTATAAAGTCCCGCCAATTACTCTATAGATATTATATCTGCATATCTGCATGCGTTTTAGTTTGAGTGCAGTGACAAAAAACTACAACAACAACAGCATCAGAAACAATGTCTCTTAGAATAATTTAAGAAAGCTAATTTTTAAGAAGGATGGAGGAAATCGATAGGCTATACAAACATCAGATAGGGCTGAGCATCAATCAAAAATGTTGTAACATGTGAAAGTACATTTACACTACCTTGAGGCCTGAGGCTATACCTCTCGGTGAGCTTGACAATGAGGTACGTTACCATCGAGATATAATGTATAGAGAAGACGCCACTTACAAGTGCGGTGTTCCATGCAATTGCGGCGCTTGCGCCGCACTTCCTTCAGTCGCTTGCTAGCTACACTCTGCTGAAGAGGTGGCTTAAGCGTGTGATTGTTTAAATTTAAAAACGTTCTAAAACTCGTGAAATATGCCATTTTGTGTCTTGAGATATTGCACTAATAATACAAGGAATACGGAGACAAACAAAGGAATAACTTTTCACCAGTAATTAACTAGATATAATTGTTTTAAAATTAAATACGAACACAATATTTTAAGACGCCATTGTTGCCTCACTCGACATAGAGTACTTACAGTAAAACATACAGAAGTGATATTTAGGTAGAATTAACTGACGTTAAATGCACAACGTATCTAACGTATTTAATTGGATAAGTAAAAATAAAATGTTGTTAAAAATAGCTTCGTTAATAACCCATAACATTTTTTTTGTAATAATTATACTCAAAATTATACTTAAAGTATAATAAAAAAATTGAATATTCGGCTTTTATACTTTATACCTCGATGCATTCTACAAAAAAACTGAAACTGGCAAAGCTATTGACACAGAATATTTACTCAGTGTGAATTTCCTAATAAAGCTTCGTAGGTATAAAGCTATTTATCCGTTCTGCTTTGTTGCTTGGCGCTTACTCTATGAAAGCGAATCTTTGCAACAGTTCGTTGGCCAAAACGCGTAACCGCCATGAAAATCACGGCGCTTATGACATTTCGCTCGCGAGGAAACTACAGCTCAAATGCGATAGAGCGCTGCTTGTTAATACTGTTGGATTAGACTACTAATCATTGTTTGGCTGCGCTGCAGCGCTTTTTAGTTATAATTCAAATATAAACGGAACTTAAAATTGGTTTTGAGTGGCTCCTCTAGTACGTAGTACGTAATATCTCGATGTACGTTACATACACTGTTGGATACACTATAGTCTATTCAACTTCCTCTGAGACAAAAGGTAAACAAACCAGAAAAAGGTTCTTTAATAGGTCAAATTTTATATGCATCTAGAATCAATAAAAAGGTGACATTTTCTTTCTTTTTCTTGGAAAATGGCAAACTGTGCCGATGTCGACAATTCTGCCAGTGTCAAGTACAACGGAAATACGTATGTTAAAAAATAAAATAAACTGTCCAAATTTTCCGAGTTCACAGCGGACTGACTAAAAAGTGACATTAAAAACACCTAAAACTGTAGCTGTTCCCAAACTTTGAACGTATTATAACACTACTAAATTGAAGAGTAGTGATAAGGCAAATAATTTACGTAGAAATGTGAAATTTTGTAATTAGTTTGGTTACACCAGCCATCTTTACTCTCGATCAACTCGTTTGAGAAACATTGGTTTCTTTGTTTACCTTTTGTCTCAGAGGAAGTTGAATAGGGTATAGACATTTCCACAACGTTACCAAAAAAGGACTTGTTAACCAGAAACCTAACGCCACCTTGTGATTGTTGGTTTCCCTCACGAATGTACATAAGAGGGCTATGGTGTCCTCTCTGTATCTTCGGATAATCGGACTTCGCATTACCCTAAGATATGCCATCTAATCTTTTCAAGTTCCACGTCAAGTTGTGCCAGATGTGAGTCTAACTTTTGTGCGTCCATTAAACCACAAAATAGAAAGGTACAGAAGTCAATCACATGTACGTACTTCACTTTTCATACCTACATCGGCGGTTGTCGTTTGTCGTCAACTATGGCTTATGCACAAAAACCTATCGTGGTAGTTGGTACTGGCAGTCGTATCTAGTTGTTTGATTTATTGTTGAGAATGAAAAGAGAAGAATGGAAATATAAATTAACCTAAACAAATAAATGAAATTGGAGTGTCTGTTTGTAATATTAATATAACCGCTTTTTGATAAATGCATATTTATGTATAATGTATACACGGTACATATACCAAAATAACATTTTTAACAAATTTGGTCTGTCTGTCTGGTAATCTCTGGAACGGCTGGACCGATTTTGATGGGACTTTCACTGGCAGATAGTTGATGATCTAAGGAGTAACTTAGGTTACTTTTTTAGGGTTCCGTGCCAAAGGCAAAAAACGGAACCCTTATAGATTCGTCATGTCTGTCTGTCTGTCCGTCCGTATGTCACAGCCACTTTTTTCCGAAACTATAAGAACTATAATGTTGAAACTTGTAAGTAGATATTCTGTGAACCGCATTAAGATTTTCTCACAGAAATAGAAAAAAAAACAATAAATTTTGGGGGTCCCCATACATAGAACTGAAATTAAAAAAAAAAAACATCAAACCTATACGTGTGGGGTATAGGACCTATCTATGGATAGGTCTTCAAAAATGATATTGAGGTTTCTAATATCATTTTTTTCGAAACTGAATAGTTTGCGCGAGAGACACTTCCAAAGTGGTAAAATGTATGTCCCCCCCCCTGTAACTTCTAAAATAGGAGAATGATAAAACTAAAAAAAATATATGATGTACATTACCATGCAAACTTCCACCGAAAATTGGTTTGAACGCAATCTAGTAAGTAGTTCTTTTGAATACGTCATAAATCGTAAACTGCAATTTACCTTTCATTCAATCAACACAAATATAAAAATGTAAAATAAAAATTATATTATGTTACTTGCTGCTGCGGAACCCTTCATGGGCGAGTCCGACTCGCACTTGGCCGCTTTTTTCATACTTAGGTACTCAATCACCTGATCGGCCATTTTGTATAGCGTCTTTTTATTTCAATTTCTATTTTTAGCCATAACTTAATATTAACCTAATAACGTTTCGGCTTGTTAGGGTGTTTACAGTTACAGTGATGTTGTAGAATAAGATCCCAGAGCCGTAAGACACAACTTATTTTCTAAAGCATATAACTTTCGGTTTTCAGTAGTCTCTTGTGTACTTTTTAATACCTGAATGTTTGTGGAGCTTGCCCGGTGACACCTACGCAGGTACCAGGTGCATTGCAGCCGCCACTTCTTGAGCCAGCCCGGTAGGGCTTCAAGAGTGGGGCGCAGTTTGTGTGTGGCGTGGTTGGCCTTCCTAGGACTAGCCAGGTACGCGCCGTCGTCTGCGAAGAGTGCCAACCTGACGTCTCCAAGTAATGGAATCTCGTCCGTGTAGTGGGCGTACAAGGTTGGCGACAAACAGCTACCCTGAGGAACCCCGGCCCGGATAGATTTCTGTTCAGACCTGGCATATTCGACAGCCACGTGGTAGGTCCTGTTGATAAGAAATGATGCGATGCCCGTGATGATACCGGGTGGAAGCGGGGACGTCGACAGTTTGTGGATGAGCTCATCATGCCACACCCTGTCGAAGGCCTTCTCCATGTCCAGTATCAGGGCCGCCGTGTGACCGCATTTGTCGAGCCACGTAGCCATCTCGTCGAGGACGCGGGTCAGCTGTAATGTGGTGGAGTGCTCTCTAAAGATCCCGAAATGTACCGGCATTGGATGAATATGGCGGCGGATTCGGGTCAGCAACAGCCGCTCAAACACCTTCGACATTGCAGCGAGCAGTGTGATGGGCCTGTAGTTCTCTGGTCTTCTGAGATTCTTGTTGGGTTTTGGGAGCATGTGACCCGGCCACGCTTACAGATGGTCACTCATGGTCGATCACCACGCCGAGCTTCAACAAGACCTCGTCGATGCCGTAGGCCTTGGTGGGGGCTGGTGTCTTCTCCACCTCCGCAAAGAAGATGCATCCGGGCCTTGCAGTCCGGTCCCGGATGGGCTTGCCGTACTTGACCAGTACGCCTTTGCCAGTCAGGCCCTCCACGATCTCTTCCGCGGGGGTGTCGGGCGCCACGCAAAACTATATTTAAATTGTCAAAAAACCTCGACTCTTGCTTTACTGAAACTCGACACATCTAAGAATAACTCCGTATGCCACGTGCGTTTAACGTGCGGTTGAGGTATAAAGCCCGACGATGTTAGGGGCGCTGTGGCGCCGGCCATGGCACTTTCGATGACCTTGAGTCTATGTTAAGGACAGCGCCGCCGGGGCGCCGAGCCGTGCATCTATGTTATGGACAGTGCTGGGGTGCCGCGGCGTGCACCTATGTTATGGACAGCGCCGGGGCGCCGAGCCATGCGTCTATGTTATGGACAGTGCCGGGGTGCCGCGGTGTGCATCTATATTATGGACAGCGCCGGGGCGCCGAGCCATGCGTCTATGTTATGGACAGTGCTGCAGTGCCGCGGCGTGCATCTACGTTATGTACAGCGCCGGGACGCCGAGCCCTGCGTCTATGTTATGGACAATGCCGGGGTGCCGCGGCGTGCATCTATGTTAAGGACAACACTGGAGCGCCGAGCCCTGCGTCTATGTTATGGAAAGTGCTGCGGTGCCGCGGCGTGCATCTATGTTATGGACAGCGCCAGGGTGCCGAGCCGTGCGTCTATGTTGTGGACAGTGCCGGGGTGCATCTATGTTATGGACAGCGGCGGGGCGCCGAGCCGTGCGTCTATGTTATGGACAGTGCCGGGGCGCCGAGCCGTGCGTCTATGTTATGGACAGCGCCAGGGTGCCGAGCCGTGCGTCTATGTTGTGGACAGTGCCGGGGTGCATCTATGTTATGGACAGCGGCGGGGCGCCGAGCCGTGCGTCTATGTTATGGACAGTGCCGGGGCGCCGAGCCGTGCGTCTATGTTATGGACAGCGCCAGGGTGCCGAGCCGTGCGTCTATGTTGTGGACAGTGCCGGGGTGCGTCTATGTTATGGACAGTACCGGGGTGCCGAGCCGTGCGTATATATTATGGACAGCGCCGGGGAGCCTAGCCGTGCGTCTATGTTATGCACAACACCGGTGGGTCGCGGCTAGAGATGCGGCGCCCCTAATCCCGCGGCGCCCGGGTACTCCGCACCCCTTGCACTATAGGTAAAGCCGCCTGCTTATATACAAATACCCCTCTTGTCATATATTAGACAATCTAATCACTAGACATTAACCTTAACTTCAACTTGTCCATATATTAATTAATCCTACTAATATTATAAACGCAAAAGTTTGTAAGTATGGATGTGAAGATGGATGGATGTTTGTTACTCTTTCACGCAAAAACTACTGAACGGATTTGGATGAAACTTTACAGTAATATAGCTTATACATCAGAATAACACATAGGCCACTTTTTAATGCGAAAAAGGGTTGTAAGGGGGTTTAAAGGGGGGATGAACGGTTGTATAGAAGTCTGGCGGTTCACTCGACATACGCATGCGCGTTAAATACGCCGGGCGTCTTGACAACGAATAAACAAATCTGTCAAACTGATTAAAAAGATTTCACTTTTTCATTGAAGACTTAAATATCCTACTAATAATCTATCGCGAAAGTGTGTGCGTGTGAACTGAGGGACCATAGTGATATTTTTGTTTGAATTTTTTATAAGATTTAGTAGTAGGCTCAAAACAATTGTAGAACAAATATGAGAATTTGTAAAAAGATATATTAAAAACTACAGCCCTTTAAGTGTGGTCCCTCAATCCTCACATACCATCAGCCGTATCTCGGCAAGTATGTAAAAAAATAAGGTATTGTGACTGCAGACATTTAGTAGAGAATTTGTAAAGATATATACTAAATAACTGAGCACAAATCATCAACGATTAAAAAAATACAACTACTATACTGTGGTCCCTCAATCCACACACGAAAGATTTTGTTATACTGAATATTATCACATCAACGGAATAAAATCTTTATTTTCTTACATAATGATTTAGAACAAGTCTTATAGCAATTTGTAAAAAATAAATTTTAAAAAAATATCGACGCACTTTGAAGATATTTATAATTAAAGCTGGTCCCTCAATCCTCACGTTCTCAAACATACTTGCATGTCTAGCTGCTAGACGACTAAAGTATCACAAAGTGTAGAGTATTAAACTTTTTGTAAAAAGTTTCTACAAAATAATAGGTATCTTTAATTGTGTGTATCTTGCCTCTAAAATGAGATTATAGCATTTCAGTGATCCTATGAACAGATATACGAGTAGTGTGACCACACAATGAAAAAAAATGTAGACTACCAATATAATTTGTATTGTAATAGTCGAAACCCAAGGTTGTGCGGTTGATTTAGTGTTATATTACATTACGTATCTTTACAAAGCATGAAATAAAGTAGCTTTTAGTCGCTTATCACCATTTAGGCTATGTTTCAAGGAAGCTTTATGTACTTATAATATCCCAGTATTTTACAAACCATTATGGTAACGTAGTGGTATTATTTATACAGCTCAGTTTTATACGTTTTATTAACACATAAAATTGAACATTTAAAAACACAGGATTTTGTAAAATATTTACAAAAAGTCCGCGATAGTACCTATCGCGATCTATATTAATATTATAAATTTGAAAGTGGCTTAGTCTGTTTCTCTATTACAACTACAACATATGTTATAAGTAACGATTCCAACCTCGTATAAATGCCTCATTTGTTTAAATCTTAATAATTACTAGGCATACAATAAAATATATTATAAACTTATAATTCAATTGGTGATTTTATACAAGTAAATTTTAAAAAATCAAGAGCTGTTAACCCTGGCTATACACTGCATAAACGGAGTTGATACTATTTATTTTTCAGCAAGTACATTTTTTTCGAGTTGTAAAAATTTTGTTTTGTTAGCAACTGTTGTTGAAATTTTCGAATGTATTATGAAGAATATCAAATAAAAGATTACTTTTAATTCTGTCTTTTTATTATTTTCAAATAATCCATTATTTATGTACAGTCGAGGACCCCGAGGAGCCATACAAATATAGGAGCTATGAGTCATAGTTAAAATCGGATTCCAAAAACTCTACACCTGATATTGAATCAGCTTCATTGCTTTCTTCGCTGCTACTGCTACTGTCCCCAACATGTATTATGAATGGTTCAAGTTCGTTTTCAGTAATACCGCAATTTCATATTTTTCTGTAAGTAAAGCCCGTTCATTTTTATTGTTTTGAAACTCAAACCCGTTCTTGTGTAAAATTTTTCTAAGGGTTTCACGGCATCCCTTAAATTCAATTGCTTCCCTCAGCTCATTGTGCAGGCTTCTCAGTGTTGGGACTTGTTTTCTAACTCCATAAAATTCGTTTATTTTGTTTCTTATAGCTGAAATATCAAAATTATCCAAATTGGAAACTGTTGCTGAATGTGGACGATTTTCCCCGGAGTATTCCACTGTCCTTGATTTTTAGACCCTTCAATTTTAATTCTTCTTAGAGTCTTCACACTGACATCTGAAGATAACAAATACAATAAATTATGTATGTAACAGTATATTATTAATTATCAGTCATTAAAGTCAAAAACCATAATAATATACAAAGACATTATTACAAAACAATAATATTATATTATTTAATTTAGCCGTCCATACATTGTCATAAATTTATATAACTCTTCGAAGTAACTGTTAAAATCTATAATTTCTAAAGTAATACCTGTCATTGAAGATATCTTTTCTAAATAATGTGTTTCAGAAGTCGCCATTTCATTTTTTTCGAGAGTTTTCAATTTCTTTACTGCTTCCACAATTTTAAGTTTTGTCTCCTCGTTGTTAATACTTCCTGAAAAGTAGATACACCATGAAAAATATTGCGATTTGTCTTAAATAGTCTAAAAGTATCAAAATGTTTCATTAGAAATTCAATAAACTAACCTGAAAGTGAAAGGATTGAATCCAGTCGTAGTATTTTCTCTGCAGATTTCTGATTTAAATCACTTTTTATGTCTTTATATTTGTCAATCATAGTAAATAGAAGCTTCCTCGTCGAACTTTTAATTGTTCTCGGCATTATTTTAAACAAAATCAATGAAAATATGATGCACATAAACCAACGTAAACAGAAGATGACTCAAGTACGAAACGTCAAAGTGTCAATTTTGACAGTCTTAAATTATTGCCATATCAAAACTTCTGAAAATAATACGTGGACAGCTTTCGTTGGCCAGACTCTATAAAGTCCCGCCAATTACTCTATAGATATTATATCTGCATATCTGCATGCGTTTTAGTTTGAGTGCAGTGACAAAAAACTACAACAACAACAGCATCAGAAACAATGTCTCTTAGAATAATTTAAGAAAGCTAATTTTTAAGAAGGATGGAGGAAATCGATAGGCTATACAAACATCAGATAGGGCTGAGCATCAATCAAAAATGTTGTAACATGTGAAAGTACATTTACACTACCTTGAGGCCTGAGGCTATACCTCTCGGTGAGCTTGACAATGAGGTACGTTACCATCGAGATATAATGTATAGAGAAGACGCCACTTACAAGTGCGGTGTTCCATGCAATTGCGGCGCTTGCGCCGCACTTCCTTCAGTCGCTTGCTAGCTACACTCTGCTGAAGAGGTGGCTTAAGCGTGTGATTGTTTAAATTTAAAAACGTTCTAAAACTCGTGAAATATGCCATTTTGTGTCTTGAGATATTGCACTAATAATACAAGGAATACGGAGACAAACAAAGGAATAACTTTTCACCAGTAATTAACTAGATATAATTGTTTTAAAATTAAATACGAACACAATATTTTAAGACGCCATTGTTGCCTCACTCGACATAGAGTACTTACAGTAAAACATACAGAAGTGATATTTAGGTAGAATTAACTGACGTTAAATGCACAACGTATCTAACGTATTTAATTGGATAAGTAAAAATAAAATGTTGTTAAAAATAGCTTCGTTAATAACCCATAACATTTTTTTTGTAATAATTATACTCAAAATTATACTTAAAGTATAATAAAAAAATTGAATATTCGGCTTTTATACTTTATACCTCGATGCATTCTACAAAAAAACTGAAACTGGCAAAGCTATTGACACAGAATATTTACTCAGTGTGAATTTCCTAATAAAGCTTCGTAGGTATAAAGCTATTTATCCGTTCTGCTTTGTTGCTTGGCGCTTACTCTATGAAAGCGAATCTTTGCAACAGTTCGTTGGCCAAAACGCGTAACCGCCATGAAAATCACGGCGCTTATGACATTTCGCTCGCGAGGAAACTACAGCTCAAATGCGATAGAGCGCTGCTTGTTAATACTGTTGGATTAGACTACTAATCATTGTTTGGCTGCGCTGCAGCGCTTTTTAGTTATAATTCAAATATAAACGGAACTTAAAATTGGTTTTGAGTGGCTCCTCTAGTACGTAGTACGTAATATCTCGATGTACGTTACATACACTGTTGGATACACTATAGTCTATTCAACTTCCTCTGAGACAAAAGGTAAACAAACCAGAAAAAGGTTCTTTAATAGGTCAAATTTTATATGCATCTAGAATCAATAAAAAGGTGACATTTTCTTTCTTTTTCTTGGAAAATGGCAAACTGTGCCGATGTCGACAATTCTGCCAGTGTCAAGTACAACGGAAATACGTATGTTAAAAAATAAAATAAACTGTCCAAATTTTCCGAGTTCACAGCGGACTGACTAAAAAGTGACATTAAAAACACCTAAAACTGTAGCTGTTCCCAAACTTTGAACGTATTATAACACTACTAAATTGAAGAGTAGTGATAAGGCAAATAATTTACGTAGAAATGTGAAATTTTGTAATTAGTTTGGTTACACCAGCCATCTTTACTCTCGATCAACTCGTTTGAGAAACATTGGTTTCTTTGTTTACCTTTTGTCTCAGAGGAAGTTGAATAGGGTATAGACATTTCCACAACGTTACCAAAAAAGGACTTGTTAACCAGAAACCTAACGCCACCTTGTGATTGTTGGTTTCCCTCACGAATGTACATAAGAGGGCTATGGTGTCCTCTCTGTATCTTCGGATAATCGGACTTCGCATTACCCTAAGATATGCCATCTAATCTTTTCAAGTTCCACGTCAAGTTGTGCCAGATGTGAGTCTAACTTTTGTGCGTCCATTAAACCACAAAATAGAAAGGTACAGAAGTCAATCACATGTACGTACTTCACTTTTCATACCTACATCGGCGGTTGTCGTTTGTCGTCAACTATGGCTTATGCACAAAAACCTATCGTGGTAGTTGGTACTGGCAGTCGTATCTAGTTGTTTGATTTATTGTTGAGAATGAAAAGAGAAGAATGGAAATATAAATTAACCTAAACAAATAAATGAAATTGGAGTGTCTGTTTGTAATATTAATATAACCGCTTTTTGATAAATGCATATTTATGTATAATGTATACACGGTACATATACCAAAATAACATTTTTAACAAATTTGGTCTGTCTGTCTGGTAATCTCTGGAACGGCTGGACCGATTTTGATGGGACTTTCACTGGCAGATAGTTGATGATCTAAGGAGTAACTTAGGTTACTTTTTTAGGGTTCCGTGCCAAAGGCAAAAAACGGAACCCTTATAGATTCGTCATGTCTGTCTGTCTGTCCGTCCGTATGTCACAGCCACTTTTTTCCGAAACTATAAGAACTATAATGTTGAAACTTGTAAGTAGATATTCTGTGAACCGCATTAAGATTTTCTCACAGAAATAGAAAAAAAAACAATAAATTTTGGGGGTCCCCATACATAGAACTGAAATTAAAAAAAAAAAACATCAAACCTATACGTGTGGGGTATAGGACCTATCTATGGATAGGTCTTCAAAAATGATATTGAGGTTTCTAATATCATTTTTTTCGAAACTGAATAGTTTGCGCGAGAGACACTTCCAAAGTGGTAAAATGTATGTCCCCCCCCCTGTAACTTCTAAAATAGGAGAATGATAAAACTAAAAAAAATATATGATGTACATTACCATGCAAACTTCCACCGAAAATTGGTTTGAACGCAATCTAGTAAGTAGTTCTTTTGAATACGTCATAAATCGTAAACTGCAATTTACCTTTCATTCAATCAACACAAATATAAAAATGTAAAATAAAAATTATATTATGTTACTTGCTGCTGCGGAACCCTTCATGGGCGAGTCCGACTCGCACTTGGCCGCTTTTTTCATACTTAGGTACTCAATCACCTGATCGGCCATTTTGTATAGCGTCTTTTTATTTCAATTTCTATTTTTAGCCATAACTTAATATTAACCTAATAACGTTTCGGCTTGTTAGGGTGTTTACAGTTACAGTGATGTTGTAGAATAAGATCCCAGAGCCGTAAGACACAACTTATTTTCTAAAGCATATAACTTTCGGTTTTCAGTAGTCTCTTGTGTACTTTTTAATACCTGAATGTTTGTGGAGCTTGCCCGGTGACACCTACGCAGGTACCAGGTGCATTGCAGCCGCCACTTCTTGAGCCAGCCCGGTAGGGCTTCAAGAGTGGGGCGCAGTTTGTGTGTGGCGTGGTTGGCCTTCCTAGGACTAGCCAGGTACGCGCCGTCGTCTGCGAAGAGTGCCAACCTGACGTCTCCAAGTAATGGAATCTCGTCCGTGTAGTGGGCGTACAAGGTTGGCGACAAACAGCTACCCTGAGGAACCCCGGCCCGGATAGATTTCTGTTCAGACCTGGCATATTCGACAGCCACGTGGTAGGTCCTGTTGATAAGAAATGATGCGATGCCCGTGATGATACCGGGTGGAAGCGGGGACGTCGACAGTTTGTGGATGAGCTCATCATGCCACACCCTGTCGAAGGCCTTCTCCATGTCCAGTATCAGGGCCGCCGTGTGACCGCATTTGTCGAGCCACGTAGCCATCTCGTCGAGGACGCGGGTCAGCTGTAATGTGGTGGAGTGCTCTCTAAAGATCCCGAAATGTACCGGCATTGGATGAATATGGCGGCGGATTCGGGTCAGCAACAGCCGCTCAAACACCTTCGACATTGCAGCGAGCAGTGTGATGGGCCTGTAGTTCTCTGGTCTTCTGAGATTCTTGTTGGGTTTTGGGAGCATGTGACCCGGCCACGCTTACAGATGGTCACTCATGGTCGATCACCACGCCGAGCTTCAACAAGACCTCGTCGATGCCGTAGGCCTTGGTGGGGGCTGGTGTCTTCTCCACCTCCGCAAAGAAGATGCATCCGGGCCTTGCAGTCCGGTCCCGGATGGGCTTGCCGTACTTGACCAGTACGCCTTTGCCAGTCAGGCCCTCCACGATCTCTTCCGCGGGGGTGTCGGGCGCCACGCAAAACTATATTTAAATTGTCAAAAAACCTCGACTCTTGCTTTACTGAAACTCGACACATCTAAGAATAACTCCGTATGCCACGTGCGTTTAACGTGCGGTTGAGGTATAAAGCCCGACGATGTTAGGGGCGCTGTGGCGCCGGCCATGGCACTTTCGATGACCTTGAGTCTATGTTAAGGACAGCGCCGCCGGGGCGCCGAGCCGTGCATCTATGTTATGGACAGTGCTGGGGTGCCGCGGCGTGCACCTATGTTATGGACAGCGCCGGGGCGCCGAGCCATGCGTCTATGTTATGGACAGTGCCGGGGTGCCGCGGTGTGCATCTATATTATGGACAGCGCCGGGGCGCCGAGCCATGCGTCTATGTTATGGACAGTGCTGCAGTGCCGCGGCGTGCATCTACGTTATGTACAGCGCCGGGACGCCGAGCCCTGCGTCTATGTTATGGACAATGCCGGGGTGCCGCGGCGTGCATCTATGTTAAGGACAACACTGGAGCGCCGAGCCCTGCGTCTATGTTATGGAAAGTGCTGCGGTGCCGCGGCGTGCATCTATGTTATGGACAGCGCCAGGGTGCCGAGCCGTGCGTCTATGTTGTGGACAGTGCCGGGGTGCATCTATGTTATGGACAGCGGCGGGGCGCCGAGCCGTGCGTCTATGTTATGGACAGTGCCGGGGCGCCGAGCCGTGCGTCTATGTTATGGACAGCGCCAGGGTGCCGAGCCGTGCGTCTATGTTGTGGACAGTGCCGGGGTGCATCTATGTTATGGACAGCGGCGGGGCGCCGAGCCGTGCGTCTATGTTATGGACAGTGCCGGGGCGCCAAGCCCTGCGTCTATGTTATGGACAGTACCGGGGTGCCGAGCCGTGCGTATATATTATGGACAGCGCCGGGGAGCCTAGCCGTGCGTCTATGTTATGCACAACACCGGTGGGTCGCGGCTAGAGATGCGGCGCCCCTAATCCCGCGGCGCCCGGGTACTCCGCACCCCTTGCACTATAGGTAAAGCCGCCTGCTTATATACAAATACCCCTCTTGTCATATATTAGACAATCTAATCACTAGACATTAACCTTAACTTCAACTTGTCCATATATTAATTAATCCTACTAATATTATAAACGCAAAAGTTTGTAAGTATGGATGTGAAGATGGATGGATGTTTGTTACTCTTTCACGCAAAAACTACTGAACGGATTTGGATGAAACTTTACAGTAATATAGCTTATACATCAGAATAACACATAGGCCACTTTTTAATGCGAAAAAGGGTTGTAAGGGGGTTTAAAGGGGGGATGAACGGTTGTATAGAAGTCTGGCGGTTCACTCGACATACGCATGCGCGTTAAATACGCCGGGCGTCTTGACAACGAATAAACAAATCTGTCAAACTGATTAAAAAGATTTCACTTTTTCATTGAAGACTTAAATATCCTACTAATAATCTATCGCGAAAGTGTGTGCGTGTGAACTGAGGGACCATAGTGATATTTTTGTTTGAATTTTTTATAAGATTTAGTAGTAGGCTCAAAACAATTGTAGAACAAATATGAGAATTTGTAAAAAGATATATTAAAAACTACAGCCCTTTAAGTGTGGTCCCTCAATCCTCACATACCATCAGCCGTATCTCGGCAAGTATGTAAAAAAATAAGGTATTGTGACTGCAGACATTTAGTAGAGAATTTGTAAAGATATATACTAAATAACTGAGCACAAATCATCAACGATTAAAAAAATACAACTACTATACTGTGGTCCCTCAATCCACACACGAAAGATTTTGTTATACTGAATATTATCACATCAACGGAATAAAATCTTTATTTTCTTACATAATGATTTAGAACAAGTCTTATAGCAATTTGTAAAAAATAAATTTTAAAAAAATATCGACGCACTTTGAAGATATTTATAATTAAAGCTGGTCCCTCAATCCTCACGTTCTCAAACATACTTGCATGTCTAGCTGCTAGACGACTAAAGTATCACAAAGTGTAGAGTATTAAACTTTTTGTAAAAAGTTTCTACAAAATAATAGGTATCTTTAATTGTGTGTATCTTGCCTCTAAAATGAGATTATAGCATTTCAGTGATCCTATGAACAGATATACGAGTAGTGTGACCACACAATGAAAAAAAATGTAGACTACCAATATAATTTGTATTGTAATAGTCGAAACCCAAGGTTGTGCGGTTGATTTAGTGTTATATTACATTACGTATCTTTACAAAGCATGAAATAAAGTAGCTTTTAGTCGCTTATCACCATTTAGGCTATGTTTCAAGGAAGCTTTATGTACTTATAATATCCCAGTATTTTACAAACCATTATGGTAACGTAGTGGTATTATTTATACAGCTCAGTTTTATACGTTTTATTAACACATAAAATTGAACATTTAAAAACACAGGATTTTGTAAAATATTTACAAAAAGTCCGCGATAGTACCTATCGCGATCTATATTAATATTATAAATTTGAAAGTGGCTTAGTCTGTTTCTCTATTACGCTTTCACGGCTAAACCAATAACAGTGCCTGCACTCGGTAAGGCATATAACTTATTGTAATACTTTTGTTTTTTTTATTTTATTAAACATATAAGTAATAGAGAAACAGACTTAGCCACTTTCAAATTTATAATATTAATATAGATCGCGATAGGTACTATCGCGGACTTTTTGTAAATATTTTACAAAATCCTGTGTTTTTAAATGTTCAATTTTATGTGTTAATAAAACGTATAAAACTGAGCTGTATAAATAATACCACTACGTTACCATAATGGTTTGTAAAATACTGGGATATTATAAGTACATAAAGCTTCCTTGAAATATAGCCTAAATGGTGGTAAGTGTCTAAAAGCTACTTTATTTCATGCTTTGTAAAGATACGTAATATAACATAATACTAAATCTACCGTACAACCTTGGGTTTCGACTATTACAAAAAAGTTATATTGGTAGTCTACATTTTTTTTCATTGTGTGGTCACACTACTCGTATATCTGTTCATAGGATCACTGAAATGCTATAATCTCAATTTAGAGGTAAGATACACACAATTAAACATACCTATTATTTTGTAGAAACTTTTTACAAAAAGTTTAATACACTACACTTTGTGATACTTTAGTCGTCTAGCAGCTAGACATGCAAGTATGTTTGAGAACGTGAGGATTGAGGGACCAGCTTTAATTATAAATATCTTCAAAGTGCGTTGGTATTTTTTTTAATTTATTTTTTACAAATTGCTATAAGACTTGTTCTAAAACATCATGTAAGAAAATAAAGATTTTATTCCGTTGATGTGATAATATTCAGTATAACAAAATCTTTCGTGTGTGGACTGAGGGACCACAGTAGTCGTTGTATTTTTTTAATCGTTGATGATTTGTGCTCAGTTATTTAGTATATATCTTTACAAATTCTCTTCTAAATGTCTGCAGTCACAATACCTTATTTTTTTACATACTTGCCGAGATCTGGCTGATGGTATGTGAGGATTGAGGGACCACACTTAAAGGGCTGTAGTTTTTAACATATGTTATAAGTAACGATTCCAACCTCGTATAAATGCCTCATTTGTTTAAATCTTAATAATTACTAGGCATACAATAAAATATATTATAAACTTATAATTCAATTGGTGATTTTATACAAGTAAATAGTTGATTCATATTAATATCTTGGCGCCTTCCGCTTGTCAGCTTCCGGCGCGACTTATAGTTCATATCAAATCTTTAATGTTACACAATCCTGTATTATCAAATAATATTTGTATGCTAATAATCATTAGAATATTTATGGTAAACAATATTTGATATTATCTACTAAATATGTGAATTTAGTATTGAATTGGGTCAAGCCTGTCAAATACTATAAAAATACCTTCGTTCGAGTAATTTCACGCATTCATATCCCGAACGTTCTACTTGGTGCTAATCGACCGTTACATTTCAGAAGTGGGATCTAGCATTCTCGCGCGTCCTGTTTTGAAATTATTTAAAAGTTAACGCAATCTTTATTTGGATACCCTACGAAATTTTCTTGTTTTCGTTCGAGTAATTGGTGAAGGTGCAGTAAAGTATATCTATCGGTACATCTGGTGAGTACGTTCCAGTTTATTTATAATGAAATTTAAAAGTGTAAACAAAAGTTCATGATTTCCATTTACCTATACTTGTCTACAATTATATAGTACCTACACTGTGTGATAATACTAAGTAAACAGTTATTTACCGCTGTGTGTTAAATCTTAGCTGTAAAGACGGCTGTGTGATCAAGTCTATTAACTTAAATTAAGCTATGTTTCCAAATTCAAGTAAGTACTACATGTGAATACGGGCGGCTATGTGATCAAGTCCGTGTAACAACTATAGATGTAGTACAAAATAAAATCTGTGTGATGTAGTAAAAACAAAAGCTGTGTGATGTAGTAAAAACAAAAGCTGTGTGATGTAGTAAAAACAAAAGCTGTGTGATGTAGTAAAAACAAAAGCTGTGTGATTTAGTAAAAACAAAAGCTGTGTGATGTAGTAAAAACAAAAGCTGTGTGATGTAGTAAAAACAAAAGCTGTGTGATGTAGTAAAAACAAAAGCTGTGTGATGTAGTAAAAACAAAAGCTGTGTGATGTAGTAAAAACAAAAGCTGTGTGATGTAGTAAAAACAAAAGCTGTGTGATGTAGTAAAAACAAAAGCTGTGTGATGTAGTAAAAACAAAAGCTGTGTGATGTAGTAAAGCTGTGTGATGTAGTAAAAACAAAAGCTGTGTGATGTAATAAAGCTGTGTGATGTAGTAAAAACAAAAGCTGTGTGACGTATTACTAACAAATACGAAACTGTGTGACGTATAGCAAATACGAAACTGTGTGACGTATAGCAAATAAAGCTATGTGATCTAGGAAAAATAAATAAATTGGTCAGTACCAGATTTAATTAAATTAGTGGCAGCTCTGATCGCCGTGGGACACGGCATGCACAGGATGGCCGAATGTTATAAGTAACGATTCCAACCTCGTATAAATGCCTCATTTGTTTAAATCTTAATAATTACTAGGCATACAATAAAATATATTATAAACTTATAATTCAATTGGTGATTTTATACAAGTAAATAGTTGATTCATATTAATATCTTGGCGCCTTCCGCTTGTCAGCTTCCGGCGCGACTTATATTTCATATCAAATCTTTAATGTTACACAATCCTGTATTATCAAATAATATTTGTATGCTAATAATCATTAGAATATTTATGGTAAACAATATTTGATATTATCTACTAAATATGTGAATTTAGTATTGAATTGGGTCAAGCCTGTCAAATACTATAAAAATACCTTCGTTCGAGTAATTTCACGCATTCATATCCCGAACGTTCTACTTGGTGCTAATCGACCGTTACACATATCTTTTTACAAATTCTCATATTTGTTCTACAATTGTTTTGAGCCTACTACTAAATCTTATAAAAATTTCAAACAAAAATATCACTATGGTCCCTCAGTTCAAACTCAAACTCGAACTCAAACTCAACTCAAAAATATTTTATTCATATAGGCACTTATTTTACAGGCACTTATGAATAGTCAATATTTAATATTAAAAAATCGAGTGATTCTAGTCGCCAGTTCCAAGTGCAGCCTACCCTTCATGGAGAAGAATCTGGCAAGAAACTCCATTGTTGCTCCTTTTAAAAAATAATAATACGGTTTACAATATTTTTTTCACTAAGAGACTTGAATGAGAACGAAGTCGACCAAAGAAAACAAAATAAAAGGTTTGGAGTCATTTCTGCACAGCCATGAGCTAACCAATCATGCGCCGTTCTTACTGATAGCTGCAAGATTTTTACATTGTTATATTGTGACATTGTATTGTTATATTGTGAGGTCCACTTATGGAAAATAAAATCCAAATAGCACTTTCACTCCCAGTCAAATTTAAAAAGATGTAATATGTCCAAATATAAAATAATCAATAAATGTCACAAATGTAAAATAGAGTAAGACGCATGGATCAGCCATCGACCTATTCAACCATAGTTGAGCTGCGTACTCAGGCCGCACGGCAAATCATCAGGTCAATATCAAAGAAATTAATAATTAATAATAATCATAGTCGACAAGGTGCTCATACAATAACAAGTGCGTATTTAATAAATTGGGAAACATTGTTAGATAAGTACCAAAGGACCATCATGTATTCATTTACATTATACAAGTATGTGTGTATGTTTTCAGTGTTCACACGCACACGCGAAAGTTTGTAAGTATGGATGGATGGATGTTTGTTACTCTGTCACGTAAAAACTACTGAATGGATTTTAATGAAACTTTACAATAATATCTATCTATACATATAATAAAACTGTAGAAGTTCAATTCTGTACTTACATTGAATAAAAAAAAAATACAACTAGGGGTATTCATACAAGCCACACAAGCCAAAAAAAAATATTTTGAATTTTTGTCTGTCTGTCTATTGGCTTTCACGCAAAAACTACTGAACGGATTGTAATGAAACTTTTTTTATTATATAGCTATCAATCCTCGGCAAAATATAGACTATAATTTATTTTGAAGATCGGAATATAAGATATTGTTACAAACTAGGAGTGAGAATTAAATAAAAGAACCAATTGGAGGTAGCCTAACCTCAGTCCTTATTTATAATTAAAACACTAAACAGTTCACAACAAACGAATGTTATAATTAGAAACATAATTACAAGTAATCCACGAAATACATAACAGATCGATATTAAAATGATAAGAAATAGGTTTACAACGATTTAACATTAAACAACAAGATATGGCTGATGTACGCCTTGCGAATCTACAAAAACACCTCTTACCGACACCGCTTCTCGAACAACAAGAGAGTGCATAGCCAAGTACCGTCTTTTTATAGGTTCGCACTGCATAATTTATCGCTAGGGTTGGGATACACCTAACACGGCCTCTCCTGACAGCTGGTCGTCCTCGAGCAGCCTCGTCCAGCAGACTGCCTTGCCGGTCATCTCTGCAGGAGGATCACCAAGTCCCTGGTCCTCATTAACATGGTCATCTGTAAAGTAACGACACTTGAGTTGTTTTATAGAGGTCTACTAACTTTGCAACCTGAAGTTATGTATTTTTGTATTTTTTTTTATAAGCGTCGCATAGGCTTAACAGTTCAGGACTCGCGGAGGCAAGCGTGCACTCAAGCCTCCACCAGCAATAGCTTCGTAAAAAATAAATAAAAATGCTAGTAGTAAATGATTCCAATAATTTAAATAACTTCAGTTGCAATTTAAAAGGCAGCATGATTATAAAAACAAAATAAGGAACATTGCGGGGGACTGGCCTCCGGACTCCAATCACCCACAACGCACCCAACAAAAGTTATAAAGGTACATAGGCTCACGCTAGCCAGTCGCTGTCATGCACGATACAGACATGACAATCGCAACATAACCAGCTAGAGTCACTCACAGAGGTGACAGCTTTACGCCGCTCACAGAGGTGTCACAGCATTACGCCGTTGCAGCTGCCAAGCGCCCACAGCGCCCAGTGTCTTGGTAGAGTCGTGGCAGTGCCACGAGTCGCAGCAGCCAAGCGCCCATAGCGCCCAGCGTCTTCATGGAGGCGTGGCAGTGCCACGCGTCGCAGCCGCAAAGCGCCATCGGCAGCCGCGCCTCGCATCAAACCCAGGCCTTATGTGTTGATGCTCAGTATCTTCACTCGTACGGAGAAAGCCGCAGAGCAGACTGCGATCAGTACCGCATCTGAAACATGACGGACGACGAACAGGTCTTGCCCGACGAA
The DNA here is from genome assembly GCA_949125395.1 of Diaphora mendica. Taxonomy (NCBI): domain Eukaryota; kingdom Metazoa; phylum Arthropoda; class Insecta; order Lepidoptera; family Erebidae; genus Diaphora; species Diaphora mendica. The sequence continues at coordinate 16,246,612 of OX421330.1, forward strand.
CAGGCTATAGACTTATCATCATTGATCGGTCTATGTTGCAACTTGGGAGTCCACCAAGTGCTAATATGGCGACGAATGCCAGGCCACGCTTCGCCAAGGTGATGCGACACACGCAGTGAGTAAAACTCACTTCATCAAAATAAATGCGACTAACGCTAGGCGACGCTTCGCCAAGGTGATGCGACATACGCAGTGAGTAAAACTCAGTTCACCAAAATCAATGCGACGAACGCTAGGCGACGCTTCGCCAACGAGATGCGACATACGCAGCGAGTAAAACTCACTTCATCAAAATAAATGCGACGAACGCTAGGCGACGCTTCACCAAGGTGATTCTGCCTTACGACTGCAAGCTTGCACTCAAGCCATCGCAAGTGAAGTTGACACCGTATAGCATAATGTAAGTAAGTACTACAAGCGACAGAGCTGCAGTTTTGTCACTTGTCCTGCATAATGAATGCATTCGATTATTTTAATACAGACGCTATGCCCCACGATAGAGGCACAAAAAGTTCGCAATCACGACTCCTTGACACGTAACATAGGCACACTGTTCGCATATTACGGTCACCATGATAACCCGTGTCATTTGTGATGTGACACCATAGTGTGGCCTGTGTGGCACACCATTCAGGCAGAGGCAACCAAGTTCGCATACCTTACCACTCTCAAATAGAGCCACACACGCATCCGGCGTTCATTCAAGTACATTAAACAAAAAGTACTGATGAAATTAAACGGAGAAAACAGAAATAATGTGGCCTGTAAACCACATTGTACGTAGAAAAAGAAACAAAACACTGTTGGCAGAGGCACCAAGTTTGCATACCACACAGACTAACACTCACCTCTAAAAAGGCGGATGCATGTCTCGACGTTCATTCACACGTCCACGGCACGAAATATTGAGTGGCGGCATTCGTAGTCTTACCGTACTATCTCATGCTCTCGCTCATGCTATCAGTCGTAGCTCGTATCAACCGTTAGGCATGACCCTGATGACTCGATATGGCCCTCGCATTCCAGGATCCAACTTGCCCTTGAATTACGCGTACTTGACAACGCACACCATACGTTCGGTCGTCTTTCGTCGGACCACTTCCCGTCTGTAACATTTCTTACAAAAATACTGACAGTTAGAGTGGCGCTCCCATGACCCATCAAAAGGCTCAGAGCAGACGTTCGAGTCGTCAGTTATAAGTATTTTGTGTTCTAAAAATAATAGCCCATGGAGGATCACGAGATTTGTACCACCCGCAAAGCGAATTATCTTAACTACTTTTATATTATAAGATCTCCGACAGAACAATTGAAACTCCTCAAAAGTTCACTACACCACCACACTTTTAAACGAACTAGGCGTTTATACAAGGTTGGAAGTGTTACTTGATAACAATAGTCACTGCAGGTCCAGGCACAAAGTTTGCTTACCTCCCAGACTGCAATAACTCTCTCCTTGAACTTGATACAAGCACTAACTGCTTGAACTTTACATAAGCTCGGTCTAACCTGACCATTACTGATCATTCTGCCTAGGTGATACTTTGTCATGAGAAACTTACACTATTTGTAAGTCGATAGAAAACCCGGCACTAGTCAAGGTATCTAGAACCTTTCATAATGTTTCCTCATTTCGTAAATAACGCTTAACAACCGTAAGAAACGTTTAACTTATTCTGCATAGGTAGGGTAAATAAAATTATTTTTCATCACGTCAAACAAAGTATTTGCAATATAAATCTGTGACAAACGAGTTTGGTTTGTAATTTAACATTTGACCAACTACGACCGTCACTCTTAAAACAATTGTTTTGACGCGCCAAACACTCGCTATCTTCACGTTGCATCGCTTTAAATTGCACACATGATTTACTTTCGTACACCACACATCAAAATCATGTAAACACATTAAAACTCGATATGAAAATGTGTTTTGACCTTACCTGTGTACATTACACATTACAATTACGCTCACAAGTTTTTCTGTAATCTCATTCATTACCGTGTAGGCACTGGTGCACTGCATTGTGCCCGTACAAGCTGGCGTGATAGTTTTCTAGCTAGTGATCGTCACACGAATGCACCGAAACATTAAACTACCCGCGTTATTTTGTTTATCTGAAGTACCACACTAAATATCATCTAGAACAGTAAAATGTTTCAAAATCGTTTACCAACTCTAATCTAACTAATTGTTACTCGATACCAAAGATGTCACTTACTTCACGACTTCTACACATTTCAATGTTCCGATATAAGTGACTTTTATATGATGCCGGTAGTTTCTCACGTTAGTACAGACAAACTAAATAAATATCTACTAAATTTGAATCACGTCGACAACAATATCACTGCGCTTAGTGGACAGGTTGGAACAAATCTAACATTAATCTGACCGCGCTGTTGTAAACGCTGTTTCGCGAAACATTTACTAACAGCATGCTCCCATTTTTACAGTACACACAAGTCGAAGTACCCTCAGGTTTATTCGATTGTGCTGGCTTGAAATTCTACGAGGTATCGATGATAGGTTTTGGCTTATTAGGATAACCAGTCTGTGTCCTATTTTGCCGCACAGAAAACACTTGCTAGAAACAACCGAAAGTCTAAAACCCGGCGTTTTTAGTCCATCGTTACGAAACGTAGTGTTCCGCTGCGCACGAGCATCCGGCATTAAATCTTTAGTAAGTTTCACAAAAGTAGATAGGAAACCAACATCGTTAGGTCCTAAGTTGACGTTAGTAGCGAATGCCTAATTTCTTGAATAACAACAACAACACAATTACAATTTGTAAACGCAGTAATGATCTACGCGCATATTCAGCGTAGGTACGGAAATTTAACGAATGTAGGGCCTCAACGATCTGCTTCGTGGCCCGACCCGTGGATTACTCTGACGGCTCAGCGACACGTACCGATCCGTAGGTGCTTTTATCGAACGATTTTTGTCGCGAGCGACTTCGTTCACTATGCCTGCGTCTTGAATCTACCAATCTTTGCTACGCACGGCGCGAATTATGTCCAACGCGATCGCGAACGCCTTATACACAAAACACGCCCGTGTTTACGAATTCGCGATCCACCCTCTCGATCCGATATAAAAGAAAAATAAAGAAGCAACAACAATACGTAATTAAAATGCCAATCGATGTAAACCAACAATTAAATAGTGGTAGTGGGACTATCCAACTTCTGATGTTATAAACTAGGAGTGAGAATTAAATAAAAGAACCAATTGGAGGTAGCCTAACCTCAGTTCTTATTTATAATTAAAACAACAGTTCACAACTAATGAATCTTATAATTAGAAACATAATTACAAGTAATCCACGAAATACAAAGAAATAGGTTTACAACGATATAACATTAAACAACAAGATATGGCTGATGTACGCCTTGCGAATCTACAAAAACACCTCTTACCGACACCGCTTCTCGAACAACAAGAGAGAGTGCATAGCCAAGTACCGTCTTTTTATAGGTTCGCACTGCATAATTTATCGCTAGGGTTGGGATACACCTAACAATATACATTTTTGTCTGTCTGTCTGTTGTTCGGCTTTCACGCAAATACTACTGGACAGACGCATGCGTTGTGTTTATCAACGTCTCCTTGCCATAGAATAACTTAAATATCGGGTCTAGAGTTTAAAGCCAGCGCCATCTATTGACTACCTGTCAAAGTGTGATAAAACATATCTATAGGAGCAAATAGTTCATGGCCCATGCTGTGATTAAATACCAACTCTCCGTGCATGCAGAATAGTCAGTGTATGAAACGGTACCCAAAAGCCATGATTCAAAAAACTATAACAGTATACATACATATACAATGTCTACCCCAAGTATACCGCCGACGCCGATGTTCTCAGCAACAAGGAGTATTTGCTGCAGAAATTAGATTACGTGGCCAAAATCCGACGATGGTTGATAATTAGATGGGTATTTCAATACTATAAGGTGGTACCGTCATCCTGGGATAAACGTGAAATATTGGAAGAATGTGTAGATACACATTCTTCCAATATTTGGAGAGTAGTAAGATTACTACTCTCCAAAATCGTCCAAAATGGAGATCTCTTACTACTAACATAACTGTCGGATCCTTAGTTATACTTAATCAAGAAAACGTTCCCCCTTTGGAATGGCCAATGGCGAGAGTGACGAAGGTTTTTCCAGGCGCAGATGGCGCTGTACGAAATTATAACACCCAATGGCCACTCTCATCGTTGGTCTATTACCAAAGTTTGTGTGCTACCCATAGAAAGTAATTAAGTTAATGTTTTATAAACTACGTAGCCACTATAATTTTAATAAAGGTATACTTGATACCTTTCTCAGATATTACACAATGTTCTTACACTTTTTAAACTGTAATTTAATGTAAAACACAATTAAAAGAATGAAACTTTAACTGAGATTTGTGAGTTCATAGCTAAAAATCAACTTAATTTTAGTTTCAGTTAGACATACCTAATATTTAAAAAAAGACTGTAGATATGTAATAATATACTTAAACACGATATTTAAATTGTTGTACACAAAATAATAATAGAATATAGAAAGATATTTTTGTAATTGTTTTTTGTTATTATTGTACAAATCATTTATATAGTATGACAACTTATAGAACTTGACACTTTATTGTGTTATGTTATGTTTAATTTCTTTTTTTATTGTCCATAGTAACATACGGTACAACTCTTTTTATGCATGCGGAGTTTACCTATAAGTAATTGTTACACTATTGCTATTTTCCTTTTTATGTGATTTTCTTATTTACTTGTTTTTGTGCTGTGTAAACAATTGTTGGTAAACCAATAAAATAAAAAAAAAAAAAAAAAAAGATATAATAACTGAATGTAACAGTACATTTATAAGTTTTGTTTACTTTGTACTGTAAATTAATGATAATGTCTCTTCTTTTAGGCCCCAGCTAGGTTGGATACAACATAAAAATGTATTTTTTTTATTATTTAAAAGATCTAAGTTTAGCGTTTGATTGTTTTTCGTAAAACTTATTGTACTGTTTTGCTTTGTGTATGCAATAAAGATAAATAAAGAAATAAAGAAATATCATTATCTTGATTAATATGAAAACTATAGCAAACCTTTTTATAAAACTTAAAAATGTCTACGTTTATAATTTTGTTTATTGGTTGGAGTTGTTATTGGATATCTAATATTTATTTTTGCTTTGATTCTTAATTTATCTATCCATAAATTAAGTATTGACTGTTAAACGATTGAAATAATTCGAATGAAGAATGTGGTTTTAAAATGATAGTAGATATATACATTTGCGCTCGAATATAACAGGGGTGAAGGGAGTTGTTTCCTTACTATAACCTGGGACCTTAGCCTTTGCAGCATTTCAATAAAAATAAATTTAAGTGGCAACAGCTTGCATACCTACTGTTTACCTTTCATGTAATAATAACACTATTGTCCCTGAAGATCTGACTTTTAAAAAGAGTGGCCATGAGTTTCTTTGCCAGTATTCTTTTCATAAGGCTCTACGCATTTTGGAAACTGGAAATTATAGATCGACACAAGCAGGCAGTAGATTTTGGTGTTTTCACCTAATTTACCTTGACAATCCAGTAGGTACATGCTGTGGCGTCTGTATGTATCTATCTATGATTTTTAAATGTAGCTTCAATTTAACGTTCATAAATGTCATTTAGTGTTTTAATATAATAAATGATTTTGAATTTGTTCGTGGCCAAGGTCATTTCTACCGACCTATCCCATCCCAAACCATGGGTTTCTCACGGTTTTATCAGATGGCCATAAATACCATCTTGACCTTGATAATTTCTGTATTCTGCAGCTATATATACGTCAACGTTAATGGAAGACTAACAAATGCATGAGAATGACTTCTCTCGACGCTAAGTCATGTGGTCAAAACAAAGTATTAGCCAAAAATGCAAGAGAATAAGCGATTCGATTATAGAAACATGGCTAAGGAAGAATGTTCCAGTACTTACATTTTATGTTACTTATTTTTCAGTATCTATCCAGTGGATCAAGGGGCATAGCAACTGCGACGGACACTGCAACAGAACACCAAGGTAAAACTATGATATATTGGTCCAACCTTGGAACCTGCAGGCAGACCAAGGAGGCCCTCCCGACGATTAACCCTGGATTGTCACGGAAGCTGAGACAGACCGGAAGGCCGCCGCTTCGACTTCTGATCGGAGCAATAACTGGTCATGCACTAATAAACAAACATCAACTAGGTATAACAGACAGTCCTATATGCAGAGCATGCATGGAGGAGGGATAAAACAGCCGCCCATGTCATCTTGGCATGTCCTGGGGTGGCAGAATACTGGGCGAGACACCTCGGTTCGCCGAGGTCACTTCAAGAAGTCGTCGGCAACGCAAAGGGTCTGCTAGGCTTCCTGGAGGAACTGGGTTGGCACAAATAGTGCCAATCCATTACGCGAAATAGGCCCAACAAAGTTGCGGAAACCCAGCCCGCGAGTTCAAGATCAAGACAGATGGCCTCACCTGTCACCCCCAGGCTTGCGCTTATGGAGGACGGAGATCGTTCTGCAACCTCCGCAGTCTAAATAGCACCTTACGCGGTATTGACAACAGGCTCGACTGTGTGTATATGCTGAACCATTGCAGGCTTTCCTCCTCTATTGTAAAGTCGTGGTAGGGTTTGTTAACCACATCAGGGAAGCACTACACTATCACGGGGTGCCAGAGTACCTGAGGCGGCTAGTGGCAGACTATTTAGAGGAGCGTACGGTCGTGTACGAGGACCGAGAGGGCGTCTTGAGACGGCGACCCATGTCGTGCGGCGTTCCGCAGAGGTCTATCCTTGGACCACCTGGAACGTGGGGTACGACTGGGTCCATCGAAGTCGTCTATCTCCCCGGGCTTTTCCGGCGTCGGGACGGGTTTTCCCCTCCATCCGCTTTAGTGGCCACCCGCGAGGGGGCACTCTCAATTTGTCACCACAAGTAGATGCGTGCGAATTGGGAGTCTTTACCATCTGACGGTGCCTGCTTCAGTGCAGGCAAGCGCTGGGAGGGGTCCGGATGTGTAAATGTTAGAAGTTCCCGGATCCCTCCCGGTTCAATTCCGACACACCGCCCCGCCGCGAAACCCGGTGGGGTGTCGGCCGAGGGCGATTCAACACATTGTAAGAAAATTTTGTTGTTACATAAACCACGGTGCCTAATTCATCTACTTGTGGTGACTTTAACATACGGCAACAAAACATGCTACAGCGCCATCTATTGCAGACACATCGAACTACGGAGTAACTGCTAATCCCGTATCGCGATATAGAATTTCAGCAAGCATATATTCAACTTCACAGCTTCAATCGTTGGGTCGCGTCCTGCCAGATATGATCAAAGGACATGACACCCGTTCCTCCACATTCTGAATCTTTTACATAATCTCAATACATAAACTAAGGTAATTTTATTCGTCAATTTTGAATGCAAATAAAGCTTGAATACAAATTAAGTTAGTAAAATAATTTCTTCATTAAAGATATGTCACTATTATGTTATTTTTTTTGTTGACTTCAATTAACCCTAAAGCTAATGACTTTAACGTTATTTATACAGTAATGTATTGTATCGAAAGTAACGACAGTAAAAGGCCAAGTGTAATTTTTTTGTAATTTAAGTAAACCCATGACAATGGTTCGGCGCACATCGCGAACAAAACAAAGTTATTTTTGGTACATTGAACTCGTGGCCCATCTCGCACACAGTCAGATTTAATGAGAGGTTTAACATTTAGGGGGCCAGAAGAGGCAGTGATTGCTTCCAACCAGCAAAAAAACATACCCTCAAACCAATGGTCCTCGCGTTTTCATAAATGGTTTGTACGAATGAAAAATGTTTATTAAAATGTACGGAGAATAGGTACTGTGAAAAGCAATAAATATATTACTATACGAATCAATTGTTTTATTCATGAATTACGCAAAACTTTCCGTTTTGTTTACTTAACTTGAGTTCTACCGCTTTGCTACACCGGAATTTTGAGACGTAAGCTTTGACGTCATGAATAATTGAGTCTTATATTTAAGTAAACGCGTTAATATGAAGCAAATCTGCTTTTCTTTTGATTGAAATCGTCATCTAGCAAAGTGCCTAAGTGAGTTAAGAGCAACGCATGCACCCATGCACCAAATTCCAACAAAGCCTACAGTCTAGCCCAATCTGCTCCAATAAGGTGCTTTGGATCAGCTTCATCCCCACATCATTTCAAGACCTGCTGAATGTGCGCTGTTTCGAGGCACGCCCCACTCGGGTTGAAAGCTAACCACTAGATGTAGAAGCCACCAAAAACGTTATGCTCACCTAACCACCACGGGATCCAAGAAGTCAGTGACAATGTTTGCAATACCGTGTGTAGGTGTCAGAAAAGCCGGGTGACACATCCCGTGCACTTCCACACCCCTACATCGGATCAGCAGACTGGCCGTCCTTCACTGCTTTTTTTTCATGGAAACGTTAATAACGATTCCACGACCGAATTCAGGACTTTGTGAAAAGATAAAACTTACTCGAGACAATGCCAAGTACGAGTGGTTCACTCGTACACATGTGCACAGCAGGTAATACATTTTCGGGAGGTCGAAGCCCATATACAATAGGACAATTGCAACATAAGTAGACAGGTTCTCGAGACGTTCGTGAGTTGTAAGGTGCAAATGTATCCTGGAGGTTTTAGCCTTATGAACTACAGTAGGAAAAAAGGGAGAACCTAACAGAATGAAATTAAGAGAATTGTTTGAGGTCTGGTAAATCAGTATATAAACGATAAAAATTAATACGAACACGAACACCAACTTTACGGGGAAAACATCGCACTTCGGGGAGTTGACTTATAGACCGAGATCTTTAAAGAGAGGAAGAATGCGTGTCTAAAATATCGCCCATGAACTGTGCTATCAACAATATAGCTATATATGTTGCCAAAGGCTAACATGTCGTTGATATTTAGAAGAAACAGTGTGGGCGATAGGTCATTTTTAACATTGACATAACATTTATGTGCAGATGTATACTTTTTTACCTATTCCATTTTGACCGTTCGCTTACTAGAGGGTGCTAGGGTAATGATTGCGCACGGGCACTACATAGACTAGAGACGGCTCTGGTTGTAAGTATGTACATATGTACATGACGATGGATGGAACTAAATAGGCCTAGGATGGAAATTGATAGAAATAATGTGAGCAGGCTAATTTTGGTTGCATGTGAGAATCAAACCATAGCAACTAAGCGAGAGGTTTTACTAATTATTTTAGACATCGTAGAAACTTTATATATATTAAGTATTTGGCTAACATTTAACACTACTGGCATATCTTTAATTATTAGCAAAACAAATTGATTGATGCCATTTATTTCAATTGTAAACAGTTCGTATCGTATCTTATTATAAAGTGGAACCGAATGTTAAAGTTGACCTAATGACTCTCTATAGCATATAGCGGGTGGAATACAATGGTGACACAAATAAAGTGAAATAATACATATAATTTATTTTACTACTAGCTGTGCCCGCTTCTTCGTACACGTGACATTTGGATTTTCAAGTTATTTTTAAATTTTCACCGTATAAACCTTCCCTGGACTACGACAAACATTTCAAAACCAAAATCAGCTAAATCGGCCTAGTCGTACTCGAGTTTTAGCGAGCCAAACGAACAGCAATTGATTTTTATATATAAGAAGACTAGCTGACCCACGCAACTTCGTTTGCGTCTCCTATTGTCCGTGGCGTGATAATTTTCCCCCGTTTTTGAAACATTCTTCATTGGTGCTCCGCTCCTATTGGTCTTAGCGTGATAATATATAGCCTATAGTCTGCCTCGATAAACGGGCTATCTAACACTGAAAGAATTTTTAAAATTGGACCAGTAGTTTCTGAGATTAGCGTTATCGTTCAAAGAAACCAACAAACTCTTCAGCTTTATATATTAGTATAGATCTATTTATTATACTCTTCTAAGATCTAATACTCATAATCAACAACACATTTATTTGGATAAAGATTAATATTAGGTATTATGTTGATAACAACTCTTTGGCAAATAACTCATTATTAGGTACCAACTCTTAGCGTCTTATACTCGTGATAATTTCTAAACGAAATGTACGATTGGGATGAAACAAAAACTATTGTACTTCTACATTAATACCCTTGATAACATAATACTTAATTTCGATAAGGATTAATATTACGATACACATACAGTGCCGTCTTTACCATAAGGGCACACGGGGCCAGTGCCCAGGGCCCCCATCATTAGGGGGGCCCCGAGGAACCGACACTTTTGTCACAGACAAATGTTCTCGTTATAATTTGCGTACACATTACACTTTTTTCACAAAAAATATAGTACACTAACTGTTGCCCGTGGCTTTCCTGGCGTGGAAGTTGATTATATGTCTTTAATTAAAAACTGTAATATTGTATGTATGAATAATTTATTCATGTTTTTAAACGTTTTATTTACCAACTAGCCTCCGACCCGCCTCAGCTTCGCACGTGTAGATTTTAGATGCACCCACTGATGATACGGTTCGTGCAGTTAAAATCTGTAATATCTTCGAATATATTTATTTAAATTACATACTGTAAGAACCATATTGATTTAAATTAAATGCACAATGTATTTAAGGTACTTAATTGAATAAGGATAAATGCTGTATTGCTTAAAATCACTCCGTAAATAGCCATTTTTCTCGTAAAAAGAAAAGAATAAAAATAGTTATTGTGGGTTTATCCCTGAGAGATAGACATATACCATCGCGGACTTTATTGTAGCACTCTATAAGTTGTCCAATACTGTAGTACATTATTTTCACCTATCTCGCAGGTTTCAGCCAGCGTTTGCAATGTAAGCGCTAAAAATGTGTTTATTTACGACATCGCATTGGAAATCTTTAAATTATCAGTGTTTACTCAACAGCCCATTAATAAGGATTTTTATACAAATTTTCGAAGGCCGATGGGGCCATAAATTTCTTAAGAATTGACCGTATACATGTTATTGTAGCGTTGGTAGGTGAAGGGCAGTCCGAAGACCTGGTGAAGATCACGGGACGTAGGGAGATGTCGGCCGCATTGAAAAATTGCGGATGGAGTAATGAACAGCGCCTGACTGTCGTAACAGCTTCTCTTAGGGGGTAAGCTTTGTCACTCTTAGAAGCACTACCTGATTCAGGTAGCGGAATTGTTAGAAGCGCTCGAGTCGAGAACGCCGTCTGAAACACGTTTTCTGCTCCGATCCGATATGCGATAGAATCCAATGCCCAGAAGAAGGCCTGCAGCAATGTACGTTGGAAAATGAGAACCTCGTACGGAAAGCGTAGATGATAAAAGCAAACAACATGCAGATTTTCATAAACAGCATTAACGACTTGGAAGTAAGAGCTGCAGCCTGCGGTTGTCGCCTAGCCACCACGCTTCAATAAGTGAAGCACTGGCACACAATGTACTCCGACTCGAAACTCAAAATCTTGCTTAGAACTCAAAGCTTGACTTTTGGAACCCTGTGAAGATGAAACAATGTAGTTAGCACGGGGAGATGACATTGACCTAAAGAAACTTATCACATGGTAAGCATCTAAGGTACCGGACGTTCTCCGTGAAATTCACGATGGAGCTTCAGGAGGACATCCTAGTGTCAAGAAATGTCGGCAAGATGTACCGGGTTGGTGTCGTAGTGGTGCCGTAAATGTACTACTTGTATACTGTTGTAAACTTGTTGTAACTGGAATGGACTAGAAATCAATTGACATCGCGAACGAGAACGAGAAAACTCTGTACGGCTGGCACCCAAATGGTTTTGATAAAGGTGCACTGGTTTGGCTGAATGCTCGACACATATGCATAGAAAAGCCCCAAAACTACAGACCAAGTGGGAGAATCCGTATAAAGTTAACCGAGTTAACGACAACGTCATGACCCCACAGGATTCTGCGACAATCGAGTAGTTCAAAGTAGTGCATATACACCACCAGGCTGAATATAGAAGTGGCTAAATATAGCAGCAATAGCAATGCAATGTTAGTCGAGAAAATTCTTAAACTTAAGGGAATATAGACTGATTGTCGCGCGGTTGGCTAGTTTATATTCGACAGCGTTTTTTCGGAACCGGGCGTTTCGAGAGGCTGCTGAAATTTCCCAAATAATCTAGTCATAGCGGCATCTAGTATAAAAAGGCAGTTTAGTTTGAGCTACAGTGCGACAAATATTTGAGTGATATAAGTGATTAAAAGAGCGATCTAGGCTTTCATTAAGGCCTATTATTCTAAGTTATTCTGTGGTTTTAAGAGCGTTTATAATAAAGTCTCTTTTAAAGCAGGTGGCTCTAGCCGCAGCAGTGCGGCTAAAGAAACAAACACACCGAAATCCTCTATGAGGCCATAGGTAAGTAACCGCTCATGGAAGCGGTAACTGACACGATACCCAGGCAATTCGTCTTTGACAAGAAGTACAAGATACAACTGTGCGAGGATCCTCAAGAAGGACTTAACCCAAGAGAGTTAGAATCTTCACGGACGGATTCAAAACAAGGTCAGGCGCTGGTTCGGGAGTATTCTCTGAGGACCTAAACATACACATCTCGACACCATTAAGAGCCCACAATACAGCCTTCCAGGCAGAGTGCATGGGTATAATAATGGCAGCACATGCGATCATCTCCAGAAAGGTAACCGAGTACCCCATCCGCATACTTTCCGACATCCGATCAGTCTTACAAGCCCTACAGAGTCATACGACAACCTCAGGGCTGATCTAAGAAGGTCATAGAGCCCTGACAATAGTAGGCAATACAAATAGTATAATTCTCCAGTGGATCAAGGGGCATAGCAACTCACGCGGAAACGACGCAGCTGATGCACTGGCAAGAAGTGGATCAGAGACAAGGGCAGTAGGCCCTAAACTAATATTGCCCTTGCCAACGGCTTGGCTGCGACGGACACTGCAACAGAACACCAAGGTAGAACACCAGATATATTGGTCTAACCTTAGAACCTGCAGGCATACCAAGGAGGCTCTCCCGACGATCAACCCCAATTGTCACGGAAGCTGAAAAAGCTCGGAAGGCCGCCGCTTTGACCTCTGATCGGAGCAATAACTGGTCATGCACTACTTAACAAACATCTTTTCACTCTAGGTGTAATAGACATTCCTCTATGCAGAGCATGCATGGAGGAGGATGAAACAGCCGCCCATGTCATCTTGTCACTTCAAGAAGTCGTCGGCAACGCAAAGGGTCTGCTAGGCTTCCTGAAGGAACTGAGTTGGCACAAATAGTGCCGATCCATTACGCTAAATAGGCGCAACAAATTCGTCGAGTTGCGGAAACCCAGCCCGCGAATTCAAGATCAAGAAGTCTCTTTTACACGTCAAAAGACTTAATTCTCAAATTCGTCGAATCCGAACATCTGATAATAAATAGAAGGTTTTGCTTAACACAAAACCTGAAAGAAACCATTATGGTAATTGTAACCAAAAAACTAACAGCATACACGATTACTCTTATTAAATGTTCATAGTAGAAAAATGTTAGCATAATACACTTTATTTACTTTCCAAAAGGGCCCCTAATTCTTAAGTGCCCAGGGGCCCCCGCTTAGGTTAAGACGGACCTGCACATACGTAGTTTCTTTCTTCAGACGATTTAATAATTTTTTTGAACATAAAAGCGGTTATTGTGACTAAACCATGATAGTTAGATATATGCTCTCGCGGACTTTTTGGTAGATCTTAATGGGACCTACAAACCCGTTTTACATTATTTTGTTCTATTGTCAATAGTTATGGCAGCGCACGCAACAATAGGTTTTAGATTTCACACCTTGGGTTACGAAATAGCAATTTTCTTACGGATCCCATTTTTTTTAGAAAATGAAATATAGTCTGTAGCCTTCCTCGATAAATGGACTATGCAACACTGAAATAATTTTTCAAATCGGACCAGTAGTTCCTGAGATTAGCGCGTTCAGACAAACAAACAAACTCTGCAGCTTTATAATAATATATAGTATACCTTATAATATGATATAAGGTAAATAATGGATGCAATACCTGGTGCAAAATTCAAATACTTTACTATTTGTATTTACCAGAAAGAAACCGCTGAGTCGGATCGAGGTAGGGAGCGATTCTGCTCGAAGGAGGATGGTGGCGAAGTGGATGCGGTAGCTCTCTAATCGCCGTGCCTGGCCACCAGGGGTGTTTCTCTGGTGGTCGGGCGCATTGAGGCGCTGGGCTTACGGGTGGCCCTGGACAAGACGGAGGCCCTATTGTTCCATGGGCCCCGTCGTGGTCCACCCGCCGGCGCCTCCATAGAGGTCAACTCGGTCCTCGTACCGGTTCGGGCCCAGATGAGGTATCTGGGCCTGATTCTCGACGGTAGGTGGCTCTTCGACGAGCACTTCCGACAGCTTGGTCCCAGGCTGGTCGACGCTGCCTCCGCCCTTGGGCGACTCTTGCCCAATTTGGGTGGAGCCAGTGTCGCAACAAGACTCCTATACACGGGGGTTGTTCGGTCGATGGCGCTGTATGGCGCACCGGTGTGGGTGGCGGCTCTGACTGCCCTAAATAAGGCTCGCCTCTGGCGGCCTCAGAGGGTATTGGCGGTCAGAGCCATACGCGGATACCGCACGGTGTCGACCGAGGCGGCGTGCGCCTTGGCCGGAACACCCCCGTGGGATTTGGAGGCGGAAGTGCTCGCCGAAGTTTATCGACGGGTGGCTGAATATCGGGCGGAGTATGGCTATCGCCCTCCGCCCGAAGAGGTACGCGAGTGGCGTGAAGCCGCCCGTCGAGCCACTATGGCTAGATGGTCGTTTCGGCTGGATACTCCACGCGCTGGCTTTACCGCCGTGGAGGCTCTCCAGCCGGTCATCCTCGAGTGGGCAGGGCGGCAGCACGGGACCCTTTCCTTCCGACTGACGCAGGTCCTTTCCGGGCACGGTTGCTTCGGGAAGTACTGTAAGGACGGGACTTATGTAAATCAAACGAGAAGTTGTTGGTTACACGTTACGTTTAATAATTCACTCTCTCCTCAAAGATACAGTCTTATATACTTAATACTAATGCTTACTTACTACGTCACACGCCCTACCAAAAAAGGAAAAAAAAATGTAAAATATAAAAACTTTTTTTTTTTTTTTTTATAAAATAAACATAATTTATTTAATTATAAATTTATAACAATTAAATAATTTTACGTTTTTCATTCTACAATAATTAGTTATCGTATAAATTTAATGTAGTATCCAATATCTATTTCAATACACTTACGATCTACCTAAACAATGACATCAGTACAAGAATTCTTCATTTGATACCATACAATTACAAACAAAAGTGTTACAGAAATATAATCTTATTCATAATAAATTCTAGTTCTATTTTTATGAACAGTTTTTTCCTGTCCCTTAACTAAAATAATAACATTTGGAGATATGTCCTTAACTACTGAAAATGGACCTAAATATAATGGGTCAAGTTTGTTACAGTTCTCATTTTTAACTAATATTAAATCACCAGTTTTATACATTATTGGATTTATACTGCTATCATATTTACTTTTTCTGACAATTTTAGAATTAATAAGATTGGTTTTAGCATCCATTTGAGATTTTTGTAAACGATATTTTAATTCAACAGCATAGTTATCAAAATTATATATCGGGTCTATTGTATTAGTGAGGTTGGAAGGTATATTACATTGTTTACCGAACACTAATTCATATGGCGTAAATTTTGTACTCGAATGTACTGAAGTGTTATATGAGAAACACCAGTGGGGTACCCATGAACTCCATTCCTGTGTTTGACTATTAACTTGCATTCTCAAATAAAAAGTTAGATGTTTATGGCTATTTTCTAACGAACCTAAAGTTTGATGATGGAAAGCTGTAGACTGTAAATGATTTATATGTAAAATTGTACATACCTCTTTCATTAGAGTGTTGACAAACTCGGTTCCTCTGTCGCTTACTATTTCACGGGGAATGCCATACCTAAGGATAAAATTATTTACCAGAGTTGTGGCCACCGTACGCGCATCTTTACTCGCTATCGGATACGCCTCGACATATTTGGTGAGGTCACACTGAAGTGTTAAAATGTAATTATAATTGTTATCTCGTGGTAAAGGACCTACTAAATCTATATATACTTTATCGAAAGCTGAATTTCCACAATCCGTTATAACCATTGGCTCTTTTACTGTACCTAAATATTTGTAACGCTGACATTTATTACATTTCATTACAAAATTAGTAACATCACGCTCTAATCCACTCCAAAAATATTTTTTTTGAATATTGTTTAACATACGTCTTATCCCTGCATGTCCACTAGTGGGAAGAATATGATAGTTGTTTAAAATTACTCGTTTTGTATCGTCGTCAACAATCTTTTTAACGCCTTTTACTACGCATAAGCGGGGTCCGGACCACTTAGGTAATTTATTTATATATTGAGCTAGCTCTTTAATCATTCTTACGTTATTTTCATCTTTAATTATATATAACGTATTTATTTTTAAATCAGCACAAAATAATTCCATTTCTCTCACAGAGACCGCTCGTGTACGCTGTGATTGAGTAAATAGTTTTACATATACAGTGCGATTTGACGACGAATATGCATAATCACCGTTCTCTAAAGAAACATATTTTTTAACTCTCATCCATTCTTTTTCATTCACGAAAACCAATTCCGTGTAGTCCTTCGGTAGTTTTAACATTTCTACAACTCTTGGGTGATCAGTCCAATCGTTCTTAGGAATATTAGCCACCGAAGTATGATTACCAGAATTTTTCTCAAGCTCCCGTCTCTTCGCTCTAGTAAGTACTGATATAATGTGTTCATTCATCGCCCGTAACTCTTCACTAGTCACTTCTATACGTGACAATGCATCTGCAGCTACATTATCATACCCTTTCACATAAACCACTTTATAATCGTACTCTTCAAGTAATAACCGAAATTTTAATAATCTACTGGAAGGATCTGTCAAATTATACAAATATACTAATGGCTTATGGTCCGTTTCTATTATAAATCGTTTCCCATAGAGATAAGGCCTAAAATATTTTACGGACCAAACTATCGCTAACAATTCTTTTTCAATTGTAGGATACCTGCACTCGGCCTTGTTTAAACTTCGGCTGGCGTAAGCAATTGGCCTACGATCAGCATTACACAAAACTGAACCTATAGCGTACCCTGACGCATCGGTTTGGAGAATAAAAGTATTACTGTCATCAAACAAAGGATATTGCAATACCGGAGGTTTTACTAAACAGTTTTTTAAAATCGAAAATGATTTCTGGCAGTTTTCATCCCAATTATAAGTTACGTTTTTTCGACATAAGCTGTTCAATGGTATGCAAATTTCGGCAAAATTTGCAATGAACTTCCTGTAGTAATTAGAAAAAGCTACGAAACGTTTTAGTTCATCAGCGTTTTTAGGAACTGGATAGTTATTTAAAACTTTAATCTTTTCCGGATCAGGTCTTATACCATCAGCTGATACAACGTGGCCTAAATATAATATTTCTTTTCTAAGAAAATCACACTTGTCCGGATTTAACTTTAAATTTACTTTCCTTAGCCTAGCCAAAATATCTAACAAATATTTATTGTGCATATCTAAATTTCTTCCAAAACAAATTAAATTATCCAAGTAAATAAAACACTTATCATAATTTAGTCCTGACATTGCGACTGTCATTAAACGTGAGAAAGAACTGGGACTTGTCTTTAACCCCATCGGCATACGGGTCATTTGATACTGCCCGGAAGGCGTTGTGAATGCCGTGTACTTTCTACTGTCTGGATTTAATTTTGCCTGAAAGTACGCTTGAGTTAAATCTAATTGTGAAAAATAAATTGCACCCGACAGTGAATCTCATATATCGGTTATGTTGGGGAGGGGAAATTTATCATCCATTATGCGGTCATTTAATTTACGAAAATCCACAACTAAACGCCAACTTTTATTATTATCCTCTAGTTTTTTAGGTACGAGTAGCACTGGACTAGACCACTCACAACTTGCTGGTTCTATAATACCATTGGAAAGCATTTTTTGAATCTGACTTTCAATCTCATTACGCTGTGAAAATGGTAATCGATATTGTTTAGTATAAACCGGATCAGAATTGGGTTTTAATTGAATTTCTTGTTCGTAAAGGTTACAAGTGCCTAATTTATCTCCCGGTAGGTAAAATACGTCGGCAAATTTTGCATAAATGTTTTGTATACTTATGGATTCTTCTTTGTTCAAGTGCTGTAATTTTATCATCGATAATAATTTCCTTACTCTTTCGCCATTTAAATTTTGCTTTTCGAATGAACAAATATTATAATAAGATAAATGGTCAATGTCAGGTTTAAAATAACTAAGTTGAACTTCTGTTTCACGCGTATTTAAAATTTGTATTAATATTTTTCCCTCTTTGGGCTGACAGATACTACCAGCAATAAATACACCGTCGCATATTTCTCTCGGAAATACAACGCAAGCCTCTCTCTCAAAACAATTGACTTGTAAAAAATTTTCACACCTTGGTGGTACTGTAATAAATAAGTTTTTTCCTAATTTCCCTAATTCTAAACGGGTTGTAACTGAATTATCGCATTCATTTATTGTTACCGTGTTATGTTCATAATTTAAAACACAATTATACTTCTTTAAAAATTCTTGTCCAATTATACCGTCTTGTATACAAGGTAGATTCTTCAGAACATAAAACTTATGTTTGAATTCTTTCCCACATATGGAAAATGGTATGTAAACATAACCGTAGGTGGTCGATTTGCCACCAATACCGTTAATGGTAATGCGATCTGGTTGTATAGGAATGTTCCAGTCTCTAACCGCGTCATATTTCACCACTGACAAAGAGGCTCCCGTGTCCACTAACATTCTATATTTAGAATCAAATATTGTCATTTCTATGAAGTTATTATAGTTACATGATAAAATAAAGTTAGGATCGAAAAAACTCTAAATCTAAATTTTGATTGTTTGTCGACGTGCCTTGAACGTCATTTCTCGACTGATCTAAAAAATAAGTATTATGCCTGTTATTGCGATTATAGTTTCTCGGATTTGTCGCCTGACCGTAATTACGTCCACATCCTCGCGGATTGTTAACAAACCCTCTTGCGCGACCTCGGTAATAAGGCCTAAAAGGTACCTGATTCCTCGTAGGTGGTGACGGGGTAGAATTATAGTTACGACTCGGCATATAAATACGTCCTCGGTTTTGACCCCTATAAAATTGGTTATTCTTACCTCGATGCTGAGCCGCAAAGACTGTTTCCGCCGATGTGCTGTAACCTTGGTGCGCGCGTTCCTCATCTTTAGCCGCTCGTATAACATCCTTCAGCTCGGAATAATCTCTGGCCGCTAAAATGGTACTCAATCGACCATTTCTCAAGCCCTGCGTAAACCGCTGAATTGCTAGTTTTTCATTTAGAGGTCTGAACATTTTAAACGCATCCTCTTTACCGTCCGCTTGAGATATAGTCAATTCAACAAATAAGTCCTCAAGTTTCTTACCAAATTCCTCGATGTTTTGAGACCCTTGTCGAGACTGCAATAGCTCCAACTGTAGCGCCGTGGCAGACTGCTTCGTCAGCAAATTATTTTTCATATCCTTTATCAGGTCTGCAGAAGTATCATAATTAGATGCCAAACGTAATTTGGCATGTCGGGATATACGAGTTTTAAGGACAAAAGATATTAATAAATATTCATGTTCCTTCTTAATGTTTTGGCTATAAAATTCGAGAGCATCTATTAATTTTTTCGTACATTCCTCCTCTCCTGTCATCACAGGTAGAAGAGAAGATGCAGTCTTCATGTCAAACTCAGTCATGATGTTTACGTTACTCAAACTCTGTTCGTTCTCTAAACAAAAATTCTGAATTCTTTGATAGTGTGACTCTATGTCGTCACAAATAACCAAAATATACTTTAATTCCTCCTGCTTCACATAACCTTTAGACACCTTTATATCTAATTCACTACGACATGTAATATATTTATCATATAACTTATTTACTTCTAAATATTTTTGCTCCAATACCTTCTTTGTTCTTTTAACTTTACTTAATTTTAATAAATTGACTTTGATATTCTGAATTAATTTATGGATTTCTATTAAATCAGACATTTAACTTTTAACTATGTAAAATAATCATATTTAAGCCGCAAAACATAAAATGAAACTACTCTAAAACTTAACTAAAATACCTCTGTCCACGCCATACACTAGAAACACTTCCCACACAAATTTTCACTTTCTCTATACCGTAACACATGAAGACTCTGTTACCCGATGTCTGCCTTGTCTAGCCGAGTTTTACTCAAGGCTAAACGTCCTCGATATTAGACTCCTTGTTCCTTGGGTCACGCCTTGGGCCAGAACGCCTAAAAGCACTCCTAGCTATCTCCGCTCGCATCCAGTCTACGTGGCAACGTTTATACAATTTATATACTCCAAAACCAACTCCTATAGTCAGGATGGCCAGCATCGCACCCAGTATTGTATTAGTTATTGATTGATTCTGATGCAGCTGTGTAACGTCCGCCGCATTTACGCCCCCTGCTGCGTTTTGCGCAACTACCACTTCCTCACTTTGAGAGCTTCCCATTTTTTAAAATTACGCACCAAATGTATTACTTTGTCAGTACCATAACACAGTCTAATAATCTTTAACATCGTGTCACTAAGCGCGATTTTCTCAGTCCGGAATTCGACACCGAACCTTAACTGGCTGGGTCGCCATGTAAGGACGGGACTTATGTAAATCAAACGAGAAGTTGTTGGTTACACGTTACGTTTAATAATTCACTCTCTCCTCAAAGATACAGTCTTATATACTTAATACTAATGCTTACTTACTACGTCACAGTATCTGCACTCGGTCGCCAGGAGGGAACTGAGTCCCGCCTGCCACCACTGCGACTGCAGTGAGGACTCGGCCCAGCATACGCTGGCGATCTGCCCCGCATGGGCGTCACAGCGCCGGGCCCTCACTGCAGTCATCGGAGGAGATCTCTCGCTACCGGCCGTCATACGCTCCATGGCCGGTAGCGATAGCAGTTTTACCGCGGTCGCAACCTTCTGCGAAGATGTAATCTCGCAGAAGGAGGTGGCGGAGAAGGCCCGGGAGGACGATGTCCACTCGGACCCAATCCGCCGCCGGCGAACTGGGCGGCGGAGGCGCGCCTATCAGCGCCTCATGCCGCCCTGAGCTTTCCCCTCCATCCGCTCCAGTGGCCACCCGCGAGGGGGCGACGTACGCGTGTGCCGTACGTCGCCTAATTAGAGAGTCCATCAGGTGACGGTGCTCGCTTCTGTGCGGGCAGGCGCTGGGAGCGGTCCGGACGTGTTAATAACTGCAGTTCCCGGATTCCTCCCTTCACAGGCGCAGAGTGGCACGCCGTGTGGTTTTAGTCGGTTCGAGTCCGACACACCGCACCGCCGCAAGCCCCGGTGGGGTGACGGTCCGAGGGGATTTCCACACGTTAAAAAAAAAAAAAAAGCTCTCTAATCGCCGCCTAAGGGTGGTTGAGGTTGCTAATCCGAGACATGTGACATCTCGGTACGGTCGGGTGAGGGGGTTTTTCTAAGGCGGTCCTTGGCTCTTACTGTATCCAGGCTCCTGCCTAAATTGTAAGTAAATCCACCGCCGATGCGTTTCTTGACCTTCTCCAGACTGCCTTGGTAGGCCATCGTAGGGTTTAGTAGGTAGACCGGTTCTCCGGGAATCACTCACATAACTTCATTCTCTTAGGATGGGAAGGGACAATTAACGGAGGATTTGTGTGCGAAAAAAAATCCACATGTAAAAAGGATATTTTCATTTGAAATTGTCATCCAAATATTATAAGATTTTTCTAATTTCTGTGTGAGAAAATCAACAACAGTTCGGTAAGAACAAAAAAAAAAGGTTTTTGCAAATAACTTACCCACTCAGATCAGTTAAAATATGAGTATTCTTCATGAGATGAACCCTTCATGAGAAAATTGTATGCTTAATTAGCAAACCAGGCCACGTAATAAACTGCAGACATGACCCCACCAAACTTTTAAATATTTTTGCAAAAGTAACCATTGTATGTAGTAAATAAATCTTTATATGTTTAGAATACTTCTTAGGAATAAATTCTGTTTCACGGGGTAATTTACAAACATACATGAAACGGTTTTCCAACTGGTACCCTCTTCTGCCTTCTTCTACAGGACAACTGGTGCTGGCATTGGAAGACACCGCTGTGGAGTGGTAGACTAAATGTTTCGGTTCTTCCTTTCTGTTTCGAGCAGTCAAACCCTGGAACTCACTACCAGCGCACGTGTTTTCCTCCCAGTATGATCTCGGGTGCTTTAAGAGGGGAGCGAAAAAGCATCTCACTAAGCTGCCATAGTATGGGTCACCTAAGTTGACAGAATTCGTACTGTTACGAATGTTGTCAACTTAGGTTGGTATTCTATGAGAGGGTAGAATCGCCATAGTCAAGCCTAGCCGGCCCGTTCGTGCTGACATCAGCGTGGCTCTACTACTTTGGAAATTCGAGTACTTGTAGATAAATAAAATAATTTGGAAAATTTAAAATTTCTGTTTTGTCATATTATAGAGTACCTACCTACTTGGATTTATTTACGATCTCATATTTTGCAGTCAATTGTTTTAAGCATATCTTACATTGTTTACCTTTTCTAAGTTGTTTTAAAAAATACCAGCTTATCCACGCAATTTCATCTCAGTTTCTTTTTAATTAAGCGAGGCTCTTATTGGTTTAAGCCTTGGTATCTTAGGCACGCCAGCAAACACACAAAAAATTAAAAAACCGGTAAGTAGATAGTTACCGGTTTTCCCACGCTCATAGTGTCACGTATGAGCAACAACGTGACACTAGAATTATATCTTCTTTTTTATACAAAAATCAATTGCTGTTCGTTTGTCTCACTAAAATTCGAGAACGGCTGGACCGATTTAGTTGATTTTGGTTTTCAAATGTTTGGCGTAGTCCAGGGAAGGTTAAAACGGTGAAAAAAAAACTTGAAAATCCAAACGTCACGTGTACATACACTAACGGAGAAGTTAAACTAATAATATAGACAATATATTAATATATACTCAGCAGCTTTTTCAAGTCACTACATGTTTCCGGGAGTAATGTTGATTGGAGGATATCTGCCCGTTTATCTGCCACACTTCTACAGAATCTTCAGAATGGCGAGCAGTGAGAGAGGGCTACGTCCAGCAGTGGACTACAAAAGGCTGATAATAATGACGATGAGAATAAATTACCGTCGCTCAATGCGCTTAAATCATGATAAATTGTAAGACGCCGTATGTTTTTCTTTGTATTATTTATTCAAGCTTCATTGTTGAAATTGTTCAAATTGAGCCTTGCCTGTAGTGAATCTCTTCGGGTAAATGAGAATAATTGATTTATTGGTCAAATAGATCGCATCGAGAGCGAGTGGACGTGTTAAGTTGTGCTCCGCAAATGAGAATGCAATATAATTTAAAAAACTGACTTTTATACCATAAACTTTGTGCCACGGTCTTTGAAAGTGTCTAAGTTAATCGATTAGTTTTCGCAACAGACGTGCAACGCTGCGCGCTCCGCGCTCCGTGCTCCAATTGGTGGCGGTTTTTGGGCGAACACAAAGGGGAGCTCAGTGTGTTCGTGGATGCGAGCAACAAATCACCTATAGTGCGTACGTGTCGTGTATCACGCTCCACGCTCCGTTAAAATGGAATGGTCGGAAGAAAAATGTTTATCGTTAATCGGGTTGTATCGAAACTATACTGTGCTGTGGGATCCCCAGGATGAGAATTTTAAAAATAAAAATTTAAAAGAAGACGCCTGGGTGGAAATCTTGTAAATGTCAGATTCCCAAAAGCGAGGAGGGCTTCTATATAGTCTTCGAGAAGATAATGAAATAAAATATATGCTGCACTAGCCACTAATGGTGGCGACATGTTTGCTCAATGTTCGCAAACGGACTGTGGAGCACGCGTGTTTCTATGGAGATGCGCGTGCCGTCTCCATCAGAGCGGTTGCGGGAGCGCGGAGCGCAAATAGTTCGCGAACATAATGGATACCCAGCTTTACACACTTACACATGACACAAAAGCACTTCCTGTTTGACATTTTATCTTCTAAGTACATATTTTATTTAAATTCGATGTTTTTAATGAAATACAAACTGATATTGACAACTTTGAGCTATTTTTGCCCTCCTCCATTAACTCAAAATATAAGAAGTATAAAGTGTAATATAAACGGATTACTCTCAATATTGGTAAACACCAGAGTAACATGGGACTGTATTGTTCTGACTGAATGCTGGCTTCCTTCGACGCCTAACATTCCTGGTATAGACGGTTATAACTCCTACGCTACAGTTAAAAACTATTCCCAGAATGAGGGAGTTGTAGTGTATTTTAAAAATAATCTCATTACTTCGGTTGAAGAAAAAGAACTATCAGAAGCAAATTGTTTGATCATAAAGTGCAACAAAAATACTATCAGTATAGCTATCTACCGAAGACCAGGCTACAAAAACGTAAACAACTTTATTCAGTCATTAAATGAATTACTACAATATTATTCCACAGTACAAAATATCATTATTCTGGGTGATATTAATATTGACATTGCACCCACTAGTACGCATGTTAATAAAGCACCTTATCTAGACATGTTGGCATTTAATGGTTGTTTACCGGCTTATACTGTGCCAACTCATGGTAAAACTTGTTTTGATCATATTTTACTTAAGACAAAATTGTCTGCAAAATGCCTGGTACTTCCAACTTCTTTGACTGATCATGAAAGTGTAGCTCTTTATATATCTTCAACACTAAAAGTTAAACCTCCCAAATTTATTAACCGTCTAGATGTTTCAGAATTCGACAAAGCTATCAAGCTTGTAGATTTTGGCCCTTTATATAACTATGATGATGTCAACTTAACGACAGATTTTTTTATGAGCACAATTCGAAAACTTATCATTGATAACACTAAAACTATTAAAATTACCCGTCGCAAAATATTATTAAAACCGTGGATGACACCAGGTATGTTAAAATGTATCAGAAATAGGGACAATCTATATAAAAAAACAAAAAGTGATCCTAACAATGCAATATTAAGAGTCACTTATAGAAGATACCGGAACTATTGTACTTTAATCCTAAAGAAGCTAAAAAGGAACTATGAAAAGACACAAATCCAAAATTGCAAACAGAATAACAAGAAATTATGGAAAACCATTAAAGCTATCCCGTATACAATTAAAGTAAAGGATTCGCCACATGAATTATTAAGTTCTGGTAACGACTTCAAGGACGTAAATTCAGTTAACAGGTATTTCGGCGGTATTGGGAGAGTATTGGCTGAAAAAATATTAACTAGTTCAAATCACACTAGCTTGGTTAAACCTAAAACGTGTTTACACTCTTTCGTGCTCTTGCCAACGGACTGCACCGAGATTAAAACTGAATTGAATAACTTAAAAAGTGACAGTGCGGTAGGTTTAGATATGATTTCAGCAAATATTCTAAAGCTATATAATGACATCTTCAAATTACCTATCACACACATCTGCAACCTGTCTTTTTCAACTGGAATATTCCCAACATCACTAAAAAAGTCACGCATTCATCCAGTGTACAAGGGTAGTGGGGACAGAGGCTGTGTCAATAACTACAGACCTATCTCTATCTTACCGACATTATCGAAAATCCTGGAACGATTGTTAAATAAGAGGCTGATTAAATATCTAGAAGAACACAATTTGCTATCAAATGCACAATTTGGATTTAGGGCCAAAAAATCGACAGCTGACGCGGTGCATGAGCTTACTAATTTTCTAGTTAAGAATTTAGACAAAAAGGAAAAGACTATAGCAATATTTCTAGATCTAGCAAAAGCATTTGACACAGTCTCTGTCCCACTACTGTTGAAGAAGATGGAAAACAAGGAATTAGGGGCTTACAGCTAAAATTGTTTAAGAGCTATTTAAGCGACCGCACCCAGTTGGTAAGGATTGGTAATGTCCAGAGTGATGAAGTACCTGTTTGTCACGGCGTGCCCGAGGAGAGTATACTAGGCCCTACTCTTTTCCTAGCCTATATTAATGAGCTATGTCAGTTAGATCTTCCGAATAATAAAATCTACACTTACGCGGATGACACGATGGTTGCAAGATAACGTTTTAACCCTAAATGTGGACAAAACTAGATATATGACATTCTCTATGAGGGATCCTAGAGTGGAGGAAAATCATATTGATATTCTTTGTCATGGATGTCCAAATAACAATATGTTGGTTTGTTCCTGTCCCAGTCTGCGGGCTGCGGATAGTGTTAAATATCTAGGTGAGATAATTGATAGAAATTTGAGTTTTAGAGAGCACATTGAACACATTTATTTTCAAAAACTTAAGACATGTGGCTGATAGGAAAGTGATCAGGACAGTCTACCTATCACTTTGCCAGTCGCTTATAACGTACTGCATAACTTCATGGGGTGGAGTGGCAAAAAAAGATCTCCTTCTGATTGAAAGATCACAAAGGGCCATTCTTAAAGTAAGCTCCTTTTTACCCTTCTTCCATCCTACTACTGACGTCTACTTACAAAGTGACGTCCTAACAGTTCGACAGCTCTTTGTGTTGCATACAGTGATTAAGCAACATTCAATGATAGGTTTTGATCCAGCACTTATATCCCAAAGGCGTAGGAAAGACAGGGTCTGCAACATAGGCAAATCAAACACTAGCTTTTCGCAGAACTACTTCTACTATCTAGGTGCCTCTCTGTATAATAAAGTAAATCGCATTCTCTCAATATATGCCCATACCAAGTCTACATGCCAACCGATAATTGTTGAATGGTTAAAAACCTTAGATTATCGAACTACAGAAAATTTACTACATAACTAATAATGTCGAGCACGAGGATGTTTATTTGATTTATGAAACAAGGTATATGAGAATTTCAGAATAAACAAATTTACCAATGTAACTAAATTACACACACACACTCACACTCACTCACACACATACATACACACACACAGATATACACAAACATACACTAGTGAAAAACACACTTTGAGGTGTCCGGTATGTTGTTTTATTTATTTCTCTTGTTTGCTTTTTTTTTTTCTTCTTTTACTTTATTTTGGCCGCATTTCTGTGTCTTATCAAATGTACTATAGTGTAAAACTTTATAAACAGCTAGCTATGTGTCAGCGGGGTGAGCGCCTGGTGATCTGAGCTACAGACTCACGTCTAATTCAGACACCAGTCCTCTCACAATTGCTGTATTGTTGTCCTTAATTTAAAAAACTTTTAAAAACAAGCTTTTATTGGAATGCCCTAAAAAGAAAAAAAATACAAATAAAACGAGTCCAAACTCGATGGTGTTGCGACGTTTCTTTACCGAGTTCCTATGGCCACCTTCCAACTCCAGCTTCAGATCAGCTCAATATCATTATAATATTGTATTGTCACGCTGTATACATTATGCTTGCAAAATCTCAGCATAATCGGTTGAAGAAATCTGCTTCAAAATTGAGTTGCATGTTTCCACCCTAACATACATACATACATTACAAACTTCGATGATCGACGACTGCAAGTTAATAACAAGCTTGTAAAAAGGCAGAGGTACTATGTTTGACTGTTATTTGATTTTTTTGTATATAAATCGTATACCGATATTTTCTTCACCTATGAACATCAGAATAAATTGAAAACTTATATACAGACGTATCGCCTGATGGTAAACGATTACCGCCGCCCATGGACAACTGAAACACCAGAAGCGTAACAAGTGCGTTGCCGGCCATTTGGGGATGGAGGGGGGGGGAGGTAGGGGTAGGGGATTGGGGTATAGACCTCCGGTATCCTCACTCACTCGGTGAAACACAGCGCAAGCACTATTTCACACCGGTTTTCTGTGAGGCCGTGTTATCACTCTGGTCGAGCCGGCTCATTCTTGCCGAAGCGTGGCTCTCCCGCGATGTTTTTTTTTGTGCATGGCGCGCCAAAATTACTCTACTCCGCCTGATGGAAAGCATAAGCAGAATCCAAGAGTGGTGGCCACCATACTCACTGCGAATGCAGACAATGCAGCATGGCGACCCACACCATGGCGGCTTAGTGATGCTTCTGCATCTTTTAGTCTAGTCAACAAGTATGGAACTTGTTGACTAGACTATTTGGGCCTCCGGTCTCGCACTCACCAACGAAACACGACAGCACGAACGCTGTCATTTTACGTTGATTTTCTGTGCGAGGTTAGTACCGCCCCGGTCGAGCTGGCCTGTTCGTGCTGAAATCAGCGTGGCTCTACTACCTACTAAATGATGTAAGAGAATAACGTCTCTCAACGCTAAGTCTCGAGGTCAAAACAAAGTATTAGCCTATAATTGCAATTTTCCCATATGTTTGAGTTGCGTAGTAAGTCGTATGCAAACTGTTGTTCTATTAAATAATAGTATTATTTAAATCAATGGCAATAACATTTGACAGCCTTGCACAGTTTTTAGTTACAAACCTAAATATTTCACAACACGTCAATTGAATAATAAACTATCGACCCCCGAAATGATAGCCCATGTGAATCGTGTCCACTGTTTTACAAATCAAATTATTTCATATTGTGAATTGAAACGTTGATTAGTTAAATGCAATTAATATGAATAATAAATCATCATAAACAACAACCTTTAGAAGTCTGCTAATGGACATAGGCTTTTCCTCTTCTTCGTCTTTTGATGATATGGCAACCAGCTATTTCTGCCAATGTCAAGTATTTAAAGACTTTAAATCTTAAGTCAGATATTAATGATAAAAAAAAAAATGTGGTTAGTATGAAATGGGGACCGTCTTCTGGGTGTCATTGAGTCCGTCAAAGTCACAAGAATACACGTCATGTTCATGCATGTGTCTCTGTATGTTGAATGTGCATATTTTATCAACAATCATCGTCATTAGCCCGTTGCAGTCTACTGCTAAATATAGACTTCTCCCAAGACACACCACAGAGCCCGGTCTGTTGCTTCTTGCATACAGTCGCCGTCGGCCCTCTTACG
This sequence comes from Diaphora mendica, assembly GCA_949125395.1. Classification (NCBI taxonomy): domain Eukaryota; kingdom Metazoa; phylum Arthropoda; class Insecta; order Lepidoptera; family Erebidae; genus Diaphora; species Diaphora mendica. The sequence goes on from OX421330.1 coordinate 16,275,780, forward strand.
CAAGTCGTCCCGCCATTTAGCGAGAGGGCGAAACTTACTATAACAATGCGACCCAATATTAGTACGACTTACATATAGGCGCAACTCTTAAGGATTTGATAAAAAACTAGATAGTGTATCAAAGAAAAAATAGGCAAAAAGAGAAGACAATGGTTGGAACATTATGCTACTAAAGATACATCGGAGAATGCAAGCAAAATCTTGATCAGGTCTGCACTCTAGCCGAGTTAATAAGCATAAACCCATTCGATATTTAGCTATAAACTTTAAATAATATAAAAAAAAATCAATCCATTCTATTTTAAGGTTTTTATTAATATTAATAATAAATAAATAAATATTTCGGACATCTAACACAGAACGCCATGTAGTCCCAAACTAAGCAGAGCTTGTAATTATGTATGCTAGACAACTTATATAAATATATATTTAATTACTTTCCTTTTGTAATACATATTATACATAGAAAACATCCAAATTCCCAAACAAATGTTTGCAGATTTGGCTTGACACGGGATTCGAACCCGAGACATCAAGCATAGCAATCGCATACACTACCACTGCTCCACCAAGGTATTCAATGTATATGTTTTTTATCGTTTCAGTTAAAGAAAATCAAAAATTACAGTTTTTCAACCATTACCTAGGAATTTTGCATGACCATGAATAATATAATTTATCGCCAACCTATACGTCACTTTGATGTCTTTGTGGAAATATTATATGGTAATTAGCTTTATTCTCAATTATAATTTATAAGTACCTTATTATAGATTCATTCGCATGTTAAATGATTATTTAGGACTGTATGCAGACTGATTGTCGATCAAACATTATATATAAGTGGGGACGTGTCAATAAAAACTTATTGTGTCGGTGGTGTAGGGAATTTAGGGTTTACAGAATCACGGTTTTTTTTAAATTTTGAGTTGGATTTAATGCTAAACAGTGTTTAAAATAAGAAGATTCATTTGAATCGATTTTAATCGATTTCTTTTGTTTTTATATAGTTGTAAAGGTAGGTTAATTATATTTATTTATTAAATACTTCACGAGCCTATTAGGTACGGAGCCTACGGAGGATAGCGGTCAGTAATTTTGACTGCTTAGTCAGATGTCACGGGTTCAGTTCTTAACAATAAAAAATATTATGTGATGAGCACGAACCAGAGGTTTCTGGTTCAAATGTATCAATAATATGGTTGCATTTAGAAATATATATTACTAGCGACCAGTCCTTACAAATTCTCAGATTTCCTGTAGTTACTATAAAATACATGTATTATTCATTTAAACCTCCCTTTTGAATCTCTCTATTTATTGCTGAAAACTACATTAAAAGCTGTTGTGTAAAAAATCTAAGCGAACAGTCAGCGGGAGCGGCTTAATTTTATACTATGCAAAGATATGCTCGATGCATGTCATTTACAGGTTCTAATAGTCCACTTATGGACATAGACCTATCCTTACAAAGGATAAAGAATACCTAAATAATTTTACGCGTGTTTACAATATAAAGAAGCAAATAGGTTTGGAAATAATATCTGATCAATACATTTAAGGAGTATCTCCTCAAGAGAGACTTTATAGTTAGAGCTTCTGTAATGTAATTAATGTGAAGGAGAGCGCTAAGCAATTACTGGTCACCACGTGTTGTTTTTTTTTTTTTTTTATATTTCGGACATCTAACATACAATGCCATCTAGCTAGTCCCAAGCTAAGCAGAGCTTGTGTTATGGGTACTAGACAACTGATACAAATACATATTTACTTTTTTTGTAAATACATACTTATTATACATAGAAAACACCCAAACTCCGAAACAAATATTTGTAGATCATACAAACATTTGGTCCGACCCGGGAATCGAACCCGAGACCTCATGATCAGCAGTCGCACATGCCAACCGCGAGACCAACGAGGCAGAGGTTAGTCTGAAGACTGAAGCTAAAGTAATCAATCACCAACCACAGAAGCTGCAAAATCATTCTTACTGGTATACTAACTCCACTCTCATGGCTGTGGGTGAATACAAACAACCCAAACACGTTTACAAAAATCAGGAAATGACCATTATTCTCAAATCTATCTCACATTGTACATTAACTATGTACTTTGTACAACTTCATAATTTCATAGTTTTAAGGCTTTACCTCTTTTGATGGATACTCTGTTCAAGAAATTTTGTAGGACAATGTGGCTGTCAAATTATATCAACTTACCTAGCAACCCGCTTCGGCTTCGCAAGGGCTCTTTACGGAAAATATGGTACCCTGAGAAGATGTGCGGCTTAATTTTTTCCAAAGTCTTTAACAAATATCGTTATATTTTAGCCAATATACTCAACAATTTAACAAATTATATTCGAAAACCTTCCTCAAGAATTACCCTATTTATTGGTAAAAAACGCATCAATATCCGTACCGTAGCTTTTGAGTTTATCACGGTAAAACAGACAGAAGCGGCGGATGACTTTGTTTTATAACATGTAGTGAAGTACCTGGATCACCGAGCTTTGCTCAGTGTTTTTTTTTGTAAATTTTCTAAAAATGAATCCAGTTTAGATCCATTTATCGCCCCTGGAACCTGCATCCTAAATTTCATAAAAATCGTTGGAGCTATTTTCGAGATTCAGATTATATAAACAGGGTATCCCAGAACTCAACGTCAAGCCGAAACGGGGCGACAGGATTGATTGTAACCATCATGAGCAAAATCAGAAAAAAACTAATGCAGTTTGAAAATTATGAGCATTTAAGAAAAACCTAAAAATTTGGTCAAACTGTAACCATTTTTTTCGGTTATTGTGGTTAATTTTTATTATTTTCTACTACCTTTAAGTCACAAGTTCGTCTGTGAAAATTGCAGCGGCATTTGACAAGACACTACAACGTGTTTTTTACGACATAGTAACGTAAATTTGTACGTCACGTGAATTTCAAATGATTCTTTGACGACCTCGTGACGTGTTGTTAAAGTTGAATATTTTTGATTTATTTTAATACAAGCTTTTACTTTACTTTACTTTCACCTGTCACAGTGTCTGCAGTATAATCCTACAAGTTGAATTTGACTTACTTCCCTATTTTCTGTTGAGCTGAAGTTTTCAATCGTGTAACAGGATGTGGCGACTTCCACATACAGCGCAACAGAAATATACTACAGCGCCATCTACCAAATTACACTGAACTACGGAGCAACGTACAATATGAGAATATAAGATACAATATAAGAAACTACCAATCCTGAATCACGCAGTGAAAGTTCTCGCGCCAGTTAACATGCATACAACATCCCAACATCAACCGTTGGGCAGTTGGCCCGCCAGGCATGATCACCTCGCCTGGTCGGAGGATCCTCCCTTTGTGTTGGAGGGAAATGACACTCGTTCCTCCACAATGGTGACCCCGACGTGATTGAAAGCAGCCTTCGATGCAGCATCAGCACGCCACCATCATGTTCACTCCCACAGCAAGTCTCACAGCCAGCCAGCAACCTCGGCCTCAACAGGGATACACCACACGCAGGAAGCGACCGCTCCAGCCTGGTTACCCCTACGGCCTCATCAGCGTCTAGGCACAGCACACTGCAGCTACGGTCCATGTAAGCAGAGCATATCTCTCCCGTCTATGCAGCAGCCAGCCACTACGCAGCAACCGCCCCGACTCACTGGGGACCTCACCGCAGCACCGCGCACCGCCTGCCATCATCCCGACTCACTGGGATCAGCAGACTTCAGCCCCGACTCACTGGGACTATCGGCATTCAGTTCCGACTCACTGGAACTTGCGGCACTCAGTTCCGACTCACTGGAACTACTCACTCCTGGCACTGGCAAGCTCCACAATAGGGCACAGACAGCTGACGCATCATATATCGACCTCCGGTCTTGGAGGGGAGTGATGTGGCGACTTCCACATACAGCGCAACAGAAATATACTACAGCGCCATCTACCAAATTACACTGAACTACGGAGCAACGTACAATATGAGAATATAAGATACAATATAAGAAACTACCAATCCTGAATCACGCAGTGAAAGTTCTCGCGCCAGTTAACATGCATACAACATCCCAACATCAACCGTTGGGCAGTTGGCCCGCCAGGCATGATCACCTCGCCTGGTCGGAGGATCCTCCCTTTGTGTTGGAGGGACATGACACTCGTTCCTCCACAAGTACTATATTATGATGACATGGAGTTTATTTGAAGATGGAAAGAGGATCGATCCAAGTGGCGTGCAATTGGAGATGCTTATGTTTAGCAGTGGACTGCAATAGGCTGATGATGATGATGAGCTAATTTGTCGTTGGAGCTGGAAGGTGGCAAGAGGAACTCCGCAATAACAGGACACAATTCCATCTAGTTTGGAATCGTTTGATTTGTATTGACGAGTACTTCAATCCTATATGGCAACCAGGGTCTGATTAACTAATTAGAAGTTGCTGAATAATAACTTGGATATAAAACAACAAAACCCCATTGATTTGAAATCATGTGATTCGCGTTGACTCATATTTTGATCATATATGATGTGGTAACCAGGGTTTGAATATGGAGCTAGAAGGTGGACATAGGAACTCTGCAAACAAACGATATAGCCCCATCCTAAATTATCATTAATTAAGTTCGATCTATTTAGTATGAATGTGGATTCTGTCTGATTAGATGGATGACCCAATTTAATGATAATAATAACAAATGTGTGGGTTCCACGAATTGTTGTGGGTTTCATAACGGAAAAACAACGCGTCATAAAATACGAAATGGATAAAAATAAAATCAATTATCTTTATACTTTTTTTTATGAGCCTGCTGTGTCCCACTGCTGAGAAAAGGCCTCCCCTGCAACAAGCCACTTCTCTCTATCCAAGGCCAGTTCCGGCAAGTCTCTGCGATAGGCGTCAAGATCGTCGCGCCATCTTTTACGGGGTCTGTCTCGTCGTCGGCGTCCACCATGACCGCGGCGCCCACCGGTCTGGATTCATACGACATACGTGTCCGGCCCAATCTCATTGAAATTAATTAATTATTTTTTTAATAAACTTCTTGCACAAGTTGTACAACGGCGGACTTAATGCCATGAGGCATTCTCTACCGACAACCTTTAGGTGTTGTAGAAATATGACGTGGTAGGTGCAAAGAAAAATATAGAGAATTCTATGAAGTTCATAATAATAAAAGAAATAAATCTAGATAACCAATGTATACAAATAATGATACATATCAATAAATACATAAATATAATACATACACCTTTAATCTGGCAGTCTTCTTGCCCACATCCGCGACTATAGTTTTGCGGCAGTATGTTTACTACTATGTTATGCATAATTACTGGCAATACTATACAATTTATTATTAAATATAGTATTCTCTTTAAGTTAAGTCAGTTTATATTTTTTCGTTTATTAATTTCATTTGTTTTTAGGTGACTTCACAGTAATGGTACCTACACCACAGGAACACCGGCAAACGGAGTTTCAGTTGCCTCAAGAAAATGATGGCGAGAGAATTGTTATATCCGGAATGTCCGGTCTCTTTCCAAAATCACTCTCTGTCCAGGAGTTTTCTGATATATTATACAATAAGGTAACCTATAATGATATAATTGTTTCTAATTTTTCCATAATATTTAACCTTTTATACGGTAGATAACGGTAACTCTTATTGTTATTGTATATAAATATGTAATATTGCTGTATGTATGTAGGTACTATTCGGAGCTTTTTTCCCAAATTACTTTGGCTTTAAGAGAACTACTTACTATGCGGCTTAACTACGATGTTTTATGTAGAGCGTAAATGTATTGCTTTTGAGAAACGTAGACAGAGTTACGGGTGTTAGGCTCACACCCGTAACTCTAGCTAGCTAACTTTATCTAGCTAACACTGTTAGCCAGGTATATTAAATACAAACTTGAATACAAACAATTTCAGTCATAGTCACACCCGGCACCTTTTTAAAGAGTGAAACATCTTATCACAGCAGTGTACTTGTCTCACTAAATGATGATGAAACTCCGCAATGAAACGATACAATTCCATCTAGAAAAATTGTTGAACGTTGCACTGCTGTGTTGTATTGTCCTAAAATGATTCCCTAATGGTGGTTTTTTACAGATCAACCCCGTATCGAGTGATGATCTCCGTTTTACCTACGATCATCCAGAACTGGCGCCCTACGCTGGCAGTGTTCCTGATCTCCACCAGTTTGATGCTCAATTTTTTAAAGTTCATTTCCGACAGTCAAATACCATGGACACTATGTCTAAAAAGATCTTAGAACATGCATACCAAGCTATTTACGACGCTGGTAAGTCGTTTATCTATAATAAATTACTAGCTGGGCAAACCTATTCAAAAAAAAAGTAGCCTAAGTTCCTCCCTATATCATCAGCTATCTGCCAGTGAGAGTCCCATCAATAACCGGAACAAACAGACAGTCAGACAGACAGACGGACAGACAGACAAAAAACGTAAAAAAAAAAATGGTATATGTAATATGCATTTAGTAAAAAGCGGTTATTTTAATACTTACAAACAGATACAATACCTTTTTTTTTTGGTTACCCGACGTTTCGATCGAATTGCACCGATCGTGGTCACGGTCTATTATCGCGGTTAAGTCCCGATTTACATTCGAATAATATGTATAGTCGCGAAAGTTTAAAAATAATTACTACAAACAGACACCCCAATTTTATTTATTTGTATAGAGTATAGATAAAGCTGAAGAGTTTGCTTGTTTGATTGAACGCGCTAATAAGTTTTTGGTAGGTTAAGGTGGCTAGGTTGAAGTACTGGTCCGATTTGAAAAAATCTTTTAGTTTTAGATAGCCCATTTGTCGAGGAAAGCTAAAGGCTATATATCATCACGCTGCGACCAAAGGGAGCGGAGTATCAATATTTCTTTTTGCAAATACAGGGGAAAATTATTCCTTATCAAAGCTTCCATTGCGTCCGGTTCGGACCAAACTCAGATAAAATAAAAAAAGGTAGATAAGGCACGGCCTTTGTTCTTACTGAAGCCAAAAAACTCAGCTACTTCCAAGTAAACACACGCGTTAACGCACACATATGCAACAAACTACGATATTTTTCGTTAGTATCGTACAAGTTGTCGTGCAGTAAGTTTACCAACAAAATGCTGTCTTGTGCAATTAAATGGTGTTAAAACTACACAAAAGTGAACAAAAAGTCTGAAAGAATTATATTTCACACGTAAATACATACAAAAGACGTACTGGGAGAGTGTTACCAAGAGCTCGTATTCCTAATAGCCTAGAAATGTGGGTAAGTAAATTGTAGGTAAATTCATAATCAAATAATGAAGTAGAGCGTGAGACATAACTATTATTTTATTTTTTAATTACGTGCTTAAATAATGCTAAATGTGTACAATCTAATTGTAATTTAAAATAAACAAATCGATTTATTTTCGTATATTTCCTATTTTAATGCAATTCTGCCTAAAAACTGCAAATCTCACTAAACGAGTGGATTACGGCTTTATAAAACTCAGGACTTCGAGTAAACAGATCCAAAACGGAACGCCTCGAATGCAAATTCAACAACACAGCAATAAGCGCCAACGTCTACTACCCGGACGGCACGCAAGTATCAAAAGTCGACCAATTCCGATACCGAGAGGGAAGTGTCGAAGCAGATGTATCCCACAGAATTAATGTCGCTTGGCAAAAACGGCGTACACTCACTGGAGTTCTTTGCGACCAGCCCATACGCACTAAAGGGAAAGTGTACAAGACAGCAATAAGACCAGCAATGTTATACGGGGCTGAGTGCTGGACAGTGAGGACATTTCTGCCACATGCTTATAAGCTGCATGTGGCAGAAATGAAGATGCTTAGATGGTCGGGCGGAGTTACGAGGCTAGACAAAATTCGAAACGAATATGTCCGAAGTAGCTTCAAAGTGACTCCGATCCCGGAAAAGCTCACGGAAACTCGCCTAAGGTGGTATGGACACGTCATGCGTAGAGACAGCGAGCATGTCGTTCAGAAGGCACTGGCACTTCCGGAAGGCAAAAAAGGAAGATGACGGCCGCCCTTGATCTGGTGGACTAGTATGGCCAATCTCATAGAGAAGAGTAAGATAGTAGAGCCACGCTGATTTCAGCACGAACGGGCCGGCTCGACCGGGGTGGTACTACCCTCGCACAGAAGGCCAACGTAAAATGACGGCGTTCGTGCTGTCGTGTTTCGTTGGTGAGTGCGAGTCCGGAGGCCCAAATAGTCGAGTCAACAAGTTCCATACTTCTTGACTAGACTAAAAGATGCAGAAGCATCACAGGGCCGCCATGGTGTGGGTCGCCATGCTGCATTATCTGCATTTGCAGTGAGTATGGTGGCCACCACTCTTGGATTCTGTTTATGCCTACCATCAGGCAGAGTAGAGTCATATTGGCGGGCCACACATAAAAAAAAGAAGACCCAATTACCTAACCCGACAACCCAGGACAGACTATCCTGGCGCCAAAAGATGGAAAGCTCGGAAGGTGGAGACGGTATTAACATTATGCAGCCTAAATTCGTTCAATTTCCTTTCTGCTAAATGTAATCACACCACAGTTGAGAGAAGAATACTTCCGATTGTCTTTGGCTTCAATAGTGCACAAAATACATTGAACTGCTGTAGATCATGCTGTTATTTATCTTGGTTCAAAATTGTTTGCTGAAAGTCAAGTTTACGTGTTTAGACCAAGTTAGGTATTTAATCAGTCTTCAAATTCAAAAATGTTACTGGTCCAAGTGGAAAAACTTTACAAGGCTTAAAAATAAAAAGCGACCAAGAGCGAGTCGGACTCGCCCATGAAGGGTTCCGAAGCAGCAAGTAACATAATATAAAAGTTCTTGTAGTTCGTTGTAGCTTTGATCTATGTGATTAATAATAGTGGTTTTTTTTTGCGGTTTACGATTTATGACGTATTAAAAAAAAAACTACTTACTAGATCTCGTTCAAACTAATTTTCGGTGGAAGTTTGCATGGTATTGTACATCATATATTTTTTTTAGATTTATCATTCTCCTATTTTAGAAGTTACAGGGAGGGTTACACTTTACAGTTACACACATTTCACCACTTTGGAAGTGTCTCTCGCGCAAACTATTCAGTTTAGAGAAAAATGATATTAGAAACCTCAATATCATTTTTAAAGACCTTTCCATAGATACCACACACGTATGGGTTAGATGAAAAAAAAATTAGAGTTTCAGTTCTATGTAATACCCCAAAAATTTCTTCAAGCTTCAACCTATTTACCAAGTTTCAATAGTATAGTTCTTATAATTTCGGAAAAAAGTGGCTGTGACATACGGACGGACAGACAGACAGACATGGCGAATCCGTTTTTTCAGTTTTTTGCATTTGGCACGGACCATAAAAAATCTTGTAATGTTAACGTATTAAGCGAAATGGAATGAATGAAAAACGTTACAAATACCTAACCATTATTACGAGTTACATAACACAAAAACACTGTTACAAACTATGCTGTAAAAAGTAAAAAAAAAAAAAAAAATTAAACAAGTTATTACTTTACTTCTCAATAAAAAGAACTAAAAAGTTAAACATATTGTGGTGAATGGTGTTTCGGGCCGTGGTTAGAGATAATGAATATATAACAGGTTTTATTTAAATAATTGAGAAATTAATATATGACTGCACAGATAGTGTTTAAAGTGCTCACATTATTGCTTCCTTCTGCAGTGAGTGTTATGGGTTTGACGTCAACTCAGAATAACATTAATCCACAAAGTGTTGTTCTGAGTCTGGGTTTTCTTTGCGTCAGTTTCATAAAATATTTGTAAAGATCCCTGTGACACAGAAAGGAGTTGTCTTTATTTAAAAAATAATTTTTTTTATTGTAAATCGAAAAATAAATGAAAGTGAAAACCATTATGTTATTATTACAGGCTTAAATCCTGAGCAATTATCGGGAACAAATGTTGGCGTATTCGTAGGTGCATGTTTTTCTGAAATGGACAAATCTTGTGTGTACGCCAGTGCAAGGACTGGTTTTGGCATATCTGGGTAAGGAAAATACATTAACTCTCTAAATCAGTAGGTAGTAGAGCCACGCTGATTTCAGCATGAATGGGCCGGCTCGACCGGGGCGGTACTACCCTCGCACAGAAAATCAACGTAAAATGACAGCGTTCATGCTGTCGTGTTTCGTTGGTGAGTGCGAGACCGGAGGCCCAAATAGTCTAGTCGACAATTTCCACTTGTTGACTAGACTAAAAGATGCAGCAGCATCACTAGGCCGCCATGGTGTGGGTCGCCATACTGCATTGTCTGCATTCGCAGTGAGTATGGTGACCGCCACTCTTGGATTCTGCTTATGCTTTCCATCAGGCAGAGTAGAGTCATTTTGGCGGGCCATACATAAAAAAAAAAAAAAAAAAAAAAAAAATCTACCTTCAAACCTTCAAGAAAAGAGCGTACTCCTTCTTAAAAGGCCGGCAACGCGCTTGTGACGCCTCTGGTGTTGCGGGTGTCCATGGGCGGCGGTAGTCGATTACTATCAGGCGATATGTCTGGTCGTTTGCCCCCTACCTCATAAGAAAAAAACAATCCTTTTACTCCACGGTACCTTAAATTCTACATGATTCCCATTCCAAATTGTTGAGATCGTCAGAAAACCTGAAATTAAAAATTCCTGGACCATTCTTTTTCTATCCAAGCGGTAGGACTGTGGAACGCCCTATAAGTCGAAATCAGATGTGCACAAAGACTTACCGTCTTTAAGAGACTGGTAAAGGAACATTACTTGGAAGACATCAATATGCCTTAATTCAGTATGTGTATAACATCTATGAATTTCACTTATTATATTTGTTAACATATATGTTACCACCAGAGTAATAAATCCGGATACTATATATATACTCTTCAGCCATTATTTATAATGTCTACTAAATTTAGACACAGTGCTAAATGGCACAGAATTCATTACTAACGAGCAATTTGATATAATATCTTCGAAGACTTGGATAAAGTAATAAAACATGTATAAAATTGTATTTTAATCTGCCTCTATGTACTAATTAATGTTTATTATAAGAACTATAATAACATTATAATAAAAATAATAAATATTTCGGACATTTAACGCACAACGCCATCTAGTCCCAAGCTAAGCAGAGCTTGTGTTATGGGTACTAGACAACTGATACAAATACATATATACTTTTTTTTTGTAAATACATACATATTATACATAGAAAACACCCAAACTCCGAAACAAATATTTGTAGATCATACAAACATTTGGTCCGACCCAGGAATTGAACCCGGGACCTCATGATCAGCAGTCGTACACGCCAACCGCGAGACCAACGAGGCAGTCATAGAAAAAAAAAATACAGGTTAGGTTAGGTTTTTTTAACACGCTTCTATTAGCTTTTGACCTGTATGTATGTAACAAAATCTTTTAACTTCATTTTCACCTACTTATAGGAGTCTGATTAGCTTGAAAATTTGCACAGGGGTCAAGGGCCGATGACAATACAATAATGTGAAAAAAACCTTGGGTGCATTCTAAAAATATCTCAATAATGTCGCCCCACGCTTTTTACATTAAAATTATTTTCTACTTTTTAGTTCGATTGCTATTAAAGCGTGTTTTTTGGTTTTTTAAACTACATATAATTATTTATTAATAAAGATCCACAACCTCTTGCATAACAAGAGTCTTTGTGTACTTGAATTGAATTTAGCTTTTAGGAATTTTAGGTTAGGTTAGTCAGTTGAACCGTATTTATTAAATTGAATAACTTTGGCCCGCTATTATGAATAATATCCGGACAAAGTGATTAATTTATCACATTGTTTAGACAATTTTGTTATTATATAAAATGACCAGTCATTATGTAAAATAGCTATTTAAATACAATTACTGTATCATCACTACATTTTCATCAGACATAAGCCACTATATGGCACTTTTTATAATAATCTATACTTATAAAATAACAAGTCCTGACTGACTGATTCATCATCGCCGAGCGTAATAATCCACATTTTTAAGTTAGAAACATGAAACTTTATTTTAGGCTACTGGTAGAAAATGAATTGATACGTATTTAAGCGTTTCTGTATATCCTAGTCTCAAGTTTTCATCAGGCAGAGTCGAGTCACTTTTTCAGGCACATTTAGACATATATATATACATGGTAAGGTAACTAGTTCCGTATGGAGACGTTATGACGTTACGTTATGACCTACATTCGACCTTTCACGCACATGTAACTAGATCTGGCTATCGGAAAGTTGAAACTCTCTAATTTTCGCCCTGATCTAATCTGAAAAATAAAATGTTCAAAGAGGTGGGTTAATAATTCTGTGTTTTTTTTAAATCAGGTGTTGTAAAGCCATGTTCGCTAACCGTGTTTCGTACTGGCTAAACGGCAAGGGCCCATCAGTCGCTATTGATTCGTCATGCACTAGTTCTATCGGTGCGTTAGAACAAGCGTGCTTAGCTATGATGAATGGGAAATGCGACTGCGCAGTAGTTGCTGGATCATTTTTGTGTATACATCCACATACGGCAATAAACTTAGCAAGGTACGTATGTATTTGTTAAAGTTTGTCACTTTTTATGTGTTAGTGAAAGGTATTTTAGTGTAACCTATGTATTAAGTGGATTTAATAATTAAAAAAATAAATATCAAACAAAAGAAAAAAGGTAGGGACTAGTCTATTTTATTTCTGCTTATTCTTATAAAAAAAATATTTTCTTCGAATCAACAAATTGTACTTCGAATTTCAACTACTTTTTCCACCGCTTGATTGTTCCTGTGGTGTCACCACAATTTGGTCAATTTAATGTACCAGAGGACAATTGTTAAATTGTGCGATGATCGCCATCATCTGACGCTGACTTTTTTTGGGAATTTAATCGTTTTCAGACAAGCCGAAGGCTTGGCGCTTGACCTGTCATAAAAAAATTACAGCTAACTTTTTAAAATTAAAAAGCCTTCGATCAATAACAATAATGACGATTTGTGTGGACTGTATATCATTATGAGCTTACTTGAACACGTGATGGTTAATTGACAAAGTCAAGAAGTCTTTATTGGCGCGGTTCATCTTAATCTTTATTTTGTTTTACAGAGTAATACAAATGAGCAGAGATGGTACAACTTTCTCTTTCGACGAACGTGCTCAAGGTTGTGGTAGATCAGAGGCAATCAGTGTTTTATTTTTGCAAAAAGCCAAAAATGCGCTAAGGTAAAGGAATACTAGAAAATAAATAAAAAATCATACTAATATTATTAATGCGAAAGTTTGTAAGGATGTGTGTGTTTGTTACTCTTTTATGCAATGACTACTGAACGGATTTGGATAAAACTATTTGCCGCGATAATCGACATACACGCGGGTGGAGCCGCGGGCAATAGCTACTATTTAATATTTTTAACTTAGAAATCAAAAAGCTTTTATTTCAAGAAGGCCTTTTCAGGCACTTTCGACACGTAACCTTAGTGACTAGTTGCTCGGTTTCAAAATGTCATTGTTATGGAGAAGAACCGATAAAAAACTCCATAAGTTATTCTTCTAAAAATCTGATTTTCATTTGTATTATATTTATTGAAACTTTATGTACGCAGCAACAACGTAAAATAGCAAAATTAGTGTCTCATTTTCAAATATAAAAAAAAACCTCTGAAATTAATCATTTTGGTTGTATTTTTCAGAATTTACGGTGAGGTCTTGCATGTTAAATCTGAGTATGTGGGTATGATAGAAGAAAATAAAAATCCAAAGTTTGGATTCTATAGAGAATTGAATAGTACAATTGATTTCCTTAAGTCGTTTTATAAAGAGGCTGAAGTACCGACAGAGGCTATTGAATACTTTGAAGCTTTTGGTTGTGGTAAGTTTTCTCTAAAATATTGAAATCAATACATACATCAATGTATGTGTTTTCGTAATTAAAATTTTTGTGATAAAACGAAAAGCTTAAAATTACCACTCCGTGAATTAATAAGCCGAAGCAAAAAGTTACTGGCTATGTTAAAAAAGCGACTTTTTGCTCGTAGCATACATCCATTCCATAATCATGAATTTTAAACTTTATTGGAAAACGGCCGAAAGCTGTTTAAAATCTCAGCTTCATGGTATTCCACTCCATAGGCAATTGACATCCGACTATAAGTGACTGCTTTAAAATATGATTTCAGCTCTTGTCAAAATGACAAGTCTGTTGTTAATGACGAACCTTTTCATGTCTTTGATCAAAATATTCATAATGTGTATATTGTTAATTTTAACGATGTCTCAATTATGTTTAAGTTAAGAAATTGGTTGTTTTATGGCATTATTTAGAATGAGCAATACCAATCAAATACAACTGCCGATCGAGAGATCTCGGGTTCGATTCCCGAGTCGGGCCAATAGTTGTTACAGAATTTTTCTGATCATAGAAAATAGCCCGGAGTTTGCCAGTTGGGGTTTTAGCTCCCGTGCCTCGGAGAGCACGTAAAGCCGTCAGTCCCCGGTCATGTCGGATAACTGTCTCATCGAATTAGGAGTGTGAGGCAACAGAGAGCGTACCTGGGTTTGGGCACATAGTGGTTGGGTGGTCTCGTGGAGAAATGTGCGCTACACGTCTTACTCTACGGACACGTGGACATTCAAGAGAAGCTATTACATGCATGTAAAAAAAAATACAAATACTATAGAAAAGATTTACGAAATTTTGAGATTGATCCAAATATCTGATTATTTCAGCATCACCTGATGTAGATAAAGTAGAGCTACAAGCTATTCAAGAATTATTCTGTAAGAATAGAGGTAACAAACCTTTGTTGATTGGCAGTATCATGTCTAATATTGGGTACTGTGAGGCTGCTTCTGGCTTATCTGCTGTCACAAAGGTAAATAAAATTTTAAATAATAATAATAATATATTTATTGAGTTTCAAAAAATTTTTTACACAGTATTGGTTTGATAAGCACTGGAACCCCACACTAGGATCCCCTGTGTTGTGAGGTCCAGTCTCTTTCATCACAATGTCAAAGTCTGAATGTATGAGTGCATACAGTTGGAAGTGTACGTGCGTGCTCACTGCTGGTGTCTTCGTTGTGTGTGTGAATCTGTGTGTTGTGTGTGTGAAAATGTGAAAATCACCTGTAAGTTTCAAACTTTACCAAATAATTATCACATCTTTATTATAATGTATTGTTTTTACCCGATTGCGTCAGAAGGAGGGTAGTATATATGTCCATTTCTTTGCCACGCCCTACAGCCCAAAAGGCTTGTCATATTTTTATGTGAGTGGTGTAAATAAATTTGTCTTAGTCGTGAGAGTGACACTGGATACATCAAAATAAAAAGAAAATAAAATAGAAAAATAATAATAAAAAAATCTTTTCTTTTCAGTTCGTTCTGTCTTTTCTTCAATGACTTTAATAAAGATGGCAGATATTGACGCAGTCGGTTTTTTTTTAAATAATTCGTTACTTGTTGTCATACCTCAGCAATATGGATATGAAATGAAATATCGTGAAAAGAACATTTAAAATACATGTATTCTATACCTATAAATTAACATGACTGACTGACTGATTCATCATCGCCAAACATGAAATATTTTAGTTAGGGCTATGAGATTTGGTGAATGGGATCGTTTTATTGATTACCCACTAAGAAAGGAATTTTGGAATTTCTACCTCAAAGGGGATGAAATAGGGGTTGAAAGTTTGTATGAAAGCCCGTCATTTTTTAAAGTAAGAAACCTATTAAGATATTTAAGTAAGAAATTTTACTTTTGGGCTACTGATTAAAAATGAGTAAACACGTATTTAAGCATTTCTGGATATTCTACCCCTCAGGGGTGAAATAGGGATTGATTTTTTTTTTATGAAAGTCCATCTGTTTTAAGTTAGAAACATGAAACTTAATTTTTGGGCTACTAATTAAAAATGAGTAGATACCTATTTAAGCGTTTCTGGATATTCTACCCCTAAGAGCGTAAAATAGGGGTTGAAAGTTTGTATGGAAGTTTGTCATTTTTTAAATTAGAACCATGAAACTTCCGTCTTTAGGTTTTTGATTACAAATAGATGAATACTTATATCAGCATTTATGGGAATTCTGTTCCTAAAGGGATTAAAATAAGAATCGAATGTTTGTATGAAAGTTCTTTTAAATGGGCTATTGATAAAAAATTAAAACATGAATAAATTGTTCATACATTCTTTCACAGTTTTAATTAAATACATATAATCAACTTCCAAGCGAGCAAGCCGCGGGCAACAGCTAGTATGTAATATTTTCAGTTCATTACTTTTAAGCCGTCGGGTTTTTTATTTTTATAATATTTTTTTTGTTATCTTATATATAAAAATCAATTGCTGTTCGTTTGTCTTGCTAAAAGTCGACAACGGCCGGGCCGATTTAGCTGATTTTGGTTTTGAAACGTTTGTCGTAGTCCAGGAAAGGTTTAAACGGTGAAAAATTAAAAGTAACTTGAATATCCAAATGTTACGTGTACGAAGTAGCGGGCACAGCTAGTCTTAAATATAAAAATCAATTGCTGTTCGTTTGTCTCGCTAAGACTCGAGAACGCCTGGGCCGATTTAGCTGATGTTGGTTTTGAAATGTTTGTCGTAGTTCAGGGAAGGTTTAAAAGTTGAAAAATCATACTAATATTATAAAGGTGAAATTTTGTGACAACTACATTACTTATCTATACTAATATTATAAACGCGAAAGTTTGTAAGGATGTGTGTGTTTGTTACTCTTTTATGCAATGACTACTGAACGGATTTGTATGAAACTTTACAGTAATATAGCTTATACATCAGAATAACACGTAGGCTACAATTTTTTTTTTTTATGTATGGCCCGCCAAAATGACTCTACTCTTCCTGATGGAAAGCATAAGCAGAATCCAAGAGTGGTGGTCACCATACTCACTGCGAATGCAGACAATGCAGTATGGCGGCCTAGTGATGCTGCTGCATCTTTTAGTCTAGTCAACAAGTATGGAACTTGTTGACTAGACTATTTGGGCCTCCGGTCTCGCACTCACCAACGAAACACGACAGCACAAATGCTGTCATTTTACGTTGATTTTCTGTGCGAGGGTAGTACCGCCCCGGTCGAGCCGGCCCGTTCGTGCTGAAATCAGCGTGGCTCTACTACCTATTGAACTATATTACTGTGCTGATGTATAAGCTATATTACTGTAAAGTTTCATCCAAATCCGTTCAGTAGTTTTTGCGTGAAGAAGTATATAGTGTATGTTACACACAAACTTTCGCCTTTATATATCAGAGTGATGTTCATTAACAGCCTGGTAACCAAAGTATGGGTTATGTCTAGCATGGGATCAGAAGATTTTGCGTTGGGTTTGTGTCAAGTTTTTAACGGTTATTATTATAATTTTTGTCCGGTGTCCTATTTCCCACTATATTAATTTCATTTCAAGACAGCAACATTTTTAATAAGATTTCCGGAGTGCCAAAATCCGTTGTATTCGTAGGTCACTGCTGCACCAAGGTTAATCCTAGTGTACGGAACTAATCGCTAGTTACAGCGGTTTGCATTAAGGAGGGATTAGTCCCGTAAAAATAGATTCCATATGCCTGACTAAAACGTAACGTGTACCTACAATACGTAACGAATAAATACATCTTTCTACATCTCTCTCTCTCACTCAAACAATAACTTTTTGTTTGTGTTAGGTGTTATTAGGTTATCACAACGGTAAATTGGCAGCTAATCTACATTGCGGACAACCGCGCAAAGATATCGAAGCGTTACACGACGGACGCATGCGCATCCTCGACGAGCACCAAACATTTGATCGCTCTTACGTCGCTATCAATGGTCTATCTGTTACTGGAGTCAATACCCATGTGTTACTGCATGGACGTTATAAACCAAAGGTGAGGAAACAAAAAATGCTTGCCTGCACAAAACTTGCAATTAGTTTCTCCGTGATTTTTTCTTTTCTCACAGAAATAAAAAAGGGATATTATATATATGAAGAACATAAGAAGAACATTTAACGAAAACAATTATAGTAAAATATGTAAAATAGACGTAATATATGTGTTTCTTATTTCGTTACTGTTATAAACATTTTTTTCGTTTCCAGGACCTAAATCGCTACAAGACCAGTATACCACATTTAGTGACTGTAACTGGTAGACACGAAATGGCAGTAAAATGGGTATTTGAAAACTTAAAATCAAACCCTGTAGATGCTGAGCAGTTGGCTTTATTGCGTAATATACATAAAACAAGTATAGCAGGACATGTGGGTAGAGGATATCTTATTCTTCGTAAGTTATTTTATTTTAATAGAGGAGGATATTGGAAATTAATAAGAGTAGAACAGCAGAGAAAGGAAAATAAAATCACCTGTAAAAAAAGAGCTTGAAAGACGCGTGTTGAAATGGCCGGTGCCGTAATTTATTGATTGTTAATTTTGTAGTACTCGTATAGTTTCCGCGTGAGATTGATTACACCGTGAGGTTTGTTGAGCTAGGGTACTTGTGGGCTCGCCGTATGCCAGCGTGAGACGAGGTTAATATCGAAAAGTGTTAAGAACGTTTTGATCGGTCAGGCTAGGCATGTGAACAGTTAAGTTAATTGTGATTAGACTCGCGAGAATTGTAATACGTGATAGGCGCGTCCCGCGAGAACTAAAACGAGTGTATTGTAATTCGAATATCTGTGAAAAGTTGATTATTGAGATTAATTCGGATACCTTGAGAAATAACCAGCACCTGGGAGCAATGTTTGTGTGAAGACGCAAGAGCAGAGAAGATTCTACCCAAGAGATATCTCTTGGACGCCGAGAATAAAGAAGACACACACTCCAGTAAGTGCTTTAGATGAATTTAATTTAGATTAAGAACACGGTGACACAGGCCGTGGGTCATTCTTCTTGCCAGTGGTATTAGTAGTGATTGTATATCCATCTATGGGCCCATGGGTATTATAAACTTCACAAGGTGATCACTGGGTGGCAAGAGGACTGATCATTTTGGTCAATAAAATCACTGAGAATTCTAAACCTCTCTCGGTCCCGCTCCGCCGTCACCTTCCTCCTCCAAACCCCTAACTCTGTGGACGACATTAGCTCAAAGAGCGTGGAGTTTTGGAGTTGCAGGGCAATCAATCTTCAATCACTTCCCAGATACCTCACACTATTATTTTAAACATTAATGATTTCAGAGTCGGACGAGGCACAAAAAACAGTAATTTTGAGCGAGAAAACTGGTTATGCTGATCTCTCCAGACGTCCGTTGTGGTTCGTTTATAGCGGTATGGGATCGCAGTGGGCCGGAATGGGTTCACAACTCATGCGCATACCCATATTTGCAGCTGCCATAGAAAGGTAAGGCAAATTTAAAATTTACATTCCATATATTCATCTATCTACATTAATATAATGTAAAGTTGGATTGCATACACTTTAAAAGTGCTCCACCGATTGAGTTCTTTAGACTTGATGTACAAATCGCTTCTAAGATTTTTATTAATCAGTTTTGTGCCACAACGAAGGATGAAAGGCTATAGATTCATTTTAATATTTTTTATTGATTTCAGATGCCGGGTTGCTTTAAAACCGAAAGGACTTGATATTATTGAGATAATAACGTCTCCTGACGAAACCATATTTAACAATATTCTGCACTCATTTGTGGGAATTGCTGCTGTTCAAATTGGACTTACTGACATTCTCCATGCAATGGGAATAAAGCCAGACGGAATCATTGGTTAGACTCTAACTGCTATTATAATTAGCTTTAAAGAAACTGCCACCGATTAGTATAGCCTAGCTATATCCTGACGAATTTTAATTATTTATAATCTTTACATAATTTTCTATCATTAGCGGTAATACGGCACCAAATGAAAAGTATACTCTCGCATTACACATTTTTTTCCAAATTCATTCATAAATTATTTGGAAACTAGTAATGAAAAATAGTAATAATAATATGGTATAGAGATATTACCTGATTTAGTTGTGTTATGTTACAACCTAATCCTAATCCTGATCAGGACCAGGACCAGAGGAGAGTCTATAGATAGTGCAAGCTAAATGCAAGTTGTATGTGCAAGTTGATTTTGAAAAAATGTTTTAAATCTAGAAAGTTTAAAGTTATTAAATAAATTAATATACATATGCTTGTTTTCAATAATAACAGGGCACAGTGTAGGTGAGCTGGGATGCGCATACGCAGACGGCTGTTTGACTGCAGAAGAAATGATACTCTCTGCATATTACCGCGGATTGGTATCGCTGGAAACCAAATTCATACATGGTTCTATGGCGGCTGTCGGACTGGGCTACAAACAAGTAAGACTTAATATAAATGTTTATCATTGCTCAACATTATGATAGAGCACGAGCAGATGTTTCGTCTGATGTTAAGTGACTACCGCCGCCCATCGACACCTGCATCTCAATAGAAACAAGTACGTTATTGCCTAAGGGTCGGCAATTTATCCTAAAGTTGTTTAGAAAAAAACTGTGTGCAACGGAATAAAATGACGGCGATCGACGCGAGCGACGATTGGTTGGGTGTTGGTTGCCGCCACTCCGCTGACCCTGATGGGTAGTCGCCTCAAGAATTAGGAGGGTGCTTAAAATTGCTATGTGCTAGTTTTCTATAGGACCTTGGTATGAAAAATGATATTTGATTTATTTACCGTCAGGTAAATCATCTATTCATTATTGTAATCGAAAAATTACTTGAATGAATGATGAGTAATGACAGTTTCAGTTTGGAAATATTTTATTGATTTAATAATAAAAAAAAAATGTTCCTAGATTTCAGAACTTTGTCCACCAGAGATAGAAGTGGCGTGCCATAACGGCCCAGAGTCTAGTACCATTTCTGGGCCATCAGATGTTATGCGCAAATTTGTTGCCAAATTAACAGCTGACGGAATCTTCGCCAAAGAAGTACCTTGCTCCAACATCGCATATCACTCACGTTATATCGCTGATGCTGGTAAGAAATCTATTTTAAATAAGGTCATATAAATTATATAGGTGTAATATACTACTGTTTATCTCCATCACATATTTGGAGTTGTCATGGTACAAAAGATTATACCTACAATGACAGTTTAGTCATAATGCAAAGTTCTTCTAAACTCGGCCAGACCACGAGACCAGTTTTTATAAATTAACCTTTATATTGGCAGGACCTGGATTATTAAGTTACCTAAAAAAGGCCATCCCAAACCCTAAAATAAGGAGCAAGCGTTGGCTGTCCACCTCTGTAGCAGAAGCTCGATGGAATGAACCCATTGCCAAGTTTTGTTCTGCTGAATACCTCACAAACAATCTGTTGGTAAGAATATGTTGTTATTAAGGGGAAGAATAATTTTCTATAACATTTAGGTAACTGATTTCCAAATATGTCGTCTACAGAGTCCAGTATTGTTTGAAGAAACTTCACTCTTGTTGCCAAAGGATGCCGTGTTAGTAGAAATTGCTCCACATGGGTTGCTACAAGCTATTTTGACTCGCTCTTTACGTTCCTGTAAAAGTATTCCATTGACAAGACGAAAGCATCCTGATAATACACTTTTTATGCTTGAAGCTGTCGGAAAGTAAGTCAATTAATGATAATAATTTTTATATTAAAGATAACTTTACACGTCTTATACACAGCCTGATTCCAAATCAGGAAGGGCCTGTAAGGTAAATAAACTACTGGTAAACATGTAGCTACTTCTATGTACTTATTTCTGAATACATTGGGATATTGGGAGATCAATAACAAAAAAACCGGTCAAGTGCGAGTCGGACTCTCGCACGAAGAGTTCCGTACCATTATCTAACTAACAAAAACGAGCAAAAAAAAAACATTTTTTTGCATGGGAGCCCCCCTAAAATGTTTATTTTATTTTAATTAAGTTATTTATTTTTAAAGTGACAATATATTTATTTAAACATTCTGTAAAAATTTAAGCGTATACCTGTTGTCGTTATCACTATCGAGCGAAAACGATCAAAGAAATCACGTTTGTTGTATGGGAGCGCCCTTAAATAAATGAAACAAATAAATATATTTAAATAATAGGTCTTTACCTATAAAATTGCCGTTTTGTATGCAATAAGTGAAAGTACTTATTTTTTAAACTTTTTATTTTTGTTATTTGAAGTAATCACCCATGCAATCGACGCATCTTTGCCAACGCATTGGCATTTTTTTTGATGCCCTTCTTGTAAAAATCAGCTGGACGGGAGGCAACAAACTCTTCAAAGGCATTTTGTACTGCCTCTCGGGAATTGAATTTTTTACCCACTAAAAAGTTGTCTACATTTTGGAAAAAGTAATAGTCGGTAGGTGCAAGGTCTGGTGAGTATGGCGGATGAGGGAGAGCTTCCAACCCCAGCTCTTGCAGCTTGGAGACTGTCTGTTGCGCAGTATGGAGTTCGCGCGATGTCGTGATGGAGCAGTGGGGACGACCGATTGACCAAAGCTGGTTGCAGATGTGCAAGCTTCTGCAACATTCTCTCCAGTTCTTCACAGTACACATCTGCATTAATGCTCATGCCGTTTTGTAAAAAGCTGTGGTGAATCACACCCGCACTAGACCACCAAACAGTGACCATCACCTTTTTAGGGGTCATTTTTGGTTTAGGGCATTGCTTTGGTGCTGAACCAGGGTCTAACCAACTTGCTGAGCGCTTTCGATTGTCGAACAGAATCCATATTTCGTCGCACGTAAGAATTCGTTTCAAAATTCCTTCATTTCTTTGCCTGTTGAGCAGCGCAAGGCAAGTTTCGACGCGTACGTTGCGCTGGCGATCGTTAAGGTCGTGGGGCACCCATCTATCAAGCTTTTTTACCTTGCCAATTTGTCGCAAATGGATCAATATTGTTTTGATGCTTACATTAAAAGCTGCTGCTAACTCAGCTGTAGATTGAGTTTCGTCAGCTTCCACAATCGCCTTTAATTCATTATTGTTAACCAAAGTCTCCGGACGACCACGAGCTTCATTATTCAAGTCAAAATTTCCAGAACGGAACCGGGAAAACCAATAACGGGTTGTGCGTTCGTTTGTACAGTTCACTCCGTAAACGTTTTTGATGTTACGTGCCGTTTGTGTCGCGTTGGTGCCGCGACGGAACTCATATTCCATAATTACACGAATTTTTAAAGTGTCCATTATGACGAAAAATGTTCAAATGTAATGAAAATACAACGCTAATCAGAAAACAAAAGACTGAGTTTGTAAATAGAATGTCATGGTTTTAAAACAAAATTAATTTGAATTTAGAATACAGAGCCATTACAAACTTTTTTTTTATTTGAAATGACCAGTACTGAAGAAAGGCAATTTCATAGGTATAGACCTAATAAATGAAAATTTCATCTGTCTAACTATCACGGTTCTTGGGATACAGCCTGGTGACAGACGGTCAGCGAAGTCTTAGTAAAAGGGTACCGTTTTATAAATTTAGATTTCTGTGGTTTTACCCTTTGGGTACTGAAACTTAAAAAGACCAAATTCAAGATTATTTGATCTTCTTACCGCAAAATAATCTATTCTGGGTGGGATACGAACTCATGACCTTAGGCTTCGCAATTAGAAAGAATCACTAAACAATAGACAAACAAGCGAGTGATACACGTGTCATATAACTTTAGAAAGTTAACAATAGTACTCGGAGTTACTTCTAAATTCGCTTGCATGGGCATACGATATCTTATTAGAAAAAGAAACTAGATTGAAACAATTAACTTTATTGCAGGTTATTTATGGAAGGGTTCAATTTTGACGTACAGGCTCTGTACCCCAAAGTTGAAATGCCTGTCTCTACCGGTACACCTTTCCTAGCTCACTTGGTAAAATGGAGTCATGACGAAAGATGGTGTGTATTACTATAAACTACATCAAATATTTTTGAATAATTTTCATGCATTTCCAAATGATTGATTTCCCTTTCCATAGGCCACTACCCATTCACTGCATCGCGAACAAGAAAACAGGTGCAAACTGCGATTTTACTTTAGCTTTACATGATAAGGAATATTCTTATGTACGAGAACATACAATAAGAGGTATTTATATTAGAATAACTACTGCAGAATCAAATCAAGTTTCTTATAATACACTTGATTATCACATTAATTATTTTAAATTGTATGGCAATAGTATCTTCTGTGTTAGTCTTCGTTTTCTTTTTATTTACCTATATGTTGGTTTTTCCTTTCAATAGCAATAACTTTACAGTTTTAAAATGATAACCATTGACTTTTTGTATTTTTTATTACCTACTCATATTTTATATTATTTTTTGTAGGTAATACCTTGTTTCCGTTAGCTGCTAGTTTAATGCTAGTTTGGGATACACTTACTATGATGATGGGTGTACCAAAAAGGCAAACATCCGTTGAATTTAAGAATATCCGGTCTTTTGTACAACCGATGCTGCATGACGGAAGACAACTTAAACTTAGTGTTACCATACACAGAGGAGAAGGAAGCTTTGAGGTAAATGTGAAAGTAAATCATCATTATCATCAGCCTATCGCGGTCTACTGTTGACTGAAGTCCTCTTTCAAAGATGTTAACTATCCTGGTCTAATGCTTGACTAATATTTCACAAGATAAGAAATATATAATTTGGATTTAATTCGGTTTTCAAGACTTTTCCATGGCCAAACAACACACACATCTATCTAAGAGAGTCTGTACTATTGTAACTATATCAGACTCTGATAGATTGCTTTAAAAGCAATATATCAACCTATTGCCGTCTACTGCTGAACGAAGGTCGCTTTCAAGGAGCACTAACTATCCGGTTTAAAAGCTTAAATTAACGAAATTTTAGTCTTTTATCAATAATATTTTCATATTATTAGTAAATTGGATTACCAGTTTCCCATCTATTTCCAGAAGTATCCAAGTAGTAACAGACAATAAGCTCATTCCTATGACTTAAGTGAAACTAAGTCTATAATAATTACCTTCAACATGATACTTACAAGATTTTTATTCAGATTGTAGATGGCATCTCTAGAGTTGCAACGGGATTCATAGAAGCTATAAAAGTAAAAACGTTAAAGTCAGAACTTAATAACGAGATACAAACTGTGTATTTTACTGGTGAAGATATTTATCAGCTGCTACGAGACAGAGACTACTCTTACGGGTTGGTAAAATTTAAAATTCTATGAGAAATGGTTTGGAATTAAAATTCTTTTTTTATTTTTTAATATAAAAACTGTTTTGAAATGACACAGAGGTCACTTTCAATCCATCAATTGCGCTGACGAGTCCCTGAGCGAAGCCAAGATAGAGTGGCGTAACAATTGGGTTACTTTTATCGATGGTATGCTGCAGTTGAATGTACTGCGACAACAACATTATGCCGTCTCACAGCCTACCTACATCCGGCGACTACTAATTGACGTCAAAGAGCACACTAACATACTCCTTACTTTGCCAAAATTAGACGGTATAACTTTAGTTAAGGCTGAAGTTGTGGAAAAATCTGATTCCACTAGGTGAGCAAGTCTGTTTTATTACTTCATTACTATCACCATTTTTTTATTTGTTTCGTATATTTCTGTTTCTTATTACACATTTTTAAAATAACTTTTGCATTAGAAATATATCCTGTGTCACGGGTGACTTTATAAACATACATAAAATAGACACCACGAACACCTAGTCCCAAATCAATAATTTGTGGATCACACAAAGTGTTATCCCATGTGGAGTCTGAACCCACTACAGCCTAGTGCAGAAGAAAGCGGCGTGTCGACCGCTTAAATCATCACCACCGTGTAGTCTAGTTTAGTTAAATGATTTTTTTGCCTCTTTTATGTTGTATCTTTTAGTATTTGTTTCTTTTTATGTGCTGTGATAATACATTTTTATTTCTTATTACTAGAAATTTATTAAAAAACCATTTGAAAATAATCATTTGAAGTTTCAAATGGAGCAAATATTCGAGGTTTTTGCTTATGATTATTTTTACTTCCAAATTAGGTGCGGAGGAGTTTTATTGCAAGCCATTAAATACCAACATTTGCCACCAGTTAATGATACAAAAATGTCATTAAAGACACTAAAATTTGTTCCCCATTTCAAATCAAAGTTAGATGTGAGTAAAATAAAATATTTTTTACAAAGAAACTATTTATAGAAACTTTTCAAGTTTTATTTTGTTATGATTTGTAGATTTCTTCAACACTTGAAGTTTATCTTCAATTAGTGGCTGAGAACTTAAATAAGGATGACATAAAAGTTGCTGGAGTAGAGAGTCAAGCTAAAGAAGGACCTATGTTTAAGGAAATGAATAAAGTTGTCAATAATTTATATGGAATTAAAGTTAACTATGAACACATTTCTGGAGAAGATTCAATAAACAGAAATACATTTGAAGGTGTTGATCTGATACTTGTTCAGAATTTATCAAGCAATCGAAATGTAAGTGCTTCCTTAACAATACTTAAAAATATATTTTTAAATTAAACAATGAAATCACTCATTGCATTTAACTTAAAATAGGTACTTCAAAGATTACAAGGAGTTCTTCATCAAGATCAATTTGTCGTCACTGTAGAAAATGTAGAAAATCCAAACTACGAACAATATTCAAAGACTTATCGAGTGCTTTCTTCACACCTTTCTAAAGGCATCATCGGAAATCAGTCAGTATTACAGTTGGTTCGTTGGGGGCCCATAAAAGCACTGACTGGCATTACGACTGTTTGCGTTCGTAAAAAGTCTGATATAGATTCCTTGACTTCGATTCGTGCTAAGCTAACACCCGATCAGCATCTATTAGTGATTTCATCTTTTTCTACGACACCTAGCCTTAAAGAACTTGTAGCTGTCTGGCGAAGAGACAGTACACGGAACAAGATCTACTTGATTACAGTTAATAACAGCAATGTTGACGATGTTGAAAGAAATCTAAACAAAATTGAGTTTGCATTCAATTACGTGGATCATGTGAGTAAAATTTTCAGCAAGATCTTAATTGTTAAAACGTTTGGTTCAATTATTAATAATGAAAAATTTGTTTTATCTAATAGGGCAAATGGGGATCTGAATTCTACTTATCCATGTCGGATACAATGAAAGAAAGCAAAAACGTGACATTGCAAAGCGCAAAATCTTTTGATTACAATTCGTTGCAATGGGTTCAAGCTACTGATTTGGCGGAATCTGGCGTAACTGTGAATGTAACCACCTCCCTTATTATTTAAAGTTTTGTTTCAAAGAAAAATGATATCTGAACATGCACATCAGAATTATCTACCCGACAAATCTATAAGATCTTTATTTAATTTTACTGTCTATAAATTTCTATTGCAACGGTTTCTAAAGACAATTGAAAGATTAGCAATTCTAGTCCAAGTAGTAGTAAAGAAATTGCTGCCATCTATCGGTCATTTAGTGATACCAAATGATTTTTACCCGATTTGTAAACATCATTAACAAATACAGATTCCAAGTTTTTACAATATGACACAATTTTATATAAAAATACTGTTTGGTACACAACAATTTACATCTTTTGCTTGCACTGCGTGTGATTTTGCAGTTATTAGCTAACGATATTATTAATATATAATTTCTATATTTTAAAATATTCTTCTTAGGTCCATTACGCTGGGATTACTAGTAATGACGTAAAACACGCCAATGGCTCACTATTCTCCTGGAAAAACGCTAAAACATACGGAATGGACTTCAGTGGCACTACAGACAGGTATCTGGAATTAACTGCGTTTAGTGTTTTCGAATTTCGAAGCCGTCCAGATGTTTTTTTTTATAGAATAGGGGGAAATGGAGCAGACTAATCATCTGATGGTAAGCGATTACCGCCGCCCATAGACACCCACAACACCAGATGCATCACAAGTACGTTGCCGGTCTTTTAAGAAGGAGTACGTCCTTTTCTTAAAGGTTTGAAGGTCGTTTTGGTCCGGGAACACCGCAGGCGACAGTTCATTCCACAGCTTTCTTGTGCGAGGCAGAAAGTTTCTGGAAAAGCGCACAATTATGGACTGCCAACCATCTAGATCATGTGATCCTGTCGCGTGGGACGATGGCAGAAAGAGGCGGCAGGGATCAATCCAAACAATTCCTCGGAGCACTTCCCATAGTGTATGCGGTAGAAGATGCACAGCGAAGCCACATCTCTACGCAGCGCCAGAGAGTCTAGCCGCATTTAAACTTTTTGGCAATTAACAATTTGAGTCGCTCTCCGTTGAATGCGGTTCAGAGTGATTAGCTGGTAAAGATGAGGACAGTATTCCATGTGAGGGCGAACCTGCACCTTATAAAGCAGAAGGCGGTGGGCCGGAGTGAAATACTGTCTCGATCTTTTGAGCCCGCCAAGCTTTTTCGAGGCAAGCTTGGAACCGTCTAAATGACCACGAAACTGGAATTCTGGAATGTTGGCTGAGCCAGATAAGGGAGTGTCTTCAAACCGAGGCCTTACGACCCACGACAATTTTTTGTCAGTGAATGCGCAAATTTGTGTCTTTGTGGGGTTGAATTGGACTAAAGTGAGTCTACCCACATCTGAGACCTTTTCCAAAGAAGTCTCAATTTCAGACACAAGTTTGTTTCGATTCTCAATAACGTTTTCCCGACAAATATTAGCGCGACCGGTGTAGAGAGTATCGCCCGTGCTGTCATCCGCATAACAATGAATGCCGCTAATTTGCAGCATGTCATTGATATGGAGGAAGACCAAAGTAGGCGATAGCACATAGCCTTGCGGGTCATCAGCATTCACAAATATACCTATAAGGACCATGGGAGTGCCTTGGTTGATAACCAAGGCTCTCCCATGGTTATCAGCACAAAAACATTTTCCAAAAATACTTTAAATGATTAAAATTTCCTTAAAATCATTATAATGTTACCACATTATAAATGAAGATTATACCGTGCTTAACCGTGGGAGAGCCACGCTTCCGCATGAATGGGCCGGCTCGACCGGAATGATACCACGGCCTCACAGAAAACCGGTATGAAACAGCGCTTGCGCTGTGTTTCACTGAATGAGTGAGGACAACGGAGGCCCATACCCTAACCCCTCCCCCATCCCCATTGCCCAAAGGCCGGCTTGTGACGCCTCTGGTGTTGCGTGGTGTCCATGGGTGGCGGTAATCGCTTACCATGAGGCAATACGACTGCTCTTTTGCCCTATAGAAGAAGAATTCTGCAATTTTTTTTTATGTTTCTTGAATGAACTTCTGACCAGGACTTTAAAAGGCATTATTCTGTTTACAGGTGTCAACCTGTAATGGGGGTAGTGCGCAGTGGTGCGGCAAGCACACAAGTCCGAGCGCAGTCAGAACTTCTGTGGCCAGTGCCAGCTCACTGGAGTTTAGAAGATGCAGCCACTGTGCCGCTTGCGTATTTACAAGCATTCTACTTACTCGTGAGTACCACTTCTGTATTACAATCCAATGAAATTATTCAATCTCGTGATCATATTGTACCACGCTGGTCTGACGGGTTGTTATAAAATCTGTGTCAAGTTTTCATTCACTTTGAATAGCCACTATATTATACTTTTCTGTCGAATTTATTCTGATTAGGTAAGTTTTTTATGCTACTAAAATGACTCTACTCTGCCTGGTGGAAAGCATGAGTAGTATCCAATAGTGGTGGTCACCACCCCATTTATTTATGTGGAGAATGAGTGTTATGTTATTGTTTGTTATTTTAAAAGGGAATAAAGGTGGAACTACAACGTGGATGGTCAGTCTTGGTGCACGGAGGGGCAGGTGCTTTAGGTCAAGCGATAATATCGATTGCACTGGCTCATGATTGTGAAGTATTTACCACTGTCAGTAATGTGCAGAAAAAACAATTATTACTGAAATTGTTCCCACAACTAAAAGGTAAATCTTGTCAATTTAATTTACAGGTATTTAATTTTCAACAACAGGTACAAAAGAGAATGTAGGTAAAAAGACGAATAGTATTTTTACCTACATTCTCTTTTGTTTCCATCTCTATGATTCCACTCTCTCCATCATCAACATTATATTTATCAACAGTGGGAGAGTCATGCTTGACCACAATTGGCTCTACCGTAGTGATAGAATAGCTCAACGAACCCGGTGTTGAGAAATTCTTTAGTTACTTTTCACCGAATGAGTGAGGTTACCAAAGACCCGATCCCGCATCGTTACTCCTTCGTTCTACTGGGCCCTTTGTATCTTATTCCATAAAAGAGATACCTCTAATACCCCATGATTTTTCTATTCAATCAAAATGCCCGACATAATTCTTTTTTTAATTTGAATTTCAGCTGACCATATAGGAAAGTCGCGCGATACTGGCTTTTTAGATATTCTTCGAAAGAAAACAAGATGTGATATTATTATAAGCTCTGCTAAAGGAAGTCAAAAAGATGTAAGTTAAACTCTGATAATTTATAGTGTTCGATATCTATTTGAAACGTGCCATCAATGTGGCGCAAGAATTCTCATGTAGTTTGTGGTCTAAGAACGGAACCTACATCGACCTTCACCGAACTGATAATAGAATAAAACTTAGTTTATAATAAATTTAGTATATTAGAAAATATATTAAAAATGGTTTGTCTAAAAAAACCCTGGTCAGAATATTATTTGGTTAAAAAATTTTTTTTTTGTTTATTATCAAACTAATAAATATTAATAATAAATTATATGGTTTGCGGCTGCGTCGAAATTACCTGTGCCAAAATATCTATAATTTGATTTAATATTGTCATCATTGTCTTCACGAACATCGAAGTTTAAATCAATTTATCGGTATCGCCACGTTCATTTATTTCTAATGCGACCCACCACTGGCCGCGCGAAGCTAGCACGGGGTGCAGTACAAAGTGCGTGAGATACCAGGTGCCTTTGACAAGGTTTCGCACTGTGATGAAATTTTATTTCTTTCATGCGGCACTAATGTAGGTACACCACTGGACTCTATTTTGATAACACGTCTTACATATATATTCATATATTTTCCTTTACTAAAACAAATTGAAATTATGCCCGTCGCACGTCAGAGAAGAAGATTTTTTTAGCCGCACTTCAAGCGAGATAGAGACCAGGTTGAACCGGGATTCACATTTAACGTAATAATACTGAATTCGGTCCATTTTTATCCATTTTTTAAATATATATTTCTATTTTTACAGTTAAACCTTAAATGCATTGCATTTGGAGGTGTATTTTTAGACATTTCACAAATACAAAACCGAGAAGAATACAGTTTTGGAATGAACAACTTATTTGAAGCAAGGACCTATTCTCGTGTTGACTTTTCTTCAATATTTGAACCTGAAAATTTAGACAACTTAAAAGTAAGTACTAAATTATAGATTATTTGAGCAACATTTCTACAGATCAATGCGCGTAGCATCTGTAATCGTATCAGCCCACCTAGCCAAGTTACATTTTTCAAACGTTAAAGTTGATGGAAAACTAATAAATGTATGGGAACGAAGTCATGAAGTCTCTCAACGCTAAGCCACGTGGTCCAATAAAATGTTAGACAATAATATATGATTATAGAGACGTTGTCGAAAGATAATATAATTGACACAAAACTCTAGCAACTTGGCTAGGGGGCCAGGTTACGCCTGTACTTCGATTTGTCAGCGCCAATGCCATCCAATTACTCTTATGTATTAACAGCCTAGGATTTTCAATTTACTGGCTGTATTGTTACAAAATTCTTTTTTCCAAAAGAGTGAAAATAAAGCTTGGTGATGTCATCTCATGGTTTTACAAAAATGACTGAAAATTAAATAAATTCTATAAGCGTTAGAAATTAATTTATTGTTATTTAACACTAAATTTATTTTCTAAATATATTTCACCTGAGAGAACCTCAATCTAGTCTCAAGTGATAATTTCTAAGGCCTTTTAGGGGAAATGAACGTATTTTATGATCATGTTTCTAAATTATAACAATAGATTTACTTTATCTTACTTTATTTACGAAAGAATTACTTATCATACACATTTCAATTCCCTTTAATTAACATTAATTGATATTCAATTCATTTAAAATACACATGTAACAATTTGTTTCAATTAATATCACCCACAACCATTTTGTTTTATGAAAAAATATGATAATATTTTAAATATATAAACCTAAACATAGTTTGACAATTCAACATGAGAGGTATTGATAACAATTTGAACGTTCCGTTATAGGTAATATCTAACCATTTTTATTTTAATATTTATAATATTTAATTTAGTGCTAGTTGGTTCTTATTATTACGTTAACATTGATACACTAGCCAATAGTGTTGTATCTTTGTTAATTATATTTTGTTTAATATAATTTGATGCGTGAGACGGAACAATGATTTCGATAATGCAGAAACGTAACTGAGAACAGACTGTTGAGTTGAGATTGATAACTGAGACTAGTTTCAGCTGAGTAGAACTTAAAACGCATTCTATAATAAGAGCGACGCTTGAGATTTGATTTTAACTTAAAACTAGTTTCAGCTGATCAGAGTCCAACGGGTTCTTGAGAGGCTTTGCTAATTGTTCTTCAGCAGAAATGGCTGGACGAAAAGTGGTTTTGCAACCTCTAAACTGTTCTTCACAGCCACTCTGTCCGTCAGTGCTGACCCTTAATCCACATTCCACCATGAAGGGTATATATAGGACGAGCTTCTTTACATCGAGTTGCTAGGATTTTCAAAAACTTAGCCATATAACATTGTGAAACAGAAAGACGTCTCCTGCCACTTTGGGAGCAGCCAACGGTAATGGGTTTGTGGCGACCTCCACATACAGCGCAACAACAAGATAACATACTACAGCGCGCATCTACCAAAGATACGTCGAACTGCGGAGTAACGAAGGAAACAAAGAAACTACCAATCCTGAATCGCGCAATAAAAGTTCTCGCGACGATTATCATATATACAACATCCCAACATCAACCGTTGGGCAGTTGGCCCGCCAGGCATGATCACCTCGCCTGGTCGGAGGATCCTCCCTATGTGTTGGAGGGGCATGACACCCGTTCCTTCACAGGTTTATCAGGATGGGCTGCAAATGCTCAAGAATCCGCCACCAAAAGATAAAAGCCTACCTTATGGAGACGTCCGCCTGTTTCTTGGTCTGGGGTACTAGCAGGATCGTCCTGCAGGAGCAGGTTTCCACGACGCGACGTTCGGGTTGCGTGGTTCACTTGAAATGGTTTATGTCCTAGGCCTAGGAAGGATCACTCAAAGTCAATCACACTCACAAAATATCGTGATTGTTCGTTATTGTAGATTTATTTGTTAAGGTAGCACGTTTCCCGTGCGCCGGCGATTTCTCACTCTTCTCTTCTTCGCGCCAATCGTGATGACGCGGCCAATGAAGGTCCGTGATTGGACGTATGAACGCAGTTTTCACGCTTTCTCATTGGACAAGCTTTAACTCTGGAAGCGGGAAACTCGAAACGTCGCTAGCCCAGTTCGATTTTTGGTAGGCATTGAATACGGAATTTAATGGTTACGAAACATAAATCTTTATTCAGCCCTGAAAACTACTTAAATCATGTGACTTTTTGTAGTACGGTTATATACTAGAAAAAAAACTAATATGGATTATTTTCACAACGGTATACAGTTCAGAGGGTGACTTATAATTAGATACAAGTATATATATTTTAGATGCTTGAGGTTAGAATACTGTCACCTGAACCTAAACGGACTCTTGTATTTAAGAAGTTATATTTATATATATTTAAGAAGTTATATATATATATATATTCAGGACAGAACATAGTCCCTAAGAATGAGTCCACGTTTCGTTAGATCCGGATAGGTATAGGCATTTCTCTCACGTTAATTTCCAAAAGTTTCAAAAATTTATCCATAAAGTCTCGATACTCTTTTTCCTGATACATTCGATGACACAAGCCGAGGTGACATTAACAATAATTAATTACTATATTTACTTTTACAACAGGCTATAAACAGAATGATAAGCGATGGCATTGCTCGCGGCTACGTTCGCCCATTGTCTCGTGTAACGTATCAGACTCACGAAGTCCCTCGTGCCTTCAAGCTCCTGGCTGACAACTCTCATAGTGGTCGTGTTTTGCTGCGTATGAATGATAATACTATACAAGCACAATACAGGTAAGCTTGCAATACCCTTACCAAATATTAGGAGTTAAATCTATTGTTATTTAGTTTGTTCGTCTTCACTGCTCCATGAGAGCCATACACTAGAAATTCTATGGTTTAAATCCTGAAAAAGAACACTGTTATTCAACAGACAGTTTTTTTCCCGTTTAGCCGGATCTTGGATTGCCGGATTTTGGGTCGTTAGGTACAGAGTGTTAAGAAAGGTTCATATCACAATATGACTTTGAAACATACGCAAACTATAAATGTGCAATTCCGGCTGAGATAATAAACTAAAGCTAGTTAGCGTCTTGTTTACACGTTTAATTATAAACTTATCAGTTAAATTCGAGTCGAGACTTTTCTTTTTACCCGATTTCGGTGCTTTGGCAGCCTATATAATGTTTGAATGTTCTACCGTAACGCTTAAGCAATTGTACTGAATGAAGTGTCAACAGATTCGCAATAATTGGCCCAGGTGATATACTTTACATATATTTTTAGAGGTTTACAGTATTTTAAACTTATCTTGTGATAATGAATTTTTATTAGCCTCTGTACATTATATTGTGACACGTGACAATATAAACCTATAGAACTTTCACTGTTATAGAGATGACATTATACATTTTTTTTCGCCTAATTAAAAAAGAAATTTCCCAAATAATATTATCGTAAAGGACGGAGTTCTAAAGCTATAAAAAATAAATAGCAGTAGTATTAAAAGGGTTAGGACCCTTCTCTTTTATTTTAATTTATTTTAAAGTTTAAAATGAATGCTGCCTTATCATTAAACCTTTGTTTCCAGAATGCAATTTAGTCCCAATCACTGTTATCTGATACTATGTAACAGTACGTCATTTGGAGTACAACTCGCCGACAGACTTGTCACCGATGGAGTTAAGCTTCTCTACGTCCATATTCAGAAGCAATCGTCTTACTTACAACATAAAATTCGGTAGATACTATTTAATTTCATTACGAACTTAAATATCCAAGAAATAAGGATGAAAAGGAGCAGAATCTTTAATCGGTTTGACAGATCCTAAACCTACTTACTAGTCTAATATAGCACCTGATGATTAATAACAATCACCACCCGTAGATGACTGCAATTCAACAGGCATTAATAAGCTGCGTACCTCTTAGGGCCCCCTTCGTTTTCTAGAATTCAGTGTGATTGAGCTTCCAGTGACCTCTCAGATTCAATGAAATGCTACGAAATAATTGTTTGACATCGATGTCACTCCGGTCGAGCTGGGCTATAATATTTAGTTTTTATGAAATTGACTAAAATATTCTTCTTCTCTGTCGTGTCGCTCTTGTCAGAGTGGCCGTGGTTACAGAGAAGTCGACGTCGTAATCTAGTCCACTGAACTATGGCGATCAACAATTTCCTGCTCAGCGCATAATTGTCACAATGAGCGATTCTAACTGACAATAACATTTTTATTGGAACGAAGTTCCTTATGGAGCGTTGCGAAAGGGGGCTAGACGGATTAAGTTGTAACGACACTTTTCGTTGTAACGACACTTTTAACATTGAGTTGACGCCATAGTGCTGAATAGTATATATATATACATATATATATATATAAACTTAGTTCCATCCGGGTGTCCCTTGACACCTCTCAAGTTTTTTTATTTTGTGATATTACATTAACAAAAGTAAATTTTCAGGTGTTGGCAAGAGTTGGGCGTCAAAGTTGGTATATCTTCGGAACGTTTGAATAGTCAAAAAGCTGTAGCTACTTTGTTAACTAATGCTAGACAACTTGGTCCTCTAGAAGGTGTTTTTGTTACAACAGACGACAAAAATAATGACATATATTCAAACTTGATAAGCGATTTAGACGCGGAGACAAAGAAAAATTGTTGCAGCTTAAAGTATGTCATAAGTCACGCTTTTGTTGAACCCAGCAATTGTGTTTCAGGTAGTTTTAAATATGTTCTTTGAATTTTCAGACACTTCGTAGTCACGTACTTCGGGGACAATTCCATTGAGAAAGATGTGTGTCTGAACAGACTTTACCATCAACTTCCAGTAACAGTTATCACGATGCCTGAACTCAAGAGTGTAAGTGATATATATGTGTACTTATATTTGCTATCATCGACAGCTTGCATACTCCACTGCTGAAGTATGGAGGCTTTGGCTTCCTTACCATGGTGGCTAGACGAGCTGAATAGCCTTTATTATGTTTTTCTTCTCTTTGCACTGCTGTTGTTCTACGTAGTTAAGTCCTATAGACTACTCTTATGACACCCGACGTGATAAATAGGGGTGCTGACAATATGTATTCGTAATTCGTCCCCACGCGGCAATCTTGTTTTCTATATTCTGTATATGTTTCATTCAATTATGTAAAAAAATCTTTGAAGCACGTTTGATCAAATATTGTAAAAATTATTAAAAATAAAAACCCGACTGCGTCATTATTTAACAATAAATAAAAAAAACGGTTAGCCCATATTTTATTGCTTAATCTTGACTTTTGACGGTACAAAAGTCTAAAATTACTGTTCAAATTAGACTCGATCATAAAATAAAACAAAACAGCCGAAATACTACTTATTGGTGGTCTTGAGTATCTTTAATGCGCTAATCTGTAAATAGAATATTGGTTTCGGGGTCGTGGTCCAACTTTACTGCAATGTACAATCAGTTGGTCTACGGGACTTCAGTACGGGCAGTCGAACTTGGGTTTATTTTATTCGAGTCTAGTAATGCTCCGACTAAAATACTGATTGAACAACTGCCCCTACCAAAAACCCGTAGGCCAACTGGTTGGAAATTGCATTTAGACCATGAATTGAAATGTCGGTGGTAGTTTTCAGACATTATTTACACAATCGAAAGTAACGCTTTCTTCAGATCGCAGACGTGTGTAATATTCTTAGAGATTACGAAATGTAATACAAAATAATATGTTATTTGTTTGTTCGATGTAGGAATCATACAATAGTTATTCAAAATGGCGAAGTGCGGTGGATGCTTTAGAAAGTGCATTACAAAATACTCGCGGTGTCATTCTCGCACATCTAGAACGTGGACCGAAACCCTCTCTACTTAAGCAAATTGAATCTCTAACTGGTAAGTAATTTAATGAAGACTATAGCAAATTTTTTGATCACCAACTATGTGCGTATTTGATAATTAGAGTTAATTTGTGGGGGAACGGGTGTCGTGTCCCTCCAACACAAAGGGAGGATCCTCCGACCAGGCGAGGTGATCGTGCCTGGCGGGCTAACTGCCCAACGGTTGATGTTGGGATGTTGTATATATGATTATCGGCGCGAGAACCTCCACTGCGCGATTCAGGATTGGTAGTTTCTTAGTTTCCTTCGTTACTCCGCAGTTCAGTGTAACTTCGGCAGATGGCGCCATAGTATATTTCTGTTGCGCTGTATGTGGAAGTCGCCACAAATTTATAATCTCTCCACTACTGTCCATTCGCTTTATGAAATTGCGATGCAAAAGCTTTAACCTCGTACCATGACTGAAAGTTCGGTAAACTTTTACTTGTTAAACAAATTAACTCTATTTGTCAACGCTAAGATTTGAGATTGTTTGTATGTTTGTAGGCATAGGTAATCTTCGAAAATACTGATCCGATCATGAAAATTCGTTTACTGACAGAAAGCGACACTATTCAGAAGTGCATATTTTATTACGATTGAACAAAAATTCAGTTAAATTAATCAAAAATAATTTCTTCTAGTATCGAAGCATAGTATTTTTGAGTAAAACATTTCCCACAAGCGTTCATGATCGTACCTACCCAAAATATATTTTTGCTATATCTCTTTAACAATAACTGTTACAGCAATAACAACGCTGTTAAGCAGTGAAACAATCTTTTGCGATCCATGTCACTCTTCCTAAAAACACCTGCAATACGGCCCACTATCGTGGAAAGTATGGTCACCTGAACCAACGCTTTGCAGCACGAATTCGTAGCGCAGCAATTCGCATCGCAAGTTCCTGTGATACGGTGTCGCATCGCATCGCATTGCAGTTATGTGTGGGAGCCCAAAAGCGGGCGGTTAGCGCCCAACGAAGTGGGCACGAGTCGGCTAGCATTATATAAAGAGGTTGCCGTTGACGACCTTACTAACATAAATTGTGTTACAGTCGTCAGCTCCTTCCACCAATAAAAACAAGATCACCTCAATTTAGTCATTACACTACTATTAATGTTAATTCGCACATTAATAGTAGTGTAATGACTAAATTGAGGTGATCTTGTTTGTTAAAGACAATTTATGTACAGGATCAAGCATACCAGAAAATACTCCAAAGTCTACTACTCTAGAAGAATTGGGCGTTAAAAATAATGAATTGCAGTCACTCTGTGCATTCTTGCGGATTCAATATAATCTTGGACTTGAAGAAGAACAAGTGTCATCATTAACTATAGAACAGTAAGTTTTATCAATTCATGGACTATAATGTTCTATTTTATTTTATCACTAAAAAAGTTGTTATTCCCGTGGCTTGTTCTAAATTATCGTGTTGTCAACACTTTCTATATTAACCTACTACCTAACTAACTACCCTAACTACCTACCCTAACTAACTACCTACCCTAACTAACTACTAACTAACCTATACTAAACTACCATTATCTTTAGACATTTTGAATAGACTTATTATTTATCTTACGCTAGTGATATTTTAAATATAATATTAAAATTAAACTTTGTTTATCTAAAGTATTTCAGGAGGCTTGAGCTTCAGAAATCCCAACTCCGCTAGGTCCTCGTGGAGGAATGGAAGTTACTCCTTAAATGATATATCATCTGCTACCTATCAGTGAAAGTCCCGTAAAAATCGGTCTAGCCGTTCCAGAGATTAGCCAGAACAGACAAACAGATAGACGGACAGACAGACACAAAAATTGCAAGAAGTGATCTTTTCGTATATGTACCTGTTGTAATTAGAACTACAGGACCATCTATGTCTCACCACTAGCATCGACTAATTTGTTTATGTAAACTAGCAATGACGTGCACATCACTATCTCTTTCTTTTTCTGGTGTCTGTATTCCTGTGCGCACGACCTAAATATATCTTGGTAACAAATCAGTATTAATCATTAACGTGTTCGGTTTACAATCAGTAAAATACTTTTATTTCAATTACAAAGCAATGACTTGGGCAACCGAGCTGGACACGCCGTTATTGCAGCGGTAGGACCCGTTATGGAGGATTGGCTCGAGAGGCGTCACGGGACCCTCTCATACCGGCTGACTTAGGTGATCACTGGAAAAGGATGCTTCGGAGATCACCTGTGTCTGATCCGCAAGGAGCCAACGCCTGAGTGCTACCACTGCGATGGCCAGACGTAGACACGGCGCTCCACACGCTGGCAGAATGTCCGGAGTGAGTGGAGCCGAGGCGCGTAGCAGAAGCAGGCCTGAGAGGGGGTGCGCGCGCTCCACAGCACTCGCACCCCACCTTTTTGGGATTTCCTTTCTAGGGTGTACCTGGTTCCCCGGCTCCTGGTTCCCCGGCTCCTAGTACCCGAGACGGCGTGCGGTTTTAATCGGTTCGAGTCTTGAGTTTCGTGCTGGCG
Organism: Diaphora mendica; assembly: GCA_949125395.1. Classification (NCBI taxonomy): domain Eukaryota; kingdom Metazoa; phylum Arthropoda; class Insecta; order Lepidoptera; family Erebidae; genus Diaphora; species Diaphora mendica. Next base: position 16,315,494 of record OX421330.1, read on the forward strand.
CAATCTTAATCAACTCAACTGATTGCTAACTCTCAATCTGTCATAATCAACAATACTTATCCAGTTTTTTTCTTGTAATCTACTTTTCCTTATCAAAACACACACGTACAAAACTGTTAGGCATAAATGTAGCAAATGTAATGTGAAGCACAAACGTTTTATTTTCAGATTGTTGCAAGAAGAACGGAACGTTATAGATTTTGGTTTTGAAGATATAAAGGGTTTAAATACTTTCTTCAATTACATAGACCCAGATGAAATTGAAGCAACTGTGGATATGGTGCACTTACCAACACTCGCTAAAGGCGCGTCTCTGGTATGTGCAGCTCTTTACAAAACTGTTATATTTTACTTGCTTCACGTGTTATTTAAAAAAATAATAAAACTATTATTTCAGAGAGATGATGACTACGAACCCAGTAAGGTCAACTTGTGCATAGTGCCAGGAATAGAAGGCCATTTTGAACGGTTCCGTGTTCTTTGCCAGCGACTTAAATTGCCCGCATTAGTATTACAGCCTGGAGTAGACCATCCCTATGAAACTGTACGAGAAAGGGCGGAAAGATTCGTAAAGGTAAATCTAAGTCATGCATTGCTCTATATGCGAGTCTAGTTAATACCTATTGAGATTTTACATAATGATAAAAATAAATACTCTCTAAAATAGTTTTTCTACAGTAACTTATAGATCATTTGACTGAGGTTCCTGGACCAGCGTTTCTATAAATTTATGCATGTATTTTTGTTTGTGAAGGTTTACTTGAAAAAAAATGAAATAGAAGACACATTCCATCTTTTGGGCTATGAGTCTGGCGTTTTTGTTGCTCTGGAAATGGCTGCAATACTAGAAGAACGTGGTAAGTGACAATTTTATATATCAAATGGTGAGTCATCTACATAACTGCTTCGGTGGCATAGTGGTTAACGTATGCGACTGCTGTGCTTGAGTTCTCGGGTTCGATTCCCGGGTCGGACCAAAAGTTTGTATGATCTGCAAATGTTTGTTTCGAAGTTTGGGTGTTTTCTATGTATAATATGTATGTATTTACAAAAAAAGTATATATATGTATTTGTATCAGTTGTCTAGTACCCATAACACAAGCTCTGCTTAGCTTGGGACTAGATGCCGTTGTAGTAGATAAATGTCCAAACATTTATTTTTATTAATACATTAAGTAAAAACTTTACACCCCTTTTCACAAAAATTATGCAAACGGAGGAGTATGAAATTTGGCACAGTTAAAGTTTATATGGAGAAGAAGAGCATAAACTTAATTCAAAATAAATTATCGTCGAATTTTGGCCGCTGGGCGACTACTATTACATTCTCTCTTTCTTTCTTAAAAAAAAGACAACTCTTAAAAACAAATACTCATATCTGCAATATTGTTTTTAGGATTAACTGGCAAGGTATTTTGTGTTGGCTGTGCACCGCACGAGTTATCAGATGAAGTGAGATTTCAACTGGCGGAATTTGAGAATGAAGATCATCTTCAGAATGGCGTGCTACGACACATCTATACTTTGATGGGTGGTGAAGGTTCTACGCTACTAGAAGATACATCACAAAAAACGTGTTCTGAGAAAATAGAAGCGTATGTGCGTATTCTTCAAGGTCGCGTAGCACACACAGAGCAGTATATACGGACGCTTATGGAATATGCAGTAGCACGCATCAATCACATGCTTAGTTCTAAGGGTCACGAAGGGCGGCAGTTAAGCTCCCAGATTGTGCTACTACGCGCTGCATTAGGAAATTCACAATTACAACTAGCAGATCTGCAGAAACTCTCAACACAGACAGTAGTAGTCCATCAGTTAGACTCATCTCTTGCCAATATCACTTCAGACTTGAGATGTGCCGCAATCATAAATGAGCATTTAGACCCCGCGATCCTCGAGGAATTCGAAACGAAAAATATTTGTAATACGTACCTTCTAAACGCTGATTCCTTTATAAGTATGCAGTATGTAGATTATTAGATTTATAATAGCACATTGAGTACACATCATAATATCAAAACAAATGACGATTGTTATAAACATCGAATAGATTTGTATATTTGATGATATATTGCAGGTTAGTAGACGGAGTAGACAACATAAACGTTCGCAATTTTATGGTCATTCAATATTTCCATTTTTAAATATTTTAAACATCCTAATTTTTTTGATATTATAATATTTTCCAGTGTACGCTTAGTGATAAAACCTAATTTGCCTTATCAACGAAAGTACTTATGCGTGTGTATAAGTACTTTCGTTGGTATTGTGTATATATTGTGCATACATTTTACATTATTTAAATACATAAAAACCGTAGGTTAACGATAGATGCTAAAGTGGTTAAATGTATTTATTTATTTGTTAACGCCACAGGTTAACGCATAAATTCCGTGGCTACTTCTGGAGTTAGAGGATGCATTTATTTTATAATCTTGGTGCATAAAATTAGACAGAATATTTTTAACACAGAAAATCTTCACTTATTAATTAATATTACTATTACTAACAATTTTACTTAGATTTACCCTCGTTTCTAAAAACGCAACTTACGACTAATCGCAACTCTATTCTTCTTTACGTTTACTATTTATTGTACTGTTTGAAGAAAATATTGTTTTCATTACTTTTTTTCCTTATTTTTTATTTACCTTTTATTCTGTTAGTCGGGGCACAAACAAATGAAAAACCAAACCTAAAATCTAACCAGCGTTTCTTGAGTTATAATGGTGTAACTAGCTAATTTTTGTTTTATTTCTAAGCATCAACTAAAATATATCAACATTCAAGTAATTGAATATATATTAACTAACATTAAAAGTAATACTAATGAAGTTTGTTTTATTTTTAATTTATTTAATACTAAGCTGATTATCGTCGTAAAATTTAGGTTGCTTTTTTAGGAGTATAGAAAAAACTAGGATTAGGGGTAGTTAAACTTCTCTTCAGAAGAAAGTAGGTACTATTACAAAGTTTGTTGCATTATGTATTTAGTATGGATTAGTTGTTATGAAATATTAGTACACCTATTTATTTAGCGAAGTGAAAGGTAATTTAGTTAAAGACTAGCTGACCCGGCGAACTGCGTATTGCCATATTTACATTTCTGTCTCAGCTTCCCACATGCAGTGTACAGTCGCGGACAAAAAAAAAGACTTTTCCCGTTGTCTTTCTTTTTCTTTCTAGCAAAAAAAGAATGAAAGAAATCGGACAATGTGTTATTGAATTACAACTAAGTACATATTTTGAATTTCATTCCCTCTCTCCAAGAAACCGTGCTGAATTTCGGAATAGAAAGTATCCCATGTCCTGACTCGTAGTATGAACTCAAATCATGCCAAGTTTCATTTGAATCCATTCAGTAGTTTCAGCGTGATCCGCGGCCAAGATACAGACAGACAGACACGCACAGACAGACAAAAATGAAACAAATTACAGTTTTGGCTTCAGTATCGATTATAGAGAGCCCTCCAACAAAAAAATTCAAAATATCTTTAATGTACAGAATTGGACCTGTTACATTTTTATTATAAGTATATAAGTATAGATTGATGATAAGAGGAGGCACAAGTCGTCATCCGAATCCACTGAATTATAATAAATAAACTGTATCTTAGGCAAACACTAGTACTAGTAGAATGTCTGACTGTCTATTACAACTGTCACCGGAAACTGGTTACTAAATCAAATAATTTTTGGTGCTGAACTCAATTTATGAATAAATTAATTAAAATATGGACAAGTTAAAGTTAAGGATTAACGTTAATGTATAGGAATTAGATTGTCTAATATATGACAAGAGGGGTATTTGTATATAAGTCACGACAAGCTCAAATTACCTATATGAAATCGCTAGAACCAGCCCGTTCATTAACTCAGCCCTTGGAGCCGTTACTGTCGTAAATTCCTTGTTCCTAACAAAAGCAAAAGCAGACATATCCGCATTATTAACAGTCCCGATGCCACCGAGTCCCTTGAGCCTATGCAGTTGCGGAGAGATATCGCCTCTATGGCAGTCTTCTACCGCCTACCTACCGTGGAGAGTGCTCTGAAGAGCTCTTCCAATTGATCCCACCTTCTCCCTTTCTCTACAGAACAACGCTTGCTGGCCTTGGAAGCCACCGCCTTAGAGTCGTTGAAATACGCTCTCGAACCAAACGGTATGGTTCTTCCTTCCTGTGCCAAGCACTTAAAAACTGGAACTCACTACCAGCGCACGTGTTTCCCTCCCACTATGATCCTAGGTTCTTTAAGTGGGGCGTGAAAAAGCATCTCACTAAGCCGCCATAGTGTGGGACGCCATTCTGCATTTTCTGCTTTCGCAGTAAGTATGGTGGCCCCCACTGCTGGATTTTGCTTGAGCTGACCATCAGACTGAGCAGAGTCACTTTGGAAGGTAATTTATTAAAAAAATGTAGTAAGCAATGTTCACAGATTTAACGTTTATACAACGGCCATTGATTCATTGATGATACTTTTAGTGATTTCCCAACAGGGAGTAATTTGTTAACTAACCTACAAATAATCCTAATTCGTTGTTCTTAAGACGACTTCAGAGATGTTAGTAGAAGGAGAAAAAATATGGTTCGACGGCAGATCCCTGCGGAACTCTTTTCTCTCATAAGCCAGGGTGATACATAGTTTGCCGCAAATATTGGCCGTTTGAATTCTGTAACTTGGCTTAGAAGAAACAAGCTTTAGCACTGTAATTTTAATACCGCTATGCAGAAATTGTATGATCGAAATTTCACTAACAACACTTATGTTTGGTAGTGGACTATTAAAGGTGGAAATACTATCAATAACCTTTTTAATAGACGCTGAATGGAGTTCTGAGATTATGTTTCATCTGGTGTTCAAAATAATGACAGGTAATGCGCCTGTCAACAACTAGGTACTGCTTGGTTTTCAACAAGGGTACTATCTGTCAAAAACTACTTGCCTTGTAAGTCGATTAATAATAAAATTTATATGATTTTATTTGTATTTATTGTATTAGTATTGCGTGTGTCCATGGGCGGCGGTAATCGCTTACCATCAGGCGATACGCCTGCTCGTTTGCCCCCTATTCTATAGAAAAAAGTTAGTTTTTGTCCAGATGCCCCAAATTTAAATCAAATGTAATAAATGCGGCTTGACTAATGAATCAGAAATACTAAATCTAAATTTTCATAGAATGCATTTACTTATGGTTGATAAAAGACTTCTTAAGAGCGATGCATTTTGCTTTTTTGTTCTATGTGGGTACATACGAGTAAGTTATACTACATTTATTTAAATCAAAAAATATATCTATAGCTATACGTTTTTCTATAGATTTATTTTTTGATTTAAATATATGTAGTATAACTAGTTTTTGTAATATTAATAGTTAAAATTACATTAAAACCTATCTCATTCGTACTCCTAAATCTAAAATCATTTCGCACCGTAACTTTCATGATATGAATATTGAAAACCTTCGCAGAGGTGCTGAAAAAATCGACTGGAGTCCTCTTTTTAACTATCAATGTGTCGATGATTGTTCGTGAGCGATTGCCGTGTTCGGCTATTCTCGGCTGCCTTCGGGAGCCGCCGATGGCGCAAGGTGACAGCGGGGGGTCCACGGAGCGCGGCGCGAGGGTGCCGCGGCGCCAACCGTCAGCTGGCCCTGGACAATGCTACTGAATTCCGTTAGCATCGCACGCGCACCGCCATTTAGTAGAATCTTATTGTACATCGTATATAATATTGCAAATTTACAGTCCATTTGCCTTTCATTTACACCAGTAATTCACGGATTTAACATTGGTCCTTCGTCCGTCTTTAAACCCGCGATTTGAGAAGATCGAGAACGTCGGCAACCGGCAGAAAGAAAACAAAAGAAAAAAACCGTTGAAGATTTGAAGTGTCGTGTCTTCTAGCTAACGGACATATCGGCGTCATAAAAGTTGTCATCTTCATACTCGAAGTCTTCAAGACAGTGCCTACAAGCGTCAAGCACAGAGTCACCGCTTTGAGGAAGTGTTATCAAGAGGATTCCGAAGTCTTCTAGACTGCAGTTCGATCTTCAACAGAGATAATTGCCGAGTCACTGCTTCGTGTAACCCGTGGAAGGAATAGTTGTGGTATCGTTCCAATATTTTACCTTTTTATTTCCTATCCAATTATTTCAGTTTAAATTTAAATTTATTTTAAGTTTAAATTATTTTTCAAACCGTTTTTTTCTTTCTTTTCACCGTCATAATTTGAAACATACAGTAACCAGCCCATTTCATAAGACTTATTTCTTTGTGCATTGCTTATATTGTGCTCTTGCTTGTTTACGCCGCCGCTTAACGGTAGATTATAGTATTTATATACATATATTAACGGCCGCAGCCGCATCGCCACCTTTGCACCTACCTACTTACGTTGCATTTGTATTAACGTCAGCTGACGCAACTTTAAATAATCCATTTCGTTACTTGTTAGGAGTTAATAAGCTTTTATACAATTTATTTGCAAAATGGTAAATATAGAGTTATTGATTAAAAAGCGCAGTGGAATGAAGGCCAAGCTTACGAACTTTGCTAATCATATTAATCCAATACTTAGCTGTGACACCCTATCCGATTTGCAGCGGATTGATTTACAAGGGCGATTTAATAAATTTGAAAGCTTATAAGATATTTTCGACGAATTACAGGTTGAGATTGAGTTGCACTCCGACGAGCCAGACGAAGCGTATGAGGAACGCGCCAAGTTTGAGGAACGTTATTACGCGTTGGCAGCGCAAGCGCGTCGTCTTCTGGCCGGAGCTGGTGATGACGGGTCTGTAGCGGGCTCATCAAACAAACACAGGTCAGGTCAATCATGCACAACTAATTTCATAAGCTTACCTAAAATTAATTTACCTAGTTTTAATGGTGGCTATCAGTACTGGCTTGAGTATCGTGATACGTTTATGTCGTTAATCCACAACAGTAGTGCTAATAGATGACATAAGTAAGTTCCACTACCTTCGTGCATCATTAGAGGGTGATGCCTTAGAAGTAATAAAAAACATTGACTTTAAAGCTGCTCATTATGAATTAGCGTGGAATTTACTTTGTGAGCGGTTTAACAACAATCGGCTTTTAGTTAATAACCATATCAAGGCATTGTTTGATGTTCTGTGTATAGCAGAGGAATCATGCAGTGCTTTGCGTCGCGTCGTGGATTTAATAAATAAAAATATTAGAGCGCTTAAGGCATTGGGTGAGCCCACTGAATACTGGGACACGCTCGTAATCTACTTGATGTCCAATAAACTCGATTCTGTTACTATTAGAGGTTGGGATGAGCACCGCAATAGAATAGAAACTTCCAATGCAACCAATAGGGCAACCTTGTCGCAATTCGTTTCTTTCCTTAGCGAAAAAGCTGATCTTTTGGAAACCTTAGAAAATAAAAATAATAGTAGTATTTGTACCGTAACTAACCAACCTAACGCCTTTATTGTTGAGCAAAGGTCTTCAAATAAACGGAGGTCATGTTCTGTGTGTGGCCAGGATCATATGCTGTATACGTGTGAAACATTTCGTAGTTTATCTGTGAAAATACGCAGTGCAAGGGCTAAGGAATTAAAAGTATGTTTAAATTGCTTACGTTATGGTCATACAGCAAAGCGATGTAGATTATCGGGCTGTAAGTACTGTAAGGGTAATCATAATACGCTCCTACATGTAGATAAACCCACAGATTTTGTTGACCCCATGCCAAGCAGTGTTGCATTAAACACTGATGTCTCGAGAGGCAACACCAATAACTGTCCACCTACCCAAAATATAGTTTTATCCAGTAATCTTGATACACAAAATACTACCGCTTCGTGTATTTTACTGTCCACAGCGCTGGTGAAGGTGATGGATATCCGAGGAAACCATGTGAACGCCAGGATCCTGCTTGATAATGGTAGTACAGCCAGTTTTATTACTCAGACGCTTTGTGATAAGCTAGGATTGCCTAGACAAAGTACGAGCTCCACAGTTACAGGCATAAATAGTCAGATCACATCAAGCACACAGGTTTGCAATATTAATATCCTTTCAAGGCGAGGTAATTATAGAACAAACATTAACTGTTTCGTGTTACCTATGATTACAAAAGTGTTGCCATCTACATTTGTTGATAGACAGAACATACCTGTGCCTTCGTACGTGAAGCTGACAGATCCTGAGTTTCACGTTCCGTCGGCTATTGACATCTTGGTGGGTGCCGAGGTATTCTGGGATATATTAGGTACCTCATTTATTAATCTTGGGAAAGGGCAACCCACCTTAAGAGATACAAAGTTTGGATGGATAATTTCAGGTTCTATACCGCGTCCGCACTTTTCCTCTAAGTTACAAATGCATTTATGCAATTTGGCGTTGACGGAGTGTAATAAAACTGAGAAACAAAGAAATCGCGCGACACCTGTTAAACCACTGACGAAACCTAAACTTAAAGTCACAAACAATTTATTGGGTTCTAGACTGTGTGCTGGTGTGCTGAACACTCTTGCGTTACCTATATCTGCTGACTGCGCTGCTGAATACGCACGGAGCTACGTGCTGTCTAAGGTCAATCCAGCAGATCTTGTCTCTCGCGGCATTTCGGTGGTTTCTCTTCGTGGTGGTCAGGTCCTAGTTGTGTATTTAAAGACGCTAGTCACTGGCAAAGATATCCAGTTAAACAGTGAGACAAGACCTATCCGAAATCCTATCATCTCATGGTACTAATTCAAAGATCCGTTCAAGTTCATGTCATCAATCAGTTAATAATAACTCCATTACTCCATTCACAATATTATTAACTCGTAAACATTATAACAACTTGAAACGTGTAAATATTACTTATATATAGTTTTAGTTTGAGAAATAGGTATGTCAAATGTTTTGACCCCTCGTGGGTTGGTCTCCTTCTAAAGTTATAGTAATTAATTATATATAATATGTTTTAAAGACAGATGTCAAGTCGTTCAACCTAGTATGAGCCAGTTCACCATTTCGAGGGCCGCGTTAATCCCACTCTTTAAAATACAGTGTCGACTATGCCGGGCCAGTATTGATTGATTGTTGCTCGTAAATGTCTGGTACGTCGACTAACCAAGTATTACTTGTGCATTTTTGTTAGCCTGGTTGTTAAAGCTGTACATATACCTAGAGATCGTTACAGGCCTGATTCTGGTTATAGTTCTACATTAAACCGATTTATTGCTTCGCAATGGCTTCGCCGCCACGCGTTTAACTTACCACAATAAGGAGAGATGGTCACTTGTTTGATTTCAAATAGAGACGGTTTAAATTCTCGTCCTGACACCTCTTTCCTTTGATTTAATGGCTTAACTCCTTCTCACTTCCTGATTGGACGATCACTAACTTCTGTGCCCCATCCACAGGTGACTGACATCTGCATTGGGCGGCTGGAGCGGTTCCGGAAATTGCCACATTTTTGGAATCGTTTCCAACTTGAGTATATCTTTGTTTTAGCAAAAAAACAAGTGGACATCGACTTCGGGGCAACTGGCCGTGGGGACACTAGTCCTAATCAAAGAAAGAAGACAACCACCATTTGTGTGAAGAGCTTTAACAATATTTTTGTCCTCTGCCTGTTTAGTTGAATGCTTCAACGCCCGGGAGGATGTTCTCGAGTGATTGCCGTGTTGGGCTATTCTCGGCTGCCTTCGGGAGCCGCCGATGGCGCAAGATGACAGCGGGGGGTCCACGGAGCGCGGCGCGAGGGTGCCGCGGCGCCAACCGTCAGCTGGTCCGGGACAACGCTACCGAATTCCGTTAGCATCGCACGCGCACCGCCATTTAGTAGAATCTTATTGTACATCGTATATAATATTGCAAATTTACAGTCCATTTGCCTTTCATTTACACCAGTAATTCACGGATTTAACGTCGATTTATTCACTAGTAACTCAATATGCCTGTACGACAAACATGCGCCGGTGTGACTAATAAAGGTAAAACTGAAGATATAAAGGAGGGACAGAAAAAGAAAGCAAGGGCTCAAACTAATTATAAAAAACACCCGACAGAATTAAACTGGGAAAAATTTGTGCTTATTAGAAATCTCTGCAATAAGATGTGTAGGAATGCACAGCGCCGACATATCTACAAATCTGTTGAAGATGGTGACCCAGCTAAAATCTGAAAATTTCTTAAGGTCTTGGGGATCGGCAAGTCACGTCCTAATAATACTTCAAAAGATATTGATATTGATTCCCTGAACTCGCATTTTTCTGCTTCTTCCAGTTATAAAGGAACTACTAAAACTGCGACGCTAAATTATCTTTCTTCTTTGTGGACCCCTAACTGTTCTCCATTTCTTTTCAGTCAATTTGCTGCATGTGATGTAAAGAAGAGCATAATGTCAATAACCTCTAATGCCGTCGGAAACGACGGTGTCAGCCGTAATATGGTTCTTCCTATCCTCGAAGAAATCGTACCTATAATTTGCCATATTTTCCATTACTCCATATCTATTAATACTTTTCCATTTGCATGGAAAATGGCTAAAATCATTCCTCTCCCCAAAAAAAACAATCTATCCTCCATTCCAGATTACCGTCCCATATCTATCCTTTCTTTTTTCTCCAAAGTCCTCGAGCGTCTTATTTATACGCAAATGACCTCATTTCTTTCAAGAAACTGTTTCCTTAATTCTTTCCAGTCAGGTTTCCGTCCAGGCCATAGCACTGCCACAGCTCTTGTCCATATTACGGATGACTTTAGGTCGGAGATGGCTGAGGGAAAGCTAACAGTCTTGGCCTTGCTAGACTTTAGCAATGCGTTCAACACCTTTGATTTCGATGTTTTGCTGGTCATACTGCGCTCTCTTAACATATCTCCATCGGCAATTGACTGGTTTCGTACCTACCTGTATGGTCGCCAGCAGTGTGCTTGTATTGAAAATGTTTACTCCTCTTGGCGCACAACATCTGCAGGTATACCTCAGGGCGGCGTACTATCCCTTTTACTTTTTTCAGTTTTTATTAACTCAATCACAAACCAATTACTTTCTTCCTACCCTCTTTATGCAGATGATGTCCAAATTTATTCACAAGCTACTCCAGATGATATAACACAAGCAGTGGACGTCATTAATCAAGACTAAATGCAAATTTACAACTGCAGTAGGGAGTATGGGCTAAATATAAATCCAACTAAAACACAAGTCATGATAGTGGGTAGTTCCAGGCTGCACTGCAAAATTAACTTTCAGCAGATACCAGCTGTGTGTTGCCGCGGGACGGTTATTCCATATAGTGATAAGGTGAAAAACTTGGGGATCTGTATGGATAAGTACCTATCCTGGCACCCTCAGATCGGGGAAGTTAGTTGCAAACTTTTTGCTGCAGCAGGATCTCTGCGAAAGCTACGGAATTTCCTTCCAACCAATACTAAAGTTGCGCTCGCACAATCACTTCTACTCCCCATCCTTGACTATTGCGATGTCAGCTATCTGGATCTCACCAAAGACCAATTGAACAAACTTGAGCGACTTCAAAACTTATGTATTAGATTCATATTTGGATTACGCAAATATGATCATATCTCAGAGTTTCGTTCTAAGCTCAAGTGGCTACTAATACGCTTTCGCCGGAATCTGCATATTCTTACTCTTTTATACAGTGTTTTGTTTAATCCTCACACACCCCCTTATCTCAAAGAACGTTTTCAGTTCTTAAAAAATACACATTGCAGAGACCTGAGGTCATCGGAGAATTAAAAATTAAAAATGCCAACACATTCCACTCAGTTTGCAGACAAGTCTTTTACTGTGTAACCGGTAAGGCTTTGGAACAACTTGCCTGATAATATCCGACGAGCGAAAACCTTGACTATGTTTAAAAAGCTGGTGAAGGACTGCTACTTGTCATTGTGAATACTTTTAGTATAATTTTATGTAAGATATATATATATTAGTCTGTATGTATATATATATAATATATGTCATTGTGTATATGTATTTGTGTAGGTATAAGTATGTATGTGTTCTATGAATAGTGTATAACATTTGTATATGGATCTCTACTGATATCTTTAAATATTCATGTTACAATGTGTTACCTGTGTGTAAGCTACCCTAAATTATTAAACACCTAATGTCCGTGTATGGTTGTCTGGAAGAAATTGCCGTGACCGATAAGACCGCCAATTGTTATACATACTTTGTAACTGATTTTGTTGTACTATTCTACTTTTTATATACACTAAAGATAGATAAATAAAATAAATAAATAAATAAAAGCAATTTTAATAAGCTGTTCAAATCCTTCTGTGCGACTGAAATGATGTCTTAAAATCGAACTGTAGGCTTAGAATAAAATAATTACAAATTTTAACAAAAAAAAACCGACTTCAATCTGGACCAAAGGACCTTTCAAATAAAAAAAGAATCATCAAAATCGGTTCACCGAGTCCAAAGTTATGAGGTAACAAACATAAAAAAAAAAATACAGTCGAATTGAGAACCTCCTCCTTTTTGAAGACGGTTGAAAAGACATTTGTCGTCAACATATAAGGTATGTGTAAATATATTTATGTAATTTATGTAAATTGTAAATAAAAGCAGTATCGAGTATTGACGCTTGCGGGACTACACACGTAATAGGCAATTCATTACTTACGACATTATAGATTTTGAATACCTGCGGTCTACTAACTTTTAAACTTTCGCGTTCCATGATATAATTATTATTATTTTTACGGGAATGCTGCGGTCTATTGCTTAAATACGATTTAAACATTTTAAGGACATTACTTTTAATACCAATGTTTTCTAGTTTATTTAGAAGTGGTTGATGACTTATGGTATCGAAGGCTTATCATAGGTCGATAAAAATTCCAATCTTAAACCACAATATTTGTTTCGGTCTATTTTTCTCTCATCTTGCTAGCAAGATCAACTGGTGGGTTCTAGCTCTAAATTTACGCTGTCGGTCTTAAGTGAAGTTGAATGACTCTAAATATGACACAAGTATCGTTTGTATAATTTTCTCAAATACTTTAAAAAGTATTGGTAGAACGGAGATAGGATGACAGTAACCTAAATATTAATTTATAGGGGGTAACTTTTGCAATCTTTAATGTGTTAGGAAATTAAAATTTTAGCATAAGTTTATTGAAATAGTTTACCAAGTCACTTGCTACCTTGCACCCCGGTTCTGTCGGATAACCTTCCCGTTGGATTATGAAAATGTTTGAATAGAGAGTGCACCTGTGTCTAAACAAAATACGGCGGGCCATACATAAAAAAAAGTGTTTATCAGTAGTATGATTGCCTCTGGACAAGTTTCATCTAGTTTGTGATCGGACGGCCGTTTGAAGGAAGAATTGTCATGTGTTAAAAGACAACAAAGAAATCGACCAAGTGCGAGTCGGACTCGTGCAGGAAGGGTTCCGTACTATTATCTATGTATTTCAAGCGTCTATCTGTTGCCGTTATCAATATCGAGCAAAAACGAGCAAAGAAATCACGTTTAATGTATGGGAGCCCCCTTAAATTCAGATTTTTAGTATTTGTTGTTCTAGCGGCAACAGAAATACATTATCTCTGAAAATTTTAACTTAAATGAGATGCAGCCTGGTGACAGACGGACAAACAGACAGACGAACAGCGAAGTCTTAGTAATAGAGTCCCGTTTTACCCGTTGGGTACGGCACCCTAAAGAGAAAATTCATATTAAAACAAAGCGAATTTAACCCTTTTATCCATTGTATCATCTCCTCGCTAAGGAGAGACCTATTACAGCAGTGCAACAATTTAAGGCTAAATTTACATCTAAAGGCCAGGTGGAGTGATAATCTGCGCAAGACGGCTGGCAGGAGCTGAATGCGACAAAGCTAAGGATCGAACCAAGTGGTGTGTATTGGAGAGGCTTATGTACAGCAGTGGACTGCGATTGACTGATAATGGTGATGAATGTGTGTGTGAATTTTAAAGCGATAGGACATAAAATGCCATAGTTATCAATGAATTCCTCCAACATAAATTAGAGTAATTTTAATAAGTAATTGACTACAAATGTCATTCACTGCAGCACATGGAATAGATGACTAGTGATGCTTAGATTTCGATTAGATGAGACGCATGTTACATTAACGACGAATATGGATTCTAATCATGAGGCAGTAATATTCGAATAACTTATTATCACGTTTCCGTTCCTTGCCAAACTGAATTTTGGGACACCCTGTATAGTGAATATAGCAAAAATCGAATCAAAGGTTAAGTTTAAAGATCATACATAAAACATATTGTTATGAGGCATATGTCGTCGGCATAGTCCAAATCTTCTAGGACGTTGGTTATGCCCCATTCTATGCCACGGCGTTTGTTGTTTGTGGTGTTGTGCAGAATGCCATCTAGAACGACCAATAACAGGAGCGGCGAAAGGAGGCACCCCAGTCGTACGCCTGCGTGCACCTTTATGTCCTCCGAGACGAGTCCGTTGTACGTCACTTTGCAATAATAATTCTTGTAAGAGGCTCGTGTGATGTTAATTATCTTCTCTGGGACACCCTTCTCGAGTAGACGGGACCAGATGCTAGCCCATCTCACCGTATCAAAGGCTTTTTCCTCCCTTTGCTATTCTGATGACTGTTCCAGTATAATACGGAGAGTGTTAATCTGATCTGTACACGACCGGTTCGGGCGGGATCCTGCTTGCTCACTGTGAATTAGAGGGTCAACGGCCCTCGAAAACATACACTATATTAACAGCCTAATTTCTGCACTGCTGTAATAGCTTGACTGCACGTTTGGCCTAGTGGTTTAACGGTCACCACGCCGTTTCCTACTTCGCCAAGTGTCGTGGGTTCAAATTCCACGTAGGAAAACACTTTGTGTGATCCACAAATTGTTGATCTGAGTCTGGGTGTTATTTGTGTCCATTTCATGTATGTTTGTAAAGTCCCCCGCAACACAGGATTTATTCCTAGTGCGGGAATTGTCTTTTAAAAAAAACAAAAAAAAAAGGTCTCTGCTTAGCGAGGAGATAATATAATAGATAACGGGTTAAATTCACTTTGTTTTAATGTGAATATTCTTTTTAGGGTGCCGTACTCAAAGGGTAAAACGCGACTCTATTACTAAGACTTCGCTGTCCGTCTGTCTTTTTGTCCATCTGTCACCAGGTTGTAGGTATCTCATGAACCGTGACAGCTAGACAGATAAAATTTTCAGAGATGATGTATTTCTGTTGCCACATGAACTACAAAATACAAAAATTCAGAATAAAACATTTAAGGGGGCTCCCATATAGCAAACATGACTTCTTTGCTCGTTTTTGCTCGATATTGATAACGGCAACAGGTAGACTCTTGAAATGTATAGGTAAAGGTACGGAACCCTTCCTGCGCGAGTCCGACTTAGTCGATTTCTTTGTTGTCTTTTTACACATGATAATTCTCCCTTCAAACGGCCGATCACAAACTAGATGAAACTTGTCCAGGGCTAAATTTTGTTTAGGCATAGGTGCACTATATATTTAAATACACACATCAAAAGTGTCTAGGGATCAACATATGTGTCTAGGGATCTACATATATTTTTGCAATAACTTTTCTCCTGATTGATATTAATTAAAATTTTCTTTAAGGATTCATCAAATAAAGTGTTTTCCTTTGTCACAGTAACGATAAACCAAGTCACCTTTGCATTAATAAAGAAATTTGCCATTTTCCTAATAAAGGGATTTTTGACATTTGAACCACTAACATTAAAGTTCGAAAAAAAGACTGAAATAACAGTTTTCTTTAAAAATTTATTAGGTAACTTAAACAATTAATAATCCGTGTTTCTATTGCGAACACTAACAACACAAGAATCGGTTTGGCATACTCAAAATGAGTTCATCCAAATCACGCTGTGGAATGGCCGCCCATGTTCGTTGCAACAACAAAAAAAGGTCTTCTTGCGACTGGATACCCTCCATATTCGGCAGAGCTCTTCTCTGTAGCATATCCCATGCATGCTCAATCGGGTTCAAGTCTGGCGACTGAGCAGGCCAGGGCCAAAGCCACATCTCAATCTCAAGAAATCCGCATAAAAATGCTTGATCCCTAGACACTTTTGATGTGTGTATTTTCATAATACAACGGGACGGTTATCCGACAGAACCGGGGAGAGATCATCTATTAAATGCCTTCAATTCTTACAAGCCGCATTTATTACATCTGATTTAAATTTGGGGCACCAAAACAAAAACTAACTTTTTTTATGGATTAGGAGTTGTTGAGGCGTCATCGCAAACGTGAGCGCCTGCAATGAAGTTAAGAGCAATTATCTGCAAGCCTCCATATTTTATAGACATCATTTAATTTCATATGTAACCTTCTTTAGGTTAGGTCTTAACCATATTGTCAGTTTACCTCAAATCACTTGAATTATAGTAACCTTGGAGTTGGAGAACAGTCCATTTGAGATTTTATTTCATAAAAATTACCTGAAGTCCTCTCGATCCTATACAGGGGTATGGTAAGTTATTACTCACCCGACACCCGCAACACCAGAGGCGTCACAAGTGCGTTGCCGGCCTTGTACTTACAATAACGACTTTTTAAAAGGTTTTAGCTACCAAAATGACTCTGCTCTGCCTGATGGAAAGCATAAGAAGAATCCAGGAGTGGTGGTCACCATCCTCAATGCAAATAGTGTAACAGGGTGCCCTCCTTGGTATAAAGCTGTGCGAGAGCTTGAGGGCCCCGTCACAAAAAAAAGATCTTTAGGTACAGGTGGGGGAGAGAAAAAATAAATAAAAGATACCAAATCACCTCATTAAAAACATGTAATAATCATTTACACTATTTTCAATATATTTTTAGCTATTTCTAACAATTTCAATTATATATTTTAAATGCAATCTTATTTTTTTAATTTAATTACTTATGTTCTTACCGACTATGATTCATTTACTACTGGATAATCGTCTCAACCCTGGAAATACTCGGCTGGTGTCACAACTAAAGGGGAAGGTTCCTGTTCCGTCCTAGAGAAAATGTTTCAAATCCTATGGGGCAATGACCCCTCACGACACAAAATATGACTTTGATGATTAAGAAGTCGGCACAGAAGACCCAAGTCGCGTCAGCCACTTCAGCGACGCGCAGACAGGTCTCAAGGGACACAACTCGGCGTGGATGAATCTTCCCCGCCTCACATCATCACGTGTGAGACGACGGTTACATGTATGCACGCCCCAGCGAGCACCGATGAATCTACAGCGTGGGCTTGAGGATTCCACAGCCAGATGAAACAATAAAATTTCTTACTTGGAAAGGCGTTTCGCCAACCGCATAGCCGATGAGAAAAATATGTGGTGTTCCTTCAATATTTTCACGAAAACCCATCTGCTAAGCAAGTACCATAACTCCAGGCAAGGCAGCCATCCTTTTTGTTATTATTATATTGGTTTTAAACTCGTTTCATCTTATTCTCTCGCAAAAACACCTACCTGGTGCCACACCTCCATCGTAAAAAAAAAGTCTCAAGTTCCCCTTCCGTCATTTGACAAATCCCATCGAACGTTCTCAATCAAAATCGTACCACAGACCATCTAGAAATCTGTCTTGTTCATTACAAAGAAAAATAAATTTAAATCTACTTCTAAATACTGGCCTTATTTAACTACAATAATGTTCATATATTATTATATTAAATTTTCTATATTAAACATTATTTAAGAAAAACATTTCTTTTAATCACTGAAAACAAACAACAAGAGAAACAAACCCAGCGCCATATATGAGCGTCTTCGAGAACTACCTCAATAAATGTATAAACGCTACAATACAACAGGTGTCGCTTATCTCTATCTAATTCCATTTCATATATTTTTGAATAAATGCATAAATAATTGCCCCATTACAATAGGTACAATGCAGCATGGTCACCAACACTATGGCGGCCTAGTAAGATGCTTTTTCACGCTCCGCTTAAAGGACCCGGGTTCATAGTAGGAGGGAAACACGCACGCAGGTAGTGAGTTCCAGGTATTGACCGCTCGGAACAAGAAGGAAGAATCGAAGCGGTGAGTATGAGAGCATATGTCAACCACTCTGAAGCGGTGACTTCCAAGGCCGGCACGTGTTGTCCTGTAGAGGAAGGGAGAAAGGGGACCAGTTGGAACAACTCTTCAGAACACTCTCTGTGATAAAAGCGATAGAGGACTGCGAAGCGATATCTCTATGCAAAATAATTACAAAATGAAGTCTGAAGAAGAATGAAGTGCGCTAGCATCGCTTCGGCCGACCCGTCGCACTCGGCGCGATGCCTCGAGCATTTCGAAAAGAGAGTTTCATTCAAGTCATCGCAGCTTTCAAGTTCGCATTTTTGTACTGTTGATGGCTCAAGTCATACTTAAAGGTGTAGGCTCGAACAATTTCGATTAATTTTTCCACTTCCTCCACGTTCATTTTTGTAAATAGATACAAAATTGGCGTCACGCCGAACGCGACATGCTTCCGTCACACTGTCTATTTGACTAATCAAATGAATATCCATAAAACACAAAAATGTCATTGCGCTCACGTCTCGATCGCGCTCCGTCCCGCCGCACTCGTATTGCATTCCCGCTTAACGCGGCGGAGACGTGACGCGACCGCTAGTCGAGCGCCGAGCGCGACGGCTCTATGTGACATATTATTTTCTTGCCAGTGTCGCGTCGCCGTCTATATATTATACACTAGATTAGCAATTACGAACCACAAACGCATAGGCCGAAATTAAGAACTTATTCTTAATCAAGCCAAACTTCAGTTTAGTGTACAATGTGGCGCCAACCGAAGTTGACGTAGTGATACGTGACATAAAATGGGCAAATAAGTAGTGAAAGAATGCGATGCAAGGCCAAAAAACTATAACAAATCAATCAGAAATACTTTTCACATGTATATATAGTCTTTATGTATTGAAATTAAGGCAAATAACGCTGTTATGAAAATAAAAAATAATAATTGCAATTTAAATATAGTGTTGCCATTCGTACATCTTTATTTGTTCCCAAATTAGTGGGAAAATATGTAGATAACTTAATAGTATTAATTTATTCACGAGAATAAAGGTATTTACATCCTACTAATATTATAAACAGAGCGGTACGAGACGCGGTAGCAAACGCACGCGCCATTAGCGAAGTCTGCGTTCGTACGTAACTTTTACAACTACCCGCATTTAATTTTATCTTGTGTTGTCAAGTGGTGTTGGAGTAAATATGGATCTTAGTGAGTCCAGCGGGAGTGACGTGATGGATGAGGAGAATATTGTGAGCGAGCAACAAGTTGGTGTAGACGTACACAAAGAAGGGGTGAGTAGTACAAATACTGTTCAAAGAAATGTTGAAAAACGAGTTCGAGAAGATAGTGAAGAGATAGTAGAGGAAGACGGCGGCTTTATTACAGTCAGAAAAGGTAAAAGACGGCTGTCAAACCATTTTAGGAAGGTATCGGACAATACAGGCCAAAGAAACTCAGAACAAGATGTTTTTATGGTTATGATAACGTCAAAAGAGATTTTACCAAAACAATTTGCTATGGCTAAGCTTCTTAAAACCGAAAACATACAGAATATCTCAAAAATTCAATATAAAGGTTTGTATGAAGTACTTATACACTTTGAAGACAAAGAAAGTGCAAAGAAACTAATTTGTTGTGAAAAAATGCACTCTTTGGGGTATAGATGCCAAATGACTGATGAAATTAATTTATCCTATGGAGTTCTGCGAGATACAGATTTGGATATTGAAGATAAAGAATTAAGTGATATTTTACAATGTGAGTATGAAATTGTATCGGTGAAAAGGCTAAAGCGCTTAAATGATATGAGCCAATGGGTAGACAGTGGTACTATACGTCTTTGTTTTAAGAGCTCCACTTTACCGCCATACGTATATGCGTATGGATGTAGATTTAAAGTGGAATCATATACCTTCCCTGTTTCACAGTGCTCTGGGTGTTGGAGATATGGCCACCTTATCAGATTTTGCCCCAACAAGAAAAAGATATGCCCAAAATGTAGTGGCCCTCACGAAAATTGTGATATTACGAACTACACATGTACAAATTGTAAAGGATCTCATATGGCTCTAGACAAGTCTTGTCCTTTATTTATTAAAGAAAAAGAAATAAGAAAAATAATGTCTAGCAGGAACTGTACTTATCGAAAAGCTCTAATGCAATGGTTGGATAGCAGAAAATCAATGACAAACAAGAGCCAAAATATAGAGAACAACATGGATTCTGCCTCAATTATCATCGGGAATAGGAATGACCGATCAAGATCTTATAGGGATGTGGTTGCAAACAATTCATTTGGAACATTATTCTCAGATAAGGAAGAACAGGACATTGAAGCTTCTGACGATGACAAAACCAAAATCATAGCTCTCAATCTCTAGCAATGGGAAAGAAACAGAAGATTAGGAACAAAAAAAAAACAGCAGGAAGAGACCCTTTATGAAAAAGAAAACTGGTTTAATGTGGAACCTAATATTGAAAGGAATACTGGTAATCAGAGAAAACAGGATCATTTTAGTTTCAAGTTATTCATCAGTAAAATAAAAGATATTTGTGTAGAAAATAAGGGTTTTATAGATAAAATGAAATTATTATTTAGTTACATAGTAAAAGAGTGTGTAAAGTTTGTCATAGATTTGGTTAAGAAACAAGATTTATTTACAAAGTTGATAACATTATTTACAAATGGCTAATTTACAAAAGAATTTTACGTTAAATATAATGCAGTGGAACGCGCAGAGCTTGAGACCTAAATTAACTGATATAAAACAATTCCTATCAAATAATAAAATTCACATAGCCCTCATATGCGAGACATGGTTGGAACCTGAGTCTGATTTACATGTAAGTAGTTACCAGTTGTATCGTAAAGATCGAGATGATGGATATGGAGGAGTGGCGATTATGGTTCACAACTCAATTAAAGTCGAACAATGTAGCTTTAACCTAATCGATTGTGGAATAGAAGTGGTTTCCATCAATCTATTAAACTGTGACCAACTTAGACATTTAGTTCTAGTTTGTTGTCCGCCATCTATTTATACCGTCCAGTCGGATTGGGACAACCTTTTTTCAAAATTTACTCGCAATTGCTTAATAGCCGGGGATTTTAATGCGCACCACACAAATTGGTCGAGTAAAAATAATTCAAGGGAGGGCAGGTATATGATGCAGCTTTGGAACATTTTATTTCGCTAAACGGTAGTCACTCAACTAGAATTAAAATAGTTAATAATGTTTTACATAAAACATCTCCAGATGTAACTTTCATCTCTAGCGACTTAGCCATGTGTTTCGATTGGGAAGTTACGAATGATAATCTCAGCAGCGATCATTTAGTAATTAAAATAAAATTCAGCTTTAGAGATACTATAAAGGTAAATAAAAAACGCAAATTTAATCAAGCTGATTGGGAGAAATACGCTAAACATGTAGAAAACTATTACTCTATTACCAATTTCAAACAAACTAGTATTCAATTGGAATACGATAATTTTATTAGCCAATTAAATGATGCAGCAGACTTATATATTCCAGTAAGTAAAGAATTCAATAACCCTAGTAGTAACTTTCGACCTCAGCCTTATTGGGATCCGTCTCTTTCTAAATAAATTGCTCAACGTCGCCTTGCTTTGAGTCAGTTCAGAAAAAACCCAACCCCAACGAATCTCACCATCTTAGGTAAAATTAGTTCTGAAGCTAAAACTGCCATTCATCGAGCTAGGCGACAAAAGTGGCAGAAGTATTGTGACGATATTGATGAAAAAACCCAATTAACGGAAATGTGGAAACAGCTAGGATGGTTAAAAGGACGAAGGCCACCTAAAGCGTTTATTAATGATGATAAAAAGAGAGAACTTTTATGTAGTTTAGCTCCCGACTATGTGAAATCGAACGCACCGACCATCCAATCTACCAATGATCTTCTGGAAAGTGATTTCACTCTCCAAGAATTACAAAATTGTTTAAAAAAGAAGGATACAGCTCCGGGTGATGATGAGATATCATATTCAATGCTCTATTATTTACCCACATGTGCCAGGCTTCATTTGCTGAACATATTTTTTGCCTACCCGCGTTTAAAAAGTACACTTGTGTTTTGCAAACGCTCTGTGAAAAATTAAGTTTTTAATTGTTTACTAATGATAATTGTGGACGAAAACTGTCATTCTGTGTTGCTTAAAGAGTGAAATAGTGTTGAAAGTATTATTCAGTAAAAAATTACGCGTAATTTAATAAACAAAAAAATACTTTTTAACCTCAGTTTTACAAGTAAATAAATTACAACAAATTGCCTGTTTGTCTTAAATGTGATAAAGAAGTGCCAAAAGTTGATGAGAAAAATCCTAAAATTCAATGCCACGGTTGCAAGAGGCAAATATGTGTGAAATGTAGTGGATTGCTAGCCACAGAGTTGAGAGTGATTATACTTCAGTCTCCGACTTTGAAGTACTTGTGTCCTGACTGCGAACTCGGAGTGCCTCAGTTACCGGCCTTGAGGAACACAGTCTTCCAATTAAAAAATGAAATTGAAGCCTTAAAAGCCAAACAAAGCCAAACTACGTGTATGGAGGATATTCTGGGGGAACTGGCAGAGAGAAAAAAACGAAGTGCGAATATTATACTATTCGGGATTGAAGAGTGTCAGCTACAAACAGGTGACTCTGTACGGGACAAAGAGGTATGTATTGATTATGATAAGGTGCAGGTTCAACGAGCCTTGGTGAACGTTCCGGCTTCAGAGACTCCGGTCGCCGTAATTCGCCTCGGTAAACCCAAACAGTCTTCACCGCGCCCAGTCAAGGTCATATTTTCTAACAAAAAGCCAGCTTTGAATGTGTTAAAAAACCGTAAAAAGCTTCCATCAAATGTATCAGCTAAGAATGATCTAACTCCCTATCAGCGAGAATACTTAAAAAAACTACGAGAAGAACTAAAACAAAGACTGGATAATGGGGAAACAGACTTAACAATAAAATACATCCATGGCACCCCTAAAATAGTAAGCGAAAAAAAGCTATAAACGCTGATGAGGGTATTTTGGAGATCACATTCTTCTATACAAACCTGGCTTCGATTATGGCTAAACGAGATTTGCTTATTGTAGAGGTTAATAAGTTGAAACCAACTTTTATTGTAATAACGGAGACACATTTAAAACCTAGTATTAGTAGTGCCCTGGTGGACATCAAAGGCTACACTTTATTTGGACATGACCGTGCTAAGGGGACAGGGTGGGGAGGAGTTGCAATATATGTATCACTTAAACTAAATAATACACCCATACAGGTGACCCTACATCCTACTTTTAATGTCAGGCAGGTTGAAGCCCTATGGTTAAATATACAATGCGGTAATTTTAAAATGTTACTCACCGGTGTGTACCGACCAACCCATTATACCTTCGATGAGTCTGACAGGCTGCTATTTGAAACAATTAAACACGCTACAGACGGTAACAATACCTTGCTAATTATGGGAGATTTTAACCTGCCTGATTTGAGATGGCCACTACATAACTTTGATGCGGACACATATACCTTGCTTCATGGTAAATTTGTAGACATGTACGTAGACAGTAATCTACACCAACTTGTCACAAATATAACTAGAAAGAGAAATAATGAGGAATCACTACTGGATTTAATACTGTGTAATAAAGAAAACTTTTGTACAAAAGTGGAACACCATCCCAACATAGGAAACAGTGATCATCAAGTATTGGTGGCGACAGCACAGATCAGAACCAACTCTACTAGCAAAAATACTACTCAAAAACCACATATGAACTTCTTCAAAGGTAATTATGAGAAAATAACCCAAATGCTTGCTGACAATAACATTGTGGATACCAATGTTACCGATGTTGAGGTAGCCTGGACAGACTTCACAAGAAAAACACACAATGCCATTGATGCTCACGTACCAGTTAAAAAGCCACATAGGATTTGCAATATTAATAAACCATGGATCAATCATCAGGTGCTAGATTTGGCAGAGAATAAAAAACGCCTGTGGAAACAGTACATTTTGAGCGGTAGTAATGAATCATATAAAAGATACAGACAAGCAAACAATCACTTAACAACCACTGTTAGAAAATTAAGAATGGAATTTGAAAAAGAAATTATTAAATGCGGACCATAATCATTCTATTCTTACATGCGTCAACAACTATCTTCAACGGTGTGTGTGCCACCATCGTTAAAGGATGAAAGAGGAAATATTGCTAGTGATCAAAAAATGGTAGCTGATTTGTTCGCGTTACAATTCGAGTCCACAACAAGTCCTTTGTTGTGGAACCAACTTATTTACATGTCCCTAAGATACAGATTCCTAGAGTTGAAAATTCCATACAGTCACTCATATTCACACAAGATAAAGTCAGTAAAGCCCTAACTACCTTTAAAGATTCTACGTCGATGGGACCAGACGCCTTGCCTTCACTTTTATTGAAACAGTGCAGCCATGTTCTTGGATACCAGCTGGCCCATATTATGAACCTATCACTAAAAAACGGAAAACTACCTCAAGAGTGGAAAGTAGCCCATGTTACTCCTATATATAAAAAAGGTGATAAACACTTGGCTGCTAATTACCGCCCCATCAGTCTCACAAGTATTGTCTGTAGAACGATGGAGAAAATTATAGCAGCGGAACTTAGAGCTTTCATGAATACAGAAAACATCACTATCGATGAACAGCATGGTTTTATTCCTAAAAGATCTACAGTCTCGAATCTCCTTACGTGTCTGGACAACTGGACAGACAACTGGGACAAACATCAGCCAACCGACGTTGTTTATTTAGATTACGAAAAAGCATTTGATCGTGTCCCAATTAAACGGCTTGTAGCCAAACTTGAACACCTTGGAATTCGTGGACAACTCCTCCAGTGGCTAGGAGACTTTCTAAGCAACAGAAAGTTCAAAGTAAGAGTGGGTGAAACACTATCAGATACTCACGACGTACACAGTGGGGTACCTCAGGGCTCAGTGCTCGGACCGATATTGTTTGTGTTGTTTACAACGGATTTGAAGAATGTGATTCACTTAAACTTATCAGTATTCGCATATGACACCAAAATCATGGGAAACCCACTAATTTCCCACAACATAATTCAGCAAGACCTGGACAGAATTGTGCAGTGGACAAAAGAATGGCTGATTTCACTTAATGCAACTAAGTGTACTGTTCTGCATTTGGTAGTAATAACCCCAAATACAGGTACACAATTAATTCTGAGCCTTTACAACAAGTAAACTCCCAAAGGGACCTCGGAGTTACCATAACACATAACCTTAAGTGGGACGAGCATATCACAATGATAACAAAAAGGGCAAACTCAATATTGTACATGATTAGAAAGGCATTCTATGTCATCACTAAGGAACTATTCCTCAATATCTACCTAACATACATTCGACCTCTGCTAGAATTCGCATTTCAAATATGGAATCCATATTTCAAAAAAGACATTCAAATGTTGGAAAGGGTCCAAAGAAAGGCAACTAAAATGGTTATTTCCTTGAAAAACATGTCGTACGAAGAACGCCTCTTGGAACTCAACTTGCCAACACTGGAGCAGAGAAGAATGAGAGGAGACCTTATAAAAACTTACAAGATCCTAAACCACCACTACAACGTGAGAAACATTGAATCCATGTTCACAATGAACCCGAACACACAACTAAGAGGTCACTCTATGAAGCTTAGCAAGCTTCGGTGCGCTAGCAATCCCCGAAACCATTTCTTGCCAAACCGAGTGGTGCGTGTGTTGAACTCTTTGCCGGAAATCGTGATTAGTGCTCCGAATATAAACATATTTAAAAACAGACTTGATGAACATTTAAAAACACAAGTGTAAAGATATGCACGCATCAGCTTTAAGCTGCTAGTGTATTAAATATAATAATAATAATAATAATATATAATTCGATTTTCACAACTGGAGAAGTACCTGTTCAATGGCGTGAAATTCGCACTGTCCCAATACCTAAAAGAGTAACTTACGGAAATAACAATGATCTAAAGTTACGTCCCATTTCTCTAATGTCATGTGTATTTAAAATTCTACATGCGATGATAACAAAACGTCTGGAATGGTACACGGAACATAATCAATTACTATCCCCTTATATGACAGGTTTTAGGAAGAGTCAATCGTGTTACGAAAACTTGGTTCGTCTAGTTACCCAAATACAAATAGGATTTTCAAATAATGTACCAACACTTGCATGTTTCTTGGACATTGAGAACGCTTACAATAATATTTTAATTGATGAATTAGTGAGCGTTCTTGATGGAATTGGGGCAGGTAAAAGGTTATGTACATATATATGGAATTTCTTGTCAGAAAGACATTTACAAATGAGGGATGAAATAGACAAACATAACATTATTATGCGATATACATGTAAAGGCTTAGCGCAAGGTGATCCTATGTCTCCTTTACTTTTTTAATATTGCCACCAGGCAAATATGTCAAGATGTACAGAACGTGTTTATAAGTCAGTATGCTGACGATTTCGTAATTTATAGCAGTGAGACTAACTTGGTGAATAGTGTGAATAATATACAAAGTGCATTAAATACCATAGTTGTTATATTAAGTAAATTAGGATTAATTTTGTCACAGAGTAAAACTAAATTATGTTTATTCAGCAGGGGTCGAAAAAAACATCAGTTACAAATTAAAATTAATAACGGTACTTTAGAATTCGTAGAAGAATACAAATATCTGGGAATCTGGCTCGACCGTTCTCTAAGATGGGGGAAACAGATCACTGAATGTTATCAAAAAACGCAAAGACATCTTAATCTTCTTAAAGCTCTAGCGGGATCAACATGGGGCGTACATCCAAAACATTTACCTAAGATCTACTTATTTTTAATTAGAAGTAGGATTGATTTTTGTTCTTTTTTATACGATAATAGTGCCGAAATTCATACGAGTAAATTAGATAAGGTCCAAAACCAGGCATTACGGATTATAGGTAGCTTTATAAGAAGCACACCTATACATGTGATGGAGTCAGAACTCTGCGTCCCTCCACTGCATTTTCGTAGAAAATATTTGGTTTGTAAATTTTATTTGAAAGTTTTATCGCAATCCAATAATGTAATAGTTACCCTACTTATAGATCTTAGCACACTGTGTAACCAGTCATATTGGCAAAGGAAGAAAACGCCATTGCTTGTTCAAATTTATAATGTTATGAAAAACGAAATGATATCGTCATCAGCACCATTAAACATGTTTCGGCTTAAAATTTGGGTCACCAACATAAATATATAAGCGTCTCTGGTGGTAGAGGTGTACCGATAGCCTATGATATCCTTTCAGAAATACATGAAATGAATAATAAAGACATTGAACTGAAATTGCAATGGGTTCCATCACATATAGGCCTTAAAGGAAATGAAGAGGCTGACAAACTCGCGTGCCAAGCAGCTTCAGATGGAAAGGTGGTGGATGTTTTACCAGACTATACAGAATTATTACCAAAATATAAAAATTATCTCTTTTAAGAATGGAAGGAATATTTTGATAAGCGATCCGTCAGAAACGTCAAGGCAAATGTTTAGGGCCTTCAGTGCCCATTAATGAATTAATGTTAAATATATTTACATATATTGTATTATAAACTAGTAAGGTACGATGGAATTGGCATGTACGCCATGTACAAAAATTCCTTAAACAATAAAGAAAAAATAAAAATAAAAAAAATATTATAAACGCGAAAGTATGTAAGTATGGATGGATGGATGGATGTTTGTTACTCTACCAACTTTTAAACTTTCACGTTCCATGATATAATTTTTATAAAAAGCGATTTCATTTTATACTACGTAAAATAGCAAATTTGAACAATACATATGTTAGAAATTTAACGTCATTGTAATGGCAACATTTTTGATTGTCATTTTTCTTGTTTGACGTTTTGACGTTGACAGTATTCCTATTGAGACGCTTTGAACGGT
This sequence comes from Diaphora mendica, assembly GCA_949125395.1. NCBI lineage: Eukaryota > Metazoa > Arthropoda > Insecta > Lepidoptera > Erebidae > Diaphora > Diaphora mendica. The sequence continues at coordinate 16,343,492 of OX421330.1, forward strand.
CGAGCTGGGCTTTGTTGAAAAAGTGCCGTTTAATGAAAATTTAGCTAATTGTCTTCAGATTCGGTTTTTTAGTTGGTTACCGTTATGATTTTTTTTTTTTTTTTTGTGTATGGCCCGCCAAAATGACTCTACTCTGCCTGATGGAAAGCATAAGCAGAATCCAAGAGTATTGGTCGCCATACTCACTGCGAATGCAGACAATGCAATATGGCGACCCACACCATGGCGGCCTAGTGATGCGCTGCATCTTTTAGTCTAGTCAACAAGTATGGAACTTGTTGACTAGACTATTTGGGCCTCCGGTCTCGCACTCACCAACGAAACACGACAGCACGAATGTGGTCATTTTACGTTGATTTTCTGTGCGAGGGTAGTACCGCCCCGGTCGAGCCGGCCCATTCGTGCTGAAATCAGCGTGGCTCTACTACCTCTCAATGCCAATTGGTCAATTGGTCTGGTTTGGACTCGCGAGTTTTAGTAGTCACGTCAACAGGCGCGATCCGCGATAGTTAAACCAGTGTATTGTAATTCGAATACCTTGGGGGCTGTACAGCACTTTAGGAGTCATGTATGTGTAACGACGCAGAGAGGAAACTACCAAGAGGCCTCTTGGACGCCGCTTCAAGGAATCTACACATCTCCAGTAAGTGCTTGATATCACATTAGCTTAGAATAAGAATACGGTAAATCGCCGTGAAAGTTGAATTCTCTTGCCAGTGACATAGTTAGCGATTGAATGCTTATACTATGGGCCTAGAGACATTTCAAATTTCCCAGGGTGAACGCTGCATTGGCGAGAGAATTGAACAATTTGGTAGGCAGAAGCGTGGTTAACCTCTGAGCTGTGAGCACTAAGAAGTGCTTCAGAAGGTGATACCTCGTTGTTAGGTAGGTAACTATACTGTTCCACTGTCCACATATCTTTGATTCCACTGATATAGTTATTTAAAATAGTATTTAAAACAATTTATTAGCATAATGATTAAATGTAGGTAGGTAACACATTTAATTATTGGTTGAATTGTAAAACTTAATATTAAATATTAATTGTTTGGGACATTTGGTCCAATATATTAGTCTGATACAATTAGATTTTGCTAGCCCACAGACATTATTACTAGAATAATATTGTTTAGTGAAACTTAAATTCAATTATTTTTAATAAAATTAATTTTATTGTTAGTGGGCATTGATAAAGTGAAACTTGTAGGTAGATATAATTATATCTGAGATTAAGTGAGTGCACAAGCACTTAATAATGGTTTATATAAAGTACTTAATAGTGCTTAAATAAAGTAGTTTTATTATATAATACATAAAATATTGTAACTTGTAAGTAACGTTCTGCGCTATGTCATTGCCATTGTACCGGGCTAAGATTAGCACGGAATTGAGATGGTTTACATCGGTTCAAGGCCTCCTAGGCCGACCAGATAGACATGATGCACTGTTGGCTCGAGCTTTGGATGCGCCAGCCCGGCTGGAGGCAATGATGGAAGCGCTTACCAAGGTCGAGGCCCTTGAGGAGGAGAAGGTCAGCGATCAGATAAGGTCCGCGATGCAGGCTGATGTTGACCAGTGCCTCTCAATTGCTGATGACATTCAGCAGCGCATAGCAGAGATAAAGCGCCAGCTCAGAACTGGCTGTGATGAAGAAGCTGTGGAAGGCCCACACTCTCGCGGGGTTGTATCAAAACTGCCTCAGATACAACTACCCGGCTTTGATGGAGAGCTCGGTGAGTGGGTCAGCTTCATCAATTTATTTGACAGTTTGGTCCACTTAAGGGAGGATTTACCTAAAGCCTATAAGATGGCACAACTGATGTCAGCTTTGAAGGGAGAGCCTAGGGAACTGGTAGCCCATTTGACGGTGACCGAGGACAACTATGAGATTGCCCGTCAAATGTTGGTAAGGCGCTACCACAACAAAAGAAGGCTGGTTGATACTCAGCTCAAGAGGCTGTTTAGCATCCCTTCAGTGACTCGGGTCTCTGCCATACAGGCAGAAGTGTTGAACCCGTTATTGAGTGTCACTAGGGCATTAGGAAATTTATGCTTGCCGGTTGAAGAATGGTCTTACATGTTAGTATACATAGTACTGTCCCGGCTGCCAGTTGATGTGCAGACCAGATTTGAGCAGCATCACGGTCAGGGTGCAGACAACTTGCCCACCTCTTCTCAACTCATGGAGTTTTTGGAGGAAGAGTGTCGGAGGGCAGAGAACATGGGTTCGTTCGTGAAGCCCGCTGCGGAGCCACAGAAGGCTACTCGGAACCCTGTGAGGAGGGGACTTCCGCAGAGAAGGCCAAGGCAGTTGTATGGGCACGTGGGTGCCTCAACACCTGAACGGGATGCCTGCCCATATTGTAAACAGGATGGCCATGGTGTGGCCGCCTGCCTAAGATTTAGGGACCAGAGAGTCTAAGGGCGACGCCAGATCACCAGCGTGGTCTGGTGTTTTTTGTGTCTGGGTCCCCATTTAGTAAGGGATTGCGCTCGGTCCGCAGTGTGTACATTTTGTGGAGGCCACCATCATGAGTTGCTCTGCCTAAATAGGCCCGGCCAACATCATGAAGATGGACAGGGCAGGACTCAGGGACAGATGGGGTCACGTACACAGGGCCGAACTTGGAACCTGGGTCCACGGGACCAGAGCCCCCGTAGGGAAGATGTTGGGGCCGATGTTCAGGCCAACATCGCGGGCGGTTCCCCGACCTATTGGCAGGCCAGTGGCTCAGCTGGAGCTGGCACAGGCGGGTGTGCGGATGCACCCTCGAGTACGGAGCGGTTAGGTAGAACGCCGCCTCGGGTGTCATCGCGCTCGCCGCCGACCACTAGAACGCCGCCTCGGATGTCATCGCGCTCGCCGAAGACGCCGACATTTCGTCGATTTTCGCCGCCCATCATGGAACGCCCTCGGTTGGATCACCGCACCCCCCCTATCCGTGGACGGCGCCAGGTAGAGCGCCGCGACTGGAGGGGCGCTTACTAGGGACCATGGGATCCCTACCACACTGATATGCCCGATTGCTAGGGCTATAATGCGTGGGGCCCCGGGGGCCCCCTCTAGGAAATTGCAGCCCAATCAAATTCTGGTCCCCAACCGGAGGCTATAGTCTTGCCCACTGCCTCCGTGTGTGTTTGGGGGTTGAATGGCAAGTCAACACTCGTTCGCGCCCTGTTGGATTCAGGTGCCCAGGGCTGTATTATGTCGAACGAATTGGCGATTTGGTTGGGCTTGAAACTTACTAGGTATAATAGGAACATTCGAGGCGTGGGGAATGTTGCGGTAACGAACATCGTTGGGCAAACGACGATTACGTTCTCCTCACGTTTTGACACGATGCGTAGGACATCCGCCCCGGTACTAGTGATGACTGATGTGATGGGACGACACCCTCAGGTGAGGTTGAATTCGGCTGTTCGACTCCTGACATCAGATCTGAAACTGGCGGATCCCGATTTCGAAACCCCAGGTACGGTTGACGTGCTACTGGGAGTAGACGTTGGAGTAGACTCATGGCTGTGGGGACTAAGTTTGGCTATTCGATAATGGGAGACTAATAACGTCTCACTGCCACGGAAATTGTTCCCTGCTGGTGATTTCAGGGCTACCCTTCATGGGTTTTGTGATGCCTCTGAACAGGGATACGCGGCAGCGGTTTATTTGCGAACGGTCACTTCCGCTGGGGATGTTGATGTTCGACTGGTTGTGGCTAAAAGTAAGGTGGCTCCCATACGGACAAGATTGATGATTCCGAAGCTGGAACTGTCCGGGGCAGCTCTTTTAACCAGACTCCTGAACCACGCGGTATCGGAGTTCCGCGGTTCATTGGAGTTGGAGAACACGGTGTATGCGTGGACTGACAGTCAGATAGTGTTGTGCTGGCTGATGGTTTCAGTTCATAATCTGGAGGTATTTGTAGCAAACCGTGTCTCCCAAATACAGGCATCAGAAGTCTCTTTGACTTGGATACATGTGCCAGGAGAATTCAGTTGTGGTGGGGCCCCCCTTGGCTGGCAAGGAAGGAATCGGATTGGCCCCTTAACAACGCGAAGTTGTCTATAGACTGTGGTATAATGGCAGCCGTGTATGTGACCCAGGAGGTCCAGAAGACTGACGCGAGTTTCTTGATTGAGCGGTATAGCTCTCTTGATAAATTGATCAATGTCAATTGTTGGATCAGAAGATTCGTTCGGAATTGTCGCACTCCCCGCGAACAGCGAACGCTAAGCCCAATTCTGTCACCGGCAGAGCGAAATGAGTCGCTTCTGAATTTGATCCGGTTGGTACAGTCTTCGAACTTTGGAGCAGAATTGGAGAGTCTACGAACTGGGTGTTCAAAATTGAAGGGTGCCGTCGCGCGTCTCAACCCGTTTATAGATTCGGCCTGGTTGCTTCGGGTAGGAGGAAGATTGCGCAATGCGAATCTGCCGTATTCGGCTCGTCAGCCCCTACTGCTCCCCAAGGGAGGGCAGTTGGTTGAGTTGTTGGTGACTGATCGGCATGTTAAAAACGCTCATGCAGGTTGTAACGCCTTGTTGGCTACACTCCAGAGGGAGTTTTGGATTTTGTCTGGGCGTCGTACCATGCGGAACATCGTGTTTCGGTGCATGCCTTGTTATCGGAACAAAGCTGCCACGATGCAGCCTCACATGGGGGATCTGCCCCCTGATCGGGTGAATGAGGCTAGGCCATGGGCTGGTGTTGGTACAAACTTTGCGGGCCCATTCTTAGTAAAAAGCTCGCGGCTGCGGAACGCGAAACAGTACAAGGCGTACCTTTGTGTGTTCGTCTGTTTATCCACCAAGGCGGTGCATCTCGAGCTCGTTGCTGACCTCACGACGGAAGCTTTTATAGCGTGCTTGGACAGATTCGTTTCCCGGAGGGGACTGCCAGCACTGGTTCGTTCCGATAACGGAACCAACTTCGTCGGTGCAGAACGATACTTGCGAGATGTAGTTAGGTTTTTAAATGAAAACAAGGTGGATATTGGAACAGCCCTCTCCCGTCGGGGTATACAATGGACCTTCAGTTCATTAGGTTGCCCCCACTGGGGCGGGATTTTTGAAGCCGTAGTTAAGTCAGCTAAGACGCATTTAGGGCGTATTGTAAGTCAGACCGCGCTGACATTTGAGGAACTTGCGACGTTGTGTCCGCTCAGCTCGGATCCAAATGACCTGGAGGCGTTGACTCCAGGCCATTTCTTAATTGGTCAGCCACTTAACGCGCTGCCCGAACACCCGTTCGAAGGTGTGAAATTGTTTCGGTTGTCTCGGTATCAGATGTTGCAGCAGTTTTCACAGAATTTTTGGAAACGATGGTCTCTAGAGTATCTGCACATTCTGCAACAGCGCCTTAAGTGGACTGACAAAACTAGCCCCCCTAGTGTTGGTGACCTCGTGCTGGTTAAGGATGCTAACCTACCGCCACTGCGTTGGCGCCGGGGGCGCATTGTTAACTTGTTCCCTGGTAAGGATGGGACCCCCCGGTCCGCAGAGGTTCTAGTTGGGGACTCAGTTATCAAACGAGCGGTAGCAACGTTATCTCGCCTGCCTGTAGATTAGGGAACAGGTACGGACCTGTTCGGGCGGGTGACTGTTAGAAATTTAACGTCATTGTAATGTCAACATTTTTTTATTGTCATTTTTCTTGTTTGATGTTTTTGACGTAATTTAGCTAATTGTCGATATGACTCGGTCCCTTTAGTGGTTTACCGTTATGAGTGGTCTGGTTTGGACTCGCGAGTTTTAGTAGTCACGTTTAAATAGGCGCGATGCGCGATAGTTAATACGAGTGTATTGTAATTCGAATACCTTGGCGGTTGTACAGCACTTTGGAGCATGTATGTGTGAACGCGGCAAGACAAACGGCAGTGGGGTACCCCATCAACGGCCGACGAGATCAAGGACATCACGCAACTCCAGTAAGTGCTTGATGCATTAGATTAGAATAAGAACACGGTGAAACAGCCGTCAGTTCATTGCTCTTGCCAGTGACATAGTTAGCGATTGAATGACTTACTCATGGGCCTAAGACATTGCAAATTTCACAAGGTGATCGCTGCATTGGCGAGAGAATTGAACAGTATACATAAATACAACATTTATACACTAAATAATGGAAAAGGACGGTAAACCATGGATTAGATAATTCTGCCAGTTCATTGAGAAAGAGCTCATGAAATTTATTTTTGAATGTATATCGGTTAGTGGACATCCTGATTTCGAGCGGGAGCGCATTCCAAAGTAGTACCTACTGCTTGAACAAAGAACGAACAGTTCACGAAGTCGGAGTTATGAGACGGACATGAGAGAAGCAGATTATTAACTGAGCGAAGATTTCTATCGTGATTAGAGTAGGTATAGGTATCGGAAATACGGAGCAAGGTAGGTAGGTAAGGATGGCGAGTTGAGAAATGAAAATAGGAAGTTAAGTGCTCGCTGATTGCGCCGTAGGCGAATAGGTAAATAGGTAACCATTTTAACTGTGAACGCAAAGCAGACACATAGTCATACTTTCGAAGATTGAAAATAAATTGGAGGTAAACCATAATTAAAAAAATATTTTTTAAGTAATAAAAAACAATGTTTCTTATGAGCCACAAAACTATATTTTTATTTTACACTTTAATTGAGCATAGGCATTCTCATCACTTCGTCGATCGTCTTGAGGAGTTCCCTTTTTTGTTTTTTATTGTGGTAAGAGTTAAAAATCCTAATTCACATAAATAGGTCATTGCTCCATTCCAAATTATGTTCATCGAAATATTCTTCCGTTACTTTAAAAATTTCTTATCTAGTTGTACGGTTAGACAGTCACAGACAAAATAAAAAGATCTCAGAAATTACAGAATAAAAAATAAAAAGTCCTCAGAAATCAGAACAGACTTATCTGTAAGTAAATTCTTAAAGTGAAAATATTCAGGAAGGGTAGAATATCTCAGTCAGGCAGCGGACAAAGCACAGGAGCAGTTTCCGACTGCCGAACTGGTGTTTCTGGGAGAATTTAACGCCCACCATGAGTCCTGGTTGGGTTCTTCCAGAACTGACCACGCGGGTCGGCCTGTCCACGCATTCGCTCTCATGCATGACCTCACCCAGCTGGTACTCCAGCCCACCAGGATACCAGACATACCGAGTCAAGCGCCTTCCTTGCTGGACCTACTGCTGACGAGTCACCCAGCGCAGTACAGTGTATCAGTGCTCGCCCCTCTGGGATCCTCCGATCACTGCCTGGTTTCTACCACGGTGCCTCTTGCTGCTCCTCCACGACCAGTTGCCACTGCCACTGCCGGATGAGGGATTATTTTACATCCATCCCGTGGGCTCAACACTGCTTCAGAGATAGAGATCTGTCGCAAAGTGCATCCGCCGTGGCTGGCGAAATCACTGTAGGAATAGAATACTATATTCCCTACAGTCAGGTCGCCAGCCCGACGACCCATCCCTGGTTCAATAGCCAGTGCGCCCATGCTGTTTCACAAAAGCAATCGACGTATCGCGCATGGACCAGGGCCCGCGCTCAAGGCTCCCCTGACGTTGATCAACTAAAAGCAGCGTTTAACAAAGCAAGTTTTACATCAGAGCGGATGCCCAGCACATCACGCGGCTTGGTCAAGAACTCGTTGTTACCCTACGGGTAGCCGAAAGTTCTGGCGATTGGCTAAAGCCGTGCAGTCCAACTTCTGCCAGCTTTCGCTACCACCGCTGAAATATCCGGACGGATCACTTGCCCATGAGCCGCAGGAGAAAGCGAAACTGCTTGTTGATCTCTTTGCGGCTAACTCCCGAAACGATGACCGCGGCAAGCACCTGCCTACCATTCCGACCTGCGACACTACAATGCGGGATATTCGCGTCCAGCTGAGTGATGTCCGTGCGGAGCTTCGGTCACTCGACGTCCGGCAAGCCAGTGGACCCGACGGTATCCCAGCGGTGGTTCTTAAGAACTGTGCACCAGAGTTGTCTCCGGTATTGACGCGTCTGTATCGCCTGTCATATTCCTCGGGAACTGTACCGGAGGTTTGGAGAGAGGCGAATGTTCAACCCATCCCCAAAAAAGGCGACCGCTCCGACCCGGCCAACTACCGTCCGATAGCCGTCACCTCCATTATCTGCAAAGAGTTTGAGCGGATAATAAACAAACAACTGGTCCACTACCTGGAAGATCACTCCCTACTAAATGATCGTCAGTATGGTTTTAGACCGAAACGATCCACGGGTGATCTTCTAGCATACGTCACACACCTTTGGGGTGAGGCTATTGACAGGCATGGGGAATCCATGGCCATTAGCCTTGATATGGCCAAGGCCTTCGATAGGGTTTGGCAGCGTTCGCTTCTCTCCAAGCTACCGGCTTTCGATTTGCCCCCCAAACTCTGCAACTGGGCTACATTCATTGCTATGCAGACGACAGTACAGTTCATGGGTGATATTTTGGACATCCTACAGCCAAGCTTGCAGATATCAAGGAAAAACGACAGGAGCTTGTCGTTCAACTCGACCATGTTCTGGGCCGCATTTCTCAATGGGGCTGTGAGAATCTGGTCGAGTTCCACGCCAAGAAAACACAGGGGTGCGCGTTCTCTTCCAAAAAGTCTCTATTCCTTCCTCTTCCCACTTTTCAGAACACTCAAATGGCATTACAAGGTAGGCTCGATATCCTGGGCATGGATATCTCCCGAGATCTCAACCCACGCGAATAGGTTGAGAGTGTCACTAAAGCGGCCTCGCGGAAGCTAGGTGTTTTAAACAAGGTGAGACGGTTCTTCTCGCCCGGGCATCTGTGTCTTGTTTACAAGACCCAGGTTCGCTCGTGCGTGGAGTACTGTTCTCATCCTTGCGATGGTGCCGCACAGTACCTGTTTGACGCTCTCGACCGGTTGCAGCGGCGAGCAATCCGCATTGTCAACAGTCCCGAAGCCACCGAGTCCCTTGAGCCCCTGCAGTTGCGTAGAGATGTCGCCTCTATGGCAGTACTCTATCGCTTGTATCACGGAGAGTATTCTGGGGAGCTCTTTCAACTGGTCCCCCCTTCCCCCTTCCTCTACAGGACAACACGTGCCGGCCTTGGAAGTCACCGCTTCAGAGTGGCAGTCATACGATCTCGTACTCATCGCTTCGGTTCGTCCTTTCTGTGCCGAGCGGTCAAAACCTGGAACTCACTTCCGGCGCACGTGTTTCCCTCCCACTATGATCCCGGGTCCTTTAAGCGGGGCGTCAAAAAGCATCTCACTAGGCGGCCATAGTGTAGGTCACCATGCTGCAATGTCCTTATTCGCATTGAGTATGGTGATCACCACTTTTAGAATCTGCTCATGCTTTCCATCAGGCAGAGCAGAGTCATTTTGGCGCAGCTAAAACATTTAAAAAAAAATAGAAATAGGATGAAAATGTTCAGGGAGGGAAGAACAGAAATAGAGTGAAAATGTCCAGGAAGGGAAGAATAGAAATGGGCCGAAAATATTCAGGAAGGGCAGAATAGAAATAGGGTGAAAATGTCCAGGAAAGGAAGAATAGAAATAGAGCGAAAATATTCAGGAAGGGAAGAATAGAAATAGAGCAAAAATATTCAGGAAGGATAAAATAGAAATAGAGCGACAATATTCAGGAAGTATAGAATAGAAATAGGGCGAAAATGTTCAGGAAGTGAGGGACTACTCTTTTTGGTAAGAGGGGTGACGAAGGCCTTACGCTACTGCCATCATGCTCCACAGCATTCGAGCGTATAGATAGAATAATATTGTTGATGTCCTCAAAAGACAATAATGAAAATTCAAATGAGTCAATAGCGGGATACCTACTTAGTTTAAAGATCCGGCGTAGTTGTGGATGAGAAATGACAGTTGATATCATTCTAACTAATAGTGTTTTTGAACTCGGTTCTTCGGAGTAGTTAATAGCAGGATGGCAGCAGACTACACCTAGAATAACGCTAACTCTCTTGACCAACCCACACTTAGTAGAGATGAACAAAACAAAACGCCTCCCCAGTGCTTTCACGTAATTAACATCTGTGTACCTAAATATTTTTCTTTAGGCCGTCTATTTAGGTTTGTGGGATAACCGTATTTTCCGAGGCACACCAACATATGACCACGGCCCACCAGTGTGCCGCGGCACACCCGTTGCGGAACGCTGCTGATTATAGGAATGATTAAGGACTGCATGAGAGTGATTTTAGTTTTAGGGGGCAGAAAGTTTTTGAGACGATATAATGTTCGCAGGCTTTCAGTTACGTATTGTTATGTATTAGTAACTATTAAATTATCGATGAATATTGCACTACAAATATTTACCTATAAACCTACCTATAGGTAAATATTATGTAATATGTTTATATTTAAACTTATAAAGCCTTATTCAAGTATTATAATTATGCTAATAATAAATATCTTAAAAACAAATGACCACTTAACGTTATTGTTTTGTACTTAGTATTATTACGTATGGCTGTCAATAGATGTTGCTAGGTGTTGTACTACGTAATGATTAATTCTTAAACAAAAATCTTTATTCTATGGATAGAGAGATTGCGATAAATCAAATACTTAATGCTACACCGAATTATACGTAATACTTGTGCGTAAAACGTTTCCACGATTAGTTTGTACTTTTGCTGTCAATAGATGTCGTTACGTGTTGTATTACGTAATGATAGGTTCTTTATAATTTTTTTTCCAATAAATAGAGAGATTGTGATAAATTAAATACTTAATGCTACAATCTTCAGAGTATCTCATTTCTAACAAAAAAGAATTATTGCAATCGGACTACTCGTTAATGAATTACAATTAATTACACATTTTGACTTTCATCCCCCCTCACAAGGAAACCGTCCGGAATTTCGGAATAAAAAGTATACTATGTCCTACCTCGTAGTATGAACTCAAATCATGTGAATTTTCATTTAAATCCATTCAGTACTTTCGGCGTGATGCGCGGCCAAGATACAGACAGACAAAAATGAAAAAAGTTTTGGTTTCAGTATCGATAACAGAGTGCCCCCAAAAAAAAAAAAAAAAAATATCTTCAATGTACAGAATTTGACCTGTTACATTTTTATTATAAGTATAGATATAGATGACTACAAGCGAGCACTGTTTGTAGAGTACTGTTGTGAACGAGACGTCGCGGCGTCGTCGTCGTTCGCCTGAGATAATGGTGACCGCTGACGCTTTGCCTGGCGTTCAGACGTCGATCGGAACGTTTATGCTGAAGTCGGACGCCGCATATAGCATTTGATAGGAGACCTAGGCCTTAGATACAGTGTATTTATTATAATTCAATGGGTTCGGATGACGACTTGTGCCTCCTCTTATCATCAATCTTTAACTAAATTACCTTTCACTTCGCTAAATAAATACATAGGTTTACTAATAATAGGTATTTACCTATGAAATTGCCGTTTTGTATGCAATAAGTGAAAGTACTTATTTTTTCAAACTTTTTTATTTCTTTTATTCGAAGTAATCACCCATGCAATCGACGCATCTTTGCCAACGCATTGGCAGTTTATTGATGCCCTTCTTGTAGCTCTTGCAGCTTGGAGACTGTTTGTTGCACAGTATGAGGTCGCGCGTTGTCGTGAAGCAGCTGCAAGAGCTGGGGTTGGAAGCTCTACCTCATCCGCCATACTCACCAGACCTTGCACCTACCGACTATTACTTTTTCCAAAATTTAGACAACTTTTTAGTGTGTAAAAAATTCAATTCCCGAGAGGCAGTACAAAATGCCTTTGAAGAGTTTGTTGCCTCCCGTCCAGCTGATTTTTACAAGAAGGGCATCGATAAACTGCCAGTGCGTTGGCAAAGATGCGTCGATTGCATGGGTGATTACTTCGAATAAAAGAAATAAAAAAGTTTGAAAAAATAAGTACTTTCACTTATTGCATACAAAACGGCAATTTCATAGGTAAAGACCTATTATTTCATAACAACTAATCCATACTAAATACATAATGCAACATACTTTGTAATAGTACCTACTTTCTTTCTGAATAGAAGTTTAACTACCCCTAATCCTAGTTTTTTCTATACTCCTAAAAAAGCAACCTAAATTTTACGACGATGATCGGCTTAGTATAAAATTAGTTATAAATAAAACAAACTTCATTAGTATTACTTTTTAATATTAGTTAATTTAAATTCAATTACGTGAATGTTGATGTATTTTAGTTGATGCTTAGAAATAAAACAAAAATTAGCTAGTTACACCATTATAACTCAAGAAACGCTGGTTAGATTTTAGGTTTGGTTTTTCATTTGTTTGCCCCGACTAACAGAATAAAAGGTAAATAAAAAATGAGGAAAAAAAGTAATGAAAACAATCTTTTCTTCAAACGGTACAATAAATAGTAAACGTAACGAAGAATAAGAGCTGCGATAAGTCGTGCGTTGCGTTTTTAGAAACGATGGTAAATTTAAGTAAAATTGTTAGTTATTAATTAATAAGTGAAGAATAACTGTGTTTAAAAATATTCTGTCTAATTTTATGCACCAAGATTATAAAATAAATGCATCCTCTAACTACAGAAGAAGTCACGATAATTATGCGTTAATCTGTGGCGGTAACAATTAAATAAATACATTTAACCACTTTAGCATCTATCGTTAACCCACGTTTTTTTTATTTAAATAATATATAATAGTCCCTACTTTCGTTGTTAAGGCAAAGGTTTTGTCACTAACCGTACACTGGAAAATATAATAATAAAGAAAAAAGTAGGATGTTTAAAATATTAAAAAATAGAAATTTCGAATGACCATAAAATTGCGAACGTTTATGTTGTCCACTACGTCTACTAACCTGCAATATATCATCAAATGTATATGAAATCTATTAGATTTTTTAATAATCCTCATTTTTTTCAATATTGTGATGTGTACTCAATGTGCTATTATTAATCTAACAATCTACATCATCAATAAATATAAAAATCAATGCCACTTTTCGTTGTAATTTTATAACTCAAGAACGGGCTCACCTATCCAAACCAAATGTATAGGCTTTGTTCGGACTATTTAGTAGCTGGTTTATGTTAAGTTTGCACAAAATCGGTCGAACGGTACTTCATTTATCACATTTTTTGTAATAACCGACATACACGCGGGCGTAGCCGCAGGCAACAGCTAGTACTGCATACTTAAGGAACCAGTGTTTAGAAGGTACGTATTACAAATATTTTTCGTTTCGAATTCCTCGAGGATCGCGGGGTCTAAATGCTCATTTATGATTGCGGCACATCTCAAGTCTGAAGTGATATTGGCAAGAGATGAGTCTAACTGATGGACTACTACTGTCTGTGTTGAGAGTTTCTGCAGATCTGCTAGTTGTAATTGTGAATTTCCTAATGCAGCGCGTAGTAGCACAATCTGGGAGCTTAACTGCCGCCCTTCGTGACCCTTAGAACTAAGCATGTGATTGATGCGTGCTACTGCATATTCCATAAGCGTCCGTATATACTGCTCTGTGTGTGCTACGCGACCTTGAAGAATACGCACATACGCTTCTATTTTCTCAGAACATGTTGTTTGTGATGTATCTTCTAGTAGCGTAGAACCTTGACCACCCATCAAAGTATAGATGTGTCGTAGCACGCCATTCTGAAGATGATCTTCATTCTCAAATTCCGCTAGTTGAAATCTCACTTCATCTGATAACTCGTGCGGTGCACAGCCAACACAAAATACCTTGCCAGTCAATCCTAAAACAATACGGTATAGATATGAGTATAATATGTACTAGTGGTTGCCCAGCGGTCAAAACTCGACGATAGTTCATTTTTTAAGCTTCTTTCTGCACACCTCTTCCATAAACTTTAACTGTGCCTAATTTCATACTCCTCTGTTTGCTCAATTTTCGTAAAAAGGGGACAAGCTTTGCTCCACGGTGTTGTATGCGGTTGTAAAGGGTAATAACCGTGACAAGCACCGCGGGACTCAGCTAGTTTGAAATATCTATCACTTACCGCGTTCTTCTAGTATTGCAGCCATTTCTAAAGCAACAAAAACGCCAGACTCATAGCCCAAGAGATGGAATGTGTCGTCTATCTCATTTTTTTTCAAGTAAACCTTCACAAACAAAAATACATGCATAAATTTATAGAAAAGCTGGTCCAGGAACTTCAGTCAAATGATCTTTAAGTTAGATAGATATAAAACTATTTATACATCGTTTTACACATTTTCAAGAGAGATTACAAATACAAAATGTAGATAGGGCCTTATTGCCAAAAGCAATCTATTCCAGGCAACCTTAGGATGGATCAAAATGTATCGGAGAGACAGTAGTAGTTGACGGTGCAATTAAATTTTAAGAATTTCATATATTTTAATAATATAATTGGGAACATATATACATATCTGTATATGTATTTATACACACACATTTATACACTACCCTACACACCATTATACATATATTATATACATAACCATACATATTATGTTACAAACTTAAACTAATTACAATCACTATTTAATTATATAACATATTAAAATATAAAAAAAACCTTCATTGTTGGATTTCGAACGTCATTATAATGGCAACATTTTGATTGCCACTTCTTTTGTTTGACGTTTTGACATTTGAGGTTAAGTGAGTACGAAAAAGAACGAAAGTGTTGTGAACGGTCGACGATTGTTGTTTTGAGAACCGAAATTTAATTGATATTAAGCTAATTAAGCATCGACCCGGTCCCTTTAGTGATTTACCGTTTTGTTAGGTCTGGTTGGACTCGCGAGTTTTGTAGGCGCGTTCCGCGATAGCTGAAGCGAGTGAGTTGTAATTCGAATATCCGTGATAGATATACAGCACTTGGAGCAAGTTTGTGTGACGACGCAGAGAAGAAACTACCCAAGAGTTCTCTTGGAACGCCGAGAACACTGAAGCCACACAACTCCAGTAAGTGCTTGATGATTTATGTTTAGATTAAGAACACAGTGGAGCGCCGTGGTTCATTCTTCTCGCCAATGGACTAGTAGCGAGTTAATGCTTATACTCATGGGTCCTATAGGTATTACAAGTATCACAAAGTGATCGCTCCATTGGTGGGAGGACTGAACATTTTGGTAGCAGGAGCGTGGTTTACCTCTGAGTCGAGCACTCCGTAGTGCACTCAGAAGGTAATATCTTGTTGTTAGGTAGGTAACTATACTGTTCCACTGTCCACATATCTTTGATTCCACTGATATAGTTGTTTAAATAAGTATTTAAAACAATTTATTGGCATAATGATTGAATATAGGTAGGTCACACATTTAATTAAGATTAATTGTAAAACTTATTTTACTGGTTGTTTGCTAGTTTGAACTATATTGTATACTTGATATTGATTGTTGGGACAGTTGGTCCAATATATTCACCCAATCACACATTTGGTTATTGGTTGAATTGTAAAACTTAATATTAAACATTAATTGTTTGGGACAATTGGTCAAATATATTAGTCTAATACAATTAGATTTTGCTAGCCCAGAAACATTATTACTAGAATAATATTGTTTAGTGAAGCTTAAATTCAATTATTTGAGATATATATCTGAGATTAAGTGAGTGCACTTAATAGTGTTTTATATAAAGTTCCTAATAGTGTTTAAATAAATAGTTTATTACATACATAAAATATTGTAACTTGTAAGTATCGTTTTGCCGCTATGTCGTTCTCATTGTACCGGGCTAAGATTAGCACAGAATTGAGATGGTTTACATCGGTTCAAGGCCTCCTAGGCCGACCAGATAGACATGATGCACTGTTGGCTCGAGCTTTGGATGCGCCGGCCCGGCTGGAGGTTATGATGGAAGCGCTTACCAAGGCCCTTGAGGAGGAGAAGGTCAGCGATCAGATAAGGTCCGCGATGGAGGCTGATGTTGACCAGTGTCTCTCAATTGTTGATGACATTCAGCAGCGCATAGCAGAAATAAAGCGCCAGCGCAGAACTGGCTGTGATGAAGAAGCTGTGGAAGGCCCACACTCTCGCGGGGTTGTATCAAAACTTCCTCAGATACAACTACCCAGCTTTGATGGAGAGCTCGGTGAGTGGGTCAGCTTCATCAATTTATTTGACAGTTTGGTCCACTTAAGGGAGGATTTACCTAAGGCTTATAAGATGGCACAACTGATGTCAGCTCTGAAGGGAGAGCCTAGGGAACTGGTAGCCCATTTGACGGTGACCGAGGACAATTATGAGATTGCCCGTCAAATGTTGGTAAGGCGCTACCACAACAAGAGAAGGCTGGTTGATGCTCAGCTCAAGAGGCTGTTTAGCATCCCTTCAGTGACTCGGGTCTCTGCCATACAGGCAGAAGTGTTGAACCCGGTGTTGAGTGTCACTAGGGCATTAGGAAATTTAGGCTTGCCGGTTGAAGAATGGTCTTACATGTTAGTATACATAGTACTGTCCCGGCTGCCAGTCGACATGCAGACCAGGTTTGAGCAGCATCACGGTCAGGGTGCAGACAACTTGCCCACCTCTTCCCAACTTATGGAGTTTTTGGAGGAAGAGTGTCGGAGGGCAGAGAACATGAGTTCGTTCTGGAAGCCCGCTGCTCAATCACAGAAGGCTACTCGGAGCCCTGTGAGGAGGGGACTTCCGCAGAGAGGGCCAAGGCAGTTCTATGGACACATGGGTGCCTCAACACCTGTACAGGATGCCTGCCTGTATTGTAAACAGGATGGCCATAGTGTGGCCGCCTGTCTTAGATATAGGGACCAGAGAGTCCAGGGGCGACGCCAGATCACCAAGCAACGTGGCTGGTGTTTTTTGTGTCTGGGTCCCCATTTAGCAAGGGGTTGCGCTCGGTCCGCAATGTGTAAGTTTTGTGGAGGCCGCCATCTTGAGTTGCTCTGCATGAATAGGCCCGGCCAAACTCATGCAGATGGACAGGGCCGGACTCAGGGACAGATGGGGTCACGTACACAGGGCCGGACTTGGAACCTGAGTCCACGGGACCAGGGCCCTCATAGGGAAGATGTTGGGGGTGATGTACAGGCCAACATCGCGCGCGGTTCCCCGACCTATTGGCAGGCCAGTGGGTCAGCTAGAGCTAGCACGGGCGGGTGTACGGATGCACCCTCGAGTACGGAGCGGTTAGTTAGAACGCCGCCTCGGGTGTCATCGCGCTCGCCGCCGATGACTACATTTCGTCGATTTTCGCCGCCCATCATGGAACGCCCTCGGTTGGATCACCGAACCCCCCTATCGGTGGACGGCGTCAAGTAGAGCGCCGCGACTGTAGGGGCACTTACGAGGGACCATGGAATCCCTACCACGGCACTGATATGCCTGGTTGCTCGGGCTATAATGCGTGGGGCCTCGGGGGCCCCCGTTAGGAAATTGCAGCCCAATCAAATTTGGTCCCCAACCGGAGGCTATAGTCTTGCCCCCTGCCTCCGTGTGTGTTTGGGGTTTGATCTCGACACCCCAGGTACGGTTGACGTGCTACTGGGAGTAGACGTTCTGGGTAAGTTTTGTTGTCGGATCGGCGAGTCTTGCAGCATGATCAACTTATGGCTGTGGAGACATGTGCCAGGAGAATTGAAACCGTCGGATTGGCATCCAGGGGATGCCGGGCTCCTGAGTTGGTTAACCATCAGTTATGGTGGGGCCCTCCTTGGCTGGCAAGGAAGGAATCGGATTGGCCCCTTAACAACGCGAAATTGCCTATGGACTGTGGTATAATGGCAGCCATGTATGTGACCCAGGAGGTCCAGGAGACTGACGCGAGTTTCCTGATTGAGCGGTATAGCTATTTTGATAAATTGATCAATGTCAATTGTTGGATGAGAAGATGCGTTCAGAATAGTCGCACTCCGCGCGAACATTGAACGCTAAGCCAAATTCTGTCACCGGCAGAGCGAAATGAGTCGCTTCTGAATTTGATCCGGTTGGTACAGTCTTCGAACTTTGGAGCAGAATTGGAGAGTATACGAACTGGGCGTTCGAAATTGAAGGGTGCCGTCGCGCGTCTCAACCCGTTTATAGATTCGGCCGGGTTGCTTCGGGTAGGAGGAAGATTGCGCAATGCGAATCTGCCGTATTCGGCACGTCACCCCCTACTGCTCCCCAAGGGAGGGCAGTTGGTTGAGTTGTTGGTGACTGATCGGCATGTTAAAAACGCTCATGCAGGTTGTAACGCCTTGTTGGCTACACTCCAGAGGGAGTTTTGGATTTTGTCTGGGCGTCGTACCATACGGAACATCGTGTTTCGGTGCATGCCTTGTTATCGGAGCAAGGCTGCCACGATGCAGCCTCACATGGGGGATCTACCCCCTGATCGGGTGAATGAGGCTAGGCCATGGGCGGGTGTTGGTATAGACTTTGCGGGCCCATTTTTAGTAAAAAGCTCGCAGCTGCGGAACGCGAAACAGTACAAGCCGTACCTTTGTGTGTTCGTCTGTTTATCCACAAAGGCGGTGCATCTCGAGCTCGTTGCTGACCTCACGACGCAAGCCTTTATAGCGTGCTTGGACAGATTCGTTTCCCGAAGGGGACTGCCAGCACTGATTCGTTCCGATAACGGAACCAACTTCGTAGGTGCAGAACGATACTTACGAGATGTAGTTAAGTTTTTAAATGAAAACAAAGTGGATATTGGAACAGCCCTCTCCCGTCGGGGTATACAATGGACCTTCAGTCCACCAGGTTGCCCCCACTGGGGCGGGATTTTTGAAGCCGTAGTAAAGTCAGCTTAGACGCATTTAGGGCGTATTGTAGGTCAGACTGCGCTGACATTTGAGGAACTCGCGACGTTGTTTTGTAAGATCAAAGCCGTTCTCAACTCGTGACCGTTGTGTCCGCTCAGCTCGGATCCAAATGACCTGGAGGCGTTGACTCCAGGCCATTTCTTAATTGGTCAGCCACTTAACGCGCTGCCCGAACACCCGTTCGAAGATGTGAAATTGTTTCAGTTGTCTCGGTATCAGATGTTGTAGCAGTTTTCCCAGAATTTTTGGAAACGTTGGTCTCTAGAATATCTGCACATTCTGCAACAGCGCCTTAAGTGGACTGACAAAACTAGTCCCCCTAATGTTGGTGCTGGTTAAGGATGCTAACCTACCGCCACTGCGTTGGCGCCGGAGGCGCATTGTTAATTGTTGTTCCATGGTAAGGATGGGACCCCCCAGTCCGCAGAGGTTCTTGTTGGGGACTCAGTTATCAAACGAGCGGTAGCAACGTTATCTCGCCTGCCTGTAGATTAGGGAACTGGTACGGACCTGTTCGAGCGGGTGACTGTTGAATTTCGAACGTCATTATAATGGCAACATTTTGATTGTCACTTTTTTTGTTTGACGTTTTGACGTTTGAGGTTAAGTGAGTACGAAAAAGACGCGTGTTGTGAACGGTCGACGATTGTTGTTTTGAGAACCGAAATTTAATTGATATTAAGCTAAGTAAGCATCGACCCGGACCCTTTAGTGATTTACCGTTTTGTTAGGTCTGGTTGGACTCGCGAGTTTTGTAGGCGCGTTCCGCGATAGCTGAAGCGAGTGAGTTGTAATTCGAATA
The DNA here is from genome assembly GCA_949125395.1 of Diaphora mendica. Classification (NCBI taxonomy): domain Eukaryota; kingdom Metazoa; phylum Arthropoda; class Insecta; order Lepidoptera; family Erebidae; genus Diaphora; species Diaphora mendica. Next base: position 16,363,003 of record OX421330.1, read on the forward strand.
TCCGTGATAGCTGATACGAGTTTATTGTAATTCGAATACCTTGAAAGATATACAGCACTTGGAGCAAGTTTGTGTGACGACGCAGAGAAGAAACTACCCAAGAAATCTCTTGGAACGCCGAGAACATTGAAGCCACACAACTCCAGTAAGTACTTGATGATTTTATTTAAGAACACGGTGGAGCGCCGTGGTTCATTCTTCTCGCCAATGGACTAGTAGCGAGTTAATGCTTATACTCATGGGTCCTATAGGTATTACAAGTATCACAAAGTGATCGCTCCATTGGTGGGAGGACTGAACATTCATGTTAAGAATGATTTCAAAAGTTTAAATAAAAGGTTAAAAACTATTTATTTTGATCATTAATTAAGAGATTATATAGAGCAATAAATAAGTTAGATTTACCTTTACAAATCTTTCCGCCCTTTCTCGTACAGTTTCATAGGGATGGTCTGCTCCGGGCTGTAATACTAATGCGGGTAATTTAAGACGCTGGCAAAGAACACGGAACCGTTCATGATGGCCTTCTATTCCTGGCACTATGCACAAGTTGACCTTACTAGGTTCGTAATCATCATCTCTCTGAAATAGTTTTATTATTTTCGTAAATAACACACGAAGCAAGTAAAAAATAACAGTTTTGTAAAGAGCTGCACATACCAGAGACGAGCCTTTAGCGAGTGTTGGTAATTGCACCATATCCACAGTTGCTTCAATTTCATCTGGGTCTATGTAATTGAAGAAAGTATTTAAACCCTTTATGTCTTCAAACCCAAAATCTATAACGTTCCGTTCTTCTTGCAACAATCTGAAAATAAAACGTTTTTTACATTCATGCCCAACAGTAGTGAAAAAAAAAACAATAGATAGCTATTGCTGATTATGACAGATTAGTCGTTAGCAATCGGTTGAGTTGATCAAGTTAGCGCCAGTACGAAACTCAAGCCTCAGAAAAAAAATTCTGATAAAATAAAATTTATTTAAAATATCACTAGCCAAGATAAATAGCAAGTCTATTCAAAATATCTAAAGAAATTGTGCTTTAGGATGGATAGTGTTGAAAATACGATAATTTAGAACAAGCGACGGGAATAACAACTTTTTTAGTGATAAAATAAAATAGATTAAATGCTATGAAATATATTTAGCTTTAATTCCGCGAGACAAATATCCAGGTCTGAAAGCAAGGCACAAATCCCACCGTCATGCATACTCACATGCACATATGGGTATTATGCATATGTACACATACAAAACAAGTGAGAAATAATTAGCATGCCATGCAACCAAACCTATACTCGACACGTGTTTCGCCCCTCCACGGGGCATCCTCAAGGGATGTTGACTCGTCGAGCGTTTGAGCTCGTTCGAGCTATATATGGCTATTCTGAATGGCTGGATATTTGTCTCGCGGAATTAAAGCTAAATATATTTCATAGCATTTAATGTCATGGATTTCCATAACTTAAATAAAATAGAACATTATAGTCCATGAATTGATAATACTTACTGTTCTATAGTTAATGATGACACTTGTTCTTCTTCAAGTCCAAGATTATATTGAATCCGCAAGAATGCACAGAGTGACTGCAATTCATTATTTTTAACGCCCAATTCTTCTAGAGTAGTAGACCTTGGAGTATTTTCTGGTATGCTTAATCCTGTACGTAAGTTGTTTTTATAATTTGCACATTACTAGTAGTGTAATGACTAAAGCGAGGTGATCTTGTGTTTATGGGTGGAAGAAGCTGACCACTGTAAATTATGCATGTTAGTAAGGTCGTCAACGGCAACCTCTTATATAATAGTACTAACTCTGTTGATGACATCACTAAACTAAAATTCACAAAAACATTATTTTTGATTAAGTTTTATTAAATCTCCAATCTCAGCTTTCACTAAACGCAAGCATGTTAAGTTCAATACCAAATAAAAGTTGATCGGATACACACTGTGCTAAGTGTCACTATTATTTTTATGTAGTACTAGCTGACCCACGCAACCTCGTTTACGGCTCCTGTTGCCCGTAGCCTAACAATTTTCCCCCCGTTTTTGTTACATTTTTCATTGGTGCTCCGCTCCTATTTGCCTTAGCGTGATGAAATATAGCCTGTAGCCTTCCTCGATAAATGTACTATCCAAGACTGAAAGAAATTTTCAAACCGGCCTGGGGGTCCTGAGATTAGCGCGTTCAAACAACCAAACTCTTCAGCTTTATAATATTTGTATAGATTAGTATAAGAGAAATTAGTAAAATTTTATTGTTTGTTGAGTAAATAAATATTCTTCTATCTAGAGGTAAATCTGAATGACTGCACGGTTGGCCTAGTGGTTTAGGCGGTCGCCACGCCGCTTGCCAATTCGCCAAGTGTTGTGGGTTCAAATCCTACACGGGACAACACTTTGTGTGATCCACAAATTGTTGTTCTGAGTTTGGGTGTTAGTTGTGTCCTCTAATACAATCATTATTAGGACTGATAAAGGAATTTATAAGTATTAGTATGATCATAAGATCACTAGTTTAGATTTGTCAGCGTAACAGTCTGACAGACAGAGTAACTATCGAATTTATAATATTAGTATTGAATAATACAACTGTAATAATAATAGATCCACAGCAACAGCAAAAAGGCTAACTTTCATATCAACAACGTGAGACTCACATCGTCAGCAAATGTATTAAAAATAACCTAAATAATGTGGAATCCATCATCCCCATCGCGAGAATAGCTATTTCCATAACAATATTAATTACATGTACCAATAAAAATCCCGATTCCAGAATTCTCAGGAATCAGATTCAAAGAAATTATCTTTTCGGAATTTTCAGTCAGTGGAGTGAGGTTAATGCTATAGCATCGTAATTTCGTAAAGCGAATGGACAGTAGTGGAGAGATTATAAATTAACTCTAATTATGAAATACGCATATAGTTGGTGATCAAAAAATCTGCTTATTTCTTCATTAAATTACTTACCAGTAAGAGATTCAATTTGCTTAAGTAGAGAGGGTTTCGGTCCACGTTCTAGATGTGCGAGAATGACACCGCGAGTATTTTGTAATGCACTTTCTAAAGCATCCACCGCACTTCGCCATTTTGAATAACTATTGTATAATTCCTACAACGAACAAACAAATAGTTTGTATTACATTTCGTGATCTCTAAGAACATTACACACGTCTGCGATCTGAAGAAAGCGTTGTTTTCGATTGTGTAAATAATGCCAGAAACTACCACCGACGTAGACATTTGAATTCATGGTCTAAATACAATTTCCAACCAGTTGGCCTACGGGTCTTCGGTAGGGGCAGATGTTCAATCAGTATTTTAGTCGGAGCATTATTAGATCCGAATAAAATAAACCCAAGTTCGACTGCCCGTACCGAAGTCCCGCAGACCAACTGCTTGGACATTGCAGTTGGACCGCGACCCCGAAATCACTATTCTATTTTCAGACTAGCGCATAAAAAATACTCAACATCACCAAGAAGTAGTATTTCGGCTGTTTTAATTGTTTTATTTTATAATCAAGTCTAATTTAAACAGTCATTTTAGACTTTGTACCGTCAAAAGTCAAGATTAAGCAATGAAATATGGGCTAAGCGTTTTTACATTTCTACCATTATGGCACTTTTTTTACAATATTTGATCAAACGTGCTTTATTTAAAGTTTTTTTTTTCACATGTATAAAACATATACAGAATACAGAAAACAATATTTCCGCGTGGGGACGAATAACGAATACAGATTGTAACCCCCCTATTTATGACGTCGGGTGTCATAAGAGTAGTCTATAGGACTTAACTACGTAGAACAACAGCAGTGCAAAGAGAAGAAAAACATAACATAAAGGCTATTCAGCTCGTCTAGCCACCATGGTAAGGAAGCCAAACCCTCCATACTTCAGCAGTGGAGTATGCAGGCTGTCGATGATAGCAAATATAAGTACACATATATATCACTTACACTCTTGAGTTCAGGCATCGTGATAACTGTTACTGGAAGTTGATGGTAAAGTCTGTTCAGACACACATCTTTCTCAATGGAATTGGCCCCGAAGTACGTGACTACGAAGTGTCTGAAAATTCAAAGAACATATTTAAAACTACCTGAAACACAATTGCATGCTTCAACAAAAGCGTGACATATGACATACTTTAAGTTGTTACTATTTTTTTTTGTCTCCGCGTCTAAATCGCTTATCAAGTTTGAATATATGTCATTATTTTTATCGTCTGTTGTAACAAAAACACCTTCTAGAGGACCAAGTCGTGTAGCCTCAGTTAACAATGAAGCTATAGCTTTTTGACTATTCAAACATTCCGAAGATATACCAACTTTGACTCCTAACTCTTGCCACGACCTGAAAATTTACATTTATTAATGTAATATCACAAAAAAAAAATGTTATTGTCAGTTAGAACAGCTCATTCTCATAACTACGCATTGAGCAGGAAAATGTTGATCGCCATAGTTCAGTGGACTAGGTTACGACGTAGACATCTCTGTAACCACGGCCACTCTGACAAGAGCGACATGACAGAGAAGAAGAATATTTTAGTCACTTTCATTAAAACTAAATATTATAGCCCGGCTCGACCGGAGTGACACCGATGTCAAACAATTAACTATTTCGTAGCATTTCACCGAACCTGAGAGGTCACTGGAAGTTCAATCCCACTGAATTTTATAAAACGAAGTGGGCCCTCAGTGGTCTGCAGGCTAATCGGTTTAGGATCTGTCAAACCGATAAATTTCTTATAGATTTAAGTTAGTAAAGAAATTAAATAGTATCTACCGAATTTTATGTTGTAAGTAAGACGATTGCTTCTGAATATGGACGTAGAGAAGCTTAACTCCATTGGTGACAAGTCTGTCGGCGAGTTGTACTCCAAATGACGTACTGTTACATAGTATCAAGCAACAGTGATCAGGACTAAATATTAATCTGTAAACAAAAAAAGTTTAACAATGAGGAAGCAGTAATTTTAAACTTTCAAATTAAGGAGGAAGTTCCTAATCATTTTAATATTCCTGCTGTATTTCTTTTAATAAATTAAGAACTCCGTCATTTACGATCATATTATTTGGGAAATTCCTTTTTTTTAGGAGAACAAAAATGTAAAATGTCATCCCTTTAACAGTGAAAGTTTTTTGACATGACAACGTCTTATAATTCGATGGAGCCGGCTGCACGCACGTAAAAATTTGACTCATGCGGCGTTACCTGACGTCATGCGGCGTTGCCTCGCTGCTTGAAGTGCAAGCGCCGCATCTATCTCAAGCAATGTTTCGTTATGACGTTGTCACATTAAACTATCGTCCGTAAACAGACTTTACAGACAAACATCTCTCGCTTCCATTTAAGGTTTGAAGTGCAAGCGAGAGATACGGCGCAACTTGCGCCGTATCTATAAAAAAAGTCTCGATTCGAATTTAACATTTAACTGATACATTTTATAATTAAACGTGTTACCAAAACGCTAAATAGCTTGGGTTTGTTATCCTAGCCATTTTCCGGAATTGCACATTTATAGTTTGCGTCTGTTTCAAGGTTATATTGTGATATGAACCTTTTTTAATAGTTTGTATCTACCTTCGACCGAAAATTTGGCAATCCAAGATCCGGATAAACGGGCAAAAAAACTGTGAGTTGAATAACAGTGTTCTTTTTTAGGATCTAAACCATAGAGTTTCTAGTGTAGAGTATGGCTCTCATTGAGCAGTAAAGACGAACAAACGAAATAAGAACAGATTAAACTCCTAATATTTGGTAAGTTAAGGTTTTGCAGCTTACCTGTATTGTGCTTGTATAGTATTTTCATTCATACGCAACAAAACACGGCCACTATGAGAGTTGTCAGCCAGGAGCTTGAAGGCACGAGGGACTTCGTGAGTCGCATACGTTACACGAGACAATGGGCGAACGTAGCCGCGAGCAATGCCATCGCTTATCATTCTGTTTATAGCCTGTTGTAAACGTAAATATAATAATTATTGTTGTGGTCACCTCGGATTGTGTCATCGAATGCATCAGAAAAAGTTACATGATTTAAAAAGTTTTCAAGACTTTATGGGTAAGTTTTTGAAACTTCTGGAAATTAACGTGAGAGAAATGCCAGTACCTATCCTGATCTGATGAAACGTGGACTCATTCTTATGGACTATATTATATCCAAAATAGAATATGACTTCTTAAATCAACTGATTTTTTTAACACTGTATGTGACCCAAAATACAAGCGGTCGATTAGTTCAAGTGGTGGTGATTCTCTTGTTGTCATTACTAAACTAAAATTCACTATTTGTTGTTGGATTATATAGTTTACTTTCATCTGCTTACAGTCCATTTTTCAATATCTCAGCTTTCACAACATTTAGTTCAGTACCGACTAAAAGTTGGTCAGGGGTACACCTTTGTTTATTAGTAAAAAAACTAAACTAAAGTCTAAATGTAAACATTACAAGAAATTAATTTTTTATTGAAATTAATTAATTAAAAAGGTAATTTAGTCGGCATGTATTTAGATGACGTCTATGTTTAGTGCAACATGTCAAGTTTTACGTCACACGTTACAGGTTTTAAACAAGAATAGCAAAAGAAAAATGTGGTCTAAGTTGAGTAATTAACTAATTTTGGTTATACTAAAATAAATGTTACTTTTTACCCGACTACGGCAAAGCCAAAGGATGGTTATGATTTTGACAGGATATGTATGTATGTTCATTTGTTCCCTCATAGCTTCTTTACTACTTATTAGAACTGGACAAAACAAGTGAGTTTGATTCCAGAATGTATGGACAAATAAGGTATCGTTAGAAGCGTCTTGATCGTCCGCTGGTTATAGGTTATATAACGTGTCACTGAATCTAATGTGGCGCCCTCTAGTCGACATAAAGTACAGTATTAAAAAAATCATTTGAGAAATTTCTAGTCACTTTGTCCGTATTTATTCGATAATTGTGATATTTCTATGGTACCTATTTAAAATATACTTTGCAAAGAAATTACAGAGGCACCAAAACATTTTAAATAAAAAAAGTAAAAAATAAACCCAATTATGACTATAAACGACGCTGAAAAAGTATGAAACAAGATTCAAAAGCCTAGTCCCGCGTTATTAATGTGTTATAGTACATTTCTCCGTAACGTGTGACTACGGCTTTTGAAACTTGTTTCATACTTTTTCAGCGTCGTTTTTAGTTGTAGTTGGGTTTCAGTTTTTACTTGTTTCAAGTAATAAACCAGCGTGTGTTTCTGATTAATGTGTATGTGGTAAAAAACTAAACTCAGTGATGCCTGAGAAGTGAGATATCGAAAAATGGACTGTAAGCAGATTACATTAAAGTAATAATCCAACAACAAATTGAGAATTTTAGTTTAGTGATAACAACAACAGAATCACTATCAGTGTTCTAACCTAAAGCACAATACATTTACTTGTATCAAATTATAAGTCACCCTCTGAACTGTCTAAGTTTGTGAGAATAAAAAGTCACATGATATAAGCAGTTTCCAGAGCTGCATGGAGATATTAGGGGTAAGTTTTTGAAAATCCTGGAACTTCATGTGAGAGAATCCTGTCCTATTTAATATACCCGTCATGATGGAATGTGGACTAAGTGTCAGCGCCAACGGACGGATTGGCGGCAAAGAGCAGTTTTGAGTTTTCGAAAACCCGCTTTTCGTCCAGCTATGGCTGCTGAAGAGCAATTAATAAAGAACGTATCCTCGCACCCAAAACGCGTGTGCCCTCGCGAGTTCAGAATTGATACCTGAATACCTCAGAATACCATTGTAAATAAAGCCAGTAAATTGAAAATCCTCTGCTATTACTAGATTAGAGTAATAAGATTGCATTAGTTTTGATAAATCGAAGTACAGGCCCCCCTAGTCAAAGCAATTGTTTTGTGTCAATTTTCTTTTTACAGCGCTTCTGTAGTCTTGTTTTATTGATAAAAATTTGTTTTGACCTCGTGGCTCAGCGTTAAGAGTAACACCTCTCTATCAATACACTTTTCTATCAAAGTTTACGTTTGTAAAATGCAACTTGGTTAGAGAGGCCGGTACTATTAGAGATGGTTCACGCATGAATATGTAGAAAAGTTGCTTAAATTATCATTAATTTAGTACTTACTTTATTTTTGTCTATATTTTCAGGTTTAAACATTGAAGTAAAGTCGACACGAGAATAGGTCCTTTCTTTAGATAAGTTGCTCATTCCGAAACTATATTCTTCTCGGTTTTGGATTTGTGAAATGTCCAAAAATACACCTTCATTTGCAACGCATTTAAGGTTCAACTGTAAAAATAGAAATACACACATATATATATATATATATCTATAAATGTAGAGGAACGGGTGTGATGTCCCATCAGCACAAAGGGAGGATCTTCCAAACAGGAGAGGTGATCATGCCTGGCGGGCCAACTGCTCAACGGTTGATGTTGGGATGTCGTATATATGTTAGTTGGCGCGAGAACTTTTATTGCACGATTCAGGATTGGTAGTTTCTTCGTATTGTACGTTACTCCATAGTTCGGTGTGTATCCAGTAGATGGCGCTATAGTGTGTTTCCTTTGTATGTGGAAGTCGCCGCATCACTCCCCTCCAAGACCGATACATTGTTGATATGGTCGATACATTGTTAAATCGGCTGTCTGTGCTCTGTTGTGGAGCTTGCCAGTGCCAGGAGTGAGTAGTTCCAGTGAGTCGGAACTGAGTGCCGGTAGTCCCAGTGAGTTGGGGCTGAAGTCCGCAGATCCCAGTGGGTTGGGATGGCGTGCGGTGCGCGGTGCTGCGGTGAGGTCACCAGTGAGTCGTGGCGGTTGCTGCGTAGTGACTGGCTGCTGCATAGACGGGAGATATATGCACTGCTTACATGAACCGTAGCTGCAGTGTGCTGTGCCTAGACGCTGATGAGGCCGTAGGGGTAAACCAGGCTGGAGCGGTCGCTTCCTGCGTGTGGTGTGTGTATCCCCGTTAAGGCCGAGGTTGCTGGCTGGCTGTGAGACTGGCTGTGGGAGTGAACATGATGCTGCTTCTAAGGCTACTTCCAATCGCGTCGGGATCACCACTGTGGAGGAACGGGTGTGATGTCCCTCCAACACAAAGGGAGGATCCTCCGACCAGGCGAGGTGATCATGCCTGCATGTTGGGATGTCTTATATATATATTTTTTTTTATGGGACTAACCCGCCCACACGCCCACCACCGTAACTCCTGTACACCAGGATCAACAGCGGTGACCCACGAACACACCGAGTTATGACACGCGAGAAGTCCCAGGAAAAATTAAACTGTCTTGGAAACCGCAACGAAATTAATCAGAAGAAAACTGGAGGAGTTGAAAATATAATAAGTCCTCTTCTCTCCTTAGCAAAGCGGGATACAAAATGAAGTCAAAATAGGCAGACGCCTTTTTCAAACCGGGAAGCACCACGGATAAAATATTATGGGTCAAGTGAGCTATATTTGATTTCTATAGTATGTATGGCAGAATCGCTTAAACACACGGAAATTCACCGCAGTTGACACAAGATCCCCATAATATACTACCCCAGACGTCATTTGTAACCTATTTAGCATCATATTACGTTCATTGTACCTGTTCAATCCTTTCGCCAATGTAGCGTTCACCTTGTGAAGTTTGTAATGTCTGCAGGGCCCATGTGTACAGGCATTCAATCGCTAAGCTATTTTACTGGCAAAAGCATTCAAACTCAGGGCGATTCACCCTGTTCTTATTCTAAGCTAATGTAATATCAAGCACTTACTGGAGATATGTGAATTCCATTATATCGGCGTTCTGAGGGACCCCCTGGTGCGCCCTCTGCTCCCTCACACATTCACCAGCACCCAAAGTATTCTAATTTATAATACACCTGTTTTAACTGTCGCGGATCGCGCCTAATTGACGCGACTACTAATCTCGCGTGTCCAAACCAGACCAATCATAACGGTAAACAATGAAAAAACCGAGTCTGATGGACAATCAGCTAAATTTCAATCAAACGGCACTCAAAAACCACCCTGGTCCAGAAAGCCTCTCGTCTGTTCTATCTTTTAACTACAAACGTCAAACAAAAAACATGACAATTAAAATGTTGCCATTATAATGACTTTCGATTTCTAACAGTACCAAAGACTACATTCCCAGAGGTGTTGAGCATTGACACAATGGTGAATCGACTAATTTAAATGAGTATAGTTTCCTCTTAAAGTTACCGTGGCCTGTAATAAATTGAGCGACACATTGATCCACCTCGAGCCATGTCCTTGACAACCGTTCGCAAACAGATGGAAAGAACTGGTAGAGGTGGCGCCCCTTAGATGATTCGTCCCATCGTTGCTGCCATTCATTCAAGAGGTCGTTATAGACATTGGATTGCTGTTGAAACAATCTTATGGTTTTTCCGCGGTCTCGTATGCCCAAAAAATCGCATTCCATGTTTTGTTAACTTTAACTTTAAAATTAACTCAGCCCAGTAGAAGTCGTGGTACTACAAGACGCTCTAAAAGCTTTCCCAGCGATGGTAACAGTGTTATGGGTCTATAGGATTTAGGATAGTCCGGCGGCTTATCGCCACTTTTTGGTATTATACGAATATTACCGCACCGCCAAACACTAGGAAATACTCCTTCCGCAATGCAACGTTTAAAAACTGTTAAAACCGTTTCACCCGAAAGTTTACAAGCTTCTTTTATCATTTTGTTTGGTATTTTATCGTCGCCCGAAGCCTTATTTAGTGGTAATGACGTAACAATACTGAGGAATTAGTCTGAAGATGGTAAGTCAGACATTGGAGACAATGGTGGTTTAATAGCCCACTGCCTAATTTGTCGGTGATAATCCGTGTCATCATCCGGCCGATCGTCAGGCACAAGTGATTCTAAAAGATATTCTGTGGTTTGTTCTCCTCCTGTAGTATAACTATTATTAATTTTGATGTTTTGTACGTATGCAAGGTCGATTGATCTATTTGCTTTAAATTCATGATACAAAGGTGACCACGGACCCTCTCTATCGAGTTTATCGACAAGTTTGCTTATTAAATTTCCCTTTGATTTCTCCACAGCAGCTCTATAATGAGACCTGGCAACTCTAAGAGCAATAAGAGCCTTATTGTAAATATCTCCTGTGACGTTACGCTTTTTAATGTCATTTAGTTTTTTACGAGCTTTCCGATAGATTCTACGTAATTCGACTAATTTATAATTCCACCAATCACATCTACGAGTGTTAGTGATAGATCCACGGCCGATACAAACATCAGCACAATATGTGAAAGTATCTGATAATATGTTTGGGCTTTCCTCAGCGGATAGACCACTGCGACTGAAGTCTTATGTATGTACTTCAAAGAGTGAACCAAATAAAGCCCAATTTGCGCCTTTAGTTTTATATCTAAAATTGTAAGGAGTTCTTTGTGGATATTGTGCAACCATTGGTCTGAATTCGTACATGATTAAGCGGTGATCACTACAGGATGCGTCCGGTAGGACACGCCATCCAGATATAGAGACGTTGCCGCGCGTAAGCGTCACGTCCATAGAAGACTTACCCATTGGGCTGCAAAAAGTTGGTGGTGCATCAGGGGTATTGTGGATAGTAAGATTCATTTCCGCAATAAAATCTTCAACCGCACAGCGACGAGCCATGTCAGTTGCACGCAATTTGCCACACAATAAAGTAGAAGAAGCATTGACATCAGCGCCAATGATAATTTTGTGTCCTATGAGGGACCGCAAAACGAAACGTAAATGATTTAGATGAGGATCAATAGGATGTGAAAATTGAAAATAACAGCTCACTACGTAAATCCTACAGGTAGAGGATGAGATCTCAGCAACGGCGCAGTGTGACGTCATAAGGTTACGCAAAGATGTTACCGCAAAATTAGAACTTGCAACGATCCCAGCCCGCGACCGGCCGTCTAGTTGTACTACATTATTCCGCAATTGAGCGCTCCGATATTGCTCTTGTATAAGGACAATGTCTAACTTTTGTTCCAAAACTAAGCGATCTAATTCTGACGTGGCTATTTTATCATTATTAAGATTTAACTGGCCTATTGAGATATTATCCATTTTATTAAAAAGGTACTACAACTACTACTGTATAAGCTATTCAGTAATTAGTATTTAGGATTAGCTGCTCTAATTTAAGTTTATATGTGGAGCAGTCTTGTGATCCACATCGATGGTCACATGGTTTTTTATACCGGCTGCATCGTGCGCATTTCGGTTTAAAATCTGGTGTATCCTTATCCGAACTGCAAAACTTTTGAACATGACCGAATTGTTGACAGTTTAAGCAACGAACTACTTCTAAGTCGTCTATAAACCAACATGTGGCCCAGTCTATATATAATTTATCGTTTGTGCTAGCCAAGTGTTTCCTAACCTCTGTCTCTAATTCTAAGCCTATCCATTGACGTCCGTTTTCCAGTTTACGATGCCTGACAATTTTGGTTGTTTTTAAAAAGTTGCTTTCGCTTAATTTTAATTCGTCCTTGATATTCTGACGATATAAAGCTGTTAGGAAGGTATGATCCTCCATAGAACCGGGCACGTCTTTTACAATTATACGGGGCCTTCGGCCTTTCGGCTTTTCTAAGCGTAAGCCTACAGATTTAATGGCGTTTACTGATTCTAGTTTTTTAAGCTGCCTTTCATTTGCGACCCGCAACAAGACGCTTTCCTTTGCGGTTTTTTTTAGGCCTACAATTTGAAAACCTTCGTCGCTAGGTTTAATAGCCTTCATGAGAGCTTCTTTTGAAGCTGACGAAGTTGCATAGTCCGCTGAACGTTCCGTAGTAGGATACGCAATTACACACCGTGGGAGAGCCACGCTTCGGCATGAATGGGCCGGCTCGACCGGAGTGATACAACGGCCTCACAGAAAACCGGTGTGAAATAGTGCTTGCGCTGTGTTTCACCGAGTGAGTGAGGATACCGGAGGCCCATACCCCAACCCCTCCCTCTATCTCCCCCCCAACCCCCAAAGGCCGGTAACGCACTTGTGATGCCTCTGGTGTTGCGGGTGTCCATGGGCGGCGGTAATCGCTTACCATCAGGTGATACGTCTGCTCGTTTGCCGGTCTATTCCATAAGAAAAAAAAAAAAAAAAAAGATACGCGCGCCTCAGCGGACACCGGACACGGGGCTGATCCAGGTGGTAAGCGAAGCCTAAGCTTGTCCGCGTACGTCAAACCCGGCTGTTGAACCGCGACACCCCCCACCTGGCGCTCGAGATTCGCTAATTTCGTTTCATTGCTAGCAGATTTAATTGCCAACAATGAGACGATACCGGTAATCCGCTGGGTTACGTCCATAATGGCGGTCCTATTCCCCACATTCATTCGTGACCCCTGATCGTTTACCAATTCGTTAATTTTTGCCATTTGTTGCCTGAGATACCAACTCAAAATAATCATACTCCCCAGAACTATCACGACCACTAAGAGACGAAACACTCTCGCCCAAGTCCGAAGCCCTAATTCGTTCAGTTCTACTTTCCTTTGACGATAAATTTGATGGCGACATTCTACCAAACAATCCCTTGCCGGTTGGTGTTTGAAATTCATTTGTACCACCGGGATCCGGCAACTCGCCAACAACCGATATGGCCAAACAAAGGCACACCAGACAAAAGAAATATCAATAAAAAAAACAACTTCAAAATAAAAAAAAACACAAAAAGAAAATTAATACAAACAAAATATTACTCCTACCTACCTTTAAGAATAAAATAAATTGACTTACCGATAGCCGTAATATAAGAAACTAACACAATATTTGGATTTATAAGGCGTAAAACTTACAGATTATTTGTCAGATACACTATACACAACCTTAAACCACCCACAAACCGGGTAACAGTCTCAAGGATACACAAAAACAATATTTAAATTATTAAAACGCGACGTCACACGTGAACCGCACAAAGCCGCGAAGGGAAATGTCCTATATAACATATATATGACATTTCCCTTCGCGGCTCTTTTTGGCACGAGAACTTTTACAGCGCGATTCAGGATTGGTAGTTTCTTCGTATTGTACGTTATTCCGTAGTTCGGTGTATATCCGGTAGATGGCGCTGTAGTGTGTTTTTCTTTATATGTGGAAGTCGCCACAATACATAAATGAATAAAACTGGACCCAATTCAGTATTATGGCAGACAAAAGCCTGACGCTGATTTTCAGTGGCGTCCAAGTGATGCTATTGTGGCGATTTAAGACTCATGGTGCAGCTATACAACCTGCACGTCATAATACTGGCAGGTGGAAAGTCCTGTTCGAAATGAATCTTCTTTATTTTGATTTATATAATTTAAAATGTTGACTTTTTGGAATGCGGAAGAAGAAAAAAGAGGATTCAGGTCAGCGGTCGTGAAGTCAAGACCTCCTGGCCATGAAATAAAATTGTATTCCGATATTGTAAAATAGATAACTCAAAGTAAAAAACGTCCTAAGCGTGTGGTCGTCTTGTTATTTCCCGAAATCCAGGTGCAATTGATCCACTGAGCTACACTAAGCCCCCACGCTATGCATAAATCATACATAACTGTCGAGTATATCGGTAACGGTAAATCATTTATTATTTACATTTATTTTACAGAACGGAGCGCATCCACGTACTGCCTGAGACCAGGATGGGTGGCCCTCTTAGAAGAAGGTTTCCGTTGAGCTTTAGGGTGAAATAGGCTGAATTTATAATAATATATAAAAGGGAGAGAGTCGTCTAACAACATGACGATAAACAGCTTAATAAAACAGTAAAATTCACTATAGTCCTTAAAATGTCTGTGACAGCTGTTACTAGTATCATTTTAGAGCATCCGAAGTACATTTTAAGTGTACATTTCATATTTTTATAATGTTTTGCATTTAATTTGTGACAAATCGGGCACGTAACGAATTAAAATACAGATGATCCAAATAAAACTGTTTGTTAAAAGGTATTTTCTCGGTTTTGTAGCCGTCTATCACAGAAATTAAGCTTTATTTTAAGGACTGTAGTTGCGGTAAAAACTAAAACGGGTTTTGCCAAACTACATCAGAATTCTTGATCCACAACGTACCTGACGAAATACCTCAGGCAGTGTAGGCAGGTAAGGCAGTGGTCCGACCACCGGCGAGAATACGACTAATTGTCGGTGATTTTCTCTCTCAAGAAACACACAGTAAATATACATTCTGTGTAAACGAGAGAGATGTATATATTAATAGTTGCTCTCTAACTGTTTACACTGCCGGCAACGACTGGCTTTACTAGTTTTGTCACTGGGCGACAAGAGCTTTCAAAGATAAACTCGCTCAGTGAGGCTCGCTCGCTTGATCATTTCTATACAGTGCGACTTAGAAAGTACACATATTATTATGTATGAATCAAATCATTGCAACTGTCATTCTTTAGTTCAGACGACAACAATGATGTATTTTACGATATTGTTCATGTAGGTAGTGGCAGCGACCGCGGACGAGTGGCGCGAGTGGCGAATCGCTCGTCGCAGTTGCACGCTATCGCGACAAAACTATCGAAACTACACGCTTCCCGCTAATCGCCAACTCGTTTATAGTTTCTAGTTCTACTCGTTTCTCGTTCAACGTCTGCGGTCGGACCACTGCCTAGTAAGGATATCAGAGGTGACTTACGTCTTTTTGACTTCCTTTAGCAGAGCTTATAATAATATCACATCTAGTTTTTCTTCGAAGAATATCTAAAAAGGCCGTATCGCGCGACTTTCCTATATTTTCAGCTGAAATCAAATTAAAAAAGAACTATGTCAGGTATTGTGATTGAATAGAAAAGTCATGGGGTATTAAAGATATATTTTTTGAAGTGAAAACTTCTTTAGCGGCGTTGCGCACTTTAATATGAGTAAAAATGTTAAGCTCACGTCAGACGTGACCTGATCGAATATTCGTAAGACGGAGGCGTGGCGTAGGAGAGGAAGTAATATCCCCCTCGCTTTCTACCGTGCAGCGAAAATGTATGCCTGCTCATGCTGTTTCGTTTAAGCGGCGCAGGGCGCTTGCGCGAGTGTGCGTGTGTGTTTATACTACAGCCTGCTATGTGCATGCACGGATGGTGACAACTGATGGCTCGACTGTCCATATACTTGTAAAATTCGTGTATATCAAGTACTTAAAATATGGAAATCGAACCATGTGCATCTGTTAATGTAAAAAGTTACGAAGAAATAGTGACAAATGAGTAAGTACTTTAAAAAAAATACTAGATGAAAACCCGGCTTCACTCGGGTAATATGTTTATACTGTATAGCATTAACCTATATTTTTATAACATCACAATAAGAATCTCTGTAGTTATCGGTTCTCAACGAATATTAAAGGAAAAGCAAGGCATTGATTCGTATAGCTTTCGTTCGTTGCGTAGCGTTCATTGTGTTTAATAGAAAATAAAAAAAATGAAATTTAATAAATTTTACACAACCTTACGTTGTGCACAACGTTTATGTTTAAGTTTTCATTTCTGCCTGCTCTCCCGGAGTGCAACCCGTTTTTTATGAAATAAGTGACAAAGGGACACCTATGGGGCCCAGGAGAACGAAGGAGAAGCGATGCGGGATTGGGTCTTCGGTAACCTCACTCATTCGGTGAAAAGTAACTAAAGAATTGCTCAACACCGGGTTTGTGAAGCAATTCTATCGCTACGAAAGAGCCACTTCAATTGTCAAAAAAGAAAGTACCTGTTAATTAAATAAGATAGACAACATTTACCTTTTAGCTGTGGGAACAATTTCAGTAACAATTGTTTTTTCTGCACATTACTGACAGTGGTAAATACTTCACAATCATGAGCCAGTGCAATCGATATTATCGCTTGACCTAAAGCACCTGCTCCTCCGTGCACCAATACTGACCATCCACGTTGTAGTTCCACCTTTATTCCCTTTTAAAATAACAAACAATAACATAAGACTCATTCTCCACATTAATAAATGGGGTGATTTGCAATGAGGGTGGTGCCCACCACTCTTGAATTCTGCTTATGTTTTTCATCAGGCAGAGAAGAGTCATATTAGTAGCATAAAAAAACAACCAAAATAAATTTGACAGAAAATTATTACATAATGACTAGATTATGGTGATAAATTCAGAATACAAATTATCACCATCGTCATGTAACCAATGGTCGTTGTACACTGCTAAGTGAAAGAAAACTTGACACAGACCTTAGACAACCCGTCTGACTAGCGTAGTACAATTTGATCCCAAGATTAAACAATGTCATTAGATTATAATACAGAAGTGGTACACACGAGTAAGTAGAATGCTTGTAAATACGCCAGCGGAACAGTGGCTGCATCTTCTAAACTCCAGTGAGCTGGCACTGGCCACAGAAGTTCTGACTGCGCTCGGACCTGTGTGCTTGCCGCACCACTGCGCACTACCCCCATTACAGGTTGACCCCTGTGACATTTTTAAGGCAGTAGATTAGAACTAGAAATATTAATTGAACATTGTTTTTACAAACACTCACACTAAGAATATATTCTGTATCCTGGGGGAAGTTACAAACATTCATGAAACATCATGAAAAATATTCAAACTCAGAACAACAATTCATCGGCCACACAAAGTGTTGTCACTTGTAGAAATCACACCCACAATACTCAGCAGAATAATGCCGTTCTAAGTCCTTGTCGTAGTTTTCATTATTTCAGAATGCATTTTTGAGTTTCATTCAAGGAACAAAGTATATTATTGCAGAATTATTCTTCATTCATAATACGAAAACTTACAATAAAACATGATTCAAGGGAAATTTAAAGCATTATAGTTTGAAAATGTTTTTGTATTCTTTCCAGATACCTCTCTGTAGTGCCGCTGAAGTCCATTCCGTATGTTTTAGCGTTTTGTGAAGAGAATAGTGAGCCATTTGCATGTCTTACATCGTTACTAGTAATCCCAGCGTAATGGACCTGAGAATAATATTTTTAAAATATAGAAATTATGATTACTAGTATCTGTTTAGTCCAATCTTCAGGCGCTGCGTTCCCCATTTGGAACCCTTGTACTAGTCTATAGGACCCATAGTATAGCAAGACAATCCCAGCAATACAAACAACCACAAAACACTCGTTTTAATATAAAACATTAAAGCTTAACAAACGCGGTTTCTAACAAGACCTATACACGCCATGACACCGCAAAAATCCGAGTCAAAAGTAAGGTTAAATTTGGCAACTGTCAAGGCAAGAATGACAAAACCTAGTGCTGCCATTACAATATTATAGTGTAAATTAATTATAACCAAATTGATGATTTGGTATCGAACAGTATCGTTAGATAATAACTACAAAATCACACGCAGTGCAAGCAAAAGATGTAAATTGTTGTGTACCATACAGTTGTTTTATATATTGTGTCATATTGTAAGAACTTGGAATCCATATTTGCTAATGATGTTTACAAATCGGGTAAAAATAATTTGGTATCACTGGTGTCACTAAATGACCGATAGATGGCAGCAATTTCTTTACTACTAATTGTACTAGAATTCTATTTGGCTAATCTTTCGATGGTCTTTAGAAATCGTTAAGATCGAAATTGATTGACAGTAAATTTAAATAAAGATCTTATAAATTTGTCGAGTAGATAATTCTGATGTGCAAGTTCAGTTTTTATTTTTAAATGAAACTTTAAATAATAAAGAAGATAGTTACATTCACAGTTACGCCAGATTCCGCCAAGTCAGGAGCTTGAACCCATTGCAACGAATTGTAATCAAAAGATTTTGCGCTTTGCAATGTCACGTTTTTACTTTCCTTTATTTTATGCGACATGGATAAGTAGAATTCGCTTCCCCATTTACCCTGTTTGATAAAACAAAACTTTCATTAATAATTTAACAAAACGTTTTCATTAATGTCTTGCTGAAAATTTTACTCACATGATCCACGTAATTAAATGCAAACTCAACATTGTTCAGATTTTTTTCAACATCATCAAAATTGCTATTATTAACGGTAATCAAGTAGATCTTATTCCGTGTACTATCTCTTCGCCAGATAGCTATAAGTTCTCTAAGGCTAGGTGTCGTAGGGAACGATGAAATCACTAATAGATGCTGATCGGGTGTCAGGTTAGCACGAATCGAAGTCAAGAAATCAATATCAGACTTTTTACGAAGACAAACAGTCGTAATGCCAGTCAGTGCTTTCATGGAGCCCCAACGAACCAACTGTAATACTGACTGATTTCTGGTGATGCCTTGAGAAAGAAGGTGTGAAGAAAGCACTCGATAAGTCTTTGAATATTGTTCGTACTTTGGATTTTCTACATTTTCTACAGTGACGATAAATTGATCCTGATGAAGAACTTGTTGTAATCTTTGAAGTACCTATTGAAAGTTAAATTCAATGAGTGATTTTATTGTTTAATTTAAATAATTTGTTTTAAGTATTTTTAAGGAAACACTTACATTTCGATTGCTTGATAAATTCTGAACAAGTATCAGATCAACACCTTCAAATGTATTTCTGTTTATTGAATCTTCCCCAGAAATGTGTTCATAGTTAACTTTAATTCCATATAAATTATTGACAACTTTATTAATTTCCTTAAACATAGATCCCTCTTCAGCTTGACTCTGTACTTCAGCAACTTTTATGTCATCCTTATTTAAATTTTCAGCCACTAATTGAAGATAAACTTCAAGTGTTGTTGAAATCTACAAATTATAACAAAATAAATCTAAAAAAGTTTCTATAAATAGTTTATTTGTGTATAAAAATCATGTTATACTCACATCTAACTTTGATTCGAAATGGGGAACAAATGTCAGTGTCTTTAATGACATTTTTGTATCATTAACCGGTGGCAAGTGCTGGTAATTAATGGCTTGCAATACAACTCCTCCACACCTAATTTGGAAGTAAAAATAATCATAATCAAAAACATTTTAATAAATTTCTAGAAAAGAAGAAATTAACAAAATTATTACCACAACACACAAAAATAATTAAATACTAAAAGATACGACATAAAAGAGGCAAAAAAATCATTTAACTAAATTAGACAAATGGCGGTGATCGTTTAAGCGGTCGACACACCTCTTTCTTCTGCACTTAAGTGTTCTGGGCTCAGAATCCACATGGGATAACACTCAGTGTGATCCACAAATTAATGATTTGGGGTCTAGGTGTTCTTGGTGTATATTTTATGTATGTTTATAAAGTCATCCGTCACACAGGACATATGGTCTAACATCCGACCCTAGATCGACCTTCACTGAGCTGATAATAGAATAAAACTTATTTTATAATAAATTTAGCATATTAGAAAATATATTAAAAATGGGTTGTCTAAAAATATCCGACCGATTGTTTTTTCACTTCTTATTCATTAACTAAATGAAGTAATAAAATAGAGTTTGCTCACCTAATGGAATCAGATTTTTCCACAACTTCAGCTTTAACTAAAGCTATACCGTCTAATTTTGGCAAACCAAGGAGTGTGTCAGTGTGCACTTTGACGTCAATATGTAGTCGCTGGATGTAGGTAGGCTGTGAGACGGCATAATGTTGTTGTCGCAGTACATTCAACTGCAGCATACCCTCGATAAAAGTAACCCAATTGTCACGCCACTCTATCTTGGCTTCGCTCAGGGACTCGTCAGCGCAATTGATGGATTGAAAGTGACCTCTGTGTTATTTCAAAACAGTTTTTATATTAAAAAATAAAAAAAGAATTTTAATTCCAAACCATTTCTCATAGAATTTTAAATTTTACCAACCCATAAGAGTAGTCTCTGTCTCGTAGCAGCTGATAAATATCTTCACCAGTAAAATACACAGTTTGTATCTCGTTATTAAGTTCTGACTTTAACGTTTTTACTTTTATAGCTTCTATGAAACCCGTTGCAACTCTAGAAATGCCATCTACAATCTGAATAAAAATCTTGTAAGTATCATGTTGTAGGTAATTATTATAGACTTAGTTTCACTTAAGTCATAGGAATGAGCTTATTGTCTGTTACTACTTGGATACTTCTGGAATTAGATGGAAAATTGTTAATCCAATATACCAATAATAAGAAAATATTATTGATAAAAGACTAAAATTTCGTTAATATAAGCTTTTAACCCGGATAGTTAGTGCTCCTTGGAAGCGACTTTCATTCAGCAGTGAACGGTAATTGGTTGATATAATATAAGCTTTTGAAGCAATGTATCAGAGTGTGTTGTTTGGCCATGAAAAAATATTGAAAACCGAATTAAATCCAAATTGTATTTTTCTTATCTTATGAACTATTAGTCAAGCATTAGACCGGGATAGGTAACATCCAAGCAGATGATAATGATGATTTACTTTCAGATTTACCTCAAAGCTTCCTTTCCCCCTGTGTATGGTAACACCAAGTTTAAGTTGTCTTCCGTCATGCAGCACCGGTTGTACAAAAGACCGGATATTCTTAAACTCAACGGACGTTTGCCTTTTTGGTACACTCATCATCATAGAAAGTGTATCCCACACTAGCATTAAACTAGCAGCTAACGGAAACAAGGTATCACCTACAAAAAAAACTATTATAAATTAAGAGTACATGAGGAAGAGGAGGCATAAAAAAAAACAAAAAAGTCGTTCAAAATCTGCAGTAATTACTCTAATAAAAATACCTCTTATTGTATGTCCTCGTACATAAGCATATTCCTTATCATGTAAAGCTAAACTAAAATCGCAGTTTGCACCCGTTTTCTTGCTCGCACTGCAGTGAATGGGTAGTGGCCTATGGAAAGGGAAATCAATCATTTGGGAATGCATGAAATTTAATCAAAAATATTTAATATATTTTATAGTTATAACAATACCATCTTTCATCATGACTCCATTTTACCAAGTGAGCTAGGAAAGGTGTACCGGTAGAAACAGGCATTTCAACTTTGGGGTACAGGGCCTGTACGTCAAAATGGAACCCTTCCATAAATAGCCTGCAATAAAGATAATGTTTTTAACATACTTTCTTTTTCTAATAAAGTATCGTAAACATACATATATTCGTTTGAATGCCAATGCAAATGAATTTAGAAGTAACTGTGAGTACTTTTGTTAACTTTCTAAAGGTATAATACGATACGTGTATCAATGGCTTGTTGGTCTATTGTTTAGTGATTTTCATTGTAAGCTTATTTTGCGGCGAGAAGACTAAATAATCATGTATTTGGTCTTTTTATGGTTGTTATTTATCATAATGTACTTACAAATAACTACATAGACATAAGTACATATTTATTAGTAGCTTATAATTAAGCTACTCAGGCTAAATCATTAAGGACCTGTAAGGTAATCCTTACAGGTCCTTCCTGATTTAGAGACAGGCTATATATAAGACGTCTAAAGTTATAATAATTGTTATCGTAATTTGACTTACTTTCCGACAGCTTCAAGCATAAAAAGTGTATTATCAGGATGCTTTCGTCTTGTCAATGGAATACTTTTACAGGAACGTAAAGAACGAGTCAAAATAGCTTGTAGTAACCCATGTGGAGCAATTTCTACTAACACGGCATCCTTTGGCAACAAGAGTGAAGTTTCTTCAAACAATACTGGACTCTGTAGACGACATATTTCGGAGAGAAATAAGTAAATGTTATAAGAAATTATTACTCCTTATTATAAGAACATATTTTTACCAGCAGATTGTTTGTGAGGTATTCAGCAGAACAAAACTCGGCAATGGATTCATTCCATCGAGCTTCTGCTACAGACGTGGACAGCCAACGCTTGCTCCTTACTTTAGGGTTTGGGATGGCCTTTTTTAAGTAACCTAATAATCCAGGTCCTGCCAATAAAATAGTTAATTTATAAAAAATTGTCGTCTGGTCGCGGTCTGGCTGATTTTTGAAGAACTTCGCATTGACTAAACTGTCATCGTAGGTATATACTTTTGTACCATGACACCTCCAAATATGTACAGGAGATTAACAGTGTTATATTACACTTCAGATTATTATGATATTGTTATAAACTAGACGTGAGAACTAAAAGAAATAAATTGAGGGTAGCCAAACCTCAGTTCTGATTCTTATAGTTAAAACACTTAACAGTTCACAACAAATGAATCTTATAATTTGAAGTATAATTACAAGAAATTCACGAAATACATAACCGATTGACATTTTTTTTACGAATGGGCCGGCTCGACCGGGGTGGTACTACCCTCGCACAGAAAATCAACGTAAAATGACCACGTTCGTGCTGTCGTGTTTCGTTGGTGAGTGCGAGACCGGAGGCCCAAATAGTCTAGTCAACAAGTTCCATACTTGTTGACTAGACTAAAAGATGCAGCAGCATCACTAGGCCGCCATGGTGTGGGTCGCCATACTGCATTGTCTGCATTCGCAGTGAGTATGGCGACCAATACTCTTGGATTCTGCTTATGCTTTCCATCAGGCAGAGTAGAGTCATTTTGGCGGGCCATACATAAAAAAAAAAGACACAGAGTTTGATATGTAATTTAAAATTTGACCAACTACGACCGTCACTCTTAAAACAATTGCATAGACGCGCCAAACACTCGCGATCTTCGCGTTGTATCGCTTTAAATTGCACACATGATTTACTTCCGTACACCACACATCAAAATCACAGATTAAAACTTGGAAATGTGTTTTGGCATTACCTGTGTACATTACACATTACAATTACACTCAAAAGCTTTTCTGTAACTTCACTTATTGCCGTGTCGGCACTGGTATACTGCATTGTGCCCGTGAAAGGCACGAATGCCGCCTTTGTTGCTGGCACGATATTTTCTAGCTAGTGGTCGTCACACGCAAATGCACCGAAACATTAAGTACCCGCATTATTTTTTTATTTGAAGTACCGCACTTTTAAATATCTTATGTAACAGTAAAATGTTTCAAAATCATTTACTAACACTAATCTAACTCTAATTGTTACTCTATACCAAGGATACGTGGCGTGTCACTTCCTTCACGCCTTCTACACATTCAATGTTCCGACGTAAATGAATTTTATATATTGCCGGTAGTTTCTTACTTTAGTACCGACAAACTAAATAATTATCGACTGAATTTGAATCAATAAAAAACAAGCTTAGAGGGGATAGAAATTCCTTGAATCACGCCAACAACAATATCACTGCGCTTAGTGGACAGAGAGGAACGAAAACTAACATGAATCTGACCGCACTGTTGTGAACGCTGTTTCGTGAAACATTTACTAATATCATAACCTTCCTTTTTACAGTACACACAAGTCAAAGTACCCTAAGGTTTAATCGATTGTTTTGGCTTGAACTTCTACGAGGTATCAATAGGTTTCGGTTTATTAGGATAACAAACCTGTCTGCGTCCTATTTTACCGCACAGAAAACACTTGCTAGTAACAACCTAACGTCTAAAACCCGGCGTTTTAGTAAATCGTTACAAAACGTAGTGTTCCGCTACGCACGAACATCCATCATTAAATCTTTAGTAGGTTTCACCAAAGTAGATAAGAAACCAACTACACCGTTAGGTCCTAAGTTGGCGTTAGTAGCGGATGCCTTGACAATCATCAACAACCAATAACGTCCCACTGTTGGGCTCGGGTCACCTCTCAGGAGAGGGTTAAGGCCATTGGTCCCCACGCTGGCCGAGTGCGGGTTGGGGACTGGCAAGACAACACGTTGTGGCTATGTAATCTTGCCGTTGGATGTTTTTAAGCCACCTAAAGACCCCCAACTAAGCTTCACTGTTATCCTACGATAAAAACCGGGACCGACTGCTTGACTTGACCTCCGAATCACGGATGCCTTCACATGCGGGTCCCTAATTCCTTGAATAACAACTGCCGATATGAGCTAGTCGCTGAGGCCCCTTACAATTTGTAAACGCAATAATGATCTACGCGCGTAGGTACGGAAACTGTCAGAGTCGGTAGACATAACTTCATATAGGATGAATGCACAAAGGCCTAAAATCACTTAAAATTAGTCCATGACCGGTCATTTGAAACCCACTCGCTAAGCCACACTTTGGCATCTCTCTTCGGACACGCATTCACAATCACCCTAACTATTGGCAATCTTAGCCCTATCTACTTTATTAAATCATGCCTCCACATCGTGTGGAGATTGCGATCAAAATTGGAGATAAAATAATTATGAGCACTGACTGACCCTAACGAATGTGCGGCCTCAACGATCTGCTCCATGACCCGACCCGTGGATTGCTTGGACGGCTCAGCGACACGTGACCGATCCGCATTTTTTATCGAACGAGATTTGCCACGACTGACATCTTTCACCACGCCTGCGCCTTGAATTTACCAATCTTCGCAACGCACGGTGCGAATTATGTCCATGAGAATTACGACTACGCGATCGCGAATGCCTTATACACAAAACACGCCCGTGTTTATGAATTCGAAAAATAAAGGAGCAACAACAACACAAAATTAAAATGCCAATCGATTTGAACCAAAATTAAATAGTGGGAGTGAGACTATCCCACTTCTGATGTTATAGAAATAAATTGGAGGTAGCCAAACCTTAGTTCTTATTCTTATAGTTAAAACACTAAACAGTTCACAACAAACGAATCTTATAATTTGAAGTATGATTACAAGAAATTCACGAAATACCTAACCGATTGACATTAAAACGATAAAGAAATAGGTTTACAACGATGTAACATTAAACGACAAGAATATAACATTAAACGACAAGATATGGTTGACGAATGCCGCACGGCCTATCAAGACTCGTCTTTACTGAGCGCTGTCCGAACAACAAGTGTGCGAGCAAAGCCAAGCACCGCCTCTTTATAGGTTCGCACTGCATAATTTATCGATAGAGTAAGGTAGGTAACACCTAACAATATTATTATTATTTACTAGCTGACTCGGCGAACTTCGTACCGCCATATTTAGGTGCATATCTGTCTCAGCTTCTCGTCGCGGACTAAAAAAATGACTTTTCCCGTTATTATCTTTTAATTTTTATTGTACACAAACCTTGTCCTAACAATAACGAACACATAAAAAAAGAGTTATTTAATTTGGTGCAGCCGATCGGAAGTTATGCGCGTACTTATATTTTGGCGATTCATTGTTATATACAGGGTGGAAAAACACTGCTCCTGAATACTTGGCTATTGCATTCAGACCATGATACTGAATAGGTTTAGCGAAAAAAAAAACGCAAAAAATACGTTAAGTTATCTAAGTTCTTTTTTGTTTTTTTATGGCTACATAACATACATATAACATAATAGGACCCAAACTACCTAATTATCTCATTTAGAAAACAAAAATACAAATAAAATCAATAAAACAGTAATGTATTTTAAAATCACACAGCTGGCCGGGGGGTCATTGTACTGCGCGCCTGGCACGCGGGCGCCTCTTGCCCCGCCCGCTACAGTTGCGCTATGCCTACTGATAATACAAATAAGACTAATACTGCCTAGTTAATAATGCTGTCTAGGTACCAGGTAGTAACCTAGTACCTAGACAGCACAGCCTGCCTTAATTTTACAAACAGAACTTATAAGAAACCTAAGTTCTAAACAAAATGCATAATATTAAAGAAGGTACCTATTAAAAATGAATGAGAATGTAAGGCCCTAACTTCATGAAGCGTGCATCTGCGTAAACAATTGTCTATGTAGATAAATTTGTTGAGCACTTGTTCATAGAAGTCGAGCTGCACCATTTAAAACTACTATTGGGGGTTTACTACTGTCCCTCTTTACGTATCAACTTTTTTTGTTCCTTCGAGAATCTCCTACAATCCTTCCTACCATTATATAGCCAAGCCATTATTATGGGTGACTTTAACACTTGCCTACTCAAAAACGACTATCGTTCTTCAGCACTTCTTTCCATCGTTGAATCCAACAACCTTTCCCTTCTTCCTCTAAATGCCACCCATAATTTTCCTAACTGTACCCCTTCTCTTCTTGATCTAATTCTTGTTTCGTCAGGCGATCGCGTTGCCAAACATGGACAGTGCGCAGCAGACGAATTCTCCTACCATGATCTCCTGTTTCTCTCATATAAGACCCGTCCCCCTAAGGCAAAGTCGAAGGTTTTGATGCAGCGCAATTTTGGTGGTAGAAATCTTGATCTACTTAGAAAGGATGCAGAGAAGATCGATTGGGTTCCTCTTCTATCAGCGTCATCCAATGACAAAAGGATAGATATCTTTAATAATAATATAATAGCTCTGTATGACATACACGCACCGGTCCGACCAGTCAAGATGAGGCATTTACCATCACCCTGGCTTACAGATGAAATTAAAAAAGTAATTAAGCGCAAAGCTGCGGCAAAATCGAAATTTAAAGCAAGACCTACCGATTACAATAAGGAAAAATATATAAATCTGCGAAATCACTGCAACAAGGTGTGTAGGAATGCACAACGCCAACATATTCATAGCTCCGTACAAAACGGTGATCCAGCTAAAGTCTGGAAATTTTTTCGGTCTTTAGGGATTGGAAAACAACGTCAAGAATTGTCCCGTAACGTTCTTGATATTAATTTACTTAAACAACACTTCTCTGCTTCGTCTGAATTTAATAAGACAACCAAAATTAACACATTAAACTATCTTTCAACACTTCCAACCCCTGACCTGAATTAAAGGAGGGTCCTTTAATTCTTAGTCAAGTATCTGCTTGTGATGTTGAGAAGAGTATTCGGTCCATTACATCTAATGCTACTGGCGCGGATTCTATTAGTCGCAACATGGTCCTCCTTATCCTAAATCAAATTTTGCCCATAATCACCCATATACTGAATGAATCCATCATAAACAGCGTATTTCCATCAAAATGGAAAGAGGCCCAGATTACTCCTTTACCTAAGAATCGTAGCCCCGTATCCCTTTCCGAATATCGACCTATCTCCATCTTACCCTTCCTTTCAAAGGTCCTCGAGCGCCTTATCCATAACCAACTCAATTCATTCCTTTGCAGAAATAACCTCCTTAACCCATTCCAATCTGGTTTTCGTCCTGGCCACAGCACAACCACCGCTGTCGTTAATATAACGGATGATATAAGGGAAGGTATGGAAAATGGAAAACTCACTGTGTTGTGTCTATTAGACTTTAGCAACGCCTTTAATACAGTTGACTTTGACGTTCTCCTTGCCATATTAAACTCTCTCAACATATCTCCATCAGCTGTTGACTGGTTTCGTAGTTACCTGTTTGGTCGCCGGCAGCGTGTCCGCTTTGATGACAACTACTCCACCTGGTTGAATACATCTGCTGGGGTACCACAGGGTGGCGTTTTATCTCCTTTGCTATTTTCAATTTTCATTAAAAACATCACAAATAAACTTCTTTCTTCCTACCACCTATACGCAAATGATTTACAAATATATTTTCAAACAAACTATAATGAGCTGCATCTAGGTATTGATGTCATAAATAAAGATCTCAACAACATATGTCAATGGACAACAATGTATGGCCTCAAAGTTAACCCCAGTAAGACTCAAGTGACAGTCATCGGCAGTTCCAGACTTATCGTAAAGACTAACTGGCAGGCACTGCCGCAGGTGTCTTTCGGGGGAGTAACAATTCCAATCAGCGATAGAGTTAAAAACTTAGGGATATACATCGACAAAACGCTCTCGTGGAATACACAAATACAAAATGTTAGTCGAAAAATATTCGCCTCTGCAGCGTGTTTGAGAAGACTACGCAATTTTCTCCCAACTGCCACCAAAGCTGAGCTTGCGCAATCAATTCTTCTACCCATTCTCGACTATGCCGATGTCAGCTATCTCGACCTGAACGAGGACCAACTGGATAAACTTGAGCGGCTTCAGAATTTCTGTATCAGATTCATTTTTGGTCTACGCAAATATGATCACATATCCGAATTTCGTAAAAAACTCAAGTGGCTCCCAATTCGACTTCGCCGGAATACACATATCCTCTCCCTACTTTATAATGTCCTATTTAACCCTACTACACCATCCTACTTAAAGAAACGATTTGTCTTTGTTCATGACACACATACACGATGCTTAAGGTCATCGGAAAATCGAACCTTGGAAATACCAACACACTCCACAACTTCACTGATAAATCTTTTACAGTACAAGCTGCACGCCTGTGGAACTCCTTACCGGAAGCCGTAAGGCAGGCACAATCAATAAACAGTTTCAAGAAACTCGTCAAGGATCACTACCTATCTCTGCAATAACTATCTGCTTTATATATGTATGTTTATGTATGTATTCATATTTATTTATATGTCTGTAAGTGTATGTATATATGTGTGAGAGAGGATATATATGTATCTGTATAATTCTGTTATGTTATATTGCTTTTATACGTAAACTCTAAATGTGCACCGCAAACTACAAATCACTAGTATAGTCCATCTAAAGGTTGCCTGGAAGAAATCGCAGTCTGCGATAAGGCCGCCCATTGTATCACTGTTTTTTTTTGACTGTCTTCATTGTATATTTCATTTTATGGTGTGCAATAAAGAATATCTATCTATCTATCTATCTATAAATTTGTATTAGGTAGATACAAAACTATTTTGCCTACGTTATTAAATTCTTAGGCAATAAAGTAGGTAACTCACTTACTTGAAGACGCTGGAAAACTTTAAATGAAATCACTCACTAATCTGGCTTTCTGTTGGGTTATCGACCAACGCTAAATAATAATGAATAGGTAATCTGGGCACTTGTTATTTTTTTGCGTTCGTATAATGAAATCATTCATCATCATCATTATCAATGAAATTCAAGCGAGACATTTATCCTGCGCCTTGCATCTAGCCCTAGAACTTTGAAACTTCCTCATTTTATTAATTACCTAAAGTCAGAATTCGCGCGTGAGCGGCGCGTTTGATTTTAGCCGACAAAGGCGTACCGATGCCGATGTTGCATCGTAGGTATTTACCTAGTTCGGCGGTGTGTGTCAAAGAACTTTAATTTCTGTAATATTATAAATAGGGACACGGTATTGAATAGAAAGTATCGATAATTCGATACTGTACTCATGAGTAGTATCAAACTCCACAACACAAAAAGTACTTTTCTTACCGAGGCTTAATTGGTGACCTGTTTTTTTAGTTGGTTTGGAATTGCCGTAATGTAGCAAGTTTTAAAGATTACTTAATCGATACGAAACCTGTCCAAAAGTAGTTATTGAGTAAAAGTATCGAGTGCTTTTCCTACCGAGGCTTAATTGGTGACCTGTTTTTTTAGTTGGTTTGGAATTGCCGTAAGGTAGCAAGTTTTAAAGATTACTTAATCGATACGAAACCTGTTCAAAAGTACTCATTGAGTAAAAGTATCGAATGCAAAGTACCGAGTACAAAAGTATTGGTATCGAAAGGTAAAGTACTCGATACCACAAAGTATCGATACTTTTTTCATATCTCTAATTATCTAATTATAAATTTATTGGTTACTGACTACTGACTATGGCTAGCCGGAGTCGGTCAGTCGGTCTTCTATGTCCATATTGGCTGGACACTAGCGTGGTGCATTATAATTTGCAATTCGTCTTTCGCGAAAGTAAATTTGTGTAGTAATTTTCCTTTTTTCTTTTTTTAGTAGATATAGTAAGTTCATTAAGTACTTTTTTCGTTTTTTATTCTCTTTTTACCTAATTTTAGTGTTAAGTTATTTTTAGAATAGGTACTTTTGTTATAAAAGTGATTATTTATAATGTTTAGTGCGAGGGAATATGGACAAATGATCATGTGCTATGGTGAAGCTCGTGGAAATGCATCACGGGCCTTGCATATTTACCGTGATAGGTACCCGAACCGTCACCACCCGTCTGATGCTAGAGTCATCACGGCTGCCTACCAGAGAATTTTGAACAATGAGAGGATTACACCCCAAAGGCGTGGAGGAGGCATAGAAGTTGATATTCGAGTGGAAGAACAGGTTTTGGCTCTTGTTAAGAGAAATCCTCGGGTAGGAACACGCACTGCGGCGAAGTTAATTAGAGGTCATGGAACCGCAATATCGCATAAAACGGTGCATAAGATTTTAAGAAAAAATAAAAGAAAACCTTACAAAATTCACAAAGTCCAGGCACTACTTCCTGCAGACAAGGCTAGGCGACTTGACTATTGCAGATGGATACTGAGCAAAGATAATCCTACCATGTTTGCCAAAAATGTTTTATGGACAGATGAATCAACCTTCACGTGAAATGGCATGTGGAACCGACGGAATTCTCACTATTGGTCGGAGACTAATCCTCATGCTTTTCAAGAGACAGGACATCAGGTACGGTGGTCTGTTAACTTTTGGGCAGGTATCCATCAGATGACGATCGTAGGGCCCGTGTTCTTGCCCTCGAGGATGAACGGGATGGCATACCTCGACCTGATAAAAGGTCCAGTGACCTCATATCTGGACGACATTCCACTAGCCCAGCGAAGACACATGTGGTTCCAGCACGATGGTGCACCACCGCACATAATCCGGTCAGTGCGGGAACAGAGCTTGATCAAGAGTTCCCAAACCGGTGGATTGGACAATTCGGACCTCGTGCATGGCCTCCTCGGTCACCTGGCTTGAATCCATTGGATTTTTTTTATGGGGTCATGTCAAGGAACGCGTCTTCGATCAGGAGTGCGATACGGCTGAAAAAATGAGAAGCCGTATCCTGTCAGTATTCTCAGACCTGAACGCAAGAAGTGCCGAGGACCCTACATTCCTGGATCACGTTCATCGGTCTACATCCAGACGAGCTCAGCTGTGCTATGACCGAGAAGGAGCTCAGTTTGAGCCATTTCTGGTTCGACCGAGGCTACCGCAGAATTACGTAAGTAGAGTACAAAGTCACTACCTATTTTCGTTAGTAGGCATTAGCAACTTTACCGACGCGTAGGTAGTTAAATTAAATAGTTATAAATAGGCATTCACGTAGCTACGCGGTGCGCGCAATACATTGCTGGCTTCTGAAATTAATAAAAATCTTGACACATTGTTTTTTCCGGCTACAATTTCTTTTAAGGACAACTGTTTGTTTTTTTTAATAGGTTTTGGGGTGCTAAAGCTGCATCTCTCGTATTCGACAGTCGTTCGGTTACACCCTGTATATAGATTTATTTAAAACATCTTTCTTACCAGCATCAGCGATATAACGTGAGTGATATGCGATGTTGGAGCAAGGTACTTCTTTGGCGAAGATTCCGTCAGCTGTTAGCTTCGCAACAAATTTGCACATTACATCTGATGGCCCAGAAATGGTACTAGACTCTGGGCCGTTATGGCATGCTACTTCTATCTCTGGTGGACACAGTTCTGAAATCTAGGAACATAAATATTTTTCTTCATTAAGTTACTAAAATATTTCTAAACTGAAACTGTCATTCGTCATCAATCATTCAAGTCATTTTTGGGTTACATTTACGAACGAACGAACGGTAATAAAATCGAAATGATACCAAGGCCCTATAGGAAACTAGCACATAGCAAATCCCCTGCCTCTACTCTACCCTAATTCTTGAGGGGACTACCCATCGGGGTCAGCACCGACGGACGGAGTGGCGGCAACCAACGCCCAACCAATCTTCGCTCGCATGGACCGCTGTCATTTTATTTCGTTGCATCAAATACAGTTGTTCTCTAAAGAACTTTAGGATGAATTTTAATTGTTACTGAATTAGTCTCTTCGCTGCCACTCCGTCCGTCCGCAGCTGAGCCTTCAGCGACAACGTAATTATTTCTGTTGAGTTGCAGGTGTCGATGGGCGCCGGTAGTCACTTATCATAAGGCAAACCATCTGTTCGTGCTTGTACCATAAAAAGTAATTTTCATTTAAATAAAGTCTTACTTGTTTGTAGCCCAATCCGACAGCTGCCATAGAACCATGTATGAACTTGGTTTCCCGCGACACCAATCCGCGGTAATATGCGGCGAGTATCATTTGGTCTGCAGTCAAACAACCGTCTGCGTACGCGCATCCCAGCTCACCCACACTGTGCCCTGTTAGTATCAAAGAAAAAAGCATATGTACAATCAATCAATATTCTTTATTGTGAATCATAGATAATACATATGATGTTCATAAGTGATAATGATCCGCTATGTTCTGCCATTTAGGCTTACAATAATTTAAATTATATTCAAAGCATGCAATAAATAATAATATTTTGGAATGTCTATCAAAACAATACAACCTAACATTTAAAGTAAATAAAAATATACATGCAAAACGTCAATGAATGTCAATTTCTACTAAAATTTAAAACTTATTTTACATACAATTTACAAAATATGAAAATATAAAAAACAATAAGATATAATAATGTCAAATAAATAATTAATAAAAAAATAATTTAATAATCAACTATTGTTTATTATTTACCATCCAAGAAGTCTCAGCATATTAACATTTGTCTATGAGAAATTCGCGTAGTCGTTTTTTAAACAAGTATATGTCTAGATTTCTTATGTTAACAGAGACCTTATTATAAATAACAGGTGCCATACAGAATATACTTTTGTGCATTAATGCTGTAATTGCTTTACGTATTCTGATTCTATTGCTGTTGTGAGGCCTTCTATTGCTACTACTAATTCATATAATAACTTTAAACTTTTTAGATGATATATAACTATTTATCGAAATTAACCTTATCACAATGTTGCACAAGGTTTCGATCAGCTTGCACTGTCTGTAGTCAATCCTAAATTAGATAATATATGTATTCCATATTATTTTATATAATTATTAGAAAGTTTTTAAATAATTTATGAATCAATTAGAAAAAGTCTATTCTATTGCGAGAGTAAACTTTCCATTTGTTGGCATTCTTACCGCTAATGGTAGAAAATTATGAAATGAAGATTATACATTTTTAAAATTTAATAAATAATAATAATAAATATTGCGGACATCTAACACAACGCCATCTAATCCCAAGCTAAGCATAGCTTGTGTTATGGGTACTAGACAACTGATATGAATACATATATACTTTATTTTGTAAATACATACATGTTATACATAGAAAACACCCAAACTCCGAAAAAAATATTTGCAGAACATAAAAACATTTGGCCCAACCCGGGTATCGAACCCGAGACCTCAAGCACAGCAGTCACAAACGCTACGACAGCGCCACCGAGGCAGATTTATCAGGATATAGTCTAGGCGTACTAATCGGTGGTATTTTATTTAAAGCTAATTGTAATAGCAGTTAGGTTCTAACCAATGATTCCGTCTGGCTTTATTCCCATTGCATGGAGAATGTCAGTAAGTCCAATTTGAACAGCAGCAATTCCCACAAATGAGTGCAGAATATTGTTAAATATGGTTTCGTCAGGAGACGTTATTATCTCAACAATATCAAGTCCTTTCGGTTTTAAAGCAACGCGGCATCTGAAATCAATAAAAAATATTAAAATGAAGCTACCATCCTTTGTTGTGGCACAAATTGACGAGAAAATTGACAAATAACAATCTGTCTATTCTCAAGACACTGGAGCTTTGACGCTCAATAAAACGATCATTAATATCCAAATAATTGAATTTAATGTATAAATTCGTCTTATTACAATGATGTTCACAATTCGTGTATGTTCGTATCAAAATCTTAGAATGACAAGTACAAATCTAAATAGTAGGTAGTAATTTTTACTTTAGATAAATAATAATTTATTTCTAAGTACCGTCTTCTTTGAAGCGCCTACTTAACTTTACATAATAAAAGGTTATGATGACTGTCAGGCGTTAACATCATCCCCCCCGTTAAAGGTCCCCGACCTTTAACTTTCTTGGAGATGCTCCGTCACTGGTAGAGGGCAGAGCCGTGTGAACGACCTTCGGTAGGTTCCATGGGTGGTTTGGACGTCTGCGACGCGGCATACTCCATCAGGACCAGGAAAGAGTTTCACAACTGGACCCGTGCGCCAGCATAATGGTGGTAGGTTCTCCTCCTGCAGCAGCACCCAGTCCACCAACCTTCAAAGCACGCTGCATTTAGTGCGCCATTTCGTTCTTTGTTGGAGTTCAGCTAAATATTCCTTCTGCCATCTTCTCCAGAAGTGCTGTTGGATTTGCTCCAGCCGTTCATAACGCTTCAGCTGAGTGGACTCGCAGTCTTCTAGGTTTGCCGAAGGTAACGCAGTTAGTGGCCGCCCGATCAGGAAGTGTCCCGGAGTGAGGAAAAGGAGATCATTTGGAGACGAGGACATAGGGTAAAGTGGACGGCTATTCAACAGTGCAAACAGTGTGGATATTTCCTCTAGCGTTAAATGCGTGTTACCCATTACGTGTCTAATGTGAAACTTAGCGGATTTTACACCGGCCTCCCAGATCCCACCAAAATTTGGAGCGTAAGCAGGAGAAAATGAAAATTTAATTTGTTCCTCGTTTGAGAACTCTGTTATGGCCTTGTGATTACATTTTATGAAATCACCAATTTCTTTAGCGGCAGCCACAAAGTTACGACCGTTATCGCAACAAATCTCGGCTGGTTTACCACGACGGGAAATGAATCTGCGTAAAGTAAGGATGAAAGCGTCCTTCGAGAGATCACCTACTGTCTCCAAATGTACGCATTTATATCTCATGCAAACAAAAATGCATAAATAACATTTTATAATCCTGGATCCACGACCCCTTTTTTCAAAATAAAAAATGGTCCAGCAAAATCTATGCCAACACTTCTAAACGGGAAATCCACCGTAACGCGCTGAGAGGGCAAGTTCCTCATAATGGGTGATAAAGATTTGCCTTGTACCCTCCTGCATTTGACACAATTGTGTACGGTCCTCCTAGCTAGGTGTCGACCATTGATAGGCCGCATGTATTGCCTGACGCTAGCCAGGAGAAGCTGCGGGCCAGCATGTAACTTATGTAAGTGTTCCCTTTCAAAGATAAGTTTGGTGAGATGATGTGATAAATGTAGTAAGATGGGATGTTTGCTATCAAACGCAATAGCTGAGGCATCTAAACGGCCTCCTACTCGAATTAATCTATCTGTGTTTATGAAAGGCGTTAACGATAAAATGTTAGACCTTGAACTAAGAGGTTTGCCTTTGGATAACAAACCGTATTCAACAGTAAAAGATTCCTGTTGCGCGATGCGACATAAGAGCTGAAATGAATCCTTTAATTCTTCTAAACTTGGTGTGCCAAAACGTCTAAGGTTTTTAGGTTTCCGCAAACTGTATAAAAATCTTAAAACATATGCATAAACCCTTTTAATTCTATGCAGTTTACTATAATTTTCGAATGGAATTATTGAAGGATTATCGAATTGAGCAGCAATGTTAGATTTTATTTCAGGAATTTCGAACTCCTGTTGGGACTCATTAGATAATGAAGACCAAGAAGAATCGTCTTGGACCAGAAATCTGGGTCCTGACCACCATAAGTCACAGTTTTTAAGCTCTTCTGGATAAACGCCGCGCGAGATAAGATCAGCGGGATTGTCCAGCGTAGGTACATAACGCCAACAAGCGATATCTGTCAATTCAAGTATTTCTGCTACCCTGTTCGCCACGAAAGTTTTTAACTTTCTGGAGCTAGTATGCAGTCATGTAAGGACAACACTAGAGTCACACCAATACACTTTACGTGCTATTGGAAACCTCAGAGAATCAACCACAGCAGTGCAGAGTTGCGCGTTTGGAGCTGTCCGCGGCATTATTACCGCGGACAGCTCCAAACGCGGTATCGTGCAAACCTTTATTGGGGCCACCTTTGACTTCGAGCATAAAAGTTTAACATGTACGGTGCCAGTATTATCTATGGACCTTGTGTAGATGCAAGCGCCATAGGCTCTTTGGGAAGCATCGCTAAACGTATGCAACTCAGTTACCACAGGTGAGTCACATAGAACCTGCCTCGGTATTGTGATAAGGGTTAGGTGAGAAAGACTCTTAGCAAACTTCTGCCAAGCCCTTTCGACATCCTTTGAAACTGGGTCGTCCCAACCTACCCTGTCAAGCCAAAGCTGCTGCATAATTAATTTTGGTATAATGATACAGGGGCTAACAAAACCAAGGGGATCAAAGATTTTAAATGAGGTGGATAATATATAGCGCTTAGTAACATTTTCTTTGACAGGTGGCATTTCAAAAGAGTAATGTAAATGGTCTGTTTTGGAATTCCACCCTAAGCCAAGAGTATTTGATGATTCACTGAAGATTAGAGTGTCGTTAGAGTTTTCCGAGCAAGCCTCGAGAACGTTCGGCGAATTGGATTTAAACTTCCTTAAGTTAAAACAGCCCTTCCTTAAGGCGTCCGACAATGAGTGCCTTATACGTTGTAAGTCTGTTTGACTATTACAACCAGTGATGACGTCATCAACGTACATGTCATGCTGTATTATGGTTTTAATGCGTGGATCGTCGCACTCCTCGCCCAACTGCCAAAGGCACCTTGTGCTCAAATAGCTTGCGCTGGAAAAACCGTAAGTCACAGTATTTAAACGTAATATTTTGAGGGGCTTATGCTCGTCTTCTCTCCATATAACAAGTTGAAGATTTCGATCTGATTCATCAATTAATATTTGACGGAACATTTTTTCTACATCACCCATTAATGTGTACTTGTAGAAGCGAGCCCTAATTAATATAGAAAACAGGGAGTCTTGAATTTGAACCCCTATCATTTGGATATCGTTAACAGATAGGCCGGAGGATGTGCGTGCTGATGCATCGAACAGCTCTTACTTTTGTAGACTCACTGTTTTGCTTAAACACAGGATGATGAGGTAAGAAATAGCAAGCATGAGACTGTAAGTCAGTTAATGAAATTTCAGAGAGATGACCCAATTGTGCATACTCTCTTATGAATTGAATGTACTGAGACTTAACTTCGGGTTGTCTCTTAAAGCGTTTTTCTAAATTATAAAACCTTTTCTTAGCCATATTGAAGGAGTCACCGAGACAGTCAGGGGAATGTATAAGAGGCAGCTTAACGGAAAACCTTCCATTTTCTAAGCGAGAGGTGTGTTGTAAAAAATGAGTTTCACATGCCTGCTCGCCTTTGCTTAGGTATGATTTTGTTGGCATTTCTTCTAACTCCCAGAATTTATTTAGAATTTGTTCAATATTTTTATTATGACAAATATTAACGAGTGAGTGATTGCATTTAATATTCATTGTGGGTTGTTTATGTTGCGAGGGGCCTCCTATCAGCCAGCCCAGTTTTGAGCTGTGTAGTTTAGGACAATTTGGGCCTAGTGACCGCTGCTCACAACCTATGATATCCCAAAATAAGTCTGAGCCTATGAGCATATCCACATAAGCTGGTTGACAGAAATTGGGATCTGCCAAGACTATATTACTAGGAATATTAAATGATCTGATGTCGATAAATATACTGGGTATGGAACCTGTTAGTTGTTCCATTGCATAAAAGTTAGAAATAACAGTAAATGACGAATTTTTCGATTTTAGTTGAGCTATGCAATATTCAGTTATTGTGCCTGAATCATTGTTGCCAAAACCGATGATCTTAGTAGCATCTATAGGACAATCCTCTAATGATAAACTTTGTTTCAGCCTTTGACTTATGAAAGAGGACTGACTGCCACAGTCGAGCAGAGCGCGTACTGTTTCAGATTTTTTAGTTTTGGGATTGACTACCTCAATTAAAGCAGTAGAAAGAAGAGCTTGATTGGTACCTTGGTTGTTACAGTTGGTCGACGTCTTAGCTAAACTGTTGACATTGCTTGTATTTTCAGCTGTACTAGTAGGAAGATGCAACATGCTGTAATGTCTCTTGTTACATTCGCGGCAACGGCCTAAGCGACATTCAAAGGTAGGATGACCAGATCTTAGACAATTAAGACACAATCGTAATTTGTTTGCCTCTGCTATACGTTCTTGTATGCTCTTGGCCTTGAATGATGGGCAATCGTATATTCTATGATTAGCATTGCAACAGGGACAGGGGTATAGTAATGATGATGATTGTTGTTGTAACTGGTTACTACCGCTAGTGTATATGTATGTGACTTAGGGTGTGTAGTGTGTATGATAATGTTTATTGTGAGTTGGTTTTGGTGCGTTATCTGATTTACCACGGTGCAGCGACTCGAGTACGGCTGCACGATCGTTTAGAAATTTAAGAAAATCTTTAAGCGTAGGTGTATCAGTTGAGAACACGTTACGGTGTTCCTCCCATTTTGTTAAGGTTTGATTGTCCAGTTTAGAAGTAACTAGGTGGATTATTATGACGTCCCAATGGTCAGTGGCCTGTCCTAAGTTAGAAAGAGCACGCAGATTTTTACTCACGTGATCAACTAAGAAGCGCAGCGATTTTTCGGACTCTTTATTGATTGAATTTATATTAAATAATGCATTGAGGTGATAACTTATTAATAGGCGCTTAATAGGTGCTGCTTCACCTTCTAGATATGAAATGAAATAGTGAAATTTATTGACTGAACTAATTCTACTATTCCCATGAACCACAGATCGGAAGGTGTCACGAAATTCCATCCAACGGAAGTATGATCCATCAAATTTGGCTATCTGTATCAAAGGTAGCCTGAAACCCATTTAACTATTTTCAACGAAATGAGATGTATTATGAGGGCTACTTGAGTCGTGGACGCTCTCATCCTTGCTATGTATTTGTAATAAATTTTGTGCTGTCACAATATTACTAATGAAATCTCTTTCTATGTTTTCTCGTTCCTCAAGCTCGTTGTCTAATAAACTAGAATTAAAATTTTCTATTTGACCTTGTAAGTCGTCAATCCTTGACGACAAGGTTTCAAACTTAATTAATTTGAGTTCAAATTCTGCCCGATGTGTGGCAGTAAAGCAGTCGAGCTGCGATAATTTTTCTAAATAATTTCTAAGCTTCGTTACTTGGCCTTTGACAGAGCTACGTCTAACAATCAGTTCCGCTAAGCTCTTTGTATCGTCACCTGAAGTAATTTTTACTATTTATTTATTACTGGCTTGGTAACTTAATAGTCTCACAGAGATGTCTCAAGAGCAAAAAATTAAATTTATGTAAAAGTTTTAAAATAATTAACGGAATTATGTTTGAATTGAAAATATATAAAATAAGCTCATGCCCCTCGTTGTTAGTGTTTACTGTACCGGAGGCCGAAGAAGCAGCTGTGCTCACCGCGGAGCGGCGAGTTGCGCTGGCATTGACGACGCTCAGCAACGCGCGGCTCCCAAGCTCGAGCTGAAATATTCGGCGTAAATAATCACTACAATGCAGATTATGAGGCGCGGCAGCCTTTTGTGGGGTTTCCTATGAGAGAAATGACCTAACGAAGAAAATATTTTAATAAAAAAACTGTTGTGGGTAAATTAGAAGTAAAATTTAGAAAAATCCGCTTTGAAATTTGATAAAAGCTTATAGTTTTCGTAATACGCAGTAGAAATATTCGTATAAATTGCAAAGAAAGAATAGGTATATAAAGCGAGCTTATAAGAATATAACAAAAAAAATATGTATGACGTGATATTGTAACTTCGACAAGGTAATTTGTAATTTTACAAATTTACACGTAATTTGCACAGTTATGAAGCTAAAACAATGGGTAGGCAATAGGTTACTTGAGGTAACAGGAAGTTTAGGAGTAAGGGAAGCCACTTAGCTGCAATGATATTGCTGTGCTGCGGTGCGACGTCGTATATGACGTCTATGTCCGGCAATGCTGGTGTTTCCGATATCCGTGTAGGGTGTATCCTAGGTTCTAGATGCGGCGCAGTGCTGACCGGCTGTTGGCTGCGGTGCTGTGCTGACCAGCTCCAGATAGACCTTGGTACTGCAAACTTCCTTCAGACTTTTGTCCTGTCACGGTCGGCATTTATGTCTATTCTCAAGACACTGGAGCTTTGACGCTCAATAAAACGATCATTAATATCCAAATAATTGAATTTAATGTATAAATTCGTCTTATTACAATGATGTTCACAATTCGTGTATGTTCGTATCAAAATCTTAGATGACAAGTACAAATCTAAAATAGTAGGTAGTAATTTTTACTTTAGATAAATAATAATTTATTTCTAAGTACTGTCTACTTTGAAGCGCCTACTTAACTTTACATAATAAAGGGTTATGATGACTGTCAGGCGTTAACACAATCTTAGAAACGTTTTGTAGATATATTCAATCAGTGGAGAACTTTTGAAGCGAATACAAACCAACTTCACAGTATATTATTATGAATATATGGAATATGAATTTTAATTTGGCTTACCGTTCTATGGCAGCTGCAAAGATGGGTATGCGCATAAGTTGTGCACCCATTCCGGCCCACTGTGATCCCATACCGCTATAAACGAACCACAACGGACGTCTTGAGAGATCAGCGTAATCAGTCTTCTCACTCAAAATTACTGTTTTTTGTTCCTCGTACGACTCTAAAATCATTTATGTATATACTAATTGTGGGAGGAATCAGGGTCATTGAAGCTGCCCTGCAACTCTAAAGCTCCACGCTCTTTGAGTTATTGTCGTCCACAGGGTTGGGAGGAATGGTAATCGGACCTCCAGTAACCTTACACACGCAATGAAAAACTACAAAAAATGTTTAATACTGGCCTTATGCCTTATTACATAAATTTCTTTGGTTTCTTACTGTAACAATTATTATTCCAATTTGGTACAATATCCCAATTTGGTTTAACAAAATAAGTAAAACAACTTACGAAGAATGAGATATCCTCTACCCACATGTCCTGCTATACTTGTTTTATGTATATTATGCAATAAAGCCAACTGCTCAGTATCTACAGGGTTTGATTTTAAGTTTTCAAATACCCATTTTACTGCCATTTCGTGTCTACCAGTTACAGTCACTAAATGTGGTATACTGGTCTTGTAGCGATTTAGATCCTGCAAACGAAGAAATTGTTTATAACCGTAAGGAAATAAGAAACACAGATATTGCGTCTATTAAACATACTTTCACAAATTTTACTATACGAGTATTTAATTTTCGTTAAATTTTCTAGATTTATGTTCTTTGTATATATAATATACCTTTTTTGATTTTGTGAGAAAAAAAAAATCACGGCTAAACTAATTGCAAGTTTTGGCCTAACTTTTGCCCTAAAATTTTCCGCCCATAGCTCCCGCCTACTCAGCCTGCTGGTAAATCCGGCACTAAGGAAATAAATATTGCTTATGCAGATGGAATGGGATAGTCTATTTAGCCTCTAACAGTCTTGTAGCATTTATTTATTTTTTCCTCACCTTTGGTTTATAACGTCCATGCAGCAGCACATGGGTATTGACTCCAGTAACAGATAGACCATTGATAGCGACGTAAGAGCGATCAAATGTTTGGTGCTCGTCGAGAATGCGCATGCGTCCGTCGTGTAACGCTTCGATATCTTTGCGCGGTTGTCCGCAATGTAGATTAGCTGCCATTTTACCGTTGTGATAACCTAATAACACCTAACACATACAAAAACTTATTATTTGAGTGAGAGAGATGTAGAAAGATGTATTTATTCGTTAGGTATTGTAGACGTTACATTTTATTCAGGCATATGGAACCTATTTTTACGGGACCAATCCCTCTCTCTTGCATACCGCTGTAACTAGCGATTAGTTCCGTACACTAGTATTGACCTTGGAACAGCAGTGACCTACGAATACATGGATACACGCACTGTTTTGAAACCCGCTACGACATTAATCAGAAGAGAATTTTGAGCATTGAAAATATAATGGGAAATGGGACACCGAATGTTTGTGCTGTTACTGTGTTACGCGTCACCAGCGCTTGTCGCCCACTGCTGAGCAGCCGTCTCACCACCACTCGGAACAATAGAAAACGACGTGCGCTGCTAACAATCGTTCTCACTCTGCCCGGCGGCCGCGCTGGCAACTCGTCTGGGTCTCGGCTACTAACGCCGAGCCGAGCACCTTCTCTTTGCTGCCTGGCGGCTGCGCCAGCCTCTACGGGGCCCGGCCACTAACGCCGGAACCCAGTACCGCTTCTCTGCCTGGTGGTCTACGCCTCCAGCCCTGGCCTAGCTGCTTTCGCCGGTGCCAGCTCTTTACCTCGTCAGCAGCGCTAACTTAAGTACCCCATGCTACCACGGAAGGTACCTACGCAAATATAGTGTAAATTGTCGTGCTAAAGTGTCTAATTTCTCTATCTATTTAACTTCATAGCTTAACCATCATCAGCACATGGCTGCCTAGCCCCTTATCGTGACAACTGTTTGTCGTAATAAGTTAAATTCTAATAATAACCGTTATAAAACTTGACACAACCCTAAGGCAGTTATTCGACGCCGGCGAGAAAACGACTAACTATCGGCGATTTTCTCTTTCAAGAAACGTACAATAAATATAAATTCCGTGTAACGAAAGAGATGCATATAGAAATAGTGGCTCTCCGACTGTTCACACTGCCGGCGACGACTTGTTTTACTAGTTTTGTCGACAAGAGCTTCAAAGATAAACTCGCCCAGCCATACTCGCTCAGCGATACTCGCTCAGCGATACTCGCTCTGCGATGCTCGCTCGCTTGATCATTTCTATACAGTCCGGCTTAAGTACACGTATGAATATCAACAAATCATTGCAACTCTCATTGTTATCTAGTTCAGATATTGTAGGACACATTAAAAAAAAATCATCCATAGTGTCTTGGAATGTGGTGTTGGCAAGACTGCGCGAGTAATCGCTCATCGCACTTGAACACTCGCTTAAAGCCCAGCGACAAAACTATCGAAACTACACACTCGTTGCTCGCTGATCGACAACTCATTCATAGTTTCTAGTTCTACTCCTTTCTCGTTCATCGTCGGCGGTGGGACCACTGCCTATCGCAGAGTCTTCCGATTCCATACTAGACATAATCTACACTTTGATTACCAGACTGCTAATGAACATACGTAAATATTTGTAATTACGTACATATTTATAAAGTATAACTAAAAATTATTATTATAAAAACAAAAACCCGACAGCTTAAAAGTAATGAATTGAAATAATTACATAATACATGTATTTTCGAAATGTTCTTTTCACGATCTTTCATTTGATATTGCTGAGGGATGAAAAAAAAATCCGCTTCCCTCTTTTTCACCAACTTCAAAAAAAGGAGGAGGTTCTCAATTCGACTGTATTTTTTTTTTAAATTTGTTACCTCATAACTTTCGACTGGGTGAACCGATTTTGATGATTCTGTTTTATTTGAAAGCTGGTGCTTCCCATGTGGTCCCATTTCAATTTGGTCCAGATTGAAGTCGGTTTTTTTTTTGTTATTTTTTTTCCCATTTGCAATCGCCATTTTGCAAATTTACATAGCCTATGTACCACGATTCTGAGGAATTCAACGTCACCTCATAAGTCAAAAAACATCCAGCCGTTTGGGCTGTAGAGTATGCCAAAGAAGCGGACATACATATCCACATACATACAAACGCTCGAAAAACACTACCCTCCTTCTGACACAGTCGGGTAATTATAAAAAAATTATAATACAATCATGATAATTATTGGTAAAGTTTGAAACTCAAAGGTGGTTTAAAATTGTATTTACCTTTGTGACAGCAGATAAGCCAGAAGCAGCCTCACAGTACCCAATATTAGACATGATACTGCCAATCAACAAAGGTTTGTTACCTCTATTCTTACAGAATAATTCTTGAATAGCTTGCAGCTCTACTTTATCTGCCTCAGGAGATGCTGAAATAATCAGATATTTGGATCAATCTCAAAATTCTGACAGAAAATTTCGAAAATCTGTCAATAATAGCTTGTCTGAATGTACACGGAGTGGAGTCGCGTCCGTAGAGTAAGACCTGCAGCGCACATTTCTTCATGAGACCACCCAACCAAACCCAGGTGCGCTC
Organism: Diaphora mendica; assembly: GCA_949125395.1. Taxonomy (NCBI): domain Eukaryota; kingdom Metazoa; phylum Arthropoda; class Insecta; order Lepidoptera; family Erebidae; genus Diaphora; species Diaphora mendica. Next base: position 16,407,801 of record OX421330.1, read on the forward strand.
TCTGTTGCCTCACACTCCTAACTCGATGAGACAGTTATCCGACATGACCGGGGACTGACGGCTTTACGTGCTCTCCGAGGCATGGGAGCTACCACAACTGTCAAACGCCGGGCTATTTTATATAATCAAAAAAAATCAGTAACGACTTTTGGCCCGACCCGGGAATCGAACTCGAGATCTCTCGATCGCCAGTTGCATACAAGAATTTTGATTGATATTATAAATAATGCAAAAAAAGCAACCAATTTCTTTACTTGAACATAATTGAGACATCGTTTAAATTAACAATAATACACATTATGAATATTTTGATCGACTCCGGCTTAATCTCTAGATCGAAAGCATATTTTAAAGCAGTTACTTAACATCGGGCGTGAATTATCCATGGAGTGGAAGACCATGAAGCGAGATGAGATGATGAGATTTTTAAACAGTTTTTGGTCGTTTTCCAATAAAGTTTAAAATTCATGATTATGAAATGGAAATATGTCACGATCAAATGTCGCTTTTTGGATGTAGCTAGAAACTTTTTGCTTCGTCTTAGTAATTCACGGAGTGGTAATTTTAAGCTTTTCATTGAATCACAAAGGTTTCAATTATAAAAAACAAACATACATGTACGTATTGATTTCAATATTTTCTAGAAAACTTACCACAACCAAAGGCTTCAAAGTATTCAATAGCCTCTGTCGGTACTCCAGCCTCTTTATAAAAAGATTTAAGGAAATCGATTGTACTATTTAACTCTCTATAGAATCCAAACTTTGGATTTTTATTTTCTTCTATCATACCCACATACTCAGATTTAACATGCAAGACCTCAGCGTATATTCTGAAAAATATTGATAGAACATTATGATAAGATAATATACTTATAATAATTATGATAAGATAATAATTATGATAAACATTATGATAGATTACAGTTTTTTTTTTTATATTTGAAAATTAGGTACTAATTTTGCTATTATACTTTGTTGTTGCATAATGTACACAAAAATTATAAATCAGTTTTTTTTTAAAGAGTTACTTATTGAGGAGGTTCTTGCCGGTTCTTATTCGTAAAATGATATTTTAACCTGTGTAGTGTAAAGCGAAGACACTGGTCCCTGAAGTATAGTTTACACTAGTTCAGGGGCCAAAGAATTCACATTAAATGTTAGCTAACCTTGTGTCAATAAATAAATAAATTGTGAAACCGAGCAACTAGTCACCAATGTAACGTTTTGATAGAGCCTGAAAAGGCCTACTTGAAATAAAAGCATTTTGATTTTGATTTTTGACTTATAAATATTAAATATTAATAAATATTAAAGATTTTCGACTGCACGTTTGGCCTAGTGGTTTAACGATCACCACGCCGTTTCCTACTTCGCCAAGTGTCGTGGGTTCAAATCCCACGTAGGACAACGCTTTGTGTGATCCACAAATTGTTGTTCTGAGTCTGGGTGTTCCTTGTGTCCGTTTCATGTATGTTTGTATAGTCCCCCGCGATACAGGATTTCTTCCTAGTGCGGGAGTTGTCTTTTTAAAAAAGAAAAAAAATTAAAAAATCTAGTATTCCTTTACCTTAGCGCATTTTTGGCTTTTTGCAAAAATAACACACTGATTGCTTCTGATCTACCACATCCTTGAGCACGTTCGTCGAAAGAGAAAGTTGTACCATCTTTGCTCATTTGTATTACTCTGTAAAACAATATAAGGATTAAGATGAACCGCGCCAATAAAGACTTCTTGACTTTGTCAATTAACCATCACGTGTTCAAGTAAGCTCATAAAGATATACAGTCCACACAAAATCGTCATTATGGTTATTGACGAAGGCTTTTTAACCTAAAAAGCAAGCTGTAATGTTTTATAAGCGTCAAGCCTTTGGCATGTCTGAAAACAATTACATTCCCAAAACGGGTCAGCGTCAGATAATGACGATCACTGCACATTTTAACAATTGTCCTCTGGTATATAAAATTGACCAAATGGTGGTGGCACTACAGAAACATAATCAAGAGGTAGAAAAAGTAGGTGAAATTCGTAGTACAATTTGTTGATTCGAAGAAAATACAATTTTTATAAGAATAAGCAGAAATTAAACAGACTAGTCCCTGTAATAATAATTATTTTTACGGGAATTAACGCAATCACTTATTTCAAGGTAATACATACCTCTGTTTTGCCTGACGTTTCGACCAGGTATGTAATACCTTGAAATAAGTGATCGCGTTAATTCCCGTAAAAATAATTATTATTACATCATGGAACGCGAAAGTTTAAAAGTTAGTATAGACTAGTCCCTACCTTTTTTCTTTTGTTTGATATTCTTTTTTTTTAATTTACAAATCCACTTTATACATAGGTTACAATAAAATACCTTTCACAAACACATAAAAACTGACAAACTTTAACAAATACATACGTACCTTGCTAAGTTTATTGCCGAATGTGGATGTACACACAAAAATGATCCAGCAACTATTGCGCAGTCGCATCTCCCATTCATCATAGCTAAGCACGCTTCTTCTAACGCACCGATAGAACTAGTGCATGACGAATCAATAGCGACTGATGGGCCCTTGCCGTTTAGCCAGTACGAAACACGGTTAGCGAACATGGCTTTACAACACCTGATTTAAAAAAACACACAGAATTATTAACTCACCTCAACATTTTATTTTTCAGATTGGATTGGAACGAAAATTAGAGAGTTCGAACTTTCCAGTAGCCAGATCTAGTAACAGGTGCATGATAGGTCCACTGCAGGTCATAGATCTTAAGTCTTATTAGTGTTTAAGGGTTTCCAGGAAGGGATAATTGAAATGATATTGTCAAGAACCACTGTTAATAACTATTTAATAAGATTTGATAATAAATATTACATACCGACATCCATTACCGAGAGAAAAAAGGGAAGAGAGCTGTCACAGTGTTGCCAGCTTGGATGACATATTATTGTGTTCCGTTTCATTGCATTCTTAACACCCTTCCTCAATGAAAGCGGGACACTACTTCTGTACTAATAGTTTAGTTACAAGAACACATGCAAGTACTATCTATCTTAGTACAAAACTTCTATAACAAACCAACAAGTACACATGTGTTTACATCTTATTATTTATGCATACATTTATTTTAATTTTAATAAAACAAAACTAAACTTCTTTACAAAACCCACAAGTTACTTACATCTATAAAACATCTTACTATTTATTTTCTTACTATATATTTTATAGCAGCAAAAATTCCTTAAAGGGCAATCTTAACACAGTTTTCACAAGTTAACACAAAGTATACTATTATACTGCTTTACAAACTTACTGTTTATTAATGTTAATATAAAATAATAATATACTATTAAATTTTAGCACTCAATCTTTTGAACACATTTGTATTTAAACTTTTAGTAAATATATCTGCTATCTGGTTTTCTGTATTTATGTATTTTAACTCTACTATCTTTTGTTCAACTTTATCTCTCACAAAATGATATTTTAACTCAATGTGCTTTAAACGCTTATGTTGTTCTGGATTTTTAGCAATATGAACAGCAGATTGACTGTCGATATAGATTATAAACATTTTGCAGTTGTCACCTATCTCTTGTAATAAGTTTCTGATCCAACAGCCCTCTGCTATTCCTTTACCCAATGCAACATATTCTGATTCTGTTGATGAAAGTGCAATACACTGTTGCTTTGAGCTGCACCATGAGACAGTGCACCCGAACACCTTCATTATATATCCTGAAGTAGATTTCCTTTCTATTTTATCTCCTCCCCAGTCTGCATCTGTGTATCCTATCAGTGTTTCTTCTCCATTTTTTCTATATATTAATTTAAAGTCCATTGTTCCCTTTATATATCTTAATATCCTCTTTAATGCCTTCCATAGATTTTCATCAGCGTAAATCTGGTATTTGTTAAAAAAACTGACTGCATAGCAAATGTCAGGTCGAGTTCCCAACATGGCGTACATGAGGCTTCCTACAAGTTGCCTACATCTTTTGACTAATGCTACATCTGTTGCTGGTTCAGAAGATAAAATCAATCCTGGTTCTATCGGTGAGCCCACAGGATTACATTCTTCCATTTTGTATTTTTCTAATAAGTATTTTAAGTATTCCTTTTGATCTAGTTCTATACAATCTTCTTTCTCTGTTATGTTAATTCCTAAATATCTCATCTTTTTGTCTCCCATGTCTGTCATTTGGAAATTCTTCTGTAATTCCTTTTTAAGGTTATCTATGTCTTCTTTCGTTTCTGCTAATATTATAAGATCATCTACGTATAGTAATACAAAGAATCTCTGGTTTTCTTTATAATATAGACAATAGTCCGACTTGCTTCTTTTAAACGATGAGTCTTTCATAAAGTTATTAAATCTGTTGTTCCAATTTCTTGGTGACTTCTTTAATCCGTAGAGTGATTTCTTTAGTTTCATTATCTTTCCATCATATCTTTCTATTCCGCTTGGTAGTTTTATGTATACTTTTTCTTCTATATCTCCATAAAGGAAAGCGCTCTTTACATCCATCTGTGTCACATTAAGTCTATATTTGCTTGCTAAGGCTAACAGCACCCTTCATGTTGGTAATTTTGCTACAGGTGTGTATATTTCAGCATGATCGAATTCATCTCTCTGTTGAAAACCACGGGCAACTAATCTTGCTTTATAAATATCTTCATTATTTTCTCCCTTTTTGATTTTGAATACCCACTTTGTGTCTATAGGTTTTCTGTCTTTTACTGATTCTTTTTCTTCAACCCATGTTTCATTCTTTTCCAATGCTGTCAATTCCTTGTCTATTGCCTCTTTCCACTTGTGTGAATCTTCTCTTTTCATTACTTTCTCATAAGTTAATACTTCACTTTCTAAAACTGTTAATCCCACATGATAATCTTCCATCCATTTAGGAGTTTTTCTTATTCTTCTACTAGGTACTCTTCTATTTACTTCTGTTTCTTCTTCTGTTGAGTCTTCGTCTATTCTTTCCTCTGTTGTGTTGACTTCTGTACTTTCTTCTGTAGAATCTTCCACTGTAGTTCTTGACACATCCCTTCCTGAATAAAAACTGTCTCCTGTATTTTCATCTGTTTCAATTTGTGTATTATCTGTTGAATCTTCTGCAGTATTTTCTGGTGTTCTCGTGACTTCTACTGGAACTGTCTGGTTAGTTTGGTGTTCTGTTATTTCTTCATTTTCTGAACTTGTTCTTTTTGAATACTTCTTTGTAACTCTATTCTTATCATTTTTCATCTTCATAGCTTCTGTATCTTTTAAGAAAGTGACGTCTCTTTTAATTTCTATCTTTCTTTTGTTTGGGTAATAGATTCTGTAACCTTTTGAGTCTTCATATCCTACAAAAATCCCGTTCTCTGATTTACTATCCCATTTTCTTCTTTTTTCTTTAGGTATGTGAGTGTACACTTCTGTTCCAAATATCTTATCCAATTTTCTTATATCATATTCCTTCTTTTCCCATAACTGAAGTGGTGTTTTATTTTCATGTCTTCCTTTTCCCGTTCTGTTTAGTATATAAACTGTAGTGTTTACGGCTTCTGCCCATAAACTTTTGTTTAATTTACCTGCCTGTAACATAGTCCTGCTTGATTCCACTATGGTCCTTATGTCTCTTTCAGCTTTTCCGTTCTGTCCTGGTGTGTATGCAACTGTAGTTTCATGTTTAATTTCCCTTTCTTGTAAATACTTCTGTAAGTTTCTGTTTGTGAATTCAGTCCCGTTGTCCGTTCTTATTGTTTTTATTTTGTGTCCATGCTGTCTCTCTGTAGAAGTAATGAAATGTTGAATTTTCTCTGCTGTCTCCGACTTTTGTTTCAAAAAATATATTTTCCTATAATTAGAGTAATCATCTTTAAGTAACAAAAAATATCTTGAACCTCCCACTGAATCCTGTTCCATTGGACCACACAGGTCTCCATGTATAAGTTCTCCTACTTCTGTTGTCTTTTGTATACTTCTATGGAAAGGTGACCTATGGTGTTTGCCTTCTATACATGCTTGACACTGTTCAATTTGCTGTTCATACTGAATATTATTATTATTTAAAACTTCTTTAATTTTATTAAAATGTTGATGAGCCAATCTGTTATGCCATTCTGTAAGAGAAGCTAAAGCTACTATTCTAGGTAAAGTTATATTAATTAAAAACAAATTATTATTTCTATTAGCAAATAGTACAGTCTCCCCTTTGAAAATAAATTCACATCCATCTTTAGTAGATATCATAGTCAAGTTTCCTCTATCTATAGCACATAATACAGAAAATAAATTAATTTTTAAATCTGGTACATGTAAAACCTCTTTTAGAACTGATCGTTCTCTATTGTGTGAAATAAATTTTATTTCCCCTATTCCAACAACTTTTAATTTCCTACCATCGCCTACTGTGACATACTTACCTGAAATTAAATTATATTTTGTAAAAAGATACTTTTGATGACACATATGATCACTGGCTCCGGTGTCCATTATCCAGTCAGTCTCTGTGCACTCATTCAGGTTAGTTATGTATGCTTTTGGTTCACTCTTCCTGCTATCTTTTTCTTTGTTAAGCCGCTGTCGACAGTCTTTGTAAAGATGTCCCACTTTGCCACAATAATTACATTTTCGCAAGCGACACTCACTTTTCATGTGTCCCATCTTTCCACATTCAAAACACTTCACCCTATCTTTTCTGTTATCACACTTATCACTGTTGTTATGCTGTTCATAACTTCTGTTACTTTTATGCTGTTGCTGTCCCCTTTTATTGTGTGTGAACAACGCTGTCATTTCCGTAGTTCCATTCCGTGTCCTTTCTTCTTCTATTAGTAGTCTTGCTGTAAGATTTTTCAAAGTTTGTTCACCTGTTGGTACTGACTCCCACGCTGAAGAAAAATATTTGTACTCCTCTGGTAAGCTCATTAAAATCTTTGTAATGATCATTTTTTCTGATATTTCCTCACCCTGTGCTTTTAGTTTGCTAACTAAATCTTCTATCTGTGAAATGAAGCCTATCATGGCATTGTCAAACTTCAGATTGTAAAACTTTTGTTGTAAAAGATGGATACCAACTCTGGATTTTGCATCGAACACAGTTTGTAATTTTTCCCACATTTGATGCGCTGATGTACATGGTAGCAAGTAAGATATAATATTTTCCTCAACTCGTGTCACTATAATCTCCTGTGCTTTTTTATCTTTAACCTTATCTTCTGTAGAAGCCGGTTCGGCCAACAACATGTCGTACCAACCCTTTGACTGTAGAACTATGGTGATTTGAAACTTCCATAGCGCCCAATTGCTATCGTTCAATACTAAACCTCCGTCTCTTCTGTCTGTAGTCATATTTCTTTGTCTTTGACAATTTCCTCTGTATATAAAAACTTTTAAAACTTCTGTAACGCTTAGCGTCGTTAATGGCGGCGATTGGCGGTGTGCTCGACTCGCTTTGCTTTTTCCAATTCGCACTCTGTCCTTGCCTGGGCCCATAACCTATTAGTGTTTAAGGGTTTCCAGGAAGGGATAATTGAAATGATATTGTCAAGAACCACTGTTAATAACTATTTAATAAGATTTGATAATAAATATTACATACCGACATCCATTACCGAGAGAAAAAAGGGAAGAGAGCTGTCACAGTGTTGCCAGCTTGGATGACATATTATTGTGTTCCGTTTCATTGCATTCTTAACAATTCTTAATCTCCATACGCATATTTATGTATTAATATCAGTAGTCTAGTACCCATAACACAAGCTCTGCTTAGCTTGGGACTAGATGGCGTTGTGTGTTAGATGTCCGAAATATGAAATATTTATGTATGTATGTATTATACGGAGCTAGTCATCACACAAAACCATGTATATATATTTATATGAGCCTGCTAAAGTGACTAAACTCTGCCTGATGGAAAACATGAGTAGAATCCAAGAGCGTTGGTCACCATACTCATTACGAATGCAAACATTGCAATATAGTGACTCACATTATGGCAGCCTTGTGAGATGCTTCACATCATTGGGCCTCTAGTCTCGCACTCACCAACAAAACACGACAGCAGGAATGCTGTCATTTAGAAGAAGAACAGAAGACCAACCTATTGTCCTTTGTGGAGGCTAGTACCGCCCCTGTCAATCGTGCTGAAATCAGCGTGGTTCTACTACCTTGTAAAGAATAATAAAATAATCATTTAAAGAAAAGATAGGTGAGAATCGAAGTCAACAGTAGGAAATGAATGTTGGCTATGCGGAAGGATTAGGGAATGTGAGCCTGCCTATAACTCAAATTGGCTACCTGTCTTTGTTATTAATTAACACCTTCGCTGCGTCAAGCAAAATCACACACTTTCATCTGCGGCATTGGGTCAAAATGTGCCCCACTGATATTTTCGCCAGTGCGTGTTTGGTCTTTGTCAACCCACAAGGACTAGGGTAGATTAAAATACTATAACTTTGCGAAAACATGATATATACATTTTTTATATTGTTAGAATAACCTTGAACCCAATTTATTTTTTAGTTTTGATTCGCCCCGGGATCTATCAAACAGGAAATGAGAAATAAGCCAGGAAAAAAGGTGGGCCGATATCGACCTGAACCGCACTAGAAAATATTTTCAGTAATGATGGGACACAGAAAAATAAGGGGATATCGAAAATAAAGGTTTTTATTTATTTGTGACTGTCTTTAAAACATTTCACACAAAGGTTCAGGTAAAATTTCTTGCAAAATCTTTTAAATTTAATGCAAGCTTTTTATTAACTTGCAATGTACATGTATGTATGTGTGTTCGGGTGGAATCTTGCAACTCATTTTTAAACAGATATCTTCAAACAAAAGTGATAAAATTCTGCAAGCATATGTATATAGCGTGACAATGCAATAATATGATGACATGGAACTGATCTGATGCTGAAAGGTGGCAATAGGAACTCTGTAATGAAACGACGTAATACCATTGAATTTAGAATCGTTTGATTCGTCTTGACGAGTACTATATGTTTTGATAGCATCCAGGGTCTAATGATGGAGCCAGAAGGTGGTCATAAGAATTCTATAATGATAAGACGCAACACACTCGAGTTTGGAATCGTTTGATTCGTCTTGACAAGTTATTTATGGTATGATCGTATCCAAAGTCTGATGATGGAGTTGGAAGGTAGTCATAGAAACGCTATAATGAACCGAGGCAACCCATCGAGTTTGGAATCATTTGATTCGTCTTTTCCGAGCACTTTATGTTTTGATAGTATCCAGGGTCTGATAATGGAGCCGGAAGGTGGTAATGAGTAATATGTAAAGAAACGACGGAACCCATTGAGTGTGGATTCGTTTGATTCGTCTTGACGAGTACTATATGTTTTGATAGTATCCAGGGTCTGACGATGGAACCGGAAGGTGGTCATAGGAACTCTACAATCAAATGACGCAACTCATCGAGTTTGGAATCGTCTGATTTATCTTGACGAGTACTTTATGTTTTTTTAGCATCCAAGGTCTGATTATATAGAATCGGAAATAAATTGAAAGGTATTCATAGAAACTCTGTATTAAAACAACTTAACTGCCTCGGGCTCTTTTGATTTGTTTTGATAAATACTTCGGTCGTAGATTTCTTGCGGCATTTGTGCGTTGAATAAGATGAATAGACTGAGAAACCTGGCCAACGATAACTTAAAGTAGAAAATAAATTATATTAAAAAAATCTCTATTAAAACAAGCTTTTATTAGAATGCTCTAAAAAGAATAAAATAAAGTTTTCCTTGAAAACTTTTTCTAATAACTTAAAATGTCATTATAAATTTTATAGAATACAAAAGCTTGTTGCGAGGATTTAGCACCAGTATTTACTTAGTTTGAAAATTTTAAACATTTATATCAGCCAAATCAAGTTATTTAATTTATTATATAGGAAAATCTTGCTACAAGCTTTTGTATAATATAATATAATATTTAGATATAAATATTTCGTACATCTAACACACAACGCCATCTATTCCCAAGCTAAGCAGAGCTTGTGTTATGGGTACCAGACAACTGACATAAATAAATATATACTTTTTCTTTTGTAAATACATATACAGATTATACATAGAAAACACCCAAACTCCGTAACAAATATTTGCAGATCATACAAACACTTGGTCCGACCCGGGAATCAGATCAGATATTGTCAGTCTGTCTGTTGAGCGAACTGTAGAAATAGCTTTTGTAGAATTTGAGCGGTTCATTGTAATGAGTGAATACAGGCCCCCATGTAGTTTGTATGACATATTTGATAAAATCCTTGAAGATGCATTATTTAGGGCTACACAATGTAATAAGACTGTTGTTGTCTGTGGTGACTTTAATATAAATATTCTCGAAAAGCCGAATTTAACTGTAAAGTATTTAACTTTATTGAAGTCATATAATCTATGTAACGTTTTCTTTGAACCCACACGTATTACAGCCAGTAGTGCCACTTGTATCGATAATATTTTTACAAATGTGAAACCAATTAATAGATGTCTTGTAAGTGAGCTAGATTCAGATCATTGCGGGCAGTTCGTTACCTTTACGCAAACAAAACCAGAGGTTCAAAGAAAGCCTATTAGTTACGTTCCGATTACGGAGAGCCGCATGAGCCTGTTCAGGAATAATATGGCGGATAAGTTGTTAAGATGATATGTGATATATGATAGTGACCCTAATCAAGCTTTCGCTTTGTTATTTAATATGCTTAATAATGAATTTAAATTATTTTTTACATCAAAAACACTAACGATTAGTGATCGTGTAGTATTCAGTGACTAAGCCACGGTAGGTATCTATAGGAGTCGACAACGGCTATATGAGTTGTATTATGAAAAAATATATCATCATAACTTAGATTTTATAGAATATGTCAAAAATTATATTAAGACGTTCAAACGCGCCTATTATGTTGCTAAATCTCTATATTTAAAAAAAAAATCATCAGGAAAATAAAATAAAAACCACATGGGATATTATAAACGCTGAAACCGGAAGGTCCATTGTACGAAATCGTGACTTCCATTTAAAAATTAATAATGTAGACATAAAAGCGGATGTGGAGGTTGCAACTGAGTTTGAATTTTTTTTACCAACATTCCGATTCGAACAACAAAGACTCTCTCGTCATCCTCTGCCTCTGCTTGTTTTTTATTAGAAAATAGTGTAAACCGGTGTGATAGGGGTTTTGAATTTTCAGTTGTTAGTGTAAATGATGTTATCAAGGCTTTTAAAAGTATAAATGTAAAGAAAACAACTGATTTATGGGGAAATTCAGTACATACTATATCTGCAAGAATTGATATGATATCCCCATATTTAGCAATTGTTTTCAATTCTTGTATCGCATCTGGTGTGTTTCCTAATCTGATGAAACAAAGTAAAGTGATTTCATTGTTCAAATCTGGTAGCAGTTCAGATCCATCTAATTTCCAACCTATCTCAATACTTCCAACATTGAGTAAAATTTTTGAAAAATTACTTTTAAACCAAATGTTACAACATTTTATTAAGCACATTTTGCTTCATCAAAAGCAATTTGGTTTTACTAAAGGTCGTTCAACTACGGACGCGGGCGTGGAATTGCTTAAACACATATTTGGCACCTGGGAGGATTCACAGGATGCGTTTGGTATTTTCTGTGACTTGTCTAAGGCATTCGATTGAGTCCATCATCCTACACTCATCAGGAAGTTACAAAACTATGGAATAGGGAATAATGCTCTGAATATCCTAACGTCGTATTTAAATAAAAAAGTGAAAAAAGTAAATATTAATGTCAAAACATCTTCGGGATCCCCTGTAACAATGGGCGTCCCACAGGGTTTTATTCTAGGGCCATTTCTGTTTCTCATATATATAAATGATCTAGCTTATTATGTAAGTTACAATCATGAGATTGTATTGTTCGCGGATAACACATCCTTAATTTTTAAAGTTAGGCGCCAAATTGACAATTTTAATGAAGTCAATAGTGCACTCTCGAAAGTGGTACATTGGTATTTATAATTCATCATCAGTTTTCCAAGTGGGAGCACCCCTGCTGTCATGGACTTGCATGAGGTACCAGAAGAACAGGGAACGAAGTGGAATTGTTTGTTATCAAGCTTAACCAATTTTCTGTACCATTATCTTTTTTAAATTGATATCACTACCCCTTTGTGATTTTTTTTGTTAATGAGAATTAGGAGTGTAATTAAGAAACTGTAAAATTGTTTTATGTTTATAAATTCATAACTGCAATATATTTGAGTAACTGTGGTATTGTTGTTTCTCTGAAGAGATCCCTGGGACTCCCACATGTACACACATAATTATTTTATACCTTCTTTTTTTTTTATTTAAATTTTCTTTCTTTCTTTTAATTTTATTATAAAGGCGCCCTGGGATCACATGCTCTGTCTGCTGACTGGGTTGGTCGGAGAGTGGCACCTCCTGTTCAGGTCTAGGGGACTGCAAGGTTCGAATCCTCCTTCTTGTTAGGTCCATGGGTTACGACTTGCGAACCGCCTGACAGGTTAAGGTGTTACACCTGACAGGTTACCTTCGTCGTTTATCGAGCGAATGCTAAGTCATCAGCTAGAAAGCACAACAATAAAAGGCGGGGCGCGCGCTTTGTGCGGCATAGGGTCGCCGGCTGCCCGTTTGGACCGTGGGCCTAAATAGACCCATTGCCGCACTGAGTGGTTGTATTTCACCGTCAGTGCGTGGTGGGCTAAAAAAGGGCCCGCAGTGATAAATACGGAATATATATAAAATACCTACATTTTTAACTACAAGTTGAAATATATATTTGTCTCCATCCAACTCTTACAAACATGTGAGATAATCGCTCCGCACCAGCGAGAGGGGCATAGTTTTCTTCGTCCGCACTAGCTGAACTACCACGGTGGGTCGAAATTGGGCCCAATACGCAGTGAACGTGTTAAAACAGAGAGATCGATTGGCTTTTTACAATTTTAGAGTTTACTACTCATACATGTATTAATAGATATTTCGAGAGTTAAAGTATTTTCCTTACCCAGATATGCCAAGACCAGTCCTTGCAGTGGGATCGTACACAGAAGATTTATCCATTTCAGAAAAACATGCACCTACGAATACGCCAACATTTGTTCCCGATAATTGCTCAGGATTTTTGCCTGTAAAAATAACACAATGGTTTTCATTTTATCTCTCGATTTATAACAAGAACTGTTATCTTTTATAAAAAAAGATCTCCTACACTTGATTTATATTCTGTGTCATAGGGGTATTTACAAACATTTTACGAAACGGACGCAAAGAACACCCAGACTTGGAACACCACATTGTGAATTAGTGTTATTCTGAGTTGAGATCGAACCCATAACACTTACCGTAGAAGGAAGCATTGAAGTGAGCACTTAAAGCACTAAACCATCTGTGCAGTCATATAAACTGTTAATTTTGTTTTTAGTAAAGTTTAAGAAGAATTTTTTTAGACACGAACTTATTTTTTTTAAATGTATGGCCCGCCAAAATGACTCTACTTTGCCTGATGGAAAGCATAAGCAGAATCCAAGAGTGGTGGTCACCATACTTATTGCGAATTCAGACAATGCAGCATGGCGACCCACACCATGGCGGCCTGGTGATGCTTCTGCATCTTTTAGTCTAGTCAACAAGTATGGAACTTGTTGACTAGACTATTTGGGCCTCCGGTCTCGCACTCACCAACGAAACATGACAGCACGAACGCTGTCATTTTATGTTGATTTTCTGTGCAAGGGTAGCACCGCCCCGGTCGAGCCGGCCCAACCGTGCTGAAATCAGCGTGGCTCTACTACCTACTATATACTAATTTGATTTATCAATTATTATTTAAATAAAATCTTTTACTATTCACAATCACTAACCTCGCCAAGAAACACCATTCACTGACACTGTTTAACTTTTTTTTTAGTTTTAGTTCGTTTTATTACCAAGTCATAGTACCGTGGGAGAGCCACTGGGCCAGCTCGACCGGAGTGACACCACGGCCTCACAGATAACCGGTGTGAAACAGCGCTTGCTTTGTGTTTCACCGAGTGAGTGAGGACACCGGAGGCCCATACCCCAACCCCTCCTCACATCCCTTTCTCCATCCCCCAAAGGCCAATATAAAAGTCAATAAAAGGTCAATATAAATCAAATGAACCCAAATTCGATGGGTTTGTATCATTTTTATGAGCCGCTCATAGCCCAGTTGCACTTGGTGATTAGAAACAATCACCGAGGGTAAGCAACGACGGTGCGGCTCATCTTCATCAATCCAAGTTTTTTTTAGGTTAGAGAATAACAGGAGTAAAGCTTAGTTGGAAGCCTTCGGGCGGCTTAACAACGTTGTCTTGCCAGTCCCCAGGGCTGAGAGGAGACCCGAGCCCAGCAGTGGTACATTACGGGTTGTTGATGATGTGTCATTTTATTGCAGAACTTCTGTGGCAACCCTTCAGCTCCAGCATCAGACCCTGCTTACCATATAGGATCAAAGTACTCATCAAAACAAATCAAACGAGCTCAAACTCGATAGGGTTGTATCGTTTTATTGAGGAGCTCCTATGACTTCCTTCCAGCTTCAGCATCAGACACTGGTTTCCGTATAGGATCAAAGTACTCGTCAAGATAATTAAAACGAGCCTTAAATCGATGGAATTCTATCTCTTTAGAGCATAACTCCTAAAGCCACCTTTTAGCTTCAGCATCAGACCCTGCTTACCATATATGACCAAAGTTTTCATCAGAACAAACCAAGCGAGTCCAAACTCGATGGAGATTTATTTAGTTATTAATATTTTTTATTTATTATTTAGTCATTTTATTGCAGAACTTCTATGGCCACCTTCCAGCTCCAGCATCAGATAATCTCTATGTCATCATAACATTACATTATCACGCAAAATAATACATACGCATGCAAATTTTCAGCTCAATCGGAAAACGGGAAGTGGGTCAAATTTAACTTGCAAGATTTCATTACATACAAAGGGGCATGTAAAAAAAACTAAATAATACATACATACAGTCACGCCTGTTTCCCAAAGGAGTAGGCAGAGACAATATTGATCCCCACTTACTACTTAGACACACCTTTTTTGATTCATCCACATTCATCAATTCTTTTTTCAGAACATCACCAATTTGGTCGGTAAATGTTCACACTTGCAAGAAAAAACTAAGTAAGATGTTGTAAAGTACCTGATTTTTAAATACTTTTAAAATTTACTATCAAAAAGGCTATAGTGAGCCACCCTCAAAAGATAAATATGCTGTCGCGGACTTTGTTGTAGAAATTTTAAAGTGGAACAATTATTTCATGCATTTGGACAAATGTTTGTATGATCTGCAAATATTTTTTTCGGAGGTTGGGTGTCTTCTATTTATAATAATCATGTATGTATTGACAAAAAAAGTATAAATGTATTTATATCACTTGTCTAGTACCCATAACATAAGCTCTGCTTAGCTTGGGACTAGATGTCGTTGTGTGTTAGATGTCCGAAATGTTTAAAATATTTATGGAACTTTAACCGTCTACTCAACGCACGCAATGGAAGCTTTCATAAGGAATGATTTTCCCCCGTTTTTGCAAAAAAAAAAATGATACTTCGCTCCCTCTGGCCGTAGCGTGATGATATATAGCCTTCCTCGATAAATGGTCTATCTACAACTGAAATAATTTTTCAAATCGGACCAGTACTTCAACCTTTTTTTTTTTTTTTTTTTTTTTTTTTTTTTTTTTTTTTTCACGTGTGGAAATCCCCTCGGACCTTCACCCGCGCCGGGGCTTGCGGCGGGGCGGTGTGTCGGACTCGAACCGACTAAAACCACACGGTGTGCCACTCTGCGCCTGTGAAGGGAGGAATCCGGGAATTGCAGTTATTAACACGTCCGGACCCCTCGGCATGAGGCGCTGATAGGCGCGCCTCCGCCGCCCGGTTCGCCGGCAGCGGATTGGGTCCGAGTGGATATCATCCTCCCGGGCCTTCTCCGCCACCTCCTTCTGCGAGATGACTTCTTCGCAGAAGGTTGCGACCGCGGTAAAACTGCTATCGCTACCGGCCATGAAGTGTATGACGGCCGGTAGCGAGAGATCCCCCCCGATGACTACAGTGAGGGCCCGGCGCTGCGACGCCCATGCAGGGCAGATCGCCAGCGTATGCTGGGCCGAGTCCTCACTGCAGTCGCAGTGGTGGCAGGCGGGACTCAATTCCCTCCTAACGACCGAGTGCAGGTACTTCCCGAAGCAACCGTGCCCGGAAAGGACCTGCGTCAGTCGGAAGGAAAGGGTCCCGTGCTGCCGCCCTGCCCACTCGAGGATGACCAGCTGGAGAGCCTCCACGGCGGCAAAGCCAGCACGTGGAGTCTCCAGCCGGAACGACCATCTAGCCATAGTGGCTCGACGGGCGGCTACACGCCACTCGCGTACCTCTTCGGGCGGAGGGCGATAGCCATACTCCGCCCGATATTCAGCCACCCGTCGATAAACTTCGGCGAGCACTTCCGCCTCCAAATCCCACGGGGGTGTTCCGGCCAAGGCGCACGCCGCCTCGGTCGACACCGTGCGGTATCCGCGTATGGCTCTGACTGCCAATACCCTCTGAGGCCGCCAGAGGCGAGCCTTATTTAGGGCAGTCAGAGCCGCCACCCACACCGGTGCGCCATACAGCGCCATCGACCGGACAACTCCCGTGTATAGGAGTCTCGTTGCGACGCTGGCTCCACCCAAATTGGGCAAAAGTCGCCCAAGGGCGGAGGCAGCGTCGACCAGCTTCGGACCAAGCTGTCGGAAGTGCTCTTTGAAGAGCCACCTACCGTCGAGGATCAGGCCCAGATACCTCATCTGGGCCCGAACCGGTACGAGGACCGAGTTGACCTCTATGGAGGCGCCGGCGGGTGGACCACGACGGGGCCCATGGAACAATAGGGCCTCCGTCTTGTCCAGGGCCACCCGTAAGCCCAGCGCCTCGATGCGCCCGACCACCAGAGAAACACCCCTGGTGGCCAGGCGCGCCGCCTCTTGGAAGTTCGTCCCCCGGGCTGTGACAAGTGTGTCATCGGCGTAACAATTTACGCCCAGCCCGGGAGGCAGACGACTTCGTAGGACCCAGTCGTACCCCACGTTCCACAGGAGTGGTCCAAGGACAGACCCCTGCGGAACGCCGCACGACATGGGTCGCCGTCTCAAGACGCCCTCTCGGTCCTCGTACACGACGGTACGCTCCTCTAAATAGTCTGCCACTAGCCGCCTCAGGTACTCTGGCACCCCGTGGTAGTGGAGTGCTTCCCTGATGCAGCTAAATGGCAGACTATTGAAGGCGTTGGCGATGTCCAAGGAGACCGCCAACACCACGCCGCCACAGACCAGTACTTCAACCTAGCATAACCTTAACCTACCAAAAACTTATTAGCGCGTTCAATCAAACAAACAAACTCTTCAGCTTTATAATATTAGTATAGATAAACGACTTACCAGCGTCGTAAATAGCTTGGTATGCATGTTCTAAGATTTTTCTTGACATAGGGTCCATGTTATATGACTGACGGTAATGCACCTTAAAAAATTGAGCATCAAACAGGTGGAGATCAGGAATACTACCAGCGTAGGGCACCAGTTCTGGATGATCGAAGGTGAAACGAAGATCATCACTCGATACGGGGTTGACCTGTCAAAATAATACCATTACATATTTTAGGACAATACAAAACTTTTTCTAGAAGGAATTGTATCGCTTTATTGCGGAGTTTCATAATCATTTAGTGGGACAAGTACACTGCTATGACAGTTATCACAGATCACTGTCTATTACTTTATTGCTGCCTGCTATTAATCTATTACCAGAAAATAAAAGAAAGATTTATGTCTATAGGGATGGCAATTATAATCAAATAAACTCTGATTTATGTAATATTAATTGCAATGTAGCTTTGTCCCACGGCTCAGTTGATGATGCCACAGATTTTTTTTATCGAAACTTATATGACCTACGTAATAATTATATACCCCAAAAAGTAATTTTAAATAATAATTTCTCTATTTGGTATAACTCATCTCTTAAGAAAGTTTTAAAGGAAAAAACTTTTTATTAAAAAAAAAAAACCGACTTCCAAAAACATCCAACGAAAACTCTCTGTCAAAAAACACTTAAAAGCGTAAAATAAACTGGTTCTTCATAAATTGCCTATACCTAATTCTTTATTCATTTAAATAGTAGTATTATAATGGGTGCTAGGTACCTAAAATCTGTTTGAAGTCGGTGCCAAGTGACTATCGCTTAGACTTTTGTAATTGTTCGTTTGTATTCTTTTTGGCTTAGCACCGACTTCAAACAGATTTTAGGTACCTAGCACCCATTATAATACTACTATTTAAATGAATAAAGAATTAGGTATAGGCAATTTATGAAGAACCAGTTTATTTTATGCTTTTAAGTGTTTTTTGACAGAGAGTTTTCGTTGTATGTTTTTGGAAGTCGGTTTTTTTTTTAATAAAAAGTTTTTATTTTACAGTTTTTAGTGCAAACAATCGTAGGTAAGTAGTAAGTTGAACTATTTCATCAAATTTCATCATCAAGAATACAAATTAAGGTACGTGTAATATTAAAATCATCCTCTAATCCCTAACTGTTGAAGAGTTTAATCTTCTATCATCAGCTCACCTAAATAGCTTAAAAGTATACGACTGAAGGTCTTTAGATACGTATGAAATTGAAAGAATTATTCTCCAACTCCTAACCGTTGAGGAGTTGTACCTTCCACCTTCCATCATCAGCTTACTTAAATAATTTGTAAGAATACGACTAAAGGTAACTTATATACATATGATATTTAAAGATTTATCCTCCAACTCCTAACCGTTAAGGAGTGGTACCTTACATCATCAGCTCATCATCATAAAATGATGACTACCATACGCAAATACCGGTGTAACTTCAGAAAATATACGAAAAACATAGTATGTGCCTATAAAAAATGAGGGTTTCCCTCGATTTCCCTGGGATCCCATCATCAGATCCTGATATGCTGGCAATGGGACCACCACGGAAGCATACCCTGTTGAATACAAAAAAAAATTTCAAAATCGGTCCACAACTGACGGAGTAATCGGGTAACATACATAAAAAAAAAAAAAAAAAAACATACAGTGGAACATAGAACCTCCTCCTTTTTGGAAGTCGGTTAAAAATTCGACCGGGGCGGTACTACCCTCGCACAGAAAATCAATGTAAAATGACAGCGATCGTGCTGTCGTGTTTCGTTGGTGAGTGCGAGACCGGAGGCCCAAATAGTCTAGTCAACAAGTTCCATACTTGTTGACTAGACTAAAAGATGCAGCAGCATCACTAGGCCGCCATGGTGTGGGTCGCCATACTGCATTGTCTGCATTCGCAGTGAGTATGGTGACCACCACTCTTGGATTCTGCTTATGCTTTCCATCAGGTAGAGTAGAGTCATTATGGCGGGCCATACATAAAAAAAAAAAAAAAAAATTAAAGTCTATATAAAATTTTAAAAATATGGCAAACAGTACGATTACACGGCTTACTCGTTGCTTCGTGAGCGTGCTTTGAGGTTGGAGAGAGAATGTTATAAGTTATATATAAAAAGAATTGAGAACTCGGTAGTAGATAATCCTCGACTATTTTGGGCACATGTAAAATCACTGAATAAAACCTCTCACACATTTCCATCGGTTATGCACTTAGGTGACACTTCTGCAGACACTGGGGAATCTGTCTCCAATCTGTTTGCAGATTGCTTTCAATCGTCTTTTCAAGATAGTGATGTAGATAGCTCCCTACAGATGCAAACTCGTGAGAACCAATCATTTATGAGTCATAGTAATCTGATAAATAATATAGATATTAATCCAAATGAAATTAAAAGACTGTTGGAAGCTATCGATCTTAAGAAGGGTGCTGGACCTGATGATATCCCCCCATTTTTTATTAAAGAATGTATTGAAAGCCTATGCTTACCGTTGTACATTATTTTCTCGAGGTCTATAAAGGAAGGTATAGTGCCAACTATCTGGAAGTCAGCCTTTGTTACACCTGTCCATAAGAATGGAGATCGTTCCAATATAAAAAATTATAGGCCTATCTCAAAGCTTTGCATCTTTGCTAAAATATTTGAACTTATTGTTTATAGGCAGGTATATGCTTCGATGCAGTCGTTTTTCATACCCGAACAGCACGGTTTTTTGAGACATAGGTCCACTGTATCTAATTTGTTGGTATTTAATGATTTTATAACATCAAATATGGACTCCGGGGCAGAAGTGCACGCCGTTTATACTGATTTCAGTAAGGCTTTCGATCGTATAGATCATATATTGCTTTTAGAGAAAATAAGTAAGGCTGGAATACACGGTAATCTGTTCAGATGGTTTACCTCCTATATAACAAAAAGATCTCAAGCAGTAGCAATCAACGGATTTGCATCTGCGTGGATGCCGATTCCTTCTGGTGTCCCTCAGGGATCTTTATTGGGACCATTGCTTTTTGTGATTTTTATTAATGACATGAACTACTGTTTTAAACATGCTAACTTCCTATCCTACGCAGACGATACAAAAATATTTATGGCCATCAATAGTTCCTCTGATTGTGATCTGTTACAAAGAGATCTGAGTAATTTTGAACAGTATTGTATTAGTAACAAGTTAAGTCTGAATGTATCTAAATGCTTTGCAATAACTTTTACTCGAAAAACCAACCCCATTAAATTTTCATACACTATCTCTAACAGGCCCCTTTCAAATGTATCCAGTATAAAGGATTTAGGTTTAATACAGGATTCCAAATTGATATTTGATAAGCACATTGATTATGTCGTAAAAAAGGCCTACCGATCGCTTGGTTTTATTATTAGGTCTACTTCGGAGTTTAAAAACATTAAACCCATAAAGATGCTGTACTGTGCCTTGGTGCGTAGTACCTTAGAATATGCATCGGTAGTGTGGAACCCGTTTTATTGTATTTATGTTGATCGTATAGAAGTTCTTCAAAGGAAATTTTTAAGATATTTACAATACAAGACCAATTGCAATGACCACGGTTACGAAGCCAGATATAGGAGGTTCCATTTCCTACCCTTAAGCGATAGACGAGCTGTGTATGATGTGGTAACACTGTTGAAAATTGTTAATGGTAATGTCGATAGTTCCGTCCTTCTTGGTAGAATCAAATTATCGGTACCACGAAGAATACCAGTTCGACATTATCAACCTATGGCATTACCTAGAGCCACCACTAACTATCGGCAGAACTCATTCATTGTTCGCGCAAGTAGATTGGTGAATGATTTATGTAAAAAGAATAACGAGTTTGAGGTATTCGGATCGAAGCCATCACAGGTGAAAAAAATATACACCATAGATTTTTTTGGCTCCGACACGGATATGACAAACCAATAGAATAGGACAAAAGAAAATTAGGAGATACATACACCAATAAACATTGGTGTATGTATCTCCTAATTTTCTTTTGTTTTGTTTCACTTATCCTGTTTAAGTTTTTTCTTTTATGTATTTCTACAAGTTTGAAACCTATTAGCGAATGCCTGTCAATAGCTCTGTAGTTATTATTTTTAGGACCTAGAAAATGTATTTATATGCTGTTGGTATTCCAAAAAATGTAAAATATAATAAAAAAAAAAAAAAAGATTAGATATTTCACTTCATAAAAAGTGCCGGGACGCACACAGTAGTGCATTCTTGATATACACTTCTTACGTACGTACTTGATATGTGACTGAAATCGTTTAATTTTTTTAATTTTAACTAGCTGACACGCTTAACTATGGCTGCGTCCCTCAAAAGCAATACATTTACGTTTTGCTACATTTTTCATTGATGCTCTTATTACTTTTAATGTGATTTAATGTAGCCATCCTGATACATAAGTTACTGTTATCCAAAAGTAAAAGACTATTATTTTAAGAGATCTTATCGTAGTCGCTCTTTATAAAACATCGAAGTTCAGCGCCATTGTATTTGTCTTAAAGTTAAACTAATTTGGAGAAAAAAAAGAACTCGGAACAGTACTATGAATTTGAATCATGACCCACTTTGCCGATAAATCGTTTGAAACCGTCAAAACCACAAATATTTCCCTCCGTTACAGTGCATATTGCACTTAGGGCGCTTTATATATTAAGCAAGCTTCATCAATACTGGTCGGAGATCAATGCAATTTTTACCTTTATCATCACTGCAGTAGATTATATTAGAAAAAAAAACAATAATAATCATATTTTAAATCCATGCTCTTTGGAATAAACTATAACTCAGAAGAAATGTTTTTTTGGACACTGCAACAGATAATTCTCTGAGTAATAAAATATCAGATAACAAGGTCGTTACTTGATTTATGTTACGTTATTTATATTTTTATTAAAAAAAGGTAATCTTATGGTAGCTCACGATTTAAATTTTTCGATAGTACATACAATAAAAACTTTTTATAAAAAAAAACCGACTTCAAAAAACCATCCAACGAAAACTCTCTGCCAAAAACACTAAAAAGTTTAAAATAAACTGGCTCTTCATAAATTGCTATGTGCCAATTCTTGTCTATACCTAATTCTTTATTCATTGAAATAGTAGTATTATTATGTGTGCTAGGTACCTAAAATCTGTTTTAAGTCGGCGCCAAGCCAAATGTAATAGTAGTTACGACACTCGCTATATTCCGAGACGACCATCAACGACGTCGCGTCAGCCCGCGCGTGTCTGCCCGCTTGGGTTGTTTTGTGCTGCACGAGGAGCAGCTATCCGGCAGCGGCTAGTGCGGTACCTCCTATTACATTTTGGCTTGGCGCCGACATCAAACAGATTTTAGGTACCTAGCACACAAAATAATACTACTATTTAAATGAATAAAGAATTAGGTATAGACAAGAATTGGCACATAGCAATTTATGAAGAGCCAGTTAATTTTAAACTTTTTAGTGTTTTTGGCAGAGAGTTTTCGTTGGATGGTTTTTTGAAGTCGGTTTTTTTTTTTATAAAAAGTTTTTATTTTTCCAATTTTAGTGCAAATAATCGTAGGTTATCAGTAAGTTGAACTATTTCATATAATTTCTGCTGATGCGATTAACTTTAGTGGTTTGAACACGTATTAAAACTGAGTATGCTCAGTTTCTAAAATTATGTTGAGATGCAAAATTTCTGTTACCGAGAACGTGGTCTACGGGGCAATAGGAATCGTGTCCAAGCTTAAATGACGTGATGAAATAGAAGCAGGCGAGTTGCTTAAAGCAAAATACATTAAGGGGTTAGTCATCATAGCGCCTGTGTCATCAGCTCACCTAAATAACTTGAAAGTATACAACTAAAGGTCTATAGATACGTATGAAATTGAAAGAATTATCATCCAACTCCTAACCGTTGAGGAGTTGTAACTTCCATCATCAGCTTACCTAAATAACTTGAAAGAATACGACTAAAGGTAACATACACACATACGACATTTAAAGATTTATCCTCCAACTCCTAAACGTTAAGGAGTTGTACCTTTCATCATCAGCTCATCATCATTAAATGATGACTACCAGACGCAAATACCGGAGTAACTTCAGAAAATATACGAAAAACATAGTACGTGCCTGAAAAAAATTAGGGTTCTCCTCGATTTCTCTGAGATGCCATCATCAGATCCTAGTTTCCTTGTCATGGTACTACCGTCGGAACATCTCCTTTCCAACAAAAGAAGAATCATCAAAATGGGTTCATAAACGACGAAGTTATCCGCGAGCACACATAAAAAAATAAAATATACGGACGAATTGAGAAACCTCCTCCTTTTTTGAAGTCGGTTAAAAATATACTCACATACTAACTTTCAACTATGATAGTCACTATAGTCTACCGTATAAAAGATAAATATTATGCAAAAATTAGAAACAATTATATCATTATAGGTTACCTTATTATATAATATATCAGAAAACTCCTGGACAGAGAGTGATTTTGGAAAGAGACCGGACATTCCGGATATAACAATTCTCTCGCCATCATTTTCTTGGGGCAACTGAAACTCCGTTTGCCGGTGTTCCTGTGGTGTAGGTACCATTACTATGAAGTCACCTAAAAACAAATTAAATGAATAAATGAAAATATATATACACTAAGTTTAATTTATAGACAATACTATATTAAATAGTAAATTTTAGTGTTGCCAGTAATTATGTATGACATGGTAGTAAACATAATGCGTGGAGCCCCTCCGCGCCGAAGAAGTGAAACTTTGTAATGTGCAACAGTGCTTTCATATCCCCTCCATGGTAGCGTTAAACGTTTGACGCAACCTTGTTGTAAGTCGCCTTAGAAGCATCCACTCCTCCAAACTCCCAAAAAAATACTCAATTACATCACATGCGAAAACGAAAAACCCTCAGTTATGACCTATAAAATTCTTGAACCATTGTCTTAAAACTAAACTTGCCTAATTCGATATTAACTTACATCAAATACACTTGAACCTATCACTATACAATGCTTTTAAACGAGTGGTAATTCAGTAAAAATAATTATTTTTTATTGGAGCTTTTAAAAATATATGTTGAAGTTTTTAGCACCTACCCACGAAACCACTTTATCTATTGCTTCTTTCCAGTCTTTTACTTTAGCCTCTTCATATATTAATGGATCTTCTGATATTAAAGCGTAAGCCGCATATAAATCTACCTCATAATCATTCAACTTTTCTGGTATTGTTGGTAACCTTTTAGGTTTTCTTTGTACTTTTGAATATTCCGGTGTGTAAATAGTATAATTACAGGTAAATTCTTGTATTTTCTTCTGTTTCTTCGACCAAATGGGCTCTTCCTCGGCCTCTCTATCTTCCAAACCTTCCTCTATATCTCTGTGTCTGTGATCTGCCGCCACCTCTTCCTCTACTTGGTTTTGGACAATCTCTCGCAAAGTGGTTGGGTTCATTGCAATTGTAACACATAATCTTTGTTTTTGTTGTAAATGCCTCTCCTTCATCACATTTATTCTCTGACATATCCAGTTCTGCATCTAGCAGTTTTCCTTTGACATAATCCATTGTCAGGTCTATATTCGTGACCTTCAATGCCGTCACAATAGTTTTGTACTGGTTGTCCATGCTCAGTAACAAATAGCATACCTTTTCTGACTCTTCTAACTTTTTCTTATCTGTCTCCAACTCTCTGAATATTTTCTCTATGTCTACAAAATGGCTCTCGAGACTTTGTCCACTTTTTAATTTTAAATTGATCAATTTCTTGCGCCAGTATAAATCTGATAGTACACTTTTACGTAATAAGGCATTCTTCAATTTTAATATCATGTCTGCTGCACAAACCACATCTTTTATATATTCAATGTGCATGTCCGATAAACATAGAACAATTATCGATTTAGCAACAGCATCCTTTGCACAAAATTTCTCGCCTGTATTTCTTTGTTCTTATGCCTTTTTTACATCGACATCTATTGCTTCCCGGCACTTCTTCTCTTCCATTATGCATGTTATTCGGAATAGCCAATTCGAAAAATTTCCGCTTTTTAATTGCGGAACGTGGAACTGTAGTGACGTCATTTTTTATTTTGGAAATTTTATTTTTAACACTTTTACTTTTACTTACTTTTAACCTTATTCCTACAAATCTCTACACAACTGCTCCTAATCTCTTTTAAATATCTTACTTGCGCTTCCTGTGTCCTCTCTGGGGCCATAACCTGTGGGAATTCTATCCAAATAAAAGACTCTCTAATCTTTATTTAATGCGTATATTCGACAAGAAAGCGCACTATTTTCGGGGTTCACATTAATCCAATATGTTTTATTAATCTAATATATTAATACAATATCCATAATCCAACATGCGTTTTTTAGTTATTATGTCTCTTAGAGATATTGGAAGTTGATTGATAAGGTGTGAAATTATATATTATAGTATTTATTATTATTATTATTTATTTACTCAAATACATGGTACAGCTTACAATCTATATGTGGTAACAATGTAATAAATAATTCACAAATAGAAATTGAGTGAAACGACGGTGTCTGAGCTAGTAAGAACCTGTGTGACCGACACCGATGCCATTCCCCACTATAGTGTATCCGGTTACCGTTGTCGGAGCTTTCAATGCTATGAAATAAAATCAATTTCATCGACAAATCATGTCTCAAATGTCATTCAGACCTGGCTGTAATGAAATGGCAGCCATTTTAATTTATAAGTGCCACCACTTCGACCCCGGCATTAAAACTCAAGATAGATAGATAGATAGATAGATAGAAAACTCTTTATTTGTACACCGTTTTACATATTTACAAGAGAGTACATAAGATGACCAATATTTAATGTAATGTACAAAGGGCGGCCTTATTGCCAAAAGCAATCTCTTCCAGGCAACCTTAGGATGGATCAAAATGTATCGGAGACAGTAGCAGTTGACGGTGCAATTAATTTTAAGAATTATTTAAGTTGTTATGAATATAATCAGACATAAATCAGAAATAAACACACATACATACATACACATACAACATATATATATATACATATATATATATATACAATAATAACTACACACATATATACATACACATATGTAATATACACTAATTACCACAGTCATTTAATTATATAATACGAAAATGAAAAACCTTTACGTCACACCCTCATTCGCGACTGAATAAGTTATGACGTGACTGAACCAGTTACGACATATAAAATTCTTGAACCATTGTCTTAAAACTATTTACTGTTTTCACTTTCTTGATATTTATCGGCAACGCATTCCACAAGCGTACAGCTTCAACCGTAAATGACTGGCCATAGAATCTTGTGGAATGCAGAGGAATCTCCAGTCTCAAATTCTCAGATGACCTTAGGCATTTGTCATGTGTGTCATTAAGGAACTTTAATCGTTCTTTGAGGTAGCGGGGGGCTTTGTGATTAAACAAGATGTTATAAAGGAAAACAAGGATATGAGTATTCCGGCGAGAGCGAATAGGAAGCCACTTGAGCATTTGACGGAATTCAGAGACGTGGTCATATTTTCGTAGTCCAAATACAAATCGTATACAAAGATTTTGAAGTCGCTCAAGCCTATCAAGTTGTGCTTCGGTGAGATTCAGATAGCTGACATCGGCATAGTCGAGAATTGGGAGGAGAAGAGCTTGTGCAAGTGCAGCCCTAGTTGCGATCGGTAAAAAGTTACGCAGTCTGCGCAAAGACCCGGCTGAAGCAAATATCTTTCGACTGATTTCCTGTATGTGTGTACCCCAAGATAAAGTATTATCCATGTAGATCCCTAAATTTTTGACAGTAGTACTGATTTCAAGGGCGGTCCCGTTAAATTGTATTTGGTACAGTTGTGTCCAGTTAACTCTTGAGACCATCCCAGGACTGCCAATTACACATACCTGCGTCTTCATAGGATTAACTTTAAGTCCATAGTTATGACTCCATTCTCCGATGCGCAATAGGTCAGCATTGATCGTGTTGAATGCTTCCGGTAACAAGTTAATCGGAGCTTGTGCATAGATTTGTAAATCATCTGCATAAAGATGGTAGGACGAACTTAATTGGTTTGAGATTGAGTTTATAAAAACAGCGAAGAGTAAAGGAGATAGAACGCCACCCTGTGGTACACCAGCAGTAATACTGCACCAGGAGGACATCGAGTCTTCAATGCGAATACGTTGCCGGCGACCAGACAGGTAACTATGAAACCAATCAATTATCCTTGGAGATATGTTAAGAGACCGTAGTATAGCAAGCAGGATGTGAAAATCGACGGTATTGAAGGCGTTGCTAAAATCAAGTAAGGTGAGTACCGTCATCATTCCACTGTCCATGCCCGGTCTGATGCTGTCAGTAATGTGTATCAGCGCAGAAGTCGTGCTGTGACCAGGGCGGAAACCGGATTGGAAGGGGTTCAGTAAAGAATTTTTGGAGAGGAAATAGCTCAGTTGGGAGTGGATGAGGCGTTCCAGCACTTTAGATAGGAAAGGTAAAATAGATATGGGCCGATAGTCAGAAAATGAAGCGGGTTTACCTTTTTTAGGTAGAGGGATTATTTGAGCATCTTTCCATGCAGATGGAAAAACACCACTTGACACGGAATGATTCAGGATATTGCACAGGATGGGAAGTACTTCATCAAGGATAGGCAGAATCATGTTGCGGCTGATACAATCACTTCCTACAGCATTCGATGAAATCGCTAGAATAGTCTTCCTAACATCACAAGCAAGCAATTGATTAAAGACGAAAGGTGAGTAGTTGGGAGCTGAGATAGACGAAATAATATATATTTAAGAGTATTAGCTTTAGTATTGACTTCAATGTCAGACGAGGTGGAAAAATGTTTATTAAGTGAATCAATATTTAAAGTTTTAGGGATAGAGTCTTGGCGAGATTTCCCGACTCCCAACGTTCGTAGAAATTTCCAGACTTTTGCTGGATCTCCGTTTTCTACGGAAGAGTGGATATGTTGGCGTTGTGCATTCCTACACATCTTATTGCAGAGATTTCTCAGGTACACATATTTTTCCAAGTTAGCATCCGTTGGTCGACGCTTGTATTTACTTTTTGCTAAACATTTCTTAGACATAATCATACGTATCTCCTCAGTAAGCCATGGAGCCGGTAAATGTTTAATTTTAATGGATCGCAAGGGTGCGTGAACGTTATAGAGTTATATATTAAATTTTCGGTAAATATTTCGACTTTTTCATTCACACACTGCGAATCTAACAAGTCAGACCAGTCGATGTTACTCGCATCCTCTTTAAGATTAGCAAGGTTCATTTCACTAAAATTACGTTGCACAAGAATTCTCGGCTTTGCCTTTGGGGGACGGATAGCGTACGACAGAAATATCAAGTCATGATAAGAGAATGCATCAGCCGGATACTGACATAACTGATGACATGATTAGTAGAAGAGACAAGAATAAAGTCAAGAAGAGATGGAGTGCAGTTAGGGAAGTGATGGGTAGCATCAAGTGTTAAAAGTGATAGATTATTAGAATTTACTAATGTACGCAGCGAAGAAGAGCGATGGTCATTTTTCAATAGGCAAGTATTGAAATCGCCCATTATTATAGTGTGGCTATAAGAGGGAGTTAATTTTTCAAGTAAATTTTCGAAGGAGTAAAAGTAGTTGGTGCGTAATGAGGGCGAATAGTAAACACCCAGTAAAACTTTTGCGTGATTAAGGTCTAATTCTAAGAAGAGATGCTCACCCGCGTCTGATGATGGGGGCTGTGAGGATATACTTACAATAGTGAAGGGAATATGTTGTCGTGTTCGTATCACCCCCACCACCAATCGCGCGATCATTTCTTACAAGATTGAAATTCGGAAGAGCATATGATATAGATGGCAAGCATGGTTTAAACCATGTCTCTGAGACTAAAATGGCGTGTATGTTGTTAGAAGAGGTAGTAGAGCCACGCTGATTTCAGCACGAACGGGCCGGCTCGACCGGGGCGGTACTACCCTCGCACAGAAAATCAACGTAAAATGACAGCAGCAGTGCTGTCGTGTTTCGTTGGTGAGTGCGAGACCGGAGGCCCAATTAGTCTAGTCAACAAGTTCCATGCTTGTTGACTAGACTAAAAGATGCAGCAGCATCACTAGGCCGCCATAGTGTGGGTCGCCATACTGCATTGTCTGCATTCGCAATGAGTATGGTGTCCACCACTCTTGGATTCTGCTTATGTTTTTCATCAGGCAGAGTAGAGTCATTTTGACGGGCCAAACATAAAAAAAAAACTACAATATTCGCCGATGTAGAAGTTCTACATTCTTAAAAGATGTCTCATCGGATAGCTAAAGATACGCGTAATAAAATAAAAGCAAATTTGTTACTGCAAAATTGTATTAAGGTCCTCAAAAGACTTAGAAAACAAAAGAATAGTAAAAAAAAATCGGTTATTTTTTCACATTTATACTTTAATGAAAAAAGTAGGTCATTTACTTACAATTTTTTACATTTATTAGATAGACCAAGATATTTCCCTTACATAAACGTTAAAATCTTAATTGTAAATTAAATAGTTTAAGAATTGTAAGTTATCAAACACGATCTATTGAAAGCGCAAGCTGCACGTGCAGGATCATTTATGATAGTGCAAGAGCAGGTAGAAAAACCTAAAGCCTTGTTTGAGGTACTAAAGAAGCGTACTTGAGGCAATAAAAACAGTCGTCTCTCGCCACGCGTTGTGATAACACTACTTTTGCCCCTCTAAGCTCGCTTGTTGTTGTTATTGTAAAAAAAATAAGTTTTGTGGAACTTTTTAAGTTTGTGGTAAAGTTTCTAGTTATCTTGATATTTTAAAAAATGGCAGATGGTAAACTCTCAAACCAGCATGTCACTGATATCCACTTTGTGTACGAATTGTGCAACGGCAACGCAAACAGAGCCGTACGCCAGAATGTTTCCCAACAGGCCTACACCAAATGCTTGCACTTTTGTAAGGATACATTTGCGGATAGCTG
Organism: Diaphora mendica; assembly: GCA_949125395.1. Taxonomy (NCBI): domain Eukaryota; kingdom Metazoa; phylum Arthropoda; class Insecta; order Lepidoptera; family Erebidae; genus Diaphora; species Diaphora mendica. The sequence continues at coordinate 16,438,300 of OX421330.1, forward strand.
AACTTGGGATCAGAAGACCCGCTTATGAAATATTTCGGCTTGTTTATCAAAATCAGTGTGGAGAGTTTTAAAGAGGGAAGGTTTGCATCCTTACCATTTTCAGCGGGTACAAGACATTCGCGAACCTGAGTATGCTATAACAGCAGTTTTTTGTTCATGGATCAATAGAGGAACACGACAAGATGAATATTTTTTGAACACCCATCTCATCACTTCACTTTTCTGTCTGCTACCAGGGTGACAAATTTTTCAAAGGTCATATTCAAACAGACATAATACTTTACAGACAGACTACTTTTTTTTACTTACAATTAAGATTTTTATGTTTTTGGTTAGAAAATGTTCTGGTCTATCTGATTAATGTAAAAAATCATTAGGTAAAAGACCTACTTTTTTCATTAAAGTCGAATATGTGAAAAATAACCGACTTTTTCTTCTTTTTTTTATTTTCTAAGTCTTTTGAGGATCGAAATACAATTTTGCAGTTAAAAATTTGCTTTTATTTTATTACGCGTATCTTTATCTATCCGATGAGACATCTTTTAAGAATGTAAGACTTCTACATCGGTGAATATTGTTGTTTTAATGCCCGGGGTCGAGGTGGTGGCACTTAAAAATTAAAATGGCTGCCATTTCATTACAGCAAATTGATTATATTTCATAGCATTAAAAGCTCCGACACCAGTAACCGGACACACATTATAGGTTGAACCTTTAGATTCGGATTTACATGGTGTTTGACAATGTTAATTCAATAACACTTATATAAAACGAAAAGTAACATAATGCTAAAATAAATCAATGAAATGTGTGTACAATATACAATGGATCATATTCATGTCGAAAAAAAAATTATCCAAAAGAGCGATGAGTACCAGAAAACATACTACTTGGCATTTGTAGATCTGTTACAATAAGGGATTTGGCACACATTTGGGACGCTACACACTCACAGGGAGCACATCTAAAATATATCAGAATAAATAAAAATATATACAAAGAATCAACTGCCCACATCCAGACGGAATGGAAAGGGGCGGCCTTCAAAATAAAAAAAGAGAGTACGGCAAGGTGACCCCCTTTCACCAAAACTATTCTCGGCTGTACTAGAACATATATTTAGAGAAATTAATTGGGATGCATTTGGAATAAATATAAATGGTGAAAAGCTCAACCACCTTAGATTTGCAGACGACCTTATTCTGCTTAATGAAAACCAAGAAGGCTTAAAAACAATGCTTATGCAATTAGATAGAGAAAGCAAATGTGTGGGTCTGAGTATAATCAAGACAAAACAAAAGTAATGACAAATCATACAAAAACACCAAATTTGTTAGACTCTAATCAAATAAAATATGTCGATGAATACACATACATAGGGCAAATCATTGCACCGGAAAACCAAATGCAGAAAGAAATTAACATCAGAATAAATAAAGCTTGTAAAAGATTCTGGTCCCCGAAGGAAGTCGTGAAGAACCCACACATACCCCTAAAAGACAAGACTACAGTGTTCAACACATGCATATTACCATATCTAACCTATGGAGCACAAACCTGGGCCCTTACTAAAAAACAGAGTGGAGCACTCAGAGTGTGTCAAAACAAAATGGAGAGGAGCATCCTAAACCTCAAGTTAAAAGACAAAATTGAACTTAAAAATATAAAAAAACAAGACAAAAGTCATAGATGTCACTAACACAGTGAAAAAGCTTAAATGGAACTGGGCAGGCCATATGATAAGAAGAAAAAAGGGAAAATGGACAAAAGACATTACTGAATGGTACCCCCGAGATGGAAAACGAAGGAAAGGGCGGCAAAGAATAAGATGGGAGGATGATATTAGAAAGGTAACTGGAACAACATGGCAAAGAAAAGCCGCAGACAGAGAGACATAGAAAAGCCTAGGGGAGGCCTATGGCCAAATGGCAAACTGATAATTCTGTTGTCAATGTAGAAGATTAGAAATATTATATTAGCTATTAAAAATGCATAAAATTTTATTGTATTATATTAAGTATGAATTGAATTGTATGGTATTGTATTATATTGTAGAATTACATAGTACAAATAATAATGAACTAGTTTAAATCAAATCAAAATCATTTATTCATCTAAGACACCAAGTGACACTTATGATCGTCATATTAAAGCTATAGTTAAAAATCATAGATCGACACAAACGGAAGCCACAGCATGTGCTGTATTGTCGAGGTAAATTAGGCGAAAACACCAAAATCTACTGCCTGCCTGTGTCGATCCATAACTTCCAGTTTCCAAAATGCGTAGAGCTCATGAGAAGAATACTGGCAAAGAAACTCATGGCTATTCTTTTTCAAAATCTGATTTTCGGGTACAATAGTGTTAGTTTTACATGTAAGGTAAACAGTATGCAAGCTGTTGCCACCTGAAATTCCTTTTATTAAAAAGCTCCAAAATCTAACGCAAAACAAAAAAAAAACACTCAGTGATAACGTTGAAGGTTTGAGTCTATTAAACATAGAACAAAATAGAAACAAGGTGCACATCCACTTACATTCAGTTACAAAATCTACTGTTGAAAATAATTCGTGACTGTATTAAGAGGCTAGGGTTGCAGTTAAACGAACCAGAATAATAGTATTGTCTAAAGAATCGCTGACTAGGCCGACCAGTCACCCTAAGCAGCACCCGTTCACGAGTATGACGCATGGACCAGCCATCATCTCCTTCGCCATATCAGAGGGAAAGAAACGACCCGCCCCACGACGACACCGCAAGCAATGACATTTTAGTGAGCATGACAAACCACAGTCGAGATACTGATAAAATCACTACTAATTAAATTACCATAAAAATCGCCACGCATTACTTTCAACTAACAATGGTTTGTTAATATTTAGCTTTATTAAAAGACAAAGAAGTTTGTGTGTATCTATCTAAATTTTAATGACACCTTAAGCCCATGTTTGTCGTTTAGATAATCGTTGATCATATAGTAGGCTTTCCTAATAAGGTGATTTTTTACAGTTAGCTTGAATTTATTTACAGGAAGGTCGATTACATGTATAGGAATTTTATTATGAAAACGTACACCAAGACCTTCGAACGAGTTGTGTACCTTATGTAATCGATGATAGGTACCAATGAGTTTAGATTTGTTTCTAGTATTAATATTGTGTACATCACTGTTTTTCTTATAGTCATTAATGTTGTGTCCAACAAACATAATATTAGCAAATATATACTGTGATGCAACAGTTAAAATACCTATATCTTTAAACAACTTTCGAAGAGAGACTCTAGCACCTAAATTGTACATTGAGCGGATGGCTCGTTTTTGTAGAATAAAAATCGTTTCAATATCAGCCGTCTTGCCCCAAAGTAGTATACCATAAGACATGACGCTATGAAAGTAGCTAAAATAAACTAACCTAGCTGTGTCCGTATGTGAGCTGACGTACCTTCCATACTGCATAAGCTGCCGAACTAAGTCTACCCGCAAGGCTATCTATCTGGGCTCCCCATTGAAGTTTACTATCTAATGTAATTCCTAAGAATACTGTTGAGTCTACAATACTTATGATTTCATTATTTATAGTTAGATTAGTGCCTAGTTGTTTTACATTTGGCATAGTAAATCTCACACACTTTGTTTTATTTGAATTCAGTAGGAGATTATTCGTTGTAAACCAATTCAATACATCATTTAGTGCCCTATTCACATCGTCAAAAACTGTTTTCTTACGATCGACTTTAAAAATAAGTGACGTATCTTCAGCAAATAGAACTATATCACAGAGATCTTTTAAATAATATGGTAAGTCATTTATATATATGAGAAAAAGTAGAGGACCCAGTATAGAGCCCTGCGGAACGCCCATAGTAACAGGTAATCCAGATGACCTCGCACCATTGACATCTACATGTTGAATTCTATCTTTCAAGTAGGAAACGATTAGTTCCAAAGCAATACCATTAACACCATAATGCCTAAGTTTAAGAAAAAGCGTGTCATGTTCTACACAGTCAAAAGCTTTTGAGAGATCGCAAAATACACCTATCGCATCTTGCGAATTCTCCCATGCATTAAATATATGTCTCAAAAGAGTTGCACCCGCATCAATTGTTGAACGACCCTTTGTAAAGCCATATTGTTCTTTGTGAAATAAACTATTTAGATTAAAATGGCTTTCTAGTTGTTGTAACATAACTTTTTCAAAAATTTTACTAATAGCCGGTAAGATTGAGATTGGCCTAAAGTTACTTGGTTCGGTTGTACAACCCTTCTTGAATAAAGGTAGTACTTTACTATACTTCATCAGGTTAGGAAAAACCCCAGAATCAACACATCAATTGAATGTTATTGCTAGAAATGGTTATAGAAATCTATTAATTTATCTGAAATCCCCCATAAGTCTCCTGTTTTCTTAGAGTTAAGAGACTTAAACGTTTTTATACTATCTGTGGGGTTTATGTATTCAAATTGAAATAGATTCTTACATTCATTTACATTGGCCCTTAACAACAGTTCAGACCCGGACGCACAAGAATTCAAGGTACTCGTTGTACTAACTGGTACACTTGTGAAAAAGGTATTAAAAGATTCAGCTATGTCTAAATTGTTTGTTATAAACCTATTATTGATATTTAATTTTAAATCATTGTCTCGAGGTTTACAACGTCCCGTTTCATTATTAATAATGTTCCATGTAGCTGTTATTTTATTATTTGAAGACTTAATTTTATCACTTAGATTATAGATGTAGATTTATACAAAGACTTCGCCACACCACAGGCTCTCATAAAAATCCTTGAGTAACTTTTTGCATATTCATGAAATTTTGGGTCAAAATTACCCTTTTTCACAGCATACAAATCATACAGCCTGTAGTGTAAAAATGTATTAAATATCAGTGTGCGAGACCGGAGGCCCAATGATGCAGAAGCATCACTAGCCCGCCATGGTGAGGGTCACTATGCTGCATTGTCTGCATTCGCGGTTAGTATGGTGACCACCACTCTTGGATTCTGCTTATGCTTTCCATCAGGCAGATTAGTGTCATTTTGGTACGGTCAAAAAAAATAAATCATAAAGGTTCTTTTAATAAATAAAATCATTTGTATGTAAATAATGAAGATCAGCGACTAAACACGGAATAGAATTCGTTTTAGCATTTAATGTATTTTTCTCTAAATGTTGTTGTTCAGTCCTCCCACCAATGGAGCGATCACTTTGTGATACTTGTAATACCTATAGGACCCATGAGTATAAGCATTAACTCGCTACTAGTCCATTGGCAAGAAGAATGAACCACGGCGCTCCACCGTGTTCTTAATCTAAACTAAAATCATCAAGCACTTACTGGAGTTGTGTGGCTTCAGTGTTCTCGGCGTTCCAAGAGATCTCTTGGGTAGTTTCTTCTCTGCGTCGTCACACAAACTTGCTCCAAGTGCTGTATATCTTTCAAGGTATTCGAATTACAATAAACTCGTATCAGCTATCACGGATATTCGAATTACAACTCACTCGCTTCAGCTATCGCGGAACGCGCCTACAAAACTCGCGAGTCCAACCAGACGGTTCTCAAAACAACAATCGTCGACGGTTCACAACACGCGTCTTTTAGTACTCTCTTAACCTCAAACGTCAAAACGTCAAACAAAAAAAAGTGACAATCAAAATGTTGCCATTATAATGACGTTTGAAATCCAACAGTTGTATTTTAAGAAAGGAAGGTTTGGGAAAGAACATTGAAATTTCGAGAAATTACCATATAAAAAAGGATATTTGGAGAAAAGGACATTATGCGCCGAGACGATAGAATTATATAATATTTTTTCACCTAAGTCTCACCTAGATCAGGCAGATCACTAATTTAAAATATTTACCATACATAATAATGACATTAGAAATTGTAGTTTGATAGTGATACATAATAAATACTTAGTTCTAATCGTATATGTATATAAGAATTAATATTTTGCTTATATTAAGCTGAGTCTACTCCTAAAAACCTTGTACATTGAGTTTGGAATAAATTTATTTATTTTAATTAAACTTGTTACCTAAAGGTATGTCAGTAGTACCATCAATGGTACTTCTGACATTAAAAAAATATACTATCCTGCATCGTTAGTACCACTCATGGTACTGTAAAAGTACGTCAGTCAATGGTACTAATTGATGATACTTCTGACGTAAAGCCGTTTGTTGATAGGATATTTTTCATACAATGTGCGATTATCTTACCTCACAAATGTAGATAAAATATGGACAATTGCAAAAAAATATCTTCACTCAATAGTTAATAAAAACGAACACAAGGTTTCACTTCTAACGAAAACTATAGAACTGAATTTATGCTGTCACGAAGCTTCGTTTATATACAAATACACAAATGTAAATCAATTTTTTGTCTAATGAATATCATTGAAGTGCGCAACGTATTATGTTGTTAAAGCAATATAAATGTTTAACAATTAAGTATTTAAGTCTAAAATAAATCCTTACATAAAATAAGTCTTGTGTATGTCTGCAAGAACTGTCTAATAAAGATATTAATTTCGACGTAATTTGTATAACTGAACATTTTATGTTGTCGGGCCATAAGGATGTATATATGCTACCTGATTTCTATTTAACAGCATATTTTAGTAGAAGTGATCGTAGTAGAGGAGGAGCATGCATCCTTCTTAAGAAAGGCTATCTCTGGAAACCCATTCCTATAATTGAGACATTGTCAGTGTCTTCATCTTTCGAGTGTTGTGCAATTGAATAGATTGACTATAGGATCATTATTGTGTGTATCTACAGAACACTGTATGATAGCAACCTGTGTATATTTTTTTAATAGGCTGGGTAAGGTGCTGAAATACATCATTATGAATTTTAAAATACATATCATCGTGGTTGCGGGTGACTTTTTTTTTTTTTAAAAAGACAACTGCCGCACTAGGAATAAAACCTGTGTCGCGGGGGACTTTACAGACATACATGAAACGGAAGCAAAGAACACCCAGACTCAGAACAACAATTTGTGGATCACACAAAGTGTTGTCCAACGTGGGATTTGAACCCACGACACTTGGCGAAGTACGAAACGGCGAGGGGACCGTTAAACCACTAGGCCAAACGTGCAGTCAAATGTGACTATAATATAGATATTCTAAAACAAAATAATATTACACTGGAATTTAAATGTTTGCTCTTAAATTTTAATTTAAAACTAACTGTAAAGGATCCGACCTGAATTGTCAGTAAAACCTGCATAGATAATATTGCTCATAACTTCCCACATAAACGTAAAGCACATATAATAGATTTTGGAATATCGGATCATACAGCCCAAATTTTACAATGCCGTGTCAGAAGAGTGTGTATGCTTAAACGATGGAGAAATAAAACGCAGAGATTATTGTACGGAAAACCTGAACAAGTTTAAAGAATGTTTAAATAAACTGTCATTTTTAGAAATTTACTCTACTGAAGACCCTAATTTGGCGTACAACAGTTTTTTATGAATTATTTAAATTATTATATGACCTATGTTTCCCATCGAGGCTGATAACTATCAATGCCCATAGGAAACAGAAATGGGTCTCACGAGGAGTAATAGCATGTAGTAAAAAGAAACGCACACTTTTATGGCAAAGTCGGAAAAACCCTAGCAACGCAGACAAAAACAAATATAACCAATATTGTAAGATATTTAAAAAAATAATAAAACAAACACAATGAGCACAAAACACATACGCTAATAAAACGGCACACAACAAAGCAAAGACTGTTTGGAAAATTATAAATAGTCCAAAACAAAATGTTCCAAGGCACTCGATATCTACTATCAAAACATTAAATGAATACTTGAAAAATTCAATCTCAACTTGATGCTCTCTGTTTAGCAGATATGATTTAAACCATTCATGTGCCTTTCCTCTAATACCTATTTCATGAAGCTTGCTTCATAGCATATTATATTGGACCCTGTCATACGCCTTAGTCATATCCTATAATAAACCTACATATTTCTTATTATTGCATATTGCATATTGTTTATTATTTATAGTATTAAGAGCTTCCTGTATATATTTATAGACAGCTAATATGGTTGAGCGGTTCTTTCGGACTCCATTTTGAGACTCGTTAAAGATGTTGTATTTTTCACAAAAGGAGTAAACCTGCTTACATACATTATACTTAAAATGAAATCGACACTTCTTTGCATGCGCATCCAAGCATAGCTTGCATAAATTATTTTGTTCAATAAACCTTAGCTTCAGACGGTGCAAGCTTAAATCTACGACAAGTATAAAATTTATGGTTCAACTTACAGTAGATGCAGTTAGAAGCCTCCTTACTCAATTTCCCACCTGAAGTTAAAACAGCAGCATTCGAAGCAAGACGTTGATGTTTGTGAGCCACGCATGATGTTGAGATTGAATTTTTTAATGGCAGCAGTAAGGAGATACAACATTATCCGATCTGACAAACAAATTATTAATAATAATAATTTAAAAAAATCCTCGAAAACCTAACGGTAGTGAAATCCATAAAGCAATAGTTAGTAATGATCTGAACCACACACCACTAAACCTAACCCAAGAGACCAAAATAGGTAACGCAGAAAGTAACTCTCAAATCTGTAAAATAGAACAATGGAAAAAGAAAGCATTCCATGGTCGACACCCACACGATCTTGAACAACCACATATAGACAAAACAGCATAAAACAAAATTAAATGGCTTACTCTTGGATCCCTGTTTCCAGAAACTGAAGGCTTCATCATAGCAATCCAAGACCAAATTATAAATATAAAAAACCATAGAAAGCATATTTTTTTATGGGACTAATCCCGCCCACACGCCCACCACTGTAACTCCTGTACACCAGGATCAACAGCGGTGACCCACGAAAACACCGAGTTATGACACTCGGGAAGTCCCAGGAAAAATTTAACTGTCTTGGAACCCGCAACGAAATTAATCAGAAGAAAACTGGAGGAGTTGGAAATATAATAAGTCCACTTCCCTCCTTAGCAAAGCGGGAGACAAAATGGAGTCAAAATAGGCAGACGCCTTTTTCAAACCGGGAAGCACCACGGATAAAAATATTATGGGTCCTAAGTGAGCCTATTTGATTTCTATAGTATGTATGGCAGAATCGCTTAAACGCACGGAAATTCACCGCAGTTGACACAAGATCCCCATAATATACTACCCCAGACGTCATTTGTAAGCTATTTAGCATCATGTTACGTTCATTGTAACAAAGACTACATTCCCAGAGAATATGATGAGCCGACTGTTCACAGCTAGAATCAGGTGTTGAGCATTGACACAATGGTGAATCGACTAATTTAAATGAGTATAGTTTGCTCTTAAAGTTACCGTGGCCTGTAAGAAATTGAGCGACACAGTGATCTACCTCGAGCCATGTCCTTGACAACCTTTCGCGAACAGATGGAAAGAACTGGTAAAGGTGGCGCCCCTTAGATGATTCGTCCCATCGTTTCTGCCATTCATCCAAGAGGTCGTTATAGACATTGGTTTTTTGTTGAAACAATCTTATGATTTTACCGCGGTCTCGTATGCCCAAAAAATCGCATTCCATGTTTTGTAGTGTGGAATAGTACATGGCTGCACGTCTTTGCACCTCGAGATCGACCGGAAGAACACCTGCCAACACCGGTAAAGCCTCAGTGCTAACCGTCCTATATGCCTTGCACAAGAAAATCAATGCAGGTCGTTGGCCTTGTAACAGTTTGCGACGGACAGCACCTACAGTCGCCCTATCTGCCCATACAGGAGCACCATAGCAAATAGAACCCAAATAAGTAGCTCCATATATGATCTTTAGTGTATTATATGACAGACCCCATGTCGCAGTTGATATCCTCGTCAGTGCAAAGAAACTCTTTTTAGACTTTTCATTAACTGTTCTAATATGTTCAATAAATGAAAAATTTCTTTCTAAAACCAATCCTAAATAACAAACCGAGGTTTTATTTTTAATAGTAATATTTTCAAATTTAATACAAGGCGGTGATTTGAGGTTACCTTTCAGAAGTAGCTGGAAGGTTTTGTTTGGTGCAAACGTCAACCGATTACGCCCACCCCACCGAGATATTAAGTCCAAACATTCACTGGCCAGCCTCTCAAGCCCCGTTCTAGTATCCGACTCTATCAATAACAAACCGTCGTCCGCGTACGCATTCAGGGTACATCCGGACGGCACAGGCATTGCCAGAAAATCGTCGAAGCCTATGTTCCACAAGTATGGTCCTAGCACTGACCCTTGAGGACACCCCATCGTAAGCGCCTGAGAAAGAGAGCCTGAGAGAGAAAGCATATTATCAGAGACCCTACAGTAACAGACGATAGATGTAGAAAATGTCATAATCAATCAGAAATTATTCAACATATTACTGGAGCATGCCCCAACCTTGCACAAACCGACTACACACATAGACACAACCAAATTGCAAACATCATCAATTTCCTTAACCTATGTTAGTATATTACAATGTTACTGTACAATGAAAAACGTTACTAAATAAACCAATTAAGTGGTTAATTTAGTAACGTTTTCAGAAAGCTTTTCATAATCTTTGAATCATATTTATCGGCTATGACCCTCAGAATGCCATTACTGCTGTCCCGCATTCTCCTCAACAAGGAGACAGTTCGCTTTCGTAGTATGGCATGGAAGCCATCAACTCGCGCTTCCATAAACCAATGTAGAAGCACTACAGTAACGAGTCAACTTTAAGAGAATCCTGAAGGCATTATTATACGGAACACGTAATGTGTTCAGAGACTTTTGGGCATAGTTGACCCATAAACTGCTCGTGTAGAATAGAATGTTTGACAGTATGCTTTAAATAGGGTTATTTTGACTTCATCGCTACAGCAGGCGAACCTACGGGCCAACATATTACCCTTAATCGCTATTGCCCTGCGTTCCCTATCAATGTCTTTCTGATCATCAAGATCTCCCATAAGGTAGTGTCCAAGATATTTGCATTCATGAACCCTCTTCAGTTCAACTTCATTTAGTTTTAGAGGTGGCACTCTTGACGGGCAACTACCGCGTGACCTGAAGACCATATAAATACTTTTCTGGCTGTTATAAATCAGACCATGTCTACTTCCATATCTTTCGCAAATGACCAGTAGCCTCCGCAGTGCAACAAAACAACCTATTTGAGTGCCGCTGAGTTCATCTATCAGTCCATTCACATAAATATTAAATAACATAGGAGAACTTAACCCTTCCTGTCTCACTCCGCACTCCAAGCGGTACGTGTCAGAGTAGCTATCAGCCCACCTAACACAGTTTGTCTGGTTAGCATACCAGAACTGAAACAAATTTTGAACCTGTGCATGCACACTTGTTTCACTGAGCTTCTACCAAAGAAAATCATTAGACACTAAGTCAAAAGCCCAAACACAGGTGTACTCCTCTCAGTATAGTTAGTATAGCTTGAGACTGAGTATCGCACTTTCCGTCGATAGCCCTAGGCGAAAACCGAACTGTGCATCATGTATCTTCAGATGTTTAGCGAGTTCCGAATCAAGCACACTGTCCAGCACCTTGGCTATCACCGTGGCCAGAGAGGAGTAGGCCGGTAGTTGCTTTTTTGAGATAAATCACCTGTTTGTTTTTAACGATGTGTACAATAATCGTTCGCATAAGTTCGGCAGGCAGGTATGTATGATTGAGGCACAGGGAGAAGAACATTGCCAGCACTGGTGCTAGATGAGCACCAGCAAATTTGAGATGTCCTATACTAAGCCCGTCGTGCCCAGGCGACTTACCTCTCGACATGCCACATATAATGCGACGTACCTGGTTGGCGGACACAGTAAACATATCACCAGACATGTCAGGCCCCGTATTCACGCTCATACTCAGAGTAGAGCGACCGAGAGGTGATTTTACAGTGAAATACTCTCTCAATAATTCAGCTATACCCCTATTATCATTAACACAGTCAACACTCACAGGGAGGCCAGGCTTAGGACTCAACTTGTTTGTTGCCTTCCAAAAATCAGAAAAATTATTTGATGCTCGATATTCAGCAATAATGTCCATCTTAACCTGTTCTTTATTATGTTGACACCACTTCAAGGTGTTTTTCTACTTTCACACATTTCATCGTAAATAATACCCGTGCGTAGCCTATCTTGAGAGACCCAGTGTCAACATTTAAGCCTGGCCTCACTGTGAGCCTCACGCACATACATGTTCCAGCCCGTTACATGACGGTTACTATTACAAATATTACTTTTATGACTTAGTATTGCGGATTCGGTTAGAGCGCCTATTATATCACTGTAAAGTTTATCTAATCTATGTTTGTGTTCAGTACAATTGCAAATTAGAACAACAGTTTCTGAACTCACCAGGCAAGTCTATTAATTTTAATTTTTCGTGACATAGTTCATTATATTTGTAAATTTGATAATTTGTTCTATCACCCCATATGATTTTATTTATAACATTACTACACAAATTCGACCTAGTTTTACAAATAATTTTATTCAACTGGCACTCAATAACTAGCGGCAGATGGTCTGACCAAAACGTATCATATTTAACAAATGTGTTTGTAATTGTTTGCCTAGCGGAATTACTAGCCACGCAGTGGTCAAGCCACCGCATATAGCCATGTAGATCACTGATAAACGTGTAATTATACTGCCTAAAAGGTCTATATCCGCACAAATCAAGTCACTATCCGCAACCAAACTAAATAATTCGTCACCGAACAGTTCACCCGGGTGCGCATTGAAGTCCCCTAACATAAAAATAGCTTCTACTGAGTAATTGTCAATAATGGCACATACCTCACTAAAGCAGTCCGTAAAAATTGGCAAGTTTTCAGCGGAGTTCGTAGGCATGTAAACACTGGAAACAATAAAAACGTGTCCATCCACTGTCACTTTAATTGCACTAATACGTGATTATTGCACTCAATCACTGACACCTCCGTAAAAGCACCCTTACGCCACATTAAGGCCACTCCGCCATACGGTCTACCTCTAAGTACACCTTCCAAGGTTTCAACCGCTGATGTGGCTGTGAACGCAAAGTCCTGATTGATCGTGCCTAGGAACGGTATGTCATAAGGGAGGAGCCAGGTTTCCTGCAAAGTTATAATATCCGCGTTCTTACATAGATTTCGCACACACTCGACCGATCTCTTAACCGAATTACAGTTAAAACTTACAAGAGTAGTTTTCTCATTAAACTGCATATCCAATTATTACCGATTGTTTTTAAGGCACTGTTCATTATGTTCATACTATCATTCGATTTGTTTTTGTCAAAATAAACAAAACGTCGAAAAGATATACCCTCCGGCCAAAGACAATCATCTTAAAATACCTCCAGTTTTTGTTGTGGTACAAGAATTTTATAAGCATTATAATTTCTCTGTTTCTTCATTTCAATTTTTTTCCAAATTATTTCAGTCTGTGTCTTAGACCTAATATAATCATTTATATCACTTTCTGTTGCCTCTTTATTTACATTAGTAATGAACAGTGGAATTTTCGTATCAGCCGCTCGAAACTTATTATTTAGCCCCTTCGTTGCCTTTCCTCTACTGCTGTCAAAACAGTGTTTTGACCTCTTTCTCTGTACTACCTTTCACTCATTTTCAACCGAATTAATTTCCAATGATTTCCCTTGCTTATTACCACTCCCGCCCGACGCCTGTGTATTATATCTCGGAAGAGATTTGCGGTCAAAATGATGCCCGTGCGACGATACCGGGCTGATGACGTCATTGTTGTTTATCTGTTTGCAAGTGAGCAGGATCGGCACAGTATTATTACGTGAGATTAACAAGGACGAATTCTTCTCAAATATATCATCAGGTTCAAATGCTGTTATCAATTCGTTCGTACAGTAAGGTATAAAATAATAAAATAAAATAAAAATAAAATATTGTCAATCAACGCATCCGATTCCTTGAAACATTTTTATTTTGGATTACACGTAGGTAGCAGCTGTCATATTCGTCCAGGCGAGTCAGTACCATCTGCATGTAATTTTTCGACCTCAATGCTTCGAAAACTGATAATCTGTACAATTTTGGGAGCTGAGGTCCTAAAATGATTGACCGTGGGAAGAGGGATCGTACTTCATTGCTGCGGAATGTTATAACATTAAATGAATTAATTATCTATTGAAGATTCCAGAATGTCAACTAAAATCAAATCAAATCAAATTATTTATTTGCATAAAACAGGTAGGTACAAAGCTGTCATGATACATAATAATAGTTGCGCTGATTTATTACCTTTCACATATGTGCAAATTTTCGAACGTCGAATTAAGTATAAATACAAATAACTTTCAGATTGTTATGCATAGGTATTATGTCAAGGTTACATTAGTCAAATTCAAAGTCAAAGTTACTAATAAATTAATTTAAAACTAATATATCAAGACCATCATAATTATAATTTATCCGACAAAAATTTCATTTCTGATATAGCAACTTCCTCAATATTATTTTGAATTTGATCACATTTAATTCTTTAATGTCTCATGGAAATTTATTATAAATTTTTGGTGCCATGGCGAATACGCTTTTGTGCATTAGTGTAGTATTCGATTTATAAATGCATAGTCTATTTTTGTCTCTTTGGATTCTACCATTTGCGTCTGAAGCTAAAACAAATAGGTGCAAGTTACATTTTACAAATAAAGCCACTTCAAGTAAGTATATACAGACAGGGCAAGGTTAAAATTTCATACTTTTTAAAGTATGGTTTACAGCTGTCTGTTTAGTACAAAGAAAACATTGCCCTTATGCATCGTTTCTGTACCTTAAATATAACTTCTTTATGCACAGAGTTCCCCCAAAACATAATGCCATACCTAAGAACCGACGCCACTAGACTAAATGTAGAGAATAAACAATAATGGGCCTAGAACGCTACCTTGTGGCACGCGATATTGAATTATGCGTGATTCAGATCGGTATACTTTTTCCGTTTTAGTTTCGTTTTCTATTTATAAAATCTCGGTGTACTGTTTCCTGTTTTTTAGGTAGGATTCTATAAGTTTTAGCACATTGACTCTTATGTCATATGCATTTAGTTTACCTAGGAGAGTTGCATGATACACATAGTCAAAGGCTTGAGTCATGTCCATGTATATGGAACATACAGGTATTTTATTGTCAACATTATTGATGACATATTTCAAAAAATCATATATGGCCATGTTTATTGACTTATTGCAACGAAAACCCTTTTGTTCGTTAGCTAAGATATGGTTATTTTCAAGGTAATAATTTAACTCTTTGTTTAAGTATTTCTCAAATATTTTTAATAAAATAGGTACCAGAGCTATAGGCCTATAATTTCCAATGTAATCACTATCACCTTTTTTAAGTATGGGTTTGATTACTACTGTTTTTAATTTATCAGGAAAAATTCCAGATTCTATACTTAGATTTATTATGTGATGTTGGATTTCGAACGTCATTGTACTGGCAACATTTTGATTGCCTCTGGTTCGTGTTTGACGTTTGAGGTGAGATGTTGATAGAATTCGTGTACGAATGGCGGGCAGTGAATAATTTGATTGTTAATTTTGTAGTACTCAAACTCAAACTCAAAAATATTTTATTCATATAGGCACTTATTTTACAGGCACTTATGAATAGTCAATATTTAATATAAAAAAATCGAGTGATTCTAGTCGCCAGTTCCAAGTGCAGCCTACCCTTTATGGAGAAGAATCTGGCAAGAAACTCCATTGTTTGTATAGTAGTCGTATAGTTTCCGCGTGAGATTGATAACAGCGTGAGGTTTGTTGAGCTAGGGTACTTGTGGGCTCGCCGCCCAGCGTGAGACGAGATTAATATCGAAAATTGTTGAGGAGGTTTGATCGGCCAGGCTAGGCTTGGAACAGTTAAGTCAATTGTGATTAGACTCGCGAGAATTGTAATATGTGATAGGCGCGTCCCACGAGAACTAAAACGAGAGTATTGTAACTCGAATATCTGTGAAAGGTTGATTATTGAGATTAATTCGGATACCTTGAGAAATAACCAGCACCTGGAAGCAATGTTTGTGTGAAGACGCAAGAGCAGAGAAGATTTTACCCAAGAGATATCTCTTGGACGCCGAGAACAAAGAAGACACACACTCCAGTAAGTGCTTTAGATGAATTTAATTTAGATTAAGAACACGGTGACACAGGCCGTGGGTCATTCTTCTTGCCAGTGGTATTAGTAGTGATTGTATATCCATCTATGGGCCCATGGGTATTATAAACTTCACAAGGTGATCACTGCCTTGGCAAGAGGACTGACCATGTGACTTATATGGTGACAGATATTTGTTGCCACATATTTTATAACTTTGGTACATATTCCATCATACCCAACACTGCTCGTGTTCCTCAAGTTCGAAATGATGTGCAAAATATCAATTGGCGAGCATGGCTTCATGAACATTGACTTTTGTCTAGGAGACATAAATGTGGAGAAGTGAAACTTATTTCTAATACCATTCGAAGTTATTTTATCGATAAAATCCAGGCAGAGTGCATGGGTATAATAATGGCAGCACATGCGATAATCTCCAGAAAGGTAACGGAATATCCCATCCGCATACTTTCCGACAGCCGATCAGTCTTACAAGCCCTACAGAGTCATACGACTACCTCAAGGCTGATCAACGAATGCCACAGAACCCTGACAAAGGAAAGTACTACAAATAGTATAACTGGGGCATAGCAACTCACGCGAAAACGACGCAGCTGATGCACTGGCAAGAAGTGGATCAGCGACAAGGGCAGTAGGCCCTGAACCAATATTGCCCTTGTCAACGGCTTGGCTGCCACGGACACTGCAACAGAACACCCAGGTAAAACACCAGATATATTGGTCCAACCTTGGAACCTGCAGGCAGACCTGGATGTTCTTTGTGTCCGTTTCATGTATGTTTGTAAAGTCCCCCGCGACACAGGATTTATTCCTAGTGCGGGAGTTGTCTTTTAAAAACTAAGAAAAAAACTAACTAAGACCAAGGAGGCCCTCCCGACGATCAACCCCGGATTGTCACGGAAGCTGAGACAGATCGAATGGCCGCCGTTTCGACTTCTCATCGGAGCAATAACTGAGCATGCACTACTAAACAAACGTCTTTTCACTCTAGGTGTAACAGACAGTCTTCTATGCAGAGCATGCATGGAGGAGGATAAAAAAGCCGCCCCTGTCAGCTTGGCATGTCCTGGGGTGGCAGAATACCGGGCGAGACCCCTCGGTTCGCCGAGGTCACTTCAAGAAGTCGTCGGCAACGCAAAGGGTCTGCTAGGCTTCCTAGAGGAACTGGGTTGGCACAAATAGTGCGGATCAATGGATCAGCACTATTTGTGCCAATCCAGTTCCGCGTATTTTCTTATTTTTATATATTATATATATTCGCGTTATAATTCTGCGTAATGACGCAAAATAGGCGCAACAAAGTCATCGAGTTTCGGAAACCCAGCCTGCGAGTTCAAGATCAAGACAGATGGCCTCACCTGTCACCCCCAGGCTTGCGCTTATGGAGGACGGAGATCGTTCTGCAACCTCCGCAGTCTCAATAGCACTTTACGCGGTTTTGACAACAGGCTCGACTGTGTGTATATGCTGAACCACTGCAGGCTTTCCTCCTCTATTGTGAAGTCGTGGTAGGGTTTGTTAATTACATCAGGGAAGCACTCCACTACCACAGGGTGCCAGAGTACCTGAGGCGGCTAGTGGCAGACTATTTAGAGGTCGTGTCGTCTAGCGTACCGTCATGTACGAGGACCGAGAGGGCGTCTTGAGACGGCGACCCATGTCGTGCGGCGTTCCGCAGGGGTCTATCCTTGGACCACTCCTGTGGAACGTGGGGTACGACTGGGTCCATCGAAGTCGGCTACCTCCCCGGACTTTCCCGGCGTTGGGACCGGTTTTCCCCTCCATCCACTTTAGTGGCCACCCGCGAGGTGGCGACGTATGCGTGTGCCGTACGTCGCCTAAATTGAGAGTCTTTACCATCTGACGGTGCCCGCTTCAGTACGGGCAAGCGCTGGGAGGGGTCCGGATGTGTTAATGTTAGCAGTTCCCGGATCCCTCCCGTCTCAGGCGCAGAGTGGCACACCGTGTGGTTTTAGTCGGTTCGATTCCGACACACTGCCCCGCCGCGAATCCCGGTGGGGTGTCGGCCCGAGGGGGATTCAACATATTGTTAGAAAATTTTGTAATTACATAAACTACGGTGCCTAATTCATCTACTTGTGGTGACTTTAACATACGGCAACAAAACATGCTACAGCGCCATCTATTGCAGACACATCGAACTACGAAGTAACTACTAATCCCGTATCGCGATATAGAATTTCTGTTATAGAGCTTATAGAGCTTCAATCGTTGGGTCGCGTCCCGCCAGATATGATCAAAGGATACTCCCTTTGTGTTGGAGTTGGAGGGACATGACACCCGTTCCTCCACATTCTGAATCTTTTACATAATCTCAATACATAAACCAAGGTAATTTTATTCGTCAATTTTGAATGCAAATAAGGCTTGAATACAAATTAAGTTAGTAAAATAATTTCTTCATTAAAGATATATGTCATTACTATGTTACGTATTTTTTGTTGACTTCAATTAACCATAAAGCTAATGACTTTAACATTATTTATACAGTAATGTATTGTATTGTTGATGTATTGTATATGAAAGTAACGACAATAAAAGGCCAAGTGTAATTTTTATGTAATTTAAGTAAACCCATGACAATGGTTCGGCGCACATCGCGAACAAAACAAAGTTATTTTTGGTACATTGAACTCGTGGCCCATCTCGCACACAGTCAGATTTATTTATTTATTTATTTATTTATTTATTTATTTATTTATTTATTTATTTGTACATAAACAAATTACAATTTGAACTTATCGACGGTTTCCGCACTAAGCTCGAGGCTTGTGTCGCGGCAACCAAGACCAGATTTTACATTATTCATTGGTGCCAATTCTGTTGTTCCAAAATCTCTCCAAACAAAACCAGAAATCAAACTAAAAGTTTGTGACGTTCAAAAGATTGGCTAAAAAGATAGTTTCGGGAATTGCCCTGCTTAGTGACGCAACAACAGAATTTAGCACCAATGAATAATGTAAAATCTGGTCTTGGATCTGAAACTTTGAGCAGGACAGCGGTTCTAACTTATAGAATATTTTTACATAATAGTTATATGTTTTAGGTTTTAATTTAGTTGAAATAGAATATAATATAAAGTCAATACAATTTCAGAACAAACAAATTAAAACTAATATAAAAAAAAACAAGTGGATAAAATAAAATAATAATACCTCTTTAATTATATGTGGTAACTGTGTTCATTCATCTGTGGTTGAGAGTGTTTTCGTGTGTATGAGATGAGTATGTGTTTGTGTTTGGATGTGAGTGTTCGTGTGTGTTTGTGAGTGTGTTATGTTTTGCCGTTATTGCATGTGATTTGGAAGAATTAATTCCGTTTCATCATAAGAAAGATTCAGCAGCCATTCTGTGACCAGTCGCTTTACTTCACTCGTTGATAACTTAATAATATGTGTATGTAATTGACAAACTTTGTTGTACACCTTAGGGCGGAGGTAGATGGGCTGTCTTTTTATGAAGGTGGTATTTATGGTTGGAAGTGGAGTTCGATATACGCGGCGCTGGTTTAGACTAATTATAGCAGGAGTATTTAAAATTTCCTCATGCATAGATTTTATTATTTTCAAAATAAAAATTTGACGTACTCTCAGTACTTTACATTCTTTGTACAGGTCGTTTGTTGGGAATCTGAAAGGTTTTCGTAGCATCACTTTTAAAACTGCTCGTTGGGCTCTTTCGAGTTGTATCATTTTGGTTTTAGCGGCACCACCCCAAGCTAGAATACAGTAGAAAAGTAGTGATTGTGTCAGTGCTTTGTAGACCCTAATGAGATGGTTTTTGTCCAGGCTATTGCGAAGGGATTTTAAAATATAAATAGTTTTCCTAATTCGACCGGACAGGTGTATTATGTGATTTTCGTATGTCAAACGTTCGTCCAAAATGACTCCTAGATATCGAACAGAGTTTGTGCGTTCTATGGCACCGCAAATACAGTTGGCGCGATCTTCAGGGGCGCAGTAATGAATTGCCAACGTGTGTCCTGCTGGGAGTTTTGATGCAAGTGTCTTGTGGAACGCGATGAAATTTGTCTTTTTTAAATTGAGGGTTAGAAGATTTGTGTCGAGCCATTTTGCAATGAGAGTCATTCCTTGTTCAGCGGATGCTATTACTTTTAACCACGATGTATTGCGAAAGATAATCACGGTGTCATCAGCGTAACACAAGACTTCCGCATTTGCCATAGGTATATTGAAAATGTCATTCATATATATGCTGAAAAGTGTGGGACCAAGAATACTCCCCTGGGGGACACCAACCTCAACGCAGCACTGGTCACTAATTGTGGATCCCACCCTAACGCACTGATGACGATTTGATAAATAACTGCGAAACCAGTCAAGTGCAATACCGCGTATACCCATTGCTTCTAATTTACGGAGCAAGATAGGGGTGGACACCGTATCGAAAGCCTTTGATAAATCAAGGAAAACTCCTAAGCAATATTCTTTGCTATCCAAAGAATTGGAAACCGCGTTCACTAGAGTGACTACAGCATTTTCTGTAGATTTTTTGCGTCTGAAGCCGAATTGTTTTTCGGAGAGTAACTTATTGTTTTCGAGAAAGTCGACTAGCCTTTTGTTTACTATCTTTTCCAGGAGTTTAGAGAATATGCTTAAAAGGGAAATCGGTCTGTAGTTACTAGGAGTTGATTTGTCGCCGTCTTTATGTATAGGAGTGACAACGGCAGTTTTCCAGCATTGAGGAAAGATACCGGTGTTCAGGCTGAGGTTAAAAATGTGCGTAAGTGGGCCAATAATCTGTTTTTTTGTTTCTTTTATTAATCTAGGAGAGAAAGCGTCTAAGCCCGGGGAGCTGCCATTTTTAAGGTCGTCAATAAGTTTGATAACTTCCTGAGGGTCAGTTGGTCTAACGAAAAAGGAATTGCCTTTAGTTGTTGCATTAGTAGCCGAGGCAAGGGAGATTTCTGAAACATTTAGTTTATTTAGAATATCATCTGCTAATTTTTTTCCAATATTTGAAAAGTATTGGTTGCAAATATTAAGTGACGTAACGGGATCAGAATGATTTTTTGTCAGTTCTATAGGTGTTGTATGATTGTTTGACATGTTACAGATCTGTTTAATTGTTTTCCATAGATTTTTCGAATTGCCGGACTCAATTTAATGAGAGGTTTAACATTTAGGGGGCCAGAAGAGGCAGTGATTGCTTTCAACCAGCAAAAAAACATACCCTCAAACCAATGGTCCTCGCGTTTTCATAAATGGTTTGTACGAATGAAAAATGTTTATTAAAATGTACGGAGAATAGGTACTGTGAAAAGCAATAAATATATTACTATACAAATCAATTGTTTTATTTATGAACTACACCAAACTTTCCGTTTTGTTCACTTACCTTGAGTTCTACCACTTCGCTACACCGCAATTTTGCGACGTAAGCCTTGACGTCATGAATTGAGTCTTATATTTAAGTAAACGCGTTAATATGAAGCAAATCTGCTTTTCTTTTGATTGAAATCGTCATTTAGCAATGTGCCTAAGTGAGGTAAGAGGAACGCATGCACCCATGCACCAAATTTCAACAAAGCCTACAGTCTAGCCAAATCTGCTCCAATAAGGTGCTTTGGATCAGCTTTATCCCCACATCATCCCACGACCTGCTGAATGTGCGCTGTTTCGAGGCACGCCTCACTCGGGTTGAAAGCTAACCACCAGATGTAGAAGCCACCAAAAACGTTATGCTCACCTAACCACCACGGGATCCAAGAAGTCAGTGACAATGTTTGCAATACCGTGTGTAGGTGTCAGAAAAGCCGTGTGACACATCCCGTGCACTACGCACTTCCACACCCCTACATTGGATCAGCAGACTGGCCGTCCTCCACTGATATTTTTTCATGGAAACGTTAATAACGATTCCACCACCGACTTCAGGACTTTGTGAAAAGATAAAACTTACTCGAGACAATGCCAAGTACGAGTGGTTCACTCGTACACATGTGCACAGCAGGTAATAAATTTTCGGAAGGTCGAAGCCCATATACAATAGGACAATTGCAACATAAGTAGACAGGTTTTCGAGACGTTCGTGAGTTGTAAGGTGCAAATGTATCCTGGAGGTTTTAGCCTTATGAACTTCAGTAGGAAAAAAAGGAGAATCTAACAGAATGAAATTAAGAGAATTCTTTGAGGTCTGGTCAAACAGTATATAAATGACAAAAATTAATACGAACACGAACACCAACTTTACGGGGAAAACATCGCACTTCGGGGAGTTGACTCATAAACCGAGATCTTTAAAGCGAGGAAGAATGCGTTCTAAAATATCGCCCATGAACTGTGCTATTAACAATATAGCAATATATGTTGCCAAAGGCTAACATGTCGTTGATATTTAGAAGACACAGTGTGGGCGATAGATCATTATTAAAATTGACATAACATTTATGTGCAGATGTTTACTTTTTTACCTATTCCATTTTGACCGTTCGCTTACTAGAGGGTGCTAGGGTAATGATTGCGCACGGGCACTACATAGACTAGAGACGGCTCTGGTTGTAAGTATGTACATATGTACGTAACGATGGATAGAACTAAATAGGCCTAGGATGGAAATTGATAGAAATAATGTAAGCAGGCAAATTTTTGTTGTATGTCAGACTATTTTGTTAACTGCACAGTTGCCCTAGTGGTTTAGGCGGTCACAACGCCGCTTGCCAATTCGCCAAGTGTTGTGGGTTTCAAATCCTACACAGGACAACACTTTGTGTGATCCACAAATTGTTGTTCTGAGTTTAAGTGTTAATTGTGTCCGTTTCATGTATGTCTGTAAAGTCCCCCGCGACACAGGATGTCTAATGCGGGAGTTGTCTTTTAAAAAAAAAAAAAGAATCAAACCATAGCAACTAAGCGAGAGGTTTTACTAATTATTTAAGACATCGTAGAAACTTTATATATATTATTTAACTAATATATAACACTAGTGGCATATCTTTAATTATTAGCAAAGCAAATTAATTAATGCCATTTATTTCAATTGTAAACAGTTCGTATCGTATCTTATTATAAAGTGGAACCGAATGTTAAAGTTGACCTCATGACTCTCTATAGCCTATAGCGGGTGGAATACAATGAAAAACACAAATAAAGTGAAATAATACATATATTTTATTTTACTACTAGCTGTGCCCGCTACTTCGTACACGTGATATTTGGATTTCAAGTTATTTTTAAATGTTCACCGTTTAAACCTTCCCTGGACTACGACAAACATTTCAAAACCAAAATCAGCTAAATAGCCGTTCTCGAGTTTTAGCGAGACAAACGAACAGCAATTGATTTTTGATTGATATATTGCAGTCAATTTTTATAGAGTACCTACGTACTCTATAATATGACGAAACAGAAATTTAAAATTTTCCTAGTTATTTTATTTATCTACAAGTAATCGAATTTCCAAAGTAGTAGAGCCACGCTGATTTCAGCACGAACGGGCCGGCTCGACAATGGCGATTCTACCCTCTCACAGTAGACCAACCTAAGTTGACAACATTCGTGACAGTACGAATTCTGTCAACTTAGCCCTTAATTCGACTATGTGCAGTATACTTCCCATTGGATGAAAAAAAACTACAGATAAAAATTGACCATATATTCAAAGCTCTGGGTGCTATAACGCATCCTTAATTATTTACCTACGTTGTTAAAAATCAGCAACGGGTGCACTTGATCTGGACGCGAACAAACGGCGGCGAGATGACGAGAAGGAAGGAAGCACCACGTGGGCTTTCGATTAGTCGTGTTTCATTCATTATTTTACGGCTTTTTTTCCCTACTAATTCATTGAAAACTAAAGATAATAAACCCGGATTGCTACTTAAAATGATTTTATTGTCTTACTTAGTTTTATTTAGTTTTTATAACGCTTACAATTTGTATGTCCAGTATTCTTCCCAATGACGAATTACTAATGAAGTAACAGCTTAATACTATGTCCAGTATTCTTCACCTTGCCAAATTAAATATTCCAATCAATCAATTCCATAATAATAATTTCCTATCAATTCCATCATCAAATGTTTTGTCTATGGCTAGTCCAATAACAACAAGAACAACCAGACGTAAAAGGAATCTACCAACACGAGCTTTGCCAAATGTCCGAACAAAAACTACTAAGAAAGCACCAATTGTGAGCACAAATGGAATAAAGAACAATTCAAACACAAGGCTGATATTCAATCAAACGACTTTGTCTTTGATCTACCGGACACTGACTCTTTCTCTCCGTTGGAATTTAGTCATTTGCAAAACAATTTAGACTCCGGGATGTGCTGTTTATTTCGATAATTATTTCACGACGCTCGACTTGATCTGGTATCTACGTGAACACCGAGGAATTTTCAGTCTCCTAACCATACGACCAAATAGACTGAAAGGTTGCACCAATGGACTATTAAGTGACAAGGAACTAAAGAAAAGAGGTAGAGGTTCATTTAGCCAAGTCGTAGACAACGAAAAAAGATAGCAATTGTCAAGTGGTGCGATAACAAAGTTGTTCTTATGCAGATTCTTATCCAGTTCATGAAATCAAGAGATGAAGTAAATAACAAAAAAGGAATGTGATTGTTCGATGTCCGCAATTCGTTCGAAATTATAATCAAGGAGGAGTCGACCTGTGTGACATGTTGATAGCTCTCTATAGAACATCTTTTAACAGCCGACGTTGGTACATGAACATTTTTAGCCAAATGTTAAATATATTATAGCAGTTAACAATGCTTGGCTTCTCTATAAGAGGAAATGTAACAAAAAGAGCCTAAAAATATAAGCCTGAAAACGTTTAGACAAAGATTGGCGGTCAAATTGCGGCAAGAAGGAAGGTCAGTTCAAATAGAACCACCAAGTCCGTTACCGAAAAAAGCGCTAATCCAAAACCCTAGTGCACCGAGGCCCCCAGATTCTGTACGTAACGATGGCTATAACCACTGTTTATTTATTTATTTACTTATTTATTTACTTTATTTTAAAGAAAGCTTACAGACTAATAATACTATGAACGCAAGTACATAAGTGAACAATATTGCTTATAACAAGCTTCCACATATGGACAACTTATACAAAAGATAAAATGAGTAAAAAATAAAAACATTCATATTCAAAAAATAAGATGAAGCCAACCATTCATAAGTACATATTTTAAGAGTCATAATCAATGAAATAAGAAATAAAATAAAATATCCAAAAATAAACATAATAGAAATAACAGCAGATTTACAAGATATAAGAAATAAGAGAAATAAACAAATAAAATTACTTTTCCTCCGTCTCTGTACTGCAATACCCTATATGGGATTTACCAATCAGTCAGTCTGTCAAACCAAAGTAATTATTACATAAGAGCCGTCTTATCGAAGATGTGCTCGAGCAAAATAGATCTATGTCTACATTTTCTGATATACTGTTAAATGTCGCTGCGCTGCGAATGAAAAAAGCATTGCGCCTGTAATTAGCCACTGTAAATGGTACTTCAAGTAATGGTCTCTGTCGAAACCTGGTGGGATTAGTACGCAAACATATTTTAGCTGTAAGCTCCGGGTTGTCTACCGATCCATTAGCAATGTTCAGTAGTAATGTGATATCATTAATTCGACGCCTAATATCTAGTGGGAGAAAGTGATACCGTTTGCAACGATGATTGTGGTCAACTGAACATTGATGCGCTCTGAAGTCAAGGTACCGAAGAAACCTGCGTTGAACATTCTCTATTCGAGTTTTGTAAATCTCATACTGAGGATTCCACATCTGTGAGGCATATTCCAAGTGGCTCCGCACAAAAGAACAATACAATATTTTAATAGGTTTAAGGGATCTGAAGTTGGACGAGTGCCGTATTATAAATCCTAAAGCCCTCGAAGCCCTTTTCACTATCATCTCAATATGCTGGTTTAACAAAAGCTTACTATCCATTACAACACCTAGATCTTTAATATTATTAACTTTTCTGATGTGTTCGTTATACAGTGCATACGCTGAGTCAACTGAGGTGTGCCGTCGGGTATAAGTTATATAAAAGCATTTAGATATATTCAGTTCGAGCTTGTTCATGCTGCAGTACATTTCCAGCCTATCTAGATCAGCCTGTAACAGGAAACTGAAAAATAGTTATTTGTTATACAAGAGTGCAAAGTTGCTTTTTAACCGCGTGCTCAATTTTGATGACCGAGCAAGCGAAGGATTCTAAAATTTAATCTAAAAAAAAATAGAATCCTGAGCGTCAGCGAGGGAATCAAAAGAGCACGAGGTGAAAAATCTTTGCACTCGAGTTCAACACGTAACTTTTCATTCCACCTCAGCGAGGAAACAACTAAATGCAAAAATGCAAAATGCAGAGTAGAGTCATTTTGGCGGGCCAAATATAAAAAAAAAAAATGGTACTCGCTCAACCCCGCGGTTTTACCCGCGATTTTCGTCGTACCGCGAGTTACACCGCGGGACAAAGCTAGTCTAAAAAAAGTAGCCTAAGTTACTCCTTAGATAGGTATTATATAGCTGATAAGCTATCTGCCAGTGAAAGTCCCGTCAAAATCAGTCCAGCCGTTCCAGAGATTACCCGGAACAAACAAACAGACAGACCGACTGACAGACAATGTAACAGAAATTATAAAAAAATAAAATTTTAGTAGATGTACCGTGTATACATACATATGCATTTAGTAAAAAGCGATTATTTTAATATTACAAACAGACATTTTAATTTTATTTAGTTGTATGGATGTATAGATAAATTAAGAAAAAATGAAAGTTACGTAGCTATGACTTCAGAAGAAAATGGTGCGGCTAGAGTTAATAAAAAGAAAACTACACCAAGAAGGTTCCGAGTCTGAGTTTTTAACAAATTAAACAATATTGTATGATTAATTCGGTACCACGGAGGTAGAAGTAAATAGGTTTAATGATGTTTTGAATTCACAGACTTAGTGCACTCGAGCGATGTTCTAAATTCAATTTACTTTATTCTCTAGAGGATAAAAACGGCTTTCACACTCAGATATCGAAGGGCAAAAATACTCTTTACGAGCTGGTGGGATGAAAAATATATTTTTTTAGTTATTTTTTTAGGGTCTCTTACAAGCTAAGAAACAAGATCTGGAACGATTTTGCAAATTAAATCAAAAAAATAATCCGTCGAATTAAGGGTTAGGTGACCCATACTATGGCAGCTTAGTGAGATGCTTTTTCGCTCCCCTCTTAAAGCACCCGAGATCATAGTGGGAGGAAAACACGTGCGCTGGTAGTGAGTTCCAGGGTTTTATTAGAATAAAAACATGTTTTAAATAAATTAAGAATGTTAATATAACAGTGAAGTACCAGGCGTTCATAACGTGGCAGCAGATCGCACAGTCAGTGTGCAAAGAAGACAGCAACAAGTTAGACGGACACAACATCTAAGTCTCCCTCATTTTATTTGACATACCAACTGTCACCCGACATTGTCACTTGACAACATCGAGACGTCAAATTATCTGTCTTATGTCTCCTGCACAATTGATCTGCCAACGTCACCTGTCATCGTGCAGTCAACTTCCGGTTGGTGTTGCCATTGATATAGTCGATTTCTACTACACCATACAACTGCAAGTCACTGGACGCTGTCGTTTTACACAACATAGAAATATAGATTGGCAAGATATCTAGTAAATATTTTCGTGTAGTAGTACTCAAGAGAACGCTTCCCTCTTCCCCCGCGCTGCTGACACCGAAAGAAGTACCAGCGGGAGCATCTACACGTGAGAATACGCAACGCTCTGAAATGTTACATACTACATTCACAACTAGGAACATCTCACCCTGACATCAGTCCGAGTCGTCGCCTGACCAAAACTTGCTTACTGAAAAAATCACAGATCGTAAAAAACGTAAATTTGATATTGCTGGCACAGACGTTTCCGACTTGCTGAAGGAGATTAATTTAATTATTTATTACTCTTTCACAAAGGTAAGTACAGATCAGGTAATACAATACAATGAACAATAATTATTCCTTTGTGAGAGACTGTTGTCCATATTAGGCAAACCTGTGTTACAGATCACCAGGCTCCCATCTCTTGAACCAACTTGTATGATGCCTTCTATTAGTATACATTAATATACCTAATAAGGTACCATGCTTTGCTTCATGCAATTCTTTTTTTTAGAAGATCTCAGCTATCAAATAGCACTTATTTGATCTCCGTATAGTCTGGGTCACAAGCCCATACATTTTTTGGACATTTCCTTTTGTTTATCTGAAGTATTTCAAGAGGTTTGAGTTTCAGAAATCCCTACCCTGCCAGGTCCTCGTGGAGGAATGGAAGGAATGACTTGGGCAACCGAGCTGGACACGCCGTTATTGCAGCGGTAAGACTCGTTATGGAGGATTGGCTCGAGAGGCGTCACGGGAGCCTCTCATACCGGCTGACTTAGGTGATCACTGGAAAAGGATGCTTCGGCGATCACCTGTGTCTGATCCGCAAGGAGCCAACGCCTGAGTGCTACCACTGCGATGGCCAGACGTAGACAGCGCTCCAGACGCTGGCAGAATGTCCGGCGTGGGAGGTGCCGAGGCGCATAGCATAAGCAGGCCTGGGTATTGGGTGCGCGCGCTCCACAGCACTCGCGCCCCACCTTTTTGGGGACAGCAACGGAAGCAACGGGGTTTTCACACAGGAGGGGGGGCAAACTATAGGTGGCCCGAGGTACGACGGGGTTCCAGGGTTTTCCTTTCTAGGGTGTACCTGGTTCACCGGCTCCTAGTACCCGAGACGGCGTGCGGTTCTAAACGGTTCGAGTCCGACTTGCCACCAGAAGGTATTCGAGGGGATTTCCGCAAGAGAAGAAAAAAAAAAGAAAGTAGGCTTGAGTTTCGTGCTGGCGCAATCTTATCAACTCAACAGATTTTTTTTTTTTTTGTGAGGTCTGTAGACCTCTCTGCTTTTCCCCGTCCAAAAATACGACAGGACCTTGTCATTCTAAAATTTTTCTGTTTCTTTTATTTTCTGTTTCTTTCAACATATGTTTTTAAATTTAATCTTATAGCTTTAGTTTAATTTATGTACATTTCTCGTTTACAATTTTATTATCTGTATAAGTTTTAGACTAGGTGTGATTTTGATTTTCTGTCGTTATTTTGTTGCTCCTTGCCTTGCTCCACAGTTTTCAACAGTTACAGTTTTGTCTCCTATTTTGTTCAGTGTGTCTTTAATCAATTTAGGTTCCTTCCAATCAGTCTTTCCAAGACGTCTCATCCAGCCATTTCTTCCCAACATTTGAGATCGTGATATTTATGACTCTGTATTTTGTTTTATGTGCATGTCCAGTGTTATGTACGTTTTTTATTCCTATCTTTTGCCAACAATGTACATATATATATATTCAAATATATATAATTATTGCAACCTCATGTGTATTTTGTCTAGTGTTTCTGTATTTTTTGTTCGTGTCCTATGTTAGTGTGCATGTTTTGATATATCCATATATATGTTAATATATACTTCTTAAATCGGTGTATGTGTGTGTTTCTGTGTCGTGTGTGTACGTGTGTGGGTGAGTCATAAATAGGCGGTATTAGATCTCGCCAGATAGTCCCATTTTTGGCGGGTTGGGCATTCGGTGCCGAAGGCGTTGTGGCCGATGTTCTGCACCCAGAGTGCGTACAGTTGCAGCATCGCGGTACGGCTCTCGCGGTGTAGTCGGGGCACCTCTCGCGCAGATGCGGGCCTCCGCAGTGGCTGCACTTGTCCGCACTCTCGGTACAGAACTTGCGGCCATGACCGAATGCAAGGCACTTCATGCATTGGATGAGCGGAGACTGGTCCTCCACTCTGACCCTTTGCAGGTCCAGGTAGAGGGTTCCGGCCTCCGTCATCCTCTGCCATACTTCTGGCTTCACTTGCATGACTATTTTATTTTTATTTAAATCTTTATGCACAAAAGTGGCAAAGGCGGACTTAATGCCGTAAGCATTTTCTGCCAGTCGACCTTAGGGCGATGCAGAGCTAGCCATGGTAGATGCACAGAAATAACTTTAATTAAGAAAAAATACATACATATACAATAAGTAATAGTGATAATAATATGTAATAAATAAATGTTTAAATAATAATATATAAATAAATAAGTGTTTAAATACATATCTTTACAATTATACATACATAAATATACATAATATAAGATTTAGAAGGGGAGAGTATAAAATTAAGGTGGATCTGATAGTGTGTTTAGAAAATGTTTCCGCAACATATATTTGAAAGTTTGCCGTGTTTTTGCCATTCTGATCTCGAGAGGAAACGCGTTCCAAAGCAGGACAGACTGTATTAGGAAAGTGGAGTGTACAAATTCAGAGCTGTGAGGGGGACAGTGAAGTAGTAGGTTGTTAGAAGACCTGAGGTTCCTAGCGTGGTGTGCACCTAAGTATTGTAGTTGTGTGGTTAAGTAGGAAGGAGAATTTGGAGAAAACAGAATAGAATACAGGGTAGTCAATGCTCGTATCTGTCTGCGTATGCGAATAGGAAACCACTTCAAGTGGGAGCGATGCTGAGATATGTGATCATATTTGCGTAAATTGAAAACGAATCGAATGCAATTGTTGAGAAGACGGTCAAGCTTATTGAGCAGATCTGCATTCAGGTCAAAGTAACACATATCACCATAGTCGATAATAGGGAATATTAGGGTCTGAACAAGCATTACCTTAGTTTTTGATGGAAGGAAGTTCTTCAGTCTGTGGAGGGCCCGCAACGAGCCTGTAACTTTCTGACACACGGATGCAACTTGTTTTCGCCAGCTGAGAGTTGTGTCAATGTA
This sequence comes from Diaphora mendica, assembly GCA_949125395.1. Taxonomy (NCBI): domain Eukaryota; kingdom Metazoa; phylum Arthropoda; class Insecta; order Lepidoptera; family Erebidae; genus Diaphora; species Diaphora mendica. Next base: position 16,469,301 of record OX421330.1, read on the forward strand.
CAATCCGAGGTCTTTTACACTTTCACAATATGGAATATCCATGCCATTGTACGTAAGTGGTGGAAGTGAAGCAAGGTTGAGCTGGCTGATATTACGATTGCTACCAATGATTATAGTCTGACATTTATTTGGATTAACTGATACACCAAACATGTCGGACCAGTGTTTAATAGCTGCCAGGTCACTATTTACGATAGAAACCGCGGACGATACATTGCTCAACTCTGTTTGATAATATATCTGCAAGTCATCAGCGTATAGATGATAGGAACACTGAAGTTTTAGGGTAATAAAGTTAATGAAAATAGAAAATAGGAGAGGTGAAAGAATACCGCCTTGAGGGACGCCAGCAGCAAGGCCACACCAGTTAGAGTAAGAATCCTCTATACCAACCGACTGCTGGCGATCCCGAAGATAAGAGGAAAACCAGTCCAGTGCTTCTTGAGAGACTGAAAAATGGGATAGGACAGCAAGGAGGAGTTCATGACTAACGGTATTGAAGGCATTGGAAAAATCAACCAGTACAGTGGTAGTAACCTTGGTATTCTCCATCCCCGCCTTAATATCGCCAGTCACTTTGAGAAGTGCAGAAACCGTGCTATGGCCTGGTCGAAAACCTGACTGAAAAGGACTGAGTAAGTTGTTACTATAAATAAATTGGGAGAACTGTTTATGGACACAGGCTTCTAGCACTTTGGAGAGGAAGGGAAGGATAGAGATTGGACGAAAGTGAGTGGGAAGAGACGGATTGAGGATTTTAGGCAACGGACGCACATATGCTCTTCTCCATAGAGAAGGAAATGTGCAAGACATGAGAGAGAAGTTAACAATATGTGAGATAGCGGGAAGGAGGTGGACTAGTAATGTGATGATCATTCTCCGACCAATGCCATCATAACCCACTGCTTGGGATTTGATGGACATGATGATCTAATCTAATCTCTACTTCTGCAACTGGACTGAAGTGAAACGAGTTTAACTTAGGACGCGGTAGACCATTAATGTAGTTACGGGTATTTTGTTCAGTTAGACTGTCCAATGTGAAAGAGGTTGTAAAATGTTGGTTTAAGGAATCGAGGCTTATGGATTGTGGAAAGTCTACATGTCGCGATCTGCCAATGCCAAGGGTTCCAAGAAACTTTCAGATATCGGCAGGAGAGGAGCAGGAGATATTATCGAAAATGTGTCGGCGTTTAGCGTTCCGTATCATCTGGTTACACCGATTTCTCGCAGACTTATACAGTTGCCAGTTGATTTCGACACGGTCCCGCTTGTAAGTACTAAAAGCTTTGTTTCGACGTCTCATCGCCAATAGTATATCCCTGGTCATCCAGGGAGCTGGCGGTCGTTTTAACGTAACTTTTTTAACCGGTGCGTGAGTATCGTATAGGTTGATTACTATTTGGTTGAATACGTGCACCTTCTCATCGACAGAGGTGGAATCGATCAAGGGACTCCAGTTAATATGTGCTGCATCATCGCTCAATTTATTGAAATCCATTTGTCTAAAGCAACGCCTGTACAGAATCCTGGGTTTGGGTTTTGGGGGTTTGAGGATGTAGGAGAGAAAGATGAGGTCATGATGTGAAAATCCTGGAGCGTCAAGTTGACCATGAGAGGAAACAAAGGAAGGGTTGGAAGTGATGATCAAGTCAAGCCAAGTGTCCTCGCCGATATTATTGTGGTGAGTTGCATGTAATGGTAGAACATTAAAGCTAACCGATTTAAGAAGGAGTTGGAGTTTACAGGAACGATTGGAGTTATGGGCTAGGAAATTGGTATTGAAATCACCCATGATGATATGATGTACGTACTCTGAACCCAGAGATTCAAGAACTGTTTCGAAATCAGTGAAATAGTCAATACAAGGGGGACAATAAACAACACCAAGTGCGACCTTGGCACCTTCAACACAAACCTCTAAGAATATGTATTCAGCAGAAGCATCATAATCAGAAGAGGAAGAGGATATAATCCTATAGGAAAGATCGCTGCGCAAGTAAACAGCCACCCCACCTCCCCCCTTTCCTATCCGATCATTCCGGATGAGGATAAAACCAGGCAGGGAGTAAGACGTGGAAAGAAGATGCGGTTTGAGCCAAGTCTCGGAGATCAGCACGGCATGAATATTGACATCATGAAACGCCTCGTACAAGTCACTAAAGTGGCTGGGAATACTTTGGGCATTTAGGTGGCACACATTAAATAGCTGTTTGTTTTTGTTATTGTTAAATTTGTCACGTAGAACACCACCAAGAGTATCCGTTACGGAGCAGAAGCTTTCATCACTTAAAGACCTTTCAGATTCATAGGCAGAAACAAAAGATTCACTAGTTGAGGACATGAATACAAATGAACTGTAAATAAGTATATACAAGTTAAACAAATAAAGTTAGATATATAAATATAAATTAAATTATGGATAGATGTTCTGGTACACCGATTGTATCTCTGCACCACCCGCCAGCTTACATCACTAGAAAAACTTGGAATTAAAAACAAAAATGTAACAAATAATTAAAAAAAAAAGAAACAGTTTCAGATAGCGTAACGAGAATGTCAGTACAATTAAACATCCTCTATGCAAACATCACTAAGCGCAGCGTATCCAAACAGACGTGACCGAGATGAGTGAATGATTATTCCTTTAGTCTATGCCACTTCAATCTCACTAACGTCAAATCAAAAATAAACAAAGAAAGGTATTATAACATGAAATTGATGGTTATAAATCTACGTAAATAAAACAATAAAAGAATTTGTACACAAAATTGACTGAGGATGCTGCATATAAGGAATAACAAAACATATACAAACGGTAAATGTTACTAGGTTGAGTGAAAGTTAAAGTTAAATTCAGTTTATTTACAAAACCTATTATCTCTTGCAGGCTGATCACTGGGCTTTGAAGAAGTCGTTTGTGCTTTTGGATATTTTATCAGCAGCGAATTAAGCTCGTCAATAGTCACGATCTTGTGCCGGACACCACCAGGGACCTTAACCACTATGGTACCGTCTTGAGTCCAACAAGCAGATATCCCAAAATGTAGCCTGGCTCTGGCGAACACAGCTTGCCTGTTCTTTGTAAGGAACTCTTTAATGGCTATAGAGGACCCCTTTAGTGTTGACTTAGCCCTCCACACTGACGTTCTGTCATCCACACTCGAAAATTTAATAAGAATAGGCCGCGGACGGTCCCTATTTGACACTCCAAGTCGGTGACAGACTTTGACAGAGGAAGCCAGCACATCCTTGAGGCCCAACTTGCTGCGGATGACTTGTAGTGCGACCCCCTCACAGTCCTCCTTCTCAGCTTCCTCGACACCCAAGAAGATAAGAGACTTACGCCGCTGCCTGGTCTCCATGTTGTCAAACTGTCTCGAACACTCGCCTATTTGTTTTCGGAGCAGGCCCAACATGGAGAAGATCAACTCCCGGAATGTTCGGAATTCCTCTGCAACCTTGGCCACAGTATCTTTGGCAGGACCTGCACTTTGGATTTGTGTCTCAAGATCAGACATTCTCTTTGCAAACATCTCCTCCAGGGTCTTCTGCGCCGTCAATATATCACTGACTTGTGACATTCTCGATGACTATTTTGCATAAATAAACCGAATCGTCAATCACTGTAAACTTGTAAAGCAATGCACTGGCAGGTGGTGTGTATTTAGTGGATTATTGTCACATTAAATGTGCATCAAATGTGAGCACCAACACTTAAATAGTATTTGCTTGTCCTAATATATAAAATAAGACAATAAGTATCATAAATATAATTTTTAAAAAAATCGAGATTATATGAGACGCCTCGGGATTTCTTGTCCTTTTCTTAAACTTGATGGTGAGTTCCTTCTCTTCTTGTGGTAGGCCCATGAAGACGTCGGCATTCTGGGTGTAAAGGGCCCTTATTATTTCGTCGTCGTCGCCGTCTACAAAGACGTCCTTGAGGACGACGAGTGGATCTTTATTTTTCATGGCAACTCAACTGATTGCTAACGCTCAATCTTTTTTAATGGGACTAATCCCGCCCACACGCCCACCACTGTAACTCCTGTACACCAGGATCAACAGCGGTGACCCACGAAAACACCGAGTTATGACACTCGGGAAGTCCCAGGAAAAATTTAACTGTCTTGGAACCCGCAACGAAATTAATCAGAAGAAAACTGGAGGAGTTGGAAATATAATAAGTCCACTTCCCTCCTTAGCAAAGCGGGAGACAAAATGGAGTCTAAATAGGCAGACGCCTTTTTCAAACCGGGAAGCACCACGGATAAAAAATATTATGGGTCCTAAGTGAGCTATATTTGATTTCTATAGTATGTATGGCAGAATCGCTTAAACGCACGGAAATTCACCGCAGTTGACACAAGATCCCCATAATATACTACCCCAGACGTCATTTGTAAGCTATTTAGCATCATGTTACGTTCATTGTACCAAAGACTACATTCCCAGAGGATATGATGAGCCGACTGTTCACAGCTAGAATCAGGTGTTGAGCATTGACAAAATGGTGAATCGACTAATTTAAATGAGTATAGTTTGCTCTTAAAGTTACCGTGGCCTGTAAGAAATTGAGCGACACAGTGATCTACCTCGAGCCATGTCCTTGACAACCTTTCGCGAACAGATGGAAAGAACTGGTAGAGGTGGCGCCCCTTAGATGATTCGTCCCATCGTAACGCTCATTCTGTCAAAATCAGCAACACTTATCCTTCTATCTACTTTTCCTTACCAAAACACATACGTTCACAACTGTTAAGGCGTGTCTCCTGCTCCCAAAAATAACAAAACAAACTAAAGAAATGTTTTTGCAAACCATGTTATCAGACCATTGCCGTCTCCTGCGACTTTAAACAAACGTCACACACAAACATCAAACAGCCAAGCCATACATTTTTACTGAGATGTAGAGTTTACGAAGTTAGGGTTAGTAGAGTTAGGGCGTGTAGATTCGGAACCTTGGCTCTACGTGAGATCTGATATCTTTTTCACAGGGTAGGCCATATGCAGTCGTCTTGGCAACATTTTACATGAAAATGTTTTTGGTGGGATTTCATTTCTTTTTAGTTGTTTGAGGCAGTTTTTTTTCTATTTTGGGCTGTATTTCTTGTACATCTTCTTTCTTCTTTCGAAAAAGTCTGAAAATAAAACCTCTAGTATTAACATTTGTGAAAGTCTCATACAAACTTCCACCCCTAAATTTTGGGGTTGGGGGGCAAAAGTAATAGGTTTATGAATTTTTCTGTTGTTTGTATACGAAACTTAGTTTACATACCAAATTTCAGTTTTCTAGCACTTCAGGAAGTACCCTAACAGTTTTGATGATCATTAGTGTGTCAGTGACGAAATCGGTGTTTTTAGGTATCAATAAAATCTAAAATATTAGACCTATGCAATTGAAACTTTGTATGTTTCATTAGTCTATTAGTAACATCATACCCTGAGAATTTGAACGATCTGGTATATCGGGAACCAAAGTTATGAGGGTTCAAAAAAACGACGAAACACTTCGAGAAAAGGTAGGTAGTGCCCTTGCGCTTCGCTTGGCTCGTCTTGGCGGGGGCACGACCGTGCCCCCAGATAATATTTGTATAGCAAGTCGATAACATACAATTTGTAAATCAAAACGATTAATCTTTACCTCCGCAACGACTAAAATGAAGAATGTTATGTGGTAAATGCACAACCCTATGTCAACAAATGAAATCGCCCTCCCCCCTTTGCAGGCGAACACGGGGATGTTTTCCGTCCGCTTCGTATAACGCGTTTGCTTGTTAAAAATAACAAAACAGTTAGGCCACGCCCATATTTTGATAAATATGTGATGTTTGGTGTTTAAAAACATTAAACAGTGTCGCAGGAGACTCGGCTTTAGGCATAAATGTAGCAAATGTGATGTGAAGCACAAACGTTTCATTTTCAGATTGTTGCAAGAAGAACGGAACCTTATAGATTTTGGTTTTGAAGACGTAAAGGGTTTAAATACTTTCTTCAATTACATAGACCCAGATGAAATTGAAGCAACTCTGGATATGGTGCACTTACCAACACTCGCTAAAGGCGCGTCTCTGGTATGTGCAGCTCTTTACAAAACTGTTATATTTTACTTGCTTCGTGTGATATTTGAGAAAATAATAAAACTATTATTTCAGAGAGATGATGACTATGAACCCAGTAAGGTCAACTTGTGCATAGTGCCAGGAATAGAAGGCCATTTTGAACGGTTCCGTGTTCTTTGCCAGCGACTTAAATTGCCCGCATTAGTATTACAACCTGGAGTAGACCATCCCTACGAAACTGTACGAGAAAGGGCGGAAAGATTCCTAAAGGTAAATCTAACTCATGCATTGCTCTATATCGAGTCTAGTTAATACCTATTGAGATTTTACTTAGCGATAAACATAAATACTCTCTAAAATAGTTTTTCTACAGTAACTTAAAGATCATTTGACTGAGGTTCCTGGACCAGCGTAGTTATAAATTTATGCATGTATTTTTTTTGTGAAGGTTTACTTGAAAAAAAAAATGAAATAGAAGACACATTCCATCTTTTGGGCTATGAGTCTGGCGTTTTTGTTGCTCTGGAAATGGCTGCAATACTAGATGAACGTGGTAAGTGACAATTTTATATATCAAATTGTGAGTCATCTAGATAACTGCCGCGGTGGCATAGTGGTTAACGTATGCGACTGCTGTGCTTGAGGTCTCGGGTTCGATTCCCGGGTCGGAACAAAAGATTGTATCATCTGCAAATGTTTGTTTTGAAGTTTGGGTGTTTTCTATTTATAATATGTATGTATTTACAAAAAAAGTATTATATGTGTATTTATATCAGTTGTCTAGTACCCATAACACAAGCTCTGCTTAGCTTGGGACTAGATGCCATTGTAGTAGATAAATGTCCAAATATTTATTTATATTAATACATTAAGTACAAACTTTGTACACCTTTTTACGAAAATTATGCAAACTGAGGAGTATGCAATTTGGCACAGTTAAAGTTTACATGGAGCAGAAGTGCAAAAACCTAATTCAAAATAAATTATCGTCGAATTTTGGTCGCTGGGTGACTACTAGTACATATACTCATATCTGCCGTATTGTTTTAGGATTAACTGGCAAGGTATTTTGTGTTGGCTGTGCACCGCACGAGTTATCAGATGAAGTGAGATTTCAACTGGCGGAATTTGAGAATGAAGATCATCTTCAGAATGGCGTGCTACGACACATCTATACTTTGATGGGTGGTGAACGTTCTACGCTACTAGAAGATACATCACAAAAAACGTGTTCTGAGAAAATAGAAGCGTATGTGCGTATCGGTCGCGTAGCACACACAGAGCAGTACGCACGGACGCTTTTGGAATATGCAGTAGCACGCATCAATTACATGCTTAGTTATAAGGGTCACGAAGGGCGGTAGTTGCGCTCCCAGATTGTGCTACTACGCGCTGCATTAGGAAATTCACAATTAACTAAACTAGCAGATCTGCAGAAACTCTCAACACAGACAGTAGTAGTCCATCAGTTAGACTCATCTCTTGCCAATATCACTTCTGACTTGAGATGTGCCGCAATCATAAATGAGCATTTGGACCCCGCGATCCTCAAGGAATTCGAAACGAAAAATATTTGTAATACGTACCTTTTAAACGCTGATTCCTTTATAAGTATGCAGTATGTAGATTGTTAGATTTACGCACATTGTTGGACCAGACCACCACAGGGAACTGTTGCTGATTGCATCAGCCCTCAGCCCTCGGGAAACTAGATCTGCTGGGTTGTCCTTCGACGGAACGTAGCTCCAGGTACAACCAACAGTACTTTCTTGGATTTCGTTGACTCTGTTACGTACAAATGGTTTGAGGTGATTAGGTGACGTGCATAGCCAGGCAAGAACAATTGTGGAATCGGACCAAAGATAAATTTTATCTATTTGCATCGTAAGAGAGTCACGCACCTTTGTACACAGTCTTGTAGCCACCAAGGCACCGCATAGTTCGAGCCTCGGTATTGTAGTAGGATTAATAGGAGCTACTCGATTTTTAGAGACTAACAACTGTACGCGAACGGAGCCTGAGCCATTAATAGAACGAATATAAAGACACGCTCCATATGCTTTTTCCGAAGCATCGGCAAAGACGTGAATTTCGTTTCTTATTGAGTTACCGCACGATACGAATCTAGGTATTTTTAGTTGATTAAGACACGATAAAGTACACGCAAATGAGGACCAAAGATCATTTATGTTTGTGGAAACTATGTCGTCCCAGTCATATTTCTTGATCCAAAGTTGTTGCACAATGATCTTAGCTTCGACAACGCACGGTCCCACTAGGCCCAGTGGGTCGAAAATCTGACTGATTACAGACAGTATGTGACGTTTTGTAATTTTTTCGTTATTTTGGTTGATATTAATGGAGAAAGAAAGTGAGTCTGAATCACATAACCAGTATAAACCTAACGTTTTAGAAGCTGCATTAATGTTACTATTATTAAATTCTAAGACATTATTGGAAGAAGGAATTTTATCTGTATTGTAATTTATTTGTTTTAAAATGCTAGGTTCATTTGTTTGAAATTTACGTAAATTAAATTGTGCTGACGAAAGAGTGCTTATGACGCCCCGACATAGCTCTACCGCGCCTGAGATAGAGTCACTCCCACTCAAAAAATCATCAACGTAAAAATCGTGCTGGATGGCGCGCTTAACTCGCTCATTGTCGGCCACTGCGGCTAGACTAGTAAGACATTTAGTAGCTAAGTATGGCGCTGAAGCAGTACCATATGTTACCGTGTTTAAGGTATAGACTTTAAGCGGCTCCTTCACATCAGATCGAAAAACTATACGCTGAAGTGATCTCTGAGAGGGATTTATGTCTATGGCTCTGTACATCTTCTCGATGTCGCCCGATATAACATATCTATGCTGACGGAAGCGCAACAATATAGAGAGAAGATCATTTTGTACCACGGGGCCAACCATTTGGATGTCGTTGAATGAAAGACCGGTGGTAGTGGCTGCAGAGGCATCAAACACTGTACGTAATTTAGTTGTTGTACTAGACTCGCGTATGACTCCGTGATGAGGTAAAAAATAATTTATTTCTTTACCATGAACCGCAGAAAAGCTACGAACAGTAGTGGTAAATGTCATATGTCCTAACTGTTCGTATTCACGCATGAACTTTACGTACCGTTCTTTAAATACGGAGTCACGTTGAAAACGTCGCTCAAGAGATAAAAAACGCTTTATAGCCAATTGTAAAGAATCACCTAGAAGGTTTGGGTCTTTTTTAAGAGGAATCGTGACTACAAAGCCCCCTTTGCTCTTGCGATAAGTACTATCAGCAAAAATATGTTCGCATGAGTTTTCCTCTGCAGTTAATAAATGCTTAACCGGTACCGAGTCTAGTTCCCAGAAACGACTTATATTGACTTCGTCTTTTATAGCATTACAAAAATGAGACGAAGCTTGTGACGTAGGGCAATTGTTATTTGAATAGGATATATGCCCCGAAATGATCCAACCTAACTTCGTTTCATGAAGCTTAGGTTTATTTTTGCCTAAATTAACAGAATTGCGCCCTAAGACGGTCCAAAATATTTCAGCCCCGACCAGGATGTCTATTGCCGAAGGTATATTGAATGATGGATCAGCTAGACGCACCCCTGAGGGAAGAGGGACCTTATTGACGTTAATGAAACGCGATGGCAGCAATTTTGTTATTTCGGGCAAAACAATACAATCTAATTTGACCGAATAGTCACCGCAATAAGACTCGAGCGTGAGATTACAAGACTGTGTACTATAAGAGGTCTGATTGTTAATACCTGTGACTGTTGAACCAGTGCCGTGTTGTGACAAACCCAGCTTGCTACATAAAGCTTGTGAAATAAAATTAGCAGTACTTCCGTTATCCAGCAAAAGTCGGGCGGTGTGCTTAGTGCCATCGACACCATGCACCCTCGCCGAGGCTGTGGAAAGGAAGACAAATGAAGATGAGTCATCGTGCTCAAAATTAGTTGAAAGGGCAACATTATCATTGTTTGGCATTAGATTAAGAGAGCTGCGTTCAGGTTCTTTATGCAAAAGAGTGTTATGCCGTGTTTTGCAATATTTGCAGTGTGACAACCTGCACGTACTGCTTGTGTGGCCCGCACGCAGGCAATTCATGCAAATTTTAAACTGTTTAGCCTTTTCAATACGTACTTCTACTGGCAAGCTCCTGAATGATTCACAACTGTAAAGTAAATGGTTTTCAGTACATAATAGACATTTATTTGTAGATTTAATTGTATTGTTTTTAGATGCTATAACAAAACTTTTAGGTTTGTTTAAATTATTGTTGTTTTCTGCTAATTTAATAGATTTAAGGTTGATTTTACTATTCTCTTCTAATTTTTCTAATAAGTTAATCTGATTTTCTATAAATTTAATAAATTGATCTAAAGTTGGAGGCTTTAATAATGTATTACGATGCTCTTCCCAGTAACGGCTTGTGCTGTTATCTAGTTTTTGAGACATCATGAAGATAACGAGCGTGTCCCAATATTCCGTAGGTTGTTTTAACGTTTTTAATGCTCGAATATTCTTATTAGTAACGTCTATCAAGTAACGTAAGCTTTTACTAGATTCTTTAGAACACGGCTGAACACTGAACAACGCTTGTACATGATTATGTATAAGTAAGTTATTATTGTCATATCGCTGACACAGCAGATCCCAAGCATTTACATAGTTGTCGCTCGTAAAATCTAAATTTTCTATAACTAAAAGTGCACTATCGCGTAAACATGATCGCAAATAATGAAACTTCATTATGTTATCATTGCAGCTATTGTTATGAATTAGGGAAATGTACGTGTTTTTGAACTCAAGCCAACTTTGAACGCTGCCATCGAAATGTGGCAAGTCAATTTTCGGTAGACGGACATTTTTGTGTGCCTTACCTGACCCATCAGAGCTAGGATGAGTAGAAAGCAAGCTCCGAGCTAGGGCAGCAGCGGTGTGGTACTGTTCTTCGAAATCACACCGGCTTTTAAATTCCTCCGCGGGCGTGTCTAACAGCACCTCAATCTCCGTCTGTAACGCGTCAAAGTCACTATATAAGTTTTGGAGTCGTTCATAACGTCCTTCTAGTTCTAGACGCTGCAAATCGGACATGCTAGAAGTACTACTTAGCGGATAAATATAGTTTTTAAAAATGGTTAACTTGGCTTTAAGTGCACCTCGACGTTTCTTTAATGTTTCAATAGTCTCACTCATTGTGAATAAAATTAACTAGTTAAAGTCTATACAAATGAGTAAGAACCGGTTTTGTAAGCAACGGTATGCGAGCCTTGACCTTGAAACGGCTAGATATTACGCGTTAGTTACCGTTAAAATAAAAAGATGCACAGCTGTTAACCCAATTGTAATAAATAACAATTAAGAATGCGCTTTTATGAAGATTAAAAATACAGATATGAAAATTAGCAATTAAAATAATATCAATAAGTAGGTAGGTAACCATACCTATCACAAAAAATAATTAAATCTCAGCGCTTAAGCCACATAAATGCAAATAAGCGCAATAAGATGTGATGACAAGCAAGACTGAGCGTTAAATTAAATGTTACGTTGATAAAAAAATGTTAATATGAAAATTAGGTAGGTACCTATTACTAAAAAATAATTAAATCTCAGCGCTTAAGCCACATAAATGCAATTAAGATGTGCCAGCAAGCAAGACCGAGTATTACATTAAATGCTTAATCCAAATTGAGGCGAAAAAGGTATGAAAAAAACAAACGAAAAAATCGTAAATTGGAAGTATAGATGAAGAAATAGGAAATCTGATTGGAACGAACTCACTTATTTATCCGAACCGTCCCACCAAGTCAGATGTCTTCAGCTCCGCAGTCTAGCAGCAACGTAGTAGCGGGCGATCCAAAGTCCGTATCGGGTTTAAAGTTCGCCAACGCCGCTTTGTAGGTAACTCGCTGGTTTTTTCCGGAATCGGTTTTATTCAAAAAAACTTAAGGACCAATGTCTACGGTAGTTCTAGTAGGGTCCTATTACTTAGGTAAATGTAAATAAAATAGAGTGAACTGTATAAATAAGACTTGTATTTAGTATAATTAAATACATATGTAAGGCAAGCGTCGCTGTCTAATGCGTTGCGCGGAGTGACGTAGAACCGAAGGCTCCCTCCTCGCGCCGTTGTCCTCCTGTCCCCCGCCGCTGCTCGGTGCCCGTGCGCCGACAGTAGGGACTATTATATATTATTAAAATAAATAAAAACCGTAGGTTAACGATAGATGCTAAAGTGGTTAAATGTATTATTAAAATTGTTAACGCCACAGGTTAACGCATGATTTCCGTGACTACTTCTGGAAATAGAGGATGCACTTATTTTATAATCTTGATGCATAAAATTAGATAGGATGTTTTTAACACAGTTATTCTTCACTTATTATTTAGTAACTAACAATTTGGCGTAGATTTACCATCGTTTCTTAATACGCAACGCACGATTAATCGTAGCTCTATTCTTCATTACAATTACTACATAATTGTTAGTCGAAGCACAAAGAAATGAAAAAAACAAGCATATAATAGATCCAGCCTTTCTTGAGTTATAATGGTGTAACATCTTTGTTTTATTATGTTTATATATCGAACTTTCAAGTAATTCAATAAATATTAACCAATCAGTTTCCAGAAATTACAAGACCTGCTGGATCCTGCAGAACTATAAGGCAAAATACAAAATACAAAACACCATATCAGAACTACGCCCGGACCGCCCGTGTCTTCACGCCCTCGTCATTTGGCACCTGATCATCTTAAGATTGCCAAAACCGAATTTGAAGATATGTTGAAGGTTGGAACTCGACGATGCTCGACGGTCTGAAAGCCCATGGTCTTCACCCCTACATATGGTTCCTAAAAAGGACGACAGCTGGAGACCCTGTGGAGACTACAGAGGACTTAATTCTAGAACAATACCTGATCGATACCCGGTGAGACACATTCATGACTTTGCTTATCAGCTTTCAGGAGCCAGGATTTTCAGCAAAGTTGATCTTGTGAAAGCTTTTCATCAAATACCAGTAGCGGACGAGGATATACCGAAGACGGCTATAACTACACCTTTCGGTCTCTTCGAGTTCCCCTACATGACATTTGGTCTCAGGAACGCAGCACAAACTTTTCAAAGATTCTTAGATGAAGTGCTTCATGGCCTAGATTTTACGTACGGATTCTTGGACGATATTTTAACCTACTCCAAGACCGAAACTGAACACTTGCAACACCTGTAAATTTTATTTGAACGTTTAAGAAAATATGGTTTGCTTATAAACACTTCCAAGTGTGTTCTAGGTGTAGAAGAGGTAACATTCCTTGGTTACAATGTTTCATCTGCTGGAATACGCCCTTTGCCTGAAAAAGTTCAAGCTATTCAAGCTTATCCAGTTCCTAAGACAGCCAAACAGCTTCGTAGATTTCTTGGCATATTAAATTTCTATAGGAAATTCATCCCGAAAGCTACTGAAATTCAAGGACCCCTTAACGTAGTCCTCGCAGGCCCGAATGTTAAAGGATCTAAGCCCGTGAATCTCACTCCAGAACTTTTAAAATCGTTTGAAGATTGCAAATCTAGTCTGGCAAACGCGACTCTCATCTCAAACCCAGATTCAAATGCAGAACTAGCCCTGTTTACCGATGCCTCTGATATCGCCACAGGTGCTGTCTTGCAACAGAGAGTCTGTAATTCATGGGAGCCCCTAGGATTTTTCTCGCGCAAACTGACTTCTGCGCAGACTAAGTATAGTCCTTATGATAAAGAACTCTTGGCAATTTATGAAGGACTAAAATATTTCAGGTACATGGTTGAGGCCAGAACTTCTAAAGTGTTCACCGACCATAAACTAATCACTTTCGCCTTCAACACCAACCGTGACAGTTGTTCTCCGCGCCAACACCGTTACCTTAATTATATTGCTCAATTTTGCACTGACATACGACATGTGTCTGGAAAAGACAACGTTGTAGCCGACGAATTTTCACGCGTCGAGAGCATTGCTAGTTACATTGACTATAGAGCATTAGAGAAGGAACAGGAATCGGACTCAGAATTACATGACCTGCTTAAAAAGGGTACATCTATGAAATTAGAGAAAATTTCAACATCTGACGCCACACTATATTGCGACGTGTCTACACCTTACCCAAGGCCTTATATGACACCTGCTTTTCGATTTCAGATATATGACTACACAATCTGAGCCACCCAGGACCATCAGCTACAGCAAGACTCGTATCAGAACGATACGTATGGCCTGGAGTTAGACGTGACTGCAGAAAATGGTCACACACATCTCTCCTTTGTCATCATTTCCTTTGACCTCAGACCGATTTTCCCATATTCCTATGGATATAGTAGGGCCATTACCCTGTTCTTTTGATTACAGGTACTGCTTAACCGTTATCGACAGGTTTACCGGATGGCCTGAGGCGTTCCTGTTGGTTGATATCACTGCCGATACTTGCGCCAGAGCCTTCATATCCGGCTGGGTCGCGCGTTTCGGCTGCCCACACACCATAACTACAGACCGGGGCCGACAGTTTGAGTCCCAGCTGTTCAAAAACATCTGCAGCCTCGTCGGTGCCACGCATCGCCCCACTGCAGCCTATCATCCTGCCTGTAATGGAATGGTTGAACGACTGCACCGACAACTAAAGGCGTCCATCAAATGCCACAACAACACCCAGTGGTCAGAAGTTCTTCCTCTTGTGCTCCTAGGCATTAGTAGTGCGTGAAAGGAAGACCTGAAGACATCTGCTGCAGAACTGGTGTATGGAGAACCCTTGAGACTACCTAGTCAATTTTTTTCGCCGAGTCACAACTCTGAACCTGATATCACCAGCTTCACTTGTCGTCTCCGCAACCACATTTCACAAACTGTCTCCAACTTCAGTCTCCTGGCATGGAAACAGAACTTTCTACTTACCTGCCGACATCTTCTCCTCTGACTACGTGTTTCTTCACATGGGTCCAGCCAAGATGTCCATGGAATCACCTTACTCCAATCGCGCCTTGTGTAATCCCTTCTGTGAATTAAATAAGTGTTAGTTAAATCTGTGTATGTTATTATAAACTATAAACTTACCTGTACGCAGATGGACGAAGTGTAGATAGTGTATGTAACTCTGAATACAATACCTACATACTATAAACCACACTATGAAACGACGTAAAGCAAGCAAATAACAATTACTCGTTAAATCTAACACAAGTTCGAGATGAACACTCTTAGTTGTGAAGCAAATAAAGATTGAAATATACATTTTAACAAGCCTGCAGCCTCTTCCTTGACGACTGGCGCTCATGATAGGGCCAGCGTAGTCCACACCTACGTTTTCGAATGGAAAGCCTCCTGGAAGAAGTCGCTGCTGAGGTAAATTACCCATTATATGCGTAACAGTATTTCCTCGCATACGAGTACATTGTACGCAATCGTGATAGGTTTACTTTGCTAAATTACGACCACGTATAGGCCAGTATGTTTCCCGTATTGATGCAAGTAATAATTGAGGACCAGCATGCATGAGCCTTATGTGCTCATATATAAATAATAACTTTGTGAATCTGTGAGTGGACTGTATAATGATTGCATGTTTTTGTTATAATTAAAGTTTGAATTATTAAGACGTCCTCCTACACGCATGACGTTATCCTTGTCTAAAAATACATTAAATTTGAATAGAGGACTCTTTTTAGGAAGGGTATGTTTATCTAAAAGCAATTTATACTCTGGAAATGACTCAAATTGACTAATTTTAACAATAACTAAAATAGCATCTTCTAACACTTGTTGTTCTAAAAATGTGCTAGTTATGACCTGTCTTTTCTTCTTCTTCAAGTGCCTCTTTAATCTCGAAGGTTGGCCGCCAGCATCCTGTACTCTTCCTTGTCGTGGGCCAGGCGAAACAGTTGCTCAACGGAGGTGATACCGGTCCACTCCCGGATATTTCGTAGCCACGATATTTTTCTTCGTCCAGCGCGTCTCTTACCCTCCACCTTGCCCATCATTATCAACTGAAGCAGCATGTATCGTTCGTGCCTAAGCATTATCGAGATATTCAATTTTGCGCTTTTTGATGGTCTGCATTAGTTTTCTAGGCATGTGGACACGCCGGGGCACAATATCGTTCCTTTTCTTTTGTGTGAAACTGATGCGAAGCATGCGACGGTAACACCACATTTCAAAAGCCTCTAGACGTCTCGTTGTGTCGTCTTTTAAGGTCCATGCTTCGCAGCCATACAAGACTATGGGCCAGATGTAACACAGAAGTATCCTAACTCTGAGTTCTATGTTAAGTTGGCGACAACATAGAACTTACCTCATTTCATTGAAGGAACTCGGGCAAATTCTATCCGGGTTTTAATTTCTTGGTCGGAGTCCCATGCTTCATTTACCCAAGCACCGAGATACTTAAATAATTATACTCGTTCTAGTTGCTTTCCTTCTATCGTTATGTTAGGATTTAAATCTGGATTCCTGGAGACTACCAACAGTTTCGTTTTGCTGATATTTATCGACAGACCAGCTTTCTGGCTGCTCTCGTTGACTCTTTGTACAATTTGTTGCAGGTCGCGTTCGGAGGATGCGACGAGAACAGTATCGTCAGCCTAACGCAAGTTGTTGATGACAGTTCCGTTGATTTTTACTCCAGCTTCAAGGTCTTCAAGGGCTCCAGACATCACAGCTTCTGAGTAAATATTGAAAAGCAACGGAGACATAATGCATCCCTGGCGAACTCCACGACGGATTTCAATTTCATCGGTGTTTTCATTGTCCACCCTTGTTGTAGCCACTTGTTTTTCGTAAAGATTACGGATAATTCTTACGTCTTTACCATCGAGACCAATGTCCATTAAAAGGCCCATGAGCTGTTGGTGTTTAACTCGATCGACTGCTGTCTCCCAGTTGCTCGTCACATTTCTGTCTATTCTGTTCTGTATGATGTTTAAGAACACTTTTAGAACATGGCTCATTAGACTGATCATACGGTACTCTGCACATTTGCTAGCATTTCACTTTTTGGGTATTGCGATGAACGTGGACTTTAGCCAGTCATCTGGGAGGATGCCGGTTTCGTAGATGTTGTTGAAGAATACACAATTCTTCAACAACATCTACGAAGCACATCTAGATGATCTTCTTCCAGTAGTTTGAGGATTTCGATGGGTACGTTATCCGGTCTTAGTGTTTTCCCTGTTTTAGCTGATCTCAAGGCGCGTAATACCTCAGATTTTAAGATAGAAGGGCCAGTGTCGTCTGTAATTGTTTGGATATTTCTTGGCAGATCAGCAAACATTTCCAAAACGTAGTCACACCATTGTTTCCTCTTACTACTGGGGTCCAGAATCAGATTACCAGTTTCGTCGGTAAGAATGTTGACCATTCTTCGTCTTTGACCTACCATTTCCTTTATGTGTTTATGCGCATTAAAGCTGTCATGTTTTCGAACGATAACTTCCATGTGTGCGCATTTATCGCTGTAGTAGGTGTTCTTAGCCCTTATTATATCTCTTCGAATGGTTTCATCGACTTGTTTGTAACGATCTGGATTTGTGCTCTTATATAGTCTACGTTCTTCCATTAGCTGCAAAATGGAGTCTGTCATCCAAACCTGTTTTTAAATGAGTTGTGGTGGTCGCAAATATTTGTGGCAGATATCATTCATACTGTGTTTGAGGTTGTTATGACCTGTCTTTTACACAACCTAATATAACGCAGAACATAAACTACACTACGAATAAGGCGTAAATAATTAGAAAAGCGACTAAAATCAATTAATTTATCATTTTGACTTTGATTGGCCAACATGTTTATAGAAACATCGGGTCGAGTTTCAGGTAACTTAACTGGTTTATATTGATTATTAGGCCATTCTTTAGGCTTACTCTTTAAATACTCTGGACCAGACCACCACAAAGCTGAAGTTTGCAGATTGCTGATATCCATACCTTGGGATATAAGGTCTGCGGGGTTTAGGTGCGTGGGAACATGTTTCCATGAATAATTGCCTGCCTTCTCTAAAATGTCGGCTACGCGGTTACGTTTAAAAGGCTGGAGTTTCGAAGGTGGCATTCGCAACCATCCTAACACTATCATTGAGTCTGTCCAGAAGTACACATTATTAAAAACCAATCTAAGAGATGGTGAGACCTTTTCAAAAAGACGAGCCGCAGTCCATGCACCGCATAATTCCAATCTTGGAATTGTCGTGGGTTTTAACGGGGCTACTTGACTTTTAGCTATTAAAAGACGGACTGCGACGTCTCCATCTTCAGTAACGCTACGGACATAAATACAAGCACCGTATGCTCGTTCAAATGCGTCCCTAAATACATGGAGCTCCGGTTTTTTATCAGAAACTATTAAAACTAATCTTGGTATGAATACGTTATTTAATAATGGTAGTGTCTTAACGATGACATCCCAACGTCGCTTAACGTCATCTGGCAAGGTTTCATCCCATGTCAGCTTATGCAGCCATAATGTTTGCAACAACATTTTCATTAAAATGACATAAGGTGCTAATAAGCCTAAAGGTTCAAAAATACGCGCAATGGCTGAAAGCAAATCACGCTTAGTATTTCCAGTTGGTTGTGATGAAGCTACGGGAAAGCATAAAGTGTCTGACCGAGCCTGCCAACCAAGACCTAGAAGTTTGTTTGGTTCGTTGGATCCTATATTTAAATTAAGAGGGGAATTACAACGTCAGGTACGAGTTGTGGTTCATTAGAAACCCATTAACGTAAAGACATACCTGTTGAGGCTAGTTCATCGGTAACTCTCTGTAGAATTTGTCTAACTTCATCTATATTATTACCTCCAGAGAGCAGATCGTCGACGTAAAAATCGTGTTCAACTATCTCTGCAACCTTGTGATCTGTGCAATCAAAAGCTATTTGCTTAAGGCACCTAGTAGCAAGAAAAGGAGCACTTGCAGTGCCGTAGGTTACAGTATTTAATTGAAAAGTCTTAATTGGTATACATGGACTTTTACGCCAAAAAATCAGCTGTAGTGGTCTCTCAGACGGATGCACGACGATCTGTCTGTATATTTTTTCAACATCAGCTGATAATATGTACTTATGTTGCCTGAATCGAAACAGTATCGAAAGCAAATCGTCTTGGACCATTGGCCCAACCATCTGGATATCATTGAGAGAAAGACCTGACGTAGTAGGTGAACTAGCATTAAATACTACTCGTAATTTCATAGTATTGCTGCATTCCCTTAAAACACCATGATGAGGCAAGTAGTACGTCGGTCTATCTGCATCTAATCCGTTCATTTCTGTCATGTGACCTAATGATTGGTACTCCGACATGAAATCATAATTCATTTGACGTATGTCGGGTTTAAGATTCAACCTGCGTTCTAATGATAGCAAACATCTCATAGCTCGATGAAATGAGTCACCTAACAACTTAGGGCCTTTCTTCAGAGGTAAGCGAACGCAGAAACGACCACCGTCAAGACGGGTCGTAGTTTTATTAAAATAATCCTCGCAGAGCTTTTCGTCTGGCGTATAATGAGGTAATCTTGTATCGATTTCTTTTAGTTGCCAAAATCGTAACAAATCGACTTGTGTATCGTCGATGCTATTATTTAAATTTGAATTAATATCCGTAAAATTACATTTAATATCTATGCACGGCAATGATATATTTTTCATGGGTATAGGACCTGAAATAATCCACCCTAACCTGGTTTCACAAAGCACAGGATTTTTATTACATAATCTTATTTGTTGTGATCCTAATAATTCTTAATATAGGTCAGCGCCTATCAGCAAATCAATTTGAGATGGTTTATAAAACGTAGGATCTGCTAAACAAATATTGGAGGGTATTCCTAAGTTTGAGATATCGATTTCTCGACTGGGTATATTATTTGTTATTGACGGCAAAACATAACAAAACATATCGGTGGTAAAATGTTCGTTTAATGATTTAATATTTACCCAACATATTTTACCTACGTGCGAAATGACGTTATTTATACCTAAAATGGATACATCGATCTCGTCTGTCTTTAAATTTAATTTATTACAAAGACTTTCTGTCATTAAGCATGACGTACTGCCGCTGTCTAATACAGTGCGAACTATATGTTGTTGTTGATTATTATCACATATTTTAACCAACGCAGTTGATAACAACACATCGGATACCTGCATTTGACCTTGACCGCGAATCGAATCGACGTTAGCTGCAAGTGACACAATCTCAACAGAAGATGCCGCTGCAGGCATCGTGGATGCGTTTTGTGCTAAATTGTTGTAATTATTATTTTCGGATCTAATAGTTTTCTGTTGATTTACGTGAAATAAAGTGTTGAGTTTACGTTCACAAACATTAGCGAAATGACCAGTACGTAAACCATTATAGCATACTTTAAAGTTAGGTAGTAACTTTAATCGAACTTCATTACTTAGAGCCAGGAATTGTGAACAACTGCACAAATGATGATCACCTTTGCATCGAGGACATACCTTTGGAGACTTACTAGTGTAAGAAGAGTTGGAGTTTTGTGACACCATAAACTTTAACTTAGAATTTAATTTAGTGTGTGAAATTAAGTTACTACAACGAGACGTTTCTAAAGTTTCTAGCAAGTCAGCTTGATTACGTAAGCATTTTAAGAAATGATTAAATGTAATTGCAGTATTTTGATCCAAATGACCCTTGTACTCTTCCCATTCACGGTACGTTTTTTGATCCAATTTTTGTGAAACAATGTAAATTAATAGCGTATCCCAATGTTTGACAGGTTCACTTAAAGATTTCAGTGCACTTAAGTTTTTATTTAATTGATCTATTAATCGTTTTAATGTCACAGAAGATTCTTTACCTAAACAATCAATGCTAAATAATGCGGAAACATGATTTTGAATAAGAAGGCGTTTGTTTTCAAACCTTTCACATAAGAGTTTCCATGCCACAGCATAGTTATTTGCTGAAAACTGAATAGACTGAATAACTACTGCAGCGGATCCTTCCAGAGACGATCTTAGGTAGTGAAATTTGTTATTATTGTCTATTTCATCATTGGCGTGGATCAGGCTTGTGAAAGTGTCGTGAAATTCTAGACAATTATCATAACTACCACAAAACTTAGGCAACTGAATTGTGGGTAATCTAACGAGCCTATTGTTATTACTTGTAACTGAACGATTATCATTTTGTGCATTATTAAAATCTTTTAATAATCCCTGAGCCTTTGATAAGACTTTATATTAAAGTGCTTCGAATTCAGAACGTTCATTATACTGTGATTGCACATCTTCAACTAAGCATTCTAATTGCAGTTGTATTTCATCATATTGCTCATATAATAACTCAATCTTACCGATACGCAACTGTAATTCCCTCGCGTCTGAGTCGGTTAAAGGTTCAGCAAGTGCTAGTAAATAGTTAGAAAACAGTTAAACGTCCTTTGAAACTACCTCGTTTTTTGGTTAACTCTTTTTCACTCATTTTGGTGATTGTGAGAGAAGGATGCGGCCAACCTGTAATGTATACAATTGCAAATTGTCAATCTTATAATGTAAATAGTTGTAAATATTGAACCTATATACTGAGTAATTTAAATTGTATTAATTTAGCTCGTAATAATTACAAAAGTGATTTAATTTAGTAAATAACAGTTATGAATTCCCTAATAAATTTGTTTTTTATATATTCTATTATGTTTCTATTCACAAAATGTCGTGTAATACCCTACTTCTATTCTCTTAACCCATTAACAATGATTAAGTGGAAGGTCTATTGACTTCTACAGATCTTGAACTTATAGTTAAGTTTATATAGTTAATTATTTAATTAATTATGTTTGTCTAGTGAGGAAATAATTCAGTAATTCAATATAATTGTACATAAGTGGGTATAACTATTTTTAATTTTATCGTTAAAACTGTACAGAACTTAATTATGACTAATTACAAATTTAAAATTCACTATACAGTAATAATAACACTTAAATAATAATTTATGAAATCGGTTATTAATAAATAACTTTACTTTGAATTTGTACAAAGGTAAGCATTAAGTGCGTAATAAGTAACACAAGTTACTAACCTGGTTGAAAATAATCCTTAATCTACGCAAAATACTACCTGATATGAGTACTGGGTTTATTTATTAAATAATTATCCAAACTAGACACCGGTTTTCTTCATAAATAATGACCAAAATCCTCACTCCAGCGTAAGTGCATTAGCTCCAAACTTGTTCTTGAATTTCTTGATTCATTAAATGATTTCATTTAACCACCAGTTATCTTAATTATTTTACATCCTGCTCGAATGGACCATGTTGAGCATTAATCCTTAATTATAGAAATCAAAAACAGGAGAAAGTTTTAACACGTTTTATTCTGGTGCTTGCCGGTACAGAAAGGAAAAAATAAAAATGATGACGACATGTCATTAGAAACTTAAATCTAACGTAATTCTAAAGACGAGCGGCACATTTGCTATTTAAAAGTAAAAGGCGCTTGCACATGCTTTGCTTCATGAAATTCTTTTTTTCATCTCAGCTATCAAATAGCACTTATTTGATCTCCGTATAGTCTGGGTAACAAGCCCATACATTTTTTGGACATTTCCTTTTGTTTATCTGAAGTATTTCAGAAGGCATGAGTTTCAGAAATCCCTACCCTACCGACTTGCCACCAGAAGGTACCTATCCGAGGGGATTTCCGCAAGGGAAGAAAAAAAAAAGAAAGTAGGCTTGAGTTTCGTGCTGGCGCAATCTTAATCAACTCAACTGATTGCTAACGCTCAATCTCTCATAATCAGCAACACTTATCCTTCTACCTACTTTTCCTTACTAAAACAGACACGTTCACAACTGTTAGGCATAATTGTAGCAAATGTAATGTGAAGCACAAACGTTTTATTTTCAGATTGTTGCAAGAAGAACGGAACCTTATAGATTTTGGTTTTGAAGACGTAAAGGGTTTAAATACTTTCTTCAATTACATAGACCCAGATGAAATTGAAGCAACTGTGGATATGGTGCACTTACCAACACTCGCTAAAGGCGCGTCTCTGATATGTGCAGCTCTTTACAAACGGTTATATTTTACTTGCTTCGTGTGTTATTTGAGAAAATAATAAAACTATTATTTCAGAGAGATGACTATGAACCCAGTAAGGTCAACTTGTGCATAGTGCCAGGAATAGAAGGCCATTTTGAACGGTTCCGTGTTCTTTGCCAGCGACTTAAATTGCCCGCATTAGTATTACAACCTGGAGTAGACCATCCCTACGAAACTGTACGAGAAAGGGCGGAAAGGTTCCTAAAGGTAAATCTAACTCATGCATTGCTCTATATGGAGTCTAGTTAATACCTATTGAGATTTTACTTAATGATAAAAATAAATACTCTCTAAAATAGTTTTTCTACACTAACTTAAAGATCATTTGACTGAAGTTCCTGGACCAGCGTTTCTATAAATTTAGGCATGTATTTTTGTTTGTAAAGGTTTACTTGAAAAAAAATGAGATAGACAATACAGTGGAATGTATTGTCTATCTCATTTTTTTTCTTTTGGGCAATGAGTCTGGCGTTTTTGTTGCTCTGGAAATGGCTGCAATACTAGAAGAACGTGGTAAGTGACAATTTTATATATCAAATGATGAGTCATTTACATAACTGCTTCGGTGGCATACGTATGCGACTGCTGTGCTTGAGGTCTTGGGTTCGATTCCCGAGTCGGACCAAATGTTTGTATGGGTGCTTTCTATGTAGAATATGTATGTATTTACAAAAAAAGTATATGTGTATTTATATCAGTTGTCTAGTACTCATAACACAAGCTCTGCTTAGCTTGGGACTAGATGGCGTTGTAGTAGATGAATTAAAAAAAAATGGCAAAATATTTATTTATATTAATACATTACGTAAAAACTTTGTACCCCTTTTCACGAAAATTATGCAAACGGAGGAGTATGAAATTTGGCACAGTTAAAGTTTATATGGAGAAGAAGTGCAAAAACTTAATTCGAAATGAATTATCGTTGAATTTTGGCCGCTGGGCGACTACTAGTACATATACTCATATCTGCCATATGGTTTCAGGATTAACCGGCAAGGTATTTTGTGTTGGCTGTGCACCGCACGACTTATCAGAAGAAGTGAGATTTCAACTGGCGGAATTTGAGAATGAAGATCATCTTCAGAATGGCGAGCTACGACACATCTATACTTTGATGGGTGGTGAAGGTTCTACGCTACTAGAAGATACATCACAAAAAACGTGTTCTGAGAAAATAGAAGCGTATGTGCGTATTCTTCACGGTCGCGTAGCACACACAGAGCAGTACACACGGACGCTTATGAAATATGCAGTAGCACACATCAATTACATGCTTAGTTCTAAGGGTCACGAAAGGCGGCAGTTGCGCTCCCAGATTGTGCTACTACGCGCTGCATTAGGAAATTCACAATTACAACTAGCAGATCTGCAGAAACTCTCAAAACAGACAGTAGTAGTCCATCAGTTAGACTCATCTCTTGCCAATATCACTTCAGACTTGAGATGTGCCGCAATCATAAATGAGCATTTGGACCCCGCGATCCTCGAGGAATTCGAAGCGAAAAATATTTGTAATACGTACCTTCTAAACGCTGATTCCTTTATAAGTATGCAGTATGTAGATTATTAATTTATAATAGCACATTGAGTACACATCATAATATCGAAACAAATGACTTTTGTTAAAAAATCGAATAGATTTCATATATATTTATTTGATGATATATTGCAGGTTAGTAGACGTAGTAGACAACATAAACGTTGGCAATTTATGGTCATTCGATATTTCCATTTTTAATTTTTTTTTTTTTTTTTTTTTTTATGTATGGCCCGCCATAATGACTCTACTCCGCCTGATGGAAAGCTTAAGCAGAATCCAAGAGTGGTGGTCACCATACTCACTGCGAATGCAGACAATGCAGTATGGCGACCCACACCATGGCGGCCTAGTGATGCTGCTGCATCTTTTAGTCTAGTCAACAAGTATGGAACTTGTTGACTAGACTATTTGGGCCTCCGGTCTCGCACTCGTTTTACTTTTTACGTTACACAAAACTTTAAACATCGTTATTTTTTTGATATTATAATATTTTCCAGTGTACGGTTAGTGATAAAACCCTAATTTGCCTTAAAATGAAAGTAGGGACTATTATATATTATTTAAATAAATAAAAACCGTAGGTTAACGATAGATGCTAAAGTGGTTAATTGTATTAATATAATTGTTAACGCCACAGGTTAACGCAGGATTTTCGTGATTACTTCTGGAAATAGAGGATGCACTTATTTTATAATCTTGATGCATAAAATTAGATAGGATGTTTTTAACACAGTTATTCTTCACTTATTATTTAGTTACTAACAATTTGACGTAGATTTACCATCGTTTCTTAATACGCAAAGCACGATTAATCGTAGCTCTATTCTTCATTACGATTACTACATAATTGTTAGTCGAGGCACAAAGAAATGAAAAAACCAAGCATAAAATAGATCCAGCCTTTCTTGAGTTATAATGGTGTAACATCTTTGTTTTATTTGTAATCATAAGCTAAAATATATAGAACTTTCAAGTAATTCAATAAATATTAACTTACATTAAAGTTATTATTATATTATATTTTATTAAAGTTTGTTTTATTTTAAACTAATTTAATACGAAGCCGGCCGAACATAATTGTTATCAGGGCAGGTTAAGGAAACACGGGAAGACCTTGTTAGGGCAAAGTTTATTGGGAAGAATCACAAACTTTACATTACACAGAACGCGCAGCGCAGAACACTTGTACACATAGACATAAGGCAAGATGGCCGAAAACGGTAGTGTTGCACTCAGTGTTGCCAAAAGTTAAAATAAAACTTAATTTTTTCATTGGCATTCATAACACTCTCGCTCAATGTTAAAATTAATACATTTCATCAGGTTATGGGCCATCCCAAGCCTTCCGTTTGAAGTTATTTTTGTATATTATGGTCAGTAATTATAAAGTTATAGTAGAGTAAGAGTACTAGTAGTTGTTCATGTACCTATAGTTGACCACTTACACGTATAAACCAATAAAATAAGAATCCGCGGCATATTTTTAAACTGATTCCATAATTAAACGACAATACTGCACTCTGTGTATCAAAGCGCGCCAATTTCACATTTGCATTTTTGCAATATTACACACGGCAGTCATTTGTATGTTGAGTGACGCAGCGTAAACACATTCTTTGATTATTTTTACCAATTTTCATAATAGTTACACTATTCAAATGTAAAATAATAGGAACCCATTAACCTTGTTTATGGTGACTTTATTAGAATTTTCAAAGATAAACTGATTGAAATTGGAATAAAATTCAGGTAAAACTTGAACATAGAAAACTTTGTGACCTTAAGGGGTCATCTGCTGGTGCTCTTACCAAAGAAAAAAAATTGCAAGCATAACCTCAAATTTGGTTACCGGGCTCGCGAGTGTTTTTTCTTTTTAGGTCATTAAAGGTATTTACAAATTGTATAATACATTATAAATCTGGCTGGAAATAATTCAATGATGTCAATTGAGAAGTTAACGGGTCGTGAAAATTGGGCAAACTGTAGTTTTGCGGTCAAGGCCTACCTTCAACACAAAGATTTGTATAGCTAGTGATCCTAACTCAGTCAGGCAATACATCAAAGCCAAGTCGAAGTTAATTCTATTAGTCGACCCGATTTTTAACCGACTTCCAAAAGGAGGAGGTTCTCAATTTCATTGGTGTTTTTTTTTATGTATGTACATTGATTACTCCGTCAATTGTGGACCGATTTTGAAAATTATTTTTGTATTCGAAAGGGTATGCTCCCCATGTGGTCCCATGGCCACCATATCAGGATCTGATGATGGGATCCCAAGGAAATCGAAGGAAACCCTCAAATTTTCGTGAGCGCCTGCAATGAAGTTAAGGCAATTGTCTGCATGCCTGCATATTCTGTAGACATCATTTAATTTCATAATATATAGTCCATTTGAGATTTTATTACAAAAAAATACCTGAAGACCTTTCGATTCTATACAGTATGTATGTTGTATGTAAAATAAAAAAGTTGTACAAATGGCGGCCTTATCGCGGACTGCCATCTCTTCCAGGCAACCGCTGGATGGAAAAAGGGATAAAATATACAGGAAAGGAGGGAGTTGCGAATTATAGTGAGGGTCATCCACAGTAATTTATGCAAATTACAAACTCGTAAGAGAAGTAAGACAAAAAAAAATAAATAAGAAAACAAATAGAATTAAAATAATAACAAAAACACAGTGAAACATACACTATCAGATACACACATATGTGGCGGACATCACGGTTCTCATCACATCACTTTTCGGAAATGTTCCTTAATCAGTTTTTTAAAATTGCCAATTGTTTGTGCTCGTCTGATGGGCAGTGGTGGGCATTGTAATATGTAATGTACACAGGAAAGGTCAAAACACATTTTCATATCGAGTTTTAATGTGTTTACATAATTTTGATGTGTGGTGTACGAAAGTAAATCACGTGTGCAATTTAAAGCAATATGACGCGGCTATCGCGAGTGTTTGGCGCGTCTATGCAATTGTTTTAAGAGTGACTGTCGTAGTTGGTCAAATTTTAAATTACAAATCAAACTCTGTGTCTATCACAGATTGATATTGCAAATATTTTGTTTGACTTGATGAAACATAATTCCTTTATTTACCCCACTTATGCAGAATAAGTTGAGCGTTTCTTACTATTCGTTCGTGTGTCGTTATTTAGAAATGAGAAGACATTATGACAGGTTCTAGATACCTTGACTAGTGCTAATAGAGAAAATGAGAAGAGTAAGTTTCTCATCATAAAATACCACCTAGGCAGAACGATTAGTAATGGTCTGGTTAGACCGAGCCTATGTAAAATTCAAGCAGTTAGTGCTTATATGCAAGTTCAAGGAGTGAATAATTGCAGTCTGGGTGGTAAGCAAACTTTGTTTTCTTTCTCTGTATAATTTCATCAGTACTTTTGTTTAAAGTACTCGTTGATAACTTTAAATTTATTTATTGCCGTTTAGCTTTTGTTTGTTTGCAGACTATATCGAACAATTACTGGCTGTATTAGTTGTATCGTTGGAATAGATCCATGTAAAGTCTGATGGTCTTGGGTTGACCTTGATACACGGTGACTATGAGCTGACCATTGAGGGATCCTCATGATACCTATGGTGGCCATTCAGGCCTGTATGTGGTTGTTCACTAACAAGCAGTCGTGTTTGTTTATTGTGTAGTGGTTGATCGATGCATAGACTGTGGAAATCTTTGGCGATAAGCAAGCAGCCTAGACATGCAGTGACTATTGTTGTCAAATATCAAGTAACACTTCCAACCTTGTATAAACGCCTAGTTTGTTTAAATCTTAAGTGTAGCGGTGTAGTGAACTTTTGAGAGGAGTTCCAATTGTTCTGTTGGAGTTCTTAAAATATAACAAGTGGTTAAGATAAAGAAAAAAGGCAGTACGGGCAACGTAACTGAGATTTAGTATTTAAAAGAGTATTTAACACTTTTCCGTCTATAGCAGCGCAATATAGTTCACATTTGATTTTAATTTGATGGCCCTCAGATGTTTTGGCGAGCATGGGAGTGAGATTGTCAATTTGGTTTTGAACAAGATGTTTTTCGGAATTAATCAAATCCTGTGACTCTTTTTTATATTGAATATGCACAGGCCTACAATATCGGTATGACTGTGGCGAAGGGTTCATCCAAATTACGTCACCAGTATTTGTCGAAATTTGTAATGGAGTAAAAGTTGTTGCAAACATACAATTTTCATCAACTCCTGCATCTGAAAATTTCTGTTTGTACAATGATTGACCAGTAGATCCATCAAATCCCCAAATTCCCTTTAAAATGCATTCTACTGTTTGAATGTCCTTGTGTGTGCAGAAATTGATGAAAACTGCGTCTGTTAATGACAGAATGCGATCAAAAGTGTGCCTTACTAAATTTTTTTACAGGTACAAAAGCTTCTCTTTCAGATACTTGTACCTGATCAGGGTAGCACATTTTTTTTGCCTCTTTTACTCTGTAATACGGCGGGTATATGTCATTTCCACGATTTTTCATGTCCAAATGAAACTTATTATAAGTTTCAACCGATAGATTCCTATCAATAAGAATAGAAAGAGCTTCCTTTGGGGTATATGGTTGGACGGAATGCTCTATTTTCTTCAAAATCTCGGTAGAAGCAGTATCGGATGAAAGACATAAATTAATAATAGTCTCTAAACTCTTTGCTGATGTATGAGACAGTGCTTTATCATTAATTTTAAGCGATCCAATAAATGCCTTGATTTTATTAGAAGACGGACTGTCTTCCAGAACCTCATGCAGTTTTCTTTTGGATCTATATTGTTGAGTACTACTTAATGTCTTAAACTTTTTGGATTTTGGAGATAAAATACCTTCGCTTCCTTCAGAAATGTTCAAATTACCACTTATAAGTGTTCCACTAAGCCATGTTCCGTGTTTTTTTAGAAAAAAAGGTTCGTTTCCTTTACAGCGCTTTAGTAAGTCTGAGCTTTTGGTAAGAAACGCTGCAAGTACACCTTTGAACTGTTCACTGGTCTGCGATAATTGGTATTGAGGGCCAAAATAATCAAACACCAATTTTATCCGCTCCTCTACGGCCAAGTCTCTAGCTTTTCCCTTAAAAAGCTTAAAAGCGTCTAATCGAGTCAGTACCTTAGTGTTTGAAGGACCGCTTTCACAATCATCTCCTCGTGTATTTGCAAGCACTCCCGGAGGTTGAAGAGTGCTGGCGCTATCCACAACTTCACTAATTGCCGCTCGTTGACCAGCATGAGGGTTGGCGCCTGTGTCATATAGTTATGGCAACAAATGTCAAAGGTAATTGATTTATGATTAAGAAATAAATGCGGGCACTTCCGTCAGGGCGTCACTCGTGATAACTAATGTGTTTCATTTGTCTCACCAACTTTAATATTTACCATATTAAACATGGTGTCAGGTGTAAATTATTAATATATATGTCCTTAGTGGAAAGTTTTCATAATAAAACGGCTCAAGAAGTGTTGATAGTAATAGTTAGTATAAACCAAATATTAGCGTTCCCGCGTAGCCAATAGCCATGCCTAAAGTTAAAATGGCGGAAGAAACTCCAAAAATTGATATCTCGGGAAGCGTGAAAATGGCAATGGGCTGCGTTACTGATGCCAATTCGTGGAGAAGATATAAACAGATATTTGAAATATATTTAAAGGCTACGGGACTAGATAAAGAGGATGATGAACGAAAAATTGCTGTATTTCTTGCATGTGCTGGGGAAGAAATGCTTGATATTTACAATGGCCTCAGTGCAGTCGAAACGTGGTCAACCTTAATTAAAAGTTTGGACTGTTACTTTGGTCTTAAAACAAATACAGTTGCAAACAGCTACAATTTTTTTAACATGCGACAGGAAGACGGAGAAAGCATTGAACATTTTATAACAAAACTAAAGAATGCAGCTAAGTTATGCGACTTTAAGGAAGAGGACAGGCTGATCAGAGACATGTTGGTGATTGGAGTAAGGGATATTAGCCTTAAAGAGAGATTGTTAAGGGAGAGGGAACTGCGTTTAGATACTGCTATAGGGTTATGTCAGGCTGCAGAACATAGTAAGCAGCAAGTAAAGGATATGGAAGAAAGATCAGTAGTCAACATGGTTGGTCGCAAGCCAGAGAGAAGAATTTTTCAATGTTCCAAGTGTAACAAAGTGCATGAGTTTGGAAATTGTAAGGCCTATGGGAAGAAATGTTCTATTTGCAATAAGTACAACCATTTTGCTGCAGTGTGCAGGTCTAGACAGAAGGATATAAATTATCAGAAGGGGTCGAGCAAGAAAGTAGATGGTGTAATGGAATCAAAAAGTGACCAGGACTGTAGTTCGGAAGAATTTGTTGTGGACTCTGTAAGTACTTTTAATAAGTTACAATGGCATGAAATAGTTAACGTAGAGGGATTGGATATCAAATTTAAATTAGATTCTGGAGCAGAGTGTAATACTTTACCATTGAATCTTTTTAATAAAGTCAAAAAAGAGGGTTGTAAGTTAGGAGATTCAACAGTGTTAGTTGTGTATAATGGACAGGAACTCAAAACAGTGGGAAGTACACAGTTAAATTGTATTATTAGAAATAACAAAAGCCCCATCAGATTTTGTATTGTAGATATGCCAGTACAACCAGTGTTAGGGTTATCGGACTGTGTAAGATTTAATTTAATTAAGAAAGTAGATAGTATTGTCACACAAGATAAAAACACTTTTTTGTCAAGCAATCATGACATTTTCTCTGGGCTTGGTAATATTGGTACATATGGAATAATGGTAAAGAAGGATGCAATACCGGTTGTAAAGCCTATTAGAAGAGTGCCACTGTCTATCAAAGATAAACTTAAGCAAACTTTAAGGGATTATGAACGCCGGGGCATTATTGAAAAAGTAGAAGGGCCTACTGCTTGGTGTAATAATTTAGTGATAGTAGAGAAACCAGATAAGTCACTGAGACTCTGTTTAGATCCCCAGGAATTAAATAAAGCTATTCTTAGAGAAAATTATCAAATTCCTTCACCTGAAGAGATTTATAATTCACTTGCAGGTAAAAGTGTGTTCACAGTACTAGACCTGAAGGATGGATTTTTTCAAGTGAGCCTGGAGGATGAACAAAAACTGTGTACCTTTGGGTCACCATTTGGTAGATATTTTTTTAAAAGAATGCCGTTTGGTA
The DNA here is from genome assembly GCA_949125395.1 of Diaphora mendica. Classification (NCBI taxonomy): domain Eukaryota; kingdom Metazoa; phylum Arthropoda; class Insecta; order Lepidoptera; family Erebidae; genus Diaphora; species Diaphora mendica. The sequence goes on from OX421330.1 coordinate 16,501,184, forward strand.
TTTCATCGGCTCCAGAGGTAATGCAAAGATTAAATACTGCAATATTTAGTGATATACAGGGTGTAAATGTCTACTACGATGATATAATTATTGCCGGAGATAGTATGGCAGAGCATGATACTATTTTAATTAAGGTTTTAGATAGAGCTAGGAAGTTAAATGTTAAGTTTAATCCAAATAAGGTCCAGTATAGATGTGAAGTTGTAAAGTATGTAGGGTTGCTGGTATCCAAATCTGGTATAAAACCTGATCCAGAACATGTGAAAGCTATAGTAGATTTAGAAGAACCCAAAAATATCAAAGAACTTCAAAATTTTTTAGGAATGTGTAATTATTTAAGTAAATTCATACCGTCTTATTCAAAAACTACAGAACCACTTAGGAATTTGCTGAAAAAAGATATTATCTGGGACTGGGGGAGCACTCAAATTCAAGCATTCAACATAATAAAGAGTAAAATTAGTAATGCACCAACGTTAGCCATTTTGGAAAAGGAAGGGCTAGTAAAATTACAGTGTGATAGCTCTAAAAATGGAATGGGGGCTTGTTTGCTTCAAAAAGGGAAACGTATTTCTTTTTATTCTAGATGTTATACAGATTGTCAACAAAGATGGGCACCTATAGAAAAAGAGCTTTTTGCAATTTGTTTAGCAATGGAAAAGTACCATCAATTTGTGTACGGTCGTAGGATTATTGTAGAAACAGATCATAAACCTTTAGTTGCCATCATGAGTAAAGACATAAATAAAATATCTGCTAGGTTACAAAGAATGGTTCTGAAACTCCTAAAGTATGAGTTTGAAATTAAATATATACCAGGTTCTCAGATGTATGTAGCTGATTATTTATCAAGACATTTTAATCGCTCCAATGCTCAAGTAGAATATGCATTAAAGGAATTAGTTCACTGTATAGACAAGGAAACTGTGTATGGGTTAGAAAATGAGTTGCAAATTTCAGAGGTTAAGTTAAAAGAACTGAAACTTGAAACCAGGAAAGATGGTAATTTGCAACAAATAATAGATTGGTTTAATTCAGAATGGCCAAAAAATGACAGAAACATATATGGTACAGAGTTAAAGAAATTGTATAAATTAAGATTTAAGCTCACAGTAAAAGAAAATATTGTATATTTTGAAAACAAAGTTTTAGTGCCTAGATTTTTAAGAAAGGATATGTTAAATATTATACATACAGGACATGGAGGAGTTGTGAAATGTAAAAAGCGTGCTAGAAAAATGTTGTATTGGCCAGGTATGTCAAGAGATATAGAAGAATATGTGTTAGCTTGTAAAACTTGTGAAAAATATAGAGTATCCAATTGTAAACAACCCCTAATATCTCATGAAATACCTGATTTGCCTTTTAATAAAGTTGGTATAGATATAGGTCATTGGGCAGGAAAAGACTTTATAGTTGTGGTAGATTATTTTTCTAAGTGGATTGAGATGGAATGGCTAGAAAACAAATCAGCTTCAAATGTTATTAGTAAATTAATCAAAATATTTTGTACACATGGATTTCCTAAATGTATAGTCAGTGACAATATGCCATTTGGTAGTTTTGAGTTCAAGCAGTTTGCTTTGAGAAGTGACATTGATTTGATAAAATCTAGCCCACATTATGCTCAATCTAATGGGTTATCAGAAAAAGCAGTAGGAATTGTAAAAAGATTACTTAAAAAATGTAAAGAAAGTGGCACTAATTTTGATTTGGCTATGTTACATTATAGAACTAGTCCAGTAGCTGATCTAGAATATTGTCCTTCAGAGTTATTAATGAGCAGACTATTAAGAACAAAGTTACCCTGTTCCAAGGAAGTACTTAAGCCTAAGTTATGTGAAAATGTAAAAGAAAAAATGTCTGTTAAAAATGAAAAGTCCAGGACTATTTATGATAAAACTTCTAGAGTAAGGAAGTCATTTCATATGGGGGATAAAGTTATATTACAAGATGTTCCATATAGTAAATGTTGGTATTCAGGGAAGATAATGAGAAAAGCAAATGGTCCTAGATCGTTCATTGTAATGAATAATAAAGGTAAATTACTAAGAAGAAATGAAAAGCATATTAGAAAAAGTAACAATCCGTTTGTTAGTGGAGAGAATGATTTTATGGATTCACCAGTGGTATGTGCAGAAGACAATAACAGTAGCTACCATACTAGCGAGGGTGATAACAGTTCCTCTAGTTCTGGTGATAACAATTCATCTGTTTATGAAAGTTTGTCTAGTGATAACAATTTAGAGCAGCTGCCGAATAATGTAGTGATCACCAGATCTGGCAGAACAGTGAAAAAACCTAGTTATTTAAATGATTACGATTTAGTTTAATTTCTTGAGATTCTTGGGGGTTTATAATGTAAGGAAAGGGGGGGATGTGTCATATAGTTATGGCAACAAATGTCAAAGGTAATTGATTTATGATTAAGAAATAAATGCGGGCACTTCCGTCAGGGCGTCACTCGTGATAACTAATGTGTTTCATTTGTCTCACCAACTTTAATATTTACCATATTAAACAGCGCCCTCATGCCCACCTCGCACTAAGTCCTCTGGTCGGAGCCCAGATGGACATCCCCCAGCAGGGTGGGTCAATTCCTGCTGAGGCAAAGTGGCATCATGAGTCTGGAACGGCTCCATGATGCCTCACCCCCGTTTCTCCATGCTACATGTAATAACTTGGGGTTTCAGCTAATGCCTTTCGAGGGTGGACTCCTTCCCAAGTCACATGTAGCATATCATCGAAATACATGGTATAAAAATACATATGAAACTTTCAGGACCATCTTTAAAAAAAAAGACCTAAATAATGTTCGTTTGATGTTTAGTAAACATTTTCAACAAATCTTGACAAGATTTTAATTAGTATCACCGTCAAATCTCCAACTTTTACCTTTTAGCATGAATGTGTTTTTTATTGCAAGGTCATAGTTTTATTTACACTAATTATATGGATAAACAAGTAGACGAGCCACCTGGTTATAAGCGGTCATCGTCGCCTATACCACCTATCGTCCCTCTAGACATGTCGCGCAAGTATAAATGAGACGGCAGATGCGTTACCCACCCTGAGACTTTAAGGTGTGTTCTGTCTCACGTGCCTATAATTTTGCTGGCTAACTGTCCTTTAAACCGAAACACAATAGTCCAACACTACTGCTTGGCGGCAGAAATAGACGAGTCGGTGGTACCCACCCAGGCGGACTAAGCGAAAGAATCAAAGAATAAGAGTGCCCATGGGTATAATTTCAGTTATTGGTAAATGCACATATAAAGATAATTAATCGATAATATATACGACTTCTTTCAGCTAAACTCAAAATTATAAAAAATATTAAATTTAAAATTCTGGTTAAAGTGACAACCCTAGTACAAAAAAATCCGGATATAACTGAAAATTCTCATAACTTCTAAATAACGCTGAATTAGATTGTGGTTTTAATAATGTCGATAGACATACATGTTGACAATCGTCTGGTCAAATATCTCCATCTAATACCGCATTATTGCCAAGAAATTAAATAAAAAGTAAAAAACATAAAAATATTAATATTTCGTGATCTATTTGCAATACAGACACGAAAACTTGTCAGATAGTTAGGTATTATAAGTTTGATTGGTAATTATAATGGAAATTTAAATATGTAGGCTGGTTTTTTTATATTTTTTTTTTATTATTTTCATGACCCGGTTATACAGCAACTTTGAGATTTTTTTTAAAAACATCTACAAGTCGTCCGGCGACTTTGACTGTAGTGCTTAAAATGATAAATACTATCGATTTCTGTAATAAAAAGGGCATGCAACAAAATCGGGCTTTCTAACACACCGTGCAAAGCCACAAACTTAGACTACGACTGCGCAGCGGCGGCAGATAATAACACGCGAATCTCGTCCATACAAGACGAGTCATGCTCTCGTTTACGCTTAGGTCGAGTACTAATATTCTCCATATTAACATCGGATAAGTTTGGTGTAGATCCTGATTAGGATAACGGCCGAGAACTAAAAGTGGCACCTTCAGTTTCTTCCTGAGAGGGTGTATGAGGGGGTGTACGCTTAAGCGGCATTATAGCTTATTTACTTAGCAAATTACAATAACAAAGTTAAATAATATTTGTTTACTTGTGGTCTAAATGAAAAAGTAAATACATACAGTAGAACAAAAAATCGCCTCCCTCGTCGAAGTATCGTAAAAGTAGTTTTTATCTCGAACAGTTCAAAGAGTGCACCGGTCAGTGCAGAACGCGTCGCTTACGCGTAATTGTAAAACACTCGGATCGGCACTTATTGACGGTATATTATTTTTATGGTGTTATAGTTATTATTCAATATTTTGATATATATGCTCTATTTTAGTATCAGTCACTGTTGAAAACTTTGAGAACAAACCCCACTTAACGCATTTCTAAGGATTTTTTTTAACAAAAACCACTTTAGCACTATAATCTGAATTAATAATGTGGAGCAAATTGAAAAATATTGTTAACTGCACGGTATTCAGAGTTAAGAACATGGTTGTCATCTTCTTTAAATTCAGGTTTACTAGTCTCTGAATGCATTTCAAAATCAGGATCATATGACCTACTCTCATCTGTAACATAATGTTCTATATGCATGCTGCAAAGTGTTTATTGTTTGTTTGCTGTTGCTTATTTTTTTTTATGTACTCTTAGACATACAACCGGCAGATGGGTAAATGATTTGAGGAGTTTTGAAACTAGAATTTTTGAAATTAATAAATATATAAATTTTAACTTTTATTACTTTATCTATACTATAATATTATAAAGCTGCAGAGTTTGTTTGTTTGTTTGAACGCGCTAATCTCAGGAACTACTGGTTCGATTTGAAAATATCTTTCAGTGTTGGATAGTCCATTTATCGAGGAAGGCTATATTTTATTTTCAAAAAAATTAGGGATCCGTAAGAAAATTGCTATTTCGTAGCCCAAGGTGTAAAATTGCCTATTTTTGCGTGCGCTGCAATAACTATTAACAATAGAACAAAATAATGTATTACGGGTTTGTAGGTCCCATTAAGATCTATAAAAAAATCCGGGAGAGCATATTCTAACTATCATGATTTAGTCACAATAACCACTTTTGTGTTCAAAAAAAAATTAAATCGTCTGAAGAAAGAAACTACGTTAAATGTGTATCGTAATATTAATCATTATCCGAGTCCGCTACGCGCTGTCGAGAGGGACGCACGTCTCGCCGATTTCTCACCGCAAGTGTTCGTGACGTCACTTCGTCCGGTACAGGCGTTGCTCGCCTCGTGTTCCGAGCGAGGTGACAACAATAGCCCTGTGTATTGAAAGTCGAACGACCGCAGTTGGCGCGCTAAGCACATTATTTACACCGCGCACACATCGGTGCTTTCGGATACCGCAGGGTACACTACCGTCTTCGGCCCCCGGTCTGCCACCAGCGACAAGCCCCGGTGGGCCGGTTCGGTGGGTACCTTGTGCCGAAAAGTACTGGTTGTGAAACGCACCGCCAAGCCGCCACATTATCATCAATGCCGCTAAGTAAGACATAAGCAAGAAAGGCGTCATCTGGCATGCCACCTCCATCCGCACGCCGGGCAACCCGCCCGCCACAACAAAATTCTGGAGTTGGGAAGCGAGTCTACGTCTGCTCTCGCGGCGCAGCGCTGTCCGCGCTGAACCGTGTAGTGGCCGCGGATCAATCCTTGCTAACACGCCGCTCCACGCAGCCATCACAGCTCCCGCTCACCGAGTTGAGCGCTCGTCCGAGTACGCCCCCGGATGCTGCCCTGACACCGACTCCGGGAGCGGGGGAGGAATTTTTCACCCTCTCCATACTCTCGCGACCAAATACACCCCCTACACCCGGTTCCTCGATCAGTAACCAACCTGGGCCTGAACCGATTGCTACATCCGCAGCTGCACCTGGGGCAGCCTCTGATGCCACACCACCTTCATCTGCTTTTGGTACGCAACTGGTACCACAAAGGCCGAGAAAGACGTCAGCCCCCCCGCCACGCTTCCCTGGTCCACAGACCACATTCGCACCAGACCGTTTTCCATCCCCACCACAAATGGAGGATCGGAGGACACTTTTCACGACGCCGCCTTTCGGACAGCCAGTGAAAACAACAGGGTCGCCCATGGATATCATGGGGCCCACGTACGCCACTGTTGCTGGCGCACCCGTAACTGTATGTGGTGCCGGTACGTCTACCGCTCCGGCCACTACCGTTACACCCACTATTGCTACTGTTACTGCACCTGCCGCAGCCCCTGCCGCCGCTCTCAGCGATGCTGCTGCCGCTGTCTCCGCCTCTGCCGCTGACAATAGACAGCCCACTACCCGCTATCCACCCTTAGTAGTCGAAGCACTCCCGGACTGGCCGTCGCACTTCCGGGAGCTAAAGAAACAACTTGGGCATGCACCAAACGGACGCCCTTTCGGGAAGGGTGTGCGGTTCATCCCAAAATCAGACCAGGAGTACCGCACTATCCAGCGGTACCTCTATTCACTGGAGACAAGGGAAAATATCTCCTGGTTCTCATATTCCCTTCCCGCAGAACGCAGTCTCAAAGTGGCCATCCGTGGCTTACCAGTGAACACACCTCCAGAGGAGATCATGGCGGAGCTCACAGAGCTCGGGTTTACACCTGAGTTCGTGCGCCCCATCCGTGCTCGTCAGGGTCGTCCCGGTTGTATTTACTTCGCTCAGCTGGCACGCATCTCAAATCTTGCGCCGGGTGGCGTGGCAAAAAGGGACCTGCGCAATGTCACAGGTGTCAACAATTTCGCCATTCCTCCCACAATTGCCATAGGCCTCTCTCTTGTGTGCGCTGCGGCGGAGCCCATATCGCCCGCGACTGCCCACGCCCTCTTGAAGAGCCGCCTACATGTGCAAACTGTGGAGGAGCGCACACTGCAAATAGTTCCACCTGCCCAGTGTTTAAGCAAGAAACCAGGAATCGCAAGGCTGGCACTATCGCACGAACATCTGCAGCCGCACCGCACAAGGAGAAACCCACAGTTGTGGAAGATGGTAACGCTCCCTCATCACTCATGGCAGCTGCGAACCCATCACAAGAAGAACGCGCGCGTCGCAAGAGTCGATGCAAGAGGAAGGCGAAGACGCAGCCCGAACAGGCAATCACGCCTCGCAACGATGTCCAGGTGGAAGCCGTGGTCGCTGCCCCGATGGAGGGGACGAAGGCGAAGCGGACTGTCCAACCGAAGCCGGCCGCCAAGCTGGCAACAGTAAACCTGGACCCTAGACTTACCAGCGTCATCGGTACCTTGCAGAAGGTACTGGTAGCACTACTGGAGAAGCGGGACCCTGTCCCACTGATCCTCGAATGCTTATCCGATTTGTGCAAGTCTGGATCTGTGTAGGCTGCGCATACTCTTTTGGAACGCCGACGGGATGTCACCTGAGAAGACCAGGCTATTGAAGCTGCTGTTAGCAAAACGGCAAGTAGGCATAGCCCTGCTCAGCGAGACCCACCTTAGACCAATAGACACATTTAAAATGGGTGGATACCACGTCTACCGGGAGGATCAACGCTCGCCTAGAGGGATTGCTTACAGAGGTTTAGCAGTCCTGGTCAAGAGGAAAGTCGTCCACCAAGCGCTGCCAGTACCGAAACTGCAGTCTGCGTACGCCCTGGGCGTAGAGGTCTGCATCGGAAGCCAGCCCACACGTGTGTTTGCATTCTACAGGCCACCGGGGCAGCGTCTTGCAGTGGTCGATATGCACACCCTGCTGGACTCGCCGCTGCCCACTATAATTGCCGGTGACTTCAATGCGAAACACACGGCATGGAACTCCAACTCCACATGCCGGGAGGCCGTCGCCTTCTAGACGATGCAGACCGAAATGAGTACCAGGTGCTAGGACCAGAGGTCCCAACGCACTACCCGTACTGCGCAGCCCACACACCGGACGTCATAGACTTGGCCGTCACCCGCGGCATCGACGCGGCTGTATATCTTGACGTCCTGGACGACCACCTCATCTCAGACCACCAGCCAGTGTGCCTGACTCTGGATAACATCCCGCAAACTCTCCAGCTTCCCCTTCGGTCACGCCAAGACTGGCGGGTCTTCGCCAATTATATGGCAGAGAACTCGCCTTCCTTTCCCGTGGAGACTCCCGATGACGTCGAGAAGCTTGCGACGGATCTTAATGCGTCCCTACTGACCGCACTTCGAGAGTCAAAACTCGATGTCACCGCCGTAAGGAAGCCCTCTCAGCTCCCCGCATACATCCTGGCGATGATCGAGAGGAAGAGAAAACTGCGGCGGCAGTGGCAGCACACCCGATGCCCAGCCATGAAGTCCCAGCTCAATGCTCTGGCAGCGAAGATCTCTGTCGCGCTGGCAAACAACGCGACAGAGTCCTGGCAACGCACCATCGAGCGAGCTAGTGAAGACTGGTCGGGCATACACTGCCTGTGCCGCCAACTTTCCGGGAAACCAGCTCCGATTAGGCCCTTAATGGCCGGCGACGGAACCCCACGTTACCGTGCCGAGGACCTAGCGGAGATGTTCGCCGACTCCCTGGAAGCGCAGTTCCAACCGAATCCTGCTCACAACGCGCAGCACGTAGCAGAGGTCGAGAGAAAACTCGAGTTATACTTCGAGCAGCCGATAGCCCCAACTGAGGATCCCATCATCTTCTCCCCTGGACAAATCCAGCGAATGGTTCGCCGGATGGCTCTTCGTAAAGCGCCCGGTCCCGATCGGGTAACCAACGAAGCCTTGCGACATCTACCTCAGCGCTCGATCGCAACGGTGACAAGACTTTTCAACGGCATCCTCCGCACCGGACACTTTCCCACCACATGGCGACTTGGCAGAGTCATCATGCTGCCCAAACCGGGGAAGAACATCCTCTTAACGGGAAGCTATCGCCCCATCACGCTCCTCTCGACGACGTCGAAGTTGTTCGAGAAACTGTTACTGCTGCACATGACGCCACACCTTCAGCCACGCGACGAACAATTTGGATTTCGCGCCGAACACTCCACGACTCACCAGCTAGCGAGGGTACTGCACGACATCACGGTCGCACGCAACAAGCGTGACCGGGTCGTTGCTGTTTTCCTTGACATGGAGAAGGCGTTCGATCGCGTCTGGCACGCCGGCCTGCTGTACAAGCTGTCCACGTCTACTACTCCCCGTCGAGTAGTGAAGATTGTGGCCACCTTCCTGCAAGACAGACGCTTTCAAGTGGCGGTTGAAAGCGCCCTGTCCACTGAGCGACCCATCTCTGCCGGCGTGCCACAAGGAAGTTGCTTGTCTCCAGTGTGCTACTCTTGGTACACAGATGACATCCCCGTCACCGAAGACGTAAAACTCGCGCTATACGCTGATGACGCGGCCTACATGACGACGTCCATAAATGGTGCCAACGCTGCTGCCAAGATGCAGCACACACTAGACGCACTTCCCAGCTGGCTGAAGGATTGGAGACTGATAGTCAACGTGGCGAAGACTCAGGCGATCTCCTTAGGAAGCGTGATACTGCCGCAACTGAAGCTCATGGTGCAAAACATCGAGTGGTCCGCAACGGTGAAATACCTTGGCGTGACCATCGACCGTACCCTCTCTATGAAGCCCCACGTGAACAACGTCGTTGCACAGGTTCGTGCCGCGCGCTCCCTTCTGCGGCCCGTACTTTCGTCCAGATTGCCGCTCCGCGCGAAGCTCGGCGTGTACAAGGCGTACATTCGCACCCGACTAACTTATGGTGCCCCGGCCTGGTTTGCGCTCGTTTCCGAGACGAACCGCCGCCGGCTGCGTGCGCAGCAGTCGCTCACTCTACGCACACTTGTAAACGCCCCCCGCTTTGTGCGGAACAGGACGATCTCCAGGGATCTGCGCGTGGAGAGCCTGGATGACTTCGTAAGACGCCTGAGCTCAAACTTGTTCATGTGGACCGATGGCTCGCAAGCCCGCCACCTGCGTGAGCTCGCGCCCTACCATCGGAGACCGCCGGATAGGCATGCCCTACCGCGAGACCTCGTCTCCGTGGCAAACCTTACCGAGCTACCCACTACTCCTGACCTGGTGCTGGCTGACGGGCGCTCCTAGGGGTCCCCATCCCTCGGAGCTCGACCTCGCCAAGACACAAATTGCAAGACCCGGGCGTAACTAGCAAGTTGGTCACGACCTCGTTAGCTACGCCCCCCCCCGCCGGACTAACACCCCGAAACTACCAATAGGCCCAACTGGACCCTACCCAGTGACCTGTCTGCTGTTGCAGGCGGCGCGGAAAACCACTGTGACAGGCCGTAGACCTGGAGAAGTCACCCCGAGACCCCTAGATGGGGTCTACGAGAAGAACCTGAGAGAATCATTATCCAAATAAAGCATTATGTTATCAAGGGTATTTATGTAGAAGTAAAATACCTTTAGTTTCATCCCATTTGGACATTTCGTTTGGAAGTTATCACGAGTATAAGAGGCTAAGAGTTAGTACCTAATAATGAGTTATTTGCCAAAGAGTTTTTATCAACATAATACCTAATATTAATATTTATCCAAACAAATGTGTTGGTAGTTATAAGTATTAGATCTTAGAAGAGTAAAATAAATACATCTATATACTAATATATAAAGCTGAAGAGTTTGTTTGTTTATTTGATCCGCTAATCTCAGGAACTACTGGTCCAATTTAAAAAAATCTTTCAGTGTTAGATAGCCCATTTATCAAGGAAGGCTATAGGTTATATATAATTACGCTAGGACAAAAACCAGCGTCACCCTACTACCTGGAACTGGGATAGATTCGTCCATATTAGGAATCACTGCAATAAGGTGTGTAGGAATGCTCAACGCCGACATATTCATAAGTCTATCGAAAATGGAGATCCAGTTAAAGTCTGGAAATTTCTTAAGTCATTAGGGGTCGGTAAAACACGCTCAAATTCTGTTTCAAAAAATGTTGATATCAATTCCTTAAATACATATTTTTCTGCTTCCTCCAATTTTGGGGGGACTATTAAAACTACTACGCTAAATAATCTTTCATCTCTACCGACTTCTAACTGCCCTGCGTTAACTTTTTGTCAATTTTCTGCATGTGATGTCAAGAGGAGCGTAATATCTGTAACATCTAACGCTGTCCTCCTCCTTGTGTCGTTATCCTCAATTCTGAGGGTCATGGCCTCTATTTGGCACTAATGTGCGAGTGATAGCTCGCCACCTGTTTCTATCCTGAGCAGTGTGTAGGGCAGCATGGATCGTAGTGCCGAGAGTAGTGCAAACTTGGTTCGCCCAGCGCAACGGGCTACGGCCCCTGGGTCTTTTCCCCTCTATTTTACCCGTCTCCATCAGTCTTTCTTATCGCTTTCTCTCCTCGCAATGTGGCCAAAGTATTCGAGGATTCTGCGGATGCACAGGGTCGATAGGCGCTCACGGATGTTAAGTTCTTTTAGGATGGATGCGTTAGTACGATGGACTGTCCAGGGTATTCGTAGCAGCTTCCTCGAGCACCACATCTCGAAGGCATCAACACGTTTACGGTCGGCAGCCTTTAACGTCCACGTCTCGACACCGTACAGGAATATGGGAAAGATGAGGGTTCGTACCAGCTTTATTTTTGTTCCTCTAGAGATGTTGCGGTCTTTCCATATCCTATCCAGGTCAGACATTGCACTCTTAGCCATGCCTATTCGTCTCCGAATCTCTTTTTCAGCTGATCCTGTGTTGGTGATGTTGGAGCCAAGGTAAACGAAACCCTCAACTACCTCAACTCTAAGCGAACCTGTGAGTTCCAGTTTGGCGGTCCAGTATGCAGCCCTGGCGCACACCTTTTTCAAAGGAGAATGGTTTTGAGAAGGTTTGGTCCACCCTGACGATGCCCCTGCTGTTACTGTAGAGCGACCGTATCAGAGACGTAAGGTGTTGCGGCACACCCATCTCGTCCAACACCAGCCATAAGCAGTCCCATCTGACGGAATCAAAGGCCTTGCTATAATCCACGAAACATAGTACCACTGGTGTGTCGAATTCATAGGCTTTCTCGACGATCTGCCTAAGGTTGAGTAGTTGTTCTCTGGTCCCCTTGCCTTTTACGAACCCTGCTTGTTCCGGTGGAATTTGCCAATCCAGAAAGTGGCAGATGCGGGCATTAATTATGTGAACGAGAACTTTGCTGGCGGGTGAGATTAAGGCAAGGCAAATAAGCGATAGTTGTCACATTGCTTCGTGGAGCCCTTTTTGTGAATGGGAAGAACAACTGACTCCGTCCAGGCGCGAGGCCGACTGGACGGCGAGGCAGTCGATCCGACTGCGTGCCGAGGCCTTCGGTACGCAGGAGGTATCAGCTGATACTATGGCGTGAGTCGCCCCACGAACCGATAAGGGTTTACGAGTTGAACACAAACACGTACGGTTTGCGTTCTAGTCCCTTCCTCGCGATTCGTACACTGCGGGAGTAAGCGGTACGGGACCGCTTAAACTACCTTAGGGCTGCTGCTATCCCGGAGCAGGATCTGTATGTAGATGATGTCTGCTCAGGGGCAGCCAGTGTCGAGGAAGCGCTTGCTCGCCGGGACGAGCTCATCCAGCTTTTAAAGCGTGAAGGCTATGAGTTGCGGAAATGGATGTCCAATTCTCCTGAGTTGGTGGAGGGGTTGCCGGATGAGTTCCAACAGGATCCGCACGTCTTTGAAAATCCTGACAACCCTAATATGTTGTCAGTGCTCGGCATACAATATCGGCCAGTCCAGGATGTGTTCACCTATCGACCGTGCTATCGACGATTGCGAGAAAGTTCGACCCGAACGCTTGGATCGCTCCAGTCACATTTTTGTTAAAATGTTTCATGCAGCGGTTATGGACGGCGCAGCTAGGCTGGGATGCCCACCTCTCAGAGGAGTTGTTGAGGGATTGGACAAGGATATTCTCCTCGCTCACGGAGATTAATAACATCTCACTGCCACGGAAACTGTTCCCTGCTGGTGATTTCAGGGCTACCCTTCATGGGTTTTGTGATGCCTCTGAACAGGGATACGCGGCAGCGGTTTATTTGCGAACGGTCACTTACGCTGGGGATGTTGACGTTCGACTGGTTCTGGCTAAAAGTAAGGTGGCTCCCGTACGGACAAGATTGACGATTCCGAAGCTGGAACTGTCCGGGGCAGCTCTTTTAACCAAACTCCTGAACCACGCGGTATCGGAGTTCCGCGGTTCATTGGAGTTGGAGAACACGGTGTATGCATGGACTGACAGTCAGATAGTGTTGTGCTGGCTGAAGGCTTCAGTTCATAATCTGGAGATTTTTGTAGCAAACCGTGTCTCCCAAATACAGGCATCAGAAGTCTCGTTGACTTGGAGACATGTGCCAGGAGAATTGAACACGTCGGATTGTGCATCCAGGGGATGCCGGGCTCCTGAGTTAGTTAACCATCAGTTTATTTATTTATATAAGGAACATCAACAATATACATATACAAAACTGGTTAACATTAGGAGCTGAAAACATAATCTTATATGTATATCTATTATAGATGTACACAACAATGTTTGTGAGAATAACACCAAAATAAAAAATAAAAATAATTCAACACAAGTTATACACAATTACAAGCAAAAATTCTGACAATATTGAGAATAAAGAATAAAAAAATCATTTATGGTGGGGCCCTCCTTGGCTGGCAAGGAAGGAATCGGATTGGCCCCTTAACAACGCGAAGTTGTCTATGGACTGTGGTATAATAGCAGCCGTGTATGTGACCCAGGAGGTCCAGGAGACTGACGCTAGTTTCCTGATTGAGCGGTATAGCTCTTTTGATAAATTGATCAATGTCAATTGTTGGATAAGAAGATTCGTTCGGAATTGTCGCACTTCCCGCGAACAACGAACGCTTAGCCCCATTCTGTCACCGGCAGAGCGAAATGAGTCGCTTCTGAATTTGATCCGTTTGGTACAGTCTTCGAACTTTGGTAGCAGAAGCGTGGTTAAGACCTCTGAGCTGTGAGCACTCCGTAGTGCTTCAGAATGTAATACCTCGTTGTTAGGTAGGTCACTATACTCCTCCAGTGTCCACATATCCTTGATTCCACTGAAATAGTTATTTAAATAGTATTTAAAACAATTTATTAGCATAATGATTAAATGTAGGTAGGTGACACATTTAATTATTGGTTAAATTGTAAAACTTAATATTAATTGTTTAGGACAGTTGGTCCAATATATTAATCCAATACAATTAGATTTTGCTAGCCCACAGACATTATTACTAGAATAATATTGTTTAGTGAAACTTAAATTCAATTATTTTGAGTTACTTGGCATTGATAAAGTTGAAACTTGTAGGTAGATATATACCTGAGATTAAGTGAGTGCACAAGCACTAAATAGTTTTATTACATACATAAGATATTGTAACTTGTAAGTAAAGTTCTGCCGCTATGTCATTGTCATTGTATCGGGCTAAGATTGGAACGGAATTGAGATGGTTTACATCGGTTCAAGGCCTCCTAGGCCGACCAGATAGACAAGATGCAGTGTTGGCTCGAGCTTTGGTTGCGCCAGCCCGGCTGGAGGTAATGATGGAAACGCTTACCAAAGCCGAGGCCCTTGAGGAGGAGAAGGTCAGCGATCAGATAAGGTCCGCGATGCAGGCTGATGTTGACCAGTGCCTCTCAATTGCTGATGACATTCAGCAATGCGTAGCAGAAATAAAGCGCCAGCACGGAACTGGCCGCAATGAAGAAGCTGTAGAAGGCCCACACTCTCGCGGGGTTGTATCAAAACTGCCTCAGATACAACTGCCCAGTTTTCATGGAGAGCTCGGTGAGTGGGTCAGCTTCATCAATTTATTTGATAGTTTGGTCCACTTAAGGGAGGATTTGCCTAAATCCTATAAGATGGCACAACTAATGTTTATTTATTTATTTATTTATTTATTTATTTATTTAACTTTATTGTATATACAAAGTAGAAAAGTACAACAGAAACAGTTACAAAGTATGTATAACAATTGGCGGTCTTATCGCTCACGGCGATTTCTTCCAGACAACCATACACGGACATTAGGTGTTTAGTAATTTAGGGTAGCTTACACACAGGTAACACATTATAACATGAATATTTAAAGATATCAGTAGAGATCCATATACAAATGTTTTACACTATTCATTTATCACATACATACTTATACCTACACTAATACATATACACAATGACATATATTATATATATATATACATACAGACTAATATATATATCTTACATAAAATTATACTAAAAGTATTCACAATGATAAGTAGTAGTCCTTCACCATCTTTTTAAACATAGTCAAGGTTTTCGCTCGTCGGATATTATCAGGCAAGTTGTTCCAAAGCCTTACCGCTTGCACAGTAAAAGACTTGTCTGCAAACTGAGTGGAATGTGTTGGCATTTTTAGTTTTAAATTCTCCGATGACCTCAGGTCTCTGCAATGTGTATTTTTTAAGAACTGAAAACGTTCTTTGAGATAAGGGGGTGTGTGAGGATTAAACAGAACACTGTATAAAAGAGTAAGAATATGCAGATTCCGGCGAAAGCGTATTAGTAGCCACTTGAGCTTAAAACGAAACTCTGAGATATGATCATATTTGCGTAATCCAAATATGAATCTAATACATAAGTTTTGAAGTCGCTCAAGTTTGTTCAATTGGTCTTCGGTGAGATCCAGATAGCTGACATCGCCATAGTCAAGGATGGGGAGTAGAAGTGATTGTGCGAGCGCAACTTTAGTATTAGTTGGAAGGAAATTCCGTAGCCTTCGCAGAGATCCTGCTGCAGCAAAAAGTTTGCGACTAACTTCCCCAATCTGAGGGTGCCAGGATAGGTACTTATCCATACAGATCCCCAAGTTTTTCACCTTATCACCATATGGAATAACGGTCCCGCTGCAACATACAGCTGGTATCTGCTGAAAGTTAATTTTGCAGTGCAGCCTGGAACTACCCACTATCATGACTTGTGTTTTAGTTGGATTTATATTTAGCCCATACTCCCTACTCCAGTTGCAAATTTGCATTAAGTCTTGATTAATGACGTCCACTGCTTGTGTTATATTATCTGGAGTAGCTTGTGAATAAATTTGGAGATCATCTGCATAAAGATGGTAGGAAGAAAGTAATTGGTTTGTAATTGAGTTAATAAAAACTGAAAAAAGTAAAGGGGATAGCACGCCGCCCTGAGGTACACCTGCAGATGTTGTGCGCCAAGAGGAGTAAACATTTTCAATACAAGCACACTGCTGGCGACCGTACAGGTAGGTACGAAACCAGTCAATTGCCGATGGAGATATGTTAAGAGAGCGCAGTATGCCCAGCAAAACATCGAAATCAACGGTGTTGAACGCATTGCTAAAGTCTAGCAAGGCCAAGACTGTTAGCTTTCCCTCATCCATCCCCGACCTAACGTCATCCGTAATATGGACAAGAGTTGTGGTAGTGCTATGGCCTGGACGGAAACCTGACTGGAAAGAATTAAGGAAACAGTTTCTTGAAAGAAATGAGGTCATTTGCGTATAAATAAGACGCTCGAGGACTTTGGAGAAAAAAGGAAGGATAGATATGGGACGGTAATCTGAAATGGAGGATGGATTGCTTTTTTTGGGGAGAGGAATGATTTTAGCCATTTTCCATGCAGATGGAAAAGTATTAATAGATATGGAGTAATTGAAAATATGGCAAATTATAGGTAGGATTTCTTCGAGGATAGGAAGAACCATATTACGGCTGACACCGTCGTTTCCGACGGCATTAGAGGTTATTGACATTATGCTCTTCTTTACATCACATGCAGCAAATTGACTGAAAAGAAATGGAGAACAGTTAGGGGTCGACAAAGAAGAAAGATAATTTAGCGTCGCAGTTTTAGTAGTTCCTCCATAACTGGAAGAAGCAGAAAAATGAGAGTTCAGGGAATCAATATCAATATCTTTTGAAGTATTATTAGGACGTGACTTGCCGATCCCCAACGACTTAAGAAATTTCCAGACTTTAGCTGGGTCACCATCTTCAACAGATTTCTGGATATGTCGGCGCTGTGCATTCCTACACATCTTATTGCAGAGATTTCTAATAAGCACAAATTTTTCCCAGTTTGATTCTGTCGGGTGTTTTTTATAATTAGTTTGAGCCCTTGCTTTCTTTTTCTGTACCTCCTTTATGTCTTCCGTAAGCCAAGGTGCAGGGAGATGTTTTACCTTTATTAGTCGCACTGGCGCATGTTTGTCGTACAGGCATATTAAGTTACTAGTGAAGAAATCGACTTTATCATCGACGCATTGATAGTTAAAAAGAGGACTCCAGTCGATGTTTTCAGCATCTCTGCGAAGGCTTTCAATATTCATAATACGAAAGTTACGGTGCGAAATGATTTTAGATTTAGATTTAGGCGTACGAATCAGATAGGAAAGAAAAAGGAGATCGTGATAGGAAAATGAGTCTGCAGAGCACTGGCCATGTTTGGCAACGTGCTCTTCAGAGGATACAAGGATAAGGTCTAGGAGAGATGAGTTGCGATTTGGCAGATTGTGTGTGGGATTCAGTGGAAGAATGGCAAGATTACTAGATTCAATAACGGATCGAAGGGTGGCGGAACGGGAATCATTTTTTAATAAACAGGTGTTAAAGTCACCCATGACTATAGTATGACTGTACGAGGGGGTTAGGTTTTCTAAGAGTACTTCGAGCGAAGAAAAATAGTCGACTCGTAAGGAGGGACTGTAAAATACACCGAGAAGTAATTTTGTGTTGTGGAGACAGATTTCAACGAATTAATGCTCGCCAGCATTTGTGGGTGGGGGCTGAGGTGACATATTTACTATGGAGAAAGGGATGTGAGATCGAATATACATGGCCACTCCACCACCACGTCCACATATGCGATCATTCCTTACCAGCTGAAAGCCTGGTAGTGAATACGATACCGTGGACAGGCACGGCTTGAGCCACGATTCTGATACAAGGATTGCGTGGACATTCGTACAGTCGAAGGTTGTCAGCATATCAGAGAAATGGGCCGGAATGCTTTGCGCGTTGATATGAACGACATTGAAATTCCTGGGAACATCGGAGAAATTATTTGAGAGTGTATCTGCTAGCGAAGGAACACTAACGCTTTAAAGGGAGAGCCTAGGGAACTGGTAGCCCATTTGACGGTGACAGAGGACAATTATGAGATTGCCCGTCAAATGTTGGTAAGGCGCTACCACAACAAAAGAAGGCTGGTTGATGCGCAGCTCAAGAGGCTGTTTAGCATCCCTTCAGTGACTCGGGTCTCTGCCATACAGGCAGAAGTGTTGAACCCGTTATTGAGTGTCACTAGGGCATTGGGAAATTTGAGCTTGCCGATTGAAGAGTGGTCTTACATGTTAGTATACATAGTACTGTCCCGGCTGCCAGTCGATATGCAGACCAGATTTGAGCAGCATCACGGTCAGAGTGCAGACAACTTGCCCACCTCTTCTCAACTCATGGAGTTTTTGGAGGAAGAGTATCGGAGGGCAGAGAACATGGGTTCGTTCTCGAAGCCCGCTGCGGAACCACAGAAAAATGTAATCCTTCTTCCCTTTCAGACTTCCGTCCAATATCCATTCTCAGTGCATCCAAAGTAATTAAACGTCTTATCTACACGCAGCTCAGCTCATTTCTCTCACGGAATTGCCTCCTAAATTCTCTCCAATCGGGTTTTCGTCCCGGCCACAGTACTACCACTGCACTCCTTAATGTTACGGAAGACGTCAGATTCAACATGGAAGAAAGAAAGATGACGATACTTGCCTTGCTCGATCAGCGACGCCTTCAATACTGTTGACTTCGATATCTTGCTCGGAATATAGCGTTCTCTCAACATATCTGCATCAACAATTGACTGGTTTCGTAGCTACCTGTATGGTCGTCAGCAGCGTTCTTGTATTGAAAATAATTATTCCTCTTGGTGTCATACATCTGCGGGCGTACCTCAGGGCGGCGTGCTATCTCCATTACTTTTCCGCAGTTTTTATCAACTCCATCATAGATCGATTATTTTCTTCCTACCATCTTTATGCAGATGACTTCCAAATCTACACCAAAGCTTTTCCGGCTAAACTAAGTGAAGCTCTCGCCAATATTAATAAAAAAAAATTGTGCTTGGGGTAGGGAGTATGGGTTGAAAATAAATCCAACAAAGATGCAGGTAATTGTAATAGGTAGCCCAAGGATGAACTCCTAAATAAATTGGTAATAACTGCCTGCTTTTTCTTATGATGGGATCAATATTCCATATAGTGATAAATTAAAAAATCTTGGAATCCATATGGACAAGCACATGTCCTGGGCTGCCCAGATTGGTGAAGTTAGTCGAAATTATTATGCTGCAGCGGG
Organism: Diaphora mendica; assembly: GCA_949125395.1. Classification (NCBI taxonomy): domain Eukaryota; kingdom Metazoa; phylum Arthropoda; class Insecta; order Lepidoptera; family Erebidae; genus Diaphora; species Diaphora mendica. The sequence goes on from OX421330.1 coordinate 16,520,553, forward strand.
GTCGCTGCGAAGGCTACATAACTTTCTTCCTACCAAGATAAAAATCGCCCTAGCACAATCTCTTCTCCTTCCTATCCTTGACTTGAGCGTCTCCAAAATGTCTGCATAAGGTTCATATTTGGTTTACGTAAATATGGTCACATCTCTGCGTTTCGGGTTAAGCTCAAATGGTTACCTGTACGCCTTCGCCGGAATGTTCATATTCTCTCCATTCTATACAGTACTATGTTGGTTCCAAATTCACTATCCTATCTTAAACAACGTTTTGAATTCCTTGACAATTCACATTACAGGCGCCTGAGATCGTCGGAGAATCTAAAGTTGAAGATATGCATACTACAAAATTTACTGACAAGTCATTCTCGGTACAAGCCGTTAGTTTGTGGAATAACCTACCTGAGACAATAAGAAAGGCTAAATCTCTGCAAACTTTTAAGAAAAATGTCACTAATTATTACTTGAACATGTAAAGTATTCCAGTACAGGCATATCCACTTATTGTGGCTAATGTGTGGTAAGTCATGGACTGGAAGCAATGTGTTTTTTGTGATAATTATGGTAATATTTGTGTATGGATTTATATGTATTCGTATGTGTATATAGTATATATTAGTGTAAGTAGGTATATGTAGGTGGCTTTATATGTTATTAATAACTTAGATCTATTGAAGTACACCGCCGACTACCCAAAATATATATTTTTAATATCCGTATAAAGGTTCTCTGGAAGAGATCGACGTGAGCGATAAGACCGTCTATAGTAATACCTGATGTTGATCTCCGTATCTATGTAAAAATGTTCACTGTAGTGGTGTGCAATAAAGTTTAATAAATAAATAAATTACTAGAGTACAAAGACAAAACGTTGTACAAAAACAATTCCTACCGAAAATAACTTGAACTTCAGGTCAGGCACATACAACACACGGTTTTAATAAATTTAACTCCATTCCATGCGAATAGTTTTACAGTTCCACGCCCAACACACTTAAGAGCTGTCCATCACCAACAGCCACCTTAATATGATACTGTATATTATCCAAATTTTTGAATACACTTCTCTGTTTACACATATGCTCGCTGGCACCTGTATCCATATATGGTATATGGATACAGGTGCCAGCGAGCAGTTCTCAGTATCACAACTTCTCCTCGCTCGAACACATAAGCATTTACTTCTCTTGTATCTTTTGACTTCACCTTCCCTGGCTTGGCTTTCAGAGCTTTATAGTTTGCAACAAGATGGCTTCTTTAGTCCCTCTAACATTCCCTTTATTAACAGAACAATTTCTTGAATAATGGCCGGCCTTCTCACAAGTGTAGCATTTTATTTTACTAACACTGGCCAATGCCATGGCTCAGATCTCTCCTCCTCAATCAAAATTCTTGAAGTCAGCTCTTCAATAGTCTGCTTTTTTAATGGGGTAGACTCCCAAGCAGAACGGAAATGCTTAAAGCGGTCTGGCAAAGACATAAAAACTTTGGTTATTAACATTTTATCCGAAATGGGTTCTTGAGCTTGATTTAGCTTGACACAGATCTCCTCTAATTTTGACATAAATGTAGAAACTGACTCATTCTTAAACTCAATAGCATAGAACTTTTGTTGCCACAGGCGAATACTCACAACACTCTTTCATACATAGCTTTGAGTTATGACCACATGTCTTTAGAAGTTATACAACAAAACAAGTGTGACAGCGGTCCTGCTTCCAATCTTCACCAGATTAATCAGTAATTAGAAACTAATTTCTTGTAAACTAAATAAATTCTTGTAAAATACAAATAAATCCGGTGTCAAATGAAGACCTTCGTTTTAAATATTATCATTCTCAGGTTGTGCAACATGCAAGAAGCGTTCCTGATATCAGTTACTTTGATGCTCAGTTTTTTAAAGTTAACTATCGTCTATCAAATTGTATGGAGCCCATGGGAAAGAAAGTTTTAGAACAAGCGTTTAATGCAATTTACGACGCTGGTAAGTTTATTTCATTATAATACAAGCAGACGGGTCACTTGATGGTAATTGATTAACGGCAGCTATAGCAATCAATGGACAGAACAGTGCATGGTATGGTTAACACCCTCTTAGTATGAAGTAAGCATTGAGTGAACGCTATTTTTGAAAGGATACAGAAGCAACCATTTTTTCATTGCTTCTTCATTTTTAGTGATACCAATTAAGCCTCCAGTCACTGCAGACGGTGATCGGTTCTGAGACTGTTCTAGTGCTAAGTCGCAGCCAACTACATTGAATGTTCCTGCAGTTCGCTTGACTTACGACGTCTGCAGGTAGTTTTAAAATATCTTGTAAATAAAATGTCACCCCACGAATATAATTTGTGTGATTCATAGCAAAAAAAAGGTAAAAATTGTCGAGTATACAATAAATGTAATTCATAGTTATTACTTCTGTCAGCTATAATTGAATTTAAAAAAAAATCTATCATTTCACAGTAATTATTTAAATACTTCGTTTTCAGTGCTCATATGATTTGAAAATTTAGAAAAATGAAAAAAAATGTTTCAATTATGGTTTTATATTGATTATATTGCTTAGGATCGTTCCTTATCTACAGTTATTTATCTTAATTCTTGAAGACAAATATTCAACTGCTGCAATTCATGGATAAAAGCCCCATCTTCAGATAAATTCATATAATCAATGAATTCTGTAACCTATATGCTTCTCTATGCTTCATACATAAGTTTATGTGCTCTAATGCCTCTGTTATACTGCCTAGTTGATGCCATAAACATTGGCTTCTACAGGAATGCTGTCCAGCCCACTACTTTCTAAATATTGGCCCAAACATCGTAAGATTTTTTTTTGTGGATGAAATGTTCCAATTCTCTATATTAATCCCTGGAATTCTTGACTACTCTGTTGGAAATTTTGTGCTATCAGGTAAATGGACATGTCGCATGAAAGAACAGCTACTTTTTTATTTAACGATGAAGATAATTTGGAGTTTCTTGCCAAATTCTTCTCCATGAAGGGTAGGCTGCACTTGGAACTGGCGATTAGAATCACTCGATTTTTTAATATTAAATATTGACTATTCATAAGTGCCTGTAAAATAAGTGCCTATATGAATAAAATATTTTTGAGTTTGAGTTAACAAAATTTCTCATGGCAGTATACACAACATTTTTTGAAGTCGGTGACTGAGGAATCACCGGGCTAAATTCAATAGTTGATATTGGAGAATGACAGTAGTTGTTGGAACGGAGTCCCTCCTGGTATCGAGTTCCTCAATGGCCGACAAAAGTTGTTCAATGATTGATCATATTGTAATCTACATAAACCCAGAGCAATGTATCAAATTGTGAGTAATTGTGCACGTGGGAGAGCCGGAATGAATAGGCCGGCTCGACCGGAGTGATACCACGGCCTCACAGAAAACCGGTGTGAAACAGCGCTTGCGCTGTGTTTCACCGCGTAAGTGAGGACACCGGAGGCTCATACCCCAACCCCTCCTCCATATGTATTGGGGTATGTTTCTCAGTAATTGTAAAAAATATGTCGTAAAATACAGATAATGCTCTTTTATAATAGTTCGCGCTCAACTTTTGGTTTTATGCATTAAGTAAAGCTTGCAAAAAAATCTCCCATGTTTGTGACAATCTTCCATTTTCTAATAATATTTGAACCAACTTTAAATCAATTCTTGACGCAATGCTTTTGCAGTCTCAATGATGTTGTTTTTTGAATTGATGTTCCGAACATGTTCTATTATTTCCGTCAATGGTATTTTTCCCATAAACGCTAATGATGATTTCGATCGATCAGTCAGGTATGAAAATAATATGTTTTCACCAAATTTATAAATAAGTAGTGAATTCACTATACTATTTTCGATCACTGCACCCTCAATGTTTGTAAGTACAGCGAGTCGCTGAGCTTAGAAGCGCACTTCAAAAGAATGTATTAGTAACTGGTCTTTTTAACCGACTTCCTAAAGGAGGATGTCCTCAATTTCATCGGTTTTTTTTATGTATGTACACTGATTACTCGTCAATTGTGGACCGATTTTGTAAATTCTTTTTGTATTCAAAAGGGTATGCTCCCCATGTGGTCCCATTGCCACCATATCAGGATCTGATGATGGGATCCCAAAGAAATCGAAGGAAACCCTCAACTTTATTAGGCTACTTTACTATGTTTTTCATATATTTTCTAAAGTTATTACAATATTTACAATTGGTAGTCATCAGTTCACGATGATGAGCTGATGATGGAAGATAAAACTCCTTAACGGTTAAGAGTTGGAAGATAAATCTTTAAATGTCATGTGTATGTGCACACTGTTATTTGAATGTGCTACATATTCATAGGTTTGAAGTCGGTGCCAAGCCAAAAAGTAATAGTAGTAAAGGAGGTTCTAGGTAGGTGTAGAAAAAGTTAACATTTAGCTCCAACTAATAAAATAAATTAAAAATAGTAAAACTTAAATACTTGCAATTTTTTTAGGTTAATTGTTATCAAACTGCTGTTTAGCATATTCCTGTTGTTTTTCTATCCTTTCCCTAGCATTAGACCTTAGTCTTACTAACGAATCACCATCGACTCGTTGGGTTGTTTCAGCAATTACGTCAGTCAACACATTCTCCAACGCATTCGTCAATCTGCAACCGAATAACAACTCAGAAATACTCTTCCCTGTTGTCTTATTACAAGTGGTAGTAATACCTAACTGTACGTCACCTATGTAATCGTCCCATATATTGTCATTTCCGCCATGGCATTTTGTACCCAAAGCATCAATTATAGTCCGGTTAAACCTTTCCACCTGTCCTACCTCTAGCGCCTGCACTATAAGTATCTTTTTTCATCCATTAGCTTTGACGGACCTAGACCTCGGGCTTCAAGTCTCTAGCCACATGAATTTTGATAATAATATAATATTGAGACTGCTTAAACTGTCTGAATATATTATAAAAATTTACATTGTTAACGACTGAAACTATTCGTAGCGATTACTAAGAAAGTTCAAGGAATCTGACATTTGGTATATTTCGTATTTCAAGTTCCCTGTTTATAATATACTAGATGTCCGCGGTGTTGCCCGCGCTTTACCAGACAAAATTATTAGTGTGAAAAAGTAGCCTATGTGTTAATCTAGAGTGTCAGATTCCTGCATACCAACTTTTATCAAAATTGGTCAAGCCGTTTGCGCGTGACGAAGTAACAAACATACACACTCACAAACTTTCGTCTTTATAATATTAGTGTGATGTATTGTTTCCATTAAACTTACCCAAGAAGTCATCAAATTGCGTTTTAATTATTACCTCCATCATACTAAGTAAAGACTCATAGTTGTGTTGTGATTCAGAAGACACTTAAGAAGGAGAATTTGAAGGCCGCCTCTGTTGTTTGTCGCACACCGTCAACTGTCAGTGCTGCAATTCGTTATATGCGAGAGAGTAGAAAAATATAATTGCTAACTGTTTTAATTTAACACTATAGGCTAATAAAATAGTCGTCACCATAGATTATATGATGCCTGTGTGCATCATAGGCACACAGTGCCATTGTGATTAAATAGCACTTAACATCATAGCACCTTCTATGGATATATTGGCAAATATCTATGGTATGTGCTGGCAGAACCATCTATGTTGACTATGTCTACATATTTAGATTGAAATGAAAAGTTCAAGTTCAAAAAGTGTTCGTAGTATAAATCTCGATTTTCGAACTAATCCCAGTAGAGGGTTCGCCGCCATCTTGTTTTGAAGTTATTTTTTTTCGTTTTTCTGAAATAACTCGTTAATTTTCAACGTTAGAGCAAAAATGGCAGTTCCCAAAGTTGTTGGAAATTTAATTTCTCACAAGTTTGGTTATTATCATTTTTAAGCTAGGATCAATATTTGCAGAGTTATACTATCAATAACATAAAATCATTTTTTATACAAATTAACTAGATATAAAACAAAATATAAGAAAAAAAAAAATTACCTCCAATTTCAGTATAAATCCGAAAATATTGATCGTGGAGTAAAAAAAGATGCGAGAACCAAAGTTGAAGAAAATAAAATTCCACCCATTACGATTTTTTTGATAAACTTCATAGTTTTTTATTTTTTTTAATGTTATCCCTTGGGATAACGCTGCTTTCCCCCGTCCATGATAACGACAGGACCTTTCTACTAGTCTTAAATATTTGCTGTTCATTGATGTGCCTCACACCAAGTGCCTCCCATCCATCTCTTTGCTTTTGTTAATTTTTTCATTTATTGTTTGATAACTATACAGAATTTAGTTATTTTTTTCTATTTATTGTTTGATTACTACACAGAATTTATACAATGCAGCGTTAATTTCTAAAAATTTTTGATAAGACTTTAAATTTCCGTTTTTTACCTTTAGTGCAATAATTATAATACTAACAATGATATTATATATAGAAAAAGGTAGATATCGCACTATCGCGCGCTAATTGTTGCAGACAAATTCAGTCAATTGGTGTAATTTCATTTAGTCGGTTAATAGAAGCTAGCGAATAAACACGTTGTCAAAGCGTTTCCATGGAGTATGTTTATTATTGTCAAAATGCCGAGCTGTGTGTTAAGAAAGTGTAAAAACTATGGTTCCAAGGTGAATAAAAATGAAGGAGTTACATACCACACGTAAGTATTTATAAGTTACGTAATATTTGTATTTTGTCATGGATTTGTTTCCCATTTACTGAAATTAATATATGAAATCCTGTATTATTAAAGACACGGCAAAAAAAGGATAGAGAATATGATTGTAACTGCAGTGCGACAAGGACAAATAACGGGCGCCTGGCATGCGCCATAGATTAATGACACAGAAGGGATATCGTAGGCACAATACATAGCGTCCGTATTAGTATTTTTTATTCTATAGATATGCTCATATTACTATTATTTTCACTGTTTAGTTGCCTTTGTCTTTCAGTTAATATGATGATTATATTAATTATAAATAATAGTGTTAGAATGTACATATGTTGGTAAAAAGACAGTGAATATTGTTTTGTATTTTCCAGATTTCGAAGTGATGATCTTACGAGACTGAAATGGGTTAGCATGGTTCAGGTAGAAAGAAGTGAATACGACTGGATGCCTGCGAAAAGTAGTACTATTTGTTCCGCACATTTTAAGCAGGAAGATAAATACACTACTTTGAAAGGATACATACGATGATGATGCTACATTTCTTTACAGAGTTCCTATGGCCACCTTTTAGCTCCAGCATCAGATCAGCTATATGTGATTATAATATTGTATTGTCACGCTGTATACATATGCTTGCAAAATTTCAGCAAAATCGGTTGAAGATATCTGCTTCAAAATTGAGTTGCAAGATTCCACCCGAACATACAAGCATACATACATACATTGCAAGTTAATAAAAAGCTTGTAAAAATATGGTACATTATTATTTTGCTTTTGTGTTAGGGAAACCTAACGTATTTTGTAAAAAAAATATAAACAGGCAGCAAAATTTGTCAGTTAACGGACTTTGAAATGGCACGATTAGTTTATTTTTGCTGTTTTTAGAGTATTGTATATATCGTACGGAATTCCTCTTCCAATGTTTTTTGTCTTTTTCACTTTTTTTAACTAATAGAAAATTATTTTCTTCTTTTTAGTTCGGCTAGTTTCAACAGCGTGATTTTAAGTTTCTTTTTTTAAACAATTACGTATTTTCTACCTTTTAGTTAATAAGTTAATTAATAATTAAATAATTATTGTATTGTCATCGGTATTTGATAACTGATAAGTGTGAGAAGTTTCAATTATATATTCTCTAAGATACAAACCAAGCTAATAAAAGCGTCTTAAAAAAGACAACTCCACTCTTTCTCTCATGGTAGCATGTCGATGTATTTATGTAAAAAAATTGAAGCTACTTCAAAAAGAAATTAATTCAAAATAATGAATTATTATTGATGTGAAACATCTATAGCGGCGGATTTGAATAACAATATAACCCTCTTAATCTGTACAAATTTACTGTTTTTATGAAACATCCATATATGTATGATATTGTGATTAAAAATAAATCGATAATAATGTTCTTCCTTGTTTTATTTTTACTACATACATTTTTTACGGAACACTCATCAAGTCATTACTAATCAGTAGCTATTAGCAAACATGCAAATGGAGATATTCAATGTCAAATCTGTAGCAATTCTAACTATAGTCTATAATTTACTAGGTACTTGGTAGGTAGTAGAGCCACGCTGATTTCAGCACGAATGGGCCGGCTCGACCGGGGCGGTACTACCCTCGCACAGAAAATCAACGTAAAATGACAGCGTTCATGCTGTCGTGTTTCGTTGGTGAGTGCGAGACCGGAGGCCCAAATAGTCTAGTCAACAAGTTCCATTCTTGTTGACTAGACTAAAAGATGCAGTAGCATCACTAGGCCGCCATGGTGTGGGTCGCCATACTGCATTGTCTGCATTAGCAGTGAGTATGGTGACCACCACTCTTGGATTCTGCTTATGCTTTCCATCAGGCAGAGTAGAGTCATTATGGCGGGCCATACATAAAAAAAAAAAAAAAGCGCAACTCACAAGAGATAGCTATCTCTTTCTCTACCATGCATTCCGTATTATCTGTCGCATTCGTAAACATAATGTATGTAAACACGTACGTCATGTCATTCCGCAACAATAATAGACGCCGTTTAGTATGAAAGTAACCTATCTTTCTTTAAATATCATTGAATACTAAACGAAGGATTTTTACGTTGCAGGCTTTATTTTTAGGTTTCTTAATAGTCTTCTAATTTTTAAAATTTATAATCAATGTATTATATTAATTTCTTATATCTCTATATTGTTATTCAGAGTGCATTTTTCTATTATTATACTATTACTACTACTACTACTATATATACTGTTTTATCTAAGCTATGTTCTATTTATGCCGTTCATGCTTTGTTTTCCTTTTATTTATACTTTTTTATTTTTATCTAATACATTTTACCTGTTGTTATTGTTTAGTCTGTTTATTCTCCAAATGGCTTTTTGATATTTTTTTTTTTTTTATGTATAGCCAGCCAAAATGACTCTACTCTGCCTGATGGAAAGCATAAGCAGAATCCAAGAGTGCTGGTCACCATACTCACTGAGAATGCAGACAATGCAGTATGGCGACCCACACCATGGCGGCCTAGTGATGCTGCTGCATCTTTTAGTCTAGTCAACAAGTATGCTACTTGTTGACTAGACTATTTTGGCCTCCGGTCTCGCACTCACCAACGAAACACGACAGCACTGCTGCTGTCATTTGACGTTGATTTTCTGTGCGAGGGTAGTACCGCCCCGGTACTACCCTATTGTGTGCTTTTTGACTTTAATCTGTGAGATCATGGCATTTTGTGACTTTGTGTATTTTGTTTTTTGTATATGTCCAGTGTTTAATTATGTGTGTATAGTTTTATCTAAGGTGTATTTTAATTTGTTGTTTAATCTGTGTGTATATATAATCTATATGTGATGTTCGTGTCTGAGTGTGTTTTTTATTTTTAGCATTGATTCCACCTTTGTTAGCAACAATGTGTATATATGCCTAAATATATGCAATTATTGTAATCCTGGTCGTGAATTATTGGTTATGCTGTTTCTTTTAGTTATGTGTGCGTGTCTGGTGTTTGTGTGCATGTTATGATATCTCTATATACAGGGTTATAGGGTAAGTCGACCTATTCCTGTTAAGGGCGTGTAGTTGACATCGTTTCTGACTGATTTCACGAAAAATACCCTATCCTAAATCTAAACGTTTTTGAGATATTTGAATTGAATTGTTTTTACAAAAAATGCCCGATTTTCGACTGTCAGCTTAGATATTTTGAAATGTGTAGGTGTTTATATAATTCTTATTTAATTTTTACATGATACTACATAGATAATACTTTATCTTGGGGTACACATACAGGAAATCAGTCGAAAGATATTTGCTTCTGCCGGGTCTTTGCGCAGACTGCGTAACTTTCTCCCGATTGCAACTAAGACTGCACTTGCACAAGCACATCTCCTCCCGATTCTCGACTATGCCGATGTCAGCTATCTGAATCTCACCGAAGCACAACTTAATAGGCTTGAGCGACTACAAAATCTTTGTATACGATTTGTATTTGGACTACGAAAATATGATCACGTCTCTGAATTCCGTCAAATGCTCAAGTGGCTTCCGATTCGCTCTCGCCGGAATACTCATATCCTTGTTTTCCTTTATAACATCTTGTTTAATCCTAAAGCCCCTCTGTACCTCAAAGAACGCTTCAAGTTCCTTAATGACACACATGACAAATGTCTAAGGTCATCTGAAAATTTGAGACTGGGGATTCCTCTGCGTTACACAAAATTCTATGGCCAGCCCTTTACGGTTGAAGCTGTACGCTTGTGGAATGCATTGCCGATAAATATCAGGAAAGCGAAAACAGTAAATAGTTTTAAGACAATGGTTCATGAATTTTATAGGTCATAACTGATTTAATCACGTAATAACTGTGTGATATGAACGGTTTTTATTTTCATATGTGATATAATTAAATAATTATGGTAATTAGGTTTTATAAATATGTTTGTAACGTATGTCATGTATGATTATATTTATAATGTATGTATGACGCTATGTAAAGTTATATATATATTTTGTATGTATAAATGGACATGTGGAGACATATGTATGTATGCACGATTTTATTTATAACAATTAAAATAATTCTTTAAAATTAATTGCACCGTCAACTGCCACTGTCTCTCCGATACATTTTGATCCATCCTAAGGTTGCCTGGAAGAAATTGCTTTTGGCATTAACTCCGCCCTTTGTACATTACATTATTATATTGATCACCTTATGTACTCTCTTGAAAATATGTAAAACGGTGTACAAATAAAGAGTTTTCTATCTATCTATCTATCCATAACACTTTAACAACGCGTGACTACGGCTTTTGAAACTTGTTTCATACTTTTTCAGCGCCGTTTTATGACGTCGTTGGGTTTTAGTTTTTACTTTTTTTTTATTTCAAATGTTTTGGGGCCTCTATAATATTATATTTCTTTGCAAAATATATTTTAAATAGGTACCATAGAAATATCACAATTATCGAATAAATACGGACAAATTCATGAGAAAATGCTAATAATATATATATTTTTGAAATGTAAAAGTAATGCCCTTTCCAATGATACCAAACACGGCATATATATCTCAAATTTATTTTTGAATACAGTACTTTATGTCGGCTAGAGGGTGCCACATTAGATTTAGTGACACGTCATATAGCCTATAACCAGCGGACGATTGAGACGCTTCTAACGATACCTCATTTGTCCAGTGCTAATAAGTAGTTAAGGAGCTATGAGGGAACAGATGAACATACATACATACATACATAGCCTGTCAAAATCATAACCCTCCTTTGGCTTTGCCGTAGTCGGGTAAAAAAAAAACTTATGTGTAGGCGAGCCTGAAACAAAGAGTATAAAAAAATCTTCTCGACTTCTAATCATTGATAGAAGTCTGTCTGTACGTCTATTTTATGTTAAATCAGTGGTTGATTTGACGCTCCAAAAAGAAGAGAGCAGAAATCAGCATTGTCAATGCTGAATGCATGTGTTGCACAATCAGTTGGCTCTACTACCTTGATTTTGGTTTAAACGTTGGTAGCAGCTGTCATATTCGTCCAGGCTAGTAAGCACCATCTCCATGTCATTTTTCGACCTCCATGCTTCGAAAACTCAGAATCTGTACAATTTTGGGAGCTGAGGTCCTAAAATTATTTACCGTGGGAAGAGGGATCGTACTTCATTGCTTCGGAATGTTATAATACTAAATGAATTATCTATTGAAAATTCCAGAATGTCACTTATTTTATGGAAGGATTTATTTTAGACTTTCGTTAAATATTTAATTGTTAAACATTTATATTGCTTTAACAAGGGTTGCGTTCATGGCCATAATACGTTGCGCACTTCAGTGATATTCATTAGACAAAAAATTGATTTACATTTGTATATAAGCGAAGCTTCGTGACAGCATAAATGTAGTTCTATAGTTTTCGTTAGAATTGAAACCTTGTGTTCGTTTTTAACAATTGAGTGAAGCTATTTTTTTGCAATTGTCCATATTTTATCTACATTTGTGAGGTAAGATAATCGCACATTGTATGAAAAAGATCCCATCCACAAACGGCTTTATGTCAGAAGTATCATCAATTAGTACCCTTGACTGACGCACTTTTACGCTATCACAAGTGGTACTAACGATGGTATATTTATTTTATGTCAGAAGTACCATTGATGGCACCACTGACATACCTTTATGTCACTAGTATAATTAAAATAAACTTAATTTATTCCAAACTCAATGTACAAGGTTTTCGTGTTTCTTAGAAGTAGACTTAATATAAGCCAAATATTAATTCCTAAGTACCTACATATACGATTAGAACTAAATATTTATTATGTCTTACTATCAAATTACAATTCCTAATGTCAGTATTATGTATGCTCAATATTTTAAATTAGTGATCTGCCTGATCTAGGTGAGTCTTAGGTGAAAAAATATTATATAATTCTATCGTCTCGGCGCACAATGTCATATTCTCCAAATATCCTTTCTCATGTGGTCCTTTCTCGAAATGGTCTTTCCCAAACCTTCCTTTCTTAAAATAAGACATTTAGAGAAAAGTACATTACATGCTAAGTAGAATTATATTCCGTGGTTACTCGCTAATCTTCATTATTTATATACAAATGATTTTATTTACTAAAAGAACCTTTATGGTAATTTAAATAAAATAGTTAGTCAATTTTAATTAATTAGTTGTTAAAAACTATTCTTCCTCTTCCACACAAAATGAAAATTGAAAAATGGTGTAAGATATTGTAACAGAAGGTAAACTTTTAGTAACAAGAAAAAGTTTAAAAAATTACAACCCAACTACGTAAAACCTTTTGATAAAATTTATATAACTTATGTTATGTACCCGGACCATCTTAATTAATATATTGACACCCCATGCATTAAAATTAGTTCAGTAGTTTAGGTACTACGGTGGAACCTTCAAATATACATAAAAATAATTATAAAATACCTCTATTAACCGACGTCCAAAAGGAGGAGGTTCTCAATTGAATAGATTTTTTTTCTTCTTTTATGTATGTACACTGATTACTCCGTCAATTGTGGGCCGATTTCAAAAAAATATTTTTGTATTGGAAAAAGTATGCTCCCCATATGGTCCCATTGCCACTTCATTAGTATCTGATGATGGGATCCCAAGGAAATCGAAGGAAACCCTCTAATTTGTTAGGCACGTGCTATGTTTCTTATATATTTTCTAAAGCTATTGCAGTATTTACACTTAGTAATCATCATTTTATGATGATGAGCTGATGATGAAAGGTACAACTCGTTAACGGTTAGGAGTTGGAAGATAAATCTTTAAATGTCATGTGTATGTATGATACCGTTACTCGTACCGTTAATCGTAGCATGAGGTACGTGGGAAAAGGATAGGAGAGGATGGCGCATTCATCAGTTATCGATAAATTTAACATAATGACAATACGGCGTAACCATTTCCTCCTGGCTTGAAGGAAATTGATTCCTTCAAAGTATGAAAGAAAGAGACAAAAACACTAAATAAGTGAAAACACGAGCGAAAAAATACGTGCGAAAACTATATGAGCGAAAAAATACGATCGAAAAATATGAGCGAAAAATATATATCTTAAACTATAACCTAACCTAAGACGCTATTCGCGATAACACTCATTGGCTAGGTAAAGGGCACAGACGTACAATCGGATGCAAATACGATCCTGCAGCATTTCAAATTTTTGCGATACGAACCACTCCATCAGTGGCCAGAAATACTTTTTCAATAATCGCTAAAGGCCAGTGAAGTTTTTTTCCGTTTCCGGCTGTCTAAGACACAACATCGTTATAACAGTGCTCCCAAACTATTATTAAAATACCAAGGAAAACAACAAGTGCAAAGGTAACAGTGCATCAAATTACTCAAAAAAGTTCGCGGCTTAGGTTTTCTTTACAATATCGCAACACAAAAACAAGAAAACACAGTAATTAACGCCAACTGAACATCGCCGACGTATTTGAGGTTAGAACATTAGATATTTTGTTTTTATCAATCCACCTTCAATATCCGAATTGTCATTCTTCAAATCTATCAACTTTGAGTGACATCTGAGAGACAGTGCCAACATTACCACAAAAAGAAAAAGTTGTTTCTGTCAAAGACATTTGTGTAGTGGTGCCACACGCGAGCATAAACAGTTACGTTCCGAATCACGCAATAATAACACAATAATACAATGGAAAAAATGACACCAGAAATGGTCACATTTTTTGAAATGATGAAATTAGAAATGAATAAACAAACTCAAACCATAACGCAGAACATAACCGATACTTTGTTGCGCACCATAGATGATAAAATAAAACCAATATTGGAAGAAAATAAAAATCTGAAAGAGGAAGTCCAGTCACTGAAAACTAAGACTAAGCACTTGGATGATGCTAAAAGGGAGATTATTATAATAATACACGGTATCCAAGAAACTGAAAACAGTTTCGAAGATTTATTCCATATAATTGTAAATACTTCGAAAAATACTGGTATTAAAGTAGAAATATTTGAAATAAAATATTATAGATTAAGACGCAAAAGAGATGAAAATAGAAGCAGACCAATACTAGTTTCCTTTACTTCATATTTAAAAAAGGTAGAAATTATAAAAAATAAATCAAAAATGGATAAAAATACCTATATAACTGAAGACTTCTCTAAAGACACAATACAGTTACGCAAAAATCTGCAGCTACAAGTAAAACAAGAAAGAGAAAAAGGGAACGAAGCTTTTATTAAGAATAATAAACTAATAATAAAGAAAAAGACAGAAGTAGAGAAAAGGAAAATAGTGTTCTTTTTCTCCTGAAACTATTCAGACGCCACCGCGACCCTTGGAAAACAAAAATATAATAGCGCCATCGAAACTACACAAAACTGACGCATTTGCATACATGAGATCAAAATCTCATGCAGTCTCGGAGAAAAACACTCAACGTAATAAAGAATAACAACTAATGGACACTGGAGACGAGAGAAAAAAGAATAATTTAGAAAACACCACAATAAAGAACAAGCAGATCCCCAATACGGTTGGTCACCGCGGGGAGATAGAGCACACCCCCCTAAAGTTGGTAATAACGAATGATTCTAATAAAATACAACTAAGTAAACAAAACCAAAATACAACAGCTCATGTTTAATGTTGCTACCTTCAATACAAGATCAATAAAAACACGTGAATCCCTATTAGAACTAGAAAATGCACTAGAGGATATAAACTGGGACATTATTGGTTTGAGCGATATAAGAAGAGCCAGTGAGAAAACAGAAGAATATGACAAATATATTTTATATTACAAAAATGAAACAGCTGGTTTGTATGGAGTGGGATTTATGGTGAAAAAATATCTTAAAGAAGGGATAATCGAGTTTCAAGGAATATCAGACAGAATTGCGATACTAAATATAAATCTACCAGGCTACAAGCGACCTGTGTCAATTGTCCAAATATATGCTCCCAC
Source organism: Diaphora mendica (assembly GCA_949125395.1). Lineage (NCBI taxonomy): Eukaryota > Metazoa > Arthropoda > Insecta > Lepidoptera > Erebidae > Diaphora > Diaphora mendica. Next base: position 16,536,172 of record OX421330.1, read on the forward strand.
TAATGATGCTTCAGGAAAAGATAAAGAAGCCTTCTATCAAAAACTTAATGACGTTATGCCAAACCTTTTCAAGACAGTTATTGTGATGGGTGATTTCAATAGCCAAATTGGTAAAAGAAACAAAAACGAAGATAATGTGATCGGTCCATACACAACCGGTAAAAGAAATGATAATGGTCGACGCATAATAAGTTTTGCATTAGAGAATAACCTAAATATCATGAATAGCTACTACAACAAAAAACCAAACCGAAAGTGGACATGGTTATCACCTAATGGATATACAAAAAATGAAATAGATTTCATTCTAACGAACAAGCCAAAAATATTCCAAAATGTAGATGTTATTAACCAACTAGACTATAGTACTGATCACAGAATGCTTCGTGGACAAATTAACATTTCAGAACCTAAAACATCAAGCCCCGCTCTAGTATCCGACTCAATCAATAACAAACCGTCGTCCGCGTACGCGTTCAGGGTACATCCGGACGGCACAAGAATTGCCAGAAAATCGTCGAAGCCTATGTTCCACAAGTATGGACCTAGCACTGACCCTTGAGGACACCCCATCGTAAGCGCCTTCGACACAAAATGATGCCCAAGTCTCAATTTAGTAGTACCTTGTAAGAAGTACGAGGAGATAAGGGAATAAATATTTTTAAAGCAACCTCTTAATTTTAATTTTAGCAATAGCATGGGCCACCACGCATTGTCAAAGGCGCCAGATATATCTAAGAAGATGCCTAAAACGTATTGAAAACTTGACTCGGTGATAGTTTTCCTTACAGATATAACCGAAATTTAACTCCACCCGGTAGAAGTCGTGGTACTACAAGACGCTCTAAAAGCTTTCCTAGCGATGGTAACAATGTTATGGGTCGATAGGATTTGGGATCGTCCGGCGGCGCCGCCTTTTGGTATTATACGAATATTACCGCACCGCCAAACACTAGGAAATGCTCCTTCCGCAATGCAACGTTTAAAAACTGTTAAAACCGTATCACCCGAAAGTTTACAAGCTTCTTTTATCATTTTGTTTGATATTTTATCGTCGCCCGAAGCCTTATTTAGTGGCAATGACCTAACAATACTGAGGAATTCGTCTGAAAATGGCAAGTCAGACATTGGAGACAACTGTGGTTCAATAGCCCACTGCCTAATTTGTCGCTGATAATCCGTGTCATCCTCCGGCCGATCGTCAGGCACAAGTGATTCTAAAAGATATTCTGTGGTTTGTTCTACTCTTGTAGTATAACTATTAATAATGTTGATGTTCTGTATATACGCAAGGTCGATTGATCTATTTGCTTTAAATTCATGATACAAAGGTGACCAGGGATTCTCTCTATTGAGTTTATCAACAATTTCACGTATTAAATTTCGCTTTGATTTCTCCACAGCAGCTCTATAATGAGACCTGGTAACTCTAAGAGCAATAAGAGCATTATTATAAATATCTCCTGTTACGTTACGCTTTTTAATGTCATTTACTTTTTTACGAGCTTTCCGAAAGATTCTACGTAATTCGACTAATTATAATTCCACCAATCACATCTACGAGTGTTAGTGATTGATCCACGGCCGATACAAACATCAGCACAATATGTGAAACGATCTGATTATGTTTGCGCTTTCCTCAGCTGATAGACCACTGCGACTGAAGTCTTTGGCATGTACTGCAAAGAGTGAACCAAATAAAGCCCAATTTGCCCCTTTACTTTTAAATCTAGTTCTTTGTGGATATTGTGCAACCATTGGTATGAATTCGTACACGATTAAGCGGTGGTCACTACAGGATGCGTCCGGTAGGACACGCCATCCAGATATCGAGACGTCGCCGCATTTCTCTTGGATGTCATCATCAGATCTTAGTTTCCTTATCATGGTACCAACATTGGGATATCTTCTTTCCATTGGCTCTGACTGCCCTAAATAAGGCCCGCCTCTGGCGGCCTCAGAGGGTATTGGCAGTCAGAGCCATACACGGATACCGCACGGTTTCGACGGTGGCGGCGTGCGCCCTGGCCGGAACACCCCCGTGGGATTTGGAGGCGGAAGTGCTCGCCAAAGTTTATAGACGGGTGGCTGAATATCGTGCGGAAAGTGGCAATCGCCCTCTGCCCCGAGGAGGTACGCGAGTGACGTGAAGCCGCCCGTCGAGACATGATGGCTAGATGGTCGTTCCGACTGGAGACTCCACGTGCTGGCTTTGCTGCCGTGAAGGCTCTCCAGCCGGTTATCCTCGAGTGGGCAGGGCATATATATACGCTGATATACGAGAGATAGGCGTATCTCTAAGATACGCTGGCGATCTGCCTCGCATGGGCGACACAGAGTCGGGCCCTTACTGCAGTCATCGGAGGGGATCTCTCGCTATCGGCCGTCATACGCTACGGTAGCCGGAGCGACAGCAGTTTTACCGCGGTCGCAACCTTCTGCGAAGATGTAAGCCCGCAGAAGGAGGTGGCGGAGAAGGCCCGAGAGGATGATATCCACTCGGACCCAATCCGCCGCCGGTGAACCGGGTGGCGGAGGCGCGCCTATCAGCGCCTCATTCCGCCCGAGTGTGGCCACGGATGGTCGGGATGGGTTTTCCCCTCCATCCGCTTTAGTGGCCACCCGCGAGGGGACAACGTACGCGTGTGCCGTACGTCACCTAATCAGAGAGTTTACCAGCTGACGGTACCCGCTTCAGTGCAGGCAAGCACTGGGACGGGTCCGGACGTGTTAATAACTGCCGTTCCCGGATTCCTTCCTAATTTAACAGTGGTGAATGAATATAGGTATTTGGGGTTGACTATTGACAACAATTTTTCTTGGAAAATACATATAACATATTTGTGCGACAAGTTGAGATCAGTTTTAGTTAATTTTCACCAACTTAGTTTATTTTTAGATAGGGCCACTTTGTATACAGTGTACTACGCGCTAGTAGATTCACTTATCTCTTATGGGCTGGCATGCTATGGTAACACATTTAAGACCTACCTAGACAAAATAAAACAGTTACAAATCAGATTCATGAAACTACTGGTTCATAAAAAAACAAAAGAACGTTGTAAACTTAATAATTATGAAGACTTGTTTTTGGAATGTAGGATGCTTCCAGTTCATGAGAGAGCGGTGTTGATGTTAGCGTCGGAACAGTTCGGTAGCAGTGAGTTCCGAATCAATACAAATTACTGTAGACCCCAGAGAAACAGGTATATAAAAAGATTTGTTGTGCCTCCTTTTAACAATTATTATGGACAAAGATGTAGAACATATTTAGTTCCAGTTATATTTAACAGTTTACCCTTAGAAATAGAAAATACTAGCACTACAAAAAACGCTTTCAAAAACAAACTTAGTAAATACCTACTAGAAAATTATTTTAAGAGCTTCTAGACAGTTTCTTTTTTTTCGGATAGGGATTGTCCATGCTGTGGTGTTTATCACAACGGTTTGTGCTAAACCTTATAACATAAGTCTCGTATTGTTTTGTTATGTCAATGAATATGTGTAATTTTTAAGTTGCTTAGATGTATAAAAAGGGAGCTACAACTGCCAACAAACTGAAAAATCAGTTTGGCAGGGGTATATGTATCATGAAAAGCAGTTATATTAATTGAACAAAAACTTTTTATTTATTATTTTTATATTCCTTCACAGGCGCAGAGTGGCACACCGTGTGGTTTTAGTCGGTTCGAGTCCGACACACCGCCCCGCCGCGAACCCCGGTGGGGTGACGGTCCGAGGGGATTTCCACACGTTAAAAAAAAAAAGAAAAAAAATTCTTTCCATTAAAAAAAGAATCATCAGAATCGGTTTATAAACGACGAAGTTATCCGCGAACACACATTAAAAAAAGTAAAGAGGTGTCAAGGGACACCCGGATGGAACGAAGTTTATTTATATACTAGCTGTTGCCCGCGGCTCCGCCCGCGTGTATGTCGGTTATCGCGGCAAACAGTAACCTATGTGTTAATCTGATGTATCTTCTATACTTATAAAATAACATGTCCTGACTGACTGACTGACTGATTCATCATCGCCGAGCGGAAACTATTAAACTTGGGAATACAAAATTTGGTACCCATTAAGGAAGGAATTTTGGAATTTCTACCCCCAAGGGGGGCGTTTCTGATAGATAGAGCGGATATTCTACTCCTTAAGGGTGAAATAGGGGTTGACGTTTTGTATGTAGGTTAGTCTGGAAGTCCGTCATTTTTGAAGTTAAAAACATGAAAGTTTATTTTAGGGCTATTTAAAAAATATGAAACTTTATTTTTGATTACTTATAAAAATTTGTAGATATGTATTTCAACGTTTCCTAATATTCTACCCCTAAGGGGGTAGGGGGTTGAACTTTGTTTGGAACTTCGTCATTTTTAAATTAGAAACATGAAGCTTTTCTTTTGGTTTGGGCTACTGATTAAAAATGAATAGATACGTATTTAGGCCTTTCTCGATATTCTACGCTGAAGAGATGAAATAGGCGTTGACATTTCGTAAGCGGGTTAGTCTAGAAGTCCGTCAGTTTTGAAGTTAGAAACATGAAAATTTATTTTAGGGCTATTGATAAAAAAATAGGAAATACGTATTTAAGCGTTTCCCAATATTCTACCTGTAAGAGGGTAAAATAGGGGTTGAAAGTTTGTATGGAAGTCCGTCTTTTTTAAGTTAGAAACATGAAAAATTATCTTTGGGCTAATAGTTAAAAACGCGTAGATACTAAGTGTCTCTGGATATTATATCTACCCCTTTTTTTGTGCGGAAATTCCCTCGGATATCACCAACTGGTGGTAATGTCGGACTCGAACCGACTAAAAACCGCACACCGTCTCGGGTTCTAGAAACCAGGGAACCAGAGCGCCCTCAAAAGGAAATCCCATAAATGATATTTCTACCCCTAAGGGGTGAATTAGGTGTTGAAATGTCGTAAGTAGATTAGTTTGGAAGTCAGTCATTTTTAATTTAGTAGCCTGAAACTTTGTCCTTAGGCTTTTAAGTACAAATAAATTAATACCTATATCATCATTTATGGGAATTCTATTTCTAAAGGGGTAAAAATAAGGGTCGAACGTCAGTATGAAATCCTTTTTAATGGGCTATTGATTAAAAATAAATAAATAGGTACGTTTAAAAACATGAATAAATTATTCATACATACTTACACAGTTTTAATTAAATATATTGTAAATAATCAACTTCCACGCGAGCAAAGCTGCGGGCAACAGCTAGTAAGCTATATTACTGTAAAGTTTCATCCAATTCCGTCCAGTGCTTTTTGCGTGATGAAGTAACAAACATACACCCTCACAAACATTCGCTTTTATTTAGTGTGATGTGATAAAATCGAATACGAAAAACAATGTTAAATTTATCACTACAGTTAAATGAAAAATAAGACATAACGAATGAAGCTTATTTTCAAAGCGTAAATAAAACTAAATTAATTAAGTATCTACAACTAATTCAACAAAAAAAATGAAAGGTATCTACAACTTACTAAAAGAAATTAAAACACCAACAAATAAGGCTAAGTAATTAAATATTTGCAACGAAAAACATCTGCTTACCTATGCCTATACCAATAACCTAACAAAATCCTATAAAAAAGTAAATTATAGGTACCTAGGTACCTATGCTATAACCTTACAAAATTCTAAAAATACCGAGAAAACCAATTAGTATCTACAAAAGACTATTTGCTCATTATTTAGGTACAACAAAAATCGCAATTTTTTTTAAAACTTCGTTTTAAAAAAACTGACTTCAAAAACTAAAAAGTATCAGTTAACTTAATTTGCATGTGCTACCTAGGTTTAAAGTCAGTGCCAAGCCAAATGTAATAGTAGGTATCACACTCGCTACATTTCGAGACGAACGTCAACGACGTCACCGACGCTTCAGTTGTTTTGTTCTACGCGAAGAGCAGCTATCCCGCTCAAGGTCACGCGCGGCGAGTGCGGTACCTACTATTACATTTTGGCTTGGCACCGACTTCAAACCTATGAATAGGTAGCACATACAAATTAAGTTATTTGATACTTTTTAGTTTTTTTGGTTCGGTTTTTTTAAACGAAGTTTTTTTTATTTTTCACTTTTTAGTCTTTCTCAAGTCTCTCGTCATCATTTCACCTAAATAACTTGAAAGAATACGACTAAAGGTAACATACATGCTGTATAAAATCGAAAGGACTTCAGGTATTTTTTTGTAATAAAATCTCAAATGGACTATCTTCTATAGGTTACTATAATTCAAGTGATTAGAGGTAAACTGACTATCTGAGGTTAACTCTGATATCGTTAAGACCCGTTTTATATATTATGAAATTAAATGATGTCTACAGAATATGAAGGCATGCAGACAATTGCTTTAAGTTCATTGCAGGCGCTTACATAAATTTGAGGGTTTCCTTCGATTTCCTTAGGATCCCATCATCAGTTCCTGATATGGTGGCCATGGGATCACATGGGGAGCATACCCTTTCGAATACAAAAAGAATTTCCAAAATCGGTCCACAAATTGACGGAATAATCCGTGTACATACATAAAAAAAAATATACCGATGAAATTGAGAACCTCATCCTTTTGGCAGTCGGTTAAAAAAAATATACCGATGAAATTGAGAACCTCCTCCTTTTGGAAGTCGGTTAAAAATACAGAAGAAATATTATAATACCAAGTAATATTTATAGTAGGTAGAACAAAAATCAAGTAAATAGTTCCAAAAATAACTTTTTATCCGAATTTACATTCAAGAACTACTTCTGAGTTTTTAAGTCGATTTGGGTGCGTGTGTCGCGTAGGGAGCCGACCGACCGCGCGGGTACTGCTTTTTAAACAATTTGGACGTGTTCGGTAACCTACGCAGGGCAGTACTATGTATTAGTTATTCTGTGGCACGGCGCAGGCCACGCGCCCGCGCTGCCTTTCGGGTACCTATCATAAAGATGTTTTGTATCATTTTCTGGTAAATTATGATGAACTATTATGTTATATGTTTACTCCCCTTTAAGTATTTTAAACTTAAAATAAATATCATAATTATAAATGACCATTTAACGTTTATGGCATTCTAGTTTTTGGTTCAGTATCAATAAGAGCATCCTCCCAAAAAATCTAAATTTCTTTAATGTACAGAATTGATCTTATACACTTTTCTTAAGCGTTTAAAAGTAATCATATTACGTACCTATTGTAAAGTTAGTTACTTGATTCCAAAAGATGTCGCTGTTTTAAGCACAGTTCGTCAGTAAGCACAGAAACAATTTTCAAGAAAATGTAATTGCTTTAGTATCGATTAGAGAGCCCTCCCAAAAAATCATCTAAATTTCTTTAATGTACAGAACTGAACTGTTACATTTTTATTATACGTTAAAAAGAGTAATCATATTACGTACCTATTGTAAAGTTAGTTACTTGATTCCAAAAGATGTCGCTGTTTTAAGCAAAGAAATTTTTCAAGAAAATTTAAAACAACCCTTTCTATGGAAAGAGAGAACATAAAACAAATACCTACCTATCAAATACTAACTATATACCACATTAATCACAATGCTTGTGCATAAAACGTTCCCACGATTATTTTGAATATTTAAGTCATGCGGGCACAACCAAACACACAGATTCGACGTCTACAGAGAGATATAGATATTCTTTTTCCTATGGATAGAGAGGTTGCGATAAATCAAATACTTAATGCTACACCGAATTATACGTAATACGTTCTACGATTATTCCACGATATATTAATCAAAGTGTTATTAATTACGCATGGCTGGCAATAGATGGCACTACATGTTGTTTTGCGTAATGATAAATTCTTTATAATTTTTTTTTCTAATAGATAGAGAGATTGTGATAAATTAAATACTTTATGCTACAATCTTCAGAGTATCTCCTTTCTAAAAAAAAAAGAATTATTGCGATCGGACTACTCGTTAATGAATTACAATTAATTACACATTTTGACTTTCATCTCCCCTCCCAAGGAAACCGTCCGGAATTTCGGAATAAAAAGTATCCTATGTCCTACCTCGGAGTATGAACTCAAATCATGCCAAGTTTCATTTGAATCCATTCAGTAGTTTCGGCGTGATGCGCGGCCAAGATACAGACAGACAGACAGACAGACAGACAAAAATGAAAGAAAAAATAGTTTTCGTTTCAGTATCGATAACAGAGTGCCCTCCAAAAAAATTTTCAAAATATCTTCAATGTACAGAATTTGACCTGTTACATTTTTATTATAAGTATAGATATTGATAGTGGTCTTAGTTGTGGGTTACTAATCTTTTCCTTTAGCTACATTAAAAATTATTGATAATAGAAATACTGTCAATGAATACATTTATACAATACTAGCTGTTGCCCGCGGCTCCGCCCGCGTGTATGTCGGTTATTGCGGCAAACAGTAACCTATGTGTTAATCTGATGTATCTTCTATACTTATAAAATAACATGTCCTGACTGACTGACTGACTGATTCATCATCGCCGAGCGGAAACTATTAAACTTGGGAATACAAAATTTGGTGAGTATGATCGTTTCATTAAGTAGATACCCAGTAAGGAAGGATTTTTGGAATTTCTACCCCCAAGGGGGTGAAATAGGGGTTGAAAGTTTGTATGGAAGTCCGTCATTTTTTAAGTTAGAAACATGAAACTTTATTTTTGGGCTACTGATTAAAAATGAGTAAACACGTATTTAAGCGTTTCTGATAGATAGAGCGGATATTCTACTCCTTAAGGGTGAAATAGGGGTTGACGTTTTGTATGTAGGTTAGTCTGGAAGTCCGTCATTTTTGAAGTTAAAAACATGAAAGTTTATTTTAGGGCTATTTAAGAAATATGAAACTTTATTTCTGGATTACTTATAAAAATTTGTAGATATGTATTTCAACGTTTCCTAATATTCTACCCTTAAGGGGGTGAAATAGGGGTTGAACTTTGTTTGGAACTTCGTCATTTTTAAATTAGAAACATGAAACTTTTCTTTTGGTTTGGGCTACTGATTAAAAATGAATAGATACGTATTTAGGCCTTTCTCGATATTCTGGGAGGTCACGGTGGGAGAGCCACGCTTCGGCATGAATGGGCCGGCTCGACCGGAGTGATACCACGGCCTCGCAGAAAACCGGTGTGAAATAGCGCTTGCGCTGTGTTTCACCGAGTGAGTGAGGATACCGGAGGCCCATTTTTTTTTTTTTTTTTTTTTTTTTAACGTGTGGAAATCCCCTCGGACCTTCACCCGCGCCGGGGCTTGCGGCGGGGCGGTGTGTCGGACTCGAACCGACTAAAACCACACGGTGTGCCACTCTGCGCCTGTGAAGGGAGGAATCCGGGAACTGCAGTTATTAACACGTCCGGACCCCTCCCAGCGCTTGCCCGCACTGAAGCGGGCAAGCGCTGGGAGGGGTCAATCTGCTGTTCAAACTCTCTATTTAGGCGACATACGGCACACGCGTACGTCGCCCCCTCGCGGGTGGCCACTAGAGCGGATGGAGGGGAAAGCCCGTCCCGACCATCCGCGGCCACACTCAGGGCGGCATGAGGCGCTGATAGGCGCGCCTCCGCCGCCCGGTTCGCCGGCGGCGGATTGGGTCCGAGTGGATATCATCCTCCCGGGCCTTCTCCGCCACCTCCTTCTGCGAGATTACATCTTCGCAGAAGGTTGCGACCGCGGTAAAACTGCTATCGCTACCGGCCATGGAGCGTATGACGGCCGGTAGCGAGAGATCTCCTCCGATGACTGCAGTGAGGGCCCGGCGCTGCGACGCCCATGCAGGGCAGATCGCCAGCGTATGCTGGGCCGAGTCCTCACTGCAGTCGCAGTGGTGGCAGGCGGGACTCAATTCCCTCCTAGCGACCGAGTGCAGGTACTTCCCGAAGCAACCATGCCCGGAAAGGACCTGCGTTAGTCGGAAGGAAAGGGTCCCGTGCTGCCGCCCTGCCCACTCGAGGATGACCGGCTGGAGAGCCTCCACGGCGGCAAAGCCAGCGCGTGGAGTCTCCAGCCGGAACGACCAGCGAGCCATCGTGGCTCGACGGGCGGCTTCACGCCACTCGCGTACCTCTTCGGGCGGAGGGCGATAGCCATACTCCGCCCGATATTCAGCCACCCGTCGATAAACTTCGGCGAGCACTTCCGCCTCCAAATCCCACGGGGGTGTTCCGGCCAGGGCGCACGCCGCCTCGGTTGACACCGTGCGGTATCCGCGTATGGCTCTGACTGCCAATACCCTCTGAGGCCGCCAGAGGCGGGCCTTATTTAGGGCAGTCAGAGCCGCCACCCACACCGGTGCACCATACAGCGCCATCAACCGGACAACCCCCGTGTACAGGAGTCGCGTTGCGACGCTGGCTCCACCCAAATTGGGCAAAAGTCGCCCAAGGGCGGAGGCAGCGTCGACCAGCTTTGGACCAAGCTGTCGGAAGTGCTCGTCGAAGAGCCACCTACCGTCGAGTATCAGGCCCAGATACCTCATCTGGGCCCGAACCGGTACGAGGACCGAGTTGACCTCTATGGAGGCGCCGGCGGGTGGACCACGACGGGGCCCATGGAACAATAGGGCCTCCGTCTTGTCCAGGGCCACCCGTAAGCCCAGCGCCTCGATGCGCCCGACCACCAGAGAAACTCCCCTGGTGGCCAGGCACGCCGCCTCTTGGAAGTTCGCTCCCCGGGCCGTGACCAATGTGTCATCGGCGTAACAAATTACGCCCAGCCCGGGGGGCAGACGACTTCGAAGGACCCAGTCGTACCCCACGTTCCACAGGAGTGGTCCAAGGACAGACCCCTGCGGAACGCCGCACGACATGGGTCGCCGTCTCAAGACGCCCTCTCGGTCCTCGTACACGACGGTACGCTCCTCTAGATAGTCTGCCACTAGCCGCCTCAGGTACTCTGGCACCCCGTGATAGTGGAGTGCTTCCCTGATGCAGCTAAATGGCAGACTATTGAAGGCGTTGGCGATGTCCAAGGACACCGCCAACACCACGCCGCCACAGCTCACCGCCTCTTCGGTCACGGCCCTAAGGCGCATCACGGCATCGACCGTCGAACGCCCCTCTCGGAATCCGAATTGGGCGTCCGACAGGTCGGGCCCCACCTCGCAGAGGTGCCGGACGATGCGGGCAGAGAGTATCCTCTCAAAAAGTTTACCCGCCTCGTCCAGCAACACGATGGGCCTATAGGCCGCGACCGAATCGGCAGGCCGTCCCGGCTTCCTCAATAGGACCAGCCTCCCGCATTTCCAGCACTCAGGGAAGCGTCCGGACGCCAGGCTAGCGTCCAACACCTCCCTGAGGCGGTCCGACATATGGTCGAGGGCTCGGGCCATCACTCGGGCTGGAACCCCGTCCGGCCCGGGGGCGGTGTTCTTGGAACGGATCCGAAGAACAGCCGCCCCAACCTCCGATTCCCTAACGGGCGGCACATCGTCCTCTCTACCCCCGTCATCTATGACCGCATAGGCCATCGACGGGGGTGTGTGCTCCGCCCGCTCAGGGAAAAGGCCCTCGACCACTTCCTGCAGGAAGCTGGGCTGGAGAGTCTCGGTAAGGGGGGGGCCCGACGTGCGGAGCTTCTGACGCACCATACCGGAGGCCCATACCCCAACCCCTCCCCACATCCCTTTTCCCCATCCCCCAAAGGTCGGCAACGCACTTGTGATGCCTCTGGTGTTGCGGATGTCTATGGGCGGCGGTAATCGCTTACCATCAGGTGATACGTCTGCTCGTTTGCCAACTATAGCATAAAAAAAAAAAAAAAAACTACGCTGAAGGGATGAAATAGGCGTTGACATTTCGTCCCCCCAATGTATCCCTACGTTGTCGTCGTGGTGGGGCTTGCGTGGGTCGATGATGTCTGGGGCTATGCCGGTAGAGCCACTCATGCCGGATAGGCCCAGAAGGAGACCCCAGATTAAATGGGATACCAGACGGAGTCTGGAAAGGCTGCCGCGAAGGGCACTCCAAACGTCCCTCTGCTTTAGCAGAAGGCGTTTTGGAGTGCGAGTAGGTCCTCGACGAGGAGGAACTATGGCGAGCTCGGTGAGCACTCACCTGCCTCCGAGCGGGCAACTTAAGAGTTAGTCTTTTGTTGCCCTCGCCGCTACAACGTAATCCCAGTAGGTACGTCGAGTTAGGTCACGTCTCTAACTCGACTGGGACCGTGGGTCTTGGCTTAACCGCCCGGACCGCGAGGAAGAAAACCTCTATAAAAAATTACCCCGAATCCCGTGTTCTGGTGTGTGACCAGGGGATGCATGGCTGATGGGTAGTTCAGTCGCAAGCACACCCCCAGCCAAGGACCTGCGGACCCCTCGGTTGGGCACAAATTCTCGCTTGCCCGGGTATTGGGGATCTCTGCCCGGGTGGACTTTTAGTTCTCCCCGACTCGTGGGTATAATATGGAAAGTGATAAATTTATGAAAAAGAATACGATCGATACAATTACAACGACTAATGGCAAGGAAAACGGACACGGAAACACAGCGAGAAGGGAGAGGGAGAGGAAGAGGAAGGAAAGGAGGAACGCCAAGGGGCAGTTCCTTAAGGCGGACGACGAGTCGTCTACCGAGGAGGAGGTTGTACCTGGAACGCCTGCATCGGTGGGGCTCCCAGAAGTCGATCTGACTGCTGGGAGCCGAAGAACATCGGAACGCGTGCGTTCCAGGTCCGCCGTGGTTGTCGCGGGTGGTAGTTCCGGTGCGAGGACGAACGCACCGGAACCGATGGATACGGAGGCAGACAACCGGAAACGCGAACGCCCCCCTGGTTGCGAGAGTGACATCTCTCAGGAGATGTTGCCTCCTAAAATCCCAAGTGGCCATAGGGGGCGATCGAGATCGAGAACTCCGGTGTCGGCTCGCCTTCTCTAAGGCAGAGTCTTACAAGCGAGCCAGGGCGGATGGGGAACTCCAGGCGGAAGAGGAGATCGCGGGTCTCCTGCTTGCGATCGGGGAGCCGGTGACGGGGGACTTAGTGCCCCAATCATCTGCTTCTTTGCAGGAGAGGGCGCAGGCGGCAGTGGCCATCATAAACAAGGTGGCCACCAAGTCCGTAAACCTAAAGGGCCCTTTTGTGAGGGCCCTTAAGGACTCCTCTTCCGTAGTGGCGGGGGTGGTCGAGACCCTAATTGGGGACGTGGCTCGCCTCCAGTCGGCCAACGACCGCCTGACGGGGCAGGTGGCGGAGCTGAGCGCTCAATTCGCCCAATTCCGGGCAGAGCGCCCTGGGCAGGAGGCCCCGGCCCCGTCTGAGTCTACGTCGCGGCCAGCTCCGTCTGCGTCGCAGCAAGCACCTGCTAGCACTGGGATATCTGACGCCCAGCTGAGTCAAATACTAGACGCATGCTGGCGTATGGTGGAGGGACGAACGGCTGGCCTGGAGGCCAGGCTGCCTCCGGCCCCAATTGTTCGGCCGCCGCTTGCGACACCGAAGTCGAAGGTCGCCTCAGCGCCGACCCCTCTTCCCGTGGTAGGGGGTCGCGTGACGTACGCGGCGGCGACGTCGGTGCCGGGCACTGCCACCGCGCGCAAGACGCAGCAGAGGGCGAAGGCTCCGGCCAAAACTTCTGCGCCGCCGCCGCCGCAGCCGGTGGCAACGAGAAAGTTCCGCCCCAGGCGGAACTTTCTCCGCTCCCCACTCCAACAACTCTGCCTGGCCCCTCCACATCTGCCCCCTCCAATGAGGGTTGGCAGGTAGTCGGAGGGGAAAAGAAATCGAAGAAGGCTAAGAAGCGGGCCAAGAAGGCTGCCCAAAAGGCAGCCTCTGGCCCGCAGTCGTCGACGGCAGCGCGGACCACAGCTAAGAAGCCGCGGAAGCTGCAGCCGCCTAAGACCGCGGCTGTAGTAGTCACGGTGTCGCCGGAGGCGGCGAGCGGCGGGCTGTCCTACGCGGCCGTCTTTACGACGGCCCGGGACAGTCTCGCCGGTGAGTTTGGATCGGCAGGTGTCCGATTGCGCCTCTCCCAGACGGGAGCTAGGGTCCTAGAATTCCCTGGGGCTGAAGGCGCAAAAACGGCGGACACCGTTGCCGAAAAACTGCGGGTTGTATTTGCAGCCACGGATGGTGTCAGGATCGCCAGGCCTACAAAGTGCGCGGAACTGCGCATCTCGGGCCTGGACGATTCCGTGACGGCCGAGGATGTTCGCGTTGCGATTCAGGTGAAAACCGGTTGCAGCGCGGACAACGTTAAGGTCGGCACCATCCGTCCCGGTCCAGGGGGCCTTGGTGCGGTGTGGGTAAGCTGTCCCATAGCGTCGGCCAAAATTTTGGGCAACGCCGGTAGGATCCTCATCGGTTTCGTGAGTGCCAGAGTCACAGTGCTGGCCGCGAGACCGATGAGGTGTTACAAATGCCTTGCCGCGGGACACATTCGCACCAAGTGCGACAGCTGTTTTGACTGCAGCGGATTATGTTTCCGCTGCGGTCGACCGGGGCACAAAGCGGCAGAATGCTCTGCCGCCCCTCACTGCCCGATATGTGCGGCGGCCAAAAAGCCCGCCAATCACCAGATGGGGCAGGGGGGCTGCAAGCCTTCCCGCAGTTTTCAGCAATCATCGGGGGCTAGCCAATCGACCCAGGCTGCCTCCGATGTAGCTATTGCGTCCACGTCGACGCCCATGGAGGAGGTTGTAGAGACGATCCATTAATGGACCACGTCTCCAACCTCCTTGTCCAGACGAACCTGAACCACTGTGCCGCGGCGCAGGATCTCTTCCTGCAAACCATGGCACAGTGGTCGGTCGGTGTTGCCGTAGTCGCGGAGCCCTACTACGTTCCTCCCCGTCCAAATTGGATGGGTGACTGGGACGGCTCCGTGGCAGTCGTTGGTTCCGCGGCGGCTCATTCCCCGCCCTTGTCGCTTAGAGACAAGGGCTCTGGATATGTTGCCGCCGAGTGGGGGGGGATCACCGTTTACGGTGTATATTTCTCCCCCAACCGGAGTCTGAGCGATTTCGAGGTCTTCCTTAACAGCTTGGAGACCTCGATGCGGCGATTAGCGTCTGGGCACGTTGTCGTGCTGGGGGACTTCAACGCAAAATCCATTGCGTGGGGGTCCCCCGGGACGGACGCCAAGGGCGAAGCCGTTGAGGAGTGGGCGGCTTCGGTGGGCCTCTGTTTGCTGAACAGAGGCTCCACCAACACGTGCGTGCGACAGCAAGGGGGGTCGATAGTGGACCTTTCGTTCGCTACCCCTGCTGTTGCCGCACGAGTAAGGAACTGGTGTGTCCTGGAAGAGGTCGAGACGCTCTCGGATCACTTGTACATCCGATTCGAGCTCTCCCGGTCCCAGGGCCCCAGTAGGGGTCACATGGCGCGGCATCCTTCCCGCTTTCCGCGGTGGGCTGTTGCCAAGCTGGATAGGGACCTACTAGAGGAGGCGGCCATTATTCAATCTTGGCTGTCTCCGCAGGCCCCAACCGAGGAAGTCGGCGTGGACGTAGGGGCTGGCCGTTTTCGCGATGCGGTTACGCAAATTTGCGATACGGCCATGCCCCGCATCCAAGGTCGTCGGCCTCCTCGGAAGGAGGTCTACTGGTGGTCCCAGGAGTTGGCGGACCTCCGTGCGGCCTGTACTCGTGCCCGGAGGTCCTACACCCGTAGCAGGCGACGCCACCGTGGAGACGGTGGCGGGGACCAGCTTCATGAGGAGTACCGCGAGGCGCGGAGGACTCTGAAGCTGGCCATTTGCCGCGCCAAGGAGGAGAAGAGAAAGGAGATGCTGGAGGGTCTCGACCGTGACCCCTGGGGTCGCCCATACCGTGCGGTGCGTCAGAAGCTCCGCACGTCGGGCCCCCCCCTTACCGAGACTCTCCAGCCCAGCTTCCTGCAGGAAGTGGTCGAGGGCCTTTTCCCTGAGCGGGCGGAGCACACGCCCCCGTCGATGGCCTATGCGGTCGGAGACGACGGGGGTAGAGAGGACGACGTGCCGCCCGTTAGGGAATCGGAGGTTGGGGCGGCTGTTCTTCGGATCCGTTCCAAGAACACCGCCCCCGGGCCGGACGGGGTTCCAGCCCGAGTGATGGCCCGAGCCCTCGACCATATGTCGGACCGCCTCAGGGAAGTGTTGGATGCTAGCCTGGCGTCCGGACGCTTCCCTGAGTGCTGGAAATGCGGGAAGCTGGTCCTGTTGAGGAAGCCGGGACGGCCTGCCGATTCGGTCGCGGCCTATAGGCCCATCGTGTTGCTGGACGAGGCGGGTAAACTTTTTGAGAGGATACTCTCTGCCCGCATCGTCCGGCACCTCTGCGAGGTGGGGCCCGACCTGTCGGACGCCCAATTCGGATTCCGAGAGGGGCGTTCGACGGTCGATGCCGTGATGCGCCTTAGGGCCGTGACCGAAGAGGCAGTGAGCTGTGGCGGCGTGGTGTTGGCGGTGTCCTTGGACATCGCCAACGCCTTCAATAGTCTGCCATTTAGCTGCATCAGGGAAGCACTCCATTACCACGGGGTGCCAGAGTACCTGAGGCGGCTAGTGGCAGACTATTTAGAGGAGCGTACCGTCGTGTACGAGGACCGAGAGGGTGTCTGGAGACGGCGACCCATGTCGTGCGGCGTTCCGCAGGGGTCTGTCCTTGGACCACTCCTGTGGAACGTGGGATACGACTGGGTCCTACGAGGTCGTCTCCCCCCCGGGCTGGGCGTAATTTGTTACGCCGATGACACGCTTGTCACAGCCCGGGGGGCGAACTTCCAAGAGGCGGCGCGCCTGGCCACCTGGGGTGTTTCTCTGGTGGTCGGGCGCATCGAGGCGCTGGGCTTACGGGTGGCCCTGGACAAGACGGAGGCCCTACTATTTCATGGGCCCCGTCGTGGTCCGCCCCCCGGCGCCTCCATAGTGGTCAACTCGGTCCTCGTACCGGTTCGGGCCCAGATGAGGTATCTGGGCCTGATCCTCGACGGTAGGTGGCTCTTCGACGAGCACTTCCGACAGCTTGGTCCGAAGCTGGTCGACGCTGCCTCCGCCCTTGGGCGACTTTTGCCCAATCTGGGTGGAGCCAGCGTCGCGACGCGACTCCTGTACACGGGGGTTGTCCGGTCAATGGCGCTGTATGGTGCACCGGTGTGGGTGGCGGCTCTGACTGCCCTAAATAAGGCCCGCCTCTGGCGGCCTCAGAGGGTATTGGCAGTCAGAGCCATACGCGGATACCGCACGGTGTCGACCGAGGCGGCGTGCGCCCTGGCCGGAACACCCCCGTGGGATTTGGAGGCGGAAGTGCTCGCCGAAGTTTATCGACGGGTGGCTGAATATCGGGCGGAGTATGGCTATCGCCCTCCGCCCGAAGAGGTACGCGAATGGCGTGAAGCCGCTCGTCGAGCCACTATGGACAGATGGTCGTTCCGGCTGGAGACTCCACGCGCTGGCTTTGCCGCCGTGGAGGCTCTCCAGCCGGTCATCCTCGAGTGGGCAGGGCGGCAGCACGGGACCCTTTCCTTCCGACTGACGCAGGTCCTTTCCGGGCACGGTTGCTTCGGGAAGTACCTGCACTCGGTCGCCAGGAGGGAATTGAGTCCCGCCTGCCACCACTGCGACTGCAGTGAGGACTCGGCCCAGCATACGCTGGCGATTTGCCCCGCTTGGGCGTCGCAGCGCCGGGCCCTCACTGCAGTCATCGGAGGAGATCTCTCGCTACCGGCCGTCATACGCTCCATGGCCGGTAGCGACAGCAGTTTTACCGCGGTCGCAACCTTCTGCGAAGACGTAATCTCGCAGAAGGAGGTGGCGGAGAAGGCCCGGGAGGATGATATCCACTCGGACCCAATCCGCCGCCGGCGAACCGGGCGGCGGAGGCGCGCCCATCAGCGCCTCATGCCGCCCTGAGTGTGGCCGCGGATGGTCGGGACGGGCTTTCCCTTCCATCCGCTATGGTGGCCTCCCGCGAGGAGGCGACGTTACGCGTGTGCCGTACGTCGCCTAAATTGAGATTTTTAACAGCTGACGGTGCCCGCTACTGTGCGGGCAAGCGCTGGGAGGGGTCCGGACGTGTTAATAACTGCAGTTCCCGGATTCCTCCCTTCACAGGCGCAGAGTGGCACACCGTGTGGTTTTAGTCGGTTCGAGTCCGACACACCGCTCCGCCGCAAGCCCCGGTGGGGTGACGGTCCGAGGGGATTTCCACACGTTAAAAAAAAAAAAAAAAAAAAAAAAAAAAAAAAAAAAAAAAAAAAAAAAAAAAAGTGGTCGGTCGGTGTTGCCGTAGTCGCGGAGCCCTACTACGTTCCTCCCCGTCCAAATTGGATGGGTGACTGGGACGGCTCCGTGGCAGTCGTTGGTTCCGCGGCGGCTCATTCCCCGCCCTTGTCGCTTAGAGACAAGGGCTCTGGATATGTTGCCGCCGAGTGGGGGGGGATCACCGTTTACGGTGTATATTTCTCCCCCAACCGGAGTCTGAGCGATTTCGAGGTCTTCCTTAACAGCTTGGAGACCTCGATGCGGCGATTAGCGTCTGGGCACGTTGTCGTGCTGGGGGACTTCAACGCAAAATCCATTGCGTGGGGGTCCCCCGGGACGGACGCCAAGGGCGAAGCCGTTGAGGAGTGGGCGGCTTCGGTGGGCCTCTGTTTGCTGAACAGAGGCTCCACCAACACGTGCGTGCGACAGCAAGGGGGGTCGATAGTGGACCTTTCGTTCGCTACCCCTGCTGTTGCCGCACGAGTAAGGAACTGGTGTGTCCTGGAAGAGGTTGAGACGCTCTCGGATCACTTGTACATCCGATTCGAGCTCTCCCGGTCCCAGGGCCCCAGTAGGGGTCACATGGCGCGGCATCCTTCCCGGTTTCCGCGGTGGGCTGTTGCCAAGCTGGATAGGGACCTACTAGAGGAGGCGGCCATTGTTCAATCTTTGCTGTCTCCGCAGGCCCCGACCGAGGAGGTCGGCGTGGACGTGGGGGCTGGCCGTTTTCGCGATGCGATTACGCAGATTTGCGATACGGCCATGCCCCGCGTCCAAGGTCGTCGGCCTCCGCGGAAGGAGGTCTACTGGTGGTCCCAGGAGTTGGCGGACCTCCGTGCGGCTTGTACTCGTGCCCGGAGGTCCTACACCCGCAGCAGGCGACGTCACCGTGGAGACGGTGGCGGGGACCAGCTTCATGAGGAGTACCGCGAAGCGCGGAAAACTCTGAAGCTGGCCATTCGCCGCGCCAAAGAGGAAAAGAGAAAGGAGATGCTGGAGGGTCTCGACCGTGACCCCTGGGGTCGCCCATACCGTGCGGTGCGTCAGAAGCTCCGCACGTCGGGCCCCCCCCTTACCGAGACTCTCCAGCCCAGCTTCCTGCAGGAAGTGGTCGAGGGCCTTTTCCCTGAGCGGGCGGAGCACACACCCCCGTCGTTGGCCTATGCAGTCATAGACGGCGGGGGTAGAGAGGACGATGTGCCGCCCGTTAGGGAATCGGAGGTTGGGGCGGCTGTTCTTCGGATCCGTTCCAAGAACACCGCCCCCGGGCCGGACGGGGTTCCAGCCCGAGTGATGGCCCGAGCCCTCGACCATATGTCGGACCGCCTCAGGGAAGTGTTGGACGCTAGCCTGGCGTCCGGACGCTTCCCTGAGTGCTGGAAATGCGGGAAGCTGGTCCTGTTGAGGAAACCGGGACGGCCTGCCGATTCGGTCGCGGCCTATAGGCCCATCGTGTTGCTGGACGAGGCGGGTAAACTTTTTGAGAGGACACTCTCTGCCCGCATCGTCCGGCACCTCTGCGAGGTGGGGCCCGACCTGTCGGACGCCCAATTCGGAATCCGAGAGGGGCGTTCGACGGTCGATGCCGTGATGCGCCTTAGGGCCGTGACCGAAGAGGCAGTGAGCTGTGGCGGCGTGGTGTTGGCGGTGTCCTTGGACATCTGTATACTATAAATAGTCTGCCCTTCAGCTGCATCAGGGAAGCACTCCACTACCACGGGGTGCCAGAGTACCTGAGGCAGCTGGTGGCAGACTATTTAGAGGAGCGTACCGTCGTGTACGAGGACCGAGAGGGCGTCTTGAGACGGCGACCCATGTCGTGCGGCGTTCCGCAGGGGTCTGTCCTTGGACCACTCCTGTGGAACGTGGGATACGACTGGGTCCTACGAGGTCGTCTCCCCCCCGGGCTGGGCGTAATTTGTTACGCCGATGACACGTTGGTCACAGCTCGGGGGGCGAACTTCCAAGAGGCGGCGTGCCTGGCCACCAGGGGTGTTTCTCTGGTGGTCCGGCGCATCGAGGCGCTGGGCTTACGGGTGGCCCTGGACAAGACGGAGGCCCTATTGTTCCATGGGCCCCGTCGTGGTCCACCCGCCGGCGCCTCCATAGAGGTCAACTCGGTCCTCGTACCTGTTCGGGCCCAGATGAGGTATCTGGGCCTGATCCTCGACGGTAGGTGGCTCTTCGACGAGCACTTCCGACAGCTTGGTCCAAAGCTGGTCGACGCTGCCTCCGCCCTTGGGCGACTTTTGCCCAATTTGGGTGGAGCCAGCATCGCAACACGACACCTCTACACGGGGGTGGTCCGGTCCATGGCGCTTTATGGTGCACCAGTGTGGGTGGCGGCTCTGACTGCCCTAAATAAGGCCCGCCTCTGGCGGCCTCAGAGGGTATTGGCAGTCAGAGCCATACGCGGATACCGCACGGTGTCGACCGAGGCGGCGTGCGCCTTGGCCGGAACACCCCCGTGGGATTTGGAGGCGGAAGTGCTCGCCGAAGTTTATCGACGGGTGGCTGGATATCGGGCGGAGTATGGCTATCGCCCTCCGCCCGAAGAGGTACGCGAATGGCGTGAAGCCGCTCGTCGAGCCACTATGGACAGATGGTCGTTACGGCTGGAGACTCCACGCGCTGGCTTTGCCACCGTAGAGGCTCTCCAGCCGGTCATCCTCGAGTGGGCAGGGCGGCAGCACGGGACCCTTTCCTTCCGACTGACGCAGGTCCTTTCCGGGCACGGTTGCTTCGGGAAGTACCTGCACTCGGTCGCCAGGAGGGAATTGAGTCCCGCCTGCCACCACTGCGACTGCAGTGAGGACTCGGCCCAGCACACGCTGGCGGATTGCCCCGCTTGGGCGCCGCAGCGTCGGGCCCTCACTGCAGTCATCGGAGGAGATCTCTCGCTACCGGCCGTCATACGATCCATGGCCGGTAGCGATAGCAGTTTTACCGCGTTCGCAACCTTCTGCGAAGAAGTCATCTCGCAGAAGGAGGTGGCGGAGAAGGCCCGGGAGGATGATATCCACTCGGACCCAATCCGCCGCCGGCGAACTGGGCGGCGGAGGCGCGCCTATCAGCGCCTCATGCCGCCCTGAGTGTGGCCGCGGATGGTCGGGACGGGTTTTCCCCTCCATCCGCTATAGTGGCCACCCGCGAGGGGGCGACGTACGCGTGTGCCGTACGTCGCCTAAATTGAGACTTTCCTAGAAGAGGGTGCCCGCTTCTGTGCGGGCAGGCGCTGGGAGGGATCCGGACGTGTTAATACCAGCAGTTCCCGGATTCCTCCCTTCACAGGCGCAGAGTGGCACACCGTGTGGTTTTAGTTGGTTCGAGTCCGACACACCGCCCCGCCGCAAACCCCGGTGGGGTGACGGTCCGAGGGGATTTCCACACGTTAAAAAAAAAAAAAAGGCGTTGACATTTCGTAAGCGGGTTAGTCTAGAAGTCCGTCAGTTTTGAAGTTAGAAACATGAAAATTTATTTTAGGGCTATTGATAAAAAAATAGGAGATACGTATTTAAGCGTTTCCCAATATTCTACCCGTAAGAGGGTAAAATAGGGGTTGAAAGTTTGTATGGAAGTCCGTCTTTTTTAAGTTAGAAACATGAAAAAAAATCTTTGGGCTAATAGTTAAAAACGCGTAGATACTAAGTGTCTCTGGATATTATATGTACCTCTTTTTTTATGCGGAAATTCCCTCGGATATCACCAACTGGTGGTTATGTCGGACTCGAACCGACTAAAAACCGCACACCGTCTCGGGTTCTAGAAACCAGGGAACCAGAGCGCCCTCAAAACGAAATCCCATAAATGATATTTCTACCCCTAAGGGGTGAATTAGGTGTTGAAATGTCGTAAGTAGATTAGTTTGGAAGTCAGTCATTTTTAATTTAGTAGCCTGAAACTTTGTCCTTAGGCTTTTAAGTACAAATAAATTAATACCTATATCACCATTTATGGGAATTCTATTTCTAAAGGGGTAAAAATAAGGGTCGAACGTTAGTATGAAATCCTTTTTAATGGGCTATTGATTAAAAATAAATAAATAGGTACGTTTAAAAACATGAATAAATTATTCATACATACTTACACAGTTTTAATTAAATATATTGTAAATAATCAACTTCCACGCGAGCAAAGCTGCGGGCAACAGCTAGTAAGCTATATTACTGTAAAGTTTCATCCAATTCCGTCCAGTGCTTTTTGCGTGATGAAGTAACAAACATACACCCTCACAAACATTCGCTTTTATAAATTAGTGTGATGTGATAAAATCGAATACGAAAAACAATGTTAAATTTATCACTACAGTTAAATGAAAAATTAGACATAACGAATGAAGCTTATTTTCAAAGCGTAAATAAAACTAAATTAATTAAGTATCTACAACTAATTCAACGAAAAAAATGGAAGGTATCTACAACTTACTAAAAGAAATTAAAACACCAACAAATAAGGCTAAGTAATTAAATATTTGCAACGAAAAACATCTACTTACCTATGCCTATACCAATAACCCAATAAAATCCTATAAAAAAGTAAATTATAGGTACCTAGGTACCTATGCTATAACCTTACAAAATTCTAAAAATACCGAGAAAACCAATTAGTATCTACAAAAGACTATTTGCTAATTATTTAGGTACAACAAAAATCGCCTGCTTATACCTATGCTATAACCTGACAAAATTCTAAAAAAAAAACTTCGTTTAAAAAAACTGACTTCAAAAACTAAAAAGTATCAGTTAACTTGATTTGCATGTGCTACCTAGGTTTGAAGTCAGTGCCAAGCCAAATGTAATAGTAGGTATCACACTCGCTACATTTCGAGACGAACGTCAACGACGTCACCGACGCTTCAGTTGTTTTGTTCTACGCGTAGAGCAGCTATCCCGCTCAAGGTCACGCGTGGCGAGTGCGGTACCTTCTATTACATTTTGGCTTGGCACCGACTTCAAACCTATGAATAGGTAGCACATACAAATTAAGTTATTTGATACTTTTTAGTTTTTTCGGTTCGGTTTTTTTAAACGAAGTTTTTTTTATTTTTCTCTTTTTAGTCTTTCTCAAGTCTCTCGTCATCATTTCACCTAAATAACTTGAAAGAATACGACTAAAGGTAACATACATGCTGTATAAAATCGAAAGGACTTCAGGTATTTTTTTGTAATAAAATCTCAAATGGACTATCTTCTATAGGTTACTATAATTCAAGTGATTTGAGGTAAACTGACTATCTGAGGTTAACTCTGATATCGTTAAGACCCGTTTTATATATTATGAAATTAAATGATGTCTACAGAATATGAAGGCATGCAGACAATTGCTTTAACTTCATTGCAGGCGCTTACATAAATTTGAGGGTTTCCTTCGATTTCCTTAGGATCCCATTATCAGATCCTGATACGGTGGCCATGGGACCACATGGGGAGCATACCCTTTCGAATATAAAAAGAATTTCCAAAATCGGTTCACAAATTGACGGAATAATCCGTGTACATACATAAAAAAAAAATACCGATGAAATTGAGAACCTCATCCTTTTGGCAGTCGGTTAAAAAAAATATACCGATGAAATTGAGAACCTCCTCCTTTTGGAAGTCGGTTAAAAATACAGAAGAAATATTATAATACCAAGTAATATTTACTTGGTATTATAATATTTCTTCTGTATTTTTAACCGACTTCCATATAGTAGGTAGAACAAAAATCAAGTAAATAGTTCCAAAAATAACTTTTTATCCGAATTTACATTCAAGAACTACTACTGAGTTTTAAGTCGATTTGGGTGCGTGTGTCGCGTAGGGAGCCGACCGACCGCGCGGGTACTGTTTTTTATACAATTTGGACGTGTTATCATAATTATAAATGACCATTTAACGTTTATGGCATTCTAGTTTTTGGTTCAGTATCAATAAGAGCATCCTCCCAAAAAATCTAAATTTCATTAATGTACAGAATTGATCTTATACACTTTTCTTATGCGTTTAAAAGTAATCATATTACGTACCTATTGTAAAGTTAATTACTTGATTCCAAAAGATGTCGCTGTTTTAAGCACAGAAACAATTTTCAAGAAAATGTAATTGCTTCAGTATCGATTAGAGAGCCCTCCCAAAAAATCATCTAAATTTCTTTAATGTACAGAACTGAACTGTTACATTTTTATTATACGTTAAAAAGAGTAATCATATTACGTACCTATTGTAAAGTTAGTTACTTGATTCCAAAAGATGTCGCTGTTTGAAGCAAAGAATTTTTTCAAGAAAATTTAATACAACCCTTTTTATGGAAAGAGAGAACATAAAACAAATACCTACCAATCAAATACTAACTATATACCACATTAATCACAATGCTTGTGCATAAAACGTTCCCACGATTATTTTGAATATTTAAGTCATGCGGGCACAACCAAACACACAGATTCGACGTCTACAGAGAGATATAGATATTCTTTTTCCTATGGATAGAGAGGTTGCGATAAATCAAATACTTAATGCTACACCGAATTATACGTAATACGTTCTACGATTATTCCACGATATATTAATCAAAGTGTTATTAATTACGCATGGCTGGCAATAGATGTCACTACATGTTGTTTTGCGTAATGATAAATTCTTTATAATTTTTTTTTCCAATAGATAGAGAGATTGTGATAAATTAAAACTTTATGCTACAATCTTCAGAGTATCTCCTTTCTAACAAAAAAAGAATTATTGCAATCGGACTATTCGTTAATGAATTACAATTAATTACACATTTTGACTTTCATCTCCCCTCCCAAGGAAACCGTCTGGAATTTCGGAATAAAAAGTATCCTATGTCCTACCTCGGAGTATGAACTCAAATCATGCCAAGTTTCATTTGAATCCATTCAGTAGTTTCGGCGTGATGCGCGGCCAAGATACAGACAGACAGACAGACAGACAAAAATGAAAAAAAAAATAGTTTTCGTTTCAGTATCGATAACAGAGTGCCCTCCAAAAAAATTTTCAAAATATCTTCAATGTACAGAATTTGACCTGTTACATTTTTATTATAAGTATAGATTTTGTAATGTTTCTACTATTTAAATAAATATACACTGTAATAATAAAGCCGTTTAATAATTATTTTAACATCTGAGTATATTAACAAAAAATAGAATTATAGATAAAATATAATAATACATGCAACTTACAGATACTAAATTTTTCGTTCAGGCTCTTTAAGAACCACAAAATTGTCATAACACCTCTATTTTATTTAAAATGATTTATAAAAATATAAAAAAGTTCTATGCAAGGTATAAAGAAAATAACTATTCGGGTATACATTTTTTATTATGATTTTTTAACGATAAAAATAAAAAAATGCCCATAAAATACTCAAAAATATTTTAGAAATAATCAAACTTTACAAAATATACTATAAACAATATATTTTCTGTAAATAAATGCAAAAGCCAACATCACGTGGTATTCCCAAGCGGTCACCCATCCAAGTACTAACCACGCCCGATGTTGCTTAACTTCGGTGATCGGACTAGAACCGGTGTATTCAACATGCTATGGTCGTTGGCAATCACTTTGTTCATCAATCAAGTCGGCCCCAAGCCAAATGTAATAGTAGTTACCACACTCGCTATATTTCAAGAAGACCATCAACGACGTCGCGTCGCGCTATTACATTTTGGCTTGGCGCCGACTTCAAACAGATTTTAGGTACTGTAGGTGACTTACTTGGGTGGTTGAGGAGGCAGGAATTGTAATCCAGAGTAATTTATACTCTCGATTGTCGGCACTTGATGGAACTTGTTATAATACATTTTTGAATTAAAATCACTTGTACTTATTCCACTTTTTTATTTTTGTTTACACCTGACCGGTTTCGCCTTATGGCATCATCAAAGGCCATTTTAATTCAAAAATGTAATCCAGAGCTTGAGATAAATCCTCGTTGAGGCTCAGAGCTTGAGGTCGCTGGTTCGGCGCGGAGTCACGAACAAGTCGTTTTTGTGCGGAAAAAGGGATATAGGAGACACTCGCGTTAATTGTTTGTCTAGCGGTTTAAATCAGTGTATTTTACAATTGATTTATGCGTTGGTGTAGCGCGCGCGCGCTGATTTGGAGCCAAGAGTTTAACACGCACTGATGTCCACGTATGGACAATCACTATAGCGAATTAGCGGGTACACGCACTGTTGTCCACGTATGGACAACTATTATTAGGCGGATTTAAGCGAGAGCGTTTGGAGCCGCGGGTTCTCGGCGACGGCGTTATGCGGCCATTTGTGGAATAGGAGCGAGAAGCGTGCGTACGCGCTGACGTCTCCTTGCGAACTCTTCGTGGTCTGTTGCTAACCATAGGATGATAGGAGTGGGGGAGGGGGTTAGATGCGGGGGGAAGGGTTTGTGTGTTGTGCGTTCGGATATATGTATATTGATTGATCAAATACATAGATACCATAATATAAATATCTGTAATCTAACCGTGGCGTAAACGGCGCCAACAGGTACCTAGCACACATACACACATCAAAAGTGTCTAGGGATCAACATATATTTTTGCAATAACTTTTCTCCTGATTGATATTAATTAAAATTTTCTTTAAGGATTCATCAAATAAAGTGTTTTCGTTTGTCACAGTAACGATAAACCAAGTCACCTTTGCATTAATAAAGAAATTTGCCATTTTCCTAATAAAGGGATTTTTGACATTTGAACCACTAACATTAAAGTTCGAAAAAAAGACTAAAATAACAGTTTTCTTTAAAATTTTATTAGGTAACTTAAACAATTAATAATCCGTGTTTCTACCGCGAACACTAACACAAGAACATCGGTTTGGCATACTCAAAATGAGTTCATCCAAATCACGCTGTGGAATGGCCGCCCATGTTCGTTGCAACAACAAAAAAAGGTCTTCTTGCGACTGGATACCCTCCATATTCGGCAGAGCTCTTCTCTGTAGCATATCCCATGCATGCATGCCCTGGCCTGCTCAGTCGAGCAGGCCAGGGCAGGACATTGATGTTAGCTGCGGCGAGAGTCTGTCTTACAACTCTTGCGGTGTGCGGTCGTGCATTATCATGCATTAACTGAAATAAGGGACCGATTTGCACATGTAGAGGAACGATGACGTCTGATACAATCGTCTCAGCATAAATTTGAGCGTTGAGGTTGCCTCTGATCCAAATCAACTCAGTTCTTCCGCCGATCCAAATACCCGCCCATACCATGATGGTTCCACCACTATAAGGATGGACTTCCTGGCAGGATTTTAATCGCTGTTGGCGTCCAGGGGTTCTCCAGTGTCGTATACGTCTTGTATCCGGTCTCATACCAAAACGAGACTCATCAGAAAAGCACACAAAACGCCATTGTTCTTCTGCCCAATTTCTGTGTTCAAGAGCCCATTGATATCGAATCCTACGATTGTGCATTGCTAAAGGTGGTACCCGTAGCGGTCTTCGGGAATGAAGGTTCACTTCATGCAAGCGGTTTCTGACTGTTTGGTCGCTAATTAAGTTCCCTGAAGAGTGATGAAGCCTCACGGCTAACATCATGGCGGTTATTGTTGGAGCTCTTCGAGTTAAGATTTGAATGTATCGGTCTTGTCTCCGTGTGGTGCAGCGATACCGTCCTCCATGGCGCTCAGCCACGTTACCAGTGCTTCGGTAACGTGTCCAAAGTCGACTGATAACACTCTGACTTGTATTCAGAGCTAAAGCCACAGTACGTTGCCGGGAACCAGCTTCTATCATTCCCACGGCTCTGAGCATTTCTTCCCTGCTTAAATGACGTCGCCGCTCCATAATAACGTTGGTTTTAATCAGTAGTAGGGAAACAGTAGCACTAATAATGTCTTCAATGCGTTGTATGTTTTTATAGGGAAAATATTGACAGCTGATTTTCATCTTTTACTCGAATTTGATTGACAGTTCCTGATTCAAATTATGAAATGCACCAAAAAGGATCCATATAAATTTATAAAATCATAAATTTATTACCAAGCCACATCTCAATCTCAAGAAATCCGCATAAAAATGCTTGATCCCTAGACACTTTTGATGTGTGTAATAATACTACTATTTAAATGAATAAATTATTAGGTATAGACAAGAATTGGCACATAGCAATTTATGAAGAGTCAGTTTATTTTACGCTTTTTAGTTTTTAGCTTAGTTTGGCAGAGAGTTTTCGTTGGATGGTTTTTGGAAGTCGTTTTTTTTTTTTTTAAGTTTTTATTTTTCCATTTTTAGTGCAAACAATCCTAGGTTAGATGCAAGATTTCTGTTACCGAGAACGTGGTCTACGGGGCAATAGGAATCGTGTCCAAGCTTAAATGTCGTGATGAAATAGAAGCAGGCGAATTACTTAAAGCAAAATACATTAAGTCATCATAGCGCCTGTGTCGTCAGCTCCCCTAAATAACTTAAAAGTATACAACTAAAGGTCTATAGATACGTATGAAATTGAAAGAATTATCATCCAACTCCTAACCGTTGAGGAGTTGTACCTTCCATCATCAGCTTACCTAAATAACTTGAAAGAATACGACTTAAGGTAACATACATACATATGACATTTAAAGATTTATACTCCAACTCCTAACCGTTAAGGAGTTGTACCTTTGATCATCAGCTCATCATCATTAAATGATGACTACCAGACGCAAATTAGCCGGAGTAGCTTCAGAAAATATACGAAAAACATAGTACGTGCCTGAAAAAAATGAGGGTTCCCCTCGATTTCTCTGTGACGCCATCATCAGATCCTAGTTTCCTTGTCATGGTACTACCGTCGGAACATCTCCTTTCCAACAAAAGAAGAATCATCAAAATCGGTTCATAAACGACGACGTTATTCACGAACACACATTAAAAAAAAAACGGTCGAATTGAGAACCTCCTCCTTTTTTGAAGTCGGTCAAAAAGTGGCTAGTGCGGACAGCGAGCATTGTACGCACCAATGTACTTGATGCGGGTTTTGTTTAGCGTCTACCCACGATATGCGTTTGTGTAAATGTGACTGTGTAATTTATTTCATGTAATCGATGACCTTGATGCACGGTAAATCTCAAATGAGATTGTGATTGCATCAATAATTGTAAGCACTTTTGGTAACTTTCTTAATAAATTAATAAGTAAAATAAAAAAAACTATATTATGACGACATGGACTTTATTTGATGATGAAAAGAGGATCGATCCATATGCCGGGCAATTGGAGAGGCCTATGTTAAGCAGTGGACTGCAATAGGCTGAAGATGGTCATGACCAGATTTGAACATGGAGCTGGAAGGTGACAATTGGAACTCCGCAATAAAAGGACACAATCCCATCTAGTTTGGAATCGTGTGATTTGTATTATATAAGAATTTCAAAATAAATCAACACATCCCGATTGAGTTTGGAATCATGTGATTCGTATTGACAATTACTTTGATCCTATGTGGTACCCAGGGTCTGAATATGGAGCTGGAAGGTGGTTATAGGAACTCTGCAATAAAACGATATAGCCCCATCATATTTGGGAAATTAAGTTCGTTCCATTCAGTATAAATGTGGATTCTGTCTGATTAGATGGATGACCAAATTTAATGATCATAATAACACGTGTGTGGGTTCCACGAATTGTTGCGAGTTTCATAACGGAAAACAATACACATAAAACACGAAGAAGCTAAAATTTTTTTTTGAAGTGACCATTCCAATGCGACTTCCAACAAGACTCCATGGTTGCGTTAAATGTTTAACGGTTGCGTTAAACGTTTAACGCTACCATGGAGGAGATATGAAAGCACTGTTGCACATTTCGAAGTTTTCAAACGTTTAACGCTCCCACGGAGGGGGTATGAAAGCACTGTTGCACATTACGAAGTTTCACTTCTTCCGCGCGGAGGGACTCCACGCATTTTTTTTTACTAGAGCAATGGAATAACGTTTTGCGGCTGCATGTTTACTACTATGTTATACATAATTACTGGCACGACTGTAAAATTTACTATTTAATATAGTATTGTCTTTAAATTAAACTCAGTATATATATTTTAATTTATTCATTTAATTTGTTTTTAGAGGACTTTGTAATAATGGTTCCTACACCACAAGAACACGGGCAAACGGAGTTTCAGTTGCCTCAGGAAAATGACGGCGAGGGAATTGTTATATCCGGAATGTCCGGTCTCTTTCCAAAGTCACACTCTGTCCAGGAGTTTTCTGATATATTATACAACAAGGTAATCTATAATGATATAATTGTCATAGTTGAAAATTAGTGTGTAGGTAAATTTTTGTATGTACTATCGACAAATTTAAATCGTGACCCACCATAAGATTACTTTTTTAATAAAAATACAAATAACGTAACGTAAGTCAAGTAACGACCTTGTCATCTGATATTTTACTACTCAGAGAATTATCTGTTGCAGTGTCCAAAAAAACATTTGTTCTGAGTTATAGTTTATTTCAAAGAGCGTGGATTTAAAATAAGATTATTATTGTTTTTTCTACTATATTATCTACTGCAGTGATGATAAAGGTAAAAATTGCATTGATCTCCGACCAGTATTGACAAAGCTTGCTTAATATTCAAAACGCCCTAAGTGCGATATGCACTGTAACGGAGGGAAATATTTGTTGTTTTGACGGTTTCAAACAATTTATCGGCAAAGTGGGTCATGATTCAAATTCATAGTAGGTACTATTCGGAGTTTTTTTTTCTCCAAATTAGTTTGACTTTAAGACAAGTACAATGAGGCTGAAGTTCGATGTTTTATATACTCGTAGAGCGACTGCGATAAGACCTCTTAAATTAATAGTCTTTTACTTTTGGATAACAGTAACTCATGTATCAGGAAGACTACATTAAATCACATTAAGAGTAATAAGAGCCCAGCATCAATGAAAAATGTAGCAAAACGTAAATGTATTGCTTTTGAGGGACGCAGCCAGAGTTAAGCGTGTCAGCTAGTTAAAATAAAAAATAAATAAACTATTGCAGTCACAGTGTATATCAAGAATGCACTACTTTGTGCGGCCCGGCACTTTTTTATGGAATGAAACATCGTATCACAGTAGTGTACTTGTTCCATTAAGTGATTATGAAACTCCGCCATAAAACGATACAATTCCATCTAGAAAAATTGTTGCACTGCAGTGTTGTATTGTCATAAAATATGTAATGGCATTATTTTTACAGATCAACCCCGTATCGAGTGATGATCTTCGTTTCACCTTGGTCCATCCCGAATTGGTGCCCTACGCTGGTAGTGTTCCTGATATCCACCTGTTTGATGCTCAATTTTTTAAGGTGCATTACCGTCAGTCATATTCCATGGACACTATGTCAAGAAAGATCTTAGAACATACATACCAAGCTATTTACGACGCTGGTAAGTCGTTTATCTATACTAATATTATGAAGCTGAAGAGTTTGTTTGTTTGATTGAACGCGCTAATAAGTTTTTGGTATGTTAAGGTGGCTTGGTTGAAATACTGGTCCGATTTGAAAAATTCTTTCAGTTGTAGGTAGACAATTTATCGAGGAAGGCTATATATCATCACGCTACGGCCAAAGAGAGCGAAGTATCAATTTTTTTTTTGAAAAACGATGGAAAATCATTCCTTATGAAAGTTTCCATTGCGTGCGCTGAGTAGACGGTTAAAGTTCCATAAATATTTCAAACATTTCGAACATCTAACACACAACGCCACCTAGTCCCAAGCTAAGCAGAGCTTGTGTTATGGGTACTAGACAAGTGATATAAATATATTTATACTTTTTTTTTGTCAATACATACATATAATAAATAGAAGACGCCCAACCTCCGAAACAAATATTTGCAGATCATACAAACATTTGGTCCGACCCGGGAATCACACCTGAGACCTCAGGCACAGCAGTCGCATACGCTACCACTACGCAACCGAGGCAGCAGATAAAAACAATGCATGAAATAATTATTCTACTTTAAAATTTCTACAACAAAGTCCGCGACAGCATATCTATCTTTTGAGGGTGGCTCACTATAACCTTTTTGATAGTAAACTTTAAAAGTATTTAAAAATTAGGTACTTTACAACATCTTACTTAGTTTTTTCTTGCAAGTGCGAACATTTACAGACCAAATTGGTGATGTTCTGAAAAAAGAATTGATGAATGTGGATGAATCAAAAAAGGTGTGTCAGAGTAGTAGTAGGGATCAATTGTCTCTGCCTGCTTCTCTGGGAAACAGGCGTGACTGTATGTATGTATTATTTAGTTTTTTTTACATGCCCCTTTGTATGTAATGAAATCTTGCAAGTTAAATTTGACCCACCTCCCGTTTTCCGATTGAGCTGAAAATTTTTATGCATAATATGTATTATTTTGCGTGATAATGCAATGTTATGATGACATAGAGATGATCTGATGCTGGAGCTGGAAGGTGGCCATAGAAGTTCTGCAATAAAATGACACAACCCCATCGAGTTTGGACTAGCTTGGTTTGTTCTGATGAAAACTTTGGTCATATATGGTAAGCAGGGTCTGATGCTGAAGCTAGAAGGTGGCTTTAGAAGTTATGCTATAAAGAGACAGAATTCCATCGAGTTAAGGCTCGTTTTAATTATCTTTACGAGTACTTTGATCCTATATGGCAACCAGGGTCCGATGCTGGAGCTGGAAGGAAGTCATAGGAGCTCCTCAATGAAACGACACAACCCTAGCGAGTTTGGGCTCGTTTGATTTGTTTTGATGAGTACTTTGATCCTATATGGTAAGCAGGGTCTGATGCTAGAGCTGAAGGGTTACCATAGAAGTTCTGCAATAAAATGACACATCATCAACAACCCATAATGTACCACTGCTGGGCTCGGGTCTCCTCTCAGCCCTGGAGACTGGCAAGACAACGTTGTGGCTTAAGCCGCCCGAAGGCTTCCAACTAAGCTTTACTCCTGTTATTCTATAACAAAAACCGGGATCGACAGCTTACGGGACCTCCAAATCACGGAGATGCTCATGGTATTGGGCTACCAGCGGTCACCCATCCATGTACTGACCGCGCCGTCGTTGCTTACCCTCGGTGATTGCTTCTAATCACCAAGTGCAAATGGGCTACGAGCGCCTCATAAAAATTATACAAACCGGGGGAGGGAGGGGTTGGGGTATGGGCCTCCGGTGTCCTCACTCACTCGGTAAAACACAAAGCAAGCGCTGTTTCACACCGGTTTTATGTTAGGCCGTGGTATCACTCCGGTCGAGCAGGCCCATTAATGCAGAAGCGTGACTCTCCCACGGTATGCGGAAGAATGGCTCTCCCACGGTACTATGATTCGGTAATAAAACGAACTAAAAAGTTAAACAGTGTCAATGAATGGTGTTTCTTGGCGTGGTTAGTGATCGTGAATAGTAAAAGATTTTATCTAAATTGATTGAGATGTGTGAGTAAGTGAGATATGAAAATTGAGAAATCAAAGTATTTTTAAATTTTAATTTCGTTTTAAAAAAAATCTTCTTAAACTTTACTAAAAACAAAATTAACAGTTTATATGACTGCATAGATAGTTTA
This sequence comes from Diaphora mendica, assembly GCA_949125395.1. Taxonomy (NCBI): domain Eukaryota; kingdom Metazoa; phylum Arthropoda; class Insecta; order Lepidoptera; family Erebidae; genus Diaphora; species Diaphora mendica. The sequence continues at coordinate 16,569,881 of OX421330.1, forward strand.
GTGTTATAAGTGCTCACCTCAATGCTTCCTTCTGCGGTAAGTGTTATGGGTTCGATCTCAACCCAGCACAACACTAATCCAAAATGTGTTATTCTCTGGGTGTTCTTTGCGTCCGTTTCATAAAATGTTTGTAAAGACCCCTAAGAAACAGAATATAAATCAAGTATAGAAGATCTTTTTAAAAAAAAAAGAAAACAGTTCTTGTTATAAATCGAAAGATAAAATGAAAACCATTGTGTTATTTTTACAGGCATAAATCCTGAGCAATTGTCGGGAACAAATGTTGGCGTGTTCGTAGGTGCATGTTTTTCTGAAATGGATAAATCTTGTATGTACGATGCCAGTGCAAGGACTGGTTTTGGCATATCTGGGTAAGGAAAATACTTTAAGTCTCTAAATATCTATTAGTACATGAACGAGTAGTAAACTCTAAAATTGTAAAAAGCCAATCGATCTCTCTGTTTTTACACGTTCACTGCGTATCGGGCCCAATTTCGACCCACCGCGGTAGTTCAGCTGGTGCGGACGAAGAAAACTATGCCTCTCTCACTGGTGCGGAGCGATTATCTCACATGTTTCTTTTTTTTTTTTTTTTTTTATGTTTGGCCTGCCAAAATGACTCTACTCTGCCTGATGGAAAGCATTAGCAGAATGCACGAGTGGTGGCCACCATACTCATTGCGAATACAGCAATGCAGTATGGCGACCCACACTATGGCGGCCTAGTGATGCTTGTGCATCTTTTAGTCTAGTCAACAAGTATGGAATTTGTTGACTAGACTAATTGTTGGTAAGAGTTCGATGGAGACAAATATATATTTCAACTTGTAGTTAAAAATGTAGGTATTTTCTATCAAAATATCACTGTGGGCCCTTTTTCAGCCCACCACGCACTGACGGTGAAATACACCTGCTCAGTTCGGCAATGGGTCTATTTCGGCCCACGGTCCCAACGGGCAGCCGGCGACCCTATGCCGCACAAAGCGCGTGCCCCACCATTTAGTGTTGTGCTTTTTAGCTCATGACTTAGCGTTCGCTCGATAAACGACGATGGCAAACAATAGAAGAAAAATCCAAATATGGGAAAATAGAGTAATTCACCCAGCGGATATTAATGGTGATTGATTAATTCCTTTCTCCAGGGCTTCGTATTTGCAGTAAGTAATTTTACCTGCCCTTGCGGCCCATAGGCAAAGCCAGTAAATCAAAGAACTATCCTCTGGAGAAAGCAGTTAACTCTGAGGCAATTCGCCCCCTTTTCCTAACTAACAATTATACGAAGCAACTACTTACGGTTGATTAAGTTGTGAACTCTTCGCTGCACAGTGACAAGAGGTACCTTTTCTGATGCCACGCAGATCTTGTCACACACCAGACAACCGAATCACTTCGAATATCGCGATAAGTCTCAATCCTAACCTCTTACATTAAGGTTAAACAAACAAACATTGTTCGAACTATTTGCACAACTTTTATCCTACGAGAACGCCCCAAAAAACAATTGTCACTCGCTTCCGAAGCGAGGAATTCACAATTTATTTAGCCGGTCAAATCACGATGGTACTTTTCCCACAGAACACATATACTCCTAGCGGAGAAGAAGTACAACTTCATACAAAAAAAATGCTAACACGATAACACACTAGCGCTGCAGTTAATGCCACTGAAAACTTTCGTGGTGCTAATCAAGCGCGGCAAATTTAAACGTATTACACCAAATAATATATATAGGTATATGTCGCAGGTATATTGTGATATTTTAATAAAAGGGTAGATTGTCAATCGACTTCATTTAACTAGTGGTTAAATCAGGTTATTTTTATTATTTCTTTTAAAACAAAAAATAACACTCACCTAACCTTACAATTTCATTAAAACAAGGTTGTTAAATTGTAAGAAACGAAGTCGATTAAGAATCTACCGTTTTATTCTAATATCACTAGTAAAATTGTAATGTTATAGCTTTGACAATATACCTGCCACATTTTGTATGCATATTGACAAAATAAATAACTTGGAACCCTAATAAATAAAACGACATTTTAGACATGATATAATATTTTTCTTTTTTAATTATTTTTAAATATTTATTTACATAAACGGCCCATGCATTGACGGGAGAGGAAATCTGTGGAAAGTAAATGAGGGTTCTTCTTTCGAGGTAATGCCGCATTTTGCGCATTTAATGGTATTTCATCCCACCATAGTCACAAATTACAAGCACTTAAAGCGGCAATATCGCACTCAAAATGAATCTTTATACCGAATTAAACATCAGTTCGCACACACATCCAAAAATACACAAAAAGCGTAAATTTCGCACTGTCGTCTCTATCTCATAAAATATTACTGGCAGCTTATAGCACACACAGCACTAAACTTTAACAAACGAAAAAGAATAGGATATGCAGAAACTCCAGATTAAATAAACTTGAAAAATAAATAGCTGAACTTTTATGAGCTGTCAAAACAGACAAGTCGCCATCTTTAACAACATGAAACGTCATTTTACCAAAAAACATTCGATCTCTTTTTGTTGTATGGCGCTGTCTCAAGTTTCTAATAAGTCCGCTGTTGGCATTGGCTTACTAGAGAGCTGACCACCCCTGACTTTTCCTAAATGTTCTAGTGCATTCTAACCGTAATAGTGACATTTTAACTTTGGCATAACCAAAGACATTACATCCACCATAGAGCATACAATTTTACTCATAACAAGACATTCCTTAAAGCATATACGAGTATTTCTGAAGGGGCATGACAACGGGACAAAAGCATACTCGGGATCGAACAGTGATAGTGACAGCAGCGAAGAAATATTTTCTACTAAAAGAATTAAAAGGTTAAATCCTAACAAATCCAGAAATCCATGGAAAAGCCAGTAAAAATTTAATCATACCGAAGCAAAGAATGAAGTTAAAAATAAATTAAATTAAAAAACATTTTTTAACCACTTCCAACAGGAGGAGGTTTTCAATTACATTGGTATTTTTTTTTATGTGTGTACATTGATTACTCCGTCAATTGTGGACCGATTTTGAAAATTCTCTTTGTATTCGAAAGGGTATGCTTCTCATGTAGTCCCATGGCCACCATATCAGGATCTGATGATGGGATCCGAAGGAAATCGAAGGAAACCCTCAAATTTACGTGAGCGTCTGCAATGAAGTTAAGGCAATTATCTGCATGCCTTCATATTCTGTAGACATAATTTAATTTCATAATATATAATCCATTTGAGATTTTATTACAAAAAAATACCTGAAGTCCTTTCGATTCTGTACAGTATGTATGTTACCTTTAGTTGTATTCTTTCAAGTTATTTAGGTAAAGACTAAAAAGCGAAAAATAAAAAAAAAACTTCCATTAAAAAAACCGATTTCAAAAACTAAGAAGTATACAATAACTTAATTTGTATGTGCTACCTATTCGATTCCTGGGTAAACTAAGTAAATACTGGTACTGAATTCCCGCAACAAGCTTTTGTATTATTTAAATTTTATAATGACATTTATTTATACAAACTTCGTGCAAACATATTGCACAAGGCGCACTTAATGCCACAGGCATTTTCTTCCAGTCAAACCTTTGGGTGTCGCAAGAATGTGTGTGGCAGGCGTATATTTATTTTAAAAGATGTAATACAATACTTAGTTTAAATTAAAGTATATTACAAAAGTAAGGATTCTACAGATATATACCATGTGTCCCAAAATTCAACGATAAGCGGGCGCCAAAAGGTAGACCTGCAGTACATAAGGAAAAAAAAAAAAAAAAAAATACCTAGTTTTTTTTAGTTACAAGAAAAATTTAGAATTTCTTTGAAAATTTACACCCTTCATTTTTTTTTATTTATTTATTACATAGTGGTGTCCATACTTTTTTTTACAAGACCATGAGTCAAAGTACACTAAGAGTAAAAATATTTCAAAATTGTAGGGAAAAAAAATATTTTGAACGTTTTTTGTGTAAAAACTGCGGGCAATTTGGTGTTTTTAGGAGTTGTGGTGAATAGTAGCAATACCATGAAAGGTATAAATTTTCAAAGAAATTCTAAATTTTTCTTGTAACTAAAAAAAAAACTAGGTATATATATATTTTTTTTCCTTATGTACTCATTAGCAGGTCAACCTTTAGGCGCCCGCTTATCGTTGAATTTTGGGACACCCTGTATATATATTACATACATATATATACATACACACATACATACATATGCACCACGCATACCTACACAGATACACCATACACATATTTAATAAATATCTACAAAATATATTATAAACATACATACAGTCTTGTCCAAAAGTACACACATCAAAAGTGTCTAGGGATCAACATATATTTTTGCAATAACTTTTCTCCTGATTGATATTAATTAAAATTTTCTTTAAGGATTCATCAAATAAAGTGTTTTCGTTTGTCACAGTAACGATAAACCAAGTCACCTTTGCATTAATAAAGAAATTTGCCATTTTTCTAATAAAGGGATTTTTGACATTTGAACCACTAACATTAAAGTTCGAAAAAAAGACTGAAATAACAGTTTTCTTTAAAATTTTATTAGGTAACTTAAACAATTAATAATCCGTGTTTCTACCGCGAACACTAACACAAGAACATCGGTTTGTCATACTCAAAATGAGTTCATCCAAATCACGCTGTGGAATGGCCGCCCATGTTCGTTGCAACAACAAAAAAAGGTCTTCTTGCGACTGGATACCCTCCATATTCGGCAGAGCTCTTCTCTGTAGCATATCCCATGCATGCTCAATCGGGTTCAAGTCTGGCGACTGAGCAGGCCAGGGCAGGACATTGATGTTAGCTGCGGCGAGAGTCTGTCTTACAACTCTTGCGGTGTGCGGTCGTGCATTATCATGCATTAACTGAAATAAGGGACCGATTTGCACTTGTAGAGGAACGATGACGTCTGATACAATCGTCTCAGCATAAATTTGAGCGTTGAGGTTGCCTCTGATCCAAATCAACTCAGTTCTTCCGCCGAAATACCCGCCCATACCATGATGGTTCCACCACTATAAGGATGGACTTCCTGGCAGGATTTTAATCGCTGTTGGCGTCCAGGGGTTCTTCAGTGTCGTATACGTCTTGTATCCGGTCTCATACCAAAACGAGACTCATCAGAAAAGCACACGAACCGCCATTGTTCTTCTGCCCAATTTCTGTGTTCAAGAGCCCATTGATATCGAATCCTACGATTGTGCATTGCTATAGGTGGTACCCGTAGCGGTCTTCGGGAATGAAGGTTCACTTCATGCAAGCGGTTTCTGACTGTTTGGTCGCTAATTAAGTTCCCTGAAGAGTGATGAAGCCTCACGGCTAACATCATGGCGGTTCTTGTTGGAGCTCTTCGAGTTAAGATTTGAATGTATCGGTCTTGTCTCCGTGTGGTGCAGCGATACCGTCCTCCATGGCGCTCAGCCACGGTACCAGTGCTTCGGTAACGTGTCCAAAGTCGACTGATAACACTCTGACTTGTATTCAGAGCTAAAGCCACAGTACGTTGCCGGGAACCAGCTTCTATCATTCCCACGGCTCTGAGCATTTCTTCCCTGCTTAAATGACGTCGCCGCTCCATAATAACGTTGGTTTTAATCAGTAGTAGGGAAACAGTAGCACTAATAATGTCTTCAATGCGTTGTATGTTTTTATAGGGAAAATATTGACAGCTGATTTTCATCTTTTACTCGAATTTGATTGACAGTTCCTGATTCAAATTATGAAATGCACCAAAAAGGATCCATAAAAATTTATAAAATCATAAATTTATTACAAAGCCACATCTCAATCTCAAGAAATCCGCATAAAAATGCTTGATCCCTAGACACTTTTGATCTGTGTATTAGGCACCCTATAATTTATGGATTTTTTTTTTCTATTCTTGAATTAAGGCTTTTTTAATACTATCTTAGATGTAATGTTGTGCTCACAGACCTTGGGCTTCAGAATACTCCAAAGATGCTCGATGGGGTGCAGTCCCCAGATCTGGGGACTGCGCTGGTCAATCTTACAAGTCAATGTTATCATTTGTAAACCAACGCAATGTGGTTGCTGATTTATGACAAGGAGCGTTGCATTGTTGAAATTTGAGGTCATTCAAGTTTGTGTCACTTGAAATGCACGTAGGTGAACGCGATGGAGCAGTTTCCAGCACATTTATGTACTTTACACTGCTCACAAAATCTTCACACGCAAACATTTTGCCGGCACAACTTGGTTCCCATGCAGCCTCAGATCATATTCCTACTTCTGCCGTGTTTAGCAGTAGGCATCACACAATCTATATGATACTCCTTGCCGATGCGCCACTTCATTAATGTTACAGCCGCTGTACCGAATACTTGTGAAAATGAAAACAAAATGAGTTGAAATGTATGCTCATTATTTCCATGGAAGTAGAATATAATAAGAATGATTAGTGTTATTGTTTGTAAAAATGAAATAAAAGCTTACTCTTCAAGTTTGATTCATCGTATCACACAACATTTGACCAATCTTCCTCCGTGAAATGTTGGTGTCGTCGAGTCCATTTCAAACTGAGGTTATTGATTTTTTTCTGAGAGCCATGGTTACTTTCTGGCTTTACAAGCTTTTGATCCTGCTTCAGCAAATCTTCTCCTTACTGTTTAATCCGTAACAGTCTCTTCAATTTCCTCGGACAGAGCAACAGCGAGCGCACAAGTTTTTTTTGCAGTTTTTCCGAGATTCCCAAACGAGTTTTCTGTCCTGACGCTTATTAGTCACATATTTTCTGCCAGCCTGGATTTATTTACATATGAAACAGTCTCTTCAAACTATTTTATAACAGTTTACACAGCGCGCCATGATCATTGATCAATTTCAATAATCTGTACTTGAGACTTCCTTTGTTCGTACAAAACTGCATTTTTATTAATTTCTTATTACACAATTCACATTTTTTGGCCGTTTCAAAAAATTAGAAGGTCAATTTCATCACTCAACTACATACTGTAACTCTTTTACGCTGATAATAACAAATGAAGACTGACAATGTGTCTGGATATTTCTTTTTTTACCATTCGTATTTTTGGTTTTGTTCACTAGATAATTTACAGCCCATATCTATTCTAGGCTATCTATTGTTTTATTTATCGTTTAAGAACACTGGATCGACAATAAATAAAAACAAATAATAATAATAATAATGAAAAAAGTACTTAAAAGTCTTTTATCAGGCGGTAACAGGGTGCGAGCCTACAATGGTTGGGTCATGCCGGTTCTGATGTATTCCTTTGGTATACTTAGATGGACTCAGACTGAATTAGATGCCCTAGACCGGAGAGTCCGTACATTGCTGACTGCATTCCGAATGCATCACCCACGGTCATCGGTTATGAGGTTGTATATCCCGCGAAAGTTTGGGGGTCGTGGACTATTAAATATCAAGACCCTACACAATCGCGAGATATACAATCTTAGAGAATATTTTCTTCACACTGATGTGGGAGTGCATCGTAATGTAGTTGCAGTGGATACCGGACTCACTCCGCTCGCTTTGGCTAAAGAGAATTGGCGCAAACCTGTAGTACTTAGTACTAATGATCGCAGGGAGGTATGGAAGGGCAAAGAACTTCATGGTCGGTTTTATCGGGCTCTTAATGGGCCCGATATAGACTTCAAGGCCTCAACTTCCTGGCTACGGTATGGTGATCTCTTCGGAGAAACCGAAGGTTTTGTTTGTGCGATTATGGACGAAGTTATCATGACGAATAACTATCGGAAGTATATCCTGAAGGATGGCACGGTCGACATCTGTCGGGCATGTCACCATCCTGGAGAATCTATCAGGCATATTATTTCTGGTTGTTCTCGTCTTGCTAACGGCGAATATTTGCACAGGCACAACCAAGTAGCCAGGATCGTACATCAACAGCTTGCCCTTAAATACAAACTTGTGAATTCGGAGGTGCCATACTACAGGTATGTGCCCGACCCAGTTCTCGAGAATGGTCGTGCTACGTTATATTGGGATCGGTCTATTATCACAGACAGGACTATTGTTGCCAATAAGCCGGATATTGTGATGATAGATCGATTAGAGCGCCGCGCAATGATTGTCGATATCGCCGTTCCTCATGACGAGAATCTCGTGAAAGTCGAAAAAGAAAAACAAATAAAATATTTGGATTTATCTCACGAGATTGTCGATATGTGGAATGTGGATTCGGTCATCATTGTTCCGATAGTCGTATCTGCTCACGGATTGATAGCCAAGAGCCTCGACCAACATCTTAAGAGGCTCACGTTAGAGGGCTGGATCAAGGGTCTGATGCAGAAGGCAGTCCTCCTTGACACGGCTCGTATTGTGAGGAGGTTCCTGTCTCTGGAGCCCTAACCACCGGTTTCTTGGTCCCTGTACCCGAGGTCGGTGGTCTACTATTTTTTATATTTTTAAATGTATTTGTTTTTATATTTATATTTAAAAATGTAATTAATATGTATATTTAATGAAATAAAGAGAATAATAATAATAATAGTTTATTATCAAGAAAATCATACAAAGTTGTTACATTTACTGTGACAGCCACACTAGGCAGAGCCTGTGCCGTGGCTATCAGACAATACGATTATCTTATGCCTAGGACTAATATCTAAACAAATTATACAATTTATATTTTTAGAATTTACATTGTGTATGAGTGAGTGTGTGTGTGTGTGTATACAATTATTTTCAATACTTTTTGAATTATTGTTGTTTTATAGGGGTGCCTAATACTTTTAGCCAAGACTGTATATTTATAAATACTTAAGGTGCTATTCTGATGACTCCGTCCACATATTTATAAATACTTAAGGTGATATTCTGATGACTCCGTCCACAAGTCCCTATAGGGAACGTGCACAACGAAGGTGCTGCCAACTGGTGTCGCGAATCGGAATCTTGTACTCTATTAATACTTGACATAGACATTTATGAGAAGTAAACAGAATTAATTTTATTTATTTATTTATTTACTTTATTTTAAAGAAAGCTTACAGACTAATAATACTATAAACGCAAATACATAAATGAACAATATTGCTTATAACAAGCTTCCAGATATGGACAACTTATAGAAAAGATAAAACAGGTAAAAAATAAAAACATTCATATTCAAAAATGAAGATGAAGCCAACCATTCATAAGTACATATTTTAACAGTCATAATCAATGTAATAAGAAATAAAATAAAAATAAAAATAGCAAAAAAAAAAACATAATAGAAATAACAGCAGATTTACAAGATAAAGGAAATAAGAGAAATAAACAATTAAAATTACTTTTCCTCTATTTCTGTACTGCGATACCCTATATGGGATTTACCAAACAGTCAGTCAGTTAAACCAAAGTATTTTTTTTTTTTAAAGACAACTCCCGCACTAGGAATAAATCCTGTGTCGCGGGGGACTTTACAAACATACATGTAACGGACACAAAGAACACCCAGACTCAGAACAACAATTTGTGGATCACACAAAGCGTTGTCCTACGTGGGATTTGAACCCACGACACTTGGCGAAGTAGGAAACGGCGTAGTGACCGTTAAACCACTAGGCCAAACGTGCAGTCGTCAATTATTACATAAGAGCCGTCTTATCGAAGATGTGCTCGAGCAAAATAGATCTATGTCTAAATTTTCTTAGATACTGTTAAATGTCGCTGCGCTGCAAATGAAAAAAGCATTGCGCTTGTAATTAGCCACTGTAAATGGTACGTCAAGTAATGGTCTCTGTCGAAACCTGGTGGGATTTGTACGCAAACATATTTTAGCTGCAAGCTCCGGATTGTCTACCGATCCATTAGCAATGTTCAGTAGTAATGTGATATCATTAACTCGACGCCTAACATCTAGTGGCAGAAAGTGATACCGTTTGCAACGATGATTGTAGTCAACTGAACATTGATGCATTGATCACTCCTAAGTTACGTTATAACCTTTGTGAAGGATAATAATAATAATGTAATATGCATTTGCTCACTTGATTGGCAACATAAAAATCAGAAAATCCTTTACATCCGTCATACGTTCCTATAATATACACTGGTAAAGAAAAGTCCATAAAAATTGGTTTAAAAATTACAAAGATTTAAGAGACACCAACGTTGAATACAAGGGGCTAATTAAGTCTGTAGAAATAATTACTGATAAGAATTGATATAATAATATTTTGGCCATATTGACAATCATTATTAGTAGACCGAAGCCCATGCTATAACTTTTATCGTATAAAAAAGATTAAAATTTAAGAGAAAATTTTGTTTACTTGTTTGAAAGCACGATGACAGGCTTGATAAGTTCCTTTACTGGACAGTAAAGGAACTGAGCAGAGTGTCGCTTTCGTCAATTTAGTGCTGCCACTTATAGTTCCTGCACGTTCCCTATAGAACTTTCGTACCCTATACTTAAAATGGATCGGCTAGTGGACATCCTGGTTTCTATTGGGAGTGAGTTCCAAAGAGTAACGGCTTGAACTAGGAAGGAGGAACGAAAAAGGCTGGAGGTGTGGGAAGGACAACGAAGGATAAGATTGTTAGAGGAGCGAAGATTTCTGTTATGGTTGGAGCAGAGATATACTAGTTGGGATTTTAAGCAAGAAGGTGAGTTCGGTGAGTGGAGAAGAGAATACAACAAAGTAAGAGCCCTCGAATTGCGACGCTGTCTTATGGGTAACCAGGACAGTTGTGCACGATAAGCGGATATGTGATCATACTTTTGCAGGTTGAATATGAATCGAATGCAATTGTTGAGAAGTCGGTCTAATTAATTGAGCAGATCTGCATTCAGGTCGAAAAAACACACATCACCATAGTCGATAAGTGGAAAAATTAAAGTCTGCACAAGCATCTTTTTTGTTTCTACTGGAAGGAATTTTTTCAGATGATAGAAGCAACGCAAAACATTTGTAACCTTCTGGTGGATACTGGTTACTTGTGTTTGCCAATTCAGAGTTGTATCGATACGCAGACCGAGGTCTTTGACCGTTGTACCAATAGGTAAGATTGTTTTATTAAAGATGATGTCGGTGGTATCATTAGGATCGATCCTGCTCGTCATTCTAGAACTCCCTATGATGATTGCTTGGGATTTTTATGGGTTCACCGTTATACCAAATCTGCTGGACCAGTTTTTAATGGTCTCTAAGTCTCTGTTGACACTATTTATAGCTTCGTTCAAATTTTCCACTCTTACGTGTGAGTAGATCTGCAGGTCGTCTGCATACAAGTGATACGCACACTGAAGTTCACGGGTCACGAGATCGATGAAGAACGAAAAGACAAGAGGAGAAAGAAAAGAAAGAACAGACTGCTGGCGTTCGCGAAGATAGGATGAGAACCATTCCAGTGCACCATCGGAAATCAAGAAATGGGTAAGAACGGCAAGCAAGATATCGTGACTCACGGTGTCGATAAGAGCTAGTACCGTTGTTTTGCCTTCTTCTACCGCCGCCTTGATATCGAGAGTCACTTTAAGTAACGCCATCTCCGTACTATGTCCAGGTCGCAATCCTGATTGACATGCGTTAAGCAAATTATTGTTGTAAATAAATTGTGAAATTTGTCTATGTACGAGGAACTCTGAACATAAATTACAAACTGGACCGCACCCGTCTGATAGAGTCTATGCTCCGGCCTACTCTGCTACAAACTATTGCAGGCTCTGAAAGATTCCAAATGGAACTTCAAAACCGATTCGATGTGCTGGAAACCGAGTGCGACGTTGACGAGGACTTACGTGGAGTAGTGGAGGTCATGAGGGGTGTGGGTAGAAGGTTTTGTCGGAATACGCATACGAGTAGGAAGTCTAAACTTTCGGATGAGACTCTGGAACTCATGAGAGACAGACGCGAAAAGACACAGACCACGGCGGACGCCCAGCGAGCACTCACGAAAGATATTCGAAAAGCGGTATGGCGGGATCTCCGGAGTTCCAATACATGCCTTATCAAAGAGGCAATAGAACAAAATCGAGGTTCCAAAGTATTCACGAAGCGTCTCGGGAGGAGCCACATGTCTAAGCTGACGACCGCTGACGGTCGAGTCGTCTTCTATAAGCCAGAGATTCTTTCCGAGGTGGAAGACTTCTATGGCCGGTTGTATGCCTCACAATCTCCACTACCTGAACCCGTTCCCTGTGACCCCCGAGCTGCTTTAGTCCGGCACTATACTGACGAACTTCCCGACGTCAGCATTGACGAAATTGAGTTAGCCCTGAAACAACTAAAGAATGAAAAAGCCCCAGGTGAAGACGGAGTTACAACTGAGTTCTTAAGAGCAAGGGGAACTCCCATCCTTAAGCAACTGCAGCGTATTTTCAACTCCGTTCTTCACGAAGGGAGAACTCCACAAGCGTGGAGCAGGAGCTTGGTAGTCTTATTTTTCAAAAAAGGAGACAAGACCCTTCTCAAGAACTACCGTCCTATATCACTCCTGAGCCACGTCTACAAGTTGTTCTCTAGGGTTATCGCAAATAGGCTGGCGCGACGACTGAACGACTTCCAACTACCGGAGCAGGCCGGGTTCCGCGGAGGATTTGGCACCATAGACCACATACACACTCTGAGGCAGATCATACAGAAGACACAGGAGTACAATCAGCCTCTGTGTCTAGCTTTTGTGGACTATGAAAAGGCCTTTGACTCTGTCGAGACCTGATCTGTTCTGGACTCCTTGCAGCGGTGTCAAGTTGATTTTCTGTACATCGAGGTGCTAAAGAGCTTGTATGATGCCGCAACTATGTCCGTCCAAGTACAGAATAGTCAAACAAGACAGATTCCTTTGCATCGAGGAGTAAGACAGGGGATGTGATATCCCCGAAACTGTTTACAAATGCATTAGAGGACGTCTTCAAGACTCTAAACTGGAACGGGCGGGGCATCAATATAAACGGCGAATACATATCGCACCTAAGGTTAGCCGATGATATCGTTATTATGGCAAAATCGCTGCAGGAAGTTCAAGAGATGCTGCACAGCCTAAATGAATCCTCCCAACGAATTGGTCTCCGGATGAACCTGAGCAAGACGAAGGTCATGTACAATGACCTTGTCGCTCCGGGACAAGTAATCATTGATGGCACGCCTCTCAAAGTTGTCAAGGAGTATATCTATCTCGGGCAACTAATGCAGTTGGGTAGATACAACTTCGAGAAGGAAGCCGATAGGAGGATCCAGTTGGGATGGGCAGAGTTCAGGAAGTTAAACCACATATTTTCGTCGAATATACCACAGAGCCTGAAGACGAAAGTGTTTCCTCCCTGTAATGATGTACGGTGCCGAGACGTGGACATTGACCCTAGGATTAATCCAGAACCTCAAAGTCACTCAGCGTGCCATGGAAAGAGCTATGCTTGGAGTCTCTCTGAAGGACAAAATTTGTAACGAATTAATCCGTCAGAGAACCAAAGTGACCGACATAGCTCTGAAAGTTGGTAGGATGAAGTGGCATTGGGCTGGTCACATATGTCGCAGAACAGACAACCGCTGGAGCAGGCGTATTTTAGAGTGGAGACCGCGTCTTGGCAAACGTAGTGTGGGGCGCCCTCTGGCCAGATGGCGGGATGACTTACGTCAGAGGGCTGGCAGCGACTGGATGCTGAAAGCAACAGACCGGGCTCTGTGGTGTTCCTTGGGAGAGGCCTATGTCCAGCAGTGGACTGCAACGGGCTGATGATGATGATGACGCAAGCTTCAAGGATTTTGGGGAGAAAAGGAAGTATAGATATCGGACGGAATTGACTAGGGAGGGGCTAGATACTTTGGCTAGTGGACGTATGTAAGCTTTACGCCATAAGGATGGAAAACTATTAGAGTCGAGGAAGTAATTGATCACGTAAGTGATGGTGAGTAAAAGATGTTCCAGAATAGTAGTCACCATGAAAATGCTAATTTCATCACAACCAGTGGCGTTAGATTTGATGGACATAATAAATTGTTTAACCTCCTCTGGCGCAACTGGAGAAAAATCAAACGAGTTTCTATTAAGCCTAGGCAGGCGGGCCACATAGTCCATAGTTTGAACTTTGCTTTGTTGATCCAATGTGGCGGTTGTGATTCTGCATTACGTTGTGAATGCTATCCGTAAGCCGGGGTGCGGGAGGATGCTTTAATTTATTTTTTGTCACTGGTGCATGAACATTAAATAGGTGCGTCTATGCATAATTTTTGCTCTAGGTTTTGGTGTTTTGAGTTTATAAGTAACAAAAATTAGGTCATGGTGTGAGAAACTGGGTGCCAAATACTGTCCATGAGAAATAACTTTGGTAAGAGACGACGTAATAATAAGATCCAGCAGAGTGTCTTCTCCATTTAGGTTGTGATGAGTAGCTTGAAGTGGTAAAATATATAAACAAGTGGATTCCAATAGATATAATAGTTTACGAGAACGAGAGTTTTGAGATAAGAGTATTAAAGTCGCCCATGATGATGTGATGTTCATACTCGGACCCCAAAGATTCCAAAACCGACTCGAATTCGGTGAAAAAATCAGTGGCTGGGGCACAATACACGACGCCCAGGATGAGTTTAGCTCACCTGACACAAACCTCGAGGAAAAGGTACTCAGCAGGTGAGTTTGGTTGCGATTTGGAGAACAGCTTATATGAAAAATCGGAGCGTAGGTAAATTGCAACTCCACCGCCTTTTATACCGACATTATAAGTTAATAGGAAAAGTTTTCAAGAAGTACTTTATTTTATTCTTTTTAGAGCATTACAATAAGGTTTGTTTTAATAAAGTTTTTTTTAATATATTTTATTTTCTACTTTTTAGTTATCGTTGGACAGGTTTCTCAGTCTATTCATCTTATTCAACGCACCAATGCCTCAAGAAATCTATGACCGAAGAATTTATCAAAACAAATCAAAAGAGCCCAAACTCGAGGCGGTTACGTCGTTTTAATACAGAGTACCTATGAACACCTTTTAATCTATTTCCAATTCTATATAATCAGACCTTGGATACTAAAAAAAATAAAGTACTCGTCAAGATGAATCAGACGATTCCACACTCAATGGGTTGCGTCGGTTCATTATAGTGTATCTATGACTACCTTCCAACTCCATCATCAGACCTTGGATACTATCAAGTCATAAATTACTTGTCAAGAGAATCCAACGATTCCAAACTCGAGTGTGTTGCGTCTTATCATTATAGAATTCTTATGACCACCTTCCGGCTCCATCATTAGACCCTGGATGCTATGAAAACATAATGATATAGTACTTGTCAAGACGAATCAAATGATTCCAAATTCAATGGTATTACGTCATTTCATTACAGAGTTCTTATGGCTACCTTTCACCTTCAGATCAGTTCCATATCATCATATTATTGCATTGTCACGCTATATACATTTGCTTACAGGATTTTATCACTTTTGTTTAAAGATATCTGCTTTAAAAATGAGTTGCAAGATCCACCCGAACACACATACATACATACATACATACATCTATATTGCAAGTTAATAAAAAGCTTGTGAAAAAATTAAAAGATTTTGCAAGAAATTTTACCTGAACCTTTGTGTGGAATGTTTTAAAGACAGTCAGAAATAAATAAAAACCCTTTGAAAAATTTCTACCATAATTGTTTTATTTTCGATATCCCCTTATTTTTATGTGTCTCATCATTACTAAAAATACTTTCTAGTGTGGTTCAGGTCGATATCGGCCCACCTTTTTTCCTGGCTTATTTCTCATTTCCTGTTTGATAGATCCCGGGGCAAATCAAAACTAAATAAATTGGGTTCAAGGTTATTCTAACAGTATAAAAAAATGTATAAGGCCGCCATCATGAGTTGCTCTGCCTGAATAGGCCCGGCCAACATCATGCAGATGGACAGGGCCGGACTCAGGGACAGATGGGGTCAAGTACACAGGGCCGAACTTGGAACCTGGGTCCACGGGACCAGGGCCCTCATAGGGAAGATGTTGGGGGCGATGTTCAGGCCAACATCGCGCGCGGTTCCCCGACCTATTGGCAGGCCAGTGGCTCAGCTGGAGCTGGCACTAGCGGGTGTGCGGATGCACCCTCGAGTACGGAGCGGTTAGTTAGAACGCCGCCTCGGGTGTCATCGCGCTCGCCGCCGACCACTAGAACGCCGCCTCGGGTGTCATCGCGCTCTCCGCTGACGACTACATTTCGTCGATTTTCGCCGCCCATCATGGAACGCCCTCGGTTGGATAACCGCACCCCCCCTATCCGTGGACGGCACCAAGTAGAGCGCCGCGACTGGAGGGGCACTTACGAGGGACCATGGGATCCCTACCACACTGATATGCCCGGTTGCTCGGGCTATAATGCGTGGGGCCCCGGGGGCCCCCGCTAGGAAATCGCAGCCCAATCAAATTCTGGTCCCCCACCGGAGGCTACAGTCTTGCCCACTGCCTCCGTGTGTGTTTGGGGGTTGAATGGCAAGTCAACACACGTTCGCGCCCTGTTGGATTCCGGTGCCCAGGGCTGTATTATGTCGAACGAATTGGCGATTTGGTTGGGCTTGAAAATTACTAAGTATAATAGGACCATTCGAGGCGTGGGCAATGTAGCGGTGACGAACATCGTCGGGCAAACGACGATTACATTCTCCTCACGGTTTGATACGATGCGTAGGACATCCGCCCCGGTGCTGGTGATGACTGACGGACGACACCCTCAGGTGAGGTTGAATTCGGCTGTCCGACTCCTGACATCAGGACTTAAACTGGCGGATCCCGATTTCGACACCCCAGGTACGGTTGACGTGCTACTGGGAGTAGACGTTCTGAGTCAGTTTTTGCTGTTGGATCGGCGAGTCTTGCAGCATGATCGACTCATGGCTGTGGAAACTAAGCTTGGCTATGCGATAATGCTACCAACTGTTAGAAATTTAACGTCATTGTAATGACAACATTTTTGACTGTCATTTTTCTTGTTGACGTTTTGACGTTTGTGGTTAATATGTAGAAAAAGAACTTGAACCACGCTCTGCTACCAAATTGTTCATTCCTCTTGCCAAGGCAGCGATCACCTTGATGAAGTTTATAATAACTATGGTCCATAGATAGGCATACAATCACTAAGCTATGTCCACTGGCAAGAAGGCTGAACCACGGCTATATCACCGTGTTCTTAATCTAAACTAAATTCATTAAGCACTTACTGGAGTTGTGTGGCGTCCTGTACTCGGCGTTCCATTCCAAGAGATCTCTTGGGTAGTGGTAGTTTCTTCTCTGCGTCGTCACACAATCATAAACTCCTAAAGTGCTGTACAACTTTCAAGGTATTCGAATTACAATAAACTCGTATCAACTATCACGGATATTCGAATTACAACTCACTCGCTTCAGCTATCGTGGAACGCGCCTACAAAACTCGCGAGTCCAATCAGACCTCACACAAACGGTAAATCACTACAGAGACTGGGTCGATGGATAATACAATTAGCTTAATATCAATTAATTACGGGTTTCAAACAATCGTCTACCATTCACACGCGCGTCATTCAAGTTCTTTTTCTACATATTAAAGTCAAACGTCAAAACGTCAACAAGAAAAATGACAGTCAAAAATGTTGTCATTACAATGACGTTAAATTTCTAACATATCATGTTTTCGCAAAGTTATAGTATTTTAATCTACCCTAGTGCTTCTGGGTTGAAAAAGACCCAACACGCACTGGCAAAAATATCGAACATTTCGACTCAATGCCGCAGATGAAAGTTTGTGATTTTGCTAGACGCAGCGAAAGTGGTAACTAAAAACAAGGACAGGTAGCCAATTTGAGTTATAGACCGCAGGCTCACATTCCGCAATCCTTCCGCATAGCCAACATTCCTTTCCTTTTGATGACTTCGATTCTCACCTATCTTTCCTTTAAATATTTATTTTATTATTCTTTGCAAGGTAGTAGAACCACGCTGATTTCAGCACGATCTACCGGGGCGGTACTAGCCTCCACAGAAGACAATAGGTTGATCTTCTGTTCTTCTTCTAAATGAAAGCATTCGTGCTGTCGTGTTTTGTTGGTGAGTGCGAGACCAGAGGCCCAATGATGTGAAGCATCTCACTAGGCTGCCATAGAGTGGGTCACTATATTGCAATGTCTGCATTCGTAATGAGTATGATGACCAACGCTCTTGGATTCTACTCATGTTTTCCATCAGGCAGAGTTTAGTCACTTTAGCAGGCTTATATAAATATATATACATGGTTTTGTGTGATGACTAGTTCCGTATAGAGATTAAGAATTAAGATCTACGACCTCCAGTGGACCTATCACGCACCTGTTACTAGATCTGGCTACTGGAAAGTTCGAAATCTCTAATTGTCGTTCCAATCCAATCTGAGAAATAAAATGTTGAGGTGAGTTAATAATTCTGTGTGTTTTTTTTAAATCAGGTGTAGTAAAGCCATGTTCGCTAACCGTGTTTCGTACTGGCTAAACGGCAATGGCCCATCAGCCGCTATTGATTCGTCATGCACTAGTTCTATTGGTGCGTTAGAACAAGCGTGCTTAGCTATGACGAATGGGAGATGCGACTGCGCAATAGTTGCTGGATCATTTTTGTGTCTACATCCACATTCGGCAATAAACTTAGCAAGGTACGTATGTATTTTTACAGTTTGTCAGTTTTTATGTGTTTGTGAAAGGTATTTTACTGTATATTTTATTTATTGTATATCAAACAAAAGAAAAAAGGTAGGGACTAGTCTGTTTCATTTCTGCTTATTCTTATAAAAATTGTATTATCTTGGAATCAACAAATTGTACTTCGAATTTCAACTACTTTTTCCACCTCTTGATCGATTCTGTGGTGTCACCACAATTTGGTCAATTTAATGTACCAGAGGACACTTGTTAAATTGTGCGATGATTGCCATCATCTGACACTGACCTTTTTTGGGAATTTAATCGTTTTCAGACAAGCCGAAGGCTTGACGCTTGACCTATCAGAAGACAAATTACAGCTAACTTTATTAAATTAAAAAGCTTTCGATCAATAACAATAATGACGATATGTGTTGATTGTATATTTTTATGAGTTCCAACATGAACTTGAACACGCGGTAGTTAATTGGCAAACTCAAGAAGTCTTTATTGGTGCGGTGCATCTTAATCTTTATTTTGTTTTACAGAGTAATACAAATGAGCAGAGATGGTACAACTTTCTCTTTCGACGAACGTGCTCAAGGATGTGGTAGATCAGAAGCAATCAGTGTTTTATTTTTGCAAAAAGCCAAAAATGCTCTAAGGTAAAGGAATACTAGAAAATAAATAAAAAATCAAATTAATATTATAAACGCGAAAGTTTGTAAGTACAATAATAATAATAAATTTACTATGGCAGAAAGAAAGCAAGTACATTTGACACCATTACAATACATACAATTTTGACACAGTAGTTGTACATTATCGATTTATAACTACCAGAACCAGTCACTAAGGTTACGTGTCGAAAGGCCTACTTAAAAATAAAAGCTTTTTGATTTTTAAGTTAAAAATATTAAATAATAGTTGTTGCCCGCGGCTCCGCCCGCGTATATGTCGGTAATCGCGGCAAATAGTAGCCTATGTGTTATTCTGACGTATAAGCTATATTACTGTAAAGTTTCATACAAATCCGTTTAGTAGTTTTTGCGTGAAAGAGTAACAAACATCCATCCATACTTACAAACTTTCGCGTTTATAATATTAGTAGGATTTATGTATGCAGCAACAACGTAAAATAGCAAAATTAGTGTCTAATTTTTAAATATAAAATGAACCTCTGAAATTTATCATTTTGGTTGTATTTTTCAGAATATATGCCGAGGTCTTGCATGTTAAATCTGAGTATGTGGGTATGATAGAAGAAAATAAAAATCCAAAGTTTGGATTCTATAGAGAGTTAAATAGTACTATCGATTTCCTTCAATCTTTTTATAAAGAGGCTGGAGTACCGACAGAGGCTATTGAGTACTTTGAAGCTTTTGGTTGTGGTAAGTTTTCTAGAAAATATTGAAATCAGTACACACACAGATATGTATGTGTTTTCATGATTACAACCTTTGTGATAAAAAGAAAAGCTTAAAATTACCACTCCGTGAATTAATAAGCCGAAGCAAAAAAGTTACTAGCTATGTTAAAAAAAAATTACTCGTAGCATACATCCATTCCATAATCATGAATTTTAAACTTTATTGGAAAACGGCCGAAAGCTGTTATAAAATCTTAGCTTCATGGTGTCCCACTCCATGAATAACTGACGTTCGATGATAAGTAACTGCTTTAAAATATGATTTCGATCTAAAGATTAAGCCGGAGTTCAGCTCTTACCAAAAAATATTCTGTTGATGGTGGCGAACCTTTTCATGTCTTTGATCAAAATGTGTATTATCTTTAATTTTAACAATGTCTCAATTATGTTCAAGTAAAGAAATTTGCATTATTTATAATACCAATCAAAATTCTTGTATGCAACTGCCGATCAAGAGATCTCGGGTTCGATTCCCGAGTCGGGCCAAAAGTTGTTACAGAATTTCTCAGATTATAGAAAATAGCCCGGAATTTGACAGTTGGGGTTTTAGCTCCCGTGCCTCGGAGAGCACGTAAAGCCGTCAGTCCCCGGTCATGTCGGATAACTGTCTCATCGAATCAGCAGTGTGAGGGAACAGAGAGCGCGCCTGGGTTTTTGCACATAGTGGTTGGGTGGTCTCATGAAGAAATGTGCGCTGCACGTCTTACTCTACGGACACGACTCCATTCCGTGAACATTCAAGACAAGCTATTACATGCATTTTCAAAAAAATAATAAATACTATAGTGATAGATTTTCGAAATTTTCTGTCAGAATTTTGAGATTGATCCAAATATCTGATTATTTCAGCATCACCTGAGGCAGATAAAGTGGAGCTGCAAGCTATTCAAGAATTATTCTGTAAGAATAGAGGTAACAAACCTTTGTTGATTGGCAGTATCATGTCTAATATTGGGTACAGTGAGGCTGCTTCTGGCTTATCTGCTGTCACAAAGGTAAATACAATTTTAAATCACCTTTGAGTTTCAAACTTTACCAAATAACTATCACATGTATTATACTGTATTATGATTTTACTCGACTTCGTCAGAAGGAGGGTAGTGTTTTTCGAGCGTTTGTACGTATGTGTATATGTATGTCATTTTCTTTGGCATGCCTTACAGCCCAAACGGCTGGGTGTTTTTTGATTTAAGAGGTGTCGTTGAACTCTTCAGAATTCAAGTGACATAGGCTATTTTTTGCAAAATGGCGATTAAAAATGGGAAAAAAGGGGGGAGCTTTTTTTTTTAACTGACTGAGAAAGAAGGACGGTTATGTTTTTCGAGTGTATGTATGTATATTTCTTTGGCACACCCTAGACTCCTAGAGCCTATACGGCTTGTCGTATTTTATGTGAGTGATGTCAATAGATTCGGCTTAGTCGTGAGAGTGACACTGGGTACATCAAAATAAAAAAAAACAAAATAGAGAAATAATAATTACAAAAAATCTTTTCTTTTCAGTTCTTTCTATCTTTACAGTTCTTCAACTAATTTAATAAAGATGGCAGATATTGACGCAGTAGGTTTTTTTTAAAATAATTCGTTACTCGTTTTCATATCTCAGCAATATGGGTATCAAATGAAAGATCGTGAAAATAACATTTAAAAATACATGTATTATGTAATATTTTCAGTTCATTACTTTAAAGGAGTCAGGTTTTTATTTTTATAATAATATTTTTTAGTTATACTATGTACGTATTTACAATATTTAAGTATGTTCCATAACAGCCTGGTAACCAAAGTATAGATTATGTCTAGTATGGCATCGGAAGATTCTGCATTGGGTTTGTGTTAAGTTTTTAAACGGTTATTATTACAATTTTACTTATTACGACAAAGAGTAGTGGAAACATTCGGTGTCCCATTTCCCACTATATTAATTTCGTTGCGGGTTTCAAGACAACTAAATTTTTAATAAGATTTCCGGAGTGCCATAATCCGTTGTATTCGTAGGTCACTACTGTTCCAAGGTCAATCCTAGTATACGGAACTAATCGCTAGTTACAGCGGTTTGTATTAAGGAGGGATTAGTCCCGTAAAAATAGGTTCCATATGCCTGAATAAAAATGGTAGTCTGTAAAGTCTGTTTACGGACGATAGTTTAACGTGACAATTTCATAACGAAACATTGATGAAATTATGAGAGATAGATGCGGCATATTGCATATGGAACCTATTTTTACGGGACTAATCCCTCCTTAATACAAACCGCTGTAACTAGCAATTAGTTCCGTACACTAGGATTGACCTTGGAACAGCAGTGACCTAAGAATACAAAGGATTATGGCACTTCGGAAATCTTAGCATCTATCTCTCACTTCCATTTAAGGCTTGAAGTGTAAGCCAGAGATAGATGCGGCGCAAGCGCCTCGCCTCAGAGTGAGGTAACGCCGCATGAGTCATGTTTTTTCGTGTGTGCAGCCGGCTCCATCGAATTATAAGACGTTGTCACATCAAAACGTAACGTGTACCTACAATACGTAACGATTAAATAATAAATAAATAAATATTTCGGACATATGACACGCAACGTCATCTAGTCCCAAGCTAAGCAGAGCTCGTGTTATACAGACAACTGATATAAATACATAAATACATTTTTTTGTAAATACATACAAATTATACACAGAAAACCCAAACTCAGAAACAAATATTTGTAGATCGACCCGGGAATCGAACCGGAGACCTCAAGCGCAGCAGTCGCATAAGCTACCACTGCGCTACCGAGGCAGTTGAATAGATGTTTCTACATCTCTCTCTTACTCAAATAATAACTTTTTGTATGTGTTAGGTGTTATTAGGTTATCACAACGGTAAAATGGCAGCTAATCTACATTGTGGACAACCGCGCAAAGATATCGAAGCATTACACGACGGACGCATGCGCATCCTCGACGAGCACCAAACATTTGATCGCTCTTACGTCGCTATCAATGGTCTATCTGTTACTGGAGTCAATACCCATGTGTTGCTGCATGGACGTTATAAACCAAAGGTGAGGAAAATAAAAATAAATGCTTGCTTGCGCAAAACTTGCAATTAGTTTCGCCGTGTTTTTTTTTTTCTCATAGAAATAAAAAAGGGATATTATGTATATGAAGAACAGAAGAAGAAAATTTAACGATAACAAATATAGTAAAATATGTAAAATAGACTTAATATCTGTGTTTCTTATTTCGTTACTGTTATAAACAATTTTTTCGTTTCCAGGACCTAAATCGCTACAAGACCAGTATACCACATTTAGTGGCTGTAACTGGTAGACACGAAATGGCAGTAAAATGGGTATTTGAAAACTTAAAATCGAACCCTGTAGATGCTGAGCAGTTGGTTTTATTGCGTAATATACATAAAACAAGAATAGCAGGACATGTGGGTAGAGGATATCTTATTCTTCGTAAGTTGTTTAACTTTAATAGAGGAGGATATTGGATATTAATAAGAGTAGAACAGCAGAGAAAGGAAAATAAAATCGTCAGATTTTGATAAACCCATATTTGGATAATGTAATATTTTTTTTTTTTTTTTTTTTTTTTTAAATATTTCGGACATCTAACACACAACGCCGTCTAGTCCCAAGCTAAGCAGAGCTTGTGTTATGGGTACTAGACAACTGATATAAATACATATATACTTTTTTTTTTGTAAATACATACATGTTATACATAGAAAACACCCAAACTCCGAAACAAATATTTGTAGATCATACAAACATTTGATCCGACCCGGGAATCGAACCCGAGACCTCATGATCAGCAGTCGCATACGCCAACCGCGAGACCAACGAGGCAGGCAAATTCGAATAATAGTTATTTTAATAACATGAAAATAATAAAGTGGTCAATTAAAATTCTTCCACATTATGTAGTCTGAAAGCTACGTATTGAGACTATTTTTTTGTTTAATTCCAACCTCAGAAATAACATATGTTTTTTTTATTGTGTCATTTCAATTATGTTATTATGCCAAAATGTCTCTACTCTGCCTGATGGAAAGCATAAGCAAAATCCAAGAGTGGTGGTCACCATTCTGCATCATTAGGCCTCGAGAAATACTTTCGCCAATACCAATACTCAGTCGACCAGACTGCGTGCTCACAAAAAATCAGTATTTTTACGAGCTGGGTATAAATTAAATGAAAGTAGTCGGTTGAGTACCAAAAATAGCACAATATTTATTAATAACAATTTTTACAACAATAATTTTCTAAATCACTCGTTAGTCGCACTATAATAGGCGATACACACTACAACGATTTATCGTAGCGATCTAACTGTGCAGTTCGTTTGTAAAGTTTTATCGCTAGTGTGGACGGAAATTGGCTCAGATTTTTTGGTTGGTGCAAACGATCGGAGGCATGAGCAAAAGTTATTCGATAAATCGTTGTCGATTTAACTGCACAGGTCGTCTGTGCAGTTATCGTAGCATGTGGGCGGAAGTCGGTGCAATCGCTCAGTTCGTTCACAAATCTTGCTGTAGGCGGACGCGGCCGAGCACATCAGTTAACTCATTTCAGACTGCCTCGGTGGCGCAGCGGTAGCGTATGCGACTGCTGTGCTTGGGGTCTCGGGTTCGACTCCCGGGTCGGACCAAATGTTTGTATGATCTGCAAATATTTGTTTCGGAGTTTGGGTGTTTTCTATGTATAATATGTATGTATTTACAAAAAAAAAGTATATAATATGTATTTGTATCAGTTGTATAGTAACCCATAATATAAGCTCTGCTTAGTTTGGGACTAGATGGCGTTTTATATTTATATAAAATATATATAAATAAAATATTTATTTATTTATTATTTATTTAATAAATTTATGTGAGACTAGCTGAACTCCGCGGTATTACCCGCGGTCATTGTCGTACCGCTGGGAACGCCGCGGGGCGAAGTTAGTCTAAGAAAAGTAAGTTAGCCTAAGTTACTCGTTATATCATCAGCTACCTATCAGTGAAAGTCCTATCAAAATCGGTCCAGCCGTTCCACAGATTAGCTGAAACTAACAGACAGATTAATATTACAAACAGACACTCCAATTTTATTTATTTGTATGTATAAGCATAACTTTCTTTTAAGAAGCCACTCCTTACTTACACCACACACTATGTGATGTTCTTCTCTTTTTGTACAAATAAGTAAACATTTCGGACACCTAACACACAACGCCATCTAGTCTTAAACTAAGCAGAAGCAGAAACTTGTATTATGGGTACTAGAAAACTGATACAAATACATGTATACTATTTTCTGTAAATACACACATCAAAAGTGTCTAGGGATCAAGCATTTTTATGCGGATTTCTTGAGATTGAGATGTGGCTTTGGCCCTGGCCTGCTCAGTCGCCAGACTTGAACCCGATTGAGCATGCATGGGATATGCTACAGAGAAGAGCTCTGCCGAATATGGAGGGTATCCAGTCGCAAGAAGATCTTATTTTGTTGTTGCAACGAACATGGGCGGCCATTCCACAGCGTGATTTGGATGAACTCATTTTGAGTATGCCAAACCGATTTTTGTGTTGTTAGTGTTCGCGGTAGAAACACGGATTATTAATTGTTTAAGTTACCTAATAAAATTTTAAAGAAAACTGTTATTTCAGTCTTTTTTTCGAACTTTAATGTTAGTGGTTCAAATGTCAAAAATCCCTTTATTAGGAAAATGGCAAATTTCTTTATTAATGCAAAGGTGACTTGGTTTATCGTTACTGTGACAAACGAAAACACTTTATTTGATGAATCCTTAAAGAAAATTTTAATTAATATCAATCAGGAGAAAAGTTATTGCAAAAATATATGTTGATCCCTAGACACATATGTTGATCCCTAGACACTTTTGATGTGTGTATATACAATCATACACACATACACAAATATATGCAGATCGTACAAACATTTGGTCCGACCCGGGGATCGAACCCGAGAACTCAAGCACAGCAGTCACATACGCTGCCACTGCGCCACCGAGGCAGTCAATTTAAGCCATGTTATCGCAAGCGCGTCATCGTCTTCCATCGCGGACGACATATTTATAGTCTGAGCTTCTGCGGAGAACTGCCGATCGATGCAGATATCGTTGACGTGTGGACGCTCTATGGACGTACGATAACTGTACAGTCGAACTGTGCAGTCACATCGCTACGATAAATCGTTGTAGTGTATACTGACCATAAGATTGCTTCGATGTTAATCCGCTGTATCGTGAAACAATACTGCCCGCACGGCTAACACGCTCTGCTTTTATATGGGTGTCGAAATCACTAGAATAATCCTAAATATTCGACAGAACATTCTGGACCAAATAGATTATTCTAGAGCTACTTGCAGCGTCATCTAGCGTTGAGAATATCGGAATTATCAGTCGAAATCTTCACAGTCGTGCGCTAGATGACGCTGTCCTCAACTCTTGATACGAGACCCATTTCCTAGGGCACAACAGTATGAAGCATTTCTTTATTGATTTTCATTGAGTGGATGAGGTTCCAGGAGGTCCAACCACTATTCCTCAACCCCCTTTTTTATTTATTTTTTACGGAAATCCCTCCGGGTGCCACGGGACTCGTACCGACTAAAACCGCACGCCGCCGTCTCGGGTACAAGAAGTCGAGGGACCAGGTGCTTCCTCGAAAAATCCCTGGAACCCCGACGTATCTCGGGCCACATACGGTTTGTAGATGCCCCCCCCCCCCCTCCTATGCAGAAACTCCGGTGTTCCTTTTCTGATCAAAGATAAGCGCTTGCGCCGCTACCTCGGCCTGCTTCTGCTAGGGTGACATATGGCCTCACCTGTTACCCCCAGGCTTGCGCTTATGGAGGACGAAGATCGTTCTGCGACTTATGGCGCCTAAGTCGTCTGCGGTACCTGGCCCGCCTGGCGGACAGGCAGAGTTCTAAACCTCTCTCGGTCCTGCTCCGCCGTCACCTTCGTCCTCCAACCTCCTAACTCTGTGGACGACATTAACTAAAAGAGCGTGGAGCTTTGGAGTTGCAGGGCAATTAATCTTCAATCACTTCCCAGATACCTCACACAATTAGTATAAACATTAATGATTTCAGAGTCGGACGAGGCACAAAAAACAGTAATTTTGAGCGAGAAAACTGGTTATGCTGATCTCTCCAGACGTCCGTTGTGGTTCGTTTATAGCGGTATGGGATCGCAGTGGGCCGGAATGGGTTCACAACTCATGCGCATACCCATTTTTGCAGCTGCCATAGAACGGTAAGGCAAATTTAAAATTTACATTCCATATATCTTCATCTATCTACATTACATAATATAATGTAAACTTGGATTGCATACACTTCAAAAGTGCTCCACCGATTGAGTTATTTTGACTCGATGTACACATCGCTTCTAAGATTGTTATTTATCAATTTTGTGCCACAACGAAGGATGAAAGGTTATAGATTCATTTTAATATTTTTTATTGATTTCAGATGCCGGGTTGCTTTAAAACCGAAAGGACTTGATATTATTGAGATAATAACGTCTCCTGACGAAACCATATTTAACAATATTCTGCACTCATTTGTGGGAATTGCTGCTGTTCAAATTGGACTTACTGACATTCTCCATGCAATGGGAGTAAAGCCAGACGGAATCATTGGTTAGACTCTAACTGCTATTATAATTAGCTTTACACAAACTACCACCCATTAGTATATGACGAATTTTAATTACTTATAATCTATACAAAATTTTCTACCATTAGCGGTAATAATGGTAGAAAATGAAAAGTATACTCTCGCATTAGAAATATTTTTCCAAATTAATTCATTAATTATTTGGGAACTAATAATGAAAAATAATAATATGGTATACAGATATAACCTCATTTAGGATGACTATAGATAGTGCAATCAAATGCTAGTTGTATGTGGAATGTAATTTCGTTTTTTTTTAATCATCTAGAAAGTTTAAAGTTATTAATTAAAGTACTAAACATACATATGCTTTTTTTTAATACTAACAGGGCACAGTGTAGGTGAACTGGGATGCGCATACGCAGACGGCTGTTTGACTGCAGAAGAAATGATACTCTCTGCATATTTCCGTGGATTGGTATCACTGGAAACCAAATTCATACATGGTTCTATGGCGGCTGTCGGACTGGGCTACAAACAAGTAAGACTTAATTTAAATGTTCATCATTGCCCCACATTATAGAGCACGAGCAGATGCTTTGTCTGATGTTAAGTGACTACCGCCGCCCACCGACACATCTCAATAGAAACAAGTAGGTTCGTTGTCACCTTGTGATGTTGGGGTCGGTTGAAATGATACGTCCAACTTGTATGATGTACATTTAATGAATAATTGTTAAACTAGGTACAATAAATGGTGTTAATAAGTAAATGCTATATCAGCATTGTCGTCTTATAATAAGCATCGTACATACTAGATACTCTTAGGGAGCATACATACTTCACCTCCGGGGGTGATAGAAAAAAAAAAACTTTTTTTTTTGTTATACATAATGTTATAAAATATAAAACAATCATAAAGTTAAAACAAGATTATAAATTTAAGACACGAATGTTGTATTAACTTATTACTAATAATATAATACTTCATTAAAGTGAAACTTAGTTATATAAGAGTATTTTTTCAATTTATAAATGGCCTAGTTCTATTTTTATGAACTAAATCTACTTTATTATTTTTAATAATCTTAACATTACAACCTAAGTCTTCTAAAACTAAATAAGGTACTTCATACAGAGGATCTAGCTTACGTCCTGCCTCATTTCTCAGTAGGATTGAATCATTCTTATTATAAGTTACAGAATTTATAGTTTTATCGTACCCAACTTTTCTTTTATATTTTTTAGAAATCAAATTATTCTTCGCTTCAGAGTGGGCTAGCTGCAGTCTATATTTTAATTGTAGTGGGTAAACATCCATATTGTACAGTGGTTCTACGACGTCACAAATTCTACTAGGTATTTGACAGAGTTTACCAAAAACTAGTTCATATGGAGTGTAATTTGTTTCAGAATGAACGGTATTGTTAAAACTAAAACACCAGAATGGCAACCAATAGCTCCATGTATCTGTGTGATTTTCACATTGTATTCTTAAAAACGAACCTAAATTTTTATGAGCATTCTCTAATGCACCAATGGCTTGATGATGATAGGCTGTTGAAGCTAATTTTTCTATATTAAGAATTTTACAAACCTGTTTCATTGTATCGGAGATAAACTCTGTACCACGATCAGTTGCTATCCTTTGAGGTATACCAAATCGTAATATAAATTCTCGAAAAAATGCATCAGCAACAGTTACGCTTTCCTTATTTTTAAGTGGTACTGCTTGGACGAATTTTGAGAGTTCACATTGCAAGGTCAGTATGTAACAATTATCATCTAAATCTCTATCTAAAGGACCTACAACATCTAGAAATATTTTTTCAAAAGCCGATGAAGCCGTTGTGGTTATTTCCATTGGCTCTTTAATGTATCGCCAGTATTTTGTCTTTTGACAATAAGTACACTTTTTTACATATCCTTGAACGTCTTTTTCGATACCTGGCCAGTAGTATCGTTTCTTTATCGTATTAATCATTCTACGCACACCAGCATGACCACTGGAGGGTAGTAAATGAAAATCATTAAGAATAATATTCTTCTCATTATCATCGGATATTCTCTTTATTCCCCGTAAAACACATATTCGTGGTCCGGACCAGTTTGCATTTGATTTTTTTTCATCGCATATATTTTTAATAAAATCTACATTATCCTCATTCTTCACTATGCAAACTTCATCAATAAACAATTTATTGCAAAATAAACTTAATTTCTGCACAAAATCGCGAGAAATGTGCCCTAAAATCAAGATTAATATACAAAATCTTTTTACTTGAATTAAAAGCAAAACATTCATCTTCTTCAGTCAACATCCTATTATCCCTTTCTTTTTTCAATTCACTACCTCTAATAGAAACCATTTCAACCGAATCACACGGTTTTCTTAATATATCTACGACTCGTGGTTGATCAGGCCGTTTGTCAGTAGATGCACTAAGATCCACATTCCCCGTTTTACTCTTGCTGTCCATCAATTTTTTCATCTGTCTTTTTTGACCTCTTGTCATGACAGCCACAACTTGCTCATGCATACTCTTTAAATCATCCGATGTTATACATATTCGTGATAAAGCATCAGCTATAACGTTATCTTTCCCTTTTACATACACAACATTAAAATTATACTCTTCTAAAGCTAATCGAAATTTCAATAATCTACTTGAAGGGTCTTTAATTCCGAAGAGATAAACTAACGGTTTGTGATCAGTCATTATTGTAAATTTCCTACCATAAAGATACGGTCTAAAGTATTTAACTGACCAAACTATAGCCAATAGTTCTTTTTGAATAGTTGGATAGTTATTCTCAGCTTTATTTAAGGGTCTACTAGCATACGCTACGGGCCTGTAATCATTGTTACTTAAAACCGTAAGTAAGTTAATATTAGTGTTAAATTTGTTCAAAAAAATCAAATCCATTAATGCCGTCAGCATTAAGTGGCAAGGATTCGAAAACAAAAAAAAAATGGTGTAAAATACTTCATTACCGTTTCTTAGATTTAAATATACGGTACCTAGAGAGCGTTTCTGCCCACCTATTCCATTTATCAAGGTTTCGTCATGGCGCACTATGGTGTTCTTGGGCAAGGCGTCTTTTTTTATAATTGATAATGACGCACCAGTATCAATAAGCCAAAAATATTTTAAATTATTTATATAAAACATAACATATTTTGCGTTGCCATTGCAAGACAATATTGCATGTTTAGCCTCGAAAAAATGTGCCTAATGTCTGTTTCTCTGTCTGTCTGTTTTCATTTAGATTATCTGAAGTAACATTAGATGTTTCTCCTGAGAACATATTGCGTACTTTTCCACGATTATTAAAATATCTTGTCCCCCTATTGAAATATCCTCTATGATTTCTAACATTATTTGGTGTATTATGATAATTTTTATTTGAATATCTAAAATTACCACGCGTTACCTGTCCTTGAAAATAATTGTTACGATACTGACCTCTGTTATTAAAGGAATTACCTCTTTGGAACTGGTGACCTCTAGTAGGAACTTTGTGAAAACTTCTTTGATTTTTAAAAACATGCATTACATTACCGGATTGTCCTTGAAATGATGATATTTCTTCATCTTTCGCTGCTTGGATGGTGTCCTTAAGATAGTTATAGTTCCGGGCAGCAATTATCATGCTTAGTCTAGAGCTTCGCAATCCGTCTGAAAATTTTTTAATAGCCAATTTTTCATTTCTTGATTTTAAAACTGTATACGCGTTTGTATCGTTATCTGCCTGTGTGATAGTTAATTCAGTGAACAATTTTTCTATGTCTGTACCATATTCGTCAATAGATTTAGAACCTTGTCTAATATTTAATAGTTGAGATTGAAGAGCAACAAAAAACTTTTTCGGCAAAAGATGTTCCTTTAAGTCTTTTATCAAATCATTTACATTCGTGTAAGAACTGGAAATACGCAGTCTAGCATTTTGCGATAATCTGCTTTTAATAACAAACATTATTAGCAACAACTTACCTTGATCATTTATCATGTCTGTATACATCTCGACGGAATCTATTAGTCGTCTAGTTGTTTCCTCAGTACCGTCCATAGCTGGAATTAAACTACAAGCTACTTTTAGATCGAACTCCATTTTGATAAACTTTGTCTTAGGAGAAATGCACAAATTAATTATTTCGTTATAAACTGCCTTAATATTCTCAACAATTTCAGTAGCCGACGTCAGTAACTTAATATCCTTGTTATCCTTTTCTATGAGTAAAATTATTCTATTACACTTTCCAAAAATAGTTTTAGCTTCACTCAATCTGGTTTCAATGACATTTCCTAAATATCTAGCCTGTCCTTTCTTAACTAAATATTTACGAAGAGTTAATAAACTATTAAAATTTTCTGATAAACTTTCAATCATAGTCAAAATTTACATTTTATGATAATGTCATATCCATTATTTCATAACTCTATGTGACAATACAAGAATCAAGTTAATTTTGCGAAACGACGACACGAAGAATTTCACAGCTTGCAGTTTTCGCTGCACGGTATCGAGTTCGCTGTGCCTTTGTGTACGATTCTAGCCCATTTAAATTTATGCGTTATAAAACTATTTATAAAACCAACCATTATCTTAGTTTTAACTAGATTAAAAACTAGATTTAAACTAAGATTCTAAACTTACACACATTTCTTACATCTACACACTTGTGTGCATACTGTAAAATAAAAATTAAAGTATATAAAAAGATAGAATAAACTAAAGCCTTACAGATGAGTAATTGTTATCTTCTTAATTCATCAATAATATCAGCTACCCTGATGCCTCTGTAGCTCGACCTCGTACGGATGCTCGGATGCGCTCAATTGCGCGGAGTCCTATTTCCTCTTGTATCCATCTGCGATGACATTTCTTATACAACTTTATGCCCACGAAAAATAAGAATAAAATTGTTACCACCAGAATTATTATGGTCACGAGGTTCAGATGCTCCAAACGACCTCCAATGTCCTTCAATGTCGCAGTGTTGTCTCCGCCGGCCGCATTTTGGTTAACAAGAACGTCTTCCTTCTCGACGGACGAGCGACACATATTCAAATATTTGTCAAACGAAGTTTAGTACAATGAAAATACTGAATGACTCTAACAACCCCTTAGAAGAGCCCTTTGGCAGGGTCGCCATGTGATGTTGGGGTCGGTTGAAATGATACGTCCAACTTGTATGATGTACATTTAATGAATAATTGTTAAACTAGGTACAATAAATGGTGTTAATAAGTAAATGCTATATCAGCATTGTCGTCTTATAATAAGCATCGTACATACTAGATGCTCTTAGGGAGCATACATACTTCAACCTATAGGTCAGCAATTAATCCTAAAGTTCTTTAGAAAACAATTGTATGCAACAAAATAAAATGACGTTGATCGACGTGAGTGACGGTTGTTTGGGTGTCGGTTGCCGCCACTCCGTTCGTCGGCGCTGACCCTGATGAGTAGTCCCCTAAAGAATTAAGGTTGAGTAGAGGTTCGTAAAATTGCTATGTGCTAGTTTTCATTAGGGCTTTGGTATCATTTTGATTTAATTACCGTCAGGTAAGTCACCTGTCCGTTAATGTAACCCAAAAATGACTTTAATGAATAATGACTAATGACAGTTTTAGTTTAGAAATATTTTAATAATTTAATGAAAAAAAAATGTTCTTAGATTTCAGAATTTTGTCCACCAGAGATAGAAGTGGCATGCCATAACGGCCCAGAGTCTAGTACCATTTCTGGGCCATCAGATGTCATGCGCGAATTTGTTGCGAAGTTAACAGCTGACGGAATCTTCGCCAAAGAAGTACTTTGCTCCAACATCGCATATCACTCACGTTATATCGCTAATGCTGGTAAGAAAGCTATTTTGAATAAGGTCATATAAATAATATAAGTGTAATGTAATACTGTTTATCTCCAGTACATATTTGGAGTTGTCATGGTACAAAAGTTTGTACCTACGATGACAGTTTAGTCATAATGCGAAGTTATTCTAAACTCGGCCAGACCACAAGACGACGAGCTTTTATTAATTAACCTTGTTATTGGCAGGACCTGGATTATTAAGTTACTTAAAAAAGGCCATCCCAAACCCTAAAGTAAGGAGCAAGCGTTGGCTGTCCACCTCTGTAGCAGAAGCTCGATGGAATGAACCCATTGCCGAGTTTTGTTCTGCTGAGTACCTCACAAACAATTTGTTGGTAAGAATATGTTGTTATAATGGGGAACAATAATTT
Organism: Diaphora mendica; assembly: GCA_949125395.1. Classification (NCBI taxonomy): domain Eukaryota; kingdom Metazoa; phylum Arthropoda; class Insecta; order Lepidoptera; family Erebidae; genus Diaphora; species Diaphora mendica. Next base: position 16,603,767 of record OX421330.1, read on the forward strand.
CTTATAATATTTAGGTAACTGATTTCAAAGCATGCCCTGCAAGCCCTACAAGATGGTCAGACGACCTGGTGAGGGTCGCAGGAAACCGCTGGATGCAAGCAGCACAAGACTGATTGTTGTGGGGAGCCTTGGGGGAGGCCTATGTCCAGCAGTAGACGTCTTTCGGCTGAAATGATGATGATGAACTGATTTTAAAATATGTCGTCTACAGAGTCCAGTATTGTTTGAAGAAACTGCACTCTTGTTGCCAAAGGATGCCGTGTTAGTAGAAATCGCACCACATGGGTTACTACAAGCTATTTTGACTCGCTCTTTACGTTCCTGTAAAAGTATTCCATTGACAAGACGAAAGCATCCTGATAATACACTTTTTATGCTTGAAGCTGTCGGAAAGTAAGTCAAGTAATGATAATAATTATTATAACTTTACACGTCTTAATCCACAGCCTGACTCTAAATCGGGAAGAACCTGTAAGGTAATTAAACTACTGGTTAACATGTACCTATTTCTATGTCCTTATTTCTAAATACATTAGAATAAATAACGATATACGGATAAATTATTAATAAAGGATACGAACTCATGACCTCCAGCTATGCAATCAGAATCACTAAACAAAAGACCAACAAGCTAGTGCTACACTTGTCATATTATACCTTTAGGAAGTTAACAAAAGTACTTGTAGTTACTTCTAAATTCGTTTGCATTGGTATACGATACCTTTTCAGAAAAAGAAAGTAGATTTAACACATTATCTTTATTGCAGCTTATTTATGGAAGGGTTCAATTTTGACGTACAGGCTCTGTACCCCAAAGTTGAAATGCCTGTTTCTACCGGTACACCTTTCCTAGCTCACTTGGTAAAATGGAGTCATGACGAAAGATGGTATGTATTACTATAAACTACATTAAAATATTTTTGATTTATTTTTATGTATTTAAAATGACTGATTTCCCTTTCCATAGGCCACTACCCATTCACTGCATCGCGAACAAGAAAACAGGTGCAAACTGCGATTTTACTTTAGCTTTACATGATAAGGAATATGCTTATGTACGAGGACATACAATAAGAGGTATATATATTAGAATAACTACTGCAGAATCAATTCAAGTTTTTTTAACACACTTGTGTGACATTAAATTCATAATTTTTAACCGACTTTCAAAAGGAGGAGGTTCTCAATTTCATCGGTATTTTTTTTTTTTTTTTTTTATTTATGTACATTGATTACTCCGTCAATTGTGGACCGATTTTGAAAATTATTTTTGTATTCGAAAGGGTATGCTCCCCATGTGGTCCCATGGCCACCATATCAGGATGTGATGATGGGATCCCAAGGAAATTGAAGGAAACCCTCAAATTTACGTGAGCGCCTGCAATAAAGTTAAGACAATTGTCTGCATGCTTTCATATTCTGTAAACATCATGTCCGAAATATTTATTTATTATTCTAGACAGTATGTTGTATGTTACCTTTAGTTGTATTCTTTCAAATTATTTAGGTGAAATGATGATGAGAGACTTGAGAAAGACTAAAAAGCGAAAAAAAAAAAAAAAACTTCGTTTAAAAAAACCGACTTCAAAAACTGAAAAGTATAAAATAACTTAATTTGTATGTGCTACCTATTCATAGGTTTGAAGTCGGTGCCGAGCCAATATGTAATAGTAGGACTCGCCGCGCGAGATCTTGAGCGGGATAGCTGCTCTTCGCGTAGGACAAAACAACCGAAGCGTCGGTGACGTCGTTGACGTTCGTCTCGAAATATAGCGAGTGTGGTACCTACTATTACATTTGGCTTGGCGCCGAATTCAAACCTATGAATAGGTAGCACATACAAATTAAGTTATTTTATACTTTTCAGTTTTTGAAGTCGGTTTTTTATCTCCTCTGTTTATCGTTAAAAACTACATTCTATTTTAATTAGCCTTCGTGTTCCATACATTTAATTAAATACTTATTTACTTAAATCTTTAAATATTTAAAATATAAAATATAAAAATATCTTTAAATACTATTAAATATAATAACTTTACAGTTTTAAAATGATAACCATCAACTTTTTAGAAAAAAAAATCTCATATTCAATTTTTTTTTTGTAGGTGATACCTTGTTTCCTTTAGCTGCCAGCTTAATGCTAGTATGGGATACATTTTCTATGATGATGGGTGTACCAAAAAGGCAAACGTCCGTTGAGTTTAAGAATATCCAGTCTTTTGTACAACCGGTGCTGCATGACGGAAGACAACTTAACCTTAGTGTTACCATACACAGGGGGAAAAGAAGCTTTGAGGTAAATCTGAAAGTAAACTATAATTATCATCAGCCTATTGCGGTCTACTGCTGATTGAAGTCCTCTTCCATGGAGTGCCGACTATCACGGTCTATTAGTTCATAGGATAAGAAAACTACAATTTGGATTTAATTCGGTTTTCAACATTTATACATGGCTAAACAACACACATATCCCTCATAAGGCAATCCAGTCTAAGCTCTAACTAATAGAGTCTGTACTATGGTAACCACAGAACAAATAGAAATGCCTTCGACGTAATTTCGTAAGTAATCCTTTGTCGCCGGGACGCACACATAACGATTAATAATATTATACACACATAACGTAGTCTATTCTAATTCGTTCATGGGACTTAATTAACTCGACTGCCTCGTTGGTCTCGCGGTTGGCGTGTGCGACTGCTGATCATGCGGTCTTGGGTTTGATTCCCGGGTCGGACCAAATGTTTGTATGATCTACAAATATTTGTTTCGGAGTTTGGGTGTTTTCTATGTATAATATTATGTATGTATTTACAAAAAAAAGTATATATGTATTTGTATCAGTTGTCTAGTACCCATAACACAAGCTCTGCTTAGCTCGGGACTAGATGGCGTTGTGTGTTATTAGATGTCCGAAATATTTATTTATTCATTAATAAATAATTATCGACTGAATTTGAATCAAGAAAAACCATGATTGGAGAGGATAGGAATCCCTTTGAATCACGCCTACAACAATATCACTGCTTAGTGGACAGAGAGGAACAAAACTTTAATCTGACCGCGCTGTTATGAACGCTGTTTCGCGAAACATTTACTAACATCATGATCCCCTTTTTAACCGACTTCAAAAAAGGAGGAGGTTTCTGAATTCGACCCTATATTTTTTTTTTTACAGTATGCAACTCAAAGTACCCTCCGATTTATTCGATTGATCTGGCTTGAATTTCTTAACGAATGTATCGATAGGTTTCGGTTTATTAGGATAACCAGCCTGTCTGGGTCCTATTTTACCGCACAAAACGTTACGAAACGTAATGTTCCGCTGCGCACGAGCATCCGTCATTAAATCCTTAGTAGGTTTCACAAAAGTAGATAGGAAACTAACAAAGTTGGCGTTAGTAGCGGATGCCTTCACATGCGGGTCTCTAGGTCCATGAATAACGACTGTCGATATGAGCTAGTCGCTGAGGCCCCTTACAATTTGTAAACGCAGTAATGATCTACGCGCATATTCAGTGTAGGTACGGAAACTGTCAAGAGTCGGTAGACATAACTTCATATCTATAGAATATTTCCTACATCAACTGTTTTAATTATGCCTCCACATAGTGGAGATTGGGATCAAAATTGCAGATAACATAATTATGAGCACTGACTGACCTTAACAAAAGTATGGCCTCAATGATCTGCTCCGTGACCCGGATTGCTCGGACGGCTCAGCGACATGTGACTGATCCGAACTTTTATCGAACTAGCATTGCCGCGAGCAACTTCATTAACTCGAATCGACTTGCGACTCGAATCGAATTTCGAATCTACCAATCTTCGCAACGCACGGCGTGAATTATGTCCATGAGAATTACGACTACGTGATGGCGAACGCCTTATACACAAAACACGCCCGTGTTTACCAATTCGCGATCTACCCTCTTGATCCATTATAAAAATAAAGGAGCAACAACAACACGTAATTAAAATGCCAATAGATTTGAACCAAAAATTAAATAGTGGGAGTGAGACTATCGCACTTTATCGCACTTATTGTAGGTAGTAGAGCCACGCTGAATTTAGCATGAATGGGCCGGCTCGACCGGGGCGGTACTACCCTCGCACAGAAAATCAACGTAAAATGACAGCGTTCGTGCTGTCGTGTTTCGTTGGTGAGTGCGACCCCGGAGGCCCAAATAGTCTAGTTAACAAGTTCCATACTTGTTGACTAGACTAAAAGATGCAGCAGCATCACTAGGCCGCCATGGTGTGGGTCGCCATACTGCATTGTCTGCATTCGCAGTGAGTATGGTGACCGTCACTCTTGGATTCTGCTTATGCTTTCCATCAGGCAGAGTAGAGTCATTTTGGCGGGCCAAACATAAAAACTTCTGATCTTAGAAACTTGAATTGAGATATAAATAAAAGTGTCAGATTGGAGGTAGCCCAACCTCAGCTCTTATTCTCATAATTAAAACACTAAACAGTTCACAATGATATGAAATTAAAAGATAAGTCAAGATACAGAAACACATCCTCACCGACCGGGCCCAAACAGCAAGTGTCCAAGCATAGCCAAGTACCGTCTTTTTATAGGTTGGCTCTGCATAATTTATCGGTAAAGCAGGGGTAAATCTTTTATTACTCAGATACCCTCATTTCAATAATCAAATCAAATCAAATCAAAATCATTTATTCATCTAAGACACCAAGTGACACTTATGAAAGTCAAATTGAAGCTATAGTTAAAAATCATAGATCGACACAAACAGAGGCCACAGCATGTGCTGTATTGTCGAGGTAAGTTAGGCGAAAACACCAAAATCTACTGCCTGCCTGTGTCGATCCATAACTTCCAGTTTCCAAAATGCGTAGAGCTCATGAGAAGAATACTGGCAAAGAAACTCATGGCTACTCTTTTTCAAAATCTGATTTTCAGGTACAATAGTGTTAGTATCACATGTAAGGTAAACAGTATGCAAGCTGTTGCCACCTGAAATTCCTTTTATTAAAAAGCTCCAAAATCTAACGCGCAAACAAACAAAAAACACTCAGTGATAACGTTGAAGGTTTGAGTCTATTAAACATAGAACAAAATAGAAACAAGGTGCACATCCACTTACATTCAGTTGCAAAATCTACTGTTGAAAATAATTCGTGACTGGATTAAGAGGCTAGGGTTGCAGTTGAACGAACCAGAATAATAGTATTGTCTAAAGAATCGCTGACTAGGCCGACCAGTCACCCCAAGCAGCACCCGTTCACGAGTATGACGCATGGACCAGCCATCATCTCCTTCGCCATATCAGAGGGAAGGAAACGACCCGCCCCACGACGACACCGCGAGCAATGACATTTTAGTGAGCATGACAAACCATAGTCTAGATACTGATAAAAATCACTACTAATTAAATTACCATGATAATCGCCACGCATTACTTTCAACTAACAATGGTTTGTTAATATTTAGCTTTATTAAAAGACAAAGAAGTTTGTGTATCTATTTAAATTTTAATGACACCTTAAGCCCATGATTGTTTGTCGTTTAGATAATCGTTGATCGTGTAGTAGGCTTTCCTAATAAGGTGATTTTTTACAGTTAGCTTGAATTTATTTACAGGAAGGTCGATTACATATATAGGAATTTTATTATAAAAACGTACACCAAGACCTTCGAACGAGTTGTGTACCTTATGTAATCGATGATAGGTACCAATGAGTTTAGATTTGTTTCTAGTATTAATATTGTGTACATCACTGTTTTTCTTATAGTCATTAATGTTGTGTCTAACAAACATAATATTAGCAAATATATACTGTGATGCAACAGTTAAAATACCTATATCTTTAAACAACTCTCGAAGAGAGACTCTAGCACCTAAATTGTACATTGAGCGGATGGCTCGTTTTTGTAGAATAAAAATCGTTTCAATATCAGCCGCCTTGCCACAAAGTAGTATACCATAGGACATGACGCTATGAAAGTAGCTAAAATAAACTAACCTAGCTGTGTCCGTATCAGTGAGCTGACGTACCTTCCATACTGCATAAGCTGCCGAACTAAGTCTACCCGCAAGGCTATCTATCTGGGCTCCCCATTGAAGTTTACTATCTAATGTAATTCCTAAGAATACTGTTGAGTCTACAATACTTATGATTTCATTATTTATAGTTAGATTAGTGCCTAGTTGTTTTACATTTGGCATAGTAAATCTCACACACTTTGTTTTATTTGAATTCAGTAGGAGATTATTCGTTGTAAACCAATTCAATACATCATTTAGTGCCCTATTCACATCGTCAAAAACTGTTTTCTTACGATCGACTTTAAAAATAAGTGACGTATCATCAGCAAATAGAACTATATCACAGAGATCTTTTAAATAATATGGTAAGTCATTTACATATATGAGAAAAAGTAGAGGACCCAGTATGGAGCCCTGCGGAACGCCCATAGTAACAAGTAATCCAGATGACCTCGCACCATTGACATCTACATGTTGAATTCTATCTTTCAAGTAGGAAACGATTAGTTCCAAAGCAATACCATTAACACCATAATGCCTAAGTTTAAGAAAAAGCGTGTTATGTTCTACACAGTCAAAAGCTTTTGAAAGATCGCAAAATACACCTATCGCATCTTGCGAATTCTCCCATGCACTAAATATATGTCTCAAAAGAGTTGCACCCGCATCAATTGTTGAACGACCCTTTGTAAAGCCATATTGTTCTTTGTGAAATAAATTATTTAGATTAAAATGGCTTTCTAGTTGTTGCAAAATGACTTTTTCAAAAATTTTACTAATAGCCGGTAAGATTGAGATTGGCCTAAAGTTACTTGGTTCGGTTGTACAACCCTTCTTGAATAAAGGTATTACTTTACTATATTTCATCAGGTTAGGAAAAACCCCAGAATCAACACATCGATTGAATGTCATTGCTAGAAATGGTGCTATATCAATTATAATAGTTTCTATTAATTTAACTGAAATCCCCCATAAGTCCCCTGTTTTCTTAGAGTTAAGAGACTTAAACGTTTTTATAATATCTGTGGGGTTTATGTATTCAAATTTAAATAGATTCTTACATTCATTTACATTGGCCCTTAACAACAGTTCAGACCCGGACGCACAAGAATTCAAGGTACTCGTTGTGCTAACTGGTACACTTGTGAAAAAGGTATTAAAAGATTCAGCTATGTCTAAATTGTTTGTTATATACCTATTATTGATATTTAATTTTAAATCATTATCTCGAGGTTTACAACGTCCCGTTTCATTATTAATAATGTTCCATGTAGCTGTTATTTTATTATTTGAAGACTTAATTTTATCACTTATATACAAAGACTTCGCCACACCACAGGCTCTCCTAAAAATCCTTGAGTAATTTTTTACATATTCATGAAATTTTGGGTCAAAATTACCCTTTTTCACAGCATACAAATCATACAGCCTTTCCCTACTTTTGTATATTCCTGTTGTCGCCCAATCACAGAACGTCATTTTGGGCCGTTGCATTATTGTTTTTGTCTTAAATATACTGGTAAATTCGATTTCTATCATGTTGAATAGGTAGCCGTAAAGCTTATCCGGATCCCTTTGAGTCCAATCTAAATTGGAAACCTTATCCTTAATGTTATTACTAAAATTTAATAATCGGTTACTAGTAATGGGCCTGCATATGGTTTTGTTTACTTTATTTTCTCTCATACAAGGCAATGTAACAAATTGCCCACAGTGATCAGATGTTAAATCACTTAAAATTGACCTATTTAAATATTCCCCATTGCAAAAGATGTTATCTAAGCAAGTTGCCGAGTGAGAAGTAATTCTTGTGGGCTCAGAAAACAAGCGATTCAAGTCAAATGATTCAAATAGGCTTACTAATCGTATACTGATAGGACACTTTTCTAATAAATTAATATTAAAATCTCCACAAACTACCAAAATCTTACTACTGACACATAAACGTTTCAATACTTCTTCCATAACTATCTCAAAAATGCTAAAGTCACTCTGTGGTGGCCGATACACACTAACTACAATATGGTGTTCCAGTTCTACACAAGAAAGCTCTACAGTGCGCTCAGTAGACAAATTTACAATATCTTTCCGTTCTTTAGACTTAATACTATTACGAATAAATATTAAGGAATAAATAATTCGGATACCCTCATTCTTAAATTATATAATCTTTCAACCAAAAAAAAGTTTTGTTAGTTAGTCTTTTATCAATAATCTCATTATCAAACATTATCAAAAAGTAATCACCCATGCAATCGACGCATCTTTGCCAACGCATTGGCAGTTTATTGATGCCCTTTTTGTAAAAATCAGCTGGACGGGAGGCAACAAACTCCTCAAAGGCATTTTGTACTGCCTCTCGGGAATTGAATTTTTACCCACTAAAAAGTTGTCTAAATTTTGGAAAAAGTAATAGTCGGTAAGTGCAAGGTCTGGTGAGTATGGCGGATGAGGGAGAGCTTCCAACCCCAGCTCTTGCAGCTTGGAGACCGAAGTTACGAACTGTACCAAATGATTTTGTCAGTTCAGACAGTCTCCCGTCCAGCTGATTTTTACAAGAAGGGCATCAATAAACTGCCAATGCGTTGGCAAAGATGCGTCGATTGCATGGGTGATTACTTCGAATAACAGAAATAAAAAAGTTTGAAAAAATAAGTACTTTCACTTGTTGCATACAAAACGGCAATTTCATAGGTAAAGACCTATTATTTTATTATTAATGGTATATTGGATTATCAATTTTCCATCTAATTCCAGAAGTATCCAAGCAGTAACAGACAATAAGCTCGTCCTTATGACTTTTTTTTTGTTTTTATTTAGGTAAATAAACAACAACATAATACAAGGTTATAAGTACAATTACATAAAAGTATGAATAATTTTGCCATCAGCCACATTTACCACATAGTAGTAAAGTAACATTAACAGGGTTTCTTCCTTTGAGAATATTAGAACACATTAGCGATACTATGCGTTCGACAGTGACATAAAATTAGATACATATAATATTGTAGGCTAACACTTGAGTTAATTTGAATAAGCATTAAACATTAAGGTTTTCAAGTAATAACTTTTTAAAAGAGCTAGGACGTGTGGCGAATTCTATTTCCAAAACGAATTCTCTTTGACACTGACAGCGTTCAGACGTTTTGAGATGATTAGAAAGGAAACGATTGTGATGTGAATAATATGTGTTTTTAATTGTATGTGCTTTTAATATTAAAGACCTTGTTACTGGTAGCAGTTATTGTTATTGGAGTCCCTCAGTGAAAGAATCGGTCCCCAAACTGGTGACCCCGACGTGATTTGAACACGCAACCTTCTGATTTCGCGCGCTACCTCTTGTACTTCTCGGCATGCGGTCAGTTTTCAAAGAGGATATTAAAGCTACTGCTGCTGAATTAGTTTTTGGAGAACCTCTCCGTTTACCTGGTGAGTTGCTAGTTCAAGAATCCAATCAAGATAATTTTAGTGACCCGGCAGACTTTGTGGTACAGTTACGACATAAAATGTCCATAGTTCGCCCCATTCCCGCATCCCGTCATTCTCAACCAGCACCCTTCATCCATAAAAGTCTTTCATCAACCACACATGTTTTTCTTCGGGACGATACCGTTCGACGTCCCTTACAGCCACCATATATGGGCCCATACCAGGTTATTGATCGCGCCAGAGATGGAAAGACTGTGACCTTGGAAATTAAGGGAAAACGCGTCGTGGTAAGTGTTGATCGAATCAAGCCTGCCTTCATCGATAATTTCAATTATTCATCTCCCGAAGCTCCATTACCGCCATTACCCATTCCTTCAGTTCCCCGACAAATTTCTAAGCCCATATCACCCTTTTCAATCATACCTCCTGCTTCCTCTCCTTCGTTGCCATCAAATACTGCAAACACCAAACCCCTGTCATACACAACACGCTCAGGCAGGCGGGTCAAATTCAAGGAATATGCCGATTACTGCAGCTAAAGCCCATGTTTTATCCTTCTCCGTGGGGGGGTGGTGTGGCGAATTCTATTTCCAAAACGAATTCTCTTTGACACTGACAGCGGTCAGACGTTTTGAGATGATTAGAAAGGAAACGATTGTGATGTGAATAATATGTGTTTTTAATTGTATGTGCTTTTAATATTAAAGACCTTGTTACTGGTAGCAGTTATTGTTATTGGAGTCCCTCAGTGAAAGAATCGGTCCCCAAAAACGCACTGCCATTAGATCAATAGTACAGAAATATTTGTTAAAGCTATCAACCATTCTGTGCATTGGCGATCTTTTGCCAGCATTGGTTCGACATCGGGTAGTTGCAAAAATGTTACAGATATTACGGCAATGAGTCCTAGTGGGTACAACATAACAAAGTCTATTGGTGAGTGCAGTGCAATCATAGTTACTGTGGCACAGGTCATACAGTAGCATTGCTTCCAAATATAAGCGTCTGTGTTCTAGTGTAATACAGTTATAAACCATTAGAAAATCTTTGTATGAGGATGATTTATGATAACACTTATAATACATGCAGCGCAAAAAACAATTCTGGACTAATTCTATAGCAGTTACATATTTCTCATAAAATTGATTCCAGACTGGCACAGCATACTCAAGTTGTGAGCGAACCAAAGTATTATACAGGTAGAGATAAGTTGAGGGCTGAGTAAAACACGTACTGGAACGCACAACGAAACCGTACATCTCAAAAGCATTACTAAGAATAGCATCAACGTGGTCATCAAGATGAAGCTTACTATCTAATAAGACTCCCAGATCTCGTATTACCTCCACCTTTTCAAGTTGTGTACCGTTTAAAACATAATTAAATTTACTGACATTTTTCTTTTTGGTGAAGGTGATAGATTTGCATTTATTGACACTTAATGCAAGTTTATTTTTAATGCAGTATACAGAAAAACGGTCAAGATCTTGCTGAATTCTGTAATGATCAGTCATCTGCTCAATCCTGTGATAAATCTTTAAGTCATCCGCGTATAGAAGAATATTGCCACATTTAAAACAAGATTTAACGTCATTTATAAAAAGAATAAATAGTAGTGGGCCCAATATGGATCTTTGAGGAACGCCAGAACTAACAGGAGTGTAATCGGATTCATGACCGTTCAAGACTACTTTTTGTGTGCGATTAGTGATGTACGATTTAAACCAACGCCATGAATTGCCGCGTATAACATTGAAAGCCAGCTTCTCTAAGAGTATTCTGTGATCCACCCTGTCGAAGACCTTCCGAAAATCCGTATAGATTTTTTTTTTTAAGACAACTCCCGCACTAGGAATAAATCCTGTGTCGCGGGGACTTTACAAACATACATGAAACGGACACAAATAACACCCAGACTCAGAACAACAATTTGTGAATCACACAAAGTATTGTCCTACGTGGGATTTGAACCCACGACACTTGGCGAAGTAGGAAACGGCGTGGTGACCGTTAAACCACTAGGCCAAATGCTGTCCGTCTGTTTGTTATCATCCAAACTTTCGAATAAATATGATGTATAAATTAATAAATTTGTGTTAGTAGTTCGTTTTCTTACAAAACCGTGTTGCCCCTCAATAATAACTTTATGGAGAGATTGATAAATATAATTATACACTAATCTTTTAAAGATCTTCGACAGAGTGGACAGGATGAATATGGGCCGATAGTTTTCAATATTGGATTTATCTCCACCCTTGAAAACTGGTACAATGCGAGCTGCTTTGAAAATTGGCGGAAAAACACCCTCCTTGAGACATGAATTGAATATAAGACAAATCGGCACATAAATAGTTTGAGCAGTAGCCTTCCAAAAAACTGGTGGTGTGTTGTCCACTCCAGGCCCCTTCGAAATATCTAGATTTTTCAATTCCTGAAGTATTGCATCATTAGACAGCTCAACCTCATTAAATAAAATATCAGATTCTGGGTTGCAATCTGGCATATCGTCAACATCAAGTTTGTGAGTTACATCTGAGGGTTCAAAAACTGATTCAAAGAATTCCGAGAACAGAGAACACGCCTCACTTGGATTATGGACTGTTGCATTTTTATACGTCATCATACGAGGAATATCGGTTGTATTTTTCCTATTTTCGACGAAAGACCAAAAACATCTTATATTTTTTTGAATGCCATTTTCTACCGTCACTATATATTGTTTGTAACACTCATGCGACGCACGTTTAAATCTATTCCTCAGTAAAGAAAAAACTTCATAGTCAGATATATTTCCATATTTCTTCCATTTAATCCAGTAATTATTTTTATTTTTATAGATGTGAATAAGAGCGGGCGACCAGACAGGAAATTGAGACGATTTAATTACTCTCTTGGGTACACACCGTTTTATTATTTCGTATATTTGTTCATAGAAGATAGTCACCATTGACTCCGCAGTTTTATTCAGTAATAGTTCACTCCAAGTTATATTGGCTATATCTTGATTTATTAGAGGGTAATCTGCTTTATTAAATTGTAATTGCGTTTTAGGTCGATGCACTAGATTTAAGGAATTACTGTCGATAGGAAATATTATGTAAAACGGTGGATGATTAGCGTCATGCGGAACGAGGGATACCATTGGTTGCATGATCTTACAATCGGCGATATCGGTCAAACATAAGTCTAAAAGTCGCCCATTTCTATTCTTAAATTTATTACACTGAAAATAAACTTACAAATTCATAAAATTAATAAATACTAGTATAATTGCTTACAAGACGTGGCACCGTATATGTATTACAATCCTCCCATTCTATTTCAGGTAAATTGTAATCCCCTATCATAATATAATTGGTTACATTCGTGAACTGCAGTATGAACGTCAGATAATCCAAATACGTCTCATAGGCGTCCGGGCGCGTAGCAGGTGGTATATAAACGGCACCTATTACACAGGAGTAATTACGGGAACGTAACTCAATAAGAACATGGTCAATAAGTGGAGACAATTGGCAAGGCGCCCCAGGTGGCACTGCAACCCAGGACGCGTTCAGTTCAATCCGCACCGCCACCAGTACGCCACCGCCATCGTTCCGACCGCTATTTACGCGTTCCCTGTCGCAACGGAATACTCGATACCGAGGACCTGCGAACGCGGTGTCTTATATATCCCTATGTAACCACGTCTCCGTCAATATTATTATACTGTAGTTGTGTGACAAAATATTCATAAATAATATATGTAGTTTTTTACGCAATCCACGACAGTTTTGATAGTATATAGACAGACTATCCATTACTAATGTATACTATAATAATTACACATTGCTTTAATGCTTGTGCCCGTCCAGAATACAACACAATATTATACAACAATATCCTGATAACACATAAATTGCCGCTACAAACTACGTATATATCTGCACTACATATATACATAGACCCACAATCCGCATACTCGCAAATACAATCAAACGGTTCTCTGTAATCATTCGAAAATAGATACCGTATTATACTAATAAGTTTCACACTCACCACCAAGAAACACACAAAAAACTATCCAAGCAAATACAAATACCCGCTATACACAGTTATAAAATAGTAATGTATATTTTGAAACAAAACCTTTTTATTGCGACAATCATAAGTTAATATCTAAGTTATAAGTTTATATAATATATTATTTATTTTTTTAAAAGTCCTGCTGAGATCTAATAGCGATGACAGGGGACGCATCATGTTTCCTCGCCAATATGATTCCATGTCTGACCCACACGTATTTGTACTCATGTTTTTTAGCAGACTCGCGGCATTGACGAAATAACATCTTGTTATTGAGTGTCAAATGCTCGTTGACATATATGGTAGTGGTATGAGACCCGCTGACGCCTAACTTCGTACTGTCGAGACTCTTTGTGGCACGATATGCCGCGATGATATTATCACGTAGTACTCTCGTCGAGACTTTTAATATTATGTTCTTAGGTCGCGGATTACCTTGATCAAGATGGGGTGCCCGGTGAACAGCCACGATGTCGGTCGTTCGTATTTGGGTCACTCTCCAAACGCTTAAAAAAACATATCCAGATCGAAATCTCTTTGAATTGATTACTCACTATTTCATTTTTTTTACATGTTAATCATTAAATGTTTAATCAATATGCTAATAAATTGTTTTAAATACTATTTTAAATAACTATATCAGTGGAATCAAAGATATGTGGACAGTGGAACAGTATAGTTACCTACTTAACAACGAGATATCACCTTCTGAGTGCACTACGGAGTGCTCACAGCTCTCAGAGGTTAACCGCGCTACTGCTACCAAAATGTTCAGTCCTCTCACCAGTGGAGCGATCAGCTTGTGAAATTTGAGATGTCTTAGGGCCCATAGTAAGTCATTCAATCGCTAACCTAGATCACTGGCAAGAGCAATGAACGACGGCGTTTCACCGTGTTCCTAATCTAAACTAAAATCATCAAGCACTTACTGGAGTTGTGTGACTTCCTTGTCCTCGGCGCCGTTGATGGGGTACCCCACCGCCTGGTCTGTCTTGGTACGTTCACACATACATGCTCAAAAGTGCTGTAAACCTTCAAGGTATTCGAATTACAATAAACTCGTATTAGCTATCACGGATCACGCCCTTTTGAACGCAACTACAAAAAACTCGCGAGTCCTAACCAGACCAATCATAACGGTGACCGACGAAAACCGAGTCTTTGGAAAATTTGCTTAATATCAATTCAATTCGCTTAAACCGACAATCAAATGCGAAAAACGTGTTCGGCCGGCAAGCGTCCTCAATAATACTATCTGTTAACCTCAAAACGTCAAACAAGAAAAATGACAATCAAAAATGTTGCCATTACAATGACGTTCAAAATCTAACATCTAGCATAAACATTTGTGAAAGTCTCATACAAACTTCCACCCCCCAAATTTGGGGGTTGGGGGGCAAAAGTAATAGGTTTATGAATTTTTCTGTTGTTTGTATACTAAACTTAGTTTACATACCAAATTTCAGCTTTCTAGCACTTCAGGAAGTACCCAGTGACGAAATCGGTTGTTTTTAGGTATCAATAAAATTTAAAGTATCAGAGCTATGCAATTGAAACATTATATGTTTCATTAGTCTATTGGTAACACCATATCCTGAGAATTTGAATGATCTAGTATATCGGGAACCAAAGTTATGAGGGTTCAAAAAAACGACGAAACACTTCGAGAAAAGGTAGGTAGTGCCCTTGCGCTTCGCTTGGCTCGTCTTGGCGGGGGCACGACCGTGCCCCAAGATTTCCAAGTTGCACTGACGTGCCTGTTGCTCCATTCACATAATCTTGTTTTCAATTAAGCTTATCTTATGGGAGTAGTCAGTATGCTTCTCAACAATGCTTTCTACAGCTTTAAGGCGGTAGTCAACGCAGTCCTGCCTCTCTAAAGTATAATTTAGTGATTTTTCAATGTCGGTAAGACGTTTATTAGTTTTTTCTAGGGTCGCGTTGAGAGACATATAATCAGAGTTAAATTTTGTAATATTTAAATTTATCTCTGACAGCACAGATGTTATTTTAGTCAACTAATTTGAGATGGCTGCATTAACAGCTGATGCAACACTGTTTGTGATGCAAGCAGTGATTTTCTTGTCCCACACTGACAGCTGTGAGTTAAATTTTTTCTCAAATATAGCCATAAGCAATGTATCGTACCGATCGAGCTGTTTTCTTTTGCGAGTACTTACGAAGGAGTCCCTGTCTATTGAAAGTGGTATATCAGTATCTGAAGAGAACTCGTTAAGCGATGTTCCCTGAGTCGACATTTTTGAAAGGATACAGCGCCAACGTGCGCGAATGGGACGAATAATATGTTGTCCTTCTTTTCTAGCAGAGCTGAAGTATATTCAACTGCCCCGCGGCTACGTCTACGATGTGCTATGCCAGACCGAGATGAAAGTACTTGCGTGATATTGTTCGTCTTGTCACACAGTTATTAATCACTTGGTACAGTGCAAACTAATGCAACACTAATTAGCCTTGCAATAAACACTATAATTCCTTACACTAATATAAAAATATGATAATTTATATTGCAAGACCACTGTTTTCAGCAAAGACCCAACGATGAATGGAAACTTAAGGACTATGATAATTACTTTAAACATGATAGGTACTTACAAGATTTTTATTCAGATTGTAGATGGCATCTCTAGAGTTGCAACGGGATTCATAGAAGCTATAAAAGTAGCAACGTTAAAGTCCCAATTTCATAACGAGATACTAACTGAGTATTTTACTGGCGAAGATATTTATCAACTGCTACGAGACAGAGACTACTCTTATGGGTTGGTAAAATTTAAAACTATATGAGAAATGGTTTGGAAATAATATTTTTTCCTATTATAATTTTAAAACTATTTTGAAATGACACAGCGGTGACTTTCAATCCATCAATTGCGCTGACGAA
The DNA here is from genome assembly GCA_949125395.1 of Diaphora mendica. Taxonomy (NCBI): domain Eukaryota; kingdom Metazoa; phylum Arthropoda; class Insecta; order Lepidoptera; family Erebidae; genus Diaphora; species Diaphora mendica. The sequence goes on from OX421330.1 coordinate 16,620,183, forward strand.
TCCCTGAACGAAGCCAAGATAGAGTGGGTTGACAATTGGATTACTTTTATCGATGGTATGCTGCAGTTGAATATACTGCGACAACAACATTATGCCGTCTCACAGCCTACCTACATCCGGCGACTACTTATTGACGTCAAAGAACACACTAACACACTTCTTGCTTCGCCAAAATTAGACGGTATAGCTTTAGTTAATGCTAAAGTTGTGGAAAAATCTGATTCCACCAGGTAAGCAACCTCTATTTTTAACCGACTGCCAAAAGGAGGAGGTTCTTATTTTCATTTGTATTTTTTTTATTACTTCATTAATTATCACTATTATTTTATTTGTTTCGTATATTATTGTTTCATATTTCTATTTTTAAAACCTCTTGCATTAGAAATATATCCTGTGTGACGGGTGACTTTATAAACATACATAAAATACACACCAAGAACACATAGACCCAAATCATTAATTTGTGGATCACACAAAGTGTTATCCCATGTGAAGTCTGAACCCAGAACAATTTAGCGCAGTAGAAAGCGGCGTGTCGACCGCTTAAACCATTAGCACCATGTAGTGTAGTGTAGCACTAGTCTAGTGTAGTTTAAATGATTTTTTGCTTCTTTTATGTTGTATTTTTTCGTATTTGTTTCTTTTTGTGTGTTGTGGCTAATACATTTTTTTTCTTCCTCCTTTTCTAGAAATTTATTGAAATGTAATTTTCAAATGGTACTTGAGGTTTTTGCTTACGATTATTTTTACTTTCAAATTAGGTGCGGAGGAGTTGTATTGCAAGCCATTAAATACCAACACTTGCCACCAGTTAATGATTCAAAAATGTCATTGAAGACACTGACATTTGTTCCCCATTTCAAATCAAAGTTGGATGTGAGTATAACATAAATTTTATACAAAGAAACTATTCATAGAAACTTTTTAAGATTTATTTTGTTATAATTTGTAGATTTCAACAACACTTGAAGTTTATCTTCAATTAGTGGCTGAAAATTTAAATAAGAATGACATAAAAGTTGTTGGAGTACAGAGTCAAGCTGAAGAAGAATCAATGTTTAAGGAAATTAATAAAATTGCCAAAAATTTATTTGGAATTAAGGTTAACTATGAACACATTTCTGGAGAAGATTCAATAAACAGGGATACATTTGAAAGTGTTGATCTGATACTTGTTCAAAATTTATCAAGCAATCGAAATGTGAGTGAATTAAAATACATTGAAATTCATTTTCTAAATTAAACAATGAAATCACTCATTGCATTTAACTTTCAATAGGTACTTCAAAGATTACAAGGAGTTCTTCATCAAGATCAATTTGTCATCACTGAAGAAAATGTAGAAAACCCAAACTACGAACAATATTCAAAGACTTATCGAGTGCTTTCTTCACACTTTCTTTCTAAAGGCATCACCAAATATCAGTCAGTATTACAGTTGGTTCGTTGGGGGCCCATGAAAGCACTAACTGCCATTACGACTGTTTGTGTTCGTAAAAAGTCTGATATAGATTTCTTGACTTCGATTCGTACTAACCTGACATCCGATCAGCACCTATTAGTAATTTCATCTTTCCCTTTGACACCTAGCCTTAAAGAACTAGTAGCTCTCTGGCGAAGAGATAGTATACAGAACAAGATCTACTTGATTTCAGTTAATAATAGTAATATCGATGATGTTGAAAAAAATCTAAACAATGTGGAGTTTGCGTTTAATTACTTGGATAATGTAAGTAAAATTTTCAGCAAGACATTAAGCATGTAAGGTTGGTTAAATTATTAAAAGTGAATGTTTTGTTTTGTCAAATAGGGCAAATGGGGCAGCGAATTCTACTTATCCATGTCGGATAAAATAAAGGAAAGTAAAAACGTGACATTGCAAAGCGCAAAATCTTTTGATTACAATTCGTTGCAATGGGTTCAAGCTCCTGATTTGGCAGAATCTGGCGTGCATGTGAATGTAATTATCTTCTTTATTTATTTAAAATTTCATTTTCCAAAAAAAATATGAGATCTGAACATGCAAATCAGAATTATCTACCCGACAAATTTATAAGATATTTATTTAAATTTACGGTCTATCAATTTCGATTGTAACGGTTTCTAAAGACAATTGAAATATTAGTTATAAATTCCAGCCCACTTAGTAGTAAAATCATGGAACAAGTTATTCTGAATATTACTTGTAGGCTTTTTTGGTTAAGGTGTATCCTCTTTAGATTTTCCCAGTAACGGTACCTCTTCGAATGTCACGTCTCTGGACCTAATCAATTTGAATGATTCCTTGTCCCAGATTCTGTAGCCTTCGTCTCCTTCGTATCCAACAAGAATACCTTTTTGAGCTTTCCGTTGCAGCTTCTTGCGATTAGCTTTAGGGACGTGGGCATAACACGTGCAACCTAGAATTCTAAGATGTTTGATCGCTGGCTTCTTACCATACCACAGTTCCTGAGGTGGTTTGTATGGCACGCTAGATGGCCCTGTACGATTCAACACATAGACAGACGCATTCACAATCTCTGCCCATAAGCCATCCGAAATATTTTCATGTGCATGCATAATAGCGCGCGTGGCTTCTACGACAGTTCTGTTTTCTCTTTCTACGCAACCTGATTGCTCCGGGGTGTGGGGCATCGTAAACCTTTGCTTAATGCCGTTTTCAGTTAGGATATCTTTAAATTCCTTGTCGACAAACTCTCCACCGTTGTCACTTAATATTTCTTTAATGACGTGTCCTGTAACTTTGGCTTCTTTTAAGAAAATTGTAAGCTTTGAGGCTGCTTCAGATTTTTGTCAAAGAAAATAGATGTGACGATAGCGTGTAAAGTCGTCTTTAAATAGGACGTAATATCGTAACTTCGAACCAATTGAATATGGAAATGGTCCGCATATATCGGTATGGATTAGTTCTTCCGGTTTAGTAGCTCTGGTAACGCCACCTGTCTATAGAGACAGGTACTCTGTTAGTTTGTATAAAGGTCCGCTAGGTGAGACTGTCGGCACATACACACATCAAAAGTGTCTAGGGATCAAGCATTTTTATGCGGATTTCTTGAGATTGAGATGTGGCTTTGGCCCTGGCCTGCTCAGTCGCCAGACTTGAACCCGATTGAGCATGCATGGGATATGCTACAGAGAAGAGCTCTGCCGAATATGGAGGGTATCCAGTCGCAAGAAGACCTTTTTTTGTTGTTGCAACGAATATGGGCGGCCATTCCACAGCGTGATTTGGATGAACTCATTTTGAGTATGCCAAACCGATGTTCTTGTGTTAGTGTTCGCGGTAGAAACACGGATTATTAATTGTTTAAGTTACCTAATAAAAAATTAAAGAAAACTGTTATTTCAGTCTTTTTTTCGAACTTTAATGTTAGTGGTTCAAATGTCAAAAATCCCTTTATTAGGAAAATGGCAAATTTCTTTATTAATGCAAAGGTGACTTGGTTTATCGTTACTGTGACAAACGAAAACACTTTATTTGATGAATCCTTAAAGAAAATTTTAATTAATATCAATCAGGAGAAAATTTATTGCAAAAATATATGTTGATCCCTAGACACATATGTTGATCCCTAGACACTTTTGATGTGTGTATATTACCTACACCTTAACCGATATTCCCTTCCCGTCGCACGCGCCGCTACAAGAAAGAAGAGATAAAACAGTTACGCCCTGGACGCGGACCTCGCCGCACGTCTTAGAGAACGCTCCAGACGCCAAGCTCGCCGCCCGCTTGTCGAGTTAAATCCGCATTAGTTCGCTGAGTGCAATCGTGCCTTGCCGGCAAGCTAGGGACCTTTTTCCATAAAAATACGTGCCGCCATCTTCATCCGCAAGCCACACCGCGGTGAGAGGAGCCAGGAGCCTGATCAGGCCGCCTGGTCTGGACAGCAACTCAAGAACACCAAAGGCAAGCGTGCTTCCTATATTCTCCCACCCACCTGTCCGGCAGCCACATCGTACTCGGCCTAAATCAGTTTTCAGGTAGTGCCTAGTCGCTGAAGATATGCTGCGCACCCCGCCTTATATGTTAGCGTTGACAAATTCTTGGCCACGCCAGTTGGCGCTAACATATAATATGGTCCTTCGAGCCGGATCTTAGCTGAGTGATACTTTAACCCTCGTATATTTATATAGGTCTTTCAACGTTATCGCAGCTAAGAGCTATCCTTTGGGGTTCCTTTGACCCACCGCTAGTCAAGTCTAGATTCGTCTAGTACTTCCTAACCACCCGCTTATTAAGTCTAGATCCATCTAGCACTTAAAACCGCTTAACTTGTTACGTCTAGATCTATAACCGCTAATTTTCGCTTCGCATTTTCGCTTTGATCTAGATTTGTACACCCGCATATAGTCTACATTTATCTAGCTAACACCGCTTAGTTATAATATAATTAAACATAATTTCCTACCTAGGTAAAGATTCCCTACGTACAAACTTCGCTTTCATTTCTTCCGCACCTTATAAGAGTTACCTATTTACTTAAATTATTTAATTTAACGTCACGATAACTTGATTTATTAGTTAATTACGTGTAGCTAACTTACTTATAGGCATTTATTTCAACCGCAAAGTTAACATAAAGATATCTCGTTTATTGAAAAATTTATACCCCCATTGTATTATTATCGCGCCGCCGCCGCTCGCCCGGTTAGTGAATGTAAAGTTATAGTTACATATAACATAATTTTAGTTGCTAGCCGAGTCCTATTCGTTGTGCCTTGTCGGTTAATATTATGGCGCCGACAATGTCCAAGAAAGGGAGTCCTGAGTCTTTCGAGACTAAACAAGACAATGAGATTATTCTCTTGGAAAGTAAACGAGATACGCTATTCGAGTTTGTTCAAATTATTTACGACAATTCAAAACAAGTTCATAACAGTGTAGAATGTATGGAAGATTTCTTTAGTTCTGTAGGAACTATTGAAGATATTCGCTCTGAGTTTAAAGATATAGTAGGGTGTAAGGGGGCGAACCACAATCTTTCGCTCCCAGCCAACCTCACGCAAAGAACGCAACGCTTGCATTAATTGCCTTAGTTTGAAACACAAAGCACGCGATTGTCATTCAAACAAGAACTGCCGCAGCTGTGGTCAGAGGCATCATACGCTGCTGCATTTCGATAACGCTCGCAGTCGGGTTTCACAGCAAACGCCTGACAACCAAATGGCCGCCCCCGGAATCGAATCGGGGACCATAGCCGCCGCGCGCACTCCGCGCCGCACTCACCCGTCGCCGCCACCGCCCGCGCAGCCGTCTGTTATGTCACAGACTAGCTCCACGCGCGATGTGAACGTATCAGCGCTGCATGCGTCCATTGCCGCGCCCGTACCGAACGCCGCAAATAATAATGTTCAGAGTGCGCAATGTACGCAACCCATAACGGTACTGCTGTCGACCGCTCAGGTGGTTGTTTACGATAAGACTAGACGCGCCCATGTCATTAGAGTTCTTATAGACACGGGATCGCAAGTCAGTTTTATAACAGGTGATTGTTGCGCGCGTTTAGGTTTGGATTGCGATAGAAATACGAGGACGATTGTTCGAGGTTTTGGTGGTTCTGAAAAATCTATTAGAGGTTCCACGGAGTTTCAAATATTTTCGCGTTTCTATAATAACGTTCATTTTGACGTATCGGCATTTATTGTCGACCGCATAACGAATAACCTACCTACGGTGCCCGTTGATATAACAGCGTTTTCTCACTTGAACTCGCTACCGCTCGCGGACAGTATGTTCGCCTCGCCCGCCGAGGTGCACGTTCTCCTCGGCGCGAATTATTTCCCGCACTTACTGCTACCAGGCGTGGTACATAGTAATGTCGTAGGGATACCGCCAGCAATAGAAAGTGTTCTAGGATACATAATCATGGGGTTCTGCTCCCGCATTATTGCCTAAACACGAAATTAAAAATACAACCGCTTGTTGTACTGTTCTTGAACAGTCGTTGGTCCGCATTCTCAAAAAGTTTTGGGAACTTGAAGAGGTCTCCGCTCCACCCGCCCACAGTCAAGATGACCTTGAATGTGAGAATCATTTCCGCGCCACCACTACGCACGACGCTAGTGGTGGGTATACCGTTTCGTTACCGTTTAGGGACGATGTTTATAAATTAGGGGATTCCCTCGCCGCCGCTAAAAGACGCTTCATGTGTTTGGAACGAAAATTGGAGTCATCAACTACGTTGCGCGCGGCCTACAATGATATAATACGCGAGTACATTGATAAGGGCTACATTACCGAAATAGGATCTATTGATAAAAAAACTCCCGCCGATTCCTATTTCGTACCGCATTTTTGTGTGCAACGTTTTGATAAAACGACTACCAAGGTTCGAATGGTTTTAGATGCCAGTTGTAAAACCAGCACAGGGTTGTCACTTAACGAAGTATTGCATTCCGGCCCTAATCTACAGGGTGATTTGAATTGCATACTTTTAAATTTCCGCTTATTTAAAATCGCTATTTCCGCTGACTGTCGTCAAATGTTTTTGCAGATTGGTATGCTCGAAGCCGATCGCAAATTTCAACGAATTCTTTTCAGATTTTCGCCGCAAGACCGATTAGTAATTCTAGAATTCAATCGAGTTTGTTTCGGAATGAAGTCAAGCGTGTATCACGCTGTACGCGTCGTTCAACAGCTCATCGCTGATGAAAAACATAAGTTTCCTATCGCCGCTGCTATCGCATCCAGTTCTACGTACATGGATGACGTGTGTTTCAGTATTATGTCGGATGACTCATCGCGCTCTGATGAAGCCGCTGCTGTTGCCGCTTGTACGGAACTCATTGACTTGTTCAGGTGTGGTCAGTTCGACCTTGTATAGTGGACTAGTAACTCCCCCGCTGTTCTGCGTGCCATTCCCGCATCGCACCGCGCCTCCTCGGATCTTGAACTAGACAGGGGTGGCACACCACATAAAATATTAGGCACGCATTGGGATAGGTCCAACGACGAATTTAATTTCAAGGTTACCACACCTGAGTCAGGATGCACAAAACGAATTATTCTGTCCGTCATCGCACGCTTATGGGACAATTTGGGCTTAGTGGCTCCCGTCATTTTGCACGCCAAGCTCCTAATTCAGGAGTTATGGCTGCTGAAATGCAACTGGGATGACACGCCTCCCCAACGCATTGTGACCCTCTGGTCCCAATTTTGTAGTGAGTTACCTGCGCTTAATACTATCCGCATTCCTCGACATTTAGGAGTGGTTCAGGGGTGCATAGCTAACCTCTTAGGCTTTGCTGATGCAAGCAAACGCGCCTACGGTTGTGTGATATACCTACAGGTCACCGTTGGTGCTGTGAGGTCCTTTAGCCACCTCAACGTCCCCCGCGCGCGCCTAGGTCACACCTCCAACGTCCAGTCGTTCGCGGCACTTGACCCACTTTGACCCCTGCAGCTGAGCCGCAATAAAAACCTACATGGCTACTTAACCGTATAAGCTAGAATAAATAAAGAGATACGAAAAGAAAGTTAAAGGTATACAGAATAAACTTATCTCTCTATGTTTAATAGTAAATTACTATATATAATACGTAAAGTCGGGTTAAACGTAGTATTCAGAAAACAAAAAAAAAAAAAAAACTTTCTTTTTACATTACAAGGAGGATTGTTATATTTTTGTCAATAAAATAATTTCACAACAAACTAGACTTTTTTCCCTTTCTAATGGCATATAAATTATTATATTTAATTATTTCTAAGTATTTAAATAATATTTTTATATTATATAATAATTCATATTTTTTGGGTGCAAATTTTAGCGCTTTCGACTTATTCGCTAAAGCGAAATAATACCAAAATGGCCGCACCTAAGGCCGTCCTACTCCCGTAATCTGTTGTTGAAAAAAGTCACAGTGTGTATTTTAAACAGAATTATTTTAGAAAGATGATCGATAACATATATATATTATGACTTTAAACGGTAAAAAGGTCCTATCTACACGCGATAACATAAAACAAAAAACAAAAAATGTTGCAAATACAATTTTAACGTTAATAGCGAACCTTATTTGGACCGTTTGCTCAAACGTCCGTGGCAACAACTGTGGCCACGCCTAAATTCTGAGGAACACATGTATATTATTGAGGAATCTTCAATGAATTTAACATGTTTTTATGAAATATAGATATTATTTTGCTTATTACGAAATCTAATTTGATATTTTGTATATATTTGTGTATAAAATATGTGCAAACAATACTAAAATTGGTCAAAACGAAAAGCATCTTCATTTTGTTCGAAGCATCAATAGTTTAAAGCTAAAATTAATATAGATTTATTACATACAACTGTAATATGTAAACATCATCGTGAAGCCCAATTCATCTAGTTTGTTTTAATGCATAACACTTGGAAGTTAAATACGATAAAACTATAGTACTTACGACTTAACTGCGGGTGGTCCTTAGCGCACAACAACACTCGCGCACGACACTCAAGCGGAACGCGGGTCAACTGAAGCGGCCAAATCTCATGGTCCAATCAAAGTAAATCCACGGCCCTCTGGTGTTCTATACTCGAATTAGTTTATTAGCTACACATTGAAGCAATGAAAATCTACCAAACAGTACCCTGTTTCTTAAAGGATACGATTTAAATTCAACTGTGCGCCATTGCGCGCGCTGGCCACGCGTGTGGCCACGGACGTTTGAGAGGGTTTTTGTTTTGGCCACGCGTGTGGCCGCGGACGTTTGAGTGGTTAGGCTCGTGTGCTCGAAGTCTAAGGTGTCACCGCTCAAAACCGTTTCTATCGCTAGGTTAGAGCTATGTGCCGCAGTGCTTGTCGAAGTTGATGCGCAAGGTACTTGATATTTTTGAACCGAGCTACAAAATCTCAAATTTGTTCGCCTTCACCGACTCAAAAGTCGTCCTTGGTTGGATCAACTCGTCCCCGCACCGCTGGCAGACGTTTGTTGCAAACAGGGTTGTCAAGGTAATTGATAACTTGCCTGCCAGCTGTTTCCATCATATACCGGGTGTTCAAAACCCCGCTGATTGCCTATCGCGCGGCCTCTCCCCTGCTTCGCTAATCAACCATCCTCTGTGGTTTGAGGGACCGCCGTGGGCATCCGAGGATCAATCAGAGTGGCCCATCGCCGAGTTTAATGGTGACGCCGTCGGTGAGGTTCCGGACATGAAACCGCTCGCACATACTGTGACCGTACCCGCTAGTGAATCGCTCATTTACACGCTCGCTCAACGTATATCTTCGTGGTCGAAGTTATTACGTATTGTTGTTTTCATTTCCCGATTCTCGAAATTGTTACCGCGCAGACCTTCTGTCACCCGCTTAGATCTCGAATTCACTGAAACTAAAATATTACTCGCAACAGGTTCACTTCCGCGACGACATTCATAGGATACGAGTAGGTCAAATCTGCTCGCCCGCCTTACAGAGATTGAAACCGTTTCTAGATGAAAATGGTCTCCTTCGCGTCGGAGGCCGGCTGTCGAACGCTGATATCGACTATTTGCAAATGCATCCGTGTGTGCTCCCGCGCCACGATCACGCGGTCGATATATTAGTCGATTCCTATCATAGGAAGCTTTTACACGCCGGTCCCGAACATTTGATGTCCTTACTCAGGCATCATTATTGGATACTCTCCGCACGACGTGTTATACGTCACCGCATACACAAGTGCAATACTTGCTTCAGAGCAGGGCCGCGTCCATCGTTTCCGATGATGTCGGACTTGCAGCGCTCCCGCGTAAACCCTTCTGTAAAGGCATATGCCCACTGTGTTTTAAGTAGGCTTAAGAGTAAGTTAGAAATATGTATAAACATTTACCGCATCTTTTCCGCACTTTACATAGCTTTTCCGCTTATATTCCGCACTTTTCATATACTTTCCGCAAATGCTACCGCGTTTTTTTACCGCGTTTTAGTATTCTTTTAAAGGTAACCCTTTAAGGGCGGGGGGAATGGTAACGCCACCTGTCTATAGAGACAGGTACTCTATTAGTTTGTATAAAGTTCCGCTAGGTGAGGCTGTCGGCACATATATTACCCACACCTTAACCGATATTCCCTTCCCGTCGCACGCGCCGCTACAAGAAAGAAGAGATAAAACAGTTACGCCCTGGACGCGGACCTCGCCGCACGTCCTAGAGAACGCTCCAGACGCCAAGCTCGCCGCCCGCTTGTCGAGTTTAATCCGCATTAGTTCGCTGAGTGCAATCGTGCCTTGCCGGCAAGCTAGGGACCTTTTTCCATAAAAATACGTGCCGCCATCTTCATCCGCAAGCCACACCGCGGTGAGAGGAGCCAGGAGCCTGATCAGGCCGCCTGGTCTGGACAGCAGCTCAAGAAGAGCGTAATGTAAGCGTGCTTCCTATATTCTCCCACCCACCTGTCCGGCAGCCACATCGTACTCGGCCTAAATCAGTTTTCAGGCAGTGCCTAGTCGCTGAAGATATACTGCGCACCCCGCCTTATATGTTAGCGTTGACAAATTCTTGGCCACGCCAGTTGGCGCTAACAAGCTCTAACCCTTTTACCAAAAGATTGCTTGTGAGCCTTTCCATAAACACATCGTTCGCAAATGTCCGATTGTTTATTCTCCACTTTTAATCCTAGCTCTTGTTCGATGACCTGACGAACGTGCCTTTTATTTTGATGTACTTGCCTTTCATGATAAATTTGTAATGGATTTGACAGTAATTGATTGACTTCATGATTTTAGGCTTGATACAGATAAGCTCTAGCTTATATAGTCCACCTTTTATTTTTCTAGTCCCAATTGCTTTGATGTCTCCATTTACTTTTATTATGCATTTTTTTGGCGTAGACTCAAACATACTCGTGTATGAGTTATCATGTACAGAAAGTACTGAGAATAAGTTTTTTCTTATTTTTGGAACATATCAAACGTCCTTGAGTAATATGTGCACAATTTTCCCATTGACGTTGGATTCAGCTCGAATATTGCCCATTGTTGGATTTCGAACGTCATTGTACTGGCAACATTTTGATTGTCGCTGGTTCGTGTTTGACGTTTGACGTTGGAGGTTGGAATCGGAAAAGAACTCGTGTTGAAATGGCCGGTGCCGTAATTGAATTTGATTGTTAATGTTATGTATTCAATAGCCTCCGCGTGATATTGATGACACTGAGGGTTTGTTAGGCTAAAATACTTATAATAGTTGAGAACGGTTGATCGGCCAGGCTAGGCTTGTGAAAGTTAAAATATGTAGAAAAAGATTGTGATCGAGCGTGAGTTGAAACCGGCCGAAGTTTTGTTATTGTGAAATTCAATTGATAGTAAGCTAATTGTATTGTCCATCGACCCGCGGTCTCTTTAGTGATAAACCGTATTGTGTTAGGTCGTGGATTCGCGAGTTTTTGTAGGCGAGTTCCGCGTAAGCCGAAAAGTTGATTATTGAGATTAGTTCGAATACCTTGGAAGTTGTACAGCACTTTAGGAGCTGTATGTGTAAACGTACCAGGACAGACCAGGCGGTGGGGTACCCCATCAGCGGCGCCGAAAACAGGACGACACACAACTCCAGTAAGTATAGTTTAGATTAAGAACACGGTGACACAGCCGTGGTTCATTGCTCCTTCCAGGGGACATTGTTATAGTGATTGTATATCCATCTACGGGCCCGTGGGTACTATTAACATCATCATAAGGTGATCACTGCCCTGGCGAGAGAAATGAACACCCATTCCAATGGCTTCAATGGTTTGCCCATTCACCGCAGTCACCGTATGTGAACTCTTGAAGTGCTCGAAGCTTTCGAAGAAGTCACCTCTATTTGTAACAGGGCTTGTCGCTCCGTTATCAACGTACCAGTTCTTTTTTATCAATAGGCAATCCATCATCCAACGCTAACACTGTCAGATTTACATTTGAGGTTTGACCGTTATTTGATGGTTTTGGTGGCCGTCCATCATTTATCCATTTTCGACATTTACGTACTGCATGTCCAACTTCTCCACAATAATTGCATTTAAAAACTATATTCTTCTTCTTTGTCTTCACGGTTAAGACTTCTTCAGTATTTTCCGTTTTTACTTTACTAGTCAATGCTTTTTCGTAGGCACTTAGTTGCGAAGTTAAATTTTCTACTATCCGATCGTCTTTTGTTATTAGGAGCCAACTTGACTTGAAAGCGAAATAATCTTTTGTTAAAGTGCCAAGTATTTTACAAATAAGTAAAATTTCGGGCAAATTTGCATCAATTTGGCTTTTTAAATCGTGCCAAATGTTTTTAACGCAGATATATGTTTTCTTATGTCATGTTCAGGATCCTTTTTATAATCAAAACAATTTAGACAGAGATCATAACTTTTGTCTTCGCTACTTCCACTGTAGAGGCGTTCTAACTCGTCCCATACTTCTTTAGCGCTTTTCAACCGCATGACTTGTTCAAGTATCTCATCCGTCATGTTCGTTGTCATCAGGTTCAAAACAATACAGTCAATATTTTGGAATTGTTTTAAATCCTTTTCATATTAATCTTTAGCTACGTCATCTTTATCAGCTGCAGTTTAATCAGGCTTACAAATTTTCCCTTCTAAAATTTCTTCAGCACCGGGAATAGCCCTGCATACAGTCGAAATCCTGTACTTCCAATGCTTGTAGTTTTTTCCATCTAGGTGCATTATTTGTACCTTTGAAGCCTCTGCGATCGCCTTATCCATGGTGACGTTAAGACTGGATACAATTTCTTGCTAGAATTTTTTTATTAAATTCTTTCCCAGATTAGAAAAAAAAACTTTTCAACATCCACTTCTTAGCTTTATTACTCTGCTACCATATTAAAGATTTAAAGTAGGCATGGAATAGCAGGACTGTGAGTTATAAAATAAAATAGCTGTGATAAAATATATATTGACTTTTCATTTATAATGATAGAATAGAATACCGAAAATAACAAACATAGGTTGCTAAGATACCTAGACATAGACCACTTTCCAAGAATATATCAATAAGGAGTATCTATATTCCTAACAGCAGTTATTATCTAACGATACTATTAATCTGTAATTTCTATATTCTTAATATATTATTCTCAGGTCCATTATGCTGGGATTACTAGTAACGACGTAAAACACGCCAATGGCTCACTATTCTCCTCGCAAAACGCTAAAACATACGGAATGGACTTCAGTGGCACTACTGAGAGGTAACTGGAAATAAGTTCATTTAGTATTTTCATGAACCCACAAATTTTAGATAAATATATTTTCGAAGCCGTCCAGATGGTTATCAACACAAAACATTTTCCAATATACTTTGAATGATATCAATTTCCTTTGTATCATTTTTATTATAATGTTATCGCATTATAAATGAAGAAGAATTCTGCAATAATGTATTATGTTCAGTGAATAAACCTATGACAAGGAATTTAAAAGGCATTATTCTGTTCACAGGGGTCAACCTGTAATGGGAGTAGTGCGCAGTGGTGCGGCAAGCACACAGGTCCGAGCGCAGCCAGTACTTCTGTGGCCAGTGCCAGCTCACTGGAGTTTAGAAGATGCAGCCACTGTGCCGCTTGCGTATTTACAAGCATTCTACTTACTCGTGAGTACCACTTCTGTATTATAATCCAATGACATTGTTTAATATCGTGATGATACTGTACCACGCTGGCCAGTCGTATTGTTATAAGTTCTGTGTCAAGTTCTCTTTCACTTTGCAGTGCTGTTTTCATGCGAAGTTGGTTCCTTTATTCACAAATTTATTATTAGTCCAGGAGTATTAGGGGATTCACCTCGGAATGAGAGATAATCGGCTGTAAACTTGTATAAACCTTTATTTTGACATCCTAAAACTTGTCTCAAAACCTACCCATGGTAGGGTGTCCGCGTCTACAGATATTCCAAGGTCAAAGGTTCAAAATTCGGTTCTTTACACATTTATTGCAAATATCTCGTTTTCTATTGGTTTAATGCTATTTTTATTAGGTTAATAATTATTATACAGGATTAAATTCTGTAAAATTTTTGTTAAACATTTTTTTATATCTTACACCATTTTTGAGATATAGGGCAAAGCCAGCGCAGTGTTAAACTCTTTAGAGTATCATTTGAGGTCAACCTGCAGTACTGATAATTCTAAATAGTTTTTATTAACAAATACGTTGTAAAAAATAATTGTTTTCAATAATTCAGTACTCACCGAGGAATCCGAAATTTTACAGCGACTGGAAGTCGATGATGAAGAAAAAGAAAACTCTAATTAGATGTAGTTTTTATTATTATTATTTTCTTTAAAGTTCAATTTTCTTAAATGTATTGTGGTCATATACGGGTTGCAGAGTGAGGTTCTCGCACAGTGGAATGTGGTAATCTCGGTGGAAAAATAAATAAAACACTGATTCTGGCTCTTGTAATGGCATTCTACCGACAGGACAGACAACAGAGTACAGACAATAAACAATGTAAATCGACTTACCATAGCTACATTATTTTTATAAAATTGGCTACACCTCACACGCCAATTTAATAAAGAAGACAACCTAAAACACATTTTCATAACTGAATACAGCCTGAGTATAACCCTGTACTTAACACTAATTCGGAGTACTGCGCTAGATCTTTTACAAAGAACATACTGAAACTAAAAAAGCGCCCCCTTGCCAAAACTATCTTTGAAAACTAATTCAAATTCTAACACCTTGTTCATTCCTCTCGCCAATGCAGCGTTCACCTTGGGAAGTTTTGCAATGTCTATAGGGCCCATGATATAGGCATTCAATCGCTAAGCTTGTTCACTGGCGAGAGTAATTAACTTTCAGGGCGCTTCAACCTGTTCTTATTCTAAGCTAATGTAATATCAAGCACTTACTGGAGATGCTTGAAGTCCTTGATATCGGCGGTCTGAGGGGCGCCCCTCTGCTGGTACTCTCTCCGCGTTCACACATTCATACTCCTAAGTGGCTGTACAGGCTAAGTATCGTAATTATAATACACCCGTTTTAACTGTCGCGGATCGCGCCTAATTGACGTGACTACTAAAACTCGCGAGTCCAAACCAGACCAATCATAACGGTAACCAACGAAACACCGAATTGGATGGACAATCAGCTAAATTTTCATTAAACGGCAATCCGGACGAACCTTGATCGACCGTTTTTAAAAGGCTTCTCGTCAGTTCTATCTTGTCACTTCAAAACGTCAAACAAGAAAAAATGACAATCAAAAATGTTGCCATTATAATGACGTCCGATTTCTAACAGTCACCCGCCCGAACAGGTCCGTACCTGTTCCCAAATATACAGGCAGGCGAGATAACGTTCCTACCGCTCGTTTGATAACTGAGTCCCCAACTAGAACCTCTGCGGACCGGGGGGTCCCATCCTTACCAGGGAACAAGTTAACAATGCGCCCCCGGCGCCAACGCAGTGGCGGTAGGTTAGCATCCTTAACCAGCACGAGGTCACCAACATTAGGGGGACTAGTTTTGTCAGTCCACTTAAGGCGCTGTTGCAGAATGTGCAGATACTCTAGAGACCATCGTTTCCAAAAATTCTGTGAAAACATCTGATACCGAGACAACCGAAACAATTTCACACCTTCGTACGGGTGTTCGGGCAGCGCGTTAAGTGGCTGACCAATTAAGAAATGGCCTGCAGTCAACGCCTACAGGTCATTTGGATCCGAGCTGAGCGGACACAACGGTCGCGAATTGAGAACGGCTTCGATCTTACAAAACAACGTCGCGAGTTCCTTAAATGTCAGCGCGGTCTGACCTACAATACGCCCTAAATGCGTCTTAGCTGTCTTAACTACGGCTTCAAAAATCCCGCCCCAGTGGGGGCAACCTGGTGGACTGAAGGTCCATTGTATACCCCGACGGGAGAGGGCTGCAGGGCCAATATCCACTTTGTTTTAATTTAAAAACTTAACTACATCTCGCAAGTATCGTTCTGCACCTACGAAGTTGGTTCCATTATCGGAACGAATCAGTGCTGGCAGTCCCCTTCGGGAAACGAATCTGTCCAAGCATGCAATAAAAGCTTCCGTCGTGAGGTCAGCAACGAGCTCGAGATGCACCGCCTTGGTGGATAAACAGACGAACACACAAAGGTACGCCTTGTACTGTTTCGCGTTCCGCAGCCGCGAGTTTTTCACTAACAAAGGGCCCGCAAAGTCTGTACCAACACAAGCCCATGGCCTAGCCTCATTCACCCGATCAGGAGGCAGATCCCCCATGTGAGTCTGCATCGTGGCAGCCTTGTTCCGATAACAAGGCATGCACCGAAACACGATGTTCCGTATGGTACGACGCCCAGACAAAATCCAAAACTTCCTCTGGAGTGTAGCCAACAAGGCGTTACAACCTGCATGAGCGTTTTTAACATGCCGATCAGTCACCAACAACTCAACCAACTGCCCTCCCTTGGGGAGCAGTAGGGGTGACAAGCCGAATATGGCAGAATCGCATTGCGCAATCTTCCTCCTACCCGAAGCAACCCGGCCGAATCTATAAACGGGTTGACACGCGCGACAGCACCCTTCAATTTAGAACGCCCAGTTCGTAGACTCTCCAATTCTGCTCCAAAGTTCGACGACTGTACCAACCGGATCAAATTCAGAAGCGACTCATTTCGCTCTGCCGGTGACAGAATTGGGCTTAGCGTTCGCTGTTCGTGGGAAGTGCGACCATTCCGAACGAATCTTCTCATCCAACAATTGACATTGATAAATTTATCAAGAGAGCTATACCGCTCAATCAAGAAACTCGCGTCAGTCTCCTGGACCTCCTGGGTCACATACACGGCTGCTTGTGAGGATATCCGACACGTCCCGATTCAACTTCGGTCCCGAATACAAACATTGGTTCAGGGACATACCGTTCGAAGTTGGAGCAGACCCATCAAACACTACTCTAATTTTTCCAGTAGGGGTCTTTAGGACAGCATGATGTGGAAGGAAGCAATGATCCTCGGATCTCCAATCCACACGCGACACAGACATGTGTCCCAAAGATTCATACTCCCTCATGAAGTCCACGTATTTGGTCTTAAATACAGCATCCCGAGCCATACGACGCTCCATCGACAACAATCGAGTCTCGACTGTCCTTCGAGATTCACCCAACAGTGGCCTATTTGCGCTGAACGGGAGCCGAGTTACAAACCGACCAGAACGAAGGCGACCAGTATTATTCTGGTAAAACAACTCACACTCTTCTTCGTCTGGGTCTACTCGACGCGCGGTGAGGGGCTCCTCGACCTCCCAAAACCTTTGCATCGTCTCGGATAATGCTGAACCTACGAGTATACCATCCGACTCAATAGGTCTAATCATGGGTAATACCGGTCCAATTATCGCATAGCCAAACTTAGTCTCCACAGCCATGAGTCGATCATGCTGCAAGACTCGCCGATCCGACAGCAAAAACTTACCCAGAACGTCTACTCACGTAAACCGTACCTGGGGTGTCGAAATCGGGATCCGCCAGTTTCAGATCTGATGTCAGGAGTCGAACAGCCGAATTCAACCTCACCTGAGGGTGTCGTCCCATCACATCAGTCATCACTAGTACCGGGGCGGATGTCCTACGCATCGTGTCAAAACGTGAGGAGAACGTAATCGTCGTTTGCCCGACGATGTTCGTTACCGCGACATTCCCCACGCCTCGAATGTTCCTATTATACTTAGTAATTTTCAAGCCCAATCAAATCGCCAATTCGTTCTACATAATACAGCCCTGGGCACCTGAATCCAACAGGGCGCGAATGTGTGTTGACTTGCCATTCAAACCCCAAACACACACGGAGGCAGTGGGCAAGACAATAGCCTCCGGTTGGGGACCAAAATTTGATTAAGCTGCAATTTCCTAGCGGGGGCCCCCGAGGCCCCACGCATTATAGCCCGAGCAACCGGGCATATCAGTGCCGACGTAGGGATCCCATGGTCCCTCGTAAATGCCGCTCCAGTCGTTGGGCTCTACTTGACGCCGTCCACGGATAGGGGGGGTGCGGTGATCCAACCGAGGGCATTCCATGATGGGCGGCGAAAATCGACGAAATGTAGTCGTCGGCGGCGAGCGCGATGACACCCGAGGCAGCGTTCTAGTGGTCGGCGTCGAGCGCGATGACACCCGAGGCGGCGTTCGAACTAACCGCTCCGTACTCGAGGGTGCATCCGCACACCCGCCCGTGCCAGCTCCAGCTGAGCCACTGGCCTCCCAATAGGTCCGGGAACCGCCCGCGATGTTGGCCTGAACATCGGCCCCAACATCTTCCCTATGGGGGCCCTGGTCCCGTGGACCCAGGTTCCAAGTCCGGCCCTGTGTATGTGACCCCATCTGTCCCTGAGTCCTGTCCTGTCCATCTTCATGATGTTGGCCGGGCCTATTCAGGCAGAGCAGTTCATGATGGTGGCCTCCACAAAACTTACACATTGCGGACCGAGCGCAATCCCTTACTAAATGGGGACCCAGACACAAAAAACACCAGCCACGCTGCTTGGTGATCTGGCGTCGCCCTTGGACTCTCTGGTCCCTAAATCGAAGGCAGGCGGCCACACCATGGCCATCCTATTTACAATATAGGCAGGCAATCCGTTCAGGTGTTGAGGCACCCATGTGCCCATACAACTTCCTTGGCCCTCTCTGCGGAAGTCCCCTCCTCACAGGGCTCCGAGTAGCCTTCTGTGGTTCCGCAGTGGGCTTCGAGAACGTACCCATGTTCTCTGCCCTCCGACACTCTTCCTCCAAAAACTCCATGAGTTGAGAAGAGGTGGGCAAGTTGTCTGCACTCTGATCGTGATGCTGCTCAAATCTGGTCTACACATCGACTGGCAGCCGGGACAGTACTATGTATACTAACATGTAAGACCATTCTTCAACCGGCAAGCCCAAATTTCCTAATGCCCTGGTGACACTCAATAACGGGTTCAACACTTCTGCCTCTATGACCGAGCTCTCCATCAAAGCTGGGTAGTTGTATCTGAGGCAGTTTTGATACAACTCCGCGAGAGTGTGGGCCTTCGACAGCTTCTTCATTGCGGCCCGTTCCTCGCTGGCGCTTTATTTCTGCTATGCGCTGCTGAATGTCATCAGCAATTGAGAGGCACTGGTCAACATCAGCCTGCATAGTGGACCTTGTCTGATCGCTGACCTTCTCCTCCTCAAGGGCCTCGACTTTGGTAAGCGTTTCCATCATTACCTCCAGCCGGGCTGGCGCATCCAAAGCTCGAGCCAACAGTGCATCTTGTCTATCTGGTCGGCCTAGGAGGCCTTGAACCGATGTAAACCATCTCAATTTCGTGTTAATCTTAGCCCGGTACAATGACAACGACATAGCAGCAGTACTTTACTTACAAGTTACTATATTTTATGTATGTAATAAAACTATTAAGTGCTTGTGCACTCACTTAATCTCAGATATATATCTACCTACAAGTTTCACTTTATCAATGCCCAGTAACTCAAAATAATTGAATTTAACAATAACAATAATAGAATAATATAACAATATTATTCTAGTAATAATGTCTGTGGGCTAGCAAAATCTAATTGTATTGGGTTAATATATTGGACCAAATGTCCCAAACAATTAATATAGCAAATATATTTTATATTAACAATTAATATTAAGTATACAATATGAAACTTATCATGGAGATGTGTAGCCTTCATTGACGTCCGAAGCACTGTAGGGGCCCCCTGTACACCGGCACGGAGATCCTGGGTACTACACATACAACACTCCTACGGGTGGCTTCCCGATTTCTAATACACCGCGGCCGACCGCACGACAATAACAATTAACTATTACAAAGGCCGTTCTGGTGGAATTCAAAACTCGTGTTTATATTAATCAGTTTACCAGATACTAGGCGACACTAACAAACACCGAAACTAATTCACAAATCACGGCCCGCCCAAAATATATTCGCCTGTTCTCGACCGAATTTTATCCAACAGTACCATGACATTTTAAAGAAAATAACCTCAAAAATGACACCATAAATTACATTTACATTAGAGCATATATATACGTAAGGTCATTTTTCTCCGGTCAGGCCTCTCCAATTGTAACATATGTAAATCATTAATAAATGTAGTAAATTAAATTAAACCAACCAGAATGTTCTAGTCTACAAACAAATGCCGCACCATGCTACAGCGCAAAGACTATAATATTATGTTTTTGAAAGTGTAAATAAATGAGAAAAAAACTTGTTCATGTAAGCCTTATCCCACCAAAAACATTCTGTAAAAAACTAGCCAAGTCTCGATGGGGCTGCTTGTTTATCTCTAAAAAGTAATGAAATCTAGACAAAGACGTGCCAAGTCTAAGGTTCCTTACTGCGATTTCTTTATTATTATAGTTAATGTTGTGTGACTTGACTCTCTGACGTCACTGCTTATCTTATTAGTAGCACTCATAATTTAAAGAAAATCACCACTCAATTCATTATTATTTATTAAATGGACGTTAAATTGAAGCTACTAAGTTTTGCTGTGGATCTTCATAACTTAAAACTAACAGAAATCCCTCGTAGGATTATCCCTTTTTGATCTAAGGAATTTCAACTAATCGGTTGTGTTTATATTTGTGTCGTTACCTATCACGATATACAAGTTTATCTTTTAATTACTAAGTCCAAAGTAGCACCTTTAAAAGTGTTGACGGTTAACCGCTTAGAACTTTTCAGTGCTGTATTACTGGCCAAGGTAATAATTCACATTCACTCCTTGCTTAGTTCAAAAAACATTTTGAACAAATCTATCTTGTTCACAGATAGCTCGACTGTATAAATTGTCAAGGTTGAATGCTGAGCCACACAAGCTAAAGATCCGCCCCGCACCCACCGTTGCCCACAGAGTGTTCATAATTAACGACAATCCTGTGTCAATTGAATGGCGACATGAGTCCACCCATGACACGCTAGCTGACATCTGTAGTCGTGGCTTATCATGCTTATCTTTATCTTCTTCTCAAATCTGGTGGTCTGGTCCTCAGTGGCTGTCCAACGAACCATGCGAATGGCCTGTTTTAGCAGTTGAAGCGTCCGAAATCGAGCCAAAACTTAAGCTCGCATCGCGCGCGTGTCATACTAGTGTGACACGTGAAGCTGATTTGCTGAATTCCATCATGGAGCGCCACTCCTCTCTTTCCCGAATGTAAAGAGTGGTGGCGTGGATCTATCGTTTCATCAACAACACGAAATCTAAACGCTCTGAGCGTAACTTATTACCTTACCTGACAGCCGCTGAATTACTCCAATCTTTAGATCATTTAACAAAATATGTTCAACTTTAAACTTTTAATGATGTCATATCTTAATAGCATCCAGGAAACATTTATCTAAACTCTCTCTTTTTCTTGACTCTAGCGTAATCTTGCGAGTGGGGGGACGTCTCAAGCACGTGCCATTACCAGGTCGCGTCAAACATCCATGCCTCTTACCTAAGAGTTCCCAATTGAGTACTCTTCTCATTGACCACTATCATACAACTTATCTTCATTGTGGGCGTCACCTACTCCAATCTTTAACTATGCGTCGATTTTGGATGCACGGCAGTAGAAATCTTATCAGATCGCGGTTGTCTAAATGCGTGACCTGTTTTAAAATCAAACCTATTCCACTCCAACCTTTACAAGGTGATCTTTCCGACTACAACCGGGTTATTGATTTCAAACAGTCGGCCTACACACGTCAATATAGTCGGTGAAAGGTCGATGCTGTTCATAACAGAGGATAGTTGGAAAGGCCGATGCTGTGCTCTGGCGGTCCTTTACGCCGTGGTACACAGGGGACTATTATTCTTTCAGGATAGGCTTTTAACTAACTTCTTGATTGTTCCTCACGCCAATATAGCATCTTTTAAATTATGACGTATATTGGTCAACGCCACGCGCCAATATATCATCTTTGAGTTGAAAGAATATTTGGAAGGGATTATTATAATAAACGAACCACTAAACGCGTCAATATCTTTGCGATATTAAATAAGCTGAATGCAATATTGTTATAACGGAAAGGATGTATGCAACATGAAAAACTCTCACGCAGAATTGAAAATTCAGCGCCACTATCAAAGTTGCGGTGATTAAATATTCATCAATTCTGATGTGCATTGGTATGGTTTTAGTTTGACCAACACAGTTAATATTCGACACAATTGCCCGTTCGCGCCTAAAGACATCGTCATAAGTATGACCGATCTTCATACAAAAAGTGCAAGATGGCTTGCTTTGAACTAGATTGGTACCGCCTTACTTAGTGTCATATTATTATATTGCTAACCGAAGTATTCTCAGCGACTCCAAAGCGACAGTCAAGAGTATTGCGCATAATTATTATGATGATAGATATTGTTAGAAATCGAACGTCATTATAATGGCAACATTTTGATTGTCATGTTTTTTGTTTGACGTTTGAAGTTAAAATATAGAACTTATGAGAGGCTTTGTGTTAACGGTCCACCAGTGTTGGTTTTGAGTGCCGTTTAATTGAAATTTAGCTGATTGTCGGCTGCCAGTCGATGTGCAGACCAGATTTGAGCAGCATCACGGTCAGAGTGCAGACAACTTGCCCACCTCTTCTCAACTCATGGAGTTTTTGGAGGAAGAGTGTCGGAGGGCAGAGAACATGGGTTCGTTCTCAAAGCCCGCTGCGGAACCACAGAAGGCTACTCGGAGCCCTGTGAGGAGGGGACTTCCGCAAAGAGGGCCAACGAAGTTGTATGGGCACATGGGTGCCTCAACACCTGAACGGGATGCCTGCCTATATTGTAAACAGGATGGCCATGGTGTGGCCGCTTGCCTTCGATTTAGGAACCAGAGAGTTCAAGGGCGACCCCAGATCACCAAGCAGCGTGGCTGGTGTTTTTTGTGTCTGGGTCCCCATTTAGTAAGGGATTGCGCTCGGTCCGCAATGTGTACGTTTTGTGGAGGCCACCATCATGAGTTGCTCTGCCTGAATAGGCCCGGCCAACATCATGCAGATGGACAGGGCAGGACTCAGGGACAGATGGGGTCACGTACACAGGGCCGGACTTGGAACCACGTGACCAGGGCCCCCATAGGGAAGACTTTGGGGCCGATGTTCAGGCCTACACCGCGGGCGGTTCCCCGACCTATTGGGAGGCCAGTGGCTCAGCTGGAGCTGGCACGGGCGGCTGTGCGGATGCACCCTCGAGTACGGAGCGGTTAGTTAGAACGCCGCCTCGGGTGTCATCGCGCTCGCCGCCGACCACTGCAATACCGCCTAGGGCGTCATCACGCTCGCCGAAGACGACTACATTTCGTCGATTTACGCCTCCCATCAACGCCCTCGGTTGGTTCACCGCACCCCCCCTATCCGTGGACGGCGTCAAGTAAAGCGCCGCGACTGGAGGGGCACTTAGGAGGGACCATGCGATCCCTACGTCGCCACTGATATGCCCGGTTGGTCGGGCTATAATGCGTGAGGCCCCGGGGGCCCCCGCTAGGAAATTGCAGCCCTATCAAATTTTGGTCCCCAACCGGAGGCTATAGTCTTGCCCACTGCCTCCGTGTGTGTTTGGGGTTTGAATGGCAAGTCAACACACGTTGTATTATGTCGAACGAATTGGCGATTTGGTTGGGCTTGAAAATTACTAAGTATAATAGGACCATTCGAGGCGTGGGGAATGTCGCGGTAACGAACATCGTTGGGAAAACGACGATTACCTTCTCCTCACGTTTTGATACGCTGCGTAGGACATCCGCCCCGGTTCTAGTGATGACTGATGTGATGGGACGACACCCTCAGGTGAGGTTGAATTCGGCTGTTCGACTCCTGACATCAGATCTGAAACTGGCGGATCCCGATATCGACACCCCAGGTACGGTTGACGTGCTACTGGGAGTAGACGTTCTGGGTAAGTTTTTGCTGTCGGATCGGCGAGTCTTGCAGCATGGTCGACTCATGGCTGTGGAGACTAAGTTTGGCTATGCGATAATGGAACCGGTATTACCCATGGTTAGGCCGAGTCGTATGGTATACTCGTAGGTTCAGCATTATCCGAGACGATGCAAAGGTTTTGGGAGGTCAAGGAGCCCCCCACCGCGCGTCGAGTAGACCCAGACGAAGAAGAGTGCGAGTTGTTTTACCAGAATAATACTGGTCGCCTTCGTTCTGGTCGGTTTGTAACTCGGCTCCCCTTCAGGGCAAATAGGCCACTGTTGGATGAATCTCGGAAGACAGCCGAGACTCGATTGTTGTCGATGGAGCGTCGTATGGCTCGGGATGCTGTATTTAAGACCAAATACGTGGACTTCATGAGGGAGTATGAATCTTTGGGACACATGTCTGTGTCGCGTGTGGATTGGAGATACGAAGATCATTGCTTCCTTCCAAATCATGCTGTCCTAAAGACCCCTACTGGAAAAATTAGAGTAGTGTTTGTTG
This sequence comes from Diaphora mendica, assembly GCA_949125395.1. NCBI lineage: Eukaryota > Metazoa > Arthropoda > Insecta > Lepidoptera > Erebidae > Diaphora > Diaphora mendica. The sequence continues at coordinate 16,644,543 of OX421330.1, forward strand.
GGTCTGCTCCAACTTCGAACGGTATGTCCCTGAACCAATGTTTGTATTCGGGACCGAAGTTGAGTAGGATATCCTCACGAGCTTTCGGAAACACCAGGTGGTTTTTGTTGCTGACATAAGGATGATGTTCAGACAAACGGTGATTCATCCGGAAGACAGGAGGTATCAGCTGATACTATGGCGTGAGTCGTCCCACGAACCTATAAAGGTTTACGAGTTGAACACAAATACGTACGGTTAGCGTTCTAGTCCCTTCCTCGCGATTCGTACACTGCGGGAGTTAGCGGTACGGAACCTCTTTAACTACCCTAGGGCTGCTGCTATCCTGGAGCAGGATCTGTATGTAGATGATGTCTGCTCAGGGGCAGCCAGTGTCGAGGAAGCGCTTGCTCGCCGGGACGAGCTCATCCAGCTTTTAAAGCGGAGGTTACGAGTTGCGGAAATGGATGTCCAATTTTCCTGAGTTGGTGGAGGGGTTGCCGGATGAGTTCCAACAGGATCCGCACGTCTTTGAAAATCCTGACAACCCTAATATGCTGTCAGTGCTCGGCATACAATATCGGCCAGTCCAGGATGTGTTCACCTATCGAGTGGCTCTGGACATCCCGAAGACATGGACGAAGAGAACTGTGCTATCGACGATTGCGAGAACGTTTGACCCGAACGGTTGGATCGCTCCAGTCACATTTTTGTTAAAATGTTTCATGCAGCGGTTATGGACGGCGCAGCTAGGCTGAGATACCCACCTCTCAGAGGAGCTGTTGAGGGATTGGACCAGGATATTCTCCTCGCTCAAGGAGTTTAATAACGTCTCACTGCCACGGAAATTTTTCCGTGCTGGTGATTTCAGGGCTACCCTTCATGGGTTTTGTTATGCCTCTGAACAGGGATACGCGGCAGCGGTTTATTTGCAAACGGTCACTTCCGCTGGGGATGTTGACGTTCGACTGGTTCTGGCTAAAAGTAAGGTGGCTCCCATACGGACAAGATTGACGATTCCGAAGCTGGAACTGTCCGGGGCAGCTCTTTTAACCAGACTCCTGAACCACGCGGTATCGGAGTTCCGCGGTTCATTGGAGTTGGAGAATACGGTGTATGCATGGACTGACAGTCAGATAGTGTTGTGCTGGCTGAAGGCTTCAGTTCATAATCTGGAGATATTTGTAGCAAACCGTGTCTCCCAAATACAGGCATCAGAAGTCTCTTTGACTTGGAGACATGTGCCAGGAGAATTGAACCCGTCGGATTGTGCATCCAGGGAATGCCGGGCTCCTGAATTAGTTAACCATCAGTTATGGTGGGGCCCTCCTTGGCTGGCAAGGAAGGAATCGGATTGGCCTCTTAACAACGCGAAGTTGTCTGTGGACTGTGGTATTTTAGCAGCCGTGTATGTGACCCAGGAGGTCCAGGAGACTGACGCGAGTTTCCTGATTGAGCGGTATAGCTCTTTTGATAAATTGATCAATGTCAATTGTTGGATAAGGAGATTCGTTCGGAATTGTCGCACTCCCCGCGCACAGCGAACGCTAAGCCCAATTCTGTACCGGCAGAGCGAAATGAGTCGCTTCTGAATTTGATCCGGTTGGTACAGTCAGAGAGTCTACGAACTGGGCGATCGAAATTGAAAGGTGCTGTCGCGCGTCTCAACCCGTTTATAGATTCGGCCGGGTTGCTTCGGGTAGGAGGAAGATTGCGCAATGCGAATCTGCCGTATTCGGCTCGTCACCCCCTATTGCTCCCCAAGGGAGGGCAGTTGGTTGAGTTGTTGGTGACTGATCGGCATGTTAAAAACGCTCATGCAGGTTGTAACGCCTTGTTGGCTACACTCCAGAGGAAGTTTTGGATTTTGTCTGGGCGTCGTACCATACGGAACATCGTGTTTCGGTGCATGCCTTGTTATAGGAGCAAGGCTGCCACGATGCAGCCTCACATGGGGGATCTGCCCCCTGATCGGGTGAATGAGGCTAGACCATGGGCTGGTGTTGGTACAGACTTTGCGGGCCCATTCTTAGTAAAAAGCTCGCGGCTGCGGAACGCGAAACAGTACAAGGCGTACCTTTGTGTGTTCGTTTGTTTATCCACCAAGGCGGTGCATCTCGAGCTCGTTGCTGACCTCACGACGGAAGCTTTTGTAGCGTGCTTGGACAGATTCGTTTCCTGAAGGGGACTGCCAGCACTGATTCGTTCCGATAACGGAACCAACTTCGTAGGTGCAGAACGATACTTGCGAGATATAGTTAGGTTTTTAAATGAAAACAAAGTGGATATTGGAACAGCCCTCTCCCGTCGAGGTATACAATGGACCTTCAGTCCACCAGGTTGCCCCCACTGGGGCGGGATTTTTGAAGCCGTAGTTAAGTCAGCTAAGACGCATTTAGGGCGTATTGTAGGTCAGACCGCGCTGACATTTGAGGAACTCGCGACGTTGATTTGTAAGATCAAAGCCGTTCTCAACTCGCGACCGTTGTGTCCGCTCAGCTCGGATCCAAATGACCTGGAGGCGTTGACTGCAGGCCATTTCTTAATTGGTCAGCCACTTAACGCGCTGCCCGAACACCCGTACGAAGGTGTGAAATTGTTTCGGTTGTCTCGGTATCAGATGTTGCAGCAGTTTTCACAGAATTTTCGGAAACGATGGTCTCTAGAGTATCTGCACATTCTGCAACAGCGCCTTAAGTGGACTGACAAAACTAGTCCCCCTAATGTTGGTGACCGCGTGCTGGTTAAGGATGCTAACCTACCGCCACTGCGTTGGCGCCGGGGGCGCATTGTTAACTTGTTCCCTGGTAAGGATGGGACCTCCCGGTCCGCAGAGGTTCTAGTTGGGGACTCAGTTATTAAACGAGCGGTATTAACGTTATCTCGCCTGCCTGTAGATTAGGAAACAGGTACGGACCTGTTCGGGCGGGTGACTGTTAGATTTCGAACGCCATTATAATGGCAACATTTTTGATTGTCATTTCTCTAGTTTGACGTTTTGAAGTGACAAGTAGTACTTATGGACGCTTTGATCGGTCGAGCAAGGTTTCGTAAAGGAATGCCGGTTTTAAGTGGAATTTAATTGTAATTTAGCTAATTGTCGATCCGAATCGGTTCCTTTCGTTGTTTACCGTTATGAGTCGTCTGGTTTGGACTTGCGAGTTTTAGTAGTCACGTCAATTAGGCGCGATCCGCGATAGTTAAATCGGGTGTCTTGTAATGACGAGACTTCGGGAGCCCGTAAGCCATTTAGGAGTATGTATGTGTAACGACGCAGAGAGGAAACTACCAAGAGGCCTCTTGGACGCCGCTATCAAGGAATCTATACATCTCCAGTAAGTGCTTGATATCACATTAGCGTAGAATAAGAACACGGTGTAACGCCGTGAATGTTGAATTCTCTTACCAGTGACATAGTTAGCGATTGAATGACTCACCCATGGGCCCTAAGACATTGTAAATTTCACTAGGTGATCGCTGCATTGGTGAGAGAATTGAACAACTATACTGTTGAAACATGGTAAGTAGATGTATTCTGTGAACCGCCTTAAGATTTTCACACAAAAAAAAAACAATAAATTTTGGGGTCCCCAAGCTTAGAATTGAAACTCAAAAACAATTTTTCATCAAACCCATACGTATCTATGGATAGGTCTTCAAAAATGATATTGAAGATTCTCATATTATTTTTTTCTAAACTGAATAGTTTTTTCGGGTAGGTGTAGAAAACTTCAACACATAAGTGCATAATTGTAAAAAATAATTTAATTAAATTATCAACATATTTACAAATTTGGTACGTTAAATCAGTGCAAAACACATTTATTTGGAGGTATAAATGTTAGCAAAGCTTTAGATGCCATAACAAGCATTTAAATACATCCACCTGTCAGCTGTTCACTGGCACAATCACAAGAATTGATTCTGCTTTATTAATTGACAAGAACATCAAGAATGTCTCAACTTACTGTGATTGAATCTGCGCAAAAGAGCCTGGAGGAGATATTCACAAAAAGAATGGGTGAACTCGAGGCACAGATACAGTGTAGTGCACCAGCTAAAGACACTGTTTCAAAGCTTGCCGAAGAGTTCAGAACCTTCCGTGAGCTCATGTTTAATATGCTCGGTTTGATCCGTAAACAGATTGATGAGTGTTCTAAAACTGTTGATGCAATAGAATCCAGACATAGACGCAAATCACTTGTCTTCATTGGAGTTCCGGAGGCCGAAAGAGAAAACTGTACAGACATCATCCTGAATGTTCTTAGTAGTAAGCTGGATCTGAAGTTCACGGAATCTTCCATCATAACGTGCAGTGGCGGATTTACATATTTGCCGCCAGTAGGCTATTAAAATTTTGCCGCCCCTTCTCACTTCTGCAATTCAATAACCTTTTTTACATGTGGAAACCATTGCAAGCCATCATTCTACAGGAGTTTTCATGGGTAGTGTGTCGCAATCGAACCGAGTAATGCTATACGGTGTTTAGGGGGAGAGGGAATGAGTCTCAGTTGCGTCTCAGTCACCGTAATCGCCCTAAATGCACGGACTTACAATTATCGTCATCCGCTTTATTAGGCCCATATTTTGGAGACTCTTCAGAGTTTGCCTTCAATCAACTTCTGCAGGAGCAGAAAAGTTTCCCTACAATACAGGTGGAACTCACGTCCCCGTTTACGGCCTCTACGGTGGGAAGAACGTGAATGATGTTCCACCCGTCACGGATGCGGCGATTTAAACAACTCTGTCTTTGGTACTAGTAGCCGAGGAACAAGAATAGAATATAATAGAATAAACTTTATTGTACACAAGATATTACAGTTTACATAAAAATAACAAATTAATTAAATTACCATGTACAAATGGCGGCCTTATCGCTAAAAAGCAATTTCTTCCAGGCAACCTTGGGATGGAAAAAAAAAGATTGTAAAAAAATTTTAATAGTCGAACTCATGGGCAGCTTTAGCAAAAAAAAATGTTAAGGAATTTAAGTGAATTCGATAAAAGTAAATGACAAAATAAATATTAATTTAGATACTAATACAAGTTAATAAAATAAATACATATACACAAATAAAATTTCTACATTTCCAAAACAAAATAAAAATAAATAAACAATAGGTATTTCAGGTAAAATATGTTTTAGGCAATTAACATGCACTAGATGTAACTTAGATAGGAAACTTGTGGTACCCTGACAGATTTCGAGCCATCTACGGTTTACAGATGGTCTCCTAGTATATGGTGACCACAATGTCTCCTTCCAGGTTCTAAAGATCAAACCCTGGCCTGCTTCTGCTATCGTCACAAAAAATATCGCCTCAATCGTGTTCAATTCGGTCCTCGTACCGGTCCAATCCCAAACAATGTATTGTTACGAGCCGGGTATTAAATAATGAAAAATAGTCGGTTAATTACCAAAAAATAACACACTGTTTATTTACAACCCTTTTAATATAATAATTCGCTATGTCACTTGTTAATCGCACTAGAAGATCGCTTTGATGTTAACTCCGCTGTATCGTGAAACAATACTGACTCGTACGGGTAACCCAATCTGCTTATATATGGCTTTGAAATCCCTAGAAAGATCTATAATATTCGATAGAACATTCTTACACTAAACAGAAATTACCAGAGTGAGTAATCTAGCGCCATCTAGCGTCGAATATCAGAGTTACTCCACAGTTGCGCGCTACTTGACACTAGATGGCGCCTTCAATTCAATTCTCGCGACTGGTAGATTGTTCTAGACTATTTTTCTCGAAGGCGCAACAGTATCTATACTGTTTGGCATGTAGAATGGTGCGGGTGACAGTTTCAGTAACATTTCGTTTCACTCTTGAAAGTTGCCGCGATTTACAAATTATGACTTAGTACATATTTCAGCTGTACCACATTCGCAATAAATCAAATCATTAATAACTGTAGTAAATTAAATTAAACCAACCAGAATGTTCTAGTCAACGTCGTACAGGCAACTGTCACCCGTACCATGCTACAGCGCAAAGAGTATAGGCCCGTTCTTTAGTGCGGTGTTACTATCTATGTCCCTCTACGGAGCGCCAATATGGGCTAAGCGTCTATCGGCCTCCTCCTGCTGTCGAGCCAAGCTCAATCAAGAGATCGGGTAGCGGCCATTCGGATCGTACGAGGATACCGCACCAATTCATCAGAGGCGGCAACAGTCCTGGTTCGTTTCCCGCCTTTTGATATCCTGGTGGACATGGACGCGAAGGTCTATGACCAGACTCGTGCTACCCGCCGGGGTAAGAGCAGGGAAGACCAGGACGAGCTTGAAATGCGGTGAAACGCTCACTAATAGGCCTTGGCACAATGGCGCGCGTGGCTGGAGCAGCCACAAAATGGGCGTCAACGAATTGTTGGTGCCTATCTGCCTAACCTCGAAACTTAGGTAGGCAGGGAGGCCGGTCGGATTACCTACCAGATGACGCAGATGGGCATGGTTGCTTAGTTGAGTATCTGAATAAGATCGAACGCGAGGAGGTGGCACAATACCACCACTGCATTACTGATTGGGACTCCACTGGGCGTCTCAACAACAAAGTCGACCATATCGGACTAGACCTGTTCCCACCAGCAACCAATGCTGATTGAAGGGCTGGGTCGTAGTGGCCTCTATTTGTGAAGATGGAATGCACCAGAAAGAGACCGCTGAACGAGATCGGAACAGGGCTGATCACCAGCATAGACGACGTTGACGGCGAATCCAATCGTTGACAGAGTCGCAAGCTGCCAGAAAGTGGGGACCTCTGAAAGGCCCGTTCCTAAAAGGTAGTTGGCTCTTTGACGAGCACTTTCGACAGCTTGCTCAAAAGCTGGTTTCCTCTGCGACTTTTTCCCAATTTGGGTAAACTGAGCATCGTGAGAAGGCTGTACGCGGAATTATCCGGTCGATAACGCTATACGGTACCCCGGTGTGGACGCTAGCTCTGACCGCCCAGAGTAGGACGCGCCTTTGTCACCCTTGGAGAGTAAAGTTGGTCAGAGAGATACACGGACATCACATCGTGTCTACGCATGCGGTGTGCGCGTTGGCTAAAATATACATTTGGGATTCTTTCCGGGTAAAGCAGGTTCTTTCCGAGCACGGATGCATTGGGAATTATCTGCACGTGGTTACTAGGAGCTTTTTTTTTTTTATGTATGGCCCGCCAAAATGACTCTACTCTGCCTGATGGAAAGCATAAGCAGAATCCAAGAGTGGTGGTCACCATGCTCACTGCGAATGCAGACAATGCAGCATGGCGACCCACACCATGGCGGCCTAGTGATGCTACTGCATCTTTTAGACTAGTCAACAAGTATGGAACTTGTTGACTAGACTAATTGGGCCTCCGGTCTCGCACTCACCAACGAAACACGACAGCATGCTGTCATTTGACGTTGATTTTCTGTGCGAGGGTAGTACCGCCCCGGTCGAGCCGGCCCGTTCGTGCTGAAATCAGCGTGGCTTTACTACCTATAATTAGTTAGGAGTTAGTTGAATCCCGCCTGTCCGATGTATTTAGCCGATTTGGTGTGCCAGTACTTGGGCATCGCAGCGTTGAATAATCAATGCAATTATCGGAGAACAACTCTCGCTGCCAACTGTGGTACTCACCATGGTCCGCACCATGGTCGGTAGCGGTAGATGTTTTCCCTCCTTCTGCGAAGATGATATCGCGCAGAAAGAGGCGGCGAAAAGGACCAGGTATGAAAATGTCTATTCGAACTTAATTCTCCGCCGCCCGATGAAACTGGCGGTGCGGTGCATTCTAGGACCCCATGCCGCCCTCAATAGTGATTAAGGACCAGGAAGTTAATCAAAATTTGTAATTTTAATTGAAATAATAAACTGCTATGGAGATGTTTTAAAAACCCTTTATTTCAAAAATTTTTTTTACAAAGCGTTTAGTAATTTTTAAAATAGTATTAAAGTTGAGAGTATTTGGTACACTGCATAATACAGTGTCTCTTTTATTAAATTGTCAAGACTTTTTTTCTCCGTTTGTAATATAATTATTATTATTTCTGTATAAAAAATTCGTCAAAATTTGCCGCCCCCTAAAATTCGCCGCCCTAGGCTCCAGCCTACTCAGCCTAGTGGTAAATCCACCACTGATAACGTGCCATAGGCTTGGAAGCCCCAAAAAAGGACACAAGCGGCCCTTACTGGTAAGATTTTTACATTTAGATCTTAAATCTGCCGTGTGGAAAGTAAAAACTAAACTCAAAGGCACAAGTATCACGGTTAAAGAATATTTGACTAAGGCCAGACAGTCCGCATTTGCTATGGCCCGCCTTCATTTTGGTGTGAAAGGTTGTTGGACTCAGGATGGTGTTATTCTTGTAAAAATTCCAAACGGAAGCCGGGTTAAGATTACGTCACTGGATGAATTGGAATCCTTAATACAAAAGTATCCAAAGGTAGCTGACGAGGCCCACGCAGTGATAGGTAGCGGTACATCGGACGCCGGTTCCAATGTTAGCAAGGACATCACACGTAGGAAGTAACTTCCAGGCGTTCGTTGTGTATAGTTATCAAAAAACATTTGCACTCAGTTTCTTTTTAGTTAGTTTTAACTGTATAATTTAAAATGTTTACATCTCATTCATTACATTGGCAAAACTTTGTTTGCGTCTATGACAATGTCTATGTCTGTCAGTTTTGACGTTTACTAGAAGCGCGTTTCTAGCGAGTGCGTTCTGTGTCATTCACTTAACATAAATCATAAGTTGATATTTTTTACTCAACTAGTGTTTGACTTATAATGTTTTCGTAAGTTTTAATGAATATCGTTTTGTTTTGTTTTCTTTCTTAACTCTGTATGCAATTGATTTACTTGTCATTGTTTTATTGTTAAATATGTGCAGTGTGGGCCGGCGGGTGGTGCATTGATGTGAGTACTTATTTGCAAAGCTTCAAATATAGTTGTAGTATTTTTATATATATTATCCTAATATTTACTTAATTTTTCATACTTATCATATATATTCTGTATATTCATATGTCTGATGTTGAATCCTACTTCTTCGCCAATGACTCTGTGGACTCTTTAGCCGACGAGAGTTTTATATCGGTCACTGATACACTCGGTGATATATTGCGTAGCACATTTATTCAAAAAACTAATAATGAACTACACGTTTGTCACATAAATGCTTAAAGCATACCCAGTCACTTTAGTGACTTATGGGAAACATTTCATGATTCAAATGTGCACGCTATCCTGGTTTCTGAGACATGGCTCAAACCTCAACTTCTTTCTACTTCTTACACTCTTCCAGGCTATATTCTTATCCGGAATGATAGAGTAAATAAAAGAGGCGGTGGTGTTGCAATTTACTTACGTTCCGATTTTTCTTATAAGCTTTTCTCTAAATCGCCATCTAACTCGCCTGCTGAGTATCTTTTTCTCGAGGTTTGTGTCTGGGGAGCTAAACTCATCCTAGGTGTCGTATATTGTCCCCCAGCCATTGATTACTTCACCGAATTCGAGTCGGTTTTGGAATCTTTGGGGTCCGAGTATGAGCATCACATCATCATGGGAGACTTTAATACCGATCTCTTATCTCAAAACTCCCGTTCACGTAAACTATTACATTTATTGGAGTCCACTTGTTTATATATTTTACCGCTTCAAGCTACTCATCACAACCTAAATGGAGAAGACACCCTGCTGGATCTTATAATTACGTCGTCTCTTACCAAAGCTATTTCTCATGGACAATATTTGGCACCCAGTTTCTCACATCATGACCTAATTTTTATTACGTATAAACTCAAAACACCAAAACCTAAAGCAAAAATTATGCATAGACGCTGTTTCAGAAGCATGAACTTAGAGAAACTTCGAGAAGATGCTTCTCATATCAACTGGGAACCTTTAGGGACAGCAGACACCATTGACGAAAAGGTCGAAATATTAAATGATAACATATTACACCTATACAATGTTCATGCACCGGTGAAAAAAATTAAATTAAAGCATCCTCCTGCACCTTGGCTTACAGATAACATCCGCAACGTAATGCGAAATAGGGATCGTGCGTTTCGGCGCTTTAAGAAAAATCGTTGTGATGATAACTGGCTCGCCTATAAGACTGCTAGAAATAAGTCTAATCAAGTGATACGTAACGCTAAACGCCGCTATATTCTCGATAAAATTTCTTCCTCTTCTTCAGCTGATATTTGGAAGTTCTTAGGGACTCTTGGCATTGGTAGAGAACACCATGCAGACTTTCCAAAGGACATTGCTTTGGATGATATCAATTGCCACTTCACCACAACCATGGACTGTGTGGCCCGTCTGCCAGGGCCTAACATAAACTCGTTTGATTTTTCTCCAGTTGCACCAGAGGAGGTTAAACAATTTATGATGTCTATCAAATCTAACGCTACAGGTTGCGATGAAATTAGCCGTTTCATGGTGACCTCTATTCTTGAACAACTTTTACCCGCCATCACTTACTTAATCAATTACTCCCTCGATTCTAATTCTTTCCCATCCTTATGGCGCAAGGCCTACGTACGTCCACTAGCTAAAGTGCCTAACCCCTCTCTCCCTATTCACTTCCGTCCGATATCTATACTTCCTTTTCTCTCGAAAATCCTAGAAGCTTGCGTTCATAAACAACTTTCACTATTCATTTATAATAATAATTTGCTCAACGTAAATCAATCAGGATTCCGACCTGGACATAGTACACAGACGGCGCTACTTAAAGTGACTCTCGATATCAAGGCAGCGGTAGAAGAAGGTAAAATAACTGTACTAGCCCTTATTGACTTCTCAAACGCCTTCAACACCGTGAATCACGATATCCTGCTTAGATAGCTTACTTACCCACTTTATGATTTCCGATGGTGCACTGGAATGGTTCTCATCATATCTTCGAGGACGCCAGCAGTCTGTCCGAACTGATGAATCTTCATCGACGTGGACCGAACTCGACTCTGGTGTTCCACAGGGCGGCATTCTTTCTCCTCTTCTCTTTTCACTATTTATTGATCTCGTGACCAGTGAGCTTCAGTGTGCGTATCACTTGTATGCAGACGACTTGCAAATCTACTCACACGCAAGAGTAGACAATTTGAACGAAGCTATAGGTAGTGTCAACAGAGACTTAGAGACCATTAGAAACTGGTCCAGCAGGTTTGGTTTAACGGTGAACCCAACAAAATCTCAAGCAATCATCATAGGAAGTCCTCGAATGACGAACAGAATCGATACTGATGATACCACGGAAATCATCTTTAATGGTACTGTCTTACCCTTTAGTACATCGGTCAAGGATCTCGGTTTGCACATCGATACTACTCTGAACTGGCAAACACAAGTTACTAGCGTCTGTCAGAAGGTTACAAATGTTTTACGTATATTCTATCGTCTGAAAAATTTCCTCCCCGTAGAAACAAAAAAGATGCTCGTGCAGACTTTAATTTTTCCACTTATCGACTATGGTGATGTGTGTTATCTCGACCTGAATGCAGATCTGCTCAATAAATTAGACCGACTTCTCAACAATTGCATTCGATTCATATTCAACCTTCGAAAGTATGATCATATATCCGCTTATCGTACACAACTGTCCTGGTTACCTATAAGACAGCGCCGCAGTTCGAGGGCTCTTACTTTGTTGTACTCCCTTCTCTACTCACCAAACTCACCTACCTACTTAAAATCCCAACTAGAATATATCTGTGCTAACCATAACAGAAATCTTCGCTCGTCTAACAATCTTCTCCTTCGTTGTCCTTCCCATAGTTTCAGTATGGTCCATTCCTCCTTCCTAGTTCAAGCTGTCACTCTTTGGAACACACTCCCACTAGAAACCAGGATGTCGACTAGCCGATCCCCTTTTAAGTTTAAAGTACGGAAGTTCCATAGAGACTTGTTGACGGAGTCATCAGAATAACACTTTCAAAAGTGTCTTTTGGATGTGTATATGCTCATATATGTGTATGTGTGTGTATGTATGTATGTTTATATATCTATGTATAATATATGTGTATGTAAATTTTATATGTGTAGGTATATATCTGTAGAATCGTTAGTTTTGTAATATATTTTAATTTAACTTATCGTAATACTTATTTTTAAAATACGCCTGCCACACACAGTTTTGCAACACCCAAAGGTTTGACTGGAAGAAAATGCCTGTGGCATTAAGTCCGCCTTGTGCAATATGTTTGCAGGAAGTTTGAAAAATAAAATAAATAAATAGTTTGAGCGAGAGACACTTCCGAAGTGGTAAAATGTAACTTCTAAAATAAGAGAATGATAACACTAAAAAAAATATATGATGTACAAACTTCCACCGAAAATTGGTTTGAACGAGATCTAGTAAGCAGTTTTTTTTATATATGTCATAAATCCTGAACCGCAATTTATCGATCAAAGTTACAACGAACTACAAAAACTTTTATATTATGTTTCTTGCTGCTTCGGAACCCTTCATGGGCGAGTCCGACTCGCACTTGGCCGCTTTTTTTCTCAAATAAAATACTTATATTTCTCGGGCAAATGCATTAATACTTTAATTGATAAACTATCAGACTTTGTGCTTTGCAATCCTTATCTTTCTACTTTTTACATTCTTCGACGTCTTTACCTAACTTTTTCTCTAGTATTTTCTCGGTTTCCTCAGCTATCTCGAATAACCCTTTCGATTGCAAAAGAATTCTCATTTGGAGTTTCCATTAAGTTTTACTCCAATGGGTTGATGACGGGACTCTTCCATTTTCGCTCACCACTTTTCTCGAACTTTTGACGATACAGAACAAAGAAAATGGCGACGCCCTTATTCTTGATTTTTTGGCTCTTATCGATTTATACATTTTCTCAACCTGCGAACTCTGGGCCCGTAACCTGTGATGATATACGGGTTGCAGAGTGAGGTTTTCACAAATTGGAATGTGATAATCTCGGTACGGTTTATACATCAGAATAACACATAGGCTACTATTTACCGCGATAACCTACATAAACGCGTGCGGAGCCGCGGGCAAAAAAATTGATAGGAAAGCAAAAAAATAAATAAAACACTGATTTTGATTCTGGCTCTTGTAATGGCATTGTTCAATCCTTTCGCCAATGTTGCTTTCACCGTGTGAAGTTTGTAATGTCTATAGGGCCCATATGTACAGGTATTCAATCGCTAAGCTATTTCATTGGCAGAAGCATTCAACCTCAGGGTGATTCACCCTGTTCTTATTCTAAGCTAATGTAACATCAAGCACTTACTGGAGATATGTGAATTCCTTGATATCGGCGTTCTGAGGGACCCCTCTGGTGCGCCCTCTGCTCCGTCACACATTCACCACTCCCAGTGGTAGTACAGGTTCCAAAGAATTCTAATTTATGATACACCCGTTTTAACTGTCGCGGATCGCGCCTAATTGACGCGACTACTAATCTCGCGTGTCCAAACCAGACCAATCATAACGGTAAACAACGAAATACCGAGCCTGATGGACAATCAGCTAAATTTCGATTAAACGGCACTCAAAACCCACACTGGTGGACCGTTCACACAAAGCCTCTCATAAGTTCTATATTTTAACTTCAAACGTCAAACAAAACATGACAATCAAAATGTTGCCATTATAATGACGTTCGATTTTCGACAGGCATTCTTCAAAAAGGACAGACCACAGATAACAGACGATAAACTATATAGACCCTTTACCTACATTATTTTTCTTTTTCTAAAATTGGCTACACATCACATATATGAAATGGTATTTTTCAATGAAAACATTAATTAAAAATGTAATACTTTTCTTTAATTTAGTTAGGAAGTAATTAGTGTTAATAAGATTACAATAAAAAAATAAATAGAATACTAGTAGTTGCCCGCGGCTCCGCCCGCGTATATGTAGGTTATCGCGGTAAATAGTAGCCTATGTGTTATTCTGATGTATAAGCTATATTACTGTAAAGTTTCATCCAAATCCGTTCAGTAGTTTTTTGTGTGAAAGAGTGACAAACATCCATCCATCCATCCATACTTCCAAACTTTCTCGTTTATAATATTAGTTTATCTAAAGATTTTTCTTAATTACTTTGTAATTATACGAGTAGGTAAGTACTATTAAATAAAAAAATATCGAATTATTGAAAAAAAAATAGTTATAACGTAATAATTAACAAAAAATGATTTTTTTTTAGAATTGTCCAGACTACAGATTGACCTCAAATGATACTCGAAATAGTTTAACACTGCGCGTGCTTTGCCCTCTATCTCGGAAATGGTTCAAGATATAATGAAACGTGTAACAACAATTTTAGAGATTTTAATCTTCTACAATATTTATTCATATACAAATAGCATAAAACCTGGAAACGAGATATTTGCAATAAATGTGTAAAAATTGTTTTTTTGACCTTGGAATTTGTGTAGACGCGAACACCCTTCGATATGTAGGTTTTTATACAATTTAAGTGTCAAAAATAAAGGTTTATGCAAGTTTTCAGACTATCTCTCATTCAGAGATTCTTGCCTTCATTTCACTAATATTCCTGGACTATATAACGACCACGGGTTTGACACGGACACTTTGTATTCTTAATCCATCACCATAATCTAGCCACTATGTAATAATTTTCTGACGAATTTATTCGGATTAAGTTTTTTAAGCTACTAAAATGACTACTCTGCCTGATGGAAAGCATGAGCACAATTCAAGAGTGACGGTCACCTCCCAATTATTTAAGTGATTAAGTCTTATGTTATTCTTTGTTATTTTAAAAGGCAATAAAGGTGGAACTACCACGTGCATACTCAGTATTGGTGCATGGAGGGGCAGGTGCTTTAGGTCAAGCGATAATATCGATTGCACTGGCTCATGATTGTGAAGTATTTACCACTGTCAGTAATGTGCAGAAAAAACAATTATTACTGAAATTGTTCCCACAACTAAAAGGTAAATCTTGTCTATTTTATTTAATTAACAGGTACTTTAATTTTTGACTATTCGTCTTTTTAACCTACAATCTCTTATGTTTTCATCTTTATCATTCGACTGCCTCCACCATCAACATTATCTTTATCAACAGTGGGAGAGTCATGCTTGACTACAATTGAAGCGGCTCTATCGTAGCGATAGAATAGCTTCACAGACCCGGTGTTGAGCAATTCTTTAGTTACTTTTCACCGAATGAGTGAGGTTACCGCAGACCCAATCCCACATCACTTCTCCTTCGTTTTTCTGGGCCATACCTATAATACCCCATGATATTTCTATTTAATCACAATGCCTGTCATAATTCTTTTTAATTTGATTTCAGTTGACCATATAGGAAAGTCCCGTGATACGGTCTTTTTAGATTTTCTTCAAAGCAAAACAAGATGTGATATTATTATAAGCTCTGCTAAAGGAAGTCAAAAAGACGTAAGTTAACCTCTGATAAACTATAGTGTTCGATATCCTTATTATTTACTGTATTCCGTCACGTACGTTGTGGCGCAAGAATTTTCATGTAGGTAGTTCACGGCTACAAAACCAACGAAATACCTTTGAGCAGTTTTATTTTGGTCATTATGTATTTTTATTCGTTACGTGCCAGATTTATCACAAATGAAGTGTAATCTATATATATGTATATATAAATATAAATGTAATGAATCGCTGAAATATATGTACCTACGCGCATAACTTCCGATCGGCAGCGCCAAGTTAAATATTTTTTTGTTATGTGGTCGTTATTGTTGGGACAAGGTTTGTGTACAAGAAAAAATAAAAGATAACGGGAAAAGTAATTTTTTTTTTGTACGCTACTTTACTCTGCCTGTGGGAAGCTGAGACAGATATGTAAATATTTTAGCAAAGTTTACCAGGTCAGCTAGTACATTATAAATATGAAAATTTACACTTCAAATGTACTTCGTAAGCTCTAAAAGAAACTACTGTTACTACTACTACAACTGTTACCGAGATTTTAAGGACTGTTGTGAAATTTATTGCTTTATTATGCTGTTTATCGTCATGTTGTCCGACGACACACTCCCTTTTATATATAAATTCAGCCTATTTCCGTCTACAGTGTAACCTTTATACTAGTATAAATAAATAAAAGATGGTATCATTTTACTATAACATATTTAAAAGAAGAAAGAAGTGCTCCGACAGCTTAAATATCAGAGTCGCGGGTATTTCGTCTAAGGGTTAATAATCGTGGTCGCACATGGCATAGAACGTGCAGGTGGTGGCCCTTCGTTCGTGACGCGGCGCAGTGGCGTCACCCGACGCTCTGGCCGCAGACGCAATATGACGTCGGCTATGCCTTGTGCCGGAGAAACTCCGTACTCTGTCCACGAGTACCGTGGAAGCTGTAGTGCTCGAACCCGTAGGGTGGCCTTGTACCCGTAGGGTGGACTTAAACCCGTAGGATGGACTTGAACCCGTAGGGTGGACCCGAAATATATTCGAGTCACGAATACTTAAACAATTAAACAATCTCAAAATCAGCACGACGACGGCAGTTCGGTAGTGGCTCGTTAAGTTTGTAGCAAGAAAATGAAAAGATTTGAATATACCGACAGCAATTAAATAAGGTACACACAAATAGTGATGTACCTATCAACTCGACTAAATAACTTGCGTACGCCTAAACGAAACAATCGATTATTTATATACGATATTGTCCAATATTTCTACCACGTTACAACAGCTTTACGAAAACCTCCTTCAAAGAGGGCCAAACCATCCTGGTCTTAGACAGTACGTGGATGCGCTCCGTTCTATATAATCTGCTATAAATAAATGTAAATAATAAATGATTTACCGTTATACTCGACAGTTATGTATGTTTTATGCATAGCATCACTTGGACGCCACTGAAAACCATCGTCAGGCTTTTGTCTGCCATAATACTGAATTGGGTCCAATTTTATTTATTTACCGTGGGAGAGCCACGCTTCGGCGTGAATGGGTCGGCTCGACCGGAGTGATACCACGGCCTCACAGAAAACCGGTGTGAAATATAGTGCTTGCGCTGTGTTTCACCGAGTGAGTGAGGATACCGGAGGCCCATACCCTAACCCCTCCCCACATCCCTTTCCCCATTCCCCAAAGGTCGGCAACGCACTTGTGATACCTCTGGTGTTGCAGGTGTCCATGGGCGGTGGTAATCGCTTTTCATCAGGTGATACGTCTGCTCGTTTGCCACCTATACTATAAAAAAATAAAAATTATATCTAAGTGAACGAGAAGCCGAGGATCGGAGGATTGGAGAGGCCTATGTCCAGCAGTAGACTGCGATAGGCTGATGATGATATATATATGTATTTCTATTTTTACAGTTGAACCTTAAATGCGTTGCAAATGCAGGTATATTTTTAGACATTTCACAAATCCAAAATCGAGAAGAATATAGTTTCGGAATGAGCAACTTATATGAAGAAAGGACCTATTCTCGTGTCGACTTTTCTTCAATGTTTAAACCTGAAAATATAAACAACATTAAAGTAAGTACTAAATTAAATATAATTTGAGCAACTTTTCTACATATTCATGCGTGTAGCATGTCTAATAGTACCGGCCGACCTAACCAAGTTGCATTTTACAAACGTAAACTTTGATAGAAAACTCTGTTCATAGAGAGATGTCACTCTCAACGCTGAGCCATGAGGTCAAAACAAAATTTTAATCAATGATACAGGACTTTAGAAGCGCTGTAGAAAGAACATTGATACAAAACACTTGCATTGGCTAGGGGGGCGCCTGTACTTCGATTTATCAAAACTAATGCCAAATTCCATCATGACGGCTATAATATATAGGACAGGATTCTCTCACATGAATTTCCAAGATTTTCAAACACTTACCCATAATATCTCAATGCAGCTCTGGAAACTGCTTAAATCATGTGACTTTTTATTTTCACAAACTTAGGCAGATCAGAGGGTGACTTATAATTAGATACAAGTAAATGTATTGTGCTTTAGGTTAGGATACTGGTGGTGATTCTATTGTTGTTATCACTAAACTAAAATTCACTCAAATTTGTTGTTGGATTATGTACTTTAATTTCATCTGCTAACAGTCAATTTTCGATATCTCACTTCTCAGGTGTCGCAGTGTTCAGTTTTGTACCACATACACATTAATCAGAAACACACGCTTGTTTATTACTTGAAAAAGTATATTTTATTTGGTATAACATATATTAGTTAATTTGTCAACTTAGACCATATTTTTCTTTTGCTATTCTTGTGTTGAACGATTAAAACGTGTGACGTAAAACTTGATATGTTGCACAAAATTTAGACGTCATCTAAATACATGCCGACTAAATTGCCTACGTAAATATTTCTTATAATTTTTACATTTAGACTTTAGTTTAGTTTTTTTTACTAATAAACAAGTGTGTACCCCTGATCAACTTTTAGTCGGTACTGAACTAAATGTAGTGAAAGCTGAGATATGAGATATTGAAAAATGGACTGTAAGCAGATGAAATTAAAATAGATAATCCAACAACAAATTTTAGTAATTTTAGTTTAGTAATGACATCAAGAGAATCACCACCACTTGAACTAATCGACCGCTTGTATTTCGGGTGACAGACAGTGTTAAAAAAATCTGTTGATTTAAGAAGTCATATTATATTTTGAATATAGTCCATAAGAATGAGTCCACGTTGCATCAGATCAGGATAGGTATTTCTCTCACTCTAATTTTCAGAAGTTTCAAAAACTTAGCCATAAAGTATTTGTATTTATTCTTTATTGTACACAATAAACACATAAATAGGAAAAATAATACAAGAAAGTTTCATGTACAAAGGCGTGCTTAACCCAAAATTGAGTTTTCTGCCAGCAAACTCTGAGTGAATAGAGGATAGCAGAGAAATGTAAGGGCATAGGCAAGTCAAGTAAAGTCTCGATACTCTGCAGGAAACTTTTTAAATCATGTAACTTTTTCTGAAGTATTCGATGACACAATCCGAGGTGACCATAACAATAATTATTATATTTACGTTTACAACAGGCTATAAACAAAATGATAAGCGAAGGCATTGCTCGTGGCTACGTTCGCCCATTGTCTCGTGTAACGTATGCGACTCACGAAGTACCTCGTGCCTTCAAGCTCCTGGCTGACAACTCTCATAGTGGTCGTGTTTTGTTGCGTATGAATGAAAATACTATACAAGCACAATACAGGTAAGCTGTAATACCCTAATTTACTAAATATTAGGAGTTTAATATGTTCTTATTTAGTTTGTTCGTCTTCACTGGTCAATGAGAGTCACACACTAGAAACTCTATGGTTTAGATACTGAAAACGACCGATCGGTTGTTTTGTTCGCGTAGAACAAAACAACCGAAGCGTCAGTGACGTCGTTGATGTTCGTCTCGAAATATAGCGAGTGTGGTGCCTACTGTTACATTTGACTTGGCACCGATTTCTATAAATAGGTAGTACATACAAATTAAGTTATTTTATACTTTTTTGTTTTTGAAGTCAGTTTTTTTATTCTTACTCCAATATCATATGGGCGCCCGACACCGATATCGGTATGGATAATGTGAATACGCTTGTACTGAATGAAGTGTCAACAGATTCGCAATAATGGCCCAGGTGATTTAGGTTACATACATTTTTACCAATTTTGTTACGTAGTCGGTTTACAGTATTTTAAACTTATCTTGTGATAATGAATAGGCTCTGCAACATTATATTGTGACACGTGACAATATATACCTATAGAACTTTTACTGTTATAGGGATGACATTATACATTAATTTTTTTCGCCTAATTAAAAAAGAATTTCTCAAATAATATCACCGTAAATGACTGAATTCTAAAGTTATAAAAAAAATACAGCAGTAGTATTAAAAGGATTAGGAACTTCCTCCTTAATTTTAAAGTTTAAAATAAATGTTTCCTTATTGTTAAACTTTTTTGTTTACAGAATAAAATTTAGTCCCAATCACTGTTACCTGATACTATGTAACAGTACGTCATTTGGAGTACAACTCGCCGACAGACTTGTCACCAATGGAGTTAAGCTTCTCTACGTCCATATTCAGAAGCAATCGTCTTACTTACAACATAAAATTCGGTAGATACTATTTAATTTCTTTACGAACTAAAATATACAAGAAATAAGGATGAAAAAGAGCAGAATCTTTAATCAGTTTGACAGATCCTAAACCTACTAACCTAATACAACACCTGATGGTTAAAAACAATCACCACCCGTAGATGACTGCAATTCAACAGGCATTAATAAGCTGCGGACCACTGAGGGCCCCCTTCGTTTCCTAGAATTCAGTGGGATTGAGCTTCCAGTGACCTCTCAGATTCAGTGAAATGCTACAAAATAATTGTTTGACATCGGTGTCACTCCGGTCGAGCTGGGCTATAATATTTAATTTTAATGAAAGTGACTAAATATTCTTCTTCTCTGTCGTGTTGCTCTTGTCAGAGCGGCCGTGGTTACAGAGATGTCTACGTCGTAATCTAGTCCACTGAACTATGGCGAACAACATTTTCCTGCTCAATGCGTAATTATGACAATGAGCAATTCTAACTGACAATAATATTTTTATTTTGTGATATTACATTAATAAATGTAAATTTTCAGGTGTTGGCAAGAGTTGGGCGTCAAAGTTGGTATATCTTCGGAACGTTTGAATAGTCAAAAAGCTGTAGCTTCTTTGTTAACTAATGCTAGACAACTTGGTCCTTTAGAAGGTGTTTTTGTTACTACAGACGACAAAAATAATGACATATATTCAAACTTGATAAGCGATTTAGACGCGGAGACAGAGAAAAATAGTTGCAGCTTAAAGTATGTCATAAGTCACGCTTTTATTGAAGCATGCAATTGTGTTTCAGGTAGTTTTAAATATGTTCCTTGAATTTTCAGACACTTCGTAGTCACGTACTTTGGGAATAATTCCATTGAGAAAGATGTGTGTCTGAACAGACTTTACCATCAACTTCCAGTAACAGTTATCGCGATGCCTGAACTCAAGAGTGTAAGTGATATATATGTGTACTTATATTTGCTATCATCGACAGCCTGCATACTCCACTGCTGAAGTAAGAAGGCTTTGGCTTCCTTACCATGGTGGCTAGACGAGCTGAATAGCCTTTATGTTATGTTTTTCTTCTCATTGCACTGCTGTTGTTCTACGTAGTTAAGTCCTATAGACTACTTTTATGACACCCGACGTGATAAATAGGGGTGGTGACAATCTGTATTCGTAATTTGTCCCCACGCGGCAATGTTGTTTTCTATATTCTATATATGTTTCATTCATATGTGAAAAAATTCTTTGAAGCACGTTTGATCAAATATTGTAAAAAAAGCGCTATAATGGTAGAAATGTAAAAACGGCTAGCCCATATTTAATTTCTTAATGTTGACCTTTGTCGGTACAAAAGTCTGAAATAGCTGTTCAAATTAGACTTAATTATAAAATAAAACAATTAAAACAGCCGAAATACTACTTATTGGTGGTCTTGAGTATTTTTAATGCGCTAATCTGTAAATAGAATATTGGTTTCGGGGTCGTGGTCCAACTTTACTGCAATGTACAATCAGTTGGTCCACGGGACTTCGGTACGGGCAGTCGAATTTGAGTTTATTTTATTCGAGTCTAGTAATGCTCCGACTAAAATACTGATTGAACAACTGCCCCTACCGAAGACTCGTAGGCCAACTGGTTGGAAATTGCATTTTGACCATGAATTGAAATGTCGGTGGTAGTTTTCAGACATTATTTACACAATCGAAAACAACGCTTTCTTCAGAATGAGACGTGTGTAAAATTCTTAGAGATTACGAAATGTAATACAAAATAATATGTTATTTGTTTGTTCGTTTCAGGAATCATACAATAGCTATTCGAAATGGCGAAGTGCGGTGGATGCTTTAGAAAATGCATTACGAAATACTCGCGGTGTCATTCTCGCACATCTAGAGCGTGGACCGAAACCCTCTCTACTTAAACAAATTGAATCTCTAACTGGTAAGTAATTTAATTAAGAATAAAGCAGATTTTCTGATCACCAACGATGTGCGTATTTGATACTTAGAGTTCATTTATAATCTCTTCACTACTGTCCATTCGCTTTAAGAAATTACGATGCAATAATATTAACCTCGCACCACGACTGAAAGTTCGATAAACTTTAATTTGTTAAAACAAATTAACTCTATTTGACAACGCTAAGATTTGAGATTGTTTGTATGGTTGTATGGGGGTAATCTTCGAAAGTACTGATCTGATCCTGAAAATTCGTTTAAGTAAGAAGAGTGCAAGAAAGCGACACTATTGAGAAGTGACATCAGGCATATTTTATTACGATTGAACAAAAAATTCAGTTAAATTAATCAAAAATATTTTCTTCTAGTATCAAAGCATAGTATTTTTGAGTAAAATAGTTCCCACAAGCGTTCATAATCGTACCTATCCAAAATCTTTTTTTTCTATATCTCTTTAACAATAACAGCAGTGAAACATCTTTTTGCGATCCATGTATCGTCGAAAGTATGGTCACCTGAACCTACGCTTTGTGGCACGAATTCGTAGCGCAGCAATTTGCATCGCAAGTTCCTGTGATACGGTGTCGCATTGCATCGCATTGCAGTTATGTGTGGGAGCCCAAAAGCGGGCGGTTAGCGCCCAGCGAATTGAGCACGGGTCGGCTAGCATTATAAGAGGTTGCCATTGACGACCTTACTAACATAAATAGTGTTACGGTCGTCAGCTCCTTCCACCAATAAAAACAAGATCACCTCACTTTAGTCATGACACTACTATTAACGTGCGAATTATAAAGACAATTTATGTACAGGATTAAGCATACCAGAAAATACTCCAAAGTCTACTACTCTAGAAGAATTGGGCGTTAAAAATAATGAATTGCAGTCACTCTGTGCATTCTTGCGGATTCAATATAATCTTGGACTTGAAGAAGAACAGGTGTCATCATTAACTATAGAACAGTAAGTATTATCAATTCATGGACTATATTGTGATCATGGCGCTTGCAACAGCGCCGAAATATCGGATACTCACAAACAAAAAGGTACATGGTAGCAATCCCGTAGATTTCTATTTTAATATTACTGACCATGGAAGTTTAAAACAATATATATTGTTCTATTTTATTTTATCACTAGAAAAGTTGTTATTGCCGTGGCTTGTTCTAATTTATCGTATTGTCAACACTTTCCATATTAACTTAGAGCACCATTTCTTTAGACATTTTGAATAGACTTATTATTTATCTTTGGCTAGTGATATTTTAAATATAATATTATAATTAAATTTTGTTTATCTGAAGTATTTCAGGAGGCCTGAGTTTCAGAAATCCCAACTCCGCCAGGTCCTCGTGGAGGAATGGAAGTTACTCCTTATATGATATATCATCTGCTACCTATCAGTGAAAGTCCCGTCAAAATCGGTCTAGCCGAACCAGAGATTAGCCAGAACAAACAGACAGACAGAAGATAGACGGACAGACAGACAAAAATTGCAAGAACTGATAAAATATTTGTTGTAATTAGAACTACAGGACCATCTATGTCTCACCACTAGCATCGACTAATTTGTTTATGTAAACTAGCAATGACGTGCACGTCACTATCTTTTTCTTTTTCTGATGTCTGTCTTCCTGTGCGCATGACCTAAATGTATCTTGGTAACAAATCAGTATTAATCATTAAAGTATTCGGTTTACAATCAGTAAAATATTTTTATTTCAATTACAAAGCAATGACTTGGGCAACCGAGCTGGACACGCCGTTATTGCAGCGGTAAGACTCGTTATGGAGGATTGGCTCTAGAGGCGTCACGGGACCCTCTTATACCGGCTGACACAGGTGATCACTGGAAAAGGATGCTTCGCAGATCACCTGTGTCTGATCCGCAAGGAGCCAACGCCTGAGTGCTACGGTGGCCCGAGGTACGACGGGTTTCCAGGGTTTTCCTTTCTAGGGTGTACCTGGTGCCCTAGCTCCTAGTACCCGAGACGGGGCGTGCGGTTTTAATCGGTTCGAGTCCGACATGCCAATTCCAACCAGGACGTATCCGAGGGGATTTCCGCAAGGGAAGAAAAAAGGAAAGTAGGCTTGAGTTTCGTGCTGGCGCAATCTTAATCAACTCAACTGATTGCTAACGCTTAATCTGCCATAATCAGCAACACTTATCCACTGTTTTTTTCTTGTAATCTACTTTTCCTTACCAAAACACACACACACACAACTGTAGCAAATGTAATGTGAAGCACAAACGTTTTATTTTCAGATTGTTGCAAGAAGAACGGAACGTTATAGATTTTGGTTTTGTAGACATAAAGGGTTTAAGTACTTTCTACAATTACATAGACCCAGATGAAATTGAAGCAACTGTGGATATGGTGCACTTACCAACACTCGCTAAAGGCGCGTCTCTGGTATGTGCAGCTCTTTACAAAACTGTTATATTTTACTTGCTTCGTGTGCTATTTAAGATAATAATAAAACTATTATTTCAGAGAGATGATGACTATGAACCCAGTAAGGTCAACTTGTGCATAGTGCCAGGAATAGAAGGCCATTTTGAACGGTTCCGTGTTCTTTGCCAGCAACTTAAATTGCCCGCATTAGTGTTACAGCCCGGAGTAGACCATCCCTATGAAACTGTACGCGAAAGGGCGGAAAGATACGTAAAGGTACAACTTACTTATTTATTGCTCTATATAATTTAGTTAATACCTACCAATTGAGATTTCATTAATGATTAAAATAAATAGTTTTTATAATAGTTTTTCTACGGTAACTAAAATATAATTTGACTGAGGTTCCTGGACCAGCGTTTCTATAAATTTATGCGTGTATTTTTGTTTGTGAAGGTTTACTTGAAAAAAAATGAAATAGAAGACACATTCCATCTTTTGGGCTATGAGTCTGGCGTTTTTGTTGCTCTGGAAATGGCTGCAATACTAGAAGAACGTGGTAAGTGACAATTTTATATATCAAATGGTGAGTCATCTAAATAACTGCCTCATTGGCATAGTGGTTGTCGTATGCGACTGCTGTGCTTGAGGTCTTGGGTTCGATTCCCGGTTCGGAGCAAATGTTTGTATGATCTGCAAATTTTTGTTTGTTTGTGTTTTCTATGTATAATACGTATGTATTTACAAAAAAGTATGTGGCGACTTCCACATACAGCGCAACAGAAATATACTACAGCGCCATCTACCGAAGTTACACTGAACTACGGAGTAACGAAGACAACTAAGAAACTACCAATCCTAAATCGCGCAGTGAAAGTTCGCGCGCCAATTAAGATACATACAACATCCCAACATCAACCGTTGGGCAGTTGGCCCGCCAGGCATGATCACCTCGCCTGGTCGGAGGATCCTCCCTTTGTGTTGGAGGGACATCACACCCTGTCCTCCACAGTGGTGACCCCGACGTGATTGGAAGCAGCCTTCAAAGCAGCATCAGCACGCCACCATCTTGTTCACTCCCACAGCAAGTCTCACAGCCAGCCAGCAACCTCGGCCTCAACAGGGATATACCACACGCAGGAAGCGACCGCTCCAGCCTGGTTACCCCTACGGCCTCATCAGCGTCTAGGCACAGCACACTGCACCTACGGTCCATGTAAGCAGATCATCTCTCTCCCGTCTATGCAGCAGCCAGCCACTACGCAGCAACCGCCCCGACTCACTGGGAACCTCACCGCAGCACCGCGCACCGCACGCCATCCCGACTCACTGGGATCAGCGGACTTCAGCCCCGACTCACTGGGACTAGCGGCATTCAGTTCCGACTCACTGGAACTTGCAGCACTCAGTTCCGACTCACTAGAACTGCTCACTCCTGGCACTGGCAAGCTCCACAACAGAGCACAGACAGCTGACACATCATATATCGACCTCCGGTCTTGGAGGGGAGTGATGTGGCGACTTCCACATACAGCGCAACAGAAATATACTACAGCGCCATCTACCGAAGTTACACTGAACTACGGAGTAACGAAGACAACTAAGAAACTACCAATCCTAAATCGCGCAGTGAAAGTTCGCGCGCCAATTAAGATACATACAACATCCCAACATCAACCGTTGGGCAGTTGGCCCGCCAGGCATGATCACCTCGCCTGGTCGGAGGATCCTCCCTTTGTGTTGGAGGGACATCACACCCTGTCCTGCACAAGTATATGTGTATTTACACACCTCAACAAAGTCTAGGGATATCATAATCCTACACTATTGACGACTTTATAGTTAAAAATCTTTTTCATCCCACCAGCTCGTAAAAAGTATTTTTGCCCTTCGATATCTGAGTGCAAAAGCCGTTTTTATTCGCTAGAGGATAAAGTAAAATTGAATTTAGAACATCATATGCACTAAGCTTGTGAAGTCAAAACATCATTAAACCTATTTACTCCTACCTCCATGGTATCGAATTTATCATATTTATTTCTTTATTTGTTTAAAAATAAAAAAGAAACTTCGTTTAAAATAACCGACTTCAAAAACTAAAAAGTATAAAATAACTTAATTCGTATGAGCTACCTATTCATAGGTCTGAAGTCAGTGCCAAGCCAAATGTAATAGTAGGTATATTTCGCACACTCGCTATATTTCGAGACGAACGTCAACGACGTCACCGACGCTTCGGTTGTTTTGTTCACCGCGAAGAGCAGCTATCCCGCTCAAGGTCACGCGCGGCGAGTGCGGTACCTACCATTACATTTTGGCTTGGCACCGACTTCAAACCTATGAATAGGTAGCTCATACGAATTAAGTTATTTTATACTTTTTAGTTTTTGAAGTCGGTTTTTTTAAACGAAGTTTCTTTTTTATTTTTCGCTTTTTAGTCTTTCTCAAGTCTCTCATCATCATTTCATTGAAAATTAAATTATTTCTACAGAATATGTAGGCAGGCAGACTATTGCTCGTAACTTCATTGCAGGCGCTCACGTGGGTTTCCTTCGATTTCCTTAGGATCCCATAATCAGATCTTGATATGGTGGCCATGGGACTACATGGGGAGCATACCCTTTCGAATACAAAAAGAATTTTCAAAATCGGTCCACAATTGACGGAGTAATCGATGTACATAAAAAAAAAAAAAAAAAAAAACCGATGAAATTGAGAACCTCCTCCTTTTGGAAGTCGGTTAAAAACTCAGACGCGGAACCTTCTTGGTGTACTTTTTTTTGATTTGCTTTGCCAGCGCCATTTTCTTTTCACGTCATTTAGTTATTTCCTCGCTGAGGTGGGATAAAAAGTTACGTGTTGCACTCGAGTGCAATATCTTTTTACCTAATGCTCTTTTGATTCCCTCGCTGACGCTCAGGATTCTAATGTTATAATCCGTCGCTTGCTCGGTCATCAAAATTGAGCACGCGGAGCAACTTTGCACTCTTGTATAACAAATAACTATTAAGTTTCCATAAAAAGTGTATTACTAAATGAAACCAATTTTATTCTATTTTCAAAATATAAAAAGAATAACAATGCTAAAACAAATTATGGCAGCACAATTGTTGGTAATTCATTACGACAAGAAAATTAAAAAAAAAATGCTGTTAATGAATTAAAATTGATTAGATTGTCTTTTTTTTATTGAACTTGCGGTGCTAGCTTCAAAAGTCATGTCGCGTCGCCATTTGAGTCGAGATGAAATGTTACGAGCCGTGGGCATGTTAGAAAATGGTGCTATTCAACGCGTCGTTGCTGAGACCTTACATACCAGCCTAAACGTGATATCAAGATTGTGGACACGTTATCGCAGTACTGGGGATGTGGCTGAACGGCACAGTGGTAGACAACGGGTTACTACGCAAAGACAGGATCGATTCCTCCAAATGAACGCCAAAATACAACCCAATATCACGGCGTTGCTACTTGTGCAAAGGCTCCAGGAGGACCACCAGCTGCTGGTAAGCGACCAAACCGTGCGAAGGAGGTTGCATGAAGTCAACCTTCATGCTCGAAGACGGCTACGTGCTCCAGCTCTGCGACGTGGCAATCGCGGTCGGCGGCTTCCGTGGGCTCGGGAGAATTTGTCTTGGAGTGATCAACAATGGTCATCGGTGCTGTTCAAAGATGAGTGCCGGTTTGGATTTCATTAGGATTCAAGAAGAACTCGTGTATGGAGAACTCCAGACAGAGTTAGCCGTCTGCGGCACCCTCATCAGGTCCACTCTTACCGAGGCGGGACAATCATGGTGTGGGCAGGAATTCGTCTTGGTGGGCAAACCCAGCTCGTTTGGATTCAAGGCAGCATGACTGTACGAAAATATCTCGAAGAGATAGTAGAGCCTGTGATTATCCCACACAGAATCCAAATGGGCCTGGAGTTTCTATTCATGCAAGATAATGCTCCTTCTCATACGGCGCCACTGGTATCGACAGCTCTTCAATATCATGACATTCAAGTTTTGGATTGGCCTGCGCAGTCGCCGGAATTAAATCCCAACGAGCATGCCTGGGACATGTTACAGCGAAAAGCATTGCGAGATTTCCCGCCAAATTTGACGACGGAACAAGAACTATACAGACACTTGCAAAGAACTTGGGACCTCATACCGCAGCAAGACATTGACAATTTTATTTTAAGTATGAACAATCGATGTCGATGCGTAATTAATGTAAGAGGTGGCAACACTGATTATTAAAAATCAGATTTTATTACATTTTTAATTATTTCATTAATAATGTTACAAAACTTCTATGACATTTTTTTTCGTACCAATTTTGTACAACAATAGAAAAAGTTAACTTTTTAATTAAAAGCAAAAGAATCACGAATTACTTTCTTATTTTATTAAAGTCCCTAAAATAAGCAACTTTTCTTCCATTTACTATCTATGAAAATTCTTCTTAGATTTTTATATATTTGATGAAATATAAAATATCCCTAGACTTTGTTGAGGTGTGTATATCAGTTGTCTAGTACCCATAACACAAGCTCTGCTTAGCTTGGGACTAGATGGCGTTGTAGTAGATAAATGTCCAAAAAAAAATATGCATATATTTATTTATATTACGAGTAATACATTAAGTAAAAACTTTGTACCCCTTTTTACGAAAATTATGCAAACGGAGGCATATGAAATTTGGCACAGTTAAAGTTGAGAAGAAGTGCAAAAACTTAATTCAAAATGAATTATCGTTGAATTTTGGCCGCTGGGCGACTACTAGTACATATACTCATATCTGCCATATTGTTTTAGGATTAACTGGCAAGGTATTTTGTGTTGGCTGTGCACCGCATGAGTTATCAGATGAAGTGAGATTTCAACTGGCGGAATTTGAGAATGAAGATCATCTTCAGAATGGCGTGCTGCGACACATCTATACTTTGATGGGTGGTGAAGGTTCTACGCTACTAGAAGATACATCACAAAAAACGTGTTCTGAGAAAATAGAAGCGTATGTTCGTATTCTTCACGGTCGCGTAGCACACACAGAGCAGTACGCCCGGACGCTTATGGAATATGCGGTAGCACGCATCAATTACATGCTTAGTTATAAGGGTCTCGAAGGGCGGCAGTTACGCTCCCAGATTGTGCTACTACGCGCTGCATTAGGAAATTCACAATTACAACTACCAGATCTGCAGAAACTCTCAACACAGGCGGTAGTAGTCCATCAGTTAGAATCATCTCTTGCCAATATCACTTCAGACTTGAGATGTGCCGCAATCATCAATGAACATTTGGACCCCGCGATCCTCGAGGAATTCGCAACAAAAAATATTTGTAATTCGTACCTTCTAAACGCTGATTCCTTTATAAGTATGCAGTATGTAAGTTAGATTTTGATCAGAATATTGAAAGAAATGACGATTGTCAAAACTTCGAATAGATTTCATATTATACTAGCGACCCGCCCCGGCTTCGCACGGGTGGAGTTTAGATGCCCCCGCCGCGTCGACGACACGATTCGTGCATTTTAAATCTGTAATATCTGCGAATATTTTCATTTAAATTAGATACGGTAAAGAGCCATTTTCATCTATATTAAATGCAAAATGTATTTAATTTACTTAATTGTATAAGGATTCATTCTGTATTGCTTAATATCGCTTCTTAAATAAGCCATTATTTCTCGTAAAAAGAAAGGAATAAAAAATGTTTATTGCGACGGTATATGCATATCTCTTAGGGATAACCCACAGGTTATCCCTAAGAGATATGCATATACCGTCGAGGATTTTTTTGAAGACCTTTTTAAGGTGTACAATACTGTAGTACATTATTTTGATCTATCACGTAGGGTGCAACCAGCGTTTGCAATGTAAGCGCAAAAAATGTGTTTATTTGCTAAATCACATTAAAAACCTCGAAAATTAACAGTGTTTCCATACTATATTATGCATTTATCATACATAAAAACCTTTCTCTTGAATCATTCCATCTATTAAAAAAACCGCATCAAAATCCGTTGTGCAGTTTTAAAGATATAAGCAAACATAGGGTTATAGGGACATAGAAAGCGACTTTGTTTACTATGTAGTGATTTGATGATAATATTGGAGGTTAGTGAGGTATTAGACGGTCAATCGATATTTTCATTTAAAATATTTTAAACATCGTCATTACTTCGATATTATAATATTTTTCAGCGATTAAATTAAAATCGAAATTTAACGGTAGATGCCAAAGTGGTTACATGTATTAATTTATTTGTCAACGTATTTCTTACGTTACATATTTATCTAACTAACGTAACTAGCACATCTTTGTTTTATTTGTAACATCAACTAAAATGTATTAAACATTCAAGTAATTGAATATTTAGCGTACTTGGTGTTAAGTTAAGGTGTCGGTATATTAGCATTTTGACTGTCTTTATTAAAATACAGTGGTATTTATACTTTTGTAGTACATAAATTAAATACTTTGGGTAGGTGTTAATCTTTGGGTAGGTACTATAACTATCTCAGCCATGTAGCGTAAGCATTACGCCAACGAGGCCGCTCGCCTCCAGTCGGCTGATGTCTCTGTTGTGAACGGCGCCCGGTCGGGCGGTCGCGCGTTTGATGCATGATATTAAAAAGTAATGCCAATAAAAGTTTGTTTTATTTCAACTAATTACATGATAACCCTGAATTAGAAATAAAAATTTCCTATCAAGAAATGAACGGAGCTAAGCTAAGAATACCTCGCCTGGCCATGATAATATTTCATATTCCATAAGCAGTTATCGGATAATGCAAAGCAGGTTTAATTATCATTATTTGAATATTTCCTTGAAAAAGGTTTCGTACCTAAACAGTGGAGGGAGGTAACTATCGTGCCGATCCCGAAACCAGGTCGCGATCCGAATTGTTCATCGTCATTGAGACCTCTTGTGTTGGTAAAATATTTCATACTATTCTAATGAATAGATCAGAGTGGTTTATGGAGAAAGATCATCACATGTCAATGGCAACTACTGGCTTTCGGAAGTGTCGTTCTACAATAGATGATTTAACAGATTTAGATTTATCGATACAAAATGAGTTCTCTGAGAATCTTACAACTATAGGGTGTTTTATTACATAAATGATGCATATATTAATATAGATATAATAAGTTTGTTGCATATAATGGACCGTCTAGGTGTAGGACATAGAATGTGTAAATATATCTGGAATTATTTTAAGGAAAGAATTCTTAATGTTACTTCTATTAATTACTTCTTGCCTCGGATGACGGGACGAGGACTTGCACAAGGTGACCCACTCTCTCCACTATTATTTTTATATATATATGCTACCTTAGCCATTTGCAAGGACATTGTTAATGTCAGTGTATCACAGTATGCTGATGACTTTGTGCTGTACATAACCGGCAGCAATGTATCGCATATGGAGCGAAATTTACAACAGGCACTGGATCTACTGAGTAAGCTATTCGCAAATATAGGTCTCGAAATATCTGAAACAAAAAGTAAAGTATGTTTTTTTAAAAGAGGCTATTAGAAGAAAGCAATCGAGCTCATAGTTAGGGATGGATCGTTGCCGGTTGTGAACATTGTTAAGTACTTAGGGTTATGGCTAGATCGCTCTTTAAATTGGTCTAAACACTTAAACGAAACAGCTGATAAAGTGTGATAAAGTGTGAGTGAAAGTGACTAATTGTGTGAATATTTTTAAAGTACTCAGTGGAGTAAAACAGGGTATACATATTATTCATAAGAGACGATTGTATATCTCCCTAGGAATAGATTTGATTATGGTGGCATGTTATATGATAATGCAAGTCAAAGTAATCTCAACAAGCTAGATAATTTACAAAAGATATTTTTGAGATTAATAGGGGGATTCATTAAGAGCACTGCTATACACATTATGGAAAATGAACTCTGTTTACAACCTTTAAACATACGTAGATATTACTTGGCTGGAAAATTTTGGCTTACATCGAAATCTTTTACGAAAAATAACGTTATAACTTTGTTAGAGGAGTTTCAAAATTTTAAAGATATTGGAGGCAGAGAAAAATACCTCTATTAGTTTCTATACATGAGTATCTTAAATTCTTACCGGTACATTTTAGTCCACAATTAGATATGTTTTCTTTGAATACTTGGGTCAGCTATGTGGATCTTTCTAAAAATATCAACGACAATATAGAAGATGTTTATACTGCAAAACGATTTGACACACCATTTAAACTAAGTGACGATGTAAGTGGTTATAGGCCGGTAGCGGTACTGTCAGCGTTCGCTAAACTATTTGAATCTGCGCTGCACTCGTCCATCTACGCACAGGTTAGCTGTCAACTGACTGATGCTCAGCACGGGTTCCGGCCGGGTCGAAGTACGGGCAGTAACCTATTATCCTTTGTGACGTATCTTACGCCCATCATTGATGCAGGGGGTCAGGTTGACTGCGCGTACTTCGACTTCCGGAAGGCATTCGATATAGTTGATAATGATGTGTTGCTATCGAAGATGGCGGCGCTAGGTTTCACGTCACATTTACTCGAGTTCTTCGCGAGTTACCTTGGTGATCGCAGGCAATACGTTGATTATGCTGGTTACGAATCAAGTCCGTATTTGACTCTTTCAGGTATAAGTCAGGGCTCAAACCTGGGACCTTTAGAATTTATATTGATGATCAACGATCTTCCGGGGGTCTTGCGACATGCCGAGTGTCTGCTCTTTGCAGATGATCTCAAGGTATATCTGTCGATAGCAGACGCATCGGACGCAAAGCGACTACAGGAAGACATAGACCGGGTAGTGCAGTGGAGCAATACCAATAAGTTATACTTTAATATAGCTAAATGCGGAGTGATGACCTACAGTCGGGCTAGGGCTCCACTGCGCTACCCATATGAAATGGATGGTGCGTTGATGCCGTGCTTAACCAGTATCCGAGATTTAGGAGTCGAAATGGTCCCCGAGTTGACGTTTCGTAATCATATAGTTACTATATGCAGTAAATCATTTAAAAATTTAGGATTCATTTTGCGAAATTGCAAAGATTTTAATAACGTTTCTTTGGTAAAGATTTTGTATAATGCTCTCGTTCGTAGTCACCTAGAAGCGACAGCAATAATTTGGAATCCCCAGGAGGCCAAATATAGCCTTATGGTAGAAAAAATTCAAAACAAATTCACTCGATTCCTTTATTACAAATATTACGGGGTGTACCCGCTGTACCCGCTTATGTACCCCAGCTTATTCGTCCTTGGTATGGTAGGGTATGTGCGCTTGAGCGTGCGGCGCGACGTGGCGCTGGTGACATACGTCTGGCGCGTGTTGCGCGGTCAGCTGCACTAGCCCGATGTATTAGCGCGCTTAAGGCTATGCGCCCCGGACGGCTACGTGGGTTCACGCCGGCAGCCCCCTACGCTCAGCGTACCCGTGGCTAGAACAAATTTGGTTCAGTATGCCCCTATATCACGCGCCATAAAGCTTATAAATATAATTTCGAAACATGTGGATATTTATAGCTGTAACCTGCTGAGCTTCAAAGAAGTTGCCCAAAGGTATATTACGGCAAATGATACTTTGTTATAAAATAATTGTAACTACTTTTTCCTTATAGTGTCGTATTGGGATAACAATTCTGTAAAGATACTGTAAATGTTTTTAAATAAATAAATAATAAATAAATAAAAAAAGAGAAGTTTGTAGTCAATACATTAATAGGTATTATGACGCATGTTATAAAATTTTCACTGGCGGGTCGAAGGAAGGTACTAGAGTTGGAGCGGCGATTTTCGATCCACAAACCAATACTTCTATGAAACTCAATATAAGATGTAATATGAACATAATGTATGCTGTACTTATTGCAATAACTGAAGCCTTAGCATATGTTGAATCATTTAATGGCGGCAATTATGTTATTTTCTCAGATTCGAAGAGTGCCCTCTAGCATTTAGCTCGGTGTTCTTCGAAGATTCGAGGAACCCCGATAGCCTGTAATATAAAGCGTTCTATACAAAATCTAGAAAGTAATAATAAGTATGTAACATTACAACGGATACCTGTACATATTTGATTGACCGAGAATGAGACTGTGGATAGACTTGCTAAAGAATCTCTTGTTGATGGTGTAAATTTTGCGTACACGCCTTATTATTCTGATTTGCATGCATCCCCTGCACAGAGGGCTGTCTGTTGTACCTATAGTGAATAAGTGCTTGTTTAGGAGACAATGTTCAGTTAGGATACCTATGATCTTCCTGAGATCGTCCCTTTTCAATTCGATCAGGTTGCTTCGTCTTTTTGATGCCACCGGCACTGCATTTTTTATTTGCCTGCATCTTTCATCGTTTTTCCATTCGGTTTTGTATTCTTCAGTGTTGGCGCACAGTCACGTTTTTAATTGGGCTTGGGGTAAATGTAGTAGTGGTTCCAGACCACAATTTTTACATTTGAGTCTCTCACATCTCTGGCTGCAACTGCTTGTGCTGCTTTGATTTATTAACGCATTCTGTTTGTAAGATTGTGTTTAGCTTATCTAGAGTTCTTGATATTTAAGTCGTTCAAGAAGACGCCAGCTCCGGTACCCTGTTGTATGCGATAAACCGCATTCTCTTAAGATTTTCGTATTATATTTTAGATAAAATTGATTGAATAGTCTTTGTTATTCTCATTTATCTGTACTATCCTCATTAATATGGTTGAAATTCTCATTCATCTGTCTTCGTCATCATTAATCTGGTTGACCAATTCATCAGCACAAGCTAAATCCTAAACTACTAGGTGTAAACCAGTGCAATTGATATATGTTATAATGTGTAATGGCTGGGACAAGATAAAATAAAAATTAAGACCAAAAAGTGAAAAAAAAATTGCACCGGATCAATGAGGCAAAAACACTCCGTTTCAAAGAATCACCCAAATATTATAATGTGTTGTGAATTCAGTGAATAATATTGTATAGTATAAACTTTTGATGATATTTATTAAATCTCTTTGTCTATGTCAAAGTAATCTACAGTCTTTCAAGTTTATTTGAAGATCAACCCTGCGTACTCTCAAATATTGAAGGTTTAACCAGTAATATCCTTCAATAGTACACATTAATGCCCAAAGTGTTCCGGCTCACTGCCCCGATATGCTGGCATGTTTTGACTGTACGAATTTACACGCTATACTTATATCTGAATCGTGGCTCAAGCCCTGCTTACCCTCTTCTGCATACACATTACCAGGATTCAACCTCATTAGGAATGATCGCACAGTTGTAGGTGGTGGTGGTGTTGCTATTTATTTGCGTTCTCATATCCCTTACTCCATTATTAGTATATCACCGCAGCCACCTCCAACTGATGCGGGTGAACATCTCTTCCTGGAAGTCGAACTTCTGCATTCTAAAATCCTCCTTGGTGTCTTCTATTGCCCTTCGTTACGCGTCAACTTCTTCTCTTCTTTTGAACTGCTCCTAGAGCAATTAACTCCCTCGTACAGTCATACCATAATCATGGGTGACTTCAATGCCTGCCTCCTTAAAAACGATTCTCGGTCGTCCAATCTTAAATCTGTAATCCAATCAAGCAATCTGTCCATCCTTCCTTCCAATGCAACGCATTATTTCCCTCACTTCGCTTCGTCACTTCTCATCTCTCAGATGATCTCAGATGACGTCAGATCTCATTGTTGTTTCCTCCCCTAACCTCGCAGTTAAGCACGGCCAGTGCTCTGCTGACGAGTTCTCCTATCACGACTTGCTTTACCTATCCTATCAGCTCCGACCTCCTAAATCCAGATCTAAGATTATCCTGCAGCGAAATTTGAAGAACATGGATATTGATGCCTTAGTGAGGGATGCCAATAACATCGACTGGGCACCTCTCTTCAGTGCTGACTGCATAAATGAGAAGGTTGATTTCTTTACGACCAAATTAATGACTCTCTATAATGAACATGCGCCAGTTCAAGAATTGAAGGTGAAACGGCTTCCGTCACCGTGGCTAACTCCAGAAATTAAAGAGCTACTTAAAAAAAAGGTGAAAGCTAAATCAAAATTCAAAAATAATTCAAGCGATAGTAACCGGGACAAATACATAACTATCAGGAATCATTGCAGCAACGTGTGTAGGAATGCACAACGCCGATACATCCACAGTTCCGTTGAAAACGGAGATCCAGCTTAAGTCTGGAAATTTCTGAAGTCACTAGGAGTAGGCAAACCTGTTCACGACTCTTTTCCTAAAAATGTCAACTTAAGCTTTCTTAATCAACATTTCTCTGTCTTGTCAAATTTTGATCAAATAATAAAAGACACAACACTGAAACGTCTTACTTCTGCCCGAACTCCTGACTGTTCTCCCTTTGTCTTTAGTCAATTTTCTGATTGTGATGTTAGGAAAAGCATAGTATCAATTAGTTCGAATGCGGTAGGTTCTGACTGTCTAAGCCGTAATATGATCCTTCCAATCCTTAATGAAATTCTTCCTGTCATCTGTCATATCCTAAACCATTCAATCTCCTACAGTGTGTTCCCAAAGGCCTGGAAAGAAGCTCAAATTATACCTATCCCCAAGAAGAAAAACCCTGAATCCTTTAGTGATTACCGTCCCATTTCCATTCTCCCATTACTCTCCAAAGTCCCCGAAATCCTATCCATAATCAACTCTCAAACTTCCTAACGGATCATGCGGGGAGATCTGTTCACGACTTTGCCCTGGCATATGGCCTAACACAACTGGTTGCCACGCCCACGCGAGTCCCAGATGTGGAGGACCAGAACCCTTACTGTTGGACCTTCTGCTTATTAGTGTGGCAATAAAATGAAATGTTTTTTTTTCTGTTGTCTATGCTATGTCTATGATCCACTTCCACTTCTTGTACATGTAATGGCGGATTGTGAACTTAATAAAAATACTCAAGCAGCATAATATCAAGTTTACTTTATATTTCCTCATACAATATTAATAGGTTATGGGCCTAGAGCATTTCACAACTCTGTTTTGGGCTTTAGTAGAGGAAATTAAAGTAATAGGTTGAAAAACGGGTGGCGTGTTTTTTGTCGGCAACGTGCTGCGTAGCTGAGGGATTGTGCTGTCGGGTGGAGACAGAACAATAGAATATATCAGCGAGTATCATGGATCGTACGGCGGGTTTATTACCAATCACCAGATGGGGCAGGGAGGCTGCAAGCATTCCCGTGCTTCTCGGCAAGCGTCGGGGGTTAGCCAGTCGACCCAGGCTGCCTCCGACGTCGCTCGTGCGTCGACGCCGACGCCCATGGAGGAGGCTGTAGAGACGATCCATTAATGGATCATGTCTCCAGCCTCCTGGTCCAGACGAACCTGAACCACTGTGCCACGCGCGTCTTTTTAGTACTCTCTTAACCTCAAATGTCAAAACGTCAAACACGAAAAAAAATCACCCCTCACTGCCCCATATGTGCGGCGGCGACATATGGGGCAGTGAAGGGTGGCAGTACATTCTGCCGCCTTGTGCCCCGGTCGACCGCAGCGGAAACAAAGACCGCTGCAGTCAAAACAATTGGCGCACTTGGCGCGTGTGTGTCCCGCCGACAGGCATTTAAAACACCTCATCGGCCTTGCTGCCAGGACTGTTATCCTGGCGCTCACGAAGCTGACGAGGAGCCTGCCATCATCGCCCAGCACTTTGGCTGCCGCTACCGGGCAGCTGAGCCACACTGCACCAAGGCCCCCTGGACCGGGGCGGATGGTGCCAACCTTAATGTTGTCAGCGCTGCAGCTCGTCTTCTCATGCACTGCAACGCGGACATCCTCGGCCGTGACGGAGTCGTCCAGGCCCGAGATGCGCAATTCCGCGCACTTCGAAGGCCTGGCTATCCGTACACCATCCGTTTCCGCAAAATTCCCTCTGAGCTTCTCGGCAAATTCGTCTGCCGACTTTGCGCCTTCAGCCCCGGGGAACTCGAGAACTCGAGCTCCCGTCTGGGCGAGGCGCAACCTAACTCCGGTCGTCCCGAAAGAGGCGAGGCTAGCCCGGGCCCTTTTGAAGAGGGCCCAGAGGAGGATAATCACACTTTAGGCTCTTTCAAAAAACATTTACACCGTTACTTAATTGACGCACAGCGGAAGCTAGATATGGCTAATGTGAACATGTCGTTTGTATAGTAAGTGTATGTATACGTTTCTTGGAATATTTATGTATATTTATAGATGTCAAATGCATAGCACATTCACACCGTCAAGGTATGGACACTTGTGCGGTAAATCAGAATTAATTAGACATATACGGGGATATTCGTGTGAAGCTTTCGGGTGGTCTGAAATTATTATAGATGTATTTGTACAACTATATGTCTATATGTTATATGTGTGAGTACTCGCTTATTATAAAATGTATTATATATTTATGACATCTCGTATTTCTATGTATTTATGATATTTAAGTGCCGGTTGTTATGCGTGAGTCACTTTAGGGCCTAGTCGAAAACCAGCGTCAGGCTTCGTCTGGCATTTGCTGAACTTGGTCCTATTCTGACACGTTCACGAGGCAATCATCGCTCGGTTGTTTTTATCTTTTTTCTAAAAGTGTATTATATCTATATATGATGTTGTGTCTTATCGTGTATGTGTCAAAATAAACATTATTTTCTTTCTTTCTTTCTTTCTAATCAGTCCACAATAAAGTTAGCCAAGTAGAGTAAAGCATATTGTTGGATTTCGAACGTCATTGTAATGGCAACTATTTTGTCTTCTAATAAAACTCACCGAGTCAAATCACACTTTATTTTTAATATTATTACAAGGGTTCATAAAACTACATTCACTATCGTAAAACCATAACCCAATACAACTCTTGATCCTCGAGCGGGAAAAACCTTCCGTCAAAGTCACTTGACATTAGCTGTCATTTCTTTTAAAGGACAGGTATACCACACTCGTCCCCTTTAAAAAGCTTTATTATAATATGAATTAGAAAACCTATAATCTATCCATCCATTACCTACCTAGTTTAATGCTAAATCTAAAGCTAGTCTGTTTACACATATTTATTTGTTTTTGGTAATCATAAACACTAGTTAGCTTTTATTTTACTAAAAAGGTACCTACACTTTTTATGCTAATTAAATTGTTAAGTAGGTACCCAATTTTATAAATTTAACCTTGTAGGAGCTTTACGGATCCTAGTAGATCTTCTCAGCTCAGTATTATGAGGACTACTTAACACAGATTCCTGAGAAATCTGTTCCTCAACACAAACATTACTTTCCAATGGAACAATCTGATCCTCTAAATTTGATTCTCTTTCCATAACTAAAGCATTACTTAATTCTGGTAAAGGTCTTATACCCTGACTACTAATAATATGTCCTAAAAATTTAATTTCTCTACAGAAAAACTGACATTTTTCTAAATTTACTCTAACATTATATTGTTTTAATCTTTGTAAAACATTTTCTAAGTTCTTGTGACAATCCAGTAAACTGGTTCCACTAATAATTATATCGTCGATAAATACTCTAACATTACTTACATTTTGCAATATTTGATCCATAACACACTGAAAAACAGACGGCCCACTTGACACACCAAATTGTAAACGAGTAGGTCTAAATAATCCTAAATGGGTATTTATAGTCATATACTCTTGTGACTTGTCATCTAACAACAATTGTTGATACGCTCCACTCAGATCCAGTACACAAAAACAATTTGCTCCCGCCAATTCAGAAAATATATCTTCTGGCAGAGGCAAGGGATAATGATCCGTGTCTAATTGCTTATTTAATGTGACCTTGTAATCTACACAAATTCTTATGTTTTTATTACTTTTTTCTACTATGACAATAGGGCTAGCCCAATCACTGTGTGTGACTTTTTTAAGTATACCTGACTTGACTAAATTTAACAATTCATTTTCTACTTCTTGCTTTTTTGAATATGGTATTGAATATGCTTTATGGAATGTGGGTGTTGCTCCATCTTTCAATTTCAACTTGGCCTTAAAATTTAAAATATGAGATGACCTATCTTTGGAGAATACTTCTTTATATTTGAGCTTTAATTGACTTACCATATTACTTGAATCAAAATTATCACCATTTATCTGTAATTCAGACACGTTATTAATTTTAAACATATTTTGCCACTTTGGGAATAACACAGTTAGCCAATTTCTGCCAATCAAAGGGCTAAAGTAACTATCGGTATTAATTACTATTAGAAATAAATCCTTTTTTATATTATTTGTCTTAACTCGTATTGCCCCCAATACTGATAAATGTTCACCCGACACAGACTTTAGTTTTACATTACATTTTCTTAACTCGTCAAACGTCTACTGCACACACGGGTGTGCATAAGAAATAGCGTCCCGACGCGTCTTATGCACACACGGGTGTGCATAAGCGATACGCTCCTATTGGTCGTCGATTTTTTACGTTTCAATTCAACCATGACACAAACCAAATTCACAATGCGTTAGCCTAGTTTATAATCTATATTCTTCAATCTTTTTTATAACTTGCCATAACGGAATGAACACCAAAAAAATAAAAAATAAATAGTCCATCGTCAAATTGACAAGAAAGGCGCCATCTTTCAAAAACTGCTGTCGAGTGACGTTATCGAATTGGACAAATTATTTGATTATCAAAGGAAACGGTGAGTAGTTTTATATGATATTTATACAGAATTACTTGGAAATTAATTAAGTTTCTGTGATGTGAGATACATTTGAGAATCCACAGTATGAACATAGAATAAAATGTAAATAACTTTTATAGTGTGTTTACTTTTACGTGAGTGGGACAGATATTTTGTCACATTTGATAAATAAATCAGCTTCTGTGTGTTCTGAAATGCACATAAGTTTTTAGATTATTTATCTAAAAATACTTTGATAATATCAGTTTTTTGTATTATTACATTATTCAGGTGTAATGATGTTTTAAACAGCAATTTGCGCCAATTCCCCGAAATGTAGCGAACGCCATATTTGAAGTAGGGTCAGACAGATAAAAAAAAATAGTGTTTTTTTTTAACAAGAAATTAAAATTGATTTATTTAATAACTAAAACTATATATTTTTTTAAATTTAATAAATGTTTATTTTAGATATGCTAGACTTCGATCGTCAATTCGCGGTCAAGGTCTGAGACACCGCTACCGCGCGCGTAGTCCGACGCGTCATGCGTACGAAATATCCAACCGTCGACACGTTAACGCACGACGCGCTCTTTCGCTGAATCTCATAAATGCTGTCTTTTTAGGGTGTTCTGTAAGTGTACTGCCCCGGTCGAGTCGGCCCGTTCGTGCTCAATTCAACGTGGTTCTACTACCTTGATGTTGAACCCTACTTAATTGGATTACAATAAAGAAAAGAGGATGACAAGGGAAACAAAAAAGTAAACCATACAGTGAACATAGTAGATTTTTTATTTTTTCTCAGGCACCAATTTGTAGGAAATTATCAAATTGTAAACTTTGTATGATTTCATTTGTAACAGACAAAAAATACATAATACAATATTGTATATTAATATCATGCCTGTAACGTCATAATAGCATAAAAGTAATAATTTTACTAATCATGTTTTAGCAAATACCTATGTAATAAACAAATATGTATGAAGCACGTGTTTAATTTCTTTTGTAAAAAGTAGACAAAAACTGTTTCAGCTGTTCACTACGTACAAATACGTAAGTATAAAAGTTTTGTTATGGTACTTTTCGAACAATTGTGATTATACCTGTCGGGACAGCCATTTAGGTTAACTGATCTGTAGGTTATTCAGTTAGATTAGTGTAGGTAGATCAGTTATTGGGACACAAAAACTACGCCATCTGGCTGATCTAACTATGTATTTGGGACAGGGTAGTAAGTACTTTGGAACATTTAATTTTGGCGACACGCTGTCGAGTGTAAACGTCCAATATGGCCACTTAGGCCGCGCGCTATAATTCGAAGTTCTCTTCATTCAGTCGCAGTTTGCTTACATCGCGTATAGACGTACGTGCATGTTTCGTTCGTAGGTTACATTACAGTGTATCGGTGGTAAGGCGCCCAGTCGCGCCCCACTCCTTGTTTATAACCCTTAAAGTATACATCAGACTATTCTCAAGTAATCATTTAAGCCTAGCTTGCGCTATCATATGCGTTAAGTGGCAGGGCCTGTACCTATAATGATTTGTATTGTATATCCTCACATCCTAACACATTTCACACACGATCGTCTGTTCCAAAACTAGGCAAAGCGTGTACTATGATAACCAAGCTGCTGATAGACATGCTTATATATTTCTCAATATGTACATACATGTACATAGATTAATGACACCCAGACAAAGAAAAATGATCATGTTAACTACACAAATATTTGTCCTGGGTGGGAATCGAACCCACGACCTCTGGCTTAGCAGTAAGAATCACTAACCAAGAGACCAACAGGCCACTATTTTACTGTTAAGTACCCAATAATCCTTACCCGAGATCACATTTATCTCTCCACCAAAATTCATGAATATCGGTTCAATAATTGATTTGGTGTAACGTCACATACCGGCAGACTACTTTCACAATCACAATATTAGTTTGTAGTCAATACTTTGTAGGGAAATAACATTTTTTTAATGGAGTTATAAAGTGTAAATCATTCAAGATACCGCGTATTTGGAGGTTAAGCGGAAACTTTCGACTTATCGAAAAAAAATGCCATTTCCTTCCGCTTATCGGAGGATATCAACTAACGAGATCCAATTTATAGATATTACACTGTATTGTCAAACTTAAACCTTATTTATGTACAGTTAATGTTTTATATTGTAACAGAATATTACTAATGTGACCCAAGCATTCCAAAACAATAAACAGAGTTTCAACTGTTCAAAGCCACTCGACAAAATGTCGTCTTCAAATTACTTGATTTATGTGTTTGGGTAAAGTATAAACATCAGATAAGATTGGAGCAAAAAAATCACAGTACGGTCGGAAGCACAATAATTTTACTTTTTATGAAATTTTGAATGTAAAACAAAAACATACACATACAGAAAGTATTTAACGATTAATTACTCACTCTGACATAATTTAGAAAAAAAAACACAAGTAATTCACGTTTGGTACGTTTGGCCTAGTAGTTTGGCGGTCACACGCCGTTTCGGCAAGGTTCAAATCCCACATAGGACAACACTTTTTGTGATCCACAAATTGTTGTTCTGAGTCTGGGTGTTCTTTGTGTCCGTTACATGTATGTTTGTAAAGTCTCCCGCCACACAGGATTTATTCCTAGTGCGGGAGTTGTGTTTTATAAATAAAATAGAATCTGTTCAGCTGTTTGGATTTGTAAATGTAAGCAACGATTTTAAGTACCTACCTATGTACAATATAATTATTAGGTGTATTTACCACTACTACACATTATAGTTGTAAATAAAACAGAAAAACCTTATCTATATTTTACGAAGCAGTTTTAGTATAATCTTATATATAAAATTCTCGTGTCACAATGTTAGTTACCATACTCCTCTGAAACGGCTGAACCGATTTTTATGAAATTTGGTGTACATATCGGGTAGGTCTGAGGATCGACCAAAATCTATTTTTTATACTGATTTTTTTATGACAAAACAACGCTTGCCGGAACAGCTAGTGATATATAGATGTATACAATTGTGAAAATAAAACACTTTTCTAATTACTATTTTACGTAAAAAAATATTAGCGTTGGAGATTATTACATAATTATCTAGTGATAAATAAATTTATTTAACCAAAAATATAATAATAGATCACCAAACAATAATATCACCAGTTTGATTTCATTTGTTCACTATCACTTGAAGAGAGTAAATAAATCATAATATTAATAATTTCATTGTTGACGCTACTTGTAGCCACTCATAAATTTATTCTCGACCAATCAGAGGTCAATATTAGGTCACGCGAACGGGTGCCCGGACTGCCCGGTAGTTCAAACGCCGCGCGGGCCCATGTTGGCGCCATTTTGTTATTGTTAAATGTAAATATTATTTTTATAGTGATAGATTTGTGTTGTGCAAGTGATTATTGTGATGTGTTATGTACATAAATACATATTTGGTATTTTAAAAGTTATAGTGTATGTGTACAAGTTATATATTTTATAA
This sequence comes from Diaphora mendica, assembly GCA_949125395.1. NCBI lineage: Eukaryota > Metazoa > Arthropoda > Insecta > Lepidoptera > Erebidae > Diaphora > Diaphora mendica. The sequence goes on from OX421330.1 coordinate 16,689,043, forward strand.
TATGAATGGAAATACTGACATCAAGTAAGTGAAAAATCATAACATACAAATATATCACATGATTTCTCCAATATGTAAGTATTTCTCGATAATTGAAGTAGTTAACGACACGGCAAATTTCATAACGATGATAATGGTGTGCAAATCATGTGTTATAATTACATTTTAATACGAAAAAAACTTCTTTTTCTGTGACTACTACCAAAATATTTTGCGAATAGTCTCAAGGTCGACATTAGTGCGTTTCTCCGCAAAAAAATTTGGCGCCTAACGGGTTAACTCATATTTAGGAAAATATGTGTCATAGTCCTTTTTATGTATAACAGACTTACAAGCTCCAGTATCAATTTGCATGTTCAATCTTCTCTTTCCTAGTCACAATGTCATTGATGCCATATCCCGCTCTGAAATATTCATGATACTTCCTAGAACTATTTCCTCCTGCTCTTCATGATGGTCACTGATTTCTTTCTTTTGTTCCACATTTTTAACATTGTTTCCTTTCATTGAAAATTTAAACCGGCATTTATTTGCCAAGTGCCCAGGCTTCTTGCAAACAAAACATATCCATTCTTTTTTAAAACACCTTGTTGTTAAATGGGCACCTCCACATCGTCTGCATTCTGGCTTCCCTTCCAAATTTAGATTTTGTTCAAAGCGTGGCACTTGAGCTTTGGATCCCTGCCGATATTGAGGCTTCTTTACTAAATGAATATTTCCATCTGGTTGTATATACTTAGTATCTTTTTCTGCACTCTCAAAGGCTAAAGCCATTTGAATAGCTTTCTCAAATGATAAATCATCAGGCTCCGACAGTAATTTACTAATTAAACTTTCATTTCTTAATCCACATACCAATCTGTCCCGAAGTGCTTCTTTTAAAAAAGTTTTAAATAGACAATTTGCAGCTAACCTTTTGATTTGAACAACAAAATCATTAATGGACTGATTTTCCTTCTGTTTATACTGGTAAAACTCGTATCGCGCTGCAATTGCTGATTTTTTTTCAATATAATGTCCCTTTAAAACCTCTACTAACTTAGTGTATGTTAATGAGCTCGGTACCTCTGGAGACACTAAATTTTTTAATGTTTCGTAGCTTTCCGGCCCCATCAACGTGATAAACAAAGCAATCTTCTTTTTTTCTTCTGTAACATCATTTATAAGGAAATATTGTTCCATTCTTTCGGTGTAAGCCGAAAAATCTGTACCCACGCGATAGTTTTCTATCGACCCAATGATTCCTTTTTTCGATTGTAATTTTTTTTCGTGTTTGACGTTTTGACGTTTGAGGTTAAGAGAGTACTAAAAAGACGCGTGTTGTGAACGGTCGACGATTGTTGTGTGAGAACCGTAATTAATTGATATTGTAACATCGTTTTTTTTTACTTTCATTGTTTAACAATTTTTGTTTTCAGCGCCCTCTCGTTCACTGTAGTTCGAACTACAATTGGGTGCGGAGCGCGATCGAATTGCCGGGCTGTTTGGTACACCTAGGTGGCACTAGGTGGCGTATGTTTTGAAGGATTTTTTTTGTTGACATTCGGACACTTAGAAACAGTGAGACATTATAATATGTGTATCATACGATTCTCATTACATCTTAAATTGATCGCAAATAGGCAAGGAGAATGGAAGTTGTACGTCTTGTTCGCACATCCAGAAATGGGGAAGGGGTTTCATCGAGAAGATTCGATTAGAAGTCTATAAAGATGGGTGTGTGGCAGATTCTTTTTCATTTCTTAAATCTTCTCTCATGAACTCTGAGGAAGCTTTGCTTACTGTGAAAATTTATATCTTTGTTGGTAGTGTTTGTGAGTGTTCAAGTCCCACTGTCTGTGGTAAGTTAACCTCAAAAAGGTTTTTCCTTATTATCTTTATGTATGTAGAATATTTCCTCAGGCTATTTAATTTTGTTTATAGGGTCGATAGATTACCGCTGAAAGTCTACCTACATTGTACCCGTCTTGTGGTTCGTGATTTGTTGCTGAGGAGGATTGAAGATTGGCAGCTCACAGCTCACTCCTCAAGACCCATCTGCCCTACCTTGAGGGAAGTTCACATAATCTTTAAATTGAAATTAATTAATACTTTTACTTAGCACCTACAAGTGGATCACTGGTGGACGTCTCCTCAAGCTACCTTGAGCTGGAGAGAGTCTACGGCTGACTACCTCGAGTCAGAAAGGTGACCAGAGGGTGGCTATCCTGTGCTGTCCAGTGTACAGGCTTATTGTGTAAAAGAAAAAGACTGTATAATTTTTATATTTTTTATTTTAAAACTACCTTGTAAGTTTCTTTATAACTTTATATTTTTTATTTATCAATTGTAAAGTAACTTGAACAAAATAAAAGTTTGTATGTGTCGTAAGTTGTTTCACTGAAGCCTCCCGTGGACCCTCTGCACCCTCACTTTAAATTTTATCAAAATTCTTACGGCGCCCTGAGGTCTCATATTTATCCTGAGTCGAAACCGGTGAGTTTCCACCTGACAAGTTCAGGGGTTACAATATTAAGCTAATTGTATTGTCCATCGACCCGGTCCCTTTAGTGATTTACCGTTTTGTTAGGTCTGGTTAGACTCGCGAGTTTTGTAGGCGTGTTCCGCGATAGCTGAAGCGAGTGAGTTGTAATTCGAATATCCGTGATAGCTGATACGAGTTTGTTGTAATTCGAATACCTTGAAAGTTGTACAGCACTTTAGGAGTTTATGATTGTGAGACGATGCAGAGAAGAAACTACCCAAGAGATCTCTTGGAACGCCGAGAACAGGAAGCCACACAACTCCAGTAAGTGCTTGATGATTTTAGTTTAGATTAAGAACACGGTGGAGCGCCGTAAACGCTCATTTCTCTTGCCAGTGGCCTAGTAGCGAGTAAATGCTTATACTCATGGGTCCTATAGGTATTACAAGTATCACAAAGTGATCGCTCCATTGGTGAGAGGACTGAACATTTGGTAGCAGAAAGCGTGGTTTACCTCTGAGTCGAGCACTCCGTAGTGCCTCAGAAGGTGATACCTCATTGTTTAGGGAGGTAACTATACTGTTCCACTGTCCACATATCTTTGATTCCACTGATATAGCTATTTAAATAAGTATTTAAAACAATTTATTAGCATAATGATTGAATGTAGGTAGTTCACACATTTAATTATTGGATTAATTGTAAAACTTATTTTACTAATTGTTTGCTAGTTTGAGCTATATTGTATACTTGATATTGATTATTTGGGACAGTTGGTCCAATATATTCACCCAATCACACATTTAGTTATTGGTTGAATTGTAAAACTTAATATTAAATATTAATTGTTTGGGACAATAAAATTGGTCCAATATATTAGTCTAATACAATTAGATTTGGCTAGCCCAAAGACAATATTACTAGAATAATATTGTTATATCATTATATTATTGTTATTGTTAAAATTAATTGTTTTGAGTTATTGGGCATTGATAAATTGAAACTTGTAGGTAGATATATATCTGAGATTAAGTGACTGCACAAGCACTTAATAGCGTTTTATATAAAGTTCCTAATAGTGTTTAAATAAATAGTTTATTACATACATAAAATATTGTAACTCGTAAGTATCGTTTTGCCGCTATGTCGTTCTCATTGTACCGGGCTAAGATTAGCACAGAATTGAGATGGTTTACATCGGTTCAAGGCCTCCTAGGCCGACCAGATAGACATGATGCACTGTTGGCTCGAGCTTCGGATGCGCCGGCCCGGCTGGAGGTGATAATGGAAGCGCTTACCAAGGCCCTTGAGGAGGAGAAGGTCAGCGATCAGATAAGGTCCGCGATAGGGGCTGATGGTGACCAGTGCCTCTCAATTGTTGATGACATTCAGCAGCGCATAGCAGAAATAAAGCGCCAGCGCAGAACTGGCTGTGGTGAAGAAGCTGTGGAAGGCCCACACTCTCGCGGGGTTGTATCAAAATTGCCTCAGATACAATTACCCAGCTTTGATGGAGAGCTCGGTGAGTGGGTCAGCTTCATCAATTTATTTGATAGTTTGGTCCACTTAAGGGAGGATTTACCTAAGGCCTATAAGATGGCACCCAACATGAAACACCCAAACCTGTCAGGAGGTTCGCAAGTCGCAACCAATGGCCCACCTAGGCGGCAGGTCCAACCATGCAGATCACATGTTGCAACCATCAACCGACCTAGGAGGCGGGTTCGACCTTGCAGTCCCCTAACCTGAACAGGGGGTGCTACACACCGGCACGACCCAGTCAGTCAGAAGAGCAAAGGTTACCCAGGGCGCCGTTCAACAAATAAATAATCATAAATACTAATCACAAGAGAAATACTAAAAAAATATAACTAATTGTGAGTGTGGGTAGGTTCCTATTAGGTCACTTCAGAGAAAACTCAACTACACATATTCACATTATATATTCAACAACAATAAACCACAATATCATACAATAGACATGAACATTACATATAACTTAAAACTAAATCTTAAAATAACTAGTGGGTAAGTACACTAATATATAACAAAAATAAGGTACGTGACCTTCACTGACAGCACAACAGTTGGCCTAGACATCGGTCAGGCCATCTTCCCCAAGCCAGCAACCTCATCACAAACTCCCTAGTATGGGGAGCCACGTCTTGCAGGCCATGAACATCTTTATGTCCCTGCCTCTCCTCACACAAGCCACTCCACATTCGTGGCATCCTCAAAGTAATGTGACTGCAGTATTATTCTGCACTAACCATCGACCCGCTTCACACGGGATGAAATCACTAAATATATTAATACTATCAACGAATGACACATAAAGAACTGGTTCTTGATCAGATCAGGAAAGAAAAAGGCTCTCACATTGGAAGAATCTCCTTTTATATTCCTTCCATCGACTGTTCGAGAACTTTTCCTACTTTCTGCTTTCTCCCACCACAGCTAAAAGTAACTTTTATTCTTTCGTCCTGAAGCCAGTCCCTACATCGTTCAAAAACCTAACTCATATCGAATTTATATATTGTATAAAATACTGCCATCTCTCGTGCAATCAGTGAACTAACATCAAAGTTCCTTACAGAGCCTGACTACACTCTGCGATCACAGAGGTCTCTACTAGTAAAAAAAAATATAATTCTTATTTTGAAATTACGGTGTTACAATGTAAGCTTTAAAGGGGGAGCCTAGGGAACTGGTAGCCCATTTGACGGTGACCGAGGACAATTATGAGATTGCCCGTCAAATGTATTGTACAAAAGTCGGACTTAATGCCATGAGGCATTCTCTCCCAGTCAACCTTCAGATAGAATCGTATATTGTATACTCATTCAACTGACATCGTACCTGTATACGCGGGGTGTGTGTGGGGACGCATCGGTACAAGTGTATTGCGGCTCAGTTTACGATGCACGGCGGTGAGTCGTTCATGCGATGTACCTTCTAGGTATATTGAGTCAACTAACATTATAGTAATTTTATAGGAGAGCGATTTGAAGACAAATTGCTTATATTTTTATGAAATTAATCTTAATTAGAGTAAATTAAATGTACCTTTTAATAAATATGGGAAGCTTTTCCTTTGGTATGAAATTGGCGTAAACCATGTATTTTGGTGTACAACGTACATGAATATAAGTGGTAGTTAAACCATTTTACTATTGAGTCCCGCCTGCGTATACCCAGCTATGTACATAAAATATAATTTAAAACAAAAATCAGCAAAAACATTTCATACCAAAGGAAAAACTTCCCATTTTTATTAATATATACATTTAATTTACTCTAATTAAGATTAATTTCATGAAAATATAAGCGATTTGTCTTCAAATCGCTCTCTGGACAGAACATACAATAGCGCAGCGAGCGGTGCGAGCGGGGCGACCGAGGCGGGCACGAGTAATCACGAACATCGCCGAGTGATTCAAACCTACCTACTTCGTAATAATTATATAAAGAGAGAATACAAATTGTTTTGTTAACCTTGCGAGTTGTCTAGAGATCTTTTACTGTAAAACCAGCTTATTAAACACAGTCCCTTACAAATGGACATATGGACCATACAACCTTTACATATGGTCCAGTAAACAAGGATTATACGGTTCTAGACTCTGGAAATACCGCTTCGAATAGTTGTCACGACATTGATCGGCGATTTGAAGAAGTCTTGGTGAACTTTGCGAGGACAGTTGTTGCAAAACAAGGAGTGTTGGTGCTACATACATCTTCTTACATTGTGAATCGGCCGCTTAGTCTACCTAACTGTGGCACTTAGTCGAATTACAGGTCATTTCTTCGGAAACCTTGACGACACCACGGACGGACACGGACGCATTTTCACACTAAAAGTAACTTCTATCAACATCCAGAAGATAGGCATTGGATCCACAGCCAGCATCCGAGAGATAATAGTGCATTAGGACTGGACAAAAAGTGAGATCTTTCCATTTCTTCATACCTAACTTATACCTGTCATACTCATATTCATATTAACAATCACACTATTACAACCATTTGTCATCAACAAATCAACCTAATCCTTTTTTTCCTACCTAATATCCTTATAATTAATTATTTCAAACTAAGTTTATTCATAACATAAACTTATTTATTGCTCGACCTGACTTCTATGAAACAATACATAAAAAATCTACCTACATTAGATTTTCTCATTTTGTGTAATTTTTCATCAAATTATCATCCAATTACCAATCTCATAGTTAAATTACTTATAATTTACTGTTTACTTACGTAATAATACATATTTCAACTAACTTCAGCGACTTTTCTTCGAAAAATCGATAAGATCATTTCTTTGCTAAAGCCCCTACAAAAGTTGAATAGCAAATTGAATGTAAATTTTTTGCATAAAAATATTTAAAGGCGTTATCTTTTTTAGGCATTTATCACACATATTTTTCTTAAAAATAAACTTAAAGTCTGATACACTTTTTATTATAGTTGCATAAGTATTAAATTAAAATGACTACAGAAAAGTCAGACAACACAATGCATATCAAAAATCTTGCAAAAAGGCGAGCAAGTATCAAAGCAAAGTTAACTAACTTTACGAACTACTTAATTTCGATTGAAATTATACGTCATGTTACCGATATTCAAATTCAGGAGTTAACTGTGCGTATTATAAAAATTGAGTCTGCATTTGATGTTTTCGATGAATTACAGACAGAGATGGAAATGTTGTCGGACAATCCTGATGAACAGTACGTAGAACGACAGCAATTTGAGTCTACTTATTTCAGCATGATTGCTAAGGCTAAAGAGATAATTGAAAAGCAGAAAACCGATGATGCTTCTTCCACGACGTCTGAGGTACGTAACCCAGATTTTTCGAAACAAAATAACGTTCGTCTGCCTAAAATTTCGCTGCCTCACTTTGGGGGTGGGTATCAGGATTGGCTAGAGTTCAAGGACATATACGTTTCTTTAATTCACAATGAGCCAAGCATTGATAACATAAATAAGTTTCATTACCTACGCGCGTCGCTCCACGGCAGCGCTGCATTAATCTTAAGAAGTCTAGATTTCAAGGCTGAAAATTACAAAGCTGCGTGGAAATTATTATGTGATAGGTATGATAACAATCAGCTGTTAGTGAATAACCACGTAACATTTTAGATGTAACAAATAAAAACATTCATGCTTTGGCAACTTTAAATCAACCAGTCAATCACTGGGATACATTACTCATTCATATCATTAGCAACAAGCTAGATTCAGTCACATGTAGGCATTGGGAGGAGTATAGGAACACCCTATCCGATCCACCTACCTTTGATATTTTTATTGCTTTTTTAAATATTAGAGCTAACGTTCTAGAGCGTTTGGAGGAATCCAAATTAAATAAAGCTAAACAAGAACAGCTTTCTTCATTCAAATCAAAAAGTTTTCTAATACATAACAAAAAAGAAAATACATATTTATGTCCTGTGTGTAAGGGTTCACATTATATGTTTTCCTGCGATAGGTTTAGAAAATTATCTTTTGAGGATCGCTTGCAAAAAGCTAAGCAATCGAATGTCTGTCTTAATTGCTTACGACCTGGACATAATGAAGCTAAGTGCAAACTAGGTCATTGCAAATATTGCAAACATAAACATAACACTTTGCTTCATCAAGAGATTAAACCTATTACTGAAAATGGTGAGAATGTTTCTCTTTCAGCAAACAATTACAAAGAAACTTCACCATATATTTTGTTATCTACTGCTATTGTAAAAATAACAAAGGTTTTACAATTAAAGCTAGGATTTTATTAGATAACGGTAGTACTGCAAATTATATTACAAAAGAACTTTGTAAGAAACTTAACCTAACAACATATAACTCAAACACAACTATTTCAGGAATTAACAATCAAAAATCAGAGAGTACCGAGTCATGTTCTATTCATTTAGAATCCTGTGATGGCAGTTTCTCTTCAAAGTTGGAGTGCTATGTGTTACCTCAAATCACTTCCTCTTTACCCAATAAAATTATAAATAAAAACATGATTCCTTTGCCTACAAGCATCCAGCTCGCTGACCCAACCTTTTACAGCCCTTCTTCGATTGACATACTTGCGGGGTCTGACTTCTTTTGGCGAGTCATCAGAACCAGTCGTATCGATCTTGGTAAAAATTATCCAGTTTTATTCGAAAGCAAATTAGGATGGCTTTTATCGGGTACATTCTTCAAGCACACTGCTGATCCGAATCCTGTTTGCATGTTAGCTGAAAATTTTGAAAATCAGATACATAATGATCTCACACGCTTTTGGGAATTAGATAGCATTTCTAAGAAACACAATCATTCGTCTGAGGAACGATATTGTGAGCAAAACTTTGTCAATACTACAAAACGTGACAAAAACGGCAGGTTTGTAGTAGTCATGCCACTTAAAGAATCACCCGAGGTTCTAGGGGATTCTTACGAAATGGCCAAGCGTCGTTTTTTTTCTCTTGAACGTAGGTTTACTAGAGACCCTAACTTTAAAAAACTCTACCAAGAGTTCATGCGTGAATATGAAGCTCTTGGACATATGACCGAATATTCTTCATCATCTTTACAACAAAACTCATATTTTTTGCCTCATCATGGCGTGCTCCGTGCATCTAGCCAAACAACCAAGCTTAGGGTTGTCTTTGATGGTTCAGCCGTCACAACCTCAAATAAGTCGCTCAACGACATCCAATGCGTTGGTCCTGTCGTACAAGATGACCTCGTATCAATTTTATTACGTTTCAGACAGCATCAATTTGCTGTAACAAGTGACATCGAAAAAATGTATAGACAATTCAACTTAGACGAGTCACAACGACCGCTACAAAAAATATTATGGAGAACTGATTCTTCACGTCCTATCAAAACGTACCTTCTTAACACAGTCACGTACGGACTGGCATCATCACCTTTCTTGAGTACACGCTGCCTTTTAGAGCTTTCTAAAACTTCACATAACTGGGAAACTCAACAGGCAATATGTAGAGACTTTTATGTTGACGATTTTTTGTCCGGCTCTACCTCAGTTGAGTCCACAATTTACTTGTGTCAAAATGTTATTACTACATTAAGCTCAGCGTGTCTTAATCTTAGGAAATGGCAATCAAATAACGTAGAGATTTTAAAGGCTCTATGCAAAGAAAATTCATCATGTGATTCATTCAACTTAAGTAACGGAGAGCCTTCAAAAACTTTAGGTCTCAGTTGGTTAAGTGAATCAGATGCTCTTTCTTTTTCAATCAACTTAGAACTTAATACTACAAAGAAATTAATAACCAAGAGATACATACTCTCTACAATTTCTCAGATATTCGATCCTTTAGGATTTGTTGCTCCTTGCATTGTGGAGGCAAAAATCATAATGCAAGAACTTTGGAAATCAAAAAGCTCTTGGGATCAAGAAGTTGAACCACACATTAAAAAACTTTGGTATAAGTTTGCTGGGACTCTGCCTTGTTTGAATGATCTATTCATATCTAGGTGGGTATTAGGCGATTCTTTTCCTAAATCACTTCAAATACACATCTTTTCCGACTCGTCTGAGAAAGCATATGGAGCTTGTCTCTACATTCGAACAGAGTCCAAAGACGGCTCTATGAGTGTTAAGTTACTTACTTCGAAAAGTAAAGTAGCGCCTCTAAAGACTACCACGATTCCTCGTTTAGAGCTTTGTGGTTTTCTACTTGGTACAAGACTTTGCACTCAAGTACTTAATTCATTTACTTTACAGGTTCATCAGTGCATATACTGGTGTGACTCTACCATTGTTCTTGGTTGGCTTTCTTCTCCTCCAAGTACTTTAAAGCCATTTGTCAGGAATAGAGTCTCTGAAATCCAAGAATCAATTGGTGACTCAATCTTAAGGTATGTTCCTTCCAAAGAAAACCCCGCAGATCTCGCTTCACGTGGACTTAGTGCTGACCTGCTAGGCAGTTGTGATCTTTGGTGGAATAGTCCGTCTTTCTTAAAACTGGATAGTAATTTATGGCCTTCATTGCCAAATACTGATAAAGCTTTAAAACTTCCAGAAACAGTCAATACTTATCATACACATTTTACACAATCAGATAATTGCATTCACTTACTTATAGAGAAATCATTGAGTCTTTCTAAATTACAACACATTATGGCATATATTTACAAATTTATTTACAACACAAAAAATAAAACAAATAAAAAACCTAAATCTATTACATGTCCTGAAATCCAACATGCGATGCTTATTCTAATCAGATACGTACAACAAACATCCTTTCCGGAAGAATATTCACTTCTTAAATCAGGTAAACCAATACCTGCAAAGAATAGACTTCTTTCTTTATCTTTTTTTTTTTTTTTTTTTATGTATGGCTCGCCAAAATGACTCTACTCTGCCTGATGGAAAGCATAAGCAGAATCCAAGAGCGGTGGTCACCATACTCATTGCGAATGCAGACAATGCAGTATGGCGACCCACACCATGGCGGCCTAGTGATGCTTCTGCATCTTTTAGTCTAGTCAACAAGTATGGGACTTGTTGACCAGACTAATTGGGCCTCCGGTCTCGCACTCACCAACGAAACACGACAGCACGATCGCTGTCATTTTACGTTGATTTTCTGTGCGAGGGTAGTACCGCCCCGATCGAGCCGGCCCGTTCGTGCTGAAATCAGCGTGGCTCTACTACCTTCTGCATTTTTTTATTCAAATGATATTATTAGAGTTGGTGGTCGACTCCACAATTCATTTTACGATTATGACACAAAACACCCAATTCTATCGCAAACATCGCCTAACCTATCTTATTTTTACATATTTTCATAAAACTTTAGGTCATGCTGGACCTCAATTACTTTTAGCTTCAATTAGACTTAGGTATTGGGTTCTGGGTGGTCGTAATCTAGCAAAAAAGGTTACTCGGTCTTGCGTCACATGCAGCCGATTTAAATCTGAAAGAGTTCAACCAATCATGGGGAACTTACCTCCAGAACGCGTTCATTTAGAATTCCCTTTCTTACAAACTGGATTGGACTATGCAGGTCCAATACTGATACTTAACCGCAAAGGCAGAGGCAGCCGAACAGTGAAGGCTTATATTTGCATTTTCGTGTGCCTTGCAACTAAGGCAGTTCATTTGGAACTTGTCTCGGATCTCTCGAAAGAAGCATTCATCGCTGCTCTTAATCGTTTTATTTCTAGGAGGGCTTGACCAGACACCATTTTCTCTGACAACGGTACCACCTTTGTTGGTACTTTTAACGAATTATCGAAGTTACTAAAAAGCTCGGAATTCGTAGACAGCTTTAATAAAAAGGGTATTAAATTTTCTTTTATACCGGCTTATTCGCCTAACTTTGGTGGACTATGGGAGTCCATGGTCAAACTAGTAAAATACCATTTGCGTTGCATCTTATTGTCATATCTAACATTCGAAGAAATGACTACTTGCTTATGTCAGGTCGAAGCAATTTTAAATTCTCGGCCACTTACCCCAGTTTCCGACGATCCTGCCGACCTTTCCCCATTAACTCCTTCTCATTTCCTTGTCGGAAGATCTCTCACGGCTCTACCACATTCAGATATATGCACGGAGAAGATTACCAGCCTTCAACGCTTCAAGCGCATAGAGTTTTTGAAGCAACATTTCTGGAAGCGGTTTTCTCAGGAATACGTCACATACTTGCAGAAGAAAACTAAATGGTTCTCATCACACAATGAACTCAAAGAAGGTGACTTAATTTTTATTCGTGATAAGAATCTACCACCTCTTCGTTGGCTACTTGGTCGTATCACAAACATTATCCCAGGTAGAGACGGCATAGCTAGAGTCGCCGACATCAAAACTATTAAAGGCAACATTCGTCGCTCCTACAATTCTATCTGCCCACTTCCAGTCAACAATCTTGAAGACATGCCTGCTTCAACGCCGGGAGAACATGGACAGAACATACAATAGCGCGGCAAGTGGTGCGAGCGGGGCGACCGAGGTGGGCACGAGTAATCACGAACATCGCCGAGTGATTCAAACCTACCTACTTCGTAATAATTATATAAAGAGAGAATACAAATTGTTTTGTTAACCTTGCGAGTTGTCTAGAGATCTTTTACTGTAAAACCAGCTTATTAAATACAGTCCACTCAAAAGTCGTCTTCTTTCATACAATCTTCTACCCATGGAGCACCGTCCTTTACACTCTCCTATAAAATCACTATAATGTTAGTTGACTCAGTATACTTAGGAGGTATCGATTTGTTGACCGGAGGTTTTGGTCGTGATTGGAACATATGAGACGGAAGTGTGGTACAAGGTATTTGGGTAACGATAGAGAGTTGAGGAACGAAAAAAGACTAGTCAGCGCTCGCAAACTGCGGCGCTGACGAATTGGGAGCCATTGCAATTGGGAACGAAAAGCAGACACATGATCATACTTGCGAAGATTGAAAACGAATCGAATGCAGTTATTGAGAAGGCGGTCTAGTTTATTGAGGAGATCTGCATTCAGGTCAAAAAAACACACATCACCAGAGTCGATCAGAGGAATGATTAAGGACTGCATAAGCGTAACCTTGGTTTTAACGGGAATGAAATTCTTGAGACGATACAGAGCTCGGAGACACGAGGTGACTTTCTGACTGACTTTTGAGACTTGTGCCCGCCAATCAAGTGCCGAGTCTATAAGTAGCCTCAAGTTCTTTACCACTGCGCTCAGCGGCATAGTCACGTTGTAGTAAACAACTGGTGGATTGACCGCCGTGTCCAACTTACTTAACGTTTGTTTGCTCCCCACTACGATCACTTGGCATTTGGTTGGATTTACCGTCAACCCGAACCTCGCTGACCAGTTCTTTATGGAGTCTAAGTCCCTGTTGACTTTGTCGATTGCGTATAAAATGTCTTCAATCCTTGATTGGGTGTATACTTGCAAGTCGTCAGCGAACAGGTGATACGCACACTGAAGGTGTTGGGTTACGAGATTAATGAATATTGAGAATAATAAGGGAGATAATATACCGCCTTGAGGGACGCCAGTGAGAAGATCACACCAACTTGACGATAAGTCATCAATGTGAACACACTGTTGTCGTCCCTGAAGATAGGAGGAGAACCATTTCAGAGCTTCTGAAGAGATCATAAGATACGAAAGGATAGCCAGTAAGACGTCATGACGGACGGTGTTAAAGGCATTGGAGAAGTCAATTAAAGCCAGCACTGTGACTTTGGTGTCCTCCATACCCTCCCGAATGTCACTAGTCACTTTAAGAAGGGCGGTGGTTGTGCTGTGACCGGGTTTGAAACCCGATTGTAAGGGACTAAGAAGGTTCTGCTGATAAACAAACTGGGATAGTTGCCTGTGAACGCAGGCCTCAAGCACTTTAGAAAGGAAAGGAAGTATAGAAATTGGTCGAAAGTGTTCAGGAAGAGAGGGGTTAGTATTTTTCGGTAAAGGTATGATGAAGGCCTTACGCCAGAGAGAGGGAAAGATTCCAGAGTCGAGTGAAATGTTTATGATAGATAGATAGATAGATAGAAAACTCTTTATTTGTACACCGTAACACAGATTTATAACAGAGTACAGAAAATGACGAATGTATAAGTATAATGTACAAAGGGCGGCCTTATTGCCAAGAGCAATCTCTTCCAGGCAACCTTAGGATGGATAAAAATGCATCGGAGAGACAGTAATTGACGGTGCGGTAGTTTTGAAGAATTATAATTTTCTAATAAATATAACTAGAAACACATGTATATCTCCATACATGAACACATATACATATATATATATATATACACATACATACACATAAACATACATACACATACATGCCAATAACTTTAACTAATCAGTTATACTAATATTACATTAAATATACATATTCGTGATTGACTCGGTTATGTCGTATAAAATTCCTGAACCATTTTCTTAAAACCATGCACTGTTGGCGCTTTTCTAATGTTTACCGGCAATGCATTCCACAAGCGTACAGCTTCAACCGTAAAGGATTGGTCATAGAATTTTGTAGAATGCAGAGGCATCTCCAGTCTCAAATTTTCAGATGACCTTAGACATTTGTCATGTGTGTCATTGAGGAACTTGAATCGTTCTTTGAGGTAGAAGGGGGCTTTAGGATTAAACAAGATGTTATAAAGGAAGATAAGGATATGAGTATTCCGGCGAGAGCGAATTGGAAGCCACTTGAGCATTTGACGGAATTCAGAGACATGATCATATTTTCGAAGACCAAATATAAATCGTATACAGAAATTTTGTAGTCGCTCAAGCTTATCAAGTTGTGCTTCGGTGAGATTCAGATAGCTGACATCGGCATAGTCGAGAATTGCGAGGAGAAGTGCTTGTGCAAGCGCAGCCCTCGTAGCAGTTGGAAGAAAGTTACGTAGTCTACGCAAAGATCCGGCAGAAGCAAATATCCTTCGGCTGACTTCCTGAATATGCGGACCCCAAGATAAAGTTCCATCCATGTAGACCCCTAGATTTTTGACGGTATTACTAATTGCAAGGAGGGTGCCATTGAATTCAATCTGTGGCAACTGTGTCCAGTCAATTCTTGAGACCATCCCGGAACTGCCGATAACACATACCTGCGTTTTCACAGGATTAACTTTGAGTCCATAATTATGACTCCATTGTCCAATACGCAAAAGGTCAGCATTGATTGTATTGAATGCCTCCGAGAGCAGGTTAACCGGGGCTTGAGTATATATTTGCAAATCATCTGCATAAAGATGGTAGGAGGAACTTAATTGATTAGAGATGGAGTTTATGAAAACAGCGAAGAGTAAAGGAGATAGAACGCCACCCTGTGGCACACCAGCAGAAATACTGCACCAAGAGGACGTTGCGTCTTCAATGCAAATACGTTGCCGGCGACCAAACAGGTAACTATGAAACCAATCAATTGTCTTTGGAGATATGTTAAGAGACCGTATTGTGCCAAGCAGAATGTGAAAATCTACAGTATTGAAGGCGTTGCTAAAATCTAGTAAGGTGAGTACTGTTATCATTCCACGATCCATGCCTAGTCTTATACTATCCGTAATGTGTACCAGCGCAGAAGTGGTGCTATGACCAGGACGAAAACCGGATTGGAAGGGATTCAGTAAAGAATTTTTGGAAAGGAAGTTACTCAGTTGAGAGTGGATGAGGCGTTCCAGCACTTTGGATAGGAAAGGTAAAATGGATATTGGCCGATAGTCAGAGAATGAAGAGGGTTTAGCTTTCTTAGGTAGAGGGATTATTTGGGCATCTTTCAATGTAGACGGAAAAACACCACTTGTCACGGAGTGATTCAGGATATTGGATAGAATGGGTAGGATTTCGTCAAGGATAGGCAGAATCATGTTTCGGCTGATACAATCGCTTCCCACTGCATTTGATGAAATTGCTAGAATGGTCTTCCTAACATCATAAGCAAACAATTGATCAAAGACGAAAGGTGGATAGTTGGGAGCCGAGATAGAAGAAATATGTCTAAGAGTGTTAGCTTTAATATTGACATCAATGTCGGACGAGGTAGAGAAATGTTTATTGAGTGAGTCAAAGTTTAAATTTTTTGGAATAGAGTCTTGGCGAGACCTCCCTACTCCCAACGTTCTTAGAAATTTCCAGACTTTTGCTGGATCTCCGTTTTCTACGGAAGAGTGAATATGTTGGCGTTGTGCATTTCTACACATCTTATTGCAGAGATTTCTCAAGTAAACATATTTTTCCAGGTTAGCATCTGTTGGTCGACGTTTGTATTTATTTTTCGCCAAACATTTCTTGGTCATGATCTGTCGTATATCCTCAGTAAGCCATGGAGCCGGTAAATGTTTAATTTTGATCGACCGCAAGGGTGCATGCACATTAAAAAGTTGTATTAATTTTTCAGTGAATATATTGACTTTTTCATTCACACACTGCGAATCTAACAAGACCGACCAGTTAATGTTACGCGCATCCTCCTTAAGCTTAACAAGATTCATACCGTTAAAATTGCGTTGCACAAGAATTCTCGGCTTTGCCTTGGGTGGACGGATAGCATAAGAAAGAAATATCAGGTCATGATAGGAAAATGCATCAGCTGGATACTGGCCATGGCTGATGACATGATCGATAGAAGAGACAAGAATAAGGTCAAGAAGAGAGGGGCTGCAGTTAGGAAAATGATGCGTAGCATCAAGTGTTAAAAGTGACAGGTTATTACAGTCTACTACTCTGCGTAACAAAGAAGAGCGATGGTCATTTTTTATTAGGCAAGTATTGAAATCGCCCATTACTATTGTGTGACTGTAAGAGGGAGACAAGTTTTCAATTATGTTTTCGAAGGAGGAAAAGTAGTTGGTACGTAATGACGGCGAATAATATACTCCCAGTAAAACTTTAGTGTGATTGAGGTCTAGCTCTAAGAAGAGATGTTCACCCGCGTCCGGTGGTGGGGGCTGTGAGGACATACTTACAATAGTGAAGGGAATATGTTGTCGTAGATATATACCAACACCACCCCCACCACCAGTCGCGCGATCATTCCTTACAAGATTAAAGTCCGGAAGAGCATATAAAGTAGACGGTAAGCATGGTTTCAACCATGTCTCAGAGACTAAAATGGCGTGAATGTTATTAGAATCAAAGGTAGCCAGCATATCAGGGAAATGAGCAGGAATACTCTGGGCGTCAATATGGACTACATTAAAATTCCGCGGAGCATCAGAAAACCGGCACTGAAGATTCTCTTGAAGTGAAGGTATGCCAACAGAACTAGCATCAAGGCTATTTGCAGAGAAAAAACTGTCATCATCACTATTATTTAAGTCAGACATAATGGTGTATTAAAAATAAATAACTAAATAGAACAGTTACAAATAAATAAATATATATATATATAAAGATTCCTAAGTATATGAAGTAATAAAAAGATTATATAAGTAAATAAATAAAATAACAGAAAAAAATATATAGTAGTACCTAGCTAATTATGCTAAGCAATACAAAACATACATTTTAGTCCACCCGCCAGTCCTGTGTTTGACATTTAATAACACAAAGATACATAAATAACTAAATTCAAGCAAAAGGTTAAAAACGTTAAAAGTGAAAATTATACAAAATAGAATTTATAAGTATCTGGGCGAACCTCCCGTGCAAAAAGACTAGGTTCCAAGGTGTTAAACAATGACGTGTTTGACAAGAAATTTATGCTCTGGAACGCGGTTTGGACAGATGTCAGATAGTCAAAAGATATTTGTTTTCTAATTTTCTTCACGGTCAGGTATATCAACAAAACTAAATAAGTTATTAGATTGGGGTAGGACAGTGATGATATTAATATCTATCGATACCAAGAAAGAGGGTGTTATGGAGCGGACTTACACGTGAGATCCACCCAGGCAGTGTAACGTTAGGTACTATGCAACACCGTATGTAAACAATCACACATATCCACTTATCTCTTGGTACCGGCCGCTGTTCTTCTTGATTTGGAAGCTGGGTTTTTGGGTACAGTGGACTTTTCAGCAACCACTGGCTTGATCCGGTTAAGATCTGCCACACTTGTTACACGGTGACGTGAACCATCAGGACCCAACACAAATACCGAACCTTCTTTGGTCCAGCATTTAGTGATGCCGAATTCATGGCGAGCTGCCATGAACGCTGAGTGTCGCATCCGGGTCAGGAACTCGGAGAGGGTGATACCACTGCCTTTCAGTTTGGTCTTGGATGCCCAGACCCCATCCCGCACTGCTACTGTACGGAATTCCACAAGAATGGGCCTAGGTTTATCGCCTGAAGATAGTCGACCCATCCTGTGACAGCGGCTTATGTCCTCCGATGTAAAATAATCAAGACCCAACTTACTTGCCGCTACCTCAGCCACCACCTGGGATATATTCTCATCTTTTTTCTCTGCAGCACCATGAAGAAGGAGTATTTTTCGGCGGCTGCGTGTCTCCATATTGTCCACCTCATATGTGATTGCCTCCATCTGATTCTGGAAGGACTTCAAAGTTTCAAGGATGAGTGTTTTAAATCCAGTGAATTCATCTGCGAGACCAGTCAGGCTGACAGTGTTGGAGGTCTTCTTAAGGAGTTCTGTTTCGAAGTTTGCCATTCTTTTCTCAAAGCAGTCTTGCAGCTCCTGTAAACTTTTCATGGTGTCTCAGCGTTTACTATTTATTTTTGTATTAATTTTGAAGATATAGTTATTTTTATTGATGGATAACACTAGACCAGCAGGTATTTATTATACAGGACTTATTATATTCAGTAAAATTAGTTTAAATAGGTTTATTGTATTTTAATTTTAAATAATTAATAAGAGCTTTTAAGTTTTGTGTTGACCTTTCAACTACCCACTTGTGTACTGTGTGTACTTGTGTGTGATATGAGATATTGCAGGAAGAATGTGATCAATGATGGCAATGATCATATTACGATGACTGATGCCGTCACATTCCATCGCGTTGAAGCGAATGGAGAAAAGTCAAAAGATTCAATGTCAGGATGGGGTAGGCTAGCCATATAACTCAAAAGTTTGACTCTTGGTTTGATAATCCAACCGAGGTGTTCTTGAGAAATGACGATTTATATCATCCAAACCAATTGTCATCTTAAGATGAGGGCGCTGCTTGCCTATGCCTAAAGTTCCAAGGAACTTCCACATACTAGAAGTTGAAGAGGATTCTATATTTTGGATTATATGGTGGCGTTTGGCGTTACGTATCACCTGATTACACCGATTCCTAGCAGTCTTAAAAAGGTTCCATTTCTCTTCACAACGATCCTTCCTGTACCTATTGTAGCAACGATCTCTGCGTCTCATAGCAATTCGAACGTCATCTGTTATCATTGGTGCAGGGAGACGCTTCAATTTAACTTTCCTCACGGGTGCATGGATATTATATTAGTTAAGAATCGCGTCATTAAAGATACTGATTTTATCGTTCATGTCTGTAGCTGCTACCAAGCTCGACCAGTCCAATGCGGCAGCATCCGCGCATAGTTTATCGATATCCATATGTCCGAAGCTACGTAGATGCAGAATTCTTGGAGGAGATTTGGGGGGTTTTAAGATATATGAGAGAAAGATCAGGTCATGGCGGGAAAAACCAGGAGCAGGATGTTGACCATGAGAATAGATAAGGTGAGGAGCAGAGGTGAGCATTAAGTCTAGCCAAGTATCCTGTATTTATACTTCATGATACAGTTTGAAGTTGTAATCTCTTATTGAACCAAATTGGTTATAGCATCATTGTAAAAAGCATACATTATTATCGTATTGTTGACTATTTGTGATTGCTGGGATATGATTTCGGTACTCTAAAAAGTAAAATTTCTCTCTTAATTATTTTTTTATCTCGACCATATATGTACATGGTCCTTCGAGGAAAGAATACTCGCTGAATTCCTGATTTCGTAGTAGGTTAAGAAGGGACCTGTCGAGGTCTTCGTTGTGGACTTCAGCATAGCAAGGTTATCTTTTCATCAATTGAAGCAACTTGTAAAGCATCTACACACGCCCCACAAAATACTCATTAGAAGGTCGCTGTTACGGACTTTGAAACCTAAGAGTCATCGTGTAAATTTTTCTTTGAATTGGAAGGAAAGAAGAACAACTTGGATTGGATTAAATTGGATTGATACTTGTGAGTTCGTTCCAATTATTCCCTTATATCTTTGCCAACACTTTATTTTCATCTCCTATATTTTTAAAACTGCCTTTATTTAGTGAGTGCATTTTCCCCATTTGTATATTGATCCTTATATTAATTGTTGCTATACAAGTGCCTAGTTTGATTGTCATAAGCTATACAAAAGCTACAATATCCCTAACAGTACCTTCTGCCGGTTTAACTGTTATCTCCTTTCTACACCTTGAAGTCACACTACCATTAAAAACTGCAGTATGGAATCGCTCTTGAAGACAACGGCCGACATGAACATCATGTTTAACAACCGTATGACAGAATTTGAATCCAGGGAACGTGTGAATAAAATTCCAACACTTCAGCATCACTTCAGGAGGATTTTACAACTTTTAAGAAGTTTGTTCTGCAAGCATTAAGTGATCTGCAAACTCAAGTGCTAATATTGGCCCGCACTACTGACAACATGGAGATGCGGAGCAGACGGAAAATGTTACTGTTCCATGGTGTCGCCGAGGACAAAAGTGAGGATGCTGCATTGCTGGTTACAAAAATCATAACCGAAGACCTAAAGGTTAGCAGTTTCTCAATTAATGATATCAAAAGAGGTCACAGGATGGGTCGTGTCACATCAGCCGGTAAGCCAAGACCTATTATCATCAATTTTCATCAAACCACCACCCGAGACTCAGTATGGTTTGCTAAAACTAAACTGAAGAGCACCGGCTTTATCATTTCAGAATTCTTGACCAAATCACGGCATGATCTTTTTATGTCTGCGCGCGAGAAATTCGGTATAAGTAAGTGCTGGACCCGGGAGGGCAGTATTTATATTATGGGGCCTGGTGATAAGCGGCACCGGATCACTACTCTGATGGAGCTTGGTGTTATTTATGAAGAGTCAGTGAAGCCTGTTACAGCCTCTAAGGCAACAGTGACAAAATCTAGGCGTGCCGTTAAGAAGTGAGGTCCTGTAGTTCTGAAGCTTTGACTGAATTCTATATAATTATATGATTTTCATAATTGCATGAACAGTGTGTATAAACCAGCTAAAAAGGTCACTTAAGTCTCACTTTTACTGACGCTTACCTTAATTTTTCACTTCTTGAATGCTAAACGTACCAGAATATAATAAATTGCCCTGTTTTCTTTTTTTTTTTTTCTTAGTGGTTCATTTAACAAAGGTTTGTTTTGCAATATCTCAATATAATAACATGTCACAAAAGTCACAATGTCACTATGTGGGCTGTCAATGATTACGTTCCATTTCACTGTTTTTCAGGTTGCATGGTATGAAATTATGAATTGAGTACTAGCCTTTTAGCCACAAACAGTGTTCTCTTTACAACGGAACGCCTCAGTCAAATTTCTTTGTGCATGCTGCTAAGATTATGTGATTATTGTTTGTTTACTTGTTTTTGCTTCAGTTTTGGTTGTTTTGATTTTATTGTTTTTTTTTGTTTGTTGTGTTTTTCTCATGTACTCGAGACATACAACCGGCAGACGGAGAAAAAAAAAAGTTTATTAGAGGAGTTTGGGAACTAAAAGTCTAAAATTATATCTATACATATATACATTTTATATTTATTTTCTTATTTTTCATATATAATTGCATTGCAATATTAGATATACATACTTTCTACAGTTGCGACTTGCATTGCTTTATTACTATTTAAATTGTTATTATTATTATTTTATAAGTAACGCCAATGACTTCATCTACCAGTAATAGTGACTCTGAAGACAATATTTAGTTGTCTGGTGGAGACGACAGTTTTATAAGTTCTTCTCTAGCCGATACAATTTCGGCGCGGTTTTCCGACGTACTCAGAAACCTTAATGTTGTTCACATAAATGCCCAAAGCATTTCGGCTCACTTCAGTGATAATATGCTAACTAGTTTAGACTGTGCGAACATACACGCCATACTCGTATCGGAATCTTGGCTAAAACCATGCCTATCTACCGAAACGTATTCTTTACCTGGCTTTCAGTTGGTACGAAATGATCGTGTGTGTGGGCGGGGGGGTGGTGTTGCCATATATATACGTACTTACATTCCTTTTTCTGTTATGAGCATGTCATCTCAGCTACCCCCTACGGGTGCTGGCGAGCATATTTTCATAGAAGTCGTACTTCAACACACAAAAGCACTTCTCGGTGTCTATTATAGTCCTTCTTTACGAGTAGATTACTTCTCCTCACTTGAAATAATCCTAGAAGATTTAGCTCCTTCGTACGGTCACACCATAGTCATGGGTGACTTTAACACCTGCTTACTTAAGAAAGATTCTCGATCGACCTCCCTTAGCTCTGTGTTGGAAGCCAACAATCTTTCCATTCTCCCACTAAATCCCACTCATAATATGCCAAACCGCAACTCCTCTCTCCTTGACCTTATAATCGTTTCTTCAACAGAGCACGTGGCTAAACATGGTCAATGCTCTGCTGATTCCTTTTCCTATCATGACCTTCTCTTTCTATACTATCAAATTCGAACTCCCAAACCGAAATCCAAAATTCTTACGTGTCGTAATTTTCGTGGTGTGAATTTCGATGATCTTCGCAGCGATTCCGACAGCATTGATTGGAGTATGTTGTTCAACTCGCAATGCATTGACGAAAAAATTTCCTACTTCTCGAAAGAGTTAATTGCTTTGTATGACAAACATGCACCTATTCGTCAAATTAGGGTAAAACATCTGCCAGCACCATGGTTAACTGACGAGATCAAGGAATTGCAGACAAAGAAACAGAGGGCCCATTCAAAATATAAGCGTCACCCTTCTACCTCGAACTGGGATAGATTCGTCCACATTAGGAATCACTGCAATAAGGTGTGTAAATGCTCAACGCCGACATATTCATGAATCTGTCGAAAACGGTGATCCAGTTAAAGTCTGGAAATTTCTAAAGTCACTAGGGGTCGGTAAAACACGCTCAAATTCTGTTTAAAAAAATGTTGATATCAATTCCTTAAATACACATTTTTCTGCTTCCTCCAATTTTGGGGGGACTATTAAAACTACTACGTTAAATTATCTTTCATCTCTACCGACTTCTAACTTTCCTGCTTTAACTTTTAGTCAATTTTCTGCTTGTGATGTCAAGAGGAGCGTAATATCTATAACATCTAACGCTGTAGGAACTGACAATATCAGCCGTAATATGGTACTTCCTATCCTCGATAAAATTCTACCTGTGATTTGCCATATCCTGAATTATTCTGTATCCAAAAGCGTTTTTCCATCTACATGGAAAATGGCTCAGATCATTCCCCTTCCTAAAAAATGTAATCCTTCTTCCCTTTCAGACTACCTTCCAATATCCATTCTCCCCTTTTTCTCTAAAGTACTTGAACGCCTTATCTACACGCAGCTCAGCTCATTTCTCACACGGAATTGCCTCCTAAGTCCTCTCCAATCAGGTTTTCGTCCCGGCCACAGTACTACCACCGTACTCCTTAATGTTACGGAAGACATTAGATTCGGCATGGAGGAAGGAAAGTTAACGATAC
This sequence comes from Diaphora mendica, assembly GCA_949125395.1. Lineage (NCBI taxonomy): Eukaryota > Metazoa > Arthropoda > Insecta > Lepidoptera > Erebidae > Diaphora > Diaphora mendica. The sequence continues at coordinate 16,712,656 of OX421330.1, forward strand.
TTGCCTTGCTCGATTTCAGCAACGCCTTCAATACTGTTGACTTTGATGTATTGCTCGAAATATTGCGCTCTCTTAACATATCTCCATCAGCAATTGACTGTTTTCGTAGCTACCTGTATGGTCGTCAGTAGCGCTCTTGTATGGAAAATAATTATTCCTCTTGGTGTCATACATCTGCGGGCGTACCTCAGGGCGGCGTGCTATCTCCATTACTTTTCGCAGTTTTTATCAACTCCATCACAAGTCGCTTATGTTCTTCCTACCACCTTTATGCAGATGATCTCCAAATTTACACCAAAGCTACTCCGGCTAAACTAAGTGATGCTATTGCCAATATCAATAAAGATTTGATGCAAATATGTGCTTGGGGTAGAGATTATGGGTTGAAGGTAAATCCAACAAAGACGCAAGTTATTCTAATAGGTAGTCCAAGGATGAACTCCACAATAAATTGGCAACAAATGCCTGCTATTTCTTGCGATGGGATCAATATCCCGTATAGTGACAAAGTTAAAAACCTTGGCATCTATATGGACAAGTACATGTCTTGGGCTCCCCAGATTGGTGAAGTTAGTCGAAAGTTATTTGCTGCAGCGGGATCACTGCGAAGACTTCGTAATTTTCTTCCCACCAAGACGAAAATTGCCTTAGCACAATCCCTTCTCTTTCCTATCCTTGACTATGGTGATGTTAGCTATCTAGATCTTACCCAAGAACAATTGAACAAACTTGAGCGTCTCCAAAATGTATGCATAAGGTTCAAATTTGGTTTACGTAAATATGACCACATCTCTGAGTTTCGTGTCAAGCTCAAATGGTTGCCTATACGCCTTCGCGGGAATGTTCATATTCTCTCTACTTTATACAGTACTCTGTTCTTCCCGCATTCGCCTTCCTATCTTAAACAACGTTTCAAATTTCTTGACCATTCACATTGCAGGCTTCTGAGATCGTCGGAAAATCTCAAATTGAAAATGCCCCTTCACGCCACTAAATTTACTGACAAGTCGTTCTCGGTGCAAGCCGTTAGATTGTGGAATAGCCTACCTGAGACAATAAGAAAGGCGAAATCTCTGCAAACCTTCAAGAAAAATGTCACTGACTATTACCTGAACATTTAAAATATACTCCTGTTAATGAATGGAATATCGTGGTAGTATATGTATAATAATAATAATAACTTTATTGCAACAAAAGAGAATAACAATACACAGTATACCCCTGACTCCCAAAATAGCGTAAGCTGTGTGTTGGGAGTCAGTTACTTTACATAACCAAGAGGAACAATTGTTACAATATGCAATTAAATAGTGGACACAATAAATTTGTATATTTAGATATGTATGTGTATGAGTGTGAGTGTATGTGTGTGAGGTGTGTGTGTGAGGTGTGTGTGTGAGGTGTGCGTTTGCTGTGTATTTGAGACAATGAGTCAGAATGTGTATGCGGTAAGGAAGTGTGTGACACTAATCAAGCCTCCATTACTTCACTATTTGTAGAAGGCTTTCAACATCATTGTAGTTCCTCAAGCCACAATTTAATATGTTTAATTTTAAAATTTGTTAAGTTCTTAGTTCTATAAGTTAAATTTAGTTTATTATACAGTCTTGGTGCAAGGTTATTGTAGTGCTGTTGGGCAAATTTGCTTGCTACCCTTGGAATTGGACATTTCTCTAGTCTTTTGCCTGATGGTTTTAAAAATGGGACAGTAGTTTTGTGGTATCTACGTATAATTTGGTAGACAAATAGTTTTCGCACGGTAAGAACACGAGCTTTCTTATATACTAAATGTGTAGGGTGGCGGAATGGTAGATACAAAAGAACTTTAAGGACGACACGTTGTGCCCTTTCTAGTTTAATTAAATGTGTCTTGGCCGCTGATCCCCATGAGCATATGCAATACGTAACCAAACATTCAGCCAATGCTTTGTAGGTTTGTATCAAAAGGTTAGTATCCTGTACCATTCTCAATTCTCTAAATATATACACACATCAAAAGTGTCTAGGGATCAAGCATTTTTATGCGGATTTCTTGAGATTGAGATGTGGCTTTGGCCCTGGCCTGCTCAGTCGCCAGACTTGAACCCGATTGAGCATGCATGGGATGTGCTACAGAGAAGAGCTCTGCCGAATATGGAGGGTATCCAGTCGCAAGAAGACCTTTTTTTGTTGTTGCAACGAACATGGGCGACCATTCCACAGCGTGATTTGGATGAACTCATTTTGAGTATGCCAAACCGATTCTTGTGTTGTTAGTGTTCGCGGTAGAAACACGGATTATTAATCGTTTAAGTTACCTAATAAAATTTTAAAGAAAACTGTTATTTCAGTCTTTTTTTCGAACTTTAATGTTAGTGGTTCAAATGTCAAAAATCCTTTTATTAGGAAAATGGCAAATTTCTTTATTAATGCAAAGGTGACTTGGTTTATCGTTACTGTGACAAACGAAAACACTTTATTTGATGAATCCTTAAAGAAAATTTTAATTAATATCAATCAGGAGAAAAGTTATTGCAAAAATATATGTTGATCCCTAGACACATATGTTGATCCCTAGACACTTTTGATGTGTGTATATAAGTTTCCTTAGTCTACCACTAACCGTAGTTATATGCTTCTTCCAATTCAACTTGTCGTCAATGTTTACACCTAAATATTTCATGTCAGTATTCCTTGTTAAAGTGGGACAGCAGCAGTGTGAATGTAACGTATAATTTCGATTACATGGATAACGGTGCACACGAATCTGAAAATTCTTAGGCGCAGAAGCCTTTGTTTTGGTAAAGCAGAGAAACTTGGTTTTGCTAGTATTTAATGATAGCAAATTATCTTCAAGCCATGCTGTGATAACAGACATACCTTCTTCTGCTAGTTGTCGTGCAAGGTCCCAAGAGCTACTGTGAAAAAGTACAACAGTGTCGTCTGCAAACATTTGTATATCTGCCCCCCTGATTTGGTGCTTGCATAATTCGTTAATATAGGTCAAGAAAAGCGTTGGACCGAGGGTACTGCCCTGCGGAACCCCATATGTCACCGTGTCGCAGTCACTGACGTGATTATCTACTCTAACACATTGCCTTCTTTCCGTAAGGTAGTCCCTGAACCACAGAAGTGCGTTCCCTCTGTTTCCAATGTTCTCCAAGCGGGTAATTAATATTTTAGTTGAAACTGTATCGAACGCGTTCTGTAAGTCCAGGAATACTCCTACGCATTTCTCCTTTTGGTCTAGATATGATGTTATTTTTGTAGTGAGTTGTAGAACAGCGTCAGCAGTAGAGCGATTGCGGCGAAACCCGTACTGATTATCTGCAAGAATTTCATTGCTTTCTAGGTAAGTAAACAATCGTTTATTCATTACCTTTTCCATAACTTTACAGATACAACTTAAAAGAGAAATTGGTCGATAATTTGTTGTTTGTTCCTGTTTATAAAACAGGTGACAAATCACTTCTATTATCTCCACCCTTTTTTTGCGAAGCACAACAATCAGGATACCTCCATTGCTTCCTGCGATCGACAGTTAGGGTCGTAACATTAATACATTGCGTGCAAAAACTTTTATCACAGACAGCAGACGTACATTTAACTAAATGAGGGTCCTTGATATTCTTCATACACCCGGCACACTTCATGCTGAATACGAGTGAATAAGCTATATTCTGAAGAAAGATGATAATAGACAAACCGACAAGCCCCAATATTCAAATGCAATAATTTATATCTGTAAAAACAGTCCAAGTAATCTCGTTAGTCGCTCAAAAATATATATTGAGAAAGTTCAAGTTCGCGACAAGAATGATGTATATTATATGGTATGTGTATTTATGTATATAGTAGTATTTAGTAGTAGTATATGTATATAGTGTAGTGTAGTGTAGGTAGATATGTGTAAGTAACTTTGTATATTATTCAGAACCTAGATATATCGAAGTACACCGCCAACTACCCAAAACAACAATTAAATGCATAATATCCGTACAAAGGTTGTCTGGAAGAGATCGCCGTGAGCGATAAGATCGCCTATTGTAATACCTAATGTTGACTCCCCATAATCTAGTTGCCAAGAGAACAGTGAATTTGTATCGCTCCGCGTTATTAAAATCTTAAAAGTGGTAAAAGTCTCAAAAATCGTAAGTTGTGATACCTCAAAAGCTGCGGGCTCGCGAGTGTTACGCGACCGTGAAAACCTCGTGAAAATCAGAGTGAAATTGAGAATTTTCCTTGAACATTAACAAAATTTTAACCAAAAAATCAGTGAAGAAAATAGTGAAAAACTGCGAAATCTCTCGCTTGAGATCTACGACCCCATATTTTTTTAACTGTGGGAGGGTGCGTCTCGGGGGTGCAGATCTTTTGAGACCCCTCTCAGATTTTTCCGGCCAAAATTGGGAAAACTACAAGGGTTTTCCCAGGTGGCTTTGCAGCTCTTTTTCGAATCGGATCCAGGTCCGCATCATCACCCCGAGTCAGAAGACACCTCAAGCAACTGCGTGGGTGCACCTACAGTAAATATAAAGACTTTTTAAAATTCGGTATTTTTCAAATTTTTATTTTATTTTATTTAGATCTATAAGCGTATACTTAATTATAAAAAAAAAAACCGACTTCCAAAAACATTCAACGAAAACTCTCTCAAAAACACTTAAAAGCGTAAAATAAACTGGTTCTTCATAAATTGCCTATACCTAATTCTTTATTCATTTAAATAGTAGTATTATAATGGGTGCTAGGTACCTAAAATCTGTTTGAAGTCGTTGTAGGGCCTTATGTAGAGAGTCTAAAAAACGTTAGGCGCAGTATAGACTCACAGTATGTCATCATGGGAGGCGACGCGAACGCCAAAAGCACCTGGTGGGGTAGTAGGGTCGAAGACAGGAGGGGCGAAATATTTAGTGGGGCGCTTGGGGAGATGGACCTCCATGTCCTGAATAGTTGACACATTCCTACTTTCGATACTGTGAGGGGTGGGCGTAGGTACTGCAGCTACATAGACGTCACTGCCTGCACGAGTGACATGATGGTGTGGACCAACGGTTGGAGGGTCGACGAGGGCCTTGTGAGCTCAGACCACAACGGCATAGTGTTCAACATCAGCCTTAACAGGGCTAAAGGAACACGGATTGAATGCACGACACGCAGATACAACACCAAGAAGGCGAATTGGGATAGCTTCGCGACCCATCTGACCCGACTTGTCGCCGAAAACAAATTAAAACACAGCGTAGCCACAAACATCGAGGAGCTGGAACAAATGGTGGAAAGCTACAGCAGATTGGTCGGGGAAGCGTGTGAGTTGAGTATCCCAAAAAGAAGACCAGTGAATTGATCACTATGCCGTGGTGGTCGGAGAGAATCGCAAAGATGAAAAGGGAGGTCACCACCAAAAGACGTCGCATCAAAAACGCCGCACCAGTCCGAAGGGACTGGGTAGTTTCGCAGTACCTAGAACAAAAGGCACTCTATGAGTCCGCAGTGCATGAAGCACAGGTCGAAAGCTGGAAGAAGTTCTGCGGAAAGCAGGACAGGGAGACCGTCTGGGGGGGTGTATGTAGGATTTTGGGTAGGGCTTCAATAAGGGAGGAGGACGAGATGCTGACGGAGAATGGGGTCCACCTGGACGCGAAGGGCTCGGTAGAACTCCTCGCACGAGCCTTCTACCCGAGGGACCGTGTGGAGGAAGATGAGGCAGAACATCGCCGCATCCGAGAGGCCGCGAGGAAAGAGGATGAAGAAGAGGGTCATCATGAGGATGACCCACCTTTCACAATAGGCGAACTATTCGAAGCAATACAGCGCTTCAATCCCAGAAAGGCTCCCGGAGCGGATGGCTACACAGCCGATATCTGTGCCCATGCCATAGGGACTGACCCAACACTCTTTCTGGAGCTAATCAACCGGTGCCTTCGCCACGGCTACTTTCCTAAGATATGGAAGGAAGCCGTGGTGGTGGCGCTGAGGAAACCAAGTAGGGACTCGTACGCCGTCCCCAAATCGTGCAGACCGATTGGGCTATTGCCTGTCTTGGGGAAGGTGTACGAGAGGATGCTGGTCGCTCGCCACAAGTTCTATTTACTCCCGAGGATGAGTACTCGCCAATATGGATTCATGCCCCAAAGGAGCACCGAAGACGCCCTCTATGACCTAATGGGGCATATAAGGGCCAAACTTGATAATAAGAGAATGGTCGTTATGGTGTCCTTGGACATAGAGGGCGCCTTCGACAGCGCTTGGTGGCCGACTATCAGGCTGCGATTGGCTGAGGAAAGGTGTCCGGGAAACTTGAGGCGAGTGATCGGTAGTTATTTCAGTGACAGAAGTGTGAGGGATACGCCGGGGAGGAGTGTAGTCGCTCCACGGAAAAGGGATGCGTCCAGGGATCAATAGGTGGACCCCTTCTCTGGAATACACTACTGGATCCCTTGCTGCACCAGTTGAAGGATAGGGCGGTCTATGCACAGGCATTCGCAGACGACGTGGTGTTGGTGTTTGATGGGGATGTGGCTCCAGAGATTGAGAGTCAGGCCAATGCCTCTCTCGAGCATGTGCGGGCGTGGGGCGTCGGACTCAAGCTGAAATTCGCACCACACAAAACTTGTGCGATGGTAATCACGCGGAAGCTGAAGTATGACCTCCCGCGCCTCAGCATGGGCGGGATAGATTATGGACTGTCCAAGGACATCAAAATCCTGGGGCTTACCATAGACCACAAACTAACATTCAACACACACATAACAAATACATGCAGAAAGGCGATCGGCATTTACCAGAAGCTGGCACGGACGGCCCGGATCGGCTGGGGGTTACATCCCGAGGTGATCCGGACCATCTATGTCGCTGCGGTGGAGCCCACAATTTTATACGGTGCCAGCAGTTGGTGCGCCGCGGCAAATGGGCTTGGTGTCCGAAAACAGCTGAACGTGGTACAGCGCGGATTCGCCCAGAAGTTGTGTAAGAGCTATCGGACGGTCTCTCTGCACTCTGCACTAATCCTGGCTGGTTTGCTCCCTCTGGACCTCATAGTTTGCGAGGTGGCCTCGTTGTACGAGGCCAAGAGAGGGGTGGCCCAATCATGGTTGGGAGACAGAGAGATCGAACGAATGACTCCAACTATAGAGATGCCTCACCCCGCGGAGCATGAGGCCTTAAAGTTCACGAGCCTGGAAGACGAGGAACAAATACAGCGCAGCAATAACATCGAGGTGCGCATCTTCACGGACGGGAGCAAGATTGAGGGCCGGGTCGGCGCAGCGCTATCCATATGGCATGGCGAAGCCGAAACCAGGGCCCTCAAACTTGCTCTATCGCCCCATTGCACCGTTTACCAGGCTGAGCTTCTGGCCCTGTGCAAAGCGGCTAGTGAGATTCTCAGGCGAGGCGAAACTACGTTCGGTATCTTCAGTGACAGCAGAGCCGCACTCCTGACGGTGATTAACCGTCATGCTCCCCATCCCCTGGCGGTGGAGGCCAGAGGAGCCATTCAGCAAGGCATGGCCCAGGGTAAGGAAATATCCTTATTCTGGGTCAAGGCCCACGCGGGTTTGGTGGGCAATGAGCAAGCCGACCAGCTCGCCAAGGAGGCGGCTCTGAGGCTGAAGAAAGCACCGGACTACGGTTTGTGCCCTGTCTCATTCGGGAAGCGTGGTCTTCGACAGGCCACGCTTGGCGAGTGGAACAAGAGGTACAAAGAGGGCGAGACCGCCTCCGTTACCAAGCTCTTTTTCCCCTGCGCGCTGACTGCATATGGCTTAGTTCGCAAGATGGAGATCGCCGGCACAATTACTCAGCTGTTCACGGGGCATGGTGGGTTCTCCGAATACTTGACGCGATTCAAGTGTAAGGAGAACCCATCGTGCACATGTGACCCGGATATCGCAGAAACCGTCCCGCACATAATAATAGAATGCCCAGTATTTGACAGGAAAAGATTTGAAATAGAACAAAAGATGAATACAAAAATTGCAGCCACAAATCTATGTAATATAATTAGTAGTAAGGACAGAAATATGTTTATAAGCTATTGTACAGATATCATCAACCTAGTTATGCATCGCCCTGAAACCTCTGTTTTAGATTAAGTATCTACTCCGCTGGCCCAGCATTGCCAACGGATGTGTTTCTTAGAATTAGATAACGTTTTGTTTTGACGATCGTCTAGACTCTAGACATTTAATATTGTAATATGTTTTTGAATTATTATATTGCTAGCCTCCAAATCGGCAGCACACTACTTAAGTTTTCTTTTATTTTATTCAAAAACCCTTTGTCCACACTGGAAGTTTAACTAGGTAGGATCGTGTTGTTAAAGCTGTGCGCGTCTCGTAAAAATTTGGGTATCCAACTTTACTCGAAGTACGTGAATACGCGCGCGACGCCAGACGCGATCCTCGAACCAAAGAAATATTGTTGAACAATCACCAGGACATCGAGTATGGGAGTACCGGTCGGTTGGTAAGTAAAACTCCTTGCCTTCCTTGCCATATTATTTCTCCCGTATTTTTCATGATAAAGGGTTTTATTTTATTAAATTGTAGTTATTCTGAGATTGGACATTTCTCATTTTAACATAATCTGGTTATGGTATAAAATCTACCTAGGCCCAGGATATTTTTCTTACGATATAAAATTATTATTTTTATGTTAATTTCTTGTTAATATCTTTATTAACTTTAGTATTTAGTTATACGTCAAACTGGCTATAGTATAAAACTTTACCTAGGCTCAGTGTATGATATAAAATTATTTTTAATGATAATTTCTTTATTAACTTTAGTATTTAGTTAAATATCAAACTGGCTATGGTATAAAACTTTACCTAGGCCCAGTATATGATAAGAAATTATTTTTTTAATGATAATTTCTTTATTACCTTTAGTGTTTAGTTAAATTTCAAACTGGCCATGGTATAAAACTTTACCTAGGCCCAGTATATTTTTCTTACAATAAAATTTTTTTTTATGTTAATTTTTTCTTAATATTTTATTAACTTTAGTATATAGTTAAATTTTAAACTTTATTGAATTGTGTTTCAATTGTATACGATTTTACTATATTGTACTAGTTTTCTTATCAATTTTGATTAAAAAACTTTGGTTTATCGTATATAGATAACATTACGTCACCGAAATGCCGCTAGATCCGTTACCGAACCAAGTGCCCTTACCAGCTGAGGCGGCGGTACCCATACCAAATGAAATGTTAAGATTAATACCTCTGTATGGGGGTGATAAGAGGCACTTAGGGTTATTTATTAGAAAATGTGAATATGTTATACAGAAATTTAGAGGTCATGAGGAACAAAATGTATACCTTTTGCATGCAATTACCAGTCGACTCACTGACGACGCCGCGGGCTTATTGTCGGAGCGCGAAGACGTGTCGACTTGGACGGCATTAAGAGAGTTATTAGAACAACATTTCGGCGACCCTCGTAGCGAGGAATGTATTAACCTAGAGTTAGAGTCCTGTAAAATTAAAGCCGGAGAAAGTTATTTAGAGTTTTGTAATAGGATTCGTTCATTACTCCTTTCGAAAGTTAATTTGCTATCCGATTCAAATATTAAATGCGCTAAAACTGCAATATACAATAATACAGCATTGAATGTATTCCTGTATAACCTGAATGAAAATATGGTCCGTCTAGTGAGATTAAAGTCACCCTCTACCCTGGAACAAGCCCTGTCAATTGTTTTGGAGGAAGTCAACTTCCATGAACAATATACATTACGAAACCGTATGGCCCATAGTCAGAATACACCGAAACAATCGCTTGCAATAAATCCTGTTCAGTCCACCTTAAAATTCGCTCAGACTACTCCACCGAATCAAACTATTGGATATAGACCCCCTTTACAACACTTTATTCCACAACAAAAATTTAATTTCGGTATACCGCCTAATAAATTCCAATCAGGCCAACAGCAAGGCGGCATAAGACCACAGTTTGGCTACCGTCCTCCACAATTTGGCTACCGCCCCCCGCAATTTGGTTTTCGCCCTCAATTACAACCTCAACCACAATTTGGATACAGACCTCAATTGCCACAATTGGGATATAAGCTTCCGCAAAATATGGGGATGAGACCCCAACAGTTTGGTTATAAACCACCCCAAGTGCAACGTCCCCTATTCCAGGATACTGACGTTTCAATGAGAACAGCATATACGAAACCACAGCCCCGACAAGACTTCCGGTTGAACGAAATCTCGGTAGATGGTAGTTATTATGACTCTCCCTACAACGAAAATGCTTACTATGACTTGGACGACGAATACAATGACGTTTATCAGCCTTACCCAGACGACTGTTATAACGTTGATGCAGAAAATAATGACACACCTGAAACTGATAACGAAAATTTTCCCATAGAAGCCTCCCACAAAGAGGAGAAAATATAGTAGTAAACTGTGACCCTAATCTTAGATTGCCATATGTCTATATCCCAGAGATCGATTCAAAATTAATGATTGATACAGGTAGTACTCGATCGTTTTTAAGCCCTCGCATCGCTTACTATTATTTCCCTGAATATATTACATACGAACCGTTTCACGTAGTAAGTACCCATGCCATCAGTCATCATGACGAAACTATTGAAATCCCCCTACTACCGACTTTTAATTCGTCCGATTATCACAAATTTCATTTATATGAAGTAGACAAGCGATATGAAGGACTCAATGGCAATGATTTATTGAAACGAATTGGCGCAATAATAGATTTGAAAGACTTAATACTAAGAACAACAACAACTTCTATACCAATTATTAATAATTTAGATTACACTGTTAAAATACCACCACGTTGCGAACAACGTGTTAAAATCCCCACAGATTTATATACGGGCGAGGCACTGATTGAATTTAAACAATTTACTCCTGAATTACGCATGCCTTCCGCATTAGTAAACTGCATCAATGGGTACGCCCTTACAGTAATTCAAAACGCTTCAGAAACTCCGATGACTATCCACATAGACAGGCCCTTCACTGCAACGAAATTTGATGCTGCAGAATGCCACCTTAATTTTAACGATAATAATTTACCAATAGCAACAGATACATTATTAGAACAAAATTTTAAGCAAAAACTTAGAGTAGACCATATGAACAAGGAGGAATACGACCGAATATACAGTCTTTGTAATGAATACAAGGATATATTCTATTGCGACCAGATTCCATTAAGTTTTACAAATCAGGTGAAACACAATATTCGCACTAAAAACAAGGAACCGATTTATGTTAGACCGTACCGACAAGCCCCTGCTGAAGTAAATGAAATAAACAGACAGACTGAAAAATTACTTAATGACAATGTAATTACAGAATCCTTTTCCCCCTGGAATGCACCAGCCCATTTAGTTCCTAAGAAGGCTGATGCGTCAGGACAAGTTAAATGGCGTATGGTAATTGACTACAGACGACTAAATGACATAACTATAGACGACCGATACCCACTACCAAATATCACTGACTTATTTGACAAATTGGGAAAGAGCCTTTACTTTAGTACTATAGATTTGGCAAGCGGTTACCATCAAATAGAAGTAGAAGAACACGATAGACAAAAAACTGCGTTTAGTACACAAAATGGACATTATGAATTCCTAAGAATGCCGTTTGGACTTAAAACCGCTCCAGCGACATTTCAAAGAACTATGGACAATATACTTAAGGGACTACAGGGACTGCATTGTATGGTCTACTTAGATGACGTAATCGTATTCTCATCTAGCCTAGATGAACATATACAGAAATTAAGAAACGTTTTCGACAGATTGAGAGTTACAAATTTAAAGGTACAATTAGACAAATCTGAATTTTTAAGGAAAGAGGTTATCTACCTTGGCCATACAATTACAAAAGATGGTCTTAAACCTAATAATGACAAAATACATGCCATAATAAACTATCCGGTACCCAAGACGACTACTGAAATTAAATCTTTTCTCGGACTTATCGGCTACTATAGACGTTTTATAAAAGACTTTGCACACATAACCAAACCATTGACCTCTTGCTTAAAGAAACGCAATAGAATAGTATTAGACAAAAATTACCTTGACGCTTTTAACAGATGTAAAGAATTACTAACAAACGCCCCTTTATTACAATACCCCGATTTCGATAAAACGTTTGTGCTCACCACTGACGCGTCCCAGGTTGCAATAGGTGCCGTATTATCGCAGGGACCAATAGGATCTGACAAGCCGGTCGCGTATGCTAGTCGTGCTTTGAGTGATACAGAAGCTCGGTACAGTACTATCGAACGCGAATGTCTTGCCATTGTCTGGGCTATTAAACACTTTCGCCCGTACCTTTATGGTAGAAAATTTACCATATATACTGACCATCAACCCTTGGCATGGCTTAATTCTCTGAAGGATACAAGTAGTAAACTAACTCGATGGCGTTTACAGCTTCAGGATTATGATTACGACATAATATATAAGAAAGGAAAGCAAAATGCAAATGCGGACGCTTTGTCGAGGATAAAGGTCAACATTACCCACTCAGATGATGAAAACCAGTCAATGAAAGTAAACATAGATAATAGGGAACAAAGGTCTAGACAGCATTCAGATGAAATAGTAGAGACCAAAGGACCCAAACATAGGGACATACGTAACGACTCCTCAACGACTACTGTATCAGATTCAAGTAAAACTATTTCGATTTCCGATTCTGAAACTATCTCTATCCCTAGTTCCGCCAAGGTATCTGACTATCCCATTAGAGCACCATCTGTGACGATTAGATCTGATACAATTCATTCTGCTATGGATGTAGAACAATCAGGTATTCCAATTTTAAATGAGGCCGTGGACACTAAGCCTAACCAAATTTTAGTATTCACGTGGTTAAAGAATGATATACAAGTTAGAGACATTTCGCATGAAAAACAAAAGGTACTTGAAGTATTTTCACCTATCAGTAACCCGGATTTAGTAAAGAAATTTTTATTAGAATATATCAAACCAAAAACGAAATACTTCATACATTTTGAGGATGTAGAGCATCGTAGACTGTTTAGTAGCAAGGTCATAGAGTTGTTTAAGAAAGACACTGTACAATTATTTGAGTGTACAGAACGAGTAGTGTATGTTGGAGACGAAAGGGAACAAAAGGCAATAGTAATTAAACATCATCAGGGAAAGACTTGTCATAGAGGTATAAAGGAAACGTTAGCAAGTATACGTAGGAATTACTTTTGGCATAACATGCAAGAGACTATCTCAGCTATTATAAATGCCTGTGAGTTGTGTAGTAAAATGAAGTATGACAGAAAACCTATTAAACCGTTTCTACAGTTAACCCAAACTCAGGAAGCCCCATTTCAGGAAATATTTATAGACCTTTTTCAGATCGAAGGAAATTATTACCTTACACTTATAGACGCATTCAGTAAGTTAGGACAAGCCATTCCAATAACTAATAGATCAACATCTGAAGTAGTACGCGCCCTTATGAAGTATTTTTCATTCTACGGCGTTCCAAAAAAAATTAGCTCTGATCCCGGAAGTGAGTTTAACAATGAATTAATGAGAGAGTTTTTAAGTTTACACAAGGTAGGGCTCCATATAGGGACACCTAATAACCCTTGTTCGATGGGTTTAATCGAACGATTACATTCGACAATTAGTGAAATTTACCGTTGCGCTAAATATGAACAAAAATGCACTGATGCCGCATCTGTAATGATGTACTCGATTATGGCATACAACCATTCGATACACTCGGTAACGGGATTAACCCCATTTGAAACAGTATTTGGCCATACTCGTTCCGAAAATCCTTTTGGTATTGACTTTGAAAAACAATATACGCAACTGCTTGTAAAAGACCACGCGAAGCGTACAAAATTTTTATATCAATATTTAACAGAAAAAATGATAGAGTCTAAAGAAAGGATTCAGCAAAAAAGGGATGGTGAAGGTGAAATAGATCTTCCAGAAGGAAAACTCGTATATGCAAAAGATGTTAATAAAAGAAAAAGCAAGGATAAGCCGCGATATATCAAAGCAAAAGTTATAGGTAAAACAACTAAAAATGTAACACCAATACAGATTGGTGAGAGAAAAACTAAAGTCCCTGTTAAAAATATAAAACGCCCTTCGCAGGTGGTGCACATTGATGATAGGCATGCCGGCGCTGGCCCTTCATCTGCAGTCCCTTGAGGGAAACCCGGGCATACTTCCTGTTAAAGAAGGCCAAGCTTATCTGCAAACGGACCAATGGACTGTTATTAAGGTTTTAAATTTAGAGAGTATACATGTTGATCTAAATTTTGTGATTTCCAATTATAAAGAGTTTAGTAACCTAGTAAGGAAAAATGATTGGTATCCTCCTTATTTCCTTAATATCGTAGCACATATTGAATATTTACGAGAAATTACAATACAGAAATACAGGCAATTAGTCCCACAACAACGATTTAAAAGAGGTCTAATTAATCCATTGGGTTCTGTTATCAAAATTATCACGGGAAACCTGGATCATAGCGATGCATTGCGGTACGATAAAATTACATCGGAACTTGGTCACAATCAAATTATTTTCAAAGATAAATTAACATTGGTCTCTCAGATGTTAGATAGTTTTATTAACACTACTGAAGTTTTAAATCAAAATTCCATTATTCTAGAAGAAAGATTAAAAAAGGTTGAAGCTATGTATAATGAAGTTATGTCTAAAGTAGATCAGTGGACGTACATCACTTTCACTGTAAGCTTATTTAATATATTTGCGAGTAATTTCCGTACAATCTTTATAAAGTTAGGAGAGATAGAGACTGCTCTTGCATTAAGTAAAATCTCTATACTACACCCAAGTATTGTTAACTCTACCGAATTGTTACAACATTTAAAATTAATATCCAACACTGCGAGTTTGTTATATCCCGCAAGGGAGGAAAACCTAGTGAAATTAGAAGAAACTATTATTGTCAAAACTTATCTTAAGAATAACCAGATTATGTTCATATTAGAGATTCCACTTACAGATAATCACACTTATAACTACTATAAAATTTATTCGTTACCAATTTTTCGCGAATCAGATAATAAAACCATGTCCATTTTACCTAAATATCCCTACCTGTTGGCAAGGGGACTGAAACACCTGCCGATCGTGAAACCATGTCGACCACTTGCCGCCGGAGACCAATTCCTTTGGGCTGAGCATAACCAAGCGCCTTATCCAGAGCCGACCTGTATAGAGCAACTTTTGAAATTCGCTGATAACCTCACATGCTGTAACCAACAACAGATTAGTATTGAAAACATAAGAATCCAGCGAATTACAACCACGAGTTGGATATTATTTACTAGACTGCGGACCGTTCTCACGAGCACCTGTAATAATGAAATTAATAAACATCCTGTCTTCGGAACTTACACCTTGACCCTGGAAGAGTATTGCGACATCGAGATACAGGGAATCCAAATTCGCCATCATCAAATCCTGACAGAAACTGAAAATGTAGAGCCCCTTCCAGCTATAAATTTACCAAAACTGCCTGCGAGTGCAACGCTACCGCTATCCAGTACACGCGTACTTAACATGCACGGTGTTAATTTGGACGAAGTGAAATATATGTCTAGTGTATTAAAACAAAACGAGTTCTCTAACAGTGATTTTAAAGGTCAAGACTCTAATATCAGTGTAGTTATAGTTTATATTACTCTTCTTATTGTTTTAGCGTGCATTTTCTTAATTTTGTCATATATTCTACGTAAAAGATTAAGAATGTTAATGTGTCTACGAAATCATCGGGGAGTTATTGAAAATGAACATCCCGATAATTTCGCTCTTAGGGAGGGAGGAGTTATGCATCGCCCTGAACCCTCTGTTTTAGATTAAGTATCTACTCCGCTGGCCCAGCATTGCCAACGGATGTGTTTCTTAGAATTAGATAACGTTTTGTTTTGACGATCGTCTAGACTCTAGACATTTAATATTGTAATATGTTTTTGAATTATTATATTGCTAGCCTCCAAATCGGCAGCACACTACTTAAGATTTCTTTTATTTTATTCAAAAACCCTTTGTCCACACTGGAAGTTTAACTACCTAGTAAATAAGCGAAATAAAGATTAGATCTATGATAGCATAATAATGTAGAATTATTACTGTGTATCATAAAATATAACGTAGAATTTAAATTAGATAGTAAACTGCACAATATTAGAGTATTAAACATTAGAATTAATTAATTATATGTAGATTAGCTGTAAAACGTGTTTAGTATATAATATAATAATATAATAATAATATAGTATAATATTATGTAAAAGTTGTAACTGTTCGCAATTAATGGGACCCTTAAAAGTTAAAAAAAAAAAAAAACCCTACATATAATTACATTACACTACACTAATTCATAAAAAACAAGACATAAATGTCCAGCTAAATTGCTGGACTCATGCAAAGCAAGGACTGCCCGTCCGTGTCCAGCTGACAATGTCTTTGACCACCCATGTCAAAGGAAACCAGCTATAGGTACATACATTAAAAAAAAAAAAAAACCTAATGTTGATGTCCATATATGTATCTCTGTACAAATTTATACTGTAGAGGTGTGCAATGAAGTTTAATAAATAAAAATAAATAAATAAAATAAAAGCTACAATATCCGTTTTTAGGCTTTTTAGGCTATTTATGTTTTTAGGCTAACAACTCTGACATATCGTCCGTTCCCGGATGGAGGTCTATCAGTCGACCCATTAACCATTTATTTTCTTGTTGGTAGGTTGTCATTGTGCAGAAGGACTATGTCATTTAACTTGATATTTCCATGAGGCTTTTGCCATTTGCTAAGTGTTGTTAATTGTGTTAGATACTCAGAACGCCACCGTTTTCAAATATCGCTAAATATTCTTTGATTTAGCTGCCATCTAGTTCTCAAGTCTCTTTCCGTTTCTATCAATGTTAGTGCTGATCCACCAGCCAAGAAGTGTGATGGTGTCAGATAATCTAAATCCTGCGGATCTTCAGCTAGAGGACAGCGAGGCCTGGAATTCAGGCATGCCTCGATTTGGGTTAACACAGTTGATAACTCCTCGTACGTTAACTTTTGTTCTCCGATCAGTCTTTTAAAATGATTTGTGAAGTTTTTAACGCCGATTCCCAAAGACCGCCTGCTGAGGGCCAGATTGGCGCGTTAAAATACCATTTCTGTGACTTCTACAAAAGGGTATTTCTCAAGTAACTCATTACTCAGTTGACTTCGGTGGCTGTTTTTTTTTTCTAAATTTCAATATATTATATTAATCACTCAATTATATCAATCAATCCTTTGTACATGAAACTTTCTTGTATTTTTTTCCTATTTATGTGTTTATTTGGTACAATAAAGAATAAATACAAATATTAGTAAGAAATTCAAATACTATATTTCATTTGAAAAATATATGTACTGGAGGCACTCATATTGGATGAACGGCTACGAAGATTTTTTTTTAAATGGCGTCTACCGACATCAACTTTATTTTCACCGAAATTAAAAATGTTTTCAAATTATTTACATGATAGTTCTATATTAAAAAAAATGTATTTTATTATAAATTCAGGTAAGCAAAACTAATACCGTTAAGGGAATTCTGATATATTATTATATTACAATAAAACAATTATTTGATTAATTACACGTTGTTTATTATAAGTGTATAATTCCTACTTCTTCATTTCTTAAATTAAAAAGGCCGGACCTTTACATTTCTCTGTAATTCTAGTAATTGTAGTCTACGTATAATAACTTGGCTATCTGGCTTTTTATTAGTCTCTAGAGCCGGTCTAGAAGTCCAGTCTATAACGACCTCATGGATGAAATGCAATAACGGTGGGACGAATCATCTAAGGGGCGCTACCATTACCAGTTATTTCCATCTATTCGCGAACGGTTGTCGAGGGAATGGCTCGAGGGTGGATCACTGTGTCACTCAATTTCTCACAGGCCAAGGTAACTTTAAGAGCAAACTACACTCTTTTGACCCAAGAACTCGGTGTGTTCTTGGGTCACTGCTGTTGATCCTGGTGTACAGGAGTAACAGTGGTGGGTGTGAGGGCGGGATTGGTCCCATTAGCCTTTAGAGTCAAAGGCAACTCCCTATCAGTCATAAGAGCTGGCAACTCCAATCTGTGAGTTTGAAGCAAAACTGGCATCACTAGATGGACACAATTGTACTGATAATTCTCGATAAGTCTTAATACGTTGTGTTAAAGAAGATGAAATGATTGACTGACTCTATAGTAATAAATCACTGAAGGAACTTGATTATGTGCTAAGCCGAATCTTTACTATCGGTGGCATTAATTGGCGTTGTTATAAAAGTATCAGTTGCGATTGTAAAGTTATCAAAGGATCATCATTTGTATCAACTACTTCTGGTATAACTATTAAATCTTCTTCAAGGCATTTCAACTCTCTGAGCCTTTTTTCCGATTATGTTTGACCGAAGATATTGTACTCCTCTCTATGTATGCGTTGTTAACGACGAATTAATTCACTAACAGGCTTTCCTTCATTCGTCCTTTCATAATAACGCTTCCTGTCTTTTTCCTTGTGTATTGCGTAAAGTTCTGGATGACTCTTGATTCGGGCTTTCCGACGTCTTAGCCAATCTTTTCTTAGCCAGGTAGCCTTGCTTGGAATCTGACATAATGACAATACTAGAACAATATAAATATTTTATGTTTTACGGTCTTTAAAAGTTAGTAGAAGGTGGACACATTGCAACGGAAAACACCGAATTCAATACCACTGAAATCAAAATATTAAGGTATTTTGTAAATAACGTTAAAAATAATTTAAAATACTAATATTTACATTTTCCACTAAAATCTATTACATATAATATATACTATTTTTATATTTTAAATATTGTTCTATCCTTTCGCTGTGTGAAATTTGCAATGTCTATAGGGCCCATAGTATAGGCATTCAATGGCTAAGCTTGTTCACTGGCAAAAGAATTTAACTTCAGAGCGCTTCACCCTGTTCTTATTCTAAGCTAATGTAATATCAAGCACTTACTGGAGATGTGTAGATTCCTTGATACCGGCGTTCCAAGAGGCCCCTTGGTAGTTTCTCTGCGTCGTCACACATTCATCACTCCTAGTGGCTGTACAGGCTCCCAAGTATTGTAATTATAATACACCCGTTTTAACTGTCGCGGATCGCGCCTAATTTACGCGACTACTAATCTCGCGCGTCCACACCAGACCAATCATAACGGTAAACAACGAAAAGAACCGAGTCGGATGGACAATCAGCTAATTTTTTTATTGAACGGCACCCAAAAACGACAATGGTTGACCGTTGACACAAAGCTTCTCTTTACTTCTTTATTTTAACCTCAAACGTCAAACTAAAAACATGACAATCAAAAATGTTGCTATTATAATGACGTTCGAAATCTAACAAATAATTATGACATAGACAAATGGTACATTGATTCAGGTGCGACCAAACACATGACTTCAAGACGAGATTGGATTGTAGATATATAACCTATTGATAATAAGGTAACAGTTGCAAACAGGACTAAGACTGACGCTGAAAGCATCGGTGATTTCACCGATGCTTTCAGCTTTCATTTATCTATAAATAGCGAAAGCAACGTCAATACAATTAATGATGTTATGTATGTACCTAACTTGCAAACAAATCTTCTATCTGTGTAGACAGCAGTTGAAAAGGGTTTTACTGTAATGTTTGATAAGTCGGGTTGTAATTTATTCAATTCAAAAACCTTCTCCTTTACAGGTGATGCGGTTTTACATGGCTCGCCCAGAGGTGGATTGTACACACTTGATTGTGCCGTAAATATTCCTATGATGTGCACTCTGATTCAATTTCTAAGTACCAAGTATGGCATAAGCGTTTAGGTCATTTATGTCGCGTCGGTATGAATCTGCTGAAAAATAGTCATAAGGTTATTGATTATAAGGATGTGAATAAAAATCCATGTGTTGCTTGTGTTTAAGCGAAGCAAGCTCGAAAACCTTTTAAGCCGATTACTTATAAAAGAGCAACTTCAATATTAGAACTGATCCACTCTGACTGTTGCGGCTTGGGAACAGTCCTTATTATTTTTCCTATCCAAATATCGTTACCTAACTTCCCACTTCCAACTCCCCTTGCACATGAAGCGAATTCTAATCAGCGCCATCTAGTGCGCGGGGACACTCAAAAAAGAGCACTAATGGCCGCGTAGCGCGTTCACGTTGTCGCTTGTGAAAATATCTAAAATCAATGGAAATAGACTGATCTCAATTGTGAAAACCGTGTACATTTCGTGTGGAGTGTGATCCCCTGCCTTTGCTGTGTGGGACTCTTGTCTGAACCAACCAAACGTGCTCTGATGAACCGGGTTCGTGGATGTGCCTCCGATTGGTGAGTCCTCCCAACCTTTTCCCGTTTCTGAAGCTGTTCGTTTGTTCCTGCTTGATATCACTGGATTTAGACATACGCTAGAAAGGTGCCCTAGGTTACCGCCCGCTGTGAACCAACCAGCAATAGCGAATTCATCAACATACATAAGTGATCCAATCGAGCCGGATCATCGTGATTAGTTACAAAAACTTATTAAATACAGTCCGCTTACTAGTTTTCATCGATTATTTACAATTATTAATCTAAATAGTGTAATACAGTTTGTTAATCGTACTTATTTCATTGCATTTAATAGTAACTCATTTATTTTAAATGTAATTCGACAAAATTCTAAAGTTGTTGATTGGTTCATATTGCTCAGACAGTGTTACTTATCTTATTTGTTCGGATTATACTTCGTATGGAATGTGCATTGAGCGTTTGAACTTATTTTATTTTATAAAGTGGCTACTTGAGGGTAGAAATTAAACTTATTTAGGTACTCATTTATGTTTAGAATCTTCTTAAATTTATATAAATACTTAGTTGAAAGTTATGCAACTCAATTGAAATTAGGTAAATACTTATGATATCTAGATATTGTATTGGTTTTGATTTAAAGAACAAAACTTGTCTTTGTCTGACATTATCCTGCTACCTATTTGTTTGTTAACAATTAGGTACTTATTTAATTATTAGTTCGCGAGGTGTGAAATATATTTACTTGAAGTTTAACTTATTTGATTGCTCACAATGACTACCAAAGAGGAGAATGTAATTAAACTTTATACGTCACAGCGCGAATATGTTTTTCGATCGTTACAGATTCTTGTAGATTTAACTAAATTATTACGTGAGAAACGAGATTCGTCTAAAGTTAAGGAGTTTCGTGCTAGATATACGAAATTAGAGAGTATACGAGAAGAATATGTTATATTAACTGAGAAAATAAATAGTTTGAAATTAACTTTTAAAACCTACGGAGTCCGTCAATATGCAAGCGATGGCCGTGTTTGATGACATGTACTACGAAGTACTGAGTGCCTCGACAGAGTTTCTCGCGACCGCGCCGGCGCCGCCCGGGTCGCCGGCCGGGGGAGTCAGCTCGGTACTTGCTTCCGACACAAGCCGCGAGACACATGCTAGGTTACCGCGAATTGACCTCCCGAAGTTTGATGGTAAAATAGAAAATTGGCAAACCTTTTATGATACATTTGTAAGTTTAATTCATAATAATTCATCGATTGTTCCGATTACTAAATTTCATTATTTAATTTCTTGTTTATCGGGATCCGCCCTTGGGATCGCTAAACAGGTCAAGGTTACATCGGACAATTATGAAATAGTTTTTAACGAATTGGTGAAGCGTTATCATAATAAAAGAATTTTAGCGGTGACGTATTTAGATCAAATAAATAAATATCCTTGTTTAAAAAATCCTAATTTCAGTGAATTACAGTCGTATACTAATGTACTTTGTGAGTCGGTCAATGCCCTTAAGGCCTTAAAGCTAGATGATCTAAGTGATTTTATTTTGTTTAACTCCGCGTTTCGCGCGCTTGATAACTATACGCGACTGCGCTTTGAGTGTCAAAATAAATCAGAGATTCCTACTTTTCACGAGCTTATGGAGTTTCTTCAAGACTATGTTAGAGTTTTAGAAACTACTTACCATACGACCAGCGTGATTGAACCTGCTAGTGTCACTACGCGGTCTGCGCCTCCTTATGGAGGAAACTGGAAACAGATCAAAAATGTTTCAGAGCGAGTGCAGAAATGTTCTGTGCTCACTACTCAATCTGGGCATTCTAGAAGCTTGATATCATTAGAATGCTATCACTGTGGTGCAGCGCACAGTATCTATAAGTGCCCCACATTTCAATCGTTAGGTTCACAAACTAGGTTGAACTTTGTAAAACAAAAGAACTTATGTGTTAATTGTTTGCGTAAGCATCCTGTCGATAAGTGTGTATCAAAAATGAATTGTTTTATCTGTGGTCGTAATCATCACACGTTAGTCCACGTCGACGACCCGCCTCCATTAGCGACTGCGGCAGCCACCGGTTCGAGCACCCACGCCACTTGTAGTGCGTTCCAGGGACAAGCTCGCGACACGTGTGTGGTACTGCTCGGTACGTGCATGGTGCGCGTGCTAGACGCCTCTGGCACGTTGCAACCGGTTCGAGCGCTAATCGATAGTGGCGCTCAGGACTGCTTCATGACTGTGAAGTGTGCACGGAAGCTAGGTTTTCAGTTGAGTCGTTGTAATATTAATGTGGCTGGACTAGGACAACATTCGGTGTGTAAAGTCCGGGGAATGACTCAATGCTCCGTTCGCCCGTGTGATTCGAGTGATCCGCAGTTTCATATCTCTCCTATTGTTATCGACAGCATCACATCGGCTATGCCGACCTCGGTTATTCCACAAACGGTTCGTAATGAATATAAACATTTAACGTTAGCTGATCGTGACTTCGACAAACCTGCTGATGTCGACATGTTGCTCGGCGCTGAGTTGTTCCATCACATCTATGACGGACAGGTGTTGAAGCCGAAACCCGGCTACCCTGCTGCTTTGCACAGTGTCTTTGGGTGGGTCCTCTCTGGTCCAACAAGTGTTGCCAGTCCTAACTCGGGTGTCACTTCTTTGATAGCTTCCTCTTGTAAACTTGATGAGATGGTCAAGCGATTCTGGGAAGTGGAGGAACCTCCCCAAAAACCTATTTCCGTTCCAGAAGATGATGAGGTCGAACGCCTTTATTCCAGTCTTACTTATAGAGATTGTGACGGCCGTTATGTGGTACCTATTTTATTGAAAACTCCTGACTCTAATGTAGGAGATTCTTATTTTAGTTCGTTGTCGCAGTTTATTAACCTTGAGAAACGTCTAAGTCGGCAAGAACTACTAAACTCTGATTATTGTGAATTTATGCATGAATATGAGCAACTGGGTCATATGCAAGCAATAGCGACCAGCATCCCAAGCGGTCGCTACTTTATACCTCACCACTGCGTGCTTCGTCCAGAGAGTTCGACGACGAAACTTCGCGTTGTTTTTAATGCTAGTCATAGGACGACTAATGGCTTATCTCTAAATGACATTGTTTATACTGGACCTAAACTGCAACCGAATATTATAGACATCATTACTGGTTTTCGGGTTCATAACATCGTGTTCACTTGTGACATCTCTAAGATGTATCGTCAATTCTTGATATGGCCTGAGGATCGAGCGTGGCAACACGTGCTTTGGCGTGATTCACCGTCCTCACCTATTCAAGAATTTGAGTTACGTACCGTTACTTATGGTGTTAAGAGCTCGCCTTACCTGGCGATCCGTACTCTGCATCAGCTGGCTGAAGACTACGGCGATCTATCCTCGTGCTGCTGAAGCTCTCAGGCATCATACGTACACCGACGATATAACTACCGGTGCTTCTTCTGTCGAGGTAGCTTGTCAAATCAAAGACGAACTGATCAATCTCCTCAGTTGTGCTAAATTGGCGTTGCGCAAATGGAGCAGCAATAGTCCTACGTTCTTGGATGGACTACCAGTTGAACATTGTCAAATTCCAAAGTGTCGGCGCACGGGCACCGAGCAGCGGCGGGGGACAGGAGGACAACGGCGCGAGGAGGGAGCCTTCGGTTCTACGTGACTCCGCGCAACGCATTAGACAGCGACGCTTGCCTTACATATGTATTTAGTTATCCTAAATACAAGTCTTATTTATACAGTTCACTCTATTTTATTTACATTTACCTAAGTAATAGGACCCTACTAGAACTACCGTAGAAATTGCGTAGACATTGGTCCTTCGAGCCGGATCAATGTCTACGCAATTTCTACGGTAGTTCTAGTAGGGTCCTATTACTTAGGTAAATGTAAATAAAATAGAGTGAACTGTATAAATAAGACTTGTATTTAGGATAACTAAATACATATGTAAGGCAAGCGTCGCTGTCTAATGCGTTGCGCGGAGTCACGTAGAACCGAAGGCTCCCTCCTCGCGCCGTTGTCCTCCTGTCCCCCGCCGCTGCTCGGTGCCCGTGCGCCGACACAAAGTCATTCAGCGATGATGGTTCTATGACCCTTAAGGTCTTAGGAATCCAGTGGGACCCCATTGGTGATTATTTTACATATTCCGTCACACCTGTGGACATTGTATTTACGAAACGTTGTATCCTATCGAACGTTGCTCGAATTTATGATCCTTTGGGTTGGCTTGCACCTTATATATTACAAGCGAAATTACTCCTTCAAAGCCTATGGCGTCTTCACTTATCTTGGGATGATCTCATTCCCGAGGAACTGTCTTGTGACTGGGCTAAGTTCATTTCTGGATTATCTAATTTAAAGCTTGTTAAAATTCCTCGCAAAATTGTTACTCATGTAGAAGCTGATCATCAACTCCTTGGATTTTGTGACGGATCATCTAAAGGTTACGGATGTTGTATTTATTTGCGGTCAGTCTTTGGTAATCGTGTTGAAATCTTCTTACTTATTGCTAAGTCTAAAGTAGCCCCAATCAAACCTCTTACGGTTAATCGTTTAGAGTTGTGCGGCGCCACCTTGTTGTCACGCACTCTTCATCACATTCAATCATTGCTTGCTTCTAAAATTAAAATATCTCAAGTTTTTGCATTTACGGACAGCTCCACTGTGTTAGCTTGGCTTCACACAGAACCTCATAGATTAAAAACTTTTGTTGCACATCGTGTGGTTCAGATAACTGATACTTTTAAACCCTCGATCTGGCGTCATGTGTCTACTCACGACAACCCTGCTGACTACTCCAGCCGAGGCCTCTCTTGCGAGGAGCTGGTG
This sequence comes from Diaphora mendica, assembly GCA_949125395.1. Classification (NCBI taxonomy): domain Eukaryota; kingdom Metazoa; phylum Arthropoda; class Insecta; order Lepidoptera; family Erebidae; genus Diaphora; species Diaphora mendica. Next base: position 16,737,855 of record OX421330.1, read on the forward strand.
AAATGCGATAAATGGTGGTCGGGACCGGAGTGGCTGCTCAGAGGTCTCAATTCCTGGCCGGCTTCATTCCGTTCTGAACATCTGGGGGAAGTGCCTGAAGTAAAATCTTGTTCTCATGTAGTCCAAGGTCAGGAACCAATTCATGAGGTCTTGCCAGAGCTGTTAGAACGTTCTTCTTCGCTCACTCATTTACAGCGAACAGTGGCTTGGATCTTACGTTTTGTTACAAATATGCGGCAAGAGCCTGGCAAACGCCAAAATGGCGCTCTCACTTCTGATGAGCTAGAGCAATCGTTACTTACACTTATAAAATCTGTTCAACAGTCCCATTTTAGTGATGAAATTTCTAAACTTATTTCTAAGAAATGTATTCCCAAACATTTGCAAAAGTTGTCTCCTTTTCTTGACAACTCGGGTCTAGTCCGAGTGGGGGGACGTCTTCAAAACTTCAACTTGCCTGACCAGTCTAAACATCCGTACCTAATACCTAAAAATTCTATTTTGGCTTCACTCATAATTACTTATTATCACAAATTTTATTTGCATTGTGGGCCTCGCACTTTGCAATCGCTTATTCAAAGGAAATTCTGGATTCTCGGAATCAGAAATCTAATTCGCTCACACTTATCTAAATGTGTGACATGTTTTAAGGTTAAACCTATTCCTTACCAACCTGTGATGGGAAACTTACCGCCTTGTCGATCCCAGACGGGTTTTTGTTTTCAAAATATAGGTATCGACTTCGGTGGACCTTTTCTGGTCAAAGAAAGTCGGAAACGTAACGCTCGTGTCCATAAAGCTTACGTGTGCTTGATTGTCTGCCTCTCTGTCAAGGCAGTACATCTCGAGCTGGTTTCGGAACTGTCTACAGAAGCGTTTCTAGCTGCGCTAGATAGATTTGTGTCGAGACGAGGAATATGTCGCAGTATTGTGACTGATTGTGGCACAAACTTTGTGGGGGCTAAACGCTATCTCGAAGATATGTACAAAGTCATGCTAGATAATAGGGAGGAGGTTTCATCTCAATTAGGGTCTCGTGGAATTTCTTGGAAATTGAATCCTCCTTCCGCGCCCCACTTTGGTGGCATTTTCGAGAGTGGTATTAAGTCCACCAAATACCATCTCAAAAGAGTCATTGGTTCTCAAGTTTTAACTTTCGAAGAACTGGTCACGGTCTTAACGAAGGTCGAAGCAATGCTCAATTCCAGACCCTTGTGTCAGCTATCGTCTGCTCCTAGTGAAGTAGATGTACTCACTGCTGGACACTTTATTGTTGGACGCCTATTGGTTACTCTTCCGGAACCACGTTTAGAAGAAGTGCATCCTCGAACTCGTTGGCAACTTCTTCAGAAACTTACGCAAAGTTTCTGGCGTGTTTGGCAGAACGACTATCTGCATACTCTACAACAAAAGGTCAAATGGTTTAAAGATGACCATCGTCGTCCTGAGATTGGACAACTTGTTTCAATCCAGGAACCTAACTTACCTCCAAATGAATGGCGACTAGGACGTATCGCTGACGTTCATCCCGGAATTGATAAAATTATTCGTGTTGTGACGGTAAAAACCCAAAAGGGTTTACTTAAACGACCAGTAGTCAAGGTTTGTCCTTTACCGATAGCTAATTAGGTTTTATTTTTATTCTATTAGTAGTGAACCTAGTTTTAGTTATTATACGGATCTTATCTTTAAGTTAAGCAAACTTGTCGTAATTTACCTAGTTCTTATTTTGATGCACATTTCAAACGCTGGTATTTATTGTGTTTTGTTTTATATTCATATCTTATTACTGTCTGAGCAACGAGGTTCCTAGAGGTTGTCGGACAGTGTTGTCTTGTGAAATCCCTCGGTGATTTCAAGTGGGGGGAGATGTTGCGGCTTGGTAACAGTCCTTATTATTTTTCCTATCCAAATATCGTTACCTAACTTCCCACTTCCAACTCCCCTTGCACATGAAGCGAATTCTAATCAGCGCCATCTAGTGCGCGGGGACACTAAAAAAAGAGCACTAATGGCCGCGTAGCGCGTTCACGTTGTCGCTTGTGAAAATATCTAAAATCAATGGAAATAGACTGATCTCAATTGTGAAAACCGTGTACATTTCGTGTGGAGTGTGATCCCCTGCCTTTGCTGTGTGGGACTCTTGTCTGAACCAACCAAACGTGCTCTGATGAACCGGGTTCGTGGATGTGCCTCCGATTGGTGAGTCCTCCCAACCTTTTCCCGTTTCTGAAGCTGTTCGTTTGTTCCTGCTTGATATCACTGGATTTAGACATACGCTAGAAAGGTGCCCTAGGTTACCGCCCGCTGTGAACCAACCAGCAATAGCTCATTCATCAACATACACTGACCTTTGTGAACCAATGTCAGTTAGCTCTTTTCAGGGTAATAAATACCTTTTAGTTTTATAGACGATTTTTCGAGAACTATATTTGTATATTTTTTTGTTCTAAGACAGAGGTAAAGGATATATTTTATCAGTTCCAGTCTATGGTTGAAAGAAAAACTGGGGCTCAAATTAAAACAATAAGGACGGATAGTGGAAAAGAATTCGTCAATAGTGAATTCTCAAGTTACCTTAGATCTTGTGGTGTAAAGCATCAAACTACGGTACCATATAGCCCTCAGCAGAATGGTGTTGCCGAGCGCACTAATCGCTCAATTGTAGAAAAGGCACGCTCACTTATGGCTGAAAGCGATCTTTCTAAAGTTTTTTGGGAAGATGCTGTTCGAATGGCTGAATACCTAAATAATAGATACCCACACCATGTCTTAAATAATAAAACTCCCTACGAATTGTGGAATGGTTGCAAACCAGACCTAGGTAATCTCGGAGTTTTTGGGTGTAGAGCTCTTATACATTTACCTTCTTGTCACCGTAAGAAATTGGATCTTAAGGCTGATGAAGCTGTATTTGTAGGCTATACAGAAGATCCTAATACGTATCTTTTTAGAAAATCATCTTATCCTAGAATCTTACAAAAGTCTAGAGACGTTACATTTTTTGAAGATTGTTTTTCTAGTTTAAATACTAGAAAAGTCAATAGTACTAAGACTTCTACTGAACCTTTAGTACTGTCTAATAGTCTGCCTGTACCGAAGGAAAACAGTACAGTTCAAGAGTCTTTTGATCCAATTCCAGTGGTTCCTGTTGAACCAGCTCCAGGCTAAGGCCTGGATCTTCAGTGACAACAGTATGCTGTTGTCACTGAAGATCAGACTGCGGAAACGAATAATTTTTTTTGAAACAATTGAGGAAGCAGTAGTATCACCTAAACCTGTCAGGCGGTTCGCAAGTCGTAACCCATGGACCTAACAAGAAGGAGGATTCGAACCTTGCAGTCCCCTAGACCTGAACAGGGGGTGCTACTCACCGGCAAGACCCAGTCAGCAGACAGAACATGAATGCCAGGGCGCCTTAAAATTTAGAATTTGGAAACTAAGAGAAAGTGAGTGTGCATGTACTAGTGCTCCGAGGGAAACTTCGGTGAAACCACCTTAGACACATACAATCTTTTTATTTTGTTGTTATAAAAAATTACAAATTACAATTGTTAAGAAAATTAATATTTTACATACAAGGTAGGTTGTTAAAAAAATATACAGTTTTTTCAAATAGGCCTGTAGTTTGGACAGCACAAGATAGCCACCTTCAGGATCACCTTGCAGACTCGAGGTAGTTTGCTGATGTCTCTCACCAGCCTAAGGTAGCTCGTGTTCTTAGGAGACGTCTAATGGTGATCAACATGTAGGTGCTAGATATGGGTAGTAATTAAGAATGTTAACGTTACGTGACCTTCCCTCAAGGTAGGGCAGAGAGCTTAGGGAGTGAGCCGCGAGCTGCCTACCATCAGACCTCTTCAGTAATTAATCACGTACCACAGGACGGGTATACTGAAGGTAGATTTTCAGCCGTAATCTATGAACCCTATAAACAAAATAAAACATCCTGAGGACGTATTCAACATACTTAAAGACATTTACGAAACACTTTTGAGGTTAACTTACCACAGACAGTGGGACTTGATCACTCACCAAACACTTCCAATCTAAGATATATAGACACTTTAACGATAATTTCCTCTGTGTACCAACAAGAAGATTAAAAATGATCGTTGACCTGTGACACACCCATTTTTAAAGGCTATTCATAAAAACTTTCTCGATTAACACCCCCACCTCATTACATGACGCGAAAACAAGACATACAACACCTTGACTGCTTGGATCTATGCAATAAATTTGAAATGTAATGTGAAGCGTACGACCTTTTGAAGGTAGTAGAGCCACGCTGATTTCAGCACGAACGGGCCGGCTCGACCGGGGCGGTACTACCCTCGCACAGAAAATCAACGTAAAATGACAGCGTGCTGTCGTGTTTCGTTGGTGAGTGCGAGACCGGAGGCCCAATTAGTCTAGTCAATAAGTTCCATACTTGTTGACTAGACTAAAAGATGCAGCAGCATCACTAGGCCGCCATGGTGTGGGTCGCCATGCTGCATTGTGTGCATTTGCAGTGAGCATGGTGACCACCACTCTTGGATTCTGCTTATGCTTTCCATCAGGCAGAGTAGAGTCATTTTGGCGGGCCAAACATAAAAAAAAAAAAAAACCTACTTATCATATTTTGTCAATGTCAAAAGGTAGCATAATAAAAAAAAACTCTACAAAATAAACGCCACCTGGCGCATCCTTGGTGCACCAGACAGTTAAACAATTTGATCGGGATCCGCACTTAGTTGCAGTTGGAACTAAAGTGAAAGAGAGGGCGCTGAAAACAAATTATTAAAAGACTGTAATAAGATAAAAAAACAAGTGTTACAGTCTCTACTAGTCATCTAGGTCTAACAGTCTAATAGGTAGTAGAGCCACGCTGATTTCAGCATGAATGGGCCGGCTCGACCGGGGCGGTACTACCCTCGCACAGAAAATCAACGTAAAATGACAGCGTTCATGCTGTCGTGTTTCGTTGGTGAGTGCGAGACCGGAGGCCCAAATAGTCTAGTCGACAAGTTCCTCTTGTTGACTAGACTAAAAGATGCAGCAGCATCACTAGGCCGCCATGGTGTGGGTTGCCATACTGCATTGTCTGCATTCGCAGTGATTATGGTGACCACCACTCTTGGATTCTGCTTATGCTTTCCATCAGGCAGAGTAGAGTCATTTTGGCGGGCAATACATAAAAAAAAAAAAAAAAAAGATGGACAACGTAGATATCCACCAAGAGATCGGAAACCTCCTAGTTACTTCTCATACCAAGTGTCTAGACAAGTGTCTGATGAGCCTAGAACTTATAATGAGGCTATAATTGGCTGAAGATGTTGATAAGGTACACTTGAGGGTAGTTGAAAGTACAACATACAACTTAAAAGCTCTTTTAAATAACTTAAAATAGAAATATAAATAATACATTTTTTTATAAATTTAATGAATATAATAAGTCCTTAGTGGTAAATACCTGCTAGTTTAGTGTTATTTCCATAATAATAACTAAAGTTTTCAAAACTCAAAAGTGAAAAATCACAGCATTACTATGAACAGTCTACAAGAGCTGCAGGACTGCTTTGAGAAGAGGATGGCAAATTTCGAAGCAGATCTCTCGAAGAAAGCGTCAAATGCTGCTAGTTTAGCCGGTCTCGCAGAGGATTTCACAATATTTAAGAGTCTTGTCCTCGAGACGCTGAAATCCTTCCAGAGTCAAATGAAGGTGATTGTGAAGGAGGTGGACAACATGGAAACACGCAGCCGTCGCAAAATACTCCTTGTACATGGCATCACAGAACAGAGGGATGAGAACACATCCCAGGTTGAGGCGGAGGTCGTAGCAAGTGAGTTAGGTCTGGACTCCTTTACATCTGAGGATTTAAGCCGGTGCCACAGGATGGGTCGACAATCTTCGAGTGATAAACCAAGACCCATTCTGGTGAAATTTTGTAAAGTGGCAGTGCGAGACAGGGTTTGGGGGTCTAAGACCAGACTTAAAGGCAGTGGTGTGACCCTTGCCGAGTTCCTGACCCGGTCGCGACACTCGGCCTTCATGGCAGCACGCGAAGAGTTCGGGATCAGGAGGTGTTGGACCAAGGAAGGTTCTGTTTTTGTTCTGGGTCCGGACGGTTCACGCTACCGTGTTACTTGTGTCGCTGATCTAGACCCGATTAGGCCAGTGGTTGCAGATAAGCCAACTGCAACCAAAACTCTAGCTGCGAAGACGAGAAGAGCAGCTGCCGGTACAAAAAAATAGATGTCTGTGGTTTGTTTACATAGTGTTTCAATGTGTCATTAAAACTGTCTGGGTGAACTTCACGTGAGAATCAGTTCTTATAAATAACTTTCACTAACATTGAAAAATTTCACATATTATTAGAAATTAGTTTACCTCTTTTAATAACAAATCAAAGTCAGATGACTTTCAAAATTGCGTTCCAATTCCAAACCCTCTGAAACACTATTGTTTCGCATTCGTCATTTGACATTTTGGAACATAGTCTTTTTGCTCGAGAAGTTCACCCTGATTAGTCTCATTCATTTTTCTTTTGTTTTTTTGTTTTGTTATTTCTACCTTTTTTTTCTCTCTCTTTTGTATTTAGTTAAATACCTTTCAGCGTTTTAAATGTAAAACACACAACTGGCGGGTGGATCAAAGTGGATAACTTAGATTGCTTTAAATATTTATTTGCTTTATAGTTATTCTATTCTTCTTGTTATTATTTTATATTTATATATTAATAGGTATCTTAGTTTTATTTATTTTATTTAATATTGCATTATTGCATCTTAATGTCTGACCTTGACATTAGTGATGATGACAGTTTTCACTCCATAAACAGTCTTAATTCTAGTTACGTTAGTATACCCTCACTCCAAGAGAGTCTCCAGTACCAATTTTCTGATGCTCCGCGGAATTTTAATGTAGTCCATATAAATGCCCAGAGTATTCCAGCTCATTTCCCTGATATGCTGGCTACCTTTAACTGTAAAAACATACACGCTATATTAGTCTCAGAGACATGGTTAAAACCGTGCTTATCTTCCACATCATACACTCTTCCAGGTTTTAATCTTATAAGGAATGATCGTGCGACTGGTGGTGGGGGTGGTGTTGGTATATATCTGCGACAACACATTTCTTTTACCATTGTAAGTCTGTCCTCACAACCCCCACCTCCGGACGCGGGTGAGCATCTCTTCTTAGAATTAGACATTGATCATTCAAAAGTTTTGCTAGGTGTTTACTATTCACCCTCATCACGTAATAACTATTTTTCCTCTTTCGAAAATTTATTAGAAAACCTATCTCCCTCCTATAGCCACACATTAATAATGGGTGATTTCAATACTTGCTTGATGAAAAATGACCATCGCTCCTCTTCGTTACGCAGAGTAGTGGACTGCAATAACTTATCACTTCTTACACTTGATGCTACTCACCACTTTCCTAACTGTATGCCTTCTCTTCTTGACCTTATTCTTGTCTCTTCCACAGATCATGTCATCAGCCATGGCCAGTATCCAGCTGATGCTTTCTGTTATCATGACTTGATATTTATTTCTTATGCCATCCGCCCACCCAAGGCAAAGCCGAGAATTCTTGTGCAACGCAATTTTAGCGGAATGAATCTTGCTAAACTAAAAGAGGACGCCCATAACATCAACTGGTCTGTTTTACTGGGTTCGCATTGTGTAAATGAAAAAGTCAAAATACTCAACGAAAACTTAATTCAACTTTATAACGTACACGCACCTTTGCGATCGATCAAACTTAAACACTTACCGGCTCCGTGGCTTACTGAGGAGATACGACGGATTATGTCCAAAAAATGTGTAGCTAAAAGTAAATACAGGCGTTGACCAACGGATACTAACCTGGAAAAATATGTATATCTGAGAAATCTCTGCAATAAGATGTGTAGAAACGCACAACGCCAATATATCCACTCTTCCGTAGAAAACGGAGATCCAGCAAAAGTCTGGAAATTTCTTAGAACATTGGGAGTCGGGAAGTCTCGTCAAGAGTCTATTCCTAAAAATTTCAACATTGACCTACTTAATAAACATTTCTCTACCTCGTCTGACATTAGTGATAATACTAAAGTTAATACTCTTAGATATATTTCCTATACCCCAACTCCCAACTATCCACCTTTCGTCTTTGATCAATTGTTCGATTGTGATGTTAGGAAGACCATTCTGGCGATTTCATCCAGTGCAGTGGGAAGTGACTGCATCAGCCGAAACATGATTCTTCCTATCCTTAACGAAATCCTGCACATCCTATGTCATATCCTTAATCACTCTGTGACAAGCAGTGTTTTTCCGTCTGCATGGAAAGATGCCCAACTAATCCCTCTTCCTAAGAAAGCTAAACCCTCATCATTCTCTGACTATCGGCCCATATCTATCTTACCCTTCCTGTCTAAAGTACTTGAACGCCTTATCCACTCTCAACTGAGTAACTTCCTTTCCAAAAATTCCTTACTGAACCCCTTCCAATCAGGCTTTCGACCTGGTCACAGCACTACTTCTGCGCTGGTACACATTATTGGTAAAACTGGGGCTCAAATTAAAACAATAAGGACGGATAGTGGAAAAGAATTCGTCAATAGTGAATTCTCAAGTTACCTTAGATCTTGTGGTGTAAAGCATCAAACTACGGTACCATATAGCCCTCAGCAGAATGGTGTTGCCGAGCGCACTAATCGCTCAATTGTAGAAAAGGCACGCTCACTTATGGCTGAAAGCGATCTTTCTAAAGTTTTTTGGGAAGATGCTGTTCGAATGGCTGAATACCTAAATAATAGATACCCACACCATGTCTTAAATAATAAAACTCCCTACGAATTGTGGAATGGTTGCAAACCAGACCTAGGTAATCTCGGAGTTTTTGGGTGTAGAGCTCTTATACATTTACCTTCTTGTCACCGTAAGAAATTGGATCTTAAGGCTGATGAAGCTGTATTTGTAGGCTATACAGAAGATCCTAATACGTATCTTTTTAGAAAATCATCTTATCCTAGAATCTTACAAAAGTCTAGAGACGTTACATTTTTTGAAGATTGTTTTTCTAGTTTAAATACTAGAAAAGTCAATAGTACTAAGACTTCTACTGAACCTTTAGTACTGTCTAATAGTCTGCCTGTACCGAAGGAAAACAGTACAGTTCAAGAGTCTTTTGATCCAATTCCAGTGGTTCCTGTTGAACCAGCTCCAGGCTAAGGCCTGGATCTTCAGTGACAACAGTATGCTGTTGTCACTGAAGATCAGACTGCGGAAACGAATAATTTTTTTTGAAACAATTGAGGAAGCAGTAGTATCACCTAAACCTGTCAGGCGGTTCGCAAGTCGTAACCCATGGACCTAACAAGAAGGAGGATTCGAACCTTGCAGTCCCCTAGACCTGAACAGGGGGTGCTACTCACCGGCAAGACCCAGTCAGCAGACAGAACATGAATGCCAGGGCGCCTTAAAATTTAGAATTTGGAAACTAAGAGAAAGTGAGTGTGCATGTACTAGTGCTCCGAGGGAAACTTCGGTGAAACCACCTTAGACACATACAATCTTTTTATTTTGTTGTTATAAAAAATTACAAATTACAATTGTTAAGAAAATTAATATTTTACATACAAGGTAGGTTGTTAAAAAAATATACAGTTTTTTCAAATAGGCCTGTAGTTTGGACAGCACAAGATAGCCACCTTCAGGATCACCTTGCAGACTCGAGGTAGTTTGCTGATGTCTCTCACCAGCCTAAGGTAGCTCGTGTTCTTAGGAGACGTCTAATGGTGATCAACATGTAGGTGCTAGATATGGGTAGTAATTAAGAATGTTAACGTTACGTGACCTTCCCTCAAGGTAGGGCAGAGAGCTTAGGGAGTGAGCCGCGAGCTGCCTACCATCAGACCTCTTCAGTAATTAATCACGTACCACAGGACGGGTATACTGAAGGTAGATTTTCAGCCGTAATCTATGAACCCTATAAACAAAATAAAACATCCTGAGGACGTATTCAACATACTTAAAGACATTTACGAAACACTTTTGAGGTTAACTTACCACAGACAGTGGGACTTGATCACTCACCAAACACTTCCAATCTAAGATATATAGACACTTTAACGATAATTTCCTCTGTGTACCAACAAGAAGATTAAAAATGATCGTTGACCTGTGACACACCCATTTTTAAAGGCTATTCATAAAAACTTTCTCGATTAACACCCCCACCTCATTACATGACGCGAAAACAAGACATACAACACCTTGACTGCTTGGATCTATGCAATAAATTTGAAATGTAATGTGAAGCGTACGACCTTTTGAAGGTAGTAGAGCCACGCTGATTTCAGCACGAACGGGCCGGCTCGACCGGGGCGGTACTACCCTCGCACAGAAAATCAACGTAAAATGACAGCGTGCTGTCGTGTTTCGTTGGTGAGTGCGAGACCGGAGGCCCAATTAGTCTAGTCAATAAGTTCCATACTTGTTGACTAGACTAAAAGATGCAGCAGCATCACTAGGCCGCCATGGTGTGGGTCGCCATGCTGCATTGTGTGCATTTGCAGTGAGCATGGTGACCACCACTCTTGGATTCTGCTTATGCTTTCCATCAGGCAGAGTAGAGTCATTTTGGCGGGCCAAACATAAAAAAAAAAAAAAACCTACTTATCATATTTTGTCAATGTCAAAAGGTAGCATAATAAAAAAAAACTCTACAAAATAAACGCCACCTGGCGCATCCTTGGTGCACCAGACAGTTAAACAATTTGATCGGGATCCGCACTTAGTTGCAGTTGGAACTAAAGTGAAAGAGAGGGCGCTGAAAACAAATTATTAAAAGACTGTAATAAGATAAAAAAACAAGTGTTACAGTCTCTACTAGTCATCTAGGTCTAACAGTCTAATAGGTAGTAGAGCCACGCTGATTTCAGCATGAATGGGCCGGCTCGACCGGGGCGGTACTACCCTCGCACAGAAAATCAACGTAAAATGACAGCGTTCATGCTGTCGTGTTTCGTTGGTGAGTGCGAGACCGGAGGCCCAAATAGTCTAGTCGACAAGTTCCTCTTGTTGACTAGACTAAAAGATGCAGCAGCATCACTAGGCCGCCATGGTGTGGGTTGCCATACTGCATTGTCTGCATTCGCAGTGATTATGGTGACCACCACTCTTGGATTCTGCTTATGCTTTCCATCAGGCAGAGTAGAGTCATTTTGGCGGGCAATACATAAAAAAAAAAAAAAAAATGATGGACAACGTAGATATCCACCAAGAGATCGGAAACCTCCTAGTTACTTCTCATACCAAGTGTCTAGACAAGTGTCTGATGAGCCTAGAACTTATAATGAGGCTATAATTGGCTGAAGATGTTGATAAGGTACACTTGAGGGTAGTTGAAAGTACAACATACAACTTAAAAGCTCTTTTAAATAACTTAAAATAGAAATATAAATAATACATTTTTTTATAAATTTAATGAATATAATAAGTCCTTAGTGGTAAATACCTGCTAGTTTAGTGTTATTTCCATAATAATAACTAAAGTTTTCAAAACTCAAAAGTGAAAAATCACAGCATTACTATGAACAGTCTACAAGAGCTGCAGGACTGCTTTGAGAAGAGGATGGCAAATTTCGAAGCAGATCTCTCGAAGAAAGCGTCAAATGCTGCTAGTTTAGCCGGTCTCGCAGAGGATTTCACAATATTTAAGAGTCTTGTCCTCGAGACGCTGAAATCCTTCCAGAGTCAAATGAAGGTGATTGTGAAGGAGGTGGACAACATGGAAACACGCAGCCGTCGCAAAATACTCCTTGTACATGGCATCACAGAACAGAGGGATGAGAACACATCCCAGGTTGAGGCGGAGGTCGTAGCAAGTGAGTTAGGTCTGGACTCCTTTACATCTGAGGATTTAAGCCGGTGCCACAGGATGGGTCGACAATCTTCGAGTGATAAACCAAGACCCATTCTGGTGAAATTTTGTAAAGTGGCAGTGCGAGACAGGGTTTGGGGGTCTAAGACCAGACTTAAAGGCAGTGGTGTGACCCTTGCCGAGTTCCTGACCCGGTCGCGACACTCGGCCTTCATGGCAGCACGCGAAGAGTTCGGGATCAGGAGGTGTTGGACCAAGGAAGGTTCTGTTTTTGTTCTGGGTCCGGACGGTTCACGCTACCGTGTTACTTGTGTCGCTGATCTAGACCCGATTAGGCCAGTGGTTGCAGATAAGCCAACTGCAACCAAAACTCTAGCTGCGAAGACGAGAAGAGCAGCTGCCGGTACAAAAAAATAGATGTCTGTGGTTTGTTTACATAGTGTTTCAATGTGTCATTAAAACTGTCTGGGTGAACTTCACGTGAGAATCAGTTCTTATAAATAACTTTCACTAACATTGAAAAATTTCACATATTATTAGAAATTAGTTTACCTCTTTTAATAACAAATCAAAGTCAGATGACTTTCAAAATTGCGTTCCAATTCCAAACCCTCTGAAACACTATTGTTTCGCATTCGTCATTTGACATTTTGGAACATAGTCTTTTTGCTCGAGAAGTTCACCCTGATTAGTCTCATTCATTTTTCTTTTGTTTTTTTGTTTTGTTATTTCTACCTTTTTTTTCTCTCTCTTTTGTATTTAGTTAAATACCTTTCAGCGTTTTAAATGTAAAACACACAACTGGCGGGTGGATCAAAGTGGATAACTTAGATTGCTTTAAATATTTATTTGCTTTATAGTTATTCTATTCTTCTTGTTATTATTTTATATTTATATATTAATAGGTATCTTAGTTTTATTTATTTTATTTAATATTGCATTATTGCATCTTAATGTCTGACCTTGACATTAGTGATGATGACAGTTTTCACTCCATAAACAGTCTTAATTCTAGTTACGTTAGTATACCCTCACTCCAAGAGAGTCTCCAGTACCAATTTTCTGATGCTCCGCGGAATTTTAATGTAGTCCATATAAATGCCCAGAGTATTCCAGCTCATTTCCCTGATATGCTGGCTACCTTTAACTGTAAAAACATACACGCTATATTAGTCTCAGAGACATGGTTAAAACCGTGCTTATCTTCCACATCATACACTCTTCCAGGTTTTAATCTTATAAGGAATGATCGTGCGACTGGTGGTGGGGGTGGTGTTGGTATATATCTGCGACAACACATTTCTTTTACCATTGTAAGTCTGTCCTCACAACCCCCACCTCCGGACGCGGGTGAGCATCTCTTCTTAGAATTAGACATTGATCATTCAAAAGTTTTGCTAGGTGTTTACTATTCACCCTCATCACGTAATAACTATTTTTCCTCTTTCGAAAATTTATTAGAAAACCTATCTCCCTCCTATAGCCACACATTAATAATGGGTGATTTCAATACTTGCTTGATGAAAAATGACCATCGCTCCTCTTCGTTACGCAGAGTAGTGGACTGCAATAACTTATCACTTCTTACACTTGATGCTACTCACCACTTTCCTAACTGTATGCCTTCTCTTCTTGACCTTATTCTTGTCTCTTCCACAGATCATGTCATCAGCCATGGCCAGTATCCAGCTGATGCTTTCTGTTATCATGACTTGATATTTATTTCTTATGCCATCCGCCCACCCAAGGCAAAGCCGAGAATTCTTGTGCAACGCAATTTTAGCGGAATGAATCTTGCTAAACTAAAAGAGGACGCCCATAACATCAACTGGTCTGTTTTACTGGGTTCGCATTGTGTAAATGAAAAAGTCAAAATACTCAACGAAAACTTAATTCAACTTTATAACGTACACGCACCTTTGCGATCGATCAAACTTAAACACTTACCGGCTCCGTGGCTTACTGAGGAGATACGACGGATTATGTCCAAAAAATGTGTAGCTAAAAGTAAATACAGGCGTTGACCAACGGATACTAACCTGGAAAAATATGTATATCTGAGAAATCTCTGCAATAAGATGTGTAGAAACGCACAACGCCAATATATCCACTCTTCCGTAGAAAACGGAGATCCAGCAAAAGTCTGGAAATTTCTTAGAACATTGGGAGTCGGGAAGTCTCGTCAAGAGTCTATTCCTAAAAATTTCAACATTGACCTACTTAATAAACATTTCTCTACCTCGTCTGACATTAGTGATAATACTAAAGTTAATACTCTTAGATATATTTCCTATACCCCAACTCCCAACTATCCACCTTTCGTCTTTGATCAATTGTTCGATTGTGATGTTAGGAAGACCATTCTGGCGATTTCATCCAGTGCAGTGGGAAGTGACTGCATCAGCCGAAACATGATTCTTCCTATCCTTAACGAAATCCTGCACATCCTATGTCATATCCTTAATCACTCTGTGACAAGCAGTGTTTTTCCGTCTGCATGGAAAGATGCCCAACTAATCCCTCTTCCTAAGAAAGCTAAACCCTCATCATTCTCTGACTATCGGCCCATATCTATCTTACCCTTCCTGTCTAAAGTACTTGAACGCCTTATCCACTCTCAACTGAGTAACTTCCTTTCCAAAAATTCCTTACTGAACCCCTTCCAATCAGGCTTTCGACCTGGTCACAGCACTACTTCTGCGCTGGTACACATTACAGATAGCATCAGGCTGGGTATGGATAGTGGAATGATCACAGTACTCACCTTGCTTGATTTTAGTAATGCTTTTAATACTGTAGATTTTGAAATTCTGCTTGGTATACTACGGTCTCTTAACATATCTCCAAGGACAATTGATTGGTTTCTTAGTTACCTGTCTGGTCGCCGGCAACGTATTTGCATTGAAGACTCGGTGTCCTCCTGGTGCAGTATTTCTGCTGGTGTACCGCAGGGTGGCGTTCTATCTCCTATACTCTTCGCTGTTTTTATAAACTCAATCTCTAATCAATTAAGTTCCTTCTACCATCTTTATGCGGACGATTTACAAATATATACACAAGCTCCGATTGACTTGTTACCAGAGGCGTTCAACACTATTAATGCTGACCTGCGTCGCATTAGCGAATGGAGTCACAATTATGGACTCAAGGTAAATCCTGTTAAGACGCAGGTATGTGTTATTGGCAGTCCCAGGATGATCGCAAGAGTTAACTGTGCACAACTGCCCCAAATTCAATTTGGTGGCACCACTCTTGAGATCAGTTCTAGTGTCAAAGATTTAGGGATCTACATAGACAATACTTTATCTTGGGGTTCACAGATACAAGAGGTCAGTCGAAAGCTATTTGCTTCTCCCGGTTCTCTGCGAAGACTTCGTAATTTTCTTCCGATTGCGACTAGGGCTGCACTTGCACAAGCACTTCTACTTCCAATTCTCGACTATGCCGATGTCAGCTATCTGAATCTCACTGAAGCACAACTTGATAAGCTTGAGCGACTACAAAATCTCTGTATACGATTCATATTTGGCCTTCGTAAATATGATCACGTCTCTGAATTTCGTCAAATGCTCAAGTGGCTTCCGATTCGCTCTCGCCGGAATACTCATATCCTCATATTTCTCTACAATATTTTGTTTAATCCCAGAGCCCCCTTCTACCTCAAAGAACGATTCAAGTTCCTTAATGACACGCATGAAAAATGTCTAAGGTCATCCGAGAATTTGAGACTGGAGATGCCTCTGCATTCCACAAAGTTTTACGACCAGTCATTCACTGTTGAAGCTGTACGCTTGTGGAATGCACTACCGATAAAAATCAGGAAAGCGCAGACAATAAACGAATTTAAGAAATTGGTTCATGAACATTATCATAGTTAAAACAGGCACGAATTAAGGTATGATGTGGATTTATATATTTATTCATACGTGATTTAGTTATCTATATATGTATGTGTATCTATTAGTATGTATAAGTATGTGATATATATGTATGTGTATATATAAATATATGTTTTACGTTATATTTATTAGCAAATAATATAATTAATTAAAAACTCACTGCACCGTCAACTACCACTGTCTCTCCTACACATTTTGATCCATCCTAAGGTTGCCTGGAAGAGATTGCTTTTGGCAATAAGGCCGCCCTTTGTACACTACAACTCATATTTTATGTACTCTTGTAACTGTGTAATATTATGGTGTACAAATTTAGAGTTTTCTATCTATCTATCTATCTATAAGTGGCAGATCTCAATGACAGATGAATATAATTTTTATAACGGCGCCCTGGGATTTATGCTCTTGTTGACTGACTGGGTCTAACCGGTGAGTGGCACCCCCTGTTCAGGTTAGGGGACTGCAAGGTCGAACCCGCCTCCTAGGTCGGTCGATGGTTGCAACATGTGATCTGCATGGTTGAACCTGCCGCCTAGGTGGGCCATTGGTTGCGACTTGCGAACCTCCTGACAGGTTTGGGTGTTACAAACTATCTTGTGTAAAGTTCACTATGTTGCCTTTCTGAATTAATTTGCTTACTGAAATTAGATTTATCGTCAAGTTTGGAACACAAAACACATCTTCAATATTTATATCCACTTCTCTGCCTTTGACTAGGGTGACTATCTTTACATCGCCAGCACACGAAACTGAGACAGTTTCCTGATTTGCTACCATTATTTCTTGCTGAACTTTATGATATCTACTGGTGATCCAATCTGGGTTAGCGGTTAAATGAACACTAGCCCCGGAATCAATGTACCAATCTTTTTTATTAAAACATCCACCCAAAAAAACAGCCGAGAATGCATTTATTTTACTATTATTATCATTCATTTTAACATTATTTGGGCATTGTGTTCGATAGTGTCCAATTTGTTTACATCGGTAGCATTTAACATTGACAGCTTTCATGTTGGTACTGTTTGTTACCGCTTATTTGTTTCCGTTTCGGTTGGCTATTCCTCGATACAACGAAAGCGCCTTCTTCATTTCTACCACTTCCGTTTCCCGGCTCCATATCAAGAAGCTTGCCTTTAATGGCGTCCGCTGTCACTTGAATGCCGGAATGCTCGATTGCCATTATCATTGGCGAATATTTACTAGGCAATCCAGCTAGCAATAGCGAACCGATCCACTCGTCATTTATTGCAAATCCTGTCCCACATAGCTTTTGACCCGTTTCTATAATCTGTGTAACGTATGAGGTCATGGAACTGCAACCTTCCAACCGAATGGATATTAAATGCCGTAAAAGACTTATTCTTCTAGTAAAACCAGAATCATCAAAGAGCGACTTGATTTCTCCCATAGCTCTTTTGTAGTATTAACTGTCTTTATGTGGACATATAACGATGAGTCTATTGTAAGTATTAATTTTGCCTTCGTCTTGGCGTCATCAGCGGTCGACACTATAACTTCAGCGCCACTTTCATTTCTTTCTGGCTTTATACACTTTATCATGCCTTCGAGTATCAGAAAGTTTTCTGCCGCAAACGCCCACTCGTCGTAGTTTTCTCTACCACGCAACTTAGGCACATTTATAATATAATTCGACGCCATATTTGAATGTTCAAGCCGGCGACTAAACACTAAACTTTTTGTACAGTGAATACACAGAAATTCACCGATTTAATTTTGTGAAACTCGATATTATATCGAACTGCAATTATTTTACGTAATTACTTTCACAACTAATTAGTCTAACAGGCAAAACTCTGAGCCCATAACCTATTAATAAAAGTACTCGTTTTGTGTTACACCATAGACTGACTTTATTGCATCCAAGCCATAGACAAAAGAAAGAGAACCATAGACACAGAGTAAACTACTAGAGTATCTAATTATACTAAAATCAAACTTATTTTGATATATCAACAATAATTTTTTATGTTTTATTTAATCTAGAGTATTTTGATTAAGGGGGTGTGTTGTAATAATACTGGCTTTTTAGTGTTCTTACAAAGTATTAAAAAAAAACTTATTCGATGTAACTAGGTTACTTGACACTTCAATAAAACAACAAATAGATGAAACACATCTTTTATATTCAAATACAAAAATTACAACAGTTCTTTATAGTATCTTAATTAAACTCAGTATAAGGGTTCTGCTCTTACTAAAGCATTTTATATTGCTTCTGTAAAACAACTTAAAATTAAGACTGTAGTCCTCGAGCGAGGGAATTTGCGATTGAACACCCACATTCATATTTTATATGCACACAAACGCATCGAGCACTGTTGCATACTAACCCTGGCAACTAATAAATTTACTTTCGGTTTTTTCTTCTAGTTACATATTCATTCACTGTTCGCCTTTGAAGAATGTTTAGAATGTCCTACAAAGCACGCCATGTATCTTAGTCTTATCGGAAAGCCCGCGGGCTTTAAGTAACTCGTCAACGGCAGAGTATAGGTGCCAAGTGTTTTCATTTTTAATTCATTTCATGGACAAAAAAAAAATTTTTACACAGCATAAAATCAAGTCGCTATCTGTCAGCTTAGATCTTTTAAAGTAATCAAAGGATTTAAATGCTATGTTACGAAAGAAAATTTGTATATGTTATATTAATGGAACATAATGTTAATGTTTCTTAAAAAGATAATTTTAGATCGCTTTTATTGCTCATATTGACTATATTTTACTACATAGATGTACGTCCCACTTTTTATTCCACATTCAACACAGGGGCTTTTTTATTACTGTCAGTTCTTGATTGACTTATGAAATCCATATACTCTATACAAATAAATAAAAAGTAAAAACTAAAACCCAACTTCGACAAAAAACGACCCTGGAAAAGTATGAAACAAGTTTTGAAAAGCCGTAGTCACGCATTTTTAAAGAGTTATGGTACGTTTCTATTTAAATTTAAGTATTTACTTTTTTATTTAAAATGTTTTGGTGTAGTGATAATAGTAATGTATATGCAAAGTATATTTTAAATACCTAACATAGAAATATAACAATTTTTGAATAAATATGGAAAAAGTCACGAGCAAATGTTAATATATATATATATATATATTTGAAATAAATAAATAAATAAATATTTTGGACATCTAACACACAACGCCGTCTAATCCCAAGCTAAGCAGAGCTTGTGTTATGGGTACTAGAACAACTGATATAAATACATATATACTTTTTTTTGTAAATACATACATATTATACATAGAAAACACCCAAACTCCGAAACAAATATTTGCAGATCTAAACATTTTGTCCTACCCAGAAATCGAACCCGAGACCTCAAGCGCAGCAGTCGCATACGCTACCACTACGCCACCGAGGCTGTCAAATGAAATGAAATGTACAAGTAACGC
This sequence comes from Diaphora mendica, assembly GCA_949125395.1. Classification (NCBI taxonomy): domain Eukaryota; kingdom Metazoa; phylum Arthropoda; class Insecta; order Lepidoptera; family Erebidae; genus Diaphora; species Diaphora mendica. The sequence goes on from OX421330.1 coordinate 16,757,048, forward strand.
CCTTTCCAATGATACCAAATACGGCATATTTATCTCAAATTTATGTTTTAATACAGTACTTTATGTCGGCTAGAGGGCGCCACATTAAATTGAGTGACACGTCATAATATAGCCTATAACCAGCGGACAATCAAGACCCTACTAACGATACCTTATGCTTTGCATGCATGCTATAGCTATGAGGGAACAGATGAACATACATACATAGCCTGTCAAAATCATATCCTTCTTTTGGCTTTGCCGTAGTCGGTAAAAAAATTTAAAATTAATATTAAGAGTGTAAAACTTTGAAATGGAAACTTCCTTAAATATATAATATTACAGATATCAGATAATGTAAGGGATAGGTAGGGCATCTATTGTTTTACTATTCACCAATTGATTAAATTCAAACTTAAGGCATGAATAATAACTATTGATAATGGAAATGACGTAAAGTGTAGATGGGACCCTTTTTTACAATTTTGTCTGTCTGTCTGTCTGTTTGTTTAGCTAATCTATGGAACGGCTGGAGCGATTTTTTTAGCTGATGATATAAGGAGTAACCGCGGTTGGTGTTGTATCGCGGGTGAGACCGTGGGAATCAGCTAGTTTTTGTCTTCAAAGTACTTTACACTACACTTTGTCAAAGTGTCTTCAAAGTACTCGTAACGACAAATCAAACGACTCCAAACTCGATAGGTTCCGTCGTTACAAAGTCCCTTTGGCCACCTTCCTGCTCCAACATCAGATCAGCTCCATGTCATCATAAATTGCATTGTCACGCTATATACATAATTGTGTGACCGATTGTGTTGCATTTTTGTAGGCATATTATGCCTACAAAAATGCAACACAATCGGTTGAAGATTTAACAGCTTGGCGAGTACTTAATTTATTGTGTATGTGTAAAATATTGTTGTTTATGTAAATAAATAAAAAAAATAAAAAAAATAACATAGGTGGCCAAATTATTAGGGACAGTATTGAGTTTTTTGTATTTTCTAGTTTAATTAGATTTCTGTAACAAATGATTGATTAAGTAGTTGTAGGCCTTTTATATATTTTTTAATTCTATCTGTAATCTATTGGGATCACGAAAAGTATAAAAAAATTGTACAAAACTTTTTTTATATTCTTTGTTGACTGTTATAAATATTTGTGAAAATTATTGGATACATTTTAAAATTTAGTAACGCCACCCTTTACTTCAATAAGAGCTTCTATAAGTTGGGGTATGCTCTCAATACATGTTTTTGCATATTCCTGGGGTTTGGTTTGATGTTGTTATTCTCTGATAAGAGTTTCCAGGAAATGCCGTTCGGTGATAATCGCTTCTTTCGCAACTGCGTGTTTGGTGAGTTCCCACATGTTTTCCACGGGATTCGTGTCTGGTGAATTTCTTACCCAAGGCAAACAATGACATTTTTCTCAGTAAGAAATGCACTAATACTACTGGCTTTGTGACACGGAGCCGAGTAATGCATAAAAACGCATTCCTCATCATCAGGGAATCATTCATTGACCTGCGGCAGTAACTGGGTTTCTAGTACTAGCTTGTATTGGTCTTGTTGCTTTGTCCCATCTACGATGTATAGAAACCCATATCTTTAGCTGAGATGACAGACAACACCATGATAGTAATCGGGTGTTTAACCCTATTCACAAGGCAATCAGCGTGGAATTGTTCTCCAAGGCGTCGCCTTACAACTTTTGTCAACCAATAGTTGACAGGTTGATTCGTCAGAGAAGCACATCTGTAAATTAATAGAATGAAGGTAAAAATCGTTATTAACCAATCGCATTATTAAAAAAAAGCTGTAATTACTCGACTCCAGTCTGCAATAGTCATATTTCGATGTTGTCTAGCCCTTTCGAGTCGTTTCTTTTCATACTTTCGGTTAGGCGTGGTTTTTTCCAAAGCCGTCGTCCCATCAGATTCCCTTCAACCAACCGCCTCCGCATCGTCCTCTCCGAAATCTTTACACCATCGTTGTTTATCATCGCTGCCATACGAGTAACCCTCGTTTTATGATTTTCAAAGCACATGTTCCTGATTTTTTTATCAGTACGAGATGTGGTGATCCTGTTCCTGTCACATTTCCCAGCACGATTTGCCTCAAGGGGCTTTTTACTGTCCATTTTTATTTTATTCCATTGATGATAGACTTTGAAACCCCAGCAATAGTTGCTATATCTCTTTGGAAATGTGTGAAATGTAGTAACAATGTATCTCTCTACATTATGTTGGATGTCTGTCCGAAGATCTACACATCATTAAAAGTAGAAAATTTAGGATGATCTCGCGAGACCCTTGATAAAATGTAAATTAATAGAAAAAACATAGCAAACGTATTGTTAAACGAAGCATTACTTACCTTTTGAATATTTTAGGCAAGTAAGTCAGTAAAAATTAAATTTAATAAATAATATCTAGACAATACTGCAAAACCGCGCTTTTTAACATTGGACAATCATGAAAACAAAATGTCTTGCAAGTGATGCACGTATCCTGTTTTGCCACTTGAAAAAACTATAACAATGATACCAGTAGCAATATCAGATAAAATAACCCTTTAAAAGGACATTATTTATTCAAACACATATTAAATAAAAAATACATAAATACGAGCACTGTCCCTATTAATTTGGCCACCTATACTGTACATACTTACATACATAGCCTGTCAAAATCATAACCCTCTTTTGGCTTTATCGTAGTCGGGTAAAAATATTCGATTTGGTATCGAACAAGAGATGTGGCTCGTAGTGGATGAGATTGGCGAGTGAAAGAGGTATATGGAAACGTTTAGGAGAGGCGTACGTCGCGGAGGCGACTACTACAAATAAATTGTAATTTGAAAATTAAGTTTCATTTAAAATGCATGTAAACATTAAAATTATATTTATATTATTAAAACCTATATGTATTTATGCAAAAAGTTGTAGTAGAAAATAAAGGCTATTTTTATTTATTTTACATTTTATAAATTATGAAATGGAACCAGGCTAATAGTCAAAATTTTAATAGCAAGAAGATATATGGAGAATTTTAACTTTGTGTGTGCGCAAGAAGAAACTGTTTCAAGAAGAAACACGAATTGTTTTGATTCCTAACGATCTTCCGTTTCAATTTCAACGATTGCAGTTTTTCCCTCAAAGTCTACTTCGCGATGACACTAAACAAGTCTCAAGAATGAACACTCAAATTTGCTGGGATAGATTTAAGAGAAAACTTCTTCTCTCATGGCCAGTTAGTTCTACCCACCTGGATTAGTGAAGAATATTGTCTTTAATGTCGTTTTGTTGAGTTTTTTTTTATTTACTGTGTATATCATTCATTCCTTCACTCCAAATCAAATCTAATGCGAGCAAAGCCGCGGGCAAGAAGAAGATGATGACATACGCAATAGTGTATGTCATCATCTTAATACCCTTGTTATTCCCAAGATTATATAGAGTCGGGTGGTACTAATTCCGTGGGATAGCCACGCTTCGGCATGAAAAGGCCGGCTCCACCGGAGTGATACCACGGCCTCACAGAAAACCGATGTAAAATAGCGCTTGCGTTGCGCTGTGTTTCACCGAGTGAGTGAGGATACCGGAGGCACATACCCCCAACCTCTCCCCTCATCCTCCTCCCCATCCCCTAAAGGCCAGCAACGCACTTGTGACGCCTCTAGTGTTGCGGGTGTCCATGGGCGGCGGTAATCACTTACCTACAGGTGATACGTCTGCTCGTTTGCCCACTATTCCAAAAAAAACAACCGGTTTTACCTAAATATCAGTTTTTCAAGTAGTGCAATCGATCCTGTCGAATTCGAAGGTTGAACTAGTTGACTGCACGGTTGGCCTAGTGGTTTAAATAGTCGCCACGCCAATTTCTACTGCGTCAAGTGACACATGGGAACTTTGTGTAATTCACAAATTGTTGTTCTAATCTGGGTGTTATTTGTGTCCATTTCATGTACGTTTATAAAGTCCCCCGTGACACAGGATGTATAATCCTGATGCGGAAGTTGCCTTTTTATAAAAAGTTCTCAGTAAATTTGAGGGCACTGCCTTTCCCATAACGATTGCCATAGTTCATGACAACCGAGACCGACGGTTTAACTTTTTCTCAGAGGCACGGGCGTAAGTCACCGCCGAACTTCCATATATCCAGACTGTTACTAAGAATTTCTTGTAAGAAGAACCGTACTACACTTTTATCCGAATCGGGAATCGAACCTGATTCCTCTTGATTGGCAGTCGTATACGCTAACCGCTAGACCCAAGGAGCAACAGTGCAGTGTATACTGTGTGTACTTTCTAGATTAAGCTCCTACTCTAATGAGTGATGCCTCAGCCTCACAAATCATTCATTCGTTACTTTTCACTACGAAAATGAGATTACCTGAGTTCAAAACTTCCCCCTGATTCAGAGAGAAGGAATGAGAGGCCTAAAGAGAGATAATGCACCGTTGTCTTAATTTGCAGGCAGCCATGGCCAGCGGTAGTCACTTGCCATAAGATAAACCGCTCACTTGTTTGCCCCAATTTACAATCAAATTAATGGATAAAATGAAATATAATTATTTCCCACAATTCCAAGGAGAGCGACAGGAAATTGTAACGCGGTAGGAATATACTGGACAATATCGTAGTTATAAATAATCGATTGTACGCAAGTTTTTAGTCGATTTGGTAGGTACACCACTATTTGTGTGATGATTGCTGTCGGTATATTTAAATCTTGTCACTTCTTGCGACAAACTTAACGAGCCACTACCGAACTGCCGTCGTCGTGCTAACCTTGACATTGTTAATTGTTTACCTATAGGTGACACGAATATATTTCGGTAAGTTAATTCCCATATTTAAATCTTTCTTATTACGTTCTAGAGCCGTTGAAGTGCTTTGTAGCTTTTAATTTAAATATAAGTAGAATTTGAATCAAGTACCCGCAGTCACATTAAGTGAATTCGTTAGTCAGTAAATTGTACGAGTATTTGCTTAGCTGTTAGTAATTGTTTTATGTGTATTATTTCCTTAACTGTGTAATTGTTGTGAAGTGTCTGTAAACATGCAGCGAATGCCTGAACGGGTGTTCGTAGCGCGTTTCGACGCTGTGTGTGGTACCCTACTGAGGCCGCCTACCTTCTCCGCTTCAGGGTCCACCCTACGGGTTCAAGTCCATCCTACGGATTCAAACCCATCCAACGGAGTCAAGTTCACCCTACGGGTTACAAGTTTACCCCACGGGTTACAAGTTCACCCCAAGGGTACGTAGCCACCTTACGGCCGACGGCCAGTCTGCGGCCAGAGCGTCGGGTGACTCCACTGCGCCGCGTCACCGACGAAGGGGCCACCACAGGCACGTCATATCCAGTGTGCTACCCCGATTCATTAAAACCCTGAGACGAAATACCCGCGACCCTGTTAATTGAGCTGCCGGAGCACTTTCTTCCTTTATTTGAATATAGTGGTGTTACCCTAATTATATATTTTATTTATTTCTATCTAACCAGGGTAAAGGTTACAAAATGTCCTGACAGGAAATGAATAAAATGAAAACTACCCTCCATTGTTTAACACAATATTTTTTAAATTTATTTTTTATTTGACCAATTTCAATTTTAAAATATGACCATAACCCTTTCTGCTTAGTAATTAATTGCTTCTTTTTCAGTGAAACTCTACAACGGCTAAGTATATTACTTCTGATAGTAAGTTTGTTTATTGAATCAACATGAATGAATCAGCATTGGATAGATAAGTGTCGCACATGTTTCTGGTCGTAAAGTCTGCGAGTATTGCAGGATCCAAATGTTCATTTACAATCGCAGTACAATGTAAGTCCGTCATAATATGTGCAAGTGGTGTATCTAGGTTATAAACAACTAGCGGTTGTTTAGAAGCATGTTGCAGAACAGTATCGTGTTGTGTTGCATGTTCTGTTGCACAACGTATTAGAACAATCTGAGACAGTAACGGTTGGGGCTTAAAGTTGTAGTCCCTCACTTGAGTGATTCGTGCCAGTGCACACTCTATCAGCGCGCGTGCATACTGTGCTGAATGCGATACTTGCCCGAGAAGAGTACGCACGCAAGCTTCAACTTTCAATGACCACGTGCTGTCGTTTGTGAGTATTACGTCGAGTGCACTAGCGTCATCTCCTGTCATTAACGTATACATGTGTCGTAAAATCCCATCTTGTAGTTGCTGCTCATTCTTAAATTCTGATAGTTGTTCCTTAAACTCATTTTTAAGATCCTCTGGCGTACATCCAATGCAAAAAACTTTACCAGTGAAACCTAAAATTCAAATGAATAGCAAAAATTATATGAATTACTACCTAAAGTATGATTGAGTTTATTACTATCAGTTTAATGTTTTTATTTCATAAATAACAATAGAATTCTTTTGGAATCGCGTTTTATGTAAACTTTAAAAATACGAGTACTACACTCTTAACGCACAAAGTTGCAATTATCCCTTTTATCAGATGTTTATCAAAACAAATTAACAACTATACAGTCAAATTACGTACCGAGTTCTTCGAGGATAGCGGCAACTTCCAAAGCAATGAAAATGCCACTTTCATAGCCCAAAAGATAAAATTTATTTTTTACTCCAAGTTTTTTCAGCAATACCTACACAGAAAGAACGTATTTAAAACGGCATTTTCTATAAAGAAGAGAAGTTGTCTGTAATTGTAATTCTTTCCTTCCCGATTTATTAAGTACCTATTCCAATGAAGTGTCTATTTTTAACCGACTTCCAAAAAGAGGAGCTTCTCAATTTGATTGGTATGTTTTTTTGCATTACTTCGGAACTAGTTACGATAGAGGACTGCATATTTGTGGAAATAAACAACAACATTACCTCAGCAAACCTCTGAGCTGTTTGCCGAACGGATTCTTGCGGACAGTCAAGACCTTGTTGCAAAACAATAGCTGCCAGCTTCAGGCGTTCGCAGAAAGTACGGAACCGTTCGTGATGACCCTCAATTCCTGGCACTATACATATATTGACTTGGTATTGCTCAAATTCATCGTCTCTCTGTAAGTTTTTAATAAATTAGCAACAATAAACAAATTATTACTGCGAATTGGATTAATTTCGGACTGCGTCGGTGGTGCAGTGATGGCGTATGGGACTGCTGGTCCCGGGTTCTATTCCTGGAGTAAATGCTTGTATGATCTGCAAACATTTGTTTCGGAGTTTGGGTGTTTCCTATGTATAACATGTACCTATGTATTTACAAAAAAGTACATATGTATTTATATTTATGTCAGTTATCTAGTACCCCATAGTACAAGCTCCGTTTTGGTTGGGACTAAATATTTTGTGCGTCAGATGTCCAAAAAAAAATACCAACATTTCATGATTTTCGAGACATACCATACATGCACTATTGACGAGCGTTGGCAAAAACACTAACTCGTTAGTTGCCAAAAATTCATCAGGATCGACGTAGTTGAAGAAAGTTCTTAAACCTTTCATATCTTCACAAGTAAAGTCTATAACTTTCTTTTCTGCTTCCAGGATGCTGAAAAGAAAAATATTTTTAAGTTAGTTCACATTATACATAAGAAAATCACGGCAAAAAACCAAGGCACAAATACCTAATATTTGAGAAAGATATGCATAAGCAAAAATATAGCAAAACATTACTACTTACGATTGTATTGTAAATAATAGAACTTCTTCTTCATCTAATATAATATTGTACTGGACTCGCAAGAAAGTGCAAAGTGACTGCAACTTATGCTTTGGAACACCCAATTCTTGTAAAGTTAGGCTCTTTGGAGCATTCTCTGGTATACTTATATCTGCAGACAAAATACATTTACTACTAGTACACATTAAAAGTAATATTTGTAAAATCTGAAATATAAATTCGTTTAATATTTCGTTGCTTTTCATCGAGTGAGTTAGGTTACCGGTTCAAATCCTTCCTTTCTATAATTCTGGGGTAAAGAGAGGTATATAGCAGGTATTTGTGATACTTAGGGCCACTTGCACGACACCTAGGGACTTCTTGCTTGCTTAAATACATTTATTCATAAATACAAACTAAATGCGTTTAAAAAGGTTAAACACAATTAGCATCTTGCACTACGATAAATTATTTGCTAAACATGTTTAAAAAACTGCCGAAGTTGAATATCGAAGCTCAGGTTTAGTAGCTATTTAAGTCGAACGTTGTGCAAGTCACCCTTAGTTCCCTTCCCTTAGTTGCAAGTGTCCATAAGCGACGGTAGCAACTCATTATCATAATGACCTATCTCTTTATTTTTCTACTACACCACAAAAATAAATTGATAAATCTTAATCAACTAACTAATTAACGCGGCAATTTGCTTTAGTAGTGAAGGTTTTTGAGTGCACCTATGTGCCAAGACCACAGCGTGAGGGCTTTGCAAAGCATCTTCCACTGCGTCTACCACAGAGTGCCAATTCACGCCACTGCCGTACGGTTCCTAAAAATAAAAAATCATCTTAATTCAAATGAGAAATCAGTACATTGAAGTGGAAGTGGGCCGTTCATGACTCCAGGCAAACTAATAACCACTGGAGCCCAAAATGTGCTAGAGTGGAGACCGCGATTAGGCAAATGTAGTGTACGGTACCGACGATGTAAAGAAAGAAGATTTGACTGCCTAAGACCGGGATACTTGACGCTTTCTGACTTCAAAAATAAAGAACTTCCATACAACCTTTAATCCCTTATTTTAATAACTTATTAGTGAAACTTCATAGATTCGTTTACTCCTAGGTGCATACAATATAAAAAGAACTGGCTGCCAAAATTTCAAGTTTATAGTATTGCAAATAACTTTATATGTATGAGACCAGGACCACATAATTACAAACATAATCATAAGTTCACTTACATTATACATTTCGGGCAGTACAACCACTGTCGCAGGTAACTGTTGACAGACTCGACTCAGACATACATTTTTGCCAGTCAAATTGTCACCGAAACAGATTACAGCAAAGTAGCTGAAAGAAATGAAGTTGAACATTTAGGTCATCTATGTACTTGATAGGTTTAGAAAACTCTCTTTTATAGCGAATCAAATTAAAAACTCATAAAGACTTCCACTATCGCTACAAAGCGACACTGTCTGCTCTTTAAGAAGCTCGCAGGATTAACTTCTGGAAAAAAAATTTGCCTGTGGTATTATCTTTAAGACCGATACTATCTGTTGGATTTCGAACGTCATTGTACTGGCAACATTTTGATTGTCTCTGGTTCGTGTTTGACGTTTTGACGTTTGAATTAATATGTAAAGAAAGGACTTGAAAAACGCGTGTTGAAATGGCCGGTGCCGTAATTTATTGATTGTTAATTTTGTAGTACTCGTATAGTTTCCGCGTGAGATTGATAACACCGTGAGGTTTGTTGAGCTAGGGTACTTGTGGGCTCGCCGCCCAGCGTGAGACGAGATTAATATCGAAAATTGTTGAGAAGTCGCTTCTGAACAGTTGCCGTTTTTTGTGATTAGACTCGCGAGAATTGTAATACGTGATAGGCAGCCCGCGAGAGATAAAACGAGTGTATTGTAATTCGAATATCTGTGAAAAGTTGATTATTGAGAGTAAGTCGAATTCCTTGAAGATTGTACAGCATTCTGGAGCACGTATGTGTGAACGTACCAGGACAGACCAGGCGGTGGGGTACCCCATCAACGACGCCGAGAAGAACATTGAAGCCACACACTCCAGTAAGTGCTTAAAGATTTTAATTTAGATTAAGAACACGGTGACACAGCCGTGGGTCATTCTTCTTGCCAGTGGTATTAGTAGTAATTGTAGACCTATCTATGGGCCCGTAGGTATTATAAACATCATCAAAAGGTGATCGCTGCCTTGGCAAGAGGACTGATCATTTTTGGTAGCAGAGCGTGGTTTACCTCCGGGCTGTGAGCACTCGTAGTGCACTCAGAAGGTGAAACCTAGTTGTTAGGCAGGTAATTATACTGTTCCACTGTCCACATGTCTCTGATTCCGCTGATATAGCTATTGAGAATAGTATTTAAAACAATTTGTTAGCATAATTATTGAATGTAGGTAGTTGAAACATTTAATTATAAAACTTATACATAAATTGTAAAATTTGTGTTGCTGGTTGATGTTTACTAGTTTGAACTTATAATTGTGAAACTATATTGTGAACTTGATATTGATTGTGTGGTCCATTATATTAACCCAATAACACATTTGATTATTGGTAGAATTGTGAAACTTAATATTAAATATTAATTGTTGGGACAATGAAGTTGGTCCAATATATTGGTCTAATACAATTGGATTTACTAGCCCAAAGACAATATTACTAGAATAATATTGTTATATCATTCTAATATTGTTTAGTGAAGCTTAAATTCAATTATTTTTAATAAAATTAACTTATTGTTAGTGGGCATTGATAAAGTGAAACTTGTAGGTAGATATATATCTGAGATTAAGTTACTGTACAAGCACTTAATAGGGTTTTATATGAAGTTCCTAATAGTGTTTGAGTTTGTTGCATACATAAAATATTGTAACTTGTAAGTATCGTTTTGCCGCTATGTCGTTCTCATTGTACCGGGCTAAGATTAGCACAGAATTGAGATGGTTTACATCGGTTCAAGGTCTCCTAGGCCGACCAGATAGACAGGATGCACTGTTGGCTCGAGCTTTGGATGCGCCGGCTAGGCTGGAGTTATTGATGGAAACGCTTACCAAGGTCGAGGCCCTTGAGGAGGAGAAGGTCAGCGATCAGATAAGGTCCGCGATGGAGGCAGATGTTGACCAGTGCCTCTCAATTGCTGATGACATTCAGCAGCGCATAGCTGAAATAAAGCGCCAGCGCAGAACTGGCTGTGATGAAGAAGCTGTGGAAGGCCCACACTCTCGCGGGGTTGTATCAAAACTGCCTCAGATACAACTACCCAGCTTTGATCGAGAGCTCGGTGAGTGGGTCAGCTTCATCAACTTATTTGACAGTCTGGTCCACTTAAGGGAGGATTTACCTAAGGCCTATAAGATGGCGCAACTGATGTCAGCCCTGAAGGGAGAGCCGAGGGAACTGGTAGCCCATTTGACGGTGACCGAGGACAATTATGAGATTGTCCGTCAAATGTTGGTAAGGCGCTACCACTACAAAAGAAGGCTGGTTGATGCGCAGCTCAAGAGGCTGTTTAGCATCCCTTCAGTGACTCGGGTCTCTGCCATACAGGCAGAAGTGTTGAAATCGTTGTTGAGTATCACTCGGGCATTAGAAAATTTAGGCTTGCCGGTAGAACAATGGTCTTACATGTTAGTGTACATAGTACTGTCCCGGCTGCCAGTGGATGTGCAGACCAGATTTGAGCAGCATCATGGTCAGGGTACAGACAACTTGCCCACCTCTTCTCAGCGCATAGAGTTTTTGGAGGAAGAGTGTCGGAGGGCAGAGAACATGAGTTCGTTCTCGAAGTCCGCTGCGGAACCACAGAAGGCTACTCGGAGCCCCGTGAGGAGGGGACTACCGCAGAGAGGACCAAGGCAGTTGTATGGGCACATGGGTGCCTCAACACCTGTACAGGATGCCTGCCTGTATTGTAAACAGGATGGCCATGGTGTGGCCGCCTGTCCAAGATTTAGGGACCAGAGAGTCCAGGGGCGACGCCAGATCACCAAGCAGCGTGGCTGGTGTTTCTTGTGTCTGGGTCCCCATTTAGCAAGGGATTGCGCTCGGTCCGCAATGTGTAAGTTTTGTGGAGGCCGACATCTTGAGTTGCTCTGCATGAATAGGCCCGGCCAACATCATGCAGATGGACAGGGCCGGACTCAGGGACAGATGGGGTCACGTACACAGGGCCGGACTTGGAACCTGGGTCCACGGGACCAGGGCCCTCATAGGGAAGATGTTGGGGGCGATTTTCAGGCCAACATCGCGCGCGGTTCCTTGACCTATTGGCAGGCCAGTGGCTCAGTTGGAGCTGGCACGGGCGGGTGTGCGGATGCACCCTCGAGTACGGAGCGGTTCGTTAGAACGCCGCCTCGGGTGTCATCGCGCTCGCCGCCGACCACTAGAACGCCGCCTCGGGTGTCATCGCGCTCGCCGCCGACGACTACATTTCGTCGATTTTCGCCGCCCATCATGGAACGCCCTCGGTTGGATAACCGCACCCCCCCTATCCGTGGACGGCACCAAGTAGAGCGCCGCGACTGGAGGGGCACTTACGAGGGACCATGGGATCCCTACGGCACTGATATGCCCGGTTGCTCGGGCTATAATGCGTGGGGCCCCGGGGGCCCCCGCTAGGAAATTGCAGCCAATCAAAATTTGGTCCCCAACCGGAGGCTATAGTCTTGCCCACTGCCTCCATGTGTGTTTGGGGTTTGATTTCGACACCCCAGGTACGGTTGACGTGCTACTGGGAGTAGACGTTCTGGGTAAGTTTTGTTGTCGGATCGGCGAGTCTTGCAGCATGATCGATTCATGGCTGTGGAGACATGTATCAGGAGAATTGAACCCGTTGGATTGTGCATCCAGGGGATGCCGGGCTCCTGAGTTGGTTTACCATCAGTTATGGTGGGGCCCTCCTTGGCTTGCAAGGAAGGAATCGAATTGGCCCCTTAACACAGTTTCCTGATTGAGCAGTATAGCTCTCTTGATAAATTGATCAATGTCCATTGTTGGATCAGAAGATTCGTTCGGAATTGTCGCACTTCCCGCGATCAGCGAGTGCTAAGCCCAATTCTGTCACCGGCAGAGCGAAATGAGTCGCTTCTGAATTTGATCCAGTTGGTACAGTCTTCGAACTTTGGAGCAGAATTGCAGAGTCTACGAACTGGGCGTTCGAAATTGAAGGGTGCTGTCTCGCGTCTCAAACCGTTTATAGATTCGGCCGGGTTGCTTCGGGTAGGAGGAAGATTGCGCAATGCGAATCGACTCTGCGGGCCCATTCATGGTGAAAAGCTCGCGGCTGCGGAACGCGAAACAGTACAAGGCGTACCTTTGCGTGTTCGTCTGTCTATCCACCAAGGCGGTACATCTCGAGCTCGTTGCTGACCTCAAGACGGAAGCTTTTATAGCGTGCTTGGACAGATTCGTTTCCCGAAGGGGACTGCCAGCACTGATTCGTTCCGATAATGGAACCAACTTCGTAGGTGCAGAACGATACTTACGAGATGTAGTCAGGTTTTAAATGAAAACAAAGTGGATATTGGAACAGCCCTCTCCCGTCGGGGTATACAATGGACCTTCAGTCCACCAGGTTGCCCCCACTGGGGCGGGATTTTTGAAGCCGTAGTCAAGTCAGCTAAGACGCATTTAGGGCGTATTGTAGGTCAGACCGCGCTGACATTTGAGGAACTCGCGACGTTGTTTGTAAGATCGAAGCCGTTCTCATCTCGCGACCGTTGTGTCCGCTCAGCTCGGATCCAAATGACTTGGAGGCGTTGACTCCAGGCCATTTCTACTGGTCCCCCTAATGTTGGTGACCTCGTGCTGGTTAAGGATGCTAACCTACCGCCACTGCTTTGGAGCCGGGGGCGCATTGTTAACTTGTTTCATGGTAAAGATGGGACCCCCCGGTCCGCAGAGGTTCTTGTTGGGGACTCAGTTACCAAACGAGCGGTAGCAACGTTATCTCGCCTGCCTGTAGATTAGGGAACAGGTACGTACCTGTTCGAGCGGGTGACTGTTGGATTTCAAACGTCATTGTACTGGCAACATTTTGATTGTCTCTGGTTCGTGTTTGACGTTTTGACGTTTGAGTTAATATGTAAAGAAAGGACTTGAAAAACGCGTATTGAAATGGCCGGTGCCGTAATTTATTGATTGTTAATTTTGTAGTACTCGTATAGTTTCCGCGTGAGATTGATAACACCGTGAGGTTTGTTGAGCTAAGGTACTTGTGGGCTCGCCGCCCAGCGTGAGACGAGATTAATATCGAAAATTGTTGAGAAGTCGCTTGTGAACAGTTGCCGTTATTTGTGATTAGACTCGCGAGAATTGTAATACGTGATAGGCGCGTCCCGCGAGAACTAAAACGAGTGTATTGTAATTCGAATATCTGTGAAAAGTTGATTATTGAGAGTAAGTCGAATTCCTTGAAGATTGTACAGCATTCCGGAGCACGTATGTGTGAACGTACCAGGACAGACCAGGCGGTGGGGTACCCCATCAACGACGCCGAGAAGAACATTGAAGCCACACACTCCAGTAAGTGCTTAAAGATTTTAATTTAGATTAAGAACACGGTGACACAGCCGTGGGTCATTCTTCTTGCCAGTGGTATTAGTAGTGATTGTAGACCTATCTTTGGGCCCGTAGGTATTATAAACATCATCAAAAGGTGATCGCTGCCTTGGCAAGAGGACTGATCACTATCTTTAAATCTTCAAGAACATAGATTTCACTTCTATGACAAAAACAGACAATGTGCTTGTGACTGGTAGTAGTTTATGCTTTCCACCTTTTATACTTTATATTATAAACGGCCCAGTCTGTTGCAATCGTTGAAATGAATCACATTACCCTGAACTGAAGATGTTTGCTAGTAGCCGGTGAACAGTTCAACTGTTAAATATCCAAATTTGAGATGAAATTGAAATTAAATGATAGTTATTTGTAAATAAATCTTTTCAGATATTTTTACACGTCGGACTTTACAACTAGAAGAGACCGGCATTTCCTACGACTCACTCTGGGAAGAAATGCCGAAACAAACCACAGAGATGTCCTTTTTTTTTTAGTCCGAGAACATAGATTACAAAACAAAAAAATAATCTGTGCGAGTACAGCATAGGATCTGGGTTGGCCTTTTGAAGAAAGGACCATAGTTTTGAGTCGGCCTGTCCATACAGACGGCATACGAGCCCCAGCCATCGTGTTACGACCCGAAGCGCGACACTACCGTCAGCAGGACATTTGGGTAGGCCGGGGAAACACTCAAAGCCACCAGAAAGATACTAAATATGAAGTTATATTACAAGCCTAGACTATACTCACATTTACATACACAAAAGGAATTAATTCACTTGGTATAAAAACAACATACAATAAGAATATAATTGTCTATCACTTTCACATAAGATACGTAGGTAAATACTGAAGTGAGCATCGTCAGTCCCAAGCAAATTTGTCATCTAAATAATCCAAAACTGTGTAATAAGCCTTTTCACATAGTTTCTGTTTTATTAAGTACTTAAATTTGGTAATACTTAATTCTTGATATTTGCTTGGAATTTTATTGTAAAATCGCACACCCTGACATCGGAAAGACTTGCTTATGAATGATAATATTGTCATCCTAAATTTATACGGGCACATATAAAGTTCGATTTCGATAGTTCGACATGATATAAAAGTGGGTAATAACTCACTTACGAAATTTTGGTCAGGATTACAAGTGAATCTTATGTGTAGCACGTTAAAATCCAAATGATTATGTTAAATTAATAATTACTTCAAGAAATTAACAACAAAGGGTACCACAAAACATTTTTTTTTTTGTTTTTATGATATGTGTTCGTCAAGAATTGCATAAAATATTACATACCTTAAATCGGGACATAAGATTCTTATTTCCGAGTCCAACTTGCTAATCAAGTTATAATCAACATCGGACCTGTTTTCTCCTGCATCTATATAAACACCTTCCAAAGGACCTTGACGTAATACACTGGAGAGCAAAGTAGCTACAGCTTTCTGGCTATTCAAAGGCTCTGAAGCTACAACGACATTAACACCAAGTAGACTCCAAGACCTTAAATTCAAAAAAAGGAAGATGTAATGACAAAACTACCTATATTAGTTATTAATTCTTCCTCTGAACCATTAGTTCAACTAGGGTGGAGACGGCTGTAGTCTACTATGATAATATGAACTTTAATTTTTAATTGGAGTGACCGCCATCAGACCTCTACAAACCAAGTGCTATTTGCTATCAAAGTTCTGTAAAAATACTTTTATTGGACTTTTTAAAGCTCTACCGATTCATAAATAGTTATGGATACATAGAGCTCTACAGCTACAGATATTCATATGACAACCGAGACCGACTGCTTAGCATACTCTCCGAGGCACGGTCAAAATCAAGTTGAGTCACAAAAATATAACCTATTTTATTTTATTATATATTATACTATATACTATATTATGTATTATATTTAGGAATTATTTAATTCTCCACTAAAATCTAGATAATGTTGAGGCATAGTTTTGTAAATTGTTCTTACGCGTTCTTGCAATCTCACTAGTGGCGATAGGCTACCGTTCATCGCGGAAAATTGGAAAATTAAACAGATTAATAAAAATAAATACCGTATTTTATGTTGCACATAAGCTGAATGTGTCGTAACATGAAGATACAGTTGTTTTGTACCTCTGGCCACTAGTCTTTCGGCAAGTTGTAGTCCAAACGGTGAAGAGCTACACAGTATCAAGTTGGAACGATTTGCGCTGCAAGTCAACCTGGAAAATAATTGTTATATTGTGTTAAAACCACATATATGCAAAATATCGTCGATTAGCTGTATGGCCCGTAGCTGTTAAAATTAATTGTTTGATCTTGATTTAAAACTTGTCGACCTGTATTATGTATACTGGATATTGGCATACCGGTAAGTATACAGGGTGGAATTTTGTAATGCCACCTAAAAGGAAAGTACTCTTAATATTGTAGATAGAAAAATTTACTCCAATAAAACATTCCTTTATTTTTGAAAATAAAGAAAAGTGCATTCAAAGATTTCTGATAATTCGCTTGCCACACCCGGGAATGGAACCGACTTAAATCTGTAAAAATTACACCCTGTACTTTTATTGCATCCATCGTTAGGGTCAAGTATAAGAATGAAATCTATTTAACAAACTTGATAAAACAAATGAGAGGGAAACCATGAAATCTCAAATTATTTTAATTATTTACAAAAAATGGTAAACTAAATAATTAGTTGCTCGAAAGGGGTTCCATTTTCTTGGATACACGAATGTATTCTTCTAACGAATTCATTTCTAGTAACCTTTAATAACGTGTTGTGGTAAATATTGTAAATCGTATTCTAAACTTCAACTCTCAACTCGTTAACATTCGCATAAGATTTAATGTTAATTTGACTTTTACGTATCCCCACAAAAAAATCTAAAGGGGTGAGAATCAAGTAAGATTTTTTTCTTTATGTTATGAGAAATATGGTTGTGTTAGTCCACGTGTCCGAAGGTCATTTGAATACTGTCAAGTACCTGGAAATACTGGATCTCTTAAGAAATGAGTTAAAACTGTAGCCCCTAAGCGTGAGAATATGTGATTGAACACCCACATTTATATTTTACTTGCACACAGACGCATCAGGCACTGTTGCATACTAATCCTGGCAACTATTAAATATTCATTCAGTTTTTTGTACTAGTTACATATTCATGAACTGTTCGCCTTTGAAGAATGTTTTGAATGTCCTACAAAGCACGCAATGTATCTTTTATATATCGCAAAGCTCGCGGGCTGGAAGTGACTCGTCAATGGCCGAGTGTGGGTTCCAAGTGTATTCACATTTTATTTTTAAAGACAACTCCCGCACTAGGAATAAATCCTGTCTCGCGGGGGACTTTACAAACATACATGAAACGGACACAAAGAACACCCAGACTCAGAACAACAATTTGTGGATCACACAAAGTGTTGTCCTACGTGGGATTTGAACCCACGACACTTAGCGAAGTAGGAAACGGCGTGGTGACCGTTAAAAGTGCAGTCATTAATTTCATGGACAAATATATTTTTATCTATACTTATAATAAAAATGTAACAGGTCCAATTCTGTACATTAAATTTTTTTTTTTTTTTTTGGGCTCTCTATAATCGATACTGAAGCCAAAACTGTATTTTTTTTCATTTTTGTCTGTCTGTCTGTCTGTCCGTCTGTCTGTATCTTGGCCGCGCATTACGCCGAAACTACTGAACGGATTCAAATGAAACTTGGCATGATTTGAGTTTATACTACGAGGTAGGACATAGGATACTTTTTATCCCGATATTCAGCACGTTTTCCTAGGGGGAGGGGATGAAAGTCAAAATATGTACTTAATTGTAATTCAATAACACATAGTCCGATTTCATTCATTCTTTTTTTGCTAGAAAGAAAAAAAATTAAAGATAACGGAAAAAGTTATTTTTTTGTCCGCGACTGTACTCTGCCTGTGGCAAGTTGAGACAGATATGTAAATATGGCGGTACGAAGTTCGCCTGGTCAGCTAGTACAGTATAAAATTAAGTCGCTCGCGCTGTCTGTAAGCTTAGATCTTTTAAAGTACGTAACGGATTTAAATTCGGTTTTTACCATTACTTAGTTTATGTTTTTTACGAAATTTATTTGTATGATATGTTATATTACTTGAATATCCTCGGGAACTCGGGCATTCTGGTCTCTTGCCAAGGCTATCGAAGGCAACTTTTGTAAGCCATCCTTTCCACCTCTGCACATAGGAAATGATCCGTTGACCTATGACGCAAAGGAGAAAGCCGATCTTCTGGCAAAACACTTTGCGTCCAACTCGACCTTGGATGATGGGGAACAAGAGCCGCCTACCATACCGCGGTGCGAGAGCTGTATGCTGGAAATCCAGTTCCACCAACGCTCAGTGCGCTTAGCACTTTTATCCCTTGATATCCATAAGTCGAGTGGCCCGGATGGAATCCCCCCTATTGTGTTGAAGATGTGCGCTCCTGAGTTGGCACCGGTCTTAACGCATCTTTTTCGGCTCTCTTACTCTTCTGGCGTAGTCCCGACATCATGGAAGGCAGCATTGGTCTACCCGATCCCTAAAAAAGGCGACCGCTCAAATCCATCTAACTACAGGCCGATAGCCACAACTTCCCTCTTCTCGAAAGTAATGGAGTCCATCATCAACCATCAACTCCTGCGGTACCTAGAGGATCATCATCTGCTTAACGACCAGCAATACGGTTTCCGTAAGGGTCGATCAGCTGGTGATCTTCTGGCGTACCTGACACATCGCTGGGCACAGGCGATTGAGACTAAGGGGGAAGCCTTGGCAGTTAGTTTGGACGTTGCGAAAGCCTTCGATCGGGTCTGGCACAAAGCGCTTCTTTCGAAGCTACCTTCCTATGGGCTTCCCGAGAAACTATGCGAATGGGTCACCAGCTTTTTAGCAGGTAGAAGCATAAAGGTCGTAATCGACGGTGAATGCTCTGACTCTATACCTGTGAATGCTGGTGTCCCGCAAGGTTGTGTGCTATCGCCTACTCTGTTCCTCCTGCATATCAATGACATGCTGCAAACTAGCGGCATTCATTGCTATGCGGATGACAGTACAGACGATGCTCTCTACACCGGCCGCGCTAATATTTCTCGGGAAAACGTCATTGAGAGTCGTAACAAACTTGTGTCCCAAATTGAGACCTCTTTAGAAAAGGTCTCAGTTTGGGGTAGACTCAATTTAGTCCACTTTAACCCCACCAAGACACAAATTTGCGCGTTCACCGCTAAAAAACTGCCGTGGGTCGTATGCCCTCGGTTTGAAGACACTCCCCTATCAGCCTCAGCCAACATTGGAATACTTGGTGTCGAGATATCAAGCGAAGTCCAGTTCCGTGGCCATTTGGAGGATAAGGCCAAATTGGCCTCGAAGAAGCTTGGCGTGCTCAATAGATCGAGACAGTATTTCTCTGCTTTATAAGGCGCAGGTTCGGCCACATATGGAATACTGTCCTCATCTTTGGGCGGGGGCACCCCAGTACCAGCTCCTCCCTCTGGACCGCATTCAACGGAGAGCGACTCGAATCGTCGACTGCCAGGATTCTTCAATTCGGCTGGACTCTTTGGCGCTGCGTAGAGATGTGGCTTCGCTTTGCATCTTCTACCGCATTTACTATGGGGAGTGCTCCCAGGAATTGTTCGGGCTGATTCCTGCCGCCTCTTTCCGCCATCGTCCTACGCGACAGCAATTTCATCCCCATCACCTAGATGGTTGGCAGTCCACAACTGTGCGGTTCTCTAGGAACTTTCTGCCTCGCACAACAAAACTGTGGAATGAACTGTCGCCTGCGGTATTCCCGGACCAATACGACCTTCAAACCTTCAAGAAAAGAGCGTACTCCTTCTTAAAAGGCCGGCAACGCACTTGTGACGCCTCTGGTGTTGCAGGTGTCCATGGGCGACGGTAATCACTTACCATCAGGTGATACGTCTGCTCGTTTGCCCCTTATTGAATAAAAAAAAAAAAATATTAATGTTAATATAGGCCGGATCTTTGGGCAAGCCGGGGCCTATGCACCGGGCATGAAGTTCAGAGTTTGGCCAAATTCACACTGAACCAGACGAATGGACAACTAATCATTTACTTAACTTTGACCACAGAATAAATAATAGTGCAAGTACAGAAATTTTACTCTTGTTTTACTGTGGCCATATCAACTCGACCGACATCCAGGGGTACAGCACGCACACCGCGTGACTGGTGGCGGCGAGAGCGTGGAGTGAGACACGCTGCACGCACAAATATTAATATTTGGGATCGCGGCAGCACGCGTCTGGTTAACGTGCGTGCGAAAGGGATGAAGCTATATTTGAAAACTCCCTCGCCGATCGCCAAAATATAAGGAGTTGCAGGGAAAACAATGTGCAGATAATATGAAAAATTCGCAGAGGGGATGGGGTGTCCCGTTAGTATCTGCTGCAACTTTCGAAGTTGATATTCAGTTAGAGAATGTTTCTCGCACTTTACCCGATCAAACGGATCAAGATTTTTCAAAGTCTGATTTCACAATACAATTATAACTTTTTATCGATGTGCAAATAACAACTAGAACAACTTGAAAAAACAAAGCTAGAATACGAATAATCTAAATTCCCGCACCTGGTTTTCGGATGAACTGCAAAAAATCTGATTTGATTTGACGGACCCAGACAATTGGTCAGGGGTGGAAAAAATTACTGACTAACAACGGTCTTTCTTTAGTAATCAGGCTGTATTATTAGCAGAAAATTACCCTGAAAACATTGAATTTAGATCTACTGAACGCAATGGCAGACATTTAACATCTTCTATGTGGTACAGGACGTTAGCTAATTGCGAAAGAAAAGGTCTTGGCTATATTCTATAGACATATAATAAAAAAAATTGTGCATGCTACAAGATTTACCAGAAACCGTCTTCTACCACCACATCTGCGTGTTGTACAGGGTTTATTAATCGAAAAAAGGTTTCAAAGAGATTAACTGAACACGAGGCAACTCAAATGCACAGAGTATATGATCAAGTGGAAAATACGGGCACATCAAATGAAATGCCAGTCCATGCCAGGGTATATAGATCAAGACATTGAGAGAGTTATTCACTCAGAGAAAGAAAAATGGAGACAGATTCTGCGTATTGTTACGAATGCTGTATTGTATCTATCTACAAACTGCCTTTCTTTTCGCGGGTCCCATGAAACTCCTGGCGATCTCATCACATAATGTCCTCGACCTAGTCAAGGTAACTTCTTGAATTTAATTTCCCTGCTCGCCAAACATAATTCAACTCTTAAGTTTCAATTAGAACACTGAAAAAAGGGACAAGTATCATATTTATCAAAGACAACACAAAACAAAATAATTAACATAATGGCAAAAACAGTTACAAATAGCATTTTAAATGACATCTAATACTACACACATCAAAAGTGTCTAGGGATCAAGCATTTTTATGCGGATTTCTTGAGATTGAGATGTGGCTTTGTAATAAATTTATGATTTTATAAATTTATATGGATCCTTTTTGGTGCATTTCATAATTTGAATCAGGAACTGTCAATCAAATTCGAGTAAAAGATGAAAATCAGCTGTCAATATTTTCCCTATAAAAACATACAACGCATTGAAGACATTATTAGTGCTACTGTTTCCCTACTACTGATTAAAACCAACGTTATTATGGAGCGGCGACGTCATTTAAGCAGGGAAGAAATGCTCAGAGCCGTGGGAATGATAGAAGCTGGTTCCCGGCAACGTACTGTGGCTTTAGCTCTGAATACAAGTCAGAGTGTTATCAGTCGACTTTGGACACGTTACCGAAGCACTGGTACCGTGGCTGAGCGCCATGGAGGACGGTATCGCTGCACCACACGGAGACAAGACCGATACATTCAAATCTTAACTCGAAGAGCTCCAACAATAACCGCCATGATGTTAGCCGTGAGGCTTCATCACTCTTCAGGGAACTTAATTAGCGTCCAAACAGTCAGAAACCGCTTGCATGAAGTGAACCTTCATTCCCGAAGACCGCTACGGGTACCACCTATAGCAATGCACAATCGTAGGATTCGATATCAATGGGCTCTTGAACACAGAAATTGGGCAGAAGAACAATGGCGTTTCGTGTGCTTTTCTGATGAGTCTCGTTTTGGTATGAAACCGGATACAAGACGTATACGACACTGGAGAACCCCTGGACGCCAACAGCGATTAAAATCCTGCCAGGAAGTCCATCCTTATAGTGGTGGAACCATCATGGTATGGGCGGGTATTTGGATCGGCGGAAGAACTGAGTTGATTTGGATCAGAGGCAACCTCAACGCTGAAATTTATGCTGAGACGATTGTATCAGACGTCATCGTTCCTCTAAAAGTACAAATCGGTCCCTTATTTCAGTTAATGCATGATAATGCACGACCGCACACCGCAAGAGTTGTAAGACAGACTCTCGCCGCAGCTAACATCAATGTTTAAGTGTTAACATAATTGTTTAAGTTACCTAATAAAATGTTAAAGAAAACTGTTATTTCAGTCTTTTTTTCGAACTTTAATGTTAGTGGTTCAAATGTCAAAAATCCCTTTATTAGGAAAATGGCAAATTTCTTTATTAATGCAAAGGTGACTTGGTTTATCGTTACTGTGACAAACGAAAACACTTTATTTGATGAATCCTCAAAGAACATTTTAATTAATATCAATCAGGAGAAAAGTTATTGCAAAAATATATGTTGATCCCTAGACACTTTTGATGTGTGTATATACATACTACAGCCAAATACTACATGATAATGTTGGACTGCACCCCGGATGTATCGTATGCAGAACAAATGAGCCAGGTAATTCGATATGTAAATAGAACTGGCGATGTGTGTGAAATAAAAGAAAGTTTCATTGATTTCATAGAAGTTGCTGGAAAGACAGGAGAGGACATTTGTCAACAGATTTTAGTTTTTTTTTTAAATTATTTATTTATTTAAAACTTTATGCACACATGAACAATGGCGGGCTTAATGCCCAAGGCATTCTCTACCAGCCAACCTTTGGGTGATGTAGAAATTTTGTGAGGTAGGTGCATTGTAGTGGAAGTCTGAGGTTATAATTGCCATTTATATATGGAACTTACATAAACTAATATAATACGACTACACATATACTTTAAAAAATACATAATATGTATATCGTATATATTATATACACATATTAATACATACACACACCAATACATAAACTTTACATACGTTCACGGTGTGTAGGTACTAAATTGTATCTTAATTAAGGTTTTCCTGCCATTTTGTCAGGAGGTAGTTTTTGACGTTCTTTTTGAATGAGACACGACTTGTTGACATCCTGAGTTTGAGTGGGAGCGTGTTCCATAGCAGTACAGCTTACACAAAGAACGAAGAGTTCACGAAGTCGGAATTGTGGGAGGAACACGAGAGAAGCAAATTGTTAGATGAGCGAAGATTTCTATCGTGATTCGAGGATAAGGAACGGAGGTAGGGTTCAAGGTAAGTAGGTGAAGATGGGGAGTTGAGAAATAAAAAGAGATAGGTCAACGCTCGCTGACTGTGGCGCTGACTAATAGGTAACCATTGCAATTAAGAACGGAAAGTAGACACGTGGTCATACTTGCGGAGATTGAATTAGCTGTTGGTGATTTAAATATTGGACAATATCGTGGCCAATCTTATGATAATGGGTCCAATATGGCCGGCATCTATAAAGCAGTTCAAGCCAGGATTGCAGAATTGATGAGCTGGCGGAGTTCATACCGTGCTTGGCTCACTCCTTAAATCTCTTAGGTGTACATTCTGTCTCATCATGCCAGGAAGCTTTTAACCTATTTGGACTGATTCAAAAAGTATATTATTTTTTTGGCTCCACTACTAGTGGGACATTATGAAAAAATAAGTTTAAACAAATTTAAAAGGAAATAGTCAGACAAGATGGTTGGCAAAACATGTTGCTGTGAATGCCCTATTAAATAATTTGCCAGAAATAGCGGAAGCCTTAGAAGAAACAAACTTCTCATGCTCCAGATGCTAAGTACGAGGCAGATCATCTCTTAACTGCTTAAAGGATTTTAAGTTTATTCTTAATTTAACTATTTGGGCGAATATTCTCCGCGAAATCAATCGAGTGAATATAGAAATTCATAAAGAAGATATTATTCTTGCCCGTAAGATATTATTTTTGTTCCATCGCACTCATGGATGATCTTTTTTTTTTTTTTTTTTATGTTTGGCCCGCCAAAATGACTCTACTCTGCCTGATGGAAAGCATAAGCAGAATCCAATAGTGGTGGTCACCATACTCATTGCGAATGCAGACAATGCAGTATGGAGACCCACACTATGGCGGCCTAGTGATGCTGCTGCATCTGTTAGTCTAGTCAACAAGTATGGTACTTGTTGACTAGACTAATTGGGCCTCCGGTCTCGCACTCACCAACGAAACACGACAGCACGAACGCTGTCATTTTACGTTGATTTTCTGTGCGAGGGTAGTACCGCCCCGGTCGAGCCGGCCCGTTCGTGCTGAAATCAGCGTGGCTCTACTACCTTTAGCTCTGCTCTGCTCAAAACTTTGCAATAAATGAGACAAATTCCAATGGAATATTGGATAAAAGAGGCTGGAGAAGATGCTGAAAAAGTGTTGATTTTGCAAATCAAACAAATTACGAAACGTAAAAAACATTTTGATAAGATTTTTAAAGGTAGTGGAGCCGGAGCGCTGATTTCAGCACGAACGAGCCGGCTCGACCGGGGCGGTGCTACCCTCGCACAGAAAATCAACGTAAAATGACAGCGTTCGTGCTGTCGTGTTTCGTTGATGAGTGCGAGACCGGAGGCCCAAATAGTCTAGTCAACAAGTTACATACTTGTTGACTAGACTAAAAGATGCAGAAGCCGCCGTGGTGAGGGTCGCCATGCTGCATCGCAAAGAGTATGGTGACCACCACTCTTGGATTCTACTTATGCTTTCCGTCAGGCCGAGTAGAATCATTTTGGCGGGCACTACATAAAAAAATAAAAAGTGTGAAGACGAATTACAAACACTCGAACCTGTTCAACTATTTTCTAAAGAAATAGTGATGGTATTTAATCAAATCATTTCAGATATTTAAAAAAAAAACGACTTCCAAAAAACATCCAACGAAAACTCCCTGCCAAAAAACACTAAAAAGCGTAAAATAAACTGGCTCTTCATAAATTGCTATGTGCCAATTCTTTTCAATTCTAAAGTTTCACGGTTCTAACTTAAAAAAATACGAACTTTTATACAATCTTTCAACCCCTATTTCACCCTCTTAGGGGTAGAATATCCAGAAGTGTTTAAATACATTTCTACTCGTTTTTAATCAGTAGACCAAAGATAAAGTTTCATGTTCCTAACTTAAAAAATGACGGACTTCCACACAAACTTTCAACCCCTATTTTACCCCTTTACGGGTAGAATATCCAGAAACGCTTAAATACGTATCTACTTATATTTAATCGGAATATTATTAAATGACGGACTTTCGTACAAACTTTAAACCCCCATTTCACCCCCTTAGGGGTAGAAATTAAAAAACTCCTTCTTTAGTAGGTGTCTACTAAATAAAACGATCCATATGAATAACTGAAAGAATACAAATTAAGGTCTATACGTACGTGTAATATTAAAATCATCCTCTAATCCCTAACTGTTGAAGAGTTTAACTTTCTAGCATCAGCTTACCTAAATAACTTGAAAGTATACGAATAAATGTTTTAGATACATATGAAATTGAAAGAATTATCCTCCAACTCCTAACCGTTGAGGAGTTGTACCTTCCAGCTTCCATCATCAACTTGCCTAAATAATTTGAAAGAATACGACTAAAGGTAAGCTACATACATATGATATTTAAAGATTTATCCTCCAACTCCTACCCGTTAAGGAGTTGTATCTTATATCATCAGCTCATCATAATAAAATAATACCAGACCAGACGAAAATAAAAGACAAAAACATACAGAGGAACATAGAAGCTCCTCCTTTTTGGAAGTCGGTTAAAAAGAGGTTGGATTGTGCTAACATTCTGAATTTAAATTTTGTTTTTCTTAATTGTACTAATATTTTGAAAATGCCAATTGAAGAATTGAAAAAGTATGGAGCAGATCTGGCTCGAAAATACGAGCGAGATTTAAGCGTCGTTGAACTCTGCCACGAACTCTTCGTTTTTAAAGAGCAAGCTCCCCTTTTATTTGGTGATATAGAAAAGTCTAACGGTTTCTATCTCTTGCAACAAATCTATGCGCATGATTTGGAGGATGCTTTTCCTAATATTTGTATTGCCCTGCGAATTTACTCTACGCTTCCTACTACATACGCAAGCTGTGAGCGTAGTTTTAACAAATTAAAACTAATTAAAAATTATTCGCGATCTTCTTTGAGCCAGGAACGCTTATCGAGTCTTGAACTTTAAACGAGCGAAAGAGAGCACATGAGTTAAATTATGATAGGGCCATAGATTTATTTGCTGCATAGATAACATAGGTCATACCTATGTTATCACTAATAAAGTTCCTTTGTCGATTTTTTTAATGATATTTCTTTGAAATGGTAAAGTCACTATCATAACAACGGGAAGAACAAATCTTGGTATATTTTGTGGGAGTCCAGTCTTGCCTATTATTTTTTTTTTTTTTTTTTATGGAATAGGCGGGCAAACGAGCAGACGTATCGCCTGATGGTAAGCGATTACCGCCGCCCATGGACACATGCAACACCAGAAGCGTCACAAGTGCGTTGCCGGCCTTTTGGGGATGGGGGGGGGAGGGAGGGGATTGGGGTATGGGCCTCCGGTATCCTCACTCACTCGGTGAAACACAGCTCAAGCACTATTTCACACCGGTTTTCTGTGAGGCCGTGGTATCACTACGGTCGAGCCGGCCCATTCATGCCGAAGCGTGGCTCTACCACGGTTTTTTTTTGATCCATTACTCTTTAATACTAGGTATCTTTAGATGAAAATTTAGAACCTGATGTACTATTGTAATGAATGTTTAAAAAACCCCTTTAAATTATATTATCAGCATAAGTAAAATTTCTTTTATTTCAATATTTGAAGTAACTACTTTCATTGCAAGATTAATATAGCCGTTACTTGATAAAATATTTGAATTTTAAATACAACCCTGTCTTTTTATTCTAGTACCCACGCAACCTCGTTTGCGTCTCCTATTGCCCGTAGCGTGATAATTTTCCCCCGTTTTTGAAATATTTTTCATTGGTACTCCGCTCCTATTGGTTATAATCCGATAAATGTACTCCGATCCTCGATAAATGTACTATTGAAACATTGAAAGATTTTTTTAAATCGGACCCGCGTTTCCTGAGATTAGCGCGTTCAAACAAACTCTTCAGCTTTATAATATTAGTAAAGATAGATTACGATAGATGTCAGTCTGTTCACAAAATAACTATGAATAATACAAAAAAAAACTTTGATGGATAAAAAACCGTATCTTCTGGTATATTTTATCAATATTCAGCTCTTCGTACCTTTGTATTTTTATTTCCAGTAATACAAAGTTTTGCCATCTAGTGGCGAGTTTTAATAACATTTCAATAAAACACTAAGAGATTTTTCTAAAACTTTTTTTAACAAATTAGCTACAAAATTACTTATAAAATAAATATATGATGCAATTCACGGCACCAGAACGTTTATCCGAGTAGTTCCTACATGATAAAATGCAACACTTTAACTTTTTTATACCGAGATAATATAAAGATTTGCTATTGTTCGATACAGTTTTAGAAGATTAACGTTGACAGTCTTCAAACATGAGTCGCGTCAAGCGCTATGACGTCGGGACCTGTATTTTGTCACGGGACCTACTGTATTTTGTCCGCTTATATAGTATAAGTATATGTATTTGCTCTGTGGCGTAAACTTTTGCTTATTGCAATTTACGGGAGACGATTTCTATGTTCTAAAATGTATGGAACTTTTTCTGACAAAAATGAGTGATGTTTAAGGTTAGACCATGGCCTTTTGTTGAGAATTAAATAAAAGCTTAAACGGTAAATCTTTTCTCTATACTTTTGTCTCGCGATTAAAAGAAATAGTTTAAAATAGAGCAACAAAATAGCAGAGAGAGATAAAATAGTAAAGGTCGATTTCAAGAATTTTTATCAATTTTGAATTATTTTTCTCGGAACAGAAAAAATATTTTATAAATGTCACTCGGTTGATTTGTAGACTGATTTATTAAGCTACTGAGATTTTTTTTTAAGTGTCAAATAATGAAGTGAGTTGTTTGTGTTTTGGAAAACTGCAAGTGCCTTTTCGCGCGTTTTTAGGGCTCATTTGCCCGCCTGGTACATAAAAAACGCGCCCCTTAAATGTTTTCCTAGAGGAAGAGCAAAACCAAATAATTCTACAGCAAGATGGTGCTCCAGCCCTTAACAGCAGAATTACTACTGCCTACATTAATAACCATTTTAACACCTGGATTGGAAAGAAAGGCACAATCAGATGGCCTGCGAGATCACCAGATTTTATCGGTATAGATTTCTTTTGTAAGGATATTAAAAAAATCTAATTTACATTAAATCTTATGCGAATGTAAACGAGTTGAAGTTCATAATACGATTTACAATTTTCACCACAACACGTTATTAAAGGTTACTAGATATGAATTCGTTAGAAGAATACATTTGTGTATCCAAGAAAACCGACTTCCAAAAAACATCCAACGAAAACTCTCTGCCAAAAAAACACTTAAAAGCGTAAAATAAACTGGTTCTTCATAAATTGCCTATACCTAAATCTTTATTCATTTAAATAGTAGTATTATAATGTGTGCTAGGTACCTAGAATCTGTTTGAAGTCGGTGCAAAGTGACTATCTAAGCGATAATTTTTAAGACTTTTGTAATTGTTCGTTTGTATTCTTTTTGGGTTAGCACCGACTTCAAACAGATTTTAGGTATTTAAATGAATAAAGAATAAGGTATAGGCAATTTATGAAGAACCAGTTTATTTTACGCTTTTAAGTGTTATTTTGGCAGAGAGTTTTCGTTGGATGTTTTTTGGAAGTCAGTTTTTTTTTATAAAAAGTTTTTTTTCAGTTTTTAGTGCAAACAATCGTAGGTGTTGGATTTCGAACGTCATTATAATGGCAACATTTTGATTGTCACTTTTTCTTGTTGACGTTTTGACGTTTGAGGTTAGTAAAAGTACTTGAAAGACGCGCGTTCTGAAAGGTAGACGATTGTTTTGAGAACCGTAATTAATTGATATTAAGCTAATTGTATTGTCCAGGTCGTGGACTCGCGTGTTTTGTAGGCGCGTTCCACGATAGCTGAAGCGAGTGAGTTGTAATTCGAATATCCGTGATAGCTGATACGAGTTTGTTGTAATTCGAATACCTTGGAAGTTGTACAGCACTTTAGGAGTTTATGATTGTGTGACGACGCAGAGAACCACCTACCCAAGAGATCTCTTGGGACGCCGAGAACAGGATGCCACACAACTCCAGTAAGTGCTTGATGAATTTAGTTTAGATTAAGAACACGGTGAATCGCCGTGGATGATTCTTCTTGCCAATGGAATAGTAGCGAGTTAATGCTTATACTCATGGGTCCTATAGGTATTACAAGTATCACAAAGTGATCGCCCTATTGGTGAGAGGACTGAACAGTAGGTAAGTAGTAAGTTGAACTGTTTCATCAAATTTCATCATCAAGAATACAAATTAAGGTCTATACGTACGTGTAATATTAGAATCATCCTCTAATCCCTAACTGCTGAAGAGTTTAACCTTCTATCATCAGCTTACCTAAATAACTTGAAAGTATACGAATAAATGTTTTAGTTACATATGAAATTGAAAGAATTATCCTCCAACTCCTAACCGTTGAGGAGTTGTACCTTCCAGCTTCCATCATCAGCTTGCCTAAATAATTTGAAAGAATACGACTAAAGGTAACAAAATTATATACGTATGATATTTAAAGATTTATCCTCCAACTCTTAACCGTTAAGGAGTTGTGCCTTACATCATCAGCTCATCATCATAAAATGATGACTACCAGACGCAAATACCGGTGTTACTTCAGAAAATATATGAAAAACACAATGTGTGCCTATAAAAATTGAGGGTTTCTCTCGATTTCCCTAGGATCCCATCATCAGATCCTGACATGGTGGCAATGGGACCACCTCGGGAGCATTCCCTTTCGAACACAAAAAAATATTAAAAGCGGTCCACAATTGACGGAGTAATCGGTGAACATACATAAAAAAAAGTACATACAGTGGAACATAGAACCTCCTCCTTTTTGGAAGTCGGTTAAAAATGGAGCACATTTCGAAAAACTAATTAGTCAGTTTATAAATTTTTAAATAATTAAAATAATTTAAGATGTCATGCCTTTCCTCTCATTTGATTTATTAAATTTGTTATAGAGATTTCACCTATACACTTGACCCTAACGATTGATGCAATAAAAGTACAAGGTGTAATTTTTCCAGATTTTAGTCGGTTCGATTCCCGGGTGTGGCAAGCGAATTTTCGGAAATCTTTGAATGCAGTTTTCTTTCTTTTCAAAAATAATGGAAAATTTTCTGTGAGCGAAATTTTCTATCTACAATATAAAGAATACTTTTCCTTCAGGTGGCATTACAAAATTCCAGCCTGTATATTACCTATATATATTATTATGACGCTCCCCCATGAACTTCTCCACGTCCAAACTTGTCTATAGAAAATTTTCACTTCATTAAGTACCTACACTGTTAAACATAATAAACAATACACGAATACGTCTTTCTCAAACAGTGAAACAAAAACATACTAAAACATAAACATCAAACTTTGGGCCGCGGGCATGATCATCTCACCCGGACCGAGGATTACCTTTGTGCGTTGGAGGGACATGATACCCGTTTCTGAATATACTAACTGCTATACAACATAAGAATTAGATATAACAACTAAGTACATAACTAACATATAGTATAAGTACTACCAGTAGTAAACAACATCTTTTAAGTGTGCTCCTCACTTTAATTGTTTTGTGGTGTTAATACGCAACAAAAACTTCTGTGAACAAATGTTAAAGTGTCTATTAGGCTATTTGTGAACAATTTCACTAGTGAACTAGACAGTGCAGTGAATATTACAAACAAAATTTAACTAAAACCATTGATGTATAAAAGTTGAAAATATAAATATACCGACGGCAATAGTTTGGTGCGGTGTATCATTGAAACGCGTAAGCGACGCAATATACAGCGCACTTACGACCTTTTTCTCGCGACTACGCTAGACACTTATTACCGCGCAACCGCCGAGATAGAAAAAACAGTGATAACTTTGAGATTTTTGTTAAACACCAGAATATTATACCAATAATAATGACAACTAAGATGTGGAAAAACCTAGGTCTTTGTTCGGATGCTGTAACAGGCCGTCAAGCGACGAAAAGTATGCTAAATGCAAAAATTGTTTAAAAGCATATCACTTCCTTTGTTTATCTCTGAATGATGACTACGTCTTGCCTACAACTTGGTTCTGTAACATTTGCTTGAAAAGCGGCGCAGTGGGTTCTTACGATAGTACACCGTTACGTAATGTATCTACCACCAGAGGTAATAAAAGACAAGCTATTAACTCCCCACCTCAGGCGGCTTCACAACAACCCTTCTCAGCAGAGGATGTTCGGGAAATAATCCAAGACGTAATGAAGGGAGAACTAAGGGAACAGTTGTCAGTATTTTACAGGGACCTCAATAGCACTATTAATAAGGAATTGAATCCCATCAAAGAAAATATTGAAAAAATGAACAAATCGATGATTTTTATGAACAGCCAATATGAAGATCTCCTCAAAGAACATACTGCCTGTAAGGAAACCATTAAAGAGGTACAAAGGGATAACCAGATTATGAAAAGTACAATAAGCGATCTTAGTCTTCGACTAAATCATTTGGAACAACAAACACGTTCAAATAACATTGAGATCCAATGCTTGCCTGAGAAAAAACAGGAAAACCTACTCCAAGTCGTAACCGACATAGCTAAGGTGGTGGGGTGCACAGTGGGGGATCGGGATATCTTGCACAGCACCAGGGTGGCTAAACTCCATCCCCAGAACACTCGTCCACGATCTATCGTGGTGCAGCTCGCTTCCTCCCGCTTACGAGATCACTTGCTTGCCGCCACAATAACCTACAACAAATCCAATCCTGATAACAAATTAAATTCAACACACGTCGGTTATTCTGGACCTAAGACCCCTGTATACATCAACGAGCATCTATCGAGTACTAACAAGGCTCTGCACACCGCAGCAAGATTGAGAGCGAGGGAGTTGGGTTATCAGTATGTTTGGGTTAGAGGGGGTCGTGTATACATGCGCAAATCACAAGAACACGAACACATTTTGGTTAAAAATATGGACAGTTTAAATAAGTTAGCATAATTATTTAGCATTTTTAGGACTTTGTTATGGCATTTATTTCTTTTTAAATTCGATAGGGTAAAAATTTATTACCAGAACACACGAGGATTACGCACATAATTTCTACAGTCAGCTATCATGCGAATCATATGACATAATAATTTTAACGGAAACGTGGTTAAATGAGTCGGTATTGAGCACAGAGTTATTTGACAATAGATATACAGTTTACAGACGGGATAGGGACAATAAGAAAAAAGATGGCGAAGGGGTACTGTTGGCAATATTAAAAAATATTATTTCGAAACGTGTGTCCAAATGGGAGAGTCAATGCGAGGATCTCTTGGTCGAGAAGCGTCGAATAGCTCTGTGCGCAGTTTATTTACCACCTCCCTTAACGCGTGCAACCCTTGAATATTTTCTGGACAATTGCAACTGTGTATTTGAACATTCTTTAGATTTTTGTATAGTTGGTGATTTTAATTTGGGTTGCATTAACTGGAACCTGGTAAACGATTTAGATAGTGGATACCCACCGTCCGGTGTGAGTCAATTGCTCACAGACTTTATTCATGTCAACAAACTCCTGCAACTAAATCATGTTATTAATAACTCAGGACGGATATTGGATCTTGTATTAACTCACTTAACTGACAGTGAAGTTCACCCGGTTTGTAATGCACTAAGCGTAATATTACATCCCCCCATTGAGTTTATTTTAAAATTTGACACTGATTTAAGGCTTCCATATAATTCCGATAATGTCAAATGAAATTTTTACAAGCTACACTATGATTCTATTCGGAACATACTCGATAGCACGAAGCGGTGTATTTCCAGATATGTGGAAAAGAGCAAAGGTTATTCCTATCTACAAGAGCGCTGAAAATGACCTTGTCTTCAATTCCAGACCTATCTCTATTTTGTCCACTTTTGCCAAGATTTTCGAATCCATAATATGCCCATATTTACAGTCCCATTTCAAGCTTTATTTAAGTGACTCACAACATGGTTTTCTTGGATCTAGGTCAACATGTACAAATCTTTCTCACTTTACTGAAACTCTGGTTGAGGTCATTGATCGCGGTGAGGAGGTGGATGTTATTTATACAGACTTTAGCAAAGCCTTCGATCGTGTTCCTCACGGCATTCTGTTGGACAAACTAAAAGCCTATGGAATTACTGGCGCTCTCCTTAATTGGCTGTCATCATATCTTCACAATCGTTTCTTCTTCGTCGCGGTTAATGGCTTCAAGTCGGATGTCTACGAGATTTCTTCCGGAGTCCCACAGGGCTCTCACATGGCCCCGATATTGTTTAATGTTTTCATTAATGATCTATCTAATTGCTTTCGTTGCTCTCAAGTTTTTATGTACGCAGATGATCTTAAGTTTTACCGAGTTGTTGGGGCTGAAGAAGATGTTCTACTACTTCAGAAGGACATAGATGCCGTAGTGAAATGGTGCACGAATAACAATATGAGCCTAAATGTCAAAAAGTGTTACCACGTAAAATTTTCAAGAAGGCGTAATCAACTACCAACTACATATTACATAGGATCCAATATAATCCAGAAAGTGGATGAAATCAGGGACCTAGGCGTCTTGTTCGACAGTAAGTTGACATTCATCCCCCACATTGAGATGGTCATAAAAAAATCTTCAAGAATGCTGGGTTTTGTTCTAAGAAACGTTGTTGGGTTCCGGTCCTGCGGGACCAAGATACTGCTGTACAATAGCCTTGTCCGCAGTGTTTTGGAATACTGCAGCACAGTCTGGAGACCGCATTATGCCACACACACGTTAAGACTGGAAAGAATTCAGAAGAGGTTTTGTTGTAATTTTTGTATTTGAAAATAAAAGATGTGTTTCATCTAGTTGTTATTCTATTGAAGTATATGGTAACCTAGTTACATAGAATAGGAAGAATTTTGAATACTTTATAAAAACACTATAAAGCCAGTATTATTACAACACACCCCCTTAATCAAAATTCTCTAGAGTAAATAAAACATAAAAATGAACTCAAAATATATCAATTAAAAGAAAACAGTATGAAAATGTATACTAAGTACCAAAGTAAACGTGTAAAATATATTTACACTAAACCTAAGCCTAGTACACATCTATCATGTGCCACACGCTGCAATCGTTTAGTTAAGATGTCAGCGGGCATATCACTTGGTTTGATATATTTTAAGTTTACCGAATTATCACTAATCTTTTCTCTAATAAAGTGATATTTAGTATCTATATGTTTCGTCCTATGGTGGTGTACCGGATTCAAAGCCAAACTCTGTGCACTCTGACTATCGGTACAAACAGTTATGGTATTAGGTAATAACTTTTGCCTTACCATAGGATCTGAAATTAATTCAGTGATAAATCTCCTTAAATAAATCGCTTCCTTCGTAGCTTCAGTTATTGCCATATACTCGGCTTCCGCTGAGGACAAGGCTACGGTTTGCTGCTTCCTTGAAGCCCATGAAACCAGCTGCCTGCTAATTTAAAACAGTAACCCGTATAAGAACGGCGATCTATATCACAGTTTGCCCAATCAGCATCGCAAAATCCTACAAGTGGCATATCTGATTTTCTATAACAAATCGAGTAATCTAAAGTGCCTTTTAGATATTGTAAGACTCTCTTCGCGGCTAACCAGTGAGTCTTGTTGTACCGAGTATTGAACTGACTCAGGTAACTAGTCGCGTATGCGATGTCTGGACGAGTATTAACACTCAGGAACATGAGGCAACCAATTAATTCTTGATAGGGATGTACTTCTAGATTATGATCACTATCATTGCTGGTACTGACCTCTAATTTTCCAGATATTGGAGTTGTACAAGTTTTACAGTTCTCCATTCCAAACTTTTGTAAAAGATTATTTATATAATTTTTCTGATGTACTTTTATTTCATCATTTTTCCTGGTTATATTTAAACCAAGATAATAGCTTAAATAGCCCAAATCTTTTATCGAAAAACATTTTTTCAAGTCATTTTTGACAATGTCACACGTCTTGTCATTTCTATAAAAAAGAATTATATCATCGACAAAGACTGCAACTATAACCAACTCTTTTCCAAAAAGTTTGGTATACACACATGGTTCAGATGGAGTTTTCACAAAACCAAAAGACGATAAAGTTTCATCTAACTTTATATTCCAGGCACGTGGAGCTTGTTTAAGTCCATACAAGGATTTTTGTAAGAGACACACTTTGTTCTCCATACCTTTTACTTTAAAACCTTGAGGTTGCTCCATGTAGACTTTCTCTAGCAGATCCCCATTTAAAAATGCAGTGTCAACGTCCAAGTGACGCATCTTCAAACCCAATTCAGCTGCGAGAGCCAGTAGAGTACGTAAAGAGGAGTGCCGCACGACAGGAGAAAATGTCTCAAAATAGTCTACACCTGGCGTCTGGGTGAATCCCTTAGCAACTAATCTTGCTTTGTACTTTACAACATTTCCTGCTGGATCTTTCTTTAACTTATAGACCCATTTACATTGTATAACTTTCTTGTTTTCTCTGTTAACCAATTTCCATGTCTTCAGCTTCATCAATGAATTATATTCATCTGTCATTGCCATCTGCCACTTATCAACATCATCAGCCAATATAGCCTCATTATAAGTTCTAGGCTCATCAGACACTTGACTAGACACTTGGTATGAGAAGTAATTAGGAGGTTTTCGATCTCGTGATGGATATCTATGTCCATCATTTTGACTAGTAGAAACTACTTCTTCCTCAATTGCTTCAAAGAATTGATCAGTTTCAGCAGTCTGATCTTCAGTAACAACTGTATGGCCTGGAGCTGGTTCAACAGTGACCACTGGAATTTGATCAAAAAACTCTTGAACTGTACTGTTTTCTTCTGGTATAGGGAGACTATTAGACAGTACTAAAGGTTCAATAGAAGTCTTAGTATTGTTGACATTTCTATTATTTAAACTAGAAAAACAATCTTCAAAAAATGTAACGTCTCTAGACTTTTTTAAGATGCTAGGACAAGATGGTTTTCTAAAAAGATACGTATTAGGATCTTCTGTATAGCCTACAAATACAGCTTCATCAGCCTTGAGATCCAATTTCTTACGGTGACAAGAAGGTATATGTATAAGAGCTCTACACCCAAAAACTCTGAGATTACCTAGGTCTGGTTTGCAACCATTCCACAACTCGTAGGGAGTTTTATTATTTAAGGCACGGTGTGGGCATCTATTCTTTAGGTATACAGCCGTTCGAACAGCATCTTCCCAAAAAACTTTAGAAAGATCGCTTTCAGCCATAAGTGAGCGTGCCTTTTCTACAATTGAGCGCTTAGTACGCTCGGCAACACCATTCTGCTGAGGGCTATATGGTACCGTAGTTTGATGCTTTATACCACAAGATCTAAGATAACTTGAGAATTCACTATTGACGAATTCCTTTCCATTATCCGTCCTTATTGTTTTAATTTGAGCCCCAGTTTGTCTTTCAACCATAGACTGGAAATGACAAAATCTATCTTTTACCTCTGTCTTAGAAGAAACAAAATACACAAATATAGTTCTCGAAAAATCGTCTATAAAAACTAAAAAGTATTTATTACCCTGAAAAGAGCTAACTGACATTGGTCCACAAAGGTCAGAGTGAATCAGTTCTAATATTGAAGTTGCTCTTTTATAAGTAATCGGTTTAAACGGTTTACGAGCTTGTTTCGCTTGAACACAAGCAACACATGGATTTTTATCCACATCCTTATAATCAATAACCTTATGACTATTTTTCAGCAGATTCATACCGACGCGACATAAATGACCTAAACGCTTATGCCATACCTGATACTTAGACAATGAATCAGAGTGCACGTCATAGGCTCTAAATTGGGGAATATTTACGTCACAATCAAGTGTGTACAATCCACCACTGGGCGAGCCATGTAGAACAGCATCACCTGTAAAGGAGAAGGTTTTTGAATTAAATAAATTACAACCCGACTTATCAAACATTACAGTAAAACCTTTTTCAACTGCTGTCTTCACAGATAAAAGATTTGTTTGCAAGTTAGGTACATACATAACATCATTAATTGTATTGACGTTGCTTTCGGTATTTATCGATATTTTACCGATGCCTTCAGCGTCAATCTTCGTCCCGTTTGCAACTGTTACCTTATTATCAATAGGCTTTATGTCTACAAACCAATCTCGTCTTGAAGTCATGTGTTTGGTCGCGCCCGAATCAATGTACCATTTGTCTCTGTCATAATTATTTGTTGCTCCTAAAGCAGACACAGAGGTCGAGTCCTTATTAGTGGGATTCTTCCTTTTCATGACATTATTTTTCTTCAGAGGACAGTTTGGTCTCTTGTAACCTGGTTCTCCACAACCATAGCACACTATTTTCTTTGCCTTTGATTTAACAGAAGAGGCATCAACCTTTGACTTCATAGCTGTTTCCAGTTTTATCGAGCTTTCCTTGGACATTTCGTTCAGTAATTTGGACTTTACCAGTTCAGTGGTGACGATAACATTACTATTTTCGAGAGACATAATCAATGGGTCATATCTCGACGTAAGACCTCCCATTAGAATAGCAGCAATGGACGTATCATCTATTACTTTGTCTATATCCGCCAAATCTTGAGCAGTGGAAATAACAGCATTGATATACGACTCAATATTATTATCAAAATCTTCAAGTCTCAATCTGTATAAATTCCGTTCTAAATATAAACGCCGACCCATACCTTTGTCCTCATAAGCATTTTGTAGAGCTTTCCATGCTTCCGCTGCAGTAGTTGCACTTCGGACATGCGTAATTGCAGATGATTCCAGGGTAAGACAAATTTTTGTTAATGCCTTCTGATCGCTCCTCATCTTTGTGACATTGGAAACGTTCATCCCTGTTGGGTAGCCACTGATTGCTTCCCACAACTCCTCATGTATAAGGAAATTACGCATTTTAAACTTCCACGTACTATACCCTTCTCTATTATGTAGGGTGAACATTGGAATAGAGGAACTACGCATACCTCGCTCATTTGGGTTCGCCATCTCAGAAGAGTATGCGAAGAACTATTATGTTTCGTACCCAAAAAAATAAAATCACACAAATATCACTTCAATGAATTAATATGAAAACACGCATTATTTTTCTTTATAAACAAATACTAGAGACTTCGTGCTGATAACGATTTGTTGTAATTTTTGTATTTGAAAATAAAAGATGTGTTTCATCTAGTTGTTATTTTATTGAAGTATATGGTAACCTAGTTACATAGAATAGGAAGAATTTTGAATACTTTATAAAAACACTATAAAGCCAGTATTATTACAACAGGTTTCTCTGGCACTTAACATTCTCCGTGGGTTTGCGTAAAACTATTAGGTCATACAAATCAAGACTCACTCACTTTAAAATGAATTCACTAGAGCAACGAAGAAACGTAATTGACTCCCTTTTCTTGTTTAAGTTGATAAGATCTCAAATAGACTGCCCTTCGTTGTTGGCAAAAATAAAATTTCAAGCCCCTGCAAGATATCCCCGAACCCCTATAACGCCCTTGCATCCGCCTCTTCGTAGGACTGTCCTAGGAGCACATTCCATTATTCCACGACTGTGTAAATTGATTAATGGCTGCAGTAATTTGGTTGATATTCATTCTGACTCGTTTAGCAGGTTCCGAAAAATTATATATAGTTGTAATTCCTAAGTGATTATTGAGTAAGATTGTTCGTGTGTTTAATTATGGAATAACAAAATTGTTATAGCTGCACAGAGAAAAGATGTATATTATTGATCTATTAAATATGATAAGATTAATTTAATTTAATTTAAAAAAGTAAATATTTCCCAACATTTTCTTATCACAAGTTAAATGTAATTGTAAACACCTACCAGTGAAGTGTTATCTCCTGTCAATTATCCTTATTTAGAAGTTTAGTCTCAACCAACAGTATACACACTCAGGATGGACAGCGTGAAGGAAACTTTCACAACTATCATGGCTGGTATTGAAGAACGTATGGCTGCCTTTGAGATGGAGTTACAGAAGACTGCCAAAAACCCTAGTAGCACACCAACCTTGGCGACACTCACATCGGACTTTGAAAATTTTAAAACCTTTGTCATGAGCACCATTTCTGGCTTCCGCTGTCAAATTGGGCTCTTGGCTCATCAGGTGGATAGCATGGAAATGCGTGCTCGCCGGAAAATGTTGTTATTTCA
This sequence comes from Diaphora mendica, assembly GCA_949125395.1. NCBI lineage: Eukaryota > Metazoa > Arthropoda > Insecta > Lepidoptera > Erebidae > Diaphora > Diaphora mendica. The sequence goes on from OX421330.1 coordinate 16,796,917, forward strand.
TGGAGTTCCCGAGCTCAAAGATGAAGATACTGTACAATCAGTTGTTGATGTTGTAGCGGGCCATCTTAAAATGGAGGGGTTTTCAGGGGCAGACATAAGACGGTGCCACAGGATGGGAAGTCACGCAGGTGCTAAGAAACCGAGACCCATACTGGTAAAATTCCAACTTGTAGATGTTCGGGACAAACTATGGTTTGTTAAATCCAAATTCAAGGGGTCTGGTGTAACCGTCTCCGAGTTTATTACTAAGCCCAGACACGAAGTCTTTATGGCTGCGCGTGAGCGATTTGGTGTCTCTAAATGCTGGACACGAGAGGGTTATATCTTTGTTCTGGACCATAATGGGGCACGACATCGCATAGTTTCCCTTAGTGAGCTTAACCGGCTTGATACTACACAGAAGAAAGTTGCAAACGAAAGAGTCACGACGAAATCCAGGCGAGTCATAAACAAGAAGTAGATTTTACGTTGTATCCATGACGATTGTTGCTTCGCGATCAGGTACTTTTATATTGTAATTAGTGTTCATAGTTTTCTCTCTATCTTAGCATAAGGTATTCTGTTGTTTGTTTTTTTTTTTTTTTTCTACTCATATACACGACTTTAAACGTTAATATTTTCAGAATACCTCAACTTTTACACAAATAAACTTGAACTTATTGTTTTGTTTATCTTATTTTGACATAACAGTTTGACAGATCATGGTTGACGTTTTGCCGGCTTACTGGTGCGTTCACAAAAACTGATATTCTCGTTTCTTTTGTTTTTGTTTGTTTTTTTTCAATATGTTATGTCAATTTATGAGTGCCTACACAAAAAATAGTAGTTTTTCTTTTGTGTATCAGTGATGCAATCGTGGTGGGAGATGACGTGTATTTATTTTATTTTTTTGTTTTCAATCTTGTTATTGTTGACTTAATGTATTTTTAAGCTGTTTTCTTTGTTGTTGTTGTTGTTTGTAGAAGTTTAAATTATTAAGTTTTTGCTTTCTTTCCCCCTATTAAGTTTTTAAGATGTTTCTAATGTATTATATCATTTCTAATAACACAACTGGCGGGTGGACAAAACATAGAAGGAAAAGGCAGTTAGTTGTTAGCCAAATTTTGCATATATTTGGTTATTTATATATATTATTTTTATTGTGTCTACCATAATAATGATATATTTGGGCAATGGTAGTGATGATGACAGCTTTCATTCAGCCAGTAGTCATAACGACAGTTTCGTAAGTATACCTACACTTTCCGACACAATACACGCCCAGTTTTCAGATGTAATCGGGAATTTTAATGTAGTCCACATAAATGCACAGAGTATTCCGGCCCACTTCCCAGAGATGCTGAGTAGCTTTGACTGTAAGAGTATCCATGCAATTCTTATTTCGGAGTCATGGCTGAAACCATGTCTCCCTTCTACGACTTATTCCCTTCCCGACTTCCAACTGATTAGAAATGATCGAGCGAGTGGTGTTGGGGGAGGTGTTGCCATATATCTACGTAACAATATTCCTTTTGAAATTATTGATTTGTCACCACAACCTCCACTAGTAAACGCAGGTGAGCATTTATTTTTGGAATTAGAGCTCTTCCGTTCAAAAGTCTTATTAGGTGTGTACTATTGTCCCTCTTCACGTATTAACTTTTTCTCATCATTTGAAAAACTCTTGGAATGTACAACACCTGCTTACAGTCACTGTATTATCATGGGAGATTTCAATACATGCCTAATGAAGGGTGATCACCGTTCTTCTACCTTCTCCAGTGTGGTCGAGTCATATAATATTTCTATTCTCCCTTTGAATGCTACTCACCACTTTCCTAACTCTACTCCTTCCCTTCTAGATCTTATACTTGTCTCCTCTCCACATTCAGTCGCTAAGCACGGACAGTGCTCAGCTGATGAATTTTCCTACCATGATCTGATATTCCTGTCTTATAATCTACGCCCTCCTAAACCCAAAGCCAAAATCCAGTTGCAACGTAATTTTAAGGCCATGAACCTCGATGCACTTCGTCTGGATGCTTCTGGAATCGATTGGAGTTTGCTTTCGGAAATGGACTCAGTTGATGACAAAATTAATTACTTTAATGATAAATTAACCAGCCTCTATGACATGCATGCGCCGGTTCGAGCTGTAAGGCTTAAACATTTACCCGCGCCTTGGCTAACAGATCAAATAAAAGATTTAATTTCCAAAAAAGCTGCAGCCAAAAGCAAGTTCAAATCACGACCAACACCTTGCAACCGGGAAAAATACATAGCCATCCGAAACATCTGCAGTAAGGCTTGTAGGAAAGCACAACGCCAACATATTCATAATTCGGTCGAGAACGGAGACCCAGCTAAAATATGGAAGTTCCTCAAAACATTAGGAGTTGGTAAGTCACATTTATGCTCAGATTCTAAACAAATTGACATCGAGTTGCTAAATCAACATTTCTCTTCTTCGTCTACATTCAGCCAGACTACTAAGGCAGATACCTTACAATATCTTTCTACGCTTCCAACTCCTCATTACCCACCGTTCTGTTTTAATCAATTAACTGGTTGTGATGTTGAGAGATGTATTATGTCCATAACTTCCAACGCTGTTGGAAGCGATTGCGTAAGTCGTAACATGATTCAGCCAATTCTTCATGAGTTATTACCTGCTATATGTCATATCTTAAATTACTCCCTTTTTTCCAGCACATTTCCAGAGATTTGGAAAGAAGCGTTAATTATCCCACTCCCCAAAAAAAACAACCCTAAATCCTTCTCCGAATATCGTCCTATTTCCATATTGCCTTTTCTTTCAAAAGTGTTAGAACGTCTTGTTCACACCCAATTGAGTTCATTCCTTAATAGAAACCAACTCCTAAATCCTTTCCAATCCGGTTTTCGTGCAGGTCATAGTACAGTAAGTGCGTTGACCAATGTTACGGATGACATCAGGCGAGGCATGGAGGATGGAAATCTCTCAGTTCTCTCCTTACTGGACTTCAGTAATGCTTTTAATAGTGTAGATTTCCACATCATGTTGGGCATACTGCGTTCTATCAACATATCTCCGACAGTAATTGATTGGTTTCAAAGTTACCTGTTCGGACGAAAGCAGCGTGTGCGTCTGGAGGAATCCTTATCTACCTGGTGTAACACGTCTGCAGGGGTCCCACAGGGTGGCGTTTTATCTCCTTTACTTTTCACTATATTTATAAATTCTATCTCAAAGTCATTATCTTCATCCTACCACCTTTATGCAGATGATTTTCAAATTTATACACAAGCACCGTTACATAAATTATCGGAAGCCTTCTCAACCATTACTCTCGATCTGGCGCGCGTGTGTGAATGGAGTAAACGGTATGGGGTTGTAGTGAATCCGTCTAAGACTCAACTCATTGTAGTGGGCAGTCCCAGGATGGTGTCAAGAATAGACTGGACACAGCTCCCAAACATAATCTTTAACGGCACTGCCCTACCAATGAGTACCTGTGTTAAAAATCTGGGTATATATATTGATAATACCTTAACTTGGGGTCCACAACTGCGAGAGGTCAGTCGAAAGATATTTGCATCGGCGGGATCCTTGCGAAGACTACGAAATTTTCTCCCTACAGCCACTAAAATTGCACTTGCACAATCCCTTCTTCTTCCTATACTCGACTACGCTGATGTCAGTTATCTCGATGTCACGGAGGAGCAACTTGACAAACTTGAGCGCCTTCAAAACTTTTGTATTAGATTCATATTTGGACTTCGCAAATATGATCATGTATCTGAATATCGCAATCAGCTTAAGTGGCTCCCAATTCGTCTTCGACGGAATGCTCATATTCTTTCCTTACTTTATAGTATTCTATTTCATCCGTGCACTCCACCTTATTTAAAGGAACGTTTTGTTTTCCTCTGTGACACACATTCGAGATCCCTGAGGTCATCTGAATCTCTGGAACTGGCAGTACCAACTCACTGCACCAGGTTTTATGATAAGTCGTTTACTGTACAGGCTGCCCGACTGTGGAATGATTTACCAATGGCTATAAGGCGTGCCAAGTCTTTAGCTATATTCAAAAAAATGGTCAAAGAACATTACCTATCATCATAATTTCTGATTTGATTAAAATACTTTATTTATTTTTCACTATTCATTTATATCGAAAGTGTAGATATTGTGTATATTTATGTATTATATATATATATTTAGTTGTTTGTATTAATGTGTAATCCTTATGATTTTTTTTTTTTTTTTTTTATCCCAATTTAATAAATTCTTTAATTCGTTTATTTATTTTACACCAAAACTACCCATAATTTCAACTTTCCACGGTCAATTTGTCCATCCAAAGGTTGCCTGTAAGAAATTGCTTTTTAGCGATAAGGCCGCCATTTGTACATGGTTTTCTTTTTTTAAGTTGATAAGCTTCTGAATGTAAACTATTTTAACTGGTGTACAATAAAGTTTATTCTATTCTATTCTATTCTATTCTAAGATGAAAGTGCATGCGGTGCTTATCTGTTAGTGATTGTTACACTAGACTAAGATATATTTTAAACTGTATTTTGATATATACTCAGTGTAAACAATTATTGGTGAGCCAATAAATAAATAAGTAAAAATAAAAACCATTTGGTTACCTGTGCCAGACTGTTTCAATAGTATGTCCTTCCATACGAAGCAGTATACGACCCCTATGAGAGCTGGCATTCAGAACTTGAAAAGCGCGTGCTACTTCATTTGGTGAATACGTTACACGCGATAAAGGACGAACGTAGCCGAGGGCCATGCCTTCGCTTACCATTTTGTGTATAATCTGTAAACGTTATAAACACATTGTAGCACATCAACCTATCTATATAAATAAAAATGAATCGCCGAAATGTATGTAAGCGCATAACTTCCGATCGACTTTTTTATGTGTTTATTATTGTTAAAACAAGCTTTGTATATAAAAAAATTATTATAAGAAACATTAAAAATCAGTTTTTTTATTTAATTTTCTCCCACAATATCTATTATACTTATAAAAATTAAATGACAAGTCCTGACTGACTGACTGATTCATCATCGCCGAGCGTAAACTATGTCGTAACGTAATATGTCGTAATCAGGACAAGATTAATAATAATAATAAATAATAGGTCTTTACCTATGAAATTGCCGTTTTGTATGCAATAAGTGAAAGTACATTTTTTTTTAAACTTTTTTATTTCTGTTATTCGAAGTAATCACCCATGCAATCGACGCATCTTTGCCAACGCATTGGCAATGAAATGAAATGAAATGATATTTATTTGTAAGTAAATCTTTACAGATATTTTTACACGTCGGACTTTACAGCTAGAAGAGACCGGCAGTTTATTGACGCCCTTCTTGTAAAAATCATCTGGACGGGAGGCAACAAACTCTTCAAAGGCATTTTGTACTGCCTCTCGGGAATTGAATTTTTTACCGACTAAAAAGTTGTCTAAATTTTGGAAAAAGTAATAGTCGAATATTAGAATAAGAATAAGAACTTAGAATAAGAACACGGTGAAACGCCGTGGTTTAATGCTCTTGCTAGTGAACTAGCAAAGCGATTGAATGCCTATATCATGGGCCTATAGACATTGCAAACTTCCCAAGGTGAACGCTGCATTGGCGAGAGGATTGAACATTTTGGTAGCAGAAAGCGTGGTTAACCTCTGAGTTGTGAGCACTAAGAAGTGCTTCAGAAGGTGACACCTCGTTGTTAGGTAGGTAACTATACTGTTCCACTGTCCACATATTTTAGATTCCACTGATATAGTTGTTTAAATAACACATTTATCAGATTGTAATAATATCTTTTGCAAGTGTAGTGCACTAATTTATAATATTAATTGTACAGAATGGCAGAGGTTTATTTGACTTATCAATGATAACAATTGATTCAGAATGTTGCAAGGATATAAATATTTCAGTCACAAGGCGTGGCTTGTGACTGTTCTTGTAAGTCCCTCTCCCTCTCCATTGTATTTTTAATATAATAATAATTATAACAATATACTTAGCATTCAACACAAAGCGTTTGGAGTTTTATTTTTTTATAATTATAATTAGTTTTTTATTTACTTTCGATATCAAGATACCGTGGGAGAGCCACGCTTCGGCATGAATGGGCCGGATCGACCGGAGTGATACCACGGCCTCACAGAAAAACGGTGTGAAATAGTGTTTGCGCTGTGTTTCACTGAGTGAGTGAGAATACGGGACGCCCATACCCCTCCCCCTATCTCCCCCCTCATCCCCCAAAGGCCGGTAACGCACTTGTGACGCCTCAGGTGTTGCGGGTGTCCATGGGCGGGGGTAATCGCTTACCATCAGGTGATACGTCTGCTCGTTTGGCATATTCCATTAAAAAAAAAACAGTTGACACTTGACTTATCAATGATGACAATTGATTCAGAATGTTGCAAGGATATAAATATATATGTCCTATTAAAAAATGTCAATTTAAATGTATTTTGGATTTAAAATTCAAAAGTATAAATAAGAAGTATTTCAGTGTTAAAAATATTTAGATCATAATTTAACTCAAAAATCTATAATTTTAATAATTATAAATGTCAAGTTAAATGAATACATTTAATAGAAACACTAAAATACTTTCCTAAAATTAAGCAAGATATTGTACATGGCACCATTTTGCTTCCAAAATTTCAAACTATAGATAGGGATTTTTGTTCGATCGTAAACTAACGATCGATAAATGTTTACGAATATTTTCGCTTGCCGTAACGATCTTAATCACAAGGGCAAGTCTCTACTCATAAATTACCGTGTAAAATCGTAAACATGGACGTCGCTAAGTTAACGAAAATCGCTACCTATCTATAGTTTGAAATTTTGGAAGCAAAATGGTGCCATGTACAATATCTTGCTTAATTTTAAAGAAGTATTTTAAGGTTTCTATAATTTATATTTATTTAACTTGACATTTATAATGATTAAAATAAATTATTTTTAAGTTAAATTATGGCCTAAATATTTATTAAACTTGACATTTATATTATTAAAAATATATATTTTTAAGTTAAATTATGGCTTAAATATTTTTAACACTGAAATACTTTTTATTTATAGTCCTAAATATAAAATACATTTAAATTGACATTTTTTAATAGGACATAACGGACGGCAAACGGGCAGACGTATCGCCTGATGGTAAGCGATTAACGCCGCCCATGGACACCCGCAACACCAGAGGCGTCACAAGTGCGTTACCCGCCTTCGGGGGATGGGGGGGGGATACGGGGAGGGGTTGGGGTATGGGCCTCCGGTATCCTCACTCACTCGGTGAAACACAGCGCAAGCACTATTTCACACCGGTTTTTTGTGAGCCCATGGTATCACTCCTGTCGAGCCGGCCCATTCATGCCAAAGCGTGGCTCTCCCACGGTATCTTGATATCGAAACTAAATAAAAAAACTAATTATAATTATAAACAAATAAAACTTCAAAAGCTTTGTGTTGAATGCTAAGTATATTGTTATAATTATTATTATATCACAAATACAATGGAGAGGGAGAGTGACTTACAAGAACAGTCACAAGCCACGCCGTTGCCATTACCGTTGGTGTTCGAGCACAAACAAGTCATAAGCTAAATAAACCTCCGCCATTATGTACAATTAATATTATTATATTAGTGCACTAAACTTGCAAAAGATATTATTACAATCTGATAAATATGTATCTTTAAACAATTTCTATTTTTATAATATTTCAAATCAAATCATTTATTTGCATAATTTCACAGTCAACGATCCTTTTCGAATACTTATCAAGTTAGCAGGCTGCCAAAATGCCTCGATAAGCGATTTACGATTGTCGTTAAATTGACGGCAAATTCGATACGATACAGATGAAAATCGATAGTTGCAACGGTAGAGACTACCAAAAATCGTTAAAAATTATCGATATGAATTAGCTACCGAATTCGCAACTTTAACGATCGCTATCTATGTCGAGACTGCAGGCCCAGGTAGACTACTCTTATTGATAGTATTAGTGCTCGTAAAAAACCCTTATTTTTCGTTCCATGTGTTAGAACTAATTATAGAAAGAGTTCGTTTATTTTAAGATCCTGCCATTCGTTTTTTTATGTTTGACCCTGCCAAAATGACTCCACTCTGCCTGATGGCAAGCATATGCAGAATCCAAGAGTGGTGGTCACCATACTTACTGCGAATGCAGTAGTACATATAGTTACTACCCCATATCATTCACACTTAAATGGTCAAGCAGAGAGTTCAGTCAAAATTATCAAAACATGCTAAAGAAATGTAAGGAAAATGAGTCAGATCCATAATTATGTAGCATTTATAGGAACACTCCTAAAAATAACTTACCATCACCAGCTCAATTGCTAATGTCTAGAAATTTAAGAATTATAGGGAGTCTGTCAGTAAAAATAATGTCAATAATTCAAAGTACTACAATAAGAATGGTAAGTCATAGTCATTATTATACCCTAATGATCATGTCTACTTCAAAAGGAAACCTAATAGCAATTGGGAAAAAGGTATAGTCAAATTTAAATCAGCAAACAATAGCTCATTATTTCGTTGAGGATGTCAACGGAGTTAGGTATAGGAGAAACAGAATTCAATTAAGGTATAAGCCGAAGCCCCAAGAATCCTCTCAGGAATCCTCACAGTATAAAACAAGGTCAGGTCGCATTGTAAACCCAACTCGAAGGCTGATTGGTGAAATTGACTAGTTCTAATTAAAGTTTTATAAAATAATTCTAAGTCTTATTTCAGTCATAAATTTGTCACTGTATAATAGTTATAAAATAAAAGTCAAGAGTCTTTCTCTTGAACTCAAAAAGGGGGTTGTTGTGATGTAGCGTCCCTATTAGTAAGTTGAGTGTAACATCACTAGGGGGTGTCATGGCTGGAGGTCAGACAGATTGATTCTAGACTGCTAAGTGAACATATTGTGTGAACCTGTAAGCTGTAATAATGCAGTCAATCCTGAAGACGTGTTTCATTGAAACCTCGGAACATAACAATAGACTCCACAGAATCAAGAAGTTGAAGCTTCTTATGCTGATCTTCACTCCATGCTTTGAACATCGACTCAATTTTAAATACTATAGCGTATTCTACATCATCCCCTTGTCTCCATTTCTGAGGTCTTTGGGCCACATTTAGTAGCTGATCAGCCATCCTAACGTTTGAAGTAGACATTAGTAGCGATTGCGGGGGAGTTTCATTTCAACGACATCACAAAAAAGAACGCAACAAGTAACCAGTCCAATATTAGGGGAAAAAATAGTGTAAAACTACTTTACCTTTATGGCAACACTTTGTAGTGACAGATGACTTACAGGATGACAGATGACAGCAGTCAATGTGATGCAAGTCGACGTAGCTCAGCAACTGCCTCCTTCACACTCTTGCTATTTCCTTGTAACGCTCTTGAATATTTAATGCTACCTAATCTACTAAATCTATAGTCGATACTTAATACTAAATCAATGACAAACAGTACAGGTCTCACTGTATGTTTCGGAACGCTTGCATCGGAACGAATGAATGAGCAAAACATGTTTTGCAACCGCCGCGCGCGATGAGTGGATCACATTCGACACCGACAGGGATTCATTGTGATTACGGACGTCTGCCGATCATATAGTACCTACTACTACCTACTAAATAAAATATTTTAATTTCTTTTAGTAGACATATTTGAATTTTCTATTGTACCTTTTGGGTGTACCTACTCCAAATAGTACTGTATCTTGTGCGCCCCGTGTTACCCCGAATTGGGGTTCACCTACCAGGCTGCGGACCCTAATTGTGGCACCGAACGACACTGCCGCTGCTACCAGCCTATCCAGTCAACTATTTCGCGACAACCCCCTGCGACCGGACTACCACGGATATTAATGCAGGACAGTGGCGTTCTTTATTATCCGCTGATTGCACCATTTCGTATTGTGGGTGTTCTCGAACCCACCCCTGGGACTAATTCATTGAATTACCTCAACTACCTCATATTTATTTGAATTATCCTACTTAAAATAAACTTTTAAAACTTTTCTTCTTTTTTTTATATTCCACCTACCTTACGGAGAAAGGTTACATCCTTCACACACTTAGTCTGCGTTCTTGCTAATTCATGTGCGGCTGGTACTTCACTTTAATCGTTTCATTTAAATATTTCAAAATGTATAATTAATAAAATTGAGAACTGTACGTACACACGTCTAATCGCTTTTAAGGTTCGGAACGGTAAAATAAAAAGGCTAATAAAATTATATTTCTGAAATGTGAAAAATTCCTCAGTTTCCAACGGCGATGTCGTGAACAAAAAAAATCCCCTTTAACCTTTGATTTTCTCATTTATAAACCTAGCCTTTTTTTTTCAAGCTATTGCATAGTTTTTATCGTGGGCTTTGGGGTCTTATTACTTGCAACTAATAGGTTTTGGTTTAAAATATTGTATAGTCTATTCTAATTTGCCACCGAGAATAGTATATTTTAAATAATGCTTAAATATGTAGAAATGTATTTAAAAAATATTGTGTTAACACAATTCTTAACTTCGTTTGGGTTCAAGGTCATTTTTGATAATAGTTAGAATATTATTCATAAATTGCATTTCTATTCGATAATTATAACAATATAATGTTAAATAAATTAAATTAAATATTTCGGACATCTAACACACAACGCCATCTAGTCCCAAGTTAAGCAGAGTTTGTGTTATGGGTACTAGACAACTGATTCAAATACATATATACTTTTTTTTTTGTAAACACATACATATTATACATAGAAAACACCCAAACTCCGAAACAAACATTTGTAGATCATACAAACATTTGGTCCGACCCGGGAATCGAACCCGAGACCTCATGATCAGCAGTCGCACACGCCAACCGCGAGACCAACGAGGCAGTATTCCAACCACATAGCTGGTAGTTTAATTGCTAAATTAACGTAATATTTTAATAGGAAATAATTTCAAGGTACCGACACATGCCATCTATCTATACTTATAATAAAAATGTAACAGGTCCAATTCTGTACATTAAAGATATTTAGAAAAAATTTTTTGGAGGGCTCTCTATAATCGATACTGAAGCCAAAACTGTAATTTTTTTCATTTTTGTCTGTCTGTCTGTCCGTCTGTCCCTCTGTCAGTCTGTCCGTCTGTCTGTCTGTCCGTCTGTCTGTCTGTCTGTATCTTGGCCGCGCATCACGCCGAAACTACTGAATGGATTCAAATGAAACTTGGCATGATTTGAGTTCATACTATGAGGTAGGACATAGGATACTTTTTATCCCGAAATTCAGCATGGTATCCTGGAGAGAGGGGATGAAAGTCAAAATATGTACTTAGTTGTAATTCAATAACACATAGTCCGATTTCATTCATTCTTTTTTTGCTAGAAAGAAAAAATAAAAGATAACAAGAAAAGTGTTTTTTTTTTGTCCGCGACTGTACACTGCCTGTGGGAAGCTGAGACAGATATGTAAATATGGCGGTACGAAGTTCGCCGGGTTGTTAATAAAAGTACCTTCACTCTTTATAATTTTTGTAATTACCTGTAATTACATTTATATAAAATAATTATTTGTAACCATGGCGTGGTGGATTGATAACCGTCCGGCAACTAAACCAGTTGGGGGTTCAAATTCGGAATAATATTTTTTTTTACTATTTATTATTCGTTTCCGTTTTTGTCATCACTCCCCTCCGTGATTTAATTAATTCGCGAAAGACACCGACGCCCGTTCCGGGTCTTGCCTAGTGCTGGGTATCGGGTCTTTCGCGCTACAAATGTCCTGTCGGCGCGTTTCAGGAAATGGGGACCAGCCTTGGGGTTGAACCCAGAAGAATAGCCTTGGGGTTGAACCTGGAAGACCAGCCTTCGGGTTGAGCAAAGGAGTCAACCCTTCGACCCTGCGGCCACCGTCTCCAGTACGACCGGTGCGCGACGGGCATCGTCGGTCACCCATCCACGGGCCGACCTCGGTGAGGTTGCAGAACCGGGCGATCGACCTGCACGGCCAGTCATAGTCATAAAGACCCCACGCTACGGGACCGGGACTAGCGAGATAAGTTTGCCTAGGGTTCGACCCCGATAAATAGAAAGACTTCCAGTCCCAAGAACGTTTACTTTCAAGTTATTTAGGTGAGCTGATGATAGAAGGTTAAACTCTTCAACAGTTAGGGATTAGAGGATGATTTTAATATTACACGTACGTTTAGACCTTAATTTGTATTCTTTATACGACTAAAGGTCTATAGATACGTATGAAATTTCGGACATCTAACACACAACGCCATCTAGTCCCAAGCTAAGCGGAGCTTGTGTTATGGGTACTAGACAACTGATACAAATACATATATACTTTTTTTTTTGTAAATACATACATATTATACATAGAAAACACCCAAACTCCGAAGCAAATATTTGTAGATCATACAAACATTTGGTCCGACCCGGGAATCGAACCCGAGACCTCATGATCAGCAGTCGCACACGCTAACCGCGAGACCAACGAGGCAGTTAGAATAAAGAATAAAATAGTAAAAATTATAGTATTATAAAATAGTAAATAATAAGTTAGAATAAAAATAAGAAATAATTATCCTCGCAACTCCTAACCGTTGAGGAGTTGTGACTTCCATCATCAGCATACCTAAATAATTTAAAAGAATACGACTATAGGTAACATACATACATATGATATTTAAAGATTTATCCTCTAACTATTAACCGTAAAGGAGTTGTACCTTACTTCATCAGCTCATCATTATAAAATTATGACTACCAGACGCAAATACCGGTGTAACTTCAGAAAATATTCGAAAAACATGGTATGTGCCTAAAAGAATGAGGTTTTTCCCTCAATTTCCCTGGGATCCCATTATCAGATCCTGATATGGTGGCAATGGGACCACTTCGGGAGCATACCCTTTTGAATACAAAAATAATTTTCAAAATCGGTCCACAATTGACGAAGTAATCGGAGAACATACATAAAAAAAAAGTCTGTTAAAAAAACATACAGTAGAACATAGAACCTCCTCCTTTTTGGAAGTCGGTTAAAAATCAGCTTTTATGCTATAACATTAGTAAAATTATAATTTCATGAACATTAAGGGTGCCTGGCAAGGGGTTGCCACTATGTTAAGTGTCTGGCTATGAATAACGTGATTTTTAATAATATTCTGAAGGTACTACCAAAAAATCGCGCTTTATTATGTGACGAATTTAGATCGGTATTTTACACACCTTTGGTACCGTTTACCTGCCAAAGCCACGGTAACCCAAACTTCATAATGGTCCATCGTTTTTACCTGTGTTGGGAGCATGCGCTGACAAACTTTCAGCTTTTATAAAATAACGAAGGTCTGGGGTTCACGAGCTCTTGCTTCAATAGAGGGCCATGGATCGTATCACCGCACCGTAGAGGCGGCGAACTTCCTCCCGTGGACCCCCTAAGTTAGGCAATAGCCTTTGTAGAAAGCCCGCCACCCTCCAAACTTGGGGAATAACAATCGGAATATACAAACATTGTCCTAACAATAACGAACATATTGAAAAAATAATTAACCAATTTGGTGCAGTCAATCGGAAGTTATGCGCGTACATACATTTCAGCGATTCATTTTTATTTATATAGATAAATACTTACTTTCAAGGTTTCCATATTTTTAGGATCAAAAATTGTAGAGAAGTCTATAGCGAAGTAGTTCCTTCCTTTATTTAAGTGAGACAGTCCAAAATAATATTTATCCCAATTTTGTAGTTGTGAAATATCGTAAAAAAAACCACCGAAAGAAGTACAACCAAAAGAATTCTGTAAGAAATAATGAAAAATAATGTAAATGAAACAATACGGAAAGCTAATCGATGTTAGTTTGGACAAACGACAATAATTGGAAACAGAAATAGGTATAATTATACGACTCCAAACTCTCAAGAGAAAAATGTTCTTATTTTCTTATTTGTTAAGTATAGAAGTTATCAGAGACTAATATAAACTAAAGTAGTTCTACTTTGGTGTATTATTGACCAATAGCATTAAAAAAGACGGAAAAATTGGCATGAACTCTATATCAACCCATCTGGCCAGGTTGATATAACAATTTAAAACTCGTAGAAAACTCAGTTTAGCAATAGAATATTTGGGAAATATTAAATGTGATAAAATTATTGTCAGTAAATATACCTAATAGCTGTGTTACATAAAATAAGGAATATTTTTATCTATTAAATCTATGAAATATATTTAAAACAATATCTTACGTCTTTTAGGGTTCCTGTAACGCAACTAATGACAACTTCGCATCCTTTTTCTTCAGTGGCTATTTGAACCATTTCTCTAAACGTGCAATTGCGTGAACATCCAATGTGGTCAGCTGAAATCATTTGTATGATATAGCAATGATGTTTATAAAAGCATACAAGAAACATTCATCTAATGAGTTTTTATAATAATACGTAAAGAATATTCTGAGCTTTTAACGTGTGGAAACCCCCACGGGCCGTCACACCATCGGGGCTTGCGGCAGGGGGGTATGTCGCTTCCCCCTCCAATGAGGGTTGGCAGGTAGTAGGAGGGGCTAAATCGAAGAAGTCCCGACAGCGAGCTAATAAGGCTGCCCAAAAGGCGGCCTCTGGCCCGCAGTCGTCGTCGGTGGCGCGGGCCGCTACGAAAAAGCCGCGGAAGCTGCAGCCGCCTAAGACCGCGGCCGTAGTGGTAACGGTGTCGCCGGAGGCGACTGCCGACGGGCTGTCCTACGCAGCCGTCTTTAAGACGGCCCGGGACAGTCTTGCCGGTGATTTTGGAGCGGCAGGGGTCCGTTTGCGCCTCGCCCAGACGGGAGCTCGAGTTTTGGAGTTCCCTGGGGCCGATGGCGCAAAAACGGCAGACACTTTCGCCGAGAAACTGAGGGGAGTCTTCGCAGCCACGGATGGTGTGAAGATCTCCAGGCCTACGAAGTGCGCGGAGCTGCGCATTTCGGGCCTGGACGACTCCGTCACTGTAGATGATGTCCGCGTTGCTATCAGAGAGAAGACGCAGTGCAACGCGGACAACATCAAGGTTGGCACCATCCGCCCCGGTCCGGGAGGACTTGGCGCTGTGTGGGTAAGTTGTCCCATGGCGTCGGCCAAAATTTTGGGCGACGCCGGCAGGCTCCTCGTTGGCTTCGTTAGCGCCAGGATCACAGTCCTGGCGGCGAGGCCGATGAGGTGCTTTAAATGCCTCACATCGGGACACACACGCGCCAAGTGCGAGAGTTGCTTTGACTGCAGCGGATTATGTTTCCGCTGCGGTGGACCGGGGCACAAGGCGGCAGAGTGTTCTGCCGCCCCTCACTGCCCCATATGTGCGGCAGGTAATAAGCCTGCCAATCACCAGATGGGGCAGGGGGGCTGCAGGCCTTCCCGCGCTTCTCGGCAGACGTCGGGGGCTAGCCTAGCGACCCAGGCTGCCTCCAACGTTGTCCGTCCGTCCACGTCGACGCCCATGGAGGAGGTTGTAGAGACGATCCATTAATGGACCACGTCTCCAACCTCCTTGTCCAGACAAACCTGAACCACTGTGCCGCGGCGCAGGATCTCTTCCTGCAAACCATGGCGCAGTGGTCGATCGGTGTTGCCGTAGTCGCGGAGCCCTACTTCGTTCCTCCCCGTCCAAACTGGATGGGTGACTGGGACGGCTCCGTGGCAGTCGTCGGTTCCGCGGCGGCTCATTCCCCGCCCTTGTCGCTAAGAGACAAGGGCTCTGGATATGTTGCCGCCGAGTGGGGGGGGATCACCGTTTACGGTGTGTACTTCTCCCCCAACCGGAGTTTGAGCGACTTCGAGGTCTTCCTTAACAGCTTGGAGACCTCGATGCGGCGATTAGCGTCTGGGCACGTCCTCGTGCTGGGGGACTTCAACGCAAAATCCATTGCGTGGGGGTCCCCCGGGACGGACGCCAAGGGCGAAGCCGTCGAGGAGTGGGCGGCTTCGGTAGGCCTCTGTTTGCTGAACAGAGGCTCTACCAACACGTGCGTGCGACAGCAAGGGGGGTCGATAGTGGATCTTTCGTTCGCTACCCCTGCTGTTGCCGCACGAGTAAGGAACTGGTGTGTCCTGGAAGAGGTTGAGACGCTCTCGGATCACCTGTATATCCGATTTGAGCTCTCCCGGTCCCAGGGCCCCAGTAGGGGTCACACGGCGCGGCATCCTTCCCGCTTTCCGCGGTGGGCTGTTGCCAAGCTGGACAGGGACCTACTAGAGGAGGCGGCCATTATTCATTCTTGGCTGTCTCCGCAGGCCCCGACCGAGGAGGTCGGCGTGGACGAGGGGGCTGGCCGTTTTCGCGATGCGATTACGCAGATTTGCGATACGGCCATGCCCCGCATCCAAGGTCGTCGGCCTCCGCGGAAGGAGGTCTACTGGTGGTCCCAGGAGTTGGCGGACCTCCGTGCGGCTTGTACTCGTGCCCGGAGGTCCTACACTCGCAGCAGGCGACGTCACCGTGGAGACGGTGGCGAGGACCAGCTTCATGAGGAGTACCGCGAAGCGCGGAAAACTCTGAAGCTGGCCATTTGCCGCGCCAAAGAGGTAAAGAGAAAGGAGATGCTGGAGAGTCTCGATCGTGACCCCTGGGGTCGCCCATATCGTGCGGTGCGTCAGAAGCTCCGTACGTTGGGCCCCCCCCTTACCGAGACTCTCCAGCCCAGCTTCCTGCAGGAAGTGGTCGAGGGCCTTTTCCCGCAGCGGGCGGCGCACACACCCCCGTCGATGGCCTACGAGGTCGGAGATGACGGGGGTAGAGAGGACGATGTGCCGCCCGTTAGGGAATCGGAGGTCGGGGCGGCTGTTCTGCGGATTCGTTCCAAGAACACCGCCCCCGGGCCGGACGGGGTACCAGCCCGAGTGATGGCCCGAGCCCTCGACCATATGTCGGACCGCCTCAGGGAAGTGTTGGACGCTAGCCTGGCGTCTGGACGCTTCCCTGAGTGCTGGAAAAGCGGGAAGCTGGTCCTATTGAGGAAGCCGGGACGGCCTGCCGATTCGGTCGCGGCCTATAGGCCCATCGTGTTGCTGGACGAGGCGGGTAAACTTTTTGAGAGGATACTCTCTGCCCGCATCGTCCGGCACCTCTGCGAGGTGGGGCCCGACCTGTCGGACGCCCAATTCGGATTCCGGGAGGGGCGTTCGACGGTCGATGCCGTGATGCGCCTTAGGGCCGTGACCGAAGAGGCAGTGAGCTGTGGCGGCGTGGTGTTGGCGGTGTCCTTGGACATCGCCAACGCCTTCAATAGTCTGCCATTTAGCTGCATCAGGGAAGCACTCCACTACCACGGAGTGCCAGAGTACCTGAGGCGGCTAGTGGCAGACTATCTAGAGGAGCGTACCGTCGTGTACGAGGACCGAGAGGGCGTCTTGAGACGGCGACCCATGTCGTGCGGCGTTCCGCAGGGGTCTGTCCTTGGACCACTCCTGTGGAACGTGGGGTACGACTGGGTCCTGCGAGGTCGTCTCCCCCCCGGGCTGGGCGTAATTTGTTACGCCGATGACACATTGGTCACAGCCCGGGGAGCGAACTTCCAAGAGGCGGCGTGCCTGGCCACCAGGGGAGTTTCTCTGGTGGTTGGGCGCATCGAGGCGCTGGGATTACGGGTGGCCCTGGACAAGACGGAGGCCCTATTGTTCCATGGGCCCCGTCGTGGTCCACCCGCCGGCGCCTCAATAGAGGTCAACTCGGTCCTCGTACCGGTTCGGGCCCAGATGAGGTATCTGGGCCTGGTCCTCGACGGTAGGTGGCTCTTCGACGAGCACTTCCGACAGCTTGGTCCCAAGCTGGTCGATGCTGCCTCCGCCCTTGGGCGACTTTTGCCCAATCTGGGTGGAGCCAGCGTCGCAACGCGACACCTCTACACGGGGGTGGTCCGGTCGATGGCGCTGTACGGTGCACCGGTGTGGGTGGCGGCTCTGACTGCCCTAAATAAGGCTCGCCTCTGGCGGCCTCAGAGGGTACTGGCAGTCAGAGCCATACGCGGATACCGCACAGTGTCGACCGAGGCGGCGTGCGCCCTGGCCGGAACACCCCCGTGGGATTTGGAGGCGGAAGTGCTCGCCGAAGTTTATCGACGGGTGGCTGAATATCGGGCGGAGTATGGCTATCGCCCTCCGCCCGAAGAGGTACGCGACTGGCGTGAAGCCGCCCGTCGAGCCACGATGGCTAGATGGTCGTTCCGGCTGGAGACTCCACGCGCTGGCTTTGCCACCGTGGAGGCTCTCCAGCCGGTCATCCTCGAGTGGGCAGGGCGGCAGCACGGGACCCTTTCCTTCCGACTGACGCAGGTCCTTTCCGGGCATGGTTGCTTCGGGAAGTACCTGCACTCGGTCGCTAGGAGGGAATTGAGTCCCGCCTGCCACCACTGCGACTGCAGTGAGGACTCGGCCCAGCATACGCTGGCGATTTGCCCCGCTTGGGCGTCGCAGCGCCGGGCCCTCACTGCAGTCATCGGAGGAGATCTCTCGCTACCGGCCGTCATACGCTCCATGGCCGGTAGCGACAGCAGTTTTACCGCGGTCGCAACCTTCTGCGAAGACGTCATCTCGCAGAAGGAGGTGGCGGAGAAGGCCCGGGAGGATGATGTCCACTCGGACCCAATCCGCCGCCGGCGAACCGGGCGGCGGAGGCGCGCCTATCAGCGCCTCATGCCGCCCTGAGTGTGGCCGCGGATGGTCGGGACGGGCTTTCCCTTCCATCCGCTCTAGTGGCCGCCCGCGAGGAGGCGACGTTACGCGTGTGCCGTACGTCGCCTAAATTGAGATTTTAACAGCTGACGGTGCCCGCTTCTGTGCGGGCAAGCGCTGGGAGGGGTCCGGACGTGTTAATAACTGCGGTTCCCGGATTCCTCCCTTCACAGGCGCAGAGTGGCACACCGTGTGGTTTTAGTCGGTTCGAGTCCGACACACCACCCCGCCGCAAGCCCCGGTGGGGTGACGGTCCGAGGGGATTTCCACACGTTAAAAAAAAAAAAAAAAAAAAAAAAAAAAAAAAAAAGGGGGGTATGTCGCTTTAGAGGAGCGTACCGTCGTGTACGAGGACCGAGAGGGCGTCTTGAGACGGCGACCCATGTCGTGCGGCGTTCCGCAGGGGTCTGTCCTTGGACCACTCCTGTGGAACGTGGGATACGACTGGGTCCTACGAGGTCATCTCCCCCCCGGGCTGGGCGTAATATGTTACGCCGATGACACTCTTGTCACAGCCCGGGGGGCGAACTTCCAAGAGGCGGCGCGCCTGGCCACCTGGGGTGTTTCTCTGGTGGTCGGGCGCATCGAGGCGCTGGGCTTACGGGTGGCCCTGGACAAGACGGAGGCCCTATTGTTCCATGGGCCCCGTCGTGGTCAACCCGCCGGCGCCTCCATAGAGGTCAACTCGGTCCTCGTACCGGTTCGGGCCCAGATGAGGTATCTGGGCCTGATCCTCGACGGTAGGTGGCTCTTCGACGAGCACTTCCGACAGCTTGGTCCCAAGCTGGTCGACGCTGCCTCCGCCCTTGGGCGACTTTTGCCCAATCTGGGTGGAGCCAGCGTCGCAACGCGACATCTCTACACGGGGGTGGTCCGGTCTATGGCGCTGTATGGCGCACCGGTGTGGGTAGCGGCTCTGACCGCCCTAAATAAGGCGCGCCTCTGGCGGCCTCAGAGGGTATTGGCGATCAGAGCCATACGTGGATACCGCACGGTGTCGACCGAGGCGGCGTGCGCCCTGGCCGGAACACCCCCGTGGGATTTGGAGGCGGAAGTGCTCGCCGAAGTTTATCGACGGGTGGCTGAATATCGGGCGGAGTATGGCTATCGCCCTCCGCCCGAAGAGGTACGCGACTGGCGTGAAGCCGCCCGTCGAGCCACTATGGCTAGATGGTCGTTCCGGCTGGAGACTCCACGCGCTGGCTTTGCCGCCGTGGAGGCTCTCCAGCCGGTCATCCTCGAGTGGGCAGAGCGGCAGCACGGGACCCTTTCCTTCCGACTGACGCAGGTCCTTTCCGGGCATGGTTGCTTCGGGAAGTACCTGCACTCGGTCGCTAGGAGGGAATTGAGTCCCGCCTGCCACCACTGCGACTGCAGTGAGGACTCGGCCCAGCATACGCTGGCGATTTGCCTCGCTTGGGCGTCGCAGCGCCGGGCCCTCACTGCAGTCATCGGAGGAGATCTCTCGCTACCGGCCGTCATACGCTCCATGGCCGGTAGCGACAGCAGTTTTACCGCGGTCGCAACCTTCTGCGAAGACGTCATCTCGCAGAAGGAGGTGGCGGAGAAGGCCCGGGAGGATGATATCCACTCGGACCCAATCCGCCGCCGGCGAACCGGGCGGCGGAGGCGCGCCTATCAGCGCCTCATGCCGCCCTGAGTGTGGCCGCGGATGGTCGGGACGGGCTTTCCCTTCCATCCGCTCTAGTGGCCGCCCGCAAGGTGGCGACGTCACGCGTGTACCGTACGTCACCTAAATTGAGATTTTAACAGATGACGGTGCCCGCTTCTGTGCGGTCAAGCGCTGGGAGGGGTCCGGACGTGTTAATAACTGCAGTTTTCCTCCCTTCACAGGCGCAGAGTGGCACACCGTGTGGTTTTAGTCGGTTCGAGTCCGACACACCACCCCGCCGCAAGCCCCGGTGGGGTGACGGTCCGAGCGGATTTCCACACGTTAAAAAAAAAAAAAAAAAAAAAAAGGGGGGTATGTCGGAATCGAACCGACTAAAACCACACGGTGTGCCACTCTCCGCCTGAGCCGGGAGGGATCCGGGAACTGCTGACATTAACACATTCGGACCCCTCCTTAAAGGCGCACCTCCGCCTCGGAGTGAAGGTCACCTACTGCGCCGCCTCCTTCTGCGAGATTGCATCTTCGCAGAAAGTTGCGACCGCGGTAAAACTGCTATCGCTACCGGCCATTGAGCGTATGACGATCTCCTCCAATGACTGCAGTGAGGGCCCGACGCTGCGACGCCCAAGCCGGGCAAATTGTCATCATGATACAAAATTCTTTCAAATGACCTTTCAAGTCATATTTGTCTACGAAATAAAGCAAGACATTCAAAACTATTAAACATTGATCGTCAAGGGATGTGAGTTTGTTAAAACCTCTCAGTCTCGCGAAAGACTAATTAAGTTTGGTTACGCCAAATTATCTTATTTAATTAATTATTTTTATGGTACATTCCTTTCCACAAAATCTATTTAATAAAATGTACCTATACACGAGACGCGCCGGCGATAGCAGCTCCCCTAGCGGCATAAGGAAGAAAAAGAAAGAAGATTTGACAACTAACGGTCGCGCGAGTGTACTAACTCCGTGTTTAATTTTAAATATTATAAATCGCTTAATATCGCTATCTATCCGGCATTTTGCCTATGTAATATCTGTAAGTCGCGTCGCTGCGCGAATACTTTAAATAGAACAGCGTTACGATTCTGCTTGGATATACCCTGGACCAGATCAGTGGCGGGCCCGCTACTGATTACAAGATAAGGAGCGCCGCCGCACAGTTGATGAGGTACGTGTATATATCCTTGATCCTAGACTGCCTTTGTTTGTTGTATGTACCATTTCACAGTCCATTAAAATATCAAATTTTAGTATAACATGTTTGGCGTGACCTTAGTTAATTACGGACTCAAAAATTTAAATCGATGTCTAAAATGATTAATGATCTAAAATTATAACGTATAATAGATAGATTCTGTTAAAGACCACTTATGAGAGAAGACCAATAGCTTAAGAGATGACTTATTTCAGAATAAAGAATTTAAAATCCATGACTTTACCTTTCAAATCTGGGAACATTTTCTGCAAGAATTGTTTTTTACGTATGTCACTGACGGTTGTAAATACTAGACAATCTAATGCCGAAGCAACTGATATTAGTGCTTGCCCTAATGCACCTGCTCCTCCATGCACAAACACTGTCTTGCATCTAGAAAGATTCGCCTTAATTCCCTTAAAATCATTTATAAAAAACAAAATGTTTACTTTCAAGTATTTTGATAACTAAGTATATGTAACTTATGTTCCAAGGACCAAGACTAGTCCTTGAAATTGATGATGATGCTTACAAGAATGTAGAATGCCTGTACATAGGCTAGAGGCACTGTTGCAGCATCTTCGAGATCCCAGTGAGCAGGTACAGGCCAGAGCAAATGTGGTTGTGCTCGTATCTGAGTACTTGCTGCACCACTATGTACTATTCCCATTACGGGCTCAGAACTGTAAAGAAACAAAACATTACTATTCGTGTACAAAAATGTTAGCTTGATAATGATATAATAATAAATATATAAACAATATATAAAATAACAAACGATAAAACAATAAACTAGACCGCCTTCTAAATAACTGCATTCGATACATTTTTAATCTCCGGAAGTACGACCATGTATCTGATTTACGTTCACAATTAAAATGGTTACCTATTCGCCTGCGCCGCAATCAGCGAGCACTTACTACCCTATACTCATTTCTCAACTCACCATTCGCTCCCACTTATCTCGCGCCATACTTCCGTTATCTATCCTCTAATCACAACAGAAATCTTCGTTCAGAAAATAATCTGCTTCTCTTATGCCCCTCCCACAACACCGACTTCGTGAACTCTTCGTTCTTTGTCCAAGCGGTACTGCTCTGGAATGCACTCCCACCCGAAATCAGGATGTCCACAAACCGTTTTACTTTTAAAAAGAAGGTACATGAGCTCCTTCTCAACAAAATGGCAGAAAATACTAATCGATAGCTAGTGTACGAATATATCGTAAGTATATGTGTGTCTGTGTATGTATATTTGTGTACATGTAAGTATGTGTATATGTATGACTATGACATGTATTCTATGTATGATTACGTATGTAATGTTTTTTTTGTATTTTTGCGTGTAGTCTTTATAGTTAATTTTATATTCCAACCTCTGTGCACAACCTACCTTACAAAATTTCTACACCACCCTAAGGTTGACTGGAAGAGAATGCCTTGGGCATTAAGTCCGCCGATGTATAAAAGTGCATAAAGTTTAAATAAATAAATAATGTTCCAAATGTTTTTTTTTTATTTTACCTTTCCGTGATTCCACTAAAGTCCATTCCAAAATTATTTGTAATATTTTGCTTGAAGAACAGAGAACCATTAGCTTGTTTCGTATCATTGAGAGTAATTCCAGTATAGTGTACCTACGAAAATTATAAATATATATATGTTACCAGCAATCTGTATTATTCAAGTATAGTATACAACACATTCGTCATCACGAATATTATTGACCATTACATACCTCACCTAGGTAATTAACATTTTCTCTTTGCTTAAAATCAACTTTATTTAGAACTAGCTGGCCCGGCGAACTTCGTACCGCCATATTTAAATACCTGTCTCAGCTTCCCACTGGCAGTGTACAGTCGCGGACAAAAAAAGACTTTTCCCGTTTTTTTTATTTTATTTCTTTCTAGCAAAAAAAGAATGAATGAAATCGGACTATGTGTTATTGAATTACAACCAAGTACATATTTTGACTTTCATCCCCTCTCTCCAGGAAACCGTGCTGAATTTCAGGATAAAAAGTATCCTATGTCCTACCTCGTAGTATGAACTAAAATCATGCCATGTTTCATTTGAATCCGTTCAGTAGTTTCGGCGTGATGCGCGGCCAAGATACAGACAGACAGACAGACAAAAATGAAAAAAAAATACATTTTTGGCTTCCGTATCGATTATAGAGAGCCCTCCAAAAAAAATTTCAAAATATCAACTATATATTAAAAATGTACAGAATCGGACCTGTTACATTATTATTATAAGTATAAATAGATGTACAGAATTGAACCTGTTACATTCTTATTATAAGTATAGATTAAACAGGTTAGGTCAGAACAGTTACCTACCACTAACGCCAGATCCCCTCTGTGGTTATTATTGAATCATTTTGATAAGAAATATTTAAGTGGATTGTCTTTGACCTGTTCCTCTAGATTGTACATTACCGACTGCAAATTTGGCAATGAATAAATGCAAATAGTCTATAGTATAACCTTGGCAAAAGTTTAATATTTCATATATTACCTAAATGTTTTAGGTATAAAATATATTGCCTTTATATTATAACAATTTGAATATTTATATTTATAAACAAAAGTTTATGAATTGATAAAAGTCTTATCATTTGAATTTTCCCGTGCATATAGTCGAAATGATCGTTTCGACTAAAATCGACTATATGGTCGACGTATTACGGTTATCGCGGTAAAGAGTAGAACCGTGTCCTTTCTCAAAAATCAATGTATCTTCATGCCAAATTTCATTGAATTCGGTGTAGTGGTTTAACCGTAAAAACGTAATAAACAGACAGAATTACTTTTGAATTTATATTATATAGTATATATAGTATAATTATATAGTATAATTTATTTTATATTTTATATTATTATTATATTTTATTTATATTAATATTAGTATGAATTAAAAGGTTAAAACTTAAGTATATTTTATAATTCAATTATACACACATTCACAGTTACTCCGGGCCCACTCAATTCAGATGCTTTGACCCATTTTAATGAACGGTAGTCACCAAATTGTACACCTTGCAACGTCACGTTCTGACTTCTCGTCGGACTTTCCTTCACCGGTAAATAATACTCGCCTCCTAATTTACCCTAAAACATAATGTAAGAATTTTCGCATTGAAAACATACTAATACTAATCAAAAAGAAATGCATGTCTTACATTTGCATCATGGTTATAAGGCAACTCAATATTGCGGAATTTTTCCTCGAGACCATCAGTACTTGTACTGTCGATGGTCACCAAGTGAATCTTGTTACGTACTGGTTCTTTTCGCCACGATGAGACGAGTTCTTTAAGGCCTGTTGGTGAAGGGTAGCTTGAAATTGCCAAAAGTTGGTGGTCTAAAGATAAATTATTACGAACTGAGGTGAGGAAATCTAAGTCAGTCTCTTTACGAACTGATACAGTTGTACTCATTGTCCAAGAGCCTACTGGCCCCCAACGAAGTAATTGTAGTTCTAATTGATCTTCCTTCTTTTGATGAATTGAGAGCACACGACATACTGAAGAGAGTTGTTCTGAATTAGGATTATTTTCTTCGTTGACTACAAATTTATCTTGCTGTAACACGGATTTAAACCTCTTGCGCACCTGTTGGTAGATGATTATTTAGTTAGATTAGGTATCGATAGTATGTATAAAATTACAAAAAAAGTAAATGATTAAATACATCTGTAAATAATAACATACGTTTTCATCACTTGATAAATTCTGTACAAGTAATAAATCAACATTTCCAAATTCGTAATTCTCCATTGCCGTTTCAGAAGTGATTTGTTTGTAGTTAATCCTAATTTTGTAAAGGTTTTCGAAAACATCATTTATTTCTTTGAAGATAGAATCTTTATGAGTTTGGTTCCGTATTCCAACGACGGTTATTGCTTCCTTATTTACATTATTGTATACTATTTGTAAGAAAACTTGAAGTGATGAAGAAACCTATAAATTAAGAATGGAAAAGTACTTGATTAAATTTTAATGTGATGCCATAACAAATAACTTTCTTATTATAAGGGCTACTTACATCAAGTGTGGTTTCGAAATTGGGTACGAAGTTCAAAGATTTCAATGATAATTTAGTGGTAGTGTCCGGTGGCAGATGTTGAAATTTGACTGATTTTACTACGACTCCACCACACCTAAGTAATTAAAAAATAAACATGTTCACAAACTAATACGCAGTTTAAGAACTCTGTACTTGCCACATACACAAATATACTATTTTTCAACTATTCTTTCAATAACTGAAATGTGGCTTTAATTTGTTGTAAGAATATTCGTGAATAATTTCAGACCCAAACTATTACGGTGGAAACTAGGGAACCAACTATTCGGGAATCAGGGCGACGACAAATATCAGAGTGTTCAATCCAAATACTCTGTAACCTCGTGAGAGGGCGTCACATATATTGACCGTTATAAATAACTATCGAAAACAATTACCTGGTGTTGTCAAGTTCTTCAGAGACTTGAGCCCTTATCAGAACTTCACCTTCAGAAATTCGCGATTTCCGAATTGATTGATTGTGAACATCGACGTCAATAATTATACTCTGGATAGCGGCAGGTTGGGAAACACTGTGGTGAGCTTCCCTTAGCACATTTAGCTGGAGCATGCTGTCTATGAACGTTACCCAGTTGTCACGCCAGAAAAGCATGCCGTTGCTCAAAGATTCATCAACGCAAGCAATGCTTTGGAACTCGCCACTACAACACAAATACTTGATTAAATTAAGCATTTGCTCCAAATTTTTTACATTCAGTTCATTTAACACCTAACGTACCAATAAAAGTAGCCTCTATCACGAAGTAATTCATAAACGTCTGCAGCACTAAAGTGCATGTTTTTCTTGAGATCGTTCTCCAGACATTCCATTTTGCTATCTTCTAGGGGTTTTATAATTCCTGTTGCAACTTTAGAGCTACCATCCAAAATCTATAAGAAAATATTATTTATAAACAAATTGTTTTGGTGCCAAAAATTTCTTGTGACGTTCTGCAGCTCCTTCCTTAATTTATGTAACAACCTTCACCTCCCGTCACATTTAATAATAAATAAAAAAAGTCTTTGAATTCACGCCTGTTACTACATGATTTTTTTAAATAAAAACCTTATTAATTTAGTATATAAAAAAGAAAAATCGTATGGTTATATTTTTTATTTGCTATTAACGTTAACCACTCTACTTCAGGTTGAAGGCCTCCTCCGGAGATGACCAATAGTCTCTATCTGTGACTTGTCCACAATGCCGAATTTTGCATTTTCTAGTGAATCCAATAGTTCCAGAAGGTGTGCATGAGTCCGTAGAGTTTTTACATTGTATGTAGCTATATAACATAAATTTTAGTTTTTCGATAGTAGTTTATTATCTCTGGAGGGTTTTTGTCTGATCCTCCCGCGGTGACCAGCCGTCTTGGGTGTATGGGGCGCAGAGGGGCTCGTGTTATTCGT
Organism: Diaphora mendica; assembly: GCA_949125395.1. NCBI lineage: Eukaryota > Metazoa > Arthropoda > Insecta > Lepidoptera > Erebidae > Diaphora > Diaphora mendica. The sequence continues at coordinate 16,823,958 of OX421330.1, forward strand.
TATTGTGCTGGTTTATTATTGATTTGTTCTGATGCAGGCTGAGAGTGTGAGTGAGACCCATGAAATGTTAACGTTGGATTCTTAATAACGTAGTTCGTCATTTTCTTAATTTTCTACGTCTAGGGGGTAATCTTCTTTTATGTAGAAATATGATAATGCGCTTCTCAGCGTACCGCCAAAATTTGAACTCTTATCTACTGTTATTTCAACTTTATATGTTTGACTATTAAATGGAACTCAGTTATCTCGTATAAAAGAACAATAGTTGTTTGTTATACAAGAATGCAAAGTTGCTTTTTAAAAGCGTGCTCAATTTTGATGACCGAGCAAGCGAAGGATTCTAAAATTGAATCACGAGCGCAGCAAGTGATTCAAAAATTAGAATCCTGAGCTTTAGCGAGGAAATCAAAAGAGCACTAGGTAAAAAGAAATTGCACTCGAGTGCAACACGTAACTTTTCATCCCACTTCAGCGAGGAAATGACTAAATGACGGGAAAAGAAAATGGCGCTGGCAAAGCAAATTAAAAAAAAGTACATCAAGAAGGTTCTGAGTCTTAGTTTTTAACAAATAAAAAAAAGTTATAAAATATGATATTAAAAAACCTCGTCCGTGTCTTGTCTTTATAGCGATAAGGAAAAACTTAAACTTCTCTGTCGTGCGAGAAGCGTAACTTCCGTCTGGTTCAGTCTAGGAAAGAGATAACTACAATGATATTATATATAGAAAGATAACTATATATCTGAGATGTGCTATTGGTGCCGAGTTTTTTGGTATACCTACCTTAATACCTACCGGTACTGGATATTTTAGGCCTCGTACCGAACTAGATAAATAAAAGTTTAATACAGTGCATTACGAGGTTGCGAACACCTCGTACCCCGCACTAGCTTCACGCGGTTAGTGTTGCCCAAAACTTTGAACGCTGCGCCCGCGACTATATAATAAGATGACGAAACGTTGCCGAAGAAATTTAATTAATAATATCATTGATGATGAAGAGGAATTGGGTGGGAAATCTAATTCAAAATTACCGATATTTGAAAAATAGGTAAGTTTCCAATCAATATTTACAAATTATACTCAGTCTAAGTGAAATAATTATGTAGGAGTATAATAAATAAATTCCAGCTATGTAAATTTAAAATATGGTGTATAAATACAATATATAAGACCTATTTCTTAGCGTTCCATGGATTCACCGTGCGGGTGCCGGGTCCATCGCGTGATAGATGGGGGCAACACATGCGGCTTCGACAGTGCCTGGGAATTGCGACCCAGGTTTAGGTTTAAGGAGCACTCCTTACGACGCGTCAAAGCTCACCTTCACTGTCCGCCGTGTTACCCCCTCTACCTAACCATATTTGAAATGAGCCTAGCAATGCCGCTTTGGATATTCGTTCAAGAAAAGAGCTTACTGAAGTTCTTGGCAATCCAAGGTCTTTAAGCAGGTTATAGAGGGATTTAGCTGGTATACCCCTCGTACCCACTTCCACGGCATACAGTGCAACAACATAACCATTTTTAGTTATTTCGTTGGTTAAGTCAAAGTACTTGTTTCTTTTTAAAGCGTGGTCTTTAGGGATGTTCGTTTCCCACGGCACCGTGAGTTCTACTAGTACTACACGCTTAATTGACATTGCATAGAGAAATATGTCTGGTCTGGAAGCCGAGGCACAGATATCCTCCGGTATTCTTCAGTCCGGTTTGTTGCCTTATCGACGACGGGCGTGTTTCTAAGTATTACTAAAATCACTGTGTCTTAAAGTTTTTTCTGCCATACCATCTTTAATTAAGTTTACTTAATTAACAAATACATAATGATGTCTCCAGACAAGTGCGGTTCTTGTGGTGATCAGCTATCTGACGGCGTGCTCTGTACAGCCTGTAAACAAACGCTGCATTTTCACTGTGCAAGTATTACTGAGGCTGGATATCGACGACTGGGTGAAAGAAAATTAACTCGGCGTTGCTTGAAGTGCAAGCAAACGCCTAGTTCACCAAAGTCCCCAAATCCAGCCACTGAATCTTCTATCCTGCAAGAAATCCGAGCTTTATCGGCAAAGCTTACGCCACTGGAAGGATTAAAAGATGAAATCGTGGGGTTAAGAGATGATTTTGCTGAATTGAAGTCCTCTTTTAACAAAAATTTGATGAGATATTCAATGAATTCAATGACAAAATTAAAACAATGGAGCAGCGCATCGTACAAGTTGAAATAATTCAGTGCCAAGTAAATCACTTGCAAGCTTGCATCGAAAAGTTAGACGAACAATCTGACGGTAAGGATCAGTGGAATCGCATGAACAACATAGAGATAAAAGGTGTCCCACCAGCGGCTAATGAGAATCTCTTTGACATAGTAATGCAAATTGGCGTAAAGATAAGCTATCCCTTCGCAAAAAATCAGATTAATTTTATAACCAGAGTACCGACGCGTGATACAGAACACGTAAAATCAATAATAGTTGGATTTTGTAATCGATATGTGAAGGAAGATTTTATTGCTGCATCCAGATACGCAATTACGAACATTCCCCTCACACCCAATCAAATTGGCTTGTCTGGGAATCACAGAATTTATATCAATGATCACCTTACGATAAAGTCCTGCTTTCGAAAACTAAAAAGATGGCAACAGAATTAAATTTTCGTTATGTATGGGTCAAACACGCGAAGATACACGTGAGGAAGACAGACACTACCCCTATCATATTTGTGAAATCAGAAAAAGACTTAAAGAAATTACTTTGAACCACTATATTAGAATCATTCAATTTATATAGTTTAATTTACTATAAACAAATTAGAAATAAAAAAATGTTAATTGTAAAAAAGTTTGAGAACCGTAGACCGCAGCGTGCATACTGCGTTTTCCAAAACATACTATCTCACCGTGTCATGCATCCACGTAAGTTACACTATTCTTGTGTTCATTCTCATATATTATGTAAGTGTAAAAACAACCGTAAATTTTACACATTAGAGTTCATTATAAGATGTTGCATTTTGTTCGTTACGACTTATAGATCCCGGCAATCCTTATCTCTGCATCGGTTTGTGCCTATTCAGTCTATTCACAAATTGTATTTTTCAAACTTAGTATGTGTACGACACTGTGCATTGCTGTGCTTGTTTGTTTATTATAAGCTTATGATTTCTACCTCCTTAAAATATTATAACTCCGTTCGAATCTTACCGTGTTATTTTGTTATTCATTTAAATAGTTTTATATTTTTAAACAAATATGATATTGCAAGATGGAGATATGGCTTCTATTAGTATATTTTACCAGAACGTGCGGGGTTTACGTACAAAGACCTCAAGCTTTTATCGCAGTGTATGTCTCAACAATTATGATGTCGTTGTCATAACAGAGACTTGGTTGGTGGATCACATTCATAGCAGTGAATTATTTGATAGCCGGTATGTCGTGTTTAGGCGCGATCGTGATTATTATCGTACTGAGCAGCAGCTTGGCGGTGGTCTATTAATTGCGATTAAGAGTGAATTTACTGTTCTCGAGAGACCAGACTGGCGTAGTTCTGCTGAGGACATTTGGGTCACACTTATACTTAAGAAGTCAAGGCCACAGGTAACGTACAAAATACATATTTGCGCTGTTTATCTTTGTGATGAAAACCGAGGTAATTCCTATAAAACACAATTACAGAATTTTAATATTAACATAAGTAAACTAATTCTTGCGTACCCCCTTGATAAATTTATAATTCTAGGTGATTTTAATTTTGCTAACAAGGTACAGTGGTCTCACGCATTTAGTGGCAGTGCCGAGATGCTTCCTAACAGCATTTCATGCCCACATATCGTGGACTGTTGGGATACTATGCAGACATGTAATTTATCACAATATAACTGGGTTCGCAATATCAATGACAGGTTATTAGACTTAGTGTTTTCTAACGACTCGGTGTTACTTTACTGAGTGTGATACTGATCCTCTGGTAGTTCCAATCGATTTAAATCATAAACCTTTCATCATCCAGGCAGGATTTGTAGAATTTCACGCGCTACCGGAAAAAATGAACAAGAAGTATATTTTTTCGCAAGGTGACTACACGGCTATAAGAGGTGAACTAGATTGTATTAATTGGGAGGAGATGCTGTCGACTGATTCGTTGGAAGATTCTGTCACTTATTTTTATAACAAGTTATATGAGCTTAGAGATAAATATATACCGTTAAAATCAATAAAGCACTCATCGCACCCTTTGTGGTATAACAGTGCTTTGATAAATATCTTAAAGGAAAAGTACAAATTTCACCGTAAGTATAAGACCTATGGAAATATATCGGACTACCATTCGTATTCAATACTACGCAGTAGGGCAATAAATATGGAAAGAGTGTGTTTTGAAGACTATATGGAAAAGATTGAATCCTCTATTGTAAGATATCCAAAATCATTCTGGACCTATGTAAAAAGCAGGAGGAATGCGGGTGTATTACCTAATGTAATGCAATCTGGTGAGGTCATAGCGAGTACGGGCGAGGAAGTTAGCAATATGTTTGCCACCTATTTTCATTCAACCTATCAGGAACCTGACCCGACTCCATTTGACCGAGGCGTCTCTTGTAGCCCTCAAAGTATTAACAGTGGAGCTTCTGAAGGTACTGTTGAAGTATACCCTTCGCGAGTACTCCAACTGCTCAAAACCTTAGATCTCTCCAAATCTGGTGGTCCTGATTTAATACCTCCGATATATATAGTTAGATGCGCCGATAGTCTTGTCGTTCCCGTTTGCATTTTATTTAAGAGATCTTTATCAGAAGGCATAGTTCCGACTATTTGGAAATCTGCGTTTGTTACCCCTGTATACAAGAAGGGAAATAGAGCCAACGTTGAAAACTATCGCCCCATTTCGAAAATGTGTTTGTTTTCTAAAATACTTGAACGTTTGGTACATATAAGCGTCTACGGGGTGGTAAGAAGTATTATCGGTGAGGAACAACATGGTTTTCTTAAAAACCGCTCCACAACCTCAAACTTGATTCTCTCGCATGAATTTGTATCTAGTGGAATGGGACAGGGCGCACAGGTAGATTGCATATACACTGACTACAGTAAATGCTTCGACAGAATAGATCATAAGTTACTTTTGCAGAAATTATTAGCCGCTGGTATTCACGGTGATTTATATAGATGGTTTACTTCTTATATAGAAAGTCGAACGCAGGCTGTGGTGCTTAGGGGTTACACGTCTGACTGGCAAACTATCCCTTCCGGGGTTCCGCAGGGATCGATTTTGGGACCTTTGTTGTTCGTTTTGTTCGTGGCTGACATCAAGAGATGCTTCGAACACTCTTACATCCTTCTTTATGCTGATGACATGAAAATTCACAAAAAAGTGAAAAACCTGTCTGACACTCAAGACCTTCAAGATGATCTTAACAGATTTGAAATGTACTGTAAGGCTAATAAACTTCATCTTAATGTTACCAAGTGTTATCAAATAACGTTCTCCCGAAAAACATCTATAATTGGTACTGGCTACACATTGAACCAGCAGCAGATCCACAGAGTTGAAACTGTTCGAGATCTGGAAGTTATGCAAGACAGCAGACGACAAACACATTGATAGCATGGTCAATAAGGCGTCAAAAGCCTTGGGCTTCATTATGAGAACCACGACCTGCTTCCGTACTATTAAACCCATAAAGGTTTTGTACTGTTCATTTGTGCGCAGCCTCCTGGAGTATGCATCGCAAGTCTGGAACCCACAATACGAAGTTTACAAGTCTCGTATTGAGGGAATCCAAAAGAAATTTTTGCGATACTTGGACTTTAAGGCGCAGCAATGGTCACATGACTACACTCATCGTTGCAGACGATACCATTTCCTTCCACTGGAATATAGGCGCCTTATAAGTGATATTTGCTATTTGACCAGCATCGCAAATGGCACGATCGACTCCCCTGAGCTCTTGTCTAAGTTGGGTTTGCGTACCAACCAACTCGGTCTAAGGCAACGACCTTTGCTACATGAGCCTTTTGTGACCACTAACTACAGGTGCAATTCCTTCCTCCTACGAGGTGCACGTAGCTTCAATGAGCTTCATGGCCCTTTGCGGTTTGACTTGTTCTGTACTAGCCCTAGCACAGTGAGGCAGCTTTTATCGAGGTCATTTTTTAATGTAGGCGTTGGATGCGGTGCTCAAACTGTTAGTTAAAATAAAATGTGATAAGTTTTGTTTATTTATACTTAAAAAAAACGGTTCTAAATATTTAATGTATTCATAATATATAAATGTATTCATAAAAAAAAAAGTGTAAAATATGTACCTAAATACATATCATGTAATATGTAAGTCACTTAGACCAGTGTAATAAGTTCTCACCTATATATGGAGGCTTGTTGTTAGCAACTTGATCACATATTTGTATTAACCATAATTGTGTTTATTAGTCTGTAAGCCTTCTTCAAAAATAAATAAATAAATAAATTCTGTAGTGATTTTCATACGTGTCCACTAATAATGTCTGAAATGAGCCTAGCAATGCTGCTTTGGATATTCGTTCAAGAAAAGAGCTTACTGAAGCTCTTGGCAATCCAAGGTCTTTAAGCAGGTTATAGAGGGATTTAGCTGGTAAACTCCTCGCAACCACTTCCATCGCATACAGCGCAACGAGATAACCATTTTTAGTTATTTCGTTGGTTAAGTCAAAGTACTTGTTTCTTTTTAAAGCGTGGTCTTTAGGGATGTTCGTTTCTCACGGCACTGTGAGTTCTACTAGTACTACACGCTTAATTGACATTGCATAAAGAAATATGTCTGGTCTGGACGCCGAGGCACAGATATCCTCCGGTATTCTGTAATGATTTTCATATGTGTCCACTAATAATGTCCAGTCACTGGCGGTATTTATAATTGAGTACGGTTTTTGTGTGAGTGATTTTTTTTTGTTGTTCCTTCCTTTACAAACGCGATGTTAGTTTTTATGTTTGTTGTTATTCCTTTTTTCGCTCTCGCCAGTGATAAACTCATAGCTTCGCGTATGATGTGTAATACCCTATCATGGCGACGTGAATAATGACCCCGGTCTAATAGCGCCTTACAATCTGTCAGTAAGTGCCTGGCTGTACCTATTGCCGCATTGCACATCGTACAAGCCTTTTCTGTAGCTTTTCCCCACCTTACTAGGTTGCTTTGATCGGGGAGAGTTAATTGAAAGGCGTTGAGGTAGAATTTTAACAGGGCGGGTGACCAATCATATATATATATATATATATATATATATATATATATATATATATATATATATATAATATGTATAATAAATCATAACATAAACAATATAAACAAATAAATGCAAGGTAGTAGAGCCACGCTGATTTCAGCACGAACGGGCCGGCTCGACCGGGGCGGTACTACCCTCGCACAGAAAATTAACGTAAAATGACAGCGTGCTGTCGTGTTTCGTTGGTGAGTGCGAGACCGGAGGCCCAATTAGTCTAGTCAACAAGTTCCATACTTGTTGACTAGACTAAAAGATGCAGAAGCATCACTAGGCCGCCATGGTGTGGGTCGCCATGCTGCATTGTCTGCATTCGCAGTGAGCATGGTGACCACTACTCTTGGATTCTGCTTATGCTTTCCATCAGGCAGAGTAGAGTCATTTTGGCAGGCCAAACATAAAAATAAAAAAAATAAAAAAATTATACACTTACATCGAAAACTTTTAAAAAAACTTTCAAAACTTGACGAACCAAATAATGACGGTTGTAATTCCAATGTTCCAGTTCATAATTATTAAAATTATGGGTCAAAAGGTTATAATTATGTTATTATTACTTTTTGTTAATTAAAAAAAATCTAAGGTATCCAGAAATACGTTCTCATTTGTTATTTTGATAATATGTTTTCAATTTAGTGCGATTTTCTTACATTTATTTTTTACCACTCCATTTTGTACGACATCTAGCGTTTTCTAGGTTGGTAACTACATGTCTTGTGTTATCGGAAGTCTATATCCGCACACGAGAAATAGACAGGAGGTACAGTAGGTAGATATTGTAGGCAAAAGCACAGCACATATAACAGTTTAAGCAGGAAGATAGACAGTTCAAGATAAGCACAATAGATCACTAGATATGAAGGCAGTATATAAATAGTATAAAAGCACTAACTTAACAACATAAAAGCGGTACATAAGGTTTAGGTAAGCAAACGTGCACGTGCAGTCGGCGTCGATAGCGTATTCAGACTGTTCGAGACGGCGGACGCGCAATGGTTGCCGGCGCGTATCTCATGTAGCTATGCATTTAGATAGCATAGTGAAAGGGCATTTATTATTATTATATATATTATTTATTATTATAAACGTGTGTGTTAATGATGTATATATTTTGTGAATAATATTTTTAGTGTAGAATAAGTGTAAATATTGTAAATAAATAAAAAATATAATCTATGTGTTAATGTTTAGTGATTTTGTTACATGTGTAAAATGTAGTAAAACACAAACAAAAGTAGGGGGGATCCCTACAGTACTTTTTAAATCATTTGCTTCGTTGTACTAGCCGCTAGATGCGCTACAATTAACTAAACAATTTATTATTATTTTTCTTCTAAGTCGCACGCCCGTGCTCTAATTGATACTCAAGTAACTCAGTGTTTAATTCCTGACCATGAAACTTTTCGTTCATATTACTTATAATGATATCTTTCAATTCTTCCTCCATATTGAACATGTCTGCCTTTTGTTGTTTCATCTCTTCTTGCATACCTACATCTTAGTATATTTTTGATTTGATATATTTTTTTAATTGTTGTCGTATTTTTATTTCACAAAGTCCTGCTCCTCCTCTCGTGGTAAGTGGGAAGACTAAGTATGCAAGTGGGAAGACTAAGTATGCGGATACTTTTTCAAGTTATTTAATCCGTTCTTGCACGGGATGACCCTTTGACTTTGAGACAAAACTCTAAGGAAAAAAAAAGATTCCATATGTTCATAATAACAGTTAAGTGATTTTTAACCGACTTGCAAAAAGGAGGAGGTTCTATGTTCCACTGTATGTATTTTTTTTTTATGTATGTTAAAAAAAAAAATTGTATTCGAAAGGGTATGCTTCCGAGGTGGTCCTATTGCCAGCATATCAGGATCTGATGATGGGATCCCAGGGAAATCGAGGGAAACTCTCATTTTTTATCGGCACATACTATGTTTTTCGTATATTTTCTGAAGTTACACCCGTATTTGCGTCTGGTAGTTATCACTTTATGATGATGAGCTGATGATGTAAGGTACAACTCCTTAACGGTTAGGAGTTGGAGGATAAATCTTTAAATATCAGATGTATATATGTTACCTTTAGTCGTATTCTTTCAAATTATTTAGGTAAGCTGATGATGGAAGGTGGAAGGTACAACTCCTCAACGGTTAGGAGTTGGAGGATAATTCTTTCAATTTCATACGTATCTAAAGACCTTCAGTCGTATACTTTCAAGTTATTTAGGTGAACTGATGATAGAAGGGTAAACTCTTCAACAGTTAGGAATTAGAGGATGATTTCAATATTACACGTACGTTTAGACCTTCATTTGTATTCTTGATGATGAAATTTGATGAAATAGTTCAACTTACTACTTACCTACGATAAACGTAAAATAAACTGGTTCTTCATAAATTGCCTATACCTAATTCTTTATTTATTTAAATAGTAGTATTATAATGTGTGCTAGGTACCTGTTTGAAGTCGGTGCTAAGCCAAAAAGAATACAAACGAACAATTACAAAAGTCTAAGCGATAGTCACTTGGCACCGACTTCAAACAGATTCTAGGTACCTAGCACACATTATAATACTACTATTTAAATGAATAAAGAATTAGGTATAGGCAATTTATGAAGAACCAGTTTATTTTACGCTTTTAAGTGTTTTTTTGGCAGAGAGTTTTCGTTGGATGTCTTTTGGAAGTCGGTTTTTTTTTAGCATTTATTATGTCCGATTCACAGTATTTAATAAGTTCTACGCCATTTACACACATTTTGGTAGTTATTTGCCCAGTTTACGCACTTTCACAACAAAAAGCACTTTGTCCATAAGATTATTTATGTAATACACTGATTAATCATTATTTTTAAGTCAATTTCACAAATAATAGTATTTTTTATCAATTAAAACACAGACGTCGAAGTGAACGGTGACACAACAGGATTATAATGAATATACTAGACAATACCAACGATGATTTCATTTCTTTATTACGCTCTTAGTTTATTTTCCAGATGCTAGAAGTTAATATTACATTTTGTTATTTCAACAATGTTATTTCAACAATGTTTACTAGTCTTGTTTTAAATAATAATTTATAAAGAACTTAAAAATATAAGAGCTTTTAGCACCATTGGGTGACATCAACACCAGCACAATTACCTTACATAAGAATACTATCTCTTACAGGCAATCATGGGATGGATAGAAAACATGATAGGAAAAAAGTATAAGGTAGTGTCTGATGTTTTAAAAGTATATAAGAAGAAAAAATTATGGCTGTATATTTATAATATGTAAGGCGATAGTTAGACTAAGTGTAAATATTATTAAATATGAATTTTAAAGATTCATTCCGTATCATCTAAACATAGTGTCGTAATCAACCCAGTTCTTATAAAACTTAACCAGACTAAGTGACATCTTCTGAAAAAATCTACTTACCTCAAACCTTCCTGCTCCTCTTTGTACTGCAACATTGAGATGTAGCTGTCGTTGTTCGTGAAGCACTGGCTGTGAGTACAACAGTGTATCACTGAAATTCACTGATAACTGCTTCCTCGGTACATTCATCACCATAGCAAGTAAATCCCATACTAGCGTCAAGCTTGCAGCAAATGGGTACAATGTATTCCCTGTAAATTTCGTTTCAAACCATGACAAAATAGGATTATAAATGTAGCTAACTTTAGTTAGTGCCCTGCATTAATAAAACTTTTTGGGCTCTTTATGTTGGTCAAAGCCGCCTAGCGAAGATAAAGACCGATGATGGCAGAATCTTAAAATCAAAATCCAAGCTTTTGAGTGAGGTCGAGATATTCAATGGGCAGTTATACACGGCAACACTTAACTAGATCCTGTTACTGACTTATAGGTAGATCCGGATAAGCTAACCCGACACTTTGCCGAAGACATTCCAGACGTCAGAGAGTCAGTATGTACGAGATCAGCATAACTCTCAAACACAAAAAAGTATCGAGTGAAAACGACATTAGGGCTAAATTTTAAAAAGGCAGGTGGAAACCTGATTTTAAAAATTCTTTAGAAGTTTTTCATTTCCGTTATACTCAATGGGAAGCCACCTCAGGGATAGTTTAGAGGTATAATAGACCCATCACTCTTCCGATTCATGTGTATAAATTGTTGTCAAAAGTCATCACAAATTGTCTCGCACACAGATTTGTCAATTTTAGCCTCCCTAACAAGCCGATTTCCAAAAAGGCTTCAGCACCATAGAACACATCCACTGAGGCAAGTTATACAAAAGTCCAAAGGGTATACCTCTCACTATGCTTGCGTTTGTTGACTCTATGAGAACTTCAAAAGGAGGTCAATCGTCGGATCCAACTAAGTTGGGCAGTGTTCGGGAAGCTACGTAAAGTTTTCTCGTCCCAAATACCACTGTGTTTCAAGACTAAATTATTGAACGGTGCGTTTTGCCAGTATAACTTAGTGTGCTGATATGTGGTCGCCCACAGTGGGCCTCATAAGAAGGCTCAAAGTCACCCAGAGACCAATGACAGGGTAATGCTCGGAGTTTCTCTCCGTGATCGATTCAGGAATGAGGAGATCCGCAAACGAACCAAAGCCACTATATTGGCTGAAAAATTGCTAAACTTAAAAGGCACATTGGTCGCTGCAAGATGACTGATGAGGCCATAAAGTTATTGAGTGGCGATCGCGTACTGGACGCAGGCAGCAAGGACCGAAGGAAAAACTTGTGGGAGGCCTATGTCCATCAGCCGACGTCTTTTGGCTGAGATGATTTTGAATAAAATTAATAATCAAATATTAAATATATTTAATCTATTTTAATTTACCTCTAATCGAATTTCCTCGAAGATACCCATGTTCTTTATCATGCAAAGCAAGAACATAATTGCAATTGGATACAAGTTTTCTGTTTGCTGTATTATAAATTGCCAGAGGCCTTAAAATAACAAAAATAATACACAACATTAGGTAAGTTAAACAGATAATAATAATTAATAAAGTATGCATGTAACACTTTCAAAAAAACTTCATACCATTTCTCAAAGTGGGCCCATTTGATGAAGTGTGAAAGGAAAGGTGTTCCAGTCGAAACAGGCATTTTGATTTTTGGATACAAAACCTGAATGTTAGTGTCATAGCCTTCCATGTATAATCTAAAACCGAGATCAACCTTTAGAAGTAAATAAAATCATAAAAAAATGATATCAGTACTGTTAACAACGTGCTTATAACTTACTTGCCAATAGCTTCAAGTAATAAAACTGTATTGTTTGGATGTTTTCGTCTTGTCAGTGCTATGTTTTTGCACCCAGCTGGCATTGAACGTTTGAGTATTGCTTGGAGGAGTCCGTGTGGTGCTATTTCCACCAACACAGCATTATTAGGCACTAGTCGCGAAGTCTCTTCGAATAACACCGAATTCTAAATAAGGTAAGGTAATAAATTTAATTAAAACTTAATTTAACAAGGAATAAGAACATTGAGACCCTTATTGTTTTTATATATTAGGTGTTCTTTATTCATTGCTGCAATACAAGTAGAACGACACACGTTAATTTCCACGCTAAGGTTACTAGGTAATACCAGGAAACAGGTGGCACTTCCAGCACCAATCACATTTAAACATTTTAGCCACTTTGTACAACTGCTGTAGTTCCAAAGTATGGAAACTCCTAAAATGAATCTCTAGAGGGAAGAATCACATAAAAATGTCTTCATTCTTGGGGATTCTTACCAGTAAATTGTTCGTAAGGTACTCCGCGGAACAGAACTTTGTCCAAGGCTCATTCCATTTGTCTTGTGGTACAGAACTTGAAAGCCAACGCTCGGTTCTTTGTTTTGGAGTTCTGATTACGTCTTGTAAATATTTCAGTAGCCCGGGACCTGTGCTCAATATATTTGTGTTTGTTAAAGACAAAATTTGTGTTTGAAAACAGTCAACAACAAAAATATGTTTTTATTAACTGGTTAAATTAGATAATGAAAATAAATATAAAATGTCATACATATATAGCAGTATATAAAAATGTATGTATAAAGAACAATACATAAAGATAATATATACAATTATAAGCTCTGCCACGGCTCGGTGCAGCACGTTGTGTTTGCATTGATGAGAAGTGAGAAAATAAAAGAAGAAACCAGCTATGTCCAGCAGAAACTGTTGACAGCTATTGAAGTGTAACGTGAGGAACAATACTGACGTGAATAAATATATAACAACAATATTTGAACCGGGTTTCTATCAAACCAAATTTGGTGCAGAACTTCCCTAGTTTTTATTTGCTTTTACTTTTTAGTTGTAACAAGATGATTTAACAAAAATCTTACCAGCATCAGCTATATAACGTGAATGGTAGGCAATGTTGGAGCACGGAACTTCTTTGGCAAAGATCCCTTTGCATGTCAAGTCTGCCACAAATTCGCGCATAATATCGGAAGGTCCAGAAATTGTGCTAGAGTCAGGTCCATTATGACAAGCTACTGCAATTTCTGAAGGACAGACTTTTAAAATCTAGAAATAAGAATTAATCATTATTTTCGATATCTAAAACTAGGGCGAAGATATTTCCTGGTCAATGCTTTAAAGCATACATCGAGCGTATAGAGGAAAACCTTGAGCTTAAGATAATAACTGTTTTGTGCACACGCACCAAAAGGTAATATTGCTCGCTAGCATCGGAAAACCCTAATAAGGTAACAACGCAGTTCTTAGTTACACCTACGTGTCGTGGGATACGTAAATCATTTAAAGTGGGTAACTCAACGCAAAACTGCTTCCATCTTTTAATTATAAAGAGCGGTGGTGTATCGTCCCAATCGAGGTGCAACCGCCAAAGTTGTTTTATTACTAATTTAGCATACACGATTGTGGGTGCCACAAAGCCTAATATGTCCAACAAGCGAGCGACGGTGTACAAAATAGAGCGCTTAGTGCACATTCTATCAGAGGGAACGATTTAAAATAAAAAGCGTCATCTGCTATAGACCAATGCAACCCCAGTATTTTATGCTGCACGGACTTATCGAATTCTACCTCGGTAGGCAGTTTGTGTGAGCCGGGAAGATTATTATTTAAGACGGCCGGACAGTTGCTATTCCACTTTACGAGATCCCACTGCGCGCCCTTAAACATGTCAATAAACTGACGAGATGCAGTAATAGTTTCCGTTTCGCTGGGAACTGAATAGGCTATGTTATCTATTTAAGGAAAATTCTGCAATAGTGGGGGATGAATTCTTCATTCATCCCCCACTATAGCGCAATGGTATTTTTAACCGACTTCAAAAAAGGAGGAGGTTTTCTCAATTCGACCGTATATGTTTTTTTTTATTTTTTTTTATGTGTGTTCGCGGATAACTTCGTCGTTTATGAACCGATTTTGATGATTCTTCTTTTTTTGGAAAGGAGATGACCTGACGGTGGTACCATAACAAGGAAACTAGGATCTGATGATGGCATCCCAGAGAAATCGAGGGGAACCCTCATTTTTTTCAATCACGTGTTATATTTTCGTATATTTTCTGAAGTTACTCCGATATTTGCGTCTGGTAGTCATCATTTGATGATGATGAGCTGATGATGAAAGGTACAACTCCTTAACGGTTAGGAGTTGGAGGATAAATCTTTTCTAGGTACCAAAATCTGTTTGAAGTCGGCGCCAAGCCAAATTGTAATAGGAGGTACCGCACTCGCCGCTGCCGGATTGCTGCTCCTCATGTAGCCCAAAACAACACAAGCGGGCAGACACGCGCGGGCTGACGCGACGTCGTTGATGGTCGTCTCGAAATATAGCGAGTGTGGTAACTACTATTACATGTGTCATGGCGCCGACTTCAAACAGATTTTAGGTACCTAGCACACATAATAATACTACTATTTAAATGAATAAAGAACTAGGTATAGACAAGAATTGGCACATAGCAATTTATGAAGAGCCAGTTTATTTTACGCATTTTAGTGTTTTTTGGCAGGGAGTTTTCGTTGGATGGTTTTTGGAAGTCGGTTTTTTTTTATAAAAAGTTTTTATGTTGTGGAGGAATGCTGCTGATATTCAAAGTATCTTTGTATTGCAGAAAAGTGCTATTCGTGCAATTTATAATCTTGGTTATAGGCAGTCACTAAGGGATAAATTTAAATAAATTGGTATCATGACAGTTGCATGACAGTTGCATGTCAATTCATCTATCATAATTTAGTTTATGTTAAGAAATATATTCATTTATACACAAAGTTTAGCTACGTTCATGATATCAACACTAGGAATAAAGATAAACGCGAGTTGCCAACCACTAGATTACAAAGAGTAAGCAAGTCTTTCCAACGTGAGAGTGTGCGATTTTACAACAAATTTCCAAGCAAATATCAAGAATTAAGTATTAACAAATTTAAGTCCTTATTAAAACAAAAACTATGCGAAAAAGCTTATAACACAGTTCTGGATTATTTAAATTACAAGTTTTTTTTGGGTTTGATGATCTATTGTATGTTGTTTTTAAATTTGTTACTACGAACTGAATTCCTTTTGTGTATGTAAATGTGAGTATAGTCTTGGCTTGTAATATCTGTTGTAATATAAGTTCATTTGTAGTATCTTTCTGGTGGTTTTGAGTGTTTCCCCGCCCTACCCAAATGTCCTGCTGGCGGTAGTGTCGCGCTTCGGATCGTAACATGATGGCTGGGCTTCGTATGCCGTCTGTATGGACAGGCCGACTCAAATCTATGGTCTTTTCTTCAAAAGGCCAATCCAGATCATGTAGAATTTAAGAAACTGAAGATCTGTCATTCCTACATAGAATACTTAAAAATGCTATAGATTGTCCGGGCCTTCTCAGTACGATAGGGATCAACGTTCCTTCGAGGCTCCCTCGCTACCCTCGTCCATAACTCAAACAACCACGATGCCGAACAAAGCAGATGTCCAAAAAATGTATGAGCTTGTACCCCAGACTATACGGAGATCAAATAACTGGTATTTGATAGCTGAGATCTTCTAAAAAAATGATTTAAAAGGGTCATGACGCAAAGCAGATTCTGAAAAAAGTTATGAAGGTTTAAAAAAAAAATATATCACTCCGACTACATCATTTTTTCCCAATATATTTTAAAGTTATTCTGTCAGGTCTAAAAGATTATTTATGTGTGCAGTGTATGCTCATGTCAAAATATATACTACTGGCTTATTACCATGGCTCCACTCGTGTGGAAAGTCCATGAAAAGTGAATTGAGTCTGTTCTATTCTCTCGCCAATGCAGCGATCACCTTGTGAAATTTGCAATGTCTTAGGGCCCATGGGTAAGTCATTCAATCGCTAACTATGTCACTGGTAAGAGAATTCAACATTCACGGCGTTACACCGTGTTCTTATTCTACGCTAATGTAATATCAAGCACTTACTGGAGATATGTGAATTCCTTGATATCGGCCTTCTGAGGGATCCCTCTGGTGCACCCTCTGCTTCTTCACACATACTCACAACTCCTAGGCTTTACAGGTTTCCTAAGTATCATGATTACAATACACTCGTTTAACTATCGCGGATCGCGCCTGTTGACGTGACTACTAAAACTCGCGAGTCCAAACCTGACCAATCATAACGGTAACCAACTAAAACACCGAATCTGAAGACAATTAGCTAAATTTTCATTAAACGGCACTTTTTCAACGAAGCCCAGCTCGACCGTTCAAAGCGTCTCGACAATTCTATCTACTGTCAACGTCAAAACGTCAAACAAGAAAAATGACAATCAAAACTGTTGCCCTTACATTGACGTTAAATTTCTAACAGAGTCATTCTACATAAATCTCCAAAAACAAATATGTCATCTGTCCATTGTTGGTTACAAGTTTATTGTATAGAATGAAAATAAAAGAAAGAACATTATTTTTATGCACTTAACTGCATGTTATTAGAATATTCTTTCAATACCACTGATGGAATAATATAGTTCTTCATCATTTTCATTTCAATTTACATCATGACATCCTATAATCTATACAATGTTTCTTCACGCCACTGCTCTGTAAAAAATATATGAATCATAATTCAACTTTAAAACAAACGGAACGAAAATCAGCGCGTGAGACGAGTTGTTGCAAATTGTTTTTAACAGACTTCCAAAAGGAGGAGGTTCTCAATTTCATTGGTATTTTTTTTTGTTTTTGACAATAATTAGATTTCATGGCTCTGGGTTCTAGCCCTTTGAAATGTGATTGACAAGTTTATTGAATGTTCAAATCATAGTTCGACTTTTTATAAATGCTCTTTCTTTATTTTCGAATAATCAATTATTAGTTAGTGACTGAAAATATAATTATTACATGAATTCAGTAATAGTACAATAACCTTGGAAGCGCACATGAATAAAAAAAACATTTAATATTTTACCCCACTTTGCGTCATGTTTTTATCATATGGCAAGTAAAATTCTTTCAAAGTAAATTCAAGATGAAGGCGTCGCTTAAAATCTTTTAGATTTTTGAGTTTTTTTCCGAATTTGATACGGACTTTATAAAGTTACTCAAATATATCATTTATTTTCTTTATTCCAAAAACTAAAACATGATCTTGTATTATTTTGGTGAAAAAATTAACATCTCCTTTGGGAAAGCACGAACTCGCCACTTGTTATGTTGTGCTCATCAGTACAACATCTTATCATGTACTTCTGAAGACATAGAAGTTTTCGCAAATACACTTAGAAAGTCTACATATCTTATCCGCTCAAAGCTCACTGGCATGTAGGCGCTTATATTATTATATCAATTCATTTGAATTAAGAAGTAAGTACCCCGCAGACTGAAATGAAAGATTCCTCAAGACCTTCTCTGAGAGGCACAAGAATTAACGGAGCAGTCACTGGACGGCTTTCGTGCAAGCCCTTTATTCAATGAATCCCACATATTGCTGAATATCTGCAAGATTGATAGATTGCAATAAAGAAAAAAAAATTAAAAAAAAATCACGTGAGGCTTGAAAGGAGGGAGTTTCGTAATTTGTTTCTCGCATAAAAATAATATTAAAGGAATGGTGTCATTCCTTTAATATTATTTTATGCTATATTTATGCTGCTATATTTATGCTAAAAATTCACGTGATTTTAGGGGGAGGGGGGTTAATCTTAAACCTCACCACATATCACCAAGGGGGTAAAAAATGCAAAAAAAACATCACATGATTAACGAATGGCCCCATAACGCGTCGCTTACGCGTATTTGTGAAATATACTGAGTTAGTTGCTTGTTGATGGTATGTTATTTTGATGAATGTTCTATTTATTAGAATATTTTATTAATGCACTGATGTAAAGACAATCACTGTTATGAATCTTCGAACACAAGCTATATAGAAGTCTTTTACTGTAAATACTGTCACAAAAAATCACTTTTTTCAATATAATTCGTACTTGTTATCCGGAGCAAATGAATACGTTGTTAACTGTGCGGTACTCAGAGAGAGATGTACTTGTATGTCTGTAAAGCTCAAGGCGGAATAGAGGCGGTACAGTGGAGATTTGTGAGGGTTCTCTGCTCAAGCTGTAAGGCCAACGCACAAAATATCGGAAATTGTCGATCGATTGCAATTCTTTTTCTTAACTTGTGCATCTTACACAAAATTGTACATTGTACAAAGTAATAATAGTCTAATAGAAACTAAAAATTAAAATATCAACACACGATCTGCTCGTATATCACAATTGTTCAGTGTTTTTGCAAGCAACAATAATGTTTCCCATAATAACCACTATACAGAATGTGAAGAAACTGTAATTCAGTTTGCTCATGGCTTTTGTTTTTGATGATATCTTCAAAGATGCAACACAAGAAAACGTTGAATAAAAGAAGAAAAATAGAGTTGGGAAATTGACATATCTAGACACGTGGTAGCGTGTCAAGCCAAGTTCAAGGTAACAGAACTGGCGAGCAGCATCGTGTGTAATATTACACGAACCATTCGACACCACTTTTGACACCCTCATCTCTCTAAAACTATTTGACATAGAGTCTAGATATGTCGATTTCCCAACACTATTTTCTTCTTTTATTCAACGTTTTCTTGTGTTGCATCTTTGAAGATGTCGACGACTATTTAAATATTAACATCCAAAAATCCTCATTTTTATCACTGACATTCCTATAGAAGTATAGATCGTATGTAAAAAATGGTCAAGTCAGACTTTAGGCTTCAATATGTTATCCTAAGTTTGAAGAAATTATATTTTAAGTTGTTCTAAAATATTTTATGTTGTTATAAATAAACAGGACTGTCCATTTATGTTTTTATGAGATCGTCATTAAAAAAGTCATCACAACATTTTTTGTTAGAAAAACTTTAGGTTTTGAATGCACCTTATATCTAAAAAGATGCATATTTATTACGAGTCAGTTCATGAAAGTAACTCACTTGTTCGTAGCCCATACCAACTGCAGCCATGGAACCGTGTATGAACTTAGTTTCTACCGAGACCAAGCCGCGGTAATATGCAGCCAATATCATTTCTTCCGCCGTTAAACAATCATCTGCGTATGCGCATCCCAACTCACCCACGCTATGGCCTATAAAAATATATTTTTATTTTGATGAACTTGTTACAATATATCACATTAAATTAGGCTGTAATTAGATGTTCTCACCAATAATTCCATCCGGCTTTAGGCCAACTGCATGAAGAACGTCAGTAAGACCGATTTGAATTGCAGCAATTCCCACAAATGAATGCAAAATATTGTTAAAAATGCTCTCGTCTTTGGAAGTAATAATATGAATGATATCAAGGCCTTTAGTTTCCAATACTTTTCGACATCTAGAATTGAACAATAACAAAGTAGTTGTCTCTGGTTAGACTGGAAGTAGTAGTTGAGACTGGTTAACAATATTCTTAAAATCTATTGCTAATCAAAAACTGTTTTTATCATACCTTTCTATAGCAGCTGCAAAAATGGGTATGCACATAAGTTGCTCACCCATACTGGCCCACTGTGATCCCATTCCACTGTAAACAAACCACAATGGCCGTCTTGCGTTATCACAATATTCCACTTCTTCGTGTAGACTAATAGTCTTTTGATCTTTGTTTATCTCTGAAAGTAAGTTTATTTTATTTTATACGCGTTTCGGTTGAAGAGTATATCTCTTCAACCGAAATGTGCCGAAAATGATCTTTGCAAATAATAAACCTGAAGTGTTTGTGTAAAATTTAAAATAATCAGTTTTCACAAGTGCATTTGAAATCATATAAGATATTTACATCAAAAAAGCAATTTATAAATTTGTTGTCTGTCCGTCAATTTGCTCCAGGTAATCTCTGGTACGGCTGGTCTGATTTTGATGGGACTTTCACTGGAAAGTAGCTGATGATATAAGGAGTAACTTAGACTACATTTTAGAAGAGCCTCGCCCTGCGTCGTTACCCGCGATTGTTGTTCTATCGCGGGTTCAGCTAGCTGTAAATATTATCTACAATTGTCAAGGATCAGGTTTAATGGAAAAACTTAAATACAAAGTAATTTAAAATGCTCTGATTTTATTAAAAAAACAAACGCACCAAAACACAACAATGTTGTAGGGAGTGTTACATATGGACAACGATAATGTACAATTAAAGTTGTAACTTTTTATTTAAATGAAATAAGCCTACATGGGGACATTCATTATATTATTACTACTAAACTTACGCAGGATAGTAAACCCTCTGCCTAAATGTCCGGTGACGCCCGTTCGATGAATATTATTTAACAACGCCAATTGCTCAGGATCTATAGGATTACATTTTAATTCTTCAAAAATAAATTTTACAGCTTCTTCGTGTCTACCAGATATAGTAACCAAGTATGGAATATCGGTCTTGTAGCGATTTAAATCCTGAAACATAAGCATAAATTACTTAAAATTCTCTTTTTATAATAATTCGCATGCACATCCACAACCCAACTTACCTTAGGCTTATAACATCCATGTAACAAAACATGAGAATTTAATCCCGTAAAGGACATGCCATTCACCCCAACATATGTTCGGCCAAACTTGTGATGTTCAGTTATAACACGCATGCGTCCTTCGCGCAACGCTGCAACATCTTGTCGAGGTTTTTCAAAATTCAAATTGGCAGCTAGTGCCCCATTGTGATAACCTAACAGCACCTACAGAGAAATAAATCTTATAAAGATATTTTATATCACTTACACCTCAGCCTTTACACGTTGTTTATTGTTATACCTTTGTGATAGCAGATATTCCAGAAGCCGCTTCTCCGTACCCAATGTTAGACATGACACTACCGATAAAAAGAGGGTCATCTCTATTCTTACAAAATACTTCTTCAATAGCTTCCAATTCAACCTTGTCGGCCTCAGGTATAGCTGTAATACAAAAATACTCTTATGATAAAGAAAACTCTCTTTACATAAAATAGTATATAAAACTCACCGGAACCAAAAGCTTCAACGTATTCAACAGCTTGAGGTGGAACTCCTGCTTCATCGTAGAACCTTTTAATAAAATTAGTTGTGCTACTTAGGCTTCTGTAGAATCCATATTTAGGACCTGTTTCTCCTTTTATCATAGAGGTGAATTCAGATTTAGCATGCAAGACTTCCGCATATATTCTAAAAAAATATTATAAACTTACACCTATATCATGAACACATGTCGTTAAGACATGTAAGAATTTAGCATTTTTTAAAAAACGAAGGGCTTTTAAATAAAACACCTCGTCCTTTGCCATCAATTGACCTATCTGTCAGTTTGCCATCTATTCCATAAAGTGTTATATAAAAATTTCTAAAACTTGAATGAGATAGGAGATTTTGAACCTTAAATATTGCAAGTATAACTAACCTTAAGGCATCTTTCGCCCTTTGCAGAAATAAAACATTAATAGCTTCAGACCTTGCACAGCCATCTGCATTCTCATCAAAAGACTTTGTCTTACCATCATTGCACAGTTTGATAATTCTGGAAGTCATTAACCAAAAATTATATTTATTTATTAAATCATAGTAAATTGTCGATTTAAGTAAAACAATAAACAAAGAATTTACCTTCCACAGTGCACTGATGATTGTGGATGCAAACATAAGTATGCACCAGCTACTATAGCAGCTTCGCATTCCCCACGACTTATAGCCAGATACGCTTGCGCCAATGCGCCCGTAGAACTACAACATGCTTCATCAATAGCTATTGATGGACCAGTTGCATTTAGCCAATACGAGATGCGGTTGGCAATCATTGATTTACAGCATCTGTTTTAGAAAACATATATTTAGGCATATACATATAAAAATCACTAATATTGAACTGGCCATCTTGTCTTGCCAGACATTTTACTCTTGTGACTCGGTGTTACAAGTACCAGCAGTACCAGTGCCAGTGCCAGTAGGCACGCAATTAAAAGGTGTCAAGAGAAGACACACAAATATGGGCACTGCGGAGAGATAGGGCACTCGCTAAAGAACTACACAAAGAAGACGGAAGATCGTGGGCAACAACTAGTCACACTAATATATAAAGTTCATAGATATCATCAAAATATATAAGTTTTTGTTTTGAACTTTAGTTAAACATGCCTAAAAGTAAAAAAAAAACTGTACTCAACAGTGAAACGCGTGAGTTTGTGATTCGCTTACGCGATTATTTTGAGCATGAGTCACAAAATGGGGGACCATTATTGCTATTGTCTCAAGTCCGGCAACGTGTAGCTGACGCTTTGAGGATTGAATTAGCTACTGTGACACGAATCTATATGGAAAAAATATGGTAAAGAAGGTGATGAGGAGAATTAACTGTCGTCTCCTAATAAAAAACGTAGGCGTATCCAAACTACCGTCAATATTGACGATTTTCAATGTGCGGCCATACAGAACCACGTTTATGGTTATTTTTCAAGAAATGAAATATAATAAAGTGGCTCATAAACAAGGGCGTAAATGCCGACATGACAATGCTCAAATGCGAACTGCTTGGCCTGGTGGCCACACACACAAACCGAGGGAGCCAGTATATTTACTGGACGAAGCAGCAAAGCAACGCGGTCACACAGTGATTAGATTGCCACCCTATCATTGTCAATATAATGGCCATAGAGCTGATATGGGCACAAATCAAAGGTCAGTAAAAAAAAATATTTTTTCTTGATAAATTCATTAACATCTATTTCAATACTAGTATTACTTTAACAATCACTTATTTCATTCACAGGAAACACAGCACGTACCAATACATCTCCTCCCTTCACCGCAAACAAAATGCTCCGTTTGTTCGAAGAAGCTTGTGGTCAAGTGACCGCTGTTAACTGGGCGAATTTAGTACGACACGTCAAAGAAGCAATATTAACTGACTGGATGCGCGACGTCCACTTTGACAATTTTATTAAACACGAAATAATAATTGAAGTTCGAGATGATGACACCATCTCCGACGAGTCTGGTGATGATGATCTTGGCTGTACTCCTCTTCCTTAATAAAAACTGTTTTAAAGATAAAACTATTTTATTTTTCAACCTTAATTTTTACATACAGGTATTATTTTTGGACCTCCCGCCTAAATTTAAATAGGTGGTTCAGACCATGAAATTAACAACTTTTCCAAAGAAACATGGGTCGAAAAGTAAAAAAAAAATTCGACCATCCCTAAGAAAACTGCTCAATGACGTTGTCGATTTCGCTATTACTTTATTTTTTGGTCTACTAGATACACACATCAAAAGTGTCTAGGGATCAACATATGTGTCTAGGGATCAACATATATTTTTGCAATAACTTTTCTCCTGATTGATATTAATTAAAATTTTGTTTAAGGATTCATCAAATAAAGTGTTTTCGTTTGTCACAGTAACGATAAACCAAGTCACCTTTGCATTAATAAAGAAATTTGCCATTTTCCTAATAAAGGGATTTTTGACATTTGAACCACTAACATTAAAGTTCGAAAAAAAGACTGAAATAACAGTTTTCTTTAAAATTTTATTAGGTAACTTAAGCAATTAATAATCCGTGTTTCTACCGCGAACACTAACACAAGAACATCGGTTTGGCATACTCAAAATGAGTTCATCCAAATCACGCTGTGGAATGGCCGCCTATGTTCGTTGCAACAACAAAAAAAGGTCTTCTTGCGACTGGATACCCTCCATATTCGGCAGAGCTCTTCTCTGTAGCATATCCCATGCATGCTCAATCGGGTTCAAGTCTGGCGACTGAGCAGGCCAGGGCCAAAGCCACATCTCAATCTCAAGAAATCCGCATAAAATGCTTGATCCCTAGACACTTTTGATGTGTGTTTCCCATCACTAGCCCGTCTGTCAAAAAGATCAAGCTATCTTAAGATCAAGCTATCTTGTACAGGGTATAATAGACAATATAATATTATTACAAGTATATATCCTCACGCTTCAATACAAATAACCTTCTCCTTAATGAGAAGAAAACTAAATTCATTAAATTCTCTACACCAAACCAGGGGGGTTTCACTTCTCAGTTTATGTATGTTCCACCGAGCGCCTCCCGGGAAGGACTACTAGGTAATGGTTGCCACTCGGCGCTCGGTTTGCACGCTAGCCGCGTCGCGTCGTGCGTAAACAAGTTAAATATTACGTGTACTTACTGCGAAAATGACTACGAAACGAACTTATTGTTATGTTTGTAGTTACTTAGCAATAAAATTATTTAATAAGTTGTTTAAAAACTATGTCAAGACAGACATGTATTAATACAATACAAAAATGTCTCGCTTAGTGACGGCAATTAGGTAATTGTTCAAAGAACGCATAATTATTATGGTGACAAAACTCTAAAAAATCCTTACAATGGAATGTCGTCTGCTGACGGACATCAGGAAGGAACCAAATTAAAGTACTTTCAGAAGGAAACTAAAAAAATATTCATTAGATTCACTATAATTAATTTTTGTACCTACCTTTAAAAGTTCAAAAATAATTTCTTAATTTCATAGATGTAAGTTTTGTTTTTCCAACTTTTAGTTATCTTTAACCGACTTCCAAAAGGAGGAGGTTCTCAATTTCATCGGTATTTTTTTTTTTTTAGTAATACTATTTTATAATAAGTTCATAATTGTACGGAGACTCGGTCCCCCAGTCAAACCATCAACAGAGGTTTTGGGGGACAAAGATTGTAATTCAGTTTATTTTTCTCTGTGTAATAAATAAATAAAATAAAATATATAAAGTAAATAAAAAATCAAATAGGTGCCTAGTACAACAGGTATGACAGGACAGGACCAGTAGCAGACAAGATTATCATGTTAGTTAAAACGTTTTTACTTACTTTGTTGCTATAGGTGCTATCTTTATTATTACACGACTGCGAAAGAAGGAGGGTTGTTTCTTTTCTTTTTTAAAAAACAACTCCCGCACTAGGAATAAATCCTGTGTTGCGGGGGACTGTACAAACATACATCAAACGGACACAAATAACACCCAGACTCAGAACAACAATTTGTGGATCACACAAAGTGTTGACCTACGTGGGATTTGAACCCACGACACTTGGTGAAGTAGGAAACGGAGTGGTGACCGTTAAACCACTAGGCCAAACGTTCAGTCCAGTTTTCAAGTGTATGTATGTATATTTCTTTGGCACGCCCTAGAACCTAAACGGCTTATCGTATTTTTATGTGAGTGGTGTCACTGTCAATAGATTCGTCTTAGTCGTAAGAGTGACTCTGGTTACATCAAAATTAAAAAGAAAACGATGGATGGATGAATGGTGCGAGGTCTTCTGGTTCGTCTTACCTGTTACTATGGGTGTCCCGCAGGGCTCTATACTGGGTCCTCTACTTTTTCTCATATATATGAATGACTTGCCATATTATTTAAAAGATCTCTGTGATATAGTTCTATTTGCTGATGATACGTCACTTATTTTTAAAGTCGATCGTAAGAAAACAGTTTTTGACGATGTGAATAGGGCACTTAATGATGTATTGAATTGGTTTACAACGAATAATCTCCTACTAAATTCAAATAAAACAAAGTGTGTGAGATTTACTATGCCAAATGTAAAACAACTAGGCACTAATCTAACTATAAATAATGAAATCATAAGTATTGTAGACTCGACAGTATTCTTAGGAATTACATTAGACAGACAATGGGGAGCCCAGATAGATAGCCTTGCGGGTAGACTTAGTTCGGCAGCTTATGCAGTATGGAAGGTACGTCAGCTCACTGATATGGACACAGCTAGGTTAGTTTATTTTAGCTACTTCCACAGCGTCATGCCCTATGGTATATTACTTTCGGGCAAGGCGGCTGATATTGAAACGAATTTTATTCTACAAAAACGAGCCATCCGCTCAATGTACAATTTAGGTGCTAGAGTCTCTCTTCGAGAGTTGTTTAAAGATATAGCTATTTTAACTGTTGCATCACAGTATATATTTGCAAATATTATGTTTGTTAGACATAACATTGATGACTATAAGAAAAACAGTGATGTACACAACATTAATACAAGAAATAAATCTAAACTCGTTGGTACCCATCATCGCTTACATAAGGTACACAACTCGTTCGAAGGTCTTTGTGTACGTTTTTATAATAAAATTCCTAAGCCTAATTTACTTTCCGATGACCTAGAAGGATGAAATTTAGAATCCAGCTCGGTAATTGTATGTAAGCGTAGGAAAAAATCTAAAAATAAAAAAAAAGTTAAAAAACAGGGGGTCCTCATACAATTTTTTTTTTATTGTAGCGTTGGAACCGTTACAAGCAGATATTTGAAACTATCTCAATATTTAAATGTATTATATATATATATATATATGTCGGAGACACAAGAATAAACGAGAACATGAATCACAGATACTGCCAATCTGGACTATAGCCAAACACTAATCACTACTAAACGGATACGAATTAACTTAAACACCATCAGCAACCCCCACGAGGGAGTTGGGGCAACGCTCACTCCTCCGCGGTGCCCTGTGGAATTCACCACCTAGGCTAGTAATTCCCCCACTGGTAAATATGGCCCCGCACACACGACACAAAACACAGCGATACAATAATCAAAAATCAAATAATAGAAAACTACTACCACTCAGGAGTGACTCATGTCACGATCAAGAGATATGGTCGTCACGAGATCTGAAGAGAAACTGTGTCCTGTTTCCGATCACCCCGCTTTATATAGACTGTTCCGTAGTGTTCGATAGAGGCAAATGTTTGTATAACTTTTATTATTCGGAAACCCTCATTCCGACATATATATTTATATCAAACATTTTTTAAAGTTATTCAATATATACTATATATTAATTCTGATTAAAACTGCCAAAGTCAAATCTAACCTACTTTAAGATCTCACATTTTTAAATAACAGCAATTGTTCAAATCCAATAAAGCAAAGAAATAGAGTTTAATACTTGCTAATGTTATTTTGTTCCTATAAATACACATTTGGATTTTGCATAGAACTTGGCACTCATTTAGATCTCCATTCTTTTTGTGGCGAAGCCCACAGCCAAGCATAATTTTTGTATTGAACTTGGCTCTCCTTTTTTACATTAATGTTTTCGGTGGTAATGACTTACGGTATCATACTCTAGGGTAGCTGTGCAGATATTAATGTCATATCATTATTTGTTTTACAAAAACGCGCCGTACGAGCCATTTATAAATTAGGCCCTCGAGTTTATCTCCGTTCCAAATTTAAAGAGATAAACATTCTGACTCTATCTTCACAATATATATATATATATATATATATTATACGAAAATTTAATTTATGTTCAAAGAAATATATCAAAGTTTCCTAAAATCAGTGATGTAAATACTAGAAACAAACATAATCTCAGTGTTCACGTCACTCGTCTCCACAGAGTAGGCAACTCGTTAATGGGCCAATGTATACGCTTTTACAATGAACTCCCTATTGATATTAGGCATTTGCCATTAAGGAAATTTAAGAATACCTTTAAATCTAAGTTATCCGCAAAGGGGTATTATACCGTAGCAGAATATATTTTTATTTTTTTATTTATTAATTTATTATCATTAATGATTGTTATAATTGTGACTCAAATTGTGATTACCGCTTTTTTATTGAAATATTATCTTTTGCATTTGAGAATATTGTCTGTACTTTCAAAAAGACGGTGATCCCTGAGTTTGTTTCGTCCTTTCTTCTCAGGACTAGTCCAGTTAGGAAAGGACGAAGTCATCTGCTCAAAAAAGTTTAACTTACAAAAGTGTAACCCAATTGCAGAATAAATGATTTCATTTTGTTAAGATTTATAGAGATTTTTTATAATTTTATCATAATATAACGATAACTGTCAAGTAAGTCGGAAAAAATCAGCCCTCTGAGAGCTATCTTGGCGTGCGCTGCCCAAACCGTTGGGGTTACATGATAATAACGTACTGTAGTATTGTTCGTCTTAAACAGTTGTAAGTAAAAGTCCGAAATAACATATACCTCCCTCTTATGTGGAAGTCACTATGACCAAAATAGTGAACCATAAATACAATTATTTATTTATATTTTATGGAAGATTTACAGCTACTAAATCAAAATAGAATCAAACTATAAAACAGACAGCCAATTTAAAATCCTTACTTATTTAAAATATAAAACTGCACGTTTAATGGTCACCACGGTGTTTCCTACTTCGCCAAGTGTCGTGGGTTCAAATCCCACGTAGGACAACACTTTGTGTGATCCACAAATTCTGTTTGTGTTCTGAGTTGTTCTGAGTCTGGGTGTTCTTTGTGTCTGCGACACCGGATTTATTCCTAGTGCGGGAGTTGTCTTTTTTAGAGAAAAAAAAAGAAGTTAAAGTGTACAAGACAAAACAAGGTAGTAGCAACACATATTAAATACATATACAGACACAAATACACCAATATAGCAAACAAATTGTTGACATACATATTAATTTAATAGTTACTCAGACGTCTCATCACTATCCCTAAAGAATTTAAGGCTTAAATACCTTCTCACTTCTGACACACCATCATTAAATATATCGATATTATGCTGTTCGCACACACTATTTATTTTTCAACTAGCACGGATGACAAAAGAATTCTTTCTGTAATTTTTTGATGCAAATGGTCTACACAGTGGTGGGTTATAGCAAGTTCTTGACGAAGATTAAACTTAGATAATAATTCAGAGCAGTCGACCTCGCTCCTAAAAATCTTTACCACTAATGTACAATCAGCGATCTCACGGTGGATTGTAAGCGGTAGTAGATGGTACTTTTTACAGAGGCTTAGGTAAAGTTCCGGGTGATACGGTACCTTTTGGTGAAAGCATAAATATCTTATGAACCTTCTCTGAATATTCTCTATTCGGTCCACATATTTTTGGTAGCAAGGGTTTCATACTTCACATGCATACTCTAAATGGCTTCTAACAAATGTACAATAGAGGATTTTCAAAGTTTTTGCCTGTATGAAACCCTTAGACAGCCGCATTACAAACCCTAGTGCTTTAGAAGCTTTGGCAACAATAGCATCTATGTGTGCCTCATAAATCAGCATCGAGTTGTGCGTGACACCCAGGTCCCGAACCGAAGCACATCTAGGCAGCAACTCACCGTTTAGCATGTAGGTTGTGGTAATAGCCGAACGTTTTCGCGAATATATTACCACCGAACATTTTATAATATTCAGATCTAACTTGTTAATGCGACAATATTCTCTAAACGAGATAAATCAGCTTGAAGCGCGGTCATATCCTTAAGTGATGAGATCGCTGCATAGATCTTCATATCATCAGCAAAACATAGTAGCATCGATGATCTAAAACATGATTCGATGTCATTCACGTACATATATCGTAAATAGTAGGGCCCCAAGCAAAGAACCCTGAGGACAGCCGCTGGAGACTGGAACCCAGCCAGAGATGTAGTTGTTGAGAACTACAGCTTGAGACCTATTCTCTAAATACGAGGCTAACCATCGAAGCAAGTCACCATGGATACCCATTCCGTTTAATTTCAATAAAAGAGTATCATGATCTATACGGTCGAAGGCCTTGCTATAGTCGGTATAGATCACATCAACTTGCTTACCTCCTCTATCCATGTTTTCTGTGATGAAATCATTTAGCAAGGCAAGATTGGTTACAGTAGATCTGCCCTTCGTGCCCTTGAAATCGTGCTGAGAAGGACTGAAAGATTTTTTTAAAGCGAAAACTTTTACAGAGTTTGGATATAGGTCTATAATTAGTTTTCTCCGTTTTTGCACCTTTTTTATGGATAGATATTATGAAAGATGATTTGCACATCTTTGGGACAGTAGAGGAGGACAAAAAATTCTCAAAAAGCATAGAAACAGGCCGGGCAAGAAGAGACGATGCACAGCGCACAAGAAGTTTGGGAGATGTGTTATCCGGTCCTGGTGCTTTGGATGTATCCAACTTCAGAAGTAAGTTGCTAATGTACTCGATGTTTACTGTAATTTTGCATATTTCAGAGAGCCCACATAATTAAGTTGTAAAGAGAATCGTATTTACGGCCACAGTCGTGAGTATTTGAAGACTTTTTAAGAAAATTTGATTGAAAATAACCAGAGAACTCGTCACAAATTGCTTCTCCTGTAAGCAAAGTTATATTGTTGTACGTTAAGGAACTAGGAATCGAGTTTGATTTGTGACTTGACAAATGTCCAAAAGTACTTGGGGTTAAGTTTGATTACCCCTCTGTAAGCTCTAAGTAGGTAGCATAGCATTTTGATTCTAATGTTTTAACTCGCGCTCGGAGGAGTTTAAACTCCGATTCATCCAACCTGTTACCATACTTCTTAAACCTTTTAAGGTACTTGTGTTTCTCTTTTATTGCCTTGATCAACATGGGACTATACCATAGCGGATAACATTTATGATTTTTCCGCTTTTGTGGTATGTATTTTAGTTGCAGATTAGTTATAGTTAGATTAAGAAAATTAACAGATTCATCAATCGAGCGCACTGAGAATTCCGTATCCCAGTCGATGGCATTTGAATGACTATTTATGGCGTTGTAATCACCCTTGTCGCATGAATCACGGGTGCGTGGCGCACATTGTAAGGTAGTGGTTTCTGTGAAATTAGTAGGGCAGGGTGGTAATCATCAATAGGCACTAAGGGAGCCAAGCACTCGGTCGCAGTTATGTAATTATTGTAGAACGCCAAATCTAATGTCTTAACGTACCTATTAACAATGTTACTCTGTACTCTGTTAACGGACGATCTTTTTTCTTTGAATTTTGAACAATAGTTCAAAAGTCAAAGAAAAAAGATTGTCGATGAATGAGCACTCATCGTGTGTACTAAGGTTGGTCGGAACAATATTCAAACCGTTAGCAGGTAGTCAATGTATTCCGGTCATATTAAAATTGCCCACACTATGAAATGTGTCCGACATGTTGCCGACCTCGGTTTGACTTAGTTTGAAAAGAAAGTTATCGAGCTGTGCTGAGAACGAATATCGGAGGTTTTGTTTGCACAGATAGATTACACAGAGGTTAAGATCAAAACAAAAACGAGTGTTCAGTCTTTTCAAACGTATGCTGATCCATAGAACTTCCGCTGTGGAGTGAAAACTTGGTTGCGACTAACATCTTCGAACTTCGGCTTCGAACTTCGAAAAATCCCTTCGAACAGCAATTAAGACACCTCTACCTCGTGTCTGTGTCGTGGCAACATATTCACGATCGTGATGCCACACAATATACCGATTCTCGAAAAGCTCGGAGTCTGTTATACCATCTAACAGCCATGTCTCCGTGAGCACGATAACATCAAATAATGTACATAATAGTTGACGATAGAAAATATCACTTTTCGTTCGAAGCCCACGCATATTTTGATAGTAAATAAAATTGTCAATGTTTCATTTGCATTACTAGACTTTTTTTATTTTTTATTCTTACACTTCCGATGTTTGTTCGGAGCCTACTCTATTCATTTTTTTTTGTATTTTTCGCACGTTTCTAGACATTCTAGTAACATTTTCGAATGATCCGTCGTACATTCGAAGACTGCTTATTTAACTCGAGCTTTCCCTTCGCAGCAAATATTCTCGAACCCACCACCTTTTTTTACGTTTTGTCAAAGTTTTTCAAATAATTATGTAAGCTGCACTGAACAACACTACCTCTTCGGGCGACATACTGATCACCACTGGTTAGTGTGAACAAGTAATGCGTCAAGCGACATTGTCCCTCAAAGTTGCGGAGACTTTTTACGTGAATGTCGGGCGATTAGTCTCCGCGACATGTCCCGTAGTGAAAACGCGCCTTCACAGGTTTATACCTAATTTGAGGGTTAGAGTCGACTCGTTGTTTGCCCCATGTAAATCCTTGTATTTCAACTGGACATTAGGCACTAATTTGTAAAATTACCTAAACCAAGATTTTAATTTTAATATTTTATTTATACTTATCACGGATAGACAGGATTGTATTTTATTTAAATACATATTTCGGGCAAGGCCGACTGATTATGAGGCCTGACCAGAATTGCGGTAATCTGTATCTTTAGTGCCAGACGTTACAATTTTGCCTGTGCGGCAGGTCCATCAAATTATGAAAATCTTTATTCCAATATTCTTAAAGTAGTTATTTGAACAGAATTAGGGATAGGTTGTGAATTCTATTAATCAAGTTAATTTTAGTATTGGTTCTACTTACCCAGTTATACCCAAACCGGCTGCGAAATGTTCTTTGTAAAATATAGCTTTTTCAGATTCGGAGAAACACGAGCCTGTATATACACCAACTTTTTTCCCTGATAGCTGATTAGGATTCACTCCTACAAAGAAATACAATAGTGTAATTTAATACTGTATCCTCTTCTTTCTTTTTGTGATTTCCTTTATTTGTATTTTTTCTTTCTCTATCTTTTAATGAGCTCTGAATCTTGTGTTTGAAATGAAGTATTTCATTATTATTATTAATACATGTTTAGTAATATTTTTAATCGAAAGTATGCTATCATTAGATTTTAGTTTTATTACTTCTGACCTAGAAATTACCTTTTATCCAGATATGTATACATTTTCAAATAATAATAATAATAATAAATATTTCAGACATCTAACACACAACGCCATCTAGTCCCAAGCTAAGCAGAGCTTGTGTTATGGGTATTAAGACAACTGATACAAATACATATATACTTTTTTTTTGTAAATACATACATATTATACATAGAAAACACCCAAACTCCGAAACAAATATTTGTAGATCATACAAACATTTGGTCCGACCCAGGAATCGAACCCAAGAGACCAGCGAGGCAGTCAGGAAAATGTAAGGATTGCTTATTACTTTTACTATACATGGAAATCTATTTTCCCGATAAGAGATATCTACTAGACCTGATCACCAAAATTGTTCAAAATATCCTCTGTTTAAGTAAACAGAGGATATTTTGAACAATTTTGGTGATCAGGTCAAGGGTAGCCACAAAAACCCGGTCCTGTGTAAGTACACAGGACCGGGTTTTTGTGGCTACCCTTGGGAGTGGCTTTTATCTAGCAGTGTAAGTCTTTCGACTGAGCTGTAAATAATGTAGATGATTCGACATGCTAGGCATGGTTCTTGTCTAACCAGGCGGTCGAGCAGTGTCTGCTAAAAGGGTGTTGAACATACCATGCACTGTTCTGCTCATTGATTGCTGATAGCTGTCGTTAATCAGTTACCATCAAGTGACCCCTCTGCTTGTATCATAAAGAAATAAACTTACCAGCATCGTAAATTGCATCAAACGCTTGTTCTAAAACTTTCTTTCCCATGGGCTCCATACAATTTGCTTGACGATAGTTAACTTTAAAGAACTGAGCATCAAAGTAACAGATATCAGGAACGCTTCCTGCATGTTGCACTACTTCAGGATGATAATATTTGAAACGAAGGTCTTCATTTGACACCGGATTTATCTGTATTTTACAAGAATTTATTTAGTTTACAGGAAATTGGTTCTTAATTACTGAATTATTTTGTATTTTTGAGGGTTTTGAATGACCTAAAATAGTTTTTGTGTTTCTTAATAATAAATTTTATCCAATAATTATATGCATCATAATAGAGTCAGTCACGAATAGTATGATGTGATTTTTTATCATCAAAACCACATTTGAACTACTCTACTGAAAAGTAGTCCTTTTGCAAAACCGAAATAATTTATAGGAACTTCATCTTTCGTAATTGGTAATAAGTCACATTTCACCCCATCAATTAAAACCTACAATTCATTACGAACGCACGTGTTTCCGTCCTGCTATGATATTGTGTCCATTAAGCGGGGTTTGAAAAAGCATTACACTAGAACGTTATAGTGTTTTTCACCAAGTTGTATTGGTACACATTCCTCAGGAGGATGGTGTCATCCACTCTTTGATTCAACTCATGTTTTCCATCAGACAGATTAGAGTCATTTTTGCAGCTAACATAATTATGTATATAAAAACTAGCCCAACCATGATATGGTTACCATCCGTATAAATATAATTAAATATTTCTTAATTTAAATTAATTATGGGCTGTATCTTCATTTCATTGAGTAGAATGCAGATAAGCAAAAAATATTTACTGGTCAGACGAGTTGCTATAGAGTTGAATTTATTCCTCTGTCTACAATTATGTTGTTTTGTGTGTTATGCTCCCTTACTCAGCACTTAAGACACCAACAGAATTAATTGGGATGGTGACACTATATAAACTATTTTCAACTGAAACTATATTTGTATCAATAAGTGTCAATTACCTTATTATACAATAAATGTGAAAACTCCTTGACATTGTATGACCGGGGGTATAGACCAGACATCCCAGAGATAACGATCCTGTTGCCATCTGCCTGCGGCGATATCGGCAGGTTTGAACACACATTTTCTTGCGGTGTTGAAGCCATTGCAGCAAGCACTTAGATGCTCTTTAAGATAAAAACTTTATTAGTTTTGTTTAAACATTGGGTGGGCAAAGGGCATGGCATACTTTTTTGTGTCATATTAACTCGCTCTTGACAGCGCTTGCGATGTTAAAAATTATGCAAGCCAATCACAAATGACGAATGAACCGTGGCGACTGAGTTGATGTGGAATAACCTCAGACTAGACTTGAGCACGTGTAAAAGAGAGGAAGGTTAATACACTGCCACAGGACTTAGTACTGACTTGGTTAGCTAACCGCATTTTCCCTGTGGTTTTATTAGCTTTAAAGATTTTGTGAAATCGGACAGAGCGGTAATAATGACTCTATCTCTGAAGTATTTTGCTTCCAACGAGCGTGGAATGTTCAGTCCTCCCACCAATGGAGCGATCACTTTGTGATACTTGTAATACCTATAGGACCCATGAGTATAAGCATTAACTCGCTACTAGTCCATTGGCAAGAAGACTGAGCCACGTCGATTCACCGTGTTCTTAATCTAAACTAAATTCATCAAGCACTTACTGGAGTGTGTGGAATCCGTGTTCTCGGCGTTCCAAGAGATCTCTTGGGTAGTTTCTTCTCTGCGTCGTCACACAAACTTGCTCCAAGTGCTGTATATCTTTCAAGGTATTCGAATTACAATAAACTCGTATCAGCTATCACGGGTATTCGAATTACAACTCACTCGCTTCAGCTATCGCGGAACGCGCCTACAAAACTCGCGAGTCCAATCAGACCTCACAAAACGGTAAATCACTAAAGGGACCGGGTCGATGCTTAATTAGCTTAATATCAATTAAATTTCGGTTCTCAAAACAACAATCGTCGACCGTTCACACCACGCGTCTTTTTAGTACTCACTTAACCTCAAACGTCAAAACTTCAAACAAAAAAAAGTGACAATCGAAAATGCTGCCATTGCAATGACGTTCGAAATCCAACACCTGCTATAATATATATTTAGATCAAAAGTCAAGTGTTAGTCTACTATACCAAACTATATAGGGTTTATGTTAAAGGATAAGACGGCATTTCTATGGATACCATCCTCACCCACCAACAGATATGGGATGTACTTTTCTCTAAATGTCGTATTTTAAGACCAGGACCATATTATGAGAAAGGATAGACTATATAGAGATAGAAAGAGAGATACTAGTAACGTAAGTTTGGTAATAATTGATGAGACTTTAGCACTTGGACATATTCGCCTATTCTGTTCAATGAAGACCCTTACCATGCATTTGTTAAAATTGATAAAAAAATATTACCTCCCCCCCTACCCCTCTTTTTCTTTTTTGTATAATGCACGTCCTTTACCTTTCTCTACTCCATTTATCACCTCGTGAATAAAAGTGTGGGTTATACGTTAGAAACACAATCTGTTAGATATTTGTCAAAACTATAATGTATAACTGTTTTTTGTCTCAAATAAATAAAATTATTCGTTATAATAAGCCGTTGGTGGATGGGATCCTTTTCATGCAATGTGCGTTTATCTTACCTCACAAATGTTGATGAAAAATGAACAATTGCAATAAAATAGCTTCACTCAATAGTTATAAACGAACACAAGATTTTACTCCCAACGAAAACGATAGAAGTGAATTTATGCTATCGCGAAGCTTCATTTATATACAAATGCACAAATGGAAATCAATTTTTTCTAATGAATATCATGAATGTGTGAAATTTAATAAGGTCATGAACCCTTGTTAAAGCAATAGAAATGTCCAAAAATTAAGTATTTATTTAAATTTTAAAATAAATTCTACTTAAAATGAGTACCTAACATTCTGGAACTTTCAATAGATTTATTCATTTAATATTATAATATTCCGAAGCAGTGCGATCTCACTGCCCACGGTCAATAATTTTAGGATCTCAGCTAACAAAATTGTAGAGATGCTCAGTTTTCGAAGCATGGATGTGGAAAAATTACTAGTAGATGGTGCTGGCTAGCCTAGACGAATATATAAGCTGCCTCCGACGTGAAAACAAAATCTAAATTTTCAAAGTCTCAATTGTTAAATTATAAGTATATATTGTGCTTCCATTAGGACAGTAATCAAGACTCTCATCTCAAGCCTTTATTTATGATATTTATTTGACTTAATACTAGTGTGGTGGCTTACTCGCCACACACCTGCGCTGTGTACAAGCTCCGCCGGGCGCCTTGATGACGCGTCAACAAGGCCGTCACTTTTTTCTGTTTAACTAAATGTATACTATAATATATTATATACATGCTATTGCAATTAATTTTATTTTTTAATTTAATTTTATAAATTGATGTTAATATATTCATATATAGTCAATCATGCGCTCCTACAACTGGTGACCCGCGACTAGAACATTTAGGTTGCGTTAAAGAAAATGTTGACTATGAAAAATCTTGAAGACCATTTTGCTGATGTCGACGCTAACACCATGGAGTAGGCAGGCCATGGTATTAATGTATTGGATTGACCCTCACAGTCCCCTGATCCCAATCCAATTGAAAATGTTTGGGCGTGGATGAAGCTTAAACTGAGGGCAAAAAATGTAGTGACTGTTGCTGACCTCACTCGTGAAATGAGGTGCGCGTGGAGGTTTTTACCTCGCAGCTATGCTGAAAAATTGGCGGAAAGTAAGCCGCGAAGATGCCAAGCGATTATGGATAATAATTGTGATTGGACACCGTATTAATATAAAGCATCAAACAGCAACAAAAGACTTAATTGATTACAATTTATCGTTTAATATTTCTAAGATTTTCATAAAAATTTTCCGGTCACGCTCTTTTCGCACATAGTGTATATTGAGTGGTAGTCACATAAACATATTTATCATAAGACACAAATTAGAGTTTTTTTTTTGTCCAACCTGAGTCTTAACTTGAGTCATAAAGTGTTTCTTTTTTTTATTCTTTTTCTTTGTATTCTTGTACGTATTTGAAAGATATTTGTATTAATTAAATGCTTAGTATAATTCGAAGTTACTTTTTTAACCGACTTCCAAAAAGGAGGAGGTTCTATGTTCCACTGTATGTATTTTTTTTATTTTTTTTTATTTTTTTTTATGTATGTTCACCGATTACTCCATCAGTTGTGGACCGATTTTGATTTTTTTTTTGTATTCGAAAGGGTCCGTTTGAAATCTGTTTGAAGTCGGTGCTAAGCCAAAAAGAATACAAACGAACAATTACAAAAGTCTAAGCGATAGTCACTTGGCACCGACTTCAAACAGATTCTAGGTACCTAGCACACATTATAATACTACTATTTAAATGAATAAAGAATAAGGTATAGGCAATTTATGAAGAACCAGTTTATTTTACGCTTTTAAGTGTTTTTTTTTGGCAGAGAGTTTTCGTTGGATGTTTTTTGGAAGTCGGTTTTTTTTTTATAATTTATAATTTTCTCTGTATTCTTAAATTAATGGTGGAGGAAAGAAAAAGATGTACAGTATTACATAGTAATAACAAAAAAAAATAGAGGGGGGAGAATGGTATGTATTGTAGATGGGGTATTCAAATATAATGTTCTGTTTGTTTACCGACCTTTCAATAAAGATCAGTCTCGTTTCATAGTTTGTTTAGTTGCGTTCGTTTTCCTTTATTAACCGACTATTAAAAAAAGGAGGAGGTTCTCAATTTAACTGTTTTTTTTTTATGTTTGTTACCTCATAACTTTTGACTGGGTGAACCGATTTTAATACTTCTTTTTTTATTTGAAATCTGGTGTTTGGAAAATGGTCCCATTTAAATTTGGTCCAGATTGAAGTCGGTTTTTTTTTTTGTTAAAATTTGAAGGTAACTATTATTTAGTATAAACCATTGAATTAATATTACTACGTATAAACCATAATAGAAATCTTCGCTCAGAAAATAATCTACTTCTCTTATGCCCCTCCCACAACGCTGACTTCCTGAACTCTTCGTTCTTCGTTCAGGCAGTACTACTTTGGAATGCGCTCCCGCTTGAAATCAGGATATCCACGAACCGTTGTACGTTTAAAAAGAAGGTACATGATCTCCTTCTCAACGAAATGGCAGAACAATCAAATCGATAATTGGTACACTTTAAATCGAGTTGTCATAGTGTACGAAATTTATACCTATAAATATACACTATGTACCAAAAGGAGCGTGACCGGCAAAATTTAATGAAAATCTTAGAAATATTAAACGATAAATTGTTATCAATTAAGTCTTTTATTGTTGTTTGATGCTTTATATTAATACGAAGTCCAATCTTCATTATTGTTCAGAATCGCTTGGCATCTTTGCGACATACTTTCCGCCAATTTTTCAGCATAGCTGTGAGGTAAAGACCTCTACGCGGACTACCTTTCACAAATAAGGTCATCGACGGTCACTACATTTTTGCCCTTAGTTTAAGCTTCATCCACGCCCAAACATTTTCAATTGGATTGGCATCAGGGGACTGTGAGGGCCAATCCAATACGTAAATACCGTGTTCTGCTTTCCAAGTGGTGTAGAGCCGACTTTGGTGTTTAGGATCATTATCTTCTTGCAGAATCCAGAAATCATTTTAGTGTGGAAACATCTTCTTAGCCGACTGCAATAATGCTTTTTCGTAAATTTTCGTCATCTTCTCAGCATCCAAAACACCGGTAAACAAGTGCAAATTTCGGAAATCCTTTTTTGAGAAGCATCCCCACCAGAAGCAACACACACCTTTGTAATGGTAATGAAGCTGCATCATAAAAAATGATCTTGTCCCAGTCACGTTCTTTGTTATCGCACGCCTACTGCAGCCTTTTTTCAATATACGTTTCAGAAAAGAAAGGTTTCTTCACAGTGCTTCGATATTTCACGCCATTTACAACTAAACGCCTTTTGATGGTGTCAAACTATTTTTCTGAATCCCTTTTTCTTCAACTTTTCTTGCCCAGAGCGAAGTGATAATACAGGATTTCTGGCAAACAACTGCATAATCCGTAAGTTTATCCTCTGCAACTAACGTCTTTTTCGATTTGCCACGATCTGGTAAGTCATCGAAGGTTTTTGTTTGTGAATATCTCTTCACCCACTTGCTTACGAAGGCCTTAGACTTTTTCATATAACGGGCGGCCTGGTCGCGGGACATTTTGGGTCCTTTCGGATGAGTATAGAGAAACACAGCTTCAAATCGGGAAGCGTAGGCGACACTGATTGTAAAAATATATAATATTTTAACAAGAAAAACTGAAGGGAAAACTTATGTTTTTTACAATTCATTTTAGGCAAAGGATTGCTCTATTCAGCTTAATATTTATTTTTAAAAATTGCATTCCAAAATTTAAAAAATGCCGGTCACGGTCTTATCAAACACACTGTATGTGTGTGTATACGTATATATATATATCTTAATGTAAATATATTTGTA
Source organism: Diaphora mendica (assembly GCA_949125395.1). Taxonomy (NCBI): domain Eukaryota; kingdom Metazoa; phylum Arthropoda; class Insecta; order Lepidoptera; family Erebidae; genus Diaphora; species Diaphora mendica. Next base: position 16,864,443 of record OX421330.1, read on the forward strand.
TTTATCTCGTATTTATGGTATGATGTGTAAACATGTATAAGTTTATGTATGACATATATATTTTTCACTTATTTTGTAACCCTGTGCACCTCCGTTCACGATTTCTATACCATCCTAAGATTGACTGGAAGAGAATCCCATGGGCATTAAGTCCGCCGATGAACTGTGCATAAAAAGGAACTGACGAGCCAGCGCCGAGTGTAATATTACACGAACCACTTGGTGCCACTTTTGACCCTTCTATAACTAAAAACCTCTTTAACTTAAACACATAAAACTACGTGTGTTTAATTATATCTATAAGAGAATCTAGAAGCCCAAATTTCACGAAGCTAGCTCAAACGGTTATAAATATATGAAGGTCAAAAAGTCGTAAATTTTAGCACTGACTGACTGACATATAGTACCTAAATCTAACCAACTTCCAGATGACCTAGAAGGGTGAAATTTGGAATCCAGCTCGGTAATTGTTTGTAAGCGTAGGAAACAATCTAAAAGTTAAAAATAGGGGGGGTCCCTATACAAAAAATAAAGTAATTGTAGCGTTGGACCCGTTACAAGCAGATATTTATAACTATCCCAATATATGTATTATTAAATCTCAATACCTGCCTAGTTGTCTTTACAAAAAGTAATGACATACCACCAAAAACCTAAATGTTAAAAAGGAGAGCCAAGTTCAATACAAAAATTATGCTTGGCTGTGGGCTTCGCCGCAAAAAAAATGGAGATCTAAATAAGTGCCAAGTTCTATGCAAAATCCAAATATGTATTTATAGGAACAAAATAAAATAACATTATGGACAAGTAATAAACTCTATTTTTTGCTTTATTTAGTTAGTAGTATAGTTTATGGTGGTAAATAAATAAATAAATAATTTATCGAGAAAGTAGGGGTGAATCTAAACGGCCTCTCCTGGCAGCTGGTCGTCCTCGCCAGCTTGACTGCCTTGCCGGTCATCTGTCCTATGTTCGCCTGGTTGGTCCTCTACAGGAGGATCATCAAGTCCCTGGTCCTCATCGGTTGAATCGACACCCGTAAGAAAACTTACGAAAATATTTCCTAGTCTTAAGCTACCCATTGTAGTTATCTTAGGAACGTTTTCATAATCGATTAAGCATTAAATGATGAGGAATAGGGAATAGGAAATGAGGATAGACCGTGAAGCAGCGCGCCGTGTCAGCGCGGGCCCTGACTTTGCCGCCCAGGCAAAGCGTCTCGATTGAGGCGTGGCAGTGCCATGTTTAGAAATGAACCTGGAGAAAACGAAGGTTATGACTAATCAGCATACGTTACTAATCTCTATCAACAACATCCCTCTCGAATTTGTAGAAAAATATATTTATCTGGGTAAACAAATATCTTTTAAAATGGAAATCATTGGAATGGAATGGAAACTCAGAGGAGGTGAACCGGAGAGTCACCATATTCTAGATTCTAGGAAGAAGTATTGGGCTCATAAGGAAATTTTCAAATCGTAACTGCCACTGCCTACTAAGAAAATAGCTATGGACATGACCATCCTACCATGCCTGACCTACGGGTGCCAATCATGGAAGTTTGACCTCAAAACTAGAAATAAAGTTCAAACCACTCAGAGAAGAATGGAAAGAAGCATCTTGAGCTTAAAACTTAAAGATAAGGTGAAATGCATGGATATCCGTAAAAAAACCAAAATAACAGATGGTTTAACATTCTCGTTGCAAAGGAAATGGAAATGGGCGGACGAAATCGTAACAACAGCTGGTAGGGATTGGCTGAACATCGCCAAGGATAGAGATAAGTGGTGTGCCTTGGAGGTGGCACCCATGTGATAAGTAGAGGTGGTGACACTCCGTATTCTTCAGCCGTTCCCACACAAATTTCGTGATAAACCGTGGATAAGACCGGTAAAGCGGTGCACGCATTACATATCGTTGAACGAAGAACAAGACTCTGGCAACCGACCAACGGTGGTATGGTACATCAATCCCAATGGGCGTGGCTAAGTACGACAGGCACGAGACTGACGGTCAGTGGTGCGATGTTTTACTCTCGGCATCCCGCCTGACCAGCGTGGAGATAATAGGCAAACCCAAAAAAGGCCACTGCCTGTTCACGTCGGTCCTGCTATTCCTTTTCATCATGCCGAGCCATTAGGGCAGGGGGTGCAAAGAATCTCTGGGCTTCGGTTGCTTTTCACCGAATGACTGAGGTTACAGGAGGTTGCGTTTTATTTCATAATTCTGTTACTTTATTCTTTGTTAGAGAAGACCTTTCTAAAAAGAGGAATATATCCAGCATGAACTGTTAAAGGCTGTTATATGTAATTCATTGTGGTGGTGAAAAAACTACGCGTCTATTGTGTTTAGGTATGACTTTCTTTTAAGTAGTTATTTAAGTTTAATTGTTTAAGTATACGTAATGCACATCATTAAGAATGATCTGTAAACTTAGCCTTTGTTTCTATTTTTGCTATGTTCACAATATATATTTATAGTTTATTGCACTCTGTTTCATTGCTGATGTATTTTTATTCATTTTTAGTGAGCAACCACGCTCCTCCCTCAGTGCGGCAAGGAACGCAAATGTGATAATTATTTATTTGAGTAATACTGCCTCGTGAATAGAATCCACATTCGTCATTAATGTAATGGTCCGTAGTCACATACGGTATTACTCGATGGTTTTACTCCAAAACGAGTAAAAATTAACGTGTCAACCACATAATTACAACTCGAAGGCTCGACCTCCTTTTACGTTTCTCCTTTTAATTTTCTTTAATTCTTTCGTAATTAAGAATTGCTGACGTTCGGTGGAGAAGACTTGCGTACGGTGCAATTCAATCCAGTGGTTCATGCCTGCATCGAGTGTGTTTAATTTCTTTCCCTAGGTCCTTCCTTGGTGTTGGGACTCCCTTGATCTAGGCTCTAGGGCCCATGAGTAAGCCAGAACAGTCGAAGTTCTGTCCTTCTGGTAAATACGTCAAACTAGAGGCGTTTCACCTCCTTCTACCTTGTAATTATAAAGTCAAATTACTTACGGATGGTGTATGTGTCTTTCTGGTGAGTTCGCTATGGAAAGAGGTACCTCTTTTGATGCCAGCTCCACTTGAACCTTACACACACTACAGCCTCCGTACTCATCACACCGTTACAATTCCTTCCACGAAGGCCGAGAAAGATTCCCTAATCTTTACTCAACACCCGGTACAACACTTCGATCCTGGGTCATTCTCCGAACGCTTGAAAAAACGTGTCCAGATCGAAATCTCTTTGAATTGATTACTTACTATTTCATTTTTTTTATATGTAATAGAAAATTTGAAAATAATAGGGGGGCCTATGTCCTTTGTTAGATAAATTAAGTAGAAGTAAGTATAAAAAAATAAAACTTACTAAAATATTGACCTCGGTGGCGCGTCCGAACCCTACGTTGCAGCGGAATTTTTTTATTTATTTTTTTCCTCTAACAAATTACGCTATTCTGCATGTGTTCACAAATGACCAAATAGTTATTTGTTCATTTTGTATTTTTATCAAATTAATATATGCAACAATAGAGAAGATACAACAGATTGTATACACGTCCGACGTTTTGAGTTGATAACAGTGGCGCGCACCGATCTGCTCATATTTCTTAAACTAAACTGTCTGTGAGGATAGTTATTGGCGTTAGCTGAAGCATCAGTCGTGTCGCGACAGCAACGAAGAAACCATGGCTGTACGTCATATGGTCACCATTTTATAGAGGTAAGTAACTGTTTTCGCTGGCATGGTATACTAAAAATTTGATTTAAGTGAACTCTTTTTTTCATGTATACTTTAAACTACCATATTTAAAATATAAAAATAGTATATATTACATGTAATAGATTTTAGTAGAAAATGTAAATATTAGCATTTTAAATTATTTTTTAAGTTATTTACAAAATACCTTGATATTTTGATTTCAGTGGTATTGAAATCGGTGTTTTCCGTGGCAATGTGTCCACCTTCTACTAACTTTTAAGACCGTAAATCATAAAATATTTATCTTGTTCTAGTATTGTCATTATGTCAGATTCTAAGCAAGGCCTAAGACGTCAAGACCAATTGCCTAAGAAAAGATTGGCTAAGACGTCGAAAAGCCCGAATCAAGAGTCATCCAGAACTTTACGCAATACACAAGGAAAAAGACAGGAAGCGTTATTATGAAAGGGAGAATGAAGGAAAGCCTGTTAGTGAATTAATTCGTCGTTAACAACGCATACATAGAGAGAGGTGTAGAATATCTTCGGACAAACATAATCGGAAAAAAGGCTCAGAGAGTTGAAATGCCTTTAAGAAGATTTCATTGTCATACCAGAAGTAGTCGATACAAATGATGATCCTTTGATAACTTCACAATCGCAACTGAAACTTTTATAACAACGCCAATTAATGCCACCGATAGTAAGGACTCGGCTTAGCACTCAATCAAGTTCCTTCAGTGATTTATTACTATAGAGTCAGTCAGTCATTTCATCTTCTTTAACACAACGTATTAAGACTTATCGAGAATTGTCAGTACCATTGTGTCCATATAGTGATGCCAGTTTTGCTTCAAACTCACAGACTGGAGTTGCCAGCTTTTATGACTGATAGGGAGTTGCCTTTAACTCTAAAGGCTAATGGGACCAATCCCGCCCTCACACCCACCACTGTAACTCCTGTACACCAGGATCAACAGCAGTGACCCACGAACACACCGAGTTATGACACTCGGCAAGTCCCAGGGAAAATAAACTGTCTTGGAACCCGCAACGAAACTAATCAGAAGAAAATCGGAGGAGTTGGAAATAATAAAAGTCCAGTTCCCTATTTAGTAAAGAGGTAGACAAAATGAAGTCAAAATAGGCAGACACCTTTTTCAAGCCGGGAAATACCACGGATAAGAAAATTATGGGTCCTAAGTGAGCTTTATTCTATTACTATAGTATGTATGGTAGAATAGCCTAAACGCAAGGAAATTCATCGAAGTTAAAACACAAGATCGACATAGTATACCACCCCAGATGTTAATTGTTAGCTTGAATAGCATTATGTTACGTTCATTGTACCAAAATTACATTTCCAGAGGACATGATGAGCTGACTGTTAACTGCTAGAATCAGGTGTTGAGCGTTGCCACAAGGTGTGACAAAGGTGAATCGACTAATTTAAAAGAGTGTAGTTTGCTCTTAAAGTTACCTTGGCCTGTGAGATTGAGCGACACAGTGATCCACCCTCGACCATTCCCTCGACAACCGTTCGCGACTAGATGGAAAGAACTGATAAAGGTAGCGCCCCTTAGATGATTGGTCCCATCGCTATTACTTTTCGTCCATGAGGCCGTTATAGACATTGGACTGCTAGACCGACTATAGACTAATAAAAAGCCAGATAGCAAAGTTATTATACGTAGACTGAAATACCGCATGAATATTTATGTAATTTATACATCTTGTATGAATTACAGAGAAATGTAAAGGCCCCACCTTTTTGATTTAAGAAATGAAGAAGTAGGAACTATACACTTAACTTTTTTAAGCTTAATGCCAAAGTTAATTGTAGTAAGTTTATGTAACGTAATAAACAACGTGTAATTAATCAAATAATTGTTTTATTGTAATATAAATCAGAAGTCCCATAACGGTATTAGTTTTGCTTACCTAAATTTATAATAAAATACATTTTTTTTAAATATAGAACTACTATGTAAATAATTTGAAAACATAATTAACATTTTTGATTTCGGTGAAAATAAAGTTGATTTCGGTAGACGCCATTTAAAAAAAAAAATCTTCGTAACCGTTCATCCAATAAGAGTGCCTCCAGTACAGATATTTTCCAAATAAAATATAGTTTTTTAATTTCTTACTAATATATTGAAATTTGGAAAAAAAAACAGCCACCGAAGTCAACTGAATAATGAGTTACTTGAGAAATACCCTCCTACAAGGTCGTTCCGAACGACTATCACACACTTCCAAGAGAAGCATTTATCACTAAAGTAGACCTGAATCACAACACGTCCATGCGTGGCTACATTTCCCGAATTAACGCGGTTCGCCCGCCATTAGTCTTACCGCGGCAGTCCCCGAGTGCCACACGTCTTTCATTTTTTTAAATTAAATGATTATGATCATATTTTATCTCATGTGAAGTGAAAATGAAAAAAGAAAACGACATTTATATTTTTTTGTATTTATTCGTATTATTATTTTTAACTTGTATCGGCAATACATACACTAAAAAAAGAAGACGATTTAGAGAAATGGATGGAAAACGATATAAAAGAAATGTAGAATACTTAAGGGCAAGATTAAATAAAATCTATGCAACATAAATAAGAAGTATATAAAAGCAATAAAAATGTATTTCTGGTTAAAGGTTACAAACAAGGCTATTTATCAAAGATTTACACAAGTGAAGGGAAATTGATGATTATAGCAAAATAGCAAAAGTTTTCTGTATAAGGTCAAAGGAAGAAGCGCTGAAGAAAAAAGCTGCACATTTTATAATAAAAACCTCATCGGTATCAATTTCTAAGTTAGTAGAGCCACGCTGATTTCAGCACGAACGGGCTGGCAGACCGGGGCGGTACTACTCTCGTACAGAAAATCAATGTAAAATGACAGAGTTCGTGCTGTCGTGTTTCGTTGGTGAGTGCGAGACCGGAGGCCCAATGATGCAGAAGCAACACTAGGCCGCCATGGTGTAGGTCACCATGCTGCATTATTGCATTGTCTGCATTCGCAGTGAGTATGATGACCACTCTTGGATTCTACTTATGCTTTCAATCAGGCAGAGTAGAGTCACTTTGGCAGGGCCATTCATATAAAAACAAAACATATGAAAAGTTTCACTCGAAAATCTCACACCATGAAAGTTTTGAAGCTAAGCTAATTGTACATAGTTTTCTGCCTTGTAATTCATTTTTTTTGCAACCGCTACAAAAGATTTCAACGCAAGTCTCTCCATATTAGTCATAGAAGCCTCACAATTAGCAGTATCTTTAATAAGATGACGTATCTGAGGCCGATAAAAAAATCCTGCTTTTTAACCAACTTCCAAAATGGAGGAGATTCTACGTTCCACTGTATGTATTTTTTAATGTATATTCACCGATTACTCCGTCAATTGTGGACCGATTTTTAAAATGATTTTTGTATTCGAAAGGGTATGCTCCCGAGGTGGTCCCATTGCCACCATATCAGGATCTAGTGATGGGGTCCCAGGGAAGTCGAGGGAAACCCTCATTTTTTATAGGCACATACTATGTTTTTCGTATATTTTCGAAAGTTACACCGGTATTTGCGTCTGGTAGTCATCATTTTATAATGATGAACTAATGATGTAAGGTACAACTCCTTAACGATTAGGAGTTGGAGGATAAATCTTTAAATATCATATATGTTACCTTTAGTCGTATTCTTTCAAATTATTTAGGTAAGCTTATGATGGAAGGTGGAAGGTACAACTCCTCAACGGTTAGGAGCTCGAGGATAATTCTTTAAATTTTATACGTATCTAAAGACCTTTAGTCGTATACTTTCAAGTTATTTAGGTGAGTTGATGATAGAAGGTTAAACTCTTCATCAGTTAGGGATTAGAGGATGATTTTAATATTACACGTACGTATACCTAGACCGTAATTTGTATTCTTTCAGTTATTCATATGGATCGTTTTATTGAGTAGACACTCACTAAGAAAGGCATTTTGGAATTTCTACCCCTAAGGGGATGAAATGGGGGTTGAAAGTTTGTACGAAAGTCCGTAATTTTTTAAGTTAGAAACATGAAACTTTATCTTTGGGCTACTGATTAAAAATGAGGAGATACGTATTTAAGCGTTTCTGGATATTCTACCCCTAAAGGGGTGAACTAGGGGTTGAAAGTTTGTGTGGAAGTCCGTCATTTTTTAAGTTAGGATCATGAAACTTTATCTTCGGGCTTCTGATTAAAAATTAATAGAAATCTATTTAAGCGTTTCTGGATATTCTACCCCTAACAGGGTGAAACAGGGGTTGAAAGATTGTATAAAAGTTCGTATTTTTTAAGTTACAAACGTAAAACTTTATTTTTGGGCTACTGATAAAAATGAGTATTAACTAATTACGTAGCGTTTCTGTATATTCTATTCCTAAGGGGTGAAATAGGAGTTGACATTAAATACGTCTTTTTAAACCACTAAAGTTATTTGCATCAGCAGAATTTTTATGAAATAGTTCAACTTACTACTTACCTACGAGACTGTTTGCACTAAAAACTGAAAAATAAAAACTTTTTATAAAAAAAAAACCGACCTCCAAAAAAACATCCAACGAAAACTCCCTGCCGAGAAACACTAAAAAGCGTAAAATAAACTGGTTCTTCATAAATTGCCTATACCTAATTCTTTATTCATTTAAATAGTAGTATTATAATGTGTGCTAGGTACCTAAAATCTGTTTGATGCCACCGACTTCAGCAATTTATGAAGAGCCAGTTTATTTTGCGCTTTTGAGTGTTTTTTGGCAGGGAATGTTCATTGGGTGCTTTTTGAAAAGTCTGTTTTTTTTTTTAAATACTCAGAACTTATGCCAGGAAATTTTTGAGAATAAACTAGAACCATTGACCATTTCTGTCTAGAGCTTCAATGAATTGCTTAATTAGCCCTAGCATATTAACCTTAACTTTGTATAATATGTTTCTTGGTGTTGGAACTAAATGTTCCAACACCAAGTTAAATAAGAAATATTGAGGTACTTCCATTTATGACGAATTTATGTTGCTCTCTATGCTGGTCACACTAAAGCAAAATTCTTCGTAAGAATTTTTTCTTCTCGCCGAATCACAGGTACACTGAACTTCAAATACTTACAAATCCCTTTGTACATTTATTTCAAATGTTCAATTAAAATGTTGATTTCGATTTTTAACGTCAAAGTAAGCAAAATATAAGCGAGTGTCTGTAATCAATTTTCATCTGTTTATTGTAATAGGGCGATAGCTTTTTCTCCTTTTTAAAAAGAGGCTTTGTTATTGATGTTTTAAAGGATCTACGAAGATTTCATTTGCAAACGACAAATAAATTAAATGACTTAAAATACTTGTAATTAACTGCCAAGGTGGCGTAAGTAGTAGCGTAAGCAACTGCTGTGCTTGAGGTCTCGCGTTCGATTCCCAGGTCGGAGCAAATATTTGTATGATCTGCAAATGTTTGTTTCGGAGTTTGGGTGTTTTTTATGTATTTATAAATATGTACAAAAAAAAAATGTTCTTATGTCTGTAATTGTCTAGTTCCCATAACACAAGCTCTGCTTAGCGTGGCACTGGATAGCTTTGTATGTTAGATGTCAGAAAATAATTTTACCTAAACGTGATTTTATGTCCTTTGTTTTAATTTCACCATAACTTGCAAAATGTGTGTTTTAAGTGATATTATTTCATTTTTGACTTCTATTTCTGAAACTGGTTTGACAAACAGAGTTAGTTGCTGAAACCGATATATTGGAACAGTTATGAAGATTTTTGTTCATTGACTGATGCGTCAAATTGATGTAATGATCATTCAAGACAGTGACAATTTATTTTGGGGTTACTTGCAGGGGCTAATTTTTTCTTTGTATTTTGGAAACATAGGTATTGATACAGACAAAACAATTCATGATATCCATTAAATGCAAATTTACTTAGTTTTCTATGTAAATTTCAGACCACTCTTGTTGTTGCAGACATTCTTTAAAATTTACATTTATAAATTGTAAATATAATGTGTATTCACGACGTGTGCATTCGTTAAGTAGTAGGTCGTAGTCGGTAGGTAGTAGAGCCACGCTGATTTCAGCACGAACGGGCCGGCTCGACCGGGGCGGTACTACCCTCGCACAGAAAATCAACGTAAAATGACAGCAGCAGTGCTGTCGTGTTTCATTGGTGAGTGCGAGACCGGAGGCCCAATTAGTCTAGTCAACAAGTTCCATACTTGTTGACTAGACTAAAAGATGCACAAGCATCACTAGGCCGCCTTATTGTGGGTCGCCATGCTGCATTGTTGTATTCGCAATGAGTATGGTGGCCACCACTCGTGGATTCTGCTTATGCTTTCCATCAGGCAGAGTAGAGTCATTTTGGCGGGCCAAACATAAAAAAAAAAAAAAAAAAGTACCTATATATTTATGCATAAGCTTTTGTGTGTGGTGTTCGTTTTTATTTATAAGGTAGCCTCTGTGGACCACCTAAGTAGACAATCAGGGAGTACCCAGGGAACCAATGCCCGATAACTTGGATACATACCTTATCAAAACAATCTTTCGAAATCCTTTTCTCAAATGAACTAAAGTGAAAAATCTGTTTCGACTTAATTTTGTGCGTTATTGATTAGAATTAAATCATGGGCATCGTCGCCAATGAAAGAGATTAAGAAGAGAGGGGTAGCCTTGGACTGGATCAGAAGCTTTCTCACAGACCGGCAACAACATATTAAAATTAACGAAATTCTTGAACTCACGACAAGCCGATCCTCGTCCAGGATTAATAAAATGGGCGTTCCGCAGGGAAGTGTGCTAGGGCCCCTTCTGTTCTTGTTATATGTAAATGACTTACCTGACTATATAAGCTGTCAAAGCATCCTCTTTGCTGACGATGTGTCGGTTATAGTGCCTCATGAAAACATAACCACTACTCATGAAAGAGACATTGGTGAAGTAGTACAAACTGTATAGAGATGGTTACAACAGAGCAACCTCAAGAGCAAATATATCGAAAATGAAACTAGTAAAATTTTGCTCCTATAAATCCAAAAATAATTCCGTATTAAATTTAAAAATAAACAACGAAACCATCGAGGAAACTGAAAGTGTTACATGCTTAGGTATTACGTTAGATAGATTCTGTAGCTGGAAGCAGCATATAACTAGCATCTGCAGTAGGCTTGGTAGATTTGCATATGCTCTAAGGAAGCTTCGGACTGTGACTGACGAAAAAAACGGCAATTATGGCTTACAGAGGCTACGTTGATTCAGTGCTTAGGTATGGATCAATAATAAGGGGTTATTCTACGGACATAAATGGTGCATTCATTGTTTAAAAGAGGTGCATTAGAGCTGTGTGTGGCGTTGGCAGTCTTGACTCATGTAGGACCTTATTTAAAAGACTAAATATGTTGACCTTGACCTGCATATATGTTTTTGAAATTTCAATATTTGTAAAAAAATATACTAATTTCTTTAAATTTAAGGGCGATGGTTGTACCAAATACAATCCCCGAGGACCTACAAAAATAGTGGTCCCATTTTGTAGGACAACATTATTTAAAAAAAAAGTATTTCAAATGTGTATTTCAATTTATAATAATAGGTCTTTACCTATGAAATTGCCGTTTTGTATGCAATAAGTGAAAATACTTATTTTTTCAAACTTTTTTATTTCTGTTATTCATAATCACCCATGCAATCGACGCATCTTTGCCAAGGCATTGGCAGTTTATTGATGCCCTTCTTGTAAAAATCAGCTGGACGGGAGGCAACAAACTCTTCAAAGGCATTTTGTACTGCCTCTCGGGAATTGAATTTTTTACCCACTAAAAAGTTGTCTAAATTTTGGAAAAAGTAATAGTCGGTAGGTGCATGTTCTGGTGAGTATGGCGGATGAGGGAGAACTTCCAACCCCAGCTCTTGCAGCTTGGAGACTGTCTGTTCCGCAGTATGGGGTCGCGCGTTGTAGTGAAGGAGCAGTGGGGACGACCGATTGACCAAAGCTGATTGCAGATGTGCAAGCTTCTCCATCATTCTCTCCAGTTTTTCACAATACACATCTGCATTAATGCTCATGCCGTTTTGTAAAAAGCTGTGGTGAATCACACCCGCACTAGACCACCATACAGGGACATTCACCTTTTTAGGGGTCATTTTTGGTTTAGGGCATTGCTTTGGTGCTGAACCAGGGTCTTACCAACTTGCTGAGCGCTTTCGACTGTCGAACAGAATCCATTTTTCGTCGCACGTAACAATTCGTTTCAAACTTCCTTCATTTCTTTGCCTGTTGAGCAGCGCAAGGCAGGTCTCGACGCGTACGTTGCGCTGGCGATCGTTAAGGTCGTGGGGCACTCATCTATCAAGCTTTTTTACCTTGCCAATTTGTCGCAAATGGATCAATATTGTTTTGATGCTTACATTAAAAGCTGCTGCTAGCTCAGCTGTAGATTGAGTTTCGTCAGCTTCCACAATCGCCTTTAATTCATTATTGTTAACCAAAGTCTCCGGACGACCACGAGCTTCATTTTTCAAGTCAAAATTTCCAGAACGGAACCGGGAAAACCAATACGGGTTGTGCGTTCGTTTGTACAGTTCTCTCCGTAAACGGTTTTGATGTTACGTGCTGTTTGTGTCGCATTGGTGCCACGACGGAACTCATATTCCATAATTACACAAATTTTTAAAGTATCCATTATGACGAAAAATATTCAAATGTAATGAAAATACAATGCTAATCAAAAAACAAAAGACTTAGTTTGTAAATAGAATGTCATGGTTTTAAAACAAAATTAATTTGAATTTAGAATACAGAACCATTACAAACTTGTTTTTATTTGAAATGACCAGTACTGAAGAAAGGCAATTTCATAGGTAAAGACTTAATATATTACCCATAAATATACGAGAATTACCATTCAAATATTTTAGAACTAAGTTACACAAATGGTTGGTAGAAAAGTGTTGGACACTTGCTTCAGAGTCGTCGTTATCGTCGCATTCCTCTTCAGGAAACATGAAAATAGATCTTTACAACACAATTAAATTTCCTGAGAATTACGTACAGTATTTAGTTGTTTTTTACAGAGTTTTACACAGGTTATCTCAGTATGAACCACCTTCTTATACCTGCTACATTCCAATCTCGGTGCTTTCTTTGTAATATATATTTCTTATATTTGAAACATTTTTGAAGTCCCATTGCAGGTAGACGTATAACTAATGTTGATATAGCACACGACCGTTCACTTTAACGTTCACGGCACGGTTTTTCTAAATTATATAAAAAAACTTAAATTTATTTAGATTTTTAAACTTATGAGAGCACTAACACAGTAACACTTATAAATTTCATAGCTTGTCAAGCGTCATCGGCGCTCGCCTCCCACCGCTGAGCCGCTGTCCCTGCCACCGCAGGGACATATAAAAGGACGAGCGCACTACAGCTCGACCTCTTTCGCCCGGCGTCTACCATGCCGGACGGCTGCGCTGCCCTCTACGGGGGCTCGGCCTCTAAAGCCGACCCCAGAACTACACTCTTTCGCCCGGCGTCCCTTCTCTCATCGCAGCAAACCAAGTTAGGTGCCTTTAACTTGGAGGACGACCGCTTGATCGAACCTCTCAGGGTCCACACCCTTATAAGTCACACTACGTGACACATGGCGCCCGACTGAACTGAGAGATTCGATCACGGTTTACCTCATATTCTTTTTATTGTGTATATTTTGTGTGTATTGCTTGTTTTGTGTTGAATTCCATCCAGGAAAGTGTTTTTTTCTATTATTTCGCTGTGAACACGTGCCAGTCGAAACCGCGTGTATATTCACGCACTTTTAATTGCTTTTTCATATTTTTTCGCTAGAACCGCGTGTGCAAAAAATACTTCTAATTACTTTCGCTTAAAAAAAATGTTCGCTTGTGGCTTATATAAACCGCAATTTAAATGCAAGTCGCTGGAATGCGTTTGAGTCGCAAACGAAAACCGGTTTCGCACGCGCAGAACCACGCCACGTAGGGCGTGGTTCACTTAATCTTAATTTAACAACCTGGATGAAATTCAATAAATTCTATTTTTCTTTCAAACACACCTTAAGGGTTCGATAGCTATATCTAACTTAATTAATTCTGTTCAAATATCTAACTAGACCAAACTTGGCTTCATTACTAAAAACTTAATTATTACTTTGAGTCATTATTAAACTTATCTTAACTTAAAATACATACTCGTATTATTCATCTAACGCGTAAATTTTTTCTTTCAACTTCTGTATACATCTGCGGCTATGGTCATTTCTATTACTATCTAAACTCAAAAATGGTACATATTGATACCTCTCTAAAACTCATTCCTATAACTTGTTTTTCTGGTAGGTACAATAGATGCGATTTGTTTTCTAAATGAGGTTACTAACATTAAACTATACTTTTCTAAACTATATTAAATATGTGTTAAATAATATCTAACACAGTTGTTCTTAGTCTTGTCGTTTCTCGTTCATTTGTTGCTTGATATTTTCTTAAAAATATGCTATAAATGATGTCGATCGGTGTAGCATCGATTACATATTACATATATATATTTGACAAAAACCTTGAGTCTTGTCGTTTCTTGCCCGTCTATTGTTTACGTATCCTCTTAAAAATGCATTCTAACAATGATAGAAGCGTAAACCTATAAAATAAAATCTACAAATATTTCTAGCCACTATTTTATTTATTTTGTAAGGAGTGGGCCAAAATCAAATTAAACTAAAACAATTAATTTGATGACTAAGTAGCTGTTAATAGTATCGTCGTCGATCTTTCACTCTAAATTGTTCTGGGCTAATTTAAAGCCTCGTGGCGACTGCACAATGTGATCGTTTCGGCTTCTTGTTCTATTTGTATTCTAAAATACTACTTTATAATACTTTCGTGTACTTTTATTACCTATTTTGCTATCCTATGTATTGTTTCGCGAAATATCGAAACGCATTTCTAAATGTCTACTAATAATACCTATACTGTTGACCGCTGCAACTACTACTACTACTATAGCTACAATCTACAACATCATATTCTATCGACCTTTGGAATTTACTACAGATGTTCCACTATAGCTACTTATAAAATATATCTATAAACATGTTGTTCTTACAACATTGTTGCACTTTTCTCAACTTGAGACAATTTTAACTTGTGATGCTTGAGATGTAGGTGGATTTATATAAAGTTGCAATACGACTACATAAAAATAATCACATAATGTGGGTGTCGTATTGGCATGTATGTTTCTAGTCTGTATGTTCGTTTATGTATATTTTGGTCTAAACCAATATACCTATTTATTTAATCTCTTTATTATCGTTGCTAGAATCCTATAACTTTTTAAATTTACTCTCAAAATGAGTATATCTATCTCTTACTGGCTATACTGCCACTATAACTAATTAACTCTTAAAGGTTTACTGACAGTTTTGATTGGAATTTAAGCTTTGACTGTTCGCCTCTATCGGTGGCAGGTATCGCTCTGTGCTAAGCGCTTGATCACCCATCAAAATGTCGTGAACTCTGTTCCTCTAACCTTAATGACGTCCGACATCATGTCTTCTGAAAGACACTCTAGGCCCTAACCCTTGATAGTTACTACTTATAACCTTTATGATGTTGTGACATCATGTCTTCTGAAAGACTCAAGGCCCTACCCCTTGATAGATTACTACTTGTAACTCTTATGATCTTGCGTCATCATGTCTTCTAAAAGACCTTCAAGGTTCTAACCCTTGAAATCTTTATACTCTTAACCTGTCGTTTTGATTTTGATTGAAAATGACCAAATATTACCACATGAAAACTTATCATTGATGAGGGATTTATTTATTTATAACAGAGCGGTCGGTAACTCTTTAAACAAGCCTTAAAGCCAAACTTATTATTATTATTGGGGATTTATTTATTTATAACAGAGCGGTCGGTAACTCTCTATACAAGCCTTAAAGCCACAAATATTTATATATATTTAATTTACTACAAACAGTAATTTTGTTCCCTTATTCTCCTAAACAGTCGTTTCAATTTAATTGAAAATGACCACTTAAACTTGTCTAAATACTCTAATCGACACACCGCTGTATACACCCTAAAGTATACTCGGTGAAACAATACATCTAAACTACAATTACCTACTTATATCTACTAAAAACTACTAAAAGCTACTAAAAACTACTAAACAACTTTTTCTACTTGATAATTCGCGACCAGAGAATCTATCATCAATTTAAATACTAAAATCATTCTTTTCTCTAAACTACTATATTTTCAAAGAGAAGCGCGGACAACTGCTTCTAACGGCCGACCAGATCTACGAACACTATAAAACTACGTAGGAGGTGCAAACACATAAGAAGACCTATTATGAACCAAGTGCACAAAACCCAGCAAGCCCTCGTTTTAAATTTGATTGTAACCCGCCAAGCTTAGAAGACATAGAAATCCAAATTAGGAGGAAAAATTCAAAATCAGCTCCAGGGCCTGATGGTATACCATATATAGTATATAAAAAATGTCCATCAGTGCGTAAACACCTTCTAAGTATATTCAGCAAGATCTGGTCGAACAAGGAAATACCAGCAACCTTTGGCAAAGCTAATTTTGTCCTCATTCCTAAGAAAAGTGAAGTAGTAGATCCCAGGGACACTAGACCCATAGCCCTAAACAATACAATTTCTAAAATATTTTTCTCCTGTCTTCAATTAAAATAATACAGTATATGTCCAACAATAATTACTTCAGACCAAATTACCAGAAAGGGTTCATGCCCGGAATCTCTGGATGTCTGGAACATAACTCATTACTTGCGGAAAGTCTCAAAGATGCTAGGAAAAAAAAAAATGAAAGGCAAATTACAGTCTGTTGGATAGATTTAGAAAATGCCTTTGGCTCAGTACAGCACGAGCTTATGTTATTTGCCTTGAAATGGTATAACTTCCCGCCAACAGTTTGTGAAATAATTGCATCATACTACAGTAAATTAAAATTTGTAATCACAGCAAAAGGGTTGTTCCAAGGTTGCTGCTTATCGCCAGTAGTATTTAATACAGTTATAAATATATTAATAGATAATATCGCAACATGCGAAAAGAGGTGGGGCTATCGGTTTAAGGTCAATGGAAAATATACGGAATCCATCTTAGCGTTCGCAGACGACCTTGCGATCATTACACGTAATCCAAAGCAGTGCCAGGAACTACTGCGTAAGGTAGATGACTTCTGTACCTGGACGGAAGGAATGAGGACAAAACCTAGCAAATGCTATTGCCTTTTTCTGGGCCGGCGAGGCACCAGGTATACCTCATATGACCCCGGGATTACTATTGGTGGGGAAAGTGTTTCAATAATATCAGAAACCGTGCCCTTTAAACTCCTTGGAAGAAAGATAGACTACAAGGTCGTACTCCATCTATAAACGTAATAGTCGATGACTTCGTAAAAGACATTGACAAGGTAGACCAACAGCCAATTAGTAACGTAAAAAAGCTTGGATTTACGACAACTACTTAACATCACGTCTCAACTGGCCGTTTCTAGTATATGATATAAACCAGATCCACATAAGAACACTGGACGCGAAAGTCACTAAGACATTGAAGTTGTGGCTCGGGCTAGCACCATCTGCAGACCCGTCAACGTTGTACAGGGGCTCAAATAATTTTGGAATGAAATTAAAAAAACCTTCGGAACTCTACAAAAGAGTTACCAAAATGCATGTCTTGTCAAAATCCCAAGACGAAATCGTTAGATCCCTTCCAAAAGACAAAAATTCATCAGAGCTAGAGTCACGGCTCCAATTCCACAAAAAATTCATGGTGGGTACGCAGTCCAGTAGAGTTGGATTGGGAAATGCTAGAAGACAGACCTACAAAGAGATAACAAAATCTTTCATACAACAAGATGAAAACGAGACCTACAAGGTGCACGCAATGAACCTAGAAATGCAGAATGAATGGTTAACTCTAGGAGAATTTCGTATCCCACCAGCTTTGAAATGGCGCACACTTTTATATGATTGGTCACCCGCCCTGTTAAAATTCTACCTCAACGCCTTTTAATTAACTCTCCCCGATCAAAGCAACCTAGTAAGGTGGGGAAAAGCTACAGAAAATGCTTGTACGATGTGCAATGCGGCAATAGGTACAGCCAGGCACTTACTGACAGGTTGTAAGGCGCTATTAGACCGGGGTCATTATTCACGTCGCCATGATAGGGTATTACTCATCATACGCGAAGCTATGAGTTTATCACTGGCGAGAGCGAAAAAAGGAATAACAACAAACATAAAAACTAACATCGCGTTTGTAAAGGAAGGCTCAACAAAAAAGATTTCACTCACACAAAAGCCGTACTCTATTATAAATACCGCCAGTGACTGGACATTATTAGTGGACACGTATGAAAATCACTACAGAATACCGGAGGATATCTGTGCCTCGGCGTCCAGACCGGACATATTTCTTTATGCAATGTAAATTAAGCGTGTAGTACTAGTAGAACTCACGGTGCCGTGGGAAACGAACATCCCTAAAGACCACGCTTTAAAAAGAAACAAGTACTTTGACTTAACCAACGAAATAACTAAAAATGGTTATGTCGTTGCGCTGTATGCCGTGGAAGTGGGTGCGAGGGGTATACCAGCTAAATCCCTCTATAACCTGCTTAAAGACCTTGGATTGCCAAGAGCTTCAGTAAGCTCTTTTCTTGAACGAATATCCAAAGCGGCATTGCTAGGCTCACTTCAAATATGGTTAGGTAGAGGGGGTAACACGGTGGACAGTGGAGGTGAGCGTTGACGCGTCGTAAGGAGTGCTCCTTAAACCTAAACCTGGGTCGCAATTCCCAGGCACTGTCGAAGTCGCATGTGTTGCCCCCATCTATCACGCGATGGACCCGGCACCCGCACGGTGAATCCATGGAACGCTAAGAAATAGGCCTAATACTACAATGTATATTAAAATTTAAGGCGTCACTGTGGTCGCATCTATATTGCTACGGATTTTGATCCCAATATAGTTGATTAACCACGAGATGTATACACCAAAACTTTAGGCTATCAACCTTCCATCTTTGAGAAGGTACTGGCAGCTTGACAATTTTTCTCGGTGGCTAAGACAAATACTTTGGAGTAATTGACACATTATCTAAATTAAATCTAATGTCGTTTCTAAAAGATCTCGTTTGGTTGGCGAATTAGCCAAAGTTAGTTAAAACAATTAATAAACAGTGATTTTGTTTACTCATTCCATAACTATCATTTTTTACAGATGGGTTTCTGTTTTATTTATCTCTAAAAATTATTTCCTGCGTCGTAAATCAAATATAACATTTCTTGTCCTTACACACTTTAACTTTATAAAAAAAAAAAAAAAACACTAAATCATTGTTCATTACAAAACCATAAAAACAAAATAAATATCGCACTATAAGAATCTAACTATAATCTACAAAAACTTTTAACCTATGGCTCAGTAGTTAAATAGTCGAGTCAAACCCGACTTACAGGTTCGATTCTCGGTTGTTGTTGTCGATCTGGTTGTGTATTTTTCTCTTTCGCACATATGTCTTAGCTAGCATATCTACTTATAACTATAACTTTCTACTACTGCATCTACCTAAACAGTTAAACAAGTTTGCAACTATTATACTAAATTCTTTAAACATTTCTATCTGAGCATCGGAATGTATGACTCACCTTGTTTACGTTCTCGCTTGAACTTTTTATTTGAAATTTTATTTCAACCCTTTAAACTTTTAACTTCACTATATTTTTGCTCTTGAACTAAGCTGATATGACCTTAGCCTGTTAGTTTGTCTTTTCCCTCTTATCTCTTTAAACTTTTTTTGCCTCTAAAAAAAATCTGATCCTTCTTTAATCTTGTTCCCAGGGTACGGGGGGTGTCACGCGTCATCGGCGCTCGCCTCCCACCGCTGAGCCGCTGTCCCTGCCACCGCAGGGACACATAAAAGGACGAGCGCACTACAGCTCGACCTCTTTCGCCCGGCGTCTACCACGCCGGACGGCTGCGCTGCCCTCTACGGGGGGTCGGCCTCTAAAGCCGACCCCAGCACTGCACTCTTTCGCCCGGCGTCTACCACGCCTGGTGGCTGGACCGCCCGGCCTACGCCGGAGCCCCAGCACTGCACCTCTTTCGGCCGGCGTCTACCACGCCAGTTGCCTGCGACGCCTCTACGGGAGTCGGCCTCTAAAGCCGACCCAGGACTGCACCTCTTCCTTTTCTCATCGCTGCGAACCTACAGTTAAGTGCTTCTTGTCTGGAGGCACTGACTGGTCGAATCTCTCAAACCCACACCCTGACTGTACATCTATCTGTTTGTGTTATGCTCATAAATAAATTGTTTAAATTGTTGTTGTGAAGCGTCTAATTTCATTATCATCAGAACCTCGTGGCCTCACCACCACCTCTAGGCTCCTAAAGCCACTACGTGACAAGCTGATATCTGTTTTCTTCGAAAATTAAATTAAAACCCTCCAGGTATAATAAAACTTAAATGCAATTGTTTTGAGCTACTAGGCAGTTATAAAGTTGAAACTTTTATGTAGATATATTGTATAGTGTAAGTGGGTACATATGCACTAAATAGTTTTGTTATATATTATATACAAGTTTATTGTGACTTGTTCTGCAACTATGTCGCGTTCATTATATCAAGCTAAGATTAATAGTGAATTGAGATGGTTTACCTAGGCTGAAGGCCTCCTTGGCCGACCAGATAAACAAGATGCATTGTTAGCTCGAGCCTTGGATGTATCAGCTTGGCTGGATGTTGTTTTGGATTGGTATGCCAAGGCCGAGGCCCTTGAAGAAAAGGATGTCAGCATTGAGAAAAGATCCACGATGTAGGACGATGTTGACCAGTGCCTCTCAATTGTTGATGATATAAGGCAGCGCGTAGCAGAAATAGAGTGCCAGCGCGAGGCTGGCCGCGGTGAAGAAGCTTTGGAAAGCCCACACTCTCACGGGGTTGTATCACGGTTGCCTCAGCTACAATTATCTAGTTTTGATGGAGAGCTCGGTGAATGGGTCAGGTCATTAATTTGTTTGATAGTTTGGTGCATTTAAGGGAGGATTTGCCTAAGTCCTTTAAGATGGCACAATCGGTGTCAGCTCTGAGGGAGCCAAGGGAGCTGGTAGCACACTTGAGGGTGACGGATAGCAATTATGACATTGCTCGTCAACTCTTGCTAAGGCGCTACCACAATAAAAGGAGGCTAGTGGATGCTCAGCTCAACCGGTTGTTTGGCATCTCTTTAGTGACTCGGGCCTCTGTCATACATGCGGGGGTGTTGAACCCGCTGTTGGTAACACAAAATCTTGGTTTAATTATGTTGGCTGCATTGATATCCTTTATAGCTACCAAAGACCATATAACATTGTACCAATCACTTGCGCTCTGACCGATCTGCAATAAACAACTGTATAATTTCTAGTCGTGGTTTCCTTTAAGGTAAATAACCAAAAAAAAATACCTATGTACAGTACAATTCAATACATGGTCCTATCTCACCTCAAGTATCGCGAGTGTTACCGTGACAGTTCTGGTTTTCGGCACGTCGACAGTGTTTTGTTTCAACCACGTTTCAAGAAGCAGCCATTTTGAACGACATTTCGGCGAAGAACTTGTCTCCATAAAAAAAGGAATTTCAGTTTGGATTGGGTCAAAGAGGAAGAGGATTAAAACCCGAGATTTGCTGTAAACTACGCAATCTCGTGTTCAATAATTTTATCCACCTTGCGCAAGATAACTTTATCGTAAAACGAAAGACAAAAGGATTTGCAGTGGAGCAATCAACGCATTCCGCACGTATATTTTATCTCAGCTTATTGTTTTTTCAGCCTTTCAGGTAATAAATATATCATTCCATTAATGGATTGAGTGTATTTCCGAGGCTAGAACTTATTATTTTGTTCGCCGGGCGGATGACGCATATAGCACCGTGATTGGACGAGCATCGCACTATAGCCAACATAACGCAAACTTCCTGTGCGCTGCGCTGGCGCGATTCGGACAGGGGACGCCATGTTGCCATACTGCCGAAGACAACTTAAAGCAAAATTTTGTAAACTGTGTTCTGCTTAATATTGTTGCACTTAATTTTAAGTGTGTGTATAATTTGATCGTAATATAAGTTTAAATCTTGTAAAAATGACACTAGAAGAAAAGGAAGGCGACGCCATGCAGTCGCTCATAAGGCAACGTGGCGCTATAAAAGGTTCGCTAACTAAACTTTCTTCTACATTCAGTGATCCAACAGTGTATTTAGCTTATACAAAACAAACATTAGTATTAAATTATGACATTTCCATCCATTGGGATGACACCGGTGGCGTCATCTCCGAAACCAGTGTCATTTCGATCGGAAACCAGTCGTGATTAAAACTGGCGGAAGGCGGATTATCAGGGTATGTATAATGCATTGCTTGAAATGGACTGGTCCGACTTGACAACAGTGAGTGAACTTGGCGATATAAACACTGCTGTTCGACGATAGGTTATACGAATGCATAAGTCTATTTGTTCCCTTCAAAAAACAAATAACGTATAGTCGTCGATACGTTTATTCGAAATGATACAATGCAGATATAATAAAAAGTATACAAAATAAACACTTCCATTACAAACAATTTCAAAAAGAAGGTAAAGAATTTAACAGGGCTATGTTTATATACTATAGAGATAGAGCGAAAAAATTAATTGGCTATGAACATCGGAAATATAATTATGACAATACTACAGAAAAATGTTACTGACAACCCTGTGGAATTTTAGAAATATGTGAGAGAGAAGAAAAAAGATAGAAGAAATATAGACACATATGTTTATGAAAATACTGAGGTAAGGGACCAAGCAGCCGCCGACACCTTTGCCAGGTATTTTGCATCGGTTTTCCATCCGGATAAACCCGTTTTGAGCCCGGATATGGCTGCTAAAGCTGCATATGGCTGTCGGAGTGTGGCCTCTGTTTCGATTGCAGCCGTTGATGAGATTGATCTGAGAAAGGCAGTGAGGTGCCTCAAGCCGCGATCATCTGGTGGGCCGGATGGCATTCCGGTGTTTCTGGCCAAGGATTGCATATCGGTTCTTCGAGGGCAAAACAACATTATTGCTATTATTCCATACAAGATGGAAAAGTTGAGGTTCGATTTCGCTGTCAAAACAGCAGCAGATGACAAATCAAACATTATATGCATAACCTCAATAGCAACACCAGAAGGAAAGATTTTCAAAATACCTACAGAATCTCAACCTGTATACCACCATGAAAAAATCATTAACTAAAAGACACCAAACAAGGAAAATCTGGATAACTTTAACAGAAGGTATATCAAAAATATATATTTGGACGATGACCAAAACATACAGTTCAATGATACTTATTTGGAAGAGATTTTCGAAGAAGAAATCAAGGCTAAACCTACACCTAGTAGCTCGAATGTGACGATAGAAAACTTGTTACAAAAATTACTTATAGATAAACAAACCAAGTCAGTGTAGTATATCCATATACTATATTGTCGGCTCAGAGGTACACGTGCCCACTCACCTCCGTCGCTCACAGTTGACTGAACTGTGTGCGACCGCACATGCATTGAGATGACCTAATGCTTGCTTCTCATTCATTCAATGAATGAATGCGTTACTAGTGAAGTGATTGACCATAGACACATACACTACATCCCTTCCTTATTTTTATTTTTTTCAATTCTTTGTTGTGACTTTCACATATAATTCAACAAAGAAATCACACTACAGCGCCATCATCGGATGTGCACCGAATGACGGAATAACGTACTATTCGAAGAAGCTACCCATCCTCGCTATACAGAAGCCCAAGCGCCGACTGGCATATATGCAATTTCCCAACATTATCTGTCGGGCTGCGGATCACATCGCCTGGTCAGAGAATCCTGTCCCTGCGTTGGAGGGACATGACACCCATGGACAGTAAATCAACATTATGTAAACTCAGGTAGCCGGAATGAACATTTTTACATCAATCAACAAAACAAAAATCGATTATAGAAAACTATTGACACTTAAATCATCTATTTGTGCATCCCATCATTTACTGCCTTCCACACTCGTCTTCTTTTTTTTTCTTTTTTCTTTTGAAATTGCATCTCTGACATAATGTGCGTCTTGTTTCGTCACTTTCCCGGTTTAGTCGCCCAAACATGCATTTCCCAAACCCTGCTCCGTTTTAATAGAAAATATTCGTCTAGTGTTTTTTTTTTATTCGTCCCAGCGTGAAATCTTCTGGCCAATAGTGTGACCGAATCATTCAACAAGACTGATCGGAATACAATACATGTTGACCAGTTAATTCAAACACCAAATGTTGAAATGAAGCGCTTCTTCTTTAAGTACCATCTCCACCACCGGAGGTCGGCGACCATATGTCTGTACGTCTCCCTGTCTTCAGTCATGCGAATTAGTGCATCTGTGCTTTCCACATCTAACCAGTCGCTTATATTTTTCGTCCATGATGTTCGCCTTCTACCTCTTTTGCGCTTACCTTAAATTTTTCCTTCAATTATCAGTCTCATGAAGTCATACTTTTACTTCTATATATATGCCCAAAATACGCTGCTTTTCTTTTCTTAATTATTTATAATCTAATTGTTCTTAATTGTGCAGCGAAGTGCAGCATGCCCCATCTTCCCAACTTAATGACAAACACCTTCCAGTTGTGGAAGCAACCTTTCAGTCTAGTGGAAGCTCCATCAACTGCACACCCAGTACCAAAAGAGTTCCGATGTTCTACGGCTTAACCCAAAGAGGAAATCATGCATTCCCGAATGTTTTCATTTCGGAATGCAGGTACAAAGCCCTCTCGTTATGACACTCTACTAGAGTATATGCATAGCTCCATCAGAGAACGGTAGAGACTATTAATAGAGATCTGGGGTACATCCCGAACTTCCGAATGGCTGAAATGCGGTGCAACGGCCAGAAAGTGCATTTAATCAAAACTAAAAACGTTAAAAAATAGTTATTTCCTTAAAATCAGTCATCTATCCAACCCATAATACCCATTGCCTTCGAGTAGTCCCCGCTATCATGGAACCGCCAAATTCAAACAAAAATGCAATACGAGTGCCGTCGTACAACAGCAGCAGCACCGCGGCACAAGTGGCACGCAATATCGCGACGTTTACTCGGTCAACACTTCAAACGAACGCACCACCCGGTATTGGTTTGCCTGCCTCCACTTCTCAAACTTCAACTTTAAAATGAAACACACGACCGTCTGAAAACCTTGGAAGATAATGACGAATTAAAGGTGACAGCAGAAACACCGAAATTTAAGGCCGAACCAGAAGCAGCCCTCGACGCTAGTATCAAAACCAGATTAATCCACCTACACGCACGCTGATCACCGCGGCGCAACGCAGCTCATGATCCTTACCCAAGGATCAAACCATCTCCATGTCAAAGGAGAATGGCAGATCTTGCACCAATTTTTGCGTATATAATTGCGTATTAAGTTAAATCATTTTAATAAATTTAAACCTTAAAATGTTCATATTTAATCTCCTATTTAATAACACAAGCTCTGCTTAGCTTGGTACTAGATGACGATGTGTGTTAGATATCTACAAACATTTATTTATTTATTTATTCCTGTATCTAACTTAACAGTCAGCGACTTCCTGAAACACAGGTATTTACACGTAGCTCAGGTCAATCTCAAAAGAATGGTGTAATATTTTGATTTCACTTTTCTCTATTGACTCTTGCACCTTTAGAATAACCATATATCAGTTTCATACAGCCTTAGTTATAATTCTTATTTATACAAACAATAAAAAATGTCAATCTGTAACATCGTTTTTTTAGTTTTCAATGTTTAACAATTTTTGTTTCAGCGCCCTCTCGTTCACTGTAGTTCGAACTACAATTGGATTTTGTGCGCGATCGAAGTACCGGGCTGTTGGTACACCTAGGTGGCACTAGGTGGCGTTTTTTTGAAGGATATTTTTTTGTTAACATTATGACACTTAGAAATAGTGAGACATTATCATATGTGTATCATACGATTCTCATTACATCTTAAATTGATCTCAATTAAGCAAGGAGTATGGAAGTTGTACGTCCTGTTCGCACATCCAGAAATGGGGTAGGGGAATCATCGAGAATATTCGATGAGAAGTCTATATAGAGGGGTGTGTGGCATATTATTTTTTATTTCTTAAACCTTCTCTCATGAACTCTGAGGAAGCTTTGCTTACAGTGTATATTAATATCCTTGTTGGTAGTGTTTGTGAGTGTTCAAGTCCCACTGTCTGTGGTAAGTTAACCTCAAAAAGGTTTTTCCTTATTATCTTAATGTATGTAGAATATGTCCTCAGGCTATTTAATTTTGTTTATAGGGTCGATAGATTACCGCTGAAAGACAACCTACATTTTACCTGTCTTGTGGTTCGAGATTTGTGCTGAGGACGGTTGACTATTGGCAGCTCACAGCTCACTCCTCAAGACCCATCTGCCCTACCTTGAGGGAAGTTCACATAATCTGTATATGAAAATTAATTAATATTTTTACCTAGCACCCACAAGTTGGATCACTGGTGGACGTCTCCTCAAGCTACCTTGAGCTGGAGAGAGTCTACGGCTGACTACCTTGAGTCAGAGAGGTGACCAGAGGGTGGCTATCCTGTGCTGACCAGTCCACAGGCTTAAAGTGTTAAAGAAAAGACTGTATAATTTTATTTTATTTTATTTTAAGACTACCTCATAAGTTTATTTATAAATTTATATTTAAATTTCACATTTGTAAAACAACTGGAACAAGAATAAAAGTTTGTGTGAGTCGTAAGTTGTCTCATTGAAGTCTTCCTTGGACCCTCCGCACCCTCACTATAAAATTTTATCAAAATTCGGCGCCCTGAGGTATCATATTCTATCCTGAGTCGAAACCGGTGAGTTTCCACCTGACAAGTTCAGGGGTTACAAATCTAATAATGTGAAGATTTGCACCATTGACAACATGTAACCAAAGTATTTGTTCAGCAAATAAATTAATTTATTTTATTAGAATAGATGGTCACGAGATCCGCACTACCTAT
Organism: Diaphora mendica; assembly: GCA_949125395.1. NCBI lineage: Eukaryota > Metazoa > Arthropoda > Insecta > Lepidoptera > Erebidae > Diaphora > Diaphora mendica. The sequence goes on from OX421330.1 coordinate 16,891,282, forward strand.
AAAGCCAATCATTAAACCCATTTTCATCATTTTTCACACAACACCGTGCGTCAGACGTCCAAAAGATGGTTCAATTAACAATTGCGGAACACCTATTGGGACACTCATTCCCGGCATCACATATGCTAAAACACACCCAAGTCAACAACCAAAATACGCATTAATACAGATTCTAAAGAAACTCACCAATGCCCTCGGTATCATCTCTGAGCCAGGCAATACGATCACATGTTGCTGGACTGACATATCGACATATCGATCCCAACACTAGTCCTTACAGAACTGCTCCGGAACTACCAAGCATCGAACTGCATTAATCCAACATACAAGAACTACCTGGTTATAATAATTTTATTCTCTTTGCACTCCGTATACAAAACATCTTATTGCGAGCGCCACCCGCGTAAAACTTCTATATAGACACACTCCGACATAACTACGTCGTATCGCATCATGTACTTACAGGCATCACCTGTACTGAACTATATTACGAAGTCCATACAGGCGTCATCTGTTTACGGACTAGAAGACATCATCTAGTAACCTCACAGTTTAGATTTTACCATTATATAGAACTCATGTAACAGGCGTCAACGAAGTCCTCACAGGCATCACCTGTTTCTGGATTATCAGGCATTATCTGGTACTACATCAGAACTTATTGCTACAGGCGTCACCTGCTTCCACACTACTACGCATCTTCTGGTATTCCATTAGAAGTAACAGGCGTCACCTGTCTATGACACACAATCACCACATCACTAGCATGCCTTCGCCAGCCAATGGGGAGGACGCGTCGCCAGCACCATGTTTGCCGTCCGCTACGCATAGAACTAGGCGTCATTCACTGCTCCAAGGAACGCGGCACGCGTCACAGGCGATCCCGTCGTCACATGCACATTGTTTCGCACCAAGCACTATTGAACTAGTTATTATAAAATACAATCCACTATAAGTAGTTAGCATCTTTTATTTGGTCTTAACACACCTATGATTACATTCGTATTGCAAGAGACGCATGTTATCTTTTGTACGAGCATTATTACTTGACACAATCTTCCTCGTTATTCTTATAACCGACCGACCGCTTCGTTGTGAGCTACATTCCTTAGTTGTGAGGCGATCTTCTGTCGGACACTTCCTTGCCAATTATCCCTCTCCTTGGCCGAATGCAAAGCAATGTTAGAGGCGTCCAAGGCCGTTTGGATCTGGTCAGTTCACTTATTAGAGTACGTCCTCTTGGACCTTTGCTGTCAATCTTTCCGGTGACAAAAATCGCTCGAGATTGTTCTCCTCTTTTGTGGCGATGTAATCAAAGAAAACACTCTTCGCAGGCAGGTAGGCCAGAATCGGGTATTTGAATTTAGTAGAAGACCGTCCATGGAATCTGAAGCATTTCACTCCAACACGACATCTCAAAACATCGATGCAGTCACGGTCAGCTTTCTTTATGTCTCGACTCCGTTGCTGAATATGCGGAATACCAATAATTACATTGTTTTTTTTTTTTGGTGATTTTCTCGACAATCTGTCATGTTCCATGCAGTTTATAACGCATATTTAGCCATCCCTATGCGTCTTCTGACTTTCTCTTCACCGGAACCATTGTTGTTTATGTTCTTCTTCAAGTTGGTCGAGTTGATACAATCATAAACAATGTAATATTCGGAGGTCTAGTCTACTTCTAGATATGAAGTCAATTAAGCTACTCAACAGTCAGTACGCATTTTGTATATATCTGTAATCTGGCAGACATCTAGGTCTAATAACCTACTTATATCGCTTAGTCATTGGGTCACTATAAATCATTTAAATAAGTAAATGATATTTTATAGGATTGCACTCAAACTCATAAAAGTATTTATTTAATAATCCACTTTTGATTAACTTTCACCTTATATATCATGTATACTGCTTTAATTTCTTCCTCGTATATACGGGTTAATACATCAGACACAACCCTCTACTTTTCTTATCTTGCGGTATCTGAGAGCAATGGAATAGCCCTGAGGTAGGTATCTGGTAAAAGTAGAATATTATTTTACAATGACAATTATAACGTCCTGCTATATTATTTATTCTATACAGCATATATACGAAAATAATCATTTTGTGTAAGGTGGCAGGTACTTCGAAAACACGTAACGGATTATGATATTTTACCGTCGATACGTTTTTTTTTCTCCATCGACACACGCATTCAACACTAAACACAAATTCTATACTTCGAAAACGAAGCAAGGTAACACCACAATTTTCACTAAGTAATCATTATAACATATTTTCACATAACCATATTTTTTCTTTAATACTAAAGTTGTAGTTTATTCATGAATAATTACAGAACCCCCTAATGCTCTTAAGGTAGGTAACATGGGCTACATCAAAACTTGGTATAGAGGCAGACACAGGACGACATTATTTTGTCTCCTATCCATACAAATTTTATACAACCCTGCCTCTGAAACCAGTAACTTTACTTACTTTGATATTTATAAAAAAATTTGAACATCCATATCACCGTACTAGGTACTACTAGCACTACTATTCTTTTTTTTTTTTAAAGGCGGGTAGGTACAAACTGGCGACTTTATTGTAATATAAATATCAAAGCTAGCGCTTTGTAACACTAACAGGTCTTTAGAAAGTTGGCAGGTAGGCTGGTGAATACATTTATTATTACTCAAGCCCTCTACACAAAAGTATCAATTTTAAAATAGTAAAGTATCTGTTATCCAACTACAATCCACGACATATTTCATGTCCTTCAAATGTTGCTTTATCTTTTCAGTGATTATAAGAAAAGAGCCCACCTACTAAAATACTGTAATGACACTTTTTATCTTTAATATTTAATTAATGGTACTTTACTCACCCATTATGGTTCATCCACTGTACTGTTACTCGTTTACTTTTCTACTCGTAACACAGACACCAGGTTGCAAATGTGACGCACTCACTGATTTTTTCTTAATTCGTGTATTTTACCCGTGTACATTGTGTTTATTTCTTTATTAGTTCACAATATACATGTAAAAACTAAATCTATTCGTAAATCGCACGACCCCCTCCTACCATTAAATCATGTATAATCACACGAATAGAATGTTTAATTCGCAGATCATAATACATCTTTTTTTTTTTTAAATGATTACTCACAGTAGTATTTTCTAGTTTTAGTAATTTGTACAAAACACCCTCACATTTTTTTTTAAATAATTATTCACAGTAGTATTTTCTCCTCGTCGCCAAAATGTAGTATATCCATATACTATATTGTTGGCTCAGAGGTACACGTGCCCACTCACCTTCGTCGCTCACAGTTGACTGAACTGTGTGCGACCGCACATGCCTTGAGATGACCTAATGCTTCCTTCTCATTCATTCAATGAATGATTGCGTTACTAGTGAAGTGACTGACCATAGACACATACACTACAGTCAGAAAAACAAAGTTTGGAGAAAATTTCAAAGGAATTTTTAATTGAAAAATTCAACGGCAGAAGTTGAAATGCTTGAAAATTTCAATAAAGAGTGTGAACGGTTCCAAATAATTGGAGACAAAAATAAAATTGAAATATTTAAATTTTTTATGGAAAATTCCAGTACCGATTGGTATAGCTGCACGATGATGAAACTCACAATTGAATCGGCTTGGGACAAATGGGAAAAAGTTTTACTGAGACTTATGGAAACAGAGGATGGTCACCCAGTAGATACGCCCTGTCATATAAATATCAAGCGGGATCATTATTAGAGTATCTCGTGGTTCATCAACTATATTGGGATCAAAATCCGTAGCAATATAGATGCGACCACAGTGACGACTTAAATTTTAATATACATTGTAGTATTAGACCTATTTCTTAGCGTTCCATGGATTCACCGTGCGGGTGCCGGGTCCATCGCGTGATAGATGGGGGCAACACATGCGACTTCGACAGTGCCTGGGAATTGCGACCCAGGTTTAGGTTTAAGGAGCACTCCTTACGACGCGTCAACGCTCACCTTCACTGTCCGCCGTGTTACCCCCTCTACCTAACCATATTTGAAGTGAGCCTAGCAATGCCGCTTTGGATATTCGTTCAAGAAAAGAGCTTACTGAAGCTCTTGGCAATCCAAGGTCTTTAAGCAGGTTATAGAGGGATTTAGCTGGTATACCCCTCGCACCCACTTCCACGGCATACAGCGCAACGACATAACCATTTTTAGTTATTTCGTTGGTTAAGTCAAAGTACTTGTTTCTTTTTAAAGCGTGGTCTTTAGGGATGTTCGTTTCCCACGGCACCGTGAGTTCTACTAGTACTACACGCTTAATTGACATTGCATAAAGAAATATATCCGGTCTGGACGCCGAGGCACAGATATCCTCCGGTATTCTGTAGTGATTTTCATACGTGTCCACTAATAATGTCCAGTCACTGGCGGTATTTATAATTGAGTACGGCTTTTGTGTGAGTGAAATCTTTTTTGTTGAGCCTTCCTTTACAAACGCGATGTTAGTTTTTATGTTTGTTGTAGTTCTTTTTTTCGCTCTCGCCAGTGATAAACTTATTACTTAACCGCTGATCAGAAGCGGATTATTAATAGCATTATTGAAAAGTTCGATACGATCAACACCGACAGGGTAGGCTTAGGCCGTACCTCTCTTGTGCACCATGTCATAGATACAGGTAACAGCAAACCAATCAAGCAACGTTACTATCCGCTCTCTCCCCTCAAACAAAAAGCCTTGGAAGAGGAACTGGACCGGATGTTGGAGATGGGAGTAGTGAACCCATCTCAGTCTGCATGGAACTCGCCAGTGGTGATGGTGGAGAAAGCGAATGGTGACTTAAGATTGTGTCTTGATTCTCGAAAGCTTAATTCTGTATCTAAGAGCGATGCGTATCCATTACCATACATAAATCAAATCTTAGACCATCTCAATAATGCTAAATACCTAACTTCTATCGATTTAAGTGCTGCCTACTGGCAGATTCCTTTTGACTCGCCGCAATCCGCCGAGAAAACTGCTTTTACTGTCCCTAGAAGGGGTCTATTTCAGTTCAACGTGATGTGCTTCGGTCTCATCGGAGCCTCTGCTTCGATGCAACGCCTAATGGACCGCTTATTTGGTCCAGAATTTGACAATAAAGTCTTCGCTTTCCAAGACGACATCATCGCAGTGTCTTGCAGCTTTGAGGAGCATGTGGATCTCTTACATAGAGTCCATCAGCGCCTTAAGGATGCGGGCCTCACGATTAACATGAAAAAATCACACTTCTGTCGTAGCGAACTGAAGTACCTCGGGTACTATGTTGACAAACATGGCCTACGGACCGACCCAGGTAAGGTTGAGGTTATTCTCAATTATCCTACACCTTCCAATGCTAAGGAGTTGAAGAGATTCCTGGGCATGGCCGGTTGGTATCGACGTTTTGTCAACAATTTTTCTAAAATTAGTAAACCTTTGTGTAAGCTAACTTCTAAAAATGTTTCCTTTGAGTGGACGAGGAGCCGAAGAGTCTTTCAACCTTTTGAAGGCCGCTTTGGTCACCGCACCTATTTTGAAAATGCCTGACTATTCATTACCTTTTAGGATTCTCAGTGATGCATCATCCTTCTCTGTAGCTGCTGTCCTCACGCAGACACACGAGGGAGTGGAGCACCCTGTCGCGTATTGCAGTCGTTCTCTCAACAAATGCGAGGTCAACTATAGTACCACTGAACGTGAACTACTTGCGGTGATCTTTGCATTAGAACAGTTCAGACAATACGTAGAGGGCCAGAAATACACCGTGGTTACAGACCACGCATCACTTCTGTGGTTCCACAAGCTGAAGAATCCTACTGGTCGCCTAGCGCGCTGGAGCATGAGATTGAGTCAGTTTGACTTCGACATAGAGCATAGAAAGGGTAAAGATCATGTTGTACCCGATGCTCTATCGCGAATACGGATTGATGCAATAGGCACCAGCACCACCAAGGATTCGTGGTATCTCCACACCCTTAACAGTGTGAAGAAGAATCCTCGTAATTTTCCCAACTTTGATATTCGTAATGACGCTGTAAACAGGTTATCTAAAAATAAATACTCTTTAACTTCTGATTTTAGTTGGAAGCTTGTGGTGCCTCTGGAGGACAGGCTATCCCTGCTCACCAAGTACCATGACCACGTTATGAGTGCCCATGGAGGTGTTTGGAAAACCCACAAACGCCTGGCCCTAAACTATTACTGGCCTAAGATGTATGATAGCGTTAAGGAGTGTGTGGGCAAGTGTGAAACTTGTAAGCAGTATAAACCTGTAAACACGGCCCGTCCTGGCCTAATGGGTAATCCAAAACGTGTGTCTAAACCTTTTGAAGCCATCTCTTGTGACCTGTTGGGTCCATTCCCTACTTCCAGCAAGGGAAACGTTCATTTAATCGTGGTCTCGGACTATTTCAGTAAATATGTCATGTTGTATCCTATAAGGATAGCTACAGGCGTTGCTGTCGCGAGATTCATTGAGAAGAATGTTTTCTTAGTACATGGTGTTTGTAAAACCATTTATATTGATAATGGCCCTCAGTTCATTAGCAAACCTTTTAAAGACTTATTGGTTAAATACAATGTGCCAAACATTTATTATAATCCCAGATATCACGCGCAGACCAACCAGGCAGAGCGTGCTATTCGCAACGTGGTTCAGGGAATTTCTTGTTACGTGAAGTCACATCACAAGAAATAGGACGAGAACCTCGTGGAACTTCAGTGTGCCTTAAACACGGCGGTAAGCGAGGCCACTCGTTTCAGTCCTTATTTTCTTGTTCACGGCAGGGAGTTCATAGGGGATGGAGTTCTTTATAGACAGGAAGATATTTCTGCCCATCCTAACTCGGTCTCTATTGACAATCCTGTGTCCTTCGGTGAAAGGTTGAAGAAACTTCATCGTGTATACGACCAGGTGAGCAAACACTTAGATGTTGCCCACCGGCGTAACGAGAAGTACTACAATCTCCGAAAAAGACACGTGGAATTGAAAGTGGGACAGTTTGTCTATAAGAGAACGCACTACCTATCCAACAAAGATAAGAACTTCACATCCAAGTTGGCCCCTAAATTTTTGAAATGCATAGTGACCGCGAAACGCTCGCCTTTGATCTATGAATTGTCAGATTTGGATGATAAGAATCTGGGAGTCTACCATATTAAAGATATTTTGAAATATAGTGAAGAGGAAACACCTTCTGTTCCTTCTCCTCACTGTATCAGTTCTATCTTTAAGTCATTCGTTCATACGTGAGGTTGTACACTTGGTGCCGAGCGGTTCCTCTTCTACACACACCTTCCACTCGGTTGCTCATATATGTGTGCATTATGCCTTGTTTTAGGGTGTGATGTCAGTAGAGTAGTATCTCTAGGAGTTAAGTGTTTTTAACTTAACCTACCTATATTTTAATTTTAGATTTACTTCTTATAAACTCTGTGTGTCCCAACAGTTGAGATGATCACAGCTTATTCTTTGTTTGTTACTGTTCTGGTTATTCCCTTAGTGCTCTACTCAGGGAATACTGTGGGAAGGGGGGTGGTGTAACATCGTTTTTTTTGCATTTCAATCTTTTAACAATTTTTGTTTTCAGCGCCCTCTCGTTCACTGTAGTTTGAACTACAATTAGGTGCGGAGTGCGATCAAATTGTTTAGCTGTCTGGTGCACCTAGGATGCGCCAGGTGGCGTTTATTTTAAAGGATTTTTAGTATAGATTAAGCCGCATAGTAACAATGATACATTATCATATGTGTGTCATACGATTCTCAATACATTTTAAATTTATCGCATAGAAACAAGCAGTATAGTAGTTGCACGTCTTGTTCTCACGTCAAGTAATGAGGAGGGGGTTTCATCGAGAAAGTTCGATGATGAGTCTTTAAAAATAGATGGGTCGCAGATGAAAGATTCATTCTTAATCTTCTCTTTGGAACTCTGAGGAAGTTTTCATTATCGTGAATATATATATCTTTGATGGTAGTGTTTTGTGAGTGATCAAGTCCCACTGTCTGTGGTAAGTTAACCTCAAAAAGGTTTTCAGTAATATCTTTAAGTATGTAGAATATGTCCTCAGGTTATTTAATTTTGTTTATAGGGTCGATAGATTACGGCTGAAAATCTACCTTCAGTATACCCGTCCTGTGGTTCGTGATTTATTACTGAGGAAGTTTGATTGTTGGCAGCTCACGGCTCACTCCTCAAGATTTCTGTCCTACCTTGAGGGAAGTTCACGTAACAATTAACATCTTTAATTAATACTTTTATTTAGCACCTACAAGTAGATCACTGTTGGACGTCTCCTCAAGCTACCTTGAGCTGGTGAGAGACTTCGGCTGACTACCTCGAGTCAGCAAGGTGATCCTGAGGGTAGCTACCTAATGCTGTCCCAGCAACAGGCCTGATTACATCTAAGGAACGTAATAATTTATATTTTCTTAACTACCTTGTAAATAGTTATAAATAATTTACTTATAATAAGTAACTTTTAATTGTAATTTGTTTAAACATAAATAAAAGTTGTATGTGTCTCAAGCTGTTTCACTGAAGCCTCCCGTGGAGCCAAAGTACAGGCACCCTCACTCTAAATTTCTTAAAAATTCTAACGGCGCCCTGAGGTCTCATATCTATCCTGAGTCGAAACCGGTGAGTAATCCACCTGACAAGTTCAGGGGTTACAACTTGTTGACTAGACTAAAAGATGCAGAAGCATCACTAGGCCGCCATGGTGTGGGTCGCCATGCTGCATTGTCTGCATTCGCAGTGAGTATGGTGACCACCACTCTTGGATTCTGCTTATGCTTTCCATCAGGCAGAGTAGAATCATTTTGGCGCGCCATACATAAAAAAAAAGTATTACAACCACATAGCTGGTAGTTCAATTGCTAAAATTAACGTAATATTTATAACGTAATATCCTCTTCCTCCGGACCGTACCGGATGTGCAGACGTGTATTGTCACACAAGTTCAATTTTAATTTATAATTTTAATTTAAAATTTAAATAAATAACTTAACCCCTCGTCTGTGAAACGTAAGAATGTGGCGTCAACAAATTTGGCAATTATCTGTGGCACGCCTAAATTTGGCGTCGAGATTTATCCAATTTTTTGGCTAATTTTTGTAATTTTATGGTAGTTTTACCATTAAAACACTTTATTTTAATGTATAGAATAAGAAACTAAAAAAAAACCAAAAGCTTTAGTCGATTATCAAACCTACAAGGAGCAACACTAAAAATATTCCAAAAATACCTTGTCCGTTGACGTCACTCAGTGGCAGGGTATCAAAAATTGAAAGATGTTTTATGTTGGTTACTAATGTATTTATCCTTGTCGCACTTTACTATATTGTACTTAGTAGAACAAAGATGCAATATAACGCCAGTACAAAACCCAACCTCAACTATTTTTTTCTATGTGACCTTATCAATGGCGATGATGCCGGCCGTGTGGTGAATGTTTATTTAAGTGTTCAGTAATATTAAACTTGAGTGCTTTGTTTATATTTGCAACTTTATATCACAAGTACACGACATAAGCTTTTAAATAAATACAACAGAATGCCACTTCAACCACGGTGAATCACAGTGAAACGGATATTAGAAGTGTAAACAAACCCATTTTTTTGTCATGTTTTCAAGTGGCTATTGATATTTGATTGTTTTGTGTGATAAAATTGTGTGAATATGTGTACTTCTTGCTGTTTTTCTTGGTGAGTATTGTAAATAGTTTTAAATAACATGTATATTACTTGTATTGAATGTTTTATTTAGAAATTATTCCACTTTTAAGTACAGTACACCGAGGAAAAAATCACTTTTCTTACTTCCATCTTTGATTTACTAATTTAAAGCTATTTTAAATCATAATCAATTATACATCATCGGATAGCTTATTTAATGGGCATTCTAATGGTACATAAATAATGTATAGCCCCAATACTCTTTTTTTTGGTAATCGTCATTTCAATGAGAGTCGGGATTTTTTTTTTTTTTTATAACCTTAACACAGATGCGCCATATTACTTTACGTCAAAAGCGAACAATCCTCCGAGTTTAAATCTCTTCGCGAGGACGTTATGTCTTCAATTACAAACTTCCTGAAAGAACAGAGTGAAAAATTTAGTTCTTGCAAATAAATCTAGACCAAATAAAAGTTCAAAATGTTGAACTGATGAATACGGTCGAATACTTATCTAATAAATATGATGACTTGATGGATAAGTTGACTTGTTTAGAGCGTGAAAGGAAGAATAATCTGGGGTACATAAGATCATTGGAGGAAAAGGTCGAGCACCTGGAACGACATGCAAAGTCGTCGAGCTTGGAAATTCGCAATGTGCCTGAAATAACTGGTGAGACTAGGGAAGACCTAATAAACATTGTTAAAATCATAGGTGTCGCTGTGAAGTTTGAAATACACACACACGAGTAAAAAGATGTGTATCGTTTGAACAACAATAGACATTCTCAAACAGGAGGGCCGATAACGGCCGAGTTTATGTCCACAATAATAAAGGATACACTGCTAACAAATGTTAAAAAATATAATAAGGACAATAAGACAAATCGACTGAACAGCGGGCATTTACAAATGGCGGGAAATACACCCCTAAATATCTCGGAAAGTCTCACCACTAAAGCTAAGAAGCTGTACCATCAAGCACGAGAGTTTATTAAGCACAACAACTATGCTTATTATTGGACGACTCATGGTGAAATCTACATTAGACAGAAGGAAGGTGCGCCCACGATGAGAATAGATCGGGAGTCCGACTTTGACGTTTTGGTGCAACGAGAGAAGTGACTAGCTATGAACAAAATCGCACCATAACCCATATCACTAAACTTGGCCTATGGATAACCTGTCTCGTAGAAATATTTTCCGCTTTTTTAGTTTTTAATGTTCATTTGTTTTTTATTAACTTGTTTTATTATCTAAGGTGTACGCATGCACAAATAAACGCACAATCAATTTGTACCATAATGCATAATCAAAAGACACCACAACACACAACACATACACTCTGTTACTCTCAGCACACTAATATTAACACGTTTAAGGTAACAAACACACCAATCCAACTGCATTCTCTACACTACATAAATTTCAGTATAGCGAATAGGATTACGCCATATCTTGCATTTTACATGTATTATGTTGTTCTCGCCACTAGTGAGACGTCTGAAGGAACGAAACGTAAATGTCAAAGTGACAAACGAGTGACATTTGCTTAAAAAACTTGAACTTGAAAATACTACGTACCTGGCGCTCGCGCTATTAGAAATGTTAAAATATATTCTGCTCAGACTATAAACGCGAGTGTTTGAATAAAAACCCGAATCAGCTCGTTACTTGCCGTGCCGTGCTATAGACAGTAGTGACAATCAGTGCCACGAACAATTGCATTGCGTACCTACCACGAGGTCCGACAACCCGCGGATTCTTCCACCAGATCATACCCGTCACCGACCCGTAAGTACTTCTCACCCTTACCTAACCCCCACAGTATATATGCGTCACCCCAAAGGCGCATGTAATACATTTTGGTCCATTCGAGCCGGTCATAACACATTTTGGTCATTCGATTCGTTCATATTTTGAATCGGTGGCCCTTCTCAAACAGTCCACTATCTCAGCTCTCAGCTCCCAGCCCTTAAATAATACTTACACATCCCTGCCCATATTATAATAAAACATTTATTTTCATTTACCCTATTTCACAAAATATACAGCCCGCTCAATATATCTTATTATATCTTTCTCTAGTGTTGTTAAATACATGCAACATACCATCCCTCAGCTCAAAAGGTATCTATTGTCCATATTTTTGCACAAATTTCATATTTTTATAATAATTTCATACTTACCTACATACATTTAATACATTCATTACTTTTAATATTTCCCTACTGTAACAATTAAAAAACCCATATCTGCTTAATATTAATGCATTTGCTTATAGTAAGCATTGATCTCAGCTCATTTCATATACTTAAAGCCAAAGAACAATGGCGAACTCCCGAACAAAATTTTGTTGAAGTATTTTTTTAGCGTCTAGCAATGAAAAATATATCAAAATATGCAGATGAAATTCCTGAACAATTTTGTCTTAGACAGTATTAGTCTTAGAAGTCGCCAATTAAAGATATTTCAATTTAAAGTTAAGTTAAACCTTAGACTCCTTAGAGCATACAATATATGGAGGAAGCGCTGAGAGTTTATCTCTCTCACAGTCTCCGTGATTGGTTGATGTGATTTAGTGGGAAATACACAAACCAATCAGATTCTTGCGTGAGAGAGACAGATACTACCTAAACTCAGTCTATCTCTCTCTACCCCGATCACGCTTTCCGCTCGTTCAGCGCTCTCTCTATAGTATCCTCTAAGATGTGTTTACACCTGCGTTTGCATTCTCTTAGGCGGACCCTAGACGATCAATTATATTGCGCAATATTACATATTGTGCAATAATATTGACCGTCTAGGGCTAATTTTCTTTTTTTTTTTTTTTTTTTTTTAATACTAACACCTCCAACATTATCGGAGCCTATTTCTGCTTATCCTTTCATACCAGTTCTCGCTTTTACTACTGCTCGTACTTCCATTCCTTATACTGTATCTTTCTTTCATTCATCCTTTCACACTCTCCAGGTGGGACTCCTGGCTATTTCCTATTCTCTATGTTTTGTCTGTTTTCTTATTACAGGGGGTTTTCAATAAGGTTTTACGCTATTATTTTATTTGACAACTTGTGTCCTTATCACATATTACATTATGTTTCTTATTTCTATTTACAAACTTAAATTAAAACTTGATTTTCCACTACAGTATTGTACAGCTTAACTGTAATCTTTCTTTACACATTCCGTGTCCTTATTGTCTATATTATATATGCATTCTATTTTTACAACCAAATTACACATCTTAAACTAAAACTGAATATATTACTGCACAACTTACTTTAATTACTTATATTACTGTGACTATATTATGATTTACTAAAATAAACATATTATTTTGGAATTATAGTATTTTAAATTGCCTTTTATATTATTACCCATTTTATTTATGTTAGTACAATATTGTATGTATATACTTATATTATTATTGCTACTTTTTGTGCCTAAATTTAAGATTGCAATTCTTGTGTTTGTTTTCGTTACTAATTTAACTCTTTGTTTGTTATGTGCAGGACACTCCGCGATGAGTTGAGTGACGGTTTCTGCGATGTTCAGGTTATAGATGCAGGATGGGTAAGGGGTTACGCTCGCTAATGGGCCCTCAGCACTGGTACTGCGTTGTAGATCTGGCAATGCTGTCCCATTTAGCTCTCACTGGGCACAAGTCGCTAAACGCGTTGTGTCCCGCCACCCTTATTGGTTGTAAATCAACCTGCAGTTTCCCCGTGTCCAAGGCACGAGACCAAACTGCCGGGGAGACCCTGAGCACCACATGGCAGGTATGAGGATTCCTCGCTGTCTTTTTGTACAGTACAGTGAGTCTAATTTGATCTGGGGTCAGGTCCCGGAATACCTCACGATTCCTGTCCCTTACGGCTTTTATGAGGTCTTCGTCCTTCTGATGTTTGAGGACGTTGTACATCACTAGTAGAGGATCCTTGTTCTTAATTTCCTCCACAGTGAGGTCTTCCCCCTTTTCCATCAGTCTCTTTTGGGCATTATTTCTTTCTTCTTCTAGAACAGAATATATATATATATATATCCAATGATCACTTTCCTGTCCTTCGCTTTTCTTATTTTTTCCACTTTCACCCAGCCCTCGTCTTCACTGGCGGCTTTTCTCAATCTTTCTATTATTTGCTCCCCTGTGTCCGTTTCATTTTTTGACATGACAACCACCGAGTGAAGAGTAGTCCGCTCCGGGAGCGAACCACCACCGGATCGGCCCGCCACTACACCAGCGTAGGTTGTCAGTCTCTTCCTTTCTCTCTCCTTTTCTCTTTCATCCTGTCTTTCGATCCGCTCCTTTAACTCCCGTATGACCCTCCCATTCTCTTTCAACAACTTCTCATTTTCCTCTATTTTCTTTATGATGTCTTTTGAGTTGTTGGTGTCGCCGTCTTCTGTTGTTATTTTAATGCTTTGACCCTTGATTATTTTCTTCCGCTCTTCTTCGTAGGCTCTGATGATCTTCTCTAGCATGTCAACTTTATTTTCTATCTCTTTCCTAATCTCCCTTTTCAGATTTCGTGGTATGGAGAGTTGCTCTCTGATGGTTTCGCAGCATTGAGTTGCGACAGAGCCACGTTTCGGAGGTATGGGGACTGTTGATAGAGAGCGTTCCGACGATCCCTCCTTTGGTCTTGCTGAGATGGTTGGCATCCTGCTTTCCTTTCTTTGTACTACCCCTCGAAGCTCCAGCTCATCCACGCTGCGTCTGACTGGCCTCGTGGGGTTTACTTCTACTACAGGACTGGTTTTTTCAGTAGGAGGTGTTGCGTCCATTGTCGAGGGTGAAGCGCTTGGCCTCTTAATAGGGGTTCGGATCCCAATCATATTGAAGGTGCGCGTCAAAAGTTAAAGTATTAGAAGTCAATAAGGTAAATAATGTAAATTTGTATAAGTTGTAAAAATAACAAACTTTTGTAAGATCAAGAAATAAAAATGTTAAATATAGAAGTGCAATCTTTCCTAAATACGCCACAATACAACTATAATAGTAGTAGTAGTTTAACAAGACAAAAGGTAGAATATACTAGTAAAATATTAGTATAGTCTTATAACTAAAAGAAACTCTATGTAGTACAAAGCTACAGTCAAGGTCTATTGGGTATATAGGTTGATATAGATTGGTGCGGCAACCTATTATGTCCAGAGTGTAAATGTACACAATATTTACAGTTTAAATTTTATTGACTCTATATAGAGCTCAATAGAGTCGTCAGGCTGATAGCCCTTATCAGGCCCTTTATAATGATACCAAACACGGCACTACTACTCCGAAGGGATCCAGAGATAGAGGGTTCAAATTTTTTAGTTGCTTTTCAAAATGGCCGCTCAAATAAAGTTATTGCTCTGTTTCTCCGGAACCGGTCGGCCGAATGCGCCCTTGTTTGGGTTCGTCTGGCTTGGCTTTGCGAGACCTACCGTCTGGTAGGTAATTAGGGTACCACGTGACTACCCCTAAATTTGTGATTGGTGGAATTATAAATTAGTCGAATTACGTAGAATCTATCGAAAAGCTCGTAAAAAACTAAATGACATTAAAAAGCGTAACGTAACAGGAGATATTTACAATAATGCTCTTATTGCTCTTAGAGTTGCCAGGTCTCATTATAGAGCTGCTGTGGAGAAATCAAAGGGAAATTTAATACGTAAACTTGTTGATAAACTCGATAGAGAGGGTCCCTGGTCACCTTTGTATCATGAATTTAAAGCGAATAGATCAATCGACCTTGCATACGTACAGAACATCAAAATTAATAATAGTTATACTACAGGAGTAGAACAAACCACAGAATATCTTTTAGAATCACTTGTGCCTTGAGGTTCGGAGGATGACACGGATTATCACCGACAAATTAGGCAGTGGGCTATTGAACCACCATTGTCTCCAATGTCTGACTTACCATCTTCAGACGAATTCCTCAGTATTGTTAGGTCATTGCCACTAAATAAGGCTTCGGGCGACGATAAAATATCAAACAAAATGATAAAAGAAGCTTGTAAACTTTCGGGTGATACGGTTTTAACAGTTTTTAAACGTTGCATTGCGGAAGGAGTATTTCCTAGTGTTTGGCGGTGCGGTAATATTCGAATAATACCAAAAAGCGGCGATAAGCCGCCGGACGATCCTAAATCCTATCGACCCATAACACTGTTACCATCGCTGGGAAAGCTTTTAGAGCGTCTTGTAGTACCACGACTTCTACCGGGTGGAGTTAAATTTCATGATAGACAATTCGGCTTTACGTTGGGAAAATCGACAACTGATGCGGTTATATCTGTAAGGAAAACTGTCACCGAGTCAAGTTTTCAATACGTTTTAGGCATCTTCTTAGATATATCTGGCGCCTTTGACAATGCGTGGTGGCCCATGCTATTGCTAAAATTAAAATTAAGAGGTTGCTTTAAAAATATTTATTCCCTTATCTCCTCGTACTTCTTACAAGGTACTACTAAATTGAGACTTGGGCATCATTCTGTGTCGAAGGCGCTTACGATGGGGTGTCCTCAAGGGTCAGTGCTAGGACCATACTTGTGGAACATAGGCTTCGACGATTTTCTGGCAATGCCTGTGCCGTCCGGATGTACCCTGAATGCGTACGCGGACGACGGTTTGTTATTGATAGAGTCGGATACTAGAACGGGGCTTGAGAGGCTGGCCAGTGAATGTTTGGACTTAATATCTCGGTGGGGTGGGCGTAATCGGTTGACGTTTGCACCAAACAAAACCTTCCAGCTACTTCTGAAAGGTAACCTCAAATCACCGCCTTGTATTAAATTTGAAAATATTACTATTAAAAATAAAACCTCGGTTTGTTATTTAGGATTGGTTTTAGAAAGAAATTTTTCATTTATTGAACATATTAGAACAGTTAATGAAAAGTCTAAAAAGAGTTTCTTTGCACTGACGAGGATATCAACTGCGACATGGGGTCTGTCATATAATACACTAAAGATCATATATGGAGCTACTTATTTGGGTTCTATTTGCTATGGTGCTCCTGTATGGGCAGATAGGGCGACTGTAGGTGCTGTCCGTCGCAAACTGTTACAAGGCCAACGACCTGCATTGATTTTCTTGTGCAAGGCATATAGGACGGTTAGCACTGAGGCTTTACCGGTGTTGGCAGGTGTTCTTCCGGTCGATCTCGAGGTGCAAAGACGTGCAGCCATGTACTATTCCACACTACAAAACATGGAATGCGATTTTTTGGGCATACGAGACCGCGGTAAAATCATAAGATTGTTTCAACAAAAAACCAATGTCTATAACGACCTCTTGGATGAATGGCAGAAACGATGGGACGAATCATCTAAGGGGCGCCACCTTTACCAGTTCTTTCCATCTGTTCGCGAAAGGTTGTCAAGGACATGGCTCGAGGTAGATCACTGTGTCGCTCAATTTCTTACAGGCCACGGTAACTTTAAGAGTAAACTATACTCATTTAAATTAGTCGATTCACCATTGTGTCAATGCTCAACACCTGATTCTAGCTGTGAACAGTCGGCTCATCATATCCTCTGGGAATGTAGTCTTTGGTACAATGAACGTAACATGATGCTAAATAGCTTACAAATGACGTCTGGGGTAGTATATTATGGGGATCTTGTGTCAACTGCGGTGAATTTCCGTGCGTTTAAGCGATTCTGCCATACATACTATAGAAATCAAATATAGCTCACTTAGGACCCATAATATTTTTATCCGTGGTGCTTCCCGGTTTGAAAAAGGCGTCTGCCTATTTTGACTCCATTTTGTCTCCCGCTTTGCTAAGGAGGGAAGTGGACTTATTATATTTCCAACTCCTCCAGTTTTCTTCTGATTAATTTCGTTGCGGGTTCCAAGACAGTTAAATTTTTCCTGGGACTTCCCGAGTGTCATAACTCGGTGTTTTCGTGGGTCACCGCTGTTGATCCTGGTGTACAGGAGTTACAGTGGTGGGCGTGTGGGCGGGATTAGTCCCATTACCCCTAAATTTGTAAAATCTATATCTTTAAAAGTAGCCGCCCGAAAATTCTCAAAATTTTTACACAAGTGAATACTATTGCATACTATATAAATATGAATTTTAAAACTATATTTCTCGATCTAAATAAAAAACTAAAAAAAGTTAAAAATACAAAATTTTAAAAAGTCTATAATTATGCGGGGGTGGCACTCGCAGAGTTGCTCGATGTGTCGACGATCTCGGAGCAGCGATGCGGACAAGAATCCGGTACAGTGAAGTGCCGCGGGACCTCCCAAGTGGTACCACGTGGCCACGTGGTTTTCGGAAATACCCCTGTGGTTTTTCCGTTTAGGGCCAGAAAAATCTGAAAGGGGTTTCAAAAGGTGGGCACCGTCAAGACGCACCCTCCCACACAATAAAATAGATGGGTCGTAGATCGTTTCGCTGAGTGACACTGGTTTTTTCACAAAATTTAACCAAAAAATTTCAGTTTTTCTTTTAGGAAAAACCTAAATTTGCGTCTGATTTTCGCGCGGTTTTCACTATCACATAGGTCTTGATGTCCCAAAACTTTTGATGTATCACTCGATAAGATTATGCAATTTTTGCCACTTGTATGATTTTAAAGGCGCAGAGCGACTTGAAAACGCTGTTCTCTCAGCAACGGAGCGCACGGGATTTTAGGGCTAATATTGAAGATTCTGCAACGATTGAAGAAAAGTTTGAGCGAGTTAAATTTTTATTGCGTAATATTTTTTTATTGTATCATCTAGGGGCCGCCTTAGTAAAATAAAATGTGGAATCTAAGTAGCTGCACTCAGTTACAAGAAGCAGATTGGTTATTTATTCCACAAACTAATAGTTCTGTTCATAATTGCACGGTATATTTCATATAGTACCATAGTTCGCTTACCCTATTGTAGGTATTAGAGTCCTGCTGATTTCAGTATGAATAGCCCGGTTTGACCGGGGAAGTACCTACTAGATACCTGATTACTCTCTCCTTGCCCATTTCATTCTCCTTCCCTCTTGCTACTTCCCCACAGTAGCCAGCAGCTTCGTTGTATTCTTGATGCTGCTTTTGCAATGCTAAGATAACACAGCCCATGAACGGAGGTTAACACTTACCATCAGGTGGGCTGCAGACCCGTCTGCCTCAGAAAGCAATAAAAAATAGATTTTATTTGAAAATAAAAGAATAGATTTGCTTAAATTATTTATTCATCATCTCTTACAACAATGTCGTCTAGGAAACCTGCCGGTGTTGTAATATTTTTTTGGTGTCTAGCCCATTCAAGATACTACACAATTGTCATATATTTGTCATTACATGTGCGCAACATCCAACAGTTTGCCTTCTAACTAAACAATTACAACAATACGATTCCAGCTCGACCAGGTACAGTATTTTCAATTAAAATGTGTACATAATACTGTCTTCTAGATATATGTCGAGACTTTAACTCTAACTAAGGTACTATCAACACTGCCCCTAATATTAACTTGAGTAGAGTTATGGTGCTCATTGCAGACTTCAATTCTGTATCCGCCATGGAAACGTACATGTTCGCTATAATATGATCGAGCTTGGCATGGAGCTTGGTATTTGGTACGTTCCTAGGGCGAATAATATTAGGTCCCTATATTCTAATACAGGAAAGTATGTTATTTCGATACGCTGTAATGCTTTGAAAATTGGAAGTTCTCCTATTCTTCAATATTGTCAAAGTCAAGGGTTGGACTAAATGCATTTACAAATGAAAATACATGTTGGATTTATTTAATGGTAAATGTCTGAATACTGTTCTCCGAATTATATAACATATCCCAAGAATTATTGCATAAATGTTCACCATAACTCTATTGAGTTTCGGCAAGTAATAACAGAAAGAGCAGAACTGTAGCCTATAACTTTTCAGATATACAATGTAATGTGGTACTGTTACAATTTGGAAAGTAAAGTGTGAGTGGAATTAGCTGCTCTTCTGTAGTCAGGTAGAGTAATATTTTGTGTGGCACATTTTGCTCTTGTTCCACCTTAATTGTCAGGTTGAGGTCTTATTTCATCTTGCTGATTCATACGAATAACTTTTCGCTTAGTGTCCGATAAGGATATCTGAAAATAAAAGAATAAATTAAAATCTTCAAATGTGAATAACTTAAAGAGCTTTTAATATTTTTAATTCTATTTAGTTAATATTTTATCATAAAAATAAACAACCATTATTATCAAAGATTACAAGTTTTAAGATATTGTTAAAATTAAGTACCTACTGCTAACATAGCTAAACTATTTGGCATTTTATGCTATACTTTAATTGTAAAAATACCATACAAACCTCACGAGGAGCTACTCTGCTTTCTATAATATTAATTATGGATTGTTGCATTTCAGAAGGATTGTCCCTTAAGATTTTATCTCGCTGTATTTGGCGAATTGAACAGCCACATAACAGGCACACATCTGTACGGCCTCTGGTACTTGGTCTGGCATCCTTCATTGCCACCTGTGTGTAAATTATCATTAACTGCAGTAAAAGCAAGATCTCGGCATGCCTCCCAAACATAGTCTTCTTCCAAAATTTAAAAGGACAGATAAAACAATTTATATGATATTAAACAATTATAGGGACCCAAGAATATCATTTGATGTAATGAATAATTTTAATGTTAGTAGGTATAGTGTATACATAAGTTCTGCTTACAAGCCCATAGTATAAGCTCTGCTTAGTTTGGGCTAGATAGTGTTGTGTTTATGTGGTACAATATTAATAATAATATGTTAATGATTTATTATTCACATGTCAATTACACTGTGGTGCTAGTATAGTAGTAACCACTTGCCTTGGGTGTAACAGGTATAAAATAAAATGTTCAACTCACGGTTAAGCTATATTGTTATCCAACACTCACAAGTAACAATAGAAGGTGCGAAAAGGAAATACAGGCACAAGCACAGCACAATAAATAGTTTACAGCAGGAAGATAGATAGTCAAAGATGGTGCACAATATACATAAGGTATATAGGCGGTATATAAGCGCATAACAAAAGTATATAATCTTAAGTAAGCAAGCGTGCGTTCCGCGTCGATATCGAGATCCGACTGAAAGAAAGAAGATGAAAGAAAAAATATTTATTTTGGCAACAAAAAGTGATCGTACATAAAAAAGGTAATTTACATAAAATTTGCAAGGCCAAAAATGGACCCAATTCAGCATTGTGTCAGACAAGGCGTCTGACGCTGGTTTTCAATTGGGCCCAGGTGACGCCGTGCATAAAGATATTTTACATATCCGTGCCACAATTTATACAAAAACAAAAAAACAATCATTACATACACACAGTATTGCCCTATACTTAACAGATAGCCCTATACTTAACATATTTTAACATTGCGGGGACCGCTCGCCTGCATTTCGGAACTGAGTGTGAAGCGATGCATGCTGGTATCGGTCTACGCTATATAAGAGACGTGTTAACATTTAGCATATTTAGTCTCCGCTGTGCGTCTATTAGATATTGCCGCAATTTGTACTTGAATGTGCCGATTGTATTTAATGATCTTAAAGGCGGTGGCAAATTGTTCCAAATTTTTGAAGCTGCATAGCGGAAACTACCTTTAAATGCGGCTGTCCCGGCTTGACACCCATTCTAATTTACGGAACAGGTAATATGGTTCCCGGTATTTAACAATGCCAAACATAAGCGACGCTAGGTGTAGTTTACGCCTGGACTTCATGTTTAGTATAAAATTGTCGTTTAGGAATGGTGTAACGTGTGTTCTAGGTGGTATTCTAAAGCAAAAACGAGTGCAAGCATTTTGGACCCTTAGGATTAACCGATCCGTGCGGGCTAGAAGACGCGGCCCGTAAACTGTATCCCCATAATTCAGTTTTGATAGGACCAATGGCTCAACCAGTCGCATCCGCAAGTTCTCAGACAGAAACGGTCGTATCTTGTACAAAATGCGCAGCCTATAAAAACAGTTTCGCACCAAGTCAGCAACATGTTTTTCGAACCTTAAGTTACTATCAATTAGCAGGCCAAGATTACGAGCCTCATTCACTCTCTCAATTGACTGCCCCATAAGAATTATACTGAAACTAGGAAGTCACTTAAGACTAAATTTCGTGCCGAACATCATGTATTTTGTTTTATTCGGGTTGAGGACCAATGAATTTATCTCCGCCCAACGAACGATTCTGCACAAATCATCGTTCAACTCAGAAATGGCTCTATCATAATCATTTAACTTGAAAGAAATGTAAAGTTGAATATCATCAGCATAAATATGATAACGTAAATTTTTTAAACATTTTGTTATGTCCGCGCAATATATAATAAAAAGAATCGGTCCCAAAATAGATCCCTGGGGCACTCCCCTATCAACAGAGGTGAGTTCAGAAACCACTGATGTTCCCCCATTAAGACGCAGTTCCACTCTTTGATAACGATTTGACAGATAGCTATGGAACCATTCAACTGCATTACTATCAAATCCGTAGTATTTTAGTTTTGACAGTAACAGACAAGTATTAATGCTATCAAAAGCCCGCGAAAAATCCAATAAAACTGACTGACTAAAGATGCCGGCTTCTGCTGCTCCAGGGCGCTCACCCTGCCCTCCAACTGGTTAAGCTGCCCATTACAGGCATTGAGGGATTCTCTTATCTCTGTCATCTCTTCTCTAAATAGCTGAAGGTCCTTGTTTAAAGAGCGTAATGTGTCTCTAAAAATTATTAATTCAGAGTTAATCTCGGCTGTGATATCATGGGTGATCTCAGTGTTATTAGGAGAATTGCTCTTGGGTGGGGATGAACTCTGCTGTATATCTCCTAACGGGGTCTCCGAAGTATCAAAGGTACAAGACCCAGAACCCCTTACTGGTGTTTCGGGCTTGTTATCAGTGGCCTGATTTTTCTTACACTCGGGGCACTGCCAAAATGTACTCATAGTGCCGGAGGTGGGCAGAGCCACACATCGTCGATGATAGTGAGCGCAGCACTTCTGACACCTAGCGGCGTCCGTCAGCGACAAGAAACGAGCACAACCGCCGCACTTCGTCATGATCTAACAATATTGATTTCCTGTTTGTAGTTGGCAGCGTTAGCGATAGATGGCGTTTATCAAAATATTGTTTTTAAATATTTCTTCGGCACCTCAAAGCACTAGGCAATTCGTTAACGATGCAGGTACCTATCAGAACGTAAACACCATATCACAGGCACTATTATGCATCACCCGTTTGCTTCCAAGTACCTTGTACCTATTTTATATTTATAATAGTAGGGTAGATGATTTGCGTAATGTATTCTAAAGACAGATTCCTTTGCTTTTTATTGTTTATCCGAGTCACGCGCGAACATTCACAGCTATGTATGGCACTATAGTACGTAAGTTATGGAATCAGGCGTTACTTTGCGGAAATCCATGACATTAAATGCTATGAAATATATTTAGCTTTAATTCCGCGAGACAAATATCCAGGTCTGAAAGCAGGGCACAAATCCCACCGTCATGCATATGTACACATACAAAACAAGTGGGAAATAATTAGCATGCCATGCAACCAAACCTATACTCGACACGTGTTTCGCCCCTCCACGGGGCATCCTCAGGAGATGTTGACTCGTCGAGCGTTTGAGCTCGAATGCGCGCTAGCGCACCGCTGTCGGCCCTTTATATACCGTTTCGATGACGCTATAATCACGATCGATACAATGTCACAACGACAACGGCACCGGGGTCTATGTGGGTCAGACAGGCCGTAGTTTCGAAATTAGGTACAGGGAACATTTTGCCGCTCACAGGAATGGCCATCCAGATAAATCACATTTCGCAAAACATTTAATCGACACCGGCCACTCCTTGAGCGGCAACAATACCTATAACATTCTGCATGTTTGCGATAAGGGTTTCCGGATGAGTGTGTTGGAACAGTTAGAAATATCAAAATATAACAATAATAATGCATATACACTGTTGAATGACCAAACAAACTTAATTCCATCACCACTTCTAAGTATGATTGCGGGTAGTTCGGCACAGATGTCGTTGTGACATTGTATCGATCGTGATTATAGCGTCATCGAAACGGTATATAAAGGGCCGACAGCGGTGCGCTAGCGCGCATTCGAGCTCAAACGCTCGACGAGTCAACATCTCCTGAGGATGCCCCGTGGAGGGGCGAAACACGTGTCGAGTATAGGTTTGGTTGCATGGCATGCTAATTATTTCCCACTTGTTTTGTATGTGTACATATGCATGACGGTGGGATTTGTGCCCTGCTTTCAGACCTGGATATTTGTCTCGCGGAATTAAAGCTAAATATATTTCATAGCATTTAACTATAGTACGTATGTTTACGATGGACTGTAATGAATTTAAACTGTTTTAATTACTTTTATAACACGTAATATCACAAAGATCCGCACACACTCGCACTATCGGCGTCACCTTGACGAGCTTGGTGCGCGGGCGCCACAGAACACATATACTCCTAGCGGAGAAGAAGTACAACTTCATACAAAAAAAATGCTAACACGATAACACACTAGCGCTGCAGTTAATGCCACTGAAAACTTTCGTGGTGCTAATCAAGCGCGGCAAATTTAAACGTATTACACCAAATAATATATATAGGTATATGTCGCAGGTATATTGTGATATTATAATAAAAGGGTAGATTGTCAATCGACTTCATTTAACTAGTGGTTAAATTAGGTTATTTTTATTATTTCTTTTAAAACAAAAAATAACACTCACCTAACCTTACAATGTCATTAAAACAAGGTTGTTAAATTGTAAGAAACGAAGTCGATTAAGAATCTACCGTTTTATTCTAATATCACTAGTAAAATTGTAATGTTATAGCTTTGACAATATACCTGCCACATTTTGTATGCATATTGACAAAATGAACAACTTGGAACCCTAATAAATAAAACGACATTTTAGACATGATATAATATTTTTCTTTTTTAATTATTTTTAAATATTTATTTACATAAACGGCCCATGCATTGACGGGAGAGGAAATCTGTGGAAAGTAAATGAGGGTTCTTCTTTCGAGGTAATGCCGCATTTTGCGCATTTAATGGTATTTCATCCCACCATAGTCACAAATTACAAGCACTTAAAGCGTCAATATCGCACTCAAAATGAATCTTTATACCGAATTAAACATCAGTTCGCACACACATCCAAAAACACAAAAAGCGTCAATTTCGCGCTGTCGTCTCTATCTCATAAAATATTACTGGCAGCTTATAGCACACACAGCACTAAACTTTAACAAACGAAAAAGAATAGGATATGCAGAAACTCCAGATTAAATAAACTTGAAAAATAAATAGCTGAACTTTTATGAGCTGTCAAAACAGACAAGTCGCCATCTTTAACAACATGAAACGTCATTTTACCAAAAAACATTCGATCTCTTTTTGTTGTATGGCGCTGTCTCAAGTTTCTAATAAGTCCGCCGTTGGCATTGGCTTACTAGAGAGCTGACCACCCCTGGCGGGCGCAGCGCCGCTCAGTCGTGTTGCGCGGCACGTATGTATACATTATGTTATAGATGGTTTAGTGCCTCCAGGTGTCGATAATCGATATCGATACTGGCCTATAAATATGTGTTAATATTTTATATAAGTAAATGTACATATAGATGGTAAGTTAATTATATAGTGTATTTGGATATGTATAAGTGTAAATATATAAATACTTATAAGATTTAGGTTTAAGTTTATTTAGTTAATAAGATTATGATATATTGAAATGTGTAGTAGGTATTTATGTGTAGTAGGTAGCCTACAACACGATTCTTCATGTTCAATTAATTATATTTTGAAATATTAACTCCATTGGCCTACCAATGCATCTGCCAATGTCTAAGAATGATGTCATAATTGTTCTTTTAAGCAGTTTTATGAAATACAAGTGCTACGGTCTGTTTCATATAATATCGGAAATAATACTTAAAGTTTGAGGGAATACTCAGCTACATATTAAACCCATGACCCAGTGACTCATCATGGTTTAAGTTCCAATGCACCCTGCATCAGCACAAACGATTGATGCAAATGTTGCTGTTAGAAATCGAACGTCATTATAATGGCAACATTTTGATTTTCATGTCTTTTGTTTGACGTTTGAAGTTAAAAAAAGATAGAACTTACGAGAGGCTTTGTGTTACGGTCGACCAGTGTGGGTTTTGAGTGCCGTTTAATTTAAATTTAGCTGATTGTCCATCAGACTCGGTTTTTTCGTTGTTTACCGTTATGATTGGTCTGGTTTGGACACGCGAGATTAGTAGCCGCGTCAATTAGGCGCGATCCGCGACAGTTAAAACGGTCGTATTATAAATTAGAATACTTTGGAACCTGTACTACCACTAGGAGTGGTGAATGTGTGAAGAAGCAGAGGGCGCACCAGAGGGGCCCCTCTGAACGCCAATATCAAGGAATTCACATATCTCCAGTAAGTGCTTGATATTACGTCATCAGCTTAGAATAAGAACAGGGTGAATCGCCCTGAGTTGAATTATTTTGCCAGTGAAATAGCTTAGCGATTGAATGCCTGTACATATGGGCCCTACAGACATTACAAACTTCACACGGTGAACGATACATTGGCGAAGGGATTGAACAATTTGGTAGCAGAGCTTGGCTAAGACCTCTGAGCTGTGAGCACTCCGTAGTGCTTTAGAAGGTAATACCTCGTTGTTAGGTAGGTCACTATACTGTTCCAGTGTCCACATATCCTTGATTCCACTGAAATAGTTATTTAAATAGTATTTAAAACAATTTATTAGCATAATGATTAAATGTAGGTAGGTGACACATTTAATTATTGGTTAAATTGTAAAACTTAATATTAATTAATTGTTTAGGAATTAATAGGTTTAATTAGATTTTGCTAGCCCACAGACATTATTACTAGAATAATATTGTTTAGTGAAACTTAAATTCAATTAATTTGAGTTACTGGGCATTGATAAAGTTGAAAATTGTAGGTAGATATATACCTGAGATTAAGTGAGTGCACAAGCACTAAATAGTTTTATTACATACATAAAATATTGTAACTTGTAAGTAAAGTTCTGCCGCTATGTCGTTGTCATTGTACCGGGCTAAGATTAAAACGGAATTGAGATGGTTTACATCGGTTCAAGGCCTCCTAGGCCGACCAGATAGACAAGATGAAGTGGTGGCTCGAGCTTTGGATGCGCCAGCCCAGCTGGAGGTAATGATGGAAACGCTTACCAAAGTTGAGGCCCTTGAGGAGGAGAAGGTCAGATCAGATAAGGTCCGCGATGCAGGCTGATGTTGACCAGTGCCTCTCAATTGCTGATGACATTCAGCAGCGCGTAGCAGAAATAAAGCGCCAGCGCGGAACTGGCCGCAATGAAGAAGCTGTGGAAGGCCCACACTGTCGCGGGGTTGTATCAAAACTGCCTCAGATACAACTACCCAGTTTTGATGGAGGGCTCGGAGAGTGGGTCAGCTTCATCAATTTATTTGATAGTTTGGTCCACTTAAGGGAGGATTTGCCTAAATCCTATAAGATGGCACAACTAATGTCAGCTTTAAAGGGAGAGCCTAGGGAACTGGTAGCCCATTTGACGGTGACAGAGGACAATTATGAGATTGCCCGTCAAATGTTGGTAAGGCGCTACCACAACAAAAGAAGGCTGGTTGATGCGCAGCTCAAGCGGCTGTTTAGCATCCCTTCAGTGACTCGGGTCTCTGCCATACAGGCAGAAGTGTTGAACCCGTTATTGAGTGTCACTAGGGCATTGGGAAATTTGGGCTTGCCGGTTGAAGAGTGGTCTTACATGTTAGTATACATAGTATTGTCCCGGCTGCCAGTCGATGTGCAGACCAGATTTGAGCAGCGTCACGGTTAGAGTGCAGACAACTTGCCCACCTCTTCTCAACTCATGGAATTTTTGGAGGAAGAGTGTCGGAGGGCAGAGAACATGGGTTCGTTCTCGAAGCCCGCTGTGGAACCACAGAACGCTACTCGGAGCCCTGTGAGGAGGGGACCAAGGGCCAAGGAAGTTGTATGGGCACATGGGTGCCTCAACACCTGAACGGGATGTTATGGAAGGCTATAGTCTTGCCCACTGCCTCCGTGTGTGTTTGGGGTTTGAATAGCAAGTCAACACACGTTCGCGCCCTGTTGGGTTCAGGTGCCCAGGGCTGTATTATGTCGAACGAATTACCGATTTGGTTGGGCTTGAAAATTACTAAGTATAATAGGAACATTCGAGGCGTGGGGAATGTCGCGATAACGAACATCGTCGGGCAAACGACGATTACGTTCTCCTCACGTTTTGACACGATGCGTAGGACATCCGCCCCAGTACTAGTGATGACTGATGTGATGGGACGACACCCTCAGGTGAAGTTGAATTCGGCTGTTCGACTCCTGACATGAGATCTGAAACTGGCGGATCCCGATTTCGACACCCCAGGTACGGTTGACGTGCTACTGGGAGTAGACGTTCTGGGTAAGTTTTTGCTGTCGGATCGGCGAGTCATGCAGCATGATCGACTCATGGCTGTGGAGACTAAGTTTGGCTATGCGATAATGGGACCGGTATTACCCATGGTTAGACCTATTGAGTCGGATGTATACTCGTAGGTTCAGCATTATCCGAGACGATGCAAAGGTTTTGGGAGGTCGAGGAGCCCCCCACCGCGCGTCGAGTAGACCCAGACGAAGAAGAGTGCGAGTTGTTTTACCAGAATAATACTGGTCGCCTTCGTTCTGGTCGGTTTGTAACTCGGCTCCCCTTCAGGGCAAATAGGCCACTGTTGGGTGAATCTCGGAAGAGCCGAGACTCGATTGTTGTCGATGGAGCGTCGTATGGCTCGGGATGCTGTATTTAAGACCAAATACGTGGACTTCATGAGGGAGTATGAATCTTTGATACACATGTCTATGTCGCGTGTGGATTGGAGATCCGAGCATCATTGCTTCCTTCCACATCATGCTGTCCTAAAGACCCCTACTGGAAAAATTAGAGTAGTGTTTGATGGGTCTGCTCCAACTTCGAACGGTATGTCCCTGAACCAATGTTTGCATTTGGGACCGAAGTTGAAACACCAGGTGGTTTTTGTTGCTGACATAAGGATGATGTTCAGACAAACGGTGATTCATCCGGAAGACAGGAGGTATCAGCTGATACTATGGCGTGAGTCGCCCCACGAACCGATAAAGGTTTAGGAGTTGAACAGAAACACGTACGGTTTGCGTTCTAGTCCCTTCCTCGCGATTCGTACACTGCGGGAGTTAGCGGTACGGGACCGCTTAAACTACTCTAGGGCTGCTGCTATCCTGGAGCAGGATCTGTATGTAGATGATGTCTGCTCAGGGGCAGCCAGTGTCGAGGAAGCGCTTGCTCGCCGGGACGAGCTCATCCAGCTTTTAAAGCGTGGAGGCTATGCGTTGCGGAAATGGATGTCCAATTCTCCTGAGTTGGTGGAGGGGTTGCCGGATGAGTTCCAACAGGATCCGCACGTCTTTGAAAATCCTGACAACCCTAATATGCTGTAAGTTCTCGGCATAAAATATCGGCCAGTCCAGGATGTGTTCACCTATCGAGTGGTTTTGGACATCCCGAAGACCTGGACGAAGAGAACTGTGCTATCGACGATTCCGAGAACGTTCGACCCGAACGGTTGGATCGCTCCAGTCAGATTTTTGTTAAATTTTTTCATGCAGCGGTTATGACGGCGCAGCTAGGCTGGGATACCCACCTCTCAGAGAAGTTGTTGAGGGATTGGACAAGGATATTCTCCTCGCTCACGGAGATTAATAACGTCTCACTGCCACGGAAATTGTTCCCTGCTGTTGATTCCAGGGCTTCTCTTCATGGGTTTTGTGATGCCTCTGAACAGGGATACGCGGCAGCGGTTTATTTGCGAACGGTCACTTCCGCTGGTGATGTTGACGTTCAATTGTGTCAAACGTTTCACACTATGTATAATATGTATGTATTTACAAAAAAAAAAGTATATATGTATTTGTATCAGTTGTCTAGTACCCATAACACAAGCTTTGCTTAGCTTAGGACTAGATGGCGTTGTGTGTTAAAAAAAAATTGGGTGTGGCTAAAAGTAAGGTGGCTCCCGTACGGACAAGATTGACGATTCCGAAGCTGGAAATGTCTGGGGCAGCTCTTTTAACCAGACTCCTGAACCACGCGGTATCTGAGTTCCGCGGTTCATTGGAGTTGGAAAACACGGTGTATGCATGGACTGACAGTCAGATAGTGTTGTGCTGGCTGAAGGCTTCAGTTCATAATCTGGAGATTTTTGTAGCAAACCTTGTCTCCCAAATACAGGCATCAGAAGTCTCGTTGACTTGGAGACATGTGTCAGGAGAATTGAACCCGTCGGATTATGCATCCAGGGGATGCCGGGCTCCTGAGTTAGTTAACCATCAGTTATGGTGGGGCCCTCCTTGGCTGGCAAGGAAGGAATCGGATTGGCCCCTTAACAACGCGAAGTTGTCTATGGACTGTGGTATAATAGCAGCCGTGTATGTGACCCAGGTGGTCCAGGAGACTGACGCGAGTTTTCTGATTGAGCGGTATAGCTCTTTTGATAAGTTGATCAATGTCAATTGTTGGATAACAAGATTCGTTCGGAATTGTCGCACTTCCCGCGAACAGCGAACGATGAGCCCAATTCTGTCACCGGCAGAGCGAAATGAGTCGCTTCTGAATTTGATCCGGTTGGTACAGTCTTCGAACTTTGGAGCAGAATTGGAGAGTCTACGAACTGGGCGTTCTAAATTGAAGGGTGCTGTCGCACGTCACAACCCGTTTATAGATTCGGCCGGGTTACTTTGGGTCGGAGGAAGATTGCGCAGTGCGAATCTGCCGTATTCGGCTCGTCACCCCCTACTGCTCCCCAAGGGAGGGCAGTTGGTTGAGTTGTTGGTGACTGATCGGCATGTTAAAAACGCTCATGCAGGTTGTAACGCCTTGTTGGCTACACTCCAGAGCGAGTTTTGGATTTTGGCTGGGCGTCGTACCATACGGAACATCGTGTTTCAGAGCATGCCTTGTTATCGGAACAAGGCTGCCACGATGCAGCCTCACATGGGGGATCTGCCCTCTGATCGGGTAAATGAGGCTAAGCCATGGGCTGATGTTGGTACAGACTTTGCGGGCCCATTCTTGGTGAAAATCTCGCGGCTGCGGAACGCGAAACAGTACAAGGCGTACCTTTGTGTGTTCGTCTGTTTATCCACCAAGGCGGTGCATCTCGAGCTCGTTGCTGACCTCACGGCGGAAGCTTTTATAGCGTGCTTGGACAGATTCGTTTCCCGAAGGGGACTGCCAGCACTGATTCGTTCCGATAATGGAACCAACTACGTAGGTGCAGAACGATACTTGCGAGATGTAGTTAAGTTTTTAAATGAAAACAAAGTGGATATTGGAACAGCCCTCTCCCGTCGGGGTATACAATGGACCTTCAGTCCACCAGGTTGCCCCTACTGGGACGGGATTTTTGAAGCCGTAGTTAAGTCAGCTAAGACGCATTTAGGGCGTATTGTAGGTCAGACCGCGCTGACATTTGAGGAACTCGCGACGTTGTTTTGTGAGATCGAAGCCGTTGTCAACTCGCGACCGTTGTGTCCGCTCAGCTCGGATCCAAATGACCTGGAGGCGTTGACTCCAGGCCATTTCTTAATTGGTCAGACACTTAACGCGCTGCCCGAACATCCGTACGAAGGGGTGAAATTGTTTCGGTTGTCTCGGTATCAGATGTTGCAGCAGTTTTCACAGAATTTTTGGAAACGATGGTCTCTAGAGTATCTGTACATTCTGCAACAGCGCCTTAAGTGGACTAACAAAACTAGTCCCCCTAATGTTGGTGACCTCGTGCTGGTTAAGGATGCTAACCCACCGCCACTGCGTTGGCGCTGGGGGCGCATTGTTAACTTGTTCCCTGGTAAGAATCGGACCCCCCGGTCCGCAGAGGTTCTAGTTGGGGACTCGGTTATCAAACGAGCGGTAGCAACGTTATCTCGCCTGCCTGTAGATTAGGGAACAGGTACGGACCTGTTCGGGCGGGTGACTGTTAGAAATCGAACGTCATTATAATGGCCACATTTTGATTTACCGTTATGATTGGTCTGGTTTGGACACGCGAGATTAGTAGTCGCGTCAATTAGGCGCGATCCGCGACAGTTAAAACGGGTGTATTATAAATTAGAATACTTTGGCACCTGTACTACCACTAGGAGTGGTGAATGTGTGAAGAAGCAGAGGGCGCACCAGAGGGGCCCCTCAGAACGCCTATATCAAGGAATTCACATATCTCCAGTAAGTGCTTAATATTACATTACCTTAGAATAAGAACAGGGTGAATCGCCCTGAGTTGAATTCTTTTGCCAGTGAAATAGCTTAGCGATTGAATGCCTGTACATATGGGCCCTACAGACATTACAAACTTCACACGGTGAACTTTATATTGGCGAAGGGATTGAACAGTTGCAGTTGGCACACGTTATACGTCTTACACGACTTCTCATCTTGATAAAGCAATTGATGCACACACAACAAAACAGTCCATAAGCAGTCCAGCTCAATTAAATAAACAACGAAATTCAAAGGAAACACAAACGTAACGGGCGCACAACCAATGTACTCTGTGGTCTTGTCAATTGTAAAAGACGATTTCCGTTTTAAACATAAGTATAATTACAAATTATATGTAAATAAAAAAAACGTACGAAATTATTTAGTATTCATGCATAATGAAGACATTTCTAGACGATCAATAATTCTGTGAACTATTATTTCGCCATTGTTCTTTTAATCACTTACAATAAAATGTATCACCTACCCCATAACTAATAATATGTATAATAATTTTGAAATACTTGCCCAAGTCAGCCCAAATCCTTATAACCTTGTTTGTTGAATATAGCAGCAAGCTTCTCATTACATTCATATATAATTTTAATTCATTAAACACAAAATTTAGGTTTATAATTACTGTAGAATCCGTTTACTTGGGTTCGCTCAACACTGGTGCTTTGTTTTATTTTATTTTTCCTTCAATTCAGCCTATTTTTTCACCTCATCAAACGCATGTTACATCACAGTGTACAGGGAGGATTCTAACTACTACACCACGGTGTATAAGTGTCCCAACGCGGATATGCAACCGCAGAAGCCTCAACGCAACCTCGACACGAAGACCGAGTCAGCAATATTCACAGTTTGAATCGACACAGAAATGCTGAATCAACACCGCGCATCGCAACAGCCGTGCATCACGCGCCACGAGAATATCACGTCGCGGCTCCAAAGAGACCTTACTAAGATATAAAATGGTACGAGATACAGTTAATATTAATTTGGTAATATCGTCCAACTGTCATCTCCTTAGCTATAGTTAGTTTAACGTGATCGTTGGTACTCACATCGTCCAACTATCACCACAGAACACATATACTCCTAGCGGAGAAGAAGTACAACTTCATACAAAAAAAATGCTAACACGATAACACACTAGCGCTGCAGTTAATGCCACTGAAAACTTTCGTGGTGCTAATCAAGCGCGGCAAATTTAAACGTATTACACCAAATAATATATATAGGTATATGTCGCAGGTATATTGTGATATTTTAATAAAAGGGTAGATTGTCAATCGACTTCATTTAACTAGTGGTTAAATTAGGTTATTTTTATTATTTCTTTTAAAACAAAAAATAACACTCACCTAACCTTACAATGTCATTAAAACAAGGTTGTTAAATTGTAAGAAACGAAGTCGATTAGGAATCTACCGTTTTATTCTAATATCACTAGTAAAATTGTAATGTTATAGCTTTGACAATATACCTGCCACATTTTGTATGCATATTGACAAAATAAACAACTTGGAACCCTAATAAATAAAACGACATTTTAGACATGATATAATATTTTTCTTTTTTAATTATTTTTAAATATTTATTTACATAAACGGCCCATGCATTGACGGGAGAGGAAATCTGTGGAAAGTAAATGAGGGTTCTTCTTTCGAGGTAATGCCGCATTTTGCGCATTTAATGGTAAATGGTAAATGGTATTTCATCCCACCATAGTCACAAATTACAAGCACATATAGCGTCAATATCGCACTCAAAATGAATCTTTATACCGAATTAAACATCAGTTCGCACACACATCCAAAAACACAAAAAGCGTCAATTTCGCACTGTCGTCTCTATCTCATAAAATATTACTGGCAGCTTATAGCACACACAGCACTAAACTTTAACAAACGAAAAAGAATAGGATATGCAGAAACTCCAGATTGACAGACTTGAAAAATAAATAGCTGAACTTTTATGAGCTGTCAAAACAGACAAGTCGCCATCTTTAACAACATGAAACGTCATTTTACCAAAAAACATTCGATCTCTTTTTGTTGTATGGCGCTGTCTCAAGTTTCTAATAAGTCCGCCGTTGGCATTGGCTTACTAGAGAGCTGACCACCCCTGACTATCACCCTCTAATTATAGTTAGTTCTGTAATATTAAATTAAATTTAAGGTGTAACTTGGTTTCCTTCGCAACCTTCGGCTCGGTATTGTTTTGTTGACTTTTATAATACATTTTATTTTTAAATAAAATCCCTCAACGGGTTCATATAAGGAGTTAAAACCATTTGGGTAATTGCATCATATGTTCACATTTATAAAAAATCATTAAAATAATTAGTTAGTTTATGTAATTGTTGTAATATTAATTTTTTCGTGGTAAACAATAAAGGCGCACATGCCAACTTGTTGTTTGGTTTAAATTTTATTATAATTTATGGGTATATTTTATTGTTCGTTTGTATTCTTTTTGGCTTAGCACCGACTTCAAACAGATTCTAGGTACCTGGCACACATTATAATACTACTATTTAAATGAATAAAAAATTAGGTATAGGCAATTTATGAAGAACCAGATTATTTTATACTTTTAAGTGTGCCTTATATGCATTAAAACTGTCGCTGTTGTTAAAATTGATGATAATATACCCAACGATGCAGAAGCATCACTAGGCCGCCATAGTGTTGTATGTATGTTGTTGCATTGTTCATTCTGACTGCCTCGTTGATCTCGCGGTTGACGTGTGCGACTGCTGATCATGAAGTCTCGGGTTCGATTTCTGGGTCGGATCAAATGTTTGTATGATCTACAAATATTTGTTTCGGAGTTTGAGTGTTTTCTATGTATAAATTTTCTTTAAATATTTTCGGACATCTAACACACAACGCCATCTAGTCCCAAGCTAAGCAGAGTATAGCGAACTTATATAATTGATTAATGATACGGTGATTTAAGTAGTATAGTTACTTGTAGGTGAGATGAATAACACGAAGGATTGTAGTGATGGTATAATATATATTAGGCGAGGGCCAAAGCCCCCGGATACTCTTGGTGTTACATGGTAACACGCGTGGAGAGTAAGTAACTAACTAAGTAAGTAAGTGTGGTTGTATGCCCATTACAGTTTCCTTATATATTCTGAAACCTATTGGTACAATGCATATAATCACGTGCTGTACTTGCAGACAATAACTACAAAAGAATTTCTAACTACGTGATCGATAGCATCCTTACATCTGAGATATGCTGTTATGTATACATTCGCTTAGTTATGTATACATTCTATTAATTTAACTAATATGAGTATATAGGAATACTATATAGGAATACAGAGCTTGTGTTATGGGTACTAGACAACTGATACAAATACATATATACTTTTTTTTTTTTGTAAATACATACATATTATACATAGAAAACACCCAAACTCCGAAACAAATATTTGTAGATCATACAAACATTTGGTCCGACCCGGGAATCGAACCCGAGACCTCATGATCACCAGTCGCACACGCCAACCGCGAGACCAACGAGGCAGTCATAATATGTATATATTTACAACAAAAATATATATATGTATTTGTATCAGTTGTCTAGTACCCATAACACAAGCTCTGCTTAGCTTGGGACTAGATGGCGTTGTGTGTAAGATGTACGAAATATTTATTTTATTTATTTATTTATTCGCAATGAGTATGGTGATCACCACTCTTGGATTCTGTTTATGCTTTCCATCAGGCAGAGTAGAATCATTTTGGCAGGATTTAACATCTATTACTAAACCTAATATCAGTTATGATAAAATGGCGTCGCTTTCAACTGACGGCGCCCTAGAAATGATTGGCAAATTAAAAGGTTTAGGAAAGAAAATCAGGTATAAAATGCAGGTCTAATGTCGTTTCAGTGATAATTCATCAGGCAGCCCTTTGTGGAAAACTGAGTGATACACTGAAAGAAGTGTGCTAGTAGTAGTAGTAAGTACAGCTTGAGTTAACTCTTCAGCACCGATGTTTCAAGGAGTTTCTTTTTCAATGTGATTCAGCGCATTCTGACTACAACACAACAATGTTCGTTCGCTAAGTAAAAGTCAACTTAATGAACGTTTCTGGCTAATAAAAGAACAAGTAAACTTCCTTTTTGCAAAGCTTAGATAGATACGCATACGAGAAGCTAGGAAGCACAGGAGCTAAAATACGATATGACTTTAATGTTATCTGATACAAAGCGTGTCTGCCTCCCGTCGTAAGCTGGATATCTTTGAAAAACTGAACAACATTGCAGTGTTTGTAAAATTTCATGCCAATCTTAA
Organism: Diaphora mendica; assembly: GCA_949125395.1. Taxonomy (NCBI): domain Eukaryota; kingdom Metazoa; phylum Arthropoda; class Insecta; order Lepidoptera; family Erebidae; genus Diaphora; species Diaphora mendica. The sequence goes on from OX421330.1 coordinate 16,927,636, forward strand.
GGGACGCATTTGCTACAAGATTCCAAGACTTTGCAGAGTTGGGCAAGTTAATTTCGTTTCTTAAATTGCTATTCGAAGTTGATTTAGCGGCTGAACAGACTGATGTGGCTGCAAAGTTGTTTAATCTGTCAAAGCCAATACTCCAAATGGAGATAATTTATTTGCAAGGAGAGGTGTCTTTGCAAGTGTATAAAACGGTATCTGTTAAATACCGAATTTGGTATTCTGAACTGTTGAACTCAACTGGGTGAAAATACTAGGTGTTTAGAAATAAAACAACTGTATTTTGATCTAGGTTGTCCTGCTGGTTGATTTTATTAAAAATAAGTAAGGGTTATATGGTACACTCGGTAACATAACCATACCGCGATTAAGCGGAGCGGTACAACGCCCTCTATCGAAGTTGACCTCAAACATTTATTTTCATATAATGTTATGATACTTAACATACCGCCCGCCAAGGACATTATTGACAGAATGTCCTTCAAAATTTTTGACATTACAATTTGTTCTACGCTACGTAAGCTACTTAAATACTAATCACTACTATACAGAGTTAACCTACAACAATAGAGTATATAATAACATCTCACCAATAAAACATTACCTTACATTGTAACTAATAAATACATCTAAGTCCTAAAACGAAGGAATGTTGAAAACTAAACAAAATATTTCTTTTTTATCTAAAATGAGGGGTATAAGTTGATGTAAATGTAAAAGTATTTTCAAGTTAATCCTAAAATTACTAATTACAGTTGTATAATAAGAGATGATTTAAAACAACAATAAATGAATTAAAAACAAAACAAACCTACAATCACGTTCCCAAAAAAAATACAAAAAAATGAACTAGTGACTATTCAGCAACGGGCAATAGACATAATTTGGACGTTGGTCGTTTAATTACCGAACATTCGGTGCGTATCGTGACTACCCGAGTAATATTGTCATCACCAGGATGTTTTTCGATTATGCGGCCCAATAACCAACGACACGGCGGCAAATCGTCTTCCTTCACTAATACCATGTCACCTATATTAGGTTCTGGGACACGGGAAGACCACTTGTAACGGTTCATAAGGTTGGATAAGTACTCCTGAGACCAACGACTCCAAAACGACTGCAACATTCTTTGGATTAATTGCCAACGCGATAAATAACTAAAATTTTCACTCTCGCATTTACTGTCTGGAACACTAACAATGGGCTCTCCAATCAAAAAATGTCCGGGAGTTAATGGAAGAGGTTCACCCGGATCCACTACATTGATAACGCTCATTGGTCTGGAGTTTAGACATGCCTCAATTTGGCTCAATAGTGTACTCATTTCCTCATAGGTTAGTGTCGCATCACCAATCACTCGCTTAAGGTGAAATTTTGTGGATTTCACTCCTGCTTCCCAAAGTCCGCCAAAGTTGGGACTGTGAGGAGGAATGAAATGCCATTCAGTGCCCTGCATTTCTAAATTTTCTGCAATTTCTCTCTGTATAGCGAATAACTGCTTTAGTTCTCTAGACGCGCCTACGAAGGTAGTACCGTTGTCACTCCAAATTTTGGCACAGTGACCTCGTCGAGCTACAAAGCGTCGGAATGCCGCCAAAAATGCTTGTGTGCTCATATCGCTTACCACCTCTAAGTGTAGAGCGCGAGTGGCCATGCATACAAACAAGCAAATGTACCCTTTATAAGATCGATGGCCACGTCCTTTCGTAGTCCTAATGTTAATGGGTCCAGCATAATCAACGCCGCTATTCGAAAATGGTCTGGCTGGAGTGCAACGTACAGATGGAAGAGAACCCATGAGCTGATTTCTAGTAAGAGCCTTTTGTTTGGCGCAAGTAACGCACTTATTTATTTGTTGTTTTATTAGGCGTCTAGCTCCTAAAACCCAATAGGCTGACCTAAGATAGTTAGTCATCAACTGAAGACCTCCATGCAGAGTTTGAATATGAGAATCTGCTACAATGAGACGTGTAAGATGACTAGCATGTGGAAGAACAATAGGGTGCTTGATGTCCTGGCTCATTTGTGACTTCTCAAGTCTACCTTGAGCTCTAATTATTCCTTTGTCGTCAAGATAAACACAGAGTGATTTTAGTTTGCTGCTCTTTGATTGTATATAGCCTTTGTCCTTTAGCTGTTTGTATTCTATTGTAAATATTTCCTTCTGTACCTTTATTATACAACTATCCAGTGCTTCACTTAATTCTTGTTTTTTCAAATAATTTTTTTCTTTTCCCTTTTTCAAAAACCGTCGACAATAAGCGATCACCCTCAACAGTTTTTGAAGATTAGAAAATCTCTCATAAATACACTGCTCTGGAGTAGTTGCCATATGTATCTTTAAGGATTGTTCCAACTCTGTACTCATATGATTGGACTTATTGTACGTTATGTCTCTTTCTTTCAGGAATAGAGGTCCATCAAACCATAGTTTATTTTCTATTAATATACTAGGCAATAGACCCCTGGAGGCACAATCTGCTGGATTGTCCGTCGTTGAGACATGGTACCATTGAGAACTGCTCATCGTTGTCAATATTTCGGCAGTTCGGTTGGCCACAAAAGTCTTCCAACGACTTGGATGGCTGCTTAGCCATGCCAATACGACTGTGGAATCAGTCCATGCTGTGACCTTATCACTACTAATATTTAAGACCTGTGCAGTTTCAGTCAGAAGTTTGGATACTAATACTGCACCACATAACTCCAACCGCGGAATACTAATTTGCTTAATGGGGGCCACTCGTGTTTTCGCTACCAACAACGAAAGACGTACTCCACCATTAGCGTCTATTATGCGTAAGTAAACTACAGCAGAATGAGCAACTTTAGAGGCGTCACAAAATCCGTGTAGTTCCAGATCACTACTTGTACTAGTGCCGAGCCAACGTGGTATTCGAACTGAGGTAAGTAGATTCAACTCTTGACGGTAAGTAACCCACTCTTTTATTAGGTCTTTATCTAAATTGTCATCCCAACCTATACCTGCTAACCATAGCCTTTGAATAAAGATCTTAGCCACAATAACACTGGGAGCTAACCATCCCAATGGATCGAACAGCCTGGCTATATCTGATAATATAGATCTCTTCGTTATAGGTGTAGATGTGCATGGTGGCAGATCGACTGAATATTGGAAGCTATCTTCGATACGGCTCCAGGTAAGTCCCAAAATTTTGATTATTTCGTCTAGTTTAATTTGTACTTCTTTATCTAATGTTTGAACTATATTTTTTGTCCTATTGTCCTTCAATTCTGTGTCCTTATTTTTTCTATATTTTTCCTTTGTCCTAATATCAGTAGTTTGTTCTTGTGATTCTTCCATTGAATTTATTTCTTCTAATAGTTTCTTATTATTCGTATTCCACTTTTGCAAAGTAAAACCACCCTTTTTCAGTAAACTTGTTAATTCTTTATAGATTTCTAATCCATTTTGAACGCTGCAACACCCTGTCATCAAATCGTCCATATAGAAGCAATTTAATGCCATATCGGCAGCCATAGGATACTTATCCCCTTCATCATAAGAAATCTGATGTAGAGTACGAACAGCCTGATAAGGCGCAGATGCAGTACCAAAAGTCACGGTTTCTAGTTCGTAGTCCTTGATTACATCTTGAGGGCTGTCCCGCCAAAGAATCCTTTGATACATAGCATCTTCTGGCGCTATCCTTATTTGCCGGTACATCTTAATTATGTCTGCTACTAGCGCAATAGGGTGGACTCGCCATCTCATAACCGTATGCCTTAAATCGGCTTGCAATGTCGGTCCTACCATAAGGGTATCATTAAGAGACACTCCGTTACTATTTTTCTCCGACGCGTTAAAAACAACACGGACCTTTGTTGTAGATTTATCCTCCCTTATTACGGCATGATGAGGTAGATACACTGCCGTGTTCTTCTTGCAGTCATTTTCCGGTACTAGTCTCATGTGTCCTAAACTTAAATACTCTTTTATTACTTCTGTGTATTTGCTTTTTAAATCTGCATTTCTTTCTAATCTTCTTTCTAATGATTTCAGTCTTTTTTCAGCTATGGCACGAGAGTTACCTGATTTACAAGGAGGAGGTGTATCTCGAAACGGCAATTTGACTACGTATCTCCCATCCTCTCTTCTTTTTGTGGTCAGCTTATAAAATTCTTCACATTTAATTTCTTCGGGCGTCAAGATCCTCTTTGTACATAAATTTTCTTCAATTTCCCAAAATTTCTTTAAGTTCTCTTCTTCCTCTATGTGTGCGTGCATTACATTAATATTTAGTCTGAAAGTGTCCGGTTTATTCCTCGTATCGTTATCTGGACTAACTGCCCCTGATAAAACCCAAACTAATGAAGTATTCTGGGCAATGAGAGTACCAGAAGGACTTTTCACTATTCCTTCCTTAAGAATATAACTATACGCGTCTGCACCTAATAATAAATCTATTTTATTGGGCAGATTGAACTTTGGATCTGCTAAATGTAATTGTTTACTATAAATCCAATTAAACCGTTCTACACTTATGCTGCGTTCTGGTAAGTATGAAGTTATTTTTGGTAAAACATAGGCCTTAATAATTAATTTAAATCCAGGATCAGCTCGTGACGTTATGTTTAACTGCACTATGTGCTTAACAAGAGCGGATTTATTATCACTCAAGCATGATACTAGTCCACGTACAGGCATCTTTTTTAAACAGAGCAGTTGTACCGTGGACTCTGTTATGAAGCATGCTTGGGAGCCTTGATCAAGAAGGGCACGAATTATTTGTGATTGTCCATTCCTAGACTCGGCTTTTACTAGCGCTGTGGCTAATAAAACCTGTCCCGGTTTGGGAATATTGCCGGTCGATAAGCATGACACTATCTGACCATCACTGGATGATGCACCAGTAGGATCGACAGTTGAGGTAGCTACAGTATTTTCAGGCTCTTCACTAGGGTGTAGCAAGGAGTGATGGCGCTTATGACACATTCTACAAGCTGTATGCTTTTTACAATTATACACAGTATGATTACTACCAAGACAATTGAAGCATATCTTATTTTTGGCTACAAAATCACGTCTATACTGAGTGGCTTGTTTTGCAAACTTTTTGCAAAAGCATAACTTATGTGACTCCGAACAATACTCGCAACGAACTGTGTAAGATGTATTTGTTGTCATCAATGATTTTGTACGTGAGGTTTGGTAAGCTTTAGTACCCTGATGCTGAATCCCTTTAGATGGTATGCACTCTAAGGCGCGGAACCGATTTTCAATAAAGGTCTTAAATTGCTCCATAGTAGGCAAATCGTTACTGGAGTCGTTGTTATTGTTTAACTCCCACTGCTTTCTAGTCTCCGAATCTAACTTAAATGTGACAATGTGAATGACAATAATATCCCAGGTAGACACGTCGATGTTTAAATTAGTTAGGGCATTCAAACAATCGGTAGTTGTGTCTAACATACCCTTTAAAGCCGTTGCTGATTCCACTTGCATATGTTTTTGAACAAATAAACGATTCAAAATACAAGTGGCTAAGTATTTTTTATTGTTATTACGCCTAACCAATAGATCCCAACACTGTTTATAATTGGCATCCGTAATAGGTGTATGTCTGATAAGCTGCTCGGCTTCACCAGTTAAGTGGGTTTTCAGATAATGCAATTTTTGCACGTTATCTAGACTGGTATTGTTATGAACTAGAGAGACGAATAGGTCATGAAAGGTTGTCCATTCATTGTACTTACCAGAAAACATAGGTATTGAAATTTTAGGCAATTTAAAAAGGCCACCACTAGAACCGCTTACTTGTTCTATAGGTTCACGGCTGACCCGAAGTTTAGCCAGCATGGTTTTCAAAAGACATTTATATGTTATGTATGTGTCCTCAGTAGAATCATATACATCTAAAATCTTTTTTTCAAAATCTTCTAATTTAAATCGCTCATTTAATTTTATATTATTATCCTTAAAAGCAGCCCAATCATTATCTAAAAGCTCTAATTTGGTGTCTATATATTCTAACGTTAACCTATCCTTTGGACATTTTTTTAAATTAATTAAGCCCTTGTTGATTACCTTTTGTAAATCTTTCAAAACGTTTATTAGTCCTTCCATATTATACTACGTAAACAGATGTATATACTTTAAAACACAGTAAATGTAAGTAAAATTATTGTAAATAAATAATTTGATTAAAAAGCCTTATAAAATTAGTTATTTCCGTAAGCCAACCTACGGATCCCTAAATCTAAAACACTTTACACTTCAACGAATGGAAATGAAATTCCAACTACACATTAAATATCTACCTAATCAAAATTTGTAAAAAAATTCTAAGTGTTTGAGAAATAACAACAAAAAATCAAAATCGGGCATGGACTCCTCGGTCCCCCGTTTTTTCTCAAACTATTCTAAGTTCTAAACTAACATGCACAATTATAAACTAAGGAAACACAATTTTTAAAGACTAAAAGACATGCAATATTTTAAACTACAAAGTAAACTATCACTTAATTATACCAAGTCCAATATTTTTCGCTCAGATGTTAAGTTAAAATCTTCTTGTATTTAATGTTCTAAATTGCTTGATACTATTTTACTATGTTTGTTTGTTAAATCACTGATATATTGTACTCACAGTTTCACTGCTTTCACCTTCGCATCTGTTGTCTCCACAATCCACATCCAACCAGTAGCGCCATCTGTGTCGTGGCGTTGAACAAAAGTGATGCTGTCCTCTCCTCTCTGCCACTCAATCCGCCGTGCGCTTGTTCGCGCGCGCAACCCACCACTAGGGGTTTTTGCCTTGTACTTATTACTGCAGCGATCCACTGCGTACATAGGCTCCGATGCAAAAAGAACTAATTCGGAAGTCCGATCCGGGTCGTAAAGGACCAAAATGTTAAATACCGAATTTGGTATTCTGAACTGTTGAACTCAACTGGGTGAAAATACTAGGTGTTTAGAAATAAAACAACTGTATTTTGATCTAGGTTGTCCTGCTGGTTGATTTTATTAAAAATAAGTAAGGGTTATATGGTACACTCGTTAACATAACCATACCGCGATTTAGCGGAGCGGTACAACGCCCTCTATCGAAGTTGACCTCAAACATTTATTTTCATATAATGTTATGATACTTAACAGTATCCATTGCAGAATTTTGGGCCAAATATGTCCCAGAAGTTGTAACAAACTAGTTATCAATTAGGTCACTATGTTTTTTATGTATGGACTTGCAAAAATTACTCTACTCTGCCTGATGCATAAGTAGGAACCAAGAGTGATGGTCACCATACTCATTGCGAATGCAGACAATGCAGGATGGTGACCCACACCATGGCGGCCTAGTGAAGCTTCTGCATCATTATGCCTCCTGTTTGGCTCGACATACATATGAAACATCTTTCTCAAAGACGAATTTTTTGAAAAACAAATTTGAGATTAATAGACGCGCACCTAGCAGACTCACTTGGAATTCACTGTTTCTCTCGAGAACCAAACCATAAAAAACTGTCTCAAGATCATCGGTGTAGTTTCACATTAAATTTAGGCTTTGTGTTTGATAACTAAAAATGTAATTTGATACGAAAAAATAATTATATAGCATTTAATTTTTATCATTTGTTTTTTTCTGGACCTCTTTACAATTTTCCCACAGTATCCGGACCCCACCTAAAACTACTTGCCAACCCCTGTACTAACCGTTAAGGAGTTATACCTTACATCATCAGCTCATCATCATGAAATGATAACTACCAGATGCAAATACCGAGTAGTAACTTCAAAAAATATACGAAAAACTAAGTACATGCCTGAAAACAATTAGGGTTTCCCTCGATTTCCCTGGGATCCCATCATCAGTTCCTGATATGGTAGCAATGGGACCACCTTGGGAGCATACCCTTTCAAGTGCAAAAATAATTTTCAAAATCGGTCCACAATAAACGGAGTAATCAGGGAACATCCATAAAAATCATGTGCATATTATATAAAAAGTAATGGTCGAAAAAAATAACCTGGGAACATAGAACCTCCTCCTTTTATGAAGTCGGTTAAAAAGAAATAGAATTACCTAGAAAAGATTAAGTGTTAGTAAATGTTGGAATTGCAAGTTTTTTTTTTATTCTCGTGGTAATCACTGTTTAAACTAAAATTATGTAACTCATTTGAACGTAAATTATTACCTCCATAATGTAAAAGCTTTTTTTTTTAAATGGATCTTTTAAAGACTCGCGAGGGCCCATGCAGTAGGCTGCCCTAATCGCGCGTTTCTGTAAAGTGAATGCAGTATTAAGTGTGGGTGGAGCTAGCTCATAAACTCTGTCTGACACGAATAGGTAAGTAGAGTAGACGAGTCTGTGCAGCAGCTAGTCAGTCTGTGATGCGATGATTATTTGCACATGGGTCACACGCAACCGGTCTATCACAGCTGCTCCGGTCAGAGTTTGCAAGTGACGCAGGAACTGCGATGGTCTAAGATTGACTAGCTCTTTTCGCTCCAAAAACTACCGCGTGCGCTGGTTCTGAGATGCCGAGAGCCGTTCAATAAGTCCATATTTAATTTTGATGTATTTACCCGCAGCTGGATGGTTAATTATAAATTATTTGACCTCGGTCGCATAACGATCTTCTAGCTGACTAGCAACGTAATAAAATTTGGTAGTGTCACATTTTATGCCTGGATAGAATGAATATCGCTTCAATTTGGACAAACCATGGCGCCGGTTCGTCGGCGTTAAACGGTTTCATACGAATACTCACTCTATTTATCTGCCCCTCCACGGCGTTGGCGTCGACATCAGCAAAATTTTCTTCAAGATTTTTAATTTTTAACATTTTATTCGACGCAACGTAAATGTTCTAGTCGCGGGTCACCAGTAGGAACGCATGTTTAATATATGAATATATTAACATTAATTTACAAAATTTACAAAAGAAATAAAATTAATTGCAAGAATAAAGTGTAAATTTAGGTAAACAAAAAAAAGTGACGGCCTCGTTGACACGTCATCAAGGCGCCCGACGTAGGTACCGCGCAGGTGTGTGGCGAGTAAGCTAAATGAATACAGGAATTCTTTTATAGAGTAATACGATTTTTCCAAAAATTATGGCTTGAGATGAGACTCTTGATTACTGTCCTAATGGAAGCTCAGTATACTCGTATAGTTTATTAATTGGGTCATTGAAAATTTTGGTTTACACGTCGGTAGCAGCTGTCATATTAGTCCAGGCTAGTCGGCACGATCTGCATATAAGTTTTCGACATCCATGCTTCAAAAACTGAGAATCTGTACAATTTTGGGAGCTGAGATCCTAAATTATTGACCCTGGGAAGAGAGATCGAACTTTAATGCTTCGGAATGTTATAACATTAAATTAATTACCTATTGAAAATTTCAGAAAGTCAGTTATTTTCTGTAAGAATTTATTTTAAAATTGAATTAAATACTTAATTGTTAGGCATTTATATTGCTTTAACTAGGGTAGCGTTCATGGTCATGACACATTACGCACTTTGCTGATATTCATTGTATATAAAATTGATTTACATTTGTGTATTTGTATATAAACGAAGCTTGGTGACAGCATAAATTCACTTCTATAGTTTTCGTTATTGGTAAAACCTTGTGTTCGTTTATAACTATTGAGTGAAGCTATTTTGTTGAAATTCTCCATATTTTATCTACATTTATAAGGTAAGATAAACGCATATTGCATGAAAACGATCCCATTCACAAACGGCTTTATGTCAGAAATACCATTAATTAGTACCATTGACTGACGCACTTTTACGCTACTAGTACCATGAGTGCTACTACTAGTATATTTTATTTTATGTCAGAAGTGTTACTGTCTGGTCACTGGTCACTGATGGTACTACTGTTTTGAGAAAAAAATGATATTAATGTTGTAACTGCTCCAGAGTTTCGTGATTATTGATAAATAATCCAACACAAATACTTGATCACATTGTAAAAGATGACTATATTTAATAAATAATTATTAAATAGATTATAAATGCTGACAGATTAATATTTAATTACAGAACGGGTCTTTGTATGGAAAAATTAATACATTATTTCTAAAAGGTGTTTTTATTTATATGAATTGTTGATGTTTAATTTTTTTATGCAATAGACGGGCAAACGAGTATACGTTTTGCCTGATGGTAAGCGATTACCGCCGCCCGTTGACACCTGCAACACCAGAGGCGTCACAAGTGCGTTGCCGGCCTTTGGGGGGATGGGGGGGGGAGATAGGGGGAGGGTCGTTGAAGTATGGGCCTCCGGTATCCTCACTCACTCGATGAAACACAGCGCAAGCACTATTTCACACTGGTTTTCTGTGAGGCCGTGATATCACACCGGTCGAGCCGGCCCATTCATGCCGAAGCGTGGCTCTCCCACGGTAAAAACTACACGGTTACAACTAAGTCAGCTGTTTTGTCTTTTTGTACGTAGGAAAGAACAAATGTCTATAGAAATGTGGTTTCATCCTTTGACACAAACCCTTTCTTTTTTTTTTTTAACGTGTGGAAATCCCCTCGGACCGTCACCCCACCGGGGCTTGCGGTGGGGCGGTGTGTCGGACTCGAACCGACTAAAACCACACGGTGTGCCACTCTGCGCCTGTGAAGGGAGGAATCCGGGAACTTCAGTTATTAACACGTCCGGACCCCTCCCAGCGCTTGCCCGCATAAAAGCGGGCACCGTCAGCTGTTAACATCTCGATTTAGGCGACGTACGGCACACGCGTAACGTCGCCGCGTCGCCTCCTCGCGGGCGGCCACTATAGCGGATGGAAGGGAAAGCCCGTCCCGACCATCCGCGGCCACACTCAGGGCGGCATGAGGCGCTGAAAGGCGCGCCTCCGCCGCCCGGTTCGCCGGCGGTGGATTGGGTCCGAGTTGATATCATCCTCCCGGGCCTTCTCCGCCTCCTCCTTCTGCGAGATTACGTCTTCGCAGAAGGTTGCGACCGCGGTAAAACTGCTGTCGCTACCGGCCATGGAGCGTATGACGGCCGGTAGCGAGAGATCTCCTCCGATGACTGCAGTGAGGGCCAACCCTATATCAACCCGTCTGGCCAGTGTGGTAAAGTAGACTAACACCTCATTTCCAAAGAAAGTCCTATGCCACGCAGTCGACTATGGGGAACTTTTGATTTGATCAGCTGACAAAACCCCGTTGGCAGTCTATTAGCCTTCCTCTCTTTTACATGTACACAAGTCTAGTCTGAGGTTATTTCACATCAACTCAGTCACCACGGTGCATTCGTCATTTATGATCAGCTTGCACTGAATTTTCAACAATCGCAACGCCAAACGCGCTTGCTGTCGATTGCGAGTTAATGTGACATCAATTTATTACCATGCCCATCTAATGTTTAAACAAAACTAATGAAGTTTTTATCTTTAGAGAGCATCTAAGTGCTTGCTGCAATGGCTCCAACACCGCAAGAAAATGTGAGTTCAAACCTGCCGATACCGCCGCAGGAAGATGGCAACAGGATCGTTATCTCTGGGATGTCTGGTCTATACCCCCAGTCACATAATGTCAAGGAGTTTTCACATTTATTGTATAATAAGGTAATTGACACTTATTGATACACATACAAAAATAGTTTTAGTTGAAGATAGCTTAGATAGTGTCACCATCCCAATGAAATCTGTTGGTGTCGTAAGTGCTGAGTAAGGGAGCATAACACACAAAACAACAAAATTGCAGGCAGAGGCATAAATCCAACTCTATACCAACTCGCCTGACCAGTAAATAGTTTTTGCGTATCTGCACTCTACACAATTGTTTTAGTTCAATGAAGTAAAGATACAGTTATTAAGTGGGTCTTGGAATTTCGAATGTCTTTAATATATTCAAATTAATAAATATTTAATTATATTTATAAGGAGTCTGGTTACCATACCATCTATCAGTCTGGTTTTTATATACATATGTTAGCTGCGAAAATGACTCTAATCTGCCTGACAGAAAACATGAGTAGAATCCAAGAGTGGTGGACACTATCTTCCTTACAAATGTATACCAATATAACATGGTGAAAGACACTATAACGTTCTAGTGAAATGCTTCCCGCATAAAGGACACGAGATCATAGCAGGAGGGAAACACGTGCATTCGTAATCAATTCTAGGTTTTAATTGATGGACACAGGGAAGAAAATTCGATCCTGTTCGAGGAGAGAGTGCATACCTGTATTTTCTTAGCACTGAAATCGACTAGATTCTAAGAGCACCATTGACGAATGAGGCTTATAAGATAGATGAAGTCCCTATAAAGAATCTCGGGTTTACAAAAAGACTAAGTAGACTAGTACTACTACTAGAAATGTACTATTAAAGTAGTTCAAATGTGTTTTTAACCCCCGACCAAAAAGAGGGGTGTTATAAGATTCACGTGTCTGTATGTCTGTGGCGTAGCTCCCGAACGGATGAACCGATTTAAATTCAGTTTTTTTTGTATGAAAGGAGAGTTCCGTGCAAGTGTTCTTAGATATGTTTCATGAAAATCGGTTGAGCCGTTTAAAAGTTATGGGGGTGAAAGTGGGGAAGAGTAACCGAATGTCTGCAAAAATATCATCGAGTAGGGTCTCAAATGAAAGCGCATAACGTGTTTGTGTTTTTTACTTTTTAAAGGGAACTCGGGCTATTAAATCGGGGTTTTTTTTAATTTTGAGAATATATAGTTATTGATGACAGAAAAATAATATAATCAAAAAACTGTGGAAGTTCAAATTTGCATTAATTGTTTTTGATATAATATACTAAATTCCAACATAGACAATTTGTGGAATTAATTGACTGTTTAGCACCTTTTCTGTCAGTTGCTTTCCTTTTTTAGCTGTGTAATCTTTTCTCACATTCGTCATTTTCTTACTCTCAACAACGCACTATCACTCTTAGTGTTAAAGTGCATTCTTGCTTATATCTGTATAAGTTTTCTTTCTGGAACCGTTTTGGGTAGTGGGCATTACGTTCTGCTACTTTTGAGTCTGACTGTATACTATTATATGTCACTAGCTTTTGCCCGTGGCACCACCCGCGTCTATGCCGATTATCGTGCGTGGTAATTCGTGGCATAGAATCAAAGTATTTCCATTGCAAATTTAATTAAAATCAGTGCCGCCGTTTAGTCGTAAAAGTATAACAAAGAGACCTAATTATTTTCGTATCTATACTAACATTTAACAATGCAATGCATTGACTACCCGTCCGCTCCCCGCACCAATCTATCTCATAGTTGGCACCTCAGATTACTAGAGAAAACCAGATAGACCGTAAAGAACACGACAGTGAATCTACAAAGTAAATATGAATTAGAAAGCGAATACATTCGCACGGCAGTGTTTGACAAGCCGCCATATTGTGTACACGTCACGAGTGATTTTTAATTTTATTTTTAAAATGCATTCTTGCATTATTAAAACACTAAGAGTAATTCCCAAAAACACAAAAAAAGAAAATGGAATATCTTTTCACAGGTAAATACAGATTATTTAGTTGCTATAATTATTTATTTACCCGAATTATATTGTTGTGTCGGAACACAAAACCTCTACCGTAGCTCGACTGTGATACCAGTTTTTGTCTATTTTTTTCCCCTTCAATTAGGGAAATTACGTATTAGTCCAGACATTAGTGAACCTCATTTCTATATTTAGGGACTTGGTTCCAAACCTTATCTGAAAGTATTCTTTGGTGATATATACAATTATTTCTGTTAATTATTACATAATTAATACATTATTACATACATACATTACATACATATATACATATTATATATTACAAAACGGTCGACGGTTCATTAAAAAATCATCAGTATCAGCATTAAATTTATCAAAACTGAATATTACTAATAGCTCAATGGGCCCAATTACTTTATAAGACCAATGTAGTCCTTCACATTCACCTACAGTTAATAAAGAACCAAAAAACCCATATAAAAATAGTACAAAAGAACGTGAAGTTAGAGATACAGACTTAGACTCTATTTTTAATACACCAAGAAAACACCAATTAAAAAAGGAATTAAGAAAACAAAAGTATTTAAGAGTCACTATTCAGTGAAAATTAAAAACATTACAACAAAAAAAAAATCGGACGATCATCTAAATCACGGGATTGATCACAAAGTAAACTTAATAAAGTTATTGATTGAAAAATATTTAATGGTACGATTACACTACATAGCGAAATTGGAAACTAATTCTCGAAATTTAAACGCAAAACGACAATATTATAAAAAGTTAGTGCAAAATAAAGGATGCTGAGAGTTTACATAGTATGTAAAAATAACTGAATTAAAAACCATGATATTTAAAGTTTTTTAATATTAAAATACCCTTTTTTTCAATCTTAATATTTATCAAAAAATAGGGACATTTTTACTGCTTATGGTATCATTACACGTTCACAGATGTACGTGTTTCGACAGTGTCGCCGCCGGCTGCACGCACACTAAAATGATCAATCGGCGTCATGTTATTTGACAAGAACGTTGGCACTTAATGACGCTTCGTTCAATTCAATCTTATCGTGATAACATTTAAACAATTCTTCCAAATTACTTAGTGTAAAAGACAAAGTTTATCTACATTCAATACTTAAAGTGACAAATGTATAAATTTTGATAAGAGTTCGATATAATTATTCTAAAATGTGCATTGTTAAAAAACATAAAATTTAATTGTATTATTGGTTCACTATTCTGGTCATAGTCACTTCCACATAAAAAGGAGAAGAAAAGTCGCGGACTTTTATTTAGAACTATTTATGAGGAATAATCCTACAGTAATTGTTGTGTTACTCCAACGGTTTGGGCAGCGCACGCCAAGATAGCCCTCAGAGGGCTGATTTTTTTCCGACTTTCTTGACAGTTGTCGTTATTATATAAAATCTCTATAAAATTTAACCTATTATGTTATTCCGATGTCTAAGCCATACTGTTAAGTGTCATGAAAATCCGTTCAGTAGTTTTTGCTTGAAAGAGTAACAAATACACACACACACTTACAAACTTCCGCATTTATAATATACTAGCTAACGCCCGCGGCTCTGCCCGCGTGTATGTCGGTTATCTCGGCAAATAGTAACTTATGTGCTATTCTGATGTATAATCTATATTGCTGTAAAGTTTCATCCTCTGCCTCGTTGGTCTCGCGGTTGGCGTGTGCGACTGCCGATCATGAGGTCTCGGGTTCGATTCCTGGGTCGGACCAAATGTTTGTATGATCTACAAATATTTTTTTCGAAGTTTGGGTGTTTTCTATGTATAATATGTATGTATTTACAAAAAAAAAAAGTATTTATGTATTTATATCAGTTGTCTAGTACCCATAACACAAGCTCCGCTTAGCTTGGGACTAGATGGCGTTGTGTGTTAGATGTCCGAAATATTTATTATTATTATTCATCCAAATCCGTTAAGTAGTTTTTACGTGAAAGAGTAACAAACACACACACACATACACACATCTATACAAATTTTCGCATTTATTATATTATAATATTGGTATGATTAGTATGAAGTATGCCTAGCTGTTGCCCGCGGCTCCGCCCGCGTGTATGTCAATTATCGCGGCAAATAGTAACTTATGTGTAATTCTGATGTATAATCTACATTACTGAAAGTTTCATCCAAATCCGTTCAGAAGATTTTGCGTGAAGAAGTAACAAACATACACACTCACAACTTTACAGTAATATAGCTTATATTGGATTTCGAACGTCATTATAATGGCAACATTTAGATTGTCACTTTTTCTTGTTTGACGTTTTGACGTTTGAGGTTAAGTGAGTACAAAAAAGACGCGTGTTGTGAACGGTCGATTGTTGTTTTGAGAACCGAAATTTAATTGATATTAAGCTAATTAAGCATCGACCCGGTCCCATTAGTGATTTACCGTTTTGTTAGGTCTGGTTGGACTCGCGAGTTTTGTAGGCGCGTTCCGCGATAGCTGAAGCGAGTGAGTTGTAATTCGAATATCCGTGATAGCTGATACGAGTTTATTGTAATTCGAATACCTTGAAAGATATACAGCACTTGGAGCAAGTTTGTGTGACGACGCAGAGAAGAAACTACCCAAGAGATCTCTTGGAACGCCGAGAACACTGAAGCCACACAACTCCAGTAAGTGCTTGATGATTTTAGTTTAGATTAAGAACACGGTAAAGCGCCGTGGTTCATTCTTCTCGCCAATGGACTAGTAGCGAGTTAATGCTTATACTCATGGGTCCTATAGGTATTACAAGTATCACAAAGTGATCGCTCCATTGGTGGGAGGACTGAACAGCTTATACATCAGAATAACACATAGGCTACTATTTGTTGCGAATACACAACAAGTGTAACCTATGTGGGAGAGCTTGCAACATATAACATGTTGTAACAAATGTTATAAATGTGTAAAATCCGTTAAGTAGTTTTTCGTGAAAGAGTTACAAACACACACACACATCCTTACAAACGTTATATATTAATACTATATTATTATGTTATATTATTCGTGTAATAATATTAGTAGTAGGATTCAGAACAGTCAAAAATATAAAATAAATCGCTCAACTCGACCACGTTCCGGGCTGTGAGAATCTAGTCGAGTTCAACGTCAAGAAAACCCAGGTGTCCGCGTTATCTGCCAAAAAGTCTCCATTCCTTCCCCTTCCGACTTCTCAGAACACACAACTGCCATTACAAGGTAGGCTCGATATATCCTGTGCTTCGATATCTGCCGTGATCTCAACCCACGCGAGTACGTTGAGAGTGTCAATAAGGCGGCCTCGCGGAAGTTAGGTGTCCTAAACAAGATGAGACGGTTCTTCTCGCCCGAGCATATTTGTCTTCTTTCTAAGACCCAGGTTCGCTCGCGCGTGGAGTACTGTTCTCATCTTTGCGACGGAGTCGCGTAGTATCCGCCACCCATTAATAGTGAAACACTGGAATTTTTTACCAATAACGTCCACAATGTGTTAAATAGAAATGAACTAATATTGATTTTAGGAGATTTCAATCTTCCTAATGTGCAATGGCTTAGCCACAACTCTGGGCATTTGTGCCCTAAACCTAACAACTCCCATATAAATGCTATAATATAAAAGTTTATGACCTTAAATGGTTTAAATCAGTACAATAGCATTCTAAATGGTTACCGAACATTATGCATCTTAATTAAGACAGTCACGGATTATGGTATGCCGGAATTATTATTTTTTATATTATATACATTATCTAGTTAGGTATATATGTATGTGTATACATAAATACTTATATATGTGTGTGTGTGTGTGTGATATGTGTGTGGATATATTTATATATGTATGTTGTTCATCACATTCATTAGCAAATAATATAATTAATTCAAAACTTATTGCACCGACAACTACCACTGTCTCTCCTATATATTTTGATCCATCCTAAGGTTGCCTGGAAGAGATTGCTTTAGGCAATAAGGCCGCCCTTTGTACACTCCGTCTCACATTTTATGTACTCTCTTCTAACTCTGTAATATTATGGTGTGTAAATAAAGAGTTTTCTATCTATCTAAACAATAAGTCTAAAGTCTTGGATTTGATATTGTGCAATACATCCATTACAGATATAGCTCGATGTATCAATAGTTTATCTAAAGTGGACCCTTTACATCCCCCACTGGAATTCAATCTACCTGTTCAGGCTCAGCGATTTTTAGAAGCTAAAACGGTACCAAATCCAAATTTCCCGCGAGCTGATTATGATAAAATTCTACATCACTTGTTGGGACTGGAGTGGGATAGTGAGTTCGGAGGCTGTACAACCGTTGACGAAATGGTGGATGTTTTTTATAAGCTATTAAGACATATAATAAGTGAATGCATACCTTTAAAAAAAACATCTAATAATAAATATCCACCGTGGTACTCTCGTGAAATGATACGGCTTCTAAGAGAAAAATACAAATATCACGTCCTGTTAAAAAAATACAAAAATCCTCTAGACCAAGTGAGTTTTGAAGAATTACGGGATGAATGCAAGGTTCTAAATGCAGCATGCTATAAAAATATATTACAAATATAGAAAATGCCATAGCAAAGAACCCTAAAATATATTGGTCTTTCGTAAAGAATAGGAGAAAGGGTAGTAGTACATATCCGGCACAAATGTCTATGGGAAACGAAATCGCTGTGGGTGGAAATGAAATCTGTAACATGTTTAAAAATAATTTCGCTGGTGCTTTTAGCACCCCTGACGATAGGTCCTGTTCCAGTCACTGGCTAAGTCTCGTAAATGCTTCTCAAGCTGTCACGCCTGCGGTGTTGTGTAATCTACAGGTTGAAACCAAAGAAATATACCACGAACTTATAGGATTGGATGCACACAAAGGTGCGGGTAGCGACGGCATTCCTCCTATATTTATAAAACGATGTGCTAAGGCTCTAGCAACACCTCTACAGACAATATTTAATTAATCTCTACGCGACAGTATCTTTCCTACCACCTGGAAAGAAGCTCTTGTTATACCTATTTTTAAATCAGGGGACAAGCATTTAGTGGCTAATTATAGACCAATCTCAATATTAACGACGTTTGGAAAAGTGTTCGAAAAACTTGTGAGCAAGCATCTGATGTGGTACCTTAAACCGTACATATCTGAACAACAGCATGGTTTTGTTAAATCTAGATCAACCTATCTATTATACATCAATACACAATCAACAATCTATTATATTTTACATCGGCCTTGGCTAAGAATCTTGGTCGTAGTATTCCAGTAGATGCCATCCACACCGACTTTAGCAAAGCATTTGATAAAGTGTATCATTACCTTCTTATTCTCAAATTGGCTCAACTAGGAATAGGAGGAACGTTGATAGGATGGTTTCAATCCTACCTAACAAACAAAAAGTTGCAGTCCATGGTGACTTTTATGACAGTCTTCTGGCATCCTCAGGAATTCCGCATTTGGGTCCGATTCTTTTCAATGTTTTTATAAATGACATAACAAAATGTTTCAAACACTGCCAATTCTACTTGTTTGCTGACGACCTTAAGATAATGAAACCAATACACAGCAACTTGGACTCCAAAATGCTTCAAGAAGACATTGACCGACTTGTAAGCTGGTGTAAGCAAAACAAAATGTTTTTAAACGTCACTAATTGTCACTATATCCAGTTCACACGTAATAAAAATATATTAGACAATAAATATTACATAGAACGTGTCGAAGTTGAGAGACAGCGTAGTGTTCGTGATCTTGGGGTTCAACTCGACCAAGCGCTGAAGTACGACGTTCATATTCTAAATGTGGTCTCTAAATCCTTTAAGACATTAGGTTTTGTTTTGTGAAACAGTAAAGAGTTTAAAGATCCGTCTACAAAAATAAAGCTCTTAAACACACTGGTCCGCCCTATCCTTGAATATAACTCAGTAGTGTGGAATCTGCACTACGAGGTACACACCATACGATTGGAGATTGTTTAAAAGCGTCTCCTCTATCACTTGAGCTACGGTGATCATTTGGCTAAGCAGCTTACAGGTTACCATGAGAGAGTGAGACACTACACGATGGACACTTTGGCCAGTCGTAGGAAGAGTCTGGACTGCATTATCCTTCGTAAGATACTGAACGGAGCAATAGAATGCAGCGAGCTTTTGAGCTCGTTACCCATTCAGATTCCAACTCGAATTCCCAGGCAAAACACTTTTAGTCTATTTCACATCCCAAGCTCCAATACAAATCTGGGTCATTTCGCCGCTCTGCCAAGGCTTTGTAGACAATATAACACGCTTGCTAAAAAATCAAACTTAGATAATTATATGCCTAAGTTTGCCTAGATATAAGAAATGCTTAAAAATGTTAGGAAGTGCAATGTGAGCCTTATCGTAAAATTTTAGATGTCTTTTTAATTTTTTTAGACTTTTCATTTATTGTTTTTTGTATTCTGTAAAACTTATAGTTTGCCATGATTACTTAATTGTTTATATATCACCCTTTTCGTTTTACATGTGTTTATAGCGAACTTATTTGATGATTAAGGACACGGTGATGAAGGCGGTATAAATATAGATATAGTATAGATATAATATACCACAGTCGCCACAACCTTCGTGTTATTCATCTCTCCTACAAGTAACTATACTACTTACATCGCCGTGTCATTCCTCATTAAATAAGTTCGCTATAATTGGTGACCCCGACAAAAGAACAAGAAAAAAGAAGCAACTAATCGCACCTTTCGAAGGAGAAAACTGGTATGGCAGTATCTCGTAAAAGGACTGTAGTCAAGATGTCGCTGCCTGGAGCTGGAAGTGCTGCAAAAGCCAAAGTTTCAAGCAAAATGGCAGCAGAGGTATCGTCAGTCACCGTGTCGAAGAGGAGTTCGCATTTTCGGACTGACCAGCCGCGTTTATGGCTCACGCAAATGGAGACTATCGTCGCTCACCATCGGAGAATAAGTTATTTAACCATTCAAAATCATCGTCAGTAATCCAACTATTAAACAATATCAGTGTCATCACGAAGCTCACCGCGCATATAGCAAGTATGCAGTTAAAGATTACATCGCTAAGTGCAAAATTGCAAATTCAGCATAGCAGAGTTGAACAAATGCCAGTTTCACGCAGGCAATCAAGAGCGAGGTCACGGTCGCCATCGCGTCATATATTGTATCTTTATAGAATCTGCACTATATTCCCCTCTAACCGCCTCATAATTACCTACCGACAAAGTGGTTCCGAGGTTTCGGTCAATACGAGGGCCAGTATTAGTTTGTTGCCGCATAAGGACAAACGTATAGTGCAGTTATCAGACTACAGAAGCACCTGGAAGTGAAAATTAAGCGCCTGAATGAATATGGAATCACAATTAAATGTAATAAAGTGTGAATTTCTTGAATCCGAGCTTGATATTCTTGGTTATCATACAACGAGCCAATGGATACAGCCGACAAGAAACCAGAAAACCATAAAGCCTTAATAAAAGAGCACAGCTCGCGAATAAAATGGCATGGTCTGCGTTAATGCTATGTGCTATTTTGCTGCTGGGAAATACGTGCCAACCATCAGATAGGCAAAAGACTGCTGAAGAAGACTGACGCATTATCACGAACAATAGGAGTAATATCTATGCCCTAATTGCTAGATTACTTACAATCGGAGTAATATCTATGCCCTAATTGCTAGATTACTTACAATCGGAGTAATGTCTATGCCATAATTGCTAGATTACAACGAACCTTGAATGATTTTGCTGACGAAGAAATATGGAATGTGATGACAAGATAGTGTAAAAATTGCTGATACATGAAGGTCGCGACTCGAGGCCAAATCGTATTGTTTTGATTCTATGTTATTTTTATATTGTAAATAAGTTATTTCGTGTTTCATAGTAATGTATTGTGCAGTAAATTTTGACCCTGACTGACTATATCATAAATAAGTTATATAATTGAATTGTTACGTTTAATAATGTTACATTTAAGGGCAGTTTCATAATTGTAAGTAGCTTAAGATAACGATTGTCTGAATTTACTACCGTAAATTTTTGTTTGGGGGGAGTTATATTCCTATATAGATTGCTATATAGTCATATTGTTTAATTAATAGAAATTATACATAGATAAGCCTGACCAGCAGATGTCAGCATATATTTATCGATCACGTAGATTCAGACATTCCTTATCGCGTCGAGATGAGACGTGAGTATATGAATGGTATTGTATATAAATGCTGTTAGTATGTACGCACTTACTTACTTAGTCACTTACTCTCCACACGTGTTACCATGTAACACCAAGAGTATTCAGGAGCCTTGAGCTCCTGATAATAAATATACTGCAGTCGCACAACCTTCGTGTTATTCGTCTCACCTACAAGTCCACCTACCACTTATATCACCGTGTCAAAAAACCATTAAATAAGTTCGCTATATGTTTTAATCTTTGTTGTTCCTTATAAGTTTGTTTACTCGGCTGTTAATAATTGTTTTTGCTTGCTGTGGTCTCCTGTAAGTGAAAGAGTACACCGGTATAATACCAGTAATTTACTGTATACTGTACATATGTGTATATTCTTTGTTGGAGATCCTCATATAATTAAATAAATAAATAAATCTGTTTGACGATCTCGACCGGTTGCAGCGGCAAGCAATCCACATTGTTAGCAGTCCCGTAGCCACCGAATCCCTTGAGCCTCTGCAGTTACTGTTAAAATTCATTTATACCTTAAAGATTACAAATCACTTTTTACAAAGAAATAAACATAAAATCGTCGGTATGTTATAAACTATGTGTCCATAAAACTCATTGGCTTCTATGTGATATTTAGTTAGATAGTAGGTACTTTCATAATAAGTTATCAATGTTATATACTTCGGTTAATTTAGTTAGGACCAGTTCACACTCAATATTTTTTAAATGTAGTTATTTCGCTATAAGTCCTCCAAGATGTGACTTTAAAAATATTTTTTGAAAATATTTACGGATTTTGCATCCTTCATTTTATTTAGTAATGAATTATAAAGTTGTGCTCCCTCATATTTTATTGATTTCTTGCCGTAGTTTATTCTAGGCTTTGGTAAATTAAGATAGTGCGCTCGTCTTGAACTACGAAGTTGCATTTGTGATTTTTTCATCAATGATACTTTCATATGCACATTACCAGATAAAATTTTGTTAATTAAGGTACATGTATTGAGTTAGAAAGTTTGGGCAACGTTAACTAGTTTTTTTTCACGATCAACTTTGTGTGTCCATGTTAAATAATTAAAATAAAATAAAACCTTAACCAGTTTATTCTGCGCAATTTGAAGCCTCTCTAGGTTGGTTTTTGTGCTAGTACCCCATGTGGAGGAATGGGTGTCATATCCCTCCAACACAAAGGGAGGATCCTCCGACCAGGCGAGGTGATCATGCCTGGGGGGCCAACTGCCCAACGTTTGATGTTGGGATGTTGTATATATGATTATCGGCGCGAGAACTTCTATTGCACGATGCAGGATTGGTAGTATCTTCGTATTGTATTTTTGATGTATATTTATTACATACATGTGGGTATGTATATATACAGCGCGAGTCGTGCACCGCGCGTTGCGCGCCGGCTGCCGATCATTGTGTTAACTACCTATGTATATTGTATGTCTCAGTAATAAACTAGTATCGAACGTAAAGACTCGTTTCATTATCTCAGCATTTATATAGACACGTATATATCATTTGCGACGAGGTAGGAGAACTCACACTAAACCAAAATGAGTGATTATTTGGGACATTTGTCAATTTTTGATTATAAAAATAGCAATTGGAGGATTTACAAGGGTAAATTGACGCAGTTTTTAAAAATAAACACTGTAGAAGATGTGAAAAAGAGTGGAATTTTACTGTGTCATCTTACAGAGGAGACGTACCACTTACTACTTAACCTTGCATTTCCTAAAGAATTGGAAACGTTGAGCTTTGAGGAGCTAGTTAATTTACTAGACAGACATTTTAAGCCAAAACAATGCACATTTGTGGACAAAGCAAATTTTTTTAACGCTAACAGGAAGTCAGGTGAAACCCTAGGAGAATGGGTGGCGCGACTAAGAGGTTTGGCAAGCTTTTGTGACTTCGGCAGTTCTTTAGAAACGAATCTGAGAGATCGTTTTGTCCTTGGCTTATATGTAGGTCCAGAACGCGACAAACTGTTTGAACAGAACCCGTCGACGCTCACCTTGTCGCGAGCTATTGATCTGGCGGAGCATGCGGCAAGTGCCAAGGAGGCGAAGACTATGGTAGGGAACAGTACAGAGGAGGTCTTAATAAAGGAAGAACCAGTACACCATGCGAGAAATCAAGGCCAAGCTAATCAGCGACGTGGCGCTAGTGGTACTTCCAGGTCGGTAAACCGGGCTGGCACGGTTGCTTCCTCCATAATGGTGTATCCCTGTTGAGGCCGAGGTTGCTGGCTGGCTGTGAGACTTGCTGTGGGAGTGAACATGATGGTGGCGTGCTGATGCTGCTTCGAAGGCTGCTTCCAATCACGTCGGGGTCACCGCTGTGGAGGAACGGGTGTCATGTTCCTTCGACACACAGGAGGATCCTCCGACCAGGTGAGGTGATCATGCCTGGCGGGCCAACTCAAGTGCCATGTCAAGTGACTATCCAAGATAAGGCCAAGATACGTTTCTTTGTACATTGCGCAGAGATCTCGCCTCTACAGCAGTCCTCTATCACCTTTAGCATGGTGAGTGTTCTGAAGAGCTCTTCGAACTGGTACCCCTTGTCTTTTCCTCCACAGAGCAAAACGTGCCAGCCTTCGAAGTCACCGCTTCAGAGTGGTAGACATACGCTCTTGTAGTCATCGCTTCAGTTCCTCCGGTTTCTTCCTGTGCCGAGCGGTTAAAACCTGGATCTTACTACCAGCGCACGTATTTCCATACCGCTATGATCCCGGGTCCTTTAAGCAGGGCATGAAAACGCATCTCCCTAGGCCGCCATAGTGTGGTTCGCATTGAGGATGGTGACCACCACTCTTGGATTCTGCTTAAGCTTTCCATCAGGCAGAGCAGACTCATTTAGGCAGCAAAAACATTTAAAAAAAATCGTTAAAAACCTATTTCTTGTAAACTAATTAAATTCTTGTAAAATACAGATAAATCCGATGTCGAACGAAGACCTCCGCTATAAATATCATCATCCTGAAGCAGTGCAACATACAGGAATCATTCCTGATATCGATTACTTTGATGCACAGTTCTTTAAAGTTAGCTATCGTCAATCAAATTATTTGGAGCCCATGTCAAAGAAAGTTTTGGAACAGGCTTTTAATGCAATTTACGACGCTGGTAAGTTAATTTCTTTATGATACAAGTAGTTTGGTCACTTGATGGTAAATGATTAACGGCAGCTATCAACTATCAATGGGCAAACAGTGCATGACATGGTCAACACCCTCTTAGCAGACACTGCCCGACCACCGGATTAGACAAGAACCATGTCTAGCATGTCGAATCATCTGCATTATTCGCAACTCAGCCGAAAGACGTACAGTGCTGGACAAAAGCTTCTCCCACAAAAAGCACTAGGCAGAAGCATCACTAGGCCGCCATAGTGTGAGTCACCATGCTGCATTTTTGCATTGTCTGTATTCGCAATGATTATAGTGACCACCACTCTTGGATTCAACTTATGCTTTCCATCCTTAGTAGAGTCATTTTGACAGGGCCATACATAAAAAAGTGCGAGTCGACTCGCCCATGAAGGGTTCCGCAGCAGCAAGTAACATAATATAATTTTTATATTTGTGTTGGTTTGTGAGGTAAATTGCAGTTTACGATTTATGACGTATTAAAAAAACACTCACTAGATTTCGTTCAAACCAATTTTCGATGGAAGTCTGCATGGTAATGTACATCATATTTTTTTTTAGTTTTATCATTCTCTTATTTTAGAAGTTACAGGGGGGGGGGGGGCACACATTTACCACTTTGGAAGTGTCACTCGCGCAAACTATTCAGTTTAGAAAAAATGATATTAGAAACCTCAAAATCAAAAAAATTTGAAGACCTATCCATAGATATATCCATACACGAATGGGTCTGATGAAAAAAAAATTTGGAATTCGAATCTAAGTATAGGGACCCCCAAAATTTATTCTTTTTTTTTATTTTTGTGGGAAAATCTTAATGCGGTTCACAGAATACATCTACTTACCAAGTTTCAACATTATAGTTTCGGAAAAAAGTGAATGTGACATACGGACGGACAGTCAGACGGACAGGCAGACATGACGAATCCATGAGGGTTCCGTGTTTTGCCTTTGGAACGGAACCATAAAAACCGTGTCTGTATAAGTAAACATAGGACATTTCGGCCAAGTTATGTGATGGTGTCTAGCAGAGATCTCTAAACGAGAAAATAGATTTCTATGTATAATAAAAGGAATACGCAATCCTTACATTTGAAAATTGATGCATATCTAGAAAAAAGATCTAATGCTAGAAATTGAATGATAATATAGTTTCGATTAGAAACATTTTAAAACATGTATTAGATTACACTATTGTATTTCTTTTTAGGAGTGAATCCTAAACAGCTATCAGGGAAAAAAGTTTGTGTATATACAGGCACGTGTTTCTCCGAAACTGACAAAGCTTGTTTTTACAAAGAAAATTTCAAATCCGGTCTTGGCATAACTGGGTAAGTAAAAACCAATACTAAAATTAATTAGATTAATAGAATTGGGTAATTGGCTATATTTTAAATATTCATCACCTATCCCTAATGCTGTTCAAATAACTAAACTAAGTCTATAGCATAAAGATTTTCAAAATTTGATGGACCTGCCGCACAGTCAAAATTGTAGTGTCTGGCACTAAAGATACAGATTACCGCAGCTCTTGTCAGGCTTCAAAATCAGTCGGCCTTACCCGAAATATATGCATATCCTACTAATATTATAAACGCGAAAGTTTGTAAGTATGGATGGATGGATGTTTGTTACTCTTTCGCCGCGGGCAACAGCCAGTAAAATATAAAACTGCCTTGCCTTTAACTGCCTCGGTGGCGTAGTGGTAGTGTAGTCGACTGCTGTGCTTGAGATCTCGGGTTCAATTCCCGGGTCAAACCAAACGGTTGTATGATCTGCAAATATTTGTTTCGGAGTTTGGGTGTTTTCTATGTATATTATTGTGTGTATCTACAAAAAAAAAGTATATGTGTATTTATATCAGTTATATTTATATCAGTACCCATAACACAAGCTCTGCTTAGCTCGGGCATTGTGAGTTAGATGTCCGAAATATTTTTATTTATTTTTAAAAACCTGTCTATTCATGATCAATATTATACATTTGTACATGCACATCATGCCTAAACACATCTTTTCAAAAAACAGGTGCAGTAGAACAATGATTGCTAACCGCATCTCGTATTGGTTAAACACAACTGGTCCATCAATAGCTATTGATGAGGCATGTTGCAGTTCTACTGGCGCATTGGAGCAAGCGTATCTGGCTATAAGTCGTGGGGAATGCGAAGCTGCTATAGTAGCTGGTACACACTTGTGTTTGCATCCACAATCATTAGTGCACTGTGGAAGGTAAATTCTTTGTCTATTGTTTTACCTATATTTTCCAGCCAGTTTGCTATATTTTCTTAAATGATTATAATTTATGATCAATGATTTCCAGAATTATCAAATTGTGCAATGACGGTAAGACAAAGTCTTTTGATGAGAACTCAGATGGCTGCGCAAAGTCCGAAGCTATTAATGTTTTATTTCTGCAAAGGGCGAAAGACGCCTTAAGGTTAGTTAAACTTGCAGTATCATAGCTTCAAAATATACTATATCTCATTTAAGTTATAGATTTTTTTATATAACAACACACTTTATGGAATCGATAGCAAACTACAGACAGATCACTTGATGGTAAGGGTCGAGGAAGAAGCTTTAGAAAGTCCATCGTTTTTCGAAATTGATCCAGACTTACATGTATAAAGGACATGAATTTATGATATAGGTGTAAGTATTTTTTTTTTAGAATATATGCGGAAGTCTTGCATGCTAAATCTGAATTCACCTGTATGATAAAAGGAGAAACAGGTCCTAAATATGGATTCTACAGAAGCCTCAGTAGTACAACTAATTTTATCAAGAGATTCTACGATGAAGCAGGAGTTCCACCTCAAGCTATTGAATACGTTGAAGCTTTTGGTTCCGGTGAGTTTTTATCTACTACTTAGTTTTGCCATGAATATTGTTACGAAGTAAAACAATTTTTTTTATTGTACGTAACATTTATTATTATTACAGTGTGTTAATTTAATATATTAATATAAAACCATTAAAATATATAAAGCTTATTGGAATTGGTCTTCATTGGCTGCAATACAGTCCACTGCTGAACGTAGGCCTCCCCCATTGATTTCCATTTCGACCGGTCGGTAGCGGCCTGCACCCAACGAGTCCCTGCGATCTTAACCAGGTCGTCCGTCCAACTTGCGGGAGGTCTTTTTACGCTGCGTTTGCCGTCACATGGTCTCCACTCAAGGACCTTTCTGCCCCATTGTCCATCGGTTCTCCGAGCTATGTGCCCTGCCCACTGCCCCTTCAGCTTGCTGACTCGCTCTGCTATGTCGGTAACTTTAGTTCGTCTACGGATCTCCTTATTTCTGATTCGATCTCGTAGAGAGACCCCAAGCATAGCCCGTTCCATAGCTCGCTGCGTGACACCGAGCTTCCTTATGAGGCCCATAGTAAGAGACCACGTCTCGGCACCGTAAGTCATTACTGGTAACACGCACTGGTTAAAGTCCTTCATCTTTAAGGACTGTGGTATTTTGAACGAGAAGACGCTTCGTAATTTCCCGAACGCAGCCCAGTCGAGTTGGATTCGTCGATTGACCTCTTTCTCGAAGTTGGATTTGCCTAGTTGGACCGTTTGTCCCAGATAGACATAGTCATCAACAACTTCGAGAGCCGAGCCTCCCAATAATACGGGGGTGGGCGAAACATGGATATTTGACATGACTTTCGTCTTGTCCATGTTCATCCTCAGGCCCACCTGCTGAGACCTCCGAGCATCGTGCTGAGCTCCTCTAAAGACTTCGCCATGACTACGACGTATCGGCAAACCGAAGGTGAGTGATGCATTCGCCATTAATATTGATGCCGAATCCTTTCCGATCCAGAAGCTTGAAGGCGTCTTCCATTGCATTAGTAAAGAGTTTAGGCGAGATGACATCACCCTGCCTAACTCCCCTCGGCAACGGAATAGCCTCTGTGCTCTGGTCTTGTACTCGGACCGACATGGTGGCGTTTTTATACAAGCACTTCAGCACTTCGATATATCGATAGTCAATGTGGCATCTCTGAAGAGACTGCAGCACTGCCCAAGTCTCGATCGAATCGAAGGCTTTCTCACAGGCCACGAACGCTAAGCATACTGGCAAATTATACTCCTCGGTCTTCTGTATAATTTGCCGCAGCGTATGAATGTGGTCTATGGTACTATAGCCTTTATGGAAACCGGCTTGTTCGGGAGGCTGTAAGTCATCAAACCTTCGTGCTAGACGATTCGTGATCACTCTCGAAAACAGCTTATAAACATGGCTCAGAAGCGAGATGGGCCTGTAGTTCTTCAATAAGGTTTTATCGCCTTTCTTGAAGAAGAGAATCACCACGCTTCTGTTCCATGCGTAGTACCGTCGAGCAAAACGGAATTAAAGAGCCTCTGAAGGATTTTCAGTATCGGTGTTCCACCCGCTTTCAGAAGTTCCGATGTAATTCCGTTCTCACCCGCCGCCTTGTTGTTCTTGAACTGTTTGAGTGCCATCCTAATCTCATACAGGCTGATGTCCGGGATGTCTTCTGTGTAATGTCGGGTTAATTTGGCTCTTGGATATTTATCCAAATCGTCAACAGGCTTAGCAATCGAGGTATATAACTGTCTTCTATAGAACCTCTCGATCTCCCTCAGTACCTCTGGCTTAGTAGACGCTACACTGCCGTCTTCCATCTTCATGTTCGTCAACCGGCTTTGCCCAATAGACAAGTCTCTTGCAAATACTTTAGAGATACCCTTATTTCGCTCTATCGTATCTTTAATGTTGCATAAAAGACACGGATGTCGTGCCGCAAGGACTTAAAGATCCATCTATTGAGCTGCCGGTATGATTTAACGTCCTCGGAAGTCTGCAGCGTCAATGAGCGTCGTTCTGCCATAAGGTCGAGGGTGTGATCTGATAGTTTTTGAGGTCTATCTTTCCGGCGGGGTCTAAAGAAGACTTTCCCTACCTTGTAGACAGTTTCTACCAGCCTGTTGTTCGAGTTATTTTGTTGTTATTAGTCGAGACCTTTCCAGTTGGACATTGATATTCAATGTGCCTCTATCCATTCTGTGATCTCTCCCGGTTTTCACCCTGTGGATCACGGAGACATCATTGAATATTCGTCTCTTTGTAGACATAATGAAGTCGATCTCATTCCTCGTGGATCCGTCGGGACTCATCCACGTCCATTTTCTATGAGGTGGCTTTTTGAAGAAGGAGTTCATCATAAAGAGTTCCTCCTAATTCGGCCAACCTCTGGCCCCTGGGATTCCTCCGCCCACATCCAAATTGCCCCACTCTAAACTCGTCATCGCCCCTCCTTCCCAGTTTCGCATTAAAATCCCCCATAACAACAGTGAAGTATGTTTTGGAAGTATGTATGGCCCTACTAATGTCCTCATACATAACTTCCGCTTCGTCGTCCGGGTGCGCCGAGGTCGGTGCGTATACCTGTATGACCTTCAACAAGTATCTCTTTGATACTCTGAGTATCAGGTACGCAACCCTGCTCGACACACTTGTGATACATACCACGCTGCTTACGAGGGATCTGTGAACTAGGAACCCGACACCACCCTGGGACTGTTGGTCGCCCTCCCGGTGGTAGAATACGTTGCCAGACTTTAAGGTAGTCGTTTTCTCACCCTCTCTTCGGACCTCCGATAAACCCACTATGCCCCAATGCAACTTGTTCATCTCCTCTTCCAGCTCAACGATCTTCTCATCTGTCCTTAATGTGCGCATATTATATGTCACCAGCGACAACCCACGTCGGTATTCCGTTGTGCAATTGCCTGAGATCGTTTGACGGTAGTACCTCATCCGGAGATTCTTAGCACCCCCGACTCCAGTGCTCGACCGACGCCCGTCAACGTAACTCTTGCAGCTGGAGCCCCCGGGCACTAGGGGCCGTGCTCCTTTGTCTATCACCAAATGGGGGGTTTGGACCGTACCCCGCCGCGCTGGTCTAGTGCGTGTTGGAGGGTCGCCAGAGCCTTCTTTGTTATTCAGCAGAGTGCACCGCGGGCAGGTGAGGTTGGCTTGGGTCTCAAACGATGTTAGTGGGACTCCTTACACTTCTCTGGAATTTTCTTGGATCTGGAATGGATTGTTTTAGGGACTCCAAATTATCATGGCCTTTAGAGCAAGCCTTACTCTCTAAAACTAAACATAAATCATAATCCAGTGGATTCAGATCAGGACTAGATGACATTCAGTCTTCAGCGCTGATAAACGGAACGTTCGTTTCTAACCAAGATTGGGTGGATCGAGCTTTATGTACTGGCGCCAAGTCTTGCTGAAAGGTCCATTCTTGGTTATTGAACATGGTGTTGTTAAGGGACTTAACTACCTTCTCACGAATGGTATCTTGATACACTTGTGCCGATTTTTGATACCTTTTTAACAAAAATATGGTTCAGTCATTCCTTCATAACCAACGCCCTACCAAACCATCACTGAAGTCGGATAATGCCCACGTTGTACTCTGTTGACTGATTGGGAAGCTTTTTTACAGCTTTCAGCATAAATACAGCCATTTTCTTTCTTAAAGAATCGTTAAACAAACGTTTTTCTGTGACCTCCCTTTGCGTAGATAGATAGAAAACTCTTTATTTACGTTTTACATATTTGCAAGAGAATACATAAGATGACAAATATATAAAGTAAAAAGGGTGGCTTTACTGCCAAAAGCAACTTCTTCTAAGAACTTTTCCACAGCGTGTTTGGATGAACTCATTTTGAGTATGCCAAACCGATGTTCTTGTGTTGTTAGTGTTCGCGGTAGAAACACGGATTATTAATTGTTTAAGTTACCTAATAAAATTTTAAAGAAAACTGTTATTTCAGTCTTTTTTTCGAACTTTAATGTTAGTGGTTCAAATGTCAAAGATCCCTTTATTAGGAAAATGGCAAATTTCTTTATTAATGCAAAGGTGACTTGGTTTATCGTTACTGTGACAAACGAAAATACTTTATTTGATGAATCCTTAAAGAAACTTTTAATTAATATCAATCAGGAGAAAAGTTATTGCAAAAATATATGTTGATCCCTAGACACATATGTTGATCCCTAGACACTTTTGATGTGTGTATTTTTTTTTATTTATGTTCACTGATTACTACGTCAATTGTGGACCGATTTTGAAAATTATTTTTGTATTGGAAAGGGTATGCTCTCGAGGTGGTCCCATTGCCACCATATCAGAATCTGATGATAGGATCCCAGGGAAATTGAAGGAAACCCTAATTTTTTTTAGGCACTTACTTTGTTTTTCGTATATTTTCTGAAGTTACTACGGTATCTGCGTCTGGTAGTCATCGCTTCATGATGATGTAAGGTACAACTCCTTAACAGTTAGAAGTTAGAGGATAATTCTTTCAATTGCAAACATATCTATAGACCTTTAGTTGTATACTTTCAAGTTGTTCACATGAGCTGATGATGGAAAGTAAAACGATTGGGAGTTAGAGGATGATTCTTTAAATATCATATATATATATACGAATATGGCCTTAGTTGTAATTTTTACAAGTGGTTTAGGGAACAAATAAGGTTAGGAGATAGATGATACTTTACGATCCCGAGCTAGTAACAAATCATCTGTAGGAAAGAAAAGACATGTAAAGCTGATGTTTGGACTAATTCAGACATCAGCTTTACATGTTCATAAGAACCTACACCATATCTATACACTTAGTTCTACTAAATTTCTCGACCACTCCTTTTGTGTCCAAGCAGTTCGATTGTGGAATGCCCTACCAGTCGCAATTAGACGTGCACAAACACTAACTGCATTCAAGAGACTTTTAAAGGAGCATTATCTGGGAGACATCAATGCCCCTTAACCTGCTATTTTAAATTTTTTTGTCAATTGAGTCACAGTCACACTACTACATTTATATTTTATATTTAATTAACTGTATATTTATCTTATTCCTTGTTTGTATCTATTTCATAAACCGCACTATGTATTACTATAACGGTATATATCCTTATTACTTTATTTATTTTTTCGTCTTAATCCTGTTTTTCTCTCCATCCAATGGTTGCCTGTAAGAGATTGCCTCCGGGCTATAAGGCCGCCAATTGTACTTCTCTAATTTTAAACTTACCTTTAAATGCATCTGGTGTACAATAAAGAGATATATTATTATTATTATTAGTTTAGTAGTTAGATAGAAGAAAACTCTTTATTTATACACCGTATTACAGATTTAAAAGAGAGTACAAAAAATGATAAATACATAATGTACAAAGGGCGGCCTTATTATCGAAAGCAATCTCTTCTAGGCAACCTTAGGATGGATCAAAATGTATGGGAGAGGCAGTAGTTGACGGTGCAATGAGTTTTGAAGAATTATTTACAATTAAACTCGACTATTGTCATTCGCGTAATGGTTTATCATCATGCGGCATGTTGTTGGGCATGTTGTTGGGCTCTAAGTCGCAAAGAGCAACACCATCTAGGGTAGTTACGCACTCAGCGCAACATTTTTTTTCATAAATCACTGGCCCTGAGGGTCTTGTCTGAATTAATTTCAGTCAGATCGGTGACCGCATATGGCGTTGCGATTAGTGAAATGTTGTGAGGGTCTAGTGTGAGTTTGTTTCACCATCAGGTGATACGTCTGCTCGTTTGCCCCTTATTCAATAAATAAAAAATAAAAAAACATGAAACGGACACAAAGAACACCCAGACTCAGAAAAAAAATTTTTGGATCAAACAAAGTGTTGTCCTACGCAGGGATCGGAAAACCCATGCATAACGGTATTCGTTATAAACGGTTACCGAATCAATCTGTAACGGTTTCAAAGGGTTACTCATCGATTCGGTTAACAGATTATATATGTTATTGTTTTAACCCAAACAATAAGGGTTAACCCAAATTAAAGGGTTTATGTTTTTGAAATTGTTAACCCAAATGATAGATGTTAACCCAAGATTTCGGTTATTTTACGACGTGACGCGATTCGAAAATTAATGAATTTTACTTGATCTCTTGTGAAAAAAAATTAACTTGTTATCCCCTTTTCCCATTCCACGCAAATAATGAACGTCACCGACGACTGTAACGAAAAATGAATCACGGACCTACAAATATCCAGAAACATATATCAAATTCGGTTAAGGTTAACCGTAATTATCCTGTATTAGATTATTCCTGTTAACAGTTATAATTCGGTAACACATATTTAGGTTAATCCTAAATTTAGGTTAACCCATTTCCAAAAGGGTTAATAACAGATTATTTCGGTTAGGTTAACCCTAACCGGAATATCCCTGGTCCTACGTGGGATTTGAACCCACGACACTTGGCGAAGTAGGAAACAATGTGGTGACCATTAAACCACTAGGCCAAACGTGCAGTCTTTCTTTCTTCTTTTTCTAGACTAAACATTGACTCGATTGCACGGTGAGCACGTTTAGCGTTGCGATTGGTGAAGATTGGCGTAGCTTTCTGATAGGCTGTTGACACAGGCGCTATAATAACTAACCCCTTAATGTATTTTTGCTTTATGTAACTGGCCTGCTTCTATTTGACACGGCAAAGCGCAGGTCATTTAAGCTTTTTTTTATGTATGGCCCGCCAAAACGACTCTACTCTGCCTGATGGAAAGCATAAGCAAAATCCAAGAGTGGTGGTCACCATACTCACTGCGAATTTGCGACTGCCTAGTGATGCTTCTGCATCTTTTAGTCTAGTCAACAAGTATGGAACTTGTTGACTAGACTATTTGGGCCTCCGGTCTCGCACTCACCAACAAAATACGATAGCACCAACGCTGTCATTTTACGTTGATTTTCTGTGCGAGTACTGCCCCGGTCAAGTCGGCCCGTTCGTGCTGAAATCAGCGTGGTTCTACTATCTTTTGCTTGGACACGATCTCCATTGCCCCATAGACCACGTTCTCGGTATCAGAAATGTTGCATCTCATCATCATCATCTCATCACCTTCAAGACTATGCTCAGTTTTAATACGTCTTCAAACCACTAAAGTTATTTACATCAGCAGAAATTATATGAAATAGTTCAACTTACTACCTACTCCGTTTGCACTAAAAATAGAAATATAAAAACTTTTTATAAACAGATTTTAGGTACCTAGCACACATTATAGTACATTTAATAATATTTAAATGAATAAAGAATTAGGCATAGACAAAAATTGTCACATAGCAATTTATGAAGAGCCAGTTTATTTTACGCTTTTTAGTGTTTCTAGGCAGGGAGTTTTCGTTGGATGTTTTTTGAAGTCGGTTTTTTTTTATAAAAAGTTTTTTTGTGTCATAAACAGAGGAGGTTTCATTGTACCTATCAAAAGTCCGGTAAACAAACATTTGACTAATACCAAACGTATGGAGGACTTTAAAATTTTTATTTGGCTCCATACCTACTTTATGTAATGCACTCACAGGGATTCGGTTCTCTTTATCACCCCACTCCATTTCAACATCAACAACCCATAATGTTCCACTGCTGGGCTCAGGTCTCCTCTCAGGAGAGGGTTAAGGCCAAACGTCCCCACGCTGGCCGAGTGCAGGTTGGGGACTGGCAACACAACGTTTTGGCTACGTAATCTTGCTGTTGGAGGTTTTTAAGAGGCCTCCAACTAAGCTTCACGACTGATCTCATATGATAACAACTGGGACCGACTGCTTAACGTGACCTACGAATCACGAAGACGCTCATGTAACATGCCCCTAGTGGTCACCCATCTAGGTACTGACCGCGCCGACGTTGCTTACCCTCGGTGATGTCTCTAATCACCGAGTGCTACTGGGCTATGAGCGCTTTTAAATATCACAAAATATTTTACAATATATTGGCGCGAAAATAAGAAAACACATTGAACAATCGTCTAGAATGACAGATTCCAAATTCAAAAGTAATATTTTGTTTAATTTTAATTGTAACAGTATTTATGGCTAGACTATGTATATTTAGGAATGGAGTTTTCTTTGTCATATAGGGTTTTTTTGTGTTACAGCCATACCTGAAGCCGACCAAGTTGAATTAGAAGCTCTTGAAGAAGTGTTTTGTAAGAATAGAGATGACCCTCTCTTTATCGGTAGTGTCATGTCTAATATTGGGTATGGAGAAGCGGCTTCTGGATTATCTGCCATCACAAAGGTATGATTTATAAACAAACATGTAAAGGAAGAGGTATAAGTAATAAAAAATGTCTTTACAAAATTTGTTTTCTGTAGGTGCTGTTAGGCTATCACAATGGGGCACTGGCTGCCAATTTGCATTTTGAAAAACCTCGACAAGACGTTGCAGCGTTGCGCGAAGGACGCATGCGTGTTGTAACTGAACATCACAAGTTTGGCCGAACTTATGTTGGTGTGAATGGCATGTCCTTCACTGGAATAAATTCTCATGTTTTATTAAATGGATGTTATAAGCACAAGGTAAGTTGGGTTGTTACGGATGTGAATGCGGATTATTGAAGAAAGAGAATTTTAAGTAAGGTGGACAGCGCAAAAATGTAAAAGTAAATGATATCTATGCATTTTAATAATTTGCATTTAATTAAATTTTTATAAAAAGAAACTGCCGGGAGAGCCACGCTTTGGCATGAATGGGCCGGCTCGACCGGAGTGATACCACGGCCTCACAGAAAACCGGTGTGAAACAGCGCTTACGCTGTCTTTCACCGAGTGAGTGAGGATGCCGAAGGCCCACCCCTCAATCCCCCCTATGATGGCGCAGTTGAAACACATGTTACCCCAGGAAGGTACCAACTGCGTTAGCGTTGGAGAATACCTCTCTGCACGTCCACAGAACACAACGCGCCTGAGCGTGGACGCCCAGGCTGCCCCTCGTATTCTGGGGGGGGGGGAAACTACGCTTAATCATGCTCGGGATAACAGCAGTAACACCATGGCACCCCCTACCAGGCTGGACGTGGACTTGTGCAATATCGGAGGATTACATAGCAACCTTAACGCTGTCCATCACCACCTCGAGACAGCAAAGCCAGCGTTGCTCTTCTTGACCGAGACGCAGATAGCGTCTCCAGCGGACACTTCCTACCTAACTTACCCTGGGTACGAACTTGAACACTCCTTCATCTCTAAGGCCGGAGTATGCATGTACATCAGAGACGATGTCAGTTCTCGTCGCCTCAGCAACCTTGAAGGTAGGGACCTCTCCATCTTATGGCTCCGTGTAGACAGCGACGACCATCCCCGCGTCTATGCGTGCCTCTATAGGTCCCATAGTGGTGAGGCCGAAACTGACCGACTCATTGAGCACAACCAGATGGCTGCAGACTTCGTGCAGCAGCAGGAGGTCCCCTCCGCAGAGATAATCGTACTTGGCGATTTTAACGCCTACCACGCTGACTGGCTCAGTTCCAGTAAAACGGATCATGCGGGGAGATCTGTTCCCGACTTCGGCCTGGCATATGGCCTGATACAACTGG
The DNA here is from genome assembly GCA_949125395.1 of Diaphora mendica. NCBI lineage: Eukaryota > Metazoa > Arthropoda > Insecta > Lepidoptera > Erebidae > Diaphora > Diaphora mendica. The sequence continues at coordinate 16,964,856 of OX421330.1, forward strand.
TTGCCACGCCCACGCAAGTCCCAGATGTGGAGGACCAGAATCCTTCACTGTTGGACCTTCTGCTGAATTCTCATCCGGACGGATACCGCGTATCTGTTAACGCCCTACTTGGCTCCTCAGACCATTGCCATGTCCGGAGTAAAGTGCCTATCACACCCTCGCCGCGATCACGAATCGCACGCAGCCGTCGTGTGTGGCACTACAGGTCAGCAGACTGGGATGGGATGCGGTCCTTCTTTGCGTCCAAACCTTCGAGACAGTTGTGCTTCTCGCCGGATAATCCCAACGCCGCTGCTGATTTTGTTGCTGATGTTGTGCTGCAGGGTATGGAGCTCTTCATCCCATCCACTGTGGTCCCCATTGGTGGCAAGTGTCGGGTCTGGTTTGGTCCATCTTCCAGAAAAGCTTCTCGCTTAAAGCAGGAGGCTTACCAAGCTTGGGCTGACGCGGTGAGGCTACGGGATCAAAATACCAGCGCTCTGAAAAAGGAGTACAACTTTGCCTCCAGGTCCCTCAAAAGATACATTGCAAGGGGAAGTCGGAGCACATTGCCAGGATTGGCGAGAGCATTGAGCGTCTTTCTTTCGCGAACTCGGGCATTCTGGTCTCTTGCCGAGGCTATCGAAGGCAACTTTTGTAAGCCATCCTTTCCACCTCATGCACATAGGAAATAATCCGTTGACCTATGACGCAAAGGAGAAAGCCGATCTTCTGGCAAAACACTTTGCGCCCAACTCGATCTTGGATGACGGGGAACAAGAGCCGCCTACCATACCGCGGTGCGAGAGCTATATGCTGGAAATCCAGTTCCACCAACGCTCAGTGCGCTTAGCACTTTTATCCCTTGATATCCATAAGTCGAGTGGCCCGGATGGCAACCCTCCTATTGTGTTGAAGATGTGCGCTCCTGAGTTGGCACCGGTCTTAACGCGTCTTTTTCGGCTCTCCTACTCTTCTGGCGTAGTCCCGACAACATGGAACTTAGCATTGGTCCACCCGATCCCTAAAAAAGGCGACCGCTCAAATCCATCTAACTACAGGCCGATAGCCATAACTTCCCTCTTCTCGAAAATAATGGAGTCCATCATCAATCATCAACTCCTGCGGTACCTAGAGGATCATCATCTGCTTAGCGAGCAGCAATATGGTTTCCGTAAGGATCGATCAGCTGGTGATCTTCTGGCGTACCTGACACATCGCTGGGCACAGGCGATTGAGACTAAGGGGGAAGCCTTGGCAGTTAGTTTGGACATTGCCAAGGCCTTCGATCGGGTCTGGCACAAAGCGCTTCTTTCGAAGCTCCCTTCCTATGGGCTTCCCGAGAAACTATGCGAATGGGTCACCAGCTTTTTAGCAGGTAGAAGCATAAAGGTCGTAGTCGACGGTGAATGCTCTGACTCTATACCTGTGAATGCTGGTGTCCTGCAAGGCTGTGTGCTATCTCCTACTCTGTTCATCCTACAAATCAATGACATGCTGCAAACTAGCGCCATTCACTGCTATGCGGATGACAGTACAGGCGATGCTCTCTACACCGGCCGCGCTAATATTTCTCAGGAAAACGTCATTGAGAGTCGAAACAAACTTGTGTCCCAAATTGAGACCTCTTTAGAAAAGGTCTCAGATTGGGGTAGACTCAATTTAGTCCACTTTAACCCCACCAAGACACAAATTTGCGCGTTCACCGCTAAAAAACTGCTGTGGGTCGTATGCCGTCGGTTTGAAGATACTCCCCTATCTGCCTCAGCCAACATTGGAGTACTTGGTGTCAAGATATCGAGCGAAGTCCAGTTCAGTGGCCATTGGATATTGGATGGAGGATAAGGCCAAATTGGCCTCGAAGAAGCTGGGCGTGCTCAACAGATCGAGACAGTATTTCACTCCGGCCCACCGCTTTCTGCTTTACAAGGCGCAGGTTCGGCCACATATGGAATACTGTCCTCATCTTTGGGCGAGGGCACCCCAGTACCAGCTCCTCCCTCTGGACCGCATTCAACGGAGAGCGACTCGAATCGTCGACTGCCAGGAATCTTCAATTCGGCTGGACTCTTTGGCGTTGCGTAAAGATGTGGCTTCGCTTTGCATCTTCTACCGCATTTATTATGGGGAGTGCTCCGAATTGGTCGGGCTGATTCCTGCCGCCTCTTTCCGCCATTGTCCTACGCGACAGCAATTTCATACCTATCACTTAGATGGCTGGCAGTCCACAACTGTACGGTTCAACAACAAAACTGTGAAATGAACTGTCGCCTGCGGTATTCCCAGACCAATACGACCTTCAAACTTTCAAGAAAAGAGCGTACTCCTTCTTAAAAGGCCGGCAACGCACTTGTGACGCCTCTGGTGTTGCAGGTGTCCATGGGCGGCGATAATCACTTACCATCAGGTGATAGGTCTGCTCGTTTGCCCCTTACTCAATAAAAAAAAAACAATTTTAAATGAAATGAAGAAAAAAATGTGAATTAATCATTTTTCTATCTGAACAATTTTACAAGAAGCAGCACAAGATGTAACAAGACCGTCTATCCGTATAGTCCCTAAATAATAACTTTTCAAGATTAATACTTAAAAAGGCAAATTAATCATGTTTGCTTTTATAAAGAAGAATATTAATATTTCAGGATCTAAGTCGCTACAAGACAGATATTCCATACTTGATTACTATATCTGGTAGACACGAAGAAGCTGTAAAATTTGTTCTTGAAGAATTAAAATCTAATCCTATAGATCCCGAGCAACTGGCCTTGTTAAACAATATTCATCGAACGAGCGTCACCGGACATTTAGGGAGGGGGTTTACCATCTTGCGTAAGTTTAATAGTTAATCTTAGATTATAAAGCATCGCGATACAAAAGAACAAAATTAAATAACACAACTTTTCGATATTTGTGTGCGTGACAGCTACAGTTACAGTCTTACACTCGTCTCATGCTTCATAAACTAGCAACACTCGCATTAAACACAAAATGGCGACTACAATAATTATTTATTTTGGAAATTATTTAATGGCTTTGTTCGCTGTAATAGATACATATCAATGGTACTTAACGATAATAGGTAACTTTCTTTTTTAATTTAGATCGTCCTCTGTAATTTTTACATACTTTTATCGCACAATTTGCCATTTTTATAAACTCAATATAGCAGCGTGTGCGTATCCACTGACAGTACGTTTGATAAACGTACGTACGTGTAAACTTAATTTAACTTCTGAAGTACTTATACGATTAGAGCTAAGTATCTATTATTTCTAACTATCAAATTGCACTTCTTATATTCATTATTAAGTAAGATCAACATTTTGTTTTAGTGATCTGCCTGATCTAGGTAAGACCTGTGTTTCAGGCAATTTCTGGTATTACAATTACTTTCTTTCAATATAAAATATATTTTTCTTAAAACATAGGTTATAACTAAGTGTACATGTTACAATTCTACTTTAAAATTGCTAAGATGTTTTCAGTGTCTGAATAGTTTAATGTACCTAAATATTCTGATACACTTTTTTTGCATATTGTATTATTAACACTATATATTATGTTTAATAATTTATTTAGTTTATTATATATAAACGGTCCTATAAATAAGTAAAATCTGTCTACATAAGCATGCCTCGTCTGCGGGGTTCCACAGACTAAGTCTTTTCGTCTTTTATCTGTTGTTGTTGGGTTGTATTGAAGCTCTCTGTGCTGTTTTAGAATCGTATTTAAGATAAACAGTTGTCGAACTGTTAGTACTTTACATTCGGAATACAGCTGGTGTGTAGGAAATCTAAAAATGCGAATGCATTTGCGGGCGAAATGTGGATACTTTTAAAATAGCTCTCTGAGCACGTTCTAACGGCAGTAAAATTGTTTTAGCAGCACCACCCCACGATGATATGCAATATGTAAGGACAGATTGACACAGCCAAATAAACTAGTTTTACAACCTCATAGTCGGCGATATTTCTCACGTTCTTAAATATAACCATTAATTTACGAATTCTAGTACATAATAATTCGATGTGCCTGCGGAAATTCAAATGTGTGTCAATCGTGACGCCTACATATTTCACATCATCAGTTTTTGTCAAAGCAGGGCAGTTGCATGCGTTGTTAGCACTAGAACCACAAGTATGAGCGTAAATGTCAAGGTCAGGTGTCGGGGCGCTAATGTTACTCATCGTAAATACAATGTATTTTGTTTTGTCAGAGTTCAATGTTAGTAAATTTTTATGAAGCCAGTTAGTAACTATGTTAAGCCCTTCTTGTGAAGAACTAGTGTATGGTCCAATTTTTACACATTGTTGTCGGTCTCTGAGATAGTCTTCAAAAAGGGCCAACTGCGTTCTCCTTATTCCAAGTTTTTCCAGTTTGCGCAGTAGCACTGTACGGGAAATGGTATCATATGCCTTGGCAAGGTCAAGGAAAATACCTACAGAGTGCAAATTCTTGTCCAGATTATCAACGATATAATTAGTTACTCGATGCACTGCGTTATCAGTGGATCTGTTTGACCTAAAACCAAACTGGTTATCAGAAATCAAATTGTTGACTTCAAGATATTTTATCAACCTGGAATTTATGATTTTTTCTAATATTTTAGATAGGCCTGAGAGGACTGAAATAGGTCTATAATTACTAATACAACATTTGTCTCCTGTTTTGTAAACCGGCGTGATAACAGCTTTTTTAAGCATTTTCGGAAACACTCCTTTTGATAGACATAATTGAAAGATATGTGTCAATGGGGGGCAAGTATGTGTCCAAATCGTTTAAGTATACTATTACTTATATTGTGGTACCCAACTGCACAGTCCTCTGTAACTCGTTTATAGTTCTTAATATTTCGTCAACATCTGTATCTAATAACACAAATGAATGTAGTTTAGAAGGTAAATTCGTACTTGGGTGAAGGGAGGAAATTCTTGAGTTCAAATGTGTTTCAGCCAATGTTTTACCGACGTTGACGAAGTATGAGTTTATTTTATTTAACGCATTGGATGAGTCTGTTTCTCTTGACAATAAGTCGAGTGGGGGTTCGGTAGTTTTGGATTTAAAAATGTTATTTTTAATACATTTACAAAGTAATTTGGTAATGTATTAAAAGTAGTTAAGTTCGTGCTGAATTTTAAGGTTCTTTAACAGTTTATTGCAAAAGTTGCGGTATCTTTTGTAAATAATGGAAAGTGTCTGGTTATCGGGTGCTAATTTCGCTTTTAAGTGCAATTTATCTCTGTGTCTTATACAACGAACGAGGCCTGGTGTGATCCATGGCTTAATACTTTTGAATCTAGAGGGTACGTTTGCTATACTAGTATTATGTGCTATTGCATATTGTAAACAACTTATGAAGTAATTTAACGAGAAATGTGCATCGTGTGAGGAGTAAACTGAGTCAAAATTAATTTTACTTAAGTCGCTTTCGAGGTTGTTTATATTAATTCTTTTGTACTTACGTGTGCAGTTTTTTCTTGGTATATATAATTGTAGTGATAAAAATATCGCCTGATGGTCTGTGAGACTGGTATTAGTAACTAATGTCTTACATGGTATATTTGCCTTTATGATAAAATGATCTAAGCATGAGCCATTTTGGTGAGTAGGGAAGTAGTGTGCGAGTAGAAGCCCATGATAAGCACAAATGTTTAGGTATTTGTGAGTATGAGTGTTAGCTAGTTTCGATGCAATATTGATATTTATATCACCTGTAAGAATGACTGTGTTGTATGATGTATATTTGTTCAAATTTGAGTCTAGGGAGTCTAAAAAGGTATCGATATTTTGGGATGGGGGTGTGTAAATAGCCAAAATCACTATGTCGGAGTTAATTGTGAGTGCTAAACAATTACTATTTAACAGTATCAGTTCTTCTACTTTAATTTTTAAATTATTTTTTGTATAGATAACTAGTCCGTCGTTTTTGTTAATGTTTATATCCGTTTTGTGAGAAGTGTACCCGTTTAAAGATGGTATCTATGTGGTCTGATTTGAAAGCCAACATTCTGTTAATATAATTATATCACAGCTCATATCAAGCCTCCGCAACAGGACCTCAAACCCGCTTATATTACGGTTTATGCTGCGGATGTTTTGGGTAAGTATGGTCAATGTTTTGTTGTCAGTGGTTATTAACTTTTTACACTCCTCTATCTCACAAATATTTGATTCAGACACTGAGAAATTATCTATACTATAAAGTTATTCATTAATCATAGTTAAAATAAATATAAGTAACTTAAGTAGTGCCTTAATATATAACTTATAGGTAGCGCTCTTAGGCGCCCACATAATCTATCGAGTTAATGTATCTGTCCTCGGCAAATTTACGTGCTGGGCAACTTACATCTCCCGTTTCGTGGTCACATTTCTTCTTGAAGCGCTTGCATGTTGCACAATTTGGGGCCGCAGATTTGTTGACGCATTCCTTGAACGCATGTCCAGGTTCACCGCAGTAGCCACACGTAGGGCTGGTTTCCCGACAGTGTTTGGCTGAGTGCCCAAACTGTTGGCAGTTAAAACACCTCGTGACAATATAACCAGCTTAGCCCCGCGGTACAACTACAACAGCGTTGAATGCACTTTTAACGAGCTTGTCTAAAACAGTAACCCAGTTTACTTCTTTGGGGGAGTAAGGGGGAACGGAACTATCGTCTTATACGACCCAAGTGTCAACCCCTCCTGCACGCGTCAAAGGACGGCGGCGACCAATAGGTTTCCGTGCTGCTCCCTACTAGATAACTGACGGGGCTCTGGCGACCGAGCAGTGGCGGTATAACCATACTCCTGGCCGACACCTGCTTAGATAAGGCTCCTGCGGCCCTTGGGGAGTAAATATCTCCAAAAAGACCTGATGGAGAAGGCAACGGTAAATTACTGCAATTAAATTCCCAAGTATATCAGCATGAAGGTACAAAATAAAGAATCCCTCAGTGCTCGGCAAAAGAAGGTGATAATCCCCGGGCAGGGTATACAATTAAACGACGACCAGGGCGAGTTACAGGTTACGAGTTGGAATGTAAAAACTCTCTACAAAGATGGTAAGCTACAGAACGCGGACAAGGAAAGGAGGAGATATAATTGGGACAGTCTTGAAATAAGCGAAGTGAGTTGGATCGAGAGTGGTGATACTCACATTTACTATTCCGGCGGTCAGAAGCATAAATTTGGTGTTGGGTTCATAGTGGGGAAAGAAATGAAAGAGTATGTGACGGCATATGTTCCACAGTCCGACAGAGTGATGTTCCAATCTTATCCAAGTTTACACAACTACTTTTCAAAACACTGAAGTAGAGTGTGAAAACTAGCTATTGTTATATGGTTTTCAACGGCGCAGGGGATAAAAACTTAGATGCAGTACTGAAATTGATAAAAAGGCACGAGCTTATGATAATTTTGGGTGACTTTAATGCCAAAGTTGGAGAGTATCTCCAACTTTGGCATTAAAGTACTTACCACCCACTTACAGTGGGCAACTTACCACGCCCACGCGAGTCCCAGATGTGGAGGGCCAGAATCCTTCACTGTTGGACCTTCTGCGGACTTCTCATCCGGACGGGGTACCGCGTATCCGTTAACGCCCTGGCTCCTCAGACCATTGCCGTGTCCGGAGTACAGTGCCTATCATACGCTCGCCGCGATCGTGAGTTGCACGCGGCCACCGTGTGGCGGCCGAGTGTGGCACTACAGGTCAGCAGATTGGGATGGGATGCGGTCCTTCTTTGCGTCCTACCCTTGGAGACAATTGTGCTTCTCTCCGGATAATCCCAACACCGCCGCGCTGATTCCGTTGCTGATGTTGTGCTGCAGGGTATGGAGCTTTTTATCCCATTCTCTGAGGTCCCCATTGGTGGCAAGTGTTAGCCATGGTTTGGTCCATCTTCCCGAAAAGCTTCTCGCTTAAAGTAGGAGGCTTCCCAAGCCTGGGCTGACGCGGTGGCGGTACGGAATCAAAATACTAGCGCTCTAAAAAAGGAGTACAACTTTGCCTCCAGGTCCCTCAAAAGAAACATTGCAAGGGTGAAGTCGGAGCACATTGCTAGGATTGGCGAGAGGCTTGAGCGTCTTTCTTTGGGAACTCGGGCATTCCGGTCTTTTGCCAAGGCTACCGAAGGGAATTTTCGTAAGCCATCCTTTCCACCTCTGCACATAGAAAATAATTTGTTGGCATATGACGCAAAGGAAAAAGCCGATCTTCTGGCAAAACACTTTGCGTCCAACTCGACCTTAGATGACATGGAACAGGAGCCGCCTACCATAGTGCGGTGCGAAAGCCGTATGCTAGATATCCAGTTCCACCAAAGCTTAGTGCGCTTAGCACTTTAATCCCTTAACGCAAGCGATCGAGGATGCGATTGACAATTTGGGCAAGATTGGAATAGCGCTCAAACAACTTAGCAACAACAAAGCTCCGGGTAAAGACGGAGTTACAATAGATCTCCTAAAAGCCGGAGGAACTTCTATATTAGTAGAGCTCTCAAAGTTGTTTTATTCCGTCATACATACTGATGTATGACGGAATAAAATAAATGTCAGTTGTGCACAGAATGCCAGTGCACTACACCGGAGGCATGGAGCAGGAGCGTGGTAGTACTATTCTTTAAAAAAAGGAGATAATAGCCTACTTAAGAACTATCGCTCAATATCACTACTGAGTCATGTGTACAAGTTGTTTTCAAGGGTTATTTCAAATAGTTATGCTCAAAAATTCAATGACTTCCAATCTGTGGAGCAGCCTGAGTTTCGAAAGGGTTTCAGCACCGTGGACCACATACACACCTTAAGGTAAATTATTCAGAAGACAGATGAATACAACCAACCTCTCTGCCTGGCGTCTCTGTGGACTACGAGAAGGCCTTCGACACCATCGAGACCTGGGTTGTCCTGGAATCCATGCAGAGGTGCCTGGTCGACTGCCTACGTATTCAAGTGCTGAGATATATGTACGAAGCCGCAACGATGACCGTCCAAGTACAAGAACAGAGCACAAGATCAATTCCATTGCATCGTGGGGTTAGACAAGGAGACATTATTTTTCCGAAACTGTTTACCAATGCATTGGAAGATGTCTTCAAAACCCTCGATTGGCACGGACAAGGAATCAATATTAACGGTCAATACATCTTGCAATTTGCAGATGACATTCTGATCCTGGCGGAGTCTCTGCATGATATCGAAGAAATGCTGAACAGTTTGGATGATTTTTCGAAACGAGTAGGACTCCGGATGAACATTGACAAGACTAAAATCATGCATAATATGTATGTACGTGTCCCGTGGCCGTTAAAGGCGTTAATCTCGAGGATTTGCAAGAATACGTCAATCTTGGTCAAACTATCCAACTCGGCCGGCACAACTTCAATCGGGAGGCCAATAGATGAATTCGTCTAGGCTGAGCAGCATAATGGGTAGCTTGGCCATAGCTTCGAGTCGTCGATCCCGCAATCACTGAAGGCCAAGGCTTTTAACCAGTGCGTCCTGCTCGTAATGACATATGGAGCCGAGACCTGGACACTCACAGTTGGGCTGGTCCACAAGTTTAAAGTCGCTTAGAGTGAGAAGTCCTAAAAGGTAGTAGAGCCACGCTGATTTCAGCACGGATGGGCCGGCTCGACCGGGGCGGTACTACCCTCGCACAGAAAATCAACGTAAAATGACAGCGTGCTGTCGTGTTTCGTTGGTGAGTGCGAGATCGGAGGCCCAATGAGTATAGTCAACAAGTTCCATACTTGTTGACTAGACTAAAAGATGCAGAAGCATCACTAGGCCGCCATGGTGTGGGTCGCCATGCTGCATTATCTGCATTCGCAATGAGCATGGTGACCACCACTCTTGGATTCTGCTTATGCTTTCCATCAGGCAGAGTAGAGTCATTTTGGCGGGCAAACATAAAAAAAAAAAAAAAAAAAAAAAACCGCGTGCGATGCTGGGTGTTTCTCTAGTCGATAAAGTTCGTAACGAGACAATGTGAAAAAGAACTGGAGTAACCGATATTGCACGAAGGATCAGCACGCTGAAGTGGAAATGGGCCGGATATCTCTAGGCGGACTGATGGTCGCTGGAGCCGACAAGTGTTAGATGGAGACCACAATTAGGCAAACGCAGTGTAGAGCACCCTGCGATACTATTGACCGACTACTTGAAGAAAATGGCTGCCAACGAACAGATGCAGACTGCCCAAGACCGGGATGGTTGGCGCTCTTTGGGGAGGCCTTTGTTCAGCAGTGGACGGAAGTAGGCTGTAAAGAGTAAAACCTTTGAAGAGTATATATAAAATAGAAGAAACTTATTATATAATTAAACTCACTTGTACTTATTTCACTTCAATCCTGACCGGTTTCGCCCTATGCTATTATCAGAGGTTACCGGTTATATGAAAATTATTCATAATTATCTATAACATATTTTTAGATGTAAATATTTTTCAAATAACAGCATACGGCGAAACCGGTCAGGATTGAAGTGAAATAAAATTGTTATAATATTGGCGGTTCTCGAGTTTTAGCAGGACAAACAAACAGCAATTGATTTTTATATATAAGTAAGTTCAATAAAATTCTAGAATGTATTTCAACAAGTTCCATCAAGTCCAGATAATCGAGAATATAAATTACAGAAGAAACTTACTTTCAGAGACAAACCAAGACCAAAAGACTATTGGACTACATGAAGAAGTGGATTATTTTGATAACGCAAGACGGCCATTGTGGTTTGTTTACAGTGGAATGGGATCACAGTGGGCCAGTATGGGTGAGCAACTTATGTGCATACCCATTTTTGCTGCGGCTATAGAAAGGTATGATAAAAATAGTTTTTAATTAGCAATCTGTTTTTAGAATGTTTTAAACCAGTCTCTGAATCGAGAAGTCTAAAAACCAGTCTTTTTAATTTATTACTATTAAATTCTAGATGCCGCAAAGTGTTGGAAATCAAAGGTCTTGATATCGTCCACATTATTACTTCCCATGACGAGAGCATTTTTGACAATATTTTGCATTCGTTTGTGGGAATTGCTGCGATTCAAATCGGACTTACTGACGTTCTTCATGCAGTTGGCCTAAAGCCAGATGGAATAATTGGTGAGAAGGTCTAATTCAAGCATAATATAATGCGATAAATTATTGTTACAAACACATCAAAATAAAATTATTTTTTATAGGCCATAGCGTTGGTGAGTTAGGGTGCGCATACGCTGATGGTTGTTTAACGGCGGAACAAATGATATTGGCTGCTTACTACCGGGGGTTAGTTTCTGTAGAAACTAAGTTCATACACGGTTCCATGGCTGCAGTCGGTATAGGTTACGAACAAGTGAGTTACTTTCATAAGCTAACTCGTTTTGATATATTATATCAAAACGTCGAATATTTATTAGGATTATTAGAGTACTAGCTGTTACGCTGGCTACGCCCGCGTGTATGTCGGTTATCGCTGCAAATAGTAGCTTATGTGTTATTCTGATGTATAAGCTATATTACTGTTAAGTTTTATCCAAATCCGTTCAGTAGTTTTTGCGTGAAAAAGTGAACATGAACATCCATCCATCCATACTAACAAACTTTCGCGTTATTAATATAGGTAGGATTTTTATCGATATAAAATCATAATACAAAATGTATTGGTACCTGAATAGTTTTATTTTCTTTACCTCGCATAGAACTTTTATATATTTTTATAAATCAGTTTAAATAAAATAAAGGGGTTAAGACAATTTTGTGAAAACTAAAAATTTTGTATCCATACATATTGTATTCATACATATACTATCTGTAATGATTTATTTATTTCGTGAACGAAAAATTTAGTATAGCGCCATCTGTATTTTTGATATGGAACTCATTCCTATCTGATGTCCCACGACACCACCCGATTTTTTTACAAATAAGACACACACGTTTTACTATTAAAAACTTATTTAAGTAAGTATTTATATATGTACATAAAATATAAAGTGTTTATATGAGCTTATTTCGACATTTGACATGGCCAAGGCCTTCAACCGGGTCTGGCACCGCTCGCTTCTCTCCAAGCTCTCGGCATTCGGTCTGCCTCCTAGACTCTGTCACTGGATTGACGCTATTCTTCATCAGCGCTGCATTATGGGCCTTTGCGACGGCACGGCCTCTGATGTTCTGGATGTAAACGCTGGCGTACCTCTGGGTTCAGTCCTGTCGCCCACACTATTTCTTCTGCATATCAATGACATGTTAGCTCTTGGCAACATACATTGCTATGCAGACGATAGCACAGTTCATGGGCAATATTTTTGACACCGTTCAGCCAAGCTGGCAGACGTTGAGGAAAATCGACAGAAGCTTGTCGCTGAGCTAGACCGGGTTTTTAACCGCATTTTACAATGGGGTGATAAGAATCTGGTCGAGTTCAACGCTACGAAAACACAGTTGTGCGCGTTCTCTACCAAAAAGTCTCCATTTCTTTCCCTCCCCACTTTTCAGAGCACTCAACTGCCACTACGGGGTAAGCTTTGTGTAATGCTTTCGATCGGTTGCAGTGGCGAGCAGTCCGCTTTACCAACAGTCCCGAAGCCACCGAGTTCCTTGAACCTCTGCAGCTGTGTAGAGATATCGCCTCTATAGAAGTCCACTACCATCTGTATCATTGGAAGTATTCTGAGGAGCTCTTCCAATTGGTCCCCCTTCTCCCTTCCTCTGCAGAATAATATTTTCACTCTCGAACCAAACGCTTTGGTTCATCCTTCCTGTTCAGTCCTCTCGCCAATGCAGCGATCACCTTGTGACGTTTGAAATAACTATAGGCCCATGTTATAAGCATACAATCACTAAACAAGTCCCCACTGGCAAGAGAAATGAACCACGGCTGTGTCACCGTGTTCTTAATCTAAACTAAAATCATCAAGCACTTACTGGAGTTGTGTGGCTTCCTTGTTCTCGGCGTTCCAAGAGATCTCTTGGGTAGTTTCCTCTCTGCTTTGTCTTGGTACGTTCACACAAACATGCTCCAAAGTGCTGTATATCTTTCAAGGTATTCGAATTACAATACACTCGTATTTAGCTCTCGCGGATCGCGCCTATTTACGTGACTACAAAACTCGCGAGTCCCAACTAGACCACTTATACCGGAAAACCACTAAAGGAACCGAGTCGACAATTAGCTAAATATCAATTAAAACTTAAAACCGGCAGTCAATTACGAAGCTCTTGCTCGACCGATTTTCAAGAAGCCTCTCAATGTACTATCTGACTTAACCTCAAACGTCAAAACGTCAAACAAGAAAAAGTGACAATCAAAATGTTGCCATTATAATGACGTTCGAAATCCAACACTTCCTGTGCCGAGCAAACTACGTTTTTTCTTTTGCCATATTTTGCCAAAATATGGAGATTTTGCGGATTTGATATACGTGAGTATGCTGCCCATGAGAAAAAAAAACTGTATCTTTAAGCATCTGTCCTTGGGTTAAGATAATATTGTTATTGGAAATGCTGTTTACAGCGGAAACTGCATTCTTTGATTGTAGCTTTTACAATGTTGTACCCCAGTTGTGTAATATTTAACCATGTACTATTACATTGCTTTGGCGCTCAAGATACCTCATTTAATAGTACTGGAACATCAACTTGCAGCCTCAACTTATGGGTAGGCACTCCTGATATTTCTAAAGAGTTTAAGTATTCGACAACATCTCCCTCCACGCCTGACATGATCCGTTCGTTTAATTGATAACTATCTCATTAGTCAGCAGATCAGGATCGATATTAATTTTAAATCATCTGTGCTATCTTAAACCAGAACCTATGTCTCAGTGTAATCATGTCGTTACTGTCAGTTGGCATACTATCTTCTCCGTGATAACGTGATAACTCCGTAAATGTCATATCAGAATAGCTCTAATACATATTTTGTCTCTTGTCGCAAACTAACTCCCAACCCATATTTCTATACAAACTGCCATCCCCTGTTGCTATCTTACGCCTTTGAGGGTAAAATTTTTACAAACTTCAAATGTAAATTTTTATTCATATCTAACCAACAGCTAGCTTAGAATGCCGATACTTCTGTAGAGAATTTTGAAGTTAAGAGACGCTGTAGGTATATTAAATTGGCTTATTTATTTCTATTAATATAATGAACATACAAATCAGATTGACGAATATATATTTAATATCTTAATATTTAAGTCTTCATTGAAAAAGTGAAATATTTTTTATAATTGTGACAGCCTTGTTTATTCGTTGTCAAGATGCCCAACGTAGGTAACGCGCAGGCGTGTGGCGAGTGAACTCTCAGAACAACCTTTCATCCCCCTTCTAAACCCCTTACAACCCCTTTTTTGCATTAAAAAGTAGCCTATGTCCTTTCTCAGGCTCTAGACTATCTGTGTACCAAATTTCATTCAAATCGGTGCCGCGGTTTGGCCGTGAAAGCAAGACAGATAGACAGACAGAGTTACTTTCGCATTTATAATATAAGTATGGATAGCTGACCCACGCAATGTCGTTTGCGTCTTCTATTGCCCGTAGCGTAATAATTTCCCCCATTCTTCATTGGTGCTCCGCTCCTATTGGTCTAAGCGTGATGATATATAGCCTATAGCCTTCCTCGATAAATGGGCTATCTAAGACTGGAAGAATTTTTCAAATTGGACCAGTAGTTCCTGAGATTAGCGCGTTTAAACAAACAAAAACTCTTCAGCTTTATATGTTAGTATAGATGACCCACGCAACGTCGTTTGCGTCTCCTATTGCCCGTAGCGTAATAATTTCCCTCCGTTTTTGAAACATTCTTCATTGGTACTCCGCTCCTATTGGTCATAGCGTGATGATATAGATAAACTCGATAAATTCCTCGATAAACGGGCTATCTAACACTGAAAGAACTTCTTCAAATTGGACCAATAGTTCCTGAGATTAGCGCGTTCAAACAAACAAAAACTCTTCAGCTTTATATATTAGTATAGATGTATTTATTATACTCTTCTAAGATCTAATACTCATAATCAACAACACATTTATTTGGATAAAGACTAAGATTAGGTATTATGTTGATAAAAACTCTTTGGCAAATAACTCAATAATAGGTACCAACTCTTAGCGTCTTATACTCGTGATAACTTCTAAACAAAATGTCCGAATGGGATGAAACAAAAAGTATTTAACTTCTACATAAATACCCTTGATAACATAATGCTTTATTTAGATAAGGATTAATATTACGATAAACATTTAACTTAGTTTCTTTCTTCAGACGATTTAATAATTTTTTTGAACACAAAAGCGGTTATTCTGACTAAACCATGATAGTTAGATATATGCTCTCGCGGACTTTTTTGTAGATCTTAATGGGACCTACAAACCCGTAATACATTATTTTGTTCTATTGTCAACACTTTTTGCAGCGCACGCAAAAATAGGTTTTCGATTTTACACCTTGGGTTACAAAATAGCAATTTTCTTACGGATCTCTGTTTTTTATGAAAATAAAATATAGCCTATAGCCTTCCTCGATAGATGGACTATCCAACACTGAAAGAATTTTTCAAATCGGACCAGTAGATCCTGAGATTAGCGCGTTCAAACAAACAAACAAACAAACTCTGCAGCTTTATAATATTTGGTCTTTACCTATGAAATTGCCTTTCTTCAGCACTGGTCATTTCAAATAAAAAAAAGTTTGTAATGGCTCTGTATTCTAAATTCAAATTAATTTTGTTTTAAAACCATGACATTCTATTTACAAACTCAGTCTTTTGTTTTTTGATTAGCGTTGTATTTTCATTATTTTTGAACATTTTTCGTCATAATGGATACTTTAAAAATTCGTGTAATTATGGAATATGAGTTCCGTCGTGGCACCAACGCGACACAAACGGCACGTAACATCAAAAACGTATACGGAGAGAACTGTATAAACGAACGCACAGCCCGTTATTGGTATTCCCGGTTCCGTTCTGAAAATTTTGACTTGAAAAATGAAGCTCGTGGTCGTCCGGAGACTTTGGTTAACAATAATGAATTAAAGGCGATTGTGGAAGCTGACGAAACTCAATCTACAGCTGAGCTAGCAGCAGCTTTTAATGTAAGCATCAAAACAATATTGATCCATTTGCGACAAATAGGCAAGGTAAAAAGCTTGATAGATGGGTGCCTCACGACTTTAACGATCGCCAGCGCAACGTACGCGTCGAGACCTGCCTTGCGCTGCTCAACAGGCAAAGAAATGAAGGAATTTTAAAACGAATTGTTACGTGCGACAAAAAATGGATTCTGTTCGACAATCGAAAGCGCTCAGCAAGTTGGTTAGACCCTGGTTCAGTACCAAAGCAATGCCCTAAACCAAAAATGATCCCTAAAAAGGTGATGGTCACTGTTTGGTGGTCTAGTGCGGGTGTGATTCACCACAGCTTTTTACAAAACGGCATGAGCATTAATGCAGATGTGTACTGTGAAGAACTGGAGAGAATGATATAGAAGCTTGCACATCTGCAACCAGCTTTGGTCAATCGGTCGCCCCCACTGCTCCTTCACGACAACGCGCAACCCCATACTGCGCAACAGACAGTCTCCAAGCTGCAAGAGCTGGGGTTGGAAGCTCTCCCTCATCCGCCATACTCACCAGACCTTGCACCTACCGACTATTACTTTTTCCAAAATTTAGACAACTTTTTAGAGGGTAAAAAATTCAATTCCCGAGAGGCCCTACAAAATGCCTTTGAAGAGTTTGTTGCCTCCCGTCCAGCTGATTTTTACAAGAAGAGCATCAATAAACTGCCAATGCGTTGGCAAAGATGCGTCGATTGCATGGGTGATTACTTCGGATAACAGAAATAAAAAAGTTTGAAAAAATAAGTACTTTCACTTTATTTTTTTTTTATTTTTTTTTAATGTTTGGCCTGCCAAAATGACTCTACTCTGCCTGATGGAAAGCATAAGCAGAATCCACGAGTGGTGGCCACCATACTCATTGCGAATACAACAATGCAGTATGGCGACCCACACTATGGCGGCCTAGTGATGCTTGTGCATCTTTTAGTCTAGTCAACAAGTATGGAACTTGTTGACTAGACTAATTGGGCCTCCGGTCTCGCACTCACCAACGAAACACGACAGCACGATCGCTGTCATTTTACGTTGATCTTCTGTGCGAGGGTAGTACCGCCCCGGTCGAGCCGGCCCGTTCGTGCTGAAATCAGCGTGGCTCTACTACTTACTATTTACACTTATTGCATACAAAACGGCAATTTCATAGATAAAGACCTATTATTATAGTATAGATTAGGATTTCCCTCTTGATTGGGCCGTTGTACTGATCAATAATACACTTTGTATGTTATACAAAGTGTATCAGTGATCAGTACAACGGCCCAATGAAGAGGGAAATGGGCCTACCACACGCGCAAGTATCACCACAGTTATAACTGCGTAGGTAAAACTGTCGTGATACTTGAACACGGACGTAACTACCACACGGCACAGTTAACAAGTCTCATTCTTGTCAAAATCGTCGGCATGGTAACAATGTTTCCCAATGAGGAACTATTTCTTCTGCTAGAATTTTTTCAATGTGTGCGTGTGTGCTAATGAAAAAAATACTATACAGAAGTCGAAGCATAAACGATCGAAGTGGACAAAGAGGTGGCTGTTAATTAGAAAAAATCGCATGACAAACTACTAAAGGATTTAAGAGAAGACGCAAATGAGTGGCGAAATTATTTACGAATGAAATCCTAAAATGAAAATCCGTAAACAGTGAATTATTAAAAATTTTAAAATGAATAAAAAATATTACGTCAATACACTTATCAAACTAATACTATAGAATACATAAATTCCTTGTCACCACAAGCCTTGACTGCGGCTTGAACACTGAACATCCAACCACACGCGCAGGCAAGTACGCGCAGGTCGGGCTTATACGGGCAAATTTTTAAACAAGTGAAAAATGCTCAAGCCGCGCTATGGGGTTGGCGCGTGATACAGTTTTACCAACTTCTTCCAACTTTAAAGCGCAAAACTTCCGATCGGAAACACCAAATTAAATAATTCTTTTTTATGTGTCCGTTATTGTTAGGACATGATTTGTGTCTAAGAAAAATTAAAAGATAGCGGGAAAAGTCAATTTTTTTTTGTACGCGTCGGGAATTATAATATCAACTATGTATGCGCACGATGTATATGAGCACGCCAAGCCGTCTGTCCTGCCGCGGGTTGATGCCCCGCGCATGTCTTCCTAGTCCGCCGCGCCGCACCGCAGGCCCTTGTGGTCGCCCGCGCGTCACTCGCGCGCATGTCCATATGTGTGCGCTAAGCGCGCGAACATGCTCCCCCGTTGAAGAGCTTTCGTCAATAGGAAGAGGGCATATGTTGTTGAAGGCCCTCCTGATAACGCCCTTCCTGGTCTTCAAGTCGGCGACCCTCGCGATGCCGTCGCTGCCGGGATGTACCTGGAGGTGTGTGGTAGCCACTAGGCTAGGGACACCACCCGATACGAGCCAACGGAACTTGCTTTTACACAGTTTAGGTTGATTTTTACCTAAATCTATGTAATTATGCATAATGACTTCCCAAAATATTTGAGCACCCCCCAGTATGTCTATGGCTGCCGGTATGTTAAACGACGGATCAGCTAGATGTAAGCCAGTGGGTATTGCAATGTTTCTTATATCAATGAATGACGACGGTAACATTTGTGTAATTTGCGGCAAAATAAGACAGTCAATATCGATCGTATAGATACTGTTATAAGACTCAATATTGAGCTTGCAAGACTGTGTACTATAACTACACACATCAAAAGTGTCTAGGGATCAAGCATTTTTATGCGGATTTCTTGAGATTAAGATGTGGCTTTGGCCCTGGCCTGCTCAGTCGCCAGACTTGAACCCGATTGAGCATGCATGGGATATGCTATAGAGAAGAGCTCTGCCGAATATGGAGGGTATCCAGTCGCAAGAAGACCTTTTTTTGTTGTTGCAACGAACATGGGCGGCCATTTCACAGCGTGATTTGGATGAACTCATTTTGAGTATGCCAAACCGATGTTCTTGTGTTAGTGTTCGCGGTAGAAACACGGATTATTAATTGTTTAAGTTACCTAATAAAATTTTAAAGAAAACTGTTATTTCAGTCTTTTTTTCGAACTTTAATGTTAGTGGTTCAAATGTCAAAAATCCTTTTATTAGGAAAATGGCAAATTTCTTTATTAATGCAAAGGTGACTTGGTTTATCGTTACTGTGACAAACGAAAACACTTTATTTGATGAATCCTTAAAGAAAATTTTAATTAATATCAATCAGGAGAAAAGTTATTGCAAAAATATATGTTGATCCCTAGACACATATGTTGATCCCTAGACACTTTTGATGTGTGTAGTTTGATTGTCAACACCCTTGACGGTGAAATACGTACTGCGTTGAGTCAATCCTAATTTATTGAAAAAACTAGAACTAACGAAGTTAGACGTGCTGCCGTTATCTAGAATAACGCGCGCGTCGTGCTTCTTGCCGTTTTTTCCAATCATTCCACCAAAGATGTGGAAAGTAAAACATTTACATCAGTAGTAAGCTGTGTGGAGGAGGCGTTGGATGTAAGTGCTACGTTCTCAGTGTGATTGGGCATTGGATCCGAAAAAGGTTGGTCAGGTTTGTCAGTGTGCAAAAGTGTATTATGCCTACTAGCACAATATTTGCAATTAGACAGCCTGCACTTCTTTTCATAGTGACCCGAACGTAAACAGTTTCGACAATCGACTGATAAGTTGTCACTCGCGCGCATGTCCATATGTGTGCGCTAAGCACGCGAACATGCTCCCCCCGTTGAAGAGCTTTCGTCAATAGGAAGAGGGAATATGTTGTTGAAGGCCCTCTTGATAACGCCCTTCCTGGTCTTCAAGTCGGCGACCCTCGCGATGCCGTCGCTGCCGGGATGTACCTGGATCACTCTGCCCAACAGCCAGCAAAGGGGTGGTGCAGATTTGTCTTTAACATGCACCAAAGAGCCCTCTGAGATCCTCCCGCTAGACGAGTGCCACTTCGTCAACTTCTGCAATTGAGATATATACTCCGTGTGAAAACGCGACCAAAAATGCTCCTTGATAGAGGCGACTCTCTGGTATCGCTGCAGGCTCATCGTGTGTTCATCTTGAACCCTCGGTTGGGGTACAGATGTGAGAGATCGCCCAATAAGGAAGTGAGCAGGAGTGAGAACAGAAAAGTCAAGGGGATCAGAAGAGAGAGAGAGGGAGAGGAGTAAGCGGACGTAAATTCAGAATTGCCTCTATCTGAGCTAGGCATGTTGCTAACTCTTCATAAAGAAGTGCCTTTCTTGTAAAATACGTTTTAAATGGTACTTCGTTGATTTGACCGCCACTTCCGCAATGCCATTAAAATGGGGAGAATAAGGAGGCACAAAAGAAAATTCTATACCTTCCTTGGCGAGATCCGATGGAATGTCAGGTTCCTGTAAAAAGGCAGAAAGCTCATTAGCAGCACCAACAAAGTTTGTTCCATTATCGGAGAGTATGCTTTGAGGTTTACCACGGTGTGCAATAAAGCGGTTTAGAGCAGCCATATAAGCCTGTTTAGTGAGCTCAGTGACGAGCACCAAGTGCACGGCTTTCGTAGCAAGGCAGACAAAAATGCAAAGATACGACTTTATTAGCTTGCTACCTCGACCTTTACGATCTCCTATAAGTATTAATGATGATGATAATAATAATAAATAGATGTCCGAAAATATTTATTATTATTATTTATTTGATATATTTTCGATCCGGCTCGAAGGACCATTTGTTTGTGTGATTCCTTTAAACCACTGTTGGTGTGGAAGGAGTAAAAATTAATGGACTGTAGTAACAGTTGTATTAACGATTTTTACTGTATGTAATTTACAATTATAATATCAACTATGTATGCGCACGATGTATATGAGCACGCCAGGCCGTCTGTACTGGCGCGGGTCGATGCCCCGCGCATGTCTTCCTCGTCCGCCGCGCCCCACCGCAGGCCCCGTGGTCGCCCGCGCCTCACTCGCGCGCATGTCCATATGTGTGCGCTAAGCGCGCGAACACAATTTATATAATAAAAAGCTTGTCGCGAAATTTTGTGACCAGTATTTACTTAGTTTGAAAATTATAAATATTGATATCAGTCAAATGAATTTGTTTAATTTATTTTCTTATCTACACAGGAAAATATCGCGACAAGCTTATGTATTATGTATATAAATTGTGTAATGATGGGTTGTGTCTTCTCATTAAAGGGTTCCCATAGCCACCTTCCAGTTACATTATCAGACCCTGGATACTATCAAAACATAAAGTACTCGTCAAGACGAATCAAACGATTCCAAACTTGATGGGTTGTGTAGTTTGATTATAGAGTTCCTATGACCTACTTCTGACTCCATCATCAGACCCTGGATACTATAATAAATAAATAAATAAAATCAGGGCATTGTCCCCTAAACAAGCACCTATTCACTATAAGCGCAAAAGACAGCCCTTTGTGCAGGGGATGCATGGAGGCAAAAGAAACGCCGCAGCACGGTCTCACAGAATATAGAAGTGTGGCACATCAACGGGCAGAAATCTTCCAATGAACATCACTCCCGGAAGCATGTAGTGACCTGAAAACGCTGCTGAGCTTCTGGGATGATCTAGGATGGTTGGAGTAGGAAGATGACAAACTCACGTACGACCCAATCAAGAGGCTAATTGCGGAAACGGCCCGGTAAAACAAACAAACAAACAAGGTTTTTGGCACACCAGTTTAGGATGGTATCAATGTCTATCTGGAAAAGTTCACAGTCACTGTGTCCGGAAAGATATCAATATCACAAACCAAGCATTTACTTTGAATCCTGTCAAATAGCTCGTTTTGGGCTGAATGCCATGCTAAGTAAAACCAAATGATTTACGCGATCAAAATCTTTACCATTTCCTTACCGTTAAAAGATTTACAGATATAATTAGTAAGTAGATTAGAAGAAATTTGAGGTGGTAGATCTACATGTAACAAATTCATGTTGTTTTGAACTGAACATAATATGTTTGAAATAATTATACAGATGTTTATAAACGTAGCCTTCAAAAAATGTTTTGCAAAACAATTAAGGACACAGATAGGCCGGTAATTTGAAACATTACTTTTATTTCCTGACATGTTTATCAGCGTAACCTTTGAAGTTAGTTTCCATAGCTCTGGAAATGTGTCTTCCTGCAATGATTTATCCAATAAATTTGGGGTATAAAATCACAACCATCACCCACATCAATTTGCCTGAGCTTATTTAATAAATCTTGTTTGTCTTTATTTTAGTCTACTAACGTAATCGATAAGTAAGACGGTTGAGAGTTTGGGATAAATATCTACCTGATATACTCAGTCTGTAAACTGAAAAGAAATTGACAATATCTTTGATGTCCCTGCATTGCTAGCCCTTCTCTTAAAGTGCATACTAGGCTAGCGAAGGCTATTAGTTATGCGTTTGTTCTTACTGTAGTATCAAAAAACTTGTATGGTGAGCTCAAGGTTTTCCTCTGTGCACTTGATGTATGCTTTATAAAATTGACCAGCAAGTATCGTCGCCCTAGCTCTAGGCATCGAAAGTAATGATTATTTATTATTTCTAGATTTCAAAAATCTGTCCTCCAGAAATTACAGTAGCTTGTCATAATGGACCTGACTCTAGCACAATTTCTGGACCTTCCGATATTATGCGCGAATTTGTGGCAGACTTGACAAGCAAGGGGATCTTTGCTAAAGAAGTACCGTGCTCCAACATCGCCTACCATTCACGTTATATAGCTGATGCTGGTAAGATATTTTTCAAATCATCGTATAATTATTGAGTTAGTTACTCTATGCCTCAAAAACTCGAACAGCTCTGCACCAATTTTGCAATGATAGAAACCCGATTTAAATATTGTTTCTATCTATTTATTCACGTCAGTAACGGTCTTTAACAGTTTATTGCTGGACATAGGCTTCTTCTTAGATTTTCTTCCTACTCATCAATGCAATCACAATGTGCTGCACGGGAACGTGGCAGAGTACAGTTATTATTACTTTTTTTTATTCCCTAATATTATCAGTTACTAGAAACTGATTTTTGTTGTTTTCTAAATTAAGGTAGCCGCATCCGGAGGATCCAAAATAAAGCAAATTTTATATTTAAGTAAATTTTATTATAAACAAATTTTACAAAATAATAACTACAGTTAATTGGAAGTGATTCTGCTTCGAAGTTTAAAACAGGAAGATTCCTGTTTTAAACTTAGTTTCTAATGAAATTTACTTAAAAAGATTTTTAAGTAAATTTCATTAGAAACTAATTTTACTAAATAAAAACTACACCTAATTATACGTAATTCTGCCTCTAAGTGTGAAGCAAGAATGAACTTAAAATATGATTGTTTCTGATATCCGGTGGAGGTCTGATATTGTCATCGTTATCGCTGCACATTCCACTGACATTCGCCATACCAAGTGTCCTCAAGTACCGTGTGAAATGTTTAGGGATACGTAACAACTGTTGTTAACCACAAATTATGTCTTTAACCGACTTCCAAAATGGAGGAGGTTCTATGTTCCACTGTATGTATTTTTTTTTTTATTTTTTTTTATGTATATTACCTGATTACTCCGTCAGTTGTGGACCGATTTTGAAATTTTTTTTTGTATTCGACAGGGTATGCTTCCGTGGTGGTCCCATTGCCAGCATATCAGGATCTGATGATGGGATCCCAGGGAAATCGAGGGAAACCCTCATTTTTTATAGGCACATACTATGTTTTTCGTATATTTTCTGAAGTTACACCGGTATTTGCGTCTGGTAGTCATCATTTTATGATGATGAGCTGATGATGTAAGGTACCACTCCTTAACGGTTAGGAGTTGGAGGATAAATCTTTAAATATCATATGTATATAAGTTACCTTTAGTCGTATTCTTACAAATTATTTAGGTAAGCTGATGATGGAAGGTGGAAGGTACAACTCCTCAACGGTTAGGAGTTGGAGAATAATTCTTTCAATTTCATACGTATCTAAAGACCTTCAGTCGTATACTTTCAAGCTATTTAGGTGAGCTGATGATAGAAGATTAAACTCTTCAACAGTTAGGGATTAGATGATGATTTTAACATTACACGTACCTTAATTTGTATTCTTGATGATGAAATTTGATGAAATAATTCAACTTACTACTTACCTACGATTGTTTGCACTAAAAACTGTAAAATAAAAACTTTTTATAAAAAAAAAACCGACTTCCAAAAACATCCAACGAAAACTCTCTGTCAAAAAACACTTAAAAGCGTAAAATAAACTGGTTCTTCATAAATTGCCTATACCTAATTCTTTATTCATTTAAATAGTAGTATTATAATGGGTGCTAGGTACCTTAACTCTGTTTGAAGTCGGTGCCAAGTGACTATCGCTTAGACTTTTGTAATTGTTCGTTTGTATTCTTTTTGGCTTAGCACCGACTTCAAACAGAGTTAAGGTACCTAGCACCCATTATAATACTACTATTTAAATGAATAAAGAATTAGGTATAGGCAATTTATGAAGAACCAGTTTATTTTACGCTTTTAAGTGTTTTTTGACAGAGAATTTTCGTTGGATGTTTTTGGAAGTCGGTTTTTTTTTTTTATTAATAAACACAAATATATTGAACACAGGTCCCGGGCTACTGAAATATTTACAAGACGCAATTAGAACTCCAAAACAAAGAACCGAGCGTTGGCTTTCAAGTTCTGTACCACAAGACAAATGGAATGAACCTTGGGCAAAGTTCTGTTCCGCGGAGTACCTTACGAATAATTTACTGGTAAGTGGAATACTTACTTGTTATTTGGAATAAATAACTAAGTAAATTTTACGTATATCGTCCTTCTGGACATTCATTTTTTAGAAGCACTAAATCTTTCATTACTTTGCAATTGGAACTCTCAGTAGTACTACAGTGCTAACTACCGTTTGTTACATTACTGATACTGCAGCCATGAATAAGGAATAATATATTGAACTGAACCTGAACCGTGAGAGAGCCACGCTTCGACATGAATGGGCTGGCTCGACCGGAGTGATACCATGGCCTTACAGAAAACCGGTGTGAAACAGCGCTTGCGCCGTGTTTCACCGAGTGAGTGAGGATACCGGAGGCTCATACTCCAACCCCTCCCCCCATCCCCCAAAGGTCGGCAACGCACTTGTGACGCCTCTGGTGTTACGGGTGTCCATGGGCGGCGGTAATCGCTTACCATCAGGCGATATGTCTGCTCGTTTGCCCCTATTGCATAAAAAATAATTAAACATTAAGGGTCTCAATGTTCTTATTACGAAGTTTTAATTAAATAATCACTTTTTAGAATTCGGTGTTATTCGAGGAGACTTCGCGATTAGTACCTAATAATGCTGTGTTAGTGGAAATAGCACCGCACGGACTTCTCCAAGCAATTCTCAAACGTTCAATGCCAGCTGAGTGCAAAAACATAGCCCTAACAAGACGAAAGCATCCAAATAATACAGTTTTATTGCTTGAAGCTATTGGCAAGTGAGTTACAAGTACATTGTTAATAGGACTGATATCATTATTGGTGATTTTATTTCATTTCTAAAGATTGATATTGTTTTTAGATTATACAAGGAAGGCTATGACACTAACGTTCAGGCTCTATATCCAAAAATCGAAATGCCTGTTTCCACTGGAACACCTTTCCTTTCACATTTCGTCAAATGGGCCCACGTTGAGAAATGGTAACAACATTTCTTCAAAGTATTACTTACATACTTCATTATTTACCTGCTCAATCTAACTAATCCTATGTATTATTGTTTATTTTAAGGCCTCTGGCAACTTATAATACAGCAAACAGAAAAGCAGCATCAAATTGCAATTATGTTCTCGCTTTGCATGATAAAGAACATAGGTATCTTGGAGGGAATTCGATTAGAGGTAAATTTAAATACATTAAATATATTTAATTATTCATTTTACTAAACATCACCACCACCTAATGTTGACCACCTTGTGAGGAACCTACCAACACTACGCCTTACGATACGCGGTCGCTAGTCAAGAACTTTATGGCCCCATCGTTCATCTTTTTTGCGAGCAATGTGTCCCGTACACTGCCGCTTACGTTTAGCAATTTTTCGGGAATATCGACTTTGGTTCGTTTGCGGATCTATGCACTCCAAATTCAATTACGTGAAGAAACTAAGAACATTGCCCTGTCCATTGTTCTCTGGATGACTTTAAGCCTTCTTAAGAGACGCATTGTGAGCGACCACATCTCTGCCCCTTAAATCAGCACTGGCAACACGCACCGCTCGAAAACTTTTGTCTTGAGACTCTGTGATATATGGGACGAGACTACGCTTCCCGGATACTGCTTAACCCAGTTGGATCCGACGATTGACCTCCTGTTTGAAGTTGGACTTACCCAGGTGGATGGTTTGTCTTAGGTACACGTAGCCGTCAACAACCTCGAGTGTAGTCTCCAATTTCCACTGAAGTGAATGCGACATGGCCGTTGTACATAATTTTCTTCTTATCCGTGTTTATTTTAAGACTAACTCTTTTAAAGACCTTGGTAAGGTAATCGAGCATTGTGCTAAGATCTTTAGCAGTTTTAGCCACGATAACCATGTCATCAGCAATTCGAACATGAATGATATAGTCACCATTGATTAATGATTCTTGAGACCACTGTATAAGCATGTGATTCATGCTTATACAGTGGTCTTGAAAAGTGGTGGGTCATTTTTGAACAAATGCACCACCTCACCTCTAAGCCATGCCGAGGGGCCTTACCATCGAGTATGATAGAATTAAATAATTTCTTAAGAACTTTCAAAACCAGCATTTCATCTGCCTTCAGAAATTCAGCCGTAATTCCATCTTCACCCGTTGTCTTTGAGCAGTTTGACAGCCATACTGATCTTGCATAGACTGCCGTCAGTTACAGGACCTAGTGTTACCGTGTGTAACTGCTCATAGAATCTGTCAATCTCACTCAGAAACTTAGATCTCGATGAGATTCTACCATCATCCGTCTTCAGTTACGTTAACCGGCTCTAACCAACATACAGAGCCTAGAGAATTTTATTAGTTAGTGTACTCTATTAGAGTACACTAACTAAAGATAGCTACTAATTGATCAACATTTTTCATGTTTTAAAACTTTTCACAGGGAATACATTGTTCCCATTTGCTGCAAGCTTAACGCTAGTATGGGATGTACTTACTATGACGATGAATGTACCGAGGAAGGAGTTATCAGTGGAGTTCAGTGATGTGCAGTTGTACTCACAACCTATGCTTCACGAACAACGACAGTTATATCTCAACGTCACAATACAAAGAGTATCAGGAAGGTTTGTGGTAAGTAGAAGAAGCAATATTTGATTTTTTTAAGAAGATGTCACTTAATCTGGTTAAGTTTTATATGAACTAGGTTGATCACAATACTATTTTTAGATGATACGGTATGATTCTTTGAAATGCATTCTAGGTGAAATTAGGAATTTGGATTAATAATATACAGATAACTTTACTTACATCTGTATTATGGGTAGGTTCATGTTAAAAAGTTTTGTCTTATTCTTAGATTATGTCATACTACAATTATGCGAGTACAACTTCACAATGATTGACGAGCAGCGTCAATATGCAAATGCTCTTTTAAAAATCGGAGAAGATTGTATGAAAACTGACAGTAACGACATGATTACACTCAGACGTGAGTTCTGGTATATGATAGCACAGATGATCTAAAAATAATATCTATCCTGATCCGCCGACTAATGAGATAGTTATGAAATAAACGAACGGATCAGGTAAGACGTGAAGGAAGGTGTTATCGAATACCTCTCAGGAGACAATGCTAAGGATACTGAACAAGTCATTTTATAGCTTATGCATTATCATAATCATCAGCAGCCTTTCGCAGTCCACTGCTAGACATAGGCCTCTCCGATTTTACGCCACTTGGTTCGATCCTCAGCTTCATACAGCTTATGCCTAGAGTTTCTCAACTCTTTAGAAATATCAGGAGTGCCTTCCCATAAGTTGAGACTACTAAAACTCGCGAGTCCAAACCAGACCAATCATACCGGTAACCAACGAAACACCGAAATTGGATAACCAATTAGCTAAATTTCAATTAAAACCCGGCACTCCTTTTTGAAGCCATTTCTCGACCGGTCAAAGCGTCCATAAGTACTATCTTGTCACTTCAAAACGTCAAACAAGAAAAAATGACAATCAAAAATGTTCAATCCGCCCGAACAGGTCCGCACCTGTTCTCTAATCTACAGGCAGGCGAGATAACGTTGCCACCGCTCGTTTAATAACTGAGTCCCCAACAAGGAACTCTTCTAGGTTCTAGGAGGTTCTAGACCTCTGCGGACCGGGGGGTCCCATTCTTACCAGGAACAAGTTAACAATGCGCCCCCGGCGCCAACGCAGTGGCGGTAGGTTAGCATCCTTAACCAGCACGAGGTCACCAACATTAGGGGCACTAGTTTTGTCAGTCCACTTAAGGCGCTGTTGCAGAATGTGCAGATACTCTAGAGACCATCGTTTCCAAAAAATCTGTGAAAACTGCTGCAACATCTGATACCGAGACAACCGAAACAATTTCACACCTTCGTACGGGTGTTCGGGCAGCGCGTTAAGTGGCTGACCAATTAAGAAATGGCCTTGAGTCAACGCCTCCAGGTCATTTGGATCCGAGCTGAGCGGACACAACGGTCGCGAGTTGAGAACGGCTTCGATCTTACAAAACAACGTCGCGAGTTCCTCAAATGTCAGCGCGGTCTGACCTACAATACGCCCTAAATGCGTCTTAGCTGACTTAACTACGGCTTCAAAATCCCGCCCCAGTGGGGGCAACCTGGTGGACTGAAGGTCCATTGTATACCCCGACGGGAGAGGGCTGTTCCAGTATCCATTTTGTTTTTATTTAAAAACTTAACTACATCCCGCAAGTATCGTTCTGCACCTACGAAGTTGGTTCCATTATCGTAACGAATCAGTGCTGACAGTCCCCTTCGGGAAACGAATCTGTCCAAGCACGCTATAAAGGCTTCCGTCGTGAGGTCAGCAACGAGCTCGAGATGCACCGCCTTGGTGGATAAACAGACGAACACACAAAGGTACGCCTTGTACTGTTTCGCGTTCCGCAGTCGCGAGCTTTTCACCATGAATGGGCCCGCAAAGTGTGTAACAACACTAGCCCATGGCCTAGCCTCATTCACCCGATCAGGGGGCAGATCCCCCATGTGAGTCTGCATCGTGGCAGCCTTGTTCCGATAACAAGGCATGCACCGAAACACGATGTTACATATGGTACGACGCCCAGACAAAATCCAAAACTCCCTCTGGAGTGTAGCCAACAAGGCGTTACAACCTGCATGAGCGTTTTTAACATGCCGATCAGTCACCAACAACTCAACCAACTGCCCTCCCTTGGGGAGCAGTAGGGGGTGATGAGCCGAATATGGCAGATTCGCATTGCGCAATCTTCCTCCTACCCGAAGCAACCCGGCCGAATCTATAAACGGGTTGAGACGCGCGACAGCACCCTTCAATTTAGAATGCCCAGTTCGTAGACTCTCCAATTCTGCTCCAAAGTTCGAAGACTGTACCGACCGGATCAAATTCAGAAGTGACTCATTTCGCTCTGCCGGTGACAGAATTGGGCTCAGCGTTCGCTGTTCGCGGGAAGTGCGACAACTCCAAACGAATCTTCTTATCCAACAATTGACATTGATCAATTTATCAAAAGAGCTATACCACTCAATCAGGAAACTCGCGTCAGTCTCCTGGACCTCCTGGGTCACATACACGGCTGCTATTATAACACAGTCTATAGACAACTTCGCGTTGTTAAGGGGCCAATCCGATTCCTTCCTTGCCAGCCAAGGAGGGCCCCACCATAACTGATGGTTAACTAACTCAGGAGCCCGGCATCCCCTGGATGCACAATCCGACGCGTTCAATTCTCCTGGCACATGTCTCCAAGTCAACGAGACTTCTGGTGCTTGTATTTGGGAGACCCGGTTTGCTACAAAAATCTCCAGATTATGAACTGAAGCCTTCAGCCAGCACAACACTATCTGACTGTCAGTCCATGCATACACCGTGTTCTCCAACTCCAATGAACCGCGGAACTCCGATACCGCGTGGTTCAGGAGTCTGGTTAAAAGAGCTGCCCCGGACAGTTCCAGCTTAGGAATCGTCAATCTTGTCCGTACGGGAGCCACCTTACTTTTAGCCAGAACCAATCGAACGTCAACATCCCCAGCGGAAGTGACCGTTCGCAAGTAAACCGCTGCCGCGTATCCCTGTTCAGAGGCATCACAAAACCCATAAAGGGTAGCCCTGAAATCACCAGCAGGGAACAATTTCCGTGGCAGTGAGACGTTATTAATCTCCGTGAGCGAGGAGAATATCTTTGTACAATCCCTCAACAGCTCCTCTGAGAGGTGGGTATCCCAGCCTAGCTGCGCCGTCCATAACCGCTGCATGAAACATTTTAACAAAAATGTGACTGGAGTGATCCAACCGTTCGGGTCGAGCGTTCTCGCAATCGTCGATAGCACAGTTCTCTTCGTCCAGGTCTTCGGGATGTCCAAAACCACTCGATAGGTGAACACATCCTGGACTGGCCGATATTGTATGCCGAGCACTGACAACATATTAGGAGGACATAATACAGCCCTGGGCACCTGAATCCAACAGGGCGCGAACGTGTTTTGACTTGCCATTCAAACCCCAAACACACACGGAGGCAGTGGGCAAGACTATAGCCTACGGTTGGGGACCAAAATTTGATTGGGCTGCAATTTCCTAGCGGGGGCCCCCGGGGCCCCACGCATTATAGCCCGAGCAACCGGGCATATCAGTGTGGTAGGGATCCCATGGTCGCTCGTAAGTGCCCCTCCAGTCGCGGCGCTCTACTTGGTGCCGTCCACGGATAGGGGGGGTGCGGTGATCCAACCGAGGGCGTTCCATGATGGGCGGCGAAAATCGACGAAATGTCGTCGTCTTCGGCGAGCGCGACGACACCCGAGGCGGCGTTCTAGTGGTCGCCGGCGAGCGCGATGACACCCGAGGCGGCGTTCTAACTAACCGCTCCATACTCGAGGGTGCATCCGCACACCCGCCCGTGCCAGCTCCAGCTGAGCCACTGGCCTGCCAATAGGTCGGGGAACCGCCCGCGATGTTGGCCTGAACATCGGCCCCAACATCTTCCCTATGGGGGCCCTGGTCCCGTGGACCCAGGTTCCAAGTCCGGCCCTGTGTACATGACCCCAACTGTCCCTGAGTACTGCCCTGTCCATTTGCATGATGTTGGCCGGGCCTATTCAGGCAGAGCAACTCATGATGGCGGCCTCCACAAAACTTACACATTGCGGACCGAGCGCAATCCCTTGCTAAATGGGGACCCAGACACAAAAAACACCAGCCACGCTGCTTGGTGATCTAGCGTCGCCCTTGGACTCTCTGGTCCCTAAATCTAAGGCAGGCGGCCACACTATGGCCATCCTGTTTACAATACAGGCAGGCATCCCATTAAGGTGTTGAGGCACCCATGTGTCCATACAACTTCCTTGGCGGAAGTCCCCTCCTCACAGGGCTCCGAGTAGCCTTTTGTGGCTCCGCAGCGGGCTTCACGAACGAACCAATGTTCTCTGCCCTCCGACACTCTTCCTTCAAAAACTCCATGAGTTGAGAAGAGGTGGGCAAGTTGTCTGCACCCTGACCGTGATGCTGCTCAAATCTGGTCTGCACATCTACTGGCAGCCGGGACAGTACTATGTATACTAACATGTAATACCATTCTTCAACCGGCAAGCCTAAATTTCCTAATGCCCTAGTGACACTTAATAACGGGTTCAACACCTCTGCCTGTATGGCAGAGACCCGAGTCACTGAAGGGATGCTAAACAGCCTCTTGAGCTGCGCATCAACCAGCCTCCTTTTGTTGTGGTAGCGCCTTACCAACATTTGACGGACAATCTCATAATTGTCCTCTGTCACCGTCAAATGGGCTACCAGTTCCTTAGGCTCTCCCTTCAACGCTGACATCAGTTGTGCCATCTTATAGGCTTTAGGTAAATCCTCCCTTAAGTGGACCAAACTGTTAAATGAACACACAGCTTCTTCATCACAGCCAGTTCTGCGCTGGCGCTTTATTTCTGCTATGCGCTGCTGAATGTCATCAGCAATTGAGAGGCACTGGTCAACATCAGCCTGCATCGCGGACCTCATCTGATCACTGACTCTCTCCTCCTCAAGGGCC
Organism: Diaphora mendica; assembly: GCA_949125395.1. Classification (NCBI taxonomy): domain Eukaryota; kingdom Metazoa; phylum Arthropoda; class Insecta; order Lepidoptera; family Erebidae; genus Diaphora; species Diaphora mendica. The sequence continues at coordinate 16,997,133 of OX421330.1, forward strand.
TCGACCTTGGTAAGCGCTTCCATCATTACCTCCAGCCGGGCTGGTGCATCCAAAGCTCGAGCCAACAGTGCATCTTGTCTATCTGGTCGGCCTAGGAGGCCTTGAACCGATGTAAACCATCTCAATTCCGTGCTAATCTTAGCCCGGTACAATGACAAGAAGACAAGACATAGCCGCAGAACCTTACTTACAAGTTACAATATTTTATGTATTATATAAAACTATTAAGTGCTTATGCACTCACTTAATCTCAGATATATATCTACCTACAAGTTACACATTATCAATGCCCAGTAACTCAAAATAATTGAATTTAAGTTTCACTGAACAATATTATTCTAGTAATAATGTCTGTGGGCTAGCAAAATCTAATTGTATTAGACTAATATATTGGACCAAATGTCCCAAACAATTAATATTTAATATTAAGTTTTACAATTCAACCAATAATTAAATGTGTCACCTACCTACATTTAATCATTATGCTAATAAATTGTTTTAAATACTTATTTAAACAACTATATCAGTGGAATCAAAGATATGTGGACAGTGGAACAGTATAGTTACCTACCTAACAACGAGGTATCACCTTCTGAAGCACTACGGAGTGCTCACAGCTCAGAGGTTAACCACGCTTCTGCTACCAAAATGTTCAATCCTTTCGCCAATGCAGCGTTCACCTTGGAGAATTTGAAATGTCTATAGGACTCATGGTATAGGCATTCAATCGCTAAGCTTGTTCACTGGCAAAAGAATTCAACCACGGCGTTTCACCGTGTTCTTATTCTAAGCTAATGTAATCTCAAGCACTTACTGGAGATGTGTAGATTCCTTGATAGCGGCGTCCATGAGGCCTCTTGGTAGTTTTCTCTCTGCGTCGTTACACATACATACTCCTAAACGGATGGCTTACGGGCTCCCGAAGTCTCGTAATTACAAGACACCCGATTTAACTATAGCGGATCGCGCCTAATTGACATGACTACTAAAACTCGCGAGTCCAAACCAGACCAATCATACCGGTAACCAACGAAACACCGAAATTGGATGAACAATTAGCTAAATTTCAATTAAAACCCGCCACTCCTTTTCGAAGCCTTGCTCGACCGGTCAAAGCGTCCATAAGTACTATCTTGTCACTTCAAAACGTCAAACAAGAAAAAATGACAATCAAAAATGTTGCCATTATAATGACGTCCGATTTCTAACACCCTGTATTCCAATAATTCCAACTTATTTGCCTTTTCAATTTAAAAGAATGCAGTTTCCGCTAAAAATAACATTTGCAATAACAATTAACAAAGCCCAAGGATATACGCTTAAAGTTGCAGTTCATTTTGAAAAAAACATGTTTTTCCCATGTGCAGCATACTCACGTGTATCAAATCCACTAAATCTCTATATTTTGACAAAAGATGGCAAAACAAAAAAAGTAGTTTATAAAATTGTACTTTTTTTTATTCGAGGCCGCCAAAATGACTGCTCAAACTCAAGCAGAATCCAACAGTGGAAGCAACCATACTTACTGCGAAAGCAGACAATGCAGTATGGCGTCCCACACTATGACGGCTTAGTGAGATTTTTTCACGCCCTAAAAGAACTCGGGATCATAGTGGGAGGTAAACACGTGCGCTGGTAGTGAGTTCCAGTTTTTAGCTGCTCGGCACAGGAAGGAAGAACCAAACCCTTTGGTTCGAGAACGTATTTCTAAGACTCTGAGGCAGTGACTTCCAAGGCCAGCACGTGTTGTTCTGTAGAGGAAGGGAGAAGGTGAGATCAGTTGGAAGAGCTCTTCAGATCACTCTCCATGGTAAAGGCGGTAGAGGACTGCCATAGATGTGATATATCTGCGCAACTGCAGAGGCTCAAGGGACTCGGTGATATTGGGACTGTTGATAATGCGGTCTGCACGGACTTGGAGCCCGGGGAAACGGGACCAGGGACTCCTTAGGGAAGGTGTTGGGGCCGATGTTCAGGCGAACATCGCGGGCGGTTCCCCGACCCACTGGAGGGCCGGTGGCCTATCTAGGACTTGCACGGGCGGGTGTACGGATGTACCCTCGAGTACGAAGCGAACTTTACTGTTGCTTTTAATGCTGTAGCTTGCTCTTCGTTGTTGTTGTTGTAGCGCTGCTCTTCTACCATTAGCCGCGCTGTCAGTTCTTCAATGGTTCTTCGTTCTGAGGGAACAGAATCGACGATATTGAGGAGGCAGTGAGGATATGATCTTAGTGATCATCATGGAATCACTCACTCCTGTATTCAAGTTTTGTAGTTTACACTTAATAGCTTCTATTCTAGTAAGAAATTGTGAAACTGTCTCATTGCATTCAAACTTCATAGAGATTTTTTTGTTATAAGATATGCACTGATAATTATTGCATGTGGTGTTTGCCTGTAATTGGTTGTGCAGTTAGATATAAGACAATAATTCTTGTATATTCCTATGTTTGCAATAATTATCTGTAACAACTGTTGGTAAACCTTAAATAAATAAATAAAATAAATAATTATTCATTTATTAATAAATTTATTCTCCTTTTTGTTAAATAATGTGTAGCTTGTTCCAAATCTTATGTGCTGTTTGACAGTTTGCAATTTGAGGTATAAGTTTTTCTGATATGTGATATAAGACATCATGCAAGACGTGGTCATGCACACATGACCATCATACCTTGTGCCTCAGAATCATTGTTACGCCATTTCGTCACCTCATCAATTTTAGTTGAAGCTGGACACTCTTCAGACCCATCCACGACGCCGAACAATGCCGCTACTTTCAACATGACCTTCGTACGAAATTCCCATGAACTCCACCCCGTCGCATCTTCTAGCAATGGGCAGCCGTTTGATCCGATTGGAAAATCCATGGTTATATTTTATCAAGTTCTTAACCAAGCTTCTTAATGCTAATTTGTATCTGCAACTGCGTTCTTTACCGACCGCGTGCCTGTTTCTTTTCAATAATGGCGGTCGCCTTTTGCCGGTGTGGCAACTCTACACTTGTAAAAGGGAGGAGACAATATACAGTATTTTTATAACATAGACTACAAATTGACTTTGACAGAACATTTGGTGCGTTCCGTTTCAACAGAGGCGTGGGCAATGTCGCGGTAACGAACATCGTCGGGCAAGCTACGATCGCGTTCTCCTCACGTTTTGACACGTTGCATAGGACATCCGCTCCAGTGCTGGTGATGACTGATGTGATGGGACGACAACCTCAGGTGAGGTTGAATTCGTCTGTTCGACTCCTGACATTAGATCTAAAACTGGCGGATCCTAATTTCGACGTCCCAGGTTTGGTTGACGTACTACTGGGAGTAGACGTCCTGGGCAAGTTTTTGTTGTCGGATCGGCGGGTCTTGCAGCATGATTGACTCATGGCTGTTGTTGTTTAGGAGATTGGCGGGGTCGGATCGTACAGCTCGCTGATAAATCTGAAGCTATTAGTATGTGTATGTTTTACTTTCTGCATGAATTTAACACTGATTATATGAGATCTGAAGTTACATTTTTGGCGTGGTGAAAATATTACGTAATTTCTGAGACTACATTTTGGCGTGGTCAAAATTGCGACCGATCGCCCTAAACAATTATAGGAAAGAGGCAGAACGCCATCTTGCCATAGATAAGCTTGAATTGTGTCGCACACACCCTTACCACATACACATTCTGACTCATTGTCTCAAATACACAGCATACACACACCTCACACACATACACTCACACCCATACACATACTTATCTAAATATAAAAACTTAAACAATTGTTCCTCTTGTTTTTGAAAAGTAACTGACTTTTAACACACAGCTTACACTATTTTGGGAGTCGGGGGTATACTGTGTATTGTAATCCTCTTTAGTTGCAATAAAGAATTCTTATAAAGAATTATTAATCTTAAAACAATATTATTATCATCTTTAAACTATGGTATTTAATTTAGCACGCATAGTAGTGAGAACCACCAATAGATGGCGTCAGTAGTACAAATTAAACTAGAATACAAAGTAGTTGAACACTGTTAATTTTAATTAACAGCTGTTGAGACAGAGTTTGGATATGCGAATATAATAGGTCTTTACCTATGAAATTGCCGTTTTGTATGCAATAAGTGAAAGTACTTATTTTTTCAAACTTTTTTATTTCTGTTATTCGAAGTAATCACCCATGCAATCGACGCATCTTGGCCAACGCATTGGCAGTTTATTGACAGCCCTTCTTGTAAAAATCTGCTGGACGGGAGGCAACAAACTCTTCAAAGACATTTTGTACTGCCTCTCGGGAATTGAATTTTTTACCCACTAAAAAGTTGTCTAAATTTTGGAAAAAGTAATAGTCGGTAGGTGCAAGGTCTGGTGAGTATGGCGGATGAGGGAGAGCTTCCAACCCCAGCATTTGAAGCTGCTCCATGACAACGCGCGACCCCATACTGCGCAACAGACAGTCTCCAAGCTGCAAGAGCTGGTGTTGGAAGCTCTCCCTCATCCGCCATACTCACCAGAACTTGCACCTACCGACTATTACTTTTTCCAAACTTTAGACAACTTTTTAGTGGGTAAAAAATTCAATTCCCGAGAGGCAGTACAAAATGTCTTTGAAGAGTTTGTTGCCTCCCGTCCAGCAGATTTTTACAAGAAGGGCTGTCAATAAACTGCCAATGCGTTGGCCAAGATGCGTCGATTGCATGGGTGATTACTTCGAATAACAGAAATAAAAAAGTTTAAAAAAATAAGTACTTTCACTTATTGCATACAAAACGGCAATTTCATAGGTAAAGACCTAATACTTCCGGTATTACCAATGGTGGATGGATAAGAAGATTCGTTCGGAATTGTCGCACTTCCCGCGAACCAAAAAATCTGTGCCAATTTTCATATACAACATAGATAAAACTGCACAAACGAACTGTACAGTCACATCGCTACGATAAATCGTTGTCGTGCATACCGGTGATAAGAGATTTCCTCCGAGCGATAAGGCCAACCTATTTCCGAGATACCTAGAACTAAAACTTTTTAGAATTACATGGTGTACTACTTCGATCAAAATATATCATATATTTGATCTGATTAATATATTTGATCGAAGGTGTACTATAAAGTCATTATTATAAATTACTAATCACCACCAGACATGAGCAATTGAGGTTCAATAGTTTTTTCCTTTTAAAAAAACAACTACCGCTGTAGGAATATTCATCCTGTTTAACGGGAGACTTAACAAACATACATGAAACGGACACAAAGAACACCTAGACTCAGAACAACAATTTGTGAATCACACAAAGTATTGTCCCACGTGGGGTTTGAAAACACAACACTCAGCACAGTAGAAAGTGATGTATCCACCACTTAAACCACTAGGCCAACTATGAAATCAAAAGTTACGAAGTGCAAGCTAGCCTTCTTTTTGTGTTACTTAAGTAAGGTAATTAATTATTATTAATTACTTTTGGCTGACATCAACAACGGCATAATTACTTGGAGGACTCTAATATTTTTTAACTTCTTTCCAAATTATTATTAACACAGAACAAGGTTATTAATAACAAGACTAGTAAACGTTGTATTGTTGAAATTAAAAATATGATATTGACTTAGCAAGCATCTTTAAAATAAACTTCGAGAATAATTAAGGAATGATATCATCGTTAATATTAGATTTAATCAAGTTTAAGTACGTGAAGGGATGATGAGGAGAATAAGTAAAGGTTTCTACATAAATTTACGAAGAAGCTGCAGAACGTCACAAGCACTATAAGGCACGAAAGCAATTTGTTAATTAAAAATATTTTCGTAAAGATTTTAGATGGTAGCTCTAAAGTTGCAACAGGAATTATAAAACCCCTAAAAGACAGCAAAATGGAATGTCTGAAGAACGATCCCAAGAAAAACATGTACTTCGATGCAGCAGACGTTTACGAATTGCTCCGTGATAGAGACTACTTTTATTGGTACGTTAAGGTGTCAAATGAACTGAACATTAAATTTTTGTAGTATACGTTTAATATAATCAAGTATTTGTGTTGTAGTGGCGAGTTCCAAAGCATTGCTTGCGTTGATGAATCTTTGAGCAACGGCATGCTCTTGTGGCGTGACAACTGGGTAACGTTCATAGACAGCATGCTCCAGCTAAATGTGCTAAGGGAATCTCACCATAGTGTTTCCCAACCTACCGGTATCCGGAGTATTATTATTGATGTCGATGTTCACTATAAATCAATTCTGAAATCGCAAATTTCTGAGGATAAAGTTCTGATGTGGGCTCAAGTCTCAAAAGAACTTGACAACACCAGGTAATTGTTATCGGTTGTTTTTAATAACGGTGATGTCCATCTTTACAAAATACAAATACAAAAATCGATAGTTTTCATAGTGTACGCATGTATTGTAAGTAAGTATATGTGTGTAAGTATATTTGTAAATTTATGTATTTTATGTATGTATGACTATGTAATTATGTATGTATTGTTAAGAGTAACGATTCCAACCTCATATAAATGGCTCGTTCGTTTAAATCTTAATAATTACTAGGCATACAATAATATATGTATATTATAACCATATAATTCAATTGGTGATTTTATAAACAAGTAAATAGTTGATTCATATTAATATCTTGACGCCTCTGCTTGTCAGCTTCCGGCGCGACTTATATTTCATCATACTACTACTTCCGGCGTATTAAATCTTTAATGGTACACAACCCTGTATTATCAAATAATAATTGTATGCTTATAATCATTAGAATACCTATTTATGATAAACAAATTTTGATATTATATAATAAATATGAGAGTATAGTATTAAATTGGGTCAAGCCTGACAAAAACTATAAAATACCTTCGGATCTAGTAATTCAGACGCATTCATATTCTAGACGTTCTACTTGGTGTGCACTGGAGAGTATTGTGAGCTTGTGCTACAATAACGTGGTTGCTTTGCTGCCGTCTTGCCTAATCCACCGTTACACTATGTTTGTTTTTGCGTGTAGTGTTTGTAGTTCATTTTATATTACAACCTTTGTGCACCACCTTCCTTATAAGATTTCTACACCACCCTAAGGCGGACTGGAAGATAATGTTTTGGGTATTAAGTTCACCGATGTATAAAAGTGCATAAAGTTTTAATAAATATATGTGATGCCCTCTCATAAGTTTGAAGAGTATTCTAATTAAACACCCTGATATTTGTCGCCGCCGCGATTTCCGAACCACCACTACCATAGTTTAGATCATCAATGTATTGTATACTAAAATACGCACGAATATTCTTGCAACAAATTAAAGCCACATTTTAGTTACTGAAAGAATAGTTGAAAATAGTATAGTTGTTTATTTAAATTGCATATTAGTTTGCGATCATGTTTATTTTTTTATTACTTAGGTGCGGTGGAGTCATGGTTAAATCTATACAATTTCAACATCTGCCACCGGACACTACCACAAAATTATCATTGAAATTATTGAACTTCGTTCCAAATTTTGAATCCACGCTTGATGTAAGTAACTCTTTTAATTAGAAAGTTATTTGTTGTGGCATAATATTACATTCCATTAAATTACATTCTTAATTTACAGGTTTCTTCATCACTTCAAGTTTTCTTACAAATAGTTTCTGAAAATGTAAATAAAGAAGCAATTACCGTCGTTGATATACGGAATCAAACTCATAAAAGTTCTGTGTTCAAAGAAATAAATGATGTTTTTGAAAATCTTTACAAAATTAAGATTAACTACAAACAAATCACTCTTGAAACAGCATTGGAGACTTACGAATTTAGAAATGTTGATTTGATACTTGTTCAAAATTTATCAAGTGATGAAATCGTATGTTATTATTTACATATTCATTTAATTATTTACTTTTATTTACTTTTTATGCATATAACCATCTACCAACAGGTGCGCAAGAGGTTCAATTCCGTGTTGCAGCAAGACAAATTTATTGTCAACGAAGAAAATAATCCTAATTCCAAACAACTCTCTTCAGTATGTCGTGTGATCTCTATTCATCAAAAGAAGGAAGATCAGTTAGAACTACAATTACTTCGTTGGGGGGCAGTAAGCTCTCGGAAAATGACTACAACTGTATCAGTTCGCAGAGAGACTGACTTAAATTTCCTCACCTCAGTTCGTAGTAATTTAACTTTAGACCACCAACTTTTGGTGATTTCAAGCTATCCTTTACCAGCAGGCCTTAAAGAACTCGTCTCATCATGGCGAAAAGAACCTGTACGTAATAACATTCACATAGTGACTATCGACAGTACAAGTACTGATGGTCTTGAGGAAAAGTTACACAATATTGAGTTGGCTTATAACCATGTGGCAAAAGTAAGATATACTTTTCGATTCTTGAATTTTTTAGTATATTTTCAATGCTTAAATCCTTACATTATGTTTTAGGGTACGTTAGGAGGCGAGTATTATTTACCGGTGAAGGCAAGTCCGAGGAGAAGTCAGAACGTGACGTTGCAAGGTGTACAATTTGGTGACTACGATTCATTAAAATGGGTCAAAGCATCTGAATTGAGTGGGCCCGGAGTAACTGTAAATGTGAGTATATTTGAATCATAAATTATAGTTGAGTTTTAACTTTGTAATGAATACTAATATTATAAATTAGAAAGTAATTCTGTCTGTCTATTACGTTTTCACGGTTAAACTGCTAGACCGAGTTCAATAAAATTTGCCATCGAAAACATAGATTTTTGGGAAATGACATAGTCTACTCTTTACCGCGATAACCGATTTACATCAAACATATAGTAGATTTTAGTCCGGACGAGCATTTCGACTTTATGCGCGGGAACGTTCAAATGATGAATTTTTTATCGATTCAATAACTTTTTATTTATTTAATATATTAATATTCAGATTGTTATAGTAAATTAGCAATGTATTTAATACCCAACACGTGTAAGTAATGTATGAAATAATATTTATTTTAAACTTTGCCTAGGTAATACTATAGACTATATTATTATATTGCCTAATTTGCAGTCGGTAATATACAATCTACAGGAACAGGTCAAAAACAATACACTTAAATTTGTCTAATCTAAATAATTCAATAATTACCACAGAGGGGATCTGGCGTAATGGTTACTCTTCTAACCTTACCTGTATTACTTTAAACGAAATAAAGTTATTTTTAAGCGAAGAGAAGATGGTTATTACCTAGGTAAAGTATGTAATGGTCAGTAATAATAATAATATTTTATACATGCCCAGACGCTCCAAGTATGTATTATGTACATTGTCTAGGTGTAAGTTATATAGAATAGGTACTTGAATAATACAGATTGCTGATAACATATATATATATATGTATACTAGCTGATCCGGCGAACTTCGTACCGCCATATTTATGACCCTCGTAACATCGTTTACGTTTTTGTGAATCTAAACCATTCCCAGATCCCCTTGAACACACACAAAAAATTTCATCAAAATCGGTCCAGTCGTTTTTGTGAATCTAAACCATTCCCAGATCCCCTTGAACACACACAAAAAATTTCATCAAAATTGGTCCAGTCGTTTAGGAGGAGTTCAGTCACATACACACGCACACAAGAAATATATATATTAAGATATTTATAATTTTCGTAGGTCCACTATACAGGGATTACTCTCAATGATACGAAACAAGCTAACGGTTCTCTATTCTTCAAGCAAAATATTATAAATAATTTTGGAATGGACTTTAGTGGAATCACGGAAAGGTAAAACAAAAAAAAAAACATTTGGAACATTATCAAAGCTAACATCTTTGTACACGAGTAGTAATATTTTGTTTCGTTACAGTTCTAAGCCCGTAATGGGACTAGTACATAGTGGTGCAGCAAGTACTCAGATACGAGCACAGCCAGATTTGCTCTGGCCTGTACCTGCTCACTGGGATCTCGAAGATGCTGCAACAGTGCCTCTAGCCTATGTACAGGCATTCTACATTCTTGTAAGTTTCACGATAAATTTCAAGGACCAGTCCTGGTCCTTGGATCATAAGTTATATATACTTAGTAATCCAAAATACTTGAAAGTAAACATTTTGTTTTTTGATTGCATTTTAAGGGAATTAAGGCCAATCTTCCTCGAGGTAAGACAGTGTTTGTGCATGGAGGAGCAGGTGCATTAGGGCAAGCACTTATAACAATTGCTTTGGCATTAGATTGTCAAGTATTTACAACCGTCAGTGACATCCGTAAAAAACAATTCTTGCAGAAGATGTTCCCAGATTTGAAAGGTAAAGTCATGTATTTGAATTATTTCTATCTTTAATAAGTCATCTCTTAACTTGTTGGTCTCCTTTTATAAGTAGTTTTTAACTTCAATTATTTGTTGTACTGTAATAAGAAATCATTTATTTCTTCTCTCACACAAAAATTACAAAAATCTTTTTTTTTTTTTTTGTGTGGAAATCCCCTCGGATTCCACCGGCTGGTGGTTATGTCGGACTCGAACCGACTAAAAACCGCACACCGTCTCGGGCACTGGAAGCCGGGGAACCAGGTACACCCTCGAAAGGAAATCCCTGGAACCCCGACGTACCTTGGGCCACCCACTATTCGTAGGTGGCCCCCTCCTGTGTAGGAACCCTAACACTTCTATTCAGAATAAGGCGCGATATTTAAATTCATTGTCCATCACTCCATTGTTCTTTAAAGTCAGTAGGTAGTACAGCCACGCTGATTTCAGCACGAATGGGCCGGCTCGACCGGGGCGGTACTACCCTCGCACAGAAAATCAACTTAAAATGACAGCGATCGTGCTGTCGTGTTTCGTTGGTGAGTGCGAGACCGGAGGCCCAAATAGTCTAGTCAACAAGTTCCATACTTGTTGACTAGACTAAAAGATGCAGCAGCATCACTAGGCCGCCATGGTGTGGGTCGCCATACTGCATTGTCTGCATTCGCAGTGAGTATGGTGACCACCACTCTTGGATTCTGCTTATGCTTTCCATCAGGCAGAGTAGTCATTATGGCGGGCCATACATAAAAAAAAAACATCAAAATATACACAAAAAAAAACAGAAACAAAAGATCTGTGTGAGAGACTAGTTTCCATACTAGGTAGAACCTGTATGACCGAATAACCAGCCTCTCCTAACTCCAGATAAGTAGGTGCGGAGGTTTTTTAGAGAGTAACATGAATCAATGGTTTCCGTAAATGTGAGATAAATAAACGAAAGAGTTAGTGTGATTCAAAATGTGAGTGAGAACGTATTGTGTGTGTGTGTGTATATGTGTATGTGTGTGTATGCGTGTGTGGTATATATACGTACGCATTTATCTGTGTGATGTGTAACTATGAAGGCACATATAGCGATTTCTCAGTCTCCTCATAGTTTAAAGATTTGAGCCAGTTTGAAATAGTACGCTTGCATTGGAACTTTGTAGAGGAGTAAATATTCAACCTTTGATTCACTTTATTGTAAAGGTATCTTCCAAGAAAGCTGAAAAATCTGCCGGAGAATGCTGTGCTGTGAATCTCAGTTGGGAGACAAACTTTGTGTTTGAAGCGCTAGTTGGTATTAGAGCCATCGTATGAAAGTAATGAGTGTTTTTTTAGGACAGTGTGCAGGATAAATAATTGCCGAACCGTGAGTATCTCTGAAAGGTGATAGAGGTCACTGGTCGGATATATGAATGGCAAGATGTGCCCTTCTTTAAGAAATGCCCTTTGAGCTCTTTCTACCTTTATAACCATATTACTATATATACTGAGATGCAGTAAGACAAAATTGGTCGACACAACGATGTATAAACCATCCTAATAATATTTTTGTGAGCTATGTTGGGTACGTTTTTGAAGATAAAAATTAGTTTATGCGTTCTAGACGACAGTAGGTCAATATGGTACTTGAAATTAAGGATATTATCGATAATGATTCCGAGATCTCTAATTTTGGTGGTGCTTTCTAGATGGTTACATGCAAAAGATAAATGGTCTATGCAAGAGTGGGCCTCAATACAGTGATCCTGTGGAGGATTAAATAGAGAGTTTTTTTATTGTAAACGAAATGTATTTAGTTTTATCTACATAGAGCGTCAGTCCTTTATTCCTGAGCCATGAAGACACTGCATCGAAGCCCATCTGTGCGAAAGCAAAGGTTTCTTTCCAATTGTCTCCATGAAAGATTAGGGCAGTGTCATCAGCGAAAGTAACAATTTTGCGATTCTTAAGTTGTAAATTACAGAAGTCATTAATGTAATGAGAAAGAGCGTGGGACCAAGCACACTGCCCTGTAGCACCCCAAAAGCAATTGGCAGGTCATCGTTAATGATATCACCAACCCTTACTCTTTGACGCCTCCCAGTCAGATAGTCTGAGAATCATTTGTGCTGAGTATCACGAATACCAAGGATTATCTAACAAAAGTGGAAAAAAGACCCTGTCAAAAGCTTTTGCTAGGTCCAGAAATGTAGTAATTACTTTCTTTTTTTATCTAAATTGCGCACAATATAATGAGTTAATTCATCAACGGCATCGTTTATTGATTTATCTGGTCTGTATCCAAATTGCGAATCAGACAAAAGATTTTTCGTCTATAGATAATCAACAAAACGTTTGTTTAAATTTTTTTCAGCCAATTTAGAAATTGTTGAAAGGATGGAGATAGGTATATAATTATTGACACAGTCTTTATCACCACTCTTGTATACAGGAACCACTTCAGCAAGTTTTAGTTGGTGTGGAAAAACTCAAGTACTGAACATAAGGTCAAATATGTGTTTTAAGGGAGGTACCAAGATATTACAGTAGCGTTTTAAAAATATGCCTGAAATATTATCCCTTCCAATTGTGGTTACTTTTTTAAGGTTCAGTATGTAACTCTTAACTTCAGCTCGGTGGTCGGAGCTAAGGCAAATGAGAAAGAACATGGTTCAATATTTGAGATATGAGGCACTTGGGGTAATTTTATTGGCTAAATTTTCACCAATCGACGTGAAGAAACTATTTATATTGTTGTCAGATGTGACTGGATCGCTAGTATGTAGGCGATCTTAGGAAGAGTGCGATTTATTGTTGTAGTCGGTAATTTTTTTCATTATTTATTTATTTTAGTGTGGGACTAATCCCGCCCACACGCCCACCACTGTAACTCCTGTACACCAGGATCAACAGCGGTGACCCACGAACACACCGAGTTATGACACTCAATAAGTCCCAGAAAAAATTAAACTGTCTTGGAACCCGCAACGAAAGTAAATCAGAAGAAAAGTATAGTCGTATTTTAAATTGCGTCCCACTGCGCCTTTGTGTTAGTTTTAGCTGCATTACCTGTTCCGTATTGCAGTCTCTTTTATGATTCCCTGGAAGGGAGTCACAAAAGTTCCTGTATCTGAGATAATTATTTGATTCGAAACGTTTCGTTGTTAGGGTTTTTTTTTTGGTTTTACTGTGAGGTTTGTCCCGATTGTTTATGCACTTTAAGATGCCATTGGTCATCTTTTTTGGCTTTTTAATTCACCTGCGATTAGAGACTGCGACAGTACGCGTGTTTAATTTAATCTAAGAATTAATGGCTGATATTAATAATGAAGTAGCCACGTCTGCATTAGCGGAGTCATAAACAAAATTAAAGCTGATATTATTCATGTCAATATCCAGTTGATTAAAATCAATTTTCTTAAAGGTACAGCGTTATTTTGTTGAACTTGGAGTTTCAATATAATCATGACACCATCGTGATCAGTAACCGATGTCTCTGCAATATAGAGTCTGTCTGATCTAAAATACTGATCACACAGTATTTTATGCGCGCATCAGTTACCCACGTAACTGATGCGCGGGTAAAATACTGTGTGATTCGAGAAAATCAAGATTTCATGAGATATGATCTTTGCAATTTGGCATTATGTCTATGTATATGTCTGACATGAGAATAATATTGGGATATTTTAAGTTGATCAGTAACCCATTAAGTGACTCCAGAAACGATAGATCTACATAGCACAGCGGGCGATAAATGGCCTCTAGGGTGGTATTACAGTCCAACTTTATAATGACACTGTTCGCGTCCTGCAACGTATTGTCTAAAATAGATTTTGTTAGTAGTGTTTTTGAAATAGATGACAACTCTTTCATTTTGTGTAAGATTATTATGACTCTGTAAATGATTGTAACCATTTATTGGCGAGATGTAACTTGCATGTCTCAGCCAGCACTCTGAGAGCACAATCAAATCCCAGCCAGTATTTGATCTTGAAAAAAGTGTTAAAAGGCCGTCGAAGTTACGTTTTATACTGCGAATATTTTGATGGAAAACTTTTAAGCTTAACTGCGTGGTATCGATAAGCTTAGAGCAGTCATCTAAATAGATGACTGCTGTATGCTGTCAGTCATCGACCTGTAAAATTACAGGTCGATGACTGAGCAACTTGGAATTCGTCAAGTATTTCATTAATAGGATCAAATTTTGTTAAGCTTAATTGAACCAAGTGAATTGCGGCGAGTTGATATTATAAGGTTATACCTATTTTTAAAGAGAAAAGAGACAAATTTAATGCGTAAAAAGGATTCGTTTGTATTTGATATGTTTATCATGCAAATATATTACCTATGTCTACGGTCTTTACCTATGAAATTGCCTTTCTTCAGTACTTGTCATTTCAAATAAAAAAAAGTTTGTAATGGCTCTGTATTCTAAATTCAAATTAATTTTGTTTTAAAACCATGACATTCTTTTTACAAACTCAGTCTTTTGTTTTTTGATTAGCGTTGTATTTTCATTACATTTGAACATTTTTCGTCATAATGGATACTTTAAAAATTCGTGTAATTATGGAATATGAGTTCCGTCGTGGCACCAACGCGACACAAACGGCACGTAACATCAAAAACGTTTACGGAGAGAACTGTACAAATGAACGCATAACCCGTTATTGGTTTTCCCGGTTGTGTTCTGGAAATTTTGACTTGAAAAATGAAGCTCATGATCGTCCGGAGACTTTGGTTAACAATAATGAATTAAAGGCGATTGTGGAAGCTGACGAAACTCAATCTACAGATGAGCTAGCAGCAGCTTTTAATGTAAGCATCAAATCAATATTAATCCATTTGCGACAAATTGTCAAGGTAAAAAAGCTTGATAGATGGGTGCCCCACGATCTTAACAATCGCCAGCGCACCGTACGCGTCGAGACCTGCCTTGCGCTGCTCAACAGGCAAAGAAATGAAGGAATTTTAAAACGAATTGTTACGTGCGACGAAAAATGGATTCTGTTCGACAATCGAAAGCGCTCAGCAAGTTGGTTAGACCCTGGTTCAGCACCAAAGCAATGCCCTAAACCAAAAATGACCCCTAAAAAGGTGATGGTCACTGTTTGGTGGTCTAGTGCGGGTGTGATTCACCACAGCTTTTTACAAAACGGCATGAGCATTAATGCAGATGTGTACTGTGAAGAACTGGAGAGAATGATGAAGAAGCTTGCACATCTGCAACCAGCTTTGGTCGATCGGTCTTCCCCACTGCTCTTTCACGACAACGCACGACCCCATACTGCGCAACAGATAGTCTCCAAGCTGCAAGAGCTGGGGTTGGAAGCTCTCCCTCATCCGCCATACTCACCAGACCTTGCACCTACCGACTATTACTTTTTCCAAAATTTAGACTAAAAACTTTTTAGTGGGTAAAAAAATCAATTCCCGAGAGGCAGTACAAAATGCCTTTGAAGAGTTGGTTGGCTCCCGTCCAGCTGATTTTTACAAGAAGGGCATCAATAAACTGCCAATGCGTTGGCAAAGATGCGTCGATTGCATGGGTGATTACTTCGAATAACAGAAATAAAAAGTTTGAAAAAATAAGTACTTTCACTTATTGCATACAAAACGGCAATTTCATAGGTAAAGACCTATTATTATAATGATAGTTTAACTTTCTGTGAGAATAATACAGGAATGTGATCAGCGTGTAAGTGCCATAGAATGGAGTATTGTAGATATTGTGATTATGTATTTTTGTCGAGTCCTGTAATCTCTTGATGAATATTTTTCAATACGAAGTCCAAGTGCTATGGTCATTGTGGTCTTTAACAAACTGTTGAGCCAGATATGCCAATCTCCGACCCAGACTCTTCAAAGACTCATCGATGAACACAGGCTTAGCAGGTCCAGGTAGTTTAAGATGAGTAGTATTTAGCTTATTCTTCCTAGCCCTATTGAAGATTCTACATTGCTTTATAAATCCATCTTTACAAGAAGTGGTAGAAAAAAAACCATTATGGTTACTCGTTTATTTTTTTGTTTTTAGGCGTAAAATATCCCGAATGTCAGAATCAGTTATAGTGTGTTGTAAAACCTCACCCATACTCTTAACAAGTGCCCCTAGAAGAACTTTATTTTCAGAGGGCTGTATAGGAATATTTTTAATTTCGACACGGGAACTACGCTCAAATTGTTCTAATCTATTTTCAAGTGACACAATTCTAATTTCGTAGGCTTTATTTTGCTGTTCCAGGTGCGATACCCTCTCAATCACATCATCATATTTTGCCGACAAAATGTTCAAGCTTTTTTGTTATTCGGTGTTTTGATCGAACTATTAGATATAACTATTAAAACCGACTCCATCAGTTTCTCTAACTTCGAGTTCTGTTTCACCTCGAAAAAGTCATCATATCCCTCATTTGTTGAGCGATTAAGATATTTTCCGACGATTTTTCACTATCATAAAGTAGTCTACGCTTCAATCTACGAGCCATGTTGTGGTCAGTATGGTCAGGTACAGGATGTTCCGAAGACACATGCAGCTCAGGATCTGATCCGTACAGCGCAATTGGCGTCTTCAATAAGTTCGTGCGATTAATCGGCATTGGTGGAGTGCGTTTTAGAGACATTTTTAGTAATGCACAGCAGTGATAAGTTATAATGTAGTTTATTTACTCACGAAATCAACTGGTGCGTAAGCGCCGTAGGTACAGACGATCGGTAGTGGGTGTGGTAAGATCTAGGGCGGGGCTCGCAGTACTAGGGGCAGGACGTCTATCTCGAAATGGGCGTATCGGTCACTCCCTTACCGGGGTGGAGCTCGCGGTATCACGTGTGTGTCTCCTTCCACCGATGTATGTCTAGCTCGGCTAATCTTCGTACACCTCTTCGCTGCGTCTGCGCTCCGAGTATTCACTGTGATTATTTCACTAAGATTTTATTTCTTTATTATTTATTTACGCAGAATAAATAAGCAGAAATTTACTATTAACACGACCGTACACTACGGTATCCGGAGGGAGAGAGATATATATTTTCTAAATCTAATCTAATCCATAAATAAGTGAATGAATCTTTCGCGAGGTTGAGAGATTAAAACAAACTCAGATCGCTTGACAATCAAATTTCAATAGTTTTGAATGTCTTGTTTTATCTTCTTCTTTTGATGAGATGGCAACCAGCTAATCAGCTATTTCTGCCAATGTCAAGTATTTAGTATTCAAATCTTAAGTCTTCGATTCTTCAAGTTTTCGTCTTGATGAAATGAATGATAAAAAATAATAAGAATGTGAATGAAATGAAATGGGGACCGTCTTTCGAAAAAACCTTCTTCTTTTATTAGTAGACAATTATGACTTGAATGGTTTGACTTTACACAGAATTTTGTATCATGACAGGTTAAAATAGCTATCAGACGCTTAGTTCAGTATAATCTTTACGTATTATTATAAAAACTCATTAGATGAATGTTAGTTGTATGTTGAATGCTTTTATAAATATCATTGCTATATCAGGAAAATTATTTCAGCTGACCACATTGGATGTTCACGCAATTGCACGTTTAGAGAAATGGTTCAAATAGCCACTGAGGAAAAGGGATGCGATGTTGTCATTAGTTGCGTTACAGGAACCCTAAAAGATGTAAGATATTGTTTTAAACATACTTCATAGATTTTATAGATAGATATTCCTTAATTTACATAACACAGCTATTAGTTATTTTTACTGACAAGAATTTTATCACATTTAATATTCCTCAAATAATCTACTGCTAAACAGAGGTTTCTGCGAGCTAAAAATTGTTAAACCACCCTGACCAGAGGGTATTGATTAGAGTTTATGTCAAGTTTTCTTTCTCTTTAGGGTGCTATTGTCCTACTTCGGCGTATGTTAGTCTCTGATAACTTTTGAACTTAGTAAATAAGAAAGGAAGAACCTTTTCCTCTTGAGACTTTGGAGTCGCATAATTATGCCTAATTCTGTTTCAAATTAGTCCAAACTAACACCAAGTAGCTCTGTGTGATATTTCATTTACATTAGTTTTCATTATTTCTTCCAGGATTCTTTCGGTTGTACTTCTTTTTTTGGTTTCTTTTTTGATATTTCACAACTACAAAATTGTGATAAATATAATTTTGGAATGTCTCACTTAAATGAAGAAAGGAACTACTTTGCTTTAGACTTCTCTACAATACTTGACCCTAAAAATATAGAAACTTTGAGAGTAAGTATAATAAGGTATTAATAGGTTATAATTTTCAAAGTCACAGCTATCAATAAATTGATTATTATAAATGCTGTTGTGCTAATATTCAATATGCACAAGAAATGCAGAAAAGCGTGGGTCAGCTTATTTGTTAAAAATTCTCTTAAGTATTTTGACATTTCAGAAATAGAATTTGGTTAGCCTTTTTAATTTCGGTTGATGTGCTACAGTATTTATAACGTTAACAGATTATACACAAAATGGTAAGCGAAGGCATCGCCCTTGGCTACGTTCGTCCATTAACGCGTGTAACATATACACCAAATGAGGTAGCGCGCGCTTTCCAACTTTTGAATGCCAGCTCTCATAGGGGTCGTGTACTGCTTCGTATGGAAGAACATAATATTGAAACAGTCCGGCACAGGTAACCAAACGGTTTTTAATTTTACTTAATTAGTTGTTCTATCTAATTCTTATGTTGTATATCAGTTAGTATATTTAGAAACGAGTATCATGTCCCTCCAACACACAAAGATAATCCAAAGGTTGATGTTTTAGTATGTTTTTATTTCACTGTATGTGATAGACATATTCGTGTATTGTTTGTCATATTTAACAGTGTAGGCACGTATTGAAGTGAAAATTTTCTATAGACAAGTTTGGAGGGGGAGAAGTTCTTGGGGAAGCGTTATATATATTATATAGGCAATAATATACTCGCTGGTGTGCGAGTATACATAATACAGGTCGACAAGTTTTTATTCAAGATCAAACAATTGATTTCAACGGATACGGGTCATACAGCTGATCGACAACATTTTACATATGTAGTTTTAACAAAATATTTTCCAGATTGACTTGCAGCGCAGATCGTTCCAACTTGATACTGTGTAGCTCTTCACCGTTTGGACTAAAACTTGCTGAAAGACTGGTGGCCAGAGGTGCTAAACTACTGTATCTTCATGTTACGACACATTCAAATTATGTACTACATAAAATACGGTATTTATATGTTTTATTCTGTTTGATTTTCCAATTTTCCTCGATGTACGGTAGCCTATCGCCACAAGTGAGATTACAAGGATGCGTAAGAACATTTAACAAAGCTATGTTTCCATATTTTCTGTTGTAGAGCTCTATCTATCCATAACTATTTATGAATAGTTAGAGCCTTAAAAAGTCCAATAATAGTATTTTTACAGAACTTCAATAGCAAATAGCACTTGGGTTTTAGACGTCTGATGGCGGTCACTCATTATTATAGCAGACTTACAACCGTCTCCAACCTAGTTTTTTATCTATTTATTTTATAGTTAATTAAAACGGTTTAAACCAATTACATTAATTAACATGTTGTTATCAGTTAAGAAGTTGAAATAATGATTCAGAGGAAGAATTAATAACTGACATAGGTAACCTTGTCATTATATTTTCTATTTTTTAATTTAAGGTCTTGGAGTCAACTTGGTGTTAATGTCATTGTATCTTCGGAGCCCTTAAATAACCAGGAAGATGTTGCTTCTTTGCTCACCAATGTATTACGTCAAGGTCCTCTGGAAGGTGTTTATATAGATGCAGGAGAATACAGGACCAATGTTGATTATAACTTGATTAGCAATTTGGACTCGGAAATAAGAATATTGTGTCCCGATTTAAGGTATGTTATATTTTATGCATTTCTTGACTAATAGTCCGGGATTCCCGGAACAAAAGCTACAAGTTATTACTACCAAGCAAATTGTTCGTAAACAGCTTCGTTTCGATGAGACAACCAACAATTTCCTTAGCGAAAATTCTCAATTGTGGTAGGTAACAGAGGTAGCAGGGATAAAATATGTTGATTTAATGATTCTCAAAAATTTATTACTGTCTGGTTTTTTTTTGTTAGTTCTCAAAATAATTATCTAAATTATGTGAAAAAATATTTGTCCTACAAAATGTATGGTTTGATCAAAGAGTCTACTCCTTCCAACATGTATCGATAAGGGGGTCATCAAAAATGATTACTAACCAGCTGTTCTTTTTTTTTTACTTTGTTAATATTTATTGTTAGAAACTAGGAGTGAGAATTAAATAAAAGAACCAAATTGGAGGTAGCCTAACCTCAGTCCTTATTTATAATTTAAACACTAAACAGTTCACAACAAACGAATGTTATAATTCGAAACATGATTACAAGCAATTCACGAAATACATAACAGATCGACATCAAAACGATTAATAAATGGTTTACAACGATATAACATTAAACGACAAGATATGGTTGACGTATACCGTACGATTCTACAAAAACACGTCTTACCGACCGCTTGCTCGAACAACAAGAGTAAGAGCATAGCCAAGTACCGCCCTGTTATAGGTTCGCACTGCATAATTTATCGGTAGACTAACCTAACACGGCCTCTCCTGACAGCTGGTCGTTCTCGAGCAGCCTCGTCCAGCCGACTGCCTTACCGGTCACCTGTCCTATGTTCGCCTGGTAGGTCCTCTACAGGAGGATCACCAAGTCCCTGGTCCTCATTAACATGGTCATCTGTAAAGTAACGACACTTGAGTTGTTTTACAGAAGTCTATTAACTTTGCAACCTGAAGTTATGTATTTTGTATTTTTATAAGCGTCGCATAGGCATAACAGTTTAGGACTCGCGGAGGCAAGCGTGCACTCAAGCCTCCACCAGCAATAGATTTGTAAAATAAAAATGCTAATAGCAAATGATTTTAATAATTTAAATAACTTCAGTTGCAGTTTAAAAGGCAGTATGATTATAAAAACAAAATAAGAAACATTGCGGGGGACTGGCCTCCGGACTCCAATCACCCGCAATGCACCCAACAAAAGTATGAAGGTGCATGGGCCACCTTCGCGACGTAACTCACGCTAGCAGAACTCACGCTAGCAGTCGCTCTCATGCACGATACAGACATGAGAATCGCAACATAACCAGCTAGAGTCACTAACACACAGAGGTCATATGACTTTCGCCATTCACAAAGGTGATATAGCTTTACGCCGCTCACAGAGGTGACACAGCATTACGCCGTTGCAGCCGCCAAGCACCCATAGCGCCCAGCGCCGCGCCGCACCGCGAGCGCCCAGTTCAGCACCGATGACGTAGAGCGCGTCGTTGTTGGGCTCGCCCACGGCGGCCGCGTGCGACAGCGCCATCGGTAGCCGTGCCTCGCATCTGTCGCAGGACATCATTACACACGTTATGTCATTGTAACATTCAGATATTAACTTTCATATAGGGCAAATATCCCGCAGTCTATTTGCCAAAAGGAACGTCCCGCAGTCCGTCCTCTAGTCGAATCTGACATACCGCAGTCTGCCAACAATAGGAACGTCCCGCAGTCCGTCCTTTCAAAAACATGGTATCCCGCACTCTACCATACGTACTCAGGTTACCCCCAAGGGTCCAGAGCACTGTCAGACATCCAGCAGTCTGTCTGACATAGAACATCCCGCAGTCTGTACTACCACACACACAAACCTGCAACTATTCTCACGCTCAAAAAATAAAGCGTAGGTATCGGGGCATGAGCCGATTCTGTAACATGGTAACTCAGTATACCAACCGTACTCTGTATGGGAAACAATTTGTTAATTATTCGTGACGACTTATGCTTTTGCCTATTCTGTCATTCATCGCACATACAAGGCCCTCATACAAAGATACACTTTCACAGCCCAGATTAAAACACTTTACTATTACAGACGTATGCATACATCATGCATACGTATGCATGATGTATGCATACGTCTGTAATAGTAAAGTGTTTTAATCTCGTGTAATTCGTACATCAAATCTCACTCACACCTTAACTTATACAAGTTAACCAGGACTGCGCCTGCCAGGACAAGGCTTGATGCGTGTTCAGGGAACACGACTTCCGGGACAACACCCGATGCGTGTTCAGGGAACACGACTTCTTGGACAACACCTGCTGTGTGTTCAGGGAACACGACTTCCGGGACAACACCCGATGCGTGTTCAGGGAACACGACTTCTTGGACAACACCTGCTGCGTGTTCAGGGAACACGACTTCCTGGACAACACCCGATGCGTGTTCAGGGAACACGACTTCCGGGACAGTACCCACTGCGCACGCATAGTACGCATCTTCCAAAACCAGGCTTCCACGGTTAGTCTTGGGAGCACGCTGCACCTGGGCTGCACCAGCCACTTTCAAAATTTGCAGAACAACTTTCAGGACACCACTCGTTCGGCCGTCTTCCGTTGGACCACTTCCCGCCGCGCCCCTAGGCCAGGCGGCGAAGACCTATCTGAAACATTTCTTACAAGAACACTGACAGTTAGAGTGGCGCTCCCCTGACCCACCAAAAGACTCAGAGCAGACTTTCGGGTCTTCAGTTATAAGTATTGTGTTATAAAACAATAGCCCATGGCGAACCACGAGATTTGTACCACCCGCAAAGGTTATCTTAACCACTTTTTATATTTTAAGAACTCCAACAGAACAATTAAAACTCCTCTCAAAAGTTCACTACACCACCACACTTAAGATTTAAATGAACTAGACGTTTATACAAGGTTGGAAGTTTTACTTAATAACAATAGTCACTGCAGGTCTAGGCACAAAGTTTTCTTACAACCCAGACTGCAATAACTCACTACTTGAACTTGATACAAGCACTAACAGCTTGAACTTTACATAAGTTCGGCCCAACCTGACCATTACTGATCATTCTGCCTAGGTGGTATTTTGTGATCAGTAACTTATACTATTTGTAAGTTGATAGAAAACCCAGCACTAGTCAAGGTATCTAGAACCTTTCATAATATCTCCTCATTTCGTAAATAACGCTTTACCACAGTAAGAAACGTTTAAGTTATCCTGCATAGGTAGGGTAAATAAAATTATTATTTTTCATCACGTCAAACAAAGTATTTGCAATATCAATCTGTGACAGACAGAGTTTGTTTTGTAATTTAAAATTTGACCAACTACGACCGTCAATCTTTAAAACAATTGCATAGACGTGCCAATCACTCGCGATCGTTGCGTCGCATCGCTTTTAATTGTATACATGATTTAATTCCGTACGCCACACAACAAAATCATGTAAACAATAAAACTCGATATGAAAATGTGTTTGGACCTTACCTGTGTACATTACACATTACAATTGCACTCATTAACTTTTCTGTACTTACACATTAACGTGGCATACCATCGGCACTGGTGCACTGCATTGTGCCCGTAAAAGCTGGCGTGATATTTTCTAGCTAGTGATCGTCACACACGAATGCGCCGAAACATTAAGTACCCGCTTTATTTTGTTTATCTTAAGTACCACACCTAAATATCTTCTAGAGCAGTAAAATGTTTCAAAATCGTTTACCGACTCTAATCTAACTCTAATTGTTACTCGATACCAAAGATAGGCGGTGTGTCACTTCCTTCACGACTTCTACACATTTCAATGTTCTGATTTAAATGACTTAAATGTTGCCGGTAGTTTATTACTTTAGTACCGACAAACTGAATAATTATCGAACGAATTTGAATCAAGAAAAACCATGTTTAGAGAGGATAGGAATCCCTTGAATCACGTCGACAACAATTTCACTGCGCTCAGTGGATAGAGGGGAACAAAACTAACATTAATCTGACCGCGTTGTTGTGAACTCTGTTTCGTGAAACATTTACTAACATCGTGACCCCCTTTTTACAGTACACACAAGTCAAAGTACCCTCAGGTTTATTCGATTGTTCCGGCTTGAACTTCTACGAGGCATACTAGATTTCGGTTTATTAAGATAACCAGCCTGTCTGTGTCCTATTTTGCCGCACAGAAAACACTTGCTAGAAACAACCGCACGTCTAAAACCTGGCGTTTTCGCGTTGATGCGCACGAGTATCCGTCATTAAATCCTTAGTAGGTTTCACAAAAGTAGATAGGAAACCAACAACATCGTTAGGTCCTAAGTTTGCGTTAGTAGCGGATGCCTTCACATGCGGGTCCCTATTTTCTTGAATAACAACTGCTAATATGTCGCTGTCGCTGAGGCTCCTTACAATTTGTAAACGCAGTAATGATCTACGCGCATATACAGCGTAGGTACGGAAACTTAACGAATGTATGGCCTCAACGATCTTGCTCCGTGACCCGACCGGTGGATTGCTCTGACGGCTCTGCGACACGTACCGATCCGTACTTTTATCGAACGAGCATTGCCGCGAGCGACTTCATTCACTACGCCTGCGCCTTGAATCTACCAATTTTTGCAAAGCACGGCGCGAATTATGTCCATAAGAATTATGAATACGCGATCGCTACCGCCTTATACACAAAACAACCACTTGTTTACGAATTCGCGGTCTACCCTCTTGATCCATTATAGCAACAACAACACGTACAATATTAAATGCCAATCGATTAAAACCAAAAATAAATAGTGGTAGTGAGACTATCCAACTTCTGATGTTAGAAAGTAGGAGTGAGAATTAAATAAAAGAACCAAATTGGAGGTAGCTTAACCTCAGTCCTTATTTATAATTGAAACACTTAACAGTTCAAAACAAACGAATGTTATAATTCGAAACATGATTACAAACAATTCACGAAATACATAACAGATCGACATCAAAACGATTAATAAATGGTTTACAACGATATAACATTAAACGACAAGATATAGTTGACGTATACTGTACGATTCCACAAAAACACGTCTTACCGACATCTCCACTCGAACAACAAGAGTAAGAGCATAGCCAAGTTCCGCCCTTTTATAGGTTCGCACTGCATAATTTATCGGTAGAGTAGGGGTAGACCTAACATTATGTAATTTAATAGTCATATTGTCCTACAAGTTGCGTGGTACTTTATCTCGGTCCTACGCTCAGAAATTGTTAATACCACAAGACCATTTTTCTGATTACTAACTGTAGGACAAAAATCTTACAATTAGTGTATTTTCTGCCCAAATAAAACAATGTCCTACAAGAAAACAGGTCTGTATCACTAGTTCGACAAGAATTGTAATTTTTTCGCTTTCCTATTTGTAACATAAGATTCAGTGAAAGCATCTGTTTCAAAATTTAAACAACTTTATTTTTTAACTGACTTCAAAAAAAGGAGGAGGTTTCTCAATTCGACCGTATATATTTTTTTTTAATAAACTAGGTACAAAAAATTGTGAATATGCATAGAAAAAAAAATTCTTCATCAGTTATATCTTCGCTACTAACATTCGCTGTCATCTGCATCTATTTCATTTTCCTCATGAGATATCTGACTCTGTAATAACATGAAAAATTTAGTTAATTATATAATAACTAACTGTTCCCGCTACTTTGTACACGCGATGTTTGTATTTTCAAGTTATTTTTAATTTTTCATCATTTAAACCTTTTCTGGTCTACGACATTTCACAACCAAAATTAGCTAAATCGGCCCAGCCGTTTTCGAGTTTTAGCGAGACAAACGAACAGCAATTGATTTTTATAAATAAGAAGATGAATAATGAATAAATAACAATAGTATTAAGAGGGTACCTTGTATGTCAGAAGATAATTCTTCAAATGAGGGACTTTGGAGACCATTAAACCAATAATATTCATATTTGCAATTTTTCCGTGGGGCTCCGCATGTGTGCATTACCAAATATTGCAGATGAATGCAGTTCTTCTAATTTGTTGCAATAATTCTTGTTTTGATGGTAGCAAAATTGGAAGTATCATATCCTACGATTTTTATTTTAAAATTTCTTCATTTTCATTTTTTGATTAATTCCATTTTTAGGGTTCCGTGCCAAAGACAAAAAACGGAACCCTTATAGATTCGTCATGTCTGTCTGTCCGTCCGTATGTCACAGCCACTTTATTCCGAAACTATAAGAACTATACTGTTGAAACTCGGTAAGTAGATGTATTCTGTGAATCGCATTAAGATTTCCACAAAAAAAAAACAATAAATTTTGGGGGTCCCCATAGGTACTTAGAAGTGAAACTCAAAAAAAAATTTTTCATCAAATCCAAATACCTGTGTGGTATATCTATGGATAGGTCTTCAAAAATGATATTGAGATTTCTAGTATCATTTTTTTCTAAACTGAATAGTTTGTGCGAGAGACGCCTCCAAAGTGGTAAAATGTCCCCCCCCTCCCCCTGTAACTTCTAAAATAAGACAGTTTTTTTTTTTTTTTTTTTTTTTTTATGTATGGCCCGCCAAAATGACTCTACTCTGCCTGATGGAAAGCATAAGCTGAATCCAAGAGTGGCGGTCACCATACTCACTGCGAATGCAGACAATGCAGTATGGCAACCCACACCATGGCGGCCTAGTGATGCTGCTGCATCTTTTAGTCTAGTCAACAAGTGGAACTTGTCGACTAGACTATTTGGGCCTCCGGTCTCGCACTCACCAACGAAACACGACAGCATGAACGCTGTCATTTTACGTTGATTTTCTGTGCGAGGGTAGTACCGCCCCGGTCGAGCCGGCCCATTCATGCTGAAATCAGCGTGACTCTACTACCTATAAAATGATAAAACTAAAAAAAAATATATGATGTAAATTACCATACAAACTCGGTTTACCACAAAAAAATTGGTTTGAACGAGATCTAGTAAGTACTTTTTTTTAATACGTCATAAATGGTAAACCGCAAAAAAAACACTATTATTAAAACATCGATCAAAGTTACAACGAACTACAAGAGCTTTTATATTATGTTAATTGCTGCTTCGGAACCCTTCATGGGCGAGTCCGACTCGCACTTGGCCGCTTTTTTAAATAACTCATACCGTCCTTTATTGATACCATTTCTTGTTTTTAAGGAATATACTCTGCATACATACTCTTCAATAATTCGAACTTAACTTAACCTTATTCGATGTTGTTAACGCTGTATTTTCAATTCGTAGGAGTTAAATAAAATCCTCTTGAATTTCTTCATTTTTCTTTAAAATACTGAATGGTCTCTTTTTCCTTTATTTTTCCTTTAGGATTGTAATCATTCCCTGTAAAATATGGCATATGGCGAATGAACAAGATAATTGATCTCCAAGCTTAGCATAAATTTCATTTATGTCTAAGTACATTTATTTACTCGTGCTAAAATTTATTATTATTTTAATTGGATCTTTTTAATACTTAAAATTTACTAACATTATTATTAGTATGTCAGAATCTGTACAATGTATATGCACAGGACAGAGTTAGTATTAATTTTACTTTTTAAGTATTGACTTTTTGCGTAT
Organism: Diaphora mendica; assembly: GCA_949125395.1. Classification (NCBI taxonomy): domain Eukaryota; kingdom Metazoa; phylum Arthropoda; class Insecta; order Lepidoptera; family Erebidae; genus Diaphora; species Diaphora mendica. The sequence goes on from OX421330.1 coordinate 17,024,788, forward strand.
TCTTGTACTCAAAACTAATTATTCTATTTTTGGTAATGGCTTTATCAAACCTATCTGGTCTTACTCGAGTCTCAGCAATGAAATTCTTATGTTGTTTTAAATAAAGAAGTTGTTAATAAGTTGTTTCTTATGTTGTTTGTTGTTCTTTAAAGAATCGTTAAAAATAGAAATAATACTTTTTTTTATGAAATATGCCCCATTACGTTCATTCAACTCAGCGGTATTTATTATTACATTTCTATTTTTTTTTTATTAATTTAGAATAATTTTATGGTGAGTTCGATTTGTGCGTGGTTGCATTCTATCGTGATGGAACGTCAATTTCGCCTGTCAAAATCACCTTAGATCGGACAAACTTTAACGTGAGATACCTATGGCGCTGTAAGCAATGCTTTGGGCATGCGTACCGGTGTGACTCAGGTGTAGTATCAAAATACAGAAAATAAATAAATTTTTAATTTCATGAATTCATACATGTGTTATTGTATGTACCACGTAATTTGTAGGACAATGTGACTCTTAAATTATATAAATATTAGTTGAAAAAAAAAGAAAACTACTGGTTAATAATCATTTTTGGTGACCTCGTTATCGATACATGTTGGAAGGAATTATAATATCTTGAGAACTTACAAAAAAACCCAGTTAGTAATAATTTTTTGAGAATCGTCCAATCAACATATTTTATACCTGCCACCTCTGTTAGCTACCACAATTGAGAATTTCCGCTAAGGAAATTGTTGGGCGTCTCATCGAAACGATGCTATTTACGAAAAATTTGCTTGATAGTAATAATTTGTAAGATTTGTTCCGGGGATCCTGGGCTATAACAAACATCATCAAAAAATTTTTTTATTGATTAGTAGTACCCTTTCTTGTAAATTTCTTGAAGTAATTGTAAATTAAATATTGTTATAAACTAGAAGTGAGAATTAAATAAAAGAACCAATTGGAGGTAGCCAAACCTCAGTTCTTATTCTTATAGTTAAAACACTAAACAGTTCACAACAAACGAATCTTATAATTTGAAAAATGATTACAAGCCATTCTCGAAATACATAACAGATCGACATTAAAACGATAAAGAAATAGGTCTACAACGATATAACATTAAACGACAAGATATGGTTGACGTATACCGCACGGCCTATCAAGACACGTCTTTACTGAGCGCTGCCAAAACAACAAATGTGCGAACATAGCCAAGCACCGCCTCTTTATAGGTTCGCACTGCATAATCATTTGGATTTTAACGTACTACACATACGATTCACTCAGTACAGTTAAGTAATCATGACCAAAATTTCGGAAGTCATTTATTACCCACTTTTAAGTATCAGATTGAAATCGAACTTTATATGTATATAAATAGATATAAAGTATATAAATTTAGGATGACAATTTAGATTTTATACCGGTTACTGGCAAACGAATCTTATATGTTCTTATATGTTCAATTCTCTCGCAACGTTCACCTTGGGAAGTTTATAATGCTAGTAGGGCCCATTTGTACAGGCATTAAATCGCTAACCTAATTCACTAGCGAGAGCAATGAACCTTTACGGCGATTCACCGTGTTCTTAATCTAAACTAAAATCATCAAGCACTTACTGGAGTTGTGTGGCTTCCTTGTTCTCGGCGCCGCTGACGGGGTACCCCACTGCTTTGTCTTGGTACGTTCACACAAACATGCTCCAAAGTGCTGTATATCTTTCAAGGTATTCGAATTACAATAAACTCGTATTAGCTATCACGGATCATGCCCTTTTGAACGCGACTACAAAAACTCGCGAGTCCTAACCAGACCAATCATAACGGTGACCGACGAAGACCGAGTCTTTGGAGAATTAGATTAATATCAATTCAATTCGCTTAAACCGGCAATCAAATGCAAAAAACGTGTTCGGCCGGCAAGCGTCTCTATAGTACTATCTTAACCTCAAACGTCAAAACGTCAAACAAGAAAAATGACAATCGAAAATGTTGCCATTACAATGACGTTCGAAATCTAACAGTCACCCGCCCGAACAGGTCCGCACCTGTTCCCTAATCTACAGGCAGGCGAGATAACGTTGCTACAGCTCGTTTGATAACGTTTGAGTCCCCAACTAGAACCTCTGCGGACCGGGGGGTCCCATACTTACCGTGGAACAAGTTAACAATGCGCCCCCGGCGCCAACGCAGTGGCGGTAGGTTAGCATCCTTAACCAGTACGAGGTCACCAACATTAGGGGGACTAGTTGTGTCAGTCCACTTAAGGCGCTGTTGCAGAATGTGCAGATACTCTAGAGACCATCGTTTCCAAAAATTCTGTGAAAACTGCTGCAACATCTGATACCGAGACAACCGAAACAATATCACATCTTCGAACGGGTGTTCGGGCAGCGCGTTAAGTGGCTAACCAATTAAGAAATGGCCTGGAGTCAACGCCTCCAGGTCATTTGGATCCGAGCTGAGCGGACACAACGGTCGCGAGTTGAGAACGGCTTCGATCTTACAAAACAACGTCGCGAGTTCCTCAAATGTCAGCGCGGTCTAACCTACAATACGCCCTAAATGCGTTTTAACTGACTTAACTACGGCTTCAAAATCCCGCCCCAGTGGGGGCAACCTGGTGGACTGAAGGTCCATTGTATACCCCGACGGGAGAGGGCTGTTCCAATATCCACTTTGTTTTCATTTAAAAGCTTGACTACATCTCGTAAGTATCGTTCTGCACCTACGAAGTTGGTTCCGTTATCGGAACGAATCAGTGCTGGCAGTCCCCTCTGGGAAACGAATCTGTCCAAGCACGCTATAAAGGCTTCCGTCGTGAGGTCAGCAACGAGCTCGAGATGCACCGCCTTGGTGGATAAACAGACGAACACACAAAGGTACGCCTTGTACTGTTTCGCGTTCCGCAGCCGCGAGCTTTTTACTAAGAATGGGCCCGCAAAGTCTGTACCAACACCAGTCCATGGCCTAGCCTCATTCACCCGATCAGGGGGCAGATCCCCCATGTGAGGCTGCATCGTGGCAGCCTTGCTCCGATAACAAGGCATGCACCGAAACACGATGTTCCGTATGGTACGACGCCCAGACAAAATCCAAAACTCCCTCTGGAGTGTAGCCAACGAGGCGTTACAACCTGCATGAGCGTTTTTAACATGCCGATCAGTCACCAACAACTCAACCAACTGCCCTCCCTTGGGGAGCAGTAGGGGGTGACGAGCCGAATACGCAGATTCGCATTGCGCAATCTTCCTCCTACCCGAAGCAACCCGGCCGAATCTATAAACGGGTTGAGACGCGCGACGGCACCCTTCAATTTGGAACGCCCAGTTCGTAGACTCGCCAATTCTGCTCCAAAGTTCGAAGACTGTACCAACCGGATCAAATTCAGAGTCGAACAGCCGAATTCAACCTCACCTGAGGGTGTCGTCCCATCACATCAGTCATCACTAGTACTGGGGCGGATGTCCTACGCATCGTGTCAAAACGTGAGGAGAACGTAATCGTCGTTTGCCCTACGATGTTCGTTACCGCGACATTCCCCACGCCTCGAATGTTTCTATTATACTTAGTAAGTCAAGCCCAACTAAATCGCCAATTCGTTCGACATAATACAGCACCTGAATCCAACAGGGCGCGAACGTGTGTTGACTTGCCATTCAACCCCCAAACACACACGGAGGCAGTGGGCAAGACTATAGCCTCCGGTTGGGGACCAAAACTTGATTGGGCTGCGATTTCGTACCGGGGGCCCCCGGGGCCCCACGCATTATAGCCCGATCAACCGGGCCTGTAAGTGTGGTAGGGATCCCATGGTCCCTCGTAAGTGCCCCTCCAGTCGCGGTGCTCTACTTGGTGCCGTCCATGGATAGGGGGGGTGCGGTGATCCAACCGAGGGCGTTCCATGATGGGCGGCGAAAATCGACGAAATGTCGTCGTCTTCGGCGAGCGCGATGACACCCAAGGCGGCGTTCTAGTGGTCGGCGGCGAGCACGATGATACCCGAGGCCGCGTTCTAACTAACCGCTCCGTACTCGAGGGTGCATTCGCACACCCACCCGTGCCAGCTCCAGCTGAGCCACTGGCCTGCCAATAGGTTGGGGAACCGCCCGCGATGTTGGCCTGAACATCGGCCCCAATATCTTCCCTAGGGGGGCCCTGGTCCCGTGGACCCAGGTTCCAAGTCCGGCCCTGTGTACGTGACCCCATCTGTCCCTGAGTCCGGCCCTGTCCATCTGCATGATGTTGGCCGGGCCTATTCAGGCAGAGCAACTCATGATGGCGGCCTCCACAAAACTTACACATAGCGGACCGAGCGCAATCCCTTGCTAGTTGGGGACCCAGACACAAAAAACACCAGCCACGCTGCTTGGTGATCTGGCGTCGCTCTTGGACTCTCTGGTCCCTAAATCTACGGCAGGCAGCCACACTATGGCCATCCTGTTTACAATACAGGCAGGCATCCCGTACAGGTGTTGAGGCACCCATGTGTCCATACAACTGCCATGGCCCTCTCTGCGGAAGTCCCCTCCTCACAGGGCTCCGAGTAGCCTTCTGTGGCTCCGCAGCGGGCTTCACGAACAAACCCATGTTCTCTGCCCTCCGACACTCTTCCTCCAAAAACTCCATGAGTTGAGAAGAGGTGGGCAAGCTGTCTGCACCCTGTCCGTGATGCTGCTCAAATCTGGTCTGCACATAGACTGGCAGCCGGGACAGTACTATGTATGCTAACATGTGAGACCATTCTTCAACCGTCAAGCCTAAATTTCCTAGTGACACTCAACAACGGGTTCAACACTTCTGCCTGTATGGCAGAGACCCGAGTCACTGAAGGGGTGCTAAACAGCCTCTTGAGCTGAGCATCAACCAGCCTTCTTTTGTTCTGGTAGCGCCTTTCCAACATTTGAAGGGCAATCTCATAATTGTCTTCGGTCACCGTCAAATGGGCTACCAGTTCCCTAGGCTCCCCCTTTAAAGTTGACATTAGTTGTGCCATCTTATAGGATTTAGGCAAATCCTCCCTTAAGTGGACCAAACTATCAAATAAATTGATGAAGCTGACCCACTCACCGAGCTCTCCATCAAAGCTGGGTAATTGTATCTGAGGCAATTTTGATACAACCCCGCGAGAGTGTGGGCCTTCCACAGCTTCTTCATCACAGCCAGTTCTGCGCTGGCGCTTTATTTCTGCTATGCGGTGCTGAATGTCATCAACAATTGAGAGGCACTGGTCAACATCAGCCTCCATCGCGGACCTTATCTGATCGCTGACCTTCTCCTCCTCAAGGGCCTTGGTAAGCGCTTCCATCATAACCTCCAGCCGAGCCGGCGCATCCAAAGCTCGAGCCAACAGTGCATCTTGTCTATCTGGTCGGCCTAGGAGGCCTTGAACCGATGTAAACCATCTCAACCCCGTGCTAATCTTAGCCCGGTACAATGACAATGACATTACTTAAAGAACAGAACGTTACTTACAAGTTACAATATTTTATGTATGTAATAAACTATTTATTTAAACACTATTAGGAACTTTATATAAAACACTATTAAGTGCTTGTGCAGTCACTTAATCTCAGATATATATCTACCTACAAGTTTCAATTTATCAATGCCCAATAACTCAAAACAATTGAATTTAACAATAACAATAATAGAATAATAAAACAATATTATTCTAGTAATAATGTCTCTGGGCTAGCAAAATCTAATTGTATTAGACTAATATATTGGACCAATTGCCCCAAACAATTAATATTTAATATTAAGTTTTACAATTCAACCAATAACCAAATGTGTGATTGGGTTAATATATTGGACCAACTGTCCCAAACAATCAATATCAAGTATACAATATAGTTCAAATTTGTGAACAACTAGTAACATAAGTTTTTAACCAATAATTAAATGTGTGACCTACCTACATTTAATCATTATGCTAATAAATTGTTTTAAATACTATTTTAAATAACTATATCAGTGGAATCAAAGATATGTGGACAGTGGAACAGTATAGTTACCTACCTAACAACGAGATATAACCTTCTGAGTGCACTACGGAGTGCTCACAGCTCTCAGAGGTTAACCGCGCTACTGCTACCAAAATGTTCAATTCTCTCGCCAATACAACGTTGGAATGGGAAGTTTATAATGCTAGTAGGGCCCATTTGTACAGGCATTAAATCGCTAACCTAATTCACTAGCGAGAGCAATGAACCTTTACGGCGATTCACCGTGTTCTTAATCTAAACTAAAATCATCAAGCACTTACTGGAGTTGTGTGGCTTCCTTGTTCTCGGCGCCGCTGACGGGGTACCCCACTGCTTTGTCTTGGTACGTTCACACAAACATGCTCCAAAGTGCTGTATATCTTTCAAGGTATTCGAATTACAATAAACTCGTATTAGCTATCACGGATCACGCCCTTTTGAACGCGACTACAAAAACTCGCGAGTCCTAACCAGACCAATCATAACGGTGACCGACGAAGACCGAGTCTTTGGAAAATTAGCTTAATATCAATTCAATTCGCTTAAACCGACAATCAAATGCGAAAAACGTGTTCGGCCGGCAATCGTCTCTATAGTACTATCTTAACCTCAAACGTCAAAACGTCAAACAAGAAAAATGACAATCGAAAATGTTGCCATTACAATGACGTTCGAAATCTAACACCTTTCTTTTTCTTCCTTTTTTTCCCGTGCGGAAATCCCCTCGGATATCATCTCCTGGTGGCATGTCGGACTCGAACCGACTAAAACCGAACGCCGTCTCGGGTACTAGAAGCCGGGGGACCAGGAGTCAAGCAAGGAAAGCCCTGGAACCCCGACGTACCTCGGGCCACCTACGGTTCGTAGATAGCCCCCTACTGTGTGGGAACCCCAGTGTTCCCAGGGCACGCACGCTCCGCAGCGTCCGTGCCTCCACCTGAGCCTGCTTCTGCTAGGGTGACAGATGGCCTCATCTGTCACCCTCAGGCTTGCGCTTATGAAGGATGGAGATCGTTTTGAGATCTCCGGCGCCCGAGTCGCCTGTAGTACATGTCCCACTCCCGGGCCTGGCGGGCCGGTAGAGTTCTAAACCGCTTCCGGTCCCACCCCGCCATCTCCTTGGCAAGCATGACTTGCTCGCAGAAGGAAACGGTGGAGTTCCACGCGCTCTCACCATGCAACATGGCCGTAATCATGTTACCGAGCGAGAGATCCCCCACCCCGATGACCGCCACGAGATCACGTCTTGGCTCCTCCCACGCCGGACATTCTGCCAGCGTGTGGAACGCGGTGTCTACGGTCTGGCCATCGCAGTGGTGGCACTCAGGCGTTGGCTCCTTGCGGATCAGACACAGGTAATCTCCGAAACATCCTTTTCCAGTGATCACCTGTGTCAGCCGAAATGAGAGGGTCCCGTGACGCCTCTCGAGCCAATCCTCCTTCCCAACTCCGCCAGGTCCTCGTGGAGGACCGCCGTTATTGCGGCGGTTGCGGCGGTATATCGCCGCAATAACGGCGTGGCCAGCGCTCGGTTGCCCAAGTCGTTCTTCTCATTCCTCCACGAGGACCTGGCGGAGTTGGGATTTCTGGTCATCGATTTTTCGAGTCTCAGGACTCCTACCCAACTCCCGCGCCTCCTTGCGCCACTGGTAAAGGGCCGCAAGGACTCTCGCCTCCAGGTCCCATGGCGGAGCTCCGGCCAAAAGACTTGCCGCTTCAAAAGAGATCGTGCGGTACCCCCTTATGATCCTGATAGCCAGCACTCGTTGCGGTTGTCGCAATAGCGCGACGTTGCTGGCTTTTAGGACCTCCGCCCATACTGGGGCCCCATAAAGGGCCATGGACCGCACAACCCCCTCGTGTAGTCTCCTGCAGGAGTCATCGGGCGCCCTCATGTTTGGCAACAACAACTGTGCACGCGCTGCGCCAACCAGCTTGGGGACCAGACTTCGGAAGTGATACCCGAAGTCCCATTGGCCGTCGATTACGAGCCCCAAATACCTCATAGAGGGCTCGATGCCGATGCGAGTGCCTTCTACTATGAGGCTGAGTCCTTCAGGCGGCTTACTCCGAGGCCCCTGAAAGAACAACGCCTCGGATTTGTGCAGAGCCACCTCAAGACCCAACTGCCGGATTCTCTCAACGACTTGGGCAACGGGCTACTGGCAAATCCCTTGAGTTCATGGTCATGTGATTCATTTTTACGATTGCAACAGACTGGGCCGTTTATAATATAAAGTATTGTTACGCCATAGAGAGATGGTTCTCGTGTGGTCGAGAATATTCGAGAGCCGAGGACGGCGCCATCTAGTGTCGGGTAGCGCGCAACTGTGGAGATTATGACTGCTAGTTTCGATGTTCTTGACGCTAGATGGCGCTAGATTTCTTGTTCTGAACGTTTCTATTTGTTCTAGAATGTTTTGTCGAATGATCGGGATCTTTGTAGATGTTTCCGTAGTCCTATAAAAGCGGAACGTGTTGGCCGTGTGGGCAGTCTTGTTTCACGATAAAGCGGATTGACATCGTAGCGATCTTCTAGTGCGACTAACGAGTGATTTAGTGAATAATTGTTGTTAAAGTGTTGTTAATAATTTTTCATTGTTATGTTTTGGTAATCAACGGACTACTTTCATTTAATAAATACCCAGCTCGTAACGGTATAAAAGGTAGAAAGTACACACTACTACCAGTCACAAGCGCATTGTCGGCTTTTGTCATAGAAGTAAAATCTCTTTTCTTGAAGATTTAAAGGTGGTATAGGTCTGGAAATACCACGGACTACAATTTTTTCCAGAATTTAATCATACCAGGCTTCTTAAAAAGCACACAGTTTAGCTTTGTAGCGATAGTGGAAATCTTTATGAGTTTTTAATTTGATCCGCTATAAAAGAGAGAGAGAGTTTTCTAAACCTATCAAGTACATAGATGACCTAAATGTTCAACTTGATTTCTTTCAGCTACTTTGCTTTAATTTGTTTTGGTGACAATTCGACTGGTAAAAATGTATGGCTGAGTCGAGTCCGTCAACAGCTACCGGCGACAGTGGTTGTACTACCCGAAATGTATAATGTAAGTGAACTTATAATTATATTTGAAATTTTGTAGTCCTGGTCTCATACATATTAAGTTATTTGCAATACTGTAAACTTAAAATTTTGGCAGCCACTTCTTTACATATTGTAAGCACCTAGGAGTAAACGAATCTATGAAATTTTACTGGTAGGCTGGTAAAAAAGGAATCAAAGGTTGTATGGAAGTTCTTTACTTTTTAAGCCAGAAAGCGTCAAACATTCCGGTCTTAGGTAGTCGAATCGCCTTACTTCACATCGTCGGTACCGTATACTACATTTGCCTAATCGCGGTCTCCACTCTAGCACATTTTAGGCTCCAGTGGTTATCAGTTTGCCTGGAGTCATGAACGACCTACTTTCACTTCAGTGTACTGATTTCTCATGTGAATTAAGATGATTGCTTCTTTTCAGAAATCGTACGGCAGTGGCGTGAATTGGCACTCTGCGATAGACGCAGTGGAAGATGCTTTACAAAACCCTCACGCTGTGGTCTTAGCACATAGGTGCACTCAAAAACCTTCACTACTAAAGCAAATTGCCACGTTAATTAGTTAGTTGATTAAGATTTATAAATTTATTTTTGTGTTGTAGTAGAAAAACAAAGGGGTCATTATGATAATGAGTTGCTACCGTCGCTTATAAACACTTGCAACGAAGAACTAAGTGTCACAAATACGTAGCCGCTCTTTACCCCAGAATTATAGGGAGGGAGGATTTGATCCGGCAACTTTACTCACTCGATGAAAAGCAACGAACTTTTGAACGAATTTATACTTAAGAGTTAACATATGTTACTTTTGATGTGTACTAGAAGTAAATGTATTTTGTTTGCAGATATAAGTATACCAGAGAACGCTCCAAAGAGCCTAACTTTACAAGAATTGGGTATTCCAAAGCATAAGTTGCAGTCACTTTGCACTTTCTTGCGAGTTCAATACAATCTTATATTCGATGAAGAAGAAGTTCTATTGTTTACAATACAATCGTATGTAGTAATGTTTTGCCATATGTTTGCATACCTTTCTCAAATATTATTTTTGCCTTGATTTTTCGCCATGAATTTCTTGTGTATCATATAAACTAACAAACATTTTTTTTATTTCCAGCATCCTGGAAGCAGAAAAGAAAGTTACAGACTTTAATTATGAAGATGTGAAAGGTTTAAAAACTTTCTTCAATTACGTCGATTCTGATGAACTTCTTGCAACTAATGAGTTAGTCTTTTTGCCAACGCTCATCAATAGTGCATCTATGGTATGTCCGGAAAATCATGAAATTATGATATTTTTTTGGTCATCTGACACACGTCATCATCGAGTCCCAAAGTAAGCAGAGCTTGTACTATGGGGTACTTGATAACCTGTCCTTCCTTTTTTCCAAAGTCCTCGAGCGTCTCATTCACACACAATTAATAGAATAGAATAGAATAAACTTTATTGTACACTAGATATTACAGTTTACAAAAAAATATCAAAACAATTAAATTACCATGTACAAATGGCGGCCTTATCGCTAAAAAGCGCTAATCCTATGTATAGTTAATCCTATAAATAGGAAGAAATTAGCGATAAAGCTATAGCCTTATCGCTGATATCTTCCAGGCAACCTTGGGATGGAAAAAAAATTGTAAAAAAATAAAAATATACAAATTCATGGGCAGTTTTAGTGCGAAAAGAGAGAAAAGAAAAAATGTTAAGGAATTTAAGTGAATTCGATAAAAGTAAATGACAAAATAAATATTATTACACATACTAATACAAGTAAATAAAATAAAAACATATCACATAAAATATCTACATTTATAAAAACAAAATAAAAATAAATAAACAATATATCAGGTAAAATATGTTTTAGGCACTTAACAAATTATGATGACAGGTAATGACCTCTGACCATTTTTTTAAATATCGGCAAAGATTTGGCACTTCACCTTTAAGTAAGGTGGAGTAAACGGATAAAATAAAACACCATAAAGTATGGTAAGAATATGAGCATTCCGTCGAAGGCCAATTGGGAGCCACTTAAGCTGATTACGATATTCAGAAACATGTTAATATTTGCGTAGTCTAAATATAAATCTTATACAAACATTTTGAAGGCGCTCAAGTTTCTCGAGTTGCTCCTCCGTGATGTCGAGATAACTGACATCAGCATAGTCGAGTATAGGAAGAAGGAGGGATTGTGCAAGTGCAATTTTAGTAGCCGTTGGGAGAAAATTGCGTAGTCTTCTTAAGGATCCCGCCGATGCAAACAATTTTCGACTGAATTTTCGCAGTTGAGGGCCTTAAGTTAAATTGTTATCAATGTAGATTCCAAGATTTTTAACTGACGTACTTATTGATAATGGTGTTCCGTTAAACGTAATGTTAGGTAATTGCGTCCAGTCTTTTCTAGACACCATCCTGGCACTGCCTACAACAATAAGTTGGGTCTTAGATGGATTAACCACAACTCTATACTGCTCACTCCATTCATACACACGCGCTAGATCTTGACTAATAGTCGAAAAGGCATCAGATAATCTTTTTTTTTTTTTATGGTATAAGGGGCAAACGAGCAGACGTATCACCTGATGGTAAGCGATTATCGCCGCCCATGGACATCCGCAACACCAGAGGCGTCACAAAAGCGTTGCCGACCTTTGGGGGATGGGGAAAGGGATGGGTAGAGGGGTTGGGGTATGGGCCTCCGGTATCCTCACTCACTCGGTGAAACACAGCGCAAGCGCTATTTCACACCGGTTTCTGTGAGGCCGTGGTATCTCTACGGTCGAGCCGACCAATTCATGCCGAAGCGTGGCTCTCCCACGGTAAAGTGTGGTGGTGCTTGTGTATGTATTTAAAAATCATCTGCATAAAGGTGGTAGGAGGAGACTAATGACTTAGAGATAGAATAAATAAATATGGTGAAAGTAAAGGAGATAAAAGGCCACCCTGCGGAACCCCAGCAGACGTGTTACAGCAAGAAGACAAAGATTCCTCCAGGCGCACACGCTGTCTTCGTCCAAACAGGTAACTTTGAAACCAATCAATTGATAGATGATGTTGTGTGTAAGTTGTCCGAAATATTTATTTATTTATTTATTTAATTACTGTCGGAGATATGTTGATAGAGCGCAATATGCCCAGCAGTATGTATATATAAATCTACACTAATAGCATATAGATATATATATACAAATATATATATACAAAAGCATTAATAAAGTCCAGTAAAGAAAGAACTGTAAGAATTCCACTCTCCATACCTAGCCTGATGTCATCCGTAACGTTGATCAATGCACTTACTGTACTATGACCCGCTCGAAAACCTGATTGGAAAGGATTTAGGAGTTGGTTTCTATTAAGGTATGAATAAAATTGGGTATGCACAAGGCGTTCTAGAACTTTTGAAAGGAAGGGTACTATGGAAATGGGACGGTATTCGGAGAAGGATTTAGGGTTTTTATTTTTGGGTAGTGGAATAATAAGTGCTTCTTTCCAAATCTCTGAAAATGTGCTGAAAGAAAGGGAGTTATTCAGAATATGGCAAAGTGCGGGTAACAATTCATCAAGAATTGGCTGGATCATGTTACGGCTTATACAATCACTTCCAGCAGCGTTAGAAGATATGGACATAATACATTTCTCAACATCACAAGCAGTCAATTGATTAAAACAGAACGGTGGATATTGAGGAGCTGGAAGCGTAGAAAGATGTTTTTAAGAAAGGTATTTGCCTTACTGGTCTGGTTAAATTTAGACGAAGAAGAGAAATGTTGATTTAACAACTCGATAACAGGCGATTCTCAGGCAACCGAATATTTGGCAAAAAATAACGAATTGGTAAACGATCAGGGATCGCGAATGAATGTGGGGAATAGGACCGCCATTATGGACGTAACCCAGCGGATTACCGGTATCGTCTCATTGTTAGCAATTAAATCTGCTAACAATGAAACGAAATTATCAAATCTCGAGCGCCAGGTGGGGGGTTTTGCGGTTCAACAGCCGGGTTTAACGTACGCGGACAAGCTTAGGCTTCGCTTACCACCTGGATCAGCCCCGTGTCCGGTGTCCGCTGAGGCGCGCGTATCTAGAACGTGTGTTATTGCGTATCCTACTACGAAACGTTCAGCGGACTATGCAACTTCGTCAGCTACAAAAGAAGCTCTCATGAAGGCTATTAAACCTAGCGACGAAGGTTTTCAAATTGTAGGCGTTAAAAAAAACCGCAAAGGCAGTCGCTAGGTTTCGTGTTTCAGGTCGCAAATGAAAGACAGCTTAAAAAACTAGAATCAGTAAACGCCATTAAATCTGTAGGCTTACGCTTAGAAAAGCCGAAAGGCCGAAGGCCCCGTATAATTGTAAAAGACGTGCCCGGTTCTATGGAGGATCGTACCTTCCTAACAGCTTTATATCGTCAGAATATCAAGGACGAATTAAAATTAAGCGAAAGCGACTTTTTAAAAACAACCAAAATTGTCAGGCATCGTAAACTGGAAAACGGACGTCAATAGATAGGCCTAGAATTAGAGACAGAGGTTAGGAAACACTTGGCTAGCACAAAAGATAAATTATATGTAGACTGGGCCACATGTAGGTTTATAGTCGACTTAGAAGTAGTTCGTTGCTTAAACTGTCAACAATTCGGTCATGTTCAAAAGTTTTTCACTATTAAAACTCCTACCTGTGCTAATTACGCGGCCAGCCACGATACAAGGGCTTGCCCGGATAAGGACACACTAGATTTTAAACCGAAATGCGCACAATGCAGCCGGTATAAAAAACCATGTGACCATCGATGTGGATCACAAGACTGCTCCACATATAAATTTCAATTAGAGCAGCTAGTCCTAAATACTAATTACTGAATAGCTTATACAGTAGTAGTTGTAGCACCTTTTTAATAAAAATGGATAATATCTCAATAGGCCAGTTAAATCTTCATAATGATAAAATAGCCACGTCAGAATAAGATCGCTTGGTTTTGGAACGAAAGTTATACATTGTCCTTATACAAGAGCAATATCAGAGCGCTCAATTGCGGAAAAATGTAGTACAACTAGATGGCCGGTCGCGGGCTGGGATATATGTTGCAAATTCTAATTTTACGGTAACATCTTTGCGTAACCTTATGACGTCACACTGCGCCGTTGTGTAGGGTCTACCTGTAGGGCTTACGTAGTGAGCTGTTATTCTAAATTTTCAAATTCTATTGATCCTCATCTACATCATTTACGTTTCGTTTTGCGGTCCCTCATAGGACACAAAATTATCATTGGCGCTGATGTCAATGCTTCTTCTACTTTATGGTATGGGACTAATCCCGCCCACACGCCCACCACTGTAACTCCTGTACACCAGGATCAACAGCGGTGACCCACGAAAACACCGAGTTATGACAGTCGGGAAGTCCCAGGAAAAATTTAACTGTCTTGGAACCCGCAACGAAATTAATCAGAAGAAAACTGGAGGAGTTGGAAATATAATAAGTCCACTTCCCTCCTTAGCAAAGCGGGAGACAAAATGGAGTCAAAAATAGGCAGACGCCTTTTTCAAACCGGGAAGCACCACGGATAAAAAATATTATGGGTCCTAAGTGAGCTATATTTGATTTCCATAGTATGTATGGCAGAATCGCTTAAACGCACGGAAATTCACCGCAGTTGACACAAGATCCCCATAATATACTACCCCAGACGTCATTTGTAAGCTATTTAGCATCATGTTACGTTCATTGTACCAAAGACTACATTCCCAGAGGATATGATGAGCCGACTGTTCACAGCTAGAATCAGGTGTTGAATCAGGCCCTTGGCTGCTGCCGCCAGGTGACCCTGGCGGCAGCAGCCAAGGGCCGCAGCTGGAGAGGCGCCTTGCAGAGGCGCCGGACTCGAGACGGCAGCAGGAAGAGGTGCAGTGCCGGGTCGGCTTTAGAGGCTGACCCCCGTAGGGACGTGCAGGCGCTTGGCATGGTAGACGCGGGCCGAAAGATTGGAATCTGATTTTTTGGGCATACGAGACCGCGGTAAAATCATAAGATTGTTTCAACAGCAATCCAATGTCTATAACGACCTCTTGGATGAATGGCAGCAACGATGGGACGAATCATCTAAGGGGCGCCACCTCTACCAGTTCTTTCCATCTGTTCGCGAACGGTTGTCAAGGACATGGCTCGAGGTGGATCACTGTGTCGCTCAATTTCTTACAGGCCACGGTAACTTTAAGAGCAAACTATACTCATTTAAATTTGTCGATTCACCATTGCGTCAATGCTCAACACCTGATTCTAGCTGTGAACAGTCGGCTCATCATATCCTCTGGGAATGTAGTCTTTGGTACAATGAACGTAGCATGATGCTAAATAGCTTACAAATAACGTCTGGGGTACTATATTATGGGGATCTTGTGTCAACTACGGTGAATTTCCGTGCGTTTAAGCGATTCTGCCATACATACTATAGAAATCAAATATAGCTCACTTAGGACCCATAATATTTTATCCGTGGTGCTTCCCGGTTTGAAAAAGGCGTCTGCCTATTTTGACTTCATTTTGTCTCCCGCTTTGCCAAGGAGGGAAGTGGACTTATTATATTTCCAACTCCTCCAGTTTTGTTCTGATTAATTTCGTTGCGGGTTCCAAGACAGTTTATTTTTTCCTGGGACTTCCCGAGTGTCATAACTCGGTGTGTTCTTGGGTCACCGCTGTTGATCCTGGTGTACAGGAGTTACAGTGTGGGGCGTGTGGGCGGGATTAGTCCCATATAAAAAACAAAACTCGATATCAATTCGCTTGGAATCTGAAAACGAATGTGACTTACCAACTCCCAATGTTTTAGGAAACTTCCAAATTTTGTTGGGTCTCCGTTCTCGACCGAATTATGAACATGTTGGCGTTGTGCTTTCCTACAAGCCTTACTGCAGAGACTTCGGATATTAATATATTTTTCCCGGTTGCTAGGTGTTGGCCTAGATTTAAACTTGCTTTTGGCTGCGGCATTTTAGATATTAAACTTTTGATTTCATTTGTTAGCCATGGAGCATAGGATTTTAATTCATTTAATTCAATTGTTCAAATCAATCAAAAACAAATGAAATCAAAAGTTTATCAATCAATAAGAGCATTATTGTAAATATCTCCTGTTACGGTACGCTTTTTAATGTCATTTAGTTTTTTACGAGGTTTCCGAAAGATTTTACGTAATTCGACTAATTTATAATTCCACCAATCACATCTACGAGTGTTAGTGATAGATCCACGGCCGATACAAATATCAGCACAATATGTGAAAGTATCTCATAATGTTTTTGCGCTTTCCTCAGCTGATAGACCACAGCGACTGAAGTTTTTGGCATGTACTGCAAAGAGTGAACCAAATAAAGCCCAATTTGCCCCTTTAGTTTTATATCTAAAATTGTAAGGAGTTCTTTGTGGATATTCTGCAACCATTGGTATGAATTCATACACGATTAAGCGGTGGTCACTACAGGATGCGTCCGGTAGGACACGCCATCCACATATCGAGACGTCGCCGCGCGTAAGCGTCACGTCAATAGAAGACTCACCCATTGGACTGCAAAAAGTTGTAGTGCATCAGGGATATTGTGGATAGTAACATTCATTTCCGCAATAAAATCTTCAACTGCACAGAGCCGAGCCATGTCAGTTGCACGCAATTTGCCATACCATAAAGTAGAAGAAGCATTGACATCAGCGCCAATGATAATTTTGTGTCCTATGAGGGATCGCAAAACGAAACGTAAATGATGTAGATGAGGATCAATAGGATGTGAAAATTGAAAATAACAGCTCACTACGTAAGCCCTACAGGTAGAGTATGAGATCTCAGCAACGGCGCAGTGTGACGTCATAAGGTTACGCAAAGATGTTACCGTAAAATTAGAACTTGCAACATATATACCAGCCCGTGACCGGCCATCTAGTTGTTCTACATTATTCCGCAATTGAGCGCTCTGATATTGCTCTTGTATAAGGACAATGTCTAACTTTCGTTCCAAAACCAAGCTATCTAATTCTGACGTGGCTATTTTATCATTATGAAGATTTAACTGGCCTATTGAGATATTATCCATTTTTATTAAAAAGGTGCTACAACTACTACTGTATAAGCTATTCAGTAATTAGTATTTAGGATTAGCTACTTTAGCAAAAGGAGACATGGCTTCAACCATGACTCCGAAATGAGAATAGCATGGACATTCTTACAATCAAAATTAGCCAGCATCTCTGGGAAATGGGCCCAAATACTCTGGGCAAATGCCCAGAGTATGTATGTAAATGTAATCAGGAATTTTAATGTAGTCCACATATTTATGATTACTTATGATTATGATTAAAATTCCTAATTACATCCGAAAACTGGGCTTTTGTTGTGTCAGAGAGTGAAGGAATACTTACAAAACTGTCATTATGACTACTGGCTGATTGAAAACTATCATCATCGTCACTGTGGATACCTAAATTAATCATTAAAAAAGTTAACCTTTAAAACAATTTAAATAATAAAAATATGTAAATATATCTAGATAAATATATTAATTATAATGTGATCGCGATTTTGGTCTTTTTAAATTTTTTTCCAACCGCCAGTGGTGTTACTAAAATAATATAAGTTTATTTTAATCGCAAATCTCTCAAAAAATTGTCTCATTTCTCTCAAAAAATTATCTCATTTCTCTCAAAAAATTGTCTCATTTCTCTCCAAAAATTATCTCATTTCTCTCAAAAAATTGTCTCCTTAATCCTTTTCAGTCAGGTTTCCGTCCAGGTCCAGGCCGCACTACCACAACTCTAGTCCGTGTTACGGATGACCTTAGGTCGGGCATGGATGAAGGAAAATTTACGATTTTTGCATTGATGAAATGATGAAATGATTTTTTTTACATTACTAGACTTTAGCACTGCCTTTAACACTGTCGGTTTTGACATCTTACTATGTATATTGTGTTCTCTTAACATATCTCCATCGGCTATTGACTGGTTTCGTTATTACCCGTATGGTCACCAGCAGCATGCTTGTATTTGTAATGTTTACTCCTCTTGGTGCACAACATCTGCAGGCGTACCTCAGGGCGGCGTTCTATCACCGTTACTTAATACAGTTTTCATAAACTCTATCACAAATAAATTACTTTCTTCCTACCATCTTTATGCAAATGATCTTCAAATATACCACCAAACTACTCCTCATAATTTAGCACAGGCAGTCAATAATAATAACAGAGACTTAATGCAAATATGCAACTGGAGTACAGAATATAGACTTACAGTAAATCCAAACAAAACTCAAGTCATTATAGTGGGTAGTCCCAGGTTGCAGAGTAAAATAAACTTTCAGCAAATACCAGTAGTCAGTTGCAACGGTTTGGTTATTCCATACAGTGAAAAAGTGAAAATCTTGAGGATCTATATGGATAGGTACCTATCCTGGCGACCTCAGATCGGGGAAGTTAGTCGCAAATTATTTGCGGCACCAGGGTGTCTGCGAAGGCTACGGAACTTCCTTCCCATCAACACTAAAATTGCGCTCACGCAATCTCTTCTCCCATCCTTGATTATAGCAATGTCGGCTATCTCAATCTCACTGAAGACCAACTAAATAAACTTGAGCGACTTCAAAACTTCTGCATCAGATTCATATTTGGATGACACAAGTGTGATCATATCTCAGAGTATCTTTCTAAACTCAAGTGGCTACCAATACGCTTTCGCTGGAATCTTCATATACTTCTCTTCTATACAGTGTTCTGTTTCATCCTCACACACCCTTTAACCTTAAAGAACGTTTTCAGTTCTTACAGTACACATGCAGGGACCTAAGATCGTCGGAGAATTTCAAATTAAAAATGCCACAACACTCCACTCACTTTGCAGACAAGTCTTTTACTGTGCAAGCAGTACGACTGTGGAACAGCTTGCCGAAGACAATTTGAAAAGCTAAAACCTTGTCTGTTTTTAAAAACCTAGTAAAGAAATACTATCTGGCGTTATAAATAATTTTGGTTTATTATTTATAATCTATAATGTGGTCTGATATGTATGCATTTGTCTATTTTATTTATTGCTAGAATATTCACTTGATGGTGTGTTACTAGTGTATAAACTGCCTTAAAATCATAAACACTCAATATCCATACTAAGAATCTGGAAGAAATCGCCGTTAGCGATAAGACCTCCAATAGTTGCGTTTTCAACTTAGTAACTCATCTTTTCTTATGTATTTATCTTATGTATACAAGAAAGATATATAAAATAAAAAAATAAAAAATAACTGACATAGATACCAAAACAAATGTTTGCAGATCATACAAGCATTTGCTCCGACCCGGGACCAGCAGTCGCATATGCTACCACTGCACCACCGAGACAGTCCGAAATTAACCAATTTGCAGTAATAATTTGTTTCAATTTACTAAAAACTTACAGAGAGACGATGAATTTGAGCAAGACCAAGTCAATATATGTATAGTGCCAGGAATTGAGGGTCATCACGAACGGTTCCGTACTTTCTGTGAACGCCTGAAGGTGTCAGCTATTGTTTTGCAACAAGGTCTTGACTATCCACAAGAATCCGTTCGGCAAACAGCTCAGAGGTTTGCTGAGGTAATGTAGTTTTTTATTTCCATAAATATGCAGTCCTCTATCTTATCTAGTTCCGTAGTTATGCAAAAATAGACACTACATTGGAATAGGTACTGGATAAGTCGTGAAGGAACAATAACATACAACTTTCTCTTCAAATTTATAGAAAATGCAATATTAAATACGATCTTTCTGTGTAGGTATTGCTGAAAAAACTTAAAATGAAAAATAAATTTTATCTTTTGGGCTATGAAAGTGGAATTTTCATTGCTTTGGAGGTTGCAGCTATCCTTGAAGATTTTGGTAAGTAATTTTTACTTTATAGTTGTTACTTTGTTTAAATAAATATCTGATGAAACAGATAATTCCAATTTTGTGTTTTAAGAGGGTAATGTTTTCAAATTTTATATAAAACACAATTCCAAAAGGATTCTATTTTTATTTACAAAATAAAAAAAATAACTAATGGTAATAAATTCAATCTTACTTTAGGTAGTAATTCATATAATTTTAGCTATTCAATTCAATTTTAGGTAACACTGGTAAAGTTTTTTGCGTTGGATGTACGCCAGAGGATCTTAAAAATGAGTTTAAGGAACAATTATCAGAATTTAAGGATGAGCAGCAACTACAAGACGGGGTTTTGCGGCACATGTACACGTTAATGACAGGAGACGACGCTAGTGCACTCGACGAAACACTCGCAAATGTCAGCACTTGGTCATTGAAAGTTGAAGCTTGTGTGCGTACTCTTCTCGGGATAGTATCGCATTCAGCGCAGTATGCTCGCGCGCTGATAGAGTGTGCACTGGCACGAATCATTCAAATGAGGGACTACAACTTTAAGCCCCAACCGTTACAGTCTCAGATTGTTCTAATACGATGTGCAACAGAACATGCAACGCAACATGATACAGTTCTGCAACATGTTTCCAAACAGCCGCTAGTTGTTCATAATCTAGATACACCACTTGCACATATTATGACGGACTTACATTGTACTGCAATTGTAAATGAACATTTGGATCCTGCAATACTCGCAGACTTTGAAAACAGAAATATCTGCGACACATATATATCCAATGCTGATTCATTTGTGTTGATGGTATAAACAATAATAAATAATAAACGCTTATAATATCAGAATTATATATCTTACTTATCCGTTATAGAGTGTCACTGAAAAAAGAAGCAATTAATTACTAAGCAGAAGTGTTATGTTCATATTTTAAAATTGAAATTGGTGAGGTATAAATAAATTTTAAAAAATTGAGATAAACAATAGTGTATTTTTTCATTTCCGATCAGGACATTTCCTCTCACTTGTGAGAAATATTTCAATTTCGTTTTATCCATAAATTTTATTGTCAATGGGGGCAAATGAGCAAACGGGTCACCTTATGGTAAGTGACCACCGCAGGCCATGGCTGCCTGCAAATTAAGACAATAGTGTCTTTTTGAGTTGTCTTTTAAAAAAAGTTCTCAGTATATTGAGGGCACTGCCTTCCCCATAACGATATATGTTCATGACAACCGAAACCGACGGCTTAATATGCTCTCCAAGGCACGGGTAAATGACCCCGCAAACTTCCATATATTCTGGCTATTATTTAGAATTCCTTGGAAGAAAAACCGAACAATACTTTTGCTCGAACCTGGAATCGAACCTGATACCTCTTTTTTTTTTTTTTTTTTTTTTTTTTATGTTTGGCCCGCCAAAATGACTCTACTCTGCCTGATGGAAAGCATAAGCAGAATCCAAGAGTGGTGGTCACCATGCTCACTGCGAATGCAGACAATGCAGCATGGTGACCCCCACCATGGCGGCCTAGTGATGCTGCTGCATCTTTTAGTCTAGTCAACAAGTTTGGAACTTGTTGACTAGACTAATTGGGCCTCCGGTCTCGCACTCACCAACGAAACACGACAGCACGCTGTCATTTTACGTTGATTTTCTGTGCGAGGGTAGTACCGCCCCGGTCGAGCCGGCCCGTTCGTGCTGAAATCAGCGTGGCTCTACTACCTACTAAATTATTGATTCTGAATCTTGATTGGCAGTAAAACGTAACTAACTCACGAGGCAGTAACTAACAACTTAACACTAACTCGCAGTGCAAGTATATTGTGTGTGTACTTTCTAGAATAATCTCGAACTGTAAAGAGTGATACCTCGGTCGCTTGCATCACTTTTTTTTTGTTTTTACGTGTGGAAATCCCCTCGGACCGTCACCCCACCGGGGCTTGCGGCGGGGCGGTGTGTCGGATTCGAACCGACTAAAACCACACGGTGTGCCACTCTGCGCCTGTGAAGGGAGGAATCCGAGAACTGCAGTTATTAACACGTCCGGACCCCACTCAGCGCTTGCCCGCACTGAAGCGAGCACCGTCAGCTAATAAAACTCACAATTAGGCGACGTACGGCACACGCGTACGTCGCCCCCTCGCAGGTGTTCACTAGAGCGGATGGAGGGGAAAGCCCGTCCCAACCATCTGCCGCCACAGTCAGGGCGGCATGAGGCCGCGCTAGTAGGCGCGCCTCCGCCGCCCGGTTCGCCGGTGCGACGTACAGGTGTTGGCGACGTCGGCGGAGAGAAAAACTCGTCACTTGATGAAGAGCTCGACGCCTCTGCAATAGTTGGAACTTCTGTTCTTACATCCGAAGACGGCAAGGCGGAGCATAGTGACGAGTCCGAAGATGTTAAACGTGCTCTGGATCTAGCTCTTGTTAGCATATATTACGAATTTGTTCACTATAATCATTGTTGTGACATGATGTTCAAAACGTCATGTCTTACTATATCAGATGTTTTCTGGTATGACGCCTTTTTATTTAATTTTAATCTGTTTTGATGATAATAATGCATTTTGTATATATTTAGAAACTATTTTTGGTTGATTTTGTTACTCCAGAATGGTTTAAATCGATAAAATATTTTTTTGAAAATATGTTTGAAAAATACCGTATCTGCTTTCAGTGTTGCTTATTATTATCATTATTGCTAAATATGGAGATATCACAATAATTATCACTACATATTATAACACAAAGTCCTTCGCCTCGTCTGTCTGTTTGACTGTTTGCGATAAACTCAAAAGCCACTCCACGGATTTATATGCAGTTTTTACCAATAGATAGAATGATTCTTGAGGAAGGTTTTCGTATATAATTTGTTAAATTTTTGAGTATATTGGTCGTCTTCAGTCGTCGTTTTGAGCATATAAACGTCGAAAAAAAATAGGCCGCAAATCTTCTCGGGTTAACATAGGCTATTTAATATTTTCCGTAAAGAACCCGTGCGAAACTTTTTTGTTACAAAACCGGGGCGCGTTGCTAGTTGCATATATAGTATGTACTGAATATCCTCATAAATCAGTTGTTTTCTTCAAATTTATGCTTCTAAAACCTTTGATAATGTCATTTACACTAAAAACTGAAAATTCAAAACCTTTTTCAAAATGAAATGAAATGAAATGAAATGTAATCATTTATTCTGCAACTAGGCAACAAGTACACTTTTGCATGTTAAGTTTTTTTTGAGCAGATGAGTTCGGCCTTTCCTAACTGGACTAGCCCTGAGAAGAAAGGACGAAACAAACTCAGGGATCATCGTCTCTTTTAAAGTCCATAGAATCTTCTCAAAATTCAAAATAAAAAAACAAATAAAAAAAAGAGCGATAATTATAATTTGAGTCACAACTGTCATAAAATGGTAAAATTATAAATTTAAGAAAATGTTAACAGCTATAAAATATAAAATAAATCTGTTTCAAATTATAAATTATCGTCACAATAAAAATTAGAAACTTTATACATAGGAAGAAGTGTGAAGAGTATGTGCAGAATGGGTAGCGGCTTTGCGGCTAACTTAGATTTATTGGTATTCTTAAATTTCCGTAAGGGCAAATTTCTAATGTCAACAGGGACTTTATTATAAAAGCGTATACATTGTCCCATGAACGAGTTGCGTGGAGACGAGTGACGTGAACACTAAGATTGTGTTTGTTTCTTGTATTTACAGAATAAACATCACTGATTTTGGTAAACTTCGATATGTTCCTTTGCGCATACATTACATTTTCATATGTATATTGTGATGATACAGTCAGAATGCCTATTTTTTAAAAAAATTAACGGAGAGAAACTCGCGGACCTTATTTATAAATGGCTCGTACGGCGCGTTTTTGTAAAACAAATATGGCATTAATATCTGCACAGTTACCCCAGAGTAGGATACCGTAACTCATTATGCTATGAAAGTAACTGAAGTAAACTATTCTAGCCGTATCAACATCAGTTAAATGTCGAATCTTTTTTTACAGCAAAAGCCGCTGAGCCTAGCCTACCGGATAGTTTTTCTATTTGGGGACCCCACTGTAACTTAGCGTAACAGGATCGAACCTGTTTATACTATCTATATACAGGCTGTTCCAAAACTCAACGATAATCTTGCACTGGGCGAGAGGACATGTCATAACAGTTCTGGAAATAATTAGAAAAATAGAAGAAAGAATAACAAGAAAAAAATCCATGTCACTTAGTTGAGCGATAATAGACTTTTTTTCAAAAAAGTTGAAAACCCTTGGTTGCATTTTTAAGTAGTGTCACAAAGAACAATGGCGAACTCCCGAACAAAATTTTGTAAAGTATTTTTTAGCGTCTAGCAATGAAAAATACACAAACATATGCAGATGAAATCCCTGAACAATTTTGTATTAGACAGTATTAGTCTTAGAAGTCTACAATTAAAGATATTTCAATTTAAAGTTAAGTTAAACCTTAGAGCAATATATAGAGGAAGCGCTGACAAATTATCTCTCTCACAGTCTCCGTTATTGGTTGGTGTGATTTGGTGGGAAATACACCAACCAATCAGAAGTTTGCGTGAGAGAGACAGACTAACTAAACTCAGTCTCTCTCTACTCTGATCACGCTTTCAGCTCGTTCAGCACTCTCTCTATATATTGTATGCTCTATGATGCAAACGCATTATCTTAGTAAAATAAAGTGGAAGCTAAGTAGCTGCACCCAGTTATAAGAAGCAGATTGGTTATTTATTCTCCAACTAATAGTTCTGTTCATAATTGCACGGTCATATCTTTTATATAGTACGCTGACCCTATTGTAGGTATTAGAGTCCTGCTGATTTCATTATGAATAGCCCGGTTCGAAGTAGCCCGGGGAAGTACTAGGTACTCTTCTATAGAATAGTAAAGTAAAACGATCAAATTTGTAGTGGTTCTTTCGCTGAGACCTGATTACTCTCTCGTTGCCCATTTTATTGTCATTCCCTCTTGCTACTTCCCCACAGCAGCCAGCGGCTTCGTTGTTTTCTTGATGCTGCTTTTACAATGCTAAGATAACACAGCCTTGTCCATGGACGGAGGGTAACACTTACCATCAGGTGGGCCGTTGACTCGTCTGCCTCCGAAAGCAATAAAAAAATAGTTTTTATTTGAAATAAAACAAAAGATTTGCTTAAATTATTTATTCTTTATCATCTCCTACAACAATGTCATCTAGGAAACCTGCCGGTGTTGTAATATTTCGTTGGTATCTAGCCCATCCAAGATACTACACAATTGTCATTACATGTGCGCAACATCCAACAGTTTGCCTTCTAACTAAACAATACAACAATCCGATTCGTGGTACAGTATTTTCAATTAAAATGAATACATAATACAGTATTCTAGAGATATGTCGAGACTTTACTTCTAAGGTAGTATCAGCACTGCCCCTAAGATTAAATTGAGTAGAGTTATGATGCTCATTGCAGACTTCAATTCTGTATCCGCCATGGAAACGTACATGTTCACCATAATATGATCGAGCTTGGCGTATTTGGTACGTTTCTAGGGCGAATAAAATTGGGTCCCTATATTCTAATACAGGAAAGTATATGTTATTTCGATCCGCTGTAATGCTTTAAAAATTGAATGTTCTCCTGTTCTTCAATATTGTCAAAGTCAAGGGTGGGACTAAATGTGTTTACAAATGAAAATACATGTTGGATTTGTTCAATTGTCATATCATATCCCAAGAATTATTGGATAAATGTTCACCACATACTCTAGTTAATTTTGGCAAGTAATAATTTAGATTCTGTAGAACTGTAGCCTGTAACTTATCCATATATACCATGTAATGTGGTACTGTTATGATTTGGAAAGACAAGTGTGAGTGGAACTAGATGCTCTTCTGTAGTCAGGTAGAGTAATATTTTGTGTTCTCTCAAGTTGTGGCACATTTTGCTCTTGTTCCACATCAATTGATATGTCAGGTTGTACGTACTGTACAACCTGACATATCAATTGATTATTTTATGAAGGAATTATAAATAAACTGGATCTTTTAATAACAGCAGTTTTATTAGCACTTTCCACAATGTGATTTGCGTGCAAGCAAAATCGCCATGACAGTCTTTATTAACTTTCTAACAAAGTGTTGCCAACCTAATGGAAGGCATGGAAGGTATTATATTGAGTTGTACCAACACCCTCCCTCAATGTAATACCTGTACATATAAAAATATAACAGAAAAATAAACAATAATAAACTTAGTATTCATACACACCACATCTATGTGTGAACTTAGACAACAAATTTCTATTCAGAGCCTTTGTATACATATCTGCAATCTGATCCTCTGTTTTTATATAATTTAAAGTTATTTTACCCTTTTTAATTAGTTCTTTTATGTAATGAAATCTTATATCTATGTGTTTCAATCGCTTGATACAATCAGTATTGGAAACCATTATCGCACTCTGATTATCACAGAACATCACTACTGGACAAACATTCTTAATGTTAAAATCATTTAATAAATTTACTAACCAGCAAACATTAGCTGCGGCCATACTGATTGCCACATATTCAGACTCAGTTGATGATAAACTAACACTGATCTGTTTTTTAGAACACCAAGATATTAAACAGTTAGCAAACATAAAACAATAGCCACTTGTTGATTTTCTATCTTTCAAATCTCCTCCCCAGTCTGCATCACAATATCCAATCAACATATCACCATTGCACTTATATATTAGACTATAATTAATAATAAATTTGATATATCTCAAAACTCTTTTTAGAGCTGTTAATAACAACTCATTTGCATTTTTCTGATATCTGCTTAAAATTGACACAGCTATACATATATCAGGCCTTGTGCCTAATGCTGCATAAGACAAACTACCTATAATCTTTCTACATTTGTTTTCAATGTTTTTATCAATTGAAACATAATCTATTTTTTCTTCTAAAATTTTTAAGTTAAAGTTAAGATCCATAGGAGTAGACATTTCTTTACAATTTTGCATTTCAAATTTATGTAAAACATTTTCAAGATATTCTTTTTGACTTAATGTAGTTACTCTATTCTTTAAATCTTGTCTGACCCGTATGCCTAAGAAGTTGGAAACCAAACCCAAGTCTTTCATTTTAAATTTACTGTTCAATAGTAATTTAAGATTACATATTTCATTACTATTATTTCCAAAAAATAACAAATCGTCAACATATAATAACACATATGTTCTGTCGTCACCACTTACTTTTACATACAAGCAATTATCACTATGAGACCTTATAAAACCTTGTTCCATTATTACAGAATTAAATTTATCATTCCAATATTTTGATGATTTCTTTAAACCGTACAATGATTTATTTAATTTAACAATATTTCTATCACCTTTGTAGGCACCTTCTGGTAATTCTAAATACACTAATTCATCTATGTTGCCATAAAGAAAAGCACCTGTTACATCCATCTGATAAATGGCCAAATTTAACTTTGTAGCAACCGACACAAATAATCTAAAAGTGGTTAAGTTAGTTACTGGAGCATAAGTTTCATACAAATCTATTACATCACTTTGTTCAAAACCTCTGGCCACCAATCTAGCCTTATATTGAACACCATTTTTAATTTTAAATACAAACTTGCTACTTACAGTTTTTTACATCCATTGGTTGATTACAAACCTCCCAAGTGTTGTTTTCATTCAAAGTTTCCAGTTCTCTTTCTATGGCTTCCTTCCACTTTTCAGCATCTTGCCTCTGCATGGCTTCTTTATATGATTTAGGTTCATCCTTCTCTAAGGAAACATTATGACAGTTGTAGAATGAAGTCTGTTTCCTAATACGAGTACTTTTCTGACGTAGCGGTAAGTTTCTCTCTTCACTAGCAGGGCTCTCAAAGCTGGAACTCTCTTCACTGGAACATGGTGAATACACACTGGTATCAGTTTCTGTGGATTCATCTAAGCTTTCTGTAAGTTGTCTAGAGCACTGTTCACTTTCATTTAAGTCTTCCTGCGGAATAGCCCCATCTTTAACAGTCTCTTCAGTAATTGTTTTATTACTTTCAAGTATATTCGTATCCTATTCCAACAGAACCAATTGCTCCGTCTTCTCTTTGCCTTGTTCGAGAAATACAATATCCCTCTTTATCTGTACACTGTTTTTCTTCGGGAAAAATATTCTATATCCTTTCACTTCTTCTCCGTATCCCACCATGACTCCTTTCTCTCCTTTGGAGTCCCATTTTTGTCTTTTCTCTTTTGGTATGTGAACAACAACAGAAGTACCAAAGGTTTTCAAATAATTTATGTCAAAATGTTTATTTGTCCATGTCTCAAATGCAGTTTTTCCGGGTTCATTGCTTTTACTTGTCCTGTTTAACACGTATGCTGCAGTGTTAACAGCTTCTGCCCATAACATCTTAGGTAAACCTTTTGCGCACAACATGGTCCTTGCGGCTTCAACCAAGGTTCGGTTCTCTCTCTCTGCCTTGCCGTTTTGTTCTGGGCAATATGTCACTGTAGTTTGATGAATTATGCCATGTGCATTGAACAGGTCTTGCACTCCCTTGTTCACAAACTCCAAGCCATTGTCACTCCTGAAGAATTTTATTTTGTTATTTGTTATATTCTTTGATTTGTTTATAAAGTTCTCAATACAGGCCTTCACTTCATCTTTCCTTTTTACAAAATACACAGAACGGTAGTTGGAGTAGTCATCTTTTATAATAATAAAATATCTGGCACCGCCTACAGACTGCACTTCCATAGGCCCACATGTGTCAGCATGTATGATTTCACACGGCCTAGTTGTCTTTGTTTCACTAGCACTGAAAGGCAAACGATGCATTTTGCTCTCTAAGCAGCTCTCACACTTTACATTGTTATCGTCTGTCACCAAGATGTTATTACTTTTAAGTACACCTTTCACATATTGAAAATTCTGGTGAGCTAGTCTTTCGTGCCATTCCTTGAGGCTTAATTGCACTTGACATACATTTGTAACTTCCCACTCATAACGTACATCCATGTAATACATATCCCCTTTACGTTTAGCTACTGCACATAATTTGTCTTCTTTATAAAATTTGCAAATGTTATTCATAGTAATCATAACATAACCTCTATCTGCTATGCAGTTCACAGATAACAAATTTGACTTTAATTCTGGTACGTACAAGACGTTTTCCATGGTAGTGTCAATCCACTGACGTCCGTCATTAACTTGTAGCGCCACCTGTCCACAGCCATGTGCTCTAATTGTATTTCCATTGCCAATAATGACATATTTATTTAACAAGACTTGATAGGTCGTAAAAAGATTGCGGTCTCGGCACATATGTTGGCTCGCACCTGAGTCCACTAACCATTGCGTTTCTTTTAAATGTCCACTGGTATTCGCAATAACGAATGCATTACTCGAAGAATTACCCACTTTACTATCAATGTCTTTAGTTTTCTTAAACCAACACTCATTTTTCAAATGTCCCGCTCTCTTGCAATAATAACACTTTTTGACCGGTTTATAGTTATTGTTCGAACTGTTATTGTAATTACGATTACTACCGCACTCACTTTGAAAATGTCCCGTTTTATTACACTTAAAACACTTTACGTTTTTCTTTTCTATTTTCTTTGCAGCGAATGCCGATGATTGCTGAGGCACGTCTTCTTTATCTTTCAACCGTTCCTCTTCAATTAGCAATCTTGCTACGAGGTTATCATATGTCTGCTTGTCGTCCGGTGCCGATTCCCACGCAGACACAAAATGTTTGAACCTCTCTGGTAGCGACATTAGTACTTTAGTTATAATGAACTTTTCAGAGATTTTTTCTCCCATCTGCTTTAACTGATTGTTTAACTCTTCGATTAAGAAACGTTGTTGGATCATATGTATGCTAGTTTCTGATTTTTGTTCGTAAACGCTAGAAAGCTTCTTCC
This sequence comes from Diaphora mendica, assembly GCA_949125395.1. Classification (NCBI taxonomy): domain Eukaryota; kingdom Metazoa; phylum Arthropoda; class Insecta; order Lepidoptera; family Erebidae; genus Diaphora; species Diaphora mendica. The sequence continues at coordinate 17,054,669 of OX421330.1, forward strand.
ACATATCAGCAGACGTAGTACAAGTCAAAATATGCGTCAAAACGGTTTCAGACATTCTTGTCACAATCCATGTTTGAGCTTTTGCATCAAGCTTCTCCCATTTTTCTTTCTCCGTCGCCACTTCTGGCTTCACTTTTGTCCCCTGAACCACATCTAGAAGGTCTTGACTCCTTAATAAAATTAAGGATTGGAACTTCCATACATTCCAATTTGATGCTCCTAGTCGTATGTGAGAAATAGGTATTTTGTTTATTATTATTATTATATTATTAGTTTATTTAAAATAATGCAGGATTATGTGTCTGGGCCCATAACCTGAAGGAATTATAAATAAACTGGATCTTTTAATAACAGCAGTTTTATTAGCACCATCCACAATGTGATTTGCGTACAAGCAAAATCGCCATGACAGTCTTTATTAACTTTCTAACAAAGTGTTGCCAACCTAATGGAAGGCATGGAAGGTATTATATTGAGTTGTACCAACATTTTATTATATATATATTATCGTTATGAACGAATAACTTTTCGCTTAGTACGTAATCAACAAGCATGGCATACATGGTTCGATGAGAATATCTGAAAATAAAAGAATAAATTAAAATCTTCAAATGTGAATAACCTAAAGCACTTTTAATATTTTAAGTCTATTTAGTTAATATTTTATCATAAAAATAAACAACCATTATTATCAAACATTACAAGTTTTAAGGCATTTTTAAAATTAAGTACTGCTAACATAGGTAAACTATATAGCATTTTAAGCTATACTTCAATTGTAAAAACACCATACAAACCTTACAAGGAACTACTCTGCTTTCTATAATATTATTATAGATTGTTGTATTTTAGAAGGATTGTCCCTTAAGATTTTATCTCGCTGACTTTGGCGAATTGAACAGCCACATAACAGGCACAGATCTGTACGGGCTCTGGTACTTGGTCTGGCACCTTCATTGCCACCTGTGTAGTGTAAATTATCATTAACTGCAGTAAAAGCAATATTTCGGCATGCCTCACAAACATTGTCTTCTTCCAAAATCTAAAAAGGACAGATAAAACAATTTATAGTATATGAAATAATTATAGGGATCCAAGAATATAATTTTATGTAATGAATAATTTCAATGTTAGTAGGTATTATGTGTATATAAGTTCTGCTTACAAGCCCATAGTATAAGCTCTGCTTAGATTGAGCTAGATAGTGTTGTGTTTATGTGGTACAATATTAATAATATTACGTTAATGATTTATTATTTACGTGTCAACTTCACGATTCTCCATGTTCAATTAATTATATTCTGAAATATTAACTCCATTGGCCTACCAATGCATCTGTCAATGTCTAAGAATGATGTCAGAATTGTTCTATTAAGCAGTTTTATGAAATACAAATGCTACGGTCTGTTTCATATAATAGCGCAAATAATACTTACAGTTTGAGGGAATACGCAGCTGCGTAATAAACCCATGACCCAGTGACTCATCATGGTTAAAGCTCCAATGCAGGATATCGGCGCAAAATCAAAATCAAAATCAAAATCTTTATTGCTAACTAAGTGTAGGTACATTTGTGATCTTATAATATAACTTGTCTCAACTTAGTAGCCTTTTACAGGCATTGCAAATTTGAGAGAAGATGACGATGTTACACACATTACATAGGTATTAGGTTATAGAATTTTAGAATTATATAAAGATAAACAAATTAATAACTATAACTAAAAATTAAGTAATAAAGTGAACCATTTTAAAATCCTTAAAAGAATAAAATAAAAAGATCATTGATATAATGACATTTTACATCGAACAACTGCTTTAAATTACATAAGCCTAAAACTAATCATTTTGCATATATATTATATCTTTATCATTTGTCTACCTAGCCATTATTGTGATTTATTGTTTAGGTGTAGGATTTGTTGGTGTGTGTTCATTTGTGTGTGGCTGTGTGTGTGTGTGTTTTGTTTGTGGTATATTTTCTATTATGTATTATTTGTGTTTTGTTTCCATGTATTCTTCTACTGAGTAAAAGCATTTTTTGATTAAAAATGTTTTCAGTTTTTTAGTGAATACTGTAAGTTTGGTTTCACTTATAATGTGAATTGGTAAATTGTTGTAAATTTTAACTGCCATGTAGTAAGGGCTCTGGTTCAGCATTTTAATTCTGGATTGTGGTAAGTATAGTCTGTCTCTGTGGCGTGTATTTAAATTGTGGGTGTCTTTTACTTTAGTGAAGTGATTTATGTTTTTATAAACAAATATACAAATATCAAATATATATAATGATGGTAGTGTGAGGATGTTATATTTAGAAAAATAAGGCCTACAGCTGTCACGATTTCCAATTTGGGCGATAATTCTGATACATTTCTTTTGAAGTATAAATAAATCCTGAAAGGATACACTATTCCCCCACAACATAATCCCATATCTTAACCAGGAGTATGCGTAAGCGTAGTAAGCGGATAGTGCGGTTTTTTCATTTGTGCTGCATTTAAGCTGGAATAAGGCGTATGTGAATCGAGATAATTTATTTTTAATAAGATCAATGTGTGCTTTCCAGTTAATATGTGTGTCTATTGTTATGCCAAGTAATTTGAATGTGTCTACGGTTTCTAATTGTGTGTTATTGTATGTTGTGTCAATGTTTATAGGGGTGTTTTTATATGATCTAAATTGAATGGTTTTTGTTTTATTGTAGTTTATTTCCAAGTTATGGTCATTAAGCCATTGATTTACTGTATTAAGAGTTTTTCGAAGTATTGGTGTGGGATTTACTGACTTATCATACGCAATCAATATTGATATATCATCAGCGAATAAGACGGGCAATGTTTGTTCCTTATTAAGTACTTTCGGTAAGTCGTTGATGTATATCAAAAACAGCACACAACCCAACACGCTACCCTGTGGAATTGAGCAGGTAATGCTTCTTCTTTCAGATCGCACCATTCTAACTTCATTTGTATCAGAGTCATAATGGTCAATCTGAACTATTTGTGATCTGTTCTCTAAATATGATTTGAACCATGTGTAAGCAGGGCCACGAACGCCAGAACCATGTAGTTTGTTTAAAAGAATGTCGTACTGTACTTTATCATATGCTTTCGTCATGTCAAGCAACACTCCCAGCACAAGTTTCTTGTCATCTATATGTTTAAGTGCGGTTTGGATATATTTATATACTGCTAATGTAGTTGATCTTGTTTTTCTGAAGCCGTTTTGACTGTCATCAAGGATGTTATATTTTTCTAAGAAATCGTATAATCGGTTACACATTGCTTTTTCAAACACTTTCGAAAATGTGGGCAATAAAGCTATAGGTCTATAATGACTACGAGTGTAGATGTCGCCCTTTTTATGTATCGGTTTGATCAATGATATTTTTAGGGGATCTGGAAATTGACCATCTTGAAGACTTTGATCGACTAAAAATGTGAGCGGTATTGATAGTTTTTCTGCACAATTTTTTAGTAGAATTGGAGGGATTTCATCTACGCCACAACTGTGTGTATTTTTTATTGAGCGGATTATGTTGACTATCTCTTTTCGGTTCACAGGACGCAAGTACATGGAGCACATTTGTGAGTTAACAACGGGTCGGCCTCGCGCGTTGTTTTTGTTGGTATCGTTCGTGTCCGTACCGACGGTAGCAAAATACTCGCCAAAAGTACTACAAATAGTTTTTGGACATTTTACTATATGATTGTTGATTTTTAGTGAAATATTTGGTGGAGGTAGTTTTCTTTTTGGCTTACCTGTTTTTTGGTTTATGATATTCCACATTGTTTTTGTTTTATTATCAGAGTTTTCCATTTCTTTGCTAAATTCAAGTTTTTTTGATATTTGCACAGTACGTTTTAAAGTTTGGCTATATTTTTTATAAAATTTACGTATTATATCATTATCAGTTACATTTAACAAGGTTCTTAATTTTCTTTTGTGTGCACATGATTTTTTTAGACCTGTGGTAAGCCATCCTTTTTTTGGCTTATTCTTTATTTTTATTTTTTGTATCGGTATATGTTTGTTAAGTAATGTTGTCAATATACTAATAAATAAATCGTAATTGATGCTTAAATTATTGTGTGTGTTAATTATTTCATGCCACTGTATGTCATTTAGTGAAGTGTTAAAGTTTGTGATGTTTCTATTTGTGAATAATCTTTTTTGTATGTACCATGTTTTGCTATTATTGGGATTAAAGTGTTTCGAATTTATTTTTAATGAAATCCCCTTATGATCAGAGAGACCGTAGTCTTGGACGCTGGCTTCACTGATAAGAGGCATGTAGTTAGTAAAGAGTAAATCAATGCAGGTGGAGGAGCTCTTTGACACTCGTGTTGGTTCATTGATAATCTGTTTGAGATTGTTTGAAAACATTAAGTTGATAAGATCCTCTGTCTGTTTATTTTTGTTTAATAAATTTATATTGAAGTCACCTCCTATTACTATATACTTATTTTTATGTTTGGTGTTCAATTTATATAATAGTTTTTCTAGCTGTTCAAAAAATATGTTAATGTGCCGATCTGCTCTATACAAACCAATGAAAATACAATTTAGTTTTAGTATTTCTATAGCACTAATTTCTATTATAAATTCCATACTATAGTCGTTTATATCTTGCCTCTCAATACACTCTAAACTATCTTTAACAATTGCACAAACACCTCCCCCTTCATGCGTTTTACGGCAGAAGGTAGAGACCATTTTATAACCTGACAATGAAATCATATCACAGTAGTTCTCATTTTTCCATAGCTCTGACAGTAATAATATATCTATATTTAAATCTAATAGGAAATGCTCGACTAGATGAAGCTTATTGCCTATACTTTGTATATTCTGAAATACAACATTGAGTTTAGTATCGAAATGTATAGTTACGAGTGGGTTTCCTTTTCATTGGGATCGACGTTGCTGGTTGTGACTGTGTTGGTGTTATTTCTTTGTTGGCCGTGGTGTTGCTGCTATCTAAGTTCGATTTGGTGTTGCTGTTTTCTGTATCTGAGATCTGAGACTGGGACGTTTTCGAGGTTTGTGGGGAGTTATTTGCGTACTCTTTGCCGTTTATATATAGTTTGTTATTCTTTATTATAGCATGGTTCCCGTTTTGTCTAGCTATTCTCAGATTTTGTCGGAGTTCGTTACGACCTTTTAACGATTTTTTATCCATGAACATGCCAACAGCCAATCCTGAGTTGTAAAAGACGCTAGAGTTTTGTAACACATGTCTCGTTATTCTCTTGTTTGTTAATTCAATAGCTAGAGGTCTACGATCTCCTCGTTTTCCGATACGCCTGACCTCTTCAATGTATGGTTCAATGTTTACATCCATAACTTCATGAAATACCCTAGAGATACGGTCTATAAGAGCATATTCAGTATCATGGTGTGTTTCAGAAAGACCATAGAGTACAATTTTTTTTGAATTTTTTAGAATGTGTAGTTGGTGCTCAATTTGTTCAATGTTTTTATCAATTGAGCAAATATTTTCTTTTATTTTGTCTTGTTCTAATGTTAAGGTTTTCGTGGTATGTTCAACCTGGCTTCGAAGTTTTAATAAGGCAGTGTCCATTTCTGTCTGTATTGCAAGCTTAACATCTTCGAGAAGAGATACTTTCATTTTTTCCAATTTAGAATCCAAAAGTTTGCTGAATTTTTCTAGCATTTGATCTTCTGCTTTTAGGGTTGCTGGGGCAAATGGAGCTAATATTATACTGTCCGAGGTTTGGTTCATTGTATTCCCAATTATGTCATCTAAAGTTTGATCATTTTCATTAATGTGATTTTGTGTGGTCTGTGTGAGTCTTCGTCTCATTGTAACATTTATAGAATCATCGCAAATGTTTTGTTGCATGTATGGTTTTAATGGGGTGTTAGAGTTGTCTCCCTTTGGCATATTACATATACAAGCTTGGCATCTCCACACATTTTTCTGCTCTTTTGACATAGTGTTAAAAAAGTGGTATTGGGGAATGTTTGCACATAACAGATCGTAATATTTGTTGCAGTGAGCGCATTTTAAACATTCAGAATTATCAGTATTATTCATACATCCTTCGCATTGAGGCATATTGGAAGGAAATCTTGTATTCGGTTGTGTTGATCGATATTAGGAATTAGTAGTGTCCTCTAGTGGCGGGAATTTGTATTATATACTCAATTGTATTCATGGATGACTTGTCAAGGACGAAGTGAAGCGAGTTCCGTGTTTATGACATAGATGACGCTATTCACTATTTACATGAACTGCTTTGATTGTTGTGGCAAAATTCAAATGGGTTAACGAACTATTTTTTTCACACTTACTTGTTGATTCTTTTTGGCCAATTTATTCACTATTTTCACTGTGAAAACTTATTTTGGTTTACCAAAATATCACTTTTTCACTATTTTATTAATGCTTTCAGGTCTAGAAAGCGCTATTTGTTTGAAAATTATTGTTTTTTGATGACAATTTAGTTTTCACTTTTAAATGTTTTTGCACTAGTTGTAGAAGCTCACTAACAATAGATGGTGATTATCAGATGTTGAGACACAGTTTTATAATATTCAGGCACTATATCACATTTACTAAGTATTTAAATATATTTTTTTAACTCAGAGTCGATGTTATCATGGCAACTAGCGCCATCTCCAATGATGCAATGCAAACGATTGATGCAAATGTTGCAGTTGGCACACGTTATACATGTAGGTCTTACATGACTTCTTATCTTGATAAATCATTTGATATACACAAAACAAAACAGTCCATAAGCAGTCCAGCTCAATTAACAAAACAACGAAATTCAAAGGAAACACAAACGTAACAGACGCACAAGCGAACGACTAGATGCTAGATAGATGTCATTCATGTCAATAACAATAACATTGTCAAAAGACGATTTCCGTTTTCATCATTGCCAGACTTCATTTGTTTCAAATAATTATTGTGATTTTATGATGTTTTTTTATTATTACCACTTTTGTATTGTTCGGAAAAATATAAACGAGTTTTTTTACTGAATTGTGATTCGTAAACATAAGTATAATTCCTGACAGTAGTCAGTAATCGTAAGTTGCGGTGGTCACTTGTCCTCTGACATTAATATCATTCTTGAGTGGTAAATTCTGACCTAATCGTTCACAATAAACATCTAACGTGAATTAAACCTTCCTAGTTAAAAACTGTTTGGTGATGTGGACTGTGCAGTGAGAATCTTGAGAATTATAGCCTGATAAACAGCAAATAAATTTATTAGTCTACCGACAATAACATTGTGTGCAGTGATGTACTCGAACGCATTAGCGACGCTGTATACCGCGAACTTAAGACCTTTTTTGCTCACTTGCACGCTGCGCATTGAAGTGGACCCCCACAAAACAAAAAGATATAAGTAGAAATGATTAGTAGGCGTGGCGCGCTTGCCACTGATAAGCGTTGCAACGCATACTTTTATGAGTTGTAGGTATTTTGTATCATAGTCGTGTTACAACGCTGCATTGAATAGGTCGTCCAATGAAAGTTCTTTTTTATGCCACAATGTAGTACTGTTCTGCTTCACAGTGTAAAAATGATAGCAGAAGGAAAAAGATTGATAATGGAGGTGTTTCTTACCATCTGTAGGTACAATTTTGTATGTTTTATCAATAAAATCTAAAAAAATTATTTAACTGATAATTGACTAGGGATTTAAGCTAAACTCTTCCTTATCCCATTCACATAAATCTCAATCTGGTATGATCGGGTCTTATCAGTTTTCAACGTTATTCTCGTATTTTCTATTCTACTCGATTAGTGATGTAGCCAGGTAGGATGTTAGCTTTATCGATTTCCATACTTTTAAACGTGTTATATTTACTTACTATAATAATTATAAATATTAAATTTTGCTTGTTTGTTTACGTGGCCTTGAAAGAAAAACACTTGTTTTAACCATTGAATATCTATACAAATAAGTATATAGTAAGAATATAATATTTATAATAACAGTGTCTGTTTGTACTATTAAATATTTATATCCGCTTTTTACTAAATGCATCTGCATGTGTAGGTACACGGTACAATTTTTTTTTTTACGGAACAGGTGGCAAACGAGCATCACCTGATGGTAAGCGATTACCACTGTCCATGGACACCCCCGCAACACCAGACGCGTCACAAGCGCGTTGCCGACCTTTGGGGGGTGGGGAGGGGGAGGAGTTGGGATATGGGCCTCCGGTATCCTCACTCACTCAGTGAAACACAGTGCAAGCGCCATTTCACACTGGTTTTCTGTGAGGCCGTGGTATCACTCCGGTCGAGCCAGCCCATTTATGTCGAAGCGTGATTCTTTTCTCTGCGAAATTTGCAGGCACGGGCCGTATACCAAAATAACATTTTTTTTTAATTTTGTCTGTCTCTCTGTCTGTTCCGAACTCTGACTCGGCAGTCAGGATCGCTAAACACTGTACCAACGGTTAAGTGGCTAAACAGTCTTTATTAAATATAATATGATTTTAATACAGATTCTTAAAATTAATAAACATTATTATGCAAGTACTTATTTTTTAGCTTCTTCACCTTTATAATGTTACCTCCTCAGATATCCTTCAATTCATGTTTTTTATTTTGCTCCGTCCTAACAACAAAAGTTAGGTATCCATATTATTGATAATATTGTAATATGTGCCACAACACTAAGCGAGTAGCGGTAAATATCGAAGAATGACACGAATATCGAATTTATTCTTATAGTGGTTAATGTTATAATTGCGTGCATTTAGAATAACGCCATCTGTTTTTGAATAGCTTGCAATGAAGTATTCTTACTTTCAAGATTACGAAACGTTGTAAGTTCTTCTTAAGCTATGGCAAAATAACTGTTAAAATTACGTGATAAGATATATTATCATACGTGTGACTTTATGTATTGTAGGCTAGTTTTGAGCAAATAAAAACATCAAATTAAAACAATTCGTTAGTAGTGTGCAGTAATAAAATAGTGCTTTCATTTGCCTGCGTTTGGCGACAGTCGTTCCGTTGTAAATTATGACACATAACATTTCTACCTATTCTTTATGTTCTGTGTGGACCCCCGTCCACTTCAATGACAGACATCTGTTTTGTTTATTTTTTTCTTTACGTTATTCTGCACTTCTGTTTTAACTTATTCCACACACTACTATACATTAAAAGTTTTTTTTGGTTTGTATTGACACATTATATCTGAAATGTCGAAAACTCATAAAACGGCCCCGAAATTGTCTACAACCCAGTCCGAACCTGATATAGCTACGGCTGATTGCGCGAGTGGTTACGTGACTAACAGAACTAAGCGCCCCAGATCTGAAAATTCACCTCACAGCGGTTCTGTTCTCGGTCGGCAAGAGCTCCAGGATATTATTTCCTCTTGGAAGCAAGAACAAGAAACAAATGTCTCAAACATGCTAGCCAGGCAGACTGAACTGATCACTAACCTGGTTACAGATATAAAAGAAATTAAATCACAGAATACTATACTATACAGGAATCTAATACTGCGATCTGTAAATCAAATGGAGACATTGAGCGATCGATTTTATTTATTAATCAATCATTTGAAGACCTCAAAAAAGAGGTAGAAGTCTTAAGAAGGGAACGCCTAGAACAACGCACCTACATAGAGAACCTGGAAAAGAACATCATAGACATGCAGCATCGTTCCCGTTCTTCAGGTATTGAAATACGAAACATCCCAGCCACGGAGACTGAATCTTCCGCTGAACTGCTGAAAACTGTAACCAACATAGGTGAACTGGTAGGAACACCTCTATGCGAATCTGAGATCCGAGACGTGTATCGACTTCCTGGGAAATCGTCTACTTTGACTGCCCCCCGCCCTATTATTGGTGAGTTTACTACAGTCCGTGCAAGACAAAGATTAATATCAGCTCTTCGTAATTACAACAAAGACAAAAAGATCAAAGATGACAAGCTCAACACTGAACAAATTGGGATATCTGGGAAGAACCAACCTATTTATATCAGCGAGCAACTACCTGCCGCTGCGAGGAAGTTATTCCATCACACGCGTAACTTCGCAAAGAATGATAATTTTATATTTTGTTGGATAAGCAATGGTTCCATCTTTCTTCGCAAGCGGGTGGGAGACAAACAAATTCTAATACGTTCAGAGAAATGTTTAATGGATCTGGAAAACAAAGGTACATGACTACTTGTTACTCTATACAAGTCATCACTATTATTATATAACTATTCCATCCATTTTTTTTTCTTTGTGTACCTTTTTTATAAAATAAATATTAATGTAAGCAATTTTGTAGGCATACCCAAATCCTACAACGTAAAACATCTAATGACATTCAACCTACACAAACAAAACCGTACACTATTTACAAAAATACTATACAGAATAATATTAACGGAAACCCTTACACTATATATAAAAATACTATACAGAATAATATTTACAGAAAAGCCATTCGTTTATAGCTACTTTAACATTGGTTCTATTCTAAATTTAAAACACACTGATGCTACAGGATTTTACTCAACTTTAAATAATACTTTTAATACTATTGGAAAATACGTAGTTAATTACTATTGTATGTTGTTTGTACGATTTTTTCTTTATGTTTTAATATGTTTAGCTATGATTCGTATCATTCTTTGTTTATGCACAAGCACAACTAAACCATTTTACAATATACCCATATTAACATACTGCCCGCATACTCATCATATATACACAAACGACTCACAAACTTGCCGAGCCTCATTCACAAAATGACCATAACCATAGTTTCGTTCAGAAGATATTTTATTACTTTTACAAAACTAAGCCATATAATTGTCCCCAATATAAATACTAAAAACGATGTGATAAGGTTGTACGAAAATATATGTTGTTGCTGCTACAATAAGTTTACTTAAATCACAGTACCAAAAACAAATAAATACGACAATATTACCTCAAAGAATTTTCTAGTCCTACCCACTACGTTAATGCGGTTCGGTAAACAAAAGTTGTCAATTTATGAAGCTAAAATCACTAACATAGCGCAAACAAAATTTTTAAATACCCACATTTTAATTTCTAATTGTGTCAAAGTTTTTTATAAATAAAATTCAACTTGCTGAATAATATGATTATAAGTGATGTTGATAGGGACGTCATTAACTGTAGACAGGTGAGTGATCCTACGGACTACACAAAATTGACGTGCAGTTTGGGCGGTAATTCCTTCGTAATATTGACAGTGAATATACGAAGTTTGAACGCAAACTTTGATATGCTTAGTCTATATCTCGCTAAGTTTAGCAAGTTAATTGACGTCATAGTACTAACAGAGTGCTGAACGAACGCACATTCCTCACCATTAACTTTAAATAATTATAAAATGTTTAGAACGAAAATCTCTCTAAATAAAAGTGATGGAGTTGTCGTATATGTGAGGGACGTGTATGAAACTACTTCGTTTGAACCAAATTGTTCAGAAGGAAATTGTATTGTTGTTGGTGTTGGGAGTAGGATTTGTGTTATCTGTACTTATCGTCCACCAAGTTTTAGGAATCCACTTAGTTATATAAACTCTCTAGAGATCTATCTTAAGTACCTGCAACAAATATAAAGCACTGATATTGACAGGCGACTTAAATCTGGATATCATGCCCAATAACCTTAATAGTAATTCTTTAACGTATCTTGAGCTGATGGCTAGTTATGGTCTAAAGCAAGGAATAAATTGTCCTACTAGACAAAGTTCATTATTGGACCATTTTATGGTTAAAACAACTTATAAAACACAAACTTTTGTTTTTGACGAACTGACTGATCATTCGCCTATCCTATTGGACATGGAATACACATGCACACAAAAGAAGAGGGTATCTCTTACCAACATTGATATTAATATGGATGGTATAAATCAGTTTTTAGAGAAGGAAAAGTGGTACGATCTGTACTCGACTCCAGATGCGAATGAAGCTGCTCAAATAATTATAACAAAATTAGGAAACATCATAGATGCCAATACAACAGTTAGAAAAATTCATAAGCGTATCAGACCATTAAAACCGTGTATTACAGTAGGGGTAGTAAAATCTATAAAGAAAAGAGATAAGATGTATAAGGCTGTAAAGAGAAATCCAGACAATCCGGTATTTTTGAACCAATATTTAAACTACAGAAAAACTTTAAAAAAACTACTTAAAACATTAAAAAAGAACTATTATATTGAAAAACTCAATAGAAATAAAGGCAATATAAAGGAAACTTGGAATACAATAAAAGATCTATGTAACATGAATAAACCTGATGTACCAACATCTACAGAATTAATGAAGTTAAAAGCCACAGTCACCGAATCACTGGACGAAGTTAATATTTTTTTTACATCGGTGGGGTCAGACCTTGCCAATCAAATGCAAAAGCTTGGCACGGATGAGGTTACCTTAGCCAAAAAAGCTAAAAGATCTGATGCACCCTTGGATACTATGGCCTTACATTTAACGGATGCTGCTGAGGTTATAAATGTAATATACAGCCTTAAGACCCACAGTGCTCCAGGGATAGATAAAATAACAGCAAAAATTTTAAAAACATTTCGTTACCACCTCGCTGATGTATCCTACACCCCCATCGCGACCATCCTTGATAGAATTAGGTCTTGGAATGTGCCTCAGTCTATAACCCGGCATAGTTGGTGCTCTCCCCTCCTCGCCTGGCCTCAATTAAGTTTCATTAATGGCCATGATGTCAACCGAGTGTAGACTCATAGCCACCAAAAATTCGTCATGCTTACTCCCCAGAGAACCTGCATTAAAAAGACCCAATTTTAAAAATTTGCTACTAGTCATTGTAACATATTTATTATTTTTATTTTATTTATTTATTTATTCACATAATAAAGAGTTATAAATATCCTTACAATTAATGCAATCACAATCTCATTAGAGTTTTTCTGTGCATCAAGGTCATCGATTACAATAAATAAATTACACAATTACATTACACAAACGCATATCGTGGGTAGATGCTAAACAAAAACCCACGCGTGCACCACTCGCTGTTCGCACTAGCCACTTTTTGTTTATCAGAAATTACTTGTGAGGGTGCGATTAGAAAACAGTAAAATAGAACCAAGCAAACTAAAAATTACTGCGATACAGGTTGTTTCATGTATTAAAGAAGTTGGTATTTAACAAAAAAAAATATATCTTTTTAGGGTGTACAGCTTTTAGTGGTTTTGTTTTTGTTATGGCAAGAAGTATATATATATATATATGTCGGAGACACAAGAATGAAACGAGAACATGAATGACAGATACAGCCAATCTGGACCAAAGCCAAACACTAATCACTACTAAAGGGATATGAATCAACCTAACACCATCAGCAACCCCCACGAGGGGGTTGGGGCAACGCTCACTCCACCGCGGTGCCCTGTGGAATTCGCCACCTAGGCTAGTAATTCCCCCACTGGTAAATATAGTCTCGTACACACGATATAAAACACAGCGATACAATAAATCATAAATCAAATAATAGAAAACTTACTACCACTCAGGAGTGACTCATGTCACAATCAAGAGAGATCGAGAGACGAGATCTGAAGAGAAACTGTCCTGTTTCCGATCGCGCCGCTTTATATAGACTGTTCCGTAGTGTTCGATAGAGGCAAATGTTTGTATCACTTTTATTATTCGGATATCCTCATTCCGACACGGCCATCCTGACGTGTTACACGTCCTCGTGTGATGTTGAAGGCAGTGCATCATCATCATCGTTATCCGCAGAAAAGAAAGAGATATTTTTGTATTGTTCGACCACTCCTGACCAAGGACATTGGGTACATTATTAAATTTTATCTTCTGTGGAACAACTTCATTTAGGACATTTTCATAAAATAATAGGCTTTTCGTTATCAAATCTGAATGCTAATAGACTTCTCGCTACATACTAAATTAATAACACCAGTAAGTAGTATCGCGACAGTCACCTCACCGTTTACTCACCGTTTTTCGCGTTACACATTTTTAGAATTTTAACAATATCTAGATGGCCTCTTATTCTACCAATTTCACTTTTCAATGGCCACCTCGCCTTTCAGGGGCCACCTCGCCTTTCAGTGGCCACCTCGCCTTTCAATGGCCACCTCGCCTTTCAGTGGCCACCTCGCCAAAAACTTAACTTACTTACTTTTAACAAAACTTAACTAAACTTTGACAACCACCACGCTGTTAGGATATCTCATAGTCTCATTATAGAGACTACTCGCCACACAATTACAACGCAATTTCATTCCATTGCATCAGCATTAATTAACCCTTGATTATCATCATCAACAGGGACGTGATCTTCGGGTATTTCCTCACTATTATCAATGCCAGACAAATCTACCTCCTCGGGTATATCACTTAAAGGAAACTCTCGTATACGAACACAAGCGCATTTGTAGGTTCTGTTACCAGTTAAAGATTTCAAAGTATAACGATCGCCGTCGAGTAACCACAATTTTAAACGGTCCTTTATATTTAGGATTTAACTTTGTCACCGAGATTACACTTTACTAATTTACCCTTTTTCCTATAAAATGTCACATAAGTGACACACAGTATCATTCTCACTTGGCCATATCTGACCCGACTGTCTAGTCTGTCTCAATAAATCAGTACACTACTGAACAGCAAAAGAAAACAGTAACGTCGTTATTAAAATCAAAACAACATAAAATAAGAAATGTAGTAATTGACTACTGCTGCAAATTCTCAAAGCAATCCAAATAAAGAGTATCGTAGGTGTGACCACCTGTGACCACCACAAATGTAACAGTTAGTCATCCCTTGTGACTACCACACGCATATCTGCCAACTACATAGACATGCCAGCCACAATCACCCGTTGCTGGTGAGATAGCTGACACCAAATAGAAGGCCGACCAGCGGTTATAGTGTTAACCATATCTGTGGGTATATATACCCTCTACGAAATTCATAGAATGATTTTTCTTTACTGAAATCACTAACATTCTATCACAAAATAAAAAAACGGTAATTATAATTCAAGTCATAACTATCACAAAGTGGTAAAAATAATAATCTAAAAAATGTTAACAACCACAATTAAAGATGAACCCGCTGCAAATAAAAAATCACATCAAAATAAGAAATGAGTTTAAAAATCGAAAATAAACAGCATGTGCAGAACGGGTAATTCAATCCACCTCCATCACAGATATTCTGCTATGATATAATACTACACTATACTTCCGAAATCGTCTACCTTTGTACCGATGTCACCAATAGAAACGATCTAATTATTTTAATAACAAGATTAATTTTGAAAACTGCAACTGAAAACCTTAATGCAAACAGATTCTCATTTTTCTCTTTAAATAATTATGTCGTTTGAAATACAGTAATCGTGTACTACATGAAACAATAACCGCAATGAATAAATCTGGATTAAAACTGTTCATAGAATTTCGATGTTACAATAAGTGCGGGCATTACCTACCCTCAATAATGTTACTGCACAATATTGTCGTTTGCCTAGAAATTCATCTGACAGAACTTGTCTTATTGAAGAGCGTTCAGCACAAAATAAAAATAGTACGACTCACCAGATTGGAGTTGTCCGTACATACCGGTTACTTCCCAGTTATCGATGCGTTAATTTTACTACAGCACGCTGCCGCTGTTGTAGGCGGCACGTTTCACAAACCGTTCGTACGCGAATGGCTATACCGACACTTTGACACTATGTGCCCGATCTCGCTTACGAAAATTTAACAAATGGCACCTCGTACGATTTTCGAGCAGAGGGTAGTTCGACCGCTCGCCGCGACCGACGATCCTTTACACTCTCAAACATTCTGGGCAAATGAGATTCAGATCCCACTTCTGATGTCGGAGACACAAGAATAAAACGAGAACATGAATGACAGATACAGCCAATCTGGACCAAAGCCAAACACTAATCACTACTAAAGGGATATGAATCAATCTAACACCATCAGCAACCCCCACGAGGGGGTTGGGGCAACGCTCACTCCACCGCGGTGCCCTGTGGAATTCGCCACCTAGGCTAGTAATTCCCCCACTGGTAAATATAGTCTCGTACACACGATATAAAACACATCGATACAATAAATCATAAATCAAATAATAGAAAACTTACTACCACTCAGGAGTGACTCATGTCACAATCAAGAGATATGGTCGTCACGAGATCTGAAGAGAAACTGTGTCCTGTTTCCGATCGCGCCGCTTTATATAGACTGTTCCGTAGTGTTCGATAGAGGCAAATGTTTGTATCACTTTTATTATTCGGATACCCTCATTCCGACATATATATAAGCCTTAATTTGTTCTTTATATTCTTTTTAGTTATTTTGTCTCTTAGAGATATTGGTAGCTGATTGATAAGGTGTGGAATTATGTATTGTAGTGTCCTTTTGAAGTGTAGATTGTTATATTTCGGAAGTAATAACTTGGAGTTTGTAACGCTACGTGTCCTAATTTCATTTTCATTAATTATTTTAGTTTTTTTGAGACTTTCGTTATATTTGCAATATAATATATTTAATAAAATTAGGGACTGTTTGTTATTATATCCCTGTATTTGACACATGCAGGTAGTCATCAACTGAAGATCTTGCGGGTGGGACGTTATTGGCAATCATATCGGTCTACCCTCTTTCGCAGTCTTTTACTACGATCGCCCCGGGTACCACAGGTAATGTAGTACAAACAAACTCACTAACAAAAAGGTACATGGTAGGAATCCCGCAGATTTCTATTTTAACACGACAGAAATCTATACTAATATTATAAACGCGAAAGTTTGTAAGTATGGATGGATGGATGGATGTTTGTTACTCTTTCACGCAAAAACTACTGAACGGATTTGGATGAAACTTTACAGTAATATAGCTTATACATCTGAATAACACATAGGCTACTATTTGCCGTCATAACCGACATATATGCGGGCGGAGCCGCGGGCAACAACTACTCTTATATAATCTTACAAAATTTCTATATCACCCAAAGGTTGGCTGGTAGAGAATGCCTTGGGGATTAAGCCCTCAGGTCTACATGTGTGCATGAAGTTTTAAAATAAATTAATAAAAATAATTCCGAATTGACGAACTCTAAACTATTGTCACTACGTAGTACTTTCATTTTGACACCAGTTTCTCTCTCAGACTTAACGATAAAGTTTTTAATCAACGACTTTACTTCACTTTTATGTTTCATGAAGAAAAGTTTACGGTATGGTCATCTTTAAACAGAAGAAAGTACTTTGAAGCAAATTGAAAGCATAAATGACTACATTTTTGGTATCCATATGTATGATACACGATGCAATTATTCATTCATTATGGAATCACTTACGACATCATTAGCAAACTAATCTTATTGTCAAGTCAATACTATCCTAATACACAGTGTATATTTCCAAAATTCAAAAAGTTTTACACTGATTGAGATAAAATTTTCCATGTCGTAAAATATAATTAATTAGTCGTTACTTTAGGTTACAAACTTTGAGGCAAGCTAACTTGTAAAAACATATTTTACAATTAAAAGCAGCAACCCCTTTATTTTTTTCAAGAAATAACATATTGTCTTTGGTTTCCCCTTGAAACTCTGATTAAATTGGCCATTCCATTTCTCGCAAGAGTTTTTCGCACTATGTTTCTCTCCGTTTTTGGATGAATTGGACCACTTTGCTCTTTTTGGCATACAATATTTCTCAATTCACATTAGAAGCTTATCAAAGTTTTTAAGGTGTCGTAGTTCACGTCTAGGAATCCCTATAGTGTCGTCATATCGACCTCCGTCCGTCCTTAGGTCTTTTAAAAACATTGAAAGGTTGCTAAATCCACGTGGCATCATGGGTGACTACGGTACCCTACTCTATGCGTGGCCTTACACGCATAAGGCCAGCTTTATTTTCATCTGACTACAAAGAAGCCAAAAGAGAGGGTAATGTTTTTGGCAGTCCGTATACATTTGCGTGTTTCACCACAGTGCCTAAACTACTGAACTTGATAACTGATTTTAACGACATAGGCTACATACATTTTATGAAAAGTTTTTGTATAGTCGGGTTATACCTAATTATTTTGACTTTTTTTTGTTTCTAAAAGTTAACTGTCTGTTACAATATCTTCCACCCTTGTTCAATTTTTGTTTAATTTATTAAAATTATTGTAAAGATTCTTTTTTTTTAATAATATCATAATAAATAAATAATAAAAATCAATGATACGTTACCGAGTAAATACGATATAAAATTTGTCTCAGCGCTTAACACACTTTTCTCCAAATATCATATTTTAGGAAATATCCGTTTTGAAAAAGAACATTCCGAGAAAATAATATTTGATGAAAAGGACATTATGTGACGGGTAGAATTAGGTGTCAGTAGTACCATCAATGTTACTAATTGATGATACTTCTCACTTTAAGCAGTTGGTGAATGGGGTCGATTTCGTGCAATATGCATTTCCTACAGATCCTGTAAAGATACAGCGCTGTTAATAAGGATATTATTTATATAAATAGGAGAAATGTGCGTTTATCTTACCTCACAATTTAAATGCAGATAGAATGGGACTACTGAAATAAAATAGCTTCACACAATGATAAAAAATAATGATAGTTATATACGAAAACAAATTTTACAAGTTATTACTATCAAGCCTTTTTTTTTGTAAGTAGCTTCATTTTGATGAGGGCCCAACTTTCACCTGAAAAAAATCGAGTGTGGTAGCTAACAGGGCTTGCAGAGAAAAAAACTTTTGAGCATAAGACCGAGATTAACGTACTATGTAATTTGTAGGACAATAAGTCTGTTAAATTATATGAATATTAACTAAGCAACTGTTAAAAAATCAGCTGGTTAGTATCATTTTTGATGATCTCGTTATCGATATATGTTGGAAGGATCAAACCATATATTTTGTAGGACAAATATTTCTTTTCTTTTCTTTTTTTTAAAAGACCACTCCGCATTAGAAATAAACATCCTGTATCGCGGGGGACTTTACAGACATACATGAAACGTACACAATTAACACCCAAACTCAGAACAACAATTTGTGGATCACACAAAGTGCTCCCGTGTAGGATTTGAACCCACAACACTTGGCGAATTGGCAAGCGGCGTGGCGACCGCCTAAACCATGTCACGTAGCGGCTTTAGGAGCCTAGAAGGTTGTGGTGAAGCCACGAGGTTCTGATGATGATGAAATTAGACGCTTCACAACAACAATTTTAAGAATTTATTCATGAGTATAACACAAACAGATAGATGTACAGTCAGGGTGTGGGTTTGAGAGATTCGACCAGTCAGTGCCTCCAGACAAGAAGCACTTAACTGTAGGTTCGCAGCGATGAGAAAAGGAAGAGGTGTAGTCCTGGGTCGGCTTTAGAGGCCGACCGCCTTAGAGGCGTCGCAGGCGACTGGCGTGGTAGACGCCGGCCGAAAGAGGTGCAGTGCTGGGGCTCCGGCGTAGGCCGGGCGACCCAGCCACCAGGCGTGGTAGACGCCGGGCGAAAGAGTGCAGTGCTGGGGGCGGCTTTAGAGGCCGACCCCCCGTAGAGGGCAGCGCAGCCGTCCGGCGTGGTAGACGCCGGGCGAAAGAGGTCGAGCTGTAGTGTGCTCGTCCTTTTATGTGTCCCTGCGGTGGTAGGGACAGCGGCTCAGCGGTGGGAGGCGAGCGCCGATGACGCGTGACACCCCCCTCATTAGGCGAGAATTTTTCCTAGGGGAAATTCGCTGACCTCGGGGTCGCCACTGTCGGCAGCTCCTCGCTGGTACCCTGGGAACAAGATTAAAGCAGGATCAGAATTTTTTTAGAGACATGAAAAAGTTTAAAGAGATAAGAGGGAGAAGACAAACTAACAGGCTAAGGTCATATCAGCTTAGTTCAATAGCAAAAATATAGTGAAGTTAAAAGTTTAAAGGTTTGAAATAAAATTTCAAATAAAAAGTTCAATTGAGAACATAAACAAAGTGAGTCATACATTCCGATGCTCCGTTAGAAATGTTTAAAGAATTTAGTATAATAGTTGCAAACATGTTTAACTGTTTAGGTAGATGCAGTAATAGAAAATTGTAGTTATAAGTAGGTATGCTAGCTAAGACATATGTGCGAAAAAGAAAAACAAACAACCAGATCGACAACAACAACTGAGAATCGAACCTGTAAGTCGGGTTTGACTCGACTTTTTAACTACCAAGCCATAGGTTAAAAGTTTTTGTAGATTATGATTTTATAGTGCGATATTTATTTTGTTTTTATTTTTTTGTAGTAAGCAAGAATGAATTATTATTTAAGAACAAAAAGATAAAGTTGATTCACGACGCAGGAAGTAAATATTACAGATAAATAAAACAGAAACCCATCTGTAAAAAGTGTTAGTTATGGAATGAGTAAACAAAATCACTGTTTATTAATTGATTTAACTAACATTGGCTAATATTTGCCAATCAAACGAGACCTTTTAGAAATGATATTAGATTTGACTTATTTAGGGGCCAATTTTTATAAAGTATTTGTGTTCGTCACTGAGAAAATAAAATTATCGAGCTGCCAGTACCTTCTCAAAGATAGAAGGTTGATAGTCTAAAGTCTTGGTGTATACATACATCTCGCGGTTCATCAACTATATTGGGATCAAAATCCGTAGCAATATAGATGCGACCACAGTGACGACTTAAATTTCAATATACATTGTAGTATTAGATTTAGTAGTTTAGAGAAATGAATGATTTTAGTATTTAAATTGATGATAGATTCTCTGGTCGCGAATTATCAAGTAGAAAAAGTTGTTTAGTAGTTTTTGGTAGTTTTTAGTAGCTTTTAGTAGTTTTTAGTAGATATAAGTAGGTTATTGTAGTTTAGATGTATTGTTTCACCGAGTATACTTTAGGGAGTTTAGGGTGTATACAGCGGTGTGTCGATTAGAGTATTTAGACAAGTTTATGTGGTCATTTTCAATTAAATTGAAACGACTGTTTAGGAGAACAAGCGAACAAAATAATTGTTTTTAGTTAATTAATTATAAATATATATATATGGCTTTAAGGCTTGTTTAGAGAGTTACCGACCGCTCTGTTATAAATAAATAAATCCCCAAAAATAATAATAAGTTTGGCTTTAAGGCTTGTTTAAAGAGTTACCGACCGCTCTGTTATAAATAAATAAATCCCTCATCAATGATAAGTTTTAGTACTAAGGCTTAAGTTTTAGGAGTCACTAACCGCTCCAAAGAGTATTAAAAGTACCAAGAATCATTAGTAGAAACTGGTATGTCCAAGTTAAGAGTATAAAGATTTCAAGGGTTAGAACCTTGAAGGTCATTTAGAAGACTTTTTTTTTTTTTTTTTTTTTCAGAAGACATGATGTCACAACATCATAAAGGTTACAAGTAGTAACTATCAAGGGGTAGGGCCTTGAGTGTCTTTCAGAAGACATGATGACGCAACATCATAAGAGTTACAAGTAGTAATCTATCAAGGGGTAGGGCCTTGAGTCTTTCAGAAGACACGATGTCACAACATCATAAAGGTTACAAGTAGTAACTATCAAGGGTTAGGGCCTTGAGTGTCTTTCAGAAGACATGATGTCGGACGTCATTAAGGTTAGAGGAACAGAGTTCACGACATTTTGGTGGATGATCAAGTGCTTAGCACAGAGCGATACCTGCCACCGATAGAGGCGAACAGTCAAAGCTTAAATTCCAATCAAAATTGTCAGTAAACCTTTAAGAGTTAATTAGTTATAGTGGCAGTATAGCCGGTTAGAGATAGATATACTCATTTTGAGAGTAAATTTAAAAAGTTATAGGATTCTAGCAACGAGAATAAAGAGATTAAATAAGTAGGTATATTGGTTTAGACCAAAATATACACAAACGAACATACAGACTAGAAACATACATGCCAATACGATACCCACATTATGTGATTATTTTTATGTAGTCGTATTGCAACTTTATATAAATCCACCTACATCTCAAGCATCACTAGTTAAAATTGTCTCAAGTTGAGAATAGTGCAAGAATGTTGTAAGAACAACATGTTTATAGATATATTTTATATGTAGCTATAGTGGAACATCTGTATAGTGAATTCCAAAGGTCGATAGAATATGATATAGTAGATTGTAGCTTTAGTATATAGTACTGTAGTAAGTTGCAGCGGTCAATAGTATTATATTATTTATTAGTAGACATTTAGAATGCGTTTCGAAATTTATCGAACGAAACAAAGTAGAAAAGTTGGTACTAAATGTACACGAAGAAATCAAAAAGTAGTATTTTAGAATACAAATTTTAGAACAAGGATCCGAGACGATCACATTGTGCAGAAAAACTATGGTAGCCATTTTGTTTAAATAGTAGCCATATGGTTAAGTACCTTTTGAGGTTATGTCGCCACGAGGCTTTAAATTAGCCCAGAACAATTTAGAGTGAAAGATCGACGACGATACTATTAACAGCTACTTAGTCATCAAATTAATTGTTTTAGTTTAATTTGATTTTGGCCCACTCCTTACAAAATAAAAAATTTTGTGGCTAGAAATATTTGTAGATTTTATTTTATAGGTTTACGCTTCTATCATTGTTAGAATGCATTTTTAATAGAATACGTAAACAATAGACGGGCAAGAAACGACAAGACTCAAGGTGTTTTGTCAAATATATATATGTAATATGTAATCGATTCTACACCGATCGACATCATTTATAGCATATTTTTAAGAAAATATCAAGCAACAAATGAACGAGAAACGACAAGACTAAGAACAACTGTGTTAGATATTATTTAACACATATTTAATATAGTTTAGAAAAGTATAGTTTAATGTTAGTAACCTCATTTAGAAAACAAATCGCATCCATTGTACCTACCAGAAAAACAAGTTATAGGAATTAGTTTTAGAGAGGTATCAACATGTACCATTTTTGAGTTTTAGATAGTAAATGAAATGACCATAGCCGCAGATGTATACAGAAGTTGAAAGAAAAAATATTACGCGTTAGATGAATAATACGAGTATGTAGTTTAAGTTTAGATAAGTTTAATAATGACTCAAAGTAATAATTAAGTTTTTAGTAATGAAGCCAAGTTTGGTCTAGTTAGATATTTGAACAGAATTAATTAAGTTAGATATAGCTATCGAACCCATTAAGGTGTGTTTGAAAGAAAATTAGAATGTATCGAATTTCATCCAGGTTGTTACAATAAGATTAAGCGAGCCGTAGGGCGTGGCGTGGTTCTGCGCGTGCGAAACCGGTTTTCGTTTGCGACTCAAACGCATTCCAGCGACTTGCATTTAAATTGCGGTTTATATAAGCCACAAGCGAACAAAATTAAAGCGAAAGTAATTAAAAGTATTTTTTGCACACGCGGTTCTAGCGAAAAAATATGAAAAAGCAAATAAAAGTGCGTGAATATACACGCGGTTTCGACTGGCACGTGTTTTAATGAAAAAGAATATATAGAAAAGCAATTAGAAGCACATGAATGTACACGCGGTTCTGATTGGCACGTGTTCACAGCGAAATAATAGAAAAAAACACTTTCCTGGATGGGATTCAACATAAAACAAGTAATACACACAAAATATACACAATAAAAAGAATATGAGGTAAACCGTGGTCGAATCTCTCAGTTCAGTCGGGCGCCATCTGTCACGTAGCGGCTTTAGGAGCCTAGAAGGTTGTGGTGAAGCCACGAGGTTCTGATGATGATGAAATTAGACGCTTCACAACAACAATTTTAAGAATTTATTCATGAGTATAACACAAACAGATAGATGTACAGTCAGGGTGTGGGTTTGAGAGATTCGACCAGTCAGTGCCTCCAGACAAGAAGCACTTAACTGTAGGTTCGCAGCGATGAGAAAAGGAAGAGGTGTAGTCCTGGGTCGGCTTTAGAGGCCGACCGCCTTAGAGGCGTCGCAGGCGACTGGCGTGGTAGACGCCGGCCGAAAGAGGTGCAGTGCTGGGGCTCCGGCGTAGGCCGGGCGACCCAGCCACCAGGCGTGGTAGACGCCGGGCGAAAGAGTGCAGTGCTGGGGGCGGCTTTAGAGGCCGACCCCCCGTAGAGGGCAGCGCAGCCGTCCGGCGTGGTAGACGCCGGGCGAAAGAGGTCGAGCTGTAGTGTGCTCGTCCTTTTATGTGTCCCTGCGGTGGTAGGGACAGCGGCTCAGCGGTGGGAGGCGAGCGCCGATGACGCGTGACAACCACTACGCCAACCGTGCTTCTATTATGTAATAATGTTAGTTAATATTTATATAATTTAACAGCCACATTGTAATACGAATTGCGGGGTACGTTATCCCGGCCCTACGTTCAAAAGATTTTGACCCTGCTAGCCCTGTTAGCTACCACAATCGATTTTTTTAAGGTGAAAGGCCACTCCACTCATGAAAAAATAGCTTGACAGTAATAACTTGTAAAATTTGTTCCGGGGATCCCGGACTATAACTGAACTTATGCTGTCACGAAGCTTTATTTATATACAAATACACAAATTTTGTAATTACCTACTTTAAACTTAAATTAGCGTGCAAGTGAATCTATGAATATCTTAAAAATGCATAATATTATGTTATGGCCATGAACTCAACCATTGTTAAAGAAATAGAAATGTCTAATCTGCATGTCTGCAATTAATTATGTACCTAATTCAATTCTAAATCAAATTCTTGCAGAGACATTCGCATTTAGACATTCGCATTCATTTAAACATTCTAAAATTTTCATAAGTAATTAATTTAATGTTATTAGACTCGGCAGCAGTGAAGAATGATCCTTCCTAAAGTCAACTCTCAGCTCCTAAAATTGTACAGATTTGCAGTTTCCGAAGCATGAATGTCACTCCTGTCGATGTATATTAAAGACTCAAACACCAATCGAGTCGATGAGTCGATGAGCAGTAGTTCCTGTCCCTCTTGAATGTTATAGTAAATATCTTCCGGTGATTTCTGTGACTTTAGGTGGAGATTATCCCAGTTTCTCAAGCACTTAAGGAGCCCAGGCGTCGGCATAGATAGGAGGCATGTCTGATGGTACCATCCCATTCCATTATCTGTTTTTCAATTTCTACGGTACCTGTTTAAAATCGAATGTCATTGAAATGTTAACATTATGGTTTGTCATTATCTTGTTTGACATTTGAAATGTCATGTCACTTGGATTCTAGAATTTTCGGTCGAACGTGTTGCCAATGGCGCCGTTTAAATCAATATATATAAAAATCAATGCCACTTTTCGTTGTAATTTTATAACAAAACAACGGGTTCACCTATCCAAACCAAATGTTTAGGCTTTGTTCGGACTATGATATATATCGGCGCCCCTAACCGCTGAGGATATCAACGGAACCTACACAATATCTCCAGTAGTAAGTTTAAGATAATAAAAAGGGCGAATTGCTCAGTCTGAACAGTGTACTGGTGAATTATTCTGTGAGTGCTTAGCTTCATCTCTCTTGGGCTCAGATGGCTATTCACTAGGTATTGTCCCACTCAAAGGAATCCAGCACTGGTGTACAGGATCAGACAAGGCATGGACTCGCGTTTTTTAGAACTTTACGTGAAAATGCAATATCACTACGAGGTTTTATTTGAACACACGAAGGTAACAAGTTCTAATCGCAACACTTCACAAGAAAAATCAACGATGTTTCCATTCGCACCCGTTTTTTACGTTGTGGCGACCTCCACATACAGCGCAACAACAGCATAACATACTACAGTACCATCTACCGAAGATACGTTGAACTACGGAGTAACGAAGGGAACTAAGAAACTACCAATCCTGAATCGCGCAGTGAAAGTTCTCGCACCAGTTAACATATATACAACATCCCAACATCAACCGTTGGGCAGTTGGCCCGCCAGGAATGATCATCTCGCCTGGTCGGAAGATCCTCTCTTTGTGTTGGTGGGACATGACACCCATTCCTCCACAGTGGTGACCACGACGTGATTGGAAGCAGCCTTCGAAGCAGCATGCACGCCACCATCTTGTTCACTCCCACAGCAAGTCTCACAGCCAGCCAGCAACCTTGGCCTCAACAGGGATACACCACACGCAGGATGCGACCTCTCCAGCCTGGTTTACCCCCACAGCCTCATCAGCGTCTAGGCACAGCACACTGCAGCTACGGTTCATGTAAGCAGAGCATATCTCTCCCGTCTATGCAGCAGCCAGCCACTACGCAGCAACCGCCCCGACTCACTGGGGACCTCACCGCAGCACCGCGCACCGCACGCCATCCCGACTCACTGGGATCAGCGGACTACAGTCCCGACTCACTGGGACTAGCGGCATTCAGTTCCGACTCACTGGAACTTGCGGCACTCAGTTCCGACTCACTGGAACTACTCACTCCTGGCACTGGCAAGCTCCACAACAGAGCACAGACAGCTGACTCATCATGTATCGACCTCCGTTCTTGGAGGGGACTGATGTGGCGACTTCCACATACAGCGCAACAACAGCATAACATACTACAGCGCCATCTACCGAAGATACGTTGAACTACGGAGTAACGAAGGAAACTAAGAAACTACCAATCCTGAATCGCGAAGTGAAAGTTCTCGCGCCAGTTAACATATATACAACATCCCAACATCAACCGTTGGGCAGTTGGCCCGCCAGGCATGATCATCTCGCCTGGTCGGAGGATCCTCTCTTTGTGTTGGTGGGACATGACACACCTGTCCCCTACAACGTAAAAAATCTAGATGACGCACACGAAACTTGGATTCTTCTTGAGATTTATTTTTATCTGAAGCGATCTGTGGGTTTCATCAATTAGGGATCAGTAATTAACTCCTTAATACTAAGTTTCTTAGGCTCTATCTTATTACATAATGGATTAATTTCATAATCATTCTTTTTTTACTATATCAGTGAAATAAAGATGGGACTAATGGGAAATAAAGATATTGAATATTTGATAAGGTACAAGAGTCATTCTTTAAATTAATGTTATCATCATTTTGGTGTCTGTCCATCGACAGTGAACTAAACCGATGGGTCTTTTCCCCATGGTCGCATGGCCACATTGTCGCTTGTGCAAATTTGTAGCTTCGGCCTTTGGAATCACAAAATTATTAAATAATTTCAGTGAACGCCTCATAATTATTACATAATTTATTATTTAAAAGTGCCTCAGCAATATTTATTTTTTTTATAAAAAGTCAAAAATGATTGACGAACACGCAAGTGGGTTTGGAAACCACATGGGCGCGGTCAAGCATCGTATGCTACAGAGCCTCAATCTCCACGATATCGAGAAATGCTGGCCACGCTGGCAACGTTTTAAGCAAGCTTTCCACATATTTATCTTGGCTGCGGGGTTTGAACGCTTGTCGGAGGCTAGGCAGGCTGCAATATTGCTGAACTGCGTAGGGCAACAGGCACAAGACCTGTATTACAACGTGCTTAAGGAAGAGGATACAGAAGATAAAGTAAAATCGGACGAAATAATAAAAAAAAACGACAATTATTTTAAGCCGAAGCAGAATGAGGTCATTAACTCTTACAAATTCAATAAGAGGGACCAAGAGGACGGTGAGACATTTGATGCCTTTTATATGGCTATAAGAAAGCTGGCAGATAACTGTAACTTCGAGTCGCTGAAAGATAGAATGCTGCGAGATAGGATTGTCATCGGAGTAAGGGAGCAGCGATTGCAGCAGAAGCTCTTGGAGATCAAGGACCTGACCCTGGACAAAGCTGTGGACATCTGCAGGTATGTGGAGCTCTCCAAAGAACATGTCAAGATGCTGACTCAACCCGAGGTGCATACTGTGCAGTCGGGGACATCACATCAACGCGAAGCATCAACACCACTATTCGAACACCGAGCTAAGTATACTAATAACCAGAAAAGCAATAGCAATATTAATAACAGTTATGGAAATAATAGCCATTTCTATAAAAAAAAATATTTGTGTAAAAAATTTAACAAAGAACATGGCCCTAGAAGTTGCCCTGCTTTAGGCAAAACTTGCAATAAATGCAACAGAATGAACCATTTCAGTGTTGGTTGTACTTTTTCTAAAAAATAAATAATATTAATAGTGAGGAATTATGACTAGTTTCTTCAATAGATCTCAGTAAAAATGTGTGTATGGAGTCCATAAAAGTCAATAATAAATTAATAAATTTTAAATGTGAAACAGGGGCACAAATAAATGTAATTGGGATCCGGGAGCTCAAAACAATAGTCGATGATCATAGCAGAATAAAATTGTCTGAGACTAGAACAATACTTGAGGTCTTTGGAAGTACTAAAATTAAGCTACTAGGCAAAATTGAATTGCAGATTTCTAATAAAAATGCTGATAATACTAAAACAAAATTTATTATTATTAAAGAAAAGGTTAAACCGATCCTTGGGTTACGTTCATTAATTGAACTTAAATTACTCAATAACACTAATATTAATGTAATAAAAAGTGAAAGTGTCACCACTAATAATAATATGAATACTAATCCCGCCCACACGCCCACCACTGTAACTCTTGTACACCAGGATCAACAGCTGTAACCCACGAATACACCGGGTTATGACACTCGGGAAGTCCCAGGAAAAATTAAACTGTCTTGGAACCCGCAACGAAATTAATCAGAAGAAAACTGGAGGAGTTGGAAATATAATAAGTCCACTTCCCTCCTTAGAAAGCGGAAGACAAA
This sequence comes from Diaphora mendica, assembly GCA_949125395.1. NCBI lineage: Eukaryota > Metazoa > Arthropoda > Insecta > Lepidoptera > Erebidae > Diaphora > Diaphora mendica. Next base: position 17,083,383 of record OX421330.1, read on the forward strand.
ATGAAGTCAAAATAGGCAGACGCCTTTTTCAAACCGGGAAGCACCACGGATAAAATATTATGGGTCCTAAGTGAGTTATATTTGATTTCTATAGTATGTATGGCAGAATCGCTTAAACGCAAGGAAATTCACACACACACATCAGTTGACACGAGATCCCCATAATATACTACCCCAGACGTCATTTGTAAGCTATTTAGCATCATGTCACGGTCATTGTACCAAAGACTACATTCCCAGAGGATATGATGAGCCGACTGTTCACAGCTGGAATCAGGTGTTGAGCATTGACACAATGGTGAATCGACTAATTTTAATGAGTATAGTTTGCTCTTAAAGTTACCGTTGCCTGTAAGAAATTGAGCGACACAGTGATCTACCTCGAGCCATGTCCTTGACAACCGTTCGCGAAAAGATGGAGAGAACTGGTAGAGGTGGCGCCCCTTAGATGATTCGTCCCATCGTTGCTGCCATTCAACCATGCCAACAGGCCATCAACAACATGCCAAGAGGTCGTTATAGACATTGGATTGCTGTTGAAACAATCTTATGATTTTACCGCGGTCTCGTATGCCCAAAAAATCGCACTTCATGTTTTGTAGTGTGGAATAGTACATGGCTGCACGTCTTTGCACCTCGAGATCGACCGGAAGAACACCTGCCAACACCGGTAAAGCCTCGGTGCTAACAGTCCTAAATGCCTTGCACAAGAAACTCAATGCAGGTCGTTGGCCTTGTAACAGTTTGCGACGGAAAGCACCTACAGTTGCCCTATCTGCCCATACAGGAGCACCATAGCAAATAGAACCCAAATAAGTAGCTCCATATAATATGTTCTTTAGTGTATTAAATGACAGACTCCATGTCGCAGTTGATATTCTCGTCAGTGCAAATAAACTCCTTTTAGACTTTTCATTAACTGTTCTAATATGTTCAATTAGTGAAAAATTTCTTTCTAAAACCTATCCAAAATAACAAACCGATTTTTTATTTTTAATAGTAACATTTTTCAAATTTAATACACGGTGGTGATTTGAGGTTACCTTTCAGAAGTAGCTGGAAGGTTTTGTTTGGTGCAAAATTCAACCGATTACGCCCACCCCACCGAGATATTAAGTCCAAACATTTACTGGCCAGCCTCTCAAGCCCCGTTACAGTATCCGACTCTATCAATATCAAACCGTCGTCCGCGTACGCGTTCAGGGTACATCCGGACGGCACAGGCATTGCCAGAAAATCGTCGAACCCTATGTTCCACAAGTATGGACCTAGCACTGACCCTTGAGGATGCCCCATCGTAAGTGCTTTCGACACAGAATGATGCCCAAGTCTAAATTTAGTAGTACCTTGTAAGAAGTACGAGGAGATAAGGGAATAAATATTTTTAAAGCAACCAACCTCTTAATTTTAATTTTAGCAATAGCATGGGCCACCACGCATTGTCAAAGGTGCCAGATATATCTAAGAAGATGCCTAAAACTTATTGAAAACTTGACTCGGTGACAGTTTTCCTTACACATATAACCGCATCAGTTGTCGATTTTCCCAACGTAAAGCCGAATTGTCTATCATGAAATTTAATTCCACCCGGTAGAAGTCGTGGTACTACAAGACGCTCTAAAAGCTTTCCCAGCAATGGTAACAGTGTTATGGGTCGATAGGATTTAGGATCGTCCGGCGGCTTAATCTTTTCTTTTCTTCCATTGAGGAGGATTAATTGGTAAATTTATATTAGGTCTCTACCTATGAAATTGCCGTTTTGTATGCAATAAGTGAAAGTACTTATTTTTTCAAACTTTTTTATTTCTGTTATTCGAAGTAATCACCCATACAATCGACGCATCTTTCCCAACGCATTGGCAGTTTATTGATGCCCTTCTTGTAAAAATCAGCTGGACGGGAGGCAACAAACTCTTCATAGGCATTTTGTACTGCCTCTCGGGAATTGAATTTTTTACCCACTAAAAAGTTGTCTTAATTTTGGAAAAAGTAATAGTCGGTAGGTGCAAGGTCTGGTGAGTATGGCGGATGAGGGAGAGCTTCCAACCCCAGCTCTTGCAGCTGCTTCACGACAACGCGCGACCCCATACTGCGCAACAGACAGTCTCCAAGCTACAAAAGCTGGGGTTGGAAGCTCTCCCTCATCCGCCATACTCACCAGACCTTGCACCTACCGACTATTACTTTTTCCAAAATTTAGACAAGTTTTTAGTGGGTAAAAATTTCAATTCCCGAGAGGCAGTACAAAATGCCTTTGAAGAGTTTGTTGCCTCCCGTCCAGCTGATTTTTACAATAAGGGCATCAATAAACTGCCAATGCGTTGGCAAAGATGCGTCGATTGCATGGGTGATTACTTCGAATATTAGAAATAAAAAGGTTTGAAAAAATAAGTACTTTCACTTATTGCATACAAAACGGCAATTTCATAGGTAATGACCTATTATTTGGATTCATTGGTTTAGGGCTTTACGTAACATCTGCCAATTGCAAGATCGTGTCACGCAGCTCTTTTCTCGTTTGATACAACTTAGAAGATAAAAGCCTTTTTTAGAAATATACCATTCCTTTCAAATAAGTGATGATGAATTTTTGTTCGTCATTTATGTTTGCTTTGTAGGCTAGAGAAGATAGCCTGTAAAAAAATTCGATGTTGCTTTCGTTTTGGGTTTGTTTTGCTTTATAAAACTCCGCAACTTCATCAACCGATGATGGAAATTCTTTTCCAATTTTTGATGAGACCTCTTCAAACGATAAATTGTCTCGGAAAATCGTCTTATAAAAAAATAACATGCAAACAAATATGCAAATATCAATGGACGATATTTTTCATTCCATTTATTAATGGCATATTTTATTTTAATTTGACTCAAAAAATCAGTGAATGATTCACCTCGCGCACCAGATAATGACTTACACTCTTCCATTATAACTTAAAATGGGGTTTTCCACTGGGATTAAAATTAAATTTAATAAAATGAAAAAAAAAAACTGTGATATATGGACGAATCGCTCGGATGTCCCCTCTTCACAGCTTCCTCTTCAATATTCGTCTCTATGACACTACTTTTATGATATTCCCTTCAGGTACGGCGCCTCCACCAAGTACGTGGGGGTTTAGTGTAGCTCAGAGGATCTAGGCGCCTGAAATTCGGGAAATAACAACACGACCGCACGCTTAGTACGTTTTTTACTTTGAGATAACTATTTTACAATATAGGAATACAATTTTATTTCATAGCCAGGAGGTCTCGCCTTCACGACCGCTGACCTGGAACTTCCATTTCTTCTTCAGCATTCCAAAAAGTCAACATTTTAAATTATATAAATCAAAATAAAGAATATTCATTTCGAACAGGACTTTCCATCTGCCAGTATTATGACATGCAGGTTTTATAGCTGCACCATGAAGGCTTAGATCGCCACAATACATGTAGTTTAACAATTGAGACTTATAGTTTGAAAATTTTGATTTTGTTTTACACGTCGGTAGCAGCTGTTATAATCGTCCAGGCTAGTCAGCACCATCTGCTAGTATTTTTTCTACATCCATGCTTTGAAAACTGAGCATCTGTACAATTTTGGGAGCTGAGGTCCTTAAATTATTGACCGTGGGAAGAGAGATCGTACTTCATTGTTTTGGAATGTTATAACCTTAAATGAATTATCTATTGAAAATTCTAGAATGTTAGGTACTCATTCTAAGTAAGAATTAATTTTAAAATTGAATTAAATACTTAATTGTTAGACTATTTTTATTGCTTTAACAAGGGTTCATGGCCTCATTAAATTGCGCACATTCATGATATTCATTAGAAAGAAAAAATGATTTCCATTTGTGCATTTGTATATAAATGAAGCTTCGCGACAGCATAAATTCAGTTACATAGTTTTCGTTAAGAAATTTTGTTTTTGTTCGTTTATAACTATTAAGTGAAGCTATTTTGTTGCAATTGTCTATATTTTATCAACATTTGTGAGGTAAGATAAACGCACATTGTATGAAAACGATCACATCCACCAACGGCTTTATGTCATAAATATCATCAACTAATACCATTGACTGTCGCACTTACGTTACTAGTACTAAGAGTGGCTCTAACGATGCAGGATTGTACATTTTATGTCAGAAGTTCCACTGACATCCCTTTACATCACTAGTGCCATTAAAAATATAATATAATTCTATCGTCTCGGCGCATACTGTCCTTGGACTCCAAATAGCCTTTCTCTTAAGGTCCTGGTCTTAAAATACGACATATATAGAAAAGTACATCCCATGTCTGTTGGTGGGTGAGAATGGTACCCATAGAAATGTCATCTTATCCCCTCGGACGGCGGACCCTAGATTGGCGATCAACTGGTATCCGGCGGCCGGTTTAAGGGGAGTCCCCCCCGCTAGACACTGATGCAGTTTTTTGCATTTTTAATTGGATTCGCCATAAAATAAAATTTCCTACCAATTACTTAGTATATACATATAGACCAAAAGCCCACGACGGCCAGACCTTCGTTATTTTATAAAAGCTGAAAGTTTTTCTTTGCATGACCCCTATATAGGTAAGAACGAACAGCGACTATACAGTTTGGGTTGTGGTTACTTGGGCAGAAAACAGGGAGTAAAGGTGTATAAAATAGTACCTAATTTTCGTTAAAGTATAAAGCTCATTTTTTGTATATTCTCTTCGGGATAACTTTAGAAATCTCGTCAGTCATTGCCGGATACTTATGACAGTTGCTACCCCCTGCCAGACACCCCTAAACTTTAATTAATTATAGTTGTACTTTCGTTATAGTGTAAAATCCAAATTTTATATAAGTTACTTAGGGACCTATAAAAAAATGTTACCTCAATTAGCCGGACAATTTAATGGTTTTTACATCTTGCCAGACACATTTAAAGTCCGCTGTAGGTGCGAGCGCGAATTCTTAGTCGATTACGATCTTTTAAAATTTTCAATAAAAAAATAATTTTATTCCGTTCATGGCCATGTTATCTAAAGTAAAAAATGTTATTTGAATTTCATAAAATACAAAAAAAAAGAATGATTACGTGTAAATAAAATATATATATAAAATCGAAATACCACTCACTTATTAGTCACGAAATCTCAGAAACTATAACACCTACAAACTTGAAATTTAGCAGATAGGTTCCTTATTAGACATCCGCTAAGAACGGATTTTACGAAACTCCACCACTTAAGGGATAAAACGGGGGTTGGAAGTTTGTATGAAAGTCCTATGTTTTTGAAGTAAGAGACTTGAAATTTAAAATGTATGCTCTATAGATGGTGTAGAGGTGTACTAATAATGTATCTTTAGAAATCAACCCCCTTTGGGGTTAAAAAGGGGGTTAGTAGTTTGTATGGAAGTCCAATGTTATTGAAGTTAAAGTTATTATGGCAGAGAGATTTTAAATGATATTTAAGTATAAGAATTATCAAATATATATACTAGCTGCGCCCCGTGGTGTTACCCACGGTGCAACAACAACCGCGAGTAACGCCGCGGGGCAAAGCTAGTATCTAATATTTTCAGTCACCATTCTATTAAAAAATATTTGAATTTAAATTTGAGATCACCTAATTTTTTACTGTTGACTTTAGTACAGACTTAATGTTCTTTTGAATTCACTCAGGTTGGTATGGTGCTTGTGGTATTATTATTTTACACTATAGGTAAACCGCCGTAAGCGTGGCCTTCCTGATGGTTTGCGGGGCGCGGGGCGGGTGATGCAACCGGCTATACACAATACGACGTAATGACTCGTATCTTGAGATTTAATTGATCTTAAGATTGATATACATATTTACACCTATGATATATTTTTAATGAGTTTTTTTATTTTAAGTATTTTTTAAAGTTTATTTTTACATTTATTAGAACTAAAATTAATAAACAATGGTCGTTATTTATTTTATTTATTTATCACAGACATAATAATTGAAAGTAGGAAATAGAAAAATATATACATATTATCATTAATCAGAACTTTCTTCATCACATGAACTTTCTGTACCTGAACAAAAAAAAAATGTTCGTCAAAAAATGTCTAGCTTTACTATAATTTTAAAATGATGAGACAATAAATACTATATAATTAATAATTAGTAATTTTACCTTGTGTTGCAGCTTGGTCTAATTTCATTTGTTTAATAAATTTGGCAACATTTAATAACATAATTTTTGACTGTCTATTTAATTTTTTATTACGCAGAGTAGGTAGGTTATCCTGATCCATGTCGCAAGATTAATATTATCGTGTGTAGCAGTCGCTAGAAAAATTTCACGCGCGGACTGGCGTTCACGTCAGTCACTGCCGGCCGACACCGGCAGACTAGTTGATTGGCTGAGCGCGCTCCCGCCCCGCGCCCCGCAGACCATCAGGAAGGCCACGCTTACGGCGGTTTACCTATAGCAGCCGGCTTCGCACGGTAGACATAGGTATTTAAACAAAAATATAAAGGCCATTCACAAATTTTAACATGAAAAAGTAGTTATTGGACCATACCTGTAATTGTCAGACATATGGTACTACGGACTTTTTTGTGGATATTGATGTCCTCTAACTCAAACTCAAAAAGATTTTATTCATATAGGCACCTATTTTACAGGCACTAGAATAGTCAATATTTAATATTATAAAATCGAGTGATTCTAGTCGCCAGTTCCAAGTGCAGCCTACCCTTCATGGAGAAGAATGTGGCAAGAAACTCCAATGTTGCTCCTTTAAATAATAATAATACGGTTTACAATTATTTTTTTCACTAACAGACTTGAATGAGAACGAAGTCGACCAAAGAAAACAAAACAAAAGGTTTGGAGTCATTGCTGCACTGTCTATGGCATGATGGTACATAATTTTGCTCTGTTGTCAACACTTGCCGCAGCGCACGCGATATATGGATTTTTTTGGGTATTTTTGGGATACATTATCGAAGTTTTCATACGGATTCCTAACTTTTTTGCAAATGTAATATATGTTACTCGGGGATGATTCAGCTTTCTAATGGTGATTATGATAATTTTTCAAATCGGTCAAGTACTTTTCGAGTTAAATCGTGACAAACAAACAAAAAATCTAACCTTTTTCTTTAATATTAGTTTGGATAATAACCTCTCTCAGTTTTATGTCAGTTCAGCCACTTGAGCACAGTTTCTTAAATTTTATTTTTGATAAATATTATATACTCATCATAACTTTTAAAACAGTATGTCTGATTTGAATAATTCAATATAGGTACTGATATAGCCTTAAATATGAAGTGATTTATTTGGATAAGGATTAATACCAAGGTACGAATAATGAGGCCTAGTTTGTATCGACGTCACTCTCACAAATTTTAACACGAAAAAGTAATTATTGTGAACTACCTGTAAGGCCGCGTTTTCGAACTCAGCGGGCAGCGGAGCGGGAGCGGAGCGGCAGCGGGAGCGGAGCGGGGCCGCTAACCCGTTTTCGAAACCAGCGGGCTAGGAGCGGGCGCTAGAGCGGTTTAGTGATGTGTTATAAGAAACAATACCTCGTAAAATTAACTTGATACGGATGACAGATTTCACAAAAAAAATGATTAGTGATTTTAAATAATTAGTGAAAACGATTAATGTTTGATAATATTTTATATAATCATAATATCTACATATGTAATAGCGTCATAAATTAGTATATTAAATTTATTTTTCTAAAATCGTACAACCCAAGCCTGATAACCTTAAAAAAATCTTGATTACTCGTTATTGTAAACACAATAATTTACATTGACAAGTTAGAGGGGTATTAGGTTACTATACTCGATCATTATAGAAAATAACAGGGGGTACAATGAAAAAAAAATAACATCAAAAAAGCGAACAAATTAACAAGTTATAAAGATGATTAAAATGTTTTAATAACAACAAATAAATAAAATATAAAATATTAATAATTAAATGAACTTGCAAAAATCACAACATTGACAAAATTAAAATCATTAATCACGGGTGATTGTTATTTTATTACATCCCTATATGACACCGCTACATTCACAGAACATAAAGAATAGGTAGAAATGTTATGTGTCATAATTTACAACGGAACGACTGTCGCCAAACGCAGGCAAATGAAAGCACTATTTTATTACTGCACACTACTAACGAATTGTTTTGATTTGATGTTTTTATTTGCTCAAAACTAGCCTACAATACATAAAGTCACACGTATGATAATATATCTTATCACGTAATTTTAACAGTTATTTTGCCATAGCTTAAGAAGAACTTACAACGTTTCGTAATCTTGAAAGTAAGAATACTTCATTGCAAGCTATTCAAAAACAGATGGCGTTATTCTAAATGCACGCAATTATAACATTAACCACTATAAGAATAAATTCGATATTCGTGTCATTCTTCGATATTTACCGCTACTCGCTTAGTGTTGTGGCACATATTACAATATTATCAATAATATGGATACCTAACTTTTGTTGTTAGGACGGAGCAAAATAAAAAACATGAATTGAAGGATATCTGAGGAGGTAACATTATAAAGGTGAAGAAGCTAAAAAATAAGTACTTGCATAATAATGTTTATTAATTTTAAGAATCTGTATTAAAATCATATTATATTTAATAAAGACTGTTTAGCCACTTAACCGTTGGTACAGTGTTTAGCGATCCTGACTGCTGAGTCAGAGTTCGGAACAGACAGAGAGACAGACAAAATTAAAAAAAAATGTTATTTTGGTATACGGCCCGTGCCTGCAAATTTCGCAGAGAAAAGAATCACGCTTCGACATAAATGGGCTGGCTCGACCGGAGTGATACCACGGCCTCACAGAAAACCAGTGTGAAATGGCGCTTGCACTGTGTTTCACTGAGTGAGTGAGGATACCGGAGGCCCATATCCCAACTCCTCCCCCTCCCCACCCCCCAAAGGTCGGCAACGCGCTTGTGACGCGTCTGGTGTTGCGGGGGTGTCCATGGACAGTGGTAATCGCTTACCATCAGGTGATGCTCGTTTGCCACCTGTTCCGTAAAAAAAAAAATTGTACCGTGTACCTACACATGCAGATGCATTTAGTAAAAAGCGGATATAAATATTTAATAGTACAAACAGACACTGTTATTATAAATATTATATTCTTACTATATACTTATTTGTATAGATATTCAATGGTTAAAACAAGTGTTTTTCTTTCAAGGCCACGTAAACAAACAAGCAAAATTTAATATTTATAATTATTATAGTAATTAAATATAACACGTTTAAAAGTATGGAAATCGATAAAGCTAACATCCTACCTGGCTACATCACTAATCGAGTAGAATAGAAAATACGAGAATAACGTTGAAAACTGATAAGACCCGATCATACCAGATTGAGATTTATGTGAATGGGATAAGGAAGAGTTTAGCTTAAATCCCTAGTCAATTATCAGTTAAATAATTTTTTTAGATTTTATTGATAAAACATACAAAATTGTACCTACAGATGGTAAGAAACACCTCCATTATCAATCTTTTTCCTTCTGCTATCATTTTTACACTGTGAAGCAGAACAGTACTACATTGTGGCATAAAAAAGAACTTTCATTGGACGACCTATTCAATGCAGCGTTGTAACACGACTATGATACAAAATACCTACAACTCATAAAAGTATGCGTTGCAACGCTTATCAGTGGCAAGCGCGCCACGCCTACTAATCATTTCTACTTATATCTTTTTGTTTTGTGGCTACATTCGTGCCTTAGGCAAAGTATTACGTAGACTTGACATATGCGTACACCCGTAAGGAATAGAAACCAAGTACATCAAATATTAACGTTGCCAGGTGAAAGCCCATTCTCCCTTATTAATGTTCCAAACGTTCAACAAACCTGGTTACAATTTCGTCGGTTAATTACAAAATTGTGTAAAGTCTATGTAATACTTTGTCTAAGATTGATGCGCCCACTCGTATGCCGCTCGTCACACGCTCGTCGCTCGCTCGTCAAATAAAAATATAAATATTTTCGGACATCTAACACACAACGCCATCTAGTCCCAAGCTAAGCAGAGCTTGTGTTATGGGTACTAGATAACTAATATAAATAAATAAATACTTTTTTTTGTAAATACATACATATTATACATAGAATTTAAATATATATTTTGTAATATTTGCGTTCCTATCAAAACAAAATTAAAAACAAAAAAAAACAACCATTCGAACAATATTGAAAGTAATAAAGATGGATAAAATGTTTATTTAATTAACTATTAAAAAATTTATTTTAATAAGTAAATAAATTTGGAAAAATCACAAACTTGACAAAATTAAAAATCAATAATCACAGGTGATTGCTATTTTATTCCATCCCTAGCTGACACCGCGACACTGGTGCGCACCGTCATAGAGATATTATAGATAGAGCAGAGGAGCCGTGCGAGTCATAATATATGTTCGATGAATGGAAAGTCGTCTGAACGTTACTTCGAATACTTTTTACCGATAAGCTCTTCTTCTACTGAACGATTTATCGAATATTTTTGAATCGAATTAATGCTTTTCCGAATAAGTTTAAAATGAAAATAAAAGTATAAAGAAAACATGTGTGGTGTATTATTTCATACATAATCGAGGAAGTCTAATAACTTTGAGATATCATACGTTCCTTCCGTACTTTAAAATTTAGAAGAATGAAACATTTCAATATCACTTTATTTAACCTACTAATTAAATATTATAAATTATAATGAGTATAATATAATATTATCATATAGTTAAATAACTGAAATAAAAATGTAAAGAAAAATAGGGCGTGCGAACAGTTTTAAAAAAAAACCTACCTTCCTCCCGTTCTAAACTTTAGTGTACGGAACATTAAAATTTAGAAACATGAAATTTGGCTATAACACTTTTTTGATTGCATTTAGTATTTCTGCTTATGAAAAGCCTGCCTACGGCAATCTAAATGCAAACATAATATTTATCTAGCGTTGACAAGTAACCTAGGTGCTTCTCATTATTATATTTTACTAGCAGGTTATTGTCAAATGTCATGTTTTTAAATTTTAATGTACGGAAGGAACGTATGATATCTAAAAGTTATTAGATTTTCTTGATTTTGTATGAAAGAATGTTTTCTTTATACTTTTATTTTCATTTTAAACTTATTCGAAAAAACATTAATTCGATTCAAAAATATTCGATGAATCATCGTTCAGTAGAAGAAGAGTTTATTGGTAAAAAGTATTCGAAGTAACGTTCAGACGAATTTCCATTCATCAAACATGTGACTTTCGCAGTAAAATTACGGACCCAGGGAGGGGAACCAGGCCTCCAGCTGTTCCTCGGTTAGAAAGAGAGAGACGATCACGGTACCTACCTGTCTGTGTGTACCTATATTTTATTACTTCAAACAACTTTATAAGGTACTAGCTTTTACACACGGCTTCGCTCACGCAGACTTTCATCCCCTGATTTACCCCCTTAGGGGTGGAATTTAAAAAAATCCTTTCTTATTGCTCACTTATGTTGCATTAAGAACCTACACGCAAAATTTCAGGATTCTAGGTTCAGCGGTTTGAGCTGTGCGTTGATCTCTCTCTATATCAGTCACCTTCCTCTTTTATATATTTAGAAGATTTTCGAGTTAATTTTATTTTATTATTCGAGGTTATCATAATAACAAGCAGTCCTTTACTGCGCATGCGTCAGTAGAGAAAGACAGATGGGGTACCGCGATCTTCTCTCTCTTTCTAATCGTCGGACGTTTCCGCTTACCGGCAGTCATATGTCTTCCCTACTCTGTCTATAATACCTCTATACGCACCGCTCGTCCGCCGCTCGTCACCCGCTCGTCACCCGCTCCCGCTCCGCTGCCGCTCCGCTGCCGCTCCGCTGTGTTCGAAAACACTCCCATATAAATCCATACATTTGAACGTGCCACTGCCGCTCCGCTCCCGCTCCGCTCCCGCGCCCGCCCCGCTCCCGCTGAGTTCGTGTACGCGGCCTTATAGTTAGACATATGGTACCGCAGACTTTTTTGTGGATATTAATGTTCTCTTTAATGTTCTGTCCGTAGTACATCATTTTGCTCTATTGTCAATACTTGCCGCAGCCCACGCGATATATGGTTTATTTTTGGTTTTTTTTTTCACACCTTGGTGCACATTGTCGAAGTTTTCATACGGATTCCTATTTTTTTTGCAAATGTAATATAGCCTATGTACTTGGGGATGATTTAACTTTCTAATGGTGAAAGAATTTTTCAAATCGGTCAAGTACTTTTTGAGTTAAATCGTTACAAACGAACAATCAAAAAATCAAATCTTTCCGCTTTATAATATTAGTATAGACTACTCGTAACACAGAAACGGACTGTGTCATTGTTATGTCGCCATTGCATTGTGGCGTATATCGCTATTCTGTATTTTTTTTGTTTTTTAATGGAATAGGCGGGCAAACGAGCAGACGTATCGCCTGATGGTAAGCGATTACCGCCGCCCATGGACACTTGCAACACCAAGGTCGGACGGAAGGGCTCCCGTACCCTCCCGGAAGTGGTCGCCTGGTCCACCTGGTCACCAACCGGCACGACAAGCCACTCCGTGGATTATGCTCGCTAGCTATGATATGCTAGCCTCCCAGGGTGGTAAGCCGCGGTTGGGCCCCTCTCTATGCCGCGGGCGGCCAGCTGCACCACCGTTTCTACAGGTCTCCCTGGCCGACAGTTCGATACTCGTCACCCTCAACATGGCTCTACGAGCATTCCACTGCTCACACACTTACCACGATAACTGTCACCCCTGCATCATTGGGCCTCCGGTCTCGCACTCACCAACGAAATACGACAGCTCTAAAACTTTCATTTTAGGTTAGTCTTCTGTGCGAGGGTAGTACCGCCCGGTCGAGCCGGCCCGTTTGTGCTGAAATCAGCGTGGCTCTACTACCTGTATCGGTCGACATCGAGTTAATGTGACAAAAAATATGCCATGCCCTTTTCCCACCCAATGTTTAAACAAAACTAATGAAGTTTTTATCTTAAAGAGTATCTAAGTGCTTGCTGCAATGGCTCCAACACCGCAAGAAAATGTGAGTTCAAACCTGCCGATATCGCCGCAGGAAGATGGCAACAGGATCGTTATCTCTGGGATGTCTGGTCTATACCCCCGGTCACATAATGTCAAGGAGTTTTCACATTTATTGTATAATAAGGTAATTGACATTGACACTTATTGATACACATACAAAAATAGTTTTAGTTGAAGATAGCTTGTATAGTGTCACCATCCCAATGAAATCTGTTGGTGTCGTAAGTGCTGAGGAAGGGAGCATAACAGACAAAACAACAGAATTGCAGACAGAGGAATAAATCCAACTCTATAACAACTCGCCTGACCAGTAAATATTTTTTGCGTATCAGCACTCTACACAATTGTTTTAGTTCAATGAAGTGAAGATACAGTTATTCAGTGGGTCTTGGAATTTCGAATGTCTTTAATATATTTAAATTAATAAATATTTAGTTATATTTATACGGAGTCTGGTTACCATACCATTGATCAGTCTGGTTTTTATATACATATGTTAGCTGCGAAAATGACTCTAATCTGCCTGATAGAAAACATGAGTAGAATCCAAGAGTGGTGGACACCATCCTCCTAACGAATGTTCACCAATACAATATGGTGAAAAACACTATAATGTTCTAGTCAGATGCTTTATCAAACCCTGCATAAGGGACACGAGATCGTGCATGAGGGAAACACGTGCGTTCGTAGTGAACTCTAGGTTTTAATTGATGGACTCAGGGAGGAAAAGCCGAACCGTTGTCTATTTTCCATCAAAACATCACAGTTGGCCCTTTTCAGCCCACCACGCACTGACGGTGAAATAGGATAGGGTCGCCTGACAGTGGGCCGAAATAGACCCACTGTCGCACTGGCGGAAATATCGTTGGGGACGCATTTCGACCCACCGCCGCACTACATGAAGGTTTATGATTTTACTTGCCGCAGCTGAGGTGTTAAGAAAGATGAAGTCCTATCTATATCCTAAAATATTATTGAGAATCACAATAACTGTTATAGGTTATTCACAACAGTAAAAAATACAAAATTTATTAGTAACTAAGAACCTATTTCTTATAAACTAATAAAATTCTTGTAAAATACAGATAAATCCGGTGACAAGCGAGGACGTTCGTTTTAAGTACTATCATCCCGAATTCGTGCAATATACAGGAAGCATTCCTGATCTCAGTTACTTTGATGCTCAGTTCTTCAAAGTGCACCATCGTCTAGCATATAGTATGGACCCCATGGCGAAAAAAGTTTTAGAACTGGCGTACAGCGCCATTTACGACGCTGGTAAGTATATTTTATATGATACAAGCAGATCGCTCACTTGATGGTAAGTGATTAACCGCAGCTATCAGCTATCAATGGGCACAACAGTGCATGGTAATTGGCATGGGCAGCACCCTCTTAGCAGATACAGCAGGACCACCTGGTTAGACAAGAACCATGCCTAGCATGTCTAATCGAAGTCATCCGAGTCGCAGCTCAGCCGAAAGGCTTCCACTGCTAGACAAAAATCTCGTCCAAGGGTGGCCACAACGACCGGTCCTATGTAAGTAAATAAAGGATATTTCGGCCAAGTTAGATGGTCACGTCTAGCAAATATCTCTAAACGGGAAAATAGTTTTACGTTGTATACGAGTATAACAGAAATGAGCAATCCTTACATTTGAAAATTTATGTGAAAATATAAAAGGTATTTTCTATTCTAGATTAAAAAACATGATTGTATTAGATTCCATTATTGTATTTATTTCTAGGAGTGAATCCTAATCAGCTATCAGGAAAAAAAATTGGTGTATATATAGGCACATGTTTGTCTGAAACTGAAAAAGTTATGTACTTCCATGAAAATTTAAAATCCAATTTTGGTATAGCTGGGTAAGTAAAAAGCAATACTAAAATTTACTAGATTAATAGAATTGGGTATACATATTTGAAATTTACATTATATATTTGAAATATTCATAAAATATCCCAAAACTGTTTAAATCACTAAAATAAGTATATTTGTAATTAAGGAATCCCCATTTGCGTCTGATGAACAATTAACTTTTATGATATTAGGAAATAATAATAATAAAAGAAACTATAAGAATATTTACATACAAGCGTCAAAAACTTCCTCCGCATCATCGCCTACTGGTGGCTTTCCCAAAAGGCCGGCAGCATTGCCACGTTGAATGGCAATGCTAATTCTCTGTGCTACTAAAAGGCTGGCTTTCTAGTCACGAGAAGCTTTAATTAGTTGCTTAGCTATTTGTTTAAACATAGCGCGAGTACTCGGACCCCATGAACCTAGCGTCTCGACCCCAAACCCCGGTTCAAAAATATAATTACCTATAGTTATAGCGAAATCTGCGCAATTTTATTAAAATGTAAATGAATTATCGACTTTATAATTACATAATATAGATACCTATGTACATAACCATAGTTAAAAAAACAATAACCTATTAGATTTTTGTCTTAGATTGTAGATGATTTAGTCTTAGAGAATAAGTATATTATTTATAGTATTTATATGCTAAACTTGGTTGACCTGCCGCACAGGCAAAATTGTAGTGCCCGACACTAAAAAGACAGATTAACGCAGCTCTTGTCAGGCCTCAAAATCCGTGATAAATATAAATATTATGAATTTGTATAGGTCAATGCTTAAATACATGTTTTCAAAAACAGATGCAGTAAAACAATGTTTGCCAACCGAATCTCATATTGGTTAAACACAAATGGTCCATCAATGTCTATTGATGAGGCATGTTGTAGTTCTACGAGCGCATTAGAGCAAGCGTATCTAGCTTTAAGTCATGGAGACTGTGAAGCTGCTATAGTCGCTGGTACTTATTTATGTTTGCATCCACAATCATCAGTGCAATATGGAAGGTAACATTTTTGTTAGTGCTATACTACAACCGACAGTTTGCTAAGTTTTCATTAATAATTACAATTTTCGGTTAATGATTTCCAGAGTTATCAAACTGTGCAACGACGGTAAGACAAAGTCTTTTGATGAGAATGCAGATGGCTGTGCAAAGTCTGAAGCTATCAATGTTTTATTTTTGCAAAGGGCGAAAGATGCCTTCAGGTTAGTTTTACTTGCAATATTTAAGCTTCAAAATGTCCCATCTCATTCAAATTATAGAATTTTTATATAACAACACACTTTATGGAAAAGATGGCAAACTAACAGATAGATCATTTGATGGTAAGAGACGAGGAAGAAGTTTTAGAAAGTTCTTCCTTTTTTTTTTTTTTTTTTTTTTTATGTTTGGCCCGCCAAAATGACTCTACTCTGCCTGATGGAAAGCATGAGCAGAATCCAAGAGTGGTGGTCACCATGCTCACTGCGAATGCAGACAATGCAGCATGGCGACCCACACCATGGCGGCCTAGTGATGCTACTGCATCTTTTAGTCTAGTCAACAAGTTTGGAACTTGTTGACTTTTTTTTAAAGTGGCTCCATACTTACATGTATAAACGACATGTCTTCATGATATAGGTGTAAGTACAT
Source organism: Diaphora mendica (assembly GCA_949125395.1). Taxonomy (NCBI): domain Eukaryota; kingdom Metazoa; phylum Arthropoda; class Insecta; order Lepidoptera; family Erebidae; genus Diaphora; species Diaphora mendica. The sequence continues at coordinate 17,099,946 of OX421330.1, forward strand.
GACATTTTTTTTAGAATATACGCGGAAGTCTTGCATGCTAAATCTGCATTCACCTCTATGATAAAAGGAGACACAGGTCCTAAATATGGATTCTACAGAAGCGTCAGTAGCACAACTAAATTTATTAAGAGGTTCTACGATGAAGCAGGAGTTCCACCTCAAGCTATTGAATACGTTGAAGCTTTTGGTTCCGGTAAGTTTATATTTATATATTATCTTTATGTATGGAGAGTTTTCTTTATCATATAGGGATTTTTGTGTTACAGCCATTCCTGAAGCGGACAAGGTTGAATTAGAAGCTCTTGAGGAAGTGTTTTGTAAGAATAGAGACTACCCTCTCTTTATCGGTAGTGTCATGTCTAACATTGGGTATGGAGAAGCGGCTTCTGGGATATCTGCCATCACAAAGGTATAATAAAAAAACATACATGTAAAAGCTGATTCCGGAAATGTTGTTGGGTTTTTCTTACAATAAATTCTTAATAGTAGCCTGGAGTATGAAAGATGGCGGTGTTTCCCGCCCGTGCCTCGGAGAGCACTTTAAGCCCTCGGCCCGGGTTGTCATGAACATCTATGGCAATCGTTATTGGGAAGTCAGTGCCCTCAAATATACAACTATCTCAACCTTCGAATTCAGTTCACCCTCAGGGTTGCGGAGGTCTGATGTCAGTCGCTCCATGGAAAAACTGATGTTCAGGTAAAACCGGTTGAACTAGTAGCCGACCCCAAATCTTGGGAATAATAAAGGAAGGAGAGAATAGGAAGAAGAAGATACATGTAAAGGCTGAGGTACATTTCGGCTGGAACCGAAATCTGTTGTAAATCGGTAAAGGCGAGCACTGATTAAAAACCTTAATTTCTATAAAGGGATTAAGGTAGGTAGTTATTTACCTACAAACAAAAATATGAACTACAAGTGTAGTTAGTTTTAAATAAAGCTAATCATTAATTACTATAAATGACATGAATTCATCTAAACACAAATTGATTAAATAATAAATTGGTTTAGAGCATTATAGACACATCATATAAATATAAACACAATATAGAAACATAAATACAATAAATCATAATTTAAATATTAGAAAACTATTAAGACTCAGGAGTGCCCCATGTCAAAATTAAGAGGTGTGGACTGAGCGAGATCTGAAGAGAAATTGTCCCCTGTTTCCAATCACGCCACTTTATATAGGTACCATCCCCACCTCGCCTGACTCTGGAACCGTTCGATTGTGTCACGTGTTCGTAACAATTTTATTATTCGGATACCCTCATTCCGATAAACATAAAATGCTTTTACAAAATTTGTTTCTCTGTAGGTGCTGTTAGGCTATCACTATGGGACACTAGCTGCTAATTTGCATTTTGAAAAACCTCGACTAGATGTTGCAGCGTTGCGCGAAGGACGCATGCGTGTTATAACTGAACATCACAAGTTTGGCCGAACTTATGTTGGTGTTAATGGCATGTCCTATACGGGATTAAATTCTCATGTTTTATTACATGGTTGTTATAAGCCCAAGGTAAGTTGGAATTAGTCTTGTTATGAATGTGAATGCGGATTATTACAGAGAGAGAATTTGAAGTATGGTAGACAGCACAAAAATGAAAAGTAAATGATATCTATGCATTTTAATAATTTGAATTTAATTTAATATAAAAATATATTTTTTATTAGAACAATTACATAAATACTGTAATAAATAAAAAAGTGTGAATAAATTATTTTCGCATCTGACCATTTTCGAGTTTTCGAGATTGATCTAAAGAAGTAAAATATAAAGCTATCTAAGTAATGTATATATTTCAGGATTTAAGTCGTTACAAGACCGATATTCCATACTTGGTTACTGTATCTGGTAGACAGGAAGAAGCTGTGAAATTTGTTCTTGAAGAATTAAAATCTAATCCTATAGATCCTGAGCAATTGGCGTTGTTAAATAACATTCATCGAACGGGCGTCACCGGACATTTAGGCAGAGGGTTTACTATCCTGCGTAAGTTTAGTAGTTAATTTATTAATGCCCCCTCAGATTACAAAAGAAAGCCAGATCGAACGTTCTTGTCAAATAACATGACGCCGATTGATTTATTTTAGTGTGCGTGACAGTCCGTGCGACACTGTAGGAACACGTACATCTTTGTGTGTGTAATGATACCATACGCAGTAAAAAGTTCCCTATTTTTTTGATCTATACTTATAATAAAAACGTAACAGGTCCAATTTTGTACATTAAAGATATTTTGAAATTTTTTTTTGGAGGGCTCTCTATAATCGATACTGAAGCCAAAACTGTATTTTTTTTTATTTTTGTCTGTCTGTCTGTCTGTATCTTGGCCGCGCATCACGCCGAAACTACTGAATGGATTCAAATGAAACTTGGCACGATTTGAGTTCATGCTACGAGGTAAGACATAGGATACTTTTTATCCCGAAATTCAGCACGGTTTCCTGGAGAGAGGGGATGAAAGTCAAAATATGTACTTAGTTGTAATTCAATAACGCATAGTCCGATTTCATTCATTCTTTTTTGCTAGAAAGAAAAAAATAAAAGATAACGGGAAAAGTGTTTTATTTTTGTCCGCGACTGTACACTGCCTGTGGGAAGCTGAGATAGATATGTAAATATGGCGGTACGAAGTTCGCCGGGTCAGCTATTAAATAATAAGATTGAAAAAAGGGTATTTTAATATTAAAGAACTTTAAATATTATGGTTTTTATTTTAGTTACTGTTACATACTATGCAAACTCTAAGCAACCTTTATTTTGCACTAACTTTTTATAATATTGTCGTTTTGCGTGTAAATTTCATGTAAAAATTATAAAAAGCTAAAATCAATTACTTTACCGCAAGTACTTATAATGTATGATTAATATAATTTATTTAATATTCTGCGGATAAACGGTAAGTACCTGGGAATCAAGTTTTTTTACTATCGAATATTCGCAATCATTCAATTATGATGTGAAGCACAAATTAAATACAAAAAACACATATAGACACAGAACAGCAATTTGTAGGAATATTCACAAATTGTTTGTATGTAATAATTATTACAAATAATTGTATGTATCACCAAAGAATACTTTCAGATGAGGTTAGGAAGCAAGTTCCTTAATATAGAAATGAGGTTCACTAATGTCTGGACTAACAAGTAATCTCCCTAATTGAAGGGAAAAAAAATAGACAAAAACTGGTATCACAGTCGAGCTATGGTTGAGGTTTTGTGTTCCGACACAACAATATAATTATCGGGTAAATAAATAGTTATAGCAACTAAATAATCTGTATTTACCTGTGAAAAGATATTCCATCTTCTTTTTTTGTTTTTGGGAATTACTCTTACAGTGTTTAATGATGCAAGACGGCATTTTGAAAATAAAATTAAAAATCACTCGTGACGTGTACACAATATGGCGGTTTGTCAAACACTGCCGCGAGAATGTATTCGCTTTCTAATTCATATTTACTTTGTAGATTCACTGTCGTGTTCTTTACGGTCTATCTGGCTTTCTTTAGTAATCTGAGAATGCCCCTATGTAGGCTTGGTTCATTTAAAGAAATGGTTACAACTTTAATGGTACATCATCATTGCTGCGTCCATTATGTAACAGTCACTACAACATTGCTGTGTTTTGGTGCGTTTGTTTTCTAATAATAAATGAGAGCATATTTAATTATTTTACTCTGACGTTTTTCTATTAAACCTAAGCCTTGACTGTCATAGATAATATTTATAACTAGCTGAACCCCGCGGTGTTACCCGTGACGATACAACAACAACCGCGGGTAACGTGAGGCGAACCTACTCTAAAAAAGAAGCCTAAGTTACTCCTTATATCATCAGCAACCTTCCACTGAAAGTCCCGCCCAAATCAGTCCAGCCGTTGCAGAGCCGGACCCGGAGCAAATTGACAGACAGACAAAAAATTACAAATTGCTTTTTTGATTAAGTTCCATATCTGATTTCAAAGACACTTATTGAAAACTGATAGTTTGAAATTTTATACAAAAATTTCAGTTTTATTTATTTTTAGAGATTATTTTCGGCACTTTTTGGTTTGCAGAGTATATATATAAAAGAAAATTACTTTCAGAGACAAACAAAGATAACAAGACTATTAGTCTACAAGAAGAAGCGGATTATTGTGATAACGCAAGACGGCCATTGTGGTTTGTTTACAGTGGAATGGGATCACAGTGGGCCAGTATGGGTGAGCAACTTATGTGCATACCCATTTTTGCAGCTGCTATAGAAAGGTATGATAAAAACAAGTTTTTGATTAGCAATCTGTTTTTTAGAATGTTATAAACCAGTCTCTGAAACTACTACTTTGTTATTGTTCAATTCTAGATGTCGAAAAGTGTTGGAAACTAAAGGCCTTGATATAGTCCATATTATTACTTCCCATGACGAGAGCATTTTTAACAATATTTTGCATTCATTTGTGGGAATTGCTGCTATTCAAATCGGACTTACTGACGTTCTTCATGCAGTTGGCCTAAAGCCAGATGGAATTATTGGTGAGAACGTCTAATTTTAGCCTAATAAAATGTGATATATTGCTACAAGCTAGCAAATAAAAACAATGTTTTTATAGGCCATAGCGTGGGTGAGTTAGGATGCGCATACACAGACGGTTGTTTAACGGCGGAAGAAATGATATTGGCTGCATACTACCGTGGCTTGGTCTCGGTAGAAACTAAGTTCATACACGGCTCTATGGCTGCAGTTGGTATGGGTTACAAACAAGTGAGTTACTTTCATAAACTGATTCATAATAAATATTTAGCCTTTTAGATATTATTGCAAGGTGTAAGAGTGTGTAAGATAATAGTTTTTCTATCAAAAAAGGTTCTGATCACTTTTCTAATAACAATTTGGCAATTCACCAACACTATTATTATTATTTTCTTCATTTATTCAACGTTTTCTCGTATCACTAAACGTATCAATAAACAAAAAAATTGGAAGATACGTCGCTTAGAAAAATTTCCTTTCTTCTTTAAAAACACCCGTTGTATATGTATGTGTATACATTTTTTTATTTTATTTTTAATCAATAGATACAGAGTAGGTAAACTATATAACAATTTCTGCACATTCTGTATAGTGGGTTACTATGGGAAACATTATTGTTGCTTGAAAGAACACTAAACAATTGTGGTACACGTACAGATCGTGTTGGTATTTTAATTTTTATATTTTTAAAAGACTAGTATCTCATTTCCCTTCGCGGCACCGTGCGGTTAACGTGTGACGTCGCGTTTTGATGATTTAAATATTGTTTTTTGTTTATTCTCACGACTGTTTCCCAGTTTGTGGGCGGTTTAAGGTTGTGTATAGTGTATTTAACAAATAATCTGCAAGTTTTTACCAAATGTAAATACAAATACTGTGTTAGTTTCCTTTATTACGGCTATCGGTAAGTAATTTTATTTTATTCTTAAAAGTAGTTAGGAGTAATATTTCGTTTGTATTAATTTTCTTTTCGTGTTTTTATTTTATTTTGAAGTTTTTTTTTATTGTTTTTTTCTTTTACCTGGTGTGTCTTTATTTGGCCATGTCGGTTGTTGGAGAGTTGCCTGATCCCGGTGATACAAACGAATTTCTAACACCAACCAGAAACGGATTGTTTGGTAGAAGGTCGGCAACAAATTTATCGCCAAAGGACAGTAGAACGGAACGATTCAGGGCTTCGGACTCGGGCGGGTATTTCGTCTCTATGTGGTCGTGATAGATGTGGGGAGTCTGACTATATTGATTTGGTGTCTCAGGCAACCGAATATTTGGCAAAAAATAACGAATTAGTAAACGATCAGGGGTCGCGAATGAATGTAGGGAACAGGACGGCAATTATGGACATAACCCAGCGGATTATCGGTATCATCTCATTGTTGGCAATTAAATCTTCTAGCAATGAAACGAAATTAGCGAATCTCGAGTGCCAGGTGGCACGTGGTACACGGTTCAACAGCCTGGTAACATGTACGCGGACTAGCTTAGGCTTTGCTTACCACCTTTTTTTTTGACGTGGGGAAATCCTCATGGATGTCCTCCGCCCTGGGGAAAGGGCGAAGGGGTCTGTCAGATTCCTACTGACTAAAACCCCCCGGTGTTCCGTCTCTCACCTACGCCGGGGATCACGGTAACATAAGAGACAACCGCGATCCCCGACTGGTGCCGGCCCGCCGCCGCGGGCCCTATCTCGTCAGCGAGGGAAAGTTTCCCTCGCGACTTCAAGAGGAGCGCGCGGGAACACTACGCGCCGCCACCTCGGGTCCAGTTGGGGGGCGACGGACATCCCCAAGTCCGCCACCCCTGGACCCAGTTACGGGGGGCCGGTGGAGGGCAGCATAGGCCCCCCCCGAGGCCTGGTGCGCCTGCTGGGGGCCGAGAGAGAGGTCAGGATCTCCCTTTCCTTTTCCGCAGCCTCCTTCTGCGAGATGAGGGTTTCGCAGAAGGACACCACCGCGTCCCAGGACTCCTCGCTGTTGACCATAGAACGAACTACTGCCGGCAGCGAGAGGTCACTGCCTACTACGGAGATGAGGGCACGGCGCTGCTCCTCCCAAGCAGAACACTCTGCCAGCGTATGCCGCGCCGTGTCCTCCCAACAGTCGACGCAGTGGTGACACCGAGCGTCAGGCTCCCTGCCTATGTGGCACAGGAACCTCCCGAAGCAGCCATGCCCCGAGAGGACCTGTGTCACACGGAACCAGAGGGAGCCGTGCCCTCTCCCGAGCCACAGGTCGAGCACTGGCCGTCGCTTACCACCTGGATCAACTCCGTGTCCGGTGTTTGCTGAGGCGCGCGTATCTAGGCCGTGTTTTATTGCGTATACTACTACGGAACGTTCAACGGATTCTGCAACTTCGTCGGCTACGAAACAGGCTCTCATGAAGGCTATTAAACCCAGTGTCGAAGGTTTTCAAATTGTAGGCATTAAAAAAAAACCGCAAAGGCAGGCGTCGTGTTGCGGGTTGCAAATGAAAGGCAGCTTAATAAACTAGAATCAGTAAATGCCATTAAATCTGTAGGCTTATATATATATATATCTATATATATAAAAGCGAAATACCACTCACTTATTAATCACGAAATCTCAGAAACTATAACACCTACAAACTTGAAATTTAGCAGGTAGGTTCCTTATAGGGTGTAGACAACCGCTAAGAACGGATTTTACGAAACTCCAGCCCTAAGGGGGTTGTAGTGACTTAGGACACTTATTTGTGTTTGTTATGTTAATTATTATATTTGTCAAACATGTTAACTGTCTAAATTATTTATATTGTATATGTTCCTTAATAATAGGTATTTACCTATGAAATTGCCGTTTTGTATGCAATAAGTGAAAGTACTTATTTTTTTAATTTTTTTTATTTCTGTTATTCGAAGTAATCAGCCATGCAACCGACGCATCTTTGCCAACGCATTGGCAGTTTATTGATGCCCTTCTTGTAAAAATCAGCTGGACGGGAGGCAACAAACTCTTTAAAGGCATTTTGTACTGCCTCTCGGGAATTGAATTTTTTACCCACTAAAAAGTTGTCTAAATTTTGGTAAAAGCAATAGTCGGTAGGTGCAAGGTCTGGTGAGTATGGCGGATGAGGGAGAGCTTCCAACCCCAGCTCTTGCAGCTGCTTCACGACAACGCGCGACCCCATACTGCGCAACAGACAGTCTCCATGCTGCAAGAGCTGGGGTTGGAAGCTCTTCCTCATCCGCCAAACTCACCAGACCTTGCACCTACCGACTATTACTTTTTCCAAAATTTAGACAACTTTTTAGTGGGTAAAAAATTCAATTCCCGAGAGGCAGTACAAAATGCCTTTGAAGAGTTTGTTGCCTCCCGTCCAGCTGATTTTTACAAGAAGGGCATCAATATACTGCCAATGCGTTGGCAAAGATGCGTCGATTGCATGGGTGATTACTTCGAATAACAGAAATAAAAATGTTTGAAAAAATAAGTACTTTCACTTATTGCATACAAAACGGCAATTTCATAGGTAAAGACCTATTAACAAATAATATTATATTAAAACTTAAATCTATTTATAAATAATGTTCAACGTACAAACAGATTTTGTACGTTGAATTATATTGTTGTTTACATTATCAGCCGGCCGGCGAGTGCTGGCGAGCCGCACTATATGCGCTAATAGGAGGGCAGGCAGTACCATCCCGGTCCTAACGCTGTTATCATATATTATCTCGCCGCGCTAATTTAATTATCCTCATATTCTCTTATTATTGTTATTCTTTTAATACTTTACTCCTTCTATATTGTAGTGTAACTTCTGTGTGTGTAATTTCCAAATTAAACTTTCGTTCCTTCTCTTGTGCACTGTGGACTTACTTATTTATTTTCTATACACCTACATATTATTTACGTTACTACAGGGTAAAACGGGGGTTCAGGAGCTGGCGGACCTCCGTGCGGCCTGTACCCGTGCCCGGAGGTCCTACACCCGCAGCCGGCGACGTCACCGCGGAAACGGTGAGGATGACCAGCTTCATGAGGAGTACCGCGAAGCGCGGAAAACTCTGAACGCACGCCGGCCCCCCCCCCTTACCGAGACTCTCCAGCCCAGCTTCCTGCAGGAAGTGGTCGAGGGCCTTTTCCCTCAGCGGGCAGAGCACACACCCCCGTCGATGGCCTACTCGGTCAGAGATGACGGGGGTAGAGAGGAGGATGCTCCACCCGTGAGGGAATCGGAGGTAGGGGCGGCTGTTCTGCGGATTCGTTCCAAGAACACCGCCCCCGGGCCGGACGGGGTACCAGCCCGAGTGATGGCCCGAGCCCTCGACCATATGTCGGACCGCCTCAGGGAAGTGTTGGATGCTAGCCTAGCGTCCGGACACTTTCCTGAGTGCTGGAAATGCGGGAAGCTGGTCCTGTTGAAGAAGCCGGGACGGCCTGCCGATTCGGTCGCGGCCTATAGGCCCATCGTGTTGCTGGACGAGGCGGGCAAGTTGTTCGAAAGGATAATCTCTGCCCGCATCGTCCGGTACCTCTGCGAGGTTGGGCCCGACCTGTCGGACGCCCAGTTCGGATTCCGAGAGGGGCGTTCGACGGTCGATGCCGTGATGCGCCTTAGGGCCGTGACCGAAGAGGCAGTGTGCTGTGGCGGCGTGCTGTTGGCGGTGTCGTTAGACATCGCCAACGCATTCAATAGTCTGCCATTCAGCTGCATCGGGGAAGCACTCCAGTTCCACGGGGTGTCAGAGTACCTGAGGCGGCTAGTGCCAGACTATTTGGAGGAGCGTACCGTCGTGTACGAGGACCGAGAGGGCGTCTTGAGACGGCGACCCATGTCGTGCGGCGTTCCACAGGTGTCTGTCCTTGGACCACTCCTGTGGAACGTGGGATACGACTGGGTCCTACGAGGTCGTCTCCCCCCGGGCTGGGCGTAATTTGTTACGCCGATGACACATTGGTCACAGCCCGGGGGGCGAACTTCCAAGAGGCGGCGCGCCTGGCCACCACGGGTGTTTCTCTGGTGGTCGGGCGCATCGAGGCGCTGGGCCTACGGGTGGCCCTGGACAAGACGGAGGCCCTGTTATTTCATGGGCCCCGTCGTGGTCCGCCCCCCGGCGCCTCCATAGAGGTCAACTCGGTCCTCGTACCGGTTCGGGCCCAGATGAAGTATCTGGATCTGATCCTCGACGGTAGGTTGCTCTTCGACGAGCACTTCCGACAGCTTGGTCCGAAGCTGGTCGACGCTGCCTCTGCCCTTGGGCGACTATTGCCTAATTTGGGTCGACCCAGCGTTGCGACGCTGGGTCGCAACGCGACTCCTCTACACGGGGGTGGTCCGGTCGATGGCGCTGTACGGCGCACCGGTGTGGGTCACGGCTCTGACCGCCCTAAATAAGGCTCGCCTCTGGCGGCCTCAGAGGGTATTGGCGGTCAGAGCCATACGCGGATACCGCACGGTGTCGACCGAGGCAGCGTGCGCGTTGGCCGGGACACCCCCGTGGGATTTGGAGGCTGAAGTGTTCGCCGAAGTTTATCGACGGGTGGCTGAATATCGAGCGGAGAGAGGCATTCGCCCTCCGCCCGGAGAGGTACGCGAGTGGCGTGAAGCCGCCCGTCGAGCCACGATGGCTCGTTGGTCTTTCCGACTGGAGACTCCACGCGCTGGCTTTGCCGCCGTGGAGGCTCTCCAGCCGGTCATCCTCGAGTGGGCAGGGCGGCAGCACGGGACCCTTTCCTTCCGACTGACGCAGGTGCTTTCTGGGCACGGTTGTTTCGGGAAGTACCTGCACTCGGTCGCTAGGAGGGAACTGAGTCCCGCCTGCCACCACTGCGACTGCAGTGAAGACTCGGCCCAGCATACGCTGGCGATCTGCCCCGCATGGGCGTCGCAGCGCCGGGCCCTCACTGCAGTCATCGGAGGAGATCTATCGCTACCGGCCGTCATTCGCTCCATGGCCGGTAGCGATAGCAGTTTTACCGCGGTCGCAACCTTCTGCGAAGAAATCATCTCGCAGAAGGAGGCGGCGGAGAAGGCCCGGGAGGACGACCTCCACTCGGACTCAATCCGCCGCCGGCGAACCGGGCAGCGGAGGCGCGCTCACCTGCGCCTCATGCCGCCCTGAGTGTGGCCGCGGATGGTCGGGACGGGCTTTCCCTTCCATCCGCTCTAGTGGCCGCCCGCGAGGAGGCGACGTTACGAGTGTGCCGTACGTTGCCTAAAATGAGAGGTTTTTGGAGAGGGTGCCCGCTTCTGTGCGGGCAAGCGCTGGGAGGGGTCTGGACGGCGTAATAACAGCAGTTCCCGGACTCCTCCCTCCTCAGGCGCAGAGTTGCACACCGTGTGGTTTTAGTCGGTTCGAGTCCGACACACCGCCCCGCCGCAAGCCCCGGCGCGGGTGACGGTCCGAGGGGATTTCCACACGTAAAAAAAAAAAGGGTAAAACGGGGGTTGGAAGTTTGTATGAAAGTCCTATGTTTTTGATGTAAGAGACTTGAAATTTAAAATGTATGCTCTATAGATGTTGTGGAGGTGTACTAATAATGTATATTTAGAAATCCACCCCATTCTGGGGTTAAAACGGGGGATGGCAGTTTATATGAAAGTCCAATGTTATTGAAGTTAAAATAATTATGGCAGAAGGATTTTAAATGGTATTTAAGTAGTAGAATTATAATATAGGTATATATACTAGCTGAGGCCCGTGGTGTACCCAAGGTACAACAACCGGGGACAACGCCGCGGTGCAAAGCTAGTATAGTATAATTGTAAAAGACGTACCCGGTTCTATCGTACCTTCCTAACAGCTTTACATCGTCAGAACATCAAACACGAATTAAAATTAACCGAAAGCGACTTTTTAAAATCAACCAAAATTGTCAGGCATCGTAAACTAGAAAACGGACGTCAATGGATAGGCTTAGAGTTAGAGACAATTAGCTAGCTAGCTAGAAAGAGGAAACATTTAGCTAGCACAAAAGATAAATTATGTATAAACTGGGCCACTTGTAGGTTTATAGATGACTTAGAAGTAGTTTGTTGTTTAAATTGTGAACAATTCAGTCATGTTCAAAAGTTTTGCATTATTAAAACTCCTACCTGTGCTAATTGCACGGCCATCAACGATACAAGAGCTTGTCAGATTAAGGACACACCAGATTTTAAACCGAAATGCACACAATGCAGCCGGTTCAAAAAACCATGTGACTATCGATGTGGATCACAGGACTGCTTCACATATAAACTTAAATTAGAGCAGCTAATCCTAAATACTAATTACTGAATAGTGTCTACAGTAGCAGTTAAGTAATTGTAGTGCTTACCTAATAATGGATAATTATCTCAATAGGCCAGTTAAATCTTCATAATGACAAAATAGCTACGTCAGAATTAGACAATTTAGTTTTAGAACAAAAGTTAGACATTGTCCTTATACAAGAGCAATATCAGAGCTCTCGCTTGCGAACAATGTAGTACAATTAGATGGCCGGTCACGGGCTGGGATATATGTTGTAAGTTCTAATTTTACGGTAACATCTTTGCGTAACCTTATGACGTCACACTGCGCCACTGCTGAGATTTCATCCTCCACCTGCAAGGTTTATGTAGTGAGCTGTTATTTTCAGTTTTCACACCACATTGATCCTCATCTACATCATTTACGTTTCGTTTTGCGGTCCCTCGTGGGACACAAAATTATCATTGGTGCTGATGTCAATGCATCTTCTACTTTATGGTATGGCAAGTTTCGTTCAACTGACATGGCCCGGCGCTGAGCGGTTGAAGATTTAATTGCGGAAATAAATGTAGACTATTTTAACAGTTTTTTTAAATCCTTAAATTGTTTGTATCAATTGTAGTGAAATAATAGTTGTGTTGAATTTATTAAATTGTTTTAGTTGTTTTTAGAGATTACTTTAATTCACTTTTTTACTTTGTCACTGTTTACGCAAATGTCTTGAAAATAATAACACATTCGTATTATACCGTTATACACATACTTAAAAGTTGAATTGAGAACCTCCTCCTTTTTTGAAGTCGGTTAAAAAGCAGATATTTTTTCTCTTAGAAACATCGTTATTATGCGTTTTTTGTTACAATATATTGGTAGTTGCTAAGTCCACGGTTGTTAACAATTAATTTATTAAAAATTACTGTTTTATCTATTTTTAATGCATTAAAATTACGGAGCTGATGTTACTGTTGCCAACACGTACAAACTCGATTTTCACTATTTTGGCCATACTTTTTTTACTTTTATTTTATTTTTACTTTCTCAAATAATTATTTTTGCACCTCATCTCATCTTGTAAATGCGCTTCTTCTGAGTCTTTTATGAATTTTATACCTTCCCAACTCTTCAAGATATAAGGGGATCGCACTTTTTCGTGAAATCGTACCCTCTACTAGAGCCACAGAATAAATAATAGTACTTACGTATTGCTAGAGCGAAAGAAAAGACGTTTCCAATGTCAAAAGTCCGTCCTGCTAAAGTCAAACGTATAAAAGGAGGCTTCACGTTGCAACCGCTCCACTTGGTGTGGCTCGCTGGGTAGGAGTCATCTAAGTATAGTTATATTTTAGAATGTTTTTCTTTTTGGTAATCGTTGTTACTTGACACTTTTTTATATTTCATCACTAAAGATTTCTGGCACAGCAGTTTACGATTGTATCAAATGTCTTACTAGACGAGTCACACATGTCACTATGTACAGAAATTCGTTTAAATCTTTTGATATCAACAGCACAAACCAGGATTCACTTTGAATCCTGTAAAATAGCCCGTTTACAAATATTAAAAACTAGCTGACCCGGCGAACTTCCTACCGCCATATTTACATATCTGTCTCAGCTTCCCCAGTCGTTGTCGTGGTGGACATCAAAAAATATTTTTCACATTATCTTTTAATTTTTCTTGTACACAAACAGTGTCCTAACAATAACATCATCATCATCATCAGCCCGTTGCAGTCCACTGCTGGACATAGGCCTCTCCCAAGGAACACCACAGAGTCCGGTCTGTTGCTTTCTGCATCCAGTCGCTGCCAGCCCTCTTACGTAAGTCGTCCCGCCATCTGGCCAGAGGGCGTCCCACACTACGTTTGCCAAGACGCCGTCTCCACTCTAAAACACGCTTACTCCAGCGGTTGTCTGTCTTCGACATATGTGACCAGCCCATTGCCACTTCATCCTACCAACTTTCAGAGCTATGTCGGTCACTTTGGTTCTCTGACGGATTACTTCATTACGAATTTTGTCCTTCAGAGAGACTCCAAGCATAGCTCTTTCCATGGCACGCTGAGCGACTTTGAGCTTCTGGATTAATCCCATGGTCAATGTCCACATCTCAGCACCGTACGTCATTACTGGGAGGACGCACTGGTTGAAGACTTTCGTCTTCAGGCTCCGTGGTATAACAATAACGAATACATATAAAAAAGAATAATTTAATATGGCGCAGCCGATCCGATCGGCAGTTATACGCGTACATACATTCCGGCGATTCATTGTTTTTTATACATATATATTGATAGAAGCGGGCCCAAATTAAAACCTTATGGTTCACCTGGTGTTGTTAAACACGGTATAGAGTTTTATCCATTTAATGTGACCATCTGTGAGCGATTAAGTAGATAAGAAGAGAACCCTCTGTACGAATAGCCATGGATACCCATGTTTTGGACATTCACAAGTAGAACCAAATAATTTAAGCGATCAAAAGCTTTACCATTCCCTACCGTTAAAAGATTCTCAGATATAATTAGTAGAATAAAAGAGATTCAAGGTGGTAGATCTACCTGTAACAAATCTATGTTGTTTTGAACTCAACATATATGTTTGAAGTAACTTTTTTTTTTTTTTATTATTATACCGTGGGAGAGCCACGCTTCGGCATGAATGGGCCGGCTCGACCGGAGTGATACCACGGCCTCGCAGAAAACCGGTGTGAAATAGCGCTTGCGCTGTGTTTCACCGAGTGAGTGAGGATACCGGAGGCCCATACCCCAACCCCTCCCCACATCTCTTTTCCCAATCCCCCAACCCCTCCCCACATCCCTTTTCCCCATCCCCCAAAGGTCGGCAACGCACTTGTGATGCCTCTGGTGTTGCGGGTGTCTATGGGCGGCGGTAATCGCTTACCATCAGGTGATACGTCTGCTCGTTTGCCAACTATATCATAAAAAAAAAAAAAAATTGCCTTCAAATCTGTTTTGCGAAACAATTAAGGACACAAATAGTAAATATCCTGACATGTATATCGGCGTACCGTATCTTCCTGCAATGATTTATTCAATTAATTTGGGGTATGAAGTCAAAACCACCACTTTTACATACATTAATTTGTCTGAGCTTTTTGAATAAGTCTTGTTTGTCTTTATTTTAGTCACTAACGTAATCAATAAGTTAGATGGTTGAGAGTTTAGGATAAATATCTACCTGATACACTCGGGCTGCAAACTGAAAATAATTAATTAGTAAAAAAATGACAATATCTTTAATGTCTTCCGTATTGCCGACCCTTCTCTCAAATTGCATAGTAGGCTAGAGAAGGCTATTAGTTATGCGTTTGTTCTTAATGTAGCACCAAAAAACTTGTATATTCATCTCAAGATTTCCTCTGTACACTTGATGTATGCTTTAAAACATTGACCAGCAAATATCGTCACCCTAGCTCTAGGCATAGAAAATAATGAATAATTCTTATTCCCAGATTTCAAAAATCTGTCCTCCAGAAATTGTAGTAGCTTGTCATAATGGACCTGACTCTAGCACAATTTCTGGACCTTCCGATATTATGCACGAATTTGTAGCAGACTTGACAAGCAAAGGGATCTTTGCTAAAGAAGTTCCGTGCTCCAACATCGCCTACCACTCACCTTATATAGCTGATGCTGGTAAGTTATTTTTCAAATCACCTATTATAATTGCTGAGTAAGTTACTGTACGTTTCAGAAACTCGAAAAGCTCTACTCCAATTTTAGTATGATAGGAACCCGGCAGGCTTCGGCATGAATGGGCCGGCTCGACCGGAGTGATACCACGGCCTCACAGAAAACCGGTGTGAAATAGTGCTTGCGCTGTGTTTCACCGAGTGAGTGAGGATACCGGAGGCCCATACCCCAACCCCCCTACCCTTATCGTCCCCCCCCCATCCCCCAAAGGCCGGCAACGCACTTGTGACGCTTCTGGTGTTGTAGGTGTCTGTACGGGTCGCGTACACAGCTTGTTGAATGATAGACGTTTCTTGATATGATACTATTTATTGTTACACACAAAATGACTTATTAAACTAATGATATAATGTGAAATGATTTGTGCTAGTGAGTACACCCTGTGACTGTTGAAAGTGCACTGATTTATTAATGTTTTAAATCGACGTTGTGGACGTAAAATGCTAACCGCGCAACATGTACGGTCATTGGACCGTACAGTTTCCATGGGCGGCGGTAGTCGCTTATCATCGGGCGATGCGTCTGCTCGTTTGCCCGCTCGTTTTCATTCCATAAACAAAAATCAATTTATTCGCGTCAATATTGTTGCTTACATTACACATCAACAGTCTTTAGCAGTTTCCTAGTGGAAATAGGCTCCTTCTTAGATTTCCTCACTTCTCATCAATGTAGTCATAATGTGCCACACCTAACCGTGGCAGAGTACAGCTATTCTTAAATTTTTTTCATTCACTAATATTATCAGTTAATAAAACTGTTTTTAACCCCCGACCAAAAAGAGAGGTGTTATATGTTTCACGTGTCTGTCTGTCTGTCTGTGGCACCGTACCTCCCGAACGGATGAAGCGATTTCAATTTAGTTATTTTTTGTATGAAAGGTGAGTTACGTGCTAGTGTTCTTAGACATGTTTCATGAAAATCGGTTGAGCCGTTTAAAAGTTATGGGGGTAAAAGTGGGGAAGAGTAACCGAATGTCTGCAAAAATATCATCGAGTGGGATCTCAAATTAAAACGCATAACGTGTTTTTTACTTTTATAGGGAACTCAGGTTATTATGTCGGGGGTTTTTTTTTAAATTTTGAGAATATTTTGAGAATTTATAGTTATTATTTTAGTTGGATGTTTTTAACCACAAATTATGTCTATAATAAATACAAATATATTGAATACAGGTCCTGGACTACTGAAATATTTACAAGACGTAATTACAACTCCAAAACAAAGAACCGAGCGTTGGCTTTCAAGTTCTGTACCACAAGACAAATGGAATGAACCTTGTGCAAAGTTCTGTTCCGCGGAGTATCTCACGAATAATTTACTGGTAAGAATCTCAAACAACCAATTCATTTTGATGTAGGTCGTCCTTCTTGACGTTCATCAAATCAAATCATTTATTTGCATAAAACAGGTAGGTACAAAGCTATCATTTTTTTTTTTTTTTTTATGTATGGCTCGCCAAAATGACTCTACTCTGCCTGATGGAAAGCATAAGCAGAATCCAAGAGTGGTGGTCACCATACTCACTGCGAATGCAGACAATGCAGTATGGCGACCCACACCATGGCGGCCTAGTGATGCTGCTGCATCTTTTAGTCTAGTCAACAAGTATGGAACTTGTTGACTAGACTATTTGGGCCTCCGGTCTCGCACTCACCAACGAAACACGACAGCACTGCTGCTGTCATTTTACGTTGATTTTCTGTGCGAGGGTAGTACCGCCCCGGTCGAGCCGGCCCATTCATGCTGAAATCAGCGTGGCTCTACTACCTACGCTACCTATCATGCTACATATAAATAGTTGCGCTGATTTATTAATTTGCAATGTGCAAATTTTAATGGTGGTTGTCGTTATTTTACATCGTTACAAATATTGCAAATAGAATTAAGTTTGGTACCGACTAGTATAACATACAAATCCATGAATGAAATCCAAATAATGTCACAAACAAAACTACAATTGAATATCAATACAATAAGTTTTAGATTGTTATACATACATATAATGTTAAGGTTTTATTAGTAAAATTATTATAAAAGAAAAATGACAATTGAAAATAAAAATAAAAACAGGAAAATGTCAGAAAACACTAATAATAATTAATTTAAATATAATACGTCAATACTAACTTTTAAACTTTCGCGTTCCATGATGTAATAATTATTATTTTTACGGGAATTAACGCGATCACTTATTTCAAGGTATTACATACCTCTGTTTTGCCTGACGTTTCGACCAGGTTGCACTGGCCGTGGTCACAGGCTGACTGGCTCAGCGGCGCACGCCTTCCGTCATCGAATCCGTGAAATAGAAGGTTCTTCATCCACCCGCACATTTTCGATATTATTGATATTTTTGTTTCGCCATGTACCGTCACATACCACACTAACAGGGTCCCTATTCTGTAAGTAAACCGATGTGTTCCTATTCTGGTGTTTATCCGACTGCGCAGAAAAGCGAGGTGGTATGTTTTTTAACACTGGATTCCACGCTGTAGATAATTTTAAACCATCTTCCCAATTGAAAGTTTTATGCTTTTTAATCTCAATCGCTTCGCGTACAACTCTTGAGTAAAAGTGACGTTCGGTGGAGAGGACTTGCGTGCGGTGAAATTCAATCCAGTGGTTGATGCCTGTATCGAGTGCATGTTCTGCAATCGCCGATTTGCTCGTCTGTCGGTTCTTCAGAGCAGCGATCTGTTCTTTGACCCTTTCAGCAATAGTCCGCTTCGTTTGGCCTATGTAGGAACTTCCGCAGCTGCAGTCTATTTTATAAACACCCGGAGTTTGTAGTGGCAATATATTAGGTCTTTACCTATGAAATTGCCGTTTTGTATGCAATAAGTGAAGTACTTATTTTTTCATCCTTTTTTATTTCTGTTATTCGAAGTAATCACCCATGCAATCGACGCATCTTTGCCAACGCATTGGCAGTTTATTGATGCCCTTCTTGTAAAAATCAGCTGGACGGGAGGCAACAAACTCTTCAAAGGCATTTTGTACTGCCTCTTGGGAGTTGAATTTTTTACTTATTAAAAAGTTGTCTAAATTTTGGAAAAAGTAATAGTCGGTAGGTGCAAGGTCTGGTGAGTATGGCGGATGAGGGAGAGCTTCCAACCCCAGCTCTTGCAGCTGCTTCACGACAACGCGCGACCCCATACTGCGCAACAGACAGTCTCCAAGCTGCAAGAGCTGGGGTTGGAAGCTCTCCCACATCCGCCATACTCACCAGACCTTGCACGTACCGACTATTACTTTTTCGTGGGTAAAAAATTCAATTCCCGAGAGGCAGTACAAAATGCCTTTGAAGAGTTTGTTGCCTCCCGTCCAGCTGATTTTTACAAGAAGGGCATCAATAAACTGCCAATGCGCTGGCAAAGATGGGTCGATTGCATGGGTGATTACTTCGAATAACAGAAATAAATAAGTTTGAAAAAATAAGTACTTTCACTTATTGCATACAAAACGGCAATTTCATAGGTAAAGACCTATTATCTTTCGGTGTGCCGACGATGTTGTGAACCTTTATGCCTGGTGTGTATACTGTCGGAATGGAGTATTTCTTTAATACGGACCCGATCTTATCCGTAACTCCCTTGACATAAGGCATATAGGCTGGTTGCCTGTTCACTTCTGGATACTTGCGTCTTATTTTTGGTTGCTTCCGTCCTCCATTCACTTGATATCCGTTACCTTTGAGTACCTCCTGAACATGTTCTAGCTCCTATTCTAAATGTTCAGGGTCACAGAGATCGTAAGCTCTGTTCTTGAGTGAAGTCATAACAGATTGCAAGTGCCGGGGGTGATGATGAGACGTGGCGTGTAGGTATCTATCCGTATGAGTAGGCTTACGGTACACACAGTGTGACAAGGACCCATCTGATCTCACGGTTACTTTAACATCCAAGAACGACAACGACCTATCCGTCTCCATTTCATATGTAAACCTATTTTAGGGTGAATAGAGTTAAGATGTTGTATATATTGATCTACTTCTTGTTTATTTCCTTTAACGATACAGAAAATGTCATCCACGTATCGCTTCCACAGCTTGACGGTATTCGGGCCGAGACTTAGAGCCTTCTCTTCAAAATGTTCCATCCAGATGTTGTCAAGTACTGGGGCTACACGACTTACCATCGCGACACCATCAATCTGGAGGTAATGTTGACCTTGGAAAAGAAAATAGTTGCCATCTAAACAGTGTTCAAGTAGATCCATATAGTTGAACGGCAACTCATTGTCTCTCAGCAGGTCTTTTACGACGTTTAAGCACTCTTTTATTGGAACATTGGTGAAAAGCGACTCCACGTCAAAGCTCACCATGACGTAATCCGGTTCCAACGTGAGATCTTTTATGATTTGTATAAAGTGCCGTGAGTCTTTCACAAAAGACGGTGTTTTGCCTACAAGTGGCTGCAATACTGAAGCAACGTGCTTTGCAAGATCGTAAGTAGGAGAAGCAATTTGACTCACAATAGGCCGCAGCGGCACGTCAGGCTTGTGTATCTTAGGCAGACCATATAAATTCGGTGGCTGGTGTGACTTTGGTTTGTACAGTCTGGTGTACTCGTCTTCTGCAAATAGGTCCTCATTATCCCAGATTAGAGATCGTATTTTATGCGTCACTCTGGCTGTAGGGTTGTATGTTATCGGTTTGTATACCTTATTATCACTCAACAGTTCGAGTATTTGATTTTGGTAATCAGTTGTATTCATCACTACGGTGTCGTTTCCCTTGTCGGCCTTGAGCACTAAAATATCCTGGTTATCCCTAATGTTTTTTAATGCTTGACGCTCTTCCATAGTGATATTACTAGCCGGAAGCTTTGACCGACGTAATATTACCGCGACGTCCTGTCTAAGGATATCAGCATCACCGGGCGATACTTTGTTCCGTGCAATCGATTCCTCAACGCTACTGATTACATTCTCAAACGGTATTCGTTTAGACGTCGGAGCGAAGTCATACCTTTAGCCAAGATGTTCATTGTTGTATCGTCTAAACTCACGTTCAATAAGTTTACAACGGTGTCCTTCGATCGGTCGGGTACCACGGGTGACGTTTTGTTTTCTGTATACCGCCGATTATATTCCTTCGAGAACTTTCGATCAAAGCTTGCGCTGCATAACTCGAAGGTACGAGTCGCTTGTAAAAACGTAACCCGGTCACACAAATCATAGTCCGATTGAGATAGATTAACACTACACTTCAATTGTAACGCATATAACTCCCTCTGTATACACTCCAAATCACTGTGTTTGTTTCGAATTAATTGTCTCAGGAGGCGTGAACTCGCGTTTTTTAGAATTTTACGTGAAAATGCGATATCACTACGCGGTTTTATTCGAACACACGAAGGTAATAAGTCCCAATCGCGACACTTCACAAGATATATCAACGATGTTTCCATTCGCACCCGTTTTTTACGTAAAAGTTCTAGGTGACACACTTGTTTTGCAATTTCCGACCCGTAGTGGTTTGTTATACTAACTTTTAAACTTTCGCGTTCCATGATGTAATAATTATTATTTTTACGGGAATTAACGCGATCACTTATTTCAAGGTATTACATACCTCTGTTTTGCCTGACGTTTCGACCAGGTTGCACTGGCCGTGGTCACAGGCTGACTGGCTCAGCAGCGCACGCCCTCCGTCGTCGAATCCGTGAAGTAGAAGGTTCTTCATCCACCCGCACATTTTCGTTATTATTGATATTTTTGTTTCGCCATGTACCGTCACATACCACACTAACAGGGTCCCTATTCTGTAAGCAAACCGATGTGTTCCTATTCTGGTGTTTATCCGAATGCGCCTCAGGCGCAGTCGGATAAACACCAGAACCGAACCTTCTACTTCACGGATTCGACGACGGAGGGCGTGCGCCGCTGAGCCAGTCAGCCTGTGACCACGGCCAGTGCAACCTGGTCGAAACGTCAGGCAAAACAGAGGTATGTAATACCTTGAAATAAGTGATCGCGTTAATTCCCGTAAAAATAATAATTATTACAATATGTCAATAATATCATATTTATAATTTCAAGAGCCAAGCTGATTTCAGCATGAATGGGCCGGCTCGACCGGGGCGGTACTACCCTCGCACAGAAAATCAACGTAAAATGACAGCGATCGTGCTGTCGTGTTTCGTTGGTGAGTGCGAGACCGGAGGCCCAAATAGTCTAGTCAACAAGTTCCATACTTGTTGACTAGACTAAAAGATGCAGAAGCATCACTAGGCCGCCATGGTGTGGGTCGCCATGCTGCATTGTCTGCATTCGCAGTGAGTATGGTGACCGACACTCTTGGATTCTGCTTATGCTTTCCATCAGGCAGAGTAGAGTCATTTTGGCGAGCCATACATAAAAAAAAAAAAAAAAAAAAAAAAATATCCGACAAAAAATCAGCAATATTATAATAACATTTCTGGTAAAACAGCTTCCCCAACATTATATTGAAATTGATCACATTTAGTTCTTTTATGCCTCTTGGTAATTTATTATAATTTTGATGGCCATTGCGAATACGGATTCTACCATTCGCCTCTGAGGTCATTTCTTGACGTTCAGTTCTACAAGGCAAAGTTTTTGAATCTGATGGGCGCTAGAAGTGTCACCTGCTGCCTGGTGTTAAGAGTCTTTGTAACTACCCTTATCATGCTGTGCTAACTTCCGTTTGTCATATTACTTACTTTACAGCAATGAATAATATACTAAAACAATAAGGGTCTTAATGTTCTTATTTCTTGTTAAATAATGGTTTAATTAAATGATTACTTTTCAGAATTCGGTGTTATTTGAGGAGACTTCGCGAATAGTGCCTAATAATGCTGTGTTAGTGGAAATAGCACCGCACGGACTTCTCCAAGCCATTCTCAAACGTTCAATGCCAGCTACTTGCAAAAACATAGCACTGACAAGACGAAAGCATCCAAATAATACAGTCTTATTGCTTGAAGCTATTGGCAAGTGAGTAAAAGTACATTGTTAATAGGACTGATATCATTATTGATGATTTTATTTCATTTCTAAAGATCGATCTTGGTTTTAGATTATACAAGGAAGGCTATGACACTAACGTCCAGGTTCTATATCCAAAAGTCGAAATGCCGGTTTCCACTGGAACACCTTTTCTTTCACACTTCGTCAAATGGGAGCACAGTGAGAAATGGTACGAACATTTCTTCAAAGTATATGCTACTTACATACTTCAATCTTGCCTGCTCAATCTTACTAATACTGTTTGTCATTGTTTATTTTAAGGCCTCTGGCAATTTATAATGCAGAAAAGCGAAAAGTTGCATCAAATTGCAATTATGTTCTTGCTTTGCATGATAAAGAACATAGGTATCTTCGAGGGAATTTGATTAGAGGTAAATTTAAATAGATAAAATATATATTAATTTTACTTAACATCTTACTAGGCATGCCTTTTAAGTTCTGTCGTTTCCATATTTCCCGGCAATTTTGAATTTGGAACTGTTCTATATTCGAATGTGTTTAAATTTTGAATATCAAAACAGTTGAAAGTTTAACGATTAATGCTATTGTTTAGTCACAGCGTCGATTGGAATCTGTCAGGTTACGTACGAAATTGAGTTTTTCTAAGGAAAATGTTCGTGCAATAATTTAATTTCCTGGAGAATGCCCCCCGTATTGTGCCTGTGGAGGTCTTGATGTCGGCGACACGAACGATTTCGTCAGATCCCGGGTGAACAGCCGTAACCCGTCCTAAACCGACTGCAGAGGCGGAATATTATTCTCCTTTATGACGACTAAGATATCGACCTTCAAGCCATCTTTACAAGAGCGCCACTTGACGCGTTGCTGCAACTCAGCAACGAATTCCTTGCTCCACCTTGTCCAGAAATGTTGGCGGAGCTGTTCGATGCGGTGATACCGACTGTGAGGGTTAGTAGAATGCTCTTCAAAATTTGGCTGCGGCAAGGACGTGAGTGGACGACCGACTAGAAAATGATCTGGTATTAGCGGAGTGCAATCGTCAGGGTCTGAATATAGTGGCGTTATAGGCGTAAATTTAAATTTGCCTCGATTTGTACTAATGTGGTGTTAAACTGTTCGAAGTTTAAATGACAATTGCCCAACACTCTGTGCAAATGATACTTGACAGATTTTACACCCGCTTCCCAAAGACCGCCGAAATGAGGGGTATAAGCAGGAATAAAACGAATTTGATTCCCTCATTGGCCATACTCGTACCCAAGGAATCTCTACTAGCCTTTAAAATTTTGGAAAGTTCGTTGTACGCACCTCCAAACGAGGTACCGTTATCCGAATATACATATATTATGTACGGGCTTTCCTGTCCGTGCTATATACCTATGTAACCATAGTAAGTAACTGCTGCTATTCAAATCACCTACAATCACTAAATGAATAGCTTTGGTTGTAAAACAAATGAAGACGACTATGTATACCTTTACGAGCCTACAACCGCAAACTGAACGACTAGCACATATAATAGGTCCGGCATAATCGACGCCTGTGCTTTTAAAAGAAAAACCACCTGGAAGAAGGCGCTGCCGTGGCAAATTACCCGTCAATGGAGTAACCACCTTATCTTTCATTCGATGACAGAGTACGCACCTATAGTAACAGGCCTTAGCTAGATTTTGACCTCCTATAGGCCAATAGGACTCTCTTATTGAAGCCAACAATAGTTGTGGCCCTGCGTGCATTAACCTCTTATGCTCGTAATCAAATAAGAATTTTGTGAAATGATGAGTGGACTGTAATATTATAGGGTGCCACTTATTATAATTTGAATCGGAATTGTTGAGACGTCCTCCGACACGCATTATGTTATCATTATCTAACTAATTAGTAGTTAAGGAGTTATGAGGGAACAGATGAACATACATACATACAGAGCCTGTCAAAATCATAACTCTCCTTTGGCTTTGCCGTAGTCGGGTAAATAGACATTAAACTTTAAAAGGACGCTCCTTTTAGGTAATTTTTGTTGTGATAAAAGTAATTTGTACTCGAAGAATGATTGACGCTGACTTTGTTTAATCAAAATGTTTAAAGCCTTTTTTAATACATCGTTTGATAGAAAATTAAAGCTTGACGTTTGCTTTCGACATAATTTAATGAATCGCAATACACAAACCTCCGACCTAGAAGACCGAAAGTATGTCGTCTTGTTACAACAGTGACGATAGCGACGTCTTCTTATCGGCGTGCAGTAGTTTTAGCTCCCAGGGTGACCCAACTATCTCTGAGACTCTCTCCACTCAGTTCTCCGACGTCCCCAGAAATCTCAATCTTGTGCATATTAATGCACAAAGTATTCCGGCTCACTTTTCCGAAATGCTGGCTTCTTTTGACTGTAAGAACTTACACACTATCCACATTTCTGAATCATGGCTTAAGCGCAGGGCTTACCATCTTCTGCATACTCGATACCTGGATTCAACCTCATCAGGAATAATCGCGCTGTGGGTGGTGGCGGTGGTGTTGCAATCCATCGCCACAGCCCCCACCATTTTATGCGGGTGAACAACTTTTCCTGGAAGTTGAACTCCTTCATTTCAAAATTCTTCGCGGTGTCTTTTACTGCCCCTTTTTACATATCGACTTCTTTTCATCGTTTGAACTTCTCTAAGAACAATTCACGCCCTCGTACGGACATACCATAATCATGCGTGATTTCAATACCTGCCTCCTCAAAAATGATTCTCGTTCTACTACCTTCCGATCCATCACTCAATCTTGCAATTTATCTATTCTTTCATCCAACGCAACACGCTTTTTCCCACACTCTGCTCCTTCTCTTCTAGACCTTATCCTTGTTTCCTCAGCAAGGTCAGTGTTCAGCTGACGAGTTCTCCTATCATGACCTACTATGCCTATCGTACCGTATCCGTCCTCTTAAATCTAAATCCAAAATTATTCTGCAGCGGAACTTCAAATCAATGAACATTGATGCCCTAAAAGGGATGCCAACGACACTGACTGGACGTCTCTCTACAGTGTAGATAGTATCGGCGACAAAGTTATTTTTTTCAACTCTGAAATATTGTCTCTTTACAACAAACGCATGCCAATTCAAGAAATGAAAGTCAAACGTCTCCAATCACCATGGTTAACCGCAGACATCAAAATGCTAATCCATAAGAAAACAGTAGCAAGCCTGTAGCCTACACACCTTGTGTAGGAACGCACAATGCCGATACATCCTTAACTCTGTTGAAAATGGAGATCCAGCTGATCGAATGCCCACTGCATTCGATCAGCTGGATCTCCATTTTCAACTCTGATTGTTAAAGTCGTAACATGATACTCTCAATCCTGGATGAAATTCTCCCTGTCATCTGCGACTTATTAAATTATACGATCTCCTTTAGCGTTTTCCCAAAGGCCTGGAAGGATTCAAATATTATTCCCATCCCTAAAAAGAAGAATCCCGGATACATTTCTGATTACCGCCCCATTTCTATCCTCATCTTCCTCTCCAAGGTCCTCGAACGTTTAATTCACACTCAATTTTCGAACTTTCTTTCCACAAACCTGCTCTTAAATCCTCTCCAGTCTGGTTTTAGACACGGTCATAGCACCACCACTACTCTAGTTCACATTACGAGAACATCAGATCCGCTATGGAGAACAGTGAGCTTACAGTCCTTACACTTCTCGACTTCAGTAATGCCTTCAACACTGTCGACTTTGACGTCCTGCTAAGTATATTCAACTCTCTTGACATAATTCCAACTGCGATTGAATGGTTTCACAACTACCTGTTTGGTCGCCGGCAACGCATATGCATTGACAACTCTGTCTCTTCCTGGTGTAGCACTAGCATTGGCGTACCTCAGGGCGGCGTGCTATCTGCCTTACTTTTCTCCTTTTTATCAACACCATCGCTAATAATTTGTCTTTATCCTACCACCTCTACGCGGATGATCTCCAGATCTATACTACGACACCACTGGCTAATCTGGTCTAAAAAAACTGTCCGTGGAGCATTTCCCACGGTCTGAGAATTAACTCAGGTCATTGTCGTTGGAAGCACAAGAATGAGATCCAAAATTGATTGGAATTCACTGTCTCAAATCTCGTGTGACGGCACGCCCATTTCGTATAATGACAAGGTAAAGAACCTGGGAATCTACATCGACAGTACCTTATGCTGGGGTCCTCAGCTGCAGGCGCTGAGTCGTAAAATGTTAGCTGCTGCAGGGTCCTTGCGCAGACTACGCAACTTTCTACCTATCTCTACCAAGATTGCTCTTACACAATCCCTTCTTTTCCCCATTCTTGCTGGTTATTATTATGATGTTCCCAGTTATTTAGATCTAACTGAAAACCAATTTAATAAGCTTAAAAAACTCCAAAACCTCTGCATAAGATTAATATTCGGATTACGGAAATATGATCATGTCTCCAATTATCGTAAAAAGCTCAAGTGGTTACCTATTCGCCTTCGCCGGAATGCACACGTTCTTTCTCTTCTGTATAACATTCTCTTTAACCCTCTTACCCCACGCTACCTCAAATCACGATTCACTTTCTTACACGACTCACATCCCAAATTACTGAGGTCGTCGGAGAATCTGAAACTGAAAATGCCTGGCTATTCTACTAAATTTCTCGATACTCCTTTTGTGTCCAAGCAGTTCGGTTGTGGAATGCCCTACCTGTCGCAATTAGACGTGCACAAACACTAACTGCTTTCAAGAGTTTGTTAAAGGAACATTACCTAGGAGACATCATTTCATAAACGAGACTATGTATTACTATAACGGTATATGATAATCTTTACTATTTTAATATTTTTTATCCGTTTTATCTAGTTTTACACCAGACACTACCCCACACTTTCTCATAATCATGTTTTCTCTCTCCATCCAAGGGTTGCGTGTAAGAGATTGCCTCCGGGCGATAAGGCCGCCAATTGTACTTTTCTAATTTTATGTTAAACTTGGAATGAATCTGGTGTACAATAAAGAGATCTATTATTATTCTCTTTATTTCATTTATATATACATATTAATTACATTTTTAAATATAAATATAAAAAACAAATACATTTAAAAATATAAAAAATAGTAGACCACCGACATCGGGTACAGGGACCAAGAAACCGGTGGTTAGGGCTCCAGAGACAGGAACCTCCTCACAATACGAGCCGTGTCTAGGAGGACTGCCTTCTGCATCAGACCCTTGATCCAGCCCTCTAACGTGAGCCTCTTAAGATGTTGGTCGAGGCTCTTGGCTATCAATCCGTGAGCAGATACGACTATCGTAACAATGATTACCGAATCCACATTCCACATATCGACAATCTCGTGAGATAAATCCAAATATTTTATTTGTTTTTCTTTTTCGACTTTCACGAGATTCTCGTCATGAGGAACGGCGATATCGACAATCATTGCGCGGCGCTCTAATCGATCTATCACCACAATATCAGGCTTATTGGCAGCAATAGTCCTGTCTGTGATAATAGATCGATCCCAATATAACGTAGCACGACCATTCTCGAGAACTGGGTCGGGCACATACCTGTAGTATGGCACCTCTGAATTCACAAGTCTGTATTTAAGGGCAAGCTGTTGATGTACGATCCTGGCTACTTGGTTGTGCCTGTGCAAATATTCGCCGTTAGCAAGACGAGAACAACCAGAAATAATATGCCTGATAGATTGTCCAGGACGGTGACATGACATGGTGACATTCATCCATTCTATGATTATTATTATTATAATTATCTAGCGGGTATTAACTAAGTTTATCTTTGAAAACTTTTCAAAAACAGGAGGTGGTTCTCAATTCGACCGTATATATGTTTTTTTATATGTGTGTTCGCGGATAACTTCGTCGTTTATGAACCGATTCTGATGATTATTTTTTTAATGGAAACGGTAGTACCATGATTCAGAGAAATTGAGTCGAACCTTGAAGTCAGGTTTTGTTTTTGTTAAAATTGTACTTGTTTAGTAGTGCAAGTGTTTTCTATTTCTAACAGTAAACCGTCAAATATAAATGGAACTAAATATGCTCTACATCTTATATATAATAATTGTTAAAAGGGGGTGCAACAAATATTTTGATGTATGTATCGGTTTCTCTGAGGTCTATGGTAAGTTTGACGGTTTGTAGTTCTACGGTTACGTAAATTGATTCTGAACTCACTGCTACCGCTATGTTCCGACGCTAACATCAACACCGCTCTCATGAACTGGATCTCATCCTTTATTCGAAAAACATTACAAGTCTTAATTATTCAGCTTACAACCTTCTTTTGTTTTTGTTTGTCAAACAAATTACTGTCCCGAGTCTGGGTGTTCTTTGTGTCCGTTTCTTGTATGTTTGTAAAGTCCCCCACGATACAGGATGTTTATTCCTAATGCGGGAGATCTCTTTAAAAAAAAATACATCTATTGGATTCTTGTATTTTATATAGCGTCTTCTAAGATTATATTTTTCTTTCAACATACTTATAAGAGTACGATCAAACCAGACAGGAAAATGACTACACTTATTTGGGCTCTGGGACATGTGACCCGCTCCCCCACACAACTATCTTGTTTAGTACCGACAGTATAGCTATGGGTCTATAATTTGTGTGGTTAGTGTGTTCCCTTGCTTAAATATAGGTCTTATAATTTCAACTTTTAGTTTATCAGGATAATTTCATCCCTTTCAATACACAAATTAATAACGATAAAACTATACGAAACGAAAAAATAAAACGATAATTTCTCTTATCTTATTTTTTTTTTATTTTTTTTATTTATACTTCCTGCATTACAATTGCACGAGGCGGACTTAATGCCACATGGCATTTTCTACCAGTCAACCTTGAGTTGGTTCAGTAAGGACAAGGCAGGTGCATATGTATGATAGGCATTTAAGATAATATACACTAACTTATAGATAATACTAATGCTATTTAAAATACATAGACATACATTCATATTTATGTGGTTAATATATTATACATAATAAAAATAAATACAATAATATCTGAGGTGACGAGGTTATGACGATATTCCTGTTAGTTGTTTCTTGAAATATTCGCGAACTTTGGCTTTAAACTTGTCGCGATTTGTTGACATCCTGATCTCAACCGGAAGCGCATTCCATTGGAGAATAGATTGTACAGCAAAGGAAGAGTGGACAAGAGAAGAGGTGTGTCTTGGACACAGGAGTAAAAGATTATTATTGGAGCGAAGATCTCTGTCATGGTTGGAACTTAGCGATTTAAGCTGTGAAGTGAGATAAGTGGGAGCTGTAGGGTTGTTAAGAAGAGTATAAAGGGTGGTTAACGCACGCAAGCTACGGCGTTGACGTATGGGTAACCATGACAGCTGGGTTCGATAAGTGGAAATATGGTCGTACTTGCGGAGGTTGAAGATGAACCGAATGCAATTGTTAAGAAGACGGTCAAGTTTATTGAGTAGATCTGCATTCAGGTCGAAGTAGCACACATCACCATAATCAATGATTGGGAAAATCAAAGTCTGTACAAGCATCAGCTTAGTAGTATGTGGAAGGAAGTTCTTTAGTCGATAAAGTGACCGCAAGGCTCCAGTGACTCGCTGACTTACGTTCGCAATGTGTGGCTGCCAGGTGAGGCTGGAATCAATCCATAACCCAAGATCCTTAACAGCTGAGCTAAACGGTACAATGGATCCGTTGTAAATGATCGCCGGCAGTTTTGTCATGTCTATTCTACTTATCATTCTGGGACCACCTACGAGTATTGATTGGCACTTGGAAGGATTGACACTAACGCCAAAACGCTCAGACCAGTCCCCGATTGCCCTCAAGTCATTGTTGATGCGATCGATTGCCTCCACGAGATTATCGGGGCCGGTTTGTGAATAAATTTGAAGGTCATCTGCATACAAATGATACGCACACTGAAGATCGAGAGTAATGAGATTGATAAACATCGAAAATAGGAGAGGAGATAAGATGCCACCTTGCGGGACGCCAGAAACTAGGTCACACCAACTTGATGACGCTCCATCAGTACGGACCGACTGCTGGCGCCCCCGAAGATAGGATGAGAACCATTCCAGTGCCTCAGAGGAGACCATATAGTGCGTAAGGATAGATAAAAGGATGTCATGATTAACTGTGCTGAAGGCGTTGGAAAAGTCAATCAGGACCAGAACAGTAATGTTTCCGTCTTCCACACCATTTCTTATGTCACTGGTCATTTTGAGCATGGCTGTGGCTGTGCTATGGCCAGGCCTGAATCCTGACTGAAATGGGCTGAGGATCTTGTTTTGGGAGACAAAATTAGAGATTTGTTTATTAACACACGCCTCCAGCACCTTGGATAGAAAAGGAAGGATTGATATGGGGCGGAAATGGCTCGGAAGTGATGGATTAGGAAGTTTTGGAAGGGGCTGGACGTATGCCTTGCCCCATGTGGTTGGGAAGTGTCCAGAGTAAAGGGAGAAGTTAATGATGTGGGTGATTGCAGGAAGAAGTTGGTCTAAAATGGTAACTATCATAATGCGACTTATATTGTCGCAGCCCACAGCCTTAGATGTTATTTTCTGGATGGTCATTTTGATCTCATTCGAGGCAACTGGAGAAAATGAGAAGGTTTCGATGCTCCGCCGTGGTAGCCCAGAAATATAACCGAGAGTTCGGCTCTTGGCCTCAGACGATATTGAGGAAGATGTGGCGAAATGACGATTCATGTCGTCTAAGTCAATAGTCAGAGGTGTACTCGGGTTCTGAATTCTACCCACACCCAAAGTCCTCAGGAACTTCCAGACTCCGGCAGGTGTGGAACGAGAAATGTTTAGATGGATGTGGTGACGTTTAGCGTTGCGTATCATCTGGTTGCATCTATTTCTTGCGGTTTTGTAAATGGTCCAGTTGTTCTCACAGCGATTCTTTCTAAATTTACGATAGTTCTGGTCTC
Organism: Diaphora mendica; assembly: GCA_949125395.1. Lineage (NCBI taxonomy): Eukaryota > Metazoa > Arthropoda > Insecta > Lepidoptera > Erebidae > Diaphora > Diaphora mendica. The sequence goes on from OX421330.1 coordinate 17,131,293, forward strand.
TGTGACACATTGCCGAACGAATCTCATCTGTTAACCAAGGTGCTGGCGCGTGCCTCACCCTGACCCTCCTCACCGGTGCGTGCTGATCGTATAGGTTATGAACAATGTCAGTAAACACCTGAACCTTGCCATCGATGGTAGCTGCTCGCTCCAGGGGTTCCCAGTCAATCGCGGTGGCATCTTGGCGCAACTCCGAGACGTTCATTCGAGCGAAGCAACCTGTTAACAGCACTTTCGCCTTGGGTTTGGGAGGTTTCAGGATATAAGACAGGAAAATGAGGTCATGATGAGAAAGTCCAGGGGCAGGAAATTGACCATGAGAGGACGAAAGAGAAGGAGAAGAGGTAAGGATTAGGTCTAACCAAGTATCATGTCCAGAGTTGTTATGATGTGTAGTTTGGAGAGGGGAGACATGAAAATTGGCAGACTCTATTAGGTTACAGAGCTTACGGGTTCGAGGATTAAGGGAGTCAAGGAGGTCAGTATTGAGATCCCCCATGATTATGTGATGCGCATATTCAGACCCTAAAGACTCAAAAACCGATTCCAAATCAGTGAAGTAATCAACTGTAGGAGGACAGTAAATCACTCCTAAGATGACTTTCACACCCTTAAAATAAACCTCAAGGAAGAGGTACTCGGCAGATACGCCAGAGGTGCAAGAAGAAGTTGTGACAATTTTATAACTAAAATCGCTGCGTATGTAAATAGCTACACCGCCACCCCTGCGCCCAATCCGGTCGTTTCGGACGAGGATGAAGCCAGGAAGAGAGTAAGAGGTAGATAGAAGTTGAGGTTTGAGCCAGGTTTCAGAGATCAGGATGGCATGAACATTAGCCTTGTTAAAGGCTTCGAGAAGTTCGCCGTGGTGAGATGGTACGCTTTGTGCATTCACGTGGCATACATTGAACAGCTGGTCCGATTGAAAGCTAAAGGTATTATGAATAAAATCCCCTAGTGTACCTGGAACTGAACAGAAACTCCCTTCGTCGGACAGAGCGTCATCGTCGTTGGCTGAGTGATAGACATCGTCGTCAGACATAAATTACAAATATAAATATCAATATAATATTATAATATATATATATATATACTACAAATCAAAACAGCGAGCCGGTCGTTACTAAACCATCCGCCGGCCGTCACAATGAAAACAGAGACATGTAAATAATAGACATAAAAAATAATAATAATAATCTTGACACGTTAATAAAAGCTTATTGATACAAAATCATAATGAGAAACTAAAATCTAAAACATCACTTACTGGCATTACTACAACCAAGCCACAACTATATTAGTGACGTCAGAGATAAGTTGTGTATGTTGACATAGCAGAACTGACTGAAAAAAACTAAATAATAAGAATAGGAGTTAATCTGTAATCAGTGGATTAACAAATTATTATTGTGAAAACTCGAGGGTACTATGAATTTCTGCTACGTCAAAACAGAACTTTTCTTTTTTCAAAGACAACTCCCGAATTAAGACTGTACATCCTGTGTCGCGGGGGACTTTACAAAAATACATATAACGAACACAGAGAACATCCAGACTCAGGACAACAATTCGTGGTTCACACAAAGTATTGCCCCGCGTAGGATTTGAACCCACAACACTTGACGCTGTGGAAAGCGGCGCGGCGACCGCTTAAACCACTAGACCAACCGTGCAGAACGAAGGTGTAATGAGTTGTACAAAATAAACAAAGCGACATATGATAACAGAACAGATTATGCGTAAGTAAGAAGGTAGTAACTACATATACAACAAAATCATAACCCTCCTTTGGCTTTGCCGTAGTCGGGTAAAAACATGGGATTAACCATATTGCATACCAATGTGACATGTGAATATGTTGGCAAGGATAGACGTTACTTTGGACGCGAAGATGCCTTGGCCCCGGCGCTGGAAGACTTGGCCGATGATACGCTCTTGGGGTACTTCTTCAGTATATCATTGAGCTGTTCCATAGTTGTTAACCTGTGTCTGGTTCCATCCGGCGCCAACACACAGATGACTCCATCCTGCGTCCAACACGATCTTATGCCGAAGTGCAGTCGCGCCTGAGCGAAGGTTGCCTGTCTCCCCTTGGTTAGGAACTCTCTGATTGTGATGGAGGAGCCCTTCAGTTTGGTCTTTGCTTTCCATATGGCTGCTTTTGTGGCCACAGTTGAGAAACGCACAAGAATAGGGCGATGATGTTCCTTACTGGGATTGCCTAATCTGTGACAGGTTGTGATAGATTGCGCTGTCGTGTCTGCAATGGACAGCTTGCTGTTAATGACTCCCAGAACTAACTTAGTGCAGTCCTCGCCGGCGGTCTCAGGCACTCCTGATACTATTAAAGCCTTACGACGATGTCTGGTTTCGATGCTGTCCACCATAGATGAGCACTCCGCCATTTGCTGTCGCAGCAGCCCCAGCATTGTGAAAATAAGTTCCCTGAACGTGCGGAACTCCTCAGCCACTCTGGCAACAGTATCTTTGCTGGGTACACCGCCTTGGATCTGTGCTTCCAGTTCACCCATCCGCTTAGCAAAGCACTCTTCAAGGTTCCTCTGTGCCGCTTCAATGTTAGCAAGTTGAGACATATTGTTGTTGTTGTATTTGCGCCAAGAAAACAAAAAAAAAGTTTCGTAATAAAAACAAGATATTACAGTAGGTACTCTGTGACAAGCCGGCAGGTGGCTATCCAATTATTGAGTGTCTGGATGCATTGATTGTATCACAAACACTAACTCACTTTTATCACAGTATATATAGCACTTATTAGGTTAACAAAATTAAATATATTTAAGTATTACTGTTTTATTTACTTTTTCAAATAAGAGCTTCAAGTAAACTTATTGCACACCTACCCGCATCGTTTTGCGAATTTTGACAAACCCTTCAGATTTGTTGCAACCGAATGTATTAATAATTCTACTTTTAACATCCTTACGAGCTCTTTTCAACCTCAAAAACACCCTACTACTGTTTACATAATCAGATCTTTTCAAAAACTTACTGTTACAGTTATGCTTTATTTCTAGTATTTCTTTCGTGAAAGTTTTTGAAAAATTATTACATATATTTAATGTACTATCTGTTTTTCCTAAATATTTAAAACTAGTTGTATCTATGGCCCTTTTTAGGGTTCCGTGCCAAAGGCAAGAAACGGAACCCTTATAGATTCGTCATGTCTGTCTGTCCGTCCGTATGTCACAACACTTTTTTCCGAAACTATAAGAACTATACTGTTGAAACTTGGTAAGTAGCTGTATTCTACAAACCGCACTAAGATTTTCACACAAAAATTAAAAAAAAAAAACAAGAAATTTTAGGGTCCCCATACTTAGAACTGAAGTAGTGTAGGGTATCTATTGATACTTCTTCGAAAATGATATTGAGGTTTCTCATATCATTTTTTTTCTAAACTGAATTGTTTGCGCGAGAGACACTTCCAAAGTGGTAAAATGTGTCCCCCCTCCCCTGTAACTTCTAAAAAAAGAGAATGATAAAACAAAATAAAATATATGATATACATTACCATGCAAACTTCCACCGAAAATTGGTTTAAACGAGATCGAGTAAGTAGTTTTTTTTTAATACGTTATAAATCGTAAACCGCAAAAAAACATTATTATTAAAACATCGATCAAAGTTACAACGAACTACAAGAACTTTTATATTATGTTACTTGCTGCTTCGTAACCCTTCATGGGCGAGTCCGACTTGCACTTGGCCGCTTTTTTTCTTTTCTTTTCCGAGTAAAGAATTAATACTACTCCATATTTTTCTTACGTTCTTGTTACACATCTTTATCTCCAGTTGCCGATGCTAATGTTTTACTTTATTTATATATTTATTAACCCTATTTCTATATATGTTTGAGCTGCTGAGAGCCATGCAGATGTCGCACATACTGACGTCTGGAATGTCTTCAGTATAGTGCTAGTTAACAGGATCTAGTGTTGCCGTGTTTAACTGCCCATATAATCTTTCCACCTCACTCAAAAGCTTGGATCTCAATTTTAATATTCTGTCATCATCGTTTTTCAGCTGGTTCTGACTTAAATACAGAACCTAGATTTTATTAATTAATGACTCTTAACTAGAGTAAGCTACTTTTCTGATCCTATTTTTTCATGTTTGAAAATACATTTACAGGTTATAAATTGTACCCATTTGCTGCAAGCTTAACGTTAGTATGGGATGTACTTGCTATGGTGATGAATGTACCGAGGAAGCAGTTATCAGTGGAGTTCAGTGATGTGCAATTGTCCTCACAACCTGTGCTTCACGAACGACGACAGCTATATCTCAACGTCACAATACAAAAAGGAGCAGGAAGGTTTGAGGTAAGTAGAAGAAGAAATGTTTTATAAGAAACTAGCAGCTATGTCTACTGTGCGAAGCCGGGGCCGGGCTTCGCACAGTAGACATAGGTATTTAACCAATAATTACAATATTAGAAATTTTAACACGCTCTTAGCAAACTTTCCAAGCTTAGAAAACTCGACCAAGTCTGTTTTATTGGCATTTTTTTTATTGTTGTTGTTGTATTGTTTTATTGGTATTTATTGGAATTGGGGGCAAACGAGCAGACGTATCGCCTGATGGTAAGCGATTACCGCCGCCCATGGACACCCGCAATACCAGAGGCGTCACAAGTGTATTGCCGGCCTTTGGGGATAGGGAGGGGAGATAGGAGGCGGCGTTAGGAAATGAACCGGTATCCTCACTCACTCGGTGAAACACACCGGTTTTCTGTGAGGCTGTGGTGTCACTTCGGTCGAGCCGGAGCTGGCTCTACCGTGGGAGAGCCACCCTTCATGCCGAAGCGTGACTCTCCCACGGTAGAGCCACCCTTGCTCTCCCACCATAATCAAAATCATCCGTTTTGGAGCTATGATGCTGCAAGAACCCACAGAGAGATATACACACAGACACATAGATTCACACGTAAAACTCTAACACCGTATTGGAGCTTGATAAAAAATAATCAACCGGACTCATTCCAAAATCATTGCATACATCACTCACAGAACTAGGCTTAAATAAATATTCATACATTGCTTTACAAAAATCAGTTAAAATCGACACCTGCTCCGTAGTGAGACGATTCCTGTCATCCACTACTCAAACCCCTACAGCACTACACAGCAGTTTTCTGACGCTCCCAAAAATTTTAACCTTATACACATTAACGCTCAAAGTGTTCCGGCTCACTTCCCTGATATGCTGGCGTGTTTTGACTGTACGAATTTACACGCTATACTGATCTCTGAATCGTGGCTTAAACCCTGCTTACCTTCTTCTGCATACACTTTACCAGGATTCAACCTCATCAGGAATGATCGCACAGTGGCTGCTGGTGGTGGTGTTGCTATCTATTTACGCTCTCACATTCCTTACTCCATTGTTAGTCTGTCACCGCAACCACCTCCAACTGATGCAGGTGAACATCTCTTCCTGGAAGTAGAACTTTCCCATACAAAAATTCTTCTTGGTGTATTTTACTGCCCTTCCTTACGCATCAACTTCTTCTCTTCTTTTGAACTTCTCCTAGAACAATTTACTCCTTCGTACAGTCATACAATAATCATGGGTGACTTCAATACCTGCCTACTTAAAAACGATTCTCGGTCCTCCACTCTAAAATCTGTAATCCAGTCTAGCAATTTGTCCATTCTTCCGTCCAATGCAACGCATTATTTCCCACACGCCGCTCCTTCACTTTTAGACCTTATCCTTGTTTCTTCACCTAACCTCGCAGCTAAGCACGGCCAGTGCTCTGCTGACGAGTTCTCCTATCACGACCTGCTTTACCTTTCCTATCAACTCCGACCTCCTAAACCAAAAGCGAAGATTATCCTGCAGCGGAATTTCAAGGGCATGGATAATGGTGCCTTAGTGAGGGATGCCGGTAACATTGATTGGGCACCTCTCTTCAGTGCTGATTCCATAGATGAGAAGGTTGAACTTTTTATTGCTATTTTGATTAACCTCTACAACAAACATGCACCAGTCCAAGCATTGAAGGTGAAACGTCTTCCGGCACCGTGGCTCACTCCAGACATCAAAGCGCTAATTAGGAAAAAAGTGATAGCCAAATCCAAATTTAAAAAGAAACCAAGTGATGGTAACCTGGCCAAATACATAGCTATCAGGAATCATTGCGGTAAGGTGTGTAGGAATGCTCAACGCCGATTCATCCACAGCTCCGTTGAAAACGGAGATCCAGCTAAAGTCTGGAAGTTTCTAAAGTCACTGGGAGTAGGCAAATCAGTTCACGACTCTTTTCCTAAAAATATCAACTTAAACCTTCTTAATCAACACTTCTCTGCTTCGTCAAATTTTGATAAAGCGACAAAAGACACGTCTTACTTCCGCCACAACTCCTGACTGTTCTCCCTTTGTCTTTAGTCAATTTTCTGATTGTGATGTTAGGAAGAGCATAGTATCCATTAGTTCGAATGCAGTAGGTTCTGACTGTCTAAGCCGTAATATGATCCTCCCAATCCTTGATGAAATTCTTCCTGTCATCTGCCATATCCTTAATTATTCAATCTCTAAAAGCGTGTTCCCAAAGGCATGGAAGGATGCTGAAATTATTCCCATACCTAAAAAGAAAAACCCTGAATCTTTCTGCGATTACCGACCCATTTCCATTCTCCCATTTCTCTCCAAAGTCCTGGAACGTCTTATCCATAATCAACTCGCTAACTTCCTATCCAGAAACCTGCTCCTAAATCCTCTGCAGTCCGGCTTTCGACCCGGGCACAGCACCACTACTACCCTTATCCATATTACGGAGGACATCAGAGCTGCTATGGAGAGTGGTGAGGTTACCGTACTAACACTTCTGGACTTCAGCAATGCATTTAACACCATTGACTTTGACGTTCTGCTATGTATACTGCGCTCTCTTAACATATCTCCAACCGCAATTGACTGGTTTCACAACTACCTGTTTGGTCGCCGGCAACGCATAAGCATTGAAAACACTGTTTCGTCGTGGTGTAGCAATACAGCCGGTGTACCGCAGGGCGGCGTCCTATCTCCTCTACTTTTCTCTGTTTTTATCAACACAATCACTGATGATCTGTCTTCTTCCTACCACCTATATGCGGATGATCTCCAGATTTATACCAGGGCATCACCGATTAATCTGGTCGATGCTGTTAATGCTGTTAATGCCGACCTGGATAAAATATGTAAGTGGAGCAACTCCTACGGTCTAAAAATTAACCCATCGAAGACCCAGGTTATTGTCGTTGGAAGCTCGCGGATGATCACCAAAATTGACTGGACAAACTTGCCTCAAATCACTTGCAATAAAACACCTATTCCGTTCAGCGACAAGGTTAAGAACCTGGGGATTTATATTGACAGTACCTTATCCTGGGGTCCACAGCTACAAGAGCTGAGTCGTAAAATGTTTGCTGCTGCAGGGTCTTTGCGCAGACTACGCAATCTTCTTCCTACGTCAACCAAGATTGCTCTTACACAATCCCTTCTTTTCCCCATCCTCGATTATGCTGATGCCAGCTATCTAGATCTCACTGAAGACCAACTGAATAAGCTTGAAAGACTCCAAAACCTATGTATAAGATTCATATTTGGATTACGCAAATATGATCACGTCTCCGAATATCGTAAACAGCTTAAGTGGTTACCCATCCGCCTTCGCCGGAATGCTCATATTCTTTCTCTTCTATATAACATTCTGTTCAATCCTTTTACCCCACGTTACCTTAAATTGCGGTTTACCTTTCTTCATGACTCACATTCCAAACTGTTGAGATCGTCAGAAAATCTAAAATTAAAAATGCCTGGACACTCTACCAAATTCCTCGATCAGTCCTTCTCTGTACAAGCGGTACGATTGTGGAACGCCCTGCCAGTCGCAATTAGGCGTGCAAAAACTCTAACTGCTTTTAAGCGATTGGTAAAGGAACATTTCCTAGGAGACAACAATCAATAAATTGGGTCACAGTATTAAATACCAGGATGTGTATAATATCTATGAATCTCGCTTATTATGTATATAACCATATATGTATTTGTGGCACCAGAATTTCATATAATATTGTCATTAATATATATTTATACTGCTTTATTTTCGTTTTCGAGTCTACTAATTTAACTGTCTAATGCACCAGACACTACACTATACGTCTGCCCAATAACGTAAATTATCTCCATCCCACGGTTGCCTGGAAGAGATTGCCGTTGAGCAATAAGGCCGCCAGTTGTACTACTGACCTACTTAGCTTTTAGTTATGTAATAAGTTTGGTGTACAATAAAGCGATTTATTATTATTATTATTATTATTACACAATGAACCAACCCACTTGGCGTAAGCCCGTGCCAGTATTAGCTGAAATAAAAAATTTCATAACCCATAATAATAATATAATCAATTTCAAATCAATCAATAAAAAATTTTGGAAAAATTTCATAAGTCTCAAAATGTGGTTTCATGTCCCTCTGATCCCACACCTACTAGTCCGATTTCAACTTGTTTTTAACCAATAGCACACAAATTCCTTTTTTGCAAAGTTAAGTAGCAAATAATTTTATTCCACTTCTTAAAAGAATCCGTTGAGGTGCTTTGTTATCATAAACACAATAATTTTTCTTTTGTAGAGATAAAACTAAGGCAAGGTAATATAAGAGGGGCAGCCAGGTTACTTTTTAGCAGCGATGTGGTAGCGCCTTACTCGCCAGATGCAGTTGCAGGCTTGAAGAATAAACGTCCCACACCTCGGGATGATCTCTCTTTTCCTGACCCACCTACCATTGACAACGAACACCTTAATGTTACTGCTAAGGATGTTTTTAGCCATTTCCTCCTTTAGGAGTGGATCTGCAGGCGGTCTCGACGGCTTGATACCACGACATCTAAAAGATCTAGTTTGTTCAAGCGCTGGAGAGGCTGGCGATACTCTCTTAAAGGAGTTGACGGCTTTGGTAAACCTTGTGCTCTCTGGCAAAGTGGACGAAAGCATAATCGACATTTTATATGGCGCCAATTTATGTGCATTGCGTAAAAATGATGGTGGCATTCCTCCGATTGCCGTGGGATGTACGTAACGACGCATAGTTGCCAAAATTTGTTGCAAATATTACAGTACTGAACTTGCAGCAAAATTTCAACTAGTGCATCTTGGTTTTGGCTCGAAAGGTGGTTGTGAGGCTGCCATACATGCTCTGCCCACATATCTTGGCAGCGGGAAAGGGGAGGTGATCTTGAAGGTTGACCTGAGGAATGCTTTCAATTCTGTAAATAGGGATGCTTTGTTGACACAAGCCTAAACTGAAACTCCTAAAATTTATAATTTTCTTTGGCAATGTTATAGAAATCTAACAAGATTTATGTCATTGGATGTCAACAGGGTGATCTACTGGGACCAGTTATCTTCAGTTTAGCAATACATCCCATTGTGGAGCAGATAAAATCTAAATTTAACATTTGGTACCTTGACGACGTAACTTTAGGAGGGGAAGTAGTATTTACTTAACGTACACGAGCTAGACCTAAAGGGTGAAATAATGTTATATGCTGACGATACTTGTCATAAGTACTATGGTAATTCTATTAACTCAATAATCGATGACGTTCAAATGATTTGAATAAACATAATCTTTGGTTTCAGTGTAATCTATTAACAATTAATGTAAGCGAAACTAACTTTTAATATTTTTAATATTTACGCCAAAAAATAAAAATAAATTTTGAGAATTATGCACCCTTGACAATAAACAATGAACCCATAAACAAAACTAGTACCGATGAATATCTAGGACTTATACTAGACAGTCATCTAACGCTTAGACCACATCTGGAAAAGCTGAAACTTAGCATCATTAATGGAAGCCCTACGTAGAATTACTATATGTATGCCAAGACGGGTACTTTATCAAATTTATAATTCCCTAGTAAAGCCATACATTGATTACCTAATTGAAATATGGGGTACATCAGCTAAAACTAACCTCAACGTAATACAGACAGCCCAAAATAAATTGCTCTTTTTATTTACGATTACCTTACACCCACCGTTCAGCTATGCAATGAAACAAAAATAATGAATATGAAGCAAACATTTATATTTAACACATGCATATTAATTGGTAAAATATAACACAAATATATTCATTCACAAGTCACGTTTTCTAAAAAGATAAATACCCAGAAAAGATTATGGTTTTACAACTTGACTTACCCAGAACAAACTATGGTAAAAAAAAACATTATATACTAGGGGGCACAGATATATAATAAAATACCAAGTGATATCCGAGAATAAAGATCATTTAAAACTTTCAAAAAATCGCTTAAACACTATGTTAGAAATTTAAAGATCTTTTATCAGTAATTAAATATAATTGTAATAAGAAATAATAATAAGAAAAAAAGTTATTACGTTCATACGGATGATGAAAAAAAAAACAAAAAAAAACTATTTACATAAATAAATTAATTTTACAACTTATTATAGTCTCATCCAGTAATCTTGGTGCAATACCTACGGTTATCACTACTGTGGCAATCGGTTGATGTGGGGTTATGCGACAGGCAGTTTATCACACAAATCTACCTTCATTTTTTTTATATATTTTTTTCTTATTCATAAATTTTGTTACCATAAATTTTGTATATATATTTTTAATTGTACACCTTTATTTGTATTCTAAGTACGCTCTTTAGAGTGACATTCTAAATTACCAGTTTAGTAGTTATCAATAATAGTTTTAAGTTCTCATATAAGCGAATAATGTATTCTTTTGAGATATAAAGGTTCTTAAACCGTACTAGTTGTTGCTCGCGACTCCGCCCGCGTGTATGTTGGGTATCGTAGTAAATATTAGCCTATGTGTTATTCTGATGTATAAGCTTTATTACTGTAAAGTTTCATCCATATCCAGTCAGTAGTTTTTTGCTTGGAAGAGTACCAAACATCCATCCATCCTTACTTACGAACTTTCGCATTTATAATATTAGTAGGATTATCACTATACCGGTTGAAATTTGACAAGACTGTAGTTTAATAAGTTACGTGTGCTAGAACAATCAGTCATCTTGGTGCGGACAAGGGAGTTTCGTCAGCTGGACCCCGAAAGAAACTGTGCATTACTCGAATAATCTCGATCTCTGCGTCAGCTGACGGTCTTACCACCGCTGCCCACGCAGCTGATTTTAAAATAAAAAATCTTAAAATTTCATCCGGCGTACTATAACTTTATTTTACGTGTTTCGTTTACAAGTTTATGGGAGTAGCTGACGCATAATCCCCCCTCCACCATGCAGCTGACAATTTTTTTAAGCTCAGTATGCTGTAAACTATTTATGAATCAGTTTCAGCCGCCGTACTATGACTTCAAATCGGTTTTTTTTACCACTTCTGGAACCACCCACACGCGCACCCACCACGGGTGCGTCAGCTGGCGCTTGGTTCACTTATCAGTCATTCGAGGTCTATTGTAAAAGATGGCAACCGATTGGCGTAAAACACTACCTAAAATGCAACGCTACCTCTCGGACTAAAAGTGTTGTCCCATGTGAGGTTTTAAAACACAACACTAAGCGCATTAGAAAGTGATGAATCCACCACTCAAACCAATTTTTTTTTTAACGTGCGGTTTGCGGTGGGTGTTGTGTCGGAATCGGACCGACTAAAACCACACGGTGAGCCACTCTGCACCTGAGATGGGAGTGATCCGTGAGCTGCTGTTAATACGACACCCGGCCCGCACTAAAGCACGCACCGTCTGCTGATGGACTCTCTAAATAGGTGACGTAGGCGATTATGGCACGAAAACAATTTGTTTGTTAAAAATACTTTCTTACAGATTACAGATGGTAGCTCTAAAGTTGCAACAGGAATTATAAAACCCCTAGAAGGCAGCAAAATGGAATGTCTGGAGAACGATATCAATAAAAACATGCACTTTAATGCTGCAGACGTTTACGAATTGTTCCGTGACAGAGACTACTTTTATTGGTACGTTAGGCGTCGCATAATCTAAACGTAAAAATTTTTGGAGTATACGTTTAATATGTAGTAGTGGTATTTGTGTTGTAGTGGCCAGTTCCAAAGCATTGCTTGCGTTGATGAATCTTTGAGCAACGGCATGCTTTTGTGGCGTAACAACTGGGTAACGTTCATAGACAGCATACTACAGCTGAATGTGCTAAGGCAATCTCACCATAGTGTTTCCCAACCTACCGCTATCCGGAGTATTATTATTGATGTCGATGTTCACAATAAATCAATTCTGAAATCGCGAATTTCCGAGGATAAAGTTCTGATGTGGGCTCAAGTCTCTGAAGAACTTGACAACACCAGGTAACTGTTATCGGTAGTTTTTAATAATGGTCAATATATATTATGTCATGCCCGATTTCCGAATCACCACCACCATAGTTTGCATCTTCAATGTATTGTATAGTAAAATACAACAAATTAAGGCCACCTTTCAATTACTGAAAGAATAGTTGAAAAAATTGTTTAGTTGCCTATGTGACAAGTTCAGAATTATTGGCTTTAAACTGCATATTACATAGTTTGTGATCATGTTTATTTTTTTTTACTTAGGTGTGGTGGTGTCCTAGTAAAATCGATCAAATATCAACATCTGCCACCGGACACTACCACAAAATTATCATTGAAAACATTGAACTTCGTACCCAATTTTGAAACCACACTTGATGTAAGTAACTCTTGTAATTAGAAAGTTATTTTTTGTGGCATCACATTATAATTTAATTACTTTTCCATTCTTAATTTATAGGTTACTTCATCACTTCAAGTTTTCTTACAAGTAGTATCTGAAAATGTAAATAAGGAAGAAATAACCGTAGTTGGAGTACGGAATCAATCTTATAAAGGTTCTATCTTCAAAAACATAAATGACGTTTTCAAAAACCTTTACAAAATTAAGATTAACTACAAACAAATAACTTCAAAAATGGCATTGGAGAATTACGAATTTGGAAATGTTGATTTGATACTTGTCCAGAATTTATCAACCGATGTAAACGTATGTTATTAATTACATATTCATTTATTTTTTTACTTCTAAATTTGTTTGTATTTGAATACATATAATCATATACCAACAGGTGCGCAAGAGGTTCAATTCCGTGTTGCAGCAAGACAAATTTGTTGTCAACGAAGAAAATAATCCTAATTCCAAACAACTCTCTTCAGTATGTCGTGTGCTCTCCGTTCATCAAAAGAAGGAAGATCAGTTAGAACTACAATTACTTCGTTGGGGGGCAGTTAGCTCTCAAAAAATGACTACAACTGTATCAGTTCGAGAGACTGACTTAGATTTCCTCACCTCAGTTCGTAGTCATTTAACTTCAGACCACCAACTTTTGGTGATTTCTAGCTACCCTTCACCAACAGACCTTAAAGAACTCGTCTCATCGTGGCGAAAAGAACCAGTATGTAATAACATTCACTTAGTGACCATCGACAATACAAGTACTGATGGTCTTGAGGAAAAATTGCACTATATTGACTTGGCTTATAACCATGTGGCAAAAGTAAGATATATATATTTTTTGACTCTTTAGTTTTTTTAGTACATTTTCAATGCTTAAATTCTTACATTATGTTTTAGGGTAAATTAGGAGGCGAGTATTATTTACCGGTGAAGGAAAGTCCGAGGAGAAGTCAGAACGTGACGTTGCAAGGTGGTCAATTTGGTGACTACCATTCATTAAAATGGGTCAAGGCATCTGAATTGAGTGGGCCCGGAGTAACTGTAAATGTGTGTATATTTGAATCATAAATCATAGTTGAGTTTTAACTTTGGAATCAATAGTAATATTATAAATTAGAAAGTAATTCTGTCTGTCTGTTACGTTTTCACGGTTAAACCGCTACACCGAATTCAATGAAATTTGGCATAGAGATACATTGACATAGTCTACTCTTTACCGCGAAAACCGATTTACATCAAGCATATAGTCGATTTTAATCGGGACGAGCATTTCGACTATATGCGCGGGAACGTTCAAATGATAAAACTTTTATCGATGCAATAACTTTTATATAAAGAAGATATTAATATTCAGTTTGTTATAATATATCAGCAATGTATTTAATGTTAACAACGTGTAGGTAATGTATGAAATATTTATTATTTTAAACTTTGCCTATAATCCGGGATCCCCGGCACAAATTTTACAAGTAGTTGTTGTTAAATCATTTGAATTAGACAAATTAAGTGGATTGTCTTTGACCAGTTCCTGTAGATTGTACATTACTGACTGCAAATTAGACAATATTATAGTCTATACCTAGTATTCCGGGATCCCCAGAACAAATTTTACAAGTTATTACTATCAAGCTAATTTTTTGTGAGTGGCTTTGATTGTGATAACTAACAAGGCTAGCAGGGGAAAAAAACTTTTGAGCGTAGGTCCGGGATAACGTACCACGCAATTTGTAGGACAATGTTTCTGTTAAATTATATCAATATTATCTATGCAACTGTTAAAAAATCAGCTAGTTAGTATTATTTTTGATGACCTCGTTATCGATAAATGTTGGAAGGATCAAACCATATATTTTGTAGGACAAATATTTGTTTCCGTTATATAATAATGTTAGTTAATATTTATATAATTTAACAGCCACATTGTCCTACAAATTGCATGGTACGTTATCCCAGCCCTACGCTGAAAAGTTTTATGTCTCTGCTACCCCTGTTAGCTACCACAATCGAAAAATTTTGAGGTGAAAGGTGGGCCCCTCATCAAAATGAAGCCACTCATAAAAAAATAGCTTGATAGCCTAAAAAATAACTTGTGAAATTTATTCTTGGGATCCCGGACTACTAGGTTATACTATAGATAGACTATAATATTGCCTAATTTGTAGTGGGTAATGTACAATCTACAGGAACAGTTCAAAGACAATCCACTTAATTTGTCTAATTTAAATGATTCAACAATATGGCGTTAATGGTTACTGTTCTAATCCTACCTGTATTACTATATACTAAATAAAGTTGATTTTAAGCAAAGAGAAAATGTTAATAAAAGGGGAAATGCGAACGACTGGTTAAGAAACTATCTACGGTGTAGACAACAATGTGTACACTTATCAAAAATCCAAAAATGAAAGAAAGTGTCTTACAAAAGCGACTATCGACAGAATAACTTCGGGGTGCCGCAGGGCAGTGTTCTGGGACCATTTTTATTTTTAATTTACATTAATGATCTCCCAAATATTACTCGCCACAGTGTAATCTTGTTTGCTGTTGACACAACTCTTGTGGTAAAATGTGAAAACAGTGATACATAGGAAAAGGAATTAAATGAAGCATTTAATGATGTGATACACTGGCTAAATTCTAATAATCTAAAAATTAATATGAAAAAGACAAAATTAATCAAATTTCAAACGTATAAAAAACAAATAACACCTTTGAACATTAAATACAATAGTACAGAAATTTATCGGCTTTAACGTGGATCAAAATTGTGATTGGAAAGGTCATGTAGAATACGTCTGTGACAAACTCGACCGATTTGTTTATGCGTTGAAACGGTTACGAGATATAGTATCAACCGAAGCTGCAATGTGTGCATATCACGGATATGTTTCATCCGTACTCTCATATGGTATTTTGTTGTGGGGCGACAACACCCAGAGTGCTTTGCCAAACATGAAGATATTTCCAAACGAAATGTAGCATCTAGAGATAGGCATAAGCTATATTTCCCTCACTGCAGGCTCGAAATGTTTAAGAGGAATTTTTATGTAAATGCTATAAAAGTCTATAATAAATTGCCAAATGACTTTAAGGAGCTACCTCTAAATAAATTTAAGACAAACTTAACACGGTGGTTGAAAGAGAAATGTTTTTACGACTTGAAAGAATTTATGTCATATCGAGAGGACAGGAAGTAATATATTAGAATATTGATTTATATTTCACCTAATTTTTATCCAATTGACATTGATAATATCCTGGACATTGTATAATTAATGTTACTTAGACATTTTAAACTTATTTGACTGTATTATATTTTAATTTAATTTTTTTGACATACGAAATTAATATTTTTGACATGTGACGGTTAATTCATATATTTTAAATAAAATA
This sequence comes from Diaphora mendica, assembly GCA_949125395.1. Taxonomy (NCBI): domain Eukaryota; kingdom Metazoa; phylum Arthropoda; class Insecta; order Lepidoptera; family Erebidae; genus Diaphora; species Diaphora mendica. Next base: position 17,147,413 of record OX421330.1, read on the forward strand.
AATTTCAAAATGTACAATTATTAATATTTTCACACCATGTATATATTGGTAGGATGTAAATGGGACATGTTTTAATTTTAAGAACTTACTTTGTACACCTACATTCTGGCAAATAAATGATTATTACAATTACCTTGGTAAAGTATGTAATGGTCAATAATATTCATAATATTTTATACATGCCCAGACGCACTAAGTATTATGTACATTGCCTAAGTGTAAGTTATATAGAATGCTTGAATAATACAGATTGCTGGTAACATATATATATATAATATATTTATAATTTTCGTAGGTCCACTATACTGGGATTACTCTCAATGATATGAAACAAGCCAACGGTTCTCTATTCTTCAAGCAAAATATTACAAATAATTTTGGAATGGACTTTAGTGGAATCACGGAAAGGTAAAATAAAAAAACATTTGTTTAATTATCAAGCTAACATCTTTGTACACGAGTAGTAATGTTTTGTTTCGTTACAGTTCTATGCCAGTAATGGGAATAGTACATAGTGGTGCAGCAAGTACTCAGGTACGAGCACAACCACATTTGCTCTGGCCCGTACCTGCTCACTGGGATCTTGAAGATGCCGCAACAGTGCCTCTAGCCTATTTACAGGCATTTTACATTCTTGTAAGTTTCATGATAAATTTCAAGGACTAGTCCTAGTCCTTGAAACATAAGTTAAATAATACATAGTAATCTAAAATACTTGAAAGTAAACATATTGTTTTTTGTTTGCATTTTAAGGGAATTAAGGCCAATCTTCCTCGAGGTAAGACAGTGTTTGTGCATGGAGGAGTAGGTGCATTAGGGCAAGCACTAATATCAATTGCTTTGGCATTAGATTGTCAAGTATTTACAACCGTCAGTGACATACGTAAAAAAAAAATCTTGCAGAAGATTTTCCCAGATTTAAAAGGTAAAGTCATGGATTTTTAATTCTTTCTTTCTTTAATAAGTAATCTCATAAGCTGTTGGTCTCCTCTCATAAATAGTCTTTAATTTAATTTTTTGTTGTACGTTATATTATTAATTCCAATCTAATCCGTAAATAACTGAATGAATCTTTCGCGAGGTTGAGAGATTAAAACAAACTCAGATCGCTTGACAATAAAATTTCAATAGTTTTGATGGTCTTGTATTATCTTCTTCTTTTGATGAGATGGCGACCAGCTAATCAGTTGTTTCTGCCAATTACAAGTATTCAAAGTCTTCAAATCTTAAGTTTTCGAGTTTTTAAGTATTCATTCATGAAATTAATAATAAAAAGAAAAAAATAAGAGATAAAAGCGATCGTCTTTGGAAAAAACCGTCTTGTTTTATTTCGCAAGACAATTATGACTCGAATGGTTTGACAGTTTGACATTGCATATAATATTGTATCTTGACAGCTTAAAGTAGGTATTGGACGCCGTTCAGAATATTCTTTACGTATTATTATAAAAACTCATTAGATGAATGTTTGTTGTATGCTTTTACAAACATCATTGCTATATCAGAGAAACGATTTCAGCTGACCACATTGGATGTTCACGTAATTGCACGTTTAAAGAAATGGTTCAAATAGCCACTGAAAATAAAAGATGCGATGTTGTAATTAGTTGCGTTACAGGAACCCTAAAAGACGTAAGATATTGTTTTAAACATATTTCATACATTTTATAAATATAAACATTCCTTAATTTACATAACACAGCTATTAGTTATTTTTACTGACAACGATTTTATCACATTTATTATTACTCAAATATTCTACTGCTAAACAGAGATTTCTTCGAGTTTATAATTGTTATACTACCCTGACCAGAGGAGTTGATATAGAGTTTATGTCAATTTTTCTTTTTCTTTTGAGTGATATTGTCCTACTTCGGCGTATATTAGTCTCTGATAACTTTTGAACTTAGTAAATAAGAAAGAAAGAAGCTTTTCCTCTTGAGACTTTGGAGTCGCATAATTATCCCTAATTCTGTTTCTAATTATTCCAAACTAACACCGAGTAGCTCTGTGTGATATTTCATTTACATTATTTCTTTCAGGATTCTTTAGGTTGTACTTCTTTTTTTGGTTTATTTTACGATATTTCACTACTACAAAATTGGGATGAATATAATTTTGGAATGTCTCACTTAAATGAAGAAAGGAACTACTTTGCTTTAGACTTCTCTACAATACTTGATCCTAAAAATATAGAAACTTTGAGAGTAAGTATAATAAGGTATTAATAGGTTATAATTTTCAAAGTCACAGCTATCAATAAATTGATTATTATAAATGTTGTTGTGCTAATATTTAATATGCACAAAAAGTATGAAAGTTTGAACAGTGAGAAAATATGAAAAATTGCGAAAAAGTTGCGTGGGTCAGCAAGTTTTATAAGAAATCTCTTAAGTATTTTGACATTTCAGAAATAGGATTTGGTTAGCCTTTTTAATTTCCAAATCGGTTGATGTGCTACAGTATTTATAACGTTAACAGATTATACACAAAATGGTAAGCGAAGGCATCGCCCTTGGCTACGTTCGTCCATTATCGCGTGTAACGTATACGCCAAATGAGGTAGCGCGCGCTTTTCAACTTCTGAATGCCAGCTCTCATAGGGGTCGTGTACTGCTTCGTATGGAAGGACATACTATTGAAACAGTCCGGCACAGGTAACCAAACGGTTTTTAATTTTACTTGATTAGTTGTTCTATCTAATTCATATGTTGAATATCAGTTAGTATATTTAGAAACGAGTATCATGTCCCTCCAACACACAAAGATAATTCTCGGCCCGGGTGAGGTGTTTACGCCCGCGGCCCAAAGGTTGATGTTTTAGTATGTTTTTGTTTCACTGTTTGTGAAAGACATATTCGTGTATTGTTTATCATATTTAACAGTGTAGGTACGTATTGAAGTGAAAATTTTCTATAGACAAGTTTGGACGGGGAGACGTTCATGGGGGAGCGTCATACATTTTATATAGGTAATATATACTCACTGGTGTGCGAGTATACATAATACAGGTCGACAAGTTTTTATTCAAAATCAAACAATTAATTTCAACGGATACGGGTCATACAGCTGATTGACAAAATTTTACATATGTAGTTTTAACAAAATATTTTCCAGATTGACTTGCAGCGCAGATCGTTCCAACTTGATACTGTGTAGCTCTTCACCGTTTGGACTAAAACTTGCTGAAAGACTGGTGGCCAGAGGCGCTAAACTACTGTATCTTCATGTTACGACACATTCAAATTATGTACTACATAAAATACGGTATTTATATGTATTATTCTGTTTGATTTTCCAATTTTCCTCGATGTACGGTAGCCTATCGCCACAAGTGAGATTACAAGGACGCGTAAGAAAAATTAACAAAGCTGTCTATATATATAAAGCGAAATACCACTCACTTATTAATCACGAAATCTCAGAAACTATAACACCTACAAACTTGAAATTTGGCAGGTAGGTTCCTTATAGGGTGTAGACATCCGCTAAGAACGGATTTAACTAAACTCCACCCCTAAGGGGGTAAATCAGGGTATGAAAGTCTGCGTGTGCGAAGCTGCGTGCAAAAGCTAGTGTTTCCATATTTTCTGCTATAGAGCTCTATCTATCCATAACTATTTATGAATAGTTAGAGCCTTAAAAGTCCAATAATCGGAGGGCACGGCAGTGCCCCCGCCAAGTCGAGCGCGAAGCAAACACTGCCGTACCATCCTTTACTGGAACCATTACGCCGCATTTTCAGGCCCCTATTTGAGAACCTCTGGATAAGACCTGAACACAGAAATTTTCGACATCCAGTAAGCTATAAAATCACACTTAAAATAAAAAAATCAAGTCTGTAGATCATTTAGTTCCGAAGTTAAGTGAAAGCAAAGTTTCGCATTTATGACACTCACTCACTCATGATCATCAGAATAGAACTAGTACTTCCCATAAACTCAGAGAGCTGAAATTTAATACAGAGTTAGGGTTTAATGGCCACATAAAGGGAAAACTATGAAAACTAGGATAATCGAAGATCTGGAGTACCTGGTGACAAAAAAAAAAGGAAAGAAAGATTTGTAATAATAAAAAAACTACTCCTAAAGAGAAAAAAAAAATGTCAAAAAAAGAAAATCTAACAAAATAAATCAATATACTTACGCCCACGTTACTTATAATAAAAATGTAACAGGTCCAATTCTGTACATTAAAGATATTTGAAAAATTTTTTTGGAGGGCTCTCTATTATCGGTACTGAAGCCAAAACCGTATTTTTTTTTCATTTTTGTGTGTCCGTCTGTCTGTCTGTCTGGCCACGCATCAAGCCGAAACTACTGAATGGATTCAAATTAAACTTGGCATGATTTGAGTTCATACTACGAGGTAGGACATAGGATACTTTTTATCCCGAAATTCAGCACGGTTTCCTGGAGAGAGGGGATGAAAGTCAAAATATGTAATTAGTGGTAATTCAATAACACATAGTCCGATTTCGTTCATTCTTTTTTTTTGCTAGAAAGAAAAAAAATAGAAGATAACGGGAAAAGTCTTTTTTTTGTCCGCGACTGTACACTGCCTGTGGGAAGCTGAGACAGATATGTAAATATGGCGGTACGAAGTTCGCCGGGTCAGGTAGTCAATAATAATTATGAGTAGGTGAGCCTGAAACAAACAGTATAACAAATTATTTTTAGTACAGATGGATTTCTAATCATTGATAGAAGTCCGTCTGTACGTCTACTTTATGTTAGATTGGTGGTCGATTTGACGCTCCAAAAAGAAGAGAGCAGAAATCAGCATTGTCAAAGCTGAATGCATGTGTTGCACAATCAACAACAGCCCAAAATGAGACACTAGCGTCCAATTACCAATACCAGTACGGGTTTTTATCTCGCTTAACGAACCTAAGTAGTTACAACAGATATAACATTACGTGTAAACAAAATTGACTTGTACCCACTAAAGTATATAGAATGTTCAACGGCCAAGTCACACAACATTAACTATGATAATAAAGAAATCGCAGTAAGGAACCTTAGACTTGGCACGACTTTGTTTAGATTTCATTACTTTTTAGAGATAAACAAGCAGCTCCATCGAGACTTGGCTAGTTTTTTACAGAATGTTTTTGGTGGGATAGTATTTTTACAGAACTTCAATAGCAAATAGCACTTGGGTTGTAGACGTCTGATGGCGGTCACTCCAATTAAAATAATGTTCATATTATTATAGCAGACTGAGAGCCGTTTCCAACCTAGTTGAAATAATGATTCAGAGGAAGAATTAATAACTGATGATCAGTCCTCTCACCAATGGAGCGATCACTTTGTGATACTTGTAATACCTATAGGACCCATGAGTATAAGCATAAACTCGCTACTAGGCCACTGGCAAGAGAAATGAGCGTTTACGGCGATCCACCGTGTTCTTAATCTAAACTAAAATCATCAAGCACTTACTGGAGTTGTGTGGCTTCCTGTTCTCGGCGTTCCAAGTGATCTCTTGGGTAGTTTCTTCTCTGCGTCGTCACACAATATATACAATATAAACTCCTAAAGTGCTGTACAACTTCCAAGGTATTCGAATTACAACAAACTCGTATCAGCTATCACGGATATTCGAATTATAACTCACTCGCTTCAGCTATCGCGGAACGCGCCTACAAACTCGCGAGTCCAACCAGACCTAACAAAACGGTAAATCACTAAAGGGACCGGGTCGATGGACAATACAATTAGCTTAATATCAATTAATTACGGTCCTCAAACAACAATCGTCGACCGTTCACAACACGCGTCTTTCTAGTACTCTCTTAACCTCAAACGTCAAAACGTCAAACACAAAAAAAATGACAATCGAAAAATGTTGCCATTTCAATGACGTTCGAAATCCAACAACTGACATAGGTAATCTTTTCATTACATTTTCTAATTTTTAATTTAAGGTCTTGGAGTCAACTTGGTGTTAATGTCATTGTATCTTCGGAGCCTTTAAATAGCCAGAAAGCCGTAGCTTCCTTGCTCAACAATGTATTACGTCGAGCTACTCTGGAAGGTGTTTATATAGATGCAGGAGAATACAGAACCAATGTTGATTATAACTTGATTAGCAATTTGGACTCGGAAATAAGAATATTGTGTCCCGATTTAAGGTATGTAATATTTTATGCATTTCTTTCATGCATTTTTTTATTGATTAGTAGTAAATCCCTTTGTTGTAAATTTCTTGAAGTAATTTTAAATTAAATATAATCATTTGGATTTTAACGTGCTACGCATAAGATTCACCCAGTACAGTAATCATGACCAAAACGGAAGTCATTTATTACCCACTTTTAAGTATCCGATCACAATCGAACTCTATATGTATATGTATATAAATAGATATAAAGTATATAAATTTAGGATGACAATATTATCATTTAGATTTTATAGTTGAACTATTCACCGGCTACTGGCAAACCTATTGAGTTCATGGTCATGTGATTCATTTTTACGATTGCAACAGACTGGGCCGTTTTTAATATAAAGTATTGTTACGCCATAGAGAGATGGTTCTCGCGTGGTCGAGATTATTCGAGAGCCGAGGACGGCGCCATCTAGTGTCGGGTAGCGCGCAACTGTGGAGATTATGACTGGTAGTTCCGATGTTCTCGACGCTAGATGGCGCTAGATTGCTTGTTCTGGGCGTTTCTAGTTGTTCTAGAATGTTTTGTCGAATGATCGGGATCTTTGTAGGTGTTTCCATAGCCCTATAAAAGCGGAGCGTGTTGGCCGTGCGGGCAGAATTGTTTCACGATACAGCGGATTGACATCGAAGCAATCTTCTAGTGCGACTAACGAGTGATTTAGTGAATAATTGTTGTAAAAGTATTGATAAATATTGCATTATGTTTTTTTTTAACGTGTGGAAATCCGCTCGGACCGTCACCCCACCGGGGCTTGCGGCGGGGTGGTGTGTCGGACTCGAACCGACTAAAACCACACGGTGTGCCACTCTGCGCCTGTGAAGGGAGGAAAACTGCAGTTATTAACACGTCCGGACCCCTCCCAGCGCTTGCCCGCACAGAAGCGGGCACCGTCATCTGTTAAAATCTCAATTTAGGTGACGTACGGTACACGCGTGACGTCGCCACCTTGCGGGCGGCCACTAGAGCGGATGGAAGGGAAAGCCCGTCCCGACCATCCGCGGCCACACTCAGGCGGCATGAGGCGCTGATAGGCGCGCCTCCGCCGCCCGGTACGCCGGCGGCGGATTGGGTCCGAGTGGATATCATCCTCCCGGGCCTTCTCCGCCACCTCCTTCTGCGAGATGACGTCTTCGCAGAAGGTTGCGACCGCGGTAAAACTGCTGTCGCTACCGGCCATGGAGCGTATGACGGCCGGTAGCGAGACATCTCCTCCGATGACTGCAGTGAGGGCCCGGCGCTGCGACGCCCAAGCGGGGCAAAACGCCAGCGTATGCTGGGCCGAGTCCTCACTGCAGTCGCAGTGGTGGCAGGCGGGACTCAATTCCCTCCTAGCGACCGAGTGCAGGTACTTCCCGAAGCAACCATGCCCGGAAAGGACCTGCGTCAGTCGGAAGGAAAGGGTCCCGTGCTGCCGCCCTGCCCACTCGAGGATGACCGGCTGGAGAGCCTCCACGGCGGCAAAGCCAGCGCGTGGAGTCTCCAGCCGGAACGACCATCTAGCCATAGTGGCTCGACGGGCGGCTTCACGCCAGTCGCGTACCTCTTCGGGCGGAGGGCGATAGCCATACTCCGCCCGATATTCAGCCACCCGTCGATAAACTTCGGCGAGCACTTCCGCCTCCAAATCCCACGGGGGTGTTCCGGCCAGGGCGCACGCCGCCTCGGTCGACATCGTGCGGTATCCACGTATGGCTCTGACCGCCAATACCCTCTGAGGCCGCCAGAGGCGCGCCTTATTGAGGGCGGTCAGAGCCGCTACCCACACCAATTGGGATTCAATCAACATTCATTTATTAAATACCCGGCTCGTAACAGTATAAAAAGTAGAAAGTACACACTACTACCAGTCACAAGCGCATTGTCAGCTTTTGTCAAAGAAGTAAAATCTATTTTCTTGAAGATTTAAAGATTGTATCGGTCTGGAAATACCAATGACATCATTTTTTTCCAGAAGTTAATCATGCCAGGCTTCTTAAAAACCACACAGTGTAGCTTTGTAGCGATAGTGGAAATCTTTGTGTTTTTAATTTGATTCGCTATAAAAGAGAGAGAGATTTTTTAGACCTATCAAGTACATAGATGACCTAAATGTTCAACTTGATTTCTTTCAGCTACTTTGCTTTAATTTGTTTTGGTGACAATTCGACTGGTAAAAATGTATGTCTGAGTCGAGTCCGTCAACAGCTACCGGCGACACTGGTTGTACTACCCGAAATATATAATGTAAGTGAACTTATAATTATCTTTGTAATTTTGTAGCCCTGGTCTCATACATATAAAGTTATTTGCAATTCTGTAAACTTAACATTTTGACAGCCAGTTCCTTATATATTGTGAGCATCTAGAAGTAAACGAATCTATGAAATTTTACTGGTAAGCTGGTAAAAAAGGAATGAAAGGTTGTATGGAAGTTCTTTACTTTTTAAGCCAGAAAGCGTCAAATATTCCGGTCTTAGGTAGTCAAATTATCTTTCTTGAAATCGTCGGTACCTCGTCAGGTCTTGTACACTACATTTGCCTAATCGCGGTCTCCACTCTAGCACATTTTGGGCTCCAGTGGTTATCAGTTTGCCTGGAGTCATGAACGGCCCACTTTCACTTAACTGTACCGATTTCTCATGTGAATTAAGATGTTTTTTTTCTTTTCAGAAATCGTACGGCAGTGCCGTGAATTGGCTCACTGCGTTAGATGCAGTGGAAGATGCTTTGCAAAACCCTCACGCTGTGGTCTTAGCACATGAGTGCACTCAAAAACCTTCCCTACTAAAGCAAATTGCCATGTTAATTAGTTAGTTAGAAGATTTATCAATTTATTATTGTGGTGTAGTAGAAAAACAAAGGGGTTATTATGAAAATGATATCGTCGCATATATTATACACCTGCAACTAAGAACTAAGTATCATAAATAAATTACCTCAGATTATTATAGAGAGGGAGGATTTAATCCGGTAACTTTCCTCATTCGATGAAAAGCAACGAAATATTGAAATAATTTATATTTCAGGGTTTTCAAATGTTACTTTTAATGTGTACCAATAGTAAATATATTTTGTTTGCAGATATAAATATACCAGAGAACGCTGCAAAGAGCCTAACTTTACAAGAATTGGGTGTTCCAAAGCATAAGTTGCAGTCACTTTGCACTTTCTTGCGAGTCCAGTACAATCTTATATTCGATGAAGAAGAAGTTCTATTGTTTACAATACAATCGTATGTAGTAATGTTTTGTCATATGTTTGCTTATATTGCATACCTTTCTCAAATATTATTTGTGCCTTGGTTTTTTTGCTGTGAATTTCTTGTGTATCACATGAACTATCAAAAATATTTTTATTTCCAGCATCCTGGAAGCAGAAAAGAAAGTTATAGGCTTTACTTATGAAGATGTGAAAGGTTTAAAAACTTTCTTCAACTACGTCGATCCTGATGAACTTCTTGCAACTAATGAGTTAGTCTTTTTGCCAACGCTCGTCAATAGTGTATCTAAGGTATGTCCGGAAAATCATGAAATTTTGATTTTTTTTTGAACATCTGGCACACATCATCATCTAGTCCCAAAGTAAGCAGAGCTTACTCACACACAATTAATCTCATTTCTCTCAAAAAATTGTCTCCTTAATCCTTTTCAGTCAGGTTTCCGTCCAGGACATAGCACTACCACAACTCTAGTCCGTGTTATGGATGACGTTGGGTCGAAGGAAAATTTACGATTTTGCATTACTAGACTTTAGCAATGCCTTCAACACTGTTGATTTTGATGTCTTGCTGGGAATAATGTGTTCTCTTAACATATCTCCATCGGTAATTGACTGGTTTCGTAGTTACCTGCACGGTCGCCAGCAGCGTGTCTGTATTGAAAATGTTTACTCCTCCTGGTGCACAACATCTGCGGGCGTACCTCAGGGCGGCGTTCTCTCACCGTTACTTTTTGTAGTTTTCATGAACTCTATCACAAACAAATTACTTTCTTCCTACCATCTTTATGCAAGTGATCTTCAAATATAACACCAAACTACTCCTGATAATTTAGCACAGGCAATCAATAAAAATAACAGAGACTTAATGCGAATATGTAATTGGAGTAGGGAGTATGGACTTACAGTAAATCCAATCAAAACGCAAATCATTATAGTGGGTAGTCCCAGGTTGCAGGGTAAAATAAACTTTCAGCAAATACCAGTAGTCAGTTGCAACGGTTTTGTTATTCCATACAGTGAAAAAGTCAAAAACTTGAGGATCTATATGGATAGGTACCTATCCTGGCGACCTTAGATTGGGGAAATTAGTCACAAACTATTTGCAGCTGCGGGGTGTCTGCGAAGGCTACGGAACTTCCTTCCCATCAACACTAAAATTGCGCTCGCGCAATGTCTTCTCCTTCCCATCCTTGACTATAGCGATGTCGGCTATCTCGATCTCACCAAAGACCAACTAAATAAACTTGAGCGACTTCAAAACCTCTGCTTCAGATTCATATTTGGATTACACAAGTATGATCATATCTCAGAGTATCGTTCTAAATTCAAGTGGCTACCAATACGCTTTCGCTGGAATATTCATATACTTTATCTTCTATACAGTGTTCTGTTTCATCCTCACACACCCTTTAACCTTAAAGAACGTTTTCAGTTCTTACAATACACATTGTAGGGACCTAAGGTCGTCAGAGAATTTCAAATTAAAAATGCCACAACACTCCACTCAGTTTGCAGACAAGTCTTTTACTGTGCAAGTAGTAAGACTGTGGAACAGCTTGCCGGAGACAATTTTAAAATCTAAAACCTTGTCTGTTTTTAAAAACCTAGTAAAGAAATACTATCTGGGGTTATGAATAATTTTGGTATATTATTTATAACCTATAATGTCTGATATGTATGCATTTTGTTTTTTTATTTATAGCTAGAATATTCACTTGGTGGTGTATTACTAGTGTATAAACTGCCTTAAAATCATAAACACCCAATATCTATACTAAGGTTGTCTGGAAGAATTCGCCGTGAGCGATAAGACCTCCAATAGTTATGTTTTCAACTTTGTAACTCATCTTTTGTAATGTATTTATCTTATGTATACAATAAAGATATATAAAATAAAAATAACTGTCATAGATACCTACATATATACTTTTTTTGTAAATACATACATGTTATACATAGAAAACACCTAGACTCCAAAACAAATGTTTGCAGATCATACAAACATTTGCTCCGACCCGGGACCAGCAGTCGCATACGCTACCACTGCACTATGGAGGCAGTCCGAAATTAACCAATTCGCAGTAATAATTTGTTTTAATTTACTAAAAACTTACAGAGAGACGATGAATTTGAGCAAGACCAAGTCAATATATGTATAGTGCCAGGAATTGAGGGTCATTACGAACGGTTCCGTACTTTCTGCGAACGCCTGAAGCTGTCAGCTATTGTTTTGCAACAAGGTCTTGATTATCCGCAAGAATCCGTTCGGCAAACAGCTCAGAGGTTTGCTGAGGTAATGTAGTTGTTTATTTGTTGAGGTATGCAGTCCCCTATCTTATCTAGTTCCGTAGTAATGCAAAAATAGACACTACATTATCACAATAGGTACTTGATAAGTCGTGAAGAAACAATAACATACAACTTTCTTTTCAAATTTATAGAAAATGCAATATTAAATGCGTTCTTTCTGTGTAGGTATTGCTGAAAAAACTTGGAATGAAAAATAAATTTTATCTGTTGGGTTATGAAAGTGGAATTTTCATAGCTTTGGAAGTTGCAGCTATCCTTGAAGATTTTGGTGAGTAATTTTTACTTTATAGTTGTTACTTTGTTTCAATAAATATCTGATAAAACGGATAATTCCAATTTTGTGTTTTAAGAGTGTAGTGTTTTCAAAGTTTACATAAAACACAATTCCAAAAGAATACATATTTTTATTTACAAAATAAAAACTCTTAACTAATAGTAATAAATTCAATCGTACTTTAGGTAGTAATTCATATTATTTTAGCTATTCAATTCAATTTTAGGTTTCACTGGTAAAGTTTTTTGCGTTGGATGTACGCCAGAAGATCTTCAAAATGAGTTTAAGGAACAATTATCAGAATTTAAGGATGAGCAGCAACTACAAGACGGGGTTTTGCGGCACATGTACACGTTAATGACAGGAGACGATGCTAGTGCACTCGACAAAACACTCGCAAATGTCAGCACTTGGTCATTGAAAGTTGAAGCGTGTGTTCGTACTCTTCTCGGGCGAGTTTCGCATTCAGCGCAGTATGCTCGCGCGCTGATAGAGTGTGCACTGGCACGAATCATTCAAATGAGGGACTACAACTTTAAGCCCCAACCGTTACAGTCTCAGATTGTTCTAATACGATGTGCAACAGAACATGCAACGCAACATGATACAGTTCTGCAACATGTTTCCAAACAGCCGCTAGTTGTTCATGATCTAGATACACCACTTGCACATATTATGACGGACTTACATTGTACTGCAATTGTAAATGAACATTTGGATCCTGCAATACTCGCAGACTTTGAAAACAGAAATATCTGCGACACATATCTATCCAATGCTGATACATTTGTGTTGATGGTATAAACAATAATAAATAATAAACGCATATAATATCAGAATTATATATCTTACTTATTCGTTATAGAGTGTCACTGAAAAAAGAATCAATTAATTACCATGCAGAAGGGTTATGTTCATATTTAAAATTGAAATTGGTGAGGTATAAATAAATTTAAAAATAATGAGATAAACAATAGTGTATTTTTTCATTTTATTTATTTACTACCAGGACATTCCCTCTCACTTATGAGAAATAATTCAATTGCGTTTTATCCATAAATGTTATTGTAAATGGGGGCAAATGAGCAAACGGGTCACCTTATGGTAAGTGATTACCGCAGGCCATGGCTGCCTGAAAATTAAGACAAAAGTGCACAATCTCTTTTTAAGCATCTCCTTCCCTGCTAATCAGAGGGGAAATTTTGAACTCTAGTAATCTCATTTACTAAGTGAAAAGTAACGAATGATTTATTTATGAGACCGAGGTATCAATTATTAGAGTACGAGATTATTCTAGAAAGTACACACACAATATACTTGCACTGTTGCCTCGTGAGTTAGTTACGTTCAGCGTATAGGAATGCCAATCAAGAGGTATCAGGTTCGATTCCAGGTTCGAGCAAAAGTATTGTTCGGTTTTTCTTCCAAGGAATTCTAAATAATAGGGAGTATATATGAAAGTTTGCGGGGTCATTAACTCGTGCCTTAAAAGGCCACTAGGCCACACACACCACTAGGCCAACCGTGCAGTCAACTAGTTCAACCTTCGAATTCAGTTGGCTCTCAAGGTTACTGATGGCAACCAGCCATAGAGAGAATCGATTCCACTCCTTTGAAAAGTGATATTTAGGTAAAACCGGTTGAATTAGTACCCGATCCCAATAATTTTTGGAATAACAAAAGTATGAAGATGATGACATACACAATATACTTTATTAGCTTTTGCCCGTGGCTTTCCTCGCGTTAGATTTGATTTGGAGTGAAGGAATGAATGTGATACACAGTAAATAAAAAAACTCAACAAAGTTACGGACAATATTCTTCTGTGTTCAACCCCCTTTTTTATCGAGGAATATCCTCATTGATGTCCTTCGCCCTGGGGAGCGGGCGAAGGGGTCTGTCAGACTTTTACTGACTAAAACCCCCCGGTGCTCCGTCTCTCACCGACGGCGGGGGATCGCGGGAACATAAGAGACAACAGCCCGCCGCTGCGGGCCTCATCTCGTCAGCGAGGGAAGGACTCCCCTCGCGACTTCAAAGAGGGGCGCACGGGAACACTACGTGCCGCCACCTCGGGTCCAGTTGGTTGGGGGGCGACGAACATCCCCAAGTCCGCCGCCCCTGCACCCAGTTAGGGGGGCCGGTGGAGGGCAGCGTATGTCCTCCCCCGACGCTCGGTGCATCTGCTGCGGGCCGAGAGAGAGGTCAGGACCTCCCTTTCCGCAACTTCCTCCCCCTGACCTGACCCCCGTAGATGATGTTGTTATGCTGGGCCCATAAGATCAGGTCCTAGGGGACATATAACCGCGATGCGCAGCGTAACATTTATAATAATAATATTATAATAATTTATAATAATAATTAAATATAAATGTAAAATATATATGCAATCATTTACTGACCCGATGGTGGATACAGCTGAAAGTCAATCACGTTAGAGTTATAAGATACAATAAGAACTAAAACTACTGCGCAGAGAATCTAGTCTAGAGTAACCTGTAACCTTCCGTGCTCTTTCTTCTGCCTTCCAATGTCAGCAAGTTTTCAAACACGCGGTCAACGACTTTAGCTCGTGTCATAGCCAATACTTAGCACATAACTGACTGCCTCGTTGGTCTCGCGGTTGGCGTGTGCGACTGCTGATCATGAGATCTCGGGTTCGATTCCCGGGTCGGACCAAATGTTTGTATGATCTACAAATATTTGTTTTGGAGTTTGGGTGTTTTCTATGTATAATATGTATGTATTTACAAAAAAAAAGTATATATGTATTTGTATCAGTTGTCTAGTACCCATAACACAAGCTCTGCTTAGCTTGGGACTAGATGGCGTTGTGTGTTACATGTCCGAAATATTATTAATTCGACATTAAAACGGAGCTATTTATGATGAGAAAACGTTTTGTAACGTTCCAAAACTCTCATAAAACCAATTTCCAATAAATCCGGTGGAATTCCCAAAAGCACCGGTCGCGCCCAAAGCTACATTTATGCAAGAGTGATTTGACAAGAGTGAGTTTGACTTAAAACTTCACTTCCCACCATAGATAAGCAGGATTTCTTTCCAAAGGCTATAAGAACACATGTAAAAAAACTAATAGCACCATCTATGCCGTTAGCACGGAACGTAATTCACCTCGTCTTGACCAGTAATCGACCACACAATTTTAGTACACAATTTCCATTGCTAGAGGACGCTACGCGTTCGGAACATCTTCACTAATCCAGGTGCCAAAACCACTAAACTACGTAACTTGCTCGTGAGTAAGCTATGTAGAACATGAGCAAGTTACGTGTACGTAGGCCATGCGAGAAGCAGTTTTCTCTTAAATCTAACACAGCAAATTTGAGTGTTCATTCTTGAGACTTGTTTAGTGTGACCGCGAAGTAGACTTTGAGGGGAAATTGCAATTGTTTAAATCAATACGGAAGATTGTTAGAAATCAAAGGTATTCGTTTTATACATACAGTTTCTCCTTGCAGTTAAAATTGTGGCTTCCACCATATTTATATGAAAAGCTTTGACTATTAGCCTGGTTCCATTTCATAATTTAGGGGGTTCATAATTTCGCAAGAACATAACAGGAGTGTACACGCGTCAAATAAGCCTATTCATATTTATGCTGGAATTGGGCGCATGTAAACCGAGATAGTTTATTTTTAACAAGATTAATATGTGCCTTCCAATTAATATGTGTCTATTGTTATGCCTAGTACTTTGATTAGGAATATCTACGGCTTCTAGTTGTGGGATATTGTATGTCGTGTCAATTTTAATATTTGAATATGATCTAAATATAATAGTTTTTGTTGAAGTGAAGTTGAACCTCTTTAGGCGCGTTGAGCACTTTAAGGATAACCAAAAGTCCTGGAACTCGCATCATCATTCCCGACCGCTTTCAATGAGCTGTAAGTATACTGTATACATATGTGTACTTTTTGGGTGAATCTTTTTGGGTGAATGCTAAACGTGAAACTCGCGGTATCGTCACAACACGCTTCCTCGACAATACAATTCACAAGTTACTTAGTTTTCACTTCTATCGGCGGTCCCAGAAACTGCCCCGCATTTTTTTTATTGTAGTTTCATCACTCACCAACAATTTGTTGTTTGTATGTTGTATGTTTCATCGCGCATTATAGGGAAACGTCTGGACCGATTTTAATTAAACTTTTCAGTTTGACAGGTCAAGGAGGAGGACAGGTAAGGTCAGAATTAGGATTTTAGGTGCTTTTTTTACCCTACTGCACAAAGCGGCCAGTAGCGTGGGCATACTACTAATTTATTATAATGATGATAATTCATGATATATTTTCAGGTGCGCATTGTTAAAATTTAAAACCGATGTCATTTTCGTTACCAGCGGCCAAAAATGTTAATTACGATACCCATATTGCTAGACTTTGTTACCCCATTTTATCGCTTGGAGGGTTGATTTTTGAAAAACCCTTAAACAGGTATTTGATTATTTAGTTAAAGCATAAACCTCGCGTAATCTTGGTGCTTCATACAAACTCTGAACCCCCTTTTCACCCCTTTAGGGGTTGAGTTTTGTAAAATTCTTTCTACGCGCACGCCTACATCATAATAGCTGTATGTGTGCCAAATTTCAGTGCAAACCGTTTAGTGGTTTGAGATGTGCGTCGATAGATCAGTTAATCAGTAACGGTTGCCCTATTTAAATATACAGAAAGATACAATACAGTAAGTTATTTTATAATGTACTTTGCTGCTATAGTGGCCTATTAAATAGAGCTACGTAAAGTATGCTGCTATTTGAAGTGAATTCTACTATGGAATATGCATCTAGTTTGAAGTGATTTTTAGGAAAAAATTGTTTATTAACCTGAAAAAAGTTCATGTTTGTGCGGTCAATACCTTCCGTCTCTTTAGCATACGTATTTATTGTCATTACCAAAACATTTCTAAGCCGGAGACTCCTGACTTAGAACAGATTTAAGTAATAATTAAATTAAAAGTAAAAAACGTGTGATGACGTATAAAGAGTATAGAGTTTCATGATAAGGAAGACATTTTTTGCATGGTGGTGATACTTTGACTCCTGCGGAAGGACATTTTTTTTTGGAATAGGCGGGCAAATGAGCAGACGTATCGCCTGACGGTAAGCGATTACCGACGCCCATGAATACCTGCAACACCAGAGGCGTCACAAGTGCGTCACCGGCCTTTACGGGGGATGGGGGGGGGGAGATAGGGGGAGGGAAGTTGGGGTATGGGCCTACGGTATCCTCACTCACCCGATATTTATTTATAGAACTTTTTTGGATACCACAAAAGTATGAAACTTTGTACAGACAAAGATGAAATCTACATTTGGTATTACATTAGGCGGTCTTATCGCTCACGGCGATCTCTTTCAAACAAACTTTGAATAGATATTGTGGAATTGGATTTTGTGTAGTCTGAGGTGTAACTAAGTTAAAAGAATCTAATTAATATTGATTTAAACCTTTAATATTGATGAAACACTATTATTTGTATGTGCTACCTATTCATAGGTTTAAAATCAGTGCCAAGCAAAATGTAATTGTAGGTACCACACTCGCTATATTTCGAGACAAACGTCAACGACGTTACCGACGCTTCGGTTGTTTTGTTCTAGGCGAAGAGCAGCTATCCCGCTCAAGGTCACGCGCGGCGAGTGCGGTACCTACTATCAACTTCAAACCTATGAATAGGTGGCACATACAAATAATAGTGTTTCATCAATATTAAAGGTTTGCATATGAGGTGTATTTAATTAAATTTTTATTAAGTTATTTTATACTTTTTAGTTTTTGAAGTCGGTTTTCTTAAACGAAGTTTTTTTTCGCTTTTTAGTCTTTCTCAAGTCTCTCATCATCATTTCACCTAAATAACTTGAAAAAATACGACTAAAGTAGCGCTTCCGGTATGTTTGACGCCATCCAGAGAAACCGCATAGTTAAATTCATGTCCAGAATTGACCGGTGTAAGAATGCCATCATTAGAAGTGTGTCAGATAGGAATATTACGTCCTGTATATACAGGCATTGGTTAAAAACAGTAGCCTGTAGTATCTTTTTATTTTTTTATTTTCATTTGTGTATATTACCTATATTATTAAGTATACACGGTATTATTTGCTCTGTATCCTTTTCTTTTTGTTTGTTTTACTTGTATTTGTATGTTTTTTTCTTTATCTCTACATGTAATTTAGCTATGTACAATCTTGTGTTCGAAATAAAGTATTATTATTATTATTAGTGTTAAAGATTTCTGTAGCTACAAATAGTCCCTAATAGTGATTTAACAACAATGATTCTCTCGTAAAATATAAGTTTGACCGTTCAAATCTTTCCGATAAGTTTTAAAATAATGTTTTTATAATGTCTTCAATAATGTTCGTTGACGGTCTATGGCGTGTTTATTCGGAAAGTCCCACAGTGCAATATACTAGCGTATGTAATTACATAGGTTGGCTGTAATTTTATTGATAAGAATCAATTGTTTTAAAGTAATATTTTGTCAGTTTCCGTACATATTTGCAACTAATTTATTTTATAGTCTATTCTAAATTGCCACCGAAATTAGTATATTTTAAATGACGCTTGAACAAGTAGAAATGTCATTATAAAATATTGTGATAACACAATTCATAACTTTGTTTCGGTTCAAGGTCATATTTGATGATAGATAGAATGTTATTCGTAAATTGCATTGCTATTTAAGATAACTTATAACCATATCAGGGGGCACGGCCGTGCCCCCGCCAAGACGAGGCAAGCGAAGCGCAAGGGCACTACCTACCTTTTCTCGAAGTGTTTCGTCGTTTTTTTGAACCCTCATAACTTTGGTTTCCGATATACCAGATCGTTCAAATTCTCAGGATATTATGTCAGTAATAGATTAATGAAACATACAAAGTTACAATTGCATAGCCCTGAAACTTTAGATTTTATTGATACCTAAAAAAACACCGATTTCGTTACTGACACACTGCTGATCATCAAAACTGTTAGGGAACTTCCTGAAGTGCTAGAAAGCTGAAATTTGGGGTGTAAGCTAAGTTTAGTATCCATACAACAGAAAAATTCCTAAACCTATTACTTTTGCCCCCCAACCTCCGAAATTGGGGGGTGGAAGTTTGTATCAGACTTTCACAATTTTTTATGCTAGATGTTTTATTTTGACAAAAATACACCCCAAAAAAAGAAAAAAAAAACTAAAAAAATACTGCCCTAAGCAACTTACAAAAAGAAATAAAATCCCACCAAAAACATTTTCATGTAAAATGTTGCCAAGACGACTGCATATGGCTTACCCTGTGAAAAATATTTTATTTTTTATTTTATTTTACAATTTTAAGGAAACTTACAGCTAGAAATACAACTCAAATAAAAGAAATAACATGGTGATGGCCAATTAAAAGTTTCCACAAATATCAATCCCTATACATTAAAAGAAAAAATACCATCCCAAGGTAGTCAGCGATGTCGTGTGCGTGAGTATGCGGCTATTCGCGAAAGTAATGGTTACACAATATTGTTTTAACTTGTGATAGATTGGTGCAAAACAGATCCACATCAACTTCCCGACATGCAGCATTGTAAGCACGACAAGCCCGTATTCTATATGAATTTTGTCTGTACGCAGTTCCAACCACAGGAACGTATAATAAATTTGGCTTGCGTAGAAATACTGTGGACACACATAGGCCGCATTTTGGTAAGCAATTCCGGTACTTCTACTGATCCGTTGAGGATTTTCCATAAAAACGCTAAATCCGCAATTTTTCGTCGCTCTTTAAGTGGAAGAATGTGAATTTTTTTACAACGAGTGTTGTAATCAGGCAGATAACAATTGGAACGGAATTTAATGTACCTCAAGAATTTACGTTGAATGCCTTCAAGCCGATCAATATAAGTATTATACATGGGGTTCCACACTTGTGACGCATATTCGAGGTGACTTCGAACGAAAGAACAATATAAGATTTTTATAGTTTTTATATTTTTGAAATCAGACGAGAGTCTTAAGATGAAACCCAAGGCTTTTGTCACCTTGTTGATTATAGTGTCTATATTTATGTACGTCAAAGAGAAGCTTCGAGTCAAAGGTAACTCCCAGGTCCCCAACAGAATTAACTTTGGTCAACGGGGTATCATGCAGCTTATAGATGTAGTTGATGGCGTGTGTCTTGCGAGTAAAAGTACAAGTATAGCACTTATTGACGTTTAAGTCGAGCCTGTTCAACGAACAATAATTTTGAAAACGGTCCAGGTCCTCCTGTAGAGAAATAGCATCTGCGACGGTGTTAATCTGCTTCATAATTTTCATATCATCAGCGTAAAGCAATATTTTCGAGTGTTGGAAACAGTGAGTTATGTCATTGACGAAAATGTTGAATAGCAGAAGTGCTAGCAGCGATCCCTGGGGAACACCCGAAGGAATACTCACAGCTCTCGATGAGTAGCCATTTAACACCACTGTCTGGCATCTATTCTCCACGTAAGACCTGAACCATCTAAAGAGATTACCCCGTATACCCATGTTTGATAATTTATTCATAAGTACGTTATGATCAATCTTATCAAAACACTTACTATAATCCGTATATATAACATCTACCTGGGACCTCTGTGACATGGATTCCGACAAAAAATCACTACACAGAACAAGATTAGTTGTAGTCGAACGACCCTTTAGGAAACCGTGCTGGTGCTCGCCAAAACTGAGTTTAAGTGCGCCATATACCTGTCTGTACACTATTTTCTCCAAAATCTTACCGAACACACATAGCTTAGAAATAGGCCTGTAGTTTTCGATAATAGACCTAGATCCCTTTTTTAAGATAGGTGTTACATATGCGGATTTCCAGATAGCGGGCACAACACCTGTATGTAATGAGAATTGGAATAGAATTGACAGTGGTATGGTGAGACTATCGGCGCAGTTAAATATAAAAATCGGTGAAATATTATCTGGTCCCGCGGTTTTGTATAGATCTACTTGCTTCAATAGTCTATTAACTTCATCTATATTTATTTCCACGGATCCAATATCCGTGTTGGCTTCACCATCCTTTCCGTGAACTTTAGTTAGCTGTGGACTGTTGCTGCTTTGATTTATAAAGTTAGAATGGAAAAAGTCGTTGAACATCTCGCATATAACGTCTCCGTCACCAGACAAACGGTTGCCATGTTGAAAAACGGGGGGGTAACAATTAGATTGTTTTTTTGATTTGACATAGGTCCAAAACGCACGTGGGTTACGATTAATGTTGGATTCTATCTTTGTAATGTAATTTTCGAACAACTCCTTTTCATAATCCCTAACCCGCTGTCTTAAGAGAACAAACGAGTGGTAATCAGAGAGATTGTTATATTTTTTATACTTAGAGTGAAATTTTGATTTTTCTTTTATAATCTTTATTAAAGAGCTGTTATACCAAACCGGATACTTAGTGTGTGAGGCAACAATTTTTGTTGTAATATAAAAATTCTGTAGATCATTGATAACCGCATAAAAATAGGATACAGCTTCTTCCATGGATTTACAGCTAAATTCATGATTCCAGTTCTTAGAGTCTAACTTTTGATTTATCGAACCGTAGTCGGCGTTATTATATAAGTATTTTATATGAGGACGAACGGGCAGGCTATGCAATTGAACAAATTCGACCGAAACACAAAGTGCTTTGTGTTGGGGATCTTCACGTACTAGAGGATAATCACAACAAGTAACAGAAACATCATTATTACATAGTACCAGGTCTAGTATCCTATCGTTAATATTTTTAAAGCAATTGTATTGCGACAGATTACAGATATTAAAGTTGTCTATAAAATTAGTTTGTACTTCACCCTGAAAGTTACTAGGGATAAGAGAGGAATTGTCGCTTGATAGGCACCATAATATATTAGGTTGATTAAAATCGCCTAAGATTATAAAGGAATCACTCGGGTATTTAAGGATTATATCAACTAAACTATGTATTAGAGAAATTACTTAACTGAACTGCTAATGTATTACCTAGATTTTCATTACAAATGTAAACAACACAAATATGTATCTTGTAGGAAATTTTAGGCTTCCTATGATTCAGCGTTAGCGTAACCCACAAGTCCTCAGCAGATGAACACCATTCGGTACAATCATTAGCGATTATTTCCCTTTTAACAGCTATTAAGACACCGCCTTCCCTTCCTTGACCAGTGACAGTATAATTACGATCCCTTCTCCATACAATATATCGATCATCAAATAATTCAGAGCTCAAAATACCTTCAATGAGCCACGTTTCCGTAAGACAAATTATATCGAAGTTATTTAAATGCACGTTTCTATAAAACACACTCGATTTCGTTCGAAGTCCTCGTACATTCTGATAAAAAATGTTAAGAGATGCCATTGTAAAAGATATAAAACCCAACATAATAATAGCAAAAATGTAAGGTACATTCAAAACAAAGCGAAGAAATACTCTGTAGTAATGAAATGCAATAAAGAATTTTACTACTGTATGAATTAGGACTACTATCGCAAATGTAAATGTTACAGAAATAATATGTAGAATTATTAAATAGCTCGTGTATTAGCTTATATGAGCAAAATGCGTTTCTGTCAGCAAACAAATAAGATACAGTATCATATACAACTATTAATACGGGCTCGTTAGTATTGAGAGATAAGAATACAAAAGGCCGGTGGTGTCGGAATGAATATCGAAAATATGCACCTGTGGCTCTCAATCTTAGATGGCCAATGCAACAATAATGCATGGCGGAATGTTGCGTAGATATATTTATGGTAAATTTTTCTTCAAGTCTTGTTCCGTATTGATCTGGTGTTTGGGTGAAGAAGAGTTTTTTCTTATAAAAAAATTGCATTCCTTAACCCACACAAATTCAACTCCACGTTCCTTTGCTCGCGCTTTTGTTTTATTCAATAGGATCTTGTTCTCTAGAGTCAGGTGATCATTTACGTAGATCTTGTTATCACCACGTAGTCCTATGTCCGTAGATTTAAGGGCCTTATGTTTTTTTGCTGCAGCTACAAAATCATGTCTCAGGTAATCGTTGTGGACAGAACATATTATATTCTTATTTTGCTTATCATTACGCATCGGCACCCAGGCTATGTAGTTAACCTGATCCCTCGGAATTCTACAATTTATTTTGTCACCTATCTTATCCAGAATATCAAACAAATTTTCAGAACTGGACATAGGCACTCCTTTAATCTCAATATTGTTCGTACGAGATCTTTGTTCACTTTCACGCTGTAGTCCTTCTAGTTTACGGACCCGCTCCTGAAGGCTTAACACATTTTCCTCTGTCTTCTTCATGGCTGTGACGTCCTGTTCTAAAATTAATACCTTATCCGTCAATGTCTCAATCGTGTTGTGTACAAATTCAATTGAAACTTTGACATCGGAGAAGTCGTGTCTAAGGGTTTTTAATGTTACTAACTCCGCCTGCATAGCCCTCACACTGTCGATCAATGCTGGCATAGCTTCCATTTGGGACGATAGTCGCTTTAGCTCTGCGAGGATTGTTTCAGAGTCTGTCATCTTAGTAATTCTTGGACTGGCTGCTGCTGTGGATTTGCAACTAGCGCACTTCCAGGTATTTTTACGGTCCCCTAGTTTTCTCCATCCGCCTTCTGTTATTCCCGCACAAGGGAAGTCGAACCGACCTGCGCACATAGAGCAAGTGACGCCGTCCCTAGCTTCGACCTCACAATGTTTGCAAGTGAACATACTAGCGAAAAGTTTGAGAACCGCAGTAAGCTTAACGAGTAGCAACTAAGGTGAACGCGCGTGGTTACAACAGCGTCTACCGACTGACTGATATATCCGTCTGATATACCGATATATCAGATCTCATGTAGAGCCTAGCTTATGAATCTACACGCCCTAACTTCACAAACTCTATCTCAGTAAAAATGTATGGCTTGGCTGTTTCGTTACTTCAGAAACTAAATATTCTCTTATCACACTTTACTTCAGAAACTACTAGATATATTCACAAACACAAAAGGCGTTCGTTTCGCCTTTGTGACTGTGGCGAAACGACGAAGCCATACATTTTTACTGAGATGTAGAGTTTGTGAAGTTAGGGTTGGTAGAGTTAGGGCGTGTAGATTCAGAAGCTAGGCTCTACATGAGATCTGATATCTTTTTTACAGGGTAAGCCATATGCAGTAGTCTTGGCAACATTTTACATGAAAATGTTTTTGGTGGGATAATGTATTACTGGTAGTTCTATTGCTAAAATTAACGTAATATTTTAATAAGAAATAAATTTCAATGTACCGACACATTTTTATTAATAAAAGTAGCTTCACTTTTTATAATATTTGTAACTACCTGTAATTACATTTATATAATATAATTCTTTGTAACTATGGCGTAGTGGATTGATGACCGTCCGGTAACTAAACCCGTTGGGGGTTCAAATCCGGAATAATTTATTTTTTATATTTTATTTAATTTTATTTCCGTTGAGTCATCACTCCACTCCGTGATTTGATTAATTCGCGAAAGACACCGACCGGGCGTCGGTGTCCGAATTCCGGGTCTTGCCTAGTGCCTGTCGTCGCGTTTCAGGAATAGGGGAAACCAGCCTTGGTGCTGAAACAGTCGACCAGCCTTCAGGTTGTACAAAGGGGTCCACCCTTCGACCGCAGTTCTCCGTGCTGACCGCAGATAGCGGCCACCGTCTCGAGTACGACCGGTGAGCGACGGACATCGTCGGACACCCATCCACGGGCAGACCTCATCTTAAAGACCCCACGCTGCGGGACCGGGACTAGCGAGTTAAGTTGCCTAGGGTTCGACCCAATAAAATAAAGACTTCCAGTGCCTAGAACTCACGCCTAGTTGTAACTAATTTAAAGATTTTTTTATTTATATTGTAGATAAAATTATTTCATTAAAATAAATTGTTATATCTTGATAGTGTTGTTTATTATTTGTGCCCGCCGTAAGGCGGCCGTAGCAGTCTCCACCACAGAAAAACTTCAGGAATACTGCAATAAACAAAGATTTATTGTTATAAATTGTACTGACTACTTGACGGTCCCAAGAATTACAATATAATGCTAATAATGCCCCGCTATAGATGCGCGATCTCAAAGTCACCGTTTATAATGTTGCTACCCTATCAAAAACAGAAGTATCGATATTTATTAATATCGATGCTGATATTAATCTGTAGAGGAACGTTTAATCGTGTTCCTCCAACACAAAGGGAGGATCCTCCTACCAGGCGGGATGATCATGCCTGGCGGGCCAACTGCCCTAACGGTTGATGTTGGGAAGTTGTATATATGTTAACTGGCGCGAGAAATCTTGCTGCGCGATTCAGGATTGGTACTGTTGTGTACTCCGTGTCGTGACGTCACACCGCAGTTCGGTGTATCTTTGGTCAATGACCTTGTAGCACGTTGCTGTTTGCGCTGTATGTGGAGGTCGCCACATTACTCCCCTCCAAGACCGGAGGTCGATATGAGGAAAGGGGTTTCGGTTTTTCGGTTCGGTTTTCGGTTCGTTGTCCGGTTCTGTTTCGGTTCGTTTATTCGGTTCGGTTTCGGTTCGTTCGTTCGGTTCGTTTGATCGGTTAATTTTCGGTTCGTTTGTCGGTCGGTTTTTCGGTTCGTTTGTTCGGTTCGGTTTCGGTTCGTGTTTCGGTTCGGTTTCGGTTCGTTTTTGTCAGATCACGTCGGGGTCACCACTGTGGAGGAACGGGTAATCGTGTCCCGCCAACACAAAGGGAGGATCCTCCTACCAGGCGGCGTGATCATGCCTGGCGGTCCAACTGCCCTAACGGTTGATGTTGGGAAGTTGTATATATGTTAACTGGCGCGAGAAATCTTGCTACGCGATTCAGGATTGGTACTGTTGTGTACTCCGTGTCGTGACGTCACACCGCAGTTCGGTGTATCTTTGGTCAATGACCCTGTAGCACGTTGCTGTTTGCGCTGTATGTGGAGGTCGCCACAAATCAATATCGATACAGTTCATTAAAATTGCTAAATTATGGTTAACAAAAATAAATAATAAGTATTTCATACAATCGCATAAATTAACAAATCATGATTATTTAACGTGGCGCTAACGTTATAAAACTAATCAAATATATGGGAATAACGTCATCTTAACGTTTACTCACGTGGTCAAAACAACATAATAGAAGAGAATAGATGCGTTAGCAATTGTAGAACGAGATTCGATGCGAAACATTTTTATCATGTCTAGGGCCCCTGAACTTGGGAGACATGAAATAACATGGTTCGGGACGCAAGGCGCCTGAGACCGGGAGACGGGTGATTTTAAATACTCTTGGCATACATCATTCTGTATCCAAGGTGCTTATGATGGGGTGTCCATACTAGTGGAATATAGGCTTCGATTTTCTTGCATTCTTGATTTTCTTCTTGTTACCACAGTACGGACTCAGCCTAATTAGGCGTTACTACTATCTACGTTATTATTGATATTCAGTCTCTAATTTTCCATGAATCCTTGTAAAACACCTGCCAAAGATAAGATAGAATGGTAAAAAAAACGAATGGTGTGAATGAAATAAATACCATTCGATGATTTGAGACTGGCCTCTGCATACCACAAAATTCTAAGACCAGCCTTTAGTTGTTCAAGCTGTACGCTTAATGCGCAAACAATTAATACCTATACCATACAAATGTACCCTAAACGCGTATGCGGACGATGATTTATTATAGGTAGAATCTGATACTAGAACGGGGCTGGAGAAACTAGCCAATAGATGTTTGAACTTAATATTTCTTTGGGATGTACGTAATCGCTTAACTTTTGCATCTAACAAAACCTTCCAGCTACTTCTGAGATATAACGTCAAATCACTACCGTGTACTAAATTTGACAGTGTTGCTATTAAATTAATAAAACTTCAGTTTGTTATTTAGAATTAATTTAAAAAATAAACTTTTAAATTATCGAACATACAGAAAAGTTTAAAAAAAAATTCTATGTATTGACAAGGGTATCAACTGGGACATGGGGTCTGTCAATTAATATACTAAAGATCATAATAATGTTGCGCCCTAGTGTGAGTCACTATGCTGCTCTGTCCACGTTCACATTGTGGATAGTGACCACCACTTTTAGATTCTACTTATACTTTTCATCAGGCAGAGTAGAGTCATTTTGGTAGTTTGATCATAAAAAAAACAAAGAAATAAATGAAGCAGAAGAACAAATTACAACAGAATATTGTTACGAATAATAATCTTCAAGCCTTATCTGCGCACACAAATACACACACACTTCTTATCGATCTCCTGAGGCAAGGAATAATGGACCTTATTTCCATATTCATAGTGTCGAATATCGATTGGTTGTTGCCTAATTATTATTAACTTCGATTATTTTTATTAGCGTCTTTACGAGACGGTTCTCGTGTTTTATCGTCGTTTCTAGAAATGGAAGAATAAGAATTATATGGGTGTAAGCTGAGCGTCTCGCGGACCGCAGGCAGTTCAGTTCAGTTTGAGCTATAGTGAGATAAACATCGAAGTGATTTCAGCGATCAACCTAGCGACCTCGGCGACCTTTATGGATTGTAATTCAGAGTAGTATTGTGATTTTAATAGTGGTTTTAATAAAGTCTCTTTAACACGTCAAAAGGCTTCTTTCTCAAATAAATCGAACCCTAACACGTAAAAATATAAAGGATAACAGAATTATAAGTTAATTTTAAATATTATAATTAACTTTTGTTAAATAATTATACCTCAATCCGAATACATCAATAGGAACAAAATGTAATAGTGGAGCATACTTCGGGAGCATATCCATTTAATTTGTACCTACAAATAAATTTTGAATATTGGTACTTCGACGGAAACATATTGTAACAAAAATACACAAACAACTTTTATAATCGCCTGAGAATCAGATTAAAATTCCGAATTCCAAGTAGAAAGGTCAATACTACTCGAATAAAACGTTAACATTGATAAGCAAGATGTTATTGTTTTGATTAACTCTGTAGCAACGTTGAATACAATTAACTTGTAGTTTAATGACCTCAAACAGTTAACCTTTCCGTTCGCTATTTAAAAAAATTGAAAAGGTTTAGTAAAATAAACTATTCAATCGAATAAATTCACAGACGTCATTTTAGGCATCAAAAGTTCTATACATTTATTTTTTAATTCAAATAGTTCTGTTTTTAGAATTGAATATCACGCAGAGACGCAAATTTTTCGTAATACCCTG
The DNA here is from genome assembly GCA_949125395.1 of Diaphora mendica. Lineage (NCBI taxonomy): Eukaryota > Metazoa > Arthropoda > Insecta > Lepidoptera > Erebidae > Diaphora > Diaphora mendica. The sequence goes on from OX421330.1 coordinate 17,175,616, forward strand.
TATAATGGGATCGGCAAGAATAACAATACTGCAAAGAGCAGAAAATTTCGAAACAAACCCTATATCATACAATCTGATGGTTTTAGTATAGTACATCTGTTTGAAACTGTAGAGTTTTGGTATATTGGATCCTAAATATTGTGGATATTTCCTATTGCGCTATTGCGATAAAAAAAACTCAGTAAAAACGTAGTTATAACAGTTGCTATAATCGGAAACACACAAGTACAGAGACAAACACTTTTAAACTTGGAACTCGTCTTTTTCGTTGACATTACTGAACCGAATTAAAAAGTACATACATTTTTTTTATGGAATAGGGGGCAAACGGACAGACGTATCGCCTGATAATAAGCGCCGCCCATGGACACCCACAACACCAGAGGCGTCACAAGTGCGCAGTGCGCTGCCGGCCTTTGGGGGGTGGAGAGAGGGATAGAGGGGGGGGGTGGCCCTCCGGTATCCTCACTCACTCGGTGAAACATAACACAGGCGCTGTTTCACACCGGTTTTCTGTGAGGCCGTGGTATCTATCACTCCGGTCGAGCCATGCATGCCGAGGCGTAACTCTCCCACGGTAACAGGAACTAATACTACAAAATAGGTTCTACAACAAGATCAAAACCACTTTTTAAGGAGAGTCCTACGTCCGACAGTAAGTTACTAAAGACTAACTTAATGTTCTAAGTAATGTTGATCTCCTAATAAATTAATAGAGTGTACAGCAAAAGTGATGGGGAAACGGCTTAGTTGTACAACATTACATTACGGTTAGTGACCGGCAACAGAAAGTGACAAAGCGAACTATGGAAAGTCATCAATTTATTTGTTTCTCGAGAGAAGAATCTCCATCATTCAGTTACTAAATCAACTGTTTTTATCAGGTGTCCTAAACACAATTTGGATCTTACCATGATTTCTGGAATTTAATGAAGCAATGGACATTATTTGAAATGCATGTTTTGCTTGCACATAGTTACTCCAAAGAAATAAATATTTATTTCTACGGAGTACAGTACTAAACATTTTTGAATAGTTATAATTTTTCTCGACTTAAGAACTAGATTCGTTCAAAGCTTATGCAAATTGTTGATTATAGCTTGAAACCAATCGTGGATTCGAAACACTTTGATCTGACAAAGTGATTTTAAAATTGGGAGTTGTGAATTACAGTACGGATTATTGATAGCAATCTCATTGCTATTTACAAACTCATAACAGAAAAAAGAATAAAAAACAAATGGAGTTAAAATAAAAACAAAAGCACAGTGAACACATACATACACTATTGGATCATACATAATATATACACTACACTTGTCCATAGAAGTCGTAGTATGTTTCGAAATATTCAAAATCAAGTTCTCCAATGATCCGACGACAAATGTGATTCGTATCAACAACAGTCATAGTGCAATAGCTGAAGAATCTGTCTTCGATTCGAATTAGTTGTCGGCGCCCGAACAGGTAGTTACGAAACCAGTTAATTAGGTACCGTCGGTTGCGCTACAGGAAGTTTTTAGGTTTTACGTTTAAGATAAGATAACATATTTTATATGCAAAAAAGAAGATTGTGATACGAAAAAGCATACGCAGTAAATTGGCCATGACAAGCTGCGTGTTCAGGTCAATGTTAATTGTTTAATGTCAATGAGTGAAGGGATCCAGTTTGGAAAGTAAATACATCATATATAAGCGTATTAATTCAAAGCATTCTTTTAAATAAAGATGAGTATGGGGATTAAAAAGGATATTGGACAACAATGACAGAATGTGAATATTACGGAGAGGGCGAATGGGCAACCAGTTGAGCTTATTCCGATATTCAGAGATACGGTCAAATTTGCGATATCCAAAAATGAACCTTGTTAAGAAGTTTTGAAGCCGCTCAACCCTATCAAGTTGATCCTCGGTGAGATCAAGGTAGGAGGCATCTCCGTAATCATGGATTAGGAGAAAAAGGAATTCTGGTAGCGCAATTTTGGTAGCAATCGGTAAAAAGTTACACAACCCTCTCAGAGGCAAAGAGGCAAACAATTTCCTGATGACTTCTTGTAGTTGCGGACCCTAGGACAAGTTTTTATCAAAAATAATTCTGTCTGAAATCGGAACTAGGGCTCCATCGCTTGTGTTTTTTATAGATTCACGGTTAACCCATGTTGCTTACTCCATGCATAAATCTGCTTTATATCCCAGTTTATAGTTGAGGGCGTTACAAAAACAATATTTATATATACTATGATATGACTACTATATAATATGAAACATCAATAATTCAAAAAGTATTGAAAACAATTGCATTTGTTTTCAACTATAGTCAATCCAGTGTTCTTAAATGATAATTAAAATAATAGATAGCCTATTTCCATGGACTGTAAATTATTTGGTAAACAAAACCAAAAATACGGATAGTAAAAAAAGAAATATCCAGACACATTGTCAGTCTTCATTTGTTATATCGGGTTATAGAAGTTACTGTGTGTAGTTAAGTGGTGAAATTGACCTTCTGATTTTTTTGAAAATGCCCAAAAAAATGTAAATTGTGTAATAAGAAACGAATAAAAATGCAGTTTTGCACGAACAAAGAAAGTCTCAAGTAGAGATTACTAAAAATTGTAAAATGTTCAAGGTGTGCCGTGCAATCTGTTATTAAACGGTTAGTAGGGACTGTTTTACAGGTAAATAAATCCAAACTGGCAGAAAATGTGTGACTACTAAGCGCCAGGATAGAAAACTCATCTGGGAATCTCAGAAAATCCGCAAAAAAAAAACTTGTACGCTCGCTGTTTCTCTATCCGGAGAAACTGAAGCGAATGTTACTGGTCGATCAGTAAGAAGAATACTTGCTGAAGCAGGATCAACAGCTTGTAAAGCAAGAAAGGAACCATGGCTCTCAGAAAAAAATCAAAAAGCTCCATTTAAAACGGACTCTACGACACCAACATTTCACGGAGGAAGATTGGTCAAATATTGTGTGATACGATGAATCAAACTTTAAGGGTGAGCTTTTATTTCATTTTTTACTGACAATAACACTAATCATTCTTATTTTATTGCGCTTCCATAAAAATAATGAGCACACATTTCAACTCCTTTTTTTTCGTTTTCACAAGTATTCGGTACAGCGGCTGTAACATTTATGAGGCGGCGCGGAGTATCATATAGATTGTGTGGTACCTACTGCTAAACACGGCGGTGGTAGCAATATGATTTGAGGCTGCATGGCAAACAAGTTGTGCCGGCAAAATGTTCGCTTGTGAAGATCTTATGAGCACCGCAAAGTACATAAATGTGCTGGAAACTGCGCTATCGCGTTCGCTTACGTGCATTTTGGTCGACACAAACTTGAATGACGTCAAATTCCAACAAGACAATGCTCCTTGTCTTAAATCAGCAACCACAATGCGTTGGTTTAGAAATAACAACATTGACTTGTTAGATTGGCCGGCCCGATAGAACCCCAGATATGGGGTTTAGATCTGGGGACTGCACCCCATCGAGCATCTTTGGGGTGCAGTCCCCAATCAGATCTTTGAATCAGATTCTGAAGCGCCAGGTTTGTAAGCACAGCATTATATCCAAGGCAGTATTAAAATTCCCTTAATTCAAGAATGGAATGCTTAAACTGCAGCTGAATGTACAAGGCTTCTAAGCAGCCTACCCCAAAGAATCGCTGCTGTGATCATAGTTAAGGGTGGTCCAACTATTTTTTTTTTTTTTTTTTTCGGACATTTTAACACACAATGCCATCTAGTCCCAAGCTAAGCAGAGCTTGTGTTATGGGTACTAAGACAACTGATACAAATACATGTATACTTTTTTTTTGTAAATACATACATATTATAGATAGAAAACACCCAAACTCCGAAACAAATATTTGTAGATCATACAAACATTTGGTCCGACCCAGGATTCGAACCCGAGACCTCATGATCAGCAGTCGTACACGCCAACCGCGAGACCAACGAGGCAGTCAAAGTCATACGATGTTAATATAATAATGTTGAAATCAAAACTAGTTTTATTTTTGGCCTAAACATGAAAAAAAACATAAATTATAGGGTGCCTAATACTTTTGGCCAAGACTGTATATATATTATATATATATATATATATATATATATATATGTATATATATATATATATATGTATTACACTTGTAAATGTATTACAATTGTACTTACAAAACGGTAAAAAATTTAGAATATTTATTTGTTTTAATCGAAATAATTTATTTTAGATTTACAGTAACAATGTTATCTATTCTACATGAACACTGATTAAATATTCACTAATGGCATTTCTATTACTGTAACAATGGGTTCATTCGTGTCTATAATATATGCATTTTAAGATATTCATGGATTCACTAGCTCGCTTATTATAAATGAATAAAAACATTGATTTCCATTTGTGCTTCTCTATATAAATAAGCCTCGGGAGAACATAAGTTCACTTATGTAGTTTTCGTTAGGAGTACTTGAAACTTGTGTGTTATTACCATAATTTATTACTATCGGATTACTATTTGATTGGAATAGTCCCTTTTGTATCTACATTTGTGAGGTAAGATAAATACACATTTCTCCTATTTATCTAAATAATATCCTAGTAGTGTCGGATTATACGTGTCGTAAAGAATATGGTAGACGACTGTATCGTAAATAAATACCGAAGTCTCCTTCATTAAAACGCATATCACAAAAAATCTCTTAAAATATAATTGTTACAGCTTTTCATTTCTATTACAAATTTTAATCAAATAAACATTGAAATATATTGCTCAATTGAGTAGTCTGAAACAATGACGTCACAAGTTTGAATTTGATACAATTTCATACAAAGTTATCGTTTTGACAAATGCTAAAAAGTAACTAATTTGACTAAGGTGTCATCTACCCTATAAAATATGGAGTGTCACCACCCTTATTCATCCCGTGAATTCGTACAAATCACGTAGAACAACAGCGCTGCAAAGAGAAGGAAATCTTGACACAAGTATACCAACTGCAATAGGGTATTTTACTGTATACGAGAAAAAATCTAAAAATATATTATTGAGATACCTTAGGCAAAAAACAGTCGGTAAATGTTAGTTTTAGTTCATAAAATAATAAAATGTTTTAAATAATTTATTTCAAAGTTTTCAGTTTTTTTAATCTGTTCTATAACACCATGAAATAGTAGCCGCCATGTTATTACGTCACACCATTTTGTAAGTACACTATATAAAGTGTCAACTGATCAGCTTAAACTATAAATTGTTTGTTGAAATTATATTCATGTCATTCACATTTGACAAAGCGAACTGACGTCATTACTACAGAGCAATATGGCAAAATTACGAGCGAAATTTGAAAATGTAAAATTTTAATGTATTTTTATAGCACTTATCGAACGAATAAAACATTTTGAGTTTTTTGTGTGGCTTAATAGCACTATAGAATTTAAGGCAGAGGCAGAAAGTTTCTTGAGAAGCGCACAGTTCGCCTCTTCGCATTAAAACTGTATAATCTCAGAACTTACAAATTTTACAGGAGAGCGTTTTAAAGGTTTGACGTGTAACATTTTTAATAATTATGATCTTTTCAATATTTATTTCTTATTTCTTGCTATTTAGATAATGTCTCTCAAAGTAAGATAAAATTATCTATCAAGTTTGTTATACAGTAACCGTAATATTGATCAGAAAAATTATCGTTTTGAGTTTTAATACTTTTCTAGATAAAATGTTGCTTAATTTTTACAATTTAATTTAAGCATGAATATTTAATTACTGAAAATAAGATTAAATTGAAGGAAAAACATCTATTTTTCGTTAAAAAGCAATATCATTGTCTGAAATATTTATTTCTTACAGTACCATTATGAAATAAAATTTACTAAATATGGATTAGAACTTATACAATTAAAACAAAATGCCTCAGAAAGAAAAATAATTTTAAATAAAATTAATTGGTTGATTAAATACAAGAAAATTACTGAATAACATGGCACTAAGTTAGGAACTTGTTTACCAAGGTAGTTCAGTGTCACTGATTATTTAAATTAAGTTTAAGATTTATTAGATAGATACATACAAGTACTATTTCTTAATTCCTAGCAACATTATCCAGTCTTTTGAGTGTTATTGATACGTAATTAATAATAGCTATTAAAATTTGTATACGACCGGGGCGGTACTAGCCTCGCACAGAAGATCAACGTTAGATGACATCGTTCGTGATATCGTGTTTCGTTGGTGAGTGCGAGACCGGTGGCCCGATGCTGCACAAGCATCACTAGCCCGCTCTAGTGTGGGTCACCATGTTGCATTGTCTGCATTCGCAATGAGTATGGTGACCACCACTCTTTAATTCTGCTTATGCTTTCAATCAGGCAGAGTAATCATTTTGGCAGGAGCCATACATAAAAAAAAGATATCTAAAGATTTTCATGAAATGAACGATAGTATTCGGGAATACTTTCCTTATTAACGAAAGCCAAAAAACTTCGTTTTTTCTGATCGGCCGCGGTTTTCTTTAGTGAACTTAAGATATTTATGTCATTCATCTTCATAGCTTCATTATCAGTAGTTTTGGCATAATTGCGGCCTACATCGATACAAAAAGATTTGAAATCTTTGAGTGTAATTTAATTCGTGAACTTTATAAGTTTTCCCAGTCTTTTTTGCTGTTGTGATCAATGAAGCATACTGATCTGGTCTGTATATTGGCCCAGATCTAGGTGTTTTTTTATATATTTCTCTATAACCGAGTGGGCCGAATAATTTTCATTTTGAGTATGTCCTTTAATAAGGAACTTGTGCGTTATTGTTTTAAGATTGGGAATCGTTCCTATCGCATGGATATACAAACTGATTATGAATTTGGTCTATTAAAACGTATCCAAACACGTTGAAAAAAGTCGCTGTATGTTTCAGATTCACAGTGAAATCATACAAATGAAATAGTCAAGTTTAGCAAAAATCTAAATAATATTACATGTTTTAATTACAAAGTAAACATTTTCAGGATTAAACTGTTTCTGAATTAAGATTTATGATAAAAAGTCGACAATTTTGAAATTAAAACATCACTTTTCACAATAGAATATCTAAAACAGTGTTTAATTTTGAAAAAAAATACCTTTCATGAAAAAGATCAGGACAGTATTATTCATATTCTCTCACAAAAACTGTACAATTACATTATTATACAACTTTAAAGAGAGAATTGATTCAAACTTTGCTGCACATTTATAGCAAATAAATGTATAATTTTGAGATTGTATAATACTTATGAAATGGAATTCTTATCTTATGGTAAAATTTTCGTTTATGTATACTTTTGAAGAGACACAACGCCTGCATTGCTTGATTGCTTCAACAAAACTAAAAATTATAATGTATTCGTGCGATACAAGTTCAAACTTCGGCTAATTTAAAACTAACCAATGCGTCATCTAGCGAGTGTTTGTTGAACTACGCTCTTTCGTCAGTATTTAATAGAAAGATACTGGTGATACCAAACGTTTCGGCATATTAACTCAATTTCGAATATTTTTGGTAATTGTACACTTTTAATGCGAAGAGGCGAGTTGTGAATTGCCAAGATGAAAGTTCTGTCGCGTAGGACGATGACGAGATTCCATCAGGTAGAGTTGAGTCACTTTTGTAGGCTCATAAAAACTGGTTTGTCCAGCATGATGTATGGCATAGTAAGAAGACACTTACGTCCAGCTATGAACTGTTGGAGGAGGTTGATGTGATCTAAAAATATTTTTACAAGAAAGCAACAAATCGCATCCTCGTAATATTTTTATCGATAACCAGCTTTACTCTGCCACACTTCGTTGTGGCACATTGGGATTGAAATAAGCAATGATACTAATGTGAAAATAGATTAACAATGCAATCAGTAACTTATTGTTTTGACTGCCTCGTTGGTCTCGCGGTTAGCGTGTGCGACTGCTGGCCATGAGGTTTCGGGTTCGATTCCCGGGTCGTACCAAATGTTTGTATGATCTACAAATACTTGTTTCGGAGTTCGGGTGTTTTCTATGTATAATATTATGTATGTATTTACAAAAAGAAAAGTATATTATATGTATTTGTATCAGTTGTCTAGTACCCATAACACGCTCTGCTTAGTTTGGGACTAGATGGCGTTGTGTGTTAGATGTCCGAAATATTTATTATTATTATTAATCCTTAAAATTTTTTGTACCATCATCTCGAAATTTAACCTCAATCGGTGATTTTTTATTTAAATAAATGTGTTTACAAACAATTCACACATTATGTTTAGTACGTAAATCAACATTGGTTTGCTAATGATGTCATAATGAATAACTAATTCTTCATTGCATCGTTTAGCATAACACAAAGGTTAATTACGCCTTTTTTCAAATACTTTCTAGTCCTTCAAATGAACATTGTTTTTAAATGGTTGACCTTTATGTTCATAATAATGTCAAGTTTCGTCACTTCTATATTACTAGCTTTTGCCCGCGTTTCGGCCCGCGTGTATGTCAGTTAAGTGCTTAGTAAAGAATCAAAATATTTCAATGCCAAATTCCATTGAAATCGGTGTAGTGACAAAGTCGTGAAAGCGCAACTGAAAGATAGACAGCTAGGCAGACAGACAGACAGAGTTATTGTCGAATTTAGGATGGTATAATAAAAGTTTTGCGAACTTCTCAAATCATTGCACATTATCTGACAGATATTATATTACGAAAAAGTATGTTTGAAAAATATTTTATTGTAGTCGTATAAAGAAAAATATTTAACAATGAATAACAGTGAATGCTTATTAACTCTTGAAACCCATGATTGGAAAATCTTGAATACTACTTCTTAAGAGAAAAATAACAGTTAATTGCCTACCATACGCGCAAGTATAACCGTAAGCTCATAGCTGCGCAGGTACAACTGTCGTGATACCGTTGTTTGGCGCGTGCTACTGTTTTGCCAACCACACGCACAGTGTTCCGTGTACAAGCCGGCCTGGGCAGGCAAAACTGTAGTGATATTTGCGCGTGAGGTAGGCCCATTAGGTATGTTTACTATGGGAAACAATTATTCGAGAGAGATATAATCATAACTATCATTGTCTGATTCCACAAAATCCTAGACGCTACTATAACAACGGGGAAGCCTGTCAGGTAACCAAGTAAATCACAACCTCTGTCGTCAGCTACACACAAACCCTGTCAGCAGTTTTGTTAACTTTCCTCTCCTTGAAACGTATTCTGAGGACCTAATATGAGTTTATTTTAAATCAATCCGAGCCTCACCGTAATCTCGTTTGGTGTTGCGATTGGCCTGCACATAAATCTTCACTAGTCGCAACGCCAAGCACGTTCGCTGTCAATAACAACTTTAGCCTAGTCGAAAAGTTGAAAATGGTCCAAAATAGAGATACTTCTCTTAAAATTATGTGTGATAGCTCATTGGATCCGGAATGACACCTAGAAAAATATGCCAAAAGCGTGTTTTAGCACATAAAAGTTGAAAAATTTAAAAGCAATTAAAGATGAAAAGAAAATGGCATTTCGTTTTTTGCCAATATTTCATAAACTATTAATATTTAAGAAATTTCAAAAAAACATTCTGAAAGAAGAGGAAATTTTCAACAAACATCTCAGCTTTCGGATGTCTCTTAGTTCGGAACTCTATTTCCATCATTTATAATTTTAATTTAATGCTGAAAATGGGTCCACGCGTAACATTTTTAAGTTGCGCGCGCGGCGTCAAAAATGACACATTGATTAATTTATTTAAGGTACTGAATATTTTTTTAAATAAAAAAAAAAAATTGTTTATTTTGAATACTATAAATACTTAATTTCCATTGGAAATTTGACTTGAAGTTAATTTTGCTTGGGATTGAAATCTTTATCAATCCCAACGTCGAATGCGCCGATGTCGAAAGTGAGTAAATAAACGTACACTACGCCGTTTCCCCATGCAATGTTTATACAGAAATTATGAAGTTTTCTTTTCTTAAAGAGCATCTAGGTAACTGCTGTGATGGCTCCAACACCACAAGAAAATGTGCGTCCAGACCTGTCGATTCTGCCACAAGAAGATGGAAACAGGATCGTCATCTCTGGGATGTCTGGTCTATACCCCCAATCACACAATGTCAAGGAGTTTTCAGATTTATTGTATAATAAGGTAAATAGCACTTATTCATACACATACAAAATAGTTTTAGTTATATGAAGCCGCTATTTACATATGTATCGATTAAGAATACAGAACAAGAGCCAACTAAGCAATCAAAACACGCAGCAATTTACATACCAACTCGTCTGATATCTATTATGGAATAGCAAGTCAAAAACTCATTTCGCAAGCTAAGCTTGAGCTGTTCTACATAGGCCTTTCAATGGCCTATATCTAACAGCGAACCATCAAACGATGATGATTATGCTGATAAAATTTCATAATATATTTTTATAGCCTTACTGCACAATATATAATTAGTCCCTTTGTCGTAGTTCAATGACGTGAAGATTTATTATAGGTAATTCGTACATCTATAAATAAATATTAAATTATATTTATTATGTTCAATACTTTATTATATTTTAACTACGTTTGTAATAAAATTCTAAGCAAAAACCAAAAATTATTTCTTAATGCTGTAGTTACATAAGCTCACACAGTTCAGTAAGTTACTTAGATGACAATTGGTGCTTGGGATTGATGCTACTCACTCCACATTTACGTTCCTATCATTGCTATTATGTTAAAGAGTGATGTACATTTATTTCATTGTTGTATTTCGTATTTCACATGTTTCCATTTTTTTTTCTTCTTAAAATGAATTGTTTGTAAATGTGAGTGCAGTGTAGACTTGTAATGTTAGTTTTTAATTAGTGTTCATTCCTCTCGCCAGTGTTGCGATCACTTTGTGAAGTTTGCAATACCTATAGGCCCATGTTATAAGCATACAATCTCTAAAACTAGTTCACTGGCAAGAGCAATGAACGACGACGTTTCACCGTGTTCTTAATCTAAACTAAAATCATCAAGCACTTACTGGAGTTGTGTGGCTTTCTTGTTCTCGGCGCCGTTGATGGGGTACCCCACCGCCTGGTCTGTCCTGGTACGTTCACACATACATGCTCCAGAATGCTGTACAATCTTCAAGGAATTCGAATACTTGCGGGCTCCCGAAATCTCGTAATTACAAGACACCCGATTCAGCTATCACGGATCGCGCCTATGACGTGACTATAAAAACTCGCGAGTTCAAATCAGACCAATCATAACGGTTAACCACTAAAGGGACTGGGTTGAATTGACAATTAGCTAAATTACAATTAAAACGGTTCCTAAAACGACATCGTCGACCGGTTACAATAAGCGTCTTTCTTTCTTTCTTTTTCTTGCAAAATGGCAAACTGTGCCGATGTCGACAATTCTGCCAGTGTCAAGTGCAATGGAAATACGTGTGTTAAAAAATAGATAAATTATGGACTATCCAAATTTTCCGAATTTACAGTGGACTGAATGTGGGACAATAAGCGTCACAATGGTACCATCTTAACCTCAAACGTCAAAACGTCAAACAAGAAAAATGACAATCGAAAATGTTGCCATTACAATGACGTTAAATTTCTAACAATTAGTAACTTTCTTGAAGGACTTAGTGTATCAACTTTTACCCAAAATAAAAGTCTTGCAGACGAACCGTCGTTAATCTTGACTAATTTTGGTTTGGGTTCACAACGACTGGGGCTCGTATTGTTTGTATGGACAGCCCGACTCAAAACTATGGTCCTTTCTTCAAAAGGACAACTCGGATGGTACTGTATTCGCATCTTTTTATTTAACATTATTCGTGTACTTAAAAAATACATCTCTGTAGTGTTTCTTCCCAGAGTAAGTCTTAGGAAATACCGGTGTCTTCTAGCTGTAAAGTCCTATTTGTACAAATATCCGTAAAAACTTACAAAAATACATTATATCATATATCATTTATCAGCAGTCATTCATTTCAGCAGCTTATTATTTAGATTTACAAAAATAATTAAGTATAAGTAACATTAGTATATAATTAAAAACAGGTCCTATTTCTTGTATGATAAATAAATTCTTGTACAACACAGATAAATCCGGTGACGAGTGAAGACGTTCGTTTTAAGTACTATCATCCCGAAGTCGTGCAACATACCGGCACCATTCCTGAACTCAATTACTTTGATGCTCAGTTCTTCAAAGTGCACTATCGTCTATCAAATACTATGGACCCTATGGGGAAAAAAGTCTTAGAGCAGGCTTATAATGCCATTTACGATGCTGGTAAGTATATTTATTATGGTATATGGTATACCGATTAAGCAGGTATTTATAAAAAGAGGCCTATCTACAGCAGTTGACTATTGGATGATGATGAAGCAGATATGTCACCTGATGGAAAGTGACTTACTTGAGTCAAGAGACACAAATCAATACGCCTCTGATAATTGTGCGTGGAATGGTCAACGCCACAGCAAAAGGAAACTTCCATCATCACTAGACAACAACAAGTTTCCTAAACTAGACAAGCACACTCAGGCTGTTAAAAATAATAATAATAAGAAACAACTATCTGGTAATAAAGTCACTAGGTCAAATAGTATTTTGTAGGAAGTTTTAAAACCTAGCATGCCTAACCAGTTTCTTAATAAAAATGAAACAAAAAGTAACAACAGTAAATTACGCAAAAGTAAGAACACATAGCAATGACGCCCCTCCCACCACGCAGATGTTACAAATAAACAAAGAAATAAAAATAGTAGATTAGTCACCGTGGAAGAATACGACCCTAATCCTCCAATGAGTATTTTTTTTTACGTGTGGGAATCTCCTCGGTCCGTCACCCCACCGGGGTTTACGGCGGGGCGATGTGTCGGACTCAAACCTACTAAAACCACACGGCGTGCCACTCTGCGCCTGAGACGGCAGGGATCCGGGGACTGCAGTCATTAACACGTCCGGACCCCTCCCAGCGCTTGCCCGCACTGAAGCGGGATTGCGTCCGAGTGGACATCGTCCTCCCGGGCCTTCTCCGCCGCCTCATTCTGCGAAATTACGTCTTCGCAGAAGGCTGTGACCGCGGTAAAACTGCTGTCACTACCGGCCATGGAGCGAATGACGGTCGGTAGCGAGAGATCTCCTCCGATGACTGCAGTGAGGGCCCGGCGTTGCGACGCCCACGCGATGCAAATCGCCAGCATGTGCTGGGCCGAGTCCTCACTGCAGTCGCCATGGTGGCAAGCGGGACTCAGTTACCTCCTGGCGACCGAGTGCAGGTACTTCCCGAAGCAACCGTGCCCGGAAAGGACCTGCGTCAGTCGGAAGGAAAGGATCCCGTGCTGCCGCCCTGCCCACTCGAGGATAACCGGCTGGAGAGCCTCCACGGCGGCAAAGCCAGCACGTGAGTCTCCAGCCGGAACGTCCACCTAGCCATCGTGGCTCGACGGGTGGCTTCACGCCACCCGCGTACCTCTTCGGGCGAAGGGCTAATGCCACTTTCCGCCTCATATTCAGGTTTAACGACACCGCCAACAGCAATCCGCCGCAGCTCACGGCCTCTTCGGTCACGGTCCTAAGGTGCATCACGGCATCGACCGTCGAACGCCCCTCTCGGAGGCGCATCTGGGAGAGTATCCTCTCAAACAACTTGCCCGCCTCGTCCAGCAACACGATGGGCCTATAGGCCACAACCGAATCGGCAGGCCGTCCCGGCTTCCTCAACAGGACCAGCTTCCAGCATTTCCAGCACTCAGGGAAGCGTTCGGACGTCAAACTAGCGTCCAACACTTCCCTGAGGCGGTCCGACATATGGTTGAGGGCTCGGTATGGGTATGAGGGACAGTAATGAGTACCTACACCAACAGAAAAGAACAGTCCTTCATATGAACGTAAACTTATGATTGCAACATACAACGTTCGGACTCTATCGACACATGATCGCTTACTAGAACTTTGGTAGGTAGGTAGAGGCTTTGGTAAAAATTAAATATGATATAATTGGAATCTCGGAAATGAGAAGACATGAATATAAGATAGAGGAATATGAAAACTTTATACTGTGTTACATAGGACAAACTTTTGGCAAATACGAGGTTGGTTTTATTATAAACTAGTGGTTGCCCGCGGCTCCGCCCACGTATATGTCGGTTATCGCGGCAAATAGTAGCCTATGTGTTATTCTGATGTATAAGCTATATATAAATCAAAGTTGGACCTAGCGATTCCCAAAAGGACACTACAAAAATGAAATAGATTACATCCTTTCAAACCAACCACAAATATTCCAAAATATAGAGACGAGGAATTTTAACTACCAGTCGGACCATAGAATAATTAGATCAACAAAAACACTAACCATACAAAAAACATCTAGAGCTAAATTCACAAATAGCCAATTTAGTCAACTTAAGAGCGAAGACGAAATAAACAAATATAATGAAAGCGTAATATCACTGTTGTCTGCTGCTACAATATACTCAGAAAATACTTTTATACAAGATTGCTAAGATAGAATAGAAAAGGCTATCAGTTTTAGTTTAAGACAAAGGGAGTAAAAAATAAACTACATAAAACACAATCGGCAAGCACCGTAGAACTATTAGAGAGAAGAAAAAAAATACAGAAAACTAAAAACTAATCCCGAAGAGAGAAAAATGAACAATTCGCACTGTATAAAGTAGTCAATAAATATATAAAAGCAGATTACACGAAACATAGACAAGACATAATAAAAGAATATCTGCAAAGAAGTGGAAGTACAAAATAAGCCTACAAGAAACTCCGAACAAATACCACGTAGATAGTAGATGTGTAAAATTACGTAGCTAGTAGATGCATTATGGTAGACATAGAATTTTACACAAATCTATACAAAAGTTAAGACAGAACAACTACAAATTTAGAGAACCAATTAGATAGTACAGAAGAACGAAACATTAAATAATAAATCATAATCACAAATATTTCGGATATCTAACACACAACGCCATCTAGTCCCAAGCTAAGCAGAGCTTGAAATCAATACATGAAACAGAAATAGTACTAGCAAAAAAGAAACTGAAACTAGAAACAAGCCCTGGTTCAGATAACATTACCAACGAAGCATTTATAAAGGCACACGCGACTCTGGCTTCACCATTAGCTGAACTCAGGCGCGGTTCCAGGGGGGGGGTCACAGGGGACGTGACCCCCCCCAAAATCTGCTACTAGAACCTGATTTTCTTGTTCTTATCAGTTTCCATAATTGTTCAATCGAGATAAGAAATCAAAGGATAGGAAGGATAGGAACTCTTTGAGAGAGTTATCTCTGGCCGTATCAGCGAGCACCTGTCGCGAGTGGGCCCTGATCTATCGGACTGCCAATTTCGATTACAACGGGGACGCTCGACAATGGACGCTAATATATAGATGTGTTCGCTCCCTATCGGGGTCGGCAGTCCGATCGGGGTGGTGGTGTTGGTAGTTAGCCTTGATATCGTTAATGCTTTCGGCACCCTTCAATGGGGCGCGATTAGGGAGGCCCTTGAATATCACGAGGTGCCGACTTACCTGCGTGCAGTCATAGAGGTCTATCAGCGCGACAGGACAGTGAAGTTTGTCGATCGGAACGGAGTGGAAAATTGAAGGGAGGTGTGTTGTGGGGTTCCCTAGGGCTCTGTATTGGGCCCATTGTTATGGAACCTCGTATACGATGCGGGCCTTCGCACTAGTCTGACTTTGGGCAGGAACCACCCTGCTCATACCTCCGGGTGGATGACACCGAAGTCCAAGTGGGTCAGTACATGAAGTACCTCATCATGGACAATCGGTAGAACTTTGAAAAGCTTTTCGGGCGACTAGTCCCCAGTACGAGGAGTAGCAGGGGTGCCACATTGTCTGCTGCCCAATCTCGGGGGACCGCGGGAAGAAGTTCGCTGCCTCTATGTGCTTGGGAGTGCGTAAGGGCGTCGTGCGATCCATGGTCCTCTATGGGGCACCGGCGGGATCTTCCCGCTATAATACTCAACTCGGGAGTCTGCAGCCATACGGATCGTACGAGGCCACCGTACGATCTCGTACGATGCGGCGACGATCCTGGCACGAAATCCACCCTTCGACATTCTAGCCGACATGAACACAATATTCTGCGACGAAATTCGATCTGTCGGTCGGAATGACGAAGAGATAGCGCCGTATCATGAGCCCAGAATGCATCGTCAGAACACACATAAGCAAGCCCTACGAGCTTGGCGGGCATTGTCGGAGCCTTTCTGCCGAGCTTCGAAGCTTGCATAGAGTGAACCAACTTATCACCTACCGATTCACTCGATCGGGGAACCGGGATCGGGAAATGGCCGATCCCGCTCGAAAGAGGCGACGAAGGATGCGCGATAAAGGCCGGTTAAGGGTCGTTGTGGCTACATGCGGGGGAGATGTGGCCGCTGGAAACGACGCGACACCTCGGTGCGACCGGGGGTGTCGTCTCAGGTGGGTCGGTGTTCCGACTCTCTTACTGTGTAGAGCGGTGAGAGGTACGACAGCGACATGTCCCGGGTTTGAATCTGGTTACCCCGGGATGTACCTTAGTGATGGGGTAAGGCAGGGGGAACTCCAGAAGCCGCTGATGCGTTCCTGCAGCTCCTCTTGACTGCAGATGTAGGCCGCCGCCGGGGTTTAGGGTTAGACCGATTTGTCGGGAGTTCCATACACGCCCTTCGTCCCTCAACGGAGCTAGATCCTCTAAATATTCATCCAGACATTGTCACAGATGTCTCAAATATTATGATCCCAATAGATTTACCAATAAAAACATAAGATATCCATTTGTTTTTTTTGTGTGAAATAATATTGTGTATTGTGCAATAAAGTCTAATTTACTCGACTTAGTGGATTAGTGACCCCCCCCAAAACTTCAGACTGGAACCGCCCCTGGCTGAACTATATAATAAAATCCTGCAAAACTCTAAAACACCGTTCCAACCGACCCGAAGAACATCGGAAACTAGCGACCAAATATTTCGGACATCTAACACACAACGCCATCTAGTCCCAAGCTAAGCAGAGCTTGAAATCAATAAATGAAACAGAAATAATACTAGCAAAAAAGAAACTGAAACTAGAAACAAGCCCTGGTTCAGATAACATTACCAACGAAGCATTTATAAAGGCACATGCGACTCTGGCTTCACCATTAGCTGAACTATATAATAAAATCCTGCAAAACTCTAAAACACCGTTCCAACCAACCCGAAGAACATCGGAAACTAGCGACCAATATATCTCTTCAATTATAAAGATACAATGATTAGATGTTACTAATCCAAAAACAAAATTAGAAAGAATGCAATCGGTAAAGCAAGCATGCTTCAGGAAGGGTTTCTCAACAGTTGATTACATCCACACATTTGAATTAATAATGAAAAAGTATCAGGAAAACCAAAGAACACTCTATATAGCGTTCATTGATAATAAAAAGCTTTTGACATGGTAATACATACAAGCATCTGGGAAAGTCTAAAGGAACAAGGACTAGAGGAAATATATATAAAAATCATCAAATCAATATATAACCACAATAACGCCAAATTTATACTAGAAACTTTAGGCCCTAGCTTTCTAACAGAAAGTGGTGTTAGACAAGGCGATCCACTATCTCCAATTTTATTTAATTAGAGCTGTCCTCGAGTCGATCATAAACAAGCTCAACGGGAAAAACAGGGAGTCTACAGTAACAACACTTACTTAAGTCACCTAAGACTTGACTGCACGTTTGGCCTAGTGGTTTAACGGTCACCACGCCGTTTCCTACTTCGCCAAGTGTCGTGGGTTCAAATCCCACGTAGGACAACACTTATTCCTAGTGCGGGAGTTGTCTTTAAAAAAAAAAAAAAATAAAAAAAAAAAAAAAAAAAAAAAAAAAAAAAAAAGATTCGCTGATGTGATACTTTAAGAGACATTCTCCGAGGTACAGACCATGGTAGAAACCCTACACTTAGCTAGTGTTAAAGTGGATCTGGAAATGAATATTACAAAGATTGAGACCATGACAAACAGCTTGGAAAGACCAGAAATAGTC
Organism: Diaphora mendica; assembly: GCA_949125395.1. Taxonomy (NCBI): domain Eukaryota; kingdom Metazoa; phylum Arthropoda; class Insecta; order Lepidoptera; family Erebidae; genus Diaphora; species Diaphora mendica. Next base: position 17,193,684 of record OX421330.1, read on the forward strand.
AATAACACGCCACTATAATACGTGGATAAATAATAAGTCTATCTGGGGAAAACCGTTAGTTTTTATAGAAAAAACAAGAAAATAGAACTGTAAAGAAGAATCCAATTTACATGTAACAAATCCTGGAGTCTCAAGGATTTTTTTAAAAGTAACATGCCACTAACTATTAAACATGGAAATTCACTACCGAAACAAAGAAGAAGATCAGTATTTCTCAGAAAGGTCTCGACCATCATGCATGCTGAAAATAAAACAGATTGACAAAATACGACACACAAATACACACATCAAAAGTGTCTAGGGATCAACATATTTTTTTGCAATAACTTTTCTCCTGATTGATATTAATTAAAATTTTCTTTAAGGATTCATCAAATAAAGTGTTTTCGTTTGTCACAGTAACGATAAACCAAGTCACCTTTGCATTAATAAAGAAATTTGCCATTTTCCTAATAAAGGGATTTTTGACATTTGAACCACTAACATTAAAGTTCAAAAAAAAGACTGAAATAACAGTTTTCTTTAAAATTTTATTAGGTAACTTAAACAATTAATAATCCGTGTTTCTACCGCGAACACTAACAACACAAGAATCGGTTTGGCATACTCAAAATGAGTTCATCCAAATCACGCTGTGGAATGGCCGCCCATGTTCGTTGCAACAACAAAAAAAGGTCTTCTTGCGACTGGATACCCTCCATATTCGGCAGAGCTCTTCTCTGTAACATATCCCATGCATGCTCAATCGGGTTCAAGTCTGGCGACTGAGCAGGCCAGGGCCAAAGCCACATCTCAATCTCAAGAAATCCGCATAAAAATGCTTGATCCCTAGACACTTTTGATGTGTGTATGAGAAAAATAACTAAAGCAATAAACGCTGTGAGTTATGCACAGAAATTGAAATGAAAGTGGGCAGAACATGTTGCGCGGCAAACAGATCTTAGGTGAACCAAAAAAAGTGTTAATCTGGTAGGGCACGAGGCGAAAGAGCACGAGGAAGACCTATTACAAGATGGGAGGATGATATAAAAAAAGCTGGTCCAAACTGGAGACAAGTCGCACAAGACAGAGTCAAATTGGCAGCACTGGAGGAGGCCTTTACCCATTCTTGGGTCTCTGTAGATTAATTTAATAATTTAGATAAATAATAGCCAAATTAGTCATAGATAGGATTTTTATATATTTTATTACATAGATAGTAACTTACTTACTCACTTACTTCGCTGGCTCAACGACCCAAAGTGTGTCTTGGCCTCCGACAGTAGAATGCGCCATTCTTTCCTATTCTGTGCCTACTCAGACCAATCGGACACTCTTTCATCTCTTCCATATTCCTATCAACCCCATCTTTCCAGCGGTATCTGGGTCGTACCACCGGCCGCCGCCCGATGGGTTGTCCAAGGTATGCTCTTTTGACGGCTCGATCCTCACCCATTCTTTCGATGTAGCCAAGCCAGCAAATTTGGGCAGCTTTTATTTCCCCGATTATGTTTGGCACTGACACTATGCACTCTCCTCCCGGTTGCACCTCTGTTTTCGCTCTCCATTCTCTCCTACTGTCGGTCCCAGAACCTTTTGCAATATCTTGCGTTCTGCGACTAAGAGTTTCTCTTCCTCCTTGATCGTTAGTGTCCAAGTCTCACACCCGTACATCAGAATCGGTCTGATCACCGTGTTGTAGACGCGGATTTTGGTAGTCCTGCTTATTAATTTGGAAACCAGCACTTTGTGAAGGGCTGCGGTACATCTTAGTGCGTTGACAACGCGGATGTTTATTTCCTCCTCCCTCTGATTGGTGTCCGTAATCGTACACCCCAGATACTTAAATTTCTCTACTCCTTTATAGGTTGTGCCATTCATTGTAAGGTCTTTTCTGTGGAGTCTATTGTCCTTATGTCACTTCATGTGGAGGTATTTAGTCTTTTCACGACTGATTCTGAGACTCACTGATTTTCCATCTTCCTCTATACGCCATGCCTACAACTTCCGCCTCTGATTGCCCCAATATAGCAAGATCATCCGCATAGTCTATTATTTCATTCCTTCCATTTAACTCGACTCCCCCATCTATCAGCAAAACTTTTCGGATGATGTATTCGAAAGATATGTTACAGAATAGGCGATAGAGCTGTTTCAGTCCAGTAGTAACCTCAAACTCCTGAGTCAAATCGCCTCATACTCTCACTCGCAATTCGCTTGTGCTTTTGGCCACTTTTATCATTCTGACTAGTTTTGCCAGTACCTGGAAAGTTGTCATTATGCAGTAGAGTGTTTCTCGGTCAATAATATCATAGGCCTTCGTAAAGTCCACAAAGGTGCAATTAAATTATTTGCTCTACGTAGGGTTCAAGGCGAGCGAGGAGAACGTATGACAGTACCTTATAAGCTGTCGAAAGCAGTGCAATCCCTCAGTAGTTTCCACATTTCTTTCTACATCCCTTCCCTGTGTGTTGGGCTCATGATACCCACATTCCATTCCCTAGGCTGTTGTTGTGTGTGTGTCCAGATCCTACAAATCATTTTGTACAGTTAGGATTGCAGTACTCCCCCTCCATATTTCCAAAGTTCACCTGGTATTTTATCTATTCCAGGGGACTTGTGGTTCATAAGTCTGTTTATTGTCTTGTGTACCTCTTCGACCTTTGGTGGTGGGTCCAGATCATTATCGTGACTGGTTTTCGGGTTTGTATCGGGTTTGACTCCAGTCAACATAGATACTAACGTTACATATATTTTTGGTTATAGTTTTTTCCTTTTTTAGATTATTAGTATTACCTAAGTGAGAACTAAGTTCTATAAATAGCAGTAATCACATAAATAAATTTACAAGCCAATGGTTAAGACACTGATATATATTTACATGAAATAAACAATAAAAATATATTTAATAACACAGAATAAGGCCGATACTAATATACGCAGTATTGTAAATTTACAGAAAACAAAAACGGTTTTTTATTTTTATTTATTTTATATAGAAGACGTTAACTGCCAAAAATAGGCCTCCCTCAAGAGTGGCCACAAAAATTGGTCCAGTTCTGAAACATTATATAAAAGAAAAGAATGTTATTTTAATTACGGTTGATCAGGTACAGCAGATATCAGTGAACGGAAAAATAGTTTTGCATTGAATAAGCAATCCTGGTATTTAAATATTTATATAAAAGGTTTTTCTAGACTAGGGTACACGATAATATAATCTAATGATTCTCTCGGTTAAAAACATTGAGAACAGAACGGTATTGACGCCAAATACTAATTATTAAAATAACGTATCTCACTATGATATTTCTCTTTAGGAGTTAATCCGGATCAGCTATCAGGAAAAAAAGTTGGTGTTTATACAGGCTCGTGTTTCTCTGAGACTGAAAAAGCATGTTTTTACGAAGCTGCTTCAAGATCCGGTTTTGGTATAGCTGGGTAAGTAAAAACCAATATTAAAATTGACGATTTAATTTGAAATATCTCCTGAGAGGAGACCCGGCCCAGCAGTGGGGCGTTATGGGGTGTTGATGATGATGATGCTAAATACCTGTCCAAAATGAGTTAAGCTATGTATATTAGAATTTAGGTTTTCAAAATTTTACGGACCTGGAGCAACTGTAAAATTGCAGTACCTGGCATTGATGAGTCAGGTTGCCGTATTCCTTCAAATAAGCTTATACCAGGCCCAAAATCGGTGAGCTTTAAGCAAAGCTTTAAGCGAATCTAAAATACAAACACGAATCTATTATAAAATAACACTATGAATTTGTAAACATACCTAAATACATGTTTTCAATAACAGATGCAGTAAAACAATGTTTGCCAATCGTATCTCGTATTGGCTAAACGCAAAGGGTCCATCAATGTCCATAGACGAGGCGTGCTGTAGCTCTACCGGTGCATTGGAGCAAGCGTATCTGGCTCTAAGTCGTGGAGAATGTGAAGCTGCTATAGTCGCTGGTACTTACTTATGTTTACATCCACAATCGTCAGTGCACTATGGAAGGTAAATTATTGATCACTATTGCGTTGAAATTGATTATTGATATTTAATATGGTTCCGTTTATAAGTTTTAGCTAACAATTTTCAGAATTATTAAATTGTGTAAAGACGGCAAGACAAAATCTTTCGATGAAAATGCAGACGGTTGTGCAAAGTCTGAAGCTGTTAATGTTTTGTTTTTGCAAAGGGCGAAGGATGCCTTGAGGTAAGTTTTACTTGTAAAATTTATGTTTTAAAAAGACCAAAAAAAATTTGTGATTCAAATAATCTGCAAAAGTTATAGAAACTTTAATAATTCTTTCCATAAAATAAATATATGGCAAGCGAGCACATGAGCGATGAAGGCGAAGTTTTAGAAAGTCTTAAATTTGCCAAAAATTGCTCTGTACTCATCTATATAACAACATGTCTTCATGGTAAAGGTTTAATTTTGTAATTTTTTTTTCAGAATATACGCTGAAGTCTTGTATGCTAAATCTGAATTTACCTGTGTGATAAAAGAAGAAACTGGTCCTAAATATGGATTCTACAGAAGCCTCAGTAGCACAACTAATTTTATTAAGAGGTTCTACCATGAAGCAGGAGTTCCACCTCAAGCTATTGAATACGTTGAAGCTTTTGGTTCCGGTGAGTTTTTATATACTACTTTTGTGTAAAGAAAGTTTTCTTTATCATTTAGGGATTTTTATGTTACAGCCGTACCTGAGGCCGACAAGGTTGAATTAGAAGCTCTTGAAGAAGTGTTTTGTCAGAATAGAGATGACCCTCTTTTTATCGGTAGTGTCATGTCTAACATTGGGTATGGAGAAGCGGCTTCTGGGATATCTGCCATCACAAAGGTATAACATACATGTCGAGCTCAGTTCATGTCGGGTATTAATAATATAAAATGCTTTATACATTTTATTCTTTTTCTGTAGGTGCTGTTAGGCTATCATAATGGGGCACTAGCTGCCAATTTGCATTTTGAAAAACCTCGACAAGATATTGCAGCGTTGCGTGAAGGACGCATGCGTGTTATAACTGAACATCACAAGTTTGGCCGAACTTATGTTGGTGTGAATGGCATGTCCGTTACGGGAGTGAATTCCCATGTTTTACTAAATGGATGTTATAAGCCTAAGGTATGTTAGACTATAACACGTCCATAAACCGTCTTTACAAGAAACATCTATGTTCCCAACATAATAAGTTTTCAAGGTTGACCCTTATAAAGGCAATTTATGATGCTTGATTCTGTCAAGAAGTAAACATAACGAGGTCTAAGTTATTATTAAAATTTCAGGATTTAAGTCGCTACAAGACCAATATTCCATACTTGGTTAATATATCTGGTAGGCACGAAGAAGCTGTAAAATTTGTTCTTGAGGAATTAAAATCTCATCCTGTAGATCCTGAGCAATTGGCCTTGTTGAACAATATTCATCGAACGGGCGTCACTGGTCATTTGGGCAGAGGGTTTACTATCTTGCGTAAGTTTAGTAGTTAATTTATGAATGTCCCCATGTAGGTATTGTTTATTTAAAGAAAAGGCTACCATTATAATGGTAATTAATCATCATTGTCGCGTTCATACGTAACACTCACTACATCATTCTTATAATTTAATCCTGTGGGGGACAGGGTGTCATGTTCCTCCAACACAAAGAAGAATCCTCCGACCTTGCGAGATGTTTTTTTATGGAATAGGGGACAAACAGCAGACGTATCGCCTGATGGTAAGCGATTACCGCTGCCCGCCCATGGATACCCGCAACACCAGAGGCGTCACAAGTGCGTTGCCGGCCTTTTAAGAAGAGATACGCCCTTGTCTTTAAGGTTTGAAGGTCGAATTCGTCCAGGAATATCGCAGGCGACAGTTTAACGTTGGCGTTAAGAGGCGGTGGGGTTCAGTTTGAACAATTCCTCGGAGCACTCCCCATAGTAAATGCGATAGAAGATGCACAGCGAAGCCACATCTCTACGCAGCGCCAGAGAGTCTAGCCGAATTAAAACTTCTTAGCAATCGACGATCCGAGTCGCTCTCCGTTGAATGCGGTCCAGAGGGAGGAGCTGGTATTGTGTTCTTCTTCTAACTCGCTTCACTCTTGGCAGAGCGGTCGTGATCACGTAGAGTGCACACTGGTTGTGGAGGCGCACAAAGCCCCTCGTACAACTTCCCGCCATCTCGCCCTGTCAGCAGACTGCCGGCTGCAGTCAGACACACGGCTTCCGATTGTGGACCTCACCTGGTCGGTCCAGCGCATGGGTGCCCTGCCGCGGAGTCTGATCCCCTCCACCCTTCCCTGCACTACCAGTCGCTCTATTGAGTCACTATTCCGTCTAGAGACATGGCCAAAGTACTGCAGTATGCGCGACCGTACTATGGTTGACAGACGCTGTGTAATGCCGAGTTCCGCTAGCACGGACACGTTAGTACGGAACTCCGTCCACGATATCCCGAGCATTTTTCTCCAGCACCACATTTCCAGAGCATCTATCTTCCTTATTTCCAACTCGCGTACTGTCCACGTCTCCGCGGTGTATAGGAAAATGGGAAATATAAGCGATTGCACAAGCCTGATCTTGGTGGCTTTGGTAATGTTCTGATTTCCCCAAATTTTTCTCAATTTCTCCATTGCAGCTTTGGTTATGGCCATTCGTCGTTTTACTTCATCTACGCAGCTACCATTGTTTGATATTAAAGCCCCAAGGTATACGAAGCTCTGCACTACGCTGCAATTCGCAATCTGTGTCACTTCGGGCGAGTTATTGTTGACGCGGTCCACGATCATCATTTTGGTCTTAGATCGGTTTATCTGTAATCCAAACGTAAGGCTCACTCGCTCCATTTTGAGAAGTAATTCCTCCATTAGGCCAGCACTACTCGCAAACAAGGTGGTGTCATCTGCGTACCGTAAGTTGGTAACCTTGTATCCACCAATCGCAATACCATCAGTCCAGGACTCGAGAGTGATTCGCATCACAAGCTCGGTATAAACGTTAAATAGCAGGGGCGATATTATGCAACCCTGTCGAACGCCTCTACTTGGATGGAAACTATCTGAGATGACTTCATCAGTCCGCACTGAGGCTGTTCCTCCTTCGTATAGCTCTCTGAGCAGGTGCACGAGATGTTGTGGTGTGCCCATGTCCAGTAGCGTTTTCCACATTGCTGGTCATCTCACCGAGTCGAACGCTTTGGAGAAATCCACAAAGCATATATATGTGGGCTTGTTGAACTCTCGAGCCTTCTCGATGATCTGACGAACAATGAGAATCTGTTCTCGGGTTCATTTTCCCTTAACGAATTCGGCCTGTTCTAGCGCAACCTCTCCGGAGAGATATGCTTTCAGCCGCTCATTTATAATGTGTAGCATTATTTTGCTGGCATGTGTGATAAGAGCAATAAGTCGAAAGTTGCTACACTTCTTCGTGGAACCCTTTTTGTGGAGAGGAACAAATACTGTGTGAGCCCATTCAGTGGGCCATTTTCCTGTAAGCCATATCCTATTACAAATTGTGTGAAAGATGTCAACGCCACGCTCTCCCAATGCTCGTATGGTTTCAATTGGAATATCGTCTATCCCTGTGGCTTTGCCATTCTTTAGGTGTTGAATGGCGGCTCTTATTTCTGACTTCAGAATAACGGGTTCACACATGTCACTCGCAGGTTCCGTTGATCTATAGTTTCGCGACTGATTGTCCAGGAATAAGGACTGGCAGTAATTCTTCCAAACTTTCGAAATTTTCTCCAATTCAGTGACTACTTGGCCATTCTGGTCTTCGATGGCCCAAGTTTTGGATGGCAAGGATTTGGTGATGCGGCGAATCTTGTGGTACAGGTCCCTTGCTTCGTACTTGTCGGCATGAATTTCAACTTCCTTGCAGATGTTGTGCAGGTATGTGTTGTGATCTTGTCTGCATCTGCGTTGTATCTCTGCTGAAATCACATTGAGATTCTTGGTATCAGCTCCTGCTGCCTTCATCCTCCGACGTTCCTCAACAAGTCTGAAGGTACTATCTTTCATCCAGTGCTGTCTTTTACGGATTCTAGTTGGTTGTGCAGTCTCAGAGACAGCTGCAGCAATGAGTGTCTTAGCTCGGTCCCACAGTGCATCAGGTGACTCTCTGGTCAAGTCCGCGTCAGACCACCCCGGCCAGTTTTTCTCAACCTTCGAGCGGAACTCTCGAGCGTCCTTCACCTCGATCCTGGTCGGCCTCTCAATGACCCTGGCCGCTGTCAGCTTCAGTCTCAGTTTGGTGATCAAAAGTTGGTGGTCAGTCCCGCAGCCCCAGGTAGTGTGTTGGCATTTGTTATAGACGATCTCCATCGCGATCGAATCATAATGTAATCTATCTGGTTGCGGGTTTCTCCACCAGGTGATATCCAGGTGTACAACCTTCGAGGATGGTGCTGAAAAAGGCTATTTACGATCAGCAAGTCATTTTCTGAAGCGAACTGTATCAAGCGTTCTCCCCGTTCATTCCGCTTTCCAAGTCCAAATCTCCCAACACACTCGCCCAATTGGTGAGCATTTTCTCCGATCTTTGCGTTCAAGTCCCCTAGAATGACTAATAGCTCTCTACCAGGTGTCTTCGCAATAGTAGATTCTAAATCGGAGTAAAATTTCTCAATTGCCTCGTCAGTTGCGGTAGAAGTGGGAGCATATACTTGAATGACATTAAGGTTCATTGGTGAAGCCTTCATCTTGATAGCAATGATCCGATCGCTTACCGGTTCGTAACCCATCACGCACTTTCTCTGGTGTGCAGGTATTAAGAAACCAACACCGTTGCTGCTGGTGATGTCATTACCAGAAAAGTAAAGGGCGTGGTGATCCGTCAGTAAATGTCCGCTGCCCTTCCAGTGAGTCTCACTTAGGCCACAGATGTTCAAACCGGTCCTAGCTACTTCCCGTTCCAGTATAGTAAGCTTTCCGGGTTGATTTAAGCCGCGTACATTCCATGTTCCTATCGTCTGGAGGCGCCGAAGCTTGATGGAGTTTCCAGTAGTAGAATTTCCATGGAGGGCCTGGTCTCCTACCCTGCAATGGCCGGTAGCCAATTTCACACCGCGCGCCCCGGACGCGGCGCGGCGCCGGTCGCCAATCGGTTCGCAGGACGATCGTACCTTATTTATTTGTGCTCTCATTGTGACTCTCTTGGGAATATAGCTGCAGTGGTTTCCCCCGCCCAAATATGAGGACAGTATTCGGCGGTATTATAAAGCAGAAGACGGTGGGCCGGAGTGAAATACCGTCTAGATCTGTTGAGCACGCCAAGCTTCTTCGAGGCCAATTTGACCTTACCCTCCAAATGGCCACGAAACTGGACTTCACTCCATATGTCGAAAAAAAATATTATAATGTTGGCTGAGGTTACCGTGGGAGAGCCACGCTGCGGCATGAATGGGCCGGCTCGACCGGAGTGATACCACGGCCTCACAGAAAACTGGTGTGAAATAGCGCTTGCGCTGTGTTTCACCGAGTGAGTGGGGATACCGGTGGCCCATACCCCACCCCTCCCCCTTCTCCCCCACCTCCTCCACCTATTCCCCCTCCCATCCCCCAAAGGCCGGCAACGCACTTGTGACGGTTCTGGTGTTGCAGGTGTCCATGGGCGGCGGTAATCCATGGACGGCGGTAATCGCTTACCATCAGGCGATACGTCTGCTCGTTTGTCCGCCTATTCCATTAAAAAAAAAGGTAGATAGGGAAGTGTCTTCAAACCGACGGCATACGACCCACGGCAATTTGTTAAGTTTTCTCGAGAAATATTAGCGCGGCCGGTGTAGAGAGCATTGCCCGTGCTGTCATCCGCATAACAATGAATGCCGCTAATTTGCAGCATGTTATTGAAGTGGAGGGGGAACGAAGTAGGCGATAGCACACAGCCTTGCGGGACACTAGCATTCACAGATATGGAGTCAGAGCATTCACCGTCGACTACGACCTTTATGTTTCTATCTGCTAAAAAGCTAGTGACCTATTCGCATAATTTCTCGGGAAGCCCATAGGATAGGAGCTTCGAAAGAAGCGCTTTGTGCCGGACCCGATCAAAGACCTTCGCAATGTCCAAACTAACTGCCAAGGCTTCCTCCTTAGTCTCGATCGCCTGTTCCCAGCGATGTGTCAGGTATACTAGAAAATCATTAGCTGATCGACACTTACGAAAGCCGTACTGCTGGTTACTAAGCTGATGATGACCTTCTAGATACCGCAGGAGTTGACCGTTGATAATTTGTTGCCACTGGTCGTGGACGGGCAACAAGAGGCACCGTGGTGGAAACCAAGCAGTGATCGGAGGATCCCAGAGGGGCGAGCACCGATGCACTATACTGCGCTGGGTGACTCGTCAGCAGAAGTCAGAATATTTTTGTAAACTATTATGTGTGAGAGTGAAATAATAAACGATTTATTATTATTTTATTATTATAGATATTATGTATAATAATTATTATCGCCTCATTAGGTAATTATTCCAATGTGTTTAGTTTGAAATAATTTAAAAGTGTAAAACCTTCGAACACGTATAAAATTAAAACAAAAAACATAATTTCAGAGACGAACAATGATCAAAAGACTATTAGCCTTCATGAGGAAACGAATTATTTTGACAATGCAAGACGGCCATTGTGGTTTGTTTACAGTGGAATGGGATCACAGTGGGTCAGTATGGGTGAACAACTTATGTGCATACCCATTTTTGCAGCTGCTATAGAAAGGTTTGATAAAAAATAATAATTGGCATTTTTATTGGAATGTTATTTAATGTGAACCAGTCTCTGAAGTTTTCACTTCGTTACCTTTTAATTCTAGATGCCGAAAAGTGTTGGAAACCAAAGGCCTTGATATCGTCCATATTATTACTTCCCACGACGAGAGCATTTTTAACAATATTTTGCATTCATTTGTGGGAATTGCTGCGATTCAAATCGGACTTACTGACATTCTCCATGCGGTTGGTCTGAAGCCGGACGGAATTATTGGTGAGAACGCGGCTTATTTCAGCCTAATTTAATGTAATTTATTGTTATAAACTTAAAAAAAAATTTTTTTCATAGGCCATAGCGTGGGTGAATTAGGATGCGCATACGCAGATGGTTGTTTAACAGCGGAAGAAATGATATTATCTGCATACTACCGCGGCTTGGTCTCGATAGAAACTAAGTTCATACACGGTTCCATGGCTGCAGTTGGTATGGGCTACGAACAAGTGAGTTACTTTCATTAAAACTAGCTCAACACACAACACCACATATATGTGTATATGCATCAAAATGCATATACACATATATGTGGTGTTTTCAAAACAAGAATATATAATAATTTCAGCTAAAATTATCGCTTAAAGGTATTTTCTATCAAACCAACCCAGTTGTATGTATAAAATTTAAAACTCGCAATCTCTTGCGTTTATTGTGCTTGCAACTGCTGTTTTATTTTTTAACTCTTGGTTGACTGCAAAAGAATGTCTACAGCATTTATTTCATTAATGTACTAGCGGCACATCTAGCCGCGTGTAAAACCTAGATATAAATATAATACATGTCCTAACGCCTGTTCTAATCCCCCGAGAATATCTAAAAAGCGTTTTTTGTGAGTTTTTCCAGTGCTGTTGTTTTTATAGTCTGCCTTATTTTGCCCAAAATTAATCACTTTAGGAACAAACTTTGTTAACATGTCTCGTGCTAAAAACATTGCAAATATTTCATCGCATGACTAAAAAAAGAATTGGTACGTATGTCGTTCAGAGAAATGAATTCACCTTTCTTTTTAAAAATATCCCTTACAATATGACTGCACTTATGGTGCAGTGATTTAAGCGGTCACCTCGTTGCTTTCGGTAGAAAGTAACGTTGAGTTTTTAGGTTCAAACCCCACATAGCACAATACTTAGATATATAAATAGATACCTAACTCTTTATTGTACAGTAACACAAAGATACAATTAAAGTTAGTAAAATTACAATAGAAATGTGATATATTTGTATTGTTCTGACTCTTGGTGTTCTTTGCGTCCACTTTATGTGTGTTTGAAATGTCCACCTCGACACAAGAATAATTAAATTCTAGACTGATGTCTTTGAAAAACATTAAACTATAAAACATATGCACACAATGTTATTTTTACAAGCTTTTACTGAGTTTCACCTGTCCCCTTGTTTGTCTGTAATCAAATCTTGCAAGTTAAATTTGATCCACTTCTCGATTTCCGATTGAGCTGAAATTTGAAATATACCTTTAGTTCTGATGACAATGCAATTATATATAATCGGTATTATAATTAAACCAAAACGGCCACCATAACAAAATGGCCGCGTACATATTTCTGAAAACCCTCCCAATATGGGTATCAATTAAAAAAAACTTTTTAAATTAATCACTTGTTACTTTTTAGATATCAAAAATCTGTCCACCAGAAATTGCAGTAGCTTGTCATAATGGACCTGACTCTAGCACAATTTCTGGACCTTCTGATATTATGCGCGAATTCGTGGCAGACTTGACAAGCAAGGGGATCTTTGCTAAAGAAGTTCCCTGCTCCAACATAGCCTACCATTCACGTTATATAGCTGATGCTGGTAAGTTTTTTTTTTTCAAATCAGTCAATAATATTTATTTTTAATATTTGATAACCTGATTATCAACACCGATTTTCATTATTAGCAGTTTATTATCATCAATAGTTATGTCTATAATTACAACAGTTATCTGAACACAGGCCCTGGGCTACTGAAGTATTTACAAGACGCAATAAAAACTCCAAAACAAAGAACCGAGCGTTGGCTTTCAAGTTCTGTACCTCAAGACAAATGGAATGAGCCTAGTGCAAAGTTCTGTTCCGCGGAGTATCTTACGAACAATTTACTGGTAAGAATCACCAAGAACGAATTATTTTTATGTAGTTGGTCCCTCTACACATGCATGTTTTAGGAGCACCAATTGCTTCCATATTTTGGAATTAAAACTTTCAGTTGTTCAACAAAGTATTTGAGTCTGGTGACAGCTGGTATTAAAAGACTTTGTTACCATACCGTGGCAACTGTCATTTCTAATATAACTTATATTGCTACAATAAATAAGGAACCATCATTATCAGCCTATTGCAGTTCACTGATTTTACAGCACTTGCATTTAAATTTTATTTAAATGTATTACTTACTCAGAATTCGGTGCTATTTGAGGAGACTTCGCGACTAGTGCCTAATGATGCTGTGTTAGTAGAAATAGCACCGCACGGACTTCTCCAAGCAATTCTCAAACGTTCAATGCCAGCTGAGTGCAAAAATATAGCACTTACAAGGCGAAAGCATCCAAATAATACAGTTTTATTGCTTGAAGCTATTGGCAAGTGAGTTATAAGCACAGTTGATACAATTCATGTCATTGTTGATGATTTCATTTCCTTTCTAAAGTTTGATCTCGATTTTAGATTATATATGGAAGGCTATGAGACTAATATTCAGGCTTTGTATCCAAAAATCGAAATGCCTGTTTCCACAGGAACACCTTTCCTTTCACACTTCGTCAAATGGGCTCACAGTGAGAAATGGTATGATTTTTTTTCAAAGTGTTAGTTAAATTTTTATTAATCTGTTCAACTTAATTAATCTTGGATATTATTGTCTATTTTAAGGCCTCTGGCAATTTATTGTTCTGCAAACAGAATTTTTGCATCAAATTGCAATTATGTTCTCGCTTTGCACGATAAAGAACATAAGTATCTTGGAGGAAATTCGATAAGAGGTAAATATTTATAGACGACAGTAACTTAAATTTGCCGTTATATTTATATCATATCTTCTTCCTTTTTTTTAAAACTATGTTTACAGGGAATACATTGTACCCGTTTGCTGCAAGCTTAACGTTAGTATGGGATGTGCTTGCTATGGTGATGAATGTACCGAGGAAGCAGTTATCAGTGGAGTTCAGTTATTTACAATTGTACTCACAGCCTGTTCTTCACGAACGACGACAGCTATATCTCAACGTCACAATACAAAGGGGAACAGGAAGGTTCGAGGTATGAAAATACTAAAGAAATATTGGAATATTGAACCCTAGTCTGGTTACGTTGTATAGAAACTAGATTGTGATTGTAATTGTGACCTTCAGATAGAACGAAATGACTCTCTAACCATGCAATTGTAAGTGACCATAGCTGGCGAACCGCAGTCGTTTCATTGATATTATGAGGGTGACTATAGAATACATACCGACAGATATATTGACATTTCTAATTAAATTTAGTAATCACAACCCGACCTGACCAATTAAGAATAAATAGTTACTAAGTACTAGCTATATTGTATGTCGCTTTCGTAAGTTGGTTTCGCTGGTTTCAGTATCACTCCAGGCTACTCAAAACCCTAAAATTGTTTAAATTCTTTATATAAATTAATAACAACGTTCTATTGTTAAAATTAAAATGTGATACTAAGGCAATTATGTGTAAGTAAAGATATGAGGCAAATAGAGGAGAATAAGTTGTGAATCGAATCCTAATAAAAGTCTGTAGGTAAATACATAGAAGAAGCTGCAGAAAATTCCAAGCACTACATGACAGACACGTAAACAATTAGTTTATTCAAAACATTTTCTTATAGGTTTTGGATGATGCCTCTAAAGTTGCAACAGGATTTATTAAACCCCTAAAAGACAGTAAAATAGAATGTTTAGAGAACGACCCCAAGAAGAACATGTACTTCAGTGCTGCAGACGTTTATGAATTGTTCCGTGACAGAGACTACTATTATAGGTACGTTAGATATCAAACAAACCGAATGTAGAATTTTTGGTACATAAGCTAAGATTCCCACTTTGCCTTATATCACGGTTCACTTTCTTACACGACACACATTCCAAATTACTGAGATCGTCTGAGAATTTGAAACAAAAAATGCCTTTACATTAGTATGTAAAGGCATTTGGTAAGCCAAATTTCTCGACCACTCCTTTTCTTTCCAAGCAGTTCGGCTGTGGAACGCCCTACCAGTTGCAATAAGACGTGCACCATCACTAACTACCTTCAAGAGACTAGTAAAAGAGCATTACCTGGGAGACATCTAAGTCCCATTACCTACGTCTCTCGCTTAGTCGTTAGGTCACTTTATTCCATTTAAGTACGTAAATTATATTTTATAAGTATTTCACTCAAAATGTTATAAATATTTATTTAATAACCCAAACTTTGTCTAAATTTCACCTTATATATTATTAATATACTACTGTTATTTCCCCTACTTAAATCCCTTACAATACACCAGACACCCTAAACTTTTCCCTATTATGTTTTCGCTCCATGCCATGGTTACATGTAAGAGATTGCCTCTGAGCGTCTGAGGGTGCCACTTGAATCCACATAATATCTTGTATGACCTATCATATTTACCTAGTGTACATTAAAGACATTGCTATTATTATTATAATCAACAATTTGTGTTGTAGTGGCGAGTTCCAAAGCATTGCTTGTGTTGATGAATCTTCGAGCAACGGTATGCTTTTGTGGCGTGACAACTGGGTAACGTTTATTGACAGCATGCTACAGCTAAATATACTACGACAATCTCACCATAGCGTTTCTCAGCCTAACGCTATCCGGAGTATAATTATTGACGTCGATGTTCACAATAAATCAATTCTGAAATCGCAAATTTCTGAGGATAATGTTCTGATGTGTGCTCAAGTCTCCGAAGAATTTGACAATACCAGGTGATTATAATAGATAGTTTGTAAACGGAACATATTTTGTGATGATTTGGCGTGCCGTACTCATGACATTACAGAGTATTCAAATGGAACATACTGGCATTTGCCGTGGTTCCGAATTATACTGATATTTGTCTAAATGCCTATAACACAATATTTAAGAGGTTTTTTACACACCTACTAGATTTATAAAAATTCACGTTATATTTTTTTGCTTTTATACAATCAGTACAAGCTTAGTTCAAAGTACTGTTTAATATATTCATGAATACTCTTACAATAAATTAAAATTAATAAATTAAACCTTATCGCACTTCAAAAGCTTACCTTATATGTTATTCACAAAAAAATAAACCTTAGGTGATAAGCATAGACTTAATTGCTCCTAACTCTAACTGTACATTACTTTGAGGTAACTTTTTTTCTCATTTAGGTGTGGTGGAGTTATCGTGGAATCTATTAAATTCCAACATCTGCCTCCAGATAATATTACTAAATTATCATTGAAATCATTGAACTTCGTATCCAATTTTGAAACCACACTTGATGTAAGTAACTCTTTTAATTAGAAAGTTTTTTGCTGTTGCATAATATTATGATTTAATTAATTTTTAATTCTTAATTTATAGGTTTCTTCATCCCTTCAAATTTTCTTACAAATAGTAGCTGAAAATGTAAATAAGGATTCAATAAACGTAGTTGGAATACGGAAACAAGATAATAAAGGTTCTATCTTCACAGAAATAAGAGATGTTTTCAAAAACCTTTACAACATTAAGGTTAACTACAAACTAATAACTCCTGAAACGACAATTGAGAAATTCGAATTTGAAAAAGTTGATTTGATACTTGTTCAGAATTTATCAACCGATGTAAATGTATGTTATTAGTTACATACCTATTTCATTATTTATTTTTTAATTTTTTTTGTGTTTAAATTTGTTATTTGTCTACCTACAGGTGTGCAAGAAGTTGAAATCCATTTTGCAGCAAGATCAATTTGTCGTGAACGAAGAAAATAATCCGAACCCCAAACAACTCTCTTCAGTGTGTCGTGTGCTCTCCATTCATCAAAAGAAGAAAGACCAGTTGGAACTACAATTACTTCGTTGGGGGAAACTAAGCTCTCGGAAAATGAGTACAACTGTATCAGTTCGCAAAGAGACTGACTTAGATTTCCTCACCTCAGTTCGCAGTAATTTGAATTTAGACCACCAACTTTTGGTGATTTCAAGCTACCCTTCACCAACAGGCCTGAAAGAGCTCATCTCATCGTGGCGAAAAGAACCAGTACGTAATAAGATTCACTTAGTGACCATCGACAATACAAGCACTGATAGTCTTGAGGAAAAACTTCACAATATTGAGTTGGCATATAACCATGTTTCGGATGTAAGACTAATATTATTTTTAATAAATAATTTTCAATGTGTAAGTTACTAATCTTCATATTACAATCCTTACATTATCTTATAGGGTAAATTAGGAGGCGAATACTATTTAACGGTGAAGAAAAGTCCGAGGAGAAGTCAAAACGTGACTTTGCAAGGTGTACAATTTGGCGACTACGATTCATTAAAATGGGTCAAAGCTTCTGAGTCGAGTGGGCCTGGAGTAACTGTGAATGTGCGTATATTAAAATTAAAGTACTAGTGTAGTAGTGTGTAGTATACTAGTGTTTTGGTAACCTTATTTTTATGTCTATATTTATATTGTTTGTAGGTTCATTATACTGGAATTACTCTCAATGATATGAAACAAGCTAACGGTTCTCTGTTCTTCAAGCAAAATATCAGAAATAATTTTGGAATGGACTTTAGTGGAATCACGGAGAGGTAAAATTCTAATAAAGAAAAAATAAATCATTAAGCTAACATCCTTGGACAGGAATAATGATGCTGTGTTTCGTTACAGTTTTAAACCCGTAATGGGAATAGTACATAGTGGTGCAGCAAGTACTCAGGTACGAGCACAGTCAGATTTGCTCTGGCCTGTACCTGCTCACTGGGATCTCGAAGATGCCGCAACAGTGCCTCTAGCCTATGTACAGGCATTTTACATTCTTGTAAGTATCTTGATCAATTCAAGGACTAGTCCTGGTCTTTTAAAGTTATCCAAAATACTTGAAAATATACATTTAATTTTTATTTTCATTTCAAGGGAATTAAGGCCAATCTTCCTCGAGGCAAGACAGTGTTTGTACATGGAGGAACAGGTGCATTAGGGCAAGCACTGATATCAATTGCTTTGGCATTGGATTGTCAAGTATTTACAACCGTCAGTGACATACATAAAAAACAATTCTTACAGAAAATATTCCCTGCTTTGAATGGTAAAGTTATGGATTTTATTTTTTTCTTTCTTAAATAAGTTGCTTCGTAACTATTGTTCTTATCTCATAATCGGTCCTTATGTACATTTATTTACTCTGTTATGCTTCTTCTTCCATTTACGGCCTCGGTGGCGATTTTTGAATTTGTAATTATTTTAATATATCTTTCTGGATGAGAGATTTAAACTAACTCAGACCGTTTGACGATCGAATTTATAAAATTTTGAATGACTTGTTTTATTTTAAACAAGTATAATTTGAAGGTATAGAGTATCATGACAAGTTAAAATAGGTATTGAACGTCTACCTCATAATTTTCTATACCTATTAAAATATAAAACTCACTTATAAAATGTTTCTTGTATGCTTTATGACATTATTACTATATCCGATAAATAATTTCAGCTGACCACATTGGATGTTCACGCAATTGCACGTTTAGAGAAATGGTTCAAATAGCTACTGAGGAAAAAGGATGCGATGTTGTCATTAGTTGCGTTACAGGAACCCTGAAAGACGTAAGATATTGTTTTAAACATATTTCATAGATTTTATAGACAGAAATATTCCTTACTTTACATAACACAGGTATTAGGTATTTTTAACAGACTTCAAAAAAGGAGGAGGTTCTCAATTTGACCGATTTTATGAACCGATTTTGATTATTTTTTAATGGAAAGGGGATATCCCAACGGTGGTACCATGACAAGGATATTGAGATCTGATAATGGTATCCAAGAGAAATCGAGTTGAACCTTGAAGTCGGTTTTTGTTTTTGTTAAAATTTTACTTGTACTGACAATGATTTTATGACATTTAAAATTCCTACTGCTCAACAGAGGTCTCTTCGAGTTTTAAATTGTTGTACCACCGTTGGTCAGAGGGTCGATTTAGAGTTTATGTTCTGTTTTCTCTTTATAGTGCCCTTGTCCTACTTCGGTATAGGTTAGTCTCTGATAACTTCACTGAAAGAAATAACCCTTTCCGCTTGAGACTTTGGAGTCGTATATTTATACCTAATTCTGATTTTAATTATTGTCGTTTTTCGTAACTATCACCAATTTTAGCTCTGCGTGATTTTTTTATCATTATCTCTTACAGGAGACTGTCCCGTTGGTCTAGTGGTTAGCGTAAGCGGCTGCAGATCAAGAGATCTCGGGTTCGATTCCCGGCTCGAACTACTGTTGGGTGGGTTGTTGGGATGGAAGATGGCGATGTTTTCCGTCCGTGCCTCGGAGAGCACGCTAAGCCGTCGGTTGTCATAAACATCTATGGCAATCGTTATTGGGAAGTCAGTGTCCTCAAATATGCTGACAACTAGTTCAACCTTCGAATTCAGTTCACCCTCAGGGTTGCGGAGGTCTGATGCCAGTCGCTCCGTGTAAATACTGGTATTCAGGTAAAACCGGTTGAACTAGTAGCCGACCTCAAATCTTGGGAATAATAAAGGCTAGGAAAATAATGATCATTATCTCTTACAGGATTCTTTCAATTGTACTACTTTCGGTGGTTTCTTCTACGATATTTCACAACTGCAAAATTGGGATGAATATAATTTTGGAATGTCTCACTTAAATAAACAAAGAAACTATTTCGCTTTGGACTTCTCTACAATATTTGATCCCAAAAATATGGATACCTTGAAAGTGAGTATTAACATCTTGAATTAATATTTTTAATTTTAAGCTATGTATTTTAATTTACACTGGATAGCGGCAATTTCAAAATTGGAATTGGATTGGTCAACACCCTTGGTAATTGGAGATTTGGGGGAGACTTATATCCAGCAGCCATCTTTCGGCTGAGATGATGATGATGATATACACATTTACAAGCTGACCAAGAGAATATTACTTTCAACTTCATATAGTCAGAATACCAAACTTTAAAAATGCTATTAAATTCATAAGGGCACAGATCTTAACAAATTGTTTATTAGTGTTGCTGTGCTAAATTCAATATGTACAAGAAGTTCGAAAGTTTGAACAGTGAGAAAATACGTAAAAGACGTGGGGGTCAGCTAGTTAAAAAAAATCTATTAGTTATTTTGACATTTCTAAAACAGAATTTGGTTAGCCTTGCAAAATACCAAATAGGTTGATGTACTAAAATATATTGATATTGTTCACAGATTTTACACAAAATGGTCAGTGAAGGTATCGCCCTCGGCTACGTTCGACCTTTGTCACGTATAACGTATTCACCAAATGAAGTAGCGAGAGCTTTTCGACTATTGAATGCCAGCTCTCATAGGGGTCGTGTACTGCTTCGTATGAAAGGACATACTATTGAAACAGAACTGCACAGGTAATCAAACAGTTTTGTTTTTTAATTTTGTTTTTCTATCTTACTCATAATAAATATTGTATTGTAGTTAATATATTTAGAAACGGATATAATGTCCCTCCATGGACACAAAGAACATCTTCCATTCGGGTCAGATGATCATGACTGCGGCCCAAAGGTTAATGATGGGAAGTCGCTTAAATGCTAAACGATTTACAGTACTGGGCAAGAAATAATGCACCTCTAGAAAGAGACAATCGACTAATTTCGGCTTTTTAGAGCATTGTCCCTTTCGCACACTGCATGTGTTACGTTTTGTCAGTTGTTCGACAAATGCGGTGGAGTACGGGCGCGTCCAGTTTAGAATATATATAGAGAGTTTAACACCCCCAAATTTAAATGATTTAGAATTGTATTATGGCATCTTTTGGAAAAAGAGGGAAGCCTTTACATGTTTAGTCACGCAAAATTGTCTACAAAGTGTATAATAATAACTGAAGGTGACAAATTTAAAAATCATGAAGATAAAGACGTATGTAACTATTTTAAGAAGGAAGTCAGTACTGAAACAGATTCTACTGCAATTAACTTCAGTACCCCGAAAAATTTCTAGAGGTCGATGTGCATTATTTCTTGCCTAGTACTGTAGTATATTTTTGTTTACGGTATGTGAACGACATGCGTATTTCTGTACTATTTATCATATTTAACATTGAATATAATGAAGCGTAAAATTTCTATAGGCAAGTTTGGTTGGGAAGTAAGTACATGTAAATGGTCATCGACATGGTCACGTATCGCATGGACGCAGATTTGCCGTGGCCGTGATTGAATAAATATATACTCACTGTACACATATATAGGTTGTCAAATTTTCATTTAGGATCACACAATTGAATTGAATGGGTACGGTTAGTGACCTGTAACAGCTGATCGACTTTTAGCGACAGCTGTTTGACAGTGGTAACAAAATATATGTGTGTGTATAATTATTTTTCAGGTTGACTTGCAGCGCCAATCGTTCCAACTTGATTCTGTGTAGCTCTTCACCGTTTGGACTACAAATTGCCGAAAGACTTGTGGCCAGAGGTGCTAAACAACTGTATCTTCATGTTACGACACAGTCAGCTTATGTACAACATAAAATACGGTATTTATTTATATCATTTTATTTACTTTTCAATTTTTTTTCTATAAACGGTAGCCTATTGCCGCTAGTAAGATTACAAGGACCCATAAGCACAATAACAAATTACAAAACTACGTATGAATATTTTCGAAATTTTACTCAAGAAATAAATCAAACTATCTATTATTATAAATGTAAATGTAAGTTTATTTACGTTTCTTTTTAGTCTATATTGTAGAGAAGTGTGAACGCCTACGCTAAATTATATAGCAATACACATGACGCGTATATTTGCCGTAAATATAGCAGAGGCGTTAATTCTAATAAACTTAAAACGAGTCTGGGAAGAATAATGGCCCGTCATATTAGTCTGGCTCATTGGAAAATATTTTATGTTAACTTGATGATATATAAAAAAATCAGGCTTCTTAAAATGACGTAAGTTAGCATAGTTTCTTTCTTTCTTTCTTTAACTGCCTCGGTGGCGCATGTGGTAGCGTAAGCGACTGCTGTGCTTGAGGTCTCGGGTTCGATTCCCGGGTTGGACCAAATGTTTGTAAGATCTGCAAATGTTTGTTTCGGAGTTTGGGTGTTTTCTTTGTATAATATGTAGGTATGTATTGTATAAAAAACGTATATATGTATTTATATCAGTTGTCTAGTACCCATAACACAAGCTCTGCTTAGCTTAGGACTAGATGGCGTTGTGTTAGATGTCCGAAAATATTTATTTTATTATTTTTTATTTTTCCACCTTTGATACCCGCAAACTGTAAAACGGCCCCGTTGTCAGCTTAGCGAGTATCTATACCTTTCTGATTGTATGTTAGACTACCGGTCCTAAAAATATCATCTTTCCAAAAATGACGTAAGTCTGGGCTGACTGGGATCTCAGTCAATTGGGTTGTAGATGTCAGTAACTCCTATTAAAAAAATTATGTTCGGTGTGTCAACCTCAACCTAGTTTTTAATATTGGTTTGGAATATTAATTAGCAACTAACATTCTCTTATCATTATACTAGCTTGCACCGCGGTGGTGCCCCGGGTTGTTGAACACCACGGGGCTCAGCTAGTATAATACCTATATGATAATTCTACTTCTTAAATACCATTTGTAATCCTTCAGCCATAATTATTTTAACTTAAATAACATTGGACTTCCATACAAACTTCCAACCCCCGTTTCACCTCCTTAGGGGTGGAGTTTCGTAAAATACGTTCTTAGCGGATGTCTACACCCTATAAGGAACCTACCTGCCTTTCAAGTTTGTAGGTGTTATAGTTTCTGAGATTTCGTGATTAGTAAGTGAGTGGTATTTCGCTTTTAAATATATAGATTTATTTAATATTTATTTATATTTAAGGTCTTGGAGAAAACTTGGTATCAATGTCGCCTTAGCAACAGAGCCCTTGAATGATCAGAAAGCTGTAGCTTTCTTGCTTACCAGTGTATTACGTCAAGGTCCTCTGGAAGGTATTTATATAGATGCAGGAGAAAACGGGACTAATGTTGATCATAACTTGATTAGCAATTTGGACTCGGAAACAAGAATATTATGTCCCGATTTAAGGTATGTAATATTATATTAAATACTTCACTAATACACATAATTTTATTATTCATTAATTGTACGGTTTGTAATGAATTTCCTTGTTTATTTGTTCATGGCCGGTTACAAGTAAAGATGCATTTGTAATCATGAATAAATTTTGGAAGTCAGTTGTAACCCACTTTGAAATATCTCTATATGTACTTTAGGTATCTTTATATGTACCTACCCATATAAATTTAGGATGTTGTCATCCTAATTTACTATAATTTGGCATCTTGGGGTTTATTTATATATAAATAATATAGTAGTAATATTGCTACTGGCGAACAAACGATTGCGACAGGGCCGTTTATAATATAAAGAAAAAAAGATGATAAGTGGCGCATTGCCCGCTTTTGTCATAGAAGCAAAATATTTGAAGGTAGTGTAGGTCTGAAAATACCAGAGGCAACAATTTGATTCGCTAGTAACGAGAGTTTTTGTTTTTTTTTTACCTAACAAGTACCTATATAGGTGACCTAAATGTTCAATTTAATGTCTTTCAGCTACTTTGCTGTAATCTGTTTCGGTGACAATTCGACTGGTAAAAACGTATGTCTGAGTCGAGTCCGTCTACAGTTACCGGCGATAGTGGTTGTACTGCCCGAAATATATAATGTAAGTGAACTTATAATTATGTTTTTAATTTTGTGGTCCTAGTCTCAACATATTAAATTACTTGCCTTGCCGAGTCACTGATTCACCAACAAAGTGAATTAAAAATTTTGGCAGCCAATTGTTTTTATGTTATGAGCACCTGAGCGTTGAGTATTATGACATTTTATCGGTAAGCTGGTGAAATAAGAGATCAAAGGTTGTATGAAAGTTCTTCATTTTCGAAGTCAGCAACACAAAATAATAAATATTTACGAGACCGGCCCGCGATCAAGAACTTCTTTTGGTTAAGGAAAAAACTTTAGGTAATTTGTAAATACTATGAGTAAAGAACTAAAGGTAAATAAACCATAAAAAAAAAACTTCTATAGGGCCTTTACTTAACTTAACTTTACATTTCAGAATATAATGTAACCAAAATGAAACGTCATCGTCCTGGCCTTTGGTATTCCCAATAATATTTGGTATTTGCTAGTTCAACCGGTTTTACCAAAATAAAACGTAACCAAATTTATCAAATAAACCTATCGCCGTCCACTGCTGAATTAAGGTCTCCCCCAAAGAGCAACAACTATCCTGGTTTTTGACAGTCCACAACTATCTGCTGCCAGCAGCTTTCTTATATCTTCGATGACATACATAACGTTTGCCTAGTCGCGATCTCCACGCTGGCACATTTTGACTCCAGCAACCATCAGTTTGACCATCAGTCATGACCGGCCCACTTCCACTTCAGTGTACTGATTGCTCATGTAAATTGTAGGTATTTAAAGATGTTTTTTTCTTTTCAGGAATCCTCCGGCAGTTTCGTAAATTGGCACTCAGCGGTAGACGCAGTGGAAGATGTTTTACAAAGCCCTCATGCCGTAGTCTTAGCACATAGGTGCACTCAAAAACCTTCACTACTACAGCAAATCGCTACATTAACTGGTTAGTTGATTAAAATTTTTCAACTTATTTTTACGCTGTAATAGAAAACAACGATCGGGAACGACGGGTCATTATGATAATGAGTTGCTACTGTCGCTTAAATGGACCTTTGCAACTAAGAACTAAGTATCACAAATGAGTACCCGTTCTTTACCCCAGACTTTATATTTGAATATATATATATAGTTAAAATATTTGGTCTGCAGATATAAATATACCAGAAAACGCTGCAAAGAGCCTAACTTTGCAAGAATTGGGCGTTCTAAAGCATAAGTTGCAGCCACTTTGCACTTTCTTGCAAGTCCAGTACAATCTTACGTTTAATCAAGAAGAAGTTTTATCGTTAACAATACAATCGTAAGTAGTCATGTTTTTGCCATATTTTTGCTTAAATTGAATACCTTTCTCAAATATTATTTATACCTTGGCTTTTTTGCAGTGATTTTCTTATGTATCATCTGCACTAACAAAAATAATATTTGGTTTCCAGAATCCTAGAAGCAGAAAAAAAAGTTTTAGACTTTACATATGAAGAAATAAAAGGTTTAAAAACTTTCTTCAACTTCGTCGATCCTGATGAACTTCTTGCGACTAATGAGTTAGTCTTTTTGCCAACCCTCATCAATAGTGCATCTATGGTATGAACGGAAAATCCTGAAATCGATCAATTTGCCATAATTATTGGTTCATTGTTCTTATTTTGATATAAACTTACAGAGAGACGACGAATTTGAGCAAGACCAAATTAATTTAAGTATAGTGCCAGGAATTGAGTGTCATCACGAACGGTTCCGCACTTTCTGCGAACGCCTGAAACTATCAGCTAGTGTTTTGCAACAAGGTCTGGACTTTCCGCGAGAAACCGTTCGAGAAACAGCTCAGAGGTTTGCTGAGGTATGTATAGTCTAAGAGACGGTGGAACGTCGACCTTCACCGATCTGATAACCAGATGAGACGTATTTTTTATCAAATAAAATTTATGAACAAATATGCCTATGAACACTTGCCTATCAAAAAGTGTTCATGTATCAATCAACCAATCGCCGTCCACTGCTGAACGTAGGTCTCCCCCAAGGAGCGCCAACCATCCCGGACCTGGGCAGTCCTCATCCATCCGCTGCCAGCCACTTTCCTTAGATCGTCAGTCCACCGAGCCGCAGGGCGCCCCACACTACGTTTGCCTAGTCGCGGTCTCCACTCAAGCACATTTCGGCTCCACCGACCATCGGTACGTCTAGAGACATGACCGGCCCATTTCCACTTCAGCGTACTGATTCTCCGTGCGATGTCGGTCACTCTAGTTTTCTGTCGAATAGCTTCATTCCGAATTCTATCAGACGGAGAGACACCCAACATCGCACGCTCCATCGCCCGCTGAGCCACTTTAAATTTGTGGACCAGTCCAATGGTGAGTGTCCACATCTCGGCTCCGTATGTCATCACGGGTAGGACGCATTGGTTAAAAACCTTGGTTTTCAATGACTGCGGTATCGGCGACTCAAAGATATGACGTAGCTTCCCGGACGCCGCCCAGCCGAGACGAATTCTTCTATCGGCCTCCCGATCGAAGTTGTGCCGGCCGAGTTGGACAGTTTGGCCAAGATAGATGTATTCTTGCACAACCCCGATAGTAACGCCATCTACGGTCACGGGACTCAGGGACACATGCCGATTATGCATGATTTTCGTCTTTTCCATGTTCATCCCTAGTCCCACTCGTTTAGAAGAGTCGTCCAGACTGTTAAGCATTTCTTCTATGTCCTGCAGAGACTCCGCCAGAATGACTATGTCGTCTGCAAACCGCAGGTATGAGAGGAATCGGCCATTGATATTGATTCCCCGTCCGTTCCAATCGAGCGTCTTGAAGACGTCTTCCAAGGCATTAGTAAACAGCTTCGGAGATATAACATCTCCCTGTCTTACTCCTCGATGCACTTGGATTGGTCTTGTGCTCTTTTCTTGTACTTGGACGGTCATCGTTGCAGCTTCATTGAGGCATCTCAACACCTCGATATATCGGCAGTCGACCAGGCACCTCTGCATGGATTCCAGAACAGCCCAGGTCTCAATGGTATCGAAGGCTTTTTCGTAGTCCACATACGCTAGACAGAGAGGCTGATTATATTCCTCTGTCTTCTCGATAATTTGTCTTAGAGTGTGTATGTGGTCCACAGTACTGAAGCCTTTTCGAAACCCAGCCTGCTCCACAGGCTGAAAGTCATCGAGTTTTTGGGCGAGACGATTCGTAATGACCCTCGAAAACAACTTGTACAGATGGGTCAGGAGTGAAATTGGGCGGTAGTTCTTCAGTAGGCTTTTGTCTCCTTTCTTGAAGAAAAGCACTACCGCGCTCCTACCCCATGCCTCCGGTGAAGTGCCGGTATGAATGACGGAATTAAATAGTTGTGAGAGCTCTACTAACATAGGAGTTCCACCAGCCTTTAGGAGCTCTGTTGTAATTCCGTCTTCGCCCGGAGCTTTGTTATTGTGTAGTTGTCCGAGTGCCATTCTAATCTCACCCAGATCGATGTCGGGAAGCTCGTCTGTGAGGTGGCGTGTCAGTCTAGCACGCGGGTCATCCGCGCTGTGGGTATCGGGTGGACTGGTTCGTGAGGAATATAGATCCTCGTAAAACTTTTCGACTTCAGCGAGAATCTCTGTTTCAGAGGTGACGGTGGTGCCTTTTGCTGTTCTGAGCTTGGACAGATGGTAACAGGAGGCCTTAGGCTTGGCAAAGACTTTTGAACCCTTGTTCCGAGCAATCGCATCCTCGATCACTCGAGTATTCGACTGTTGAACGTCTTGTCTGACCAGCCTTCTTATCTGCCTGTTCAGTTCCTGTCGCTCATAGGGTGTGGCGTTGTGCTTCTCGTCGTTTCCTCATGAGATCAAGAGTCCCGCTGCTGAGCTTCGACTTGCGTCCAGTGCTCTTTGGTCGAAAGTGTTTATAACCCACCTCGCGGACGACACGTACCAGACTGTCGGCGGCGTCGTTCACGTCCTGCACGGTTTCCAACGTGGCAACCGATTTTGGAGCTCCAACTGGAAGCTTTCGCATCCAGCTTCGACCTGAGGCAAAGTTGGTCTAAGAGTCGACTTCATCAAGCGCGCCCGTTGTCTGTTGACGCTTAGATTCAGGGTTCCTCTTACGAGTCGGTGATCACTTCCGGTGTTGAATCTATTGATCACAGAGACATCCCTGAATATTTGGCGTTTGTTTGTAATGATGAAGTCGATCTCGTTCTTTGTCGCGCTGTCTGGGCTTTGCCAGGTCAACTTCCTGTGGGGCCCCTTTTGGAAGGAATTCATTAGAAAGAGCCCCTGAGCCTCGAGGAAGTTTATCAGCATTTGACCTCGGTGATTTCTGCGCCCATAGCCGAACGGTCCCACTCTGTTCTCGCCATAATCTCGTACTCCCGCTTTCGCATTGAAATCGCCCATGACAAGTACTTAAGTAGTAACTTTAAGTACAATTTTTTGCAGGCAAGTAAATATAATTGATTTTGGAATAAATTAATCTAACCTTTGATATAAATTTCCATTGGTTATCAGATCGGTGGAGTTACCTATATTGACTTACCTGTTCACATCTGCTTGCCAGGTAACCATACACAGAAATGAGTAGGCAAGCCTACCTAGGCATATTCTGTGTGTTAAAAACTATCAGTTGAAATAAAATTCATTTGGTTATCAAAACAGTGAAAGTGACGAAAGAAAATTGATTAAAGCTAATTAAATTAAAAATAGCCATGAACACTTTTTGATAGGCAAGTGTTCATAGGCATATTTGTTCATAAATTTTATTTGATAAAAAATACGTCTCATCTGGTAATCAGATCGGTGGAGGTCGATGTTCAACCGTCTCCTCTACTAGTAGTCTTATTTCCATAAGCATGCAGTTCTATCTTACCTTGTTCAGTAGTTGTACAAAATTAGATACTACATTAGATTAGGCATTTGATAAATTGTGAATAATATAATTACAATAATATATAACGTTCTCTTCAAAATATATATAAAATTTCTTTTTGTTTTTTTGTTTTTTGTAGGTATTATTGAAGAAACTTGGAATAAAGAATAAATTTTATCTTTTGGGCTATGAAAGCGGCATTTATATTGCTTTGGAAGTTGCAGCTATCCTTGAAGATCTTGGTAAGGAATTTTACTGTATAGTTGATATTCTTTTTTTTTAAAGTCAACTCCCGCATTAGGAATAAACATCCTGCGTCGCGGGGGACTTTACAGACATACATGAAACGGATACAATTAACACCCAAACTCAGAACAACAATTTGTGGATCACACAAAGTGTTGTCCCGTGTAGGATTTGAACCCACAACACTTGGCGAATTGGCAAGCGGCTTGGCGACCGCCTAAACCACTGGGCCAACCGTGCAGTTTGTTTTGATAAATATATGATAAAACAGATTATTGTTGTATTATATGTTAATAAAAAACTATAAAGTCCAAATGTGTGTTGGTTGCAAAAAAAATTGAAATAAGAGTATTAATAGATATTGTGACTTTAGGTAGTAATTGTCTCTTTTTTTTAAGTACTAGGCGGGCAAACGAGCAGACGTATCGCCTGATGGTAAGCGATTACCGCCGCCCATGGACACTTGCAACACCAGAGACGTCACAAGAGCGTTGCCGGCCTTTGGGGGTACTTTGAGGAGGGGTATGGGGAGTGGTTGGGGTATAGGCCTCCGATATCCTCACTCACTCGGTGAAATACAGCGCAAGCGCTATTTCACATCGGTTTGCTGTGAGGCCGTGGTATCACTACGGCCGAGCCGGCCCATTCATGCTGAAGCGTGGCTCTCCCACGGTAAAAAAATCATTTAATTTTAGCTATTTGTTTCAATTTTAGGTTTCACTGGCAAAGTTTTTTGCGTTGGATGTACGCCAGAGGATCTTAAAATCGAGTTTACAGAACAACTATCAGAATTTAAGGATGAGCAGCAACTACAAGACGGGGTTTTACGACACATGTATACGTTAATGACAGGAGACGACGCTAGTGCACTCGACGAAACACTTGCAAACGTTAACACGTGGTCATTAAAAGTTGAAGCGTGTGTTCGTACTCTTCTCGGGCGAGTATCGCATTCAGCGCAGTATGCTCGCGCGCTGATCGAGTGTGCACTGGCACGAATCACTCAAATGAGGGACTACAACTTTAAACCCCGGCCGTTACAATCTCAGATTGTACTAATACGTTGTGCAACAGAACATGCAACGCAACACGATACAGTTCTGCATCATGTTTCCAAACAGCCGCTAGTTGTTCATGATCTAGAAACGCCACTTGCACATGTTATGACAGACTTACATTGTACTGCGATTGTAAATGAACATTTGGATCCTGCAATACTCGCAGACTTTGCGACCAGAAATATCTGCGATTCTTATCTATTTAATGCTAATTCATTCATGGTGATTGAATGAATTAGCATTGATCTTTAGTTTTTTACACATTAGCATTTTTTTCAGAAGTATATACATGTGTACTTACTCGTTGTAGAGTGTCAATGAAAAAAAGCAATGAATTAATAAGCAAAAAGGGTTTTCTACATATTTTAAAATTTGAAAGTGATTTTTAGAATTTCCTATTATACTAGATAAAATATTATATTAAAAACATCTTAAGTTAAACAATAAAATCAGGTTTTTCATTTCGTTCATTTCCTCTTAGGATATTTCCTCACATTTTCCTGGAAATTTATTCAATTTCACTGTATTAACTACTTTTATGGTAAACTAGCTTCAGCCCGCGGCTCCGCCGGTATGTATGTCGGTTATTGCGGTACAGAATAGCCTATGTCTTTCCTCCAAAATCAAATTATCTACAATGCCAAATTTAATTGAAATCGGCGGAGCGGTTGAGCCGTAACAGCGTTACAACCAACAGGGTTTCTTAATAATATTAATATGGAGTATAAATGGAGCATACGGGTCACTTGATGGTAAGTGAGTACCGGTGGCCATGGTTACCTTCAAATTAGGACTCTTTTTCATTGGTCGTTAATTCAGTCGTTATACAGCAGACTGGGAGTCCCCGAATTTGGGCTATCGACTAATGAAAGTAGGCTATCTATATCTCGGTCGATATACAGCTTGCGGGTATTCCCCGCATGCGACCTAACAACCAATGAAATTCATCGGTCGGTGTAAAGCAAGCGTGGCGCGGGGACTCAGTTTCTTTTTCTTCTGTGAAGCTAATAATTTCTTCTTCAGTAAGTCACAAACAGATAAAATTGCTCCACACAACATTAATTATTAATCCAGCAGGTATCTACGTTTGCTCAGTACCACTCTTTCAAAACAAATGGGTGGTGAAGTATATCCAACCAACAATCCGCAAGCGGGCCCTATCGACTAATGAAAACGGCTATCGCATGCTGTCCCTATGGCATGCTTAAACAGAAATCTCCCGTACCCCGCATGCGGGCTCTAACGACCAATGAAAATGAGCCCTTAGACAAAAGTGCGTTGTCGCCTTTTGAGCCTCTCCTTCCCTCGTAATCAGAATCAGGTTTGAATTTTGCTAATATCACTTAATATATCGAATACAAACATGGAAAGAATTTTCTTAGGTATAGGTTACTTTTTTAATGGAATAGGGGGCAAACGAGCAGATGTATCGCCTGATGGTAAGCGATTACCGCCGCCCGTGGTCAGCTGCAACACCAGAGGTGCCTGCCCTTTTGGGAGGGGGATGAGGAGAAGGGAGAGGGTATGGGCCTCCGGTATCATCACCCACTCGGTGAAACACAGCACAAGCGTTGTTTCGCACCGGTTTTCTGTGAGGGCGTGTTATCGCTCCGGTCGAGCCGGCCCATGCATGCCCAAGCATGGCTCTCCCACGGACTAAAACTTACATATTTTATACTTAAATCTAAGATGGCTCCACTAGAAGCTGTTGTAATTGACAATTTTGTATATGTCGATCATTCTTAGTAGAAATGTTCCATACCTTCTGAACTACACACATCAAAAGTGTCTAGGGATCAACATATGTGTCTAGGGATCAACATATATTTTTGCAATAACTTTTCTCCTGATTGATATTAATTAAAATTTTCTTTAAGGATTCATCAAATAAAGTGTTTTCGTTTGTCACAGTAACGATAAACCAAGTCACCTTTGCATTAATAAAGAAATTTGCCATTTTCCTAATAAAGGGATTTTTGACATTTGAACCACTAACATTAAAGTTCGAAAAAAAGACTGAAATAACAGTTTTCTTTAAAATTTTATTAGGTAACTTAAACAATTAATAATCCGTGTTTCTACCGCGAACACTAACAACACAAGAATCGGTTTGGCATACTCAAAATGAGTTCATCCAAATCACGCTGTGGAATGGCCGCCCATGTTCGTTGCACCAACAAAAAAAGGTATTCTTGCGACTGGATACCCTCCATATTCGGCAGAGCTCTTCTCTGTAGCATATCCCATGTATGCTCAATCGGGTTCAAGTCTGGCGACTGAGCAGGCCAGGGCCAAAGCCACATCTCAATTTCAAGAAATCCGCATAAAAATGCTTGATCCCTAGACACTTTTGATGTGTGTAGTTGAGACTGTATCTCAGAAGGCAACTGTTCATCGGTGTTAATAATTTTGTAAACTAGCTTAGTCCCGCGGTTTTGGTTATGATGGTTTACAACAGTCACGGGTAACTTCATATGCTTTAGCGAAAAGCTGTTCATTTGAAATAATAAACAGACACTTAAATTTTATTTAATTGAATAGATTATAAATACGTCTAACCTTTTACCTAATCATACCATTTTCGAAATCCAAATTGCATAAATAAATATAATACACCAGACACTAAGCTATACTTTCCAATCAATATTTTTCTTTCCACCTCTTGGTTGAAATCTCTGTAAGAGAAAGGTCTGTAAGAGATTGTCTTTGAGTGATTAGACCGCCATTTGTACTATATAGTTTTAAGTTTTTTTTTCTTTTTTTTTATGTTTGGCCCGCCAAAATGACTCTACTCTGCCTGATGGAAAGCATAAGCAGTATCAGAAGAGTAGTGGTCACCATGCTCACTGCGAATGCAGACAATGCAGCATGGCGACCCACACCATGGCGGCCTAGTGATGCTTCTGCATCTTTTAGTCTAGTCAACAAGTATGGAACTTGTTGACTAGACTAATTGGGCCTCCGGTCTCGCACTCACCAACGAAACACGACAGCACTCTGTCATTTTACGTTAATTTTCTGTGCGAGGGTAGTACCGCCCCGGTCGAGCCGGCCCGTTCGTGCTGAAATCAGCGTGGCTCTACTACCTTGCAAAATTATAAGTTATCTTTGTTAATCAGTCTGATTTATTATTTAGCTATATTATTACTATAAATTGTTTACATAAGCAATACAAAGGGTCGGTGGGTGGATAGTGCCCAGTGGAACACCAAAAGCAATGTCTTGGTAGAGCTTGGTAGAGAATTAGAAATGTTCAAACAACTTGTGAGATGACTCATGAGAGTGCGAGTTCATTGTATGTGGCCTATTAAATGGAGCTACTAAAAACTGCTTTAGAGAAAACGATTGTCAGTCAATATCTGTCGCTGTGGTGCAACAATATGAGCAAAACATTTTTAAATAATAGAATCTATTCTTAGAACAGATGTAATTTTTCTAGTCTTTTTTCCCAATTGCTATTTGGGTTTGGGTACTAGTTCCACCTGTTTTACCTGAATAGCAGTTTTTCCACGAAGCTACCGGCATCGGACAAATGAATTAAATTCTAAATTTGTACTACTTGTCAGTATACTTGAGGGTAATTGGAACCGACGGCTTAACGTGTCCTCCGAGGCACGAGTGTGACACTACCAACT
Source organism: Diaphora mendica (assembly GCA_949125395.1). Lineage (NCBI taxonomy): Eukaryota > Metazoa > Arthropoda > Insecta > Lepidoptera > Erebidae > Diaphora > Diaphora mendica. The sequence goes on from OX421330.1 coordinate 17,227,099, forward strand.
TCCAGATTCCGGGCTATTATTAAAAATTTCTTTGAAGAAAAACCCAACAATACTTTTTGGGCCAACCCGGGAATTGAATCCGAGAGCTCTTGATCGGTAGTCGTATACTCTAATCGCTAGACCAACGAGGCTATTTAAAACCGATGTATCACCTAAAATAAAATAAATTTAAACAATCTCTATCTAAAGAGTAAGGTGACTGACTGACTGACTGAGATACGCAGAGACCAACGCACAGCCCAAACCGCTGAAGCTAGAATCCTGAAATTTTGCATGTAAGTTCTTTATATAACGTAAGTGAGCACTAAGAAAGGAATTTTTAAAATTCCACCCCTAAGAGGGTAAATCAGGGTATGAAAGTCTGCGTGAGCGAAGCCGCGTGTAAAAGCTAGTCTAAAATAAATAGGAAAAGATGACATATTGGAAAATACTGGTAGTAAGGCGTTACAATCTTAACGGTGTACTCCCTATTTTTTTCGTTTTGTTTTCCTAGGTAGTAGAGCCATGGTGCTTTTATCACGAACGGGCTGGCTCAATCATAGCAGTACTACCCTCTCATAGAAGACCAACCTAAAGTAATCACAAATTTTAACAAAAAAAATCGACTTCAATCTAGACCAAATTGAAATGGGACCACACTCAAACACTACATTCAAATAAAAAAGAATCATCAAAATCGGTTCACTCAGTCGAAAGTTATGAGGTAACAAACATAAAAAAAACAGTCGAATTGATAACCACCTCCTTTTTTAAAGTCTGTTAATTACAATATTTGTGCTGTCGTATTTCGTTGGTGAGTGCAAGAGCGGAGGCCCAATGATGTAGAAGAATCTCTATAGACCGCCATAGTGTGGCCAGTGTGGGTCACATTCTGCATTGTTGCATTGTTTGAATTCGCAATAAGTACGGTGACCACCACTCTTGGATTTACTCATGGGAAGCTTGCTTTGGCTTTAAGCAGTTCTTAATTTGTTTTTGACCGAGTGACTGAAGGTTTTATTAATATTGAGGGATTCATTGAGCCCAAACAATTCCCTGAATTAAACCAATAACTGTGACTGCAATGTGACTGCACAGTTGGCCTGGTGGTTTAAGCGGTTGCTTTCTACTGCACCAAGTGTTGAGGGTTCAAATCTCACATGGGACAACAAATGTGATCCACAAATTGTTGCTCTGAGTCTGGGTGTTATTTGTGTCCGTTTCATGTATGTTTGTAAAGTCCCCCGCGACACAGCATGTTTATTCCTAAAGCGGACGTTGTCTTTAAAAAATATTAAAAAATATATGTGGTGAGTCTGGGTGGCAATGCATATAAGACTCTTAACTTCCACATATCCGTGGATATCGGTAGACACCTTACCATTAGTTCAATTTTTTGCTCGTGTATTCTACACCAGAATTTATACATACTGTGGCGACTTCCACATACAGCGCAACAGTAATATACTACAGCGCCATCTACCGAAGTTACACTGAACTACGGAGCAACAAAGGCAACTAAGAAACTACCAATCCTGAATCGCGCAGTGAAAGTTCGCGCGCCAATTAAGATACATACAACATCCCAACATCAACCGTTGGGCAGTTGGCCCGCCAGGCACGATCACCTCGCCTGGTCGGAGGATCCTCCCTTTGTGTTGGAGGGACATGACTCACCCGTCCCAGGCCCCACACATACATATTAGTACCCGAAGGTGTTTCGATTTTCAACCGCCCGGTCGAGTCGATACGAATGTTTTTTGAACCATCAGTATTTTTAACCTTTCTCATAGTGAGAGAAACTGTATGTCCTGACGTGGAACAGAACAGAACAGAAATATTTTAACTTTGGAACGCATGTGTTCAATATTTGCTTATCATCATACCCCAACCCCTTCCCCAATCTCCCCCATCCCCCGCCTCCATCCTCCCCCCCATCCTCCAAAGGCCGGCAACGCACTTGTGACGCCTCTGGTGTTGCAGGTGTCCATGGGCGGCGGTAATCGCTTACCATCAGGCGATACGTCTGCTCGTTTGCCCGCCTATTATTTTTAAAATCAATTTTTATTCATTTTTGTCTTTTATCGACGATTACATAAATATATACTAAAAACTTCTTAAGAAACATAATATAATTTTAAATTACACTAGCTGATCCGAAAACGTTGTTTTGCCATATATAATTGGTATAAAGAATAGATGTTGGTCGATTCTCAGACCTACCCGGTATGCACACCAAATTTCATAAAAATCGGTCCAGCCGTTTCAGAGGAGTATGGTAACTAACATTGTGACACGAGAATTTTATATATAAGACTAGCTGATCCGGCAAACGTTGTTTTGCCATTAAAAAAATTGGGATATAAAAAATAGATGTTGGTCGATTCTCAGACCTACCCAATATGCACACCAAATTTCATCAAAATCGGTCCAGCCGTTTCAGAGGAGTATGGTAACTAACATCGTGACACGAGAATTTTATATATAAGATTAAATATTTGTTTATTTATAAAACCTATTATCATAGCTATAAAAAACTCTATTTATATTTTATTTATATCTGCTTAAGCCTCGGTTATTTTTATTTTTTATTCATATGATATTTTTGTTCAAACCTCATGTTTATGACGTGTTATAATGGTCGGTTTATCAGTTTTGTGTTTCAGTTTCATGTGGTGATAGGTTTAATTTACTACAAAAAAAATTAATTACTACTACTAAATTACAATTAAAACAGTTCCTAAAACGACAATCGTCGACCGGTTACAACAAGCGTCTCAATAATACTGTCAACGTCAAAACGTCAAACAAGAAAAATGACAATCGAAAATGTTGCCATTACAATGACGTTTAATTTCTAACAGCTGTCCTACGTGGGACTGGAACCCACGACACTTGGCGAAGTAGGAAACGGCGTGGTGACCGTTAAACCACTAGGCCAAACGAATACAAGGAAGTGTTATATAGTGAATAGAGTGAATAGAGGATAGTAGAGAAATGTAAGGGCATAGTCATGCGTACTTAAGAATCAGAAGAGTAAAGTATTAGATACTAAATCTATATTATTATATTTCTCTATGCAGTAAGCGGGTCGTATACTGCTAGCACGTTCTCGTTCGTTCTCTCAATTTACTTGGTTTTCCAATATGACTTAAGAATCCACTAAAGATAGCATTATTATGAAAATTGATGTTTAGTTATAGGTGGTTTTCAGCATCTTAAATTAAATAGATTACGGTTCTGTTTTATCGTTTACAGAAAAGTTCCGAATAACTTATCGGACAGACGATTTAACACGATTTATATGGAACATAGATCAAATTATCTGTCACATAAGTTATCCTTAACTCGTACTCCATCTATAAACGTAATAGTCGATGACTTCGTAAAAGACATTGACAAGGTAGACCAACAGCCAATTAGTAACGTAAAAAAAGCTTGGATTTACGACAACTACTTAACATCACGTCTCAACTGGCCGTTTCTAGTATATGATATAAACCAGAACCACATAAGAACACTGGACGCGAAAGTCACTAAGACATTGAAGTTGTGGCTCGGGCTAGCACCATCTGCAGACCCGTCAACGTTGTACAGGGGCTCGAATAATTTTGGAATGAAATTAAAAAAACCTTCGGAACTCTACAAACACCTAAGAGTTACCAAAATGCATGTCTTGTCAAAATCCCAAGACGAAATCGTTAGATCCCTTCCAAAAGACAAAAATTCATCAGAGCTAGAGTCACGGCTCCAATTCCACAAAAAATTCATGGTGGGTACGCAGTCCAGTAGAGTTGGATTGGGAAATACTAGAAGACAGACCGACAAAGAGATAACAAAATCTTTCATACAACAAGATGAAAGCGAGACCTACAAGGTGCACGCAATGAACCTAGAAATGCAGAATGAATGGTTAACTCTAGGAGAATTTTGTATCCCACCAGCTTTGAAATGGCGCACACTTTTATATGATTGGTCACCCGCCCTGTTAAAATTCTACCTCAACGCCTTTCAATTAACCCTCCCCGATCAAAGCAACCTAGTAAGGTGGGGAAAAGCTACAGAAAAGGCTTGTACGATGTGCAATGCGGCAATAGGTACAGCCAGGCACTTACTGACAGGTTGTAAGGCGCTATTAGACCGGGGTCATTATTCACGTCGCCATGATAGGGTATTACTCATCATACGCGAAGCTATAAGTTTATCACTGGCGAGAGCGAAAAAAGGAACAACAACAAACATAAAAACTAACATCGCGTTTGTAAAGGAAGGCTCAACAAAAAAGATTTCACTCACACAAAAGCCGTACTCAATTATAAATACCGCCAGTGACTGGACATTATTAGTGGACACGTATGAAAATCACTACAGAATACCGGAGGATATCTGTGCCTCGGCGTCCAGACCGGACATATTTCTTTATGCAATGTCAATTAAGCGTGTAGTACTAGTAGAACTCACGGTGCCGTGGGAAACGAACATCCCTAAAGACCACGCTTTAAAAAGAAACAAGTACTTTGACTTAACCAACGAAATAACTAAAAATGGTTATGTCGTTGCGCTGTATGCCGTGGAAGTGGGTGCGAGGGGTATACCAGCTAAATCCCTCTATAACCTGCTTAAAGACCTTGGATTGCCAAGAGCTTCAGTAAGCTCTTTTCTTGAACGAATATCCAAAGCGGCATTGCTAGGCTCACTTCAAATATGGTTAGGTAGAGGGGGTAACACGGCGGACAGTGGAGGTGAGCGTTGACGCGTCGTAAGGAGTGCTCCTTAAACCTAAACCTGGGTCGCAATTCCCAGGCACTGTCGAAGTCGCATGTGTTGCCCCCATCTATCACGCGATGGACCCGGCACCCGCACGGTGAATCCATGGAACGCTAAGAAATAGGTCTATCTCTTATCACCGTGGGAGAGCCACGCTTCGGCATGAATGGGCCGGCTCCACCGGAGTGATACCACGGCCTCACAGAAAACCGGTGTGAAATAGTGCTTGCGCTGTGTTTCACCGAGTGAGTGAGGATACTGGAGGCCCATACCCCAACCCCTCCCCCTATCTCCCAAGCCCTCCCCAACCCCCAAAGGCCGGTAACGCACTTGTGATGCCTCTGGTGTTGCGGGTGTCCATGGGCGGCGGTAATCGCTTACCATCAGGCGATACGTCTGCTCGTTTGCCGGTCTATTCAATAAAAAAAAAAAAAACTGGAACCGGTGAAACAGGGCCTAAAACGGCCAAAGCAAGGTTGACAGCCTAAAAATAAGTTATCTCAATAGATTTCATAAATCTTTAACTTGTTTTTCGTTTACGTATTACGTACGTCTTTTATTTGGGTTTTAACAATCCAAAAAAGGATGTATATAAAATTCTTCTTATTTATATCTCATTTCCAACTGTCTGTCGGAAAGTAACTAGTACAGAATTCCTTATCAAAAAAACATTTCCCATAAAACCCAATTTCATTGGTTTATTCTGAAAATGCTATAATATATAAATTTTGTGTAAATAAGAAAAAAAATGTTTCTTTTATATGCAAGTTATATTTTGCAATGTGTTTTTGATAAAAGTAAGTTATAAAATGTATTCCTACCTTGAAATATTTTATTCTGAAACAAAAGAAAAATACAAAAATCTATGTTGGGGTGTAGAATATACCATATTTATAGCTACTCGTGATAGCCCAGTGGTCGCTATTCAACTATAATTCATTTCTTTCTAAATCTCTCCACTTCTACTTAATATAAACTTTAACTGTGCAAAATTTCATACTTCCCCTTTTGCATAATTTTCGCAAAAATGGATGCAAATTTTTTGCTTCACGTATTAACATATAGATGTTTTCTTTCTATTTCATTCTATGGGTATCGTAGGAGATGACTAAGAGATTCCTACTCTAAGACTACATAGGACATCAACTCTACAAAGGGAAGGAAAATGTTATACCATCCTATCTATATTATCATTGTCTTAAATTTTTCCTTGGGTATGGCTTGACTATGCCATATTACTATATATATATAGCTATACATTCAATGATGAATAAAGTATCTCTTAAGATAGGAGATTTTGACCTACTCTGCCACGATGACGTCCATCTTTGTTTATATATCGTCATATTTGTTTCGGAGTTTGGGTGTTTTCTATGTATAATATGTGTGTATTTACAAAAAAAAAGTATACATGTATTTGTATCAGTTGTCTAGTACCTATAACACAAGCTCTGCTTAGCTTGGGACTAGATGGCGTTGTGTGTTAGATGTCCGAAATATTAAAAAAAAAATATAACTGACAAAAACGTGGGCGGAACCGCGGGAAAATGTTAGCCCAATCATAAATTTTCAGACGTTATTGCAACAGAACAAATGCCACTACGACTATTAGAAATGTCATTGCAACAAATAAACAAATTACTGACTAATATTGGTGATAAAGTACAACGTGAAAGGCAAATTCTTTCACAAATAGAATCCGATTAAGGTATGAGATTAATATTGATAAATTATAGGACAGCTGTAGGTATTCCATTTAAAAAATATGTATATTACCAGTCAACGTATATTTTTATAATCTGATCTTGACAAAATCAGAACTTAATACAATTATTTAGTTTAAAAAGTGATAGTACTAGTCAATGCAATAAAACAAGATGATTTTAAACGTAATTCGAGTATCTAATGTTCCAATAGGTATACCGTATCTAGAAATTTCTAGGATTTTAAAATCCATGTACTACAGTTTCTTCTTGCAAATTCCAAAGAAGCGTACAATGAAAAATCATATTTTTTTAATAACAATACTGTTTAACTTAGAAAATCAAGGCACTCGACAAAATCAAAAACACTCAGAACCGTTTGACAAAGCCGCAGCAAGGAAACTGATAGACCTATGGAAATTAACAAGAGCGGGAAGCGTAGTGCCAGAATTACAAGATGACCCACTTCATGACTCAGAATTTACAAGTAAGTTTTTGTATAGATTTAAAAACTCAGTTAGGACAAGGTAACGACTATTGTTTAACCGTTTGTTCGGTTATTATTTGATCGCAAATACTATTAAAAGCTATTTTAAGGTAATACTTGCTGCCCTGGCAATCAAAAACTCAAAACAATTAAAAAGTGTATTTTTAACCGACTTCCAAATAGGAGGAGGTTCTATGTTCCACTGTATGTATTTTTTTTTTTTTTTATGTATGTTCAGCGATTTCTCCGTCAACTGTGGACCGATTTTGAATTTTTTTTTTGTATTCGAAAGGGTATGCTTCCGAGGTGGTCCCATTGCCACCATATCAGGATCTGATGATGGGATCCCAGGGAAACCGAGAGAAACCCTCATTTTTTATAGGCACATACTATGTTTTTCGTATATTTTCTGAAGTTACACCGGTATTTGCATCTGGTAGTCATCATTTTATGATGATGAGTTGATGATGTAAGGTACAACTCCTTAACGATTAGGAGTTGGAGGATAAATCTTTAAATATCATGTGTATATATGTTACCTTTAGTGGTATTCTTTCAAATTATTTAGATAAGCTGATGATGGAAGGTGGAAGGTACAACTCCTCAACCGTTAGGAGTTGGAGGATAATTCTTTCAATTTCATACGTATCTAAGGACCTCCAGGCGTATACTTTCAAGTTATTTAGGTGAGCTGATGATAGAAGGTTAAACTCTTCAACAGTTAGGGATTAGAGGATGATTTTAATATTACACGTACGTATAGACCTTAATTTGTATTCTTGATGATGAAATAGTTCAACTTACTACTTACCTACGATTGTTTGCACTAAAAACTGAAAAATAAAAACTTTTTATAAAAAAAAAACCGACTTCCAAAAAACATCCAACGAAAACTCTCTGCCAAAAAAACACTTAAAAGCGTAAAATAAACTGGTTCTTCATAAATTGCCTATACCTAATTCTTTATTCATTTAAATAGTAGTATTATAATGTGTGCTAGGTACCTAAAATCTGTTTGAAGTCGGTGCTAAGCCAAAAAGAATACAAACGAACAATTACAAAAGTCTAAGCGATAGTCACTTGGCACCGACTTCAAACAGATTCTAGGTACCTAGCACACATTATAATACTACTATTTAAATGAATAAAGAATTAGGTATAGGCAATTTATGAAGAACCAGTTTATTTTACGCTTTTAAGTGTTTTTTTGGCAGAGAGTTTTCGTTGGATGTTTTTTGGAAGTCGGTTTTTTTTTTCTATAAATTTTTAGTTCCAACACCAACCACTAAAAGAGAGAATATATTAGATAAAACCTATTCAAAACGAACGATGTTAGATTTCATGAAGAATCAAAACGTTTCATATTGTCTGGCCGCTTTGCACAGATTGTTTCTAGTTCTATATGAGAAAACAAATGAAGAGGTTGACGTGTTTTTCGATGCATTTACAAAAGCAATATGGAGGTGAGTAAAAAAATATAAACATTTAAACCACATGTAAAAACAGTATTTGGCGTTTAAAACTCAGATCGCACAACTAATATAGGAATAAGTAAATTTTCCTGAAACGCGTAATGAAAATAATGGGTAATTTGTCACAAGTTTACTTTAAGTTAGTTCCTAAAATTAGTGAGATGGGAATTCGACTCTATGATTTGTCTACAGCAACGGTTCGAATGAACGGATAGAAAAGTATTGCCAATGCGAATTAAAAACCAAGGTCCTGAGACACTATGGAACGGATCGTGACTGGAATGGTCATATTTCTATATATATAGACCAGCTCGCGTGGAGTCTCCGACGTCGAGCCCATAAAAGAAAGAGTACACGATGGTATGAGACAAGTCTAGGTATAAATTATTTTTTTATACAATATAAAAATATGACAGGAAAGCATATGTTGTAGGCTAGCAGATAATGGAAAGCACGAGTGCTTAGGGCCTTTACTGAGGGACCGTATACTTAGAGCTACAATCTGGACAAAGCTCGTTGAACCGTTGCAAATGAGAGGTTAGTATATAATTAATAATTCATTATGTTTAGTGTAACATCATCATTATCACCATCTCAATCAAAAGACTGAGCATAAGCCTCTCTAAGACTCACCACAACAACCGTTTCTATCCCTACCCAGCTCCGTCTTGTGGTATGTTGTCGTACTCGATTTTTTTTGCCATTTAGGTTTTAGAAGTGAAGTCCAATTTTGAGATACTTTTTCGAGCATTCCGAGTCAAGTCTTGTACTACTTAAATCGATGCTGATATTATGGGCACAGACATAAAATTTGACGTACCTGTGATAACGTAAATAGTTGCACACCTCCGTAGCTGTTATGGACTAAGAGCCCGTGAACCCCAGACTTTCATTATTTTATAAAAGCTGAAAGTTTGTCAGCGCATGCTCCCAACACAGGTAAAAACGATGGACCATTATGAAGTTTGGGTCACCGTGGCTTTGGCAGGTAAACGGTACCAAAGGTGTGTAAAATATCGATCTAATTTCGTCAAATAATAAAGCGCGATTTTTTGGTAGTACCTTCAGATTCAAATTCACGGGCTCTTGCTCCTTTATCTATGCCTGTCTATATTATGTTATATACCGTGTCACTGACTACTGAATTATACATGTAGTTGGTATTCAAAACAAAATATTTATTCCAAATGTGTTTCGATTTCATCGTTTATTGGGTTTTACTTCCACTAATTCCCCCACAGTACCACAACAAAAAATAACCCAACGACGTCAAATTGCACTAACTTGACGACTAATTCGCTGGTCCAAAACGAGAGATAAATAACTAAACAAACTCATTGTGCAATAGATCCATCGTTTCGTGTACTACATATATGGCATATGACACCGTCTTGTTGAAACCACATGTTAACCAGATTATGCTCGTACGTTTTTGCCAATAAAAATTTGGAATACATTGCACGATAGCGATCGCAATTGTTCGCAGTTTGATAGTTAAATACAGTGTTTTTAAGCTATTGCATAGCTTTTATCGCGGGCTTTGGGGCCTTTGTGCAGAAATTCCGTAACGTAACAAAAAAAACCTGACATCCGAAGCTCGCACGGATCGAGACGAGCTGCTCCGAACGACGAATCAACGAATCTGAAACGAATCAGAAACGAATCATCGAATGTTTCTGTCTCTGTGACAGAGACAGAAACGAATCTGTGTCCGAACGACGAATCAACGAATCTGTGTCACTGTCACGCACGAACATACTGCTTAAAAAATTTTGCATAAGTTAATAAAAAATGCTATGCAATAGCTTCCCCGCGGCAGTCCCCGAGTGCCACACGAATCTCTTTATCACGAATCACTTCGTGCGTGACAGTGACACACATTCGTTTCTGAACGACGAATCAACGAATGTTTTTGTCTCAGTCACGCACGAACATACTGCTTAAAAAAATAAAATATAATTGCATAAATTGATAAAAAATGCTATGCAATAGCTTTACCGCGGCAGCCCCCGAGTTCCACACGTTTTTTTTTTATTTGTCTTTTCATAGCGAAAGGACACTGACTGCGCATCATTAATTTTGATACAGTGCACAAATCACGCATGGTCTGTCAAAAACAATTCGCTGAAAAATCAAACAGCAAAATAATCACCCTTTATAAATAGGTTATAGTAGATAAACGGGTTATAAGACGGATTCCACATTTCCATACTTATATTTAAAAGTAACTCTGTCCGTCTGTTGCAGTGATTTCAATATGTCATGGAGATACTCTGATTCTTGGGGAAGGACATAGGCCACTCTTTATCTAGCTAATAATTATATAAAACTAGCTGACCAGGCAACTTCGTACCGCCATATTTACATATCTGTCTCAGCTTCCCACAGGCAGTGTGCAGTCGTAGACAAAAAAAAATACTTTTCCCGTTATCTTTTATTTTCATATACACAAACCTTGTCCTAATAAAAACGAACACATAAAAAAAAATTGGTGCAGCTGATCGGAAGTTATGCGCGTACATACATTACGGCGATTCATTTATATATAATAGGTCTTTACCTATGAAATTGCCGTTTTGTATGCAATAAGTGAAAGTACTTATTTTTTCAAACTTTTTTATTTCTGTTATTCGAAGTAATCTCCCATGCAATCGACGCATCTTTGCCAACGCATTGGCAGTTTATTGATGCCCTTCTTGTAAAAATCAGCTGGACGGGAGGCAACAAACTTTTCAAAGGCATTTTGTACTGCCTCTCGGGAATTAAAATTTTTACCCACTAAAAAGTTGTCTAAATTTTGGAAAAAGTAATAGTCGGTAGGTGCAAGGTCTGGTGAGTATGGCGGATGAGGGAGAGCTTCCAACCCCAGCTCTTGCAGCTTGGAGACTGTCAGTTGCGCAGTATGGGGTCGCGCGTTGTCGTGAAGCAGCTGCAAGAGCGGGGGTTGGAAGCTCTCCGTCATCCGCCATACTCACCAGACCTTGCACCCACCGACTATTACTTTTTCCAAAATTTAGACAACTTTTTAGTGGGTAAAAATTTTAATTCCCTAGAGGCAGTACAAAATGCCTTTGAAGAGTTTGTTGCCTCCCGTCCAGCAATTTTTACAAGGAGGGCATCAATAAACTGCCAATGCGTTGGCAAAGATGCGTCGATTGCATAGGTGATTACTTCAAATATCAGAAATAAAAAAGTTTGAAAAAATAAGTACTTTCACTTATTGCATACAAAACGGCAATTTCATAGGTAAAGACCTATTATTTATATATATATATATAGATAAACAACCTACCAGTCGCATTGTTCAATTAATCTACTTGATTTACAACGAGAAACATATAATTTTTTATAACTATAATTCATAAATACATTTACTTAATAGTAGTAATAGTAAATAATTTTCACTTCGCAGAGTTCATGGGTAGACTTTACATAGCCATAGATGAAAGACGATTTGTAGACAACGATGCTGAAAGAGTAGTTTCCACCTACGACAGCTTGTTTACAGATGAAGAACAGATGAAGAAGGCGATCAATTACTCAACACTGTCTTGATTATTGAAGTCTATGATATTATGGACCGAGGTAATCCTAGTTTATTGGTTAATATGGAAAATATCATTCACTAGCGAACTTCGTACCGCTATTTCCTTCTTCTAAATCACAAAAAATGATTTAGTATTCATACTCCCCTCAGTTTCTCACGGGTAGATAAAATATTGCACTGCCAGTTTCCTTTTCATTTTCTTCCTTAGGAACCTGGTCCTGACAATACTTAATACATGAAAGTATTATACAATTTGGTGCAGTCAATCGGAATTTATGCGCATACATACATTTCGGTGATTCATTTTTATTTATATAGATTAAATTATTCTATTTAGCTGTTTTCAGCACTCCTTGACATTAAGTATTTATCAAAGGCAATTTGTGCTAGATAAATATAAGTTTTGACCAACGACGTAGTTGCGATTATGAGGATAGAGTGGTTTCAGTAGGATGTACAAGGTGAGGAATGTATTAGAAGTCTAAAAGTTGCACCATTTTATGAAAATTTATAAAGTAAGGATTAGGACCTCTGGAGGCAGATAGATTGATGCGGTCGGGATAGCGGCATAATTGCATAGCCGTGCAATCGGCCTACATCGCTGGAATCGAGGACAGGGACAGGGACAGGGCCAGGCTAAGGTACGGCGTCAATTCGGACATAACGTGGTCCGGGTCCTCACAGAGTAGGGCGCCAGGGGCCGGTCGTCGGGGTGTTTCTTAGTGGCAACACCATATACTTAAATTCACAAAGGGGTAAGAAGATGATGATGTTATGTCCTAAATTTATCTGCCTCTGTTTCCTTGCTCATGTGCTACGCATTCAGAATGAATTAGATGATATACCGACTAATACTCTTTGGGTATTTTTGCAGTTAATGATTTCTGGGTTGAATGTCACAGGATTTATTTAGTAGTAATTCGTAACGTGATTTTTACATTAATGAACTTTTCTTCAAATCAATTTCTTTTTGAAATTAACTAACTTTTATTTTATTTTAAGGTAAGGATCAAACTGTAGAAATATGTGAAAGTTTTATAAATAACTTCTTAGCCCCATTTAATCGTCTATGTGGTACATTATTTCTTAAGACTTTGATTAAAGACTTAAATTTGATATATTCCTCAATAAATCCAACCGGTGCAAGATCAGCCCGCAAAAGATCAATGGATTCGTTAATTGGTACGTATTTAAATAACACCAAAGATTTATGAGATTTAAGAAACTGACGTAAAATCAGAAGAAAGAGAGATATCTATTAATTTTGTAACAGCACTTGAACCTTCCAGTATCCTTCTATGCTCGTTTTGCCAACAAATATAATGCATCCCTCCAATATGTACGAACAGTCCTCCTCTTTATTTTACAGAACATTTAATTTACAATGATTTAGACAATATTCCCAAATGATTACAATTCCTCGGCCTGAACGGGCCGGCTTGACCGGAGTGATACCACTGCCTCACAGAAAACCGGTGTGAAACAGCTCTTGCGCTGTGTTTCACCAAGTGGGTGAGGATAACGGTGGCCCAAACCCCAACCCATTCCCCGCTCATCCCCCTCCCCATCCCCCAAAGGCTGGCAACGCACTCGTGACGCCTTTGATGTTGCGGCGGTAATCGCTTACCATCAGGTGATACGCCTGCTTGTTTGCCCCCTATCCCTTTAAAAAAAATGAAGTAAAATAGAAACAATAAGAAATTTATAAAAAAAAGGAGTATGTATCTTTCATCAATCGTCATCAGCAACCTTTAATACTCAACTCCTGGACATAGTCATTTCCTTAGAAACGAAATTTTGGCACACCATACCAATTTGACCAGACAAGTTGGTATACGGTTAGTGTTCTCTTTGTTAATTATATTGTTACGAAGAAAGATTATTCGCGAATAATCTTCGAGACGTATCTACGCACACAACATACATACGGAAACTTCTCGTCGATCTCCTTATATGGGTATAAATAGAGTGTCTTGCGGGCCGCAGTTAGTTTGAGGTACAGTGCGAGAAATAACAAAGTGATATTAGTGATTAGCCTAGTGACCTCGGCGACAATTAAGGATTGTTATTCGGAGCGATATTGTAATTTTAATAGTGCTTTTAAAAAAGTATTTTTAACACGTCAGAAGTTTTATTTCCCAAATACATCGAACCCTAACACGTAACAATATTGTCCTGCATAATTTGCTTTCTTAGTCGGCTCTTACGACATAGGATGAATATAAGTGGTGATAGGTTGTATTCTTTATCAGTCACCACACGGATATTGTCTCAACATTTTATTAAAATGTAAATTTAAAAAAAAATGTGTCTTACAGAAAGTGAACCGGTGCCTTCAACGACTTTGCATCAATCCATGTGTATACAGAAACATGTTAAATGCGATTACAGAAGAAATGTATTGCAACTTTTTGCAAAATTTCCAAAAATATTTGAGGAATTTGCCAAACATAATAGAAATAGCGATAACAGCAAGTATGAACACAAACGGAAAATAAATACATCACCGCGCGGTACCAATCGTAGCATACATACGATTAAAATATAAAAAAGAATTCCTAAAAAGTTCTTCAGTCAAAAAACTTCTGAAAACATGACGACAAAATCTTCCACTTTAAAACATTTAATGCAGAGTACGCCATTGAACACGCAAAATAAAACTAAAAAACATTTTAAAAATAATACTAATAATACACAAACCCATCACAGTCGTTAATAATAGCAGCATAGATATTTTGATGTCTAGTATTACGGAAAAGATCATAAAAAATTATATGAGCAATTATACCATACTTTTCGAAAAAACAATTTTACAAAATTTTATGTTAACATTACACAACAGCCTTATTCTACAAAAAGAAGAAGGAAAAAGGCTAAACTGAATAAAATAATAGAAGAGTCTAGTTACAGTGATGAAGAAATGTATCTAAGAGTTATGTTGAAAGATGCATTATTCCATGGAAATAATCGATGGTCAGGATAGATAAATAATCGTAAAAGATTATGTATAATGAAATAAAATTTGTAATGAACAACCTTTAAAAGAGGAATCTAGAGGTAAACATAATAAAGTGTCTGAATCCAAATATTTAAGATTTATTTTATTGTTTGACTCGAAATTAATTAATCAAAGAAATCGACCTGCAGTATCAAATATTTTTACTATCTAATACCAAACGTGTTAAAGAAAACAAAAGGCTTTTTTAGACACTACACCCATGATGGAAGACGTCAATATCAAGAAATTAACTGGGGAGATTATTGAGTAGTCTGCCGTAGCTCAACCACAGAAACTTGAAGTTAGTTAGTTGATATAAAAAGAGATAACAATCTAATTTATTTATATAATAGCTTTCACAAGCGGCTTCGCTCGCATTTAGTAAAAAGTATCCTATGTTACTTCTAATACCTCCAAGAATATGTGTACAAAGTTTCGTGATGATCGGTTCAGTAGTTTTCGCGTGATACAAGCAAACAAACTTACATTCACATTGATAATTAAAGATAGACAGATAGAAAGATTAGGATTTGATAGCACTTGGGACTGATTTAAAAAAGAAATTCATTCTTGGTTGATGCTATTTATTTATAATCACAATTACATAATACTAAAACAAATTAAAATTTATCGAAAGGTATTAAACAATTTTATTCGTTTCCATTGATTGTAGTTTTTTATTTTGCCATACTCAAGAACCACGAGTTAATCATAAGAACAGTTTATAAGTGAACAATTTCCAAAAAAATTACAATTGGAATAACAATTTCATAAATGTTTAGCATAAAAATCAAAAACAATTGTAAGAAAAGCAGCTGGATCTTCAATATGTGCATTGTGACCGACATGTTCGATGTATGTTAGTGATGATTGAGGAAAAAACTCCTTGATAGCTGGCTCGTCAGATTTTCTGAAATATGACAGTACTGCGTAAATATGTGTTTTTAGAACCACATTTTAAAAATAAAGTATAAAGAAATAGAGTGAGAAGATCTTAAAATACTGTTGTTGCAATTCGTAGAATAAAAGCGTGAATACAGATTTCCAAAAAAAAAGTTATTTACATATGAGAGAGCGTCCTATAGAACCATTTTTAATGACAACAATATCAACTGCAATGTGAACTTTTTAACTTTAATAGTTAAGAAAAGTCTTACCGTAAATAGTCCGATTGGCCACCCCCTATAAACAGGGTTGGACCTATGTATTGTTTTCCTTTCAGTTCATCCGGAAACATAACAATTTGATTCAAACTATTCGCCAAAGCATCTACGTTATACTTCCAACCAAAAGTTTTGTCGGATCGTTCGTCTACACTCATTAAAATAAAACCTAGACCCCTTTCATCAAATCCAGCTTCTATCAATGATTTCCTCGCGATGGTTCTCGCTTTATGTGCACTATCGGCTCCTTCAAAGTTAACGTTCTTCATAGCCGCTAGGAGACTTGGAAATCCAGAATCTACAGGATTTGGAGATCTAGGTATTGGAGAAATATCCACTACAATCAGACTTTGAACTTTTGTCGGCTGCAAAAAACATTACAAACTTTTTTTTATGTATGGCCCGCCATAATAACTCTACTCTATCTGATGGAAAGCATAAGCAGAATCCAAGAGTGGTGGTCACCATACTCACTGCGAATGCAGACAATGCAGTATGGCGACCCACGCCATGGCGGCCTAGTGATGCTGCTGCATCTTTTAGTCTAGTCAACAAGTATAGAACTTGTTGACTAGACTATTTGGGCCTCCGGTCTCGCACTCACCAACGAAACACGACAGCACGATCGCTGTCATTTTACGTTGATTTTCTGTGCGAGGGTAGTACCGCCCCGGTCGAGCCGGCCCATTCGTGCTGAAATCAGCGTGGGTCTACTACCTACTGACTTTAAAGAACAATGGAGTGATGGACAATGAATTTAAATATTGGCAGGAAACTCAATTGAATACAAGGAAAAGTATTAGTTTTTAAGTTTTTATATTTAAATGGAAAAGATTGAAGAGCCTATACCGTTACGTATTTCTAGTAACAGTAATAGTTGATTAACTAAATTTACAAACCAATTTCTGATGTTTCAAAGTGTAATACCTCATAAGCAGTTTACATATACACTTACGCTTCATATCCCCCCCTGGGACTCGGCGTGTGACCTACTCACATAATAGAGGGCACGTCTATTATCATCTGACAACCACTTGAGGATATATACAAATTAAATAATGATGATGATGGAAAAGTATGCTAACCAGAGCACAAGCAGATTAAAATTGCATACCTGTATCTCATTCATGGTATTTTGTAACCTGCACTGAGTTTGATATTTCATAAACAGCGCTTAAATCAAATATTATTATATCGTATTATATAAACGTAAGTGTATATATAAACTGCGAATTCGCAGAAAAATAGTACCTCATTTAAAGCTAAAGCCATTCCTGTCCTGCCACCCATGCTGTGTCCTATAATGTGGCTATGTGGTAGAGATAACGTTTGCAGTAATTGTGAAACATCGGCAGTCAGATCGAGGTAAGAATGGGCACTGTCATGAGGGCTATCTCCATGATTACGGGCATCAGCTGCTATTACACATGTCTTTGTCCTAGTAGCTATTCTTTGACTTAAAGATTTCCAATTCTTTTTAGATCCTAGAAAGCCATGTAGCGCAATAATGTGCTTTTTACTTTCAGAAGGTTGGGGTCCGTAAACTTCATAAGCAACATTAACAGCAGTTCTTAAGATTATTCTATTGAAACTCCCAGTTTTATAAGTAATTCGGCACAAATGACACCTGAACAAACCAAGGATAGCCATTCATCTCTCGTTTTCTTCGATTCGTTTCATTCGTTGAATTTGTTTGTTTCTAATTTATGCAACCAAATATAATAATATGTATTAGCATGAAGTTTGTAAAATATTATGACACGAAATGTCAAGAATCTGTATGTGAATTTAATTTACCATAAACTAGAGAGTTTTGATTTATATTAAATGAACTAAGGAGTACTTAACAGAGATGAGATACAAGGAAAAGTATATAAAAATCCCACCAAAAACATTTTCATGTAAAATGTTGCCAAGACGACTGCATATGGCTTACCCTGTGAAAAAGATATCAGATCTCATGTAGTGCCAAGGTTCTGAATCTACACGTCCTAACTCTACCAACCCTAACTTCATAAACTCTACATCTCAGTAAAAATGTATGGCTTCGCCGTTTCGCTACCACACCGTCACAAAGGAGAAACGAACGCCTTTTGTGTTTGCAAATATCTAGTTTCTGAAGTAATGTGCTATACGAATATTTAGTTTCTGAAGTGACGAAACAGCCAAGCCATACATTTTTACTGAGATGTAGAGTTTATGAAGTTAGGGTTGGTAGAGTTAGGGCGTGTAGACTCAGAACCTTGGCACTACATGAGATGTGATATCTTTTTCACAGGGTAAGCCATATGCAGTCGTCTTGGCAACATTTTACATGAAAATGTTTTTGGTGGGATTTCATTTCTTTTTGTAAGTTGCTTAAGGCAGTTTTTTTTTTCATCTTCTTTCTTCTTTTGAAAAAGTACGTGTACCAAAAATAAAACCTCTAGCATAAACATTTGTGAAAGTCTCATACAAACTTCCACCCCCCAAATTTGGGGGTTGGGGGGCAAAAGTAATAGGTTTATGAATTTTTCTGTTGTTTGTATACTAAACTTAGTTTACATACCAAATTTCAGCTTTCTAGCACTTCAGGAAGTACCCTAACAGTTTTGATGATCATCAGTGTGTCAGTGACGAAATCGGTGTTTTTTTGGTATCAATAAAATCTAAAGTATCAGAGCTATGCAATTGAAACTTTGTATGTTTCATTAGTCTATTGGTCACATCATATCCTGAGAATTTGAACTATCGGGTATATCGGGAACCAAAGTTATGAGGGTTCAAAAAAACGACGAAACGCTTCGAGAAAAGGTAGGTAGTGCCCTTGCGCTTCGCTTGGCTCGTCTTGGCGGGGGCACGACCGTGCCCCCAGATATATTATAACATGTAGACTTGTGAGACTTATATTCATGACTGTTCAGTATAAGATGGACAAAAAAAACAATTTAGGAAAGGATTTGTTTATTTCAAGTTAATATCGCAGAGACAAATAATGTTTGTTTTTATTAGTTATCAATAGTTTTTGTTGCTTATGAGTAACATTTTCTGTGAGTGAGTGTTATAGGATTTCTATATTTCATTTTTATCAGCGAAATGTAGAACAACTTTTATAAAACTAAAAACTACGTGTGTTCTCTTCATCACCTATTTGTTTACTGTTAGAAGATTTCTTAGACATTTAGTCTCTTTATGAACCACGATTACGTATAAAATGTTATTAAATAGTAAGAGATTTGATTTGAACTTACTTGAATTTAATTGCCTTATTGCCGCATTTGGAAAATTTTCCCCATGAACTTTATTTATTTCTGCTATTAAATTTACTAGCCTGTACGAATCACATAGGCGATTTGCAGGAGCTAACGCAGCATCTATAAGCCTTTTATTTAGTTCAGCAGCATACTCAGCTAAAATATAAAAACTATGATCAAAAACTAAAGTAGAATCCAAGAGGTGGTCACCCTCCTCATTATGAATGTGGGCTATGCAGCCTGATGACCCAGACTACAGTGGCCTAGTGAGATATATTTGGGTATATTGATTCTAATTACATCACATGAACAGTCTTAATGCATTTTATAGCCAGTGGACTGCAATTGGCTCTAACATAGGTAGGTACGTTAAGTATTTAAAAGTAATATTTCTAAGTCGAGGTTTTCCACCAACTCCCAAGGTCTTGAAGAATCTGCATCCATTCACTGTCACCGCTCCATCATGCCGCTTGTCACCCTTTACTAGGTTTACTTAATTGTGGTCTAAATTATTGCACTTGTTGGCTCCAGATCGTCAGTGTGCCAAAAAGAAAACACCAGTACAAAATTTCTGGAAATGTCTAGGTAATTTCTCGATTATAGTAAATCGTTTTTAGACTTTTGAAGATTGGTATATGTTTGGAATACCACGAAAAAGAGCTTTATTTTGTGTTGTACGTGAAGTTTCATTTAGTGCTTGTTCTTTGGGATTATTTATCAAATGTTTTTGATAACGTTGTTTGTGACTGTGGTGATGTTTTTTATGATGAGAATTGCGGTGATTTTTATGCTTTAAGCGGCGACGTTTTCGTTCCTTGCTTTGTTTGTAGTGCTTAGCAAATGTTTTAAATATTGTAGGATGTTTTAAAATATAATGACGTATTATTTTCTTGTATTCTGATTTTATATGTTTATACGTTTTACTCATAGATCGACGGTTTGGTGTATCAAGGGTCAGGTCACTTTCTGTAACAATGACATTTAAATTGAATGAATTGTGAAGTCATTTTTAAATATTAGTTGAACATCCAAGAAGAGTCATTTTGTTAGAAAGATTGACTAGGAATATATAATAACATGGTAGAGAGTAGCCATACGTGGGCGTTCCACTCTGTCAAAGTATACGCTCAAATTGCAAACGCATTACAATGTTACGACACAGAATGTATTTAAGTATGTGTGTGTGAAATTGTGCATGTTCAGTTTTGATTATTATGTGTGAGTTCGTTTTTGACTTCCGGTCACGCCCAAAGGATCCGTTGATGGGAATAGTGAATCCCCAATTCACCTATGGTTGGTCAAATAGTATACCTAGCATTAATATGGACTTTGCTACTATAGTCTATATCGGGAAATGGCACTACGGCTACTCACCTCTGACCTACTGGCCTGTGTTGTTATGTGACTAGAAATGTTCACAATTTGAGGTTACTTGGGAACTTTTTTTTTTTTTTCATTATAAAAGACAACTCCCGCACTAGGAATAAATCCTGTGTCGCGGGGGACTTTACAAACATACATGAAACGGACACGAAGAACACCCAGTATCAGAACAACAATTTGTGGATCACACAAAGTGTTGTCCTACGTAGGATTTGAACCCACGACACTTGGCGAAGTAGGAAACGGCGTGGTGACCGTTAAACCACTAGGCCAAACGTGCAGTCAACTGCATGCAAAATTTAAAATATTCATTTAGTTATAGTCGATAGTCCAATGATTTTTTTGTTTTTCTAAATTTCTTACCTATCAAAGAATATACGATATTATTAGGCATTGAACGTCCAGATAGAAACCTTTTCTCATACGCATCATTTACTTTGTTTATGTATAACTGAACTAGGGGTAAGCCACACTGGCGAACAACTGGTGCCACAAATACTCGAATACATTTTTCAGCCAGTTTAATAGCGAGTGGTTTACCTGAAGATCACAGTAACTATTAATATTGAGGTTAGTGTGAAACAAACAGCAACAAATATCTTCTGAAAATTTAAATAAGGGTTTTTTGATTAAAGTTTATTAGGAATTGGCGATTTTTTTAATATACAACTCCCGCATTAGGAATATACATCCTGTGTCGCGGGAGACTTTACAAACATACATGCAACGAACTCAAAGTAGACCCCCCCAGACCTAGAACAACAATTTGTGGGTCACACCCCAACCTCTCCCACCACATCCCTCCCCATCCCTTAAAGGCCGGCAACGCACTTGTGACGCCTCTGGTGTTGCAGGTGTCCATGGGCGGCGGTAATCGCTTACCATCAGGCGATACGCCAGCTCGTTTGCCCCCTATTCCATTAAAAAAACCGATGAAATTGATAACCTCCTCATTTTGGAAGTCGGTTAAAAACACAAAGTTTTGTCCTATGTAGGATTTGAACCCACAACACTCGGCGCAGGCGTGGCGATCAATTAAACTACCAGGCTAACCGTGCAATCATAGATATGTCTATTTAAAAAGAGCAGTTCAAGTTTTCGACACGAGTCTTCTTTGCAGAACTGGTTGGGTCTGTCTTTACCCACAAGGGCTACGTTTGGGTATGCTGGCATACATTTTTTTTTTTTTTTTAATGTTTGGCCCGCCAAAATGACTCTACTCTGCCTGATGGAAAGCATAAGCAGAATCCAAGAGTGGTGGTCACCATGCTCACTGCGAATGCAGACAATGCAGCATGGCGACCCACACCATGGCGGCCTAGTGATGCTACTGCATCTTTTAGTCTAGTCAACAAGTATGGAACTTGTTGACTAGACTAATTGGGCCTCCGGTCTCGCACTCACCAACGAAACACGACAGCATGCTGTCATTTTACGTTGATTTTCTGTGCGAGGGTAGTACCGCCCCGGTCGAGCCGGCCCGTTCGTGATGAAATCAGCGTGGCGCTACTACCTTTGTTACTTTGTTGAATGACTTAGTGCACACACGCAACAAAACTATTTAAAAATAAAACCTTATCGCAATAATTTGAATCCTGATTAAGAAATGCTACCTGAAAAAAAATATTTCGTCAAGGAATTTACACAAATATCTAATGCTAACTTCTTCAGACGTTGGTATATATATATCAATATTATTATCGTTCAGTCCTACAGTTGTGTAGGTTCTAATGGTTAGAAAAAGCGGCTCACGCGTTACTTTTCGTTGTTTTAGTAGCTTCAAAACGGCATATAATCATTATAAATTACGTGTCATTATGTTACGGCATTTATTTAAAGACATGTTACTAAATCTTACAAGTAGTTATTACAATACCTATTCATACTTTTCATTTTCTACTTTACCGTTATCTTTCACATTATAGTTATGCACTGCAACATTAACATCCAACAACTGATTACCTTCTTCAATGTTGAAGAGATGGTCATAAGTTTTTATTATGACCATTTTATTTTTGTTTGACTGCCTCGTTGGTCTAGCGGTTGGCGTGTGCGACTGCTGATCATGAGGTCTCCGGTTCGATTCATGGGTCGGACCAAATGTTTGTATGATCTATAAATATTTGTTTCGGAGTTTGGGTGTTTTCTATGTATAAAATGTATGTATTTACAAAAAAAAAAAGTATATATGTATTTGTATCAGTTGTCTAGTATCCATAACACAAGCTCTGCTTAGCTTGGGACAAGATGGCGTTGTGTGTTAGATGTCCGAAAATATATATATTTTTTTTTTTTTATTATGTCTAGTCCATCAGGATATGTTACCAGTCGATGTTTTATGGCAATAAGAAAGGCTTTACATATTTCTGTAATAGAATTATATGTATATACATATATATATATTATATGTATATATGAGCCTACCAAAGTGATTCTACCCTGCCTGATCAAAAGTATGAGCAGAATCCAAGAATCGTAGTCACTTTCTTCTCTTTCCTTCCCCTCTATCCTACTTGAAAACTGTTTTAAAGTGATTACATTTCCAGAGAGGGTTGGTCGAAGGTAGGCAAATGACTGTCTATCAATTATATTGAGCGTCGGAAAGCAATGCTGTGGCTGAAATGTGCCGGGTCGACTGAAGTGACGCCACGGTCTCAGGGAATATACATATAGTATTAAGAGTTCTGTGGTCTTTTTTTACCAAGCCAGTAAACTAGATTACCCTTCGCTTTCCTTCCCCTTAAGTCTCAGTATGTGGTAATAGATTTATAGGACTTAAGTTGTGTTGTGTAGGACCCAGCTTACTTATCTGTTTGTTTGCCGCCTTTGCTTTCATCATCATCAATAACTCATAATGTCCCATTACCCCAAATTCGTATATAATGAAGTGGTAAATTATATTCAAACATACTCTTAAACATCTTTTACTTGTAGTTCTTGTAACTTTTTTCCCTTTTATGAACCGTTATAAAAAAGAAGCCTATATCCAACAAAAAACTATTAACTTTATTATATAGTTACTAATATGAAAAATTGTCTATAAAGTAAGTTTACGGACGATAGTTTAACGTGACAACTTCATAACAAAACATTGATGAAAAGATGAGAGATAGGTACATACTCTCATACAACGATGTATAATGAGCGTAACGGGATAATGAACGTGCATGAGGAGGAACGGGTGTCATATTTCTTCAACACAGGGAGGATCCTCTGACTTGGAGAGGTGATCATGCCCGGCGGGCCGCGGCCCAACGATAGATGTTGAGAAGTTGTATGTTCGCTAATCAGCGTGACACAAACGTAACGGGACAATGAGCATAACAGGACAATGATTCATCCTTTTTCGTGCATGCAGCCGGCGTTCATCAATTTATTAGACGTTGTCACGTCAAAAATATTTAACTTTTTTATATCTAGTAAATTAGTAATTCAACTCACTTATAAAACGTATTGGTTCAAGATTTAGCGTCATTGTTGCTAAATCCCGAAATCGGCTCTGCAACACCTTGCCATTGCAGATCAATTCGTTTTTATCGACCATTCTGAAATGAATAGAATAGCCGTGAAATATAATATTAAATTTACGAGTAAATAATTATAACGTGTTTTGTGTGATTTTTCCTACTTATCTATCTTTCAACATACCAGAAACTACCCTATACTAACTACAAATCATATTTTTCTCTCCATCCCATGGTTGCCTGTAAGAGATTTTTTTTAGAGATTCCTCGAGCAATAAGGCCGCTCCTTATACCTACATTCCTAGTTTTAAGTCCATTTTATAATGTTATTATTATTATTAAATTGGTTCTAATGATTCATGACATATTCAATGATGGAAAGGTATTTGAGGATCCATTAAACCTATGAAAAATGAATCTGTCTACTACTTACGATCTGAAAATGAACGAACTAGCAACCTAATAAAAGATTATTTACCGTATAAGCGTTGTTGCAAATGCTTCTAAAATAACTTTGACATCTTCATCAGTTTTTCGAGACATTGATTCAAACAAACCTTTCACAAACGCACAAACATATTTCACTTTTTCCTCCTGCATGTAGTTTACTATGCTTCGTCTAAATGGATGGTTACGAATATTAATGTTGACTGATGCTTGAGATACTGTTGTTGTTAATTTTGTGATTGCTAATAAAATACATTAATATTTTTGATTAGTATTCTTTATTATATATTACTAGCTGAACCGGCAAACGTTGTTTTGCCATAAAAAAAAATTTTTGGGGTATAAAAAACAGATGTTGGTCGATTCTTAGACCTACCCGATATGCACACCAAATTTCATAAAATCGGTCCACCCGCTTCAGAGGTGTATGCTAACTAACATTGTGACACGAGAATTTTATATATAAGATATAAAAGTTTAATCTTATTTCTTAAAAGATCAGAGCATATGTAACCCAAAATGTTCGTAAACATGTTGTAACGTGTGGACATTTTGTTCCAACACGCCTCTGATAGACCCTGCTAACCCATTGGGAATTTAAGCATAAAGCAATACAGCAGGGAGCAGCCATACGTAGACGTTCTCCTCTGTCAAAATATAAGGCCAAATGAGCATACGCCTTAAGCCAAGTCTCCACCGAACAAAAGTTAGCAACTTTTGTGTTGTCAACACGTGTTGGTGACAAAAGTTTCTGTAATTTCGTTGTGTTGGCGACAAAAATTGTCAATAAATGTTGGTAACCGTGTTTCTGATTTTGGCGGTAAACGTCAAAGAATACGCTTGTTGCAAATATTTATTGGATCTGTGGAGACGCTTAGTTGGAATGTTTTTAAAATTTTTGGCGACTCTGTGTAGACACAATGGAAACAAAAGTTGACGATTTGCTGAAGAGTTGGAAACACTAAAATTGCCACAGATATAACATACTAGCTTTTTGCCCGCGGCTCCGCCCGCGTGTCTCGGTTACCGTGGTAAAAGGTAGCCTATGTCCTTTCTCAAGAATCAAAGTATCTCTATGCCAAATTTTATTGAAATCGATATACGGTTTAGCCGTAAAAACGTAACAGACAGACAGACAAACAGAGTTACATACTTTAAAATTTATAATATTGGTATAGGTGTGTACACAAGCTGTTTAAACGGAAATAAGTTCGAAATATAATACATTATGAACATGCACATTGGACTGCCTCGTTGGTTAGCGTAAGCGACTGCAGATCAAGAGGTCTCGGGTTCGATTCCCGGGTCGGACTGCTGTTGGGTTTTTCGTACAAGAAATTCTAAATAGCAGCCCGGAGTATGGAAGATGGCGGTGTTTCCCACCCGTGCCTCGGAGAGCACGTTAAGCCGTCGGTCTCGGTCGTCATGAACATCTATGGCAATCGTTATTGGGAAGTCAGTGCCCTCAAATATACTGACATCTAGTTCAACCTTCGAATTCCGTTCCCCCTCAGAGTTGCAGAGGTCCAATGCCAGTCGCTCTGTGTAAAAACTGATATTCAGGTAAAACCAGTTGAACTAGTAGCCGACCCCAAATCTTGGGAATAATAAAGGCTAGGAAGATGATGAACATGCACATTGATAAAACCCTTAATAGTGTAAATACGGTAATGATTGAACAATTTTTAAACTTACTGACTGGTCTAACTGACAATGCAGCATGGGGACCCACACTATGGCGGCCTAGTGATGCTTGTGCATCTTTTAGTCTAGTCAACAAGTATGGAACTTGTTGACTAGACTAATTGGGCCTCCGGTCTCGCACTCACCAACGAAACACGACAGCACAAACGCTGTCATTTTACGTTGATTTTCATTTTTCTTCGAATGGATCTTCTAAGGCCCACTCATCCTGAAGAATTGGCATGTCAGGCACAATATTTATAGTTTTCTCACTTGGCCATGTAACAATATCGTTAGATTGTCGTGTCATGGTGTGCTCATCATAACGTAGAGAATATTTGTGGAATCCTATAAATAGCCTCGATTTCAATTCTCGTTTAATGAATAGGGGTGGATCGAGATTTGAATTTGTCCCAAAATTTTCTTGAACTCTCATGTCTAAATATAATAATTATGTGACGTAGAAATTTAAATAGGTCATCAATGTCTCTAAGCGATGAAAACATTATATTCAGAAGACGTTCAGTTGAGGATCTAATCAGCTTTGTTAAGATTCTGCCTTCACTAGAATATCAAGACTTATCAAGACAATTCCTTACCTTTAGATGGGACTCAAGATAGAGCTCATAATAATTTTCATATTTTTTTACAAAAGACTACTCCCGAATTAAGAATATACACCAGACTCGGTACAACAATTTGTGGATCACACAAAGTGTTGTCACATGTGGGACTTGTTGTTGAAAAATACATTTAATTGTTTATGTTTCTGTGTTCTAAATGATTAAATGCTAATTATCCTGAAGCTATACCTGTTTCATCTATTTGAGACAATAACTCCCTCTCAACAGCTATTTCATCGTCTAGTTCAGCCAATATTGTATTAATATCTTTTAACGACAACTCCAAATCCCTTGAATGCATTTGATTTGATAAGCCTAAAAATAACAAAGAGGATGGAAAGGAAGATAAAACAAACAGCTCCGATATTACAGCAAACACTACACTTACTATATTTAATCAAACTGAATTGAAACACACACCCGATAAATAAAAGCAGCATTGTTTTAACTTACTTGAACATGAAAAAATGGATGACATTTTTAAACAAGCTAAATAAATTGAAATCGATTAAAAGCCAATTCCGCAAAGGTGTATCGTTGTATTGTTCGTATAGTTCATTGGTTAATTGTATACACATGATGTAAGTTATTAACCTACACCTTACTTTCGCAAGAAAAATAAATATCATATTTAACAACCACTTCTGTTTTTAAATAACTTCTAATTCATTGTCAATTTGGTCAATGTGTTTTAATCGTGGTTTTAATCCCCTGATTTAGAGACGGGTAGCTTAAATCTCCGGCAACCTCATTAAATTTTCTTAATTAGGGTTTTTTTTAAATCTTTATTGTTTAGGTACATATTTTATGTAGAGGCCTTTAAACAAACATGTTTATGCCAGCCAACTAGGTTTACTAACGTTTATTTACACTAAAACTATTACGTAGTGCATACATTAAAAAAAATGTATGAAAAATAGGTACTTATAGGTAAACACATCATGCTAATTACACGTTAACTGTCTTATATTTTTAATTATGTCAAAGCAATAAATAGTTAAATTTTAGAATATAAAGTGCAATAAATGTAATGTTTTCAAATTCACAGAATGTTCATAGCAACTGTATAATTATGTGTATCCCTGTTTGTACGGTGTCTGTACGTTTGTATCTGTGTGTGTGTCTTTTAATCTCAGCTATTATCAACAATTATGAAATTCAATTTCGGAATAGCGAAATTCAATTTCGAAATAGCGGTTTCACCGAGGGAATGAGGATACCGGAGACACATACCCCAACCTCTCCCCCCATCCCCCTAGGGCCGGCAACGCACTTGTGACGCTTCTGGTGTTGCGGTTGCCCATGGGCGGCGGTAATCGCTTACCATGAGGCGATACGTCTTCTCGTTTGCCCACTATTCCAGAAAAAAAAATTAGTCAATGTGCAAGTGGATAACGTCACTGCAGTTATTGATTTTATATATATTCTGGTTTACGGTGAGTTGACTCCTAACAGTGTTCCTCAGAGTAGTGGCAAAATAGAGTAATCGCATTTCCAGGCATTTATTTTAGCAGGCGCTCGAAAATTGAATGTGGTAAGAATGCGTGAAGAGTCAATTCTATTTTTTTAGATTTTAATCGCAAAGATTGATTCCATCTACTGTCTACATTTTTTGAGAGATATCTAAAATATCTATCAGCAAACAATATAGTTTGCTGATGCTATATCTGAATGAATTCGTCTTTCTACAGTCGTTTTGTCCATCCAAAGGTTGCTTGTAAGAAATTGCTTTTTAGCGTTAAGGCCGTCATTTGTCGTTACGTTACGTTGTTATACTTCTAAATCAGAACTGTCCCCCTAGCCAAGTTGCAAGCGTTTTTCTTTCTGCAATCGTTACCGCCTTAATTCTCGTGTGTCATTGGCTAATACTTTGTCTAAGATTAGCCAATGACACACGAGAATATAGGCGTTAGAGAGTTAGAATATAGGAGGGCTGGTGTACAATAAATATTCTTCTAAGAATAGAATATAAATTCTATCTGTCTTTTATCAAAATGCTACAATATTCTTGGTGTGTAAAAAAAGTATAAATTCTAAAACTCCTTTTTGTTAAACGAGTTTTTCAATTTAATACTTTTTTTATATGCGTTTATTTTTATTAATTACTTGTATGTATGATTTAATCGTCACATCATACCAATTACTTTACCAAAAAATGTCTTGGTGACTTAAAATTCAAAGTAATTTTCTGGTCGGATTTTAAGTGTTCAGATGCCTGTTTGAATTCAAAACACAGTTCGCTAACTTAGGTAAATGGGACTCAGTTATCAGATATGGAATAGTGGGTATTTAGGGGATGAAGGTTCGTGTCAGACTATCGTTCTCAAAACGAATACTGAGACGAGAAATCCAGCTGCTTTTCCATTTCACTTTTTGCTAACAAGGAAGACACTTTACCCAAGTTTATTACACATTTTATTTACAATATTGTTTTTGTTTGGCGGTAGATATTTTATTTTACGACACAACACGTACCTACCTAGGTACATGAAATGTATAATACTGATACAGCGAATAGTAAAAACTTTATTCGTACGTTCATTAGCTTCGAATAAATTTTGATGTCGATTTTTATTAGCACTATTCAAAAACCCTAAATTTTAATGTCGATTTTTATTAACACTATTCAAAAAACCTAAACTTTAATGTTGGTTTTTATTAATATTGTTCAAAACACATATCAAAATTATCATAGACCAAAGTTTAATAGTAATCCCAAAGTCATGATTGTTTTATGACTTTTGAACATGACATTTCATGGCATTGCTAGTAAACACGGACTAACGTAACGGACGTAACAACGGATAGTAAGCTTATAACTGCAAGAATGGTTAAACAATTTTAGGTACATTCTAAAAACAATCTTATTACCAACAAGAAACGAACTTCATCGAGGCAATTGTACAATGTACATCTATATATAAAAATGACTCCGGATTTCCTTTCGTCACGGCATCATGCGTGAAGATTAGACCATTTTCACTCATAGGCTTTACGATATAAAATATAACGCTAAAACCAGGCAAATTTACTACTTTGGAGAGTTGCAAACAAAGTTGCACGGGAAATAAAACAGGATTATGCTATTCAGCTAACGTTTTGGATAGTTTATCGACAACAATTCGTATTCTTTCCGATAGGTACTGATCAATTTTTCCTAAAACCTTTACAAAATGTAACATATTCTGAACGCCTTTTTTGAACTTCTCCATTTCTTCGGCGCTTGAATGTTCTTCATTTATTACAAGTGGTGTAATATTAATTGAGGATCCTACTCTAGGCGCTTTGTGAGGACCACCGCGTAGTTTTGATAGTTTTGAGCTTGCTTGTAGTTTCGGGACATTTAAGTTTGGAATTCGTAGCCTTGGTCCTTTTAATTTTTTTAGTCCCAGCATTGGTATGAAACCAGTTGGAGGCGCAACTGCCGTTGGAACTTGTGTATCACTGAAACCATCTTGATCTAAATCTTCATCAATGAGGATAAATTTTCCATTTTCGACAGCTTTGGGGATGGCATTGTGGATGAGGTTGCAGAACGAATTAATGTCTACTCGAGGTCTTCTGCTGTAGTCTGATGATCTGAACAAGGAACCGTACGGTTTTTCCTGTAATTAAATTGACAAGTTTTAAATTATCTACATATTAGTACATAGTATTTTAGAAGTGCAGTAAGTTAAAAGTTTAAGACAACATGTGTAACATTAAAATAATCCAAAACGGTTTCATCAAAGTTTTATTATAAATAATCACTACTTCACAATCTATCTTGCTTTCTGTCATACCAGACAACTAAATAAACCAAGAAACAAGCAGATCTCTAGTATCTTTCCATGACATTCTTTTACAAGTGAGGTCAAGTGCGAAGGATTGAACACGTTAGATAAATACTAGGGACGACTTATTCACAAGGGCCACCAGTAAATCTGGTACCACAGGCGGTCGTTGGAACAAAATTTTACATCTGTTCCCAATGCCATCCAGCGGTAGTCTTTGACGTTAGCGAGCAGAGCAACAATTCAGAACTTCGCCCTTACGAAGGCCTTAAGCGCTCGCCACGTAACCCAAAGTACTCAGGCCTAGAAACAGGTTTATTTCGATTTCACGCTTTACTTTAATTACTAGCAATTTTTTTCTGGGCTGTTGGAGTGCGTGAAGTTACTGAACGAGTGAGATCCCGGGTAGTGGCTCTGCTCGCATATTGCAAAGGCCGACTTTGGGCGGCGGTTGGACACATATTTTATTTATTGAATTTTTCCCAACAGCCTCCAGTGATATTGGTTGAAAAATTTTAAAAAATTTGTTCCGACGACCACCAGTAATAGCAGCTTTAGTGCTGGCCATTGAGAATAGATGGCCTCCGACTAATCAAGGGGACGTAGGACATCAAGGTAAGTAGGTCTTATGCTGTTCAGAGGAATGAGAAATATAAATAAATGTGTTACGTACACCTTACCCTTTCATCAGAGCAGTCGATGGTTAGACGTAACGGCGGAGCACCTACTGCATGGTTGATCTGAAATTATATATAGACAGATTACGTGAGGACGAGTAAGAAAATAAACCTTGAAAGAAGTGCAAAATGGAATGAGAATATTTACAAAAGAAATTCAATAATATTCATAATTAATTAAAATGTGAAATGAAGTCAAATAAAACTATTTTGAGGTAGTTATCTAGTAAATATATTTGTTGTTTGTTGTCGTGGTAGTGAAATAGCACCAATATCCCTACGAATCCCAAATTGTCAAGTTTGATTTCCAATGAGTTTTCGAAAACAGCATTAAATAAAATGTTGTGCAAATAGGATAGATCTCAAAAGTGATGGGCATATTAACTTTAATATCTTGAGTAAGAATCGTAACAAGTCAGAAAAATCAACCAAGTGCGAGTTGGGCTCGCCCGCGACGGGTTTCGTACCATATACAATTCAAGCTTCTACCTGTTGCCATTATTATTAATATTGAGCAAATAAATCAAAAAAGTCACGTTTGTTGTATGGGAGCCCTACTTCAGTATTTATTTTATTCCGTTTTTAGTATTTGTTGTCATAGCAGCAACAAAAATATATCATCTCTAAAAAATTCTGTTGCGATGTCATGAGATGAGGAACGTCCTGGTGACAGACAAACGGACAGTGGGTCAGTCTTAGCATTATGGTCCCGCTTTTACCCTTCGGGTACGAAACCCTAAAAATAATCACAGAACAATGTTGTTTCAAGTTTTCATTTATTCACATGGCTTAATTTTGTCATTCCCATTTAGTATTGGACTAGGAGATGATAAAAATATTTTTTTCGTCTTATATTTACTGCGCGATTCAGGATTGGTAGTTTCTTAGTTTTCTTCTCCGTAGTTCGACGTATCTTCGGTAGATGGCGCTGTAGTATGTTATGTTGTTGCGCTGTATGTGGAAGTCGCCACAGAGTAATTCTAACAAAACTCGTAGGAGAAATCGCATTATTCGTATATTATACCTAAAATGGATGTTATGGATGGATGAAATCTTGTAATTTCGTTTACAGTTATTTCCTTCGATTTCCTTGGGATCCCATCATCAGATCCTGATATGGTGGCAATGGGACCACATGGGGAGCTTACCCCATGTGGTCCCCCATTGTGGTGGAATACAAAAATAATTTTCAAAATCCGTCCACAATTGACGGAGTAATCAGTGTACATACATAAACAAAAAACAAAAAAAAAACGATGAAAATGAGAACCTCCTCCTTTTGGTAGTCGGTTAAAAATTGGTTTAATATATACATATGTTTATATAGATTATAAGATATGGTCATATTATATATGTAGTTTACAATATAATATAAAAATATAAGTAATAATAACCCTAGATACAAGAATACAATTAATTCTAAGTCATTACAACTTGTAAACTCCCAAAGGAATCTCGGCATTACCATAACACATAAACTTAAATGGGATGAGCATATTACAATGTGTGTGTGTGTCTGTGTATGTGTGTGTGCATTTATGGACATACATATACGTGTTTCTAGTAATATTATTCATTAGAAAATTATAATTCTTTGAAATTAATTGCACCGTCAACTACTGTCTCTCCGTTACATTTTGATCCATCCTAAGGTTGCCTGGAAGAGATTGCTTTCGGTAATAAGGCCGCCATTTGTACATTTTACATTCGTAATTTTCTGTACTCTCTTCAATCTGTAATACGGTATACAAATAAAGAATTTTACAATCTACTAATGTTTGCATGCTCTGGTCTCCTACATAATATTGACTGAGTGCACCGAGGGATTACTGTGATAATTCAGTTTAAGTTATAGTCGTGTATAGCTAGCCTTTATTGGAGATCTTTAAACTAAATATATAAATAAATGACTGCATCGGTGGGGCAGTGGTAGCGTATGCGACTGCTGTGCTTGAGGTCTCGGGTTCCATTCCCGGGTCAGACCAAATGTTTGTGTGATTTGTAAATATTTGTTTCAGAGTTTTGGTGGTTTCTATCTTTAATATGTATGTATTTACAAACAAAAAGTATTTTAATTCAGTTGTCGAGTACCCATAATTCAAGCTCTGCTTAGGTTGGGACTAGATGGCGTTGTGTGTTAGATGTCAGAGACAAGCTTTATCAGAATAGTCCTCTTTCAAACCATCTCTAATGTTTTATAGCATACTAGCTTTCGCCCACGGCTTCGCTCGCATTTAATAAAAAGTACCCTATGTTACTTCTAATACCTCCGAGAATATGTGTATGTGATGGTCGGTTAAGTAGTTTTCGTGTGAAAGTGTAACAAACAAACATACACTCACACTAATAATATCACACTAATATATAAAAGCGAAAGTTTGTGAGTGTGTATGTTTGTTACTTCTTCACGCGAAAACCACTGAACGGATTTGGATGAAACTTTACAGCAATATAGCTTATTTATACATCAGAATAACACATAGGCTACTATTTGGCGCGATAATTGACATAATCGCGGGCGGACCCGCGGGCAACAGCTTTGAATGTATCGGTCTTGTCTCCGTGTGGTGCAGCGATACCGTCCTCCATGGCGCTCAGCCACGGTACCAGTGCTTCGGTAACGTGTCCAAAGTCGACTGATAACACTCTGACTTGTATTCAGAGCTAAAGCCACAGTACGTTGCCGGGAACCAGCTTCTATCATTCCCACGGCTCTGAGCATTTCTTCCCTGCTTAAATGACGTCGCCGCTCCATAATAACGTTGGTTTTAATCAGTAGTAGGGAAACAGTAGCACTAATAATGTCTTCAATGCGTTGTATGTTTTTATAGGGAAAATATTGACAGCTGATTTTCATCTTTTACTCGAATTTGATTGACAGTTCCTGATTCAAATTATGAAATGCACCAAAAAGGATCCATATAAATTTATAAAATCATAAATTTATTACAAAGCCACATCTCAATCTCAAGAAATCCGCATAAAAATGCTTGATCCCTAGACACTTTTGATGTGTGTATTAGTTGGACTGCCTCGGTGGCACAGTGGTAGCATATGCGACTGCTGTTCTCGAGGTCTCGGGTTCGATTCCCGGGTCGGACCGAATGTTTATATGATCTGCAAATATTTGTTTCGGCGTTTGGGTGTTTTCTATGTATAAAATGTATGTATTTACAAAAAAAAAAGTATATATGTATTTATATCAGTTGTCTGGTACCCATAATACAAGCTCTGCTTAGTTTGGGACTAGATGGCGTTGTATGTTAGGTGTCCAAAATTTTTATTTATTTATTTTAAAGTATTCAACCTTAATTCATCTTATTTTTTTATTTTTAGCTTTCTGCAACCTTCCTCCATATAAACTTTTAACTGTGCCTGCCTTAGATTCCTCCGCCCGCATAATTTTGTTAAAAAGGGGTACAAAGTTTTGGCTTCATGTGTTACATCATCAATCAACAACCCATAATGTCCCACTGCTGGGCTCGGGTCTCCTCTCAGGAGAGGGTTAAGGCCATACGCTCCTACGCTGGCTGAGTGCGGGCTAGGGACTGGCAAGACAACGTTGTAGCTACGTAATCTTGCCGTTGGATGTTTTTTTTAAGCCGCCCAAAGGCCTCCAACTAAGCTTTACGACTGTTATCCTACGATAACAGCCGGGACCTCCTTCTTAACGTGACCTCCGAATCACGGAGACGCTCATGGTATCATGCCACCAGCAGTCACCCATAGAGGTACTGACCGCGCCGTCGTTGCTTACCCTCGGTGATTGTTTCTAATCACCGAGTGCAACTGTGCTATGAGCGCCTCTGTGATACATATATTTCCATATTTCCTCACAAAATAAAAATCCGTTTATTTAATTAAAATCTGGCAAGGTCATTTAATTTAATAACGATCTTCCTAATCTTATTATATATATAAAGTCGTACATGAGATGGTTTTATTAAGCATTGCCTGTTATAAACAAGTTGCTAACGAACTAACTTTAAATACAAATCTTAGAAAAAATTTTTAGCCTAAAATTAATAAGAAGTATTTATTTACTACTGTTGCCCGCGGCTCCGCCCGCGTTTATGTTCGTTATCGCGGCAAACAGTAGCCTATGTGTTATTCTAATGAATGAGCTATATTACTGTAAAGTTTCATCCAAATCCGTTCAGTGGTTTTTGCGTGAAGAAGTAACAAACATACACAAACTTTTGCCTTTACATATTAGTGTGAAGTGTGATGTGATTACGCCTAAGCCAAACTTCATACGTAACTAGGTTTTACTCGCATCTCCACCCACGTGTATATCGGCTACCGCGGGAAAGAACAGCTTATGTCCTTTTCAAAGAATTAAAGTATAATAATAATAATATCTTTATTGTACCCCAGAAGATTATAAAAAGGACTTAAAACTAGGTATGTAGGTACAAGTGGCGGCCTTATTGCTCGTAGGCAATCTCTTACAGGCAACCATGGGATGGAAAATTAAGATTCCCAATCTTAATTTTCCATCAGGTAGTATTTGGGTAGTTTCTATTGTGTTAAAAGATATATAAAAAGGTAAAATTATAGTAATAGGATGTATCGTTTAAAGTGAATAGTGAAGAAATACAAACAAGGTGTGAGTTAAATATCACAAAATGGTTTACATACTGAGTATTGTGACTTAATTAACTAAATCAAAAGATAAAAAAATGTTTACGGGACATTGGTGTTTTTTTTTATGCAATAGGCCGGCAAACGAGCAGACGTATCGCCTGATGGTAAGCGATCACTGCCGCCCATAGACACCTGCAACACCAGAAGCGTCACAAGTGCGTTGCCCGCCTTTTGGAGATGGGGGGGGAGGTAAGGGTAGGGGGATTGGGGTATGGGCCTCCGGTATCCTCACTCACTCGGTGAAACACAGCGAAAGCACTATTTCACACCGGTTTTCCCAGTCTCCCAGGTAGTGCTCCTTTACCAGTCTCTTAAAGTATCTCCATGCTAAATTTCATTGGAACCGGTGCAGCAATTTAGCTGTGCAAGCGTAACAAATAGAGGACAGTTGCTTTCGAATGTATACAAATAAATAAAATTGGAGTGTCTGCGTGTAATATTAACATAACTGCTTTTTACTAAATGCATATGTATGTATACATGTACCAAAATATTTTTTTTTAAATTTGTCTGTCTGTTTGTTTCGACTAACCTCTGGAACGGCTGGACCGATTTTGACGGGACTTTCACTGGCAGAGAGCTGATAATATAAAGAGTTTAATATTAGTATGGATTTAGATGTCACTTTTATGAACGACTAAATACGGATAGGATGTTGTTTAGTGAAACTCTTTATAGGTTACTAGTAAACCGTTCATATTTAAATTCAAACGATGATTTTCTTTCGAGTCTCACAGACCTTATAGTAATAATCTTATTATAACTAAAATCACACGAATTAAATTACTATTAACTATCGTATACTTTACCCACGCACACAAACTATCAAAAACAACAAAAAACTCTTCTTCATTTCATATCCCCAAACATCACAATCACCACTTAATCACCGATCAAAATCACTACCGATAAATATTTCGCAACAACTGATAATAATTCCGCTGTTGCAACACTTAGTAGATACGAACCAGTATGTATACTATCACCACGTAAAGCACCATTATCCGTCCGTGTACGCCGTCAAGACATTGTCGCTTCTCTACACTGAACTGCCAAACATCACGTAGCGTCCGTCTTGAAACAATGCACTGACAGTCAGCAGAATTGGACTGGGTGTAGGATGACCATCTACTCTAGAGTTTAGGAATAATTTTTATTTATAAAAAAAAAATCTTAATTATTTTATGGTATACAGTGCGAATACGTTCTGTTTTGAAAGGAGGAACTATTAAAGCATTTCAAAAAACATAAAAATATATTTTATCAAATACATGGCAAAAAAATTTACAATTTACATTTCGTTGCAGACTGGTCCATTATCAAATACGTGTTAAACTCATTTATGGTATCGGTAGAACTTAGTCCAGATTAAATTTAATTACTTGAAATGAATTTTTTTACGCTTACTGTTTACTTTACTGAGATATAAAAACAACCCAACAACAAACAATCTACTCTTCTTAATAATTATAGAATTTAAGCATGGTTATATTATTCATCTCGACATCGTGAGTTTACCTACAGTAGCTCGTAGAGGCTCGAGTCGCGATCACCTCAAAAACTATTACATCAGATATAACCTGTGTACATATATTTTTAGTATCGAAATTTAAGCCTTAGGTAGATAAAGTACCTATATAAGTAGTAGACCTCCAAGCAAATATCCAAGAAGTATTGTCACGAGTGACAAGACCCTTTGGCGCAGTGCAGCAACGCAAAAATAAAAGACAAGCTTTAGGTTGAAACTGCAACTGTAGGCATTTGTTTTTATTTAATCAGAAGCAGTCAAGATTTGTCGATAGTCAAAATACGACGTAATTATTTTTTTAATAGTAGGGTAAGACATTGCTCACACGAGCATATCTATACTAAAACACTAAATCATGGTGACCATCCGCCCCACTTAGATCATTTCTGACAAGGTCACAATTACACAGCATAACATTAATAATCGAGATGCATTACGTTATCAAATATACGTGATTTTTTCTCTCTCTCTGGTGTCGAACAGTCTATAAGGCAGTAAGATGCAATGGCTATATACCAGTTGCTATGCAAGTGCCCTAGTGTTGTACCTAGTATTTAAAAACTATTACGAAAATGAATTTAAGAAGACATCTCATGTGGACTGTTCTGGTTGTCTTTGCCTTGACTGCTGTGGAGGTTTAGTATATACTTTATATATTTAAACACCTATTACATACATATATCGGAGAACGTGCCAAGCCGGTCACGGGTATGAGACGAAAATCTGTGCAATCATTACAGATAGTTGGAGTACCAAAAATACCAACAACAGTATATACATATATACAGGATTTAAGTATCGTCTAATACCTGAGTTGTCTAAAGCTAATGGCAGACGCTCCACGTCAAAACACGAAGTCCAGCCGATGGTGATGTTGGTGAAGGGAGGTGATACATTCATACTTTATATTCATATCATAAATTCGAAAGCTACTTTGTCTGCATGTATGTTTGTTACGTTACCACAGCCTAACCGCTGCGCCGATTTCAATTAAATTTGGCATGGAGATACTTTGATTCTTAAGGAAGGACATAGGCAACTTTTCCCGTGATAACCGACATACTCGTAGGCGGAGCCGCGAGCAAAAGCTAGTACACATATTTATCACAGTCGTGGAGTTAGAATGTACATTATTACAAAAATCGTATTTTCTTGCAGCTACTCAAATTAGTTGACAAATGTAAACCAATTTTCTTATAGGGCTATAATTGATTAACTTTACCTAATGGTTATAATTGATAGGTCTTGGATTTAAATGTATTACATTATATTTCAGAGCAGTCTTCTAATGAAGCACTCCCTGTTGAAACCTCGCACTCCGAAGCCATGCTTTTCCTGCCGCTCGGAAGACCGACCGTTCGCTTACCCTCTCATCGGCTACTTCGTGAAGCTGAAAGACATGGTCGTGAAAGGAATCAATGTCCTCGTGGCCAACGCCAAAGAAAACAAGCTTAAGTGATAGCGTTTATAATGAGAAATTTTAGTCTTTGACATGAAGAGCCTTAAAATCCATTTTAGGGTTTTGAAAAAGCATCAGCAATATGTATAAAAATATCAGCACAAGTGGCAAAGGAGTTAGTTTTGATAATTATTGATTAAAGTCGTGGAGTTTTAATTTGTAAGACTAGTTAGGTATTTATTATTATTTTTTATTTTTATATTATTATTTTTTTTTTTTTTTTTTATTATTTTTTTTTTTATGTATGGCCTGCCAAAATGACTCTACTCTGCCTGATGGAAAGCATAAGCAGAATCCAAGAGTGGCGGTCACCATACTCACTGCGAATGCAGACAATGCAGTATGGCGACCCACACCATGGCGGCCTAGTGATGCTGCTGCATCTTTTAGTCTAGTCAACAAGTATGGAACTTGTTGACTAGACTAATTGGGCCTCCGGTCTCGCACTCACCAACGAAACACGACAGCACGAACGCTGTCATTTTACGTTGATTTTCTGTGCGAGGGTAGTACCGCCCCGGTCGAGCCGGCCCATTCGTGCTGAATTCAGCGTGGCTCTACTACCTACTACTACTATTAATAGATAATACTACTATTATTAATAGATAATTAATAGATATATATATATACTACTATTAATAGATAATTAAAAGAAATAATAAAAGAAAACAACTTTTTACTTTATTTTTTGTGTTGGAAATGTAAGCACAAACCCTTATTTATATTATTATCTGTCACACAACTGTCATCCTCAGAATCTTAGACAAAAGAAATGTCTTGTTATAAGTTTTATGAGTGATCGTTTTTTATAAAACACATTTATTAAAAAGCTAAAGCTATAATTTCTTCACTCTAATCGACCTATACAGTTTTATGGTAAAGATGATGGAGAGATCCTGGGCTTTTTACTATTAATAACAATACATTTACAAGGTTATAATGACTATTTACGGCTATCTATATCTGAAAATTCATATAAATTTCCCAAAATACATTGGGGTATGAAACACGGCTTTACTTATATTTTTTGGAACTACTGCCATTAGACCAACATAACCCAGAAGGTACAAAGCCATATCGAAGTTCTGTACAAAGCTTTTTTTTTACTTTACCACTGTAATTCCTGTAGACCAGGATCATCAACAGTGACTCATGAACCCACCGAGTTATGACACTCGGGAAGTCCAAGGAAAAATTAAACATAACGGTTAACAAAAAACTTCTCATAGCAATCGGAACCGACGGCTTAACGTGCTCTCCAAAACACAGAGGGCTCTCAATATATTAAGAATGCTCACCCATCAAAGATTGACCTGGCAA
This sequence comes from Diaphora mendica, assembly GCA_949125395.1. NCBI lineage: Eukaryota > Metazoa > Arthropoda > Insecta > Lepidoptera > Erebidae > Diaphora > Diaphora mendica. The sequence goes on from OX421330.1 coordinate 17,267,452, forward strand.
GGATAGCTCAAATTTCTAAGGTTAACTTACGGCTAGCACTTAGCCATAAGCCCCTAAATTTCTCATGGACATACTAATAAAAATACAGATATAAACAGACAGAATAGTCCCTACTTTAGCAATAATCTTCGTTTATTTAAACCATTCCGATTTAGTGTAGAACCTCTTCCGAAAGCAGAAGGGAATATAGGTAACAACGAGTTTATATTCGGCATCATTGAAACAAATAAAGGCACTAAAGGTAAAACAGGTACATCGACAGATCTAAATTTTCTCGTTGGAGACTTGGCTATAAGAGATTTCATTTCTGTAAATTTTAACTTTGTGCTGGGAGCGGTTAATGTTTGGATGTGCGGTATTTTTATAGATTTGCCTAAATCTGACTTGATGTTGATAAAAACTGGTGCATGTTTTGTTATCTTGTTGACGACCACTGGACTTGCTAGACGTGTTAAATCATTTGCGAGTAGACCCAGGTTCAGGCCGTAAGTTGATGTCACCTGAAAATGGAAATGTGATGGTTTATTTTTTGCTAATCTTTTAAGATGAAGATTTCTAGTAGGAATGTCACAGTTAGCCAAGTAAGATGTAGTTCAAAGAAGTTGGTGTGTGTGTGGTAAGATATACGTTAAATTCAATTACAAAGATGACTTACAACTAAAATTTAACACTTAATCGAGTAATCACACGCCAAAAATGCCTTACATCATTTTGGAAAAGAGCTGATACTCTTACACTGCTGGACCGATATTAACCAAACATAGCTAAGAACCACTGCAAGGACACTGGCTTTCAAATTTAAAAAAAACCGCATCGAAATCGGTCCATTCGTTTGAGAGCTACGATGCCACATACAGATACACACACACAGACATACAGACATCGACGTCAAACTTATAATTGTTATAAGTTAACTAACTGTTATAATGTATACTGTATAATGTTAAATAACTGTTATAAGTTTGACGTCGATGTCTGTATGTCTGTGTGTGTGTATCTGTATGTGGCATCGTAACTCTCAAACGAATGGACCGATTTCGATGCGGTTTTTTTAAATTTGAAATCCAGTGTCCTTGCAGTGGTTCTTAGCGTTTAGCTCTTTGCGTTGGGGATTAAAAACACAAGAGTAGGTCATCTTCAACTATTTATTTATTTATTACTTCATGCACTGAGTACATGTGCATGTACTCGGTGCACTTAATGGCCTTGATATTCCTTTGTGGTGTAGAGATCTAGTTAGGTAGGTGCATCGAGGTTATAGTTCTCAAAAACAGATACAGTTATCATAAACTAACAAATACAAATATACATGTAAATGTAGACATACATACTAATATTATAAATTCGAAAGTAACCATATCTGTTACGATTTCAGGGCTTAACTTCTGCACTGATTTCAATGAAATCTGATTCATTAGAGGAGTATGAAGATATTTTGATTCATGAGGATGGACTTACTGCGATAAAGCGGAGCGAGCGGAAACACGAGCAAAATCTATTAAATATATAAATACACAAAAGTAAATATATACTTATATAAAACTACTTTATCTTCAAAAATATTTCAAATAATCTGTTTGGATAACCGGGAAAATTGTTAAAAGCGATGGCCATGGAAGATCCCTACTTCATAGATCATTGAGTGCATATGCCGCAGCGAGATTAAAACAACTGTTACTTTATCAAAAATCTAGATTACTTACAGTGGTAATGCAGAAAAGATTAAAAATATAAGTGTTTTTCTTTAATCCGGCCATTGCGCGTTCGATCACTGATTTCCATTAAAAAACACACGACGAAATTTTAACTGGTGTTATATAAGGATGGGTAGTGAAAACGCTATTGTTTTATTTATCTTAAATCGTCGATCTGATTCAACACGTCTCACGGCTACCATACACCTTTGTTTTGGAATAATTAATTCGAAATAACCTTCACTGAAATTGCTTAGTACGTTGAAAGAACTCTCCCAAAATACACACGCATTTTTTAGTATCTGCATAAACAATAAAGAAGTTACATTAAATGAAATGCCCATAAATTAAGTCTGAGAGTGTCGATTCGCAAAAAGAATAAGAATCCATACTTTAGTATTATAAAATCATAAGTAATTCAACTCTGTCCGTGTGTTATACTTTCACGGCTACAGCACTGAACCAATTTGGATGAAATTTACAATGGAGATCCTTTGATTCTTGAGAAAGTACATAAGCTGCTATTTACCGCGATGGCCGACATATACGCGGGCGGGCCGAAGCTAAAAGCGATTGTATGTAGAGTATAACATTGAGTGATGCATTAAAAAAATTTCAGAACCATTTTTTTTTTTTTTTTTTTTTTCTTTTTTTTATTTAAGATAAACTTGCCCTAATATTTAAACTCTCACTACTCTATATTAATACAAGGTTCAGGTTTCAGATAATATGCAAAACATTAAAAAAAAAGCGGCCAAGTGCGAGTCGGACTCGCCCATGAAGGGTTCCGAAGCAGCAAGTAACATAATATAAAAGTTCTTGTAGTTCGTTGTAACTTTGATCGATGTTTTAATAATAGTGTTTTTTTTTTGCGGTTTACGATTTATGACGTATTAAAAAAAAACTAGTTACTAGATCTCGTTCAAACCAATTTTCGGTGGAAGTTTGCATGGTAATGTACATCATATATTCTTTTTAGTTTTACCATTCTCTTATTTTAGAAGTTACAGGGGGGGGGACACATTTTACCACTTTGGAAGTGTCTCACGCGCAAACTATTTAGTTTAGAAAAAAATTATAGTAGAAACCTCAATATCATTTTTGAAGACCTATACATAGGTACCCCACACGTACGAGTTTGATGAAAAAAAAATTTTGACTTTCAGTTCTAAGTATGGGGACCCCCAAATTTTTTATTTTTTTTATTTTTGTGTGAAAATCTTAATGCGGTTCATAGAATGCATCTACTTACCAAGTTTCAACAGTATAGATCTGATAGTTTCGAAAAAAAGTGGCTGTGACATACGGACGGACAGACAGACAGACAGATAGACAGACAGACGCACAGAGAGACGGACAGAGAGACATGACGAATCTATAAGGGTTCCGTTTTTTGCCTTTGGCACGGAACCCTAATAAAACGCTAAAATATAGACTTATTTATTTCAGAACGTAAAGTAGCGTTGTTTTCTTTTAAATTTTAATGGAGCAAAATAAAATAGATGGCCGAAAATATTATAATCTGTAATCTAAGTAAATATCAATCGACCTAATCAGTACCTTTTTTGAAATTGAATTAACGAGCAGACGTATCGCCTGATGGTAAGCGATTATCGCCGCCCATGGACACCTGCAACACCAGAGGCGACACAAGTGCGTTGCCGGCCTTTGAGGGTGGGAGGGGGTAGGGGGGTTGGAGTAGGGGAGGGGCTTGGGATATGGGCCTACGGTACTTCAAATCAAACACTCTGGTCCCGGTCTTCGTGCTTTTATTCTTCATCACAGGCCTTACGTGGTGTGATATAGAAAGCCAAATACCTCCTTTATTTGGGCCTATATAATTATGACACTGGTAAGACGGGTTGGTATGACGTTCTTTCTCTTTACCGTGTAGTTGTTCTCCGTAGTTAGCTCCCTAGACGGGTCTTACGACACCTACAGGGTGAATAGAGATGTTAACACTTTATTCTTAATCCGTCATCATACAGGTGGTTCAATCAATCGTTGGTCTAATGGTTAGCGTAAGCGACTGCAGATCAAGAGGTCTCGGGTTCAATGCCCTGGTCGGTCTGCTGTTGGGTTTTTCTTACAAGAAATTCTTAATAGCAGCCCGGAGTATGGAAGATGGCGGTGTTTCCCGCCCGTGCCTCGGGAAGCACGTTAAGCCGTCGGTCCCGGTTGTCATAAACATCCATGGCAATCGTTATTGGAAAGTCAGTGCCCTCAAATATACTAACAACTAGTTCAACCGTCCAATTCAGTTCACCCTCTGGGTTGCGGATGTCAGATGCCAGTTGCTCTGTGTAAAAACTGATATTCAGGTAAAACCGGTTGAACTAGTAGCTGACCCCAAATCATCTTGGGGATACTAAAGGCTAGAAAGATGATGATACAGATGAATCATTACTTACTAAATATAATACTCTGATCATAAAAGTAGACATCATACTATTCAATAAAGGCAATCTGCGTTGTGTAATATATATGTATGATAAATTTTATAAAATATCGATGATAATTATGAAGTTTTACAACAAAAACTATAAAATCTGTTATCACCACGTCGATCTTATCATTGAAAAGAAATAAATTTCACTGTAATAATTATGTAAATTCTAGATAATATTTGTTATAAAAATCACGTTTTAAAACCTTTTTATATACGAATTGTTTTTCTAATTTTATCGCATATACTTTTTGCATTTAGTTCAGTGAACTCGCATCATGGAGGGTCAAAAAATTTTTTGGTCCTCCATAGGAATTTTATTGATTTCGTCATGTTACATCACGGCTTGTGACGAGAAGGGACTGTGTTTGGTACGGTTTCAGTAAGCTATAACATAAAATAAATTGAATTAAAAACGGTTCAATTATTACTTATTAAGTGTATAGACTGCCTCGTTGGTCTCGCGGTTGACGTGTGCGACTGTTGATCATGAGGTCTCGGGTTCGATTCCCGGGTCGGACCAAATATTTGTAGATCGTACGATCTACAAATATTTGTTTCGGAGTTTGGGTGTTTTCTATGTATAATGTATTTACAAAAAAAAGTATATCTGTATCTGTATCAGTTGTCTAGTACCCATAACATAAGCTCTGCTTAGCTTGGGACTAGATGGCGTTGTGTGTTAGATGTATAATATTTATTTATTGATTTCTTTATTTAAAAAAATACAGCAATACTGCCACATGAAGACACGCCACAAAGTTTTTTTTTAAATGAAAATAATGTTCAGTAAAGTAAAATAAAATCAAGTTTTAAATGAAAGCTTTCAAAGTTACAGTGACAATGTTTAATATTTAGGTATTACTATCAAAAACTAAAGACATTAATAACGCTTTAATAATCAAAAGAAAACCTATTTCATGCATTTGTGTATTTAATAAAGCTAGTTAACAATTTCATGTCTAAAATTTTCATTTATAAATTTCACTTATAAATATGATAAGTTTATAACGCTTTTTATTTTTTGTCTTACTAATCAGTAATGATTTGATTAGTCAAATAAAAAAAATCCGATTAGTATATATTGTGTTTATCTAGTTGTATTTTACTAAATAATAATCAAAGTTTCTTGACATGTATCTTTTGTTACAGCTGGAAGCATTGAAAGAAATGAAGGAATGTAAAAAAGCCGTTCTAGCAGCGTGAGTATATGGATTTTGTTTATCAATATGTTATACTAGGTGACCCGACAGACTTCGGTTTGTCAAAAGCTATTAGCCTGTCTCAGTACAATAAAAAAATAATTAAGTGTTGATTTTGCTATTTTCTTCGCAATAAATGATGCAAAAGCATCACTAGGCAGCCATGGTGTGGGTCACCTTTCGCGACTATACATATTATTCGACTCTAAATCGGGATTGCACCGATCATGGTCACGGGTAGACAGGTAGTCAGTCTACCCGTGTCCACGATCGGTGCAATTCGATCGAAACGTCGGGTAAACAAAAAAGGTGTTGTACCTTGTAGATATTATCGCGATTAAGTCCCGATTTATAGTCGAATAATATTAGCCAATAATACAAGATAAAAGAGGCGTTAGCGAATCTAGAAAGAGAATCGACTTGAAACATTTATATCTTGGCTAAAAGACCCCTTAAACATAAGCAAGCTTAATAGATGCGTATTCAAAGACAGTAACGAAAATAGTAGATACGTCATATTACTTTTATTAACCAATAAATAAAATCAAATTACAGGTTACTGAAACCTCTTCTCGAAACGAAGTTGCTTGGTAAGTAAATATAGTAATCGATTTTTTAGAAAACAAATCAACATTCATCCTGATCGGTTTCGCTACAAAGGTATTTAACAAAGGTTACTGGTTATATGAAAAATATTTACCTTTGACCTATAGGGCGAAATAGGTCAAGATTAAGGTTGATAAAAATAAGTACAAGTGAGTTTATTTCTAATATGTATTTCAACAAGTTCCATCATGTGCCGACAATCGAGAGTAAAAGTTACATTTCATTGAATAACTTTTCTTCTACATAATTAAAACTAATAACTAACTCTTACAATAAATTTATTTATAACTATTCAAGAGCAGCTTACACATTATATTATTTAGGTGTACTTGTATACCTATTCTATAAATGTTTTACTCCAGCCGTATGTTCACGACAATACTACCTTTTAAATCATGGCCGACCAGTTTCCAAACACCAGAGTCAAATACTCTACAACCATCTGATGATTAGAAAGTGAACTAAGACTAAGTTTTGGTCAATAACTCTTCACAATTAATTTAAACGATTAACTTTTTTCAGATAAAGAAAAGAAAAAACCACTATGTGGAAAATGCGAAGAGCTGCTGTTGCCACCACCGCCTCCACCACCACCAACGATCATGCTAATGCCAGCTGGCCCACCACCTTGCGGAACACCACCTTTACCACCCATTTTAATATCACCAGCGTTACCCCCACCCCCTACTTTGTGCTTACCACCACCACCGCCAGCTCCGCTAATACTTTCAGCTCCGGCGCCAGCTCCATGTTTACCAGCGCCTCAACCAATGATGTTCTCAATACCTCCACCATCCCCACTTATGTTGCCAGCTCCACCATCCCCATTTATGTTACCGGCTCCCCCATCCCCATTTATGTTGCCACCGCCTCCCCCATCCCCATTTATGTTGCCACCGCCTCCAGCACCAATAATGTTGCCAGCTTCACCTCCTTGCTTACCCCCAGCTGCACCAGCACCGATATTCTTACCTGCGCCTCAACCTGCACCACCTCCATGTCAATGTTGCCTTCCTCCAGCACTACCTCCTGCTCCAGCTCCTTTCATTATATCCTTAGTTCCACCTCCGCCTCCCGCACCGTTGTGTGCCCCACCACCTCCCCCTCCCGGTATGCCTATGACAGCCTTCATGGTACCACCTCCTGTCCCGGTCACATTAGAACCAAAACCTCTAGAATTACCCCCTCCTACTTTATGTAGTTGTAAATATTACTAATCATGTTTGTATTTATTTTATTTTATTTATTTACATTTGAATAAAATTACTGGTTGTAAAACAAGGCTTTTATTTCGTGAGTCATAAGTGGTAGTTACTGGCTGTAAGTGGTTGTTTAAATTGTACCCGTAATTTCACTTATACACGCCCAAATTGTTTTCGCTGCATTTTGTATGCGCTCGTACAGGCGAGGAAAAAAATGTTTGAAATAAATACATTTTGACATTAAACTTATTTATCTTACTCATGTTTTGTATGGTTTTTAGTTTAATTTCAATGATTTTTATTGCTTAAAGTGATTTAAAATATATATTATAATATGTCGTTGTTGAATCATTTGGATTAGACGAGTTTGAGAGGATTGCTTTTGACCTGTTCCCGTAGATAGCACATTACCGGCTGCACATTAGGCTTTGTATAGAATACCTAGTCAAAGTATAAAGTATGTAATAGTTCACACACTACCTACACGTCTTAGGTATTGTATACATTGGCTAGGTATTGTGTAGAATACCTGAATTATACAGAATGCCGGTAACATGTTATAACAAGAATTGCTCATTTTAAGGTATTAGATAATACCTCACGTAAATCTGGGGGCACAGTGGTGCCCCCGCCAAGACGAGGCAAGGGAAGCGTAAGAGCACTACCTACCTTTTCTCGAAGTGTTTCTTCCTTTTTTTGAACCCTCATAACTTTGGTTTCCGATATACCAGATCGTTCAAATTCTCAGGATATGATGTCAGTAATAGACTAATGAAACATACAAAGTTTATACTGAAATTTTTCGTGTATTAATATTTATTTATTAATATTTTTAGTTTTTTAGTTTAGTATACAAACAACAAAAAAAACATAAACCTATTACTTTTGCCCCCCAACCCCAAAATTGGGGGGTGGAAGTTTGTATGAGACTTTCACTAATTTTTATGCTAGATGTTTTAGTTTTGGTATACGGACTTTTTGGAAAGAAGAAAGAAGATGTACAAGAAATACATCCCAAAAAAAAAAAAGAAAAAAATTCTGTAAAAAGCAACTTACAAAAGAAATGAAATCCCACCAAAAACATTTTCATGTAAAATGTTGTCAAGACGACTGCTTTCGTTTGCTGCTTTGTTTCGTTACTTCAGAAACTAGATACTTGCAAATACAAGTGGCATTCGTTTCTCCTTCGTGACGGTAGCGAAACGGCGAAGCCATACATTTTTACTGAGATGTAAAGTTTGTGAAGTTAGGGTTGGTAGAGTTAGGGCGTGTAGATTCAGTAGCTTGGCTCTACATGAGATCTGATACCTTTTCACAGGGTAAGCCATATGCAGTCGTCTTGGCAACATTTTTCCTTAAAATGTTTTTGGTGGGATTAAATTATTCGAATCAAAGAGTGTGTTTCCGTCTTCATGTGACACACTTCGGCTCTTTTTCATCACATAATCACTCGCACAGAGTGCAAAAAAGCAAGAGGGAAAATGTATCACATTTAATTGAATGCCTCGGTGGCGCAGTAGTAGCGTATGCGACTGCTGTGCGATCGTTCGGGTTCGATTTCCGGGTTGGACCAATGATCCGCAAATATTTGTTTCGGAGTTTGGGTGTTTTCTATGTATAATATGTATGTATTTACAAAAAAAAGTATAAATGTATTTATATCAGTTATCTAGTATCCATAACACAAGCTCGCTAGATGGCGTTGTGTGTTAGACGTCCGAAATATTTAAAAAAACTTATAAATCTCAACTTTTAGAATGTTTAAAACCCCAAAGTTATATTATATGTACTTACGTGCGTATAATTCACTTAAAATATCAATGTAGGTACTTACTTAATTACTTATATCAATAATCCGATCATCATAGTACAGCCTCTGCAAAGTTTCGGAACAAATGGGTCTGCCAATGTAAAAAATTGTGATTTCTTTGTTTGTTTTGAAAAAAATACCTTTTACACCTGATAATATCCTAACAATAAATTAGTGCATATATGTACCTACTATATTCCTAAACAATACCCTGTTCGATACTGTACTTAAGCCTTATCTTACGGAACAAAACCTTAACATTTCCAGTGAATTTCATTCATAAAGCATTCGGTATTCCACAAACATGCTAACTCAAGCAGTTGTGGAATTCTTTAAATACAAAGTTGTAGGCAGTGTTATTGTATTGACATGTTGGCCCCCTATTGGTAAGGATTTTGAATGTATGTTGATGTATGTATTTTTGTATTCGACTGCACCAGAAAGGGGATGTTTTTCGAGTGTGTTTAATAGGTTTTGGAAACGTATGTTCGGGTTTTCTATAAAATCTCTTTACTTCTGCTATTTGTATCTGGCTGATATTCAATCAATAAATATAGTAGTAATAATCTTGAGTGTATCCACAGATTTGTATGTACTCTTAAACTATAATCATTACATTACATCTACTTTTTACCAATCACCCATTCGTAAATATTTTTAATCGCACTTAAAAATATTTACCACCAGACAGACAAACCGACGACACCTGGTGCGGGCCCTATCGTAATACCAGCGCTGCAGTCACTCTTATCACAGCATATAGCATTATGCGGTGATAGGCGCCTTTTCTGGCATTGCACTAAAATTACTTGTGTTCCGTCCCCTTAACTCTGTTTAAAACCATGTGTTGTCCTGTGTATATCCGAATAAACATTTTTTTTAAATCTTTCTTTTTTCTTTCTTTCTTTTTTTCTTTTTTTTTCTTTCTTTTTTCTTTCTTTCTTTTTTTCTTTTTTTTTCTTTTTTTTTTCTTACTTATTCTAATTATTTTTACAAAACAAATTCGATGTTTCACATCTGCGAGACGTCTCATACGGTCAAATTCTATACAGATCAGGTAGCGTTAATGCGCCAGATATCCCAATACGGATTGAGTGCTACGTTTTCCTGTAATCCGCACATTTTGGATGATGTCGACAACCTCAAGCTACAAGGAGTTCTTTACATCTCACACAAACATGAAAACAATATGCTAGAAAAGGTCTCTTGTTTATTTATTGCTATTCAAACATCATATCTGAAAAAAAAGTTAAAACTAAAACCCAACTACGACAAAAAACGACGCTGAAAAAGTATGAAACAAGTTTCAAAAGCCGTATTCACGCGTTGTAAAAGTGTTATGGTATATTAAACTACATGGACTACAACTTAGTTGGGTTCTAGTTTTTACTTTTTTTTATTTAAAATGTTTTGGTGCCTCTATAATATTAATTTCTTTGCAAAGTATATTTTAAATAGTTACCATAGAAATAACACAGTTATCGAATAAATACGGACAAATTCACGAGAAAATGCTAATAATATATATATTTTTGAAATGTACAAGTAACGCCCTTTCGAATGATACCAAACACGGCATATTTATCTCAATTTTTTTATACAGTACTTGATGTCGGCTAGAGTGCGCCACATTAGATTCAGTGATACGTCATATAGCCTATAACCAGCTGACGATCAAGACGCTTCTAACGATACCTCATTTGTCCAGTTCTAATAAGTAGTTGTCGTAGGAGCTACGAGGGAACAGATGAACATACATACGTACATACATAGCCTGTCAAAATCATAACCCTCCTTTGGCTTTGCCGTAGTGGGGTAAAAATAGCTGACCCGCGCAACTGTGCGTCTCTCCAATGTAATCAATTTTCCTGTATATATCCTGAGGTTTAAATTTTTAACTTTAATTTCTTCGAGGTCTCCTTACAGATAAAATATAGAACGTAAATTCTCCGGTAGAATTTTCTTTTCATTTTTAGTCTTCTACATAATTTCCTCTTTTCATTGCTTGCTTTTTTTGGTATAGTATTAACCAATACCAATAACCATAGATTGGACTGATTGGACATTGGATATAGTCGCCAGATGTTACATCTATACTAACAAAGTCGAAAGTAACTCTGTCTGTCTATCTATTATGCTTTCCAAGGGCGGATCCAGCTTTGGCGCCAGGGGGGGGTCATATAGTCGTGGTCAATTTAAGTCACACAACAATTTAATTTTGTAGATACAGATAATAAGTAGGTATTTTAATAATGTATGTAAGTGTAATAATGTAAGTTCCTAATGTGCTTTGTTTTACCGGGCTGTTTCCACACTCGAGCGTGGACGCCCAGGCTGCTCCTCGTATTCTGTGGGGGAGGGGGGGCAAAATTGCGTTAAATTATGCCTTGGGTAAGAACAGAATTAACATGGCATCCCCTACTACCTGGTCGTGGACCCTTGTAACATCAGGGGATTGTATAGTAATGCTGTCCATCACCACCTTGAGACAGCATAGCCAGCCTTGCTTTTCTTGACCGAGACGCAGATATCGTCTCCAGCGGACACTCCTACTTCACTTACCATGGGTACGGACTAGAGCACTGTTTCATGTATAAGGCCGGAGAAGCGTGTACGTTTGAGACGATATCAGCAATCTTGAAGGTAGGGACTTCTCAATGCTACCACCCCCGTGATGCCGAAACTGACTGACTCATTGACCACATCCAGATGGCTACAGACTTTGTGCAGCAGCAGATAACGTCCGCAGAGATCGTCTTACTTGGTGCTTTTAACGTCTACCACGCTGACTGACTTAGTAATAAAACGGATCATGACTTCGCACTGATATATGGCCTGACACAACGTGTTGTGGAGGGTCAGAGTTCTTCGTTGTTGGACTGTTCTGTTCTGCTGACTTTCATCCGGACGGTTAACTCCTCTTAACTCCTGAGACCATTGCCTTGTCCGGAGTACAATGCATCTCACATGCTCGCCGCGATCGCGAGTTGCACGCAGCCGCCGTGTGTAGCACTACAATTCAGCAGATTGTGTTGCACTATAGTACTACCCTTGGAGACAGGTATGCTTCTCGCCGGATGATCCCAACACCACTGCTGATTTTGTTGCTGATGTGGTGGTGCAGGGTATGGAGCTTTTCATTCTATTCTCTGTGGACCCCATTGGTGGAACATATCGGCCCTGGTTTGGTCCATCTTTTAAAAAAGCTTCCCGCAGGAAGCAGTGCTTAAAAAAGGAGTACAACTTTGCCTCCAGGTCCTTCAAGAGAGACATTGCAAGGGCGAAGTCGGAGCACATTGCTAGGATTCGCGAGAGGCTTGAGTGTCTTCCTCCGGGAACTCGGGCGCTCTGGTCTCTTGCCAATGCTATCGAAGAGAATTTCTGTAAGCCATCCTTTCCACCTCTACACATAGAAAATAATTCGTTGGCCTATGGCAAAGGAGAAAGCCGATCTTCTAGCCAAAATCTTTGCGTCTAACTTGACCTTGGATGACGGGGAACAGGATCCACATACCATACCGCGGTGCGAGAGCTGTATGCTGGATATCCAGTTCTACCAACGCTTAGTGCATTTAGCACTTCTATTCCTAAATATACATTTTTTCTGCTCTTTTTTGCGCATCTCTATCGAAGCTCCCATCCTATGGGCTTGCTGTGAAATTATGCGATCACTAGCTTTTAGCAGATAGAAGCATAAAGGTCGTAGTCGACGATGAGTGCTCTCACTTCATATCTATGAATTCTGGTGTCCCCAAGGCTGTGTGCTATCGCCTACTTTGTTCCTCCTCCATATCAATGACATGTTGCAAATCAGCGGCATTCATTGTTATGCAGATGACAGCACGGGCGATGCTCTCTATAGCGGCCCCACTAACATTTCTCGAAAAAACGTAATTGAGAGTCGAAACAAACTTGTGTCTGAAATTGAGACTTTTTGGAAAAGATCTCAGATTGGGATAGCATTAATTTTAATTTAGTACAATTTCACCGCTAAAAAACTTCCATTGGTTTTGAAGACACTCCCTTATCTGCCTCAGATAATATTGGAATACTTGGTGTCGACATATCGAGTGAAGTCCAGTTTCGTGGCCATTTGGAGGGCAAGGCCAAATTGGTCTCGAAGAAACTTGGCGTGCTCAATAGTTCAAGACTGTATTTCACTCCGGCCCACCGCCTTCTGCTTTATAAGGAGCAGGTTCGGCCTCATATGGAATATTATTCTCATCTTTGGGCAGAGGAACCCCTAGTACCAGCTCCTCCCTCAGGACCGCATCTAACGGAGAGCGACTCGAATCGTCGACTGCCAAGATGTTTCAAATCGGCTTGCCGCCTCTTTTCGCCATCGTCCTACGTGACAGCAGTTTTATCCCCATCGTTAAGACGGTTGGCAGTCCACAACTGTGCGCTTTTAAAGAAACTTTCTGCCACGAATAACAAAACTGTGGAATGAACTGTCGCCTGCGGTATTCCCGGACCAATACGACCTTCAAACTTTGAAGAAAAGAACGTAGGTACTCCCTTTTAAAAGGCCGGCGACGCACTTGTGACGGCTCTGGTGTTGCGCGCCTTACCATCAGGCGATCCGTCTGCTCGTTTATCACATAAAAAAAATTACCCTCTTGATTGGGACATTATACATGGTTAGAAGTACTATACTTAAAAATACCTATATTTAAATAAGAAAATTAGTTTTTCTGTTACATTTTCTCCGTAAACGCGTTATTTTATGGATGTGGAGAGGCGTCAGTCCGGTTTGTTAGACGTTCTTCAACCATTGAAGCTTTCAGCCACTATTAAATTATATATTGTGTACGATTAAAAACTATAATTGTGACAAAAAATATTAAGAGCATTATGTTTAAAAATTTAATTTAGGTCCTGACAACAGCCCAGGGGGGGATCATGACCCCCATGACCCCCCCCCCCCCCTGGATCCGCCCTTGATGCTTTCACGGCAAATATTAAATCGATTTGGATGGAATTTACAGTAAAGATGCTTTGATTCTTGAAGAAGGACATAAGCTACTGTTTACCGTAATAACCGACATACAGGGCGGAGTCGAGGGCAAAAGCTAGTCTTACTTATATCATAAACGCGAAAGTTTGTAAGTATGGATGGATGTTTGTTACTCTTCCACGCAAAAACTACTGAACGGATTTGAATGAAACTTTACTGTAATATAGCTTATACATCAGAATAACACACATAGGCTACTATTTGCAGTGATAACCGACATACACGCGGGTGGAGCCGCGGGCAACAGCTAGTACTTTTTCATTCCTACTATAGGAATATCCTAACCCATACAATTGAAAAAAAAAACAACTTCTACATTTTTGTATAGATAGTTAACATACTATATACTATTTCCTATTACAAAAAATACTTCACAATACTCGTTACAACATAGTTTAGAGTAATTGCCAATAAATCACATCTATTTCTAGTTAAAACATCAACATTTCTTTGCTATGTACAAATGGTTGGTGGTTGGAGCCACGTTGCCTACATTGCATAAGATTCGGTATGATTCTGACGTAATTTTCCTAGAACATGATGCAGCAAACAGTACAGGTAATGATCTACTCTAACATCGTATTTTCTATTAGATTTTGAAATTCTAATTAATATTATAAATGCGAATGTGAGTTTGTTTGTTTTACTGTGAAAGAGTAAAACAATAAATCGATTTAAAAAAAAAAGACACCAAAAGAAACCTACATCATCAGAGAGTAATGTGCGTTACTTTTTACGGTGAAAACGGACATACACGCAGAGCATAAGCAATAGCATAAGCAGAGCATAAGCAGGCATAAGCTAGTATTATTATATTCTAACCAATAATACTAAGTTTTACCAAAAAGCTTCCTTGTCGCCTGTGGTTAGGTGACTTGCGCCGCTTATGAACATCTGCATCTGCATCTTGAGAATCTCAAGTGCATTGTAGCCAATTAAAAGCATAGGAAAAGATTGAGTATCCCGTAACGTAACTTATTCGGTGAAAAAGAGCAAAAGAACTACGGTTTTCTGTCAACAACGGGACGAAACAAGGCTCTCTCACATCAAAATTTATATTCATTGCATAGATAATATATTCTATTTCTTAGTTTTAAATAATTTTCTTGTTTCAATTGTGTTATGTTGTCTTTGCCAGCAGCATATTTCTCTGACACGTATTTCCATCCACGAGACGGTGTAACTACCCATCCATGGGCATATTGGACTGCTACAAAAGGTTTTACAGTAACTCGGGAACGGGAAAGAATCTTAAGAAGACAGGATTTGAAGAAATATCCATTGAGGATTGCTACTCCAGTATGTATTAATACAATTACTTTTAGGCGGACTATAATATGAGGTTTGGAGGAAACACAAGTTTGTGTGCCATTATATTATATTAGAGAAATCATTTATAGTCTTTATTTATTTTACACATAATGCGCCAAATGGTGCATTGGGTGACTTGGTGTCTGTGGTTTCTCTACCAATCCACCGTTGGGTGATACAAGAAAGTGGTTGAAATTTACATTGAAATTAACAAACTAAATAATATTAAGATGGAACTTCTGAAAATTCTATATGCTTCTAAAAATGTGCCCTTAATGGCAATGAGCTGCAGAAAGTTGGACTAATAGATAAAGAAGATTGATATTACTGCCTCGTTGGTCTCGCGGTTGGCCTGTGTGACTGCTGATCATGAGGTCTTGGGTTCGATTCCCGGGTCGGACCAAATGTTTACATTTTTTGTTGTTACAAAAAAAAAAGTATATAATGTATTTGTATCAGTTGTCTAGTACCCATAACACAAGCTCTGCTTAGCTTGGGACTAGATGGCGTTGTGTGTTAGGTGTCCGAAATATTTATTATTATTATTGACCCGACTAACTTTCTTCTTAAATACAGATCGGCCACTATTCGAATGAACGATACAATGGCACGTTCGTGGACTGGTTGGAAGATGAGGCTATATCAGACCAGGATCCAGGCATACGAAGTGGATATCACACTTCCATGCTGTTGGTAGAAGCAGTCAATGCACAGTTAGTTGCTAATGTTTATATTAAGATAACCGTAGTATGAAATTCCAAAACACTAATATTTAAAAAATAAAATCGCACAGTTAACAGTGTGAAGTTTCAGCTCCCATAACTATCTTCACAATAACAGACTAATGTAACATAAACACGTAATTTCAAAGAAACTGATACTTTTCTTTGACTCTTTAGTCAATTCATCTTCAATCCTACATGAAAAGAGAGCACTTCCAAATTAAAGGCTTTTAACACACTTGTGAGTCATCAGTACAAGTATTAACTTAGTGGGAAAATGTACTAATGTAATTTTACTTTTTCAAGTAATAAACAAGCGTGTATTTCTGATTACTGTGTATTTGGTACAAAGCTAAGCACAGTCACAGCTGAGATATTGAAAAATGGACTGTAAGCAGATGAGATTAAAGTAAATAATCCAACAACAAATTTTAGTGAATTTTAGTTAAGTGATGACAACAAGTGAATCATAACCACTAACATACCAAGTTTACATGCAGAAATATCATATCTCTTTAGCCATAATTCACTTTAGAAACTACTATCTTATTTAGAGTCCTAGTGACTTTTGTGAAATATATTTTGTATAGGTAGATAAACAGGCAAGTTCTCCTTTATGCAGTAAGTAGGTAAGAGTATTGTATAACTTTATAACTTTACTGGAATCCAGACAATAATATCAGTCACTAGATCAGCGACTAACTAGAAATTTATACAAACTTTTTGAACATAACTAGGGATTTCCATGCACTTGATTAAATTGTACCAGCCTCTTCAACTTCAAAAAATAATAGTTTTATTCCAGAGATTTATTAATCGAAAACGAGTTATGGTCCACAAAGATCAACAATGACAGCATGATCATAATGCTATCCACGGGAAGCGCAGACCTTGCTGGAGGCATTCTGAGGATATTATTGGACAGAATAGTAATACTCGACTACGTCGTCCCTATCTGGCCTTTTAGGTAAGGTATAAGAATCTAGACACGCGGCAGCGTGTTAAGCCAAGTTCAAGCAAAGGAACTGACTAGCCAGCGCCGTGTGTAATATTACACGAACCACTTGTTGCCACTTTTGACCCTTCTATAACTCAAAACCTCTTTAACGTAAACACATAAAACTACGTGTGAATAATTATATCCATAAGGACATCTAGAAGCCCAAATTTCATGAAGCTAGCTCAAACGGTTACAAAGATATGTAGGTCAAACAGTCGTAAATTTTAGCACTGAATGACTGACAGTTCCTTAACCTAACCTACTTCCAGATGATCTAGAATGATGAAATTTGGAATCCAGCTCGGTAATTGTGTGTAAGCGTAGGAAAAAATCTAATAATAAAAAAGTGAAAAAATACGGGGTCCAAATACTTTCTTTTTTAATTGTAGCTTTGAAACCGTTACAAGCTGATATTTGAACCTATCCCAATATATGTATTATATATATTATTTATGTTGTTAATATTTTTCTTACTCGAAATTTCTCTCGGTTTTTATCCTAAATCCCGCTCTGAAACCTTCAGAGAATAGGAGGTTCGGATTCTCTCGAATTTAAGAATACTCTGTCCCCTAAAACTTTTGTGAGTATTGTGCATGTATGTATTGCTGCTTGTTTTTGTATTATATGTATGTTTATGTTTGTATCTAATTTATTTATGTATCTATGTATACTTTTAGCTACCACGCCTGCTGTTCCTATTGCTATTGGTATTGTTTTTGTTTGTGTGTTCCATAAAATGTGATATTTCTGTTTTTAATGAGTGATATTTGCTGAGCTATTCTATTTCTTTTGGTCTTACGTTATAGTCCGATGGTACGGTTAAGTCCATTAAATATGTATTTTTTTCTGCTTTATTTACGTATATTATGTCTACGATCTATTGTGTGTTATAGTGAAAACAATCATTTTATAAAGTTATTCAACATTTATATATATGTTTTAATTCTGATAAAAACTGGCCAAGTCACCTACTTTAAGATCTCACATTTTTAAGTAACAGCAATTGTTATAGGTATCCAATAAAGCAAAGAAATAAAGATTAATATTTGTTCATAATGTTATTTTGTTCCTATAAATACATATTTGGATTTTGCATAGAACTTGGCACTCATTTAAATCTCCATTCTTTTTGCGGCGAAGCCCACAGCCAAGCATAATTTTTGTATTGAACTTGGCTCTCCTTTTTTCCATTTATGTTTTTGATGGGATAATATTTACAGAAAGTAAATATCATAATCATATCATAAATCTGCACAAATAAATAAAATTGAAGTGTCTGTTTGAAATTTCAAAATAACAGCTTTTCACTAAACGCATATGAAGGCATATGCGGTACTTACATATATTTTTTTAATTTCTGTCCGTCTGTCTGTGTGTTTGTTCCGTCTGATCTCTGGAACGGGTGGACCGATTCTGACGAGAATTTCACTGATATGTAAGGAGTAACTTATTATTTTTTAGTCCAGCTTCGCCGACGCAGCTTTTTAAAATTAAAATGAAGACATATTAGTCACATAACGTGAGCTTCAACGAGTTTTCAAGGTTTTAAATGGGGTCTTATTTAAGTTGAAATATATCATATTATTTAGGCCTGAATGTGAACCAACAGTTATGTTGTTTTAAGATTACGAGAACTATTACAATAAAATATCATGAAGTCAGTATCCATACCGTACTCTTCTGATTTACACGCTACACACTATAAGCCACATTTTATCCCTTTAATACATCCAAGAGAAATATTTTGTAAAGTTATAATAATCCTAAGCTCAATCTCCTATTTCACTTACAGGGTAGGCTTCACCTACGTGTCAGAAAGAGAAAGCAGCACAAACATGTATCTGGAACCATTCTCCCCAGTTGTCTGGTGGGCTTGTCTTGCCATGATGTGTGTGTTGGCTTTAGTGCAACGTATCACGTCCAAAAATCGAAAAGAAGAAGACGGTGCCCTATACACTGTGCTTACGACATATTTGCAACAAGGTGATACATTAACTAAAAACTAGAGATGAATGGCGGTCGAATATAGACCATTGTTAATTCAATTTTGTGCGTTTTATTTTATTTCATTGTACTATTTGTAAACGTATTTCAAAAGAAGAGAAGATTCTCAACTTAGTTGTATATTTTTACTGCAAATCTGGTACCAACTGGCCCCAATTAGCTTTTTGGATTTGTCAACATAAATTTACCAAACATTGTGTAATTTTCGTTGAATTCTTAGTGCATAACCATAGCATGCTCTAAATCTTAATACTATAACAACATAATTTATCCAGATGCGAGTGCAGTTCCTGAATGTGCATCAGGGCGTTGGTCTTTCATCGTCCTCTCCGTGAGTGCGATGTTAGTGCATGCCTACTACACATCCGCTATTGTATCTGCGCTCATGAGCACTGGCAAAGGAGGTCCAGACTCCTTAAGGGCGCTCGGAGATTCGAAATATGCCATCGCTAGTGAAGACTACGATTATATGAGATATTTGTTCTTTGATGTAAGTTGTTTAGTAACTGTTATTTCAACCGGGAAGAAATGGTGGTAATTGCTCTTTTTGTAATACATGGGGGTACACGAACAGACATATTGAGTGAATATGGTTCGGAACCCAAAGAAATGTAACAAGGAACATTAAAAAAACCAATGAAATTGAACCTCCTCCTTTTGGAAGTCGGTTAAAAACGCACTCTGCTCAACTAGTTCTGTGTCCCGTACGATTAATAATACTGTAGTATTAACAAAAACTTACAATATTTTACAAAATACAATATATGTATAATAAATAATACAATATTTTATAAATCTTAAAACAGGTAGAAACGTCTTGGGAGGATCTAGAATATCTGAAGAGAAAAAAGATGACCTCCAGATTCTATGTGGAATTAAAAAAAGGGGTGGAGCTAGTCGAACAAGGCAGCACCGCCTTCCACAGCGAGTACAATCAAATTTATCCACATTTCAAGTCGTTTAGCGATGACCTTATTTGCAAGTTACAACATGTGGATACCATTCCTGAGGTAATCTAACATTTGAAGCGGCTCAATCAAATCGGAAATTCAAGTACTACCTTATATAATAACTAAGATATGTATTTTGATGAAAACTGTGTATTATTTTCTAAAAACTTGTATGAATGAATAGGTAAGTGAAATATTGAAGAGTTTTCTCCCACTTTAAATTACTTAAGTACTACTTTTGAGTACATCAATTTGGACTGAAGGCCATAATCTTCCGAGTTCTGACAAGTAAAATGTTACCAAAAACAAAAAACGACTTCTAGGTTGTCATCATCAGATCTTAGTGTCCTTATCATGGTACCACCGTTGGGATATCTCATTTCCATTAAAAAAAGAATCATCAAAATCGGTTCATAAAGTTATCCGCGAACACACATTAAAAAAAAACGGTCGAATTGAGAACCTCCTCCTTTTTTTGAAGTCGGTTAAAATAGGCGAGTTGCTCTATCTGTTACAGATTTAGCATATAATTGGTACTATTTAATGGAATACCGGGCTCCGTGATGAATTGATGAATTCGTCGTTTCGGAATGCTGATTCCACATTTTCTGCAGTCCTATGTATACGTCTATCCACGTGCTCGACTGTTTTTATTTAATTCTTGAAATTGAAATATTTTCTAGTAAATAAAAGTAAACAGTGATGATGTTACATAAACCATTTTCTGAAGCAATTAGTAAATGGGTCCATACGGTAAAAAATATTAATTTTTTACCTGACTATGGCAAAGTTTAAAGTAAGGTACGGTTTTGGCAGTCTGTGTATGTTTCTATGTTGAACCGTAGCGTCTAAGCTACTGA
The DNA here is from genome assembly GCA_949125395.1 of Diaphora mendica. Classification (NCBI taxonomy): domain Eukaryota; kingdom Metazoa; phylum Arthropoda; class Insecta; order Lepidoptera; family Erebidae; genus Diaphora; species Diaphora mendica. The sequence goes on from OX421330.1 coordinate 17,288,276, forward strand.
ACCTATTTTAATGAATCAGTAGTCAATAGATTTTTCAATAATTATTAATGACTCAGGTGACAGAGGATAGACAAATTTTATCAAAAGTTTTTACGTAAGCGGATTGCAGTTACATTTTAAATTTTTCTTCTTCAATAAGTTATTGTTTATTTATTTACTTTATAGTTGATTAAAACGGTTTAATTGTTATCTATATATATAAAAGCGAAATATCACCCACTTATTAATCACGAAATCTCAGAAACTATAACACCTACAAACTTGAAATTTAGCAGATAGGTTCCTTGTGTAGAGTATCCGCTAAGATCGTATTTTACGAAACTCCACCCCTAAGGGGGTAAAACGGGAGTTGGAAGTTTGTATGAAAGTCCTATATTTTTGAAGTATTTTGGTATTCCTATTTTTTTTGACTTGAAATTTAAAATGTATGCTCTATAGATGGTGTGGAGGTGTACTAATAATGTATTTTTAAAAATCAACCCCCTTTTGGGGTTAAAAAGGGGGATGGTAGTTTGGACGCAAACGAGGTTGCGTAGGTCAGCTAGTATTCGAATATAATCAGACAGCATTACTTTTGCAATAAGAATAAAAGTAGCTAATAAAACTAACTGTTTATCAGCCTTCTAAACCATAACTTAAGCATAGAAATGCTAAGATTAAAACCTTTTTCAACCGACTTCAAAAAGGAGGTTCTCAATTCGACTGTATATTTTTTTTTATTTTTTTTTTATGTTTGTTACCTCATAACTTTGGACTGGGTGAACCAATTTTGATGATTCTTTTTTTATTTGAAAGCTGGTGCTTCCCGAATGGATCCATTTAAATTTGGTCCAGATTGAAGTCGATTTTTTTTTTGTTAAAATTTGTAATTATTTTTCTTAAAATCATGTACGTTACAGACTCTAACCTGGATAACTACATCCAAAAACGGCCAATGGACTGGAATGCTACGTATAGCTGGAATGTGGCTGCTTGAAACTGGTCTTGGAAAAAGACTAGTGACTCGTCTTCGGATTACTCAACCTCCTTGCAGAGCATCTTTACTTGCTGAAAGAGTAAAACTAGGAGATGTGGCGCCTTTACTGCTTCTTACTATTTTTGGTGCGATTCTCTCTCTGATCGTATTAGGGATAGAAGTAATATTTTTCAAGGTTCAGAAATATGGATGTAAGCTAATGAAAAGGAGAAGTCAGAGAGAACTTAAGAATTATGAGTCAAATTTGTCGGAAATTATTGAATACGAATATGATAAAGATTCATGTATTTAAGATATAGTTACGAGTTTCTATCATACCTATGACTAGAATTTTTTCAAAGGCACCAATATTGTAGTATTTCTAAAATAACTTAACACACACATCTATACTAATATTATAAACGCGAAAGTTTGTAAGTATGGATGGATGGATTAATGGATGGATGGATGTTTGCTACTCTTTCACGCAAAAGCTACTGAACGGATTTGGATGAAACTTTACAGTAATATAGCTTATACATCAGAATAACACATAGGCTACTTTTTGCGGTGATAACCGACATATACGCGGGCGGAGCCGCGGGCAGCAACTAGTCTATACTAATATAATAAACGCGAAAGTTTGTAAGTATGAATGGATGTTTGTTACTCTTTCACGCAAAAACTACTGAACGGATTTGGATGAAACTTTACAGTAATATAGTTTATACATCAGAATAACACATAGGCTACTTTTTGCGGTGATAACTGACATATACGCGGGCGGAGTCGCGGGCAACAACTAGTAACAAATGATGCTTAAATCGCAATTACTTTTAGATATACTGAATCTTAATTCAATTTGAAATGTTGAGTAAGAATCGGTTGGCAATCAACGATGTGCAGGTGCCAATAACCTGTTTTTCAAAATAAAATAATATGTACATTGATATACACTTGACGCATATAATACACGTGAAATTGATTAATTATACATACGTATGCTGACCTCTACAGTATCGTCTTGTTAATTACCGCTAAATACATAAAACACCCACAAATAACTATTAATGAATTTCATTACAGTTTCTTTACTATACCTAATTTGATAAATAATCAAATTGTAGGTGACATGCGTAATGTTAACATCACACAGTATAAAATTATGTGGTTACTAGTTGTTGCCCTCGGCTCTGCCCGTGTATAGGTCAGTTATTGCGGTAAATATTAGCCTATGTGTTATTCTGATGTATAAGCTATATTACTGTAAAGTTTCATCCAAATCCGTTCAGTAGTTTTTGCGTGAAGAAGTAACAAACATACACACAAACTTTCGCCTTAATATATTAGTGTGATGTAATGTGATGATAATATTAGTATAGATATAGTTATGTAATGTAGTTGTAATTTTAAATTTTTAGTTTTATTTTAAGGAAACCTGTAGCTTAAACATACTGTACCATTACACAATTTAAAAATATATCAATAAAACATCAGATAAAAGTATTGTTTTTCATCTTCAATATTATCCTCACGCACGGAATACAGCCTTTATCAGAACTTTCTTATCTGTCTCTCGTCTCCATCACGTCTGACTTCTGATTAAGAATCAGAACCATTTAAATAAGATAGTTTGGTACTAAATGAAATAATATTGTGTAAGTAGTGAAAGTAGACGTTTTAGCTCTGTTATAGATTTCAGACTATTGTGTGGAAAAGTTTTAGAAATGCTTTTGCTGATAATTAAGTTAAGTGCGTTATCCATAGGGTTGAGTTATGCAACGTCAAGCAACTGTCAAAATTCGCATCAGTCACAGGTATTTTTATGGTTTAATATAGCAGTAGTTTTAAGCTCTCTAGTACTCTCTACGTTAAATGCTATGAAATATATTTAGCTTTAATTCCGCGAGACAAATATCCAGGTCTGAAAGCAGGGCACAATACTCTCTACGTATTACATTAGGTACTTCTGACAATGCTTTGAAAAATCATTCGTTTGTAGAAACTTTTTCGACTGTTTCGGTTAAAAGGGTTAAACAATATTAAAAACAAAATACTCATATAATCCATTTATTTCAATAATTATAATAGGCTGTAAGGTACTTTCTTTAATATTATTTCAAGAAGATATTAAAACGGAGTCTTTGCTTTTGATACCTAAAATCGGTGTTTAAGTTATCTGAACGAAATCACCATAAGCGGTAATACCGCCGATTGTTATGTCTATATATTTGTAACTCATCTTTTGAGATGTGTTATTTTTATACAGTAAAGATATTTAAATTTAAAAAAAAAAGCTAGAAGAACAGCAGAGTTTTTAAATGTGCATTTATTATTACATTGAAATACTCTGAATACAATAATATAAAAATAGCTGAACAAACAAAGAACATGCAGCAACAGCAAAAAATTTGACAATCGAATTTAATTTATCCCAATATTGCTTTATCCAGACCATATGAGTTGGTATACCTAGGGCTTTTTTGGTTTATATGTTTACTTTAACGTAGATTTCCTTACCATAATTCAGTATAACGAAATGTTTTTTTCAGTATTTTTTTTAATCGGCAAAAACAATTGAAAAAGAGTTGAATAGGTCCCAAAACTTTCATCCCTATCGGTTTATTTTAGATGGCGTCACTTCACGACCGAATGAACCAGATGATAAGCTCCCTATATTCTTCATGTAAGTATATTTTGTAACAAGATAAAATATATATTTTTAATCAATATTTTAAATAAATATTTAAATATTTTGGACATCTAACACACAACGCCATCTAGTCCCAAGCTAAGCAGAGCTTGTGTTATGGGTACTAGACAACTGATACTAATACTTATATACTTTTTTTTTGTAAATATATACATATTATACATAGAAAATACCCAAACTCCGAAACAAATATTTGTAGATCATACAAACATTTGGCCCGACCCGGGAATCGAACCCGAGACCTCATAATCAGCAGTCGCACACGCCAACCGCGAGACCAACGATTTTTTTAAATCTAAAATAAAATAATACACCTAAAGGATTTTTTGGTGGTTAATCTTTAAAACTATGAGTACAATAAAATAGAGATAGGTAGGCGAAGGAAATTTTTAGCGTATAAAACGTCATGCTGAAACCTTTAAGAAAAGAAAAAGTGGTATAAAGGCCGTAAAACCGAGAGTGTAGTACCACAATTACTTCACAACACTTTCTTAGCAGAGAGTTTCTTGAGCGTTTAAAATCTTCAACAGAGGTGATATCGTGTATTATTTCTCTTCTACTGCTTTCATATGAAATATGTTTGATCTTACAGCAACCTATATTTAATGACCATCGATGATTTTCCCAGGAATGTACGCTTGGGTTGGTTCTGTTACTCCGGTTGATTTTTTTACCCTAAAAATATTTATTACTCTTCTCCAGTGATGAAAGAAAGATTCACAAAACTTACCTTGATTACGGAAGGTAAGAATGATAAGAAGGATGATGACCATACGGCATGACAGTGATGTTATCCTATATTGTATACAACCTAATCTGCCAACCTCGTCTCCTTGCATCTTATGTACAGAAGAAACATATCTAATTTTCTAAAAACAAAAAAATTTTTTGTCCTAATTTCTGTTACCTTACACAGTATCTTAACTTTTTTTTTAATTCATATGCCATTGAGGTTGTAAGTCAACATTTAGTGATATTACAAAGACGATTTTTATAAATAAACGATAATATAATTAATGCTTATTTGAATAATGTGAATCACATAACAATATTGTTTGAATGACACGGCCTGATTTCTGCTGACTCAGAAGATCGTGTGGAATGCAATTAGTGAATGAGTGTTTTATATTTTGTTGAAGCTATTTATTTTTATAATTAAACAAAGACTGACAGATTAAATAATGTTTTTCTAAAGACTGAGAAGGGAGTCGGGTTGGCGAAGTTATGATGACGTATCAATATTTTTTTGTCATCAAAATCATATGTTTTAATTTGCTGCCATTGTTGCCTGACACCGAAAAACATGCTGTCATCTACGTTATTACCTACTATTACAATTCGTTGACTTGAGGTTGGCGTCGTACAAACAATATTTTAATAAAAAAATAACTAACTCTATCTTTTACAGCGATCTTATCAAAATTACAACCAGCATCATCAAGCTCATCAACAACGCCGACTCCACCTTCAACACCACCAGCAGAGTATCCTCCAGCAACAACAACATACGAAACACCCGTATATGGTTACCCATATCCCCTACCACAAGTGATATATGTTACACCACCTATGCCGCCACCGCCACCGCCAACCACTCCTCCTCCCATTACCATCTCAAAAACACCATCTCCTTATTATAGCTACGAACATCCAGTACCTCCAGAACCTGTACCATGTCCTTATCCAATCCCGATAGCTCCAACCCCTTACCCATATCCACATTACGCGCCACCGGCTCCCCCTCCATATTTACCCCCAACAAATACTGATCATCCTCAACCATGCGTACCTAGTCACAAAGATTACTATTACACTGAGTACCCCGCACCGCCAGCGTATGCCCCTTACCCTCCGTCGCCTCCTGTATATCCCCCAGCTCCTGCACCATATCAACCATCATATCCGCCACCAGCTTATACCCCTCCAGCTTATACCCCACCACCTTATACCCCGCCCGCTTATACCTCACCACCTTATACCCCGCCAACTTATACCCCGGTGTACCTACAATCACCAGCTTATCCCCCACCACCTGTTTATAACCCACCTACTTCTGTATACCCACCACATCCTTAGCCAAAACATCCAGAAACGATATCTTTAGTTAGTTATTTATCCAATAAATTATAATTTTAAATTAGGGAAGTTTTGACGTTATGATTGTGTTTTATTTTAAGTTCGTAAGTTGACTACAAAAGTATTATTTATTTAAAGCTAAAAATTGGTTAATATCTAGCCTCTAATATGAATAATCGATTTATAGGTAATAGGATAACTGGAAATACATAATCATAATTGTCTATATACGAGTATGTTTCTGTGTTGTGTGTGTTTTTATGTTCTTGCTTTCGATGACAATATCTTAAAACACTTTACACACAGCATAATTAAACATTTTGCTGAATTTGTACTATGTTTATATGAGTGATGATAAACATACTTACAGTATTATTAAATATTTTAATTATAAACCTTTATAAATTATACCCCAAATCTTTTTCTTTTTATTGACCAGTGGTGCAAACGTGCAGATGTATCGCCTGATGGTAAGCTATTAACGCCGCCCATGGACACTCGCAACACCAGACGCGTACAAGTGCGTTGCCGGCTTTTGGGGGATCCGGTATCCTCACTCACCCAGTGAAACACAGCGCAAGTGCTATTTCACACTGGTTTTCTGTGAGGCCGTGGTATCACTCCGGTCGAGCCGGCATATTCGTGCCGAAGCTTAGCTCTATATAGAGGTGATATAGATCCATGATCCATATCTGTACCATCTCTATTAAATTTCATTTAATTGTAACTAAGCAGAACTTATACTCTTTGCTCTGTAGCATGGTGCGGGATGTGCTTTGATTTTATTTGTAGACTAGAATATTCTGGATGGTTTAATTTAATTTACTACAGTTATTAAAGCGGGGTGAAGCTAGTCTAAAAAAGCGGCCAAGTGCGAGTCGGACTCGCCCATGAAGGGTTCCGAAGCAGCAAGTAACATACCTAATATAAAAGTTGGTATAGTTCGTTGTAACGTTGATCGATGTTTTAATAATAGTGTATTTTTTTTGCGGTTTACCATTTATGACGTATTAAAAAAAACTACTTACAAGATCTCGTTCAACCCAATTTTCGGTGGAAGTTTGCATGGTAATGTCTATCATATATTTTTTTTAGTTTTATCATTCTCTTATTTTAGAAGTTACAGGGGGTTACCACTTTGGAAGTGTCTCTCGCGCAAACTATTAAGTTTAGAAAAAAATGATATTAGAAACCTCAATATCATTTTTGAAGACCTATCCATAGTATGGGTTTGGTGAAAAAATACTTTTGAGTTTCAGTTCTAAGTATGGGGACCCCCAAAATTTATGGTATTTTTTTTATTTTTGTGTGAAAATCTTAATGCGGTTCACAGAATACATCTACTTACCAAGTTTCAACAGTATAGTTCTTATAGTTTCGGAATAAAGTGGCTGTGACATACGGACGGACAGACAGACAGACAGACAGACATAACGAATCTATAAGGGTTCCGTTTTTTGCCTTTGGCACGGAACCCTAAAAAGTAGCCTAAGTTACTCTTTATTATCATCAGATACCTGTCAGTGAAAGTCCCGTCGAAATCGGTCTAGCCTTTCCAGAGATTAGCCGGAACAAACAGACAGACAGACGGACAGACAAAAATTGAAAAAAAAAAAAATTTCGGTATATGTAGGTACCGTGTATACACACACACGCATTTATGAAAAAGCGGTTATTTAATGTTACAAATAGACACTACAATTTTATTTACTTGTATAGATTATTCATCTTTAAAATATTTACATGTAATTACTATTTGCCCGTTTGCCCACTATACTATAAATAAATAAAAAAACACTAGGAAATTACAACAACTTTTGACACTGTTTTGTTGATAAAAAGGGAAATAATAATTTCCCTTTTTATCCAACTTGTCTAATATTTATCTATCTATCGTGCAGGAGTTACAGGATTGAATGAAATTGTGAGGAAATATTTACGAATCAAAACCAAATTATTAGTACTCTACGAAATAAATAAAACTTTTCTCTATTAAACAGAATGTCTGAATGTCAAAAGGCTAAGAGCAACTTAATTTAGATCATATCCAAAGTTAAATTGACTCAAAATAAATTTTATGCAAACTGTACTAACAACATAATTTTTTCAAGTAGAAATTATTGCCCAAATATTAAAACATGTTTTATCTCTTCAAAGCGTTATGAAAGTTACAAAATAATTGACTAATACAAAGATAATATTACGTATAAAGGTACGTGCGACAGGTGTAAGAGCCACAACGTTCAACATGGCTCTCTTGTACTTGATCATCGCTCTGATCATTCAGGTAATTGTGTACACAATCTTTTTTTCAACTATGTCGCGTAATTATACCGATTCTTTATTATTCTAAACAATATTTTATGCAACCAAGTATTTGTACATATATTTATTCAATTTATAGAAGTTCAGGTTCAACAAACATCAATAAAAAAATCTGTTTAACAAACTTTTTGATTTTAGGGTTCATTTACACAAGATGTTGTAGAAAACAGCACTGAAGTAACTGATAGCCATGAAACAGTGAATGGGAAATTAGACGATGTGGTCATAGAAGATTTCAATAACACCAAAAATGACTGGTTTGACTTCTTTTTACTGCCTGATACAGATTTGTATCCAACATCCTCAGTAGCCATGATGACTCAAGCCACTAATTCAGAGAAATCTATGGAAGACCAGCTCGAAGACATCAAGGAAATCGCTGGAAAAATCACAGAAGCACTACAAAGTGAAATGGCAAATCTTCTTGAATTCGCGATGAGCGCCACTAAGAAGAATGTTGAGGCAATAGACGTTGACAACAATAATCTACGTAAACGGAGATCAGTTGAAACTCCTATGGCCAGCACGGAGTTAATAACAAGATTACTAAAACATATCAAATCGAATAACCAGTATCAAAATATAGCCATAGATAAAATGATGACTGCTCAAGAAATCGCGGAGAAATATGGAATTGAGTTCAGTCCTGATGTTGAAATCATATCTGATCTTGCTATTTCTGCTAACCAACAAGCTGACGAAATGACTTCCTTATTGCAAGATGCATTGAAAATGAAAAACACAACGAAAAGAATGGAAGTCTCAGAAAACAAGCAAGATGTACACTATATCTACCCTCACGCAGAACAGGAACAACTACTGCATACTCCAATGGCTCATCCAGTTGTAAACCATCAACATCACGCAGAATCTTACCCAAGCTTCAATTATTACTACAACTATCCCTATGAATCTCAAATACCTGCTCCAGTTTCTAACTACTACAGTCCTCCTGTGACCAAACGCCCAAATTTTTATGATGCAGTATCTTATTCTCCAGACTATTATCCACCTTACTGCTCCATGGACGCTGTTCCCGAAGCTTCGACTATTATGTTCCCATTCGAGGAACAATATGAACCAGAGCCTGAGCTAGTTGGTGAAGAATTTGAAGAAACCGTCTCATCGAAGTTATACGTAGACCGTGGAGATGAGCCTGGTTCAGCTACAGTTAATCACGTGATGACTTATACCGTAGCAGAAAAATCACATTTCAGAACCCCAGAAATTGAAAAGCTTCCCGAACAAATGAAGTACTACTTCCTTTTAATGTAATTTAATAATTATAAGGCTTTGTAAATAACTATACTGTGCATAAATTGTATAAATTCATAAGTAATTATTGATTGAAGTAAAATTATAGTGATATAAAATTATAATCTGTATTTTCTTATTTTTAATGGATATGTATGGTGAGTGAAAAGGCTTTATTCAGTTTGATGAAAAATACGTTTATGGAAAAGTAAATAACAAAGAAGAAGTAGCAAAAATGTAGCAATTCCTAAGGATAACAATCGGAGGTATACAATTTTAAGTTCCCATTTTCATCTATTTTTTGGGATGTTAGGCTCAGCTGTAACACGTAGGGTAAATTTCTATGGAAGTTGCTACTTCTCCTTTGTAAAGTTAGGAGGGTAGAAACCCCTAACATAGTGCATAGTACTAGTAGTTCTTTCAAGGAAAAGTTTCGAAAACTATAACCCAACTACGTCAAAACTTTTAATAAAAATAGAGCCTATATCCTCCGGACTGCTATTAAGAATCTATTGATACCTCATTCGTTAAAATCAGTTCAGTAGTTTAGGAGTTACGAGGGAACTTTTGGCTTCACAGCTGTCGGGTAAAAATACATACTATTTGGTACATTCCATTTATGCTGGCGATAAATAATAAATGCTACCATATATTTAATAATTCTCTGAGTTATACATAATTCTTAAAAAATAATAAGTTCACAAACTCCACATCTCAGTAAAATGTATGGCTTGGCTGTTTCGTTATTTCAGAAACTAAATATTCCCATAACACATTACTTCAGAAACGAGATATTTGCAAACACATAAGGCGATCGTTTCGCCTTCGTGACTATAGCGAAACGGCGAAGCCATACATTTTTACTGAGATGTAAAGTTTGTTAAGTTAGGGTTGGTACAGTTAGGGCATGTAGATTCAGAAGCTTGGCTCTACATGAGATCTGATATATTTTTCACAGGGTAAGCCATATGCAGTCGTCTTGGCAACATTTTACATGAAAATGTTTTTGGTGGGATTATGTACTTCTAAAACAAAATTGTTTTTGTTCTTCTGTTACTGTGTAGGGTTTAATAGGCTGGTAATTTAGTATTGAAACTCGTAAAAACGAATCTAGACACAGCTTCTCCACTGTGTCCTCTCCCAATCATTGGATTCTGGGGAACACGGAGAAAATGAAAAAAAACCTGCCAAGTGCGAGTCGGAGTCGTGCACCGGGGTTCCGTACAAACTTGTAGGTACATACGTAAAATGTATGCTTTTCGCAATTTTATCTTTATCTGTTCTATAGGACGTTGCTTCGTACCAAATTTCAAGATTCTGCTTTTACGGGAAGTACCTTGTAGGTTTTGATTCCCTTGCGAGTGTCGAAAATTTGCAGCATAAACGGCTGTATCTTTTAATTGCATTGCCTTAAAAGTTTGATTTTTTCACAGCTCCAAGGAACAGTACCTGAGTATTTGATATGAATTTGAGGAACGCGTGGAGGTATCCACGCGTTCCTGCGAAAAAGGGTCTTGACAGACAGACAGACGGACAACAAAGTGATCCTACAAGGATTCCGTTTTTACCGTTTGAGCTACGGCACCCTAAAAATATGTCTCAAAAATTATATACGACCAATTTTTTGAGGAATATTGGTGGAATACATCTTTTTAACAGAAAAGGCTTAAAATGTAATAAGGAATGAATGCATTAATTTAAAAAAAATGTGTTTTAGGGTCCTGCTCCTAGTACTTTTTTAAAAATATTTCGGACAACTGGCCTACAACGCCATCTAGCTTTAAACTTGGCAGAAATTGAACTGTGACAAGTAGATTGGCTTATATATTTTTTTTGTAAATACATAGTTACTTAAGTATTATACAAAGAAAACACCCAAATTCTGTAACGTAATTTGCAGATCATACCTACAATTTGGTCCGACCCGGGAACCGAACCTAAGACCTCAAGCACTCAATCAATAAATTAAAAGAACTCAATTTAGATCAGTAGGTCAGTTTTATAATGCAATTGCAATGTCATTGATTTGTTTACCATAAGTAACAAAACCCGAAAGATTTATACAAGTAAAAATTTATAGCTGGAAATGAGTCAATTTATGCAAGTCATAAATATTTATTTGTAAGTATGATGTGTATATTATGTACATAGTGCATGAAGTTCTGAATAAATAAATAAATATTCCAGCGAATACCTACTACACACACAACGGAGAGCGACTCGAATCGTCGACTGCCAGGAATTTTCAATTCGGCTGGACTCTTTGGCGCTGCATAAAGATATAGCTTCGCTATGCATCTTCTACCGCATTTACTATGGGAAGTGCTCCGAGGAATTGTTCGGGCTGATTCCTGCCGCCTCTTTCCGCCATCGTCCTACGCGACAGCAGTTTCATCCCCATCACTTACATAGCTGGCAGTCCACAACTGTGCGGTTTTCTAGGAACTTTCTGCCTCGCACAACAAAACTGTGGAATGAACTGTCGCCTGCGGTATTCCCGGACCAATACGACCTTCAAACCTTCAAGAAAAGAGCGTACTCCTTCTTAAAAGGCCGGCAACGCACTAGTGACGCCTCTGGTGTTGCGGGTGTCCATGGGCGGCGGTAATCGCTTACCATCAGGCGATACGTCTGCTCGTTTAGCCCTTATGATATAAAAATAAAAACATACTACTCTACCGCCACACCAGAAACTAATGTTCGAGCACCTAGAGTCACTAATGTAACGTTTAGTGCCTGAAAAGGCCTATTTGAAATAAAAGCTATTTGATTTTAAAGAATATTCATTCGACATCGTCAATAGCTTTTAACAGTCCACTGCTAACCTCTCCTTAGAAATGAGGTTTTGGCCAGTAGGGTAACGTGGCTTAATAATACCACAATGGAGAGACGGGTTGGTCTCTATAGTCTGTTTCAAATTTTCCCTACCTTTGCAGTGCTGTTCATAGAGTTATTACATACTAGCTGACCCGGCGAACTTCGTACCGCCATATTTACATTTATTTTATTTTTTATTTAATTAAATTAGGAACTCCAACAAGGGATATAAACATATGTACAGTATACAATAATTTCCTGGTATTATACCGGTGTACTCCTTCACTTACAGGAGACCACGGCAAACAAAAACAATTATCAACAACCGAGCAAACAAAGTTATAAGTAACAAAAAAGATTAAAACACATAACATAACTAAAACGAAAAGTATGAAATATAAACGATTAAGTAATCATGGCAAACTATAAATTTTACAGAATACAAAAAGCAACAAACAAAAAACTTTAAAGACTCTAAAGAAAGACATATCTGTCTCAGCTTCCCACAGGCAGTGTACAGTCGCGGACAAAAAGACTTTTCCCGTTATCTTTTATTTTTACTTTCTAGCAAAAAAAGTGTTATTGAATTACAACTAAGTACAAAATTTTGACTTTCATCCCCTATCTCCAGGAAACCGTGCTGAATTTCGGGATAAAAAGTATCCTATGTCCTACCTCGTAGTATGAACTCAAATCATGCCAAGTTTCACATGAATCCATTTAGTAGTTTCGGCGTGATGCGCGGCCAAAATACAGACAGACAGACAAAAATGTAAAAAATTACAGTTTTGGCTTCAGTATCGATTATAGAGAGCCCTCCAAAAAAATTTTTCAAAATATCTTTAATGTACAGAGTTGGACCTGTTACATTTTTATTATAGGTAGTTTATATAGAGCAGGGGAGCCAGGCCTCCAGTTGTCCCTCGGTTAGAAAGAGAGAGACGATCGCGCTACCTATCTGTCTTTCTTTACTGACGCATACGCAGGTAGCGCGGAAAAGCAGAATAGCAGAACGATTCGACGGTTAATTGTTGTGATTGGATTACCATTATTAGTTCTTTACTGCGCATGCGTCAGTAGAGAAAGACATATGGGGTACCGCAATCTTATCTCTCTTTTAACCGTTGGACGTTTCCGCTTACAGGCAGCCGTCACTCTATTTAAATAGCTCTATGGTACTGTTGGTCTGCAAAGTTTGCACCTTTAGTACCGAAACGTGGTTGAGGGTCGCACTTATTTTAGTTTTTAACCGACTTCAAATAGAACGAGGTTCTATGTTTCACTGTATGCATTTTTTATGTATGTACAATCATGATCCGATTTTGAAAATTCTTTTTTCCATTAGATTGATAATTTATTATTTTTAAGCTATTGCATAGCTTTTATCGCGGGCTTTGGGGCCTCTGTGCAGAAATTACGTAACGTAACAAACGGACATCCAAAGCTCGCACGGATCGAGACGAGCTGCTCCGAACGACGAATCAACGAATCTGTGTCCGAACGACGAATCAACGAATCTGTGTCACTGTCACACACGAACATACTGCTTAAAAAAAAATTGCCTAAGTTGATAAAAAATGCTATGCAATAGCTGTACCGCGGCAGTCCCCGAAAGCCACACGTATTTTTTTTTATTTCTATTAGTACTGTTTGATGTCAGTTGAACTTTAAAAAAGGATTTATTGTTGATCAAAGCCTTTAATCATTATGAATTTAATTCCAATTTAACACCTAATAATATGAAAGGAAGACGAAAATGGGCAAAAATGTACTATTGGCTTACTTTTGAATGGGTATTTTGTGTCATCTCTTTCGTACCATTTTTGGACGTACTGTATTACTCAAATATTTTTAAGAGCTGATTTATCGACCACCGCTATCGACCACCATATCGCTTTTTTCACAACAATACTAATACTATGTTTTTTTGTTGATTTCTACATTAAAAACTAGTTGTTGCCCGCGGCTCCGCCCGCGTTTATGTCAGTTAACGCGGCAAATAGTAGCCTATGTGTTATTCTGATGTATTAACTTTACATTACTGTAAAGTTTCATCCAAATCCGTGCAGTAGTTTTTGCGTGAAAGAGTAACAAACATCCATCCATCCATTCATCCATACTTACAAACTATTGCGTTTATAATAAGTACTGATATTTTTCGATATTTGGCTCGACTTATCATGAAAGGGTGTTTTTTTTTTAAACTATTGTTAGGTGTATCCCAACTTTACCGATAATTTATGCAGAGCGAACCTACAAAAAGACGGTACTTGGCTATGCTCTCTCACTTGTTGTTCGAGCAGAGCGGTCGGTAAGACGTGTTTTCATAGGATCGTAAGGCTTACGTCAGCCATATCTTGTCGTTTAATGTTATATCGTGGTAAACTTATTTCTTATCGTTATAATGTCGATCTGTTATGTATTTCGTGAATTGCTTGCAATCATATTTCGAATTATAAGATTCGTTTGTTGTGAACTGTTTAGTGTTTTAATTATACATAAGAACTGAGGTTAGGCTACCTCCTATTTGGTTCTTTTATTTAATTCTCACTTCTAGTTTATAACACTATTGTATAATTTATGGTCGAGGTCGGGAGGAAGTGAGGGTCTAGGCGGGAATTATTCCTACAGGGTACTCAATAAAAAACCTGTTAGGATAATCCTGTACTATATTTGGATCAAGTTACCTCTAAACTTAAGATCTACATAACCAAAAATAATTGCCGAGGTCATTCACCTGCGGAGACTCTTAACACCGAGTTTTAACAATGTTCTCAATTATACAGCGCCATCTAGTGACGTTAAAGGAACTAAACTTACTTGAACATTGAACAACTATATTTATTTCTAAAAGTGCGAAACTACAAAGAGGGTTCTACTACTCTTTCTAGCACTGCTAGAGTTACTTTTCTCTTTTTTTATTTTGATTTTTTGATAGTGTGGGTCACCATGCTGCATTGTCTACATGGAGTGTAGTGACCACTACTTTTGGATTCTAATCATGCTTTCTATCAGGCGTAATCAATGAAAAAAAGATGCCTATGTCCATCAGTAAACTGTCGCTGTTGTTGATCGAGTTAATTTATTAACTAACGCCTCTGGTGTTGCAGGTGTCCATGGGCGGCGGTAATCGCTTACCATCAGGCGATACGTTTGCTCGTTTGCCCGCCTATTCCATAAAAAAGTAATAAAAGGTATAATTTAGGAAAATAAGACAACCTGTTTTATTATTTAAATAGTATATTAAGATAAGTTGGTAACTTAACTGAATTTATACATTTACAATAATAATTAGTAAAAAATATAGTTTATTAAATAAAACGTACATGATTATACTCATTAATACTATAATACATTTATAGATTTTTCTTTAAAATTCAAGACATATACAAATTCTTTCTTAATTACTGATTAAAAGGCACTTTTTATTGCAGTATTTTTATCTCATATCGAATATAACATGTACACAAATTGTTAGTAGATACATATTATATTTTTGGTATTTTTTCTTTGGTTATAAAATATGGCAACATTAGCCTCTAATCACGTGGGCATTATTTTCGTTATTTTTACGTTTTTTCTCCTAAGTACTTTATTTGAAAGCGAATTTTGCCCACTTTACTCCTTAATTCATTACACGTAAGCTTTGTACTACACACCTCAACAAAGTCTAGGGATATTTTATATTTCATCAAATATCTAAAAATCTAAGAACAATTTTCATAGATAGTAAATGGAATAAAAGTAGCTTATTTTAGGGACTTTAGTAAAAGAAGAAAGCGATTCGTGATTCTTTTGTTTTTAATTAAAAAGTTAACTTTTTTAATTGTTGTAGAAAATTGGTACGAAAACAAATGTCATAGAATTTTTAAAGTTTTTAAAGTCGTCAATAGAATAGGATTATGATATCCCTAGACTTTGTTGAGGTGTGTAGTTAGCCATTTTTAAAAAATCCTTCACTTCTAGGGTACTTGTGAATCTGCTTTTTTTATGTTTGTGATTATTTTTAATCCCAGACTAAAATGGGAACAAAGCAGAAATAGAATAGGTAAGTACCACAAAAGTAATAGAATGTTAGAAATGTTCAATCTTGCACATATCATCGATCTTATTACCAAGACCCGTAACTTTAGAAATTTTCGTTTATAAAAAATAAAAATAGCTTACTTGTTTATGATAACATTTTAATAGATCACATTGGCAAATATCAATCATTTTTAAGAAGTAACATATAAAAAAGATAACTCTCGCGTTAGGAATACATACAAGCATACATACATACAAACATACATGAAACGGACACAAATAACAGCCAGACTCAGAACAACAATTTGTGGATCACAAAAAGTGTTGTCCCATGAGGGATTTGAACCCACAACACTTGGAAAGCGGTTTCCACAGTGGAAAACAGCGTGTTGACCGTCTAAACCATTAGGCAACAGGTTACTTTTGGCGTTCTGCAATCTGTGGGAGCATTTGGGTAGAAAGGCATTTACTGAACATATTTTAATTATATAATATTTGTGTTACTTGTTTTAGATAGGTATATAATGTCAGAGGTTACGCATCAAATATGAGTACTTTAACTCTCACTCGTTATTTTTTTTCAAATTGGCTAAAACAAATAAATCGGACTATGTGTAATTGAATTACAACTAAGTACATATTTTGACTTTCATCCCCTCTCTCCAAGAAACCGTGCTGAATTTCGGGATGAAAAGTATCCCATGTCCAACCTCAACTCAACTCAACTCAAACTCTCTTTATTTCATAAAATTTTTTAAATTGTTTGAATTCGTCTTTTATGTAGACTCTAAAGTCATAGATCAACACACACAATAGCAACAATCTCTGTTTTGTCAAATAGCAAGCAAATAAGCTTAATAAAAATTAAACTCATACAGAATCTATTACGAGTATTTGCCTGTGCCGATCTACAACCGCCCATTTCCAAGGAGTTGAGCCTTATGAGAAGAAAGGGCAAACAAACTCATGGCCACTCTTTTGCAAATTACAGATAGATGGCATTATTACATGTACCACAACATTGTTTTGATGTGTGCCAGTATGTCCGTTATTAAGTACTAAAAGGTAAAAGGACAATGAAGAGAAAACAAGATTAAGAAAAAAAAATCGAATAAAAGAGAAAATGAAATGTAGCATAAAAAATAGAAAAAAATAATAATAATAAAAAACACACTAGCCAACACCACATTTTTCCTTAAGAAATAGCCTGCGTTAATTAATCCCAAGCATTTTGATCTTCTATATAATCCAAAATTGAATAGTAGGCCTTCTTACACAATCCACGTTTTATTGCGGATTTAAATTTGTTAATACTTAAATCTTGAATATTATTTGGGATTTTATTGACGGACACATTGACCTCGAAAAGACTTGTTTATCTTTTGGAGCCTAGTGGCGGGTACTACAAGTTTATTTTTATTCCTGGTATTTAAAGAATGTACATCACTTCTTTTCAAAAAGCTATCTTTGTTTTTCTGAACATACATTACATTTTCATAGATATATTGACTTGCCACTGTCATTATGTTTATTTCTTTAAATTTCTGCCTTAATGAACAACGATTGCCTAAATTATAGAGTGCCCAAATCGCTCTCTTTTGCAGTACAAAAATAGTTTGAATGTCGGCAGCATTCCCCCACAGTAGAATACCGTACGACATTATGCTATGAAAATAACTGAAGTAAACAAGTCGTGCTGTATCAACATCAGTCAACTCTCGAATTTTTCTTACTGCGTATGCTGCTGAGCTGAGTCTACTCGATAATTTATCAATATGTGGGCCCCACTGTAGCTTAGAGTCTAGTGTTATACCCAAAAATGTCGTAGTGTCCACAAGATCTAACCCGACATCCTTAATTACCACTGTAGTTTTCACTGGCTTGACGTTTGGCATTGTGAAACGTATGCACTTAGTTTATTGTTCATTTAAAAGCAGATTGTTGATGTCAAACCAATGAACCACTCTCGAAATGGCGCTGTTTACGTCTGTGAAATTAGTAAGTGTCCGTAGTATGAACTCAAATCATGCCAAGTTTCATTTGAATCCATTCAGTAGTTTCGGCGTGATGCATACATACAGATAGACGGACAGACAAAAATGTAAAAAAATATAGTTTTGGCTCCAGTATCGATTATTGAGAGCACTCCAAAAATTTTTCAAAATATCCTTAATGTACAGAATTGGACCTGTTACATTTTTATTATAAGTATAGAATACAAACAAATTTCTGTAAAGTTACGAAGTCTGATATGAGGACGACGACACAGATAGCTAACATTGACTTATACCCTACTTTAGACACATATATTAATATATTTTATTTTGTTTTTAAACCTTCATTCTATTCCATCACACCATCTAACAAAATTCCATTCCAAACTTCAATAAATTCCACCATTGCCACTTACAAATATAGTCATTCAAAGAAATTTAGTAATATTAAATTCACATTGACATGTTTTAACATTAGCAGATTTGACAAATAAAATCCTTTTAATCGATTCCTGAGTCACCATCATACTAAAGTTATTCTCATTCGATTTTGTTTTTTTTTTATTTGCCGTCCACGTCACAAACTCATGTCATTGATGTTCTTTTGAAAAAATCTAAATTGACATTGAAACTGACAAACACCCAACACTGACATCAAACTGGCAAACAGTCACAGAGCCAGTGAATGACCATACGAACAATTATTTTTTTATTGACTTACTAATACATGGCACAATAATTTTAAATTTAGTTCAATTTAATTTATTTATAATTTTTAATATTACCAAATAGACTATATACAATCGAGTTTTGCCAAATCTCCTCTAAACTTTACACAATAATTACATCTCCGAAAAACAATATAATCCTAATTTCAAAAAATTTCAATGCAGTACCTAAATAATTTTGACTTAATTTTATTTTTGTGAGATGGCGATACGTTTCTAGCGACGCTATGATGCGTTTAGTTGTCTCTATTGAATAGTGTGTGCAGCCAGCTGTTGTCTTTACATTCACTACCACTATCGCTTACCCATCGTTTGGTCAGCTATCTATGAGCGTAATAAGCACTGTAAGCGCTATTATGACCCGAGTGTGGTTGATATCTGAAACAGAAGTACTTATAAATAATTGAATAATAGGTTTTAAATAAAATTTCAGAATTTTATATTTGTGCACATTGCTTTTTAAATACGTGCAGGCGTTATTACTACGCTACATTTCAATATTATTTTTTTGTTTTTGATAATTGTCATTGTTTAACATTCGTAATTTTTTTTAGTAACTTTTCACATTTTGTTTAAAATTTGAATTCAAAATTCGAATATTTCATTAAACCAAAGACAATGCAAAAACGACTCAAAAGAAAATTTGTTAATATACTGTAACAGAGCAGTATGAAACACAGATAAATTAATTGACTAATTGTTACTCATGTAGACTTTCTGGAAGTGTACGCTATTATAATGATAGACTTACCGAACAGGATGCGCGTGCGGTGAGTACAATGGGCCACAAGCACTGGGCTCGGCAGCGTACGGCTGAGACAGTTGAGGACACACCTCAGCGGGGGCAGACTCTCGCCGCCGAGCCCCTGCGGCACCGCGCTGACCTGGTTGTTCGGGAGGGCTGGAAATAATACATTCACAATATGACTAATTATACTGTTGACTGACTGATCGTCACGAACATCTTTGACAATCTTTACGGATAATTGAAGCCCTAAGAAAGTCAGACAACAGTCTTTCTACGGGATTTTGTGCTTGGATTGTGGAAGTCTGATGGTAGTAGCTCAACGTAACAAATTGAAGTTCGTATCGTAGTAAACTTAAAGCCGATCTCGACCTAACTTGGGAATAGGCTACATACAGAATATGGGAGAGCCACTCTTCGGCATGAATGGGCCGGCTCGACCTGAGTGAAACCACGGCCTCACAGAAAACCGGTATGAAACAGCGCTTGCACTGTGTTTCACCGAGTGAAAAATCTGAAAAACTTGTTTTAGTAATTATGCCCGCCTCCACTTCTCACAGGTAGAGTACAGTCACGGACAAAAAAAAACTTTTTGGTTATCTTTTAATTTTCTTCCACACAAAACTTGGCCTAATATAATCAAACATAAAAAAATAATTATCCAAGTTGATCGGGAGCTATACGCCTTTATACATTTCGGTGATTCATTTTTATTTATATAGATAATAAGTTGTTTTCTGAAAAGACAGCTACGGCACTAAGATTGATCTTGAGTCGCGACGCACCTTACAAATGCTTTACCTAACGACAAAATCATTTGTGAAACTTATGAAATCTGTCACATAACAATGTATAGCGTAGTTAAATTACTTTTTTTCATACTTTTAACTAATAGTCAAAACCTCGTCAAATTAATAGCCAGTATAGATTTTAAAAAAGTATAATACCGCCACCCGCCCAGTAGGTGGAGTCATATTACGGCCGACATGTTAATTCTTTATTTTGACAGCCCACGACAAATGACATTTGTACGTCCCAGTGTTATTAATCGATGGTACCAGGAAGCGTGAGACAAAAAATAGTTTATGACACTTTTTGTCCCGTTCTAACTTTATTTGTACATGTGACGATTACGAAGAACTAAGTAATTAATCAATTTGCAGGAATGACTGTTTATGAAATTCAGATGACAGCAGTTATCTTTATTTTATATTAATGTTCGTTTAGTAGAAATGATAAAAAATTTCTATGTTACCGAATACTTTGGTTAAATTTAACTTGCAAAATATTTTATCGAACTAAAACTTTTTTTAGTTGACGTGGTGGAAAATCTATTCGGACTGCCGGTTCCTTGGAGACACAGGATCCAGGAGGATGAGGTATTTCCACTTAAAACGACCCTGATGGCATCAGGCGACCTATTTTAAGTAGAACCCGAACCAAGGGAATTCAGACACCACGCCTAATCAGGCCCTATCCTAATTAAAACTTACCCGAATGGTACATTTTCGGGCTTTGAGACTACTCCTTATTTTATTATATACGCGGGAGAGCCATGTCTGTGTTAGGTGTTTCAAAGTCTTTCGTTGTTGTGTTTGTGTATAACATTCAATATTTCGTTAAAAAAAGAAATACCTCAAATGTTTTCACTTGGTTTTCACTTTTTTATTGTTTCGTATAATAATTATTTAAATCTTACTTGAATTATACATTATGAAACTCAGTTTTTACTTCGGTCATTGTTTCTTTTCCTTATAAAACTTTACATACAAACATGATAGAATATCCTATATGCAACCAAAAGACTGTCGTTTTTAATTATGACCATTTAACTGCGCCCTTTAAATATGGATAGTAACTAGGTAAAAGAATAAGATAAAGTATGTTTATGACACCCATCATAAGTATAAATTGTAATATTATAAATTCGATGCCGCTGCACAGATATCAAAGAAATTAGGCACAAAGATACTTTGATTCTTGAGGAAGAATTTTACCGTGAAAACCGACATATACACGGGCGGAGCCGCGATCAAAAACTAGTAATGTATTTATGTTTCTTCGATTGGTGAATACTTACTTACTACATAATACAGCTAAACTAAACAAAATTCTTAATGATCGACGCTTATTGGCTCTAAGGCGAGTTTATTATCGAATAAATCCCATGTAAAGCTTCTCGAATGGTGAATTCATGAGATTAGTTGACGGGAGAGATTTATTCACGTGGTAGGAGCCAATGTAGTGGCCAGAACGGTAGTTTCAACTACAAAGTGTTTTAAAACGCTTTGTAAACAAAATAATGTTCGAGCGCTGCGCCCGCGCCGTCTGTTTACATCAGTTTACATCCATGTACGCTGAAGCACAATGGTGCTTTGACTTTTAGAGCTGTTTTTAACCGACTTCCAAAAAGGAGGAGGTTCTATGTTCCACTGTATGTTTTTTTTTTTTTTTTTTTTTTTATGTATGTTACCTGATTACTCCGTCAGTTGTGGACCGATTTTGAATTTTTTTTTTGTATTCGACAGGGTATGCTTCCGTGGTGGTCCCATTGCCAGCATATCAGGATCTGATGATGGGATCCCAGGGAAATCGAGGGAAACCCTCATTTTTTATAGGCACATAATATGTTTTTCGTATATTTTCTGAAGTTACACCGGTATTTGCGTCTGGTAGTCATCATTTTATGATGATGAGCTGATGATGTAAGGTACCACTCCTTAACGGTTAGGAGTTGGAGGATAAATCTTTAAATATCATATGTATATAAGTTACCTTTAGTCGTATTCTTACAAATTATTTAGGTAAGCTGATGATGGAAGGTGGAAGGTACAACTCCTCAACGGTTAGGAGTTGGAGAATAATTCTTTCAATTTCATACGTATCTAAAGACCTTCAGTCGTATACTTTCAAGCTATTTAGGTGAGCTGATGATAGAAGATTAAACTCTTCAACAGTTAGGGATTAGAGGATGATTTTAATATTACACGTACCTTAATTTGTATTCTTGATGATGAAATTTGATGAAATAATTCAACTTACTACTTACCTACGATTGTTTGCACTAAAAACTGTAAAATAAAAACTTTTTATAAAAAAAAAAACCGACTTCCAAAAACATCCAACGAAAACTCTCTGTCAAAAAACACTTAAAAGCGTAAAATAAACTGGTTCTTCATAAATTGTCTATACCTAATTCTTTATTAATTTAAATAGTAGTATTATAATGGGTGCTAGGTACCTAAAATCTGTTTGAAGTCGGTGCTAAGCCAAAAAGAATACAAACGAACAATTACAAAAGTCTAAGCGATAGTCACTTGGCACCGACTTCAAACAGATTTAAGGTACCTAGCACCCATTATAATACTACTATTTAAATGAATAAAGAATTAGGTATAGGCAATTTATGAAGAACCAGTTTATTTTACGCTTTTAAGTGTTTTTTGACAGAGAGTTTTCGTTGGATGTTTTTGGAAGTCGGTTTTTTTTTTTATAAAAAGTTTTTATATGTTTTGTTATTTATTTATTTTAGTTGTTCACATGATTTTTACTAGTCTCGGTCTAAGCAAGTATTTTGTTTGTAAAATTGTTACTATGTTTTTTTTTTTCTACGTAATTTTTTTATGCTATTCTCTGATCTTTATAAAATGAAATCCATGAATTGTCTTTGATGTAAATCATCAATTTAAGAAATTGTTAACACATTTTTTATTCGCCATCTGTAGATATAGATTCGGTTTTAATTATGTTTAAGTGTCTAATACTGCCAAAAATTCAGATTCAGTCACAGAAATAGACCTTACTAGTAAAAGTTTAAAAATGTGTACAAAGTATTATAAAAAATGTACGGTCCTACTGAAGTAAACTATTTGTATCACAGAAACTTATTAAGATGTTTTTTTAAAGTTTGATTCATTAATACGTAACCAGTTTATTTATATGTTATCTGTTATCGCGGCAAAGAGTAGCTTATGTTATTCCTCAAAGTATCTAGCTGCAAAATTTCATTGAAATCGGTGCAGTGTTTTAGCCGTGACAGACGTGAGTGAGTTACTTTCGAATTTATAATATTAGTATGGTTACAACACCTTTGTAACTGACTGTACGGTTTTATATAAAATGCATTCTTACACGCCCGTCGTATTGATAAACATCTGTTAGATTGGAAGGATATAAAATTATAAATCTCAGAGAACACGCCCGCGCCGCTCCCGATTTGATACAGAACAGGTAATACTTTAGGTATACCGTTCGAATTGATGAATCGCTTAATACATAGCACGAATTTATTTACTAAAAGTAAATATTCTCTTATTTTTAGAGTAGGTATGCTGTTTTGATGAATTATGGTAAGCTTACAGGATAAGATTTAGAAGTAGACTACAATTTGGAAGATGGGATAATTATTATAAATAGGTAAGTTTAATTTTTGAAGAAGACGATTTTCCTTCCACAAAGAAATCTATTGCCTCATTGACATTTTTAACCGTACAATACCCATAGGTATGCTTAGGTACTACCAATGCTTTTAGCAAATAAAACAGTATTATCACTTACAAGTACTACAAAAAAAAAGAATGTAAATAAAAATAGAGTAGGTACTTAATACCTTCTACCTAAACTTAAGACCCTATTACTCGACATGGCTTACATTTTTGTTTTTGTTATCTGTAATCATTTATCTTCTTAAAATAAACTAAAATTATATTCATAACCCCAAATTGAAGCCAAATGTCACAGGTAAGATGGTAATTAAAACTAAATTATTTCCTTCAAACCTCCACTTCAAACTAATTTACTGGAAACACTAAAAGTATAAATTTTGAGGTTAGTTTTTTTTTATTTTGGCGGGAACGGGAAACGAGCCGTGTCCGCCATAACTGTCGTGTGTAACTCTTTACTCTATGGGCACGTCGTAAAAGTAAATTGTCACCGGCTGTTGAAATGAGACTGTGGCGTCGCATGAAAACTTTGTAAATACTTAAATTGATTCATAGCCGTATGGCGTGGGGTAGTTCAGAAATGTGGGTACGCTTAGCCGATCGTTAATGTCTCGTTAATATCTGAAGACGTCTCTTGTAAAAACACAGAATGAATCATTTGTGGAGATTGTTTAAATAACTTTATGTGAGATCAAAGTTAAGTATAATAACATTAATAACACTGGTGGTCTCTCGATTATGAGAATACCACTAAATACATTGGTTAAAAATAAACTGAAGCTAAAAAAGGATACAAGGAATAGGACAAATCTATACTTATATTATAAACGCGAAAGTTTGTAAGTATGGATGGATGGATGGCTGTTTGTTACTCTTTCACGCAAAAACTACTGAACGGATTTGAATGAAACTTTACAGTAATATAGCTTATACATTAGAATAACACATAGGCTACTATTTGCCGCGATAACCGACATATTATACGCGGGCGGAGTGGTGGGTAACCACTAATGGGAAATATTCAAAAGGACTTACCAATCATCGGAGTCGCAATCTCTAAATCCTTTCGCGAAAGGATTGCTCGCTATTTTCAATTGTGTTATCTGTAAGAAAAATTCTTTAATATATATATTATTGTAGAAGCCAAATGCCATAAAAGTAAGATGCTGTTTTGGAGGAGGTTGGTACGAGATCTCTGTCAAATTTTCCTCTTCTTAGCAAAACGAACAATTATGAGGCTTGCAACAATTTAGTAAAGTCAATCAAAGTCACGTGGCATTGGTGACGTGTTAACATGTGTACTTGGCTGGCACACGGTTCATTTGACATTTGTGGCTTGTGCATGGGAAGTTACAACGACTAACAATAAATTTTGCCATGAACGTAAACAAATAAACAATAGCGTATACAATATACAGCAAAATCAAGCCTCTAAAGCAGAACACTGCATTAATGGAATTATGTTAACGAGAACTGTACGCCGTGTCTAACAAAATGGTTGACTCTCAGCTTTTACTGCGATGGGTGTTACCCATCTCAGTACTGATTTTTAGTGCCAACCGTAGCAGTCGATTTGACGCCGATTTCCGCAGCTACCATCAAAGGTTTCTGATGACTGATTTTCCTGATCATGGAATATACCATACTATAACAATACAGGTATGACATTCCGAAGGCCACCCAGGGTGACGTCACTATCCAGTTACCACTTTATAGCAACATAACATGAAATGATGGAAACATTTTCAGTCACCATTCTATTAAAAAAACAATGTAAATTGCATTTAAATTGTTGTTTTGTGTACATAATCAAACAAGATACACACATCAAAAGTGTCTAGGGATCAACATATGTGTCTAGGGATCAACATATATTTTTGCAATAACTTTTCTCCTGATTGATATTAATTAAAATTTTCTTTAAGGATTCATCAAATAAAGTGTTTTCGTTTGCCACAGTAACAATAAACCAAGTCACCTTTGCATTAATAAAGAAATTTGCCATTTTCCTAATAAAGGGATTTTTGACATTTGAACCACTAACATTAAAGTTCGAAAAAATGACTGAAATAACAGTTTTCTTTAAAATTTTATTAGGTAACTTAAACAATTAATAATCCGTGTTTCTACCGCGAACACTAACAACACAAGAATCGGTTTGGCATACTCAAAATGAGTTCATCCAAACACGCTGTGGAATGGCCGCCCATGTTCGTTGCAACAACAAAAAAAGGTCTTCTTGCGACTGGATACCCTCCATATTCGGCAGAGCTCTTCTCTGTAGCATATCCCATGCATGCTCAATCGGGTTCAAGTCTGGCGACTGAGCAGGCCAGGGCCAAAGCCACATCTCAATCTCAAGAAATCCGCATAAAAATGCTTGATCCCTAGACACTTTTGATGTGTGTATTTGAATTTAAATATATGATAACGTAAAACTTTATTGTTCTATCGTATCACAAAGGGAATAATGGTGGTTGGGGAGTTATTATTTCACACTACTGGTAACACTGAACCAGCGATAGTGATGATGACGTCATCTCGTCCTTTATGTATCTCGGAATGTCATACCTGTATTTTTATACCATGCAATATACTAACCCTGTGGTTCTGGTATGCAGTGACAGCTGTGAAGCCAGTTTCAGGGAACACGAATGTGCGGAAGGGCACCGTGCCTGGTGCCGTGCTCTGCCCCTCGCCGGGCAGGTACACCACGTGTAGCCGCGGCTGGTAGCGGTGCATCGAGTTCAAAATTATCTATGGACAGATCACACTTAGTTAGAAATTCCGACTTCCGATTCAATTGCGACTTTAAAAGTGTTTCAGGGAATAAATATTGTCAAAACTTGTCACATTTTACACACGACCGTCTAATTATGAACTAGGTAGAGCCAGTACTATGTTATTGCCAATAAACGTTCTCATAAATTTCTAAATCCATAATATATTAAAGAGAAGTTACACCCAAAATAGTCATACGTTAATTTCTTAGAAAGAAGTAGTTTTATATAAATGTTAATAAGGCAATGCAAAAAATATATTTGGTAATTTATGTAGAGTTACGGGTGGTTTAGGTCTACTGAGCAGGTACGAAATTATCTGTTTTTATGTTTCCTTTGACAAAGTATCCTATTATTGTGGTAGTGTAGGTAAATCTTTTGTATAAAAAAAACAATTGCTGTTCGTTTATTTCGCGGAAATTCAAAAACGACTAAGCTGATTTAGCTGATTTTGGTTTTGAAATGTTTATCGTAGTCCAGGGAAGGTTTAAATGGTGAAAAATTATAAATAACTTGAAAATACAAAGGTCACGTGTACGAAGTACCGGGCACAGCTAGTATTATATAAAAATAACCCTCCTTCTTTCGCAGTCGGAAAATAATAACCTCACACACTTCACACGCGACTGTCTCATTCTAAATTAGACATAGCCTGTGTTTTGGGAATCAGACTGCTGATAAACATACTTAATTTAATCTTAAACAACAATTATTTTTTATTAAACTCATGACTTCGAATGGTTGTCAAAAATCTGAAGAGTCATAAGACCGTTAATGCGTCACCTCACTCGGTAAAGCATTATTTGACAAAACTTTCTCCCACGGTAAAATATTTGTCGAAAAAAACTTACATGTCCATTATCGTCAAGTTGGTTATTCGTGAGTTTCAGTTTGTCGAAGGAGACGAGCTGTCGCATCCAGTTGGAGCCTGGCGCTGGTGAGTCAGGATGAACGTGGATGCGAGGGGGAGAAACTGGGTCCGCCTTTCCTGCTACTACCCAACTCGAACTACGAAAAAAATAATTAGGCCGACTTAGTACATTATACATTTTTCAGGAATACCTGAATTAACAAAAGCTTTTTATCGGAAAATGAAGCGACGTACCGCGTCGCCGTCGGTCGCAGTGGCTGACACACAACGAAACACGACAGCACGAACGCTGTCATTTCACGTTGATTTTCTGTGCGAGGGTAGTACCGCCCCGGTCGAGCCGACATGTTCGTGCTGAAATCAGCGCGGCTCTACTACCTTTGAATGTATGAGTGTAAGAAAAAATAAACTTACCTGTGAAAAGCATATCGGTATCTCTTATCATCGAGCGGTACAAAATCAACCAGTAGTAGATAATCAGCGTTGGGCAGAAGCCCACCGAGGCGGGCCTGCAGCGCGGGGAACATTCGTCGTCCTGCCTTCGTCACGATCATCTCTGTCCCCAACTCGTGGAAACTGCGCCATAGTGCCGCGAGCTCCAGAGTCGCGGTACATCGAGATACCGCTGGGTGGAGAGTCACGTTTTGATTCGATGCCTAAAGAATAGATTTCATAATAGTAAGCATACATTGTCTTCCTACATCCTACAGCTAGGTTAGTTTCGGCTTTAAGTATATTAAGATACGGCGCTGAAATGAGATTTTTACGCGAAATAATAGGTCTTTACCTATGAAATTGCCGTTTTGTATGCAATAAGTGAAAGTACTTATTTTTTCAAACTTATTTATTTCTGTTATTCGAAGTAATCACCCATGCAATCGACGCATCTTTGCCAACGCATTGGCAGTTTATTGATGAAAGTAATAGTCGGTAGGTGCAAGGTCTGGTGAGTATGGCGGATGAGGGAGAGTTTCCAACCCCAGCTCTTGCAGCTTGGAGACTGTCTGAACTGGCAACATCATTTGGTACAGTTCGCAACAGACAGTCTCCAAGCTGCAAGAGCTGGAGTTGGAAGCTCTCCCTCATCGGCCATACTCACCAGACCTTGCACCTACCGACTATTACTTTTTCCAAAATTTAGACACCTTTTTAGTGGGTAAAAAATTCAATTTCAGAGAGGCAGTACAAAATGCCTTTGAAGACTTTGTTGCCTCCCGTCCAGCTGATTTTTACAAGAAGGGCACCAATAAACTGCCAATGCGTTGGCAAAGATGCGTCGATTGCATGGGTGATTACTTCGGATATCAGAAATAAAAAAGTTTGAAAAAATAAGTACTTTCACTTATTTATTTATTTATTTAATGGTTTACCAGTAGTTATTACACTAAAACATTTCTTAATACCAAACACAGTAAAGTCTTAATCCAAGTGTACAACTCATTTAGGTAAACACTACATGCATAAATTCTTATAAAATAAGAAAAAAAAACAGTATATATTTAAAGGGATTGTCCAAAAAGTAAGGAAACAAATGTACATATAAATTGGTGTCCATCCCTATTAGGGACATCAATTAATTAATTAGTAAAAAATAGTTAATCGACAGCAAGAGTGTGGACCTGGTTCTTAAATCGTTGAAATGTGCCAAATATATCTATCTGACTACTGTAGTGATAATATTTCTTACCAAGCCGTGAAACAGGAGAGTTGGAACCTAAAACTGTCCGTCGAAAAGGTGGATGTAGGAGCATAATGGGTTTTCTGGAATACTTATGGGGTATACTAAATTTAAATTTTTAAAGCAGATTTGCGCAATCAACATTGCTGTTAAGTATTTTAAATAAAAATAGCAAATCAGATGAGTTTCTGCGTTTTTCTAAGAAGTCAATTCTAAAATGCTTAAGGCGTTTCAAGTAGCTTGGTTGTTTTTTTGGATTACCCTTGGAGTAGGCAAGATGATTCAGGAAACGCTTTTGAATTCGTTCAATTCTTAGGCTATGTGTAGCATAGTGAGGACGCCATACTACAACGCAATATTCAAGTATGCTTCTTACGAGGCTATTGTAAAGTACAATTTTAGTTTGAGGAGACCGGAACGATTTAACATTTCTAATCAGAAAACCCAACATTTTTGACGCTTTCTTTACAATAACATCCATGTGGGGAATAAAAGTTAGTTTAGAGTCAAGCATTACACCCAGATCTCTGACAGTGTCTACACGATCGAGTTTATTTAGTTTACAGGTAAAAGTTATTTGAGCACATTTTTTAACGTTTAGCTGCATATTGTTATATCCACACCACTCTAAAAGACGATCAATATCACTTTGCAACAACAATGCATCAGTATTAGATTCTATTACCCGAACTATTTTTAAGTCGTCAGCGAATAAGTATGGAGTAGAATATAGGAAGCAATTCGGGAGGTCGTTAATAAAAATATTGAACAGAAGCGGTCCTAAATGCGATCCCTGCGGAACGCCAGAGGTAATTTTGAATATGTTGGACTTATAGCCATCGGCCACAACGAAGAAAGTTCGATTTATTAGGTACGAATTAAGCCAATGAAGCAATGATCCAGCAAAGCCGTATGACGACAGCTTCTGGACTACGATGTGGTGAGACACCTTGTCAAAGGCCTTGCTAAAATCAGTGTACACAACGTCCACTTGTTTATTAGCATCAACTGACTCCAGAGTACCCTCAACAAACTCAACTAAATTACTGCATGTGGATCTAGCTGTTGTAAATCCATGTTGTTGGCTTGACAAATATTTTCTAAAATAATTTTGAAAGAAGGGACATATCAATGCTTCAAAGGTTTTTGCGAACGTTGATAGAATTGATATAGGCCTATAACCACGAACTAAACCAGCTCCAGCATCAGGTTTAAGAATAGGAACGACTTTCGCAAGTTTCCATCGATCAGCAAAGATGCCAGATCTTAGAGACTGATTAAAGATTAAGCCCAAAGGGATCGCTAACTCATCAGCACATTCCCGTATAAATCCTGGCGGAATGTTGTCAGATCCCGGTCCCTTTGATGTATCAAGATGTTTAAGTAGCTTATTAATTGCTTCATTATCAATACTTAAATTAGAAAATGAGTCAGAGTGATTCGATGACACGTGCAAGCAAGAGGATGATGGAGACAAGCAGTAGGATTGATTTGTTGGGTTATACACAGAAGAAAAGTAGTCGCCAAACATGTTACATATGTCATGGCCATCACTGGCTACATTACTACCATTTGATAGGGAAGCAGGATAAGTACTCTTACCATTTCGCTAGGACTTAATGAATGACCAAAAGAATTTAGGGTTCGTCTTTATTTTACTTTCAATGGCATTAATATAAGAATTGTAGCACTTTTTAGCTAGGGTTTCACATCGCTTATTACATAACTGCATAGAAATCTTATCTAATAGATTATTATATATTTTATATATTTTTCTATAGATATCTCTTTCCCGTTGTAACCTTATTATCTTGTGATTAAACCAAGACGGCCTCGAGTTGCTTTTAATAGGAATAGATGGTACGTACTGCTTCACCAATTCGTCAAGATTATTGTAAAATATGTTTAACATGATATCGGGATCAGTGATTCCCTGAAAAAGGGCACACCAATCAGTGTTATTTAGGTAGTCTTTGATAGCAGGATAATCTGCCTTTTTAAAGTTAAGTCTTGTATAGTTATTCGGTTTTAAGTAGTTTTGCTGAACGTACTCAAGATGAATTTCAAGAGGAGGGTGATGGGAATCTATTTTACAAAGGCCAGTAAGTGCTTTAGTTATTTTACAACCCGGCAGATCTGTAAGAACCAGATCCAGGATCCTATCTTTATTATAGGATGATGATGAGGCGTTGTCATTGATTGAGATTGGATGATGAGGACGGTACGGCACTCGTTGATTCTATCAACCAAAGAATTACAATTGTCAATAAAGTGATCAAGAATTGAGCTTTGAACAGGTGGTGGTAAATACACTGCACATAAAGCTATTTTAAAGTTGTGTTTGACTTCAACCGTCACCCACAAGTCCTCGCACCCACTCTCCCAGCCCAACATCCTACTAGCAACAAACCTTTTAGAAATCGCAATCAAAACTCCGCCACCATCTTTATGATTGCATACATAACGGCAATTTCATAGGTAAAGACCTATTATTACATGTATGTACATACCAGCTGAGCCCCGTGGTGTTACCTGCGGTATAACAACAACCGCAAGTAACCCGCGGGTCGAAGCTAGTCTAAAAAGTCAGTCATTATATCATCAGCTATCTGCCAGTGAAAGTCCCATAAAAATCGATCCAGTCGTTCCAGAGATTAGCCTGAACAAACAGACAGATAAACAGACAAATTTTTAAGAAAATGTTATTTAGATATAATGTTATGTGTGTACATGCTTAACCTTTAAGTATGGACGTCATTTTTTTAACACTACTGTGGACGTGGAGTTATGGAATTTAGCTATAAAATACCGTGCTTAAATTATCAACTTTTATATAAAGAATGTTCAATATTCTCTTTATTGTAAGACTGATCCGAAGCTAACAACAACTCACTCACTTCTTATTCGAAAGACGGATCTCTGCACGAAAAGCTTTTTCGGGCCCTAAACAGAACTCTTAGAAGGTCTTTTTGATTTAGAACCACCGGCTTTATTGCTTTTTGTCATATTGTACTACAAAGTCTGAAATAAACATTATCGCCCTTATAAAATATAAATTGAAGTGTAGCCTAACAGGCTCCGGTCAATAGTTTTGATGGTAATTACTTACGTGATATTCATCGGAAGACGCAACCCACTCCCTCGTTGGTAGTTTTACTGAGCCTCTCAATCCCGGGGAATGAGGGGAATTAGGTGAAACTAAGAAAACGATAACATCGAGAAGCCTGTGAGACTCCACGTCCATACTTATAGGTTAATAAGCCAAAATGTCCTCTCTAAAGAGAAGCCTATATCCAGCAGTGAACAGTTTTAGGCTGTGGATGATGATTTGGTATGAGAATCTAACAGCATAAAACAATAGGACATAGGACGACTGCCTGATTTTACAGCAATAATTGATCCCTTAATTTATATTTCCCAATTTATAAGTAATACTAGTGGTTACCCGCGGCTCCGCCCGCGTATATGTCGGTTATCGCGGCAAATAGTAGCCTATGTGTTATTCTGATGTATAAGCTATATTACTGTAAAGTTTCATCTGAATCTGTTCAGTAGTTTTGGCGTGAAAGAGTAACAAACATCCTTTCATCCTTACAAACTTTCGCGTTTATAATATTAGTATAGATTGATATGGGATCCAGGAATTGTTGTTCTCAGTTTGAGTATTGTTTGTGTCCGTTTATTGCAGGTATAGTGTGGGAGTCGACGTCTATATCTATGTAAGTAGGTGAAGCCGTTTGCTAATATTATTTTAATTACGCTTTCGCAATACTTTTGGAATTAGATTTAATAATTAGGGGAAACAAGAGACATTTTTTTATGATTTTCTAAGCCTTAACCTATTAAAATACTTAAATATAGGCGTCAGTATATCTATGTATGTATTTATTAGATGTAAGATCCACAATCCACGTTGCTTGTTTGTGTAAGATCAGTCTCCATCTTTCATTAGTGACATAATATATGGACTGTAAAATGAGTGGCAAGCGCTAAGGGAGCGGAGGACGTTAATTTTTCATATGAGCATTGCTACTGGCTAATTATATGTTAAATATATATGTGCCATTAAATATATTAGGTATATATAATTGTAGTGTCACATAGTTGCTTACGATGAATTCAGAAACCATTTTTTTTATATGAAAGACAACGCCCGCATAGGAATATACATTCTGTGTCGCGGGGGAGTTTACAGACATACATGAAACGGACACAAAGAACACCCAGACTCAAAACAACAATTTGTGGATCACACAAAGTGATGTTCCATGTAGGAGTTGAACCCACAACACTTGGCGCAGTAGAAAGCGGCGTGGCGACCGCTTAAACCACTAGGCCAACCGTGCAGTCTCAAAATTTTGATTAGATACAATTTGTACGGTTTTACGGACGGACTAATAGGAATCCAGCATGATTGAAAAGAGACACAGACGATGTTATGTCGATCAGCTAGTCTTTATCTTTATCACTACATAAACAAAGTCCTCCGGCGCGTCTCTCTGTCTGTCTGTTCGCGATAAACTCAAAAGCTGCTACACGGATTTTTAAGCGGTTTTTACCAATAGATAGAGTGATTCTTGAAGAAGGTTTTCATCTATAATTTTTTGAGTATATTGGCTAAAATATAACATTATTTGTTGAAGACGTCGGGAAAAATTAAGCCGCACATCATCTCAGAATAGCATGGTATAGCATGGCTAGGTATATTATACTTTTCGTAAAGAACCCTTGCGTAGCTGGGGCATGTTACTAGTATTAGGTCTTTACCTATGAAATTGCCGTTCTTCAGTACTGGTCATTTCAAATAAAAAAAAGTTTGTAATGGCTCTGTATTCTAAATTCAAATTAATTTTGTTTTAAAACCATGACATTCTATTTACAAACTCAGTCTTTTGTTTTCTGATTACAGTACAATTGAACATTTTTCGTCATAATGGATATGTTTCTAAATATGTACCTGCACTCGAGGAGGCGGCTGAGGTGGAGGTGCAGACTGAGCACCGGGATCTCGGCAAGTACTCTCACTCAGCGCTTGCAGCGGCGAGTATGTACTGCGCACGCATACTGCATTCTGTATTACCAAAATGGGTAATCAAAATTACATGGATCCGATACGAATAAGGTCTAAAACACAGGTAGGCAAATATTAATTACAATGTTTTGTCTTGAATAAAGGGAAAAATATAATGAATTAAAATAAGGTTTTGTTGGAGTTCTGATAAGTATGAATGTATCATGGTATTTATTTTAGTCAATTGTATAAAATAACCGTGGGAGGGCACGCTTTGGCATGAATGGGCCGGCTCGACCGGAGTGATACCACGGACTCGCAGAAAAACGGTGTAAAATAGTGCTTGCGCTGTGTTTCACCGAGTGAGTGAGGATACCGGAGGCCCATAGGAAGGGGTTTTCATGTCATCATAGCCCGCGCTAATGAAGCTAATAGATTTTCGAAAGTCCTGTAAATCGTCCTTTATAGATGACAGTTCGGCCTTCATAACGCTGGAGATCATCCCAGGTAGTTCCAGGAGGATCAATTTATGGATCCGCTCACCTACTGCTGCTACAAGTGAAATTTCAACATTTTGAGGTGGACTTGGTGACTTCAGGACAGGATCTGACTTTAAATTGCTGTCACTTTGTTTTCTCCTAAGGGTGACGTTTCCCAGGTCAGAGTGATGTTCCTCGCCACCCGGTAAACTGGTATGATCCTCCTTAAGGTTGCGAACGGGTGTATTGAGATTTCCCGTCTTTGGTTGCCTACTCTTACATTCACAGCATATCCACCTACCCCTCTGACCCTCTCATTGATTTGAATTGCTTCGGAGATATATTCGCACATGTGAGATCATATATCTTGTAACATTTACAACACTTCAAACAGAGTCCGTTGCCTATTGCTTCCTGACAACCCGAATAATAACTGACTGTAGGCGCCATCTATGTTTTGTGTACCGGAACCACGCAGTGCACTCTGATGTCAGTATGTTAAGTTACCTTATCGTACCTAATATAGTTCGAACGATTGTGATTAGTTCCAAATTGCCCCAACCCCTTCCCCCATCCCTCCCCCCCCCATCCTCCAAAGGCCGGCAACGCACTTGTGACGCCCCCGATGTCCATGGGCGGCGGTAATCGCTTACCATCAGGCGATACGTCTGCTCGTTTGCCCGCCTATTACATAAAAAAAAACTAGCATTCGCTCACACCGCGTGTGTTTCAGTTCTCGCGGTAAAAAGTTGTCTATGTCCTTCTTATCTACCTTAAGAACCAAAGTATCTCCATGCCAAATATCTTTGAAATCGGTATTTCAGTGAAAGCTTAACATACACACAGACTTTTGACAGACAGACGCTTTTTTTGGGATTTATATTATCAGTAGAGACCGGATTATATGCAACATAAAAAGCATGTTGCTTGAAATATACACGAAAATTGGCAAAATATGCAAAACTAAATGACTAATTTTAGGTATCAAAAACGTAGTTTTAATTTTTTTGTTACAAAATCAGCATGCAATTAGTAAATTATCCTTTGATATGCGATAATAGGTACAGTAACATACATAACATGACATTAAAATTATTTAATATTGTTGTAAACGTAAACAATCAAGTAATACTTTCAAAATATTCAGTGGTAAGATTGTGTCTTCCTTCGATCATTTCTTCAAAACAAAAGACATGCGCAGGTACTGACCGAAATGCGATCCGATGCGATACGAATCCGACCAGTCACAATTATCTATTACTCATTAACCCTTATATTTTGTGACTATAGAATTCGGTGGGATTCTGGATATATCACTTTTTTCGCATTTCGGAATGTAGGGTAAGTGTACTGAAATCGGAAAAAATTGAAAATGTACCGATGATATGCATCTGAACTAGATCTTAGGTAAAATATGCTATTACCGATGAGGATGGATTAACTATGCAAATGCATATAATGCGGTCTCTAATTATCAATATGGATTATATATAATTTAAATTAAACGATTTAGAAACATTTGTTACCATAAATAAATGGACAAATTTGGGTGTATTTTTTTAATATCTTATTCTTTAGTTCATATTGATTATATTCGTCTAGGGATATTTTTTGAAGTTGTATAGATACAACAACAAAAAATATTGAGTGTCCAACATCCGAATTGTCTTGTAAATCAGCAATTTTCAATTTTTACTGGAATGAATGACGGAAAATCCTCCAGGATGGAACTTCATTTTATTTTCAACAATAAAATACTTACATCTCTGATAGGATGATGCAAGGGTGGTAACACGGGAGGCTGTTCATGATCACGTCCGAGCCTCTCCACCAACGACTGTGATAACGCAAACCCGCCGCGTGGGCATTGGCTTGATATGAGACCTGCGTACAAAGAAACATACACATTATAAAATAATTCGCCACAAAAGTATATATTACAAAACAAAAACACAAAGCAGTCATGAGGACTGCCGACAGGAGTGAAAATTCAAAACGATAAACAAACAGTTGTTTAAGCTCACCTAAAATGAAAATCTTTGCTCTTTAAATAAAATGCGCGTTAAAAAGTAAAAAAAAAAAACATTAGCTCATGGGAAGCGTTCAGTGACGATGACGCGAGTTCCGTGTTTTTGTTTACCCAAAAAGTGCTCAATGCGGCTAAAGAAGTTTTGACTTCAAAAAATCTATTAAAAACAGGATAAAAATCCAACTAATATTGCATCTTCTAATCTCAAATTGGCTATTGAAGCTGCTCAGTTACAACAAGACCATGATAATATAATACAAATCGTAGATTTTAATAAATTATCTTTGTCTTGTTATTATTATCTCTGCCTACCCTTCTGGGAAACAAGCGTGACATTAAGGATTTGAGTATATTATTAAATTCTGCATTTTATATTTTGAACCCTAGACAGTTTAAAAAGTTTCAAATACTTTTATTTAAAGCGACCGATGCACAAATGCATAGGCAACATAAATTCTAATCCCATCAACATGACTTAATCCCATAAGTAATAATAAAAATGTAGGTTATAGTTAAAGTTTAAAAAAATGGACGAACTGGGACCTACAACAAGGGCGACCGACCGAAAGAACTTGTTATAGGTACATGGCTCTTGCTGTAGTCTTAGTTTGAATACTTAATAATACGATGCAAAGTAACTTTTAGATTTTTTAAACATCTTGTGTCTATTAATTTAACGTAAAAAAAAGAATAAATACTTCTGTATATAGTATTTAATATTTATACAGCTTATATATGCTATAAATAGGGTTGCCAACCATACTTTGTAATAACGTATTCTACTTTATTTTTGGTAATTATACTTTATACTTTTGCATACAAATAATGTATATGAAAATACTTTATTTTCAACCTTTACTGTGATGCATAAAACAAAACACACATTATGGGTATTTAACTATATAATGGTACACTTATGTTAAAAGAAAAGTACAGTTGACAAATAGAAATATTTACTTAAAGATGTATATCTGATAGTACTAAATGTAAAAAAAATGTTATTTACTCTCTCCCGCCATTTCATCTTTCACTGAAAGAGTTTTTTCAGTGATGAATATAAAATGGGGAGAAGAAAGAAATAGAGCATCAATAAATTTTAATAGGAACCAATTGTTTATTTATTTAAATTTTGATTGCCAAACAGGCTTTGAAACATTTAAATATGGCAAAAAATTGTTTTCATATGCTAAAACACACATATAAATAGGTTTTTTATGGCATTAAAAACAAACAAAAAAAAAAACTTTTTTTTTCTATTGAAACCATTTTATACTTTTTTTCAGGCAAAAAAAGTTGGCAACCCTAGCTATATATAGTATTTAAAGCATAAATACTCTCATAATTAATCAATAAATACGGTTACAATTACGTGTATTTCGGGAATGATCGGTTAAACTCGGACCCGACGGGAGTTTGTTTGCAAGAAGTAAATCTAGAATTAAATGGGAATGGTAACAAGAGTAAGTGAACATATTTGTCAATTTAAAAACAATAGAGATTTGGTTAACGTAGTTCTGCGGTGCTGCTTAGTATGATATTAGACGTGTGATATATCTCCAGTGATATTATAATTCCTAGAGTCGTAATGATAGTTACGCTTATAGTGATAGTTAGAGCGAAATTAGGCAAACGCAAATTAAGATATAGTTGTTACATAGGTAACCTTTTCTCAGTTAGTCCAACAGAATAATATGAAAATCGGTAATCAAAAGTACATACGGGTAGTTCTACAAACTAAGGAATTTTTGGCGGCTCAGCCAAAATATGATAAAAAAATTGTTAAAAACAATTTTTTTGGGATGGAATACTCTTAATTACAGCTGTTTCTAGATGGTCACTAAAAATAATTAAGATTCACAATTCTTTTCTGAACAAAATTACTGTTCAATGTGCCGTATTCTCAGGATCCTGCAGTGTCCCTCTTACAAATTTTAGTTCAAAGTGCGTCGTGATACATTTACTTCTACATTAGGGTCTTCAAAGAATTCCAAATTAATAAGTTTACTATTTTTCCTGGCTAGCTAGAACAATTACTATAGTATTTCCTTAAAAAATATTGAATAAATCTGGTTTACATTTTGTCCCCATGATTTTATATCAGTATCTTGTTCGCTGTTGAAATAGCAAATATCCACTACACTATTTGCCGTGCGTCTTTACCGTTCCGCTGAGTCTATAGCACCTACGAAAGAGACCAAGAATGTCATCTATCTATTCTCACCTAACAAGTTGTTTAGTGAGCCGAGTGCGTTCGGTGAGTGAAGTGGTGTCATAATCAGTAGAGTTCACAGAATCCTGGTAAGATTTTTATTTAAGAAATAAATAATGAATGTGACTAATTTTAGCGTATTGATATGTGAGATGCTAGCGCATAGGTATAGTTTAGGTTATTTTTTGTTGAAAGTTATAAATTGGTGTGTTTATTTTATTTTTAGACAGAAATTGTCAGGAACCTGGCCTCAGGAACCTGTCCAATTGGTACTCAGGATACTGATAACCATCCAGGATCCTGAGCAGGTCATATTAAAAATATTATTTCTGTGCAATAATAGTTTTTTTTTAACATAACATTAAACAACAAATAAATAAATAAATTGAACTTACTCTCGTAGTTTGTTTATATAAAGTTATTTAGTTTTGGTGGTGGTCTAAGTGAAAGTATTCTTATGATTGTTTCGAAACGTCGGATTAAAAGTATAAAATAAACAAACATTTAATCGATCTTGCAAATATTATGTTTTGTTACACAGGAAAAATGGCACCAAAAAAGAAACAGACCAAAGAAGAAAATATTAGAAAAGAAAAGGAAATCTGAAAAAAATTGATATTTCAAAATTAAGAACGACCCTTAGAGATTAGGGGCTGAAAAAAAAATGTAAATTACTAATATGATAAACCAATTTGTTAGAGAAAATACTCTGTCTAGTTTAGATGTTGAACCTGTAGGTCCTGCAAGTATGAGATAAATAAATGTTTCTCAAACATTCACGTTCCTCACAACAGCACGAGAACGGTCACAGAAGCAGCGTCTTAACAGAAACCAGGAGATAAAAAAAACAAAAAAATGCGCTAATACTAAAATTTAAACGAAAACTTGGCAAATATAAAAAGAGATGCCAGAGATTGAAAAAAAAAGAAAGACGACTGGAGCTTACGCCTAAAACCACAATGACCAAACTTGCTGAAGATCCAACGACACGGGTAGACGTCGTCAAAAAGGCTTTATTTGGTGATGTGTTTGAAAAGGCTGCAATGAATCAAAAAAGTTACTTGATTTTTGTTGTTTTCCTCAGCTTCCTGGTGACACTCTCAGTTTCCTGTGGCTCTTTTTTTTAAATGGCCATAAATCAAAAAATATTAAATATTTTGACTGTTCCCTTTAGGATAAGCTAAAAGACACTGTACTCTAGTTATTAGACTGAATTCCGCCACCAGATTGTATAAAAAATGTCGGGCCGAAATCAGACTCGAATTCTTACTTAGTTTGTAGAACTACCCATACATATTTGACCCTAACAAGGTTTGCAAAGAGACATGGGCTGTATTGTATCGTTTACTGGCCATTAATTAAAAAGCTTAAAAAATCGTAATAAAACGAACAGTATGAGAATGCAAGAAGAAAATTTACTACACCGACCTTGAAAAGGGCATGAAAATGATAATAATTGCTTAATATGTGACCATTTTCTAACTAATGTCATTTCTCTGTCACTTATTAGACTTCGTAAGCAAATATGATCTAGATATTGATAATTCGTTTCTGTCATACCACACAATAGTAATTCATAGTAGTCTTCAAATACATTTATTAGGTGCTGTTACGAATATTAATATTATCCGTCCGGATTAATATGAAATTTCACCAACACTATTCATAAAGGCGAGTCTCCACCAAAATTGTTGGCAATTTCAGTGTTGTTTCCAACTGTTTATAATTTAAAAAAAATGTCAACAATAGCAATAATTTATTAGTTTATGATGAACTATAAATGATCGTCACATCAAAATAAATTTAAACATTCAAAATAAACAGCATGTGCAGAATGGGCAGCTCAGTCCTAGGCGGTTTTATCATCAATTCAATCTTTCTCCTGTTAATATGTCCATCCAAAGGTTGCTTGAAAGAGATTGCACTTAGCAATATGGCCGCCCGTGGTACACATCTTCTTGAAATATTAAATGTAATAATTTGTAATTGGTATACAACAAAGTATATTCTATTCTAGATAAGTAGTCCAAAATCACCTTTATAAGAAGGCCTATGTCCAGCAGTGGATTGATAAAGACTGTTAAGATATTGTAATAATGTTATATTAAGTACAAATATATTTGGAACAGTTTAAATTCTAAAAGGTAATGATTTTTAGTCTCTATTTTGATTATGAATGGTATTTCTAAGTATTATTCCTAAATATATGTAACAGAAGCTTTTGACGGCGGTGCCGCTCCCGTAAACTCTACATTCTATCCTATATAATTCCCTTCATCCCTGGCGACGTGTAGGATTTCATCTATACATCTATACAAATAAAGAAATTTGGAGTGTCTGTTTGTAATATTAAACTTTCACTGATAGGTAGCTGATGATATAAGTTGTAACTTGGCTACTTTTTTAGACAAGCCTCGCCCCGCGACGCTACCTGCGGTAAGACAATAAACGCGGGTAACACCGCGGGACTCAGGTAGTGTGCAATAAAATCTGTTATGTCATGTTTGAGTAATTTTAAGATCTTTTACCACCCAAAAACAAGACGATACAAGTTACATTTAAATTTAATTTTAATTTAAACATAATACAACTCGTAAATATTCGAACCTGAATCATTGCAGACTTCAGAATAAAGCCACTAGCTACGGTGAAAATTCACGGCGCCGTCGATTCTTGTCTTCACTTTAATCACAACCACATTTGTATACATAAAACGTAACAGTAACAAAAAAAAACAACAAACAATCCCATAAAAACTATAAAGCGTCCACCCTGCAGCGGACATCTCACTCAACTAATTGGTATAATGGCGGGAAAACTCAAAACGCGTACAAAATGGCTGCAATAATTTCATCGCGCGATGTCAAGACAGGGATTATAAATAAAACGGGTGATGAAAACTATCCTTGCGTAGAAACGACAATGATCTTAAATTTATTTTAGTACGCAATCGATGTTTTATTTTGGTTCCACTATTTATTGTGGACTATTATTATTCTGTTACATGTGTTCCGAGCTTTAAAATTGCCAATATTTGGATTGCTAAAATATATATTATTTATGTATACACGAGTATTTAAATACGAAGGTAAACTAGTTTATGTTTACAACAGAAATATTTAACGTAATTAGCTATCCACAGTATCCACAATGTTCAAGATTTTTTTAGTGACAACATTTGATTTATGACTGTGACGCAATGGTAGCGTATGCG
Organism: Diaphora mendica; assembly: GCA_949125395.1. NCBI lineage: Eukaryota > Metazoa > Arthropoda > Insecta > Lepidoptera > Erebidae > Diaphora > Diaphora mendica. The sequence goes on from OX421330.1 coordinate 17,330,622, forward strand.
ACTGCTGTGCTCGAGTTCGATCCCGTGTCAGACCAAATGCTTGTATGATTTGCAAATATTTGTTTCGGAGTTTATTTATTTATTATTTATGAATGGCCCTCCCAAAACGACTCTACTCTGCGTGATGGAAAGCATAAGCAGAATCCAAGAGTGGTGGTCACCATACTCATTGCGAATGCAGAAAATGCAGCATGGCCCACACTACGGCGGCCTAGTGATGCTTCTGCATTCTGATGTTTGGGTGTTTATGTATTATATTTAATTATATGTATGTATTTACAAAAAGAAAGTATTAATGTATTAATATCAGTTGTCTAGTACCCATATTACTTGTAATATGGGTACTAGACAACTGATATTAATAATTAATACTTTCTTAAACTACTTACTTAACTAAACGCCATCTAGTTCCAAACTATGTAGAGCTTGCTCAACATTTTGGAATTTTGGAAACTGGAAGTTATGGATCGACACAGGCAGGCAGTAGATTTTGGTGTTTTCGCCTAACTTACCTCGACAATACAGCACATGCTGTGGCCTCTGTTTGTGTCGATCTATGATTTTTAACTATAGCTTCAATTTGACGTTCATAAGTGTCACTTGGTGTCTTAGATGAATAAATGATTTTGATTTGATTTGATTTGATTAGTTTGGAACTAGATGGCGTTGTGTTAAAGATGTCCGAAAAAAAAATTGCAGTAGACAATACATGGCACCTTATAATTGCTTAGATTATAAAAAATCTTCTTTAAAGCGAAAATTTACTACAAATTATTAAACAGTAACAAAACAATTTATAATATGAATCATCTTTCATCGTTGCCAGTACGTGTAGTCGGAAATAATAAATTTTTTCGCCAACACATTGAATACCGCATAATTGTCATATTATGAATTATTTGTGTTCTGCCATCGGCGCTAATGTGGCATTTGTGAGTAAATCAACAAGATATGTTGCACTGGAAAAAGTGTGTATGCATCATATATTAAACCTTCCATTTTTTATAAGTTTATAATCTTATTTAAAATAATTGCTTAACTGACAGACAAGAGTACTACCTACTTTAAAGCAAAACATATGTTCTTTTTTTTAACCGACTTCAAAAAGGAGGAGATTCTCATTCGACCGTGTTTTTTATGTGTGTTCGCGGATATCTTCGTCGTTTATGAATCGATTGTGATGATTCTTTTTTTAATGGAAAGGAGATACCCAACGGTGGTACCATGATAAGGACACTAAGATCTGATGATGTCATCCAATATAAATCGAGTCGAACATTGAAGTCGGTTTTTATTTTGTTAAAATTTTACTTGTTTTATTAAAAAAATTATTTATGTTAAACAATAATAAATAAATATTTCGGACATCTAACACACAACGCCGTCTAGTCCCAAGCTAAGCAGAGCTTGTGTTAAGGGGTACTAGAACAACTGATACAAATACATATATACTTTTTTTTTGTAAATACATACATATAATACATAGAAAACAGCCAAACTCCGAAACAAATATTTGCAGATCATACAAACATTTGGTCCGACCCGGGAATCGAACCCGAGACCTCTGCACAGCAGTCGCACACGCTACCACTGCGCCACAGAGGCAGTCAAATTGGCTGTTGGAGCTATTTGCTTTTTGTCAAGTTTGCTATTCCACGTGTGTAGTTGTTAACATTATGTTCTTGTCTTGTTTCAAGCCTTTAATACTTTTCTGCTTCAATTTTGAGCAGACAAATTCAAGTTTCTTCAAATAGGTATATTTTTTTTATGGAATAGGCAGGCAAACGAGCAGACTGATCGCCTGATGGTAAGCGATTACCGCTGCCCATGGACACCTGCAACACCAGAGGCGTCACAAGTGCGTTGCCGGCCTTTTGGGGATGGGGGGAAAGGAGGCGGGGGATGGGGGAGATAGGGAAGAGGTTGGGGTATGGGCCTCCGATCTCCTCACTCACTCGGTGAAACACAGCGCAAGCACTATTTCACACCGGTTTTCTGTGAGCCCGTGGTATCACTCCGGCCGAGCCGGCCCATTCATGCCGAAGTGTGACTCTCCCACGGTACGGTTTTTAAAAGGTTTTTAGCGAAGACAATCAAAACAATAAGTTTTAATTAATTTCTAAATAGTTTTCAGAGCATCTTCGAACATCATTCTAGATGTAAGTGATGTAACACAGTAAAACCCCGACATGCTTCACTCGTTGAATATGGGGCCCGCTTATGACTTTCAAGCTTTTAACGAATACGCTAAGCTGCTTTTATATCGACTTTACTGTATATTTCTAATCACTGCTGTACTAAAAGTCAAAATATAATATATCGTTCTTATAATTATACTTGATTTAATTACAAACAGCACGAACTAAAAAACAATGTTTAATAAAGCCATAAAGTAGTAGTTAGCCATAGAGCTATAGACCTGAATGAATATAGGTCAATTGAAACCTAGGGCAATAAATACTGTCGGTATGGACAGTGGACTTCTAAGTGTCGTATTTGTTCCACTCCAGTTAGTCTAAAATTCAATGCACTTGCCAAGAAACTATAAGTGTAAAAGTGTTCATACAAATATATATCAATCTGGCTATCATTAAATCGACTTTGAAACAAGTGATTAATTTTAAAAGTTTAAAAAAAACAAGCTTGTTAATAAAATAAATAAGTTTAAGCCCTTTTCATTTGATACCCATACTGTGTGGGTTGTTCAGAAATATGTACGCCGCCATTTTGTTACAGCGTTTTTTGGATTAATAATAATACCAATTATTATATATAATTGCATTGTCGTCAGAACTAAAGGTATCTTTCAAATTTCAGCTCAATCGGAAATCAGGAAGTGATCTTCATCATCAAATTTAACTTGCAAGATTTGATTACAAACAAACATTGGGACAGGTGAAACTAAATAAAAGCTTGTAAAATACGTTATAGGCAAATTAATATATCAATGTTCATAAAAGATGTGGTACATGTTTAATGTTGGAAAGGTGACATCCATATCAAAGCCGTTTAGAGAAGACAATCCGAACTACAATCAAATTTACACATACAATAGCATATAATAAGCAAGCATACAATACATATAAAAGCAGTTCCTGAGATTAGCGCGTTCAAACAAACAAACAAACAAACTCTTCAGGTTTATAATATTAGTATAGATGTCCTTAAACGAGCAATTCTTGTATATATATAATCTGAATCTCGGAAATTGCTCCAACGATTTTCATGAAATTTAGTATGTGGGGGGTTTCGGGGCGCTAAATCAATGTAGCTAGGATTCATTGTTCGAAAATTTACCAAAAAAAACGGTGCGGTGCCATGGGACACCAGATAGGAACGAAGTTCCTTATTATAAAATTAAATTTTTCGTTCGTGAAATTATTTAAATTGAATAAAAAAAAATTAAGAAAAAGTAAATTATCATTATTATTTTGTAAATACATGCATATTATACATAGAAAACATCCAAACTCCGAAAAAAACAATATTTGCAGATCATACAAACATTTGATCCGACCCGGCATTCGAACCCGAGACCTCAAACACAGCATTCGCATATGCTACCATTGCGACACCGGGGCAGTCAATTTTACTAACGTAAGATTCAACGTTACGGACACTTTTTGCCGGCTAGGGTATCCCTCCGCAACGCCCCATAAGGAACTTCGTTCCAAAATATCCAGAAAAACTCGGTCATCTAGGTACTTGTGATAACATGAAGAACACAAAGTTGAAACTCGTATTTACACTTTCATGCAGTGATTATGGTAAATAATAGAAGCAATTACATCGATTTTAATACTACTATAAATAAGTTGTAACAAAAGACGAGTGTTGGCCACTTCCTTAGCAATAAATCCGCATTGATTGAGCGCTATAAATTTAAAGTGCGCGAGCGCCGCCGCACCGATGTGTCGCGCTCCGGTTGCATTGCATAGGGCTACTGCTTAGCTTAGAGGAACTTGATAAGAACTTTTTTGTCAACTTTCAAGGAATTTTCAGGAAGTATAATAAGTATTTTCCCAGTAATTATGACGCTGTTAGCCTGTTCAAATATCAAGATAACCGTACACATTTTATTTCTAAAACAAACTCCCCTAAATTTTTCTTATCTTCGTGTTTTGAATTTTCAAGATGACGAAATTATATACTAACTACTTATATACTAGTTCTTCGCCCTTATTTTAACCCTGTAGGGGAGTAGTTTTCAAAAATATTTTCTTAGTGGGTGACGTAAAAAACATCAGCTGCCAAAGTTTCAAGAACTTTAACCAGTCAATTTGGGTCTCAAAATATTTCTAAAAATATGTATACATGTTCTAAATAGTTAAATTACACCTAAACACAGAGCAAATCATTGTGCTTATTACACATTATTTGTCCTTGGTTAGGAACTAAGGAGCACTAAGCACTAGATCAAACTCACAACCGGCAAGTTGACCACTTAAACCACTACACCAGGTGAGACTTAAATTTAAAGACGAAGATAAAAACGACCTTTATTGTCAAGTGATGTTCTATGATGATGATGGTCTGATGGATTTGTATGATGGACGGAGACCAGGCAATTATGCAGGAGATAAGTGCTCAAGTGTGTGCGCGAACACAGGTGCACTCTCTGTTTCCTCATTCTCACAATCCGAAGGGACGGCTTCCCGACACGACCGGGGTGAAATCAGGCGCAGGACCCACTGCTTAACTTAACATGCTTTAGCTTAATATGCTCTGCTCGGGATATTCCATATTATTCAGTCAAAGTATCTATATATCCGAAATACATATTTAAACTGTAAGACAAACATTTAGCTGAAACTGAAAACTCTCAAGACAGCCCCGAATCTTTTTTTCACATATTGATAATTCTTCGTTTGGCAACCCTATCTGGAGAAACACGTGTGCTTCAGGACTTCGGGACACACGTTTGATTTACGCGTCCCAAACTCGCTACAAATTGTAGCTCATATAAACAAATACGTTATTATCTCATGCAATAATGACAGTCTATTGTTAAGGTGGGCAAAGGAAATGCAGATGTGAAAATTAATTTCTGATTGCAGTTAAATCTTAATTAGTATTATTAATGGGATTGTTTGTTTATTTTTGCGTATGTGTGTAAAGCGTTATCGCCTTAAATTTTACACTTGTTGGTATAAGGTAGGTATAGGCTATCTTTCATGCACAAAAAATTAGTAAATTTATTGGTAAAATCTTTATTATTGTGAACGAGGTCATTTACAGGTTAAGTCGGATTAATTACATATTTAAATTTACTTCTTATTTCTTATTCTGAAAAAAATTCGTGTATAATTCTAGTCGATAGTTAAAGACCTATTTCTTAGCGTTCCATGGATTCACCGTGCGGGTGCCGGGTCCATCGCGTGATAGATGGGGGCAACACATGCGACTTCGACAGTGCCTGGGAATTGCGACCCAGGTTTAGGTTTAAGGAGCACTCCTTACGAGGCGTCAACGCTCACCTCCACTGTCCGCCGTGTTACCCCCTCTACCTAACCATATTTGAAGTGAGCCTAGCAATGCCGCTTTGGATATTCGTTCAAGAAAAGAGCTTACTGAAGCTCTTGGCAATCCAAGGTCTTTAAGCAGGTTATAGAGGGATTTAGCTGGTATACCCCTCGCACCCACTTCCACGGCATACAGCGCAACTACATAACCATTTTTAGTTATTTCATTGGTTAAGTCAAAGTACTTGTTTCTTTTTAAAGCGTGGTCTTTAGGGATGTTCGTTTCCCACGGCACCGTGAGTTCTACTAGTACTACACGCTTAATTGACATTGCATAAAGAAATATGTCCGGTCTGGACGCCGAGGCACAGATATCCTCCGGTATTCTGTAGTGATTTTCATACGTGTCCACTAATAATGTCCAGTCACTGGCGGTATTTATAATTGAGTACGGCTTTTGTGTGAGTGAAGTCTTTTTTGTTGAGCCTTCCTTTACAAACGCGATGTTAGTTTTTATGTTTGTTGTTATTCCTTTTTTCGCTCTCGCCAGTGATAAACTCATAGCTTCGCGTATGATGAGTAAAACCCTATCATGGCGACGTGAATAATGACCCCGGTCTAATAGCGCCTTACAACCTGTCAGTAAGTGCCTGGCTGTACCTATTGCCGCATTGCACATCGTACAAGCCTTTTCTGTAGCTTTTCCCCACCTTACTAGGTTGCTTTGATCGGGGAGAGTTAATTGAAAGGCGTTGAGGTAGAATTTTAACAGGGCGGGTGACCAATCATATAAAAGTGTGCGCCATTTCAAAGCTGGTGGGATACAAAATTCTCCTAGAGTTAACCATTCATTCTGCATTTCTAGGTTCATTGCGTGCACCTTGTAGGTCTCGTTTTTCATCTTGTTGTATGAAATATTTTGTTATCTCTTTGTCGGTCTGTCTTCTAGCATTTCCCAATCCAACTCTACTGGACTGCGTACCCACCATGAATTTTTTGTGGAATTGGAGCCGTGACTCTAGCTCTGATGAATTTTTGTCTTTTGGAAGGGATCTAACGATTTCGTCTTGGGATTTTGACAAGACATGCATTTTGGTAACTCTTAGGTGTTTGTAGAGTTCCGAAGGTTTTTTTAATTTCATTCCAAAATTATTCGAGCTCCTGTACAACGTTGACGGGTCTGCAGATAGTGCTAGCCCGAGCCACGACTTCAATGTCTTAGTGACTTTCGCGTCCAGTGTTCTTATGTGGTTCTGGTTTATATCATATACTAGAAACGGCCAGTTGAGACGTGATGTTAAGTAGTTGTCGTAAATCCAAGCTTTTTTTACGTTACTAATTGGCTGTTTATCTACCTTGTCAATGTCTTTTACGAAGTCATCGACTATTACGTTTATAGATGGAGTACGACCTTTGTAGTCTATCTTTCTTCCAAGGAATTTAAAGGGCACGGTTTCTGATATTATTGAAACACTTTCCCCACCAATAGTAATCCCGGGGTCATATGAGGTATACCTGGTGCCTCGCCGGCCCAGACAAAGGCAATAGCATTTGCTAGGTTTTGTCCTCATTCCCTCCGTCCAGGTACAGAAGTCATCTACCTTACGCAGTAGTTCTTGGCACTGCTTTGGATTACGTGTAATCATCGCAAGGTCGTCTTTACTAAAATAAAATCGATGAAAATTGACACACCAATAGAAATTTAACTAATAGTATAGTTCTCGGCAATGCAATCGTATGCAAAGCCAGAAGCAAAAACCTGTCTTACTAATGTCTGAATGTTTTGCATATTTGCAGTAATTACTCAATCGCAAAATTTTCTAAGTAAGTAGTATCAGATTTTAAACATTAAGATGGCACATTAAGATTAACATAATATGAACATTAGATTAACACATTAACATTTTGATTTTACATATAAATTCTATATTTTTACAAAAATAAGCTTATAAAGTTGTAGAACCGTTAGAAAACATTTATATTTTTAAACAACTATGTACCTAAATCTTGTTCGCATAAAGTAGCCGTGTACTTTATGCGAACAAGAAAAGTATTTCTTTTTTTTGCAACTTGCGCTCTATGAATACATTATGTGTCGCGGAAAACTTTAAAACGAAACGGATACAAACAAGATTCAGACTCGGAACAATAATCGAAATTAATGGAAATTAAACTGCCTCGTTGGCGCAGTGGTAGCGTACGCGCCTGCTGATCATGCGGTCTCGGATTCGATTCCTGGGTCGCACCAAATGTTTGTATGATCTACAAATGTTTGTTTCGGAGTTTGGGTGTTTGCTATGTTTAATATGTATGTATTTACAAAAAAAAAGTATATATGTATTTATATCAGTTGTCTAGTACCCATAACACAAGCTCTGCTTAGCTTGGGACTAGATGGCGTTGTGTGTTAGATTTTCGAAATATTTATTTATATTTATCGTGGTTCATACAAAATGGTGTCTCATGCGGTTATCAAACTCACAACGCTCATCGCATTAGGCAGTTACCAGGTGACCGTTTTAACCACTACACCTTCATTAAAATAATAAGATCTTGTTCAGAAAGAATCTTTAAATAGCCGGCATCATAATGAACTGACATATGATTGATAGAAGATTATCATTTGAGAAGGGATTGTATCCACCTGTTTGTTTATACAGCTGACTAAATTACTCGATAGCGGTCCTAATCTTTAATACCAAATTAAAGCTTCCTATTCATTTTTATCATTACCAAAAAGATAAAATACTATAATAGAGAGTAACACTGATTGGACCTAATGTTATTTCTCACAAAACCCAAATAAAACTCCAACTTACCATAAAACTTATTTAGCAATAATGTACTTTTATTTATGTTGGCAATTTTAAAGTAAAACAATTAAAATTATTTTAAGTAGGTGAGTTGGATAAATCAAGGCTAAAACTATGATGGTCTGTTGCTACAGGAACGATTACGATAAAAATAAGATAGCTTTTGAAGCTGAAAATCTTAAAAGATATTCTCTAACAGTATTCATGGCAATTGTATGAATATGAAAACATCGTGGAAACGATAAACAAGTAACCGGCACATTGTTTATTGTTCTCGCAAAAGGAACTCAAAGAAAAACGATTCACTGAATCATTGCACACTCGGGTTGAAATTCGCTTTGCTTACAAATAGACAATGATGGAAGGAAGTACTAACGAATTAGCTACGGAGAGTACTTTGATCAGTGGGCTGTTGTCAACATTGCTTGCGATCCTCATTAACAAGCCGATCGACGGACGTCACTCGGTTGGATTCTTAAAATGTATGCACACGGCTTAGATGCTGTTTAAAATAAGTAAGATGGGGCGAGGATCTGTTTCAGCAAACACACGGTTAAACGAGATAAAAATATATATCTGTATAATACACGTCATTTGGCATGAAAAAGAAAAAACAAATAATTTTATGTAAATATATGTATATATACTAAATATCAATTTTGTAATAAATCAAAGTTACCGAATCTAAAAATCACTCTAGAACAGGTTTCGCTAAATGCCAAAAATCTGAAATAAAAAATTATGTTTGCATTTTCTGCGCTTACTACCAACTACAAATTTTCTTTTTACTGATTATTTGACTCTTTATTTTGTTTGCTGTTAATTTTGTCACTATAAAACTCATCATGTATTTTTTGGGACATCGCAAAGGCTCACCATACATAAAAAAAATAAAAAAAAAAATTTTTCGGACATCTAACACAACGCCATCTAGTCCCAAGCATATATACCCAAATACATATATACTTTTTTTTTGTTGTAAATACATACATATTATACATAGAAAACACCCAAACTCCGAAACCAATATTTGTAGGTCATACAAACATTTGGTCCGACCCGGGAATCGAACCCGAGACCTCATGATCACCAGTCGCACACGCCAACCGCGAGACCAACGAGGCAGTCAAATGTCCACGATAGATGAAAATAAAACCAAAAAAATACCAGAAGAGCGAGACATGTATTATATAAATAGAAAATAATACATGTCTCGCTATTATGTAAAATGAATGCTAATAACTAGCCAAGTTGCGAAGTTTCAGGAAATTACAGAAATTCAGTACTTAAAATAGCTTATTAAAATTGCGTGATTTTTATTAGAGGATTTATTTTTCTTCCAATCATATTTTTATACCAAAGTAACAGCAATATTGATCTAACCAGATATAATATACAGTTCAGGAGAGGCATCATAAATTGTGATATAACGATTTGAAGAAAAAAAATGTAAAAACACATTGGTTATCGTTTAGTTTGAGCAGCCGATGAGAGAAAAAGCATATTGGCAAAATTTATAGATACAAACAATTTTATGAAATTCTTTATTTTTTTATTTTAAAATATCTACATTCATTAAAATAGTAGGTGATCATCATAGTCTTTTTGGACTGGAATATAAATGGCTAACTAAAGGTTCATTCCTTGCAGTAGGCGAAATATTTATAAAGAAGTAAAAATAAGTCCTATTATCTTTATAATACTTTATAATACTTTAAGCAAATATAGAATCTATAGATCTATCTCATACAGTTCAAAGTTACACGTTTAAATTAATTTTTTAGGTATTATAGGTATAAGTCACAGGTAAATTTCGTATGCATCCGACTATTTTCGATGAGAGACTTGTTCTAGCTGCCGACAGGTCACCGATGTATAACTTTTTTCAACAACAGATTTTACTAAAATACTATTCAATTTAGTAACATAACATCCAGATACTTATCAAGCTGTTAGGTTTTAAGATTAACGGGAATCCGGTATCCGGACGAGTATACTTCATCATCATAAGCCTATTGCAGTCCACTGCTTAGACTTAAACCTCTCTCATACTAAATAGATATTAAAATCTAATTACATTTTCTTTTTTTTTCTTTTAGGCCTGCCAAAATGACTCTACTCTGCCTGATGGAAAGCATAAGCAGAATCCAAGAGTGGTGGTCACCATACTCACTGCGAATGCAGACAATGCAGCATGGCGACGCACACCATGGCGGCCTAATGATGCTTCTGCATCTTTTAGTCTAGTCAACAAGTATGGACTTTGTAGACTAGATTATTTGGGCCTCCGGTCACGGAACACGACAGCATGAACGCTGTCATTTTACGTTGATTTTCTGTGCGAGGGTAGAACCTTTCCGGTCGAGCCGGCCCAACCGTGCTGAAATCAGCGTGGCTCTACTACCTATACGATCCCATTATAACGATCACTTGTACCATTAAATAATTTTAATTTTTTGTTACCGTTTGTTACTTTGTTGTATGAACATATCTTAAGATTTCCAACTTGTCCGAGAGCCAATGTTTGCTTAGTTTTGTATGCTACACCAACATCCAGATGCGTTCTAGGAATGACATTGCGCTATGTGGCTGACTGTTGTGATCATTGATCGACATGGCCTGCCAACTGTCGGACTTGCCGCTATTCTCGGAGATTCACAAATATGCTGTGCGTTTGATACCATTTCTGTTTACATTTTATACAGTACTAGCTTTTACACGCGGCTTCGCTCACGCAGACTTTCATCCCCTGATTTACCCCCTTAGGGGTAGAATTTCAAAAATTCCTTTCTTAGTGCTCACTTACGTAATATAAAGAACCTACATGCATAATTTCAGGATTCTAGCTTCAGCGGTTTGGGCTGTGCGTTGATCTCTGGGTATGTCAGTCAGTCAGTCACCTTCCTCTATTTTATATATATATATATATTTTTTTTTTTTATGGAATAGACCGGCAAACGAGCCGACGTATCGCCTGATGGTAAGCGATTACCGCCGCCCATGAACACCCGCAACACCAGAGGCGTCACAAGTGCGTTACCGGCCTTTGGGGAATGGGGGGGGAGATAGGGGGAGGGGTTGGGGTATGGGCCTCCGGTATCCTCACTCACTCGGTGAAACACAGCGTAAGCACTATTTCACACCGGTTTTCTGTGAGGCCGTGGTATCACTCCGGTCGAGCCGACCCATTCATGCCGAAGCGTGGCTCTCCCACGTGGGAGAGCCACGCCACGTGGCTTTTATATACATTAAAACGTTCCCCCGGTTTCACTTGTTTCGTTCCCACAGGTATAACATACTTGCCTTAATCAGGTTGTGTCACTCATTGACAATCGCAATCATTCATTCCTGGACGTCAGATAAAACTTTTTATTTATTTATATCTCTTTCTTGAGATAGTTTTACCTCGGAAATGGCTCCAACGATTTTCATAAAATTTAGTATGCAGGGGGTTTCGGGGGCGATAAATGGATCTAGGTAGGATTTGTTTTTAGAAAATTTACCAAAAAATAAAACAGAGCGAAGTACTGTGGTCATCCAGGTACTGTGTAATAATAGCCTATAATGACTATGCTTTTCTTCGATAATTAAACTATAAAATACACAAAATAATTAGCCCTTTAGCCAAGTTGCAATTGCTTTCACAACACAAGTTTAAAAAGCCGTAGTCACACGTTGTTAAAGTGTTATGTTGCGTTTCTATGTAACGTGTGACTGCGGCTTTTTAAACTTGTTATATTCTTTTTCAGCGTCGTTTTTGTCGTAGTTGGGTTTTAGTTTTTACTTTTTTTTTATTTAAAATGTTTTGGTGCCGTTATTAATATATACGTATGTATATATATATTTGAAATGTACAAGTAACGCCCTTTCCAATGATACCAAACACGGCACATTTATTTCAAATTTATTTTTTAATACAGTACTTTATGTCGGCTAGAGGGCGCCACATTAGATTCAGTGACACATCCTATAGCCTGTAATCAGCGGTCAATCAAGACGCTTCTACGATACCTCATTTGTCCAGTTCTAATAAGTAGTTAAGGAGCTATGAGGGAACAAATGAACACACATACATACATAGCCTGTCAAAATCATAACCCTCCTTTGGCTTTGCCGTAGTCGGGTAATAGCCAAGTTGCAAGTGCTTCATGTCGATTCCCTTTGTACAATCCCTAACGCCTCTATTCTCTTGTACTACTGGCTAATATTTTGTTTTTACCACGTGACTTAAATACGTAAATAAATCATACTTGAACTAGCTAAGGACTTATTACCATTTAATAATCTAAAATTTTTAACAAAAAAAACCGACTTCGAGAACTGGAAGTACTTGAAATGGGACTACACGGGAAGCATCAGCTTTAAATTAAAAAATAATCATCAAAATCGGTTCACCTAGTCGAAAGATCTGAGGATAAAAAAAAAGCGGCCAAGTGCGAGTCGGACTCGCCCATGAAGGGTTCCAAAGTAGCAAGTAAGATAATATAAAAGTTCTTGTAGTTCGTTGTAACTTTGATCGATATTTTAATAATAGCGTAATTTTTTTGCGGTTTACGATTTATGACGTATTAAAAAACTACTCACTAGATCTCGTTCAAACCAATTTTCGGTGGAAGTTTGCATGGTAATGTACATCATATATTTTTTTTAGTTTTATTGGTTTTATCATTCTCTTATTTTAGAAGTTACGGGGGTGGGGGACACATTTTTCCACTTTGGAAGTGTCTCTCGCGCAAACTATTCAGTTTAGAAAAAAATGATATTAGGAACCTCACGGAAACATGGTTGGGTTTGATGAAAAAAAAAATTTTGAGTTTCAGTTCCAAGTATGGGGACCCCCAAAAGTTTTTTTTTTTTCTATTTTTGTGTGAAAATCTTAATGCGGTTCACAGAATACATCCACTTACCAAGTTTCAACATTATAGTCCTTATAGTTCCGGAGAAAAGTGGCTGTGACATACGGACGGACAGACAGACAGACAGACAGACAGACGGACAGACAGACATGACGAATCTATAAGGGTTCCGTTTTTTGCCTTTGGCACGGAAATACAGTCGAATTGAGAACCTTCTCCTTTTTTGAAGTCGGTTAAAAACAATTTTAATACATAATACTATTTTGGGACTGTAAACAAAGCTCCTCTCAATCATCCCATGGTCCACCGATCTCACTAATGGTGATTTGTGGCCCAAGTCTCGTTGGTTAACTGATACCGTGACACACCATTACCTAAACTCACGGCATTTACTATTAGAAAATATTATGGTGCTCATTGAATTATGGTTAACTAGCGTTTGCCATCGGCTCTGCTCACGTGTATGTCGGTTATCGCGACATAAAACAGCCTTCCTTGTCCAAGGTTAAATATATTTCTATACCGAAATTCTTTTAAATCGGTTCAGTGGTTTTACCGTGATAGCGTAACAGACTGCGAGTTACTTTCGAATTTATAATATTAGTATGAATGTTCGTCGAAAATAGATAATTATAGTAAAAAAAGTCAGTCTTTTTTAAGCTGGCTTCAAAAACACTACTTAATAAAGATTATAAAGAAGAAGAAAGTCAAAAATAGACTTCATTTGAAACATATACGAACTTTAATAACAATCTGTATATCAACACGTGAAGCAAAAATTTTTTTCGTCTTTTTACGAAAATTATGCAAAAAGAGGAAAATTTGGCACAGGTCAAGGTTATATGGAGAAGAAGTGCAGAAAGCTAAAAAATATATAAAATGAAATGAGATTTGGTTGAATTTCGACCAGTAGGCGGCCACTAATTATAATTATTAGTAGTAGGTAACAATTACATGTAAAAAGTTTCATAGATTTTGTTAAGAAACGAATATGATTTGATAAATTATTCGAAAAACATCGCATTAGAAGACCAGAAAAAAAGTTGTTCCATATTTGCGCGTCCCACAATTCAATTCGTACGTATTCAGCAATAAAACCTAAACTTCACAAGCGAATCGTATGAAAAACAAACACTTAGTCGCGTCAAACAATCCCCTGCATAATGGATGTGATGCCACGGAATTAAGTTATGACGACGCGCGGGAAGTGATGACCTGACCGATACGTAAATCAAACGTTCTTACTTTATTCAAAGGTTGTCACACACGAGTTCACGAAATCTAATAGCTGATCAAGCTAATTTTTACTTTAATGTATAAGAACAAAGTCGAATTTGGATCAAACCGGTATATTTCTATGTTCAATATTCTTTTATGAATACTATGACTAGCGAAACTTAAATTTTTTTGAAAGAAGGCACAGGTTTTACTATTAGAATAATCTTTTTCTATGAACACACTATATCAAGTAAATAGTTTAATGGTAAAATAACTGTAATGCTTTTCGAATATTATCAAAAAGTTTATTTTGTTGATTTCATACAAATGATGATAATATCTATTTTGTAAGTTAATCTTTTACAGATATTTTTACTCATCGTATTTTACAGTTAGAAGACACCGGTATTTCCTAAGACTAACTCTGGTAAGAATTCCTGACACAAAACATAGAGGTTTTAAAATAAATTATTATACTTGCATGGTCGTCACAAAAATGTTTGTTGTGTAACTCCCTGAATAGCTAAATTGATGCAGTATCAGTTACAACAAAAATACCACCAGACGAAGTAAATTAAGTCACACAGTATGAAAAATATCGACCAATAAATAACCGCCATTAAGCTAGTAGCAACCCTATCTTTCGAAAAAGGAATAACATAGGCGCGTACGCACCGGGTTTCGACATCGGAACTAATTGGGCTAATTTATCCAGAATAACGTCACGGGGTATACGGAAACCGTACGGGAACGACACGAGAATGGAACGATGAACGAGGTATGTGACGCGCATAGCTCCACTTACAATGAACATTGGTGATTTGTAACTATCGGGGTGTTCGGTAACTGCATTCTTTCTCATAATTTGTACTGATTGTAGAAAAAAAATTGTTTGACTTTAAAGGGCTAATTTATTATTATAATACAAACTTTTTTTAAACCAACTGAGTGAGGTTACCGAAACCCAGATCTAAGATTCCGAAGGCATACCCTTCGGAAACTGGGATCTGGGTTTTCGGGCTCGAAGGATCACAACGGTTTTCCTACTCCAAGATGTAGGGTACACTTTCTATATAATAATATAGCTGCTATAAATAAAAAAATTAAGGTCTACCATAAAAAAACTGTTTTGACAAACTAATCAGATCGTCAAATCTCAAAATGAAAGCATTAGGTATGTGTTCATTGTAGTAATTTTAAGTCCGTCTAAGATATAAATATTTAATGATATTTTAACATATAGGTAGGTACTTAATCAATAACGGCTCACATACTATAAAATATTCTATACCTAATTAAATTGTCTTCTCAGTAATAAGTAATGGACCACTAATCGATTCTAAATTCAATCCACATCTGTAAAATTTAATAATATTTGTAAATTGTAAACCGAAATCAAATGATTCTAACAAAATCAAACTAACATCATTTATAGATAGCGATACTTAAAAGCTGAGAGCTACCGGTGCTTATAACAAACACATTCAAAATTAAAATATTACGAAAACAAACAAAGGACCCGGCAATGTTTATTTTACTTGCGATGTTATATCGCCGTTCGTCGAAGACGAGCGCCGGCGCGCCGTACCACAGACAATTATATTGTCTCACACGCTATTCCAATTTAATTTTTTTAATGGTAATTCAAATATGCAATTCTAATTTTAAAATAAACAAAAAATTTATACATTGCATTGCATTTAAACAGATTTGTTTTAGAAACAAACAGTGCTTTGCGATTTTTGCCACGTAAAATTAAAAATAAATAGCATAGTGATTGAAACTTACTTAACAAAAATTATGATGACTCAAGTCCGTATGGTGACGGATTAAGGATATCGAGTGTCACCACCCCTACTCAGCCCACGGGTGTCATAAGAAACGACTAAGAGAGAAAACTACGTAGAACACCATCGCTGCAAAGAGAAGGAAAACTTGATACCAACCCGTTTGGACAGCGCGGTAAAGTAGGCCAGAACCTCCTTTTTTTATGGAATTAGGGGCAAAGGAGAAGACGTATCGATATGGTAAGCGATTACCGCAGCCCATGAACACCCGCAACACCAGAGGCGTCACAAATGCGTTGCCGGCCTTTTTGGGGATGGGGGGAGGGGTTGGGGTATGGTCCTTCGGTATCTTCAGTCACTTAGTGTTTCGCAAGCGCTGTTTTACACCGGTTTTCTGTGAGGCCGTGATATTACTCCGGTCCAGCCGACCCATTTAGCCGAAGCGTGGCTCTCCCACGGCGTCCCTGTGCTTTCGAAGGAGAGGCTTATTCCAGCAATGGACAGTTAAAAGTGGTTGATGTGATGTTATGTGAAGGTTAGCTAAGACTGACTTGACTGCCTTGTTGGTCTAGTGGTTAGCGTACGCGGCTGCTGATCAAGAGGTCTCGGGTTCGATTCCCGGGTCGGACCATATATTTGTGTGATCCACAAATATTTGTTTCGGAGTCTGGGTGTTTTCTATGTATAATATGTATGTACTTACAAAAAAAAAAAGTATGTGTATGTATTTATATCAGTTGTTTAGTACCCATAATACAAGCTCTGCTTAGTTTGGGACTAGATAATGTTGTGTGGAAGTTGTCCGAAATATTATTATTATTATTTATTATTATTATTACTCCTTGTAAAATCAATTATCTGGTAGTGAAAGTCCCTTCAAAATCGGTCGGTCCGTGTGTTCCAGAGATTCCAGAGAAAAACACACAGACAAATATAAAAAAGTCAAATTGTAGATTGACTTAATTTCTATAACTTAAGACATCACGACCCTAGAAAAAGAATCGTGACCGATGTAGGTAAAACAGCGAAATTCGGTCAGTCTGTTACCATTTACCTACCAGTAATGCGACAAACAGATATATTTAACTATATTTTCATATCAGTTCGAAGTAATAAATATATCATACATTTGATTACAATGACTATAACCTTATAGTAATTAGCTATTAAGCGCCATCGACAACAACACACACAAAACTGACCTCGTTCACAAACCGCATGTGAATTTTAATTCCATTCATATTTCAATCATCTCAAAATTTATTCATGTTGGCAACACAGCTGCGTCCATCGTCCGTCTCCTTCTGATCATGAATTATGCTCCAATTGTTTGTTTTCATTACCGGCTCTCGTAATCCTGTATATTTTTTGTTTCATATTTTTTTTGAACACTCGAAATAGATGGTTTGTTTGTAGGCCGTGAGAATTTTGAAAGGGCTTGTCGACGCTGGATTACTGATTGAAGCTTTATGTAGGTGGTCCCATTAAGCGTGTAAGTGCCTTCACACCTATTTGTGACGTATTATTTTGGTTTTAGTTGCATTATTTTACGATTTTTCTACTTCTCTATTTAAACAGGGACTAATTTTAAGCCTACTGAGCTAAGGAACAGAAAACAACTGTGACAGATCAATTCTGGACTTTGCTAATTTACCCACTTGAAATGGACGAATCTCAACGAATGATTTTATGAAAGATCGTTTTTTGTTTTTTCGGAAGACGGTCCCCATTTCATCTCATCCACATTTTTAATCATTAATTTCATCACGACTAAGACTTAAAGACTTGTGAAGAAGACTATAAACACTTGACATTGGCAGAAATAGCTGATCCGAGAGATCCGGCTGGTTGCCATTTCATCAAAATAAGAAGATTTTATGAAAAGGAACTGAAGTGCCTAACGGGTAATCGAGAAAATGCGTAGCTGTAGAAGATTGATGCTATAGTCCTTTAAATATAACTTAATCTCTGTGCCAGGCTGTGTCGTTATAGAACTGGTACCTATATAAAAACACTTGTTCAAAGTAAATCCGTCGACTTCGTGGCTATCTGTAACCAAGATCAAGCTATATTTTAAAGACTGTAGAAAAACGACTATCACTTTTGATAGATCAATTTTAGACTTGCTTTTTGCTAACTCGAAGATTTTTTTTTAAAACCACTTGGCACAAATCTAAATAAAATTTGTGAAAAGGAAACCGATATGAGTAACAATGCGAGTGATTCTAGCTATCATCATAATACATAATAGACATGCGAATGATGTACTTGCTGGTTTTCTGTTAATTTCCAAAGATACAGAGAATAATATAAATTAACAAAAACCCAAAAATCTTTAGTATACGAATTGTTATTCATTCTGCAAATATCTTTTTAATCAATTATTTTTCGTTGTATATCCAAAGCACATTAAACTATATCAAAAATATGTATTTTAACAAAACGAAACTGTAGTTAAATATTCATAAAATATCAACCAATGTGTTGATCTTTTGATCCTTTAAATAGTTTCCGGCTATTATTAAGAAATCACTTAGTAAAATACTGATAACATCACACATCTAATACACGGCTGGCTTATTGAAGTGAAAACTTCTTTGGCCGCGTTGAGCACTTTTTGATAGTGGAAAATCGTATGAGTTCGCATCACCGACATGCTAATGTTTAATGTTGATAATAATTTTAACCGAATTCAAAAAAGCAGGAGGTTCTCCAATCTACCATATATTATATGTTTTTTTATGTGTGCTCGCGGATAACTTCGTCGTTCGTTTATGAACCAATTTTAATGATTCTTTTTTTTATGAAAAGGAGATATCCAAACGGTGGTACCATGATAAGGACACTAAGATTTGATGATGGCATCCAAGAGAAATCGAGTTGAACCTTGAAGTCGGTTTTTATTTTGTTAAAATTTTACTTGTAATTTAAACATTATGATATTTCTAATTTTACACATTTATTTTACAAATAACATTCTAAGTTATAAGTTTTCACTTCTATCGGCAGTCCTTATGACTGCTAATTTTGTTTTTATTCTAAACTACGTAGAGCCTAGAGTATACATACACAGAACATGCAGGATGTTAGAATAAGTAGTGGAACAATCATGTTTAGCCTTTTCGGCATACAAATATTACACAGTCATAGCATATTCAATGGTGCTAGCGCAATATTCAGTGGTAGCCAAACTGCTCGTAAATATACATATCCAAACCTACTAAATATTATAAATTTGAAAGTAACTTTGTCTGTCTGTTACATTTTCACGACCAAAACACGAACCGATTCCAATGAAATTTAGCATGGAGATACTTCGACTCCTGAGGAAGGACATAGGTTAGTCTTTAGTGCGATAACTAACACACACTACACTAAATACACAAACACTAGTTATGAATAAATCACACGCCTATGTACAGAGAACAAATGAACGAGCTCATTGTACAATTATTTGTCCAGGGGTTAGATTCCATAAATCAACAGGCCCATCTCTGGTATACCTGACTCAAATCTCGAAGCGCAAGTGTTTCTCTCCAACTATGATCCCGGGTCATACATGCTTAAAAGCGGGGTGTGAAAAAGCATCTCATTAGGCTGATGGCAGTATTGGCAGTTTGGATCACCGTGCTGCAGTGTCTGAATGTCTGCATTCGCATCTCATGTTTTTTATCATCATAATACATAAAATTCATTCCGAAAAAAAAAGTCAGCAACCAGTTTGATGGTTTACAGCCGCCCATAACAAAAAAAAAACATGATTAATCTATAACTGTACTATGCAAGCGTAAAAAAAGTTAACACGTTGCATATTCCACGTCTACACGTGGTCTCTATCTTATCTATGACTTTAGTTTACAACCTTTAACTCTTCATTTATCTCGTAAAAGTGACGTTTTACAATCCCCTTGTGCAGTTTATTTGCCTAAAATATATTTTTACATTAACTGGAACAGTTTTGCTTGACTTTTTTACTTAGATTATAGTTTCAAGATAGTTGTTGAATGGGCTAATAATATACATACATTTAGTTTCACTTTTCCTATACTACAAAGCCATGTTAGGTTTTGCTAAACAGAAAAGTAGATATTATTCACATTATTTCAACGGCTTTCATATTTTTTTTAAATTTTTTACTGCATTGAGCAGGCATTTCTAAATGTAATTCTTTTTCATTCAATGTAATAATTTGTACAGTTTTTCAAACGATTTGGTTATTTTGTAAAAACAAATTTATTTCAGTTCAAGCGTTAAGCTTTTTTAAATGTCACATGCAAACATCTATTTTGACTTTTGCATTTTGTTTTTGCAATAAAAACCAGGTAGGTTGGTTTTATGGAATAGGTGGGCAAACGAGCAGACGTATCTCCTGATGGTAAGCGATTACCGCTACCCATGGACACTTGCAACACCAGAAGCATCACAAATGCGTTGCCGGCCTTTTGGGAATGGGGGCGAGGTAGGGGATTGGGGTATGGGCCTCCGGTATCCTCACTCACTCGGTGAAACACAGCGCAAGCACTATTTCACACCGGTTTTCTATGAGGCCATGGTATCACTCCGGTCGAACCGGCCCATTCATGCCGAAGCGTGGCTCAACCGCGGTAAGGTAGGTACTAGAAACCCGTCAAAAGATATAAATTTTCCTTGTTTTCTCAACATTTATCATTGATAAATTGCTCATAGGTATTGCTTATAGCGTTATGTTATATAGCCTAGAGTTTTTTTATGATAAATAGACTACCCCATAATGAAATAACTTTTTAATTCAAACCTCAGATCAAATAAAAAAAGGTAGATAACGCACCGCCTTGTTTTTGTTGAAGCAGAAAAAAGGCTCGTAGTTCCAAGTAAACACGCGCGTTACGCACTAACTATGCTATAAACTACGCTACTTTTCTTCAGCATCGTATAAGTTGTCGATACTTGTACGATATTGATTGATCTTCTTCAACAAGAACAAGGCGGTCCGTTATCTACCTTTTTTTATTTGATCTGAGATTCAAACCAGGGATTCCTGAGATCAGCATTTCAACCAATCAAGTAAAGAAATTCTTTAGCTTTAGGTATACTATGAGCATAGACTTCAAATATCTTAAGTTTACTTTTGAATATTGTTTGCCAACAAGCTAAGTCACTGTATATTAAGCCACACATGTATCACATAATTTGAGTTGCGCAGCCACTCATTTTAAAACATTCGCTAAAAATTTTAAAAGATTTATAACCACACTTGAAATGAAGTGCTTATGAGTTATACGTGTGTCTTGTACTTAACTTAAACTCTTTATGATGATGACTAGAAAGACGTGAGAATTTCATAAAATTAAATACAAAAAACCTAAGCTTTTGGTATTCGATTCTGGTATTTTGTATTTATTTAGTTTAGTTTATAAAAAACAACCCACCATAAACGTTCAAACTTCTATCAAGAATAGAATTAGGTCCGCAGTTATGACATACCCCTGAATTACCAGATATTATGACCAGATTGGTGAATCTGGTTCTAGGATAACTGAATTGATAGTAACGAAGCTTATGTTAAAGAAAAAGAATTTAAAAAATACTACGGAATGCAACATGAACGAACTAATAGTAATTAGGCGACTTTGAAAAAACAAAATGATTTAAAATGTTCAAGTGTAGTAGCTAATGCTTTTTCAGTGCCGGCCCGCTCGGCTAATTACCACAAAAAATATCGCCCACCCTTGTTGGGTCATCAATTAGAATTGACATGTTGCCCCGCTTTACTCTTTGGTTTTATTGTTTTAAAATTTGAATTAAGATTATTTTTCTAGATGCTTTACCTGCCAGTTTATTTGTTATCCATTTTATTCCATTGAATAAATATTAGTCAAGTCAGTTACTTTTATTGTGTATCAAAAAGTTAACTGTACTCCTAAAAATAGTACACCATTACTTACATTTTTTTTAGGTTTTATACCGACTGAAGAATATTAAACAATAATAAATAAACATCCCAACAAATAATTTGCAGTTTCTATTATAGTTGCAAAGAGAATTTCTCACTTCAAACCTCTAAGGTATTCCCGGCTACATACTTAAGCATCGTTTACTGTAAAAGATGAAAGAATACCCACGCTAAAGATGAGAATACATCGACACGACAGGCTGGGCATCACTCATCAGCTCAAGCGCACCGTCGCCAGCGCTCGCACATTTTCCGATGAAAGATGGATGAATGAACGCTATCAAAGAAGCACGATTACGACGCAAAGAATCTGAGTCATGATTACACCAACTAATTTATACATTAGTTGGCGGTAAGTTATGTTTTATACTTTGTGGGTGATGCGTGTTGTAGGTGTGTGGAGATAATATGTGGATAGTGTTAGTGTTTAACACGGTGCTGTGAAAAGAGTTGGAAAAATGGCGCAGGGCGCGCAAACGCAATTCCAATTTGGAAACAGTGATAGGTTTTCTATATTAACATATTTATATATTTTAAATATATTGTTAAATGTTGTTAAAAAAATAGATTTCATTAAGTACACAACATATTGTTTTAGTTATAATAAAAAAAATCAAGTCATAGAAAAGTCAAATTGATCAAATAATATTTGAGCAAGTTTCAACGCGCTTTATACCACGGGACTTCTTAGACACACATGTTGTGTTAATAAAAAATTGTTAAGCTTATTTTTTATATTGTTAATAACATAATTGGGAAATTGATAAAATAATAGGTAAATAAAATGATTTTAAATAATTAGGTAGTTAGAAACCGTTTATAAATTTCTGTATATCATCAAACACAATATTTTACTTTCGCTTAGTTAAAAAAAGAATCAATATCAATATTGCAGTCACTTTGGGACATTCAAATTCAAAATTTTAAGTCTCGTCGTTCGCTGAATGACATAAGTGCTCCATGCAGCGGCGCTTTCTGGAGATCACTAAATTCATGCAAGTCATTAAGCATGCAAAAAAAAGCAAATCTTTTGTGCCATCGTCTTGGTGGGTCCACTCTAGTGGAATATATTTCAGTCACAAAAAAAACATTACATATAGGGATATAGGTACAGAATGTTTTACGGGTAACACTCGATTTAGTGATATTTAATAAACTGCACTTAGTTAAAAAGAAACTTGATGTATTTTCGATATGAATATATTGATTTTTCTCTTTTTTTGGACTTGAACACTGAAACATCACTGGGAACTTGAAAGCTCTTGTAACACATTTTGCAGGAGGGAGATCACTCGACAGTTAGACAGTCGTTTTCGCAAAACATTCCACGACGAACCTGTCCTTTGGCAAAACAACAGCGGGATACCAGCACTAACGAGATAGTCGTTTTGCAATTGATCGGTTCAACGTAACGATGGACACAAAAGACATGCATTGACACTATGCAGGATCACTGACCGTCGAGCTGTCGCGGCTGCTGCCACTCGCCCCGCCACTCTTGTCCCTCCATTACATTTCTTCACCGACGGCCGATTATTTTTTCAACGCGACACAATAAATCAGTTTTCTGTGCGTTAATCAAGTTATGCGGCGCGCGCGCAGACGGCGGCGCGAGAGAAACGTTTCTGTCGTCGGCGCACGTCGGCGATCCCGAGCCCGCCTTCAACCGCCCACCGCCCAATCGCGAGAGCTTTTATTCTCGCCTCGCTTCATCCACTTTATTTATTTTCATGTGAATTTATGTACTGCAGTGTTTGTTCGTTCGACGTTACCTGTATTCCCCCCTCTAGGTAGACGAATGTTATCGACGATGTACGTTTTGATTTAAATATTAAACTTATGTACCTATTTGTGTCTCCCACACGCTTCCAGACGTTATCCAGAGGCAGTTTGTTGAGTCTAAGTTATAATTTTAAATTCAGTTTTGTACAGTTGCATATGGCCCATACGTTAGCGAATATACTAACTGCAGACAAATGTAAAGCATGCAGGTTTCACGAAAAATATTTACATATTTAGTATTTTCTTGGAAGTTTTCTAGTTCACAGAGTTAAACATTGGCTGTTAGTTTACCTGGAAATTTCTAATTTTATGTATATCTTAAATCATACTGACAAGAATTCTTCTAGAACCACATGGGCGCTAGAGTATCTACATTCTATGATTCGATAAGCCACATAATGTAAAAACATTATCTAAACTTGATTTTAAATGAGACGATAATCCCTAGGCCAGATAAGTCCAGAAAGGTCGAACTAATCTGCTCAAAAAAGATTAACATGGAAAAGTGCTCATGTAACCTAATTGCAGAATAAATAATTTCAGGAGGATGACAAGAATTTAAGGAAAGGGTCATTCTACCTAGATTTTGATAATCATTTAAAAATAATAAGCAATTGTTTGTCAAAAATAATCTGTTGTCTAAATGCGCTACTCTCAGGTCATACAAATGAGACGAATAGTATTTATTTTCATTATAAACAATAGAAATTGAAAACATATTAAACATACCTAATTGACTAGCATCTATCAAGTGTTGTCTAATGAAGAAATGAGGAAGCACACAAAAATCAATTAGTACCTATACGATCGTAATAATACTAACATAGTCACTGTCATTAGTACTTATATCGACCAATCCCTGTCCACTGCTGAACGAAGGTCTTGGGCAGTTTGCATCCATCCGCTGTCAGCCACTTTCTTCAAATCCTCAGTTTAATTAACTAAGTACCTATTACTAATTGTCTTTTTCTATAATCATCATTATCCTAGCATTACTCCCGACTGCCAAAGTTTATCTCAAAGGAAAGCTTCCATTGTAGAGTTCCTTTAAAGCTTAATTGCATGTGTCAGAGTAGTCGTACAGGGTAGTCATGGCGTAATTGCCGATGCTGCATTTTTGTTGGCCAATGAGGCTCTCACGATGTGTCTCCACTTTTCCCTGGACCACGAGTCCCTCCATAGAGTGTTTGTTGCTCGCAACGTGGCCGAAATACTTGAGGATTAGTACTTGCACAGTCGACGATAACCTTTGTTTGATTTTTAGCTCCTTCAGGATCGAGACGTTGGTCCTAAGTCATTCCATTAGTGATACAGATTTTTATAGATTAGGTGCAAAGGAGCAGACGTATCGAATTGTGCCTAATAATTACTACCGCCCATGGACAGCTACAATTACAGAGTCATTAACGATTAACCTAGAATCTCCGATAACCTCTGTCACTCGGTGAAAAGTGAAAACATACCAAAGAATTGCTGGTAAACATTAGTTTAATGTGAGGCCGTCATCATGTCACTCTTTTCTGAAGCAGCAAGCATGGCTGTCCCACGGTATAGGTGATATGCGATATGAGAGGTACCTAAAGCGAAAAGTTTATTGTAATATATAGAGCACTGTTCCAAAAGCGTTTAAGTGTTTCCATCGACACGATAAGAAGAAGATTATGTAAAGTGAATGATGCTTAAATTCGCATAATTATGACTTTTGGGCGATCTCAACGAACAAATTGTAGCATGACTCATCACATTATATAAAAATACTAGCTGACCTACGCAACCTCGTTTGCGTCCAAACTACCATCCCCCGTTTTACCCCAAAAGGGGGTTGATTTCTAAAGATACATTATTAGTACACCTCCACACCATCTATAGAGCATACATGTTAAATTTCAAGTCTCTTACTTCAAAAACATAGGACTTTCATACAAACTTCCAACCCCTTTTTTACCCCCTTAGGGGTGGAGTTTAATAAAATCCGTTCTTAGCAGATGTCTACACCCTATAAGGAACTTGCTTGCTAAATTTCCAGTTTGTAGGTGTTATAGTTTCTGAGATTTCGTGATTAATAAGTGAGTGGTATTTCGCTTTTATATATAGAAGATTAAATTAGCTGTTACCATAACTTGTCAGTCTCTCTAACCTGCAAATTATTATCATTAACTTCTACGATATGCAGAATCTGAAGAACAGTCTGTAAATCCTTCATAATCCAAAACAAAACCAGATAATCTAGATATATTATTATAACTAGTGTATTTCAAAGCTGTATTGACTTTAGCAGACTATGATTTTAGCCATCACTCCGCACATAAATGCGGTCTGTTTACACTTACAATAAGTACAGAGATGATAGCTGGTCATTGGCGATAAACATTCGCTGCAGCTACTGATTCACAGGTAGGATCTTATTATAAACAATTTTGTGAATCATTTGTCTATAAGTATGCATTATGTACATGATATACTTGTTATTGCTGATATTTCTTTTATTCAATGTAAACGATATCTACATAATAACTTAAAATAACGCAAACACGACCGTCTGGTCCCAAACTAGTCGGAACTTGTACTGTGGTAATCAGACTATTGATTACGATGATTACGCGGAGTCCGATCTCCCAATATTCTTAAGGCGCCATAAACTATGCTGATAAGCATTGTCAATAGACAGCTCCAACTCCTTCATATTCTTTTGGACATTTATCATCCAAGTAGTTTTTGGCTTACCACTTCTATTCTTTGCAGCTATGGAAACTACACTACTTTTATGTCAGGTCTTGACGTAATATATCCAAACCACCTAAGTCTGGATTCCTTTAGTTCCTTGCTAATTGGGACCACCTTAAAACTGCCCCGTAAGTGTTCATTTCAGGCTTTATCTTCAATCCATTTATTCTATCCAGAAATAATTCCGTGATTTATGTCCGCAGCAGTAGTGGCATCCTCAGCTATGTCGGAAACGTATTTAGGTACCTACTCTTGGTAGGATTTTTCCGTCAAGTTCTTCAGATCAGTGTGATGTCCTATTTTCTGTAAGGGCTAAGTTGATCACTATGTAGCTACTCAGTGTTAGTTCTAAGTTCTATGTAATAGTCTGACTTGAGAGGCGTCCTCCTCTGTCCAGCCAGCTGCTGCCTGCTGCTTATCATGTTTAAATTTATATTTCTTAACATAAGATAGGTGATTTGTATCGGTAATAAATCTTAAAACTTATCATCGGTTAATGGGACTAATCCCGCCCACACGCCCACGACTGTAACTCCTGTACACCAGGATCAACAGCGGTGACCCACGAACACACCGAGTTATGACACTCGGGAAGTCCCAGGAAAAATTAAACATCATCGGTTATGTATATTAGCAGTCACAATCGCTAACTACTCGTCGCACGTCGAATACTATTGATTGAAATGTATAAACAATAGATGGAGTTCTCCGAAACGTATCTAGGTACCTATACGCCTAAATTCTTGTAAGTTTCGTACATACATACGCACTTGGTATAAAATATTTAATTTACATTTTGGAATAATTATAGAGTTTTAAAAAAATGGCCGATTAAAATGGAATCCTGTCGGAACAGCATTTACCTGATCGTATTATGCTCACTTACCCGTTGTAGATAAATACTACTCTTAAATTATAGTATAGTAGGTAAATCTCAGAAAGCTTTGGCGGATTTTGAAGCGCCAGGAGATATCTTGTAATCGTAAAGTGGGTGACTGGAAACATTTTTCTTTCCATCATAATTATTTCTCAGTTAATGGGACGTTTTATCAGACCAAATCACGTGAACGATTTCACATACACTAATGTTAAAATTTTCTAAATTGAATGAGTCATTATTGATAGATATAGTTATTCAATGATTTTACATTTATCAGTTATAATTTCATCATTTGTTTTCGACTTCACGGTGTCATAACAGCACCACCAGAATTCTGTCATAAGTCTCTAAATCATGAGGAGAGGAACTTTAAGTGATTTACGAAAATGTATTTTTGCAAAAATTAAAATTTTAATGACCTCAACTCAAAAATGTCTTCTGACTGTAAAGAAATAAGGTCTAAAACGCGGTCCATCGCAGTTAACGCTAAAATAAATGGCATTTCAAAGCTGTCATTTTTAGTATATTTATAAAATTTTATTATTAACTAATGTTATGGTAAGAATATTCCTTTATTACATAATATAGAAACATATGTACATAACCATAAATAAATAAAACAAAATAAATGTATGTTAAGTTATGGTTATAACTTATAAGACATATTGTCAGTATTGACAGTATTTCAAGAATTGAAGAAAAAAAAATACAAATAGTTTCCTAATTAACGATCAACAATTTTGTTTCAAACTTAAAATGTGATCGAAACTTATTCATAACTAATATTAAATTTAAATACTTATTTATTACAACACATGCATTTATATACAGTATAGATAAATGAACTATACCCGAATACAGAAATAATTCATGCTCAGAACACAGTAACATTTTCCCATATCGAACCTACGACCGCCCAATATACAGGTGCTAAACACTGGACTACCAGGCATATAGTAATCAATCTTATTCCACCATAACAGGTCGTAACATGATGCTTGACAATGTATTATCTTCTTTAGTAAAAAAATACCTTTAATACTACCACTGCTTCATTCTACTGCCGTCCACTGCTTTTTAAAGGCCTCCTCCAAAGAGCGCTAACTATCTCGGTCCCGGCCTTGGGCAGTCCGCATCCTTCCGCTGCCAGTCATTTTCTTCAAGTCGTTGCAGGTCCATCGCGCATTTAATTTAATATCTTAAATTAAATTTCAAAACAGTATATTCTAACACCTCACCAACATGTTACATACACATATATATTGACGTACAATTTAATTTTTCCTCCAAATTTATGTTAGCAAGAAAACACGACGGATATTATAAAAATATTTACGAATCTAATTTATTTTTATTAGCATAGATATTATTTTTTATTCCCAACTATCCTGTCGAATGATATTCAAACGGAACATAAAAACATAATAATTCAAAAATTTAATTCTATTATCTGTATCGTCTTTAGAAATATTCTGTGGGAGAAAACCTTTTTAGCGGTGACTGGATGGACTTGTCCCCGAGATAGCTGTCTCAGTCTTACGTACGGTGAGAGATAATTATCGAGTGAGACAGTGCGATGATAGGTGGAGTCGCGTATTAAGATCAACCCACGTTTGCTATGAAACAGTCTGGTTAAAAAATAAATGATTAGTTAATAGTTTGTTTAATGTAGCCGTCTATTTGGGTACTGAATGCACAGAATTAATGCGCGGTGAGTCATTTGTCAAGATGTGCTTAGCACAATCAGTACTAGTCATTATAAATTGAGCGATAATTTGTTATCTTAGTATGTTTTATTAGTAGGGATGACTTGTTTGCATAATGTATACGTGATTCCTTGTTTCAAATAAACCTAACATCAATAGGGAATAAAACAAAGTATTTACCTATACTAATACTATAAAATATAAATAAGTAAAAACCGCATAAAAATCCGTGCAGTTGCTTTTGAGTTTATCACGAACAGACAGACGCAGCGGAAGCAGTGCCGGATTAGCCACGTAGCAAGAGTAGCAAATGCTACGGCCCCGCGATTTGGGGGGCCCCGCGCTCCAACGCCTGTCTGACCGTAAAAAAAATAAGTTTAGATAAGCGTAAAATATCTTGCATGCCATTGGGTAATCTATCTTGCATGCTATTTGTCGCGTAACCCGATATACACGTGGGCGGAGCCGCGGGCAACAGCTAGTAGAGGAATAAAGCTCATTTCACATAGTATGAAAGTTTAGGAGAAAGTTATTGAGAGAAGAGTGAGAGGGAAAGTGCAATAAGTCGAAACCAATTTGGGTTATTGCCGGGCCAACAAATGCCATATTCGCAATTCGATAAATGTGTGAGAAATACAGACAGTCGCACAAAAACTTGCATATGGTGTTTGTTGATCTAGAAAAAGCGTATGATAAGGTACCCCGAGAGGTAGTGGGCTTTGAAAGAAGAAAGAGTGCTTGCTAATTATGTGGCATTGATTAGTGTACAGAGGATCTAGCACCTATGTAAGATCGGCTAGGCTGCGGGAAACACCGACCAATTCAGTGTCTCTGTTGATTTGCACCAGGGTTCGGCTCTTAGCCCATACCTCTTCCTACTAATAATGGATGCTCTGACATCGGACATATGGGAGGAGGCACCATGGTGCATGCTATTTGCAGATGACATTGTGTTGGTCGGTAAAGTGATGACGCGTCCGAGGTCCAGCGCAGACTAGAGACATGGCAGCAAAGACTAGAGAATGTTGGCTTGAAACTCTGCAGAACTGAAACCGAATACATGTTTTGCGATTTCGGCGGTCTTTCCGGTCTTGCTGCCGTGTCACTGAATGGAACAGCGATCTCGGTCTGCACCGATTTCAAGTAGGTATCTCGGTGCGCTGTTACAAAATAATGGAGAAATAGGTCTGCGCAACATCGAATCAATACAGATGGATGAAGTGGCGGCAGGTAACAGGAACTATTTGCGATCCCAACGTTCCCTTTAACGTTAAAGAGACAAATAATATATCAAACCATCATTAGACTTGCCGTCCTGCATGGATCTGAATGTTGGCCAATAAAGAAATCAGATGAGGAACACCTGCATCTAGCTCAAATGCGAATATTGAGATGCATTTGTGGTGTGACTAGAATGGATAAGATGAAGAATGATTACATTAGAGGAAGCTTGAAAGTAGCACCACTGGATCTAAAGTTGAGAAGCAACAGGTTAACCTGGTATGGACATGTGATGCGTAGAGATGAGCAAAATGTAGTTAAGAAAGTGTTAAGTAGAGGACGAGAAGACCACGGCTTGTTGATTGGAAAATTGATCCCCTCATCCCCCTCCCTATCCCCCAAAGGCCGGCAACGCTCTTGTATTGCCGCAACACAAGTGTGTTGCGGCAACATGTGTCCATGGGCGGCGGTAATCGCTTACCATCAGGCGATACGTCTGCTTGTTTCCCCACCCCCCTTTCCCATAAAAAAAGATGGCAATCGTGTGTTAAATGTCCGAAATACCATAAACTTGAGAACCCAAAGCAAACCAAGGGCCTCTTGGCCGAATTTGCTACAGGCCCCGCGCTGGCTTAATCCGGCACTGAGCGGAGGACTTTGTTTTATAATATGTAGTGATATTTACATCCTCATTTGGCTATTGGCATTTCAAGTCATCTCAGTAGCCAACAGATCTCCGATTGGTTCGACTCCTTAGTGTTACGTAGAGATTAACTCTACTCCGCATTCTCTATCATGTGTCATGGAGAGTGGTCCGAGGTATTTTTCGACTGAAACCGTCCTCAACTTTCCGCCTTTGTTCGGTAAGGGATTTTTTTTGGGAGCCTCCTTGAATATTTATTTTATTCTGTTTTTAACCGACTTCCAAAAAGGAGGAGGTTCTATGTTCCACTGTATGTATTTTTTTTTTATATTTTTTTTATGTATGTTCACCGATTACTCCGTCAGTTGTGGACCGAATTTGAAAAAAAAAATTGTATTCGATAGGGTATGCTTCCGAGGTGGTCCCATAGCCAGCATATCAGGATCTGATCATGGGATCTCAGGGAAATCGAGGCAAACCCTCATTTTTTATAGGCACATACTATGTTTTTCGTATATTTTCTGAAGGTACACCGGTATTTGCGTCTGGTAGTCATCATTTTATGATGATGAGCTGATGATGTAAGGTACAACTCCTTAACGGTTAGGAGTTGGAGGATAAATCTTTAAATATCATATGTATATATGTTACCTTTAGTCGTATTCTTTCAAATTATTTAGGTAAGCTGATGATGGAAGGTGGAAGGTACAACTCCTCAACGGTTAGGAGTTGGAGGATAATTCTTTCAATTTCATACGTATCTAAAGACCTTCAGTCGTATACTTTCAAGTTATTTAGGTGAGCTGATGATAGAAGGTTAAACTCTTCAACAGTTAGGGATTAGAGGATGATTTTAATATTACACGTACGTATAGACCTTAATTTGTAATCTTGATGATGAAATTTGATGAAATAGTTCAACTTACTACTGACCTACGATTGATTACACTAAAAACTGAAAAATAAAAACTTTTTATAAAAAAAACCGACTTCCAAAAAACATCCAACGAAAACTCTCTGCCAAAAAAACACTTAAAAGCGTAAAAGTCTAAGCGATAGTCACTTGGCACCGACTACAAACAGATTCTAGGTACCTAGCACACATAATAATACTACTATTTAAATGAATAAAGAATTAAGTATACGCAATTTACGAAGAATCAGTTTATTTTACGCTTTTAAGTGTTTTTTTGGCAGAGAGTTTTCGTTGGATGTTTTTTTGGAAGTCGGTTTTTTTTAGTACTTGTTGTTACAGTGGCAACAGTAATACATCATCTGTTAAAACGTCTCTGTTTAACTTTCACGGTTCATTAGATACAGCCTGGTGACAGACGGACGGACAGCGGACCCTTAGTAATAGGTAACCCTTTAGGTACAGAACTCTAAAAAGATATACTTACAATATCAAATCCTATTCTGTAGAATACGATTTGATATTGTAAGTATATTCGGACAGTGGAGGTGAGCGTTGGCGCGTCGTAAGGAGTGTTCCTTAAACCTAAACCTGGGTCGCAATTCCCAGGCACTGTCGAAGTCGCATGTGTTGCCCCCATCTATCACGCGATGGACCCGGCACCCGCACGGTGAATCCATGGAACGCTAAGAAATAGGTCTGTAGGATCTATCCTACTAATATTATAAATGCGAAAGTTTGTGAGGATGTATGGATGTTTATTACTAAAAACTACAGAACGGTTTTACATGAAACTTTACTGTAATATAGGTCTTACATCAGAATAAAACATAGACTACTATTTACTGCGGTAACCGACATACACGCTGATGGAGCTGCGGGCAAAGGCTAGTAATTTTATAAAATTAAATAAAAAACACTTCATAATATCATTCATCAAGCGTGGATTTATCGAATTTGTTTAATGAGCCAGTGTGATATTTATT
Organism: Diaphora mendica; assembly: GCA_949125395.1. Classification (NCBI taxonomy): domain Eukaryota; kingdom Metazoa; phylum Arthropoda; class Insecta; order Lepidoptera; family Erebidae; genus Diaphora; species Diaphora mendica. The sequence goes on from OX421330.1 coordinate 17,363,545, forward strand.
TATAACTTTATGCATTTTTGTACATCGGCGGACTTAATGCTCAGGCCATTCTCTACCAGTCAACCTTAGGGTGGTGTAGAAATCTTGTGAGGTAGGCGCACATAGGTTTCGTACTTAACTAAAATAAACAATACACAGCATAAAAAAAGTAAAAACGAAACCCAACTACTACAAAAACGACGCTGAAAAAGTATAAAACAAGTTTGAAAAGCCGTAGTCATACGTTACATAGAAATGCACCATAACATTTTAAAAACGTGTGACTACGGCTTTTTAAACTTGTGTTTTTACTTTTTTTTATTAAAATTACAAAAAAAAACCGACTTCAATCTGGACCAAATTTAAATGGAACCATTCGGGAAGCACCAGCTTTCAAATAAAAAAAGAATCATCAAAATCGGTTCACCCAGTCCAAAGTTATGAGGTAACAAACTTAAAAAAAAAAAATACAGTCGAATTGGGAACCTCCTCCTTTTTGAAGTCGGTTGAAAATTTTTTGGTGCCGTTATTAATATAGAATATATATATACATATTTGAAATGTACAAGTAACGCCCTTTCCAATGATACCAAACACGGCATATTTATCTCAAATTATTTTTTTAATACAGTACTTTATGTCGGCTAGAGTGCGCCACATTAGATTCAGTGACAGGTCATATAGCCTATAACCAGCTGACTGCGAAAGGAGGGTTATGTTTTTCGAGTGTATGTATGTATGTATGTTTATTTCTTTGGCATGCCCTAGAGCCTGAACGGCTTGTCGTATTTTTATGTGAGTGGTGTCAATAGATTCGTCTTAGTAGTGAGAGTGACACTGGGTACACCAAAATAAAAAAAATAAGGATATTTGGCGCCAAAAAGTAAAATGAAAAAAAATGTTTTCAAAAAACATCGAGTGTGGTATCAAAATAAAGATTTTTTACGGTGATTACTAATATACAAAAACTTATATGTTTTTATTGTTAAATATTGACGCAGTCGGGTTTTTTATTTTTAATAATTTGTACTGCTGCATCTTATAGTCTAGTCAACAAGTATGGAACTTGTTGACTAGACTATTTGGGCTTCCGGTCTCGCACTCACCAACGAAACACGACAGCACGATCGCTGTCATTTTACGTTGATTTTCTGTGCGAGGGTAGTACCGCCCCGGTCGAGCCGGCCCGTTCGTGCTGAAATCAGCGTGGCTCTACTACCTTTGAAACTAGTACTTGTTAAATATGAGACGGTTAGTGGACATCCTAATTTCAAGTGGTAGCACATTCCAGGGTATCGACCAGATCACTTATTCTATTTTATAACAGAGTAATAACAGATCTTTCTGCGCGTTTGTCCTACGAAGACGAAGATGCAGGGGTATTTTAGTGACTTTTTATTTCACTAATATTATTATTACTTTTGAAATTTTATGTTTACTAAAGATAGCAGACCAATTTATCTGGCCGCCTAGAGAGATGCTTTTTTACGCCCCGCTTAAAGGACCCGGGATGATAGTGAGAGGGAAACACGTGCGCTAGAAGTTAGTTCCAGGTTTTGACCACTCGACACAGAAAGGAGGAACCGAAGCGATTTGTACGAGATCATATGTTTACCACTCTGAAGCGGTGACTTCCAAGGCCGTGTTGTCTGTGATATATGTATAAATGTGGGTAGATCATAGACATCTGTTGTATTTTGTGACAAGTACTTCAATCTGCCAATATACGTTGTCATCATAAGTTGGTGTGTAATTTATTCCGTATCCCTACTGTTCCTGGAGTTCCCGAATACATTACAGTGGCGACGAGATTGAACAATACGCGTAATAAATAGTGTATTAGTGATTAGTGGAACACATAAAATACATCATGTCGATCGGTAAGATCTCCGAATTCAAAATAGATAATGACGATTGGCGTTTGTATGTGGAGCGGTTGGAACAATATTTTATTGTTAATAAAATATCGACTGAACTACAAGTGCCTACGCTAATTACGGTAATGGGTGCCGAGAGTTATGAACTTCTAGTTAATCTGTGTACACCGTCCAAACCAAAAAGTAAAACTTTTTCGGAAATAACGAACATTATGGAAAAACATCTACAGCCTAAACCGAGTGAGTTAGCTGAACGTTATAAGTTTAGAGCTAGAAAACAAATGAACGGTGAGTCTATATCGGCATATACAGCGGTGTTAAAGAAAATGTCTAAAACATGTGAATTTGGGAGTTGGCTCGAGGAAAGCCTGAGGGATCAATTGGTTTGCGGTATATCTAGTGATCTTACGGCCGTTTTCAATAACCTATCTATCCTTAGTTCTCATTACTACAGTTAAACAAATCTATCTTTTTACACTTACTTTCGTTTCAATAACCTACCGGCAGATAGCATTTCCTATCGAAGTTGTCTATCTATCATTGGGAGGACGGATAGGCAACTAGAGATAGGAACTCTCATAGTAATCGGACTAACTTGCATTTCAATATAAGTTTCGAGTTACTCTCCGATAGGTGTAGCTAACTCTAGTAACGTCAGTTGCTTATCTGTCAATATCGGCCAGTTACGCGCCAACCCGGCAAGATAGAATTTCGAAAATAATTATTTTTTTATGTAAATATAAAGAATGAAAGGTTTTATCAGTGATGATAGCGACATGGAATTATTATGGATTATGATCAAAGCAGTGATAGTGATACTGAAGAAAACATACCTTTACAGTTACAGAAGGAAGATAAGCCGCGTGTGAATTATATGAATAAATTATATGACTACGAATTTGCATATAAATCTAGACTAAATAAAAGTGCTGTGAATCAGTTAATAAATTTGATACAACCATATTTAAGTGTAACATCTAAAAGGTAAGTTAAGTTATCGTTTTAAATCTCAACTTTATACTTCAGCCAAATTTGATAAAAAAATATAAAGAACAGATAGGTATTTAACTATTCTTTAATTTGAAAATTACTAGAAATTGTATTATATTTTCTTCATTGGGTTTAGTTCAAGTGTAGACTCATAATGGTGCTAGTATTGCCATAATATCAAGTTTTAACAAAGTTCTTATTTTTCCAGAAATCATGGTATATCCACCCTCCATCAGATACTTTTGGCTACGATTTTATACATTGGGCACTATGCTAGTGTCTTTTGCAGATTTTATCGGAGTATTAATAGCATCTGCATAGACAATACGACTGTATTGTCTATGCAGACGTATCCAGAGCCATAGCAAGATTATACCCAAACTTTGTTGTGTTACAAAATCACACTCAACAAGAGTTTTATAATATTGCTAGATTCCCCAGAGTACATAGTGTCATAGATGGCACCAATATATAAATACAATCACCAAGTAAGTACCTCATCTCATATTGAACTATCTCATACTTCTATTTAGGTGCTGGTCTAACTTAATTTTTTGATGCTTTCATACTATCTGTACATACATAGTAAATACTGTTTTCATATTATTTGCAGACTCAAATATTGGAGAATTTAGAAACAGGAAAGGAATATTCTCTATCAATGTACAAGTTGTGTGTAATATTGTTCATTAGTGTTTCTAAATGTTGTTTTTTTTTTTTTTTTTTTTATGTATGGCCCGCCATAATGACTCTACTCTGCCTGATGCCTGATGATGATGAAAGCATAAGCAGAATCCAAGAGTGGTGGTCACCATACTCAATGCGAATGCAGACAATGCAGCATGGCGACCCACACCATGGCGGCCTAGTGATGCTTGTGCATCTTTTAGTCTAGTCAACAAGTATGGAACTTGATGACTAGACTAATTGGGCCTCCGGTCTCGCACTCACCAACGAAACACGACAGCACTGCTGCTGTCATTTTACGTTGAGGGTAGTACCGCCCCGGTCGAGCCGGCCCATCCGTGCTGAAATCAGCGTGGCTCTACTACCTTAGGTTGCCTTAGGTTGTTGTTGCCCGATGGCCAGGGATGTCCACTCAGGATGCAACTATATTTAACCACTCTATTTTAAAAGGTCACTCATTTAGTTGTTTATTCTGTTAATAATAAATTTTTAGAAGCGGCTGTAGCCTAGTGATAAAGGTATTGGACTTGCCAAAAAGAATTAAAGAGGTTGTTGGTTCTAATCCTGACCGGTACACTACCGACATGAACCCACTCCTAACACAAGCAATTTAGCTTAGCTGGAGGGGTTAACGAGAATACTAGTAATTTCCTTTTAAAAAAAAGAAATAAGTACACTGTTCCTATTGCTTAAAAGACTTATATAAAATATTAAACTTGCAGATTATTGTGAACAAGGTGGACTTGGAAATCGCTGGCGGCTTGGTAATAGCGATCCATGTACACCCTATCTATTGACACCCCTACTCAACCCAAATACTCCATCAGAGCAATGTTATAATGAAGCGCACATTAAAACAAGAAATACTATAGGTTTGTTTTGTTTACTAAATATTAGATGCATGGTAAATGGTTTAAATACACTATTAATACCTACTGTAATATTGCAGATGCATTGGAGTTTGGAAAAGAAGATTCTCCATACTATCTTTAAAAATGAGGCCAAATTTAAAAAATATGCAGCATACAAAATTGCCAGGAACATGAATTTGGCAAAGATAGAGCCTAAAATATCGATTTCAGAAACAACACAGGAGGAAAATGTGAATGAAATTCATGACAATTCTCCAATTTCAAACATGTCAGAACGGCAATTGGTAATAAATATATACTTTAATGTGTAAAATAAACAATAATTAATCATATTTTATGTAATTTTTATTACCTTTCACAAATTTGAGATCACAATACAATATAAACTAATCACACAATGAAAATGTAATGATAAAAATTTAAATTAATTTAAATCCTTTTCTTCACTTCACTTGTGGTGGAGGTCCCAGCTCTTCATAACTTCACTTCAATGTTTTCTGTTTCATCCATCATCAAATTAGTATCTTGCACAAGTTATCATCAATGTAGATACTTATAGGATTCATTTTGATTTACAAATATATATCAATAATTTAAATAATCAATATCAATAAATAAATAAATATCACAAGATACGCGCGCACAAACAAACGTCTATTCGATATGTCGAAACGTTTTATTTCATTTTGAATGTGGTAAACAAATAAAAAAAATCAAGTTAATGTTGATTCAATATAAAATCTTTTAAAAATACAAACAACAAGTACTTTTAATAAAAATAAATAAATAGTGAATATTTGTTTTTAACATTAAAGATTTGTGTAGCAAAGCACTAAACGTGTCAAGAGGGAAAAAGCTATCCGTCGTTGGTAAGAGATAGATAGCGCTTATCTTTGATTGTGAAACGCAAGTTATGGATAGATAAGATCACGCTGCAAATCGGAGATAGCGATCTATCCTTAACTGGCGATAGGTTATTGAAAACCGCCGTTATACGACAACGGTTGTTTGCAGAAAGTCAGTTAGATTTCTGCAAAGCATATAAGCTGGCTATGAGCTTAGAGGCGGCAGAGAAGGACGCGGCAGTGGTTGAAGGTCAGAGAAAGTCAGCGGGCGATACCTGTGTGACGGGAGTCGAATGTCAGGCGTTAGCGGTCAACGTGCGGGGCACCGCTGTCGGAGCGTCGAACGGTCGCGAGTGGCGTGCGGCGCCCCGGCCATCGACAGCGCCGGCTCCTGGGGAGCGTGCGCAGCTACAGCAACAATGTCGTGTGTGCGGAGCGCGCCACGAAACAGGCACAGGCAAGTATGCACGGTATACTTGTCGAGTGTGTAATCGGCGAGGGCATTTGCGGCGTATGTGTCCTAATATAACGGGTGCACATCATGTAGATGTTGGGCATGGCACGGATGAAAGTGATACAGCAAGCGAGGAGGTAATTTTCATTGATAATTATTCATTGTCAGCCTCAATGTGTAAGCCTATTTTTATGACATTAAATGTTAACGGTAAAGATTTACAAATGGAATGCGATACGGGTAGTGCCGTATCCTGTATAAGCTGGGAATGCTATAATAAGCGGTTTAGCCAATTGTGTCTCACGTCTAGTCCACTAACATTCCGTTATTATACAGGCGAGTCAATAAAGCCGATAGGGGTGATAAAGCCATTAGTAAGGTATAAAAATGTGTCAAAGGTATTAGACTTGTTTGTTGTAGAAAATGGGAAAACCGTCCTTTTAGGTCGTCAATGGATGGCCGAGTTAAAAATACAGTTACCTATTGTCGAATATGATTCGAATAATTTTTCATTATATTGTAATGACGATGTATTTAATGTGGACGCTTTTAGTTCCAGATATTGTGAAGTGTTTGCGGAAGGCTTGGGGCGTTTCACGGGTGGGTCGGTGAGCATTCACGTGCGTGAGGGCGCGAGGCCGGTGTTCATGCGCGCGCGCCCCCTGGCGTAGCCCCGGTGGAGCGCACGCTGGCGCAGCTGGTGAGTGATGGCATTCTCTCACCCGTCGATCGTTCGGACTGGGCAACACCTATAGTACCAGTTGTTAAAAAGGATGGTAACATCAGAATTTGTGCAGATTATAAATTAACGTTAAATAAGGTGATAGAAATTGACCGTTATCCTTTGCCTAGAGTAGAAGAACTGTTGCTACGTTTAGAGGGGGGTCAACGGTATAGTAAAATTGATTTGTCACAAGCTTACGCGCAGTTCGAATTGGACGATACTAAGAAATACACAGTAATTAATACACACAAGGGTCTATTCATGTATAATAGGTTAGTATACGGGCTGTCTTCGAGTCCAGGCATATTTCAAAGACACCTTGAAAAATTATTTGGTCATATGCCTCATGTGGGCATATTCTTAGATGATATTATTATTACGGGATTTACAGCCCGGGAGCATATAAGTAATTTATGTATGGTATTTGATTGCTTACAGAAATATGGGTTGCGAGTAAAAAAAGAAAAGTGTGTCTTCTTTGCCAAATCGGTTAATTATCTAGGTCATACGATTAGTAAAGACGGTATTCATACATGTCCAGATAAGGTAAAGGCTATTGTTGAGACACAGGCACCCACCAATATTACAGAGTTACGAGCATTTATAGGTATGATTATGTATTATGGGAAATTTGTAAAAAATGTAAGTACTATACTAGCTCCTTTGTACAATTTACTCAAGATAGGTGTTGATTTTCATTGGGATGAAGCGTGTCAGGTCGCATTTCAGAAAATCAAACAGTTACTGGTTAGTAGTGAAATATTGATGCACTATACACCGGAATTACCCATTGTGTTGACAACGGATGCGAGTAGTGTAGGGATCGGCGCGGTTATTTCACACATAACTCCACGCGGCGAGCGACCAGTGGCGTATGCGTCACGGGCACTCACAGTAGCAGAACGGGCTTATTCTCAAATAGACCGAGAGGCTCTTGCTATTGTTTACGGCATTCGAAAGTTTCATCAATATCTTTATGGAAGGAAGTTCGTGTTGAGAACCGATCACAAGCCTCTGACATATATTTTTGGCAATAAGGCAGGTATACCAGTCATGGCCGCTTCGAGATTACAGCGTTGGGCAGTATTATTATCTGGATATACGTATGAGATAGAATATATTCCTTCGAGTAAAAATAGTGCGGATGCATTGTCCCGTTTATCGCACGGCAAATGTAATGTAACGGTATCGAACGAAAATACTTACGTTAATTTTGTTGAAAACTTCTTACCGATTACAAGTAAAGACGTTAGGCAGGAAACTGCCCGCGATAAAATCCTCAGTAGAGTTTTAGCCTACATACAATCAGGGTGGCCCGCGACATGTCTCGAAGATCAAATGAAACCTTACTTTGTTAGACGCCATGAGTTATATACCGAATGTGGGTGTATAATGTGGGGATATCGTATGGTGATTCCAAATTCTTTAAGAAAGAACGTATTAAAACAATTACATAGTAGTCACACGGGAATTGTTAAGACTAAAGGATTAGCTCGTAGTTACGTATGGTGGCCTAACATCGACTCGGATGTCGAAGCGCTATGTAAGCAATGCGAAACGTGTGCAGTTGTAGCGGACGCGGCGCCACGAGCTCCGATACAACCGTGGCCGTATTTAGCCCGGCCGTGGAGTAGATTACATATAGACTTCTTGGGGCCGTACCAAGGGTTAACTTTTTTAATTATTTTGGATTCAGCATCAAAATGGATTGAAGTATTTGAAATGTCTCGTACTAATGCGTCTAATGTAATTAAAATACTAAGGTCCACCTTTGCAAGATTTGGATTACCAGAAGAGTTAGTTTCGGACCAAGGTCCACCGTTCACTAGCATAGAATTTAAAAACTTCTTAGCTAATAATGGTATTAAACAGCGGTTTTCGCCTGCTTATCATCCGTCTTCAAACGGTGCCGCGGAGAATGCAGTAAAATTGTGCAAACGAGCAATTAAAAAGGCTTACAAGGATAGGGTTGACGTTGACGCTGCTTTGCAGGCCTTTCTACTTGCTTATCGAAACACTGCACATAGTACAACCGGTGAATCTCCGGCTATGCTACTCCAGAAACGGTCATTGCGTTCAAGGTTGGATTTGTTACGTACGGATCGTGTAGTAGAAGATAGGGTCCATGATGTCCAAAAACGGCAAATGGAAAATGCAGGCGGGTTGCACCGTAATTTCAATAAGGGCGAGTCAGTTTGGGTTCGTGGTTATGGTGCCCGCGATAAATGGGTAAAGGGCACAGTAGCAGGGGCGGATAGCGCACGCAGATACTCAGTAGTAGCGGATGGGGATCAATTAATTAAAAGACATATCGATCAAATGCGTCGACGATCCTGCCTATCTGATGTTACCGTTCCTAATGACGAAGGTTCAAGTAAGTCTTTGACGGGTGAGAGGATTGACATTGAACTACCAAACGAGGGGAAAGAAGAGATATCACAAGGTGACATCTCTGGTGGAGGTGAGAGTGGAGTACATACTGAATGTGAATTACCTACACCACCATCGCCAGCTGATTCACCCGTGAAACGTTATTCCAGGCGTATACGTAGACCTGTAGATAGGTTCCAAGTTACATAATAATTATGAATTGTATTGTGTACTGAACTTTATCTGTTTTTGTTATTTTTGTATTTATTCTTTTTTTTTGTGTATTTGTGGTGGAGGTGTGATATATGTATAAATGTGGGTAGATCATAGACATCTGTTGTATTTTGTGACAAGTACTTCAATCTGCCAATATACGTTGTCATCATAAGTTGGTGTGTAATTTATTCCGTATCCCTACTGTTCCTGGATTTCCCGAATACATTACATTGTCCTGTAGAGGAAGGGGGAAGGGGGGACCAGTTGGAAGAGCTCTTCAGAACACTCTCCGTGATACAAGCGGTAGAGTAATGCCATAGAGGTGACATCTCTACGCAACTGCAGGGGCTCAAGGGACTCGGGACTGTTGATAATCCGGATTGCTCGCCGCTGCAACTGCTCGAGAGCGTCAACCAGGTACTGAGCGGCACCATCGCAAAGATGAGAACAGTACTCCACGCACGAACAAACCTGAGTCTTGTAAAGAAGGCACAAATGCCCTGGCGAGAAGAACCTTCTCACCTTGTTTAAAACACATAGCTTCCGCGAGGCCGCTTTAGTGACACTCTCAACGTATTCGCGTGGGTTGAGGTCTCGGCAGATATCTATGCCCATCGAGCCTACCTTGCAATGGCATTTGAGTGTTCTGAAAAGTGTGAAGGGGAAGGAATGGAGACTTTTTGGCAGAGAACGCGCACCCCTGTGTTTTCTTGGCGTTGAATTCGACCAGATTATCACAGCCCCATTGAGAAATGCGGCTCTGAACATGGTCGAGAGAACGACAAGCTTCTGCCTATCTAACATCTAAAACTTCGTTTAAAACTTTAAAAAAACCGACTTCAAAAAGTATAAAAAACTTAATAAAGGTTTAATTAAAAACACCTTATATGCAAACCTTTAATATTGATGGAACTCTATTATTTGTATGTGCTATCTATTCATAGGTTTGAAGTCGGTGCCAAGCCAAATGTAATAGAAGGTACCACACCAGCATGATGACTACCAGGTGTAAATATTGCAATAGCTTTAGAAAATATATGAAAAACATAGTACGTACCAAACAAATTGGAGGGTTTCCTTCGATTTCCTTGGGATCCCATCACCAGATCCTGATATAGTGGCAATGGGACCACATGAAGAGCGTACCCTTTCGAATACAAAAATAATTTTTAAAATCGGTCTATAATTGACGGAGTAATCAGTGTACATATATATAAAAAAAATCTAACCAAATTGAGAACCTCCTCCTTTTGGAAGTCGGTTAAAAATAACAAGTTCGTTTTAAGCGACAGTGACACATACAATTGACCTATTTTCACTAAAATTAAATTCATATTCTTTGACTGCATGGTGTAAGTTGTGCCACTGTCACCCCAAATAAGGAATTTCATTTTAAACTATTTATACCCGACTACAGCGAAACGAAGCCAATGGAAAGGGAAGTTTTAGCACCAGACGCATATAACGCTTGTTACGACATACATTTTCACCGTGGGAGAGCCACGCTTCGGCATGAATGGTTAAACCGGAGTGATACCACGGCCTCACAGAAAACCGGTGTAAAATAGCACTTGCGCTGTGTTTCACCGAGTGAGTGAGGATACCGGAGGCCAATACCCCAACCCATTCCCCTCCCCATCCCCCAAAGGCCGGCAACGCACTTGTGACGCCTCTGGTGTTGCGGGTGTCCATGGGCGGCGGTAAACGCTTACCATCAGGTGATACGTCTGCCCGTTTGCCCCCTATTCCATAAAAAAACATTATTTTGTAAATCTATATATATAAAAATGAATCGCCGAAATGTATGTACGCGCATAACTTCCGATCGGCTGCACCAAAAGGCACCAAATGAAATAATTCTTTTATTATGTGTTCATTATTGTTAGGACAAGGTTTGTGTACAAGAAAAATTCAAAGATAACGGGAAAAGTCATTTTTTTTGTCCGCGACGGGAAGCTGAGACATATATGTAAATTCAATCCAATGTGGGTAGTTTTACAGGGAACATTGTTAAATTGCAGCTCCAAATTTAAATTTAAAATAAATTTTAATTTCATACTTTTATACATGTTCTATGAGTTATTATGGTAACTAACTGTACCGACTGCCGGTATAAGTGTTATCACCTCAATATATATCTCTCAAGTCACATTATTAACACCAAACACAATAAGGAATCACTCATGAAAACCATGGCAGATATGAACTTGCTGTTTAACAACCGTATGGAGGAATTTGAATCCAGAGAACGGTTGCATAAGGATACCAGCACTTCGGCAACGCTTCAGGAGGACTTTGCATCATTTAAAAAGTTTGTCCTACAGGCACTGAGTGATCTTCAGAAACAAGTGCAAATATTGGCACATAGTACTGACAACATGGAGATGCGGAGTAGACGTAAGATGCTGCTATTACACGGTGTTGCCGAGGACAAGAGTGAGGACACTACACTATTGCCCGTAAAAACTATCACTGAAGACCTTAAACTGAGCAGTTTTACCGTAGCTGATGTCAAGAGAAGTCACAGGATGGGTCGAATCAGCAAGTAAGCCTAGACCATTTATAGTCAAATTTAACCAGACTACTACCCGTGATTCAGTATGGTTTGCAAAAACCAAATTGAAGGGCACCGGCATTACCATATCCGAGTTTCTAACTAAATCACGGCATAATGTATTTATGTCTGCACGTGAAAGATTCGGTATAAATAAGTGCCGGACGCGGGATGGCTACATCTATGTTATGGGGCCTGGAGATAAACGGCATCGGGTCACGTCATTGCTTAGTGCTATTTACGAAGACACAGGGAAGCCGGTTGTAGTCTCTAAGGCAGCAGGTACAAAATCGAAGTGCACAGTGAAAAAGTAAGTAAAAATGTCTGCACATCTCCGAATATCGCATTAAGCTCAAATAGTTACCTATCCGCCTTCGCCGTAATGTTCACATTCTCTCCATTTTATACAGTACTCTGTTTCTTCCACATTCACCTCCCTATCTCAAACAACGTTTTGAGTTCCTACACAGTTCACATTGCAGGCTCTTGAGATCGTCGGAGAATCTGAAACTGAAAATGCCCAGCCATTCCACACAATTCGCTGATAAGTCATTCTCGGTGCAAGCAGTCAGACTGTGGAACAACTTGCCTGAAGCAATAAGACCAGCTAAATCTCTGCAAGTCTTTAAGAAGCAAGTCACAGATTACTACTTGACGATGTGAAGGCTTCTGGGGGGGTATTGGTTATTGATGATGTGAAGTACGCAATATGTGTATTTATAACATTTAGTGTTTTTTTTATACGTATATATATGTATGTAATCTTGTATCTTGTATGTATTCATCCTATGTACTGGTATGCTTACTTTAGACACATGTATTAAGTTTAAATATTAATTAATACTTAGATTAGTTAAAACTTAGGTACACCTTAGGCTATCCAAAATGCAATTACACAATATCCGTACAAAGGTCGTCTGGAAGAGATCGCCGTGAGCGATAAGACCGCCTATTGTTATACCAAATTGTAGTTTTTAAAGCTGTATAAATAAATAAATAAATATGGCGGTACGAAGTTCGCCGGGTCAGCTAGTATGTATATAAAAATGAATCGCCGAAATGTAAGTATGTACGCGCATAACTTCCAAGTGGCTGCACCAAATTAAGTAATTCTTTTTTTTTTATGTATTTGTTATTGTTAGGACAAGGTTTGTATACAAGAAAAAATAAAAGATAACGGGAAAAATCAATTGTTTTTGTCCGCGACTGTACACTGCCTGTGGGAAGCTGAGACATATAGGTATGTAAATATGGCGGTACAAAGTTCGCCGGGTCAGCTAGTAGTCTTATAATTTGCGAAAGTAAAACCAAAACATACTTACTAATCATAGCGTGTGCGCTATTCTAGAACAGCAAAGATATTTGGCAATCAAAACGGAATGTCCTTAGTGTTTCGATAGCAAAATATTTTTCTTTTGAGGTAAAAGATGTGTGTAAAGGAGTGATACCAAAGAAGGCCTCACAGAAAACCGGTGTTAAATAGTGCTTGCGCTGTGTTTCACCGAGTTAGTGAGGATACCGGAGGCCCATACCCCAATCCCCTACCTTCCCCCCTCATCCCCAAAAGGGTGGCAACGCGCTTCTGGTGTGGCAGGTGTCCATGGGCGGCGGTAATCGCTTACCATCATGCGATACATCTGCTCGTTTGCCCGCCTATTCCATAAGAAAAAAAAACTCATTACAAGTTGCTACGGAGCTGACTTCATTCCTGTAGGCAAGTTCTCTAAAGCCGCGTTTTCACAATAAGAGTTGGCTCGGACCGAGTACACTCCTACGAGTCGGCTTCATACGAGTGTACTCGGATAGTGGTCATTTGTCTCCTTGCACAATCAAGATGTTAGATGTCATCGACTGATCTATAGAAGTTGTAGCAGATATGTTAGCGGAAGTTAAAAATCACGAAAGGGGAAAAAAACGAAGAGAGAAGAAATTTGGTCAGGAAATAGATTTTAAGACGTGACCAACGGGGTGCATCAAATAATTTTCTTCGTGAAGTAGAAGACGAAGATTAAAACACGTTTAAAATCATTTGAGATTAAACAACGCACAATTTGAGTATTTATTAGTAAAAGTAGCACCCACCACTAGTAGTCACTCCACTTTTTTTTAGTTGTCGCCATTTTGTTTTCATATAATGATCCGAGTGAGCTCGAAAAATAGAGCAGAGTCCGAGTCTACTCGGATTTGATGCCGGCGTCCGAGTGCGCTCGTGTTTACATGATACGAGTACCGTCCGAGTAGACATCCGAGTGCACTCGGTCAGAGCCAACTCTTATTGTGAAAACGCGGCTTAAGAAAGGGTTTAATTCCACTAGCCCCACTAGGGAATCGAAGGGGTAATCGAACAATTTTGACTGCGCGGTTGGCCTAGTGGTTTAATGGATCGCCACGCCGCTCTCTCCTACGCCAAGTGTTGTGGGTTCTTGAGGTCTCGGTTTCGATTCCTTGATCGGATCAAATGTTTGTATGATCTGCAAATATTTGTTTAGAAATTTGGGTGTTTCCTATACATAATATTATGTATTTACAAAGAAAAGTATATTATGTATTCATATCAGTTGCCTAGTAGGTACCCATAATACAAGCTCTGCTTAGTTAGGGACTAGATGACGTTGTGTGTTAGATGTCTGAATTTTTTATTTATTAACCGACTTCAAAAGAGGAGGAGGTTCTCAATTCGACCGTTTTATTTATGAGTGTTTGCGGATTACTTCGTCTACTTCGATTTTGATGATTCTTTTTTTAATGGAAAAGAGATATCCCAACAGTGGTACCATGATACAGGACACTTAGATCTGATGATGGCTTCCAAGAGAAATCAAGTCAAACCTTGAAGTCGGTTTTTGTTTTTGATATTTTTTTTATTTATACCTAGATCCATACCAATTCGAAAGTAACTCCATCTGTAAGTCTGATAGAAAGAACATAGTCCAAGGCATATGCTAGTTGTTTCAAAAATAACAGACAAACCAACAGACGCAGACAGCAAAACTATAAGGATTCCTTGCCGACTGCAAACCCTAAAAAAGTAACAAATATAACAAATAATTAACACTCCAAATTTTGAAATAAGAACAATTTTTAAATTTCAAATATGGAAAGTCAAAACTACAACGACCTCAACTGTAAATATAGAACTAAAAATATCACAAAGGTACTGCAACATGGACGCAGTGAAAAATCATGAGCTCTTAGTAGCGAACGTTGGTTTTATTTAAGTTTAATGCGCGCAAGCGACGACAGCGATAACGACGCGGTCTTCCTGAGACCATTTGTCTGTCAACGGCCACTCGTGCGCCGCCGCCGGATGCATCGCCAGAAAAACGGCCACATACATGCACCAAGTATTGTTAGAAAGTTCGGACACTTTGTTTGAATCTAGTGAAATCAATCGATCTTTCCTCCGTAATTGTCTGTCTGCTAAAGTTTGAGGTAAACGTATTATCTACTAGCTATGCCCTGCGGTTGTTGTTGTACGTTTACAGCAATAACTTTGAATAACACCAATTTAAATTCTAGTAAAAACCAGACCAGCCATTTCACAGTTTAGTCGGTAACAAGAGACAGACAATAATTTAAAAATTGATTTTTGATGTAAGTTCAAACGGAAAACCTATTTAAAGTACCGTTTATACTTTTATATATCATGCATTTAGTGAAATAATTTGAAATTAAAAACATACACTTCAATTATATTTATTTGCATAAATAGATTAACGCATACCTACTCCTTGTACACCATTTGTCGTCATACACGCTTAAATTCATTCTTTGTTTTGCCGGTGAAAAGCAACGAAAAAATTAAAAGCGCGGAGTTCAAAATCTTCAAAAGACGACAACGCACTCGTGACGCTTAAATTGTAAGTGTCCATGAAAGGCGATACTCACTTCCTGTCAGTGAACTGACTGGCCTTTTGCACATTTTAAGCCTAATAGTAGTAAGTAGGTTTTATTAAGTAGCCAAATAACTGTAGATTTTCAACATTATCAACAGCCTTTGAAAGTCCATAGCTGGCAAAGGAAGTTTTTCAGACTATACAACGCTGGTCAGACGGATTGGTATAGGGTTTATTTTAAGTTGTTCTTCTTGTTTTCGGTAGGTCCTACTTTTATTTATTTATTTTACAACTTCATGCACTTGTGTACATCGACGGACTTAATATCATGGGCTTTCTCTACATTTCCCAAATTAAGAGCATAATATTTTATGAATACAGATGAAAGCTACGGTAATGCATAAGTTTGAACATAGTACTATATAAATACTAGTTGAGATTACAAAGCTTTCTTTTGTAATCTGAGGATACTAGTATTTACAAAATGCATTCTTGATGAACTAATTAGTCATGGTAACCCTACTAGTACCGAACTTTCACTGTAAACATGAAACAGTAGCGTTTGTTTACTGAAGCGCTCGAATACTGCGCAGGCTGTTAATTCTGTTATCAATTTATTAAACAGCATTTTTAAACGAAAAATACTAGTAATAATCTGTTTGCAAGAAGTAATTAATGTAAAAGTTGAAACCATAGGTAATAAGTACTTATGATTGTGTTGTTGTGTTTTGAACCTTTATAACCAACTCTAAAGATTCGTACTCTAACCACCATCATAAGTTACAGGTTCCATTTTCAAACCACAAAAAGAGTGGTTTTCTTACAAGAAATTCTTAGCCTATGTTTTATGCCAGTCGCTCCATGGAGAAATTGACATTCAGCTAAAACCTGTTGAACTAGTGGCCGACCCCTGAATAAATTTTGGGATTGACAAAGACTAGGAAGATCAAGTACAGAGGTGAGTGGGTATCGTTAGAGTCGATTTAGGGAGCAAACAATGCGGGACAACGATACCGTAAGCTGAAGGAAAACTTGATATAACCCCTTAACAACCAGTTCGCACAACGTGCTATAGCAAATCAAAATTTTGTATCATAATAAAAAGAAGAAGAGCCTTGTGCCAGCAGTGGACTAATAAAGGCTATTCATGATGATGATAGAGAGGAGAACCAGGAATTGTCATAGGTTCCTGACTGTGTAAAAAAGTGTACCTACCTAATGGTACTCAATTAAGTGGCGCTATCGCGCAGCTAAAGAAGAAACGTAATTTCGGCGTTATTAGATGCCATGTGAAACATACACTAAAAACAAAACAATTTGACCGATATTCTCGGCTTGGTCAAGGTGTTACTATTATTTTTATCGTGGCAAAATATAGGGGATGTCGTAAAACTATCGTCGCGCTTCAGGTGAACGGCCGCGCGCATGCGCGTCGTTCGCAACCAAGATGGCTCCCATATATCCGTCATCGGAGTGGCTGATGCGCGCCAAAATAAGATTATTGGAAATTTGACAGGGACGAGCACGCACACTTTACGATCGATGCTAGACGGAGTTTATGAGAAAATATTTGATGCTGATGACGCATGTAAGTGCTCCATCTGAGTATTTGTGGACACTATAACATGTACAAACTTATTTTTATTGATTCTTGAGGGCAGCTAGACCACCCGTGAACAATAACATGACGAATGGTACACAAAAAGGCAAGCCAATAATATAACAATATTTATATGCCTACTTTCGCGAACATATGTCTAGACTCGCTGTAACTGGGACTCTAGTTGCTCGTTTCATTTTTTAGTGTAGGTACCTACTACATAATCTAATAAAAATTGGCAGTCATAGGGACTGCGTATAGAAGTAGTCAGTGGTGGATTTACCACTAGGCTGAGTAGGCTGGAGTCTAGTGCGGCGAATTTTAGGGGGCGGCAAATTTAGACGAATATTTTTTTTTCATACAGAAATAAAAAAAACGTTATTATAATTTAAACGGAGAAAAGAAGTCTTGTCTATTTAACAAAAAGAAACAATGTATTATTTATATGAAAAATACTAAACTATTAATTATCTATTAATTGAAAAATTACTAAACGCTTGGTAAAATATATCTTTGTAAAAATGGGTTTTTAAACATCACAATAGCAGTTTAATTTTACAATTTAAATTAGTTATTTTAACTAACATTTTTCTTAATCACCACTGAGGGGCAGGGCAGCATAAGATCTTAGAATGCGCCGTGATTCACAAGGCGGCGGCGAATTAGGTTCGATTAGACATTTTCCATCCTTGGTTCTTTCCGCCGCCTCTTCCTGCGTGATGACCCTGCTGCCCCTACCACCGCATCCGTGACGGGTGGAATATCATCCGCGCTCTTCTCATCGATTTCGGCCAAGGAGGCCATTAAAGGGGATGCGAGTTCCACCTGTGTTTTACGGAAACGTCTTCAAATGCTTTTTGCTCCTTCAGAAAGTGGTTGAAGGCGCCAATAATGTAAATCCGCCACTGGAAGTAGAAGATCAGGTAGTAGATTTCAGCACGAATGGGCCGGCTCGTCCAGGACGGTAGGTACTACCCTCGCACAGAAAATCAACGTAAAATGACAGCGTTCGTGCTGTCGTGTTTCGTTGGTGAGTGCAAGACCGGAGCCCCAATGATGCAGAAGCATCACTAGGTCGCCATGCTGTGTACACCATGCTGCATTGTTGTATTGTCTGCATTCGCAATGTGTATGGTGACCACCGCTCTGGGATTCTGCTTATGCTTTTTAACAGGTAGAGAAGAGTCGTTTTGGTAGGGCCATACATATTAAAAAATTGGTTCTCTGTAAAGTCGGTTTACGGACGCGACGATAGTTTAACGTGACACCGTCATACCAAACATTACAATGAACTTAACAGGACAATGAGTCATCCTTTTTCGTGCATGCAGCCGGCGTTCATCAATTTATTAGGCGTCGTCACGTCAAAAAGTGAAAACTTATAACTTAAAATTTTTGTATTAAAATTTGAAATTTCACAATGTATCTACCCTGGGAAGCGCCATATGCAAGCAGTACTGCTCTAGTGCTCTTTTCATTAAAACTGCCGTGGCGACTCTAACATCGCTGCGCCCGTGTACGCAGTGTTCGCACACCCTGCACTTATACTCTGACAGAAAGACGCCTCTGATAGGACCATTAATAGTGTAATCTAGTGTAATCTTCACACTATAAATACTTACTCTTTACAAACTCATATCCACACAACTCCATATTGTCGTAGTATGCTGCCCATCTATTAAATTCTTAACCATGAATGAGGACAAAATCACTACAAGATATATACCTTTTAAATTACAAAATAATTCCATCTATGTTTTAAAATGATTTTGTCTATCTTCTATCGTCTATCGCAAAAAAAAACAACATTTTGAACAGATTAAAAACAAGTCTGCCTGATTTTTCGTCAGGCACAGTTATTTTTAATCTGCTTTTAATTGCATAAACAGAATTCAAGAGTAGTGGTCAACTCAAGACTCAAGACCAAACTCAAGACAATGCTGCATGGTGACCAACACTATGGCGGCCTATTCAGTTGTTTTTGCATCATCGGGCTTCCGATCTCGCACTCACCAACGAGACAATACGACACAAATGCTGAGGTTGGACTTCTGTGAGAACCGGTCGAGCCGACCCATTCGTGCTGAAATCGGCGTCAGTCTAATACCTTGAAAATAGGTATATTATATAATTGATTATTATCACACATCATACTCATCAGAATTCTTTATTACTGAAATTGATAAAAACCTCAAGAGCAGACAGATTCTATAAAAGCTGAGCTTGCCTAAACACTTTTTAACAGAAAATATTTAATTTTTCGAACATACCTACACAAAATATTTAATAATTTAAGATTAATAAGGCCGGCAATGCACTCGTGACGCCTCTGCTCTGGTGTTGGGAGTTGGGTGTCCGTGTCCATGGGCGGCGGTAATCGCGTAGGTACCTTTTTTTTTTATTATTTGTCAGAAAAAAATGATGTGATTGTATCGTTAATTAATTTCTTGCAAGCCCAACAAAATTAGCTATAGGTACTTAATTATTAAATAGTATTCAGTTGTGTAAAATGAAATAGATACCCAAACAATCAGTTTAGGTACTAATTTTCAATGAAATGATAATACTCTTACATAAGCTTAATAGCCTCTCACCGTCTATTTTTGTTAATTGAAAAGTTTAGGAGAATTTTCCAATTTCTATGTAAAATTTTGTAGGTAGGTACTGTGGCGATTTAAGCCTTCATGGTGCAGAATTATGCAACCTCTGCGTCGGATTGTGCGACTGGCACATGAAAAACTCCTGTTTGAAGTGAATATTCTAAATTTGATTTATATAATTTGAAACTTGGGATTTTTTGGAATGCTGAAGAGAAGATAGACTGCAGGTGTCGCGGAGTCAAGATCTACTAGCAGTGAAATATAAATAATTGTTTCCCGAAATTGTAAATTCTGATCTTGCAGTAAAAGCGTATAATACGTTTAATCGTGTCGTTATTTCCCGAATTTCAGGTACAATTGTCCACTGACTACACTAAACCCCCCTAGGTACCTACTATAAAACTTTTGGTATAACTAGTGCGCAAAAGAGAAGACGGGTCACCTGAATTGGATGATATGTGGCTAGATGCACCCACGAACATAATGCAACTCTTTCGAGCTACATATTCGAGCGACACTCAAGAGTACCTATTACCATACCAATCGACCAAAACCACCTCAATCAGTTAATAAAAACCTTTAGGAGAGAAGAGGCTTCGTTTACGTTTTACTTCATGCTCTATTTTCTCAGTGAGGACTCGGCGTAGCACATGGCATGAGTAAATGCGAGGACCCACAGAAATATTTCTGTGCGAGGACGCCAAGGACCCGAGAAGTGTATGAATGTTTACGGACATCCCTCAGTATTTCTCATTGGAAAGTATATAATATGTAGTAGCGCCATCTAGAAGAAATAAGTACTATCACACTAACTTAGTTTGACATTGTTCCGATCCCGACATCTATTTCTCAAATTAAGAAACTTTTCCAGATAAATTGCACAAAATTAAAAAAAATACAACAATAATTAAAATAAAGGTAAACCAGTTTGTTATTTTTCAAATTGAAATTTTGTAATATTTTTAGAATAGATCTATCTAACCAATTTTTTAATAACCAAACACACCTTTTTTTTATTATGGCAACAAAACTTGTTTTCGCGAGAAAACTTGTGATAGATAGGCATCGTGAACGTGAATTTTATTTTGATTACAAGTTTGGCATGAAAATCGTTATCAGGCCAAATGATTGTGAATCAAATTTGCCAAGTTATTGTGTTTAGTTTAAAGTATTGAATAAACGCCATACAAGTGGAGCTGCTAAAGAAATTGCTTGCCATGGCGGGCCCGTCCGACGGCGATCCCGACGGATGGGTCGAGTTCTGCGAGCGTCAGGCCAAAACCGCCGCTCAGGACTTCGCCAAGGCTTGCTTACAATATGTACAAACAGGTGCCAACGACACTGCCTCGCGACCTCAAGCTTCGCACAAGGATTTATTGAAGAAATTCGTTGAATGTTTCTCGGAACAGTTTGAGTATGAATTCGGAAAACTAAAGACGCTGCACAAACTTCCTAACGGCACGCACACTGGACATGATGAAAGCGACTATTCAGAAGACACAGACTCGCCGAAAACTCTACATAAACCTTTTTTCCGAAGGTTATCTTTCAAGGGTTTAAGGCGTGGGAAGGGATTATTTCATAAACAACACTCTGATGAAGTGGAGCTTTCGTCAAATCTGAACAAACACAACAAGACTAAATTAGCTAAGATAGTTGTAGAATGTAGAAAAGAAGGTTTGGTAAATTATTTGACTCCAGAGAGTTTAGAACAGCCTTCAGGTCCACAGAAATGGGAGAAATGCAGATTGGCACTAGTAAAAACTGTTGGTGGTTATATGTTGGAATTTTATTCTCCACCCAAGGCACAGAAACCTCGAAGTGGAGTGTTTTGTTTTCTCATCTCAGAGGCTCGGGAAACAACGGCATTAGAAATGCCTGACCATGAAAATACTTTTGTATTGAAGGTAACTATTTTTTATTTATTCTAGTAATTTTTTATATAAATGATATTTAATTTTAAAATTAATACCTATGAATATGTACCTTTATCAATTTCACCAACAAATTAATGAAATGTGTACACACTTGATTAACTTTTAAACAGTAAATATTACAGATCTATATACATAATACAAAAATGATAAGTAGGTTTGTGTGTTTCAAAAACTGAACTGTGAACTCAAATTTCAATGCATTGCACAGCTTTCCTTACCAAGGGTGTGTTTCATAGATTCCTCAAAATAAAACAACTTCATGAACTGGTCCAAATTGAAATGGGATCACACGGGAAGCACCAGCTTTCAAATAAAAAAGAATCATCAAAATCGGTTCAACCAGTCCGAAGTTCACCATTAGTTAATTCGTAATCCTTATCTTAATTAATGTAAACAAGGAAACAAACCCTTCTTTATCGCTTACAGTCAGGCGATACGTCTGCTCCCTATATAGAAACTAGTGCTTGCCTGCGGCTCTGCCTGCATATGTGTCGGTTATCGCAGCAAATAGTAGCCCATGTGTTTAGTACTTTTTGCGTGAAAGAGTAACAAACATCCATCACTCCAACTCGTTCCATACTTACAAACTTTCGCGTTTATAATATTGGTATAGATAAAAATATAGGAACTAGGTCTTTAGAAACATATACATATTAGAAACTAGCTGCACTCTGCAGTATTACCCCATCTGTATCTTGTACTGGGCATATTTCCTTTTCTTATCACAGTATCAGGATGACTGAGCTATACTATCTATTTTATTTTTTTGGTAAATTTTCTAAAAATGAATCCTAGCTAAGTAGATTGATTTATCGGCCCCAAAACGCCCCATACTAAATTTCATGAATATTGTTGGGGGCCGTTTCTGTGATTCAGATTATTGCCCGCGGCTCCGCCCGCGTATATGTGGGTTATCGCGGCAAATAGTAGCCTATGTGTTATTCTGATGTATAAGCAATATTACTGTAAAGTTTCATCAAAATCCGTTCAGTAGTTTTTGCGTGAAAGAGTAACAAACATCCATCCATACAAACTTTTGCATTTATTATATTAGTAGAATATATTTACAAGAATTGTTCAGGATTACATAAATGTTTTTCCTATAAGTTACCTCACCTGACACATTTGAATGACTATAGCTATGAATAATAAAATTCTAATTAGAAAATATATTACTCATATTATAAACAGAAGGTATTCCATTCTAGAGATATTTTAATTGTTTTGAATACACTAGTAATTTTTGCTAAAAATTAAGTACAGCTTGTTACATAGTTGAAAAATGGTTAAAATCTATCATTTAAGTACTGTTCTCATTATTATTACTAGCTGACCCAAGCAACCTTGTTTGCGTCCAAACTACCATCCCCCGTTTTAACCCCAAAAGGGGTTGATTTCTAAAGATACATTATTAGTACACCTTTACACCGTCTATAGAGCATACATTTTAAATTTCAAGTCTCTTACTTCAAAAACATAGGACTTTCATACAAACGTCCAACCCCCGTTTTACCCCCTTTGGGGTGGAGTTTCGTAAAATCCGTTCTTAGCGAATGTCTACACCTCATAAGGAACCTATCTGCTAAATTTCAAGTTTGTTGGTGTTATAGTTTCTGAGATTTCGTGATTAATAAGTGAGTGGTATTTCGCTTTTATATATATATATATATATAGAAGATAGATTGAATGTAAAATCAAACAACTAAAATGGCGCTGGACAGGACAAACAATTAGAAGTAACAAGGATAAGTGGACAAAAGACATAAGATAATGATACCCAAGAGACGGGAAAAGAAATAGGGGTAGACAAGTAATTAGATGGGAAGATGATCTTAGAAATACAGCAATGACCACTATAGAGAAGAACAGCACTTGACAAACTAAAGTGGAATAATCTGGAGGAGGCCTATGTCAAGAGACAAACAAACGTAGAAGAAAACAATTAAACAACAGTTTTAGACTAAAATTTAATAATATTAGATAGATGTTTATAACGTACATTGTAACACTCTTGTTTGTAATAAAGGCTATAAAATCTAAAAAAATCTAAAAATCTCATAATAATAATACACTCATTATTTTAGTACAAAATTATGAATACTAACCACTAGCTAGACCAAAATGCCCATCTATTAAATGCAGTCTGAACCATCCCTTATATAATAGGTCTTTACCTATGAAATTGCTGTTTTGTATGCAATAAGTGAAAGTACTTATTTTTTCAAACTTTTTTATTTCTGTTATTCGAAGTAATCACCCATGCAATCGACGCATCTTTGCCAACGCATTGGCAGTTTATTGATGCCCTTCTTGTAAAAATGAGCTGGACGGGAGGCAACAAACTCTTCAAAGGCATTTTGTACTGCCTCTCGGGAATTTAAATTTTTACCCACTAAAAAGTTGTCTAAATTTTGGAAAAAGTAATAGTCGGTAGGTGCAGGGTCTGGTGAGTATGGCGGATGAGGGAGAGCTTCCAACCCCAGCTCTTGCAGCTGCTTCACGACAACGCGCGACCCCATACTGCGCAACAGACAGTCTCCAAGCTGCAAGAGCTGGGGTTGGAAGCTCTCCCTCATCCGCCATACTCACCAGACCTTGCACCTACCGACTATTACTTTTCTTTACTCAAGACCTATTATTATTATTTTTTTAGGCTGACAACAACATGGAATACGTAATAGAAGCAGCAGATGTCGACGACATGAAATCTTGGTTAGCAACAATCAAGTACTGCATGCGGTCACCTCCAACCACACAGCCACCTCCCGATGCGCTACCAGGGTTACCAGAGCCGGCACCCCCTGACCTGCCACCAAGGAGGGACCTGCCTTCTAGTTCTAGTAACGTCGATTTAGCTACTGATATTACAGAGGATGCTGAGTTTTTGTATAACAGTGAGTACTACTTATTACCTTATAAGACATGCTTTCATCTACTTTTGACTTTAATGTAAAAGTTACTAGCATGCAATAAAAAGGCATACCTCGGTAGTCTAGCGGTTAGCGTATGCGACTGCCGATCAAGAGGTCTCGGGTTCCCGGGTCGAGCCAAAACCTATTGTTCGACAAACTGCACGGTTGGCTAGTGGTTTAAGTGGTCGCCGCACAGCTTTTTAATGCGCCAAGTGTTGTGGGTTTAAATACCACATGGGACAACACTTTGCGTTATCCACATATTGTTGTTCTGAGTCTGGGTGATCTTTTTATCCGTTTCGCATACGTTTGTAAAGTCCTCTGCGCACAGGATGTATATTCCTAAATCGGGAGTTGTCTTTTCAAAAATAAAAAGAAATTCGTTTTAATGAAGTAGAAATTGATTTTTATTTCACTGCCTCGGTGGCGCAGTGGTAGTGAATGCGACTGCTGTGCTTGAAGTGCAAATCCTGGGTCGGACGAAATGTTTGTGTGATCTACAAATATTTGTTTCGGAGTTTGGGTGTTTTCTATGTATAATATGTATGTATTTAAAAAACAAAGTATATGTACATATTTATATCAGTTGTCTAGTACCCATAACACAAGCTCTGCTTAGCTTGGGACTAGATGGCGTTGTGTGTTAGATGTCCAAAAAAAAAAATTACGATACATTCACCTTTTTTTTTTTTTACGTGTGGAAATCCCCACCTAACGGTTAGGTGACCGTTAGGTCATCCTATAAAATGACTTTTATAGGATGCTCAATAGGTTAGGTCCTAAGCTATTGAGCATCCTATAAAAGTCATTCCTTTGTAGGTCCAATAGCAGAAGAGGCGTGTGAAGCGTCGTCGCGTGTGTCCCTGGGCGAGTGGCCGTGGTTCCACGGCACGCTGGCGCGGTCCACGGCCGCGAGCTGCGTGCTGGCGGGCGGAGCCGCGGGGCACGGCTGCTACCTCGTGCGGCAGAGCGAGACGCGACGAGGAGAATATGTGCTCACCTTTAATTTTCAGGTGTGTATTTATAAGTCCCGCACGTTGATATTGCGATTGGCGTCCATCTTGGTGACGTAGTCGAACTGTCAGTACCGTTCGCAATTACGCGTATTGAGTAACTATACCACGTATTTTTTATTGCTTTTTGTTATCCTGTTTTATTTTTGTTGTTAAGTTTTGTTAACATACTTATTCTGTTAAAATGAGTAAGAAAGTAATTAACAGCCGTGCTCGTGAAATGATAATTAAAGTGGACAATTATTTTGTAAAGGATTTGTAGAGGAAAGAGAAATTAATCTCAAGAAGAGACTCGAAGAAGGATACTGGCGTAAAGACCGAATACATGACGAATTATTTATCATTTATACGGCAGACGACAGTGAATCTGACACAACGGATTCTGAAACGAATTCTGATTTAGACGATAATATAAGTGGAATTGAAGAATTAGTTTAGAATTATTAAATTGGATCTTGGATCTCCCCCCTAGCCAAGTTGCAAGCGTTTTTAACACGCATTTATTAGCTTGACCTAACAAAATCTTTTGACTTCATTTTCACCTACTTCTAGGAGTCTGATTAACTTAAAAATTTGCACAGGGGTCAAAGGTCGATAACAACACAATAATTTGAAAAAAAAAGGTGTTTTTCTAAAAAAAAAATAGTTTTAAAAAACTAAACAAACGTTTGACGTGTCTGTCTATCTGTTTGTGGCACCGTAGCTCGCGAACGGATGAAGCTATTTCAATTTAGTTTTTTTTTGTATGAAAGGTGAGTTACGTGCGAGTGTTCTTAGACATTTTTCATGAAAATCGGTTGAGTCGTTTAAAAGTTATGGGGGTGAAAGTGAGTGCTTGAGTAGGGGGTTTTTTAAATTTTGAATTTTAGCTTGTTAGTTCGACTGCTATTATAGCGTGTCTGTTAAACTATAATTATCCTTTCTGCAATCGTTAACGCCTAATTCTCCTGTGTCATTTGCTAATACTTTATCTAAGATTAGCCAATGACACACGAGAATTCAGGTGTTCACGATTGCAGAAAGAAAAAAAAGTTGCAACTTGGCTAGGGGGGGGGGGGTATAACTTAGAAATAGACTACGCCAACACATCACCTCTCTGTGTGGTGACAAATTATGAATAGTGTCCCTATTTTAGTTACCGCTTCAGTTTTTCCTTCCTGTGCCGAGCGGTCAAAACCTGGAACTCACTACCAGCGCACGTGTTTCCCTCCCACTATGATCCCGGGTCCTTTAAGCGAATCGTGAAAAATTCCAAAGCTGTTGATATGATGTATAAAATTTATCATAAAGATTTATTAAAAAATATCTTGTACTCTGTGTATATTTTTTTATGCATGAGCCTGCCAAAATGACTCTACTCTGCCTGATGGAAAGCATAAGCAGAATCCAAGAGCGGTGGTCACCATACTCATGGTGTTACGTGACCCACACTATGGCGTCCTAGTGATGCTTCTGCATCATTGTGCATCCACCAAGGTACAGGACATAGGTTCTCCTCCAAGGTCCACCACAACAATGTAACAACAATACAATATCATTAGTAACTAATTTTAACCTTCTCTTCCAGGGTCGTGCCAAACATTTACGTATGACTCTCTCAGAATCCGGCCAATGCAGGGTCCAGCACCTGTGGTTCCCAAACGTCCACGACATGTTGGAACACTTCCGAGCCAACCCCATCCCGCTGGAGTCCGGCGGGGCTGCTGACGTCACACTCACCGAGTACGTCGTCTGCCAAGACAACAGGCAACAAGTGAGCAACTCTTAGTTGTGACCTCATGGTTCTCGATTGTTGTGTAGCTTAGCCTGGCGATATTCTACTGTGACCACATGTTAGAAACTACCATTGGTTACGCGAAGAGAGTTGACATAAAATTTCATCGAACATGAAAATCTCATTCGTGTTAAATTAACGTACTTGAGTAGATAGTACTAGAGACGAACGGATGAACGGATATCCGGCTACTATTCAGTTTCCGATCTATTAACTCTAAGAGCAAAGTGACTTGAAACTAGAAGTAGGAATGAATGAGTTTGAAAAGTATATAAGATATACTGCTAATGCGGATTCAAAACGCAAAACATACATGTCATAGAGGTGTTGCAATTATTTAATTTGGCAAATATTTCTATAAAAAAAATGAAATAGCAAGACTGTATAGATTATTTAACAGAGGAAGCATATGAGCTAAGTATAGCAGAAGTGCTATGCAGAATTACAGACTAAAAGATTGCTTACAACTGCAGAATGTTTATGTAAAAGGTACACCTAACTTTTTTTTGAAGCATGTAGGTATTAGGTATATTATATCCGCCGGCCGGGTGTCCGGCTATTTTGTTTCAATAATATCCGGATATCCGAAATTCGGTTAAACTCTTTAATTGGTTCTATCCGTTTCATCTCTAATAACTACCCTTTGTCTTTTATTATTCAGCAAGACTTCAATGTCTTGTTCCTAACATGTTTCAAACCAACTTGGGTCTTGTAGGATGTATCACTCCATAGTGAGATTAAAGAAAATTGTAAATTGGTCCTAGTATATTATGTAAATAAACAGAACAACTAAATAATATGCCTGACTTTAACTTTAAGTGTATTTATTTATCTTTATTGACATCAAATTCATAATTATTGTGTAGAATTTTATTCTATTCTTCAATATTACATTCGTAATTTGGCCAAATGAAATTTCCTTATCGTCAATATTGACATTACAATAGTGTTTGTAAACAATCGAGAACCATCACATATTATCACAGTGATTGATATTGTAGAGTCCAAATATTTCAAACAAATTCACTGCACATTTGAATAAATATTTTCGTGATCAGTGATTTCGTATAAAACAACATTACCTATTCAAGTAAGGCTGGCGTTCACACATAGGGTGGTCAATAATTATTTTTCATAAAGAATCCTTTTGATTTGGTTACTTAGAGAAGATGGATGATAGAAGACTCACAAAAGAAATTTATAGAGCGAATGTGTGTAGCAGCACTCGTTAATAAAAACTAGTGAATGTATAGTCCATTCGCTTAGATACGGTCACATTGATCGCGCCGCCGTCGCACTTGCGACAAGCTGCCACAAAATCAAATGGCCCGCCTGCGGCTTACACCCAACAAGCAAGTATGATTTGTCAGTTTACGCTGTTATTGGAATTAATATATTCGTATTTCACAACAATAACCACAATAGGCATGATGACTCATTTTGAAAAACTGTTTTATGATGTTCGGAAGTATCTCCTATTGTCAAAAACAATCATATTTCTACAAAAAATAAGGTAGGAAAAACATGCGATTAAAATTTTAACTTAAAATTCGCACCAAAACGCTCGGTGGTGCCATAGCATCTGCTTGTCACCATATGTCAACCAGTGTCAATTATAGCACTTATAAACAATAAGTTGATCGTCGATTAAATCCAAACACAATGACATTTACAGAAACGTGAGGTAGCTCGCTCTGATTGGAGTTCAACTTAACATGGCGGATGACTATATTTGTAGTTTTAAATTTGTTAAATAACTACTAATCTCGCTCTTAATATGAAAATAAACAGAATTTTTACACTCTATAAACCCCAGTTCATCAGATAAATACGTAATTTTAGTGGTTCTTAGTTACTGTCATCATGCCAATTGCGTGCGGGTGCAGCGACACTATCTAAACGAATGAACTATAAATGTGCATCTTTGCATTTCCATTGTGCACCGCTGGTTCAAGGAAACTTATATTGTTAGGTCGGAAACTTTTCAGATAACTCACTTAGAAGTGTCTGAAGAGGTCTTCGACTGCGAACATTTACCGACCTTTGTTATGTTTGTGGCTGAGAGAGAGGGCTATATGAAAAGCACCAGGAACCGACGAGTATGAATGCAGCCATTGATGAATGTGGGGGCAAAAGAGGTGTGACAGGACCGTAGTAAGTGGAGATCAAATTTCTCTGCTTACCCCTCAGGGAGATAGGCGTGACGTTATGTTGTGTGTTGTTGTTGAATCCTAATATGTTTTGATAAATTTCCTTTATACTGTTGTTATGCAATTCACAGGTATGTAATACCTATTTCCTGAAATACTTCTACTTTTACGTGAAAATATCTCATTTTAATTAGATTTTTCTATTAATTACGACTGCACGGTTGGCCTAGTGGTTTAACCGGTCGACACGTCGCTTTCTACTGCGCCAAGTGTTGTGGGTTCAAATGCCACATGGGACAACACTTTGTGTGATCCACAAATTGTTGTTCTGAGTCTGGATGTTCTTTGTGTCCGTTTCATGTACGTTTGTAAAGTCCCCTGCGACACAAGATCTATATTCTTAATGCGGGTGTTGTCTTTAAAAAAAAAAATCTTCACGATAATTTAATTTCAAGAAATACTCAGTGAATGCCAGCCATACTTCCTAATTTTATATGTTCATTGAAATAAAACAAAAGAGGCATATATTCCCACCGAACACCTTCGCCACAAGCTTTAAAAAAACAAAGATTAATAAGTTACGAAAGCTTATATTCTGTAATCTGACGCTATTTGAATTACGAAAGAGATTTTAGCTTAAATAAACTTATTTAATGTGGCATTATGTGACGTTTTCATATTTAGGAACGTAATAAAGTAGGGAACGGCTTCCGTTTTAGGGGCTAATGTAAATATATTTTGGGTCACTCTTTGAAACAGTCAAATTAAATGTCGCTCAGTTAAACTAATTTTTTCATGATGAAACCACAAATCTTAGCTGTTGCTATAAACATTAGAGATTATCTATTACATTATATTATTATAAATCACAAAACATCAATCGTTCAAACTGTATTTTAACTCAATAGTATAATTACTTGCTTTGTTGACATCTTTAATTAATAATAAAAGTCACTTCTGTTGATTAACCATTTCCTAAATCTTTTCTCAAACTACATATAAACGTTACAAAGTACTTTTACTACAAAACTTCTCTTCAATATTTGTTTTATTTAATAAAAAAAAAACGTGTGGCACTCGGGGACTGCCACGGTAAAGCTATTGCATGGCATTTTTTACCCAATTATATTTTTTATTTTGCTAGTTTCTCATTTAATATTATACAAAAAGTATTTAAATAATAGAGGGCGATAGTGTACTTTGTAGTTGCGAAACAGCTCAACAGATGGCGCTGACTGGTTTTTATTTATGCAGTATTTTTTTTCTTGGCATTATAAAGATATGATAGATATCTATACACCTATATACTTTTTCAAACCGAAGACTGTTTTGCCTGTCTGTCTCCAGACAGATTTCGGAGCAGCTCGTCTCGATCCGTGCGAGCTTCGGGTTTTCGGGTTACGGAATTTCTTGATTCGGTCGCCGCGCTCAAAGGCCTCAAAGTCCGCGATAAAAGCTATGCAATAGCTTAAAAATGGTATAAACGTCATACAATCCAAACCAGATTTCACAATATGACATTTTTTATTACATTCTAGTTCATCCACACAAAAGTCTCATAACTAAACATACCTAAACCCTTTGACTGGCAAGGACGTCCATCCACATCAAATGAAAATGTGCTTACAACGCCAACGACGGCAGAGCACGTCGTAGTAAGCCCACAAAGTTCGTCGACAGACGACATCAAGCGTGTCAAAATGAATAATCTTCTAAACATAGGCGAGTGTAGCCTTCTCGTGCTTTTGTTATATTAAGGAACGAGACAGCTATATTCTCTTAGGAAAGATGAAGATCAACTAAAAACTTTGTTTTTTATATGAGCCTGTCAAAGTGACTCTACTCTGCCTGATGGAAACCATGACCATAATCCAAAAGCAGTGGTCAACATACTCTTTGCAATTGCATGGTGACCCACACTATGGCGCCTATTGAGTTTTGTAGTAAAACCTTTACTTGATCATCAGTTTACATTGCGTTGTTATTTATGTTGATAGAACGTAGCTTTTTAGTAGATATTTTGCTGAGCGATTTTCGTTTTTAAGTACCTTAGAAAATTGTGCCACTTCATCAGTCAGGTAATAACTGCATACTTATATAACCTACTATTGCTTTAAGGTATAAAATTGCTTGTAAGCATTGAGTCTTTGACATCTAACAGATTAGCAATGTCTACCAAGCTACTGATACCAATAGTAGATTTTTTTTCTTAGAATATGTGTTTCTAATAAAATATTTAATAAACTTTATGAAACCAATACATTTATGTTAAAAATGTATAGGTACAGTTTTGTCAAATTTTGGGATAATATTATATAGAACTTAATATTTACTTATTTTAATATAAATTCGCCAAACTTTGCCAATAACGGTGACCATGCTTTAATCTATGATGGCTACGTCTTATAGCTTTAAAAGTAGCTTAAATGTATATAAAACTTATGACGGTTTTATATAAAAAAATGAAATATAAACATTTAATATAAGTATAGCGGAGTATGACCATTGATTCCTGTAATGCATTTTATTTATTAATTGACAATAAATGTAAATTTCATTTGAAATATGAAACTTTCATATTTTAAGCTTAAGTGCCTATGTAGAAGGAATCACAATGTTTTGAATAATCGCATTTAACTTAGTTATATCTATTGTATAGTTGTTTTGAATTATCGTATGATATCATCATAGAGCTAACATTATATGCGTTATTTAGGTGTCTAATAGTAGTGTACCCTAAATTAGTTAGGGTTTAAAGAATATTTTGGCTCTAGTAATATATGGTTTTACAAAAACATAGCTGTAAAAAATCATTTCTCATATAATCATTTAAGCAACAATCATTAGTAACCTAAAGGATGGAATTGTATTATAATAGACACTATAGTCCATTTGAGTTTATTCAATAGTGACGCATCGATCAAGCCCCGCCCCCTAACCAATTGGGTTCCAAGAAATTACGTTTCGTACAAGTTTGAAACCCAATTGATCAGGCTGCGAGGTTGGTCCCTATTTTATTAATCCTTCTTATCTTCACAAAATATAGATATCATTGCGAATAGGTTACTGTGCTTTCCGCAGATAAGTGATCATACCTAGGGGTCCGGTGCTTAGTTCATGACCGACAAGAATAGACATTATAAAAGATAAGTCACAACTTAAGGTCAAACTCTACTACTAAAAAACTGTCCTCATATAAATAAGACCACAACCATAGTTGACGCAATAATAAAAATACTCATTCAGAACTCTGTGGACGTAAAATACAGAAGATGTGTTCTACATTATTCTTATAAACATAGCCATTAAATACTAGGGCCAAAATAATTCTGTTTGTAGATTTATTTATGATAGTAACTCAAGTTTTGATAAAATGGACTGTTATTATAATGTACTAACAATGAAATTAGAATATAAATATATTGTTTATAGTTTGTACAAAATCATGTTCTTCCGAGCTTTAATTTTAATTTCTTTGTTGTAATTTTTTTTATTATTAAACTTTATTCTATGGAATGGCTTTGTTTTTTATTTTGCTTTTTTTTCTTCCGTTTTTTTTTGTCTTTGTGTTGTGTTGCAAGTTCATTTTGGTAAGTTTTTAATATTATTTATGCTTTCTTATGTACAGCTTGTTGTAGCAGTTCATGTATCGCAGTAGAACTAATTTTAGATTTGAGTATCAATTAAATCTCAAACCTTCCACTTTTCCAAAACGTTTACGATTATTTTACATTGTGGCCCCAATTTTTTTAGTTTGTACTAAATAATGGGTTTTGTTGAAAGAAGTCTGTAATTTTTCAGTTGGAGGTAACTCACGGGAGCGATGTACGTATGCGTAGGGCAGAGCTGGAAGCGTTACTGGTGGCCAGTGGGGCCCACCACGACATAAGGGCGGTAGACAACCAGTACACATTTGTGTAACAACACCTCTACTGTGGAGCAACTGCAAGAGTCATGGAAACGATTGGAACAGCATTATGTTTTTGTGCTGTGCCTGTAGCTCATGTGTATAAGGACAATGGAAATTATAAGACTTATTATATTTTGATAAGAGTTGTGCATCGCATATAGCTAACACTACATTTTTTTTTGTGGCGTTGGCGGGCAAACGAGCAGAATCGCCTGATGGTAAGCGATTACCGTCGCCCATGGACACCTGCAACACCGGAGGCGTCACAAGTGCGTTGCCGGCCTTTGGGGGAGAGATAGGGGAAGGGGTATGGGCCTCCGATATCCTCACTCACTCGGAAACACAGCGCAAGCACTATTTCACACCGGTTTCTGTGAGGCCGTGGTATAAAAAACTATAAATAACTACTAAAAGCTTGCAAGACTGGCAATTTGCTGTAAAGACAATTGAGCGCTGCTATATATTAGGTCTTTACCTATGAAATTGCCGTTCTTCAGTACTGGTCATTTCAAATAAAAAAAAGTTTGTAATGGCTCTGTATTCTAAATTCAAATTAATTTTGTTTTAAAACCATGACATTCTATTTACAAACTCAGTCTTTTGTTTTTTGATCAGCGTTGTATTTTCATTATATTTGAACATTTTTCGTCATAATGGATACTTTAAAAAATCGTGTAATTATGGAATATGAGTTCCGTCGTGGCACCAACGCGACACAAACGGCACGTAACATCAAAAACGTTTACAGAGAGAACTGTACAAACGAACGCACAACCCGTTATTGGTTTTCCCGGTTCCGTTCTGGAAATTTTGATTTGAAAAATGAAGCTCGTGGTCGTCCGGAGACTTTGGTTAACAATAATGAATTAAAGGCGATTGTGGAAGCTGACGAAACTCAATCTACAGCTGAGCTAGCAGCAGCTTTTAATGTAAGCATCAAAACAATATTGATCCATTTGCGACAAATTGGCAAGGTAAAAAAGCTTGATAGATGGGTGCCCCACGACCTTAACGATCGCCAGCGCAACGTACGCGTCGAGACCTGCCTTGCGCTGCTCAACAGGCAGAGAAATGAAGGAATTTTGAAACGAATTGTTACGTGCGACGAAAAATGGATTCTGTTCGACAATCGAAAGCGCTCAGCAAGTTGGTTAGACCCTGGTTCAGCACCAAAGCAATGCCCTAAACCAAAAATGACCCCTAAAAAGATGATGGTCACTGTTTGGTGGTCTTTTTAAGGGTGTGATTCACCACAGCTTTTTACAAAACGGCATGAGCATTAATGCAGATTGTACTGTGAAGAACTGGACAGAATGATGGAGAAGCTTGCACATCTGCAACCAGCTCTGGTCAATCAGTCGTCCCCACTACTCCTTCACGACAACACGCGACCCCATACTGCGAAACAGACAGTCTCCAAGCTGCAAGAGCTGGGGTAGGAAGCTCTCCCTCATCCGCCATACTCACCAGACCTTGAACCTACAGACTATTACTTTTTCCAAAATTTAGACAACTTTTTAGTGGGTAAAAAATTCAATTCCCGAGAGGCAGTACAAAATGCCTTTGAAGAGTTTGTTGCCTCCCGTCCAGCTGATTTTTACAAGAAGGGCATCAATAAACTGCCAATGCGTTGGCAAAGATGCGTCGATTGCATGGGTGATTACTTCGAATAACAGAAATGAAAAAGTTTGAAAAAATAAGTACTTTCACTTATTGCATACAAAACGGCAATTTCATGGGTAAAGACCTATTATATCTATATATAGTTTTCAATTTCTTGTTAGGGCGGTTAAGCACCACACCTGTTTCTTATCCGATCCCAACCTGTGAAACAACAGTATTCGTAATAATAATACATTAGAAGAGTTCATAAAGCGTCTATGCCACTTCTAGGGTCATATTATTACGATTTCTGTGTTTCAGGGATTCTGTTCAGGCTTAGTGCGGTGAGAATCTTCTCTTATCTAAATGAATGAGTCTAATTTTTTTCATCATTTTCATCAACTTGTCACAAGTGCAACTAAACGAAGGACTGTTCGTGACATCTGGATGCCTCATTAAGAAGAGAGCATTTAAAAAGAGCGGGAATATTCTTCATTGGATTCTGACAACAAGATGGCGTGGAAGTGACCATAGTGATGAATATGTAGAACAATTTGGTATTCAGATCGGACATTTGGTGAAATTTTGAAACTATTGCTTTGGCGATATAGTTTAAAGTGTTGGTATAGTTGTATGTAAATAGCTAATTTTGTGTCAGACACAATGTCGAATGTATCAGCAACTCTTTGGCTAGAGGTACAGTGTTTGAGATTGCCATAGTTAAATGTGTATAGAAGGAAAAGTGTTAAGCATAATGCGGGTATTTGTATGCTAGATTTTTATAAAGTTTCTATATAAATTGAATTAATAAGATATCTTTTTGACCAGAAATCTGAGATAAGGATACTTTCGAAAGCATGACCAGAAAGTTTAAACGCCTGCAAAAATGTATAAGCTGTCCAGGGCCAGGTCTTCTGATGTCTTGAGTAAAATGTAATATGTTTATCAACAGTAAAGTGACGGATAGTATAGGCTCGACCTAGGATCAGACGATCTGCTAACCGATATATAGCAGAATCGAATATTGTAGGTTAGCCACGAACCTTGCGTTTAAATTTTTTGGTCAGCCTTACATTTTTTTTAAATCGAGCAGCAAAATAAAATCGAGTTGAGAATCGGGATGATCAGAACGTGCTCCACAGTACGACTATAGCAAAATATACCCATGTATTACAGTGTAGCAAAATAATTGCCAGACGTATGGCAGTTTAAACTCAATTGCAGGAGGAACTCAAATCTCTAAGTCCCTTTTTCTGAAGGAGATAAACAGGGATAGCATGAGATGTTAAATAATTAATCGTCTAGTAAGTACTGCAATAGTATTTTGGTGTAACAAAAGTCTGCAACGTTTTAGTGCAATATATTAGAGACGACTATTTTGTAGAAATAATTATGTTTTTAGTTCACAGTTCTGTCAATTCCAAGTTATTGATAGAATGCTTGCAGACAGAAAAGACTATAGATCCCCCCCAAATTCTCGTGTGTCATTGGCTAATCTTAGACAAAGTATTAGCCAATGACACACGAGAATTTACGAATTGCAGAAAGAAGAACGCTTGCAACTTGGCTAGGCAGTTAACAATAACGAATAAAGGTCTGTTCAAGTCTCAGTTACTTTTCAGGATTGAATTTCACTTAGCCCGTACATAACATATGCATGTTTCGGGAAAACGTGTGGTGATATTTCTGAATTTCGTTCTCTACCAGTCAACCTTTGCTAGTTAAATTCTGCGTTTCTTAATTTTTTACCCGTATCTCAGGTTTTAAAGTTTGAAATCGAAAAAGGTCCGTATAAAGCGTATTTAGTTTTCTCCAAGTGATACCAGTTTTAAAAATGTTTTCTGTTGATCTATTTCAAGAACACTTCATGAACAGTTTATTCACATTCAACCCTGGTAAGATAACCGAGCGAAGCGGTGATTTAATTTTATATTAACCGCTAAATCACATTCTTGGTCGACTTTAGTAAACAATTATACTTAAATTATTTATTTAGCTGTATGGCCGTTGCAACTTAGTGGGCCACAATTATTTATTTGTGCAATAGGTTAATAATAAATTATATCTTAGCATTAATGTACTGATAAATTATCGAGGCTTAGCCAAATATATGTTACGTAACTGATGTGTACTTATTCAAGTTTATATATAACAATTTGTAATTAAATTTTTCACTGCCAAACAACCAATTGTAGATACCAACCCAAATTTATACAACGCTCGAAATTTAAGTATCCTGAAAATGTTATTTATGGAGAGATTTTCTCGTGCTACGTAAACATAAAAAAGGTTTATAAAATTTACGATTATATAACTTATGGCCAATTATAAAACATTATTGCGTTGTACAGAAAAAACTATTCCAAAAAATTGTCAGTCGTATGCCAATTAACTATCGACTACCTCTGTAGCGCAGCGGTAGCGTATTCGACTGCTGTGCTTGAGGTCTCGGTTTCGATTCCTGGGTCGGACCAAATGTTTGTAGGATCTGCTTATATTTGTTTCGGAGTTTGGGTGTTTTCTATGTATAATATGGATGTATTTATATCAGTTGTCTAGTACCCATAAAACAAGCTCTCCTTAGCTTGGGACTAGATGGCGTTGTGTGTAAGATGTCCGAAATATAAAAAAAAAGATTCCTCATTAGGTAGAAACTTTTTGGTGATTTTCACTTCAATATCAGCCAGTTGTTGATTGGGTATTTGTGACTCCTTGGACATAAGTTATGCAAATCACATATTAAATGTTTTTTAAATTAAAGAAGTACATGTTTCGGCGTCATTTGATAGCATTGTTCAATATTTTAAATTAAATTAAAAAGACTAACCGTAAATTGTTGTTGGAATTTATAACAAGCATTATAATATAATTAACAAATCGTGTAAACTGTTTGTTGTTTTTTATAACAAATTTAGCCGGTAGTCTAATTATGCTCATGACGACATGACATGTGCAGATTGCTGCCGAATTGTTAAACTTCGTTCGCGTAATCTAACCATACAAACATAACCATACAATACAAATAATTGCCACGGTAAAACCTAGTAAGACTAGTTTTTACCGTGGCAAATATTGCAGCACATAGAGCGGACTGTGTGTGTCACACTTCACCAGTGGTTGTTATGCCACATGTTAAATAATTCTTTCGTTGCATAATATACTGGGATGACTGAGGTTATCGAAAAGACACAACCACCATCTGGGGGATAGGAGAGGCCTATGTTCATGTCCTATGGACTGCAATAGGCTGATGATGGTAGTACCACCAGAGGTGAACTATCTACTCGTATGAGAACCACTATTTTATCCTAAATGTTTATATTGAGCATATGATGATTAAGATCAGAAGCTGGTGTGGCTAATTGCTTATTTTATTTACCTACGGAATAACCACTGAATCTCGTCGTCTAATATATTTAATTTAAATATTCTCTATTCATCAATTCAATACAAAATATTTTATTTATTTAATAGTTGTGATATGGAAGTGATGGACATCAAATCTAACTAAACGTGACCTGACATTATTATCTTGGTTAAAAAAAATCACATTGAATTTACGATTATATGTTACGAAGTTTAGCAATAATATCGGCTGGTATGAAAAGTAGATGGCTGCTTAGCATGCATAGATTATCGGCTTGACGCTAAATAAAATTTATATCGAATGTAACAGTGTAGTGACAAAGATGTTTCAAATTCGATGCAGACGATGATCTCACAATACATACACATTTTAATTAATAATATGTAGTTGATTAAAAAATGCAAAAGAACTTGTACGTATGACGATTGGTCTTGAAATGTAAAACTACCCTCACAGATTTAAGTCCATGTGATTTTACATAGTCTCACTTATATATTTTTAGGACTAGATAAAACCACTTTTCCTAGTAACTTTTAAGTAAGATAAGGCTAACCATGACTGTAAATTTTTAAGGTTTAGCGATAGCTGAGGGGCGTTCGACCTCCAACCAAGGTTCTTACTAAATACTTCCCCGCAAGTTTCATTTTTCTATGCTTAATTGCAGCAACTAGCACATAAAATTCTCGAGTTGGAGCTTGATACTTTGTGTCAGTACCATCAGATGTTCCTTAGTGTTTTTTTTTTCTCTTTATCATTTTACTAATGAATCCCTTTTCTAATCATATCCTCTTACACAAAATCTATCCATGTATTATTGGATCATACTCCACATTTATATCTATCAACTGCGATAAATATCCTTTGTTTGTCCCCTTATCTTTATCCCATCAGTGTATAACATATAACGATATCTATAACTCCACTTTTCATCCACTAGCACTTCTTAAGGTAAATAACCAGTGTAATGTGACTCAGCAAGCATCGAATTAGAAACTGCAGTGTATTTGTATAAAGTCTAGACATAATTGTATGTGGCAGCCCATATTTATACTTTTCAAACGATGTTAACAAACATTCCTGATAATTGTATGTAATTTTTGAAGGAACGAAAATATAGTCATATATTTTACAAAACATTTGTTTTATTAACACTTATTTTATAGTACCTGGATGACCGAGCGTCGCTCGGTATTTTTTATTAATGGGTTTTTTGGCAACATCGAAACGCCACCTTTTTGTTATATTTCTTCCAAAAAAAAATAAGTGGCGCCCTCTCTTGGTACGCCCTGATACTGTTTATTCTGCACCTTATTCCAGTATAATTTAATGTAGTTCGCTCGAGTTGCGATAGATGGCGCTAGATGTACATTAATTTTATATATTTGATTGTTAAAAACACGAATAAAACGAAATTTTCTGAAAATGAATCCTAGCTAGATCGATTTATCGCCCCCGAAATCCCCTGCATACAAAATTTTATGAAAATCGTTGGAGCCGTTTCCGAGATTCAGATTATATATAAATAATTACTTGCGTGCAAAAAAATCGGCCCACCTCCTTCGCTTCATTTTGAAACTGAATAAATCAAAAAATTAAATAATTGGAAAATAACGTTTAGTGCTTGTGTGAAGATAGGCTTATAAACTTTATTTACACATACTCTACACTTTGATAAATGCATCTTTGATGACATGGTCGCCTTAAATCATCAGACACCCTCACATTACACATTTGCACACACGTTGCTTTATTGATAATTTAACTTGAGTTTAAGTGTATTTAATAAACGTGAAGATGGATACTACACCTACTGAGGGCGCTCAAGTAGTGGCAGTAATTCAGAGTGGGTTTAAGCCAGTGCGTCGTCTCTAGATGCCTTCATTTAAGTAAGACGAGGTCGAACTGCTGTAAGACGAGTGTACCGAAGGTTTCTGGAGACAGTAAGCTTGAATAGACGATCGGGTTTAGTAAGAAATTGGTTACATCAGAGCGCGATGACCGCTTTATGGTATCGACGTCTTTACGTAATCGACATCTCACTGGAGCTCTGGTGCAACAAAGACTACGTGATGTCCGTGGTGTCTCAGTAAGTGAGTGTACTGTACGATGGAGACTTGCAGAAAGAGGTTAACGTCCACACAAGCCTGCCAATGGACCAAAACTAACCCCTGCGCAGCGCCAAGCGCGGCTTTGATTTGCTCGTTCTCACGTTGACTGGTCGCTCGAACAATGGAAGGTCGTGCTGTTCTCGGATGAGTGTAAAATCAATGTTCATGGTAATGATGGACGTAGAAAAGTGTATTAAAGAAAAGGAGAACGATTTGAACAGGCTGGTATAGAAGAAAGAGTAGCATTTGGCGGTGGTTCATGGACTGTTTGGGGTGGAATTTCCTTAGAAGTTAAAACAGATCTTGAGTTTGTTTCTGGACTTCGTCTAGGCGCTCTGACTGCAGAACGATACATCAAGGAGGTTGCTGGAGTAGCATGTTATGCCATATGCTGCTTTTGTGGGTGAAAATTTCATGCTTATGCAGGATAATGCTCGGCCACATACTGCAGCAGTAGTCGACCAGTATATCCGCGAGGTGGGAATTCCAATAATGGAGTGGCCAGCACAAAGCCCAGACCTCAAATCCTTTTGAACTCTTTGATGAGCCAAAGAGAAGGGTTAGGGCCAGAATTTAACCCGTAGAAAACCTATAGGAGTTGAAATTTGCTATCCAGGTGGAGTGGGAAGGAATACCCCTAGAATTCATTATAACCCTAATAAGGTCGATGATAAACAGGATGGAAGCTGCAATAAGAGCAAGGGGTGGCAATACAAGCTATTGATTTAAGTTTTATGTCCAAAATTTTCATTTCTCGCATTCAAAACTTTAAAACTTCACCATTAAAAATTTGCAAAATTCGCACTCTTTTTGTTTTTGAGCCTGTAAAATCGAAAAAAAATTAAGTGGTGTAGCTAAAAAATGTCTAATCAAACTTCAGTTCTTTGTCAATAAACCAACATCAAAAACTTCTTTTTATTAATATTAGTTTTTAATCTATCGCGTGTGAAACCAAAGCGTCATGGGTGGGCCGGTTTTTTTGCACGCAAGTGTATATACAAGAATTGCTCGTTTAAAGTTATTATATTAGATTTACAGTTTACACCGCTTTTCAGGTGTGCAAAGAAAATACGGATTAATTAATATAAAATATTAAGGAATGAACATGCTTAAACTAAGAACGCACTACCGGGCCTACCGACATGCAGGAAGGGGGGGTGCCATCGCGTTTGCAACTAACCGTAAGACACACATTTAAATTAAATCTAAAACACAACGCACTTAGTTCGTTTTAGATTTAAATGTGTTCCAGGATAACTTAAACAAAAAGAGTCATTTTTTCACAAAACTTGCGACATATTTGACGCATTTATGCAGTTCTACTGACTCACCGCATGGTCAGACATTATTGGAATGTCTAATTTTGATAACCTTTATTTACAGTAGTATAAAAGTGAGATTTGTTGACAACCGACGTCTGTTTTATTTTATTGGCCAATTAAATCGAGATTTTCTTAGATTGGCAGAGAAAAGTTTAGTGAATCCTCTAGCAGTATGACTCGCGTTTATCAGTTAATCCATCATATATGCCATTTACTTCACTCAGGTGTTAAATCTTCTTAACTTAGCTTTTATCGTATAGCAAAACATATAGTTAATTTTACATCTTTGATCATTCATACAGCCATACAATTGTCATCTCTATTCCCAAGTAGGAAGATTCATTTTTCTGTTGTCCAGTTTTGATGATAGATTCATAACGGATTTATTCATATCTAGAATTGGATCCATAAGACGAGTTGAGTTACAATAATCCTATAAAACTTCAGTCGTCTAACAAAGGAATTATGTAGAATTCTGAAAACATTTGTCTCTGATCTTCTTTCTCTAGCTTCAATTGGAGTAAGAGTAGACCATTGGAACTGCATCTCAATACCACCTACAAAAGAAGAGATCATTCATAGGGATGTAGAGAATATCGTGTATATAAATATATAAACATTAATACATATGAATCTTCATTTGATCAAGCCATTACACAAACAGTCCGAAACATGATATGACTAAAACAATACATACATTACAAATGACAAGCATTATCAAAAAGTCAATGTACAATACTTTAATGAAATATAAATTAACCTTATCATGATAAGGTTTCATTTAATTTATGCAGTTGAGTAACACAAGAATCAGCACACAATTTTTCTGGGATACAATAAAGACATAAGTACCTTTCATCCAAAAATACACAAAAAATGGTATATGCTAAAATAATAAAAAAAACGAACCTTCGTTGATATAGCGAGGGCCTTCATTATAAGTCGGATATGATGTAGTTGATACTTCAATGTGACGGGTTGTTCACAACTGAAGCTTTGTACCATGTCCGATGACTTTGGCATGTCAATACATGAACGATCCTGAAATAATGTGGGTAGTCAACGAAATTAAACCAACTCTACTTAGTAAGTCACTTTCTGTTCTTGTACGCTTAGATCTTTCAAAATATGAACCAAATTTTAATTTAATTTTCATTATTAGAGAGAACGATTGAAGAGGGAGGTTTATATTATTGTTATCCAAGGTGACAGATTAAGAATATGGAGTGTCAAGTCACCACATTTATCTCATCGTAAGAGCCGACTAAGTGTGCTATTACAGTGGCCCGGGGCGGGCAGCGGGAGCGGATGGCGGGTCGAGCGGAAAACGCATATTCCATGTGCATGAACACAGTTGCAATGGGGCGTCTGAGCGGTCCGGACGTACCTAACTACAAAACAATAACAAAAAACAAGTTCCACAAAGAGGGCTAGTGCAGTATGTAATGAATTTACTGATTACTTTAAAAATTATAACAATGAAAATAACTAATAAAAGTGAATTACCATAAGAATCTCCAATTATTATTTTTATATCTTCCCATAGTTTTTTTAATAACTAGTCGATTCGAATGATTTGAATCACTAGGATTCCACAAAGGTGGCCAAACCAATACATTTATTATATCTTCAGTCGGTAACGGCATGTCAAGAACAAATCGAGCGGGAAACGCAAACTGACTTGCGTCCACCCGCCCCGCTCGCGACAACCGCTTGTCCCGCTGCGGTTCCCGCTCAACCGCCCCGCCCGCACTTGGTGCACCGTCAAAAACTATGTTTGCGAGCGGATTCCGCTGCCACTGTAATTACACACTAAGAGCTCGTTCCCACGTGTCGGGTCCGTATATTTATCTGATGTCCTCGCCTTGGCGGCTACAGACGCACGCCACCGTACGCACGTACCTACAATAAAAACACAACAACTCTGCTTGCGCGCCGCGATGTGTGTGTGTGTGTGTGTGCAATCTCAGCGACGTACGCACGGACGGAACAAGTGTTAGCGGGGGACGCTAGTCGG
Organism: Diaphora mendica; assembly: GCA_949125395.1. Classification (NCBI taxonomy): domain Eukaryota; kingdom Metazoa; phylum Arthropoda; class Insecta; order Lepidoptera; family Erebidae; genus Diaphora; species Diaphora mendica. The sequence continues at coordinate 17,407,261 of OX421330.1, forward strand.
CCCGACACAAGTATGAACAGCGCCATTCTTACTTATATAAGAGCGAGCGAGATTCGACACCATTTTTGTCCGGGCGTAGAGGGCTGGCAAAACACCCGACATTTATTGTCGGGGCCGACACAAAATCGGTTTCCGATAAGTGTGAATAGCTTCATATAAAATGCTCTGCCACTGAAACCTCTTATATACGGATCGGACACCCGACAAGTGGGAACAAGCTGTAAGGGAGCAAAATATGCAGAACAGCATAGGAGGAGCTGGAGGAAGAAATGTGTGTAAGTGTGGTAAATCAATCCAAAACCTTTTTTTTCTGGAATACGTGCAAACGTGTCGCCTGACTGTAAGCGATTACCGCCGCCCATGGACACCCGCAACACTAGAGACGTCACAAGTGCGTTGCCGGTCTTTGGGGGATGGATAGAGGGGAGGGTTTGGGGTATGGGCCTCCGGTATCCTCACTCACTCGGCTAAACACAGCGCCAGCGCTGTTTCACACCGGTTTTCTGTGAGTCCGTGGTATCACTCCGGTTGAGCCGGCCCATTCATGCCGAAGCGTGGCTCTCCCACGGTTTCCCCAAACCTCCTTTCTAATAAGAAACCTATGTCAGGCAGTGGACTATTCAAGTCTTTAATTGATTTAATCTACGACTACCTACAGTCAAGTCAAAAAAAAACAAGCTTCTAAAAATATTATTTTACTAGTACTGTTATTGATTACCTGCATTCCATAAGTGATTATGCTGACGTTGGGATGTTCTGGAGACAGATTCAACTCAATAATGTCACACGACCGCTCTAAGTCTGCCAGAAGGCCTAAGAAGGCGGGTGCTTTTAAAACCAGTTTGGCAACTTCTTCAGCATTCTCATCTCGAAGTTCTAGCACTGAGTCCGCTGTCTGTGTAGATATCTCACAATCTGTCATTACATTGTTAACTGAATGAGGTTGTAGACTGGAAAATAAAACAATATTGACTAGGTAATAGGCCTGTAATCGTCACAGACTCTCTATCGCATTATATAAATAAATAAATAAAAATCATAAGCTAGATTAGCCAAGTTGCTTTTACAATGATAAATGATATTTATTTTGTAAGCAAAGCTGTTACAGATGTTTTTACACGTCGGACTTTACAGCTAGATTAGGCCGGCATTTCCTAAGACTCACTCTGGGAAGAAATGCCGAACAAACTACTTAGTACAACTTCACTGCAAAGTGGAGGAAAACTTAAAACAAACCCTATACCAACCCACCTGGCTAGCATTGTGCCGCTTAAGTGTCCACCGCCAGAACAACAATACATTAGCTATTGTCTCTGACACTCGAGTCTCTTTTCTAAAGGGAGACCTATATAATTATCATCAACAACCCATAACGTCCCACTGTTTGGCTCGGGTCTCCTCTCAAGAGAGGGTTAAGGCCATACGTCCCCACGCATGCCAAGTGCGGGTTGGGGACGGGCAAGACAACATTGTGGCTACGTTATCTTACCGTTGGATGTTTTAAGCCGCCCAAAGGCCTCCAACTAAGCTTCACGACCGTTATCCTTCGATAACAACCGGGACCGACTGCTTAACGTGACCTCCGAGTCACGGAGACGCTCATGGTATAGTGCCACTAGCGGTCACCCATCCACGTACTGACCGCGCCGTCGTTGTTTACCCTCGGTGATTGTTTCTAATCACCGAGTGCAACTGGGCCATGAGCGCCTCACTGGGCTATGAGCGACCTATATATAGCAGTGGATTATTTAATCTTATCAATCAAGTCAGATGATAATATCCATTTAATATGCTTCTGCCTACCCCTTCATGTGTTTAGACTTCAGTATTATGTATATATGAAACTCACACTAAAAGTAAAGGTGATCCTTCACCCCTATAATACATCTTCAAACTTGATTCCTCTAGAGATCCAAATATATTGAGACATTCCGCCAATACTGCTATACTGATCTGAAAACAGTAAGTTAATCTTTAGATCAGGTTTAACATACTATTTAGGTTTAGCTACTTAACAACAACCCGTCTTGTGCTACCCGCATCGTCGGATCCTTATTATAAGGATTATAGAGCACCTACGTCTTTCGGCCGAGATGATGATGATGGTAAAATGGTTATACAACAACATATTATTATAACATTCATTCCTAAGCTTCCAGCTTATAACTAAAAAGCATAAGCTTTTGTTTTTTAACCGACTTCAAACCTCCTTGCTTTTTAAATTTGACTGTATTTTTTTTATGTTTGTTACCTCATAACTTTCGGCTGGGTGTACGATTTTGATGATTCTTTTATTATTTAAAAGCTGGTGCTTCCCATGAAGTCCTATTTCAATTTAGTCCAGTTATTGAAGTCTTTTTTTTTATTTTGAGGATCTTTTTGTATATGGGATCCATTAGGTGGCACCGGAAGTGGTGTCTAGAAATAATTCAAATTATACAAATCCAGTTTTCTTTCTATTAAAAACCATCTCATCAACCGCCGTCACTCTCTCATCTCATCACTATGATGAAGCCAAAATGATAATAAGTTTTATAATAGTTTGTTCCATCATAATGTTTAAACTACTGAACAGATTTAAATGAATAATGTTAATAGATCCTTGTGTGTTTTTTATTACCCGACTACGGCAAAGCCATAGGAGGGTTATGATTTTGACAGGCTATGTATGTATGTAAGTATGTATGTATGTATGTTCATCTGTTCCCTCATAGCTCCTTAACTACTTATTCGAACTGGACAAATGAGGTATCGTTAGAAGCGTATTGATCGTCCGATGGTTATAGGCTATCCGACGTGTCACTAAATCTAATGTGGCGCCCTCTAGCCGACCTAAAGTACTGTATTAAAAAAATATTTTGAGATAAATATGCCGTGTTTGGTATCATTCGAAAGGGCGTTACTTGTACATTTCAAAAATATATATATTATTAGCATTTTCTCGTGACTTTGTCCGTATTTATTCGATAATTGTGATATTTCTATGGTACCTATTTAAAATATACTTTGCAAAGAAATTAATATTACATAGGCACCAAAACATTTTAAATAAAAAAAAGTAAAAACTAAACAGTAAAGTACAGGATTAAGTTTCAAAAGCTGTAGTCCATGTTGTTTATTGTACCATAGTCCATAACTCTTTAACAACGCGTGACTACGGCTTTTGAAACTTGTTTCATACTTTTTCAGCGTCGTTTTTTGTCGTAGTTGGGTTTTAGTTTTTACTTTTTTAAAAGTTTAGTCAGTAGTTTTTTTTGTTGCAGCAGTTCAGGCATAAAAACACTACTTGTTAACCATCTTAATATGTACGATAATAAATAATTTATTTCTTACCTTAAACATAACATCAACATCATCTCGGACATGATACTCAGCAAAGTTGTCAGAGGGAACATACGCAGAAGCCTGCACACATTTACCCTCTTCCACAGTGAGCTTCAAACCCTCAGGTAGAGCACAGAATACTGCAGACTGGAATATTTACAAAAATAACCAGTAGTTTTAATACAATGCGTTTCAAATAAGAATAGGATTCAAAATCCGCCATCTTGCCCTGCATTTGTCGAATTTACAATTACCAGTCAAAAAATCCAGTTCTATTCTTATCTGTAACGCATTGTAATTGTAAATTCTCGTTTTTTTTTTGCACGCCATACAAAAATATCTGAGGTTGTTGATAAATGCAGGGCAAGATGGCAGATTTCCAATCCTATTCTTATTTGAAATGCATTGTACCTTCAAACATTTCAGACACAGCAGTCTGTTCCTAAACTGCGCAGAGCCTACAATAACCAGACTGTACAATAACATCTATTCTTATAATAAAAATGTAACAGGTCCAATTCTGTACATTAAAGATATTTTGAAAATTTTTTTTGGAGGGCTCTCTATAATCGATACTAAAGCCAAAACTGTAATTTCTTTCATTTTTGTCTGTTTGTCTGTCTGTTTCTTGGCCGCGCATCATGTCGAAACTACTGAACGGAGGTAAGAAATAGGACATACCTTTTATCCCAAAATCCCCGAGAGAGGGGATGAAAGTCAAAATATGTACTTAGTTGTAATTCAATAACACATAGTCTGATTTCATTCATTCTTTTTTTTTGCTAGAAAGATAATGGGAAAAGTCTTTTTTTTGGTCTGCGACTGTATTCTGCCTGTGTGAAGCTGAGACAGATATGTAAATATGGCGGTACGAAATTCGCCAGGTCATCTAGTACTTCAATATTTGTAAATTAATTTATATTACAGCTAATTGATTCCCCAACACAGAAATCATAAAATTATTGTATGGAATCGAAACTCACAAAAATATCAGTGGTTCAGTTGTCCAGCTGACTCATCAAATACAATATAAAAAATGAGAGATTTTTCCTATGGCATAGAATTCTCATTCACCCATAAAGATTTAAAATAATTTATACAATGTTAGCTTACACAAACTTCTACAGACATAAATAGGAAAATATATCTCATTTAGGAAGTGCTTTCTGGAAAACTGACATTGAGGAATTTAATTTCTGACTGTGATATGGCACAGATTAATAATCTACACTTTACCTACCTCTTGAAACTGTATAGCTTTTAACAAACTGCATAAAGTCTTTCCTGAGTCCATAGAAGCTGTAAAATAGTATTGTGATGTTCCCTCATCCATTGTTTTCAGTTATCTCGTACATAGAGCGTAATAACATCAAATACTGGTCTTGGGTCACTTCGTGTTCTGTTATACGCCCAAGAATCAAGGCTATTCTAGCGGCTAGTACGTGTTTACAGTACACTTGGGATTTCTGCTCTAATACTTGATGTTTAAATGAACGGCAGGGACAGTAGTTGATTCGAGGAAATACTCGATAACAGCGGTCGTTTTCCCCTTTTATTTCCAATAAGACTCGTAACTTATTCTTAGTAGTATAGGCAGTGAAAATGGGATATTTCTCCAAAATATCCAAAGATCTTTCTAGCACGTTCCCAAACACTGAATGCAGAGATAGCAGTTCGTCGTCCAAAACTTAAAAGAACAACAATAGTGTTATTAATGTGGTATAATACTTAATTAAATCTACAAACATACAAAATTACTAACGATCTTTGCTATCAACTTCAGCAACTCGTTTTTCTATTTTACTTAAAATGCTTTCAACTACTACTGGTACTTTCAAGGACATAGGTACAACTGTTTATATTTATAATTTTATTGAATTTAATAATGTCAACAATGTTTACTGGTTTGATTGATTTTAAGTTTTGAAGGTTAGAAAATTGCCGCCATTCAACTCAAGTCAACTGTCAAGTTATGACAGTCACAGTCAACCAGTGTTGCCCAACCAACTATCGCACCAGGGGCGTAGAATTATCGTACATGGACCGAAATTATCGTATTATTATTATCGTCTTTTTTTAATACTTTTTTCGCGAAAGTAAAGGAAAACGTTGATACGTCTGCTCGTTTGCAATAAAAAAATGAAAAAATATTCAATAAAAAAAATGTCCATTCGGTCTATTTTGCAAATTTAAACAATTTTAACAGAAAATACGTAGATTCTGTGACTAGAGTACGTAGGTTTGCAGAAAAGACTTAAAATACATAGATCTACGTAAAAAGACGTAGAGTTGGCAACACTGTATCAAACTTATTCTCTTGTTCGCACTGGTAGATGCTAACCAATGAGAAGGCATGTACGGCAGAATAAAGTTACAGTCCAGGTGGTGGTGTATAACTTCTCACAGCGGATCATAAAAGAACCAATAGAAATAGAGAATTTATATTTCCCGGTATTTTTCCAATATTTTATTGGCAAAATAATCGAGCGAGAGAAAAATTTAACTTCTGAAAGTGTTATCTATATTGTGCCTAAATAAAATAAATTCTCAAATTTTGCATCGCGATGGAAATTATCGTACAATCTGTGTAAGATAATAATGTGCTATCGTACATCGTACTTAGGCATGAAATTATCGTATATGTACGATAATTATCGTACGGTTCCAAACGCTGCAGTCAACAAAAAATTGATAACTAGCCTAAATTATGGATCGATCTTGTAACCGATAAATATTTTACTATCGAGAGGAGTGGAGAATTAGATAATATCATCAAGAAATTTCAACACTTTCATTGAAAAATTAATAACATCACTCTACAGAGGCAATCTTGAGCTAATCTCAGTTTTTTTTTTTTGTTTTGACATCTAATATAATACTAATTTTCACCGTGGAAGAGCCACGCTTCGGCATGAATGGGCCGGCTCAACCGGAGTGATACCACGGCCTCACAGAAAACCGGTGTGAAATATATTAAAATATGTTCAATACTGGAGGCCCATACCCCCCCCCCCCCATCACCAAAAGGCTAGCAACGTAATTGTGACGCCTCCGGTGTCCATGGGCGGCGGTAATCGCTTACCATCAGGCGATACGTCTGCTCGTTTGCCTGCCTATTCCATAAAAAAAATTAAAAAGTACACAGCGCCATCTAGTCCAAAGCCAAGCAGAGCTTGTGTTATGGGTACTAGACTTAGAGTAAATTGATACTCTAAGTGAAATAAGAGAGCAAAACCTAGGGAAGTTAGGTTTTATTCAACATAAAATTAAACGTATATGTAAGACAGACATTGAATTAAAGCAATGTCAAGTTTTGACACAATGATATTGGTGACGAGCAGATTCCCTAGCGGCAAGTCGCAGAACTAACGTATGACAGATAAAAATACGTTTACACGCTTTTAAAATACTGATCACCCTCACGAAGTGGTCTTATAGTGTTTTTTACTACTCCGTAGACGTCTATCAATGAAATCATTGTAGAAAGAATTTAAAATAACAATGCACTCGCTCTGTATATTAAACTGTCAGGTAGAAGTATCTGTCTTACGTTAGTTCCGCAAACGGCCACTAGGGAAATCTGCTCGTCACCAATACACGTTAACATTCCACTTTAAAAATACTGATCACCCTCACGAAGTGGTCTTAAAGTATTTTTTACTACTCCGTACACGTCTATCAATGAAATCATTGTAGAAAGAATTTAAAATAACAATGCACTCGCTCTGTATATTAAGCTGTCAGGTAGAAGTATCTGTCTTACGTTAGTTCCGCAAACGGCCACTAAGGAAATCTGCTCGTCTCCAATAAATCACGTTATAAACTGCCTGCGATGCATGCAGCACTGAAGGAGGTTGAATATCATATCATTCTCCCACACTGTAATCTTCAAGGTAGCGGGGTAAGCGTCGAGCTCTCTCGGATCTACGGGGAACATCCTCTAATGGAGGTGGCGGCCGTGATGGGTGTCGACGAGATAAAGGAGAGGAGGTTGTAGGGTCTCCACGAGGTGATGCGTCTCTCAGTGACTGTGGACGTGAGATCGGAGGGTCATCATGAGGCGGAGTTTCCGGTGGAGTCGTATAGTTCGACGAGGAATCATTAAGGCCTGAAAACGGCTCTTCTTCTAGCACTGATTCTTGGCCAGGAAGATCCAGTATCTCTCCTTCTCCTTGTCCAATTGGGGCGAGATGTCGATTGGATACTGTGGTCTCCCTACCATCTTTGAGTTTAACAAACGAATAATCAGGGTTGGCTTGCAATATTTCCACTTCCTCTACGAGCGGCTGGTACTTATTCTTCCGATCGAATCGTTTCATCAAAACGTGGCCTGATTCAGTTAGCCAAGAGGGTATCGTATTGTCGTTTGGAGATCGGCGTGTGTGTAAGAACATTCTTTCATGAGGAGTACAGTTAGTCGCAGTGCATAGCAATGATCGAATGGAATGTAGAGCTACCGGTAAATATTGTTTCCATGTTTCAATAGGCGCTTCGTGAGACTCACAGGCCAGTTGTAGAGCTTTCCAGACTGTCGAGTTTAGCTTTTCTACTTGACCATTTCCTTGGGGATTGTACGCGGTAGTCCTGCTAGTTGCGATGCCCCTGGAGTTGAGAAACTCTTTAACTTCTGCAGATAGAAACTGAGTTCCTCTATCCGAATGGACGTATGCGGGCATTCCAAACATCATGAAAAGATTATTGAGGTTCTTGATCACCGTTTTGGCACTCATGTCACTGCATGGGAATGCGAAAGGGAATCACTGACCAAAAATCCGTCACATTTATGTTCGACACCAAGCATTCAAGCAAGATCAAAAATGAAAAAATACAAAGATGGCGACTGGAATTAGCACCGTACAGGTTCGACATAGTGTACCGCCCCGGAAAAGACAACCAATGCTTTATCACGCGTATGCTCCTGCGCCACAACGACTGCTACGGGAGCCGCTAGACTAAAATCGCTACATACAGCTCTTTGCCATCCAGGGGTTACACGGATGTTCCACTGGATAAAATCTAAAAACTTGCCCTACTCTCTTGACGACGTAAAATCCATGACTCGTGAATGTCAGATATGTGCTAAAATTAAGCCAAGATACTATAAAAATGATGAGCCTTTGCCTAAGCTTATAAAGGCTACGACAGCATTCGAACGTCTTAGCATTGACTTTAAGGGACCAGTACCCTCGAACACTAACAACCGATACATACTTACAGTAATAGATGAATCTTCTCGATTCCCTTTTGCATTCCCATGCAGTGACATGAGTGCCAAAACGGTGATCAAGAACCTCAATAATATTTTCAAGATGTTTGGAATGCCCGCATACGTCCATTCGGATAGAGGAAGTCAGTTTCTATTTGCAGAAGTTAAAGAGTTTCTCAACTCCAGGGGCATCGCAACTAGCAGGACTACCGCGTACAATCCCTAAGGAAATGGTCAAGTAGAAAAGCTAAACTCGACAGTCTGGAAAGCTCTACAACTGGCCTGTGAGTCTCACGAAGCGCCTATTGAAACATGGGAACAATATTTACCGGTAGCTCTACATTCCATTCGATCATTGCTATGCACTGCGACTAACTGTACTCCTCATGAAAGAATGTTCTTACACACACGCCGATCTCCAAACGGCAATACGATACCCTCTTGGCTAACTGAATCAGGCCACGTTTTGATGAAACGATTCGATCGGAAGAATAAGTACCAGCCGCTCGCAGAGGAAGTGGAAATATTGCAAGCCAACCCTGATTATTCGTTTGTTAAACTCAAAAATGGTAGGGAGACCACAGTATCCAATCGACATCTCGCCCCAATTGGACAAGGAGAAGGAGAGATACTGGATCTTCCTGGCCAAGAATCAGTGCTAGAAGAAGAGCCGTTTCCAGGCTTTAATGATTCCTCGTCGAACTATACGACTCCACCGGAAACTCAGCCTCGTGATGACCCTCCGATCTCACGTCCACAGTCACTGAGATACGCATCACCTCGTGGAGAACCTACAACCTCCTCTCCTTTATCTCGCCGACACCCATCACGGCCGCCACCTCCATTAGAGGATGTTCCCCGTAGATCCGAGAGAGCTCGACGCTTACCCCGCTACCTTGAAGATTACAGTGTGGGAGAATGATATGATATTCAACCTCCTTCAGTGCTGCATGCATCGCAGGCAGTATAATTATAACGTGATTTATATCATTGTGTCAAAACTTGACATTGCTTTAATTCAATGTCTGTCTTACATATACGTTTAATTTTATGTTGAATAAAATTCTGTTTAATTCTGTTCTTCGGCACTGTGTCTGCCTGACTTTATCGCGATTGGTTTACAGTCCGTAGAGAGATTTGAAAATAATGGGACGGCAGGAACGGAGGCTTCAGCAACACTGCATACCTTAAATACCTCTTTAGGTCCTCCGAAAGCGAATTCCAGACTCGAGTGGTTACGTAGGACATCATGGCCAACTATTATGTCAGCACAGAGATTTTTGACTATCAGCAAGGTAGTGTTGGCATAAGAGTGATTACCTTTTTTAATGTTCTGGCGGGTAAGACTTTTTACTTGAGAGGTATGTGATAGAGAAGCCATGGAAACAGTCTGTGTGCAAGGCTCTGTCTTGAGGTTACATAAGTTAGCGAAATAATCATTAATAAAACTGACAGAACTCCCAGTATCTATGAGAGCTTCAGCACGGACGCCTTTGACGAATGCAGTGACGATGGCTTTGCGCAGTGAAGTAGGCGTAGCAGCAATTATGCAGGCCGTGCAGTGATCGCAGCCTTCAGATACATTAGAAAACGCACTAGTGTTCTTGGAACGACAAACCTTCGCATAATGGCCTTTCTTGTCACAGGATTTGCAAAAGGCCTCACGGGCTGGGCATTTCTTCCTTGGGTGTAATGAACCGCCGCAGAAGAAACACTTGCGTCCTAAATGTCCTAATGAGCCAGAGGAAGAGTTACTGGCAGCCGCCGCGTTGATTCTTTCGGCATCCACAGGGGTGTGTGTCGATTCAGATTTAGATGTGCCGTGTACTGCGCTGATAGTTGGGTGTTGATTATAGTAAGCTTGAGAGTTAATCTTTGCCATTTCCATCGAAATAACAGTGTTATACGCAGTGTCTAATGTCAACGTCAAACTTTCCAACAGTCTCGATCCGATCTTGGATGATGTCAAGCCAGATAAGAAAGCTCCTCATATTGTATCATTTTTATTGGTTTCGGCATCTACGTCAGTAAAACTACAGTCCTTTGACAGCTGTTTCAGACACTGTATGTAAGCGTCCACCGTCTCGTCTGCTTGTTGACGTCTAGTAGTAAGCATGTGACGGGCGTGGATGATATTATACTCTTTGATAAAGATTTTGTCGAGAGCCCTTATGGAATCTACGTAGGTCTTTTAATAACTTACGTAGGCATACACTCGTGGTGAAATGTGATTAATTAGCAACTGCAGTTTGATTTTGTCGTCGATGTCTAGGGGTGGTGCATCCTTGGATTTAGTTGCAGCGGGAGCAGTTTGTTGAGCTGACAAAAAGTTTTGGAAAGTTTGTTTCCAATGGCTCCACTCCTTTGCCGTAGACTTTACCGTGGGATCCTCGTCGAACCTCTCGGGTCTTAGATACTTCTCCATTATGTTGAATAAATTGAATTAAGAGAACAAAACCTAGGGAAGTTAGGTTTTATTCAACATAAAATTAAACGTATATGTAAGACAGACATTGAATTAAAGCAATATCAAGTTTTGACAAAATTATATAAATCACGTTATAAACTGCCTGCGATGCATGCAGCACTGAAGGAGGTTGAATATCATATCACTAAGGTACTAGACAACTCATATAAATACCTTTGATTATTTATATGTCTAGATAGAGCATCGCGATACAAAAGAACAAAATTAAATGACGCAACTTTTCGATATTTGTGTGCGTGACAGGTACGTCTTACACTCGCCTCATGTCATTCTAAATTTCCTAGTGTGAGTGCGTAAATGATACCAGTTGTTGAGTTTTTTTTGTGAAAATGGGGAAACAATTATAATATTGTTTTCAATAACTTTTCTATCTAGAAAAATATGCTAGGACAACAAAATGTGATACAACCTAATAATATGCCTCGTGTTTTTTTATTATTTATTATCATTAGCAGTGGACTGTTAAAGGCTGTTGGTGATGATTAAAAATATGTCGTACTAGATATTAATTTTGGTCTGGTATTATAAAAGCAGTACTTAACGATTTTTTTACCTTTTAAAATATGTAAGATATAAAATTAGCCCATCTAATTGTCTTTTTGACCAACATTAAAAAAGAAGAAAGGTAAGAAAAAAATTGTTTACATTACTTTTTAATGGACTGGTTTAATTATTTTTTAACCGACTTCAAAAACAGGAGGAGGTTCTCAATTCGACTGTATTTTTTTTATGTTTGTTACCTCATAACTTTCGACTGGGTGAACTGATTTTGATGATTCTTTTTTTATTTGAAAGCTGGTGCTTCCCATGTGGTCCCATTTCAATTTGGTCCTGTTCTGACATGTCATCCATGAGAAAACCATAAAAGTCTTCAATTTGCATTAAGTATGTGCGCGACAAATTAACGAATAACTCAATATTCCCGTATGGTCCCATTTAAATTTGGTCCCGATTGAAGTCTTTTTTTTTGTTAACATTTGTGATTATTTTGTGTTACATTTAGGACATCTTCAAGATAGCTCAGTATTAATATTATGGGGATTAGACCTTGGGCTTTCAATTTGTTTTATTAGATTTACATTTAGCTATTTTTTTTTATCTGAATGAGATCTGACGAGTAGTTTTTAAGTTAAATTTTTCAATTCTTATCTGTTGTTAAGAACATTCGAAGATATACTTGTTTTGAAATAATAAAAACTGGACTTGGAAAATGCATGACTGCACGGTTGGTCTAGTGGTTTAAGTTGTCGCCACGCCGCTTTCTATTGCGCCAGGCGTTGTGGGTTCAAATCCTAAATAGGACAACACTTTGTGTGATCCACAAATTGTAGTTCTGAGTCTGGGTGTTTTTTGTGATGTATATTCGTAATGTGGGAGTTGTTTTTTTAAAACAGAGAGGAGCTCATATCTAGTAAGTATACCTAAAAACCCTTAAACGATGCCCATAGTGACATTTTACAAAAACGGTGCGGCGGCCATATTTGATTCAAAAAATTACATGAAATTAATACTCAGCATACCTAAAAACACCTTACACGATACCCATAGTGTCATTTTACAAAAATGATGCGGCGGCCATATTGGATTACAAAAATGAATTGAAATTCTTAGCGTATCTATTATCTACCATGAAGTATTTTATACAACACAACTCCGCCTGCCACATTTTATGAGGGAGTTTGGACTTCATAAACTAGCAACACCCAAAATGGCGACTACAATAATTATTTATTTTAGAAATTATTTAATGGCTTTGTTTGCTGTAATAGATACATATCAATGGTACTTAACGATAATAGGTACCTTTCTTTGTTAATTTAGATCGTACTCTGTAATTTCTACACACTTATATCGCACAATTCGCCATTCTTATCAACACAAAAATGACAGCAACATGTGTGTATCCACTGACAGAGCATTTGGTACTAAACGCGGAAAAACATTTAGGCGTTTTAGTGTTGAGCCTATTTTTTCGTGTGTTTTTACAGCTTTGACAGTCCATCTAGACATATCAATAATCTAAGATAAATACATATACTTTTTTTTGTAAATACATACATAATAAACATAGAAAATGATTTAGAATGAATCATAATGCTTTTTTATAGGTTAAAGTAAGATACTTAGCTTAAGACTGTAGTCCTTGAGCGTGGGAATTTGTGATTGAACACCCACATTCATATTTTACATGCACACAAACGCATCGGCCACTGTTGCATACTAACCGTGGCAACTAATAAATTTACTTTCGGTTATTTCTTCTAGTTACATATTCATTAACTGTTCGCCTTTGAAGAATGTTTAGAATGTCCTACAAAGCACGCAATGTATCTTAGTCATATCGGAAAGCCCGCGGGCTTTAAGTAACTCGTCAACGGCCGAGAATGGGGTTCAAGTGTACCTATTCATTTTTGATTCATTTCATGGACAAGTCGCTCGCGCTATCTGTCAGCTTAGATCTTTTACAGTAATCAACGGATTTTAATGCTATGTTATGAAATAAAATTTGTATGATATATGTTAGATTAATGGAACATAATGTTTCTTAAAATTATAAATTTTGAACGCTTTTATTGCTCATATTGACTAAATTTTACTACATAAATCTTACTTACGTACTTTTTTTTTACAGATTTTACAGATTACAGATATCAGATAATATAAGGGATAGGGCATCTATTATTTTACAATTCACCAATTGATTAAATTCGAACTTAAGGGATGAATAATAATGGAAATGACGTAAAGTGTAGATGGGACCCTTTTTTACAATTTTTGTCTGTCTGTGTGTTTGTTTGTGCCGGCTAATCTCTGGAACGGCTGGAGCGATTTTGACGGGATTTTTACTGATAGGTAGCTGATGATATAAGGAGTAACTGCGGTTGGTGTAGTATCGCGGATAAGACCGTGGGGCTCAGCTAGTTTTTTTTTCAAAAAAGACAACTTCCGTATATATCCAATAAATCCTGTGTCGCGGGGGACTTTACAAACATACATGAAACGGACACAATGGACACCCAGACTCAGAACAACAATTCGTGGATCACACAGTGTTGTCCCATGTGGGATTTGAACCCACAACACCTGATACAGTAGGAAGCGGCGAGGCAACCGCTTAAACCACTAGACCAACCATGCAGTCAAAAATAAAACTGTAATTTTAAGGTCTTTCATTATTTCAGTAGTAGTTATTCAATTCTAACAGAAATGATTAAAAAAAAATTTTTTACTTTTTTAAAAACAATTTCTCAAAGTGTCTCAGTCTGTCAAAGTGCATACTTTGACAGACCGACAGTTTTAAAAACTCGATAGGTTCCGTCGTTACAAAGTTCCTATGACCACCTTCCAGCTTCAACATCAGATCAGCTCCATGTCATCATATTAAAGCATTGTCACGCTATATACATATGCCTACAAAAATTCAACACAATCGGTTGAAGATATCTGCAAAATTGAGTTGCAAGATTCCGTCTTAACAAATATAGTTAGATATATACATACATAGCAAGTTAAAAAAAACATAAAAATAAGTTCTGTGTTAATAAAAAATATTAATATTTTTCTTTGAAATTATTCTTTAAAAAAATTAAATTAAATTCAAGAATACAAATTAACAGTTACAATTCGACACTCACTGGCAACCCACCCTAAAACTTGTCATTTACGTATTATGGAGCTCAGTGCGAACTACAAACGGACGTGGTGTCACCTTGAATATTCGGCGGGCACTGAATTTTTTGAGCGCGATAAAACTTATTTATTGCAATTTACGGGAGACGATATCTACGTACTAAAATGTATGTGGGATGTGAATGTTTCCGAACGAGCGATGTGTGTAAGGAGAAGCCTGTTGTTGAACGAACGTGAGGAAGTAAGAGCGAACGAATGAGTGAGAAAGAGGGGAGAAAATGATATATGGCGGCGACTAATAAATAGGAAGACGTACGACTAACACGATTTCACGAATTATATTAAATTTATCGGCAACAAAGAGTTTTACTGCTGTCCTGCGAACCCTTGATCCCCACAACTTTGGGGGCTCGTCCGGGATCAAGGATTTTCTGCGGACTACGAACGAAGTACCTACCTGTGAAGACGCCACGCGGTACGCCACGCCGGTTACATACGATTTAAACGCTATAATTATACGATTATTATCATAAGAAAATGCCGAAGAGCACCGATGGAGGTGAATCATCAGAGCACGAGCAGTTCTGGTACACCAAAGACGCTGTTCCAACCTTCAGCGGGGAGGATAAGACATACCCCGTCTCAAAATGGATACAGGACATCGAAGACAACAGGGATATATTTCAGTGGTCGCCGACACTACAACTCCTTCTCGCCAGGCGCTCGCTTACGGGTACAGCGGGACTCTGGTTTCGATCCGAAAAAACCTTTAAGACATGGGAGGAGCTGAAGACGGCCATTATGAAAGAGTTTCCAGATAATTTAGATCAAAAAACGATACACGAGCTAATGAGTGCACGAAAGAAAAAACCTAGTGAGTCCCTACTAGAATATCTGTACACCATGAGAGAACTAGGGAAACGCGGTAAGATGCCGGACTATGTCGCCATACGTTACATTGTAGACGGTATACCTGACCTGGAGAGTAACAAAATAATGCTATATGGTATTACAACATACTCCGACATAAAGGAAAAGCTCAAGGTTTATGAAACGGTAAAGGAAAAAATGAAAGTGAGAACTATGTGTACGCGCAGTAAGCAACAAGCGGTGAGTTATTGTGTAGATAAGCCATTCAAAACAAGATGTTTTAGCTGTGGAGATCAAAGCCATATGTCAAACCAGTGCCCGCATAGCGGTAAAGGCAAAAAGTGTTTTAATTGCAATGATTTTGGGCATATTTCTGCAGAATGTCCAAACAAGCGTGCTTCAAATTCAAGATCATATTATGCATATCAACCAGGAAAAGATGGCGGCGCGGGCGGCGCTGAACGGGCGGCTGCACGATACGAACATCCACGAACGCGCCCGATGTCACACGAAGCTACACCATTTCCGCCGAAGCACTCATACTTCACGACGAACGAGGGCGCTGAACGAACTACTTCACGAAACGAACATCAACGAACACGCCCGATGTCACACGAAGCTACACCATTTCCATTTCCGCCAAAGCAAACGTACTTCACGACGAATGACGACGCTGAGATCGACGTCGTGCACGATGTTCATGTTGTCCATACGGATACGAAGTGCGCCACGATTCAAGAACGGAACGTACCGAATGAAAGTGACAACTCGAACTGTTCGATTGACGTTTACGATGTCAAAGTCAATAACAATAACAAGAATGGATCACGACAAAAGCCGCTGAAAACATTGATAATATGTGGAAAAACAATAGAAGCGCTAGTGGATTCAGGCAGCGATATCAATTTGATTACAGATGAATGTTGTCGCCGACTGGGAGTAAGTGTAAATAGTGCCAATGTTTCAGTCAGTGGTCTAGGATTGTCAGTAATAAAAACGAGTGGTTTGTGCACAGTGGATATTAGTATAGACAATAAGAAATACGAAAAAGTAGAGTTTTATGTTATTTCTAAAAATGAAATGCCATTTTGTATAATATTAGGAAATGATTTTTTGCAAAGAGTAACAGTGTGTATGCGTGATAATTCTGTGTGGTTTGGTGCTAAAGATGATGAGTGGTTGCGCTGTATGTTTAGTGAGGTTAATGTGTGTTATAATTCGCCTTCCACAGATCATATTAAAGATACAGAGGTAAAACATAAGGTTCAACAGTTAGTTGAAAACTACACACCACAACAATGTAAGGAATCACCTATACAAATGAAAATAATAGTGAAAGATGAAGTTCCTGTAGCCCAACGACCCCGAAGAATCTCACTGAAGGAACAACAAGAGGTAGAAACACAGGTTAAAGAATGGTTATATAAAGGCATCATTCGGGTAAGTCATTCTGAATATGCTAGTCCTTTAGTTCTTGTTCGGAAAAAGGATGGATCGGTCAGAATATGTATTGATTACAGAAAATTGAACCAGAAGATATTAAAGGATGAATTTCCACTTCCATTAATTGATGATTGTATCGACAAATTATCCGGTGGTAAATACTTTAGTGTTATTGATTTAAAAAATGGTTTTTTTCATTTGCCAATTAGTGAGGAGTCGATTAAGTACACTGCTTTTGTTACCCATCATGGGCAATTTGAATTCTTAAGAGCACCATTTGGTCTGTCTATTTGTCCCAATTATTTTATGAGATTTGTGTCTATAGTGTTCCGAGATCTGATATCTGCTAGTAAAGTAATAGTATTCATGGACGATATAATAATTCCAGCTCTAAATGAACGAACAGCACTAGCAAGGTTGACGGAAGTGCTTAAAGTTGCTGCAGAATATGGATTACAGATAAATTGGAAAAAGGCTAGTCTGATTACTCCTAAAATAACCTTCCTTGGACATATCATTGAAAATGGTGGGGTACGACCATCAGCTGAGAAAACTGAAGCTATTATGAAATTTCCTGAGCCAAGAACACTATCACAGTTACACAGTTTTGTTGGCCTAGCCTCATATTTTAGAAAATACATATTTAATTTTGCAATGATAGCAAGTCCTCTAACAGATTTATTGAAGAAAGATTCAAAGTTTGATTTTGGAGACCGAGAAAAAGAAGCTTTTAATATTTTAAAACAAAAGTTGGCAAGCAGTCCAGTGTTAAAGATTTTCAACCCGATGTTCCCCACAGAGTTGCATACTGACGCATCAAGTTTGGCCTATGCAGCTCTTCTTATGCAGAGGGATGAAGATGGTAATTTACATCCTGTATACTACATGAGTAGGAAGACTAACAATTTTGAGAAGAAGTATACAAGTTACGAGCTTGAGGCATTAGCTGTCATAGAAGGTGTAAAGAAGTTTCGACATTATCTTTATGGTAAAACATTTAAAATAATCACAGATTGTCAAGCATTCCAATTGACACTCAGAAAGAAGGATTTAACCACTAGGGTAGCAAGATGGGCATTATTGCTCCAAGAATTTGATTTTGTGGTTGAACACCGCCCAGGAACCAGAATGAAACATGTGGATGCACTTAGCCGTAATCCATACGTCTGTGTAGTGACGAGTTTACATGACAGTCTGAAGAAAGCCCAAGAGCTTGACGATGGTCTAAAAGCTATCTCTATGATTTTGAAAGACACATCATATGAAGACTACTTTTTACAGAATGGTCTCTTATACAAAGGTGCAGACAAACTTTTAGTAGTACCTAAAAGTATGGAGATTGCAATTATTGAAAAGGCTCATTCAAATGGTCATTTTTCATTGAAAAGGACGATTGATCATATTAGCAAAGATTACTACATAAAGAATTTAGAAAGAAAAGTACAAAACTACATTTCAGCTTGTATACCCTGTCTTTTGGCTGCAACTAAAAAGGGAAAAGAAGGATTCCTGCATCCCATTGATAAAGGAGATAGACCATTGCATACAGTGCATTTAGATCACATTGGTCCAATGAGTGAAACCAAGAAACAATATAATTATATACTCACAGTTATTGATGCTTTTACAAAATTTGTTTGGCTATTTCCCACGAAGACTGTATCAGCCAGAGAGACCATAAACAAATTACTGGTATATCAGCAAACATTTGGAAACCCTGCACGTTTTATTACAGATCGTGGAACAGCTTTCACAAGCAATGAGTTTGTAGAATTTTGTGAGACTGAAGGTATTGAACATGTTAAGATTACCACGGGAGTTCCTCGTGGAAATGGGCAGGTGGAACGAGTTCACAGGACATTAATCTCAGTACTGACGAAGCTATGTATTGAGAATCCATCAATCTGGTATAGACATGTCAGCCGGGTTCAACGAGCTATCAACAGCACATTTCATAGAAGCATAAACACAACACCATTCGAGTTATTAACAGGAGTGAAACTGAAAACAGGTAAAGATGGGGAAATTTACCAGCTAATACAGCAGGAAGAAAGAGATGAGTTTGCTGACAGTAGAGAACAACTCCGGTTAAAGGCTAAGCAGCAAATTCTTAAAGTACAGGATGAGAATGAAAGGAACTATAATCGAAGAAGGAAGGATAGTACGAAATACGATGTTGGCGAACTAGTCGTCATTAAACGCACTCAGTTTGGAAGCGGACTCAAACTAAAGCCAAAGTTTTTAGGTCCCTATAAAGTTACAAAAGTGGAAAAGGGAATGACCGCTATGATGTAGAAAAGGTACCCAATAGTGGAGATGGACCAAACAAGACCTCTACTTCTGTGGATAACATGAAGAGGTGGCCATCAGTAGTGGAGTAAAGGTACATACTCTGTTTTAATGCATTTTTTTTTTTTGTATGAAAGTGATGAATGTCAGTAGTGTAGAGTAGTAGTCAATGTTGCTTAGAATATTGTTTTTTTTGTGTAAAAGGTCATTCAGTGTTTAAAAATGTTAGTTTCTAAGAAGTAACTTTGTTTAGTTGTAAGATTTAAGATTAAATTACGTTTATGATGTAGATTTAAGATTGTGTAAATCCAATGTTCTTACTGTGTATAGTGTCTGAGGACAGACACCTTGTCAGGATGACCGAATGTGGGACGTGAATGTTTCCGAACGAGCGATGTGTGTAAGGAGAAGCCTGTTGTTGAACGAACGTGAGGAAGTAAGAGCGAACGAATGAGTGAGAAAGAGGGGAGAAAATGATATATGGCGGCGACTAATAAATAGGAAGACGTACGACTAACACGATTTCACGAATTATATTAAATTTATCGGCAACAAAGAGTTTTACTGCTGTCCTGCGAACCCTTGATCCCCACATGTATGGAACTTTTGTCGCTAAAAATGAATGATGTTTAGCCTTAGATTATGGCTTTTTGGTGAGAATTAATAAAAAACTAAACCGGTAAATCTTTTCTCCATAGTTTTTTCTCGCGAAATAACAAAAAAAACATTTAAAATAGAGCACGAAATAGGGCAGAGTGTGCTAATTAAAAAGGTCGATTTCAATGATTTTGATCTTTGTTATGGCTTTTTTTCTCAAAAATAAAGAATTATTTCATAAATGTCACTCGGTAGATTGGTAGACTGATTTATTAAACTACTGAGATATTTTTTTTAGTGTCAAATATTAATTGAGTTGTTTGTGTTTTGCAAAACTGCAAGTGCCTTTTCGCGCGTTTTTAGGGACGCGCCCCTTAATCTTTGTTTTGCTAAAATAAGGTATCGATATTTTTAATTTCTATTACAGCTGACAGGTGACAGGTCCCTAGAGTTAAAGGTGACAGGTCACGGTCACGGCCAGTGCAACCTGGTCGAAACGTCAGGCAAAACAGAGGCATGTAATACCTTGAAATAAGTGATCGCGTTAATTCCCGTAAAAATAATTATTATTATATCATGGCACGCGAAAGTTTAAAAGTTAGTATTTCTGCCAATGTCAAGTGTTTATAGTCTTCAAGTCTTTAAGTCTTCGTCGTGATGAAATTAATGATAAAAAAAAATGTTGATGAGTTGAAATGGGGACCATCTTCCGAAAAAACAAAAACGATCTCCTGTCTCATTAAGTGGTTTATAAACTGAAGGGATCATTTCATTATTGTCTAATGTCAAATGAACTGACAAACAGATGTCAATGTCGTTTACAAATAGAAAATCGTGAAAAGCGGTGGAAAACCAGTGCATTATTTTTCCTAGATCTATTATTTATACGATGGGATTATTTCAATTTTAACTATACCAAAACTTCATAAGTTTAAATCAGACCCTCGCTTTGAACAGGTGCGTGAAAATAAGTTAATGTGCTATTTCATGGGTGATTAATATTTTAAATTATGAATTACCAAAGGGTGCGGTTTCAGGTGGAATAAGTGGAACTATGCCTGAACATTTGGAACTCCAACACCTTGTCGACCTGTCGGCTGGTAGCGGCGATGAAACACTACCTAATCTACTCGAAAACAAGAGGCCTTTGATAAAGAGATGTCCGTACCTCGGTCTGATACTGGCGACACTCTCATCATTATTTTTTTCCTTGTGTTCAGTTATTGTTAAAAGCCTAGACAATATTCATCCGATGCAACTGGCTATGTTCCGTTTTATTGGAGTTTTGTTACCAACAGTCCCTATAGTGATTTATACAGAGCAGCCAATATTTCCCGAAAAGAAACGACTGCTTCTAATATCACGATCACTTGTCGGCACATTCGGTTTAGCATTCAGCTTTTATGCTTTCCATTATATGCCGTTAGCTGACGCATCTGTCATAGTATTTTCAGTACCAGTGTTTGTTGCATTATTTGCAAGAATTATTTTAAAAGAACCATGTGGTATTTGGAATGTAATATCTATTGTGTTAACTCTTATTGGAGTTATATTGATTACCCATCCACCATTTTTATTTGGTGATGACCCTGATGCTGAACACAACCCTAAATATGATAATATGAGAGGTGCTATAGCCGCATTCCTCTCAACAATAATAGGAGCTAATGCATATGTTCTACTTCGTATGCTAAAAGGGTTACATTTTTCCGTAATCATGACCAACTTTGGTGCTATTGCAATATTACAAACGTTTTTGTATTCATTAATATTTGGTGTTTTGTGTATGCCCAACTGTGGCACTGAACGTTTTCTTGTCGTTTGTTTGGCACTGTTTAGTTATTTAGGCCAAATATTATTGACAATGTCATTGCAAATGGAACAGGCTGGTCCTGTTGCCATTGCTCGTTCTGCTGACATAGTTTTTGCGTTTCTATGGCAAGTTATGTTTTTCAATGAGATACCTGGTAAGTTCTCTATCTGTGGAGCGTTTTTAGTTTTGAGTTCGGTAATGCTGGTTGGGTTACGTAAATGGGCACTGGCATTACCAGCTGATTCACAGTTAAAAAGTAAACTAGGTGTGCTGGCACGATAATCTATAAATATTCAGTCTCATTTGCATAATAACATGAAAAAATAACTGCCATTTTTTATTTTAATTATCAATTGTTGCCATACTTATATTGCTAAGATTAAATATGTTATTTGACATTTCGTAAATATTTACTTAAAATAAGCCTGCATTACAATGAGTTTTAGTTATCCTATCTATACTATTATATAAATCCGAAGAGTTTGTTTGTTTGTTTGAACGCACTAATCTCAGGAACCGCTGGTTCGATTTGAAAAATTCTTTCAGGGTTGGATAGTATATTTATCGAGAAAGGCTATAGGCTATATATCATCACGCTACGACCAATAGGAGCGGAGCACCAATGAAAAATGTTTCAAACACGGGGGAAAATTATCACGCTACGGGCAATAGGCGACGCAAACGAGGTTGCGTGGGTTGGCTAGTATGTATATAAGGATATTAAACAAAAAATGTTAAATTTATGATTTATCAAAAATGCCTCAGTAAAATCTGTTAAGATCAGATTAAGAGATTTCAAGTTTTAGATTGATTTTTCATTTTAAATTTATACTCAAAGATAATCTGTATTTGTCAAAACTCAGATCATTAACATTAATTAGAATTGTTTTCTAATTATTCCCTAATCCTTAAAACTTTTATTTGTTGTACCTACAAGTTTAAAAAGATTGTTCGCCTCACTGCAACTGAAACTGTTTACTTTAAATACAAACAGAAACAGGAACAATAACTATTATAAATTGTAATTTAAGTAAAAAAATTCTCCTTAAAAGACTGTTAAGTAAGTCCACTCTAACTTGTGTTGTGTATTGGCCTGTAATCTTTATTGGCTTTAATATTTAAATCTTATTCTATACTTTCTTGTTGTAAAAAAACTTTTTTTATATTAGTCATTTAATTATGTTATTGTTTGCATAGCCTATTATAGTAACACTGGTGAGTTCCGTCACCCTAAATGTTACATATCATCACTGTTATGTTGTTCCTTAATTGATAGAAATCATCAGTTTCAAATTATTTTAACTGTTATATTGAGGTTACATTCTATGTAGAGTTTAAAAAGTCTTAATCACCTAGTCATTTGTAAGTAAATGCATACTAGTCATATTAATCTAGATATTTTTGTTTAATAGATGTAAAACTAATATTTTTATAGGATCAAATTCATCTCAACATGAATCTATTTAGTTTAAGTAGCTTTAAAGTTGATGTAGTGAAGAAGAAATTTGTTTCAAAATTTATTCTAGTCATTGTTATCCTAATCATGGCACAATACTGTATAGTCAAAGCATGTATATGAGTCAAATTTCATTCTGTTTAAGTCTGTTCTCTTCCCTCCATTAATGTAAAGTGTCTGAACATCCTTTTTTATTTTAAGTGACAGCTATTTAATATTTGCACTATTAATATCAGTTGTAATATTTTTTAGTATGATTAAGTACAAGGGTATACCTGGTTATAATTGATAACCAATGTCGATAACAGGAAATACTTGTACTTGATTCAGAAAACAGAGGAAAAGGACTTTACTATTATGTGGTTATATACCTAATTTACCTACCATATAAAAATTTACACATAGATAAGTCTAGAACATTGTCGTCCATTCGTTTGGGGGTTCCCCTGTTGTACCAAATAGTGAATACCTACAACACTTTCCAGTCCGTTCGTTTGGGGGTTCCACTGTTGTACTCAATAGTGAATAGCTACATCACTTTCCAGTTTTTCAACTAATTTATTTGCATGAATCCAAGAAAATAAACCCGGTTTTGTGCAACCTCTGAGTCGACTTGATTAATTAATCAAGACACAATATTAATTGTAGTGTCTAACTGCGTTTGTATTTTGATATGCCGTAACAGATGCTATCATTTTAAATCAAATGACCCTTGTATACGTACAATCAACATCTATCGATACTTAAATTACCGTTTACCACGCTTTTTTTAGTGTGCCCTTCATAATTTTTTCGGCTAAGTTGGTGTTTTTGACTGTACATAAATTGATTGGATTGTGATATTTTTACTTCTAGTCATAAATACTATGTACACTGCTTAATTGATCAAATATAAATTATAACAAAAACATGAACTTTTAATTAACAAGTTACCCAACTTATATACCTTTCTTTTTTACTAGTGGAATGTAGACGATAATATCTTCGGCTCCTTTCCTTAGGAAGCAGGTGCTCCTATTAAAAACTCGAGTTTGGCTTCCGACGTACTAATCTTAGGAGGACTCGGGGTCGTGTCAGGTCAGGTCCTCCTCCCTGAATCGATGCTATTCATAACCAGACCTTATCCAAATTGAGGCTATAAAGTTCCCGCCATCTGCTCGAAATTAGGACTACCTCGTTGGTCAAACGGTTAGCGTATGCGACTGTCGATCAAGAGTTCTCGGGTTCAATTCCCAGTTTGGAACTGTTGCTTTCTGACAAAAAAAA
This sequence comes from Diaphora mendica, assembly GCA_949125395.1. Lineage (NCBI taxonomy): Eukaryota > Metazoa > Arthropoda > Insecta > Lepidoptera > Erebidae > Diaphora > Diaphora mendica. Next base: position 17,431,643 of record OX421330.1, read on the forward strand.
AATTTAAGTAGGACCTAATGGCGATGATTCAAATTCGTGCCTCGAAGAGCACGTTAAGCCGTCGGTTCCTGTTGTTAAATAAATATCTATGGCAATATTAGCAATCGTTATTGGAAAATCTCTCAAAATAAATATACTGACAACTAATTCAACCAGCCAGTCACTCTGTGGAAAAACTGATATTCAGGTAAAACCGGTTAAATCAGTAGACGACCCAAAATAACCTTGGGAATAATAAAGGCTTGGGAGATTCAATAAAGGAATTAAGAAAAAGGTCTGAAAGGGCAGATGCTGAAATATTTTGGAAAGGCTGTTAGATTTCTCATTTAATTGTAATGTAAACGTAGTGTCTAAAGTATGTAGTGTATACAAAAACGAAACAGCTTTCTTTCAATTCATATAAAAAATAATAGTAAAAGAGCTACTGAACCTTTTTTTTTATGTTTGGCCCGCCAAAATGACTCTACTCTGCCTGATGGAAAGCATAAGCAGAATCCAAGAGTGGTAGTCACCATGCTCACTGCGAATGCAGACAATGCAGCATGGCGACCCACACCATGGCAGCCTAGTGATGCTGCTGCATCTTTTAGTCTAGTCAAGAAGTTTGGAACTTGTTGACTAGACTAATTGGGCTGGATTGGTCGAAAGACACCTTTCGACCAACGGTGTGTCTGTAAGGCTAGAAACTATTAAAGTGATGAGTCATAACGTGCTAAGTACGTAACCATCGCCTGGCAGGCCTCAGCCCTGCACATCATCATCTTTCATGGTTTTGAAAGTGTAAAAAAAATGAGAAAAAAAACTTGTTCCTGTAAGGCTGAAATTTTTATAGGATTTAGTTCATTTATTATGATGTTCAAAACCAAAATGACAGGCGATTCCGATGAGCACTAGTACGGCTAGTACCTGCCAGGCGAACAGAAAGCCACACATTTCTTCAATTACATCATCAATGTAAATACATTTTATTCTGTAAAGTTGTAATTCATGTATATGTTTGTCTGAGCGATTTAAAGAAAGTAGGAACAATGACCGGCGGTGCTGGCTAGCATATTTCCTTGACAGGCGAGGAGAAAGATAGCACTGGAGTGCAAGTAAAAATGTGTCTGAACAATCTCAAGTTGATTGGGGATTTATTGGGGATTAGCATTTTGCTGGGATTTCGCCATCTTATTCTCATTGTTTAATATTTATTATTCATCATCATTTACTTTCGATATTGATTTTTTTAAAATTATTATCCCTAGTTTGTCAGTTGTCTATGACCAGGGATTCCCTTTTTTAATCGACTTCCAAAGGGAGGAGGTTCTCTATTAGATTGATATTTTTTTTTGAAGTTAAAACTTCTGTAACCGTGTTGATAGAGGAAAATTTTATAAGTTCGCGTCACCGCGGCACGTTTGATGTTGATAATTTTAATATATGACAATATGAAATGTCGAATTTTGCACATTAATTTTACAAATAACATTCTAACTTATTAGTTTTCACTTCTATCGACAGTCCTTATGACTACCAATTTTTATCCTATTTATTAAACGTTCTGTGACCTACATGTAATAGGCATCAGTCGCAAAACGTTTGAAAAAATGTTATTTCGTTGTTGCTGATACTGCCTTTTTCAAATGTATCGGTTGAGCGCAAATTTAATGTTCTTAAAAATTTAAAAACTGAAAACCGCACTCCACTAAATACAGATACTGTTGTATCATTTATGGCTGCAAGGGAAAAAAAACTAGACGGCAGTGTCAAGTTTAACCCTTTGAACCAAATGCTTTTGACAAACTTATGGAAAAAATTATGAAAAATAAATAATCAATATTATCTAAGACTGCCTCTGTGGCGCAGTGGTAGCGTATGCGACTACTGTGCTTGAGGTCTCGGGTTCGATTCCCGGTTCGGACCAAATGTTTGTGTGATCTGCAAATATTTGTTTCGGAGTTTGGGTGTTTTCTATGTATAATATGTATGTATTTACAAAAAAAAACTAATACATGTATTTATATCAGTTGTCTAGTACCCATAACACAAGCTCTGCTTAGCTTGGGACTAGATGGCCTTGTGTGTTAAAATGTCCGAAAAATATCTAAATAATTTTATAGAGTTTCATTTCTTATGAAACTTTTGTGGGGAATCAGCGGATTTTTGTCCCCCAGTTTGGAGAATTTCATCGGGAAATTTGGGGAATTGGATAAATTAGCACTGGCAACCCTGGTGGTGTCAGTGTGTGACACTGACGTGTGTCAGTGTCAGTCCACAGAGTACAGTGTCAGTCAGTGTGTCGGTCATCTCGTGGTTGTTTGTAATCAAAATTATTTTTCTCGTAAAATCCTGCACAGACTACATCTGAAAAATGGCAGACCGTCTTACACAACTGCAAGATACCATAAACCAGGTAAATTTTGGCCTGTTTTTAACTTCAGTTAAAAACGTTAATTTATGTACCTAATGTAACTGTTTACATTTTTTAACAGCAAGCTGAACACTTCTGCAATAGTATCGGAATATTGCAGCAGTTCTCTACACCTAGTAAGTTCCCTGGCTTCGACCGTAGCGGGTCGCAAACCCCTCAACAACAACAAAATCAAGAGGATTATGCCATGCTCTTTGCTACGTTGATATCTCGATGTGCTAAGGATATAGATACACTGATTGAGTCGCTCCCTAGTGAAGACAGCTCTACGGAACTGCAGGTGCAAAGTCTGAGGCGTTTGGAAGCTGAAAATAAAGAGGCAGCGGAACAATTAGAAGAGGTAAGGAAAGTCTGTTTTTAACATGCATGTTTATTCTGCATTCTGAATACTGCTGTAACTGTTGCTTAATCCCGTCTATCAACTAATTTTTAGAATAGATTATAATCTAAATTGATACTAATCTATACTAATATTATAAAGCTGAAGAGTTTGTTTGTTTGTTTGAACCCGCTAATCTCAGGAACCGCTGGTCCTATTTGAATAATTCTTTCAGTGTTAGATAGCCCATTTATCGAGGAAGGCTATAGGCTATATATCATCGGAGCACCAATGAAGAATGTTTCAAAAACAGGGGAAAATTATCACGCTACGGGCAATAGGAGACACAAAGGAGGTTGCGTAGGTCAGCTAGTTTTATATTTACTGCCTCGTTGGTCTCGCGGTTGGCGTGTGCGACTGCTGACCATGAGGTCTCGGGTTCGATTCCTGGGTCAGACCCAGGGATATTCCGGTCAGGGTTAACCTAACCGAAATAATCTGTTATCAACCCTTTTGGAAATGGGTTAACCTAAATTTAGGATTAACATAAATATATGTTACCGAATTATAACTGTTAACAGGAATAATCTAATACAGGATCATTACGGTTAACCTTAACCGAATTTGATATAGGTTTCTGGATATTTATAGGTCCGTGATTCATTTTTCGTTACAGTCGTCGGTGACGTTCATTATTTGCGTGAGATGGGAAAAGGGGATAACAAGTTAATTTTTTTTTACAAGAGATCAAGTAAAATTGATAAATTTTCGAATTGGGTTAAGTCGCCCCACGTCGTAAAATAACCGAAATCTTGGGTTAACTTCTATCATTTGGGTTAACAATTTCAAAAACATAAACCCTTTAATTTGGGTTAACCCTTATTGTTTGGGTTAAAACAATAACATATATAATCTGTTAACCGAATCAATGAGTAACCCTTTTAAACGGTTACAGATTGATCTCTGGTCGGACCAAATGTTAGTATGATCAACAAATATTTGTTTGGAGTTTGGCTGTTTTCTATGTATATTATGTATGTATTTACAAAATAAAAAAGTATATATGTATTTGTATCAGTTGTGTTAGGTGTCCGAAATATTTATTTATTTATTATATAGCTGAAGAGTTTGTGTTTAGTTGAATATGCTAATATCAGGAAGTACTGGTCGGAGTTAAAAATTCTTTCAGTATTAGATAGCCTAGTTAGCAAGGCAAGCTATAGGCTATTTAATTGTCATGTTATAACCAAAAGTAGTTGGCTCATAAATTCATGCTGCTGTAACATCACACTATGGGCACTCGGAGACAGAAGAAGTGATGTTGGTCATCTCGTAGTAAATATAGATGTAAAATCTAACTATCTATACTATACAAATAAATAGTGACCGACCGAAGATTCGGTTTTGGCCAGTTTTGGCAGGTCGGAAATTTGTAGGTGCTCCAAAAACAAAAAACACATTACCTATCAATATTCCAATATTTAACCATTATTTATGAATTACGAGTGAGCCAAGAAGTTTGCTGAGCAATCTTTTGTGTTTTTTGTACTTGGAGCACCTCCAAATTTCCGACCCGCCGAAACTGGCCAAAACCGAAACCGAATCTTTGGTTGGTCACTACAAATAAATGAAATTGGAGTGTCTGTTTGTAATATACTGTTTCTTAAGAAATGCATATGTATGTAAACACAGTATAAAATAACACTTTTTAAAATTCTGTCTGTCTGTTTGTTCTGGCTAATCTCTGGCACAGCTGGACCGATTTTAACTAGACTTTTACTGGCAGATAGCTGATGATATATAGAGTAACTTAGGCTACTTTATTTAAGACTAGCTTTGCCCGCAGTACAACAACAACCGCGGGTAACGCCACGGAGCTCAGCTAGTTCATAAATTAAATTGTATCAATGTTACAGAGACGCTATATTCTATTCACATAGTCTATTATCGATTGGAAACCTATTTATAAGCAACCGCTGTTCTTGAGGTCTCGGATTAGATTCCTGGGTGGGATCAAATGTTTGAATGAGTTGCAAATATATGTATTGATCAAGTATTTTTTAAATTTCAGGTAGTCCGTCAAGGTGAGATATTGCTAGAGAAGATACAAGGTGCGCTCAGCGACATTGCTCAATCCCAGCTTGATATGCAAAACCCAGCTCTAATTCTGAACAAGGATGTGAAACCTCAATTATAGAGCTTAAGGAATCACGGTAGCTATTACCAACGGTGATCATCTGAATGGACACTTGTTCTAAATTGTGTTCTAGAAACTAAAAGCCTTATTCATGAATATTATTTAACTGTTTTATGTTATTTTGAACTTAAGTGTGGCAGTTTAGAGTTGAAAATAATTTGTTAAATGAATGCTGTTTTGATTTTTATACTGCACTACAAAAAATACACAATACTTTTACCCTAAGGTCTTATTAAGCGCAATACGAGTGTGCCATTTGGCAGAATCCTGAATTCTTTATTATTAACATTCATAAGTTTGTCTTAAACATTTTTCATGTATTATTGCTTTTAACGACACTAATATTATACTATACATATACTAATTGTCAATCTGAACAGAATTTCTTTTGGGCAGGGTTGATATGATTTAAATCATATCAATTATATAAATCATTAAATTTTTATGCAACCAAATCGGCCAAGAATTGTCTAGGGACTTCCCCCGACATAGACTACGGCTCGCACGCTTGCACAATGCCGTGCAAGCGAGCGATTACCGACCAGCAGGCCTACTCCCGAAAACGATACGATTTTGTTTTCGTTTTTGATTCGAACTCACTTTCGACTCGATCGTGTTCTAACTTATTACTCCCGAGCCAATTCGAATCGTGAAACAAGTTCGACTTACCTTCGAGTGTTATCAGCGTCGTTATGGGTATCCGGTCGATTACGTCATCGAGCAAATGCTTAGTGTCTATGGGCAAACCATTTAGCGTAGATGAATACACCCAAATATAGACGTATTTAGTCATATAAAATGAAACATTTGTGATTTATTGCTATTTTTCAAGCAAAACCATTAAACAATGGTAAAGTTCAACAATTATTTCTTTAAATTAAATGAATTCAAGAATTTTTTAGTCTGTGGTATTGTAGTTGAAGTGTGTTCTATATACTCTGTGGTGTGTTCTGTCAAATTGACTAAAAGGCGCTACGGCATCCTAATTCAAAATCGCTCAAGTTGTGTTTGTGAGAAGGAGAGTTAAAATTATATTACTTTTATATCGTTAAAAACGTTTAAAACAAGAAGTAAGTATCTTCGTTAATTGTGATTTTAATGTGTTTGTGATAGAAGCTGTGTTAATTACAAAGATGACTGTGTTTTTCAGAAATATTTGCCTTTTAAGATGTCCCGTCCGTCTCAAATGCAAGTTGAGAAGTTGGTGGAGTTTTTGGAATTGCATCCAGGAATTGCAAGGGGTCATATCCGTACGGCACAAGCTCGCCATCAGACTAAAATTAAATGGGAGGAAATTGCAATCACCCTGAATTCCTTAGGAGGTGCAACAAAGGACGCCAAGTCGTGGGCCAAAGTAAGTGGACGCCACTTAAGTACCTAAGCCACTTAACATTCCAGCTAAAGTAAAGATTTTAGTTTTTTTGTGAATATGGTGTGAAGGGTGTTATTGTAGGATTTGATTTAAAATGATTTCAATGTTTAATGCTTCGTTGTGTTGTTTTTAGTTTTGGGCAGATAAGAAATATGCTTTAAAAAAGCTCGTGGCCCAAAGAAATGCTTCTGCATCCCGCACTGGTGGTGGTCCAGACGAGACTGTCCACCTTTCGGAAATAGATGAACGGCTGATTGCTGTGATGGGAGGTACCCGCTTTGCGGAGGGTGATCAGGAATTAAGCATTCCTGTGAACATCCCCACTGTCAGTTTTGTATTAAATTTAAATAAATGATTGCATAATGTTACATTCTGTATCAATGATAATAAAATAATTTTTCAATTATTAGGAGCGGGAGAATACACCTGGGCCAAGTCAGCCAACCTTGGTAGACTTCTCTCTCCCTATCAACATTTCTCCCCTGCCAATGGCATCGCCCGGTATTGAAGAATCCATTCCAACCAGTGAGTAAAAATTACTCATTTAGAAATCAAAGTAAAATATAGTGTTCTTGTATTTTGTGAATATCTTGTCTATTATTCCAGCTCCAAGACGCAGCCCTCGTGTACGAGCAAGACAAGCTCGAGTACAACGCAACCAGCTAAACATTGAGCGGCAGCGTCTTATTAGAATTGAGGAGAAGAGAGTGGAAGCTGAACTGGCCAATGCAGCCGGTTGGAAAGGGGCGATTGATGCTGTTAATAATGTAGCCAAAGCAATTTGTGAAATAGCTGAAGTCCTCCGTAATCGACCATGATTACTATTTAAGTTTACTAATTAAGTCATTTATTTTGTCAGTATGTTAAGTAATTTTTATTCATAATATTGCTTTAGTGTATATTTATCTGCTAAAATGTATTTACCAAAGCTTATGTTTATTATTTAGATACCATTAGTGTGTTAGTCAATATATATTATTTATATTATATGTCTGAAAAATAAGGATTATTAATTTAAATCTATACCAATAAGTGCCAAAGTCAGTATTTCTTTTAGTGTCAAAATTAGTTTTTTAAGTGTATTATTTTGTTCTATTTTGTGTGTAAATATTTTTTCACATGTACATAAATGTTTTCGTATTATATAGTAATAGTTCAGTATTTACACTAGTAATTTAGTCAGTATTTTTTCAGTCATTTATTTTATCAGTAAGTTTTAAGTAATTATATTTTTTATTCTTAGTGCTTTGTCTATTTATATACCAAAATGTGTTTACCAAAGCTTATATTTATTATTTAGATACCTACCATTACATAGTGTATTAGTCAATATATTTTTTAAATTATATGTCTAAAAAATCAAGGATTATTAATTTACATCATACCAATAAGTGCTGTCTCAGTTTTTGATGTACATTTGTTGCACTTGAATTACTGTTAAATCTGTAACTACTTTACTTCGTCATGATTCAGCATTAAAAAATGTGAGTAAACCATATTAATGAAATAAAACAACAAAATTATAACATATTTTATTGTGGTCTCCTATTTCTCCACATGCTGGCAATAAGGTTCTGCCGTGTAGCTTGCCCTCGTCGCAACTCATCATTTAATAATGGCACACTGTTGCTGATAACGGGAGTTACTTCATCAGTGTCAATTAGGTTAGGCTCTGGGCAATTGTTTTGATTACATAAATTGTGCAGCACACAACATGCATTAATTATTTTGGCTGATGTCTGTGGGTCATAATGCAGCACTCTGTGACGCAAGAGACATCTCCATCTTGCTTTGAGAAGCCCTATGGTTCGCTCCACTGTATTACGTGCAGAACAATGCTTCTGGGTATAATATTCCTCGGGAGATCCTGGTTCAGCATTTAACACGGGGGTCATCATATACTCTCTCAGAGCATAACCAGAATCACCTTTAACAGAAAGAATTAATCATGTCAGTTACCTTTTATTTGTTTGCCTGTTATCAGATGGTTCCTTATGTTAGTTATCATATCAATTTACCCAATAAATAAACAGTTTCTCTTCACTTCGCCTAGTTGGTTGTTTCATATATGGTGTTAAATCTTGCACCAGCGCATCATAGAGATCTTTCGACAAGCGATAGTTTCTTCTAAATTCTTCAAGGTTCATATCTAATGCTCGGCTATTATTACGACTCATTCGTTGCATATTTCTTCTAGCACGAATGTCCATACGGTTTGCTTCCTCAATAACATTAAAAAACGACGCTAGGCGAGCCATTATTATGATACAATTACACAATAACATCTTTTTTTTTTTTTTTTTTTTTTTTTTTTTTTTTTTTTATGGCAATTTGCCGAATACTACGGCAATTTCTGCCAGTGTCGCGTAGTGGCTACTCATGGGTATATTAGTTAAGAATTTTGAATCTTGAACAAACTTAAACTTTTTGTGGCGATCCTTTCAGCCCTGAAACAAACACAACACAAAATACAGGTGTTAATTATTGTTAGTAAGATAAAGTATATACGTTTGTACAATATATATATATTAATACTTGAAATATATGCCCAAGAACTAAAGTTTAATATTGTTAGTGGAAATAAATTTAATCAAAGCACATATAATTTGGGGATTAGGGAAAAATGAGAGGAGGTGACGAACATTCATGGGATTTTGTATTTTTAATTTAGAGATAACTTTATCAAAAGAAAAGGCATTATTCAGACGGCAATTTAAGAAGATGTGGTCTAGACAGCCATCATCCAGCCCACATTCACACAAAGAACTGTCCCGGACCCTAATTTTATGGAGGAAAACTGGGGTACAGCAGTGGCCAATGCGGATTCTGCATATAACAGATGTGACAGTTTTGGAGGTTTCTTTGTATTTATAAAACCAAGGCTTGGGAGGAATGGTTGGTTGAATAGAAGCATATAAGTTACCCTTTGTTTTACTGGATTCAGACCAGTGTTCTTGCCAGGATTTGAAAAGATCTATTTTGGCCTTGTGGATCAAGTCATAGATCTGGACCGAGTAATGTTTTTTATCAGCCAGGCTGCTGCTGACTGCACCCTTGGCTGCTATGTCTACCAGTTCATTACCCCTGATATTCATATGACTAGGGATCCATACTAATACAATATCTATGTTATTTTTAAAACAAGAATGAAGGATAGTTTTGATTTCTGCTATGATTGGACTACGTAGGTTATCTTTAAATGAGTTTTTAACAATAGCCTCTAGGGCACTACTTGAATCAGAGAAGATAACTGCTTTTGTAACAGCTGAGTGGGAAGAAATAAATAAACAAGCCTCTAGGATCCCAATGCACTCTCCGGTAAATACCGAAGACTCAGGAGGGCACTGGAATTGGAGGAATATTTGGGAGTTGGAGTTGTAGACAGCAATGCCAGTTTTACCATCAGGGGTTAATTTCGAAGCGTCTGAATAAAATTTGTAATGATTAGGCCACTTGTCATTAATTACAGAAAGAAACTGGTCATTAGCGTTGGTGGTGTCCTTATTTAATCCAATATAAGAAATAAAATTTGGAACAAAATTTAGAATTTCATAGGGGCATGCAAAGAGTGGGAATTTATTACACTGAGGAATGGGAGAATTTTCTTCCACCTTCTGGATGTTTCTAAATGAATTAAGTATCAAAGGGGGGGTTTTATGTCTCCAATATTCACTTTGTCGGCATAAATTATCAAGAGTGGCAAGTTTAGACATAATTTTGTGACTATTAAGAAAATATGCCGTGTACATATATTTGTCGGCCAGATATTGTCTGCGGAGAAGAAGAGGGGGATCACCACTCTCAACTTGCAGGGCGTTGGTAGGGGTGGATTTCATACAACCCAATACTATGCGAAGGGATTTTGATTGAATGGTCTCAAGTTTAGCCAATGCCACTTTACCACAGGGTTCAAGGAGGAATGCCCCGTAGTCCAGCAAACTTCTTATTGTGGCATTATATATGAGTTTAAGAGTAAAGGGATGAGCACCCCACCAAACACCCGCCAGAGCACGTAGCATATTAAGCTTCTTCTCACATTTGTTCACAATATAATTTAGATGGAACACACCTGATAATTTAGAGTCCAAAATGACCCCAAGGAATTTCACGTTCTCCTCGACCTTAACCGGGGATCCTTCAATTTCAAGGTGGACATATGGAGTAACACGTTTACGTGAGAAGACAACGATGGAGCTTTTGGGAGCTGACAAGTTAAGGCCATGAGAAATCAACCACTGGTTAAGGGAGTTGAGGGATATTTGCATGGATTCTGTAGCAAGTTCCATGGAAGAAGTAGGGATATATAAACATAGGTCGTCTGCATACTGTAAGATCTGGCAATCGCTGTTAAGGGACTTGTGGAGATCCGAGGTGTAAATATTGTATAGAAGGGGACTTAGGACTGAACCCTGGGGAAGACCACGCCAAACAGTTCTGGGGTCATATGATTCTCCTGGTACATGAAGTTTAACACTACGTCCAGTCAACAGGTTACAGATGCAGTTAAGTATCTTTGCCGGAATACTCAGCTGGCGTAATTTACTTCTGAGTACGGAAAGAAGGACACTGTCATAAGCTGCTGAAATGTCTAGAAAAACTGCCAGGACAGCCTCATTTTTGCTGAAGGCGATTCGGGTATCAGCCATGAAGATACCAATACTGTCCATTGTACTAGCCCCCTTTCGGAAGCCAAATTGAGATTCAGCCAAAAGGCCTCGGCTTTCAACCAACCACTCCAATCTGTTTTTTATGAGGTGTTCCAAAATTTTACCTATTACAGGTGATAGCGCAATGGGCCGGAAACTCTCTGAACAATCGGGAGATTTCCCTGGTTTCAGAATAGGGATGATCAGTTGCGTTTTCCAGGCATCTGGGATATGGGACAGCATGAAACATGCGTTAATTAGCGATAACAGGTATAGGCGACTGCAGGACCTCAATTCTTTAAAAAACGAATATGGATGGCCGTCTATGCCTGGGGCGGAGTCGTGAACGTATTTGAGGACTGCATCTAGTTCACTTAGCAAAAAGGGAGCATCTAGGGGGTCGTTGGAATTGTCCCCACCATCAAAAGGTGAGGGGAATTCTCCTAAAAGAGGAGCAAAAGGGGGGGCCAATTTGTTAAGAAATGATTCTGCTAAGTCGCTAGGAATAGATGAAGAGTTTTGGACAGAGCAGCCACGTTTAAAACGTTTGAAATTTTTCCAAACAAGTGAGGAAGGGGTTGAAGGGGAGAGAGAAGAACAGAATTTCTTCCATCCTTCATATTTTTTTTTTCTGAATAGACGCCTGGATCTCGCAACAATCCGGTTGTACTCCACCAGGTTATCAGTAGACATATTTCGGGCATAGTTTCGTTCAGCTTCATTCCGAGATTTAATCATGTTAGAACATTCCCGATCCCACCAGGGGGGAGATGATAACTTTCCAGAGGCTGAGTTCTTGATTGGAATACTGTCGTCGGCGGCTGAAGAAATGGCACTGGAAAATTGCGACACACAGTCGTCTATGTTGGACCGAGAGACTTGGGGCAAAGTGGGAATTATGTCCTCAACAGTTTGGGAGTATAAGGCCCACTTCGCACCTGACAACCTGTATTTTAAAAGTGGAGTATTATCCCTATGAGGTAAGGCCCTATTAATCAGAGTAGTGCATATTGGGTAGTGGTCACTACCATACGTGAGGCTCAATCGGTTCCAGTCCAATTGAGCGGTCAGACTAGCTGAACACAGGGTAAGGTCTACACAGCTTCTACTCTGACCCGGTCTAGGTAGGCGAGTGACAGAGCCATCGTTGACAACACATAAATCTAAGCCATCCAAAAGATCAACCAACTCAGAACCCGAGCTATCACAATGGTCAGAACCCCACAGGGAATGGTGGCAATTAAAATCACCCAAAATTATAACTGGATTAAATGAGGAACAGATGTTATGGATATATTGAAAACAGGAGGGATTGGGGGAGGGAATATAAACAGATATAAAATTAATGCCAAGGATATTAACACCAACAGCATTAATCTCATCTCCGTGGGGAGGAAGGGAAAGAGGAGAGGAAGGGAGAACATTATTAACTAGTATAGCAGCTCCGCCATAACCGTCAGAGCGGTCATCTCGGAGCGTGCTATAGCCAGAGAAATTAAAATTGAGACGTGGGATTAGCCACGTCTCAGAAATTGCAAATATTGCAGGATTATGTAGGTTAATAAGGTAGGAAATTTCATGTTTTTTGGGAAGAGCGCTTCTGGTGTTCCACTGCAGGAGATGGAATGTTACGGGATTGAATTTTATTGACTAGGTTGTCGGCAACGTGGTCTGGTAAGGGGTAATTTGACAGTAAGGTGGAAAGCAAAGAAATAATGGTGTTAATGGTCTGTTCATGTTCGATATGAGTGGGAGGGTGGTCCGTCAAAGCACAACCGTTAGGAGATGGGGGGAAAGAATAACTATTAAGAATGTCCTGGTGGGACCTATGGTCATAACCAGGTTGGTAGGGGGAATGGGGCTTTTGACGGGATGGAACAGATTTTCTAGTCGAGGAAGAATTGGAGGGTTGGGGGTGGGAGGTATAATTAGGAATCGAGGGACGTGGCTCATATTTAAGAGTCTGGTGGATAGACAGTCGAGGAGGAGCTGATGCTGTAACATCTGCAAAAGATCGGTAGGAAGGGGGATGGATTTTAGCTGCTTCAGAGTAGGATATGTTTTCTCTTGCCATGGTAGCCTTTATATTCCTCTGTCTTAGATATTCCGGGCATTGTCGGTTGTTCGCAGGATGAGCACCCGAACAATAAAAGCACCTAGGCTCTTCAGCGGAACACCCTTCCCCAAGGTGGTCCCCACCACAGCGGAAACACCGTGGCTTAGACCGGCACTGAGTCTTGGTGTGTCCGTATTTACAACATCCGTAACATTGGACAGTAGGGAAATTGTATACTTCAACAGGGAGGGAGTTAAAATAACAGAAAACTCTGTCTGGGAGGCTCTGACCATCAAATGTTAGAACAACACTTGAAGTAGGCAGCCATTCTGCCTTGCCTTCGGTAACTACCTTTCGGTTCATTCTTCGCACCCTTAACACCTTGCCAAGTGGGGATTTCAGGCTATCCATGATCTCAATGTCAGACCAGTCGCTAGGGACACCTTTCACTACTCCCATCCTGGTGATGTTAAAAGTGGGAATCATGGTTGTGTAACCCTTCTGTTTGATGGATGAATTATCAATAAAGGCATTAGCATCCTCAGGCCCCTCGAATTCAACCGAAACCCTATTCCGACCGATTTTCTTAATACCCCCTCGTACAATATTTTTAATATTTAATCTTTGCACCAACTGGCCAAATCTAATAGGATGGAGGGTAGTACCAGAAGTAGGGTCTGTTTCAACAATTGATGCATAGACCAAATATGGTTTAGAATCCGTGTTGTAGTACTTTGAACGTGAAATCAACGATGGCGCAGTCACTCGATCTCGTTTTGATGTGGGAGTATTATCATTAGTGTCTGTAGGGCCGGTAGATGATTCGGTGCCGAGTTTTCTCTTTTGACTAGCGATTTCTACTTCCATTGCTACAAAATTGGACAATGGAGCAGTAAGAACAGGAGAATGGGTAAAAAGTTCTTGGGATCGTGGGGAAATGGGTTGAGAGGGGTCTGGCGGGCGGCCAGGAGGACGGTCGTCATCCCCCATGGTCGCTCGGCATACCCCGCAAGAAAATAATTATATAAAAATAACTTACCAAATGCACGATTGGTTACACAAACACAAAAATAACTACCAGACGAGCACAAACAATTAATAAACACACCGAAACCACCAAAAAAAGAACTAAATAGCCAAAAGGGATGTCAGAAAAGAAACCACATGTGATCGCCACCAACACCAAAAGCCAAGTCCCACAATAACATCTACTGAAAACTTTCTCGAACCAAATAAAGTACTATTTGAGCTATCGAGTATTTTGACATTTAATTTCGATCGTACGACTCGATTTTATCTGTCAGAAAGTGTGGGGAGTACGGATTTGTCGATTCTAACGGCGAACTCGATCGAATGTATTTCCGATTTGAACCACAACTTGATTTGGCGCTGGAGTAGAATTGAAGAGTACGAAATGACATTAATTCGATTTGAATTTGAATTCGATTCTGTCGGGAGTAAGCCTACAGTTCCGGGATTCCAAATGCTATACAGGACATGTTCTGAAAGTTATCAAATATTACAGAAATCATTTCGCGCATTCTATTCAAATTCAATGCAAAGCGACAAGTATCCTATTTCAGATAGTGTACTCATCTGGAAAGATTTAGAATATGTACTTTAATGAGTTGCTAAGTTTTTACTTTCCTTGTTATTTTTTCAACACTACTGTTTTTTTAATTGTTGATTTTAGTAGAACTTGTTAAATTACCTTTTAATTGATTTATTATTTCAATTTAAAAAATACGTTGCTTTTATTTAATACATAACTGACCATTACACAAACAAAAAAGACTAGAAAATAAAGAACTGATTTAAATAAAAAAAAACCGATTTAAATCAAATTAATCCGATTATTATGATTTTTAAAAAATAATCATAATTTTTATCAATCCTGCTTTTGGGGCTTTATAAACTCTTTTAGTTCGAAACTTAGTGCTTATCAATAAATAAGTAAAAAGTTAATACTCTAAACCATTGCATTGCATTTATTTATTATTCATTCATTTCTCAATTCTTGTCACTACCATTCAACTTAAATCATTTTATTACCTCATCTTCATTAAAGCCTAATGGTATTATTTATGCATAGTGTATATATGGAACCAAGTGGCGTGCAATTGGAGAGGCCTATGTCCAGCAGTGGACTGCGATAGGCTGATGATGATGATGATATACAGGGTGTCCCAAAATTCAACGATAAGCGGGCGCCTAAAGGTAGACCTGCTAATGAGTACATAAGGAAAAATGATAAAAAAAATATACCTAGTTTTTTTTTTAGTTACAAGAAAAATTTAGAATTTCTTTGAAAATTTATACCTTTCATGATATTGCTACTATTCACCACAACTCTTAAAAACACCAAATTGCCCGCAGTTTTTACACAAAAAACGTTCAAAATAATTTTTTTTCCCTACAATTTTGAAATTTTTTTACTCTTAGTGTACTTTGACTCATGGTCTTGTAAAAAAAAAGTATGGACACCACTACGTAATAAATAAATTTAAAAAAAATGAAGGGTGTAAATTTTCAAAGAAATTCTAAATTTTTCTTGTAACTAAAGAAAAAACTAGGTATATTTTTTTTATTATTTTTCCTTATGTACTCATGAGCAAGTCTACCTTTTGGCGCCCGCTTATTGTTGAATTTTGGGACACATGGTATATGGAACTGCCTTGTTCGTTTAGCTGTTGGCGTATTGAGTTTTTCTGATTATAGAAATGCTTAATAACAGCTAGGGAGTTTGGAAGTTTGGGTCTTAGCTTCCGTGCCTCGGAGAGCACGTAAACCCGTCGGCCCTGCGCCTGATCGCACCCCGGTCGTCGTCGGATAACCCATCGGATTCTGAGAGAGTGAGGGAACAGAGAGTGTACCTGTGTTTGCGCACACATTTGTGCACTATAATATCTCCTGCGTAGTTGGTTAATTATAACAATAACGATTAATTAAATACAAACAAAAAAAAACTCTACAGTTCCATATCAGGAAGTAGCTTAGATTTTTTAAATTAGATGTTTATTACAAAATGCAATTGATAACAAATAATTAAAAGTTAAAGTCAATATTCGGCGCTTGATGTATAGAACTCAGTTTTGAAGTACATATCTGGCAGGCAGGACCTTTTTATTACTTTTGCATAAGTGTTTACTAAAATTTTCACTAATCGTTTAAGCTTGTCTGTTTAGATGGTAATGTAAAAATATAAATAATGACAACAATACGGTGTTGCTGTCAAAATAGGTTATATTATATTTATATTTTTAAAATATGTTCGGTTGGGATTGTAGTATATTATTTAATCTCTACGTTAAGGCAGAATGAACCAATGTATAAAGTTTTGTTGTAAATTACCACCCATAATAAAAAAATGGGAATATAAATTTGTGAAGTTGAATGAAGCCTTTTGTATTGAATAGTTTGTGATATGTGAGAAAATATACGTTATTACAACACTTTTTTTCTTTCAATCAGCCACCCAAACATTAAGTCCGATGTTCCAAGTTCAGTAATACCCAAACATTATTTAAATAGCGCCATCTAGTGGTGGCTTTATGATTTTAAATTGTTTAGATGTGACAATAGATGGCGTTGCAAGATCAGCGTGAAAGCATGAAAGTTTATTTGATAAGTAATCAGTATTTTTTTTGAACAAATTCACTTAGTAAATGAGACAAAATTTCACATAGCGATAGTGTCAATGTCTTAATTATATCTAGAATGAATAATTTGTATCTTGCTACAGAAACTATACCTAATTTTGATTATTTACCTGTTTATCGGGCTTGTTTCTCTATATAAATTGTGAATGAATAACATGATGTTCATAAAATAGTAATTCCTAATTTATTTAAATCTTTTAAGTCTTCTCAACAAACTGTGGAGTAAACTGTCGCCTGCGATATTCCCGGACTAATACGATCTTCAAACCTTCACGAATGAGCGTACTCATTAAAAGGCCGGCAACGCACTTGTAACGCCTCTGGTGTTGCGGGTGTCCAGAGGCGGCGGTAATCGCTTACCATCAGGCGATACGTCTGCGCCTTGGCTCCCAATCCCAAGTCCCTAAACGAATTATTATATTTTATAATAATTAGTTTATGAACTTGGGATAGGGAGCAAAGGCCCTAAAATAATCGACTGCCTCGTTGGTGTCGCCGTTGGCGTGTGCGACTGCTGATCATGAGGTCTTGGGTTCGATTCCCGGGTCGGACCAAATGTTTGTATGATCTACAAATATTTGTTTCGGAATTTGGGTGTTTTCTATGTATAACATGTATGTATTTACAAAAAAAAAGTATATGTGTATTTGTATCAGTTGTCTAGTACCTTCCCATAATACAAGCTCTGATGGCGTTGTGTGTTAGATGTCCGAAATATTTATTTATTATCATTAATATTAATTATGCAGCCTATAATAGTTCACTACTGAACATGACCTCGAAAGGTTTTTGCCTGCTATACTAAGCTGGCCGGAGCACAGGGTATGCCTTCTCTTTAAAGTACCGCTGTCCTGAGTAGTTCCCTCCCTTATTCAGCTCTAACAATACCTTCGGAATGAACAGGGGTAGTGACGCTCCGCATTCTTAGTCCGTCAACACACGGAGAAACCGTCCAACTATACTTATGTTCAGGGGCGTCTTTACCTACAAGTGCAGGGTGTACACGGGCGCCGGCCGCAGCACTTTTAATTAATCTGCGCATTTACTGAAGGGCGCTACAGGAATGATTGCACACGATCGCTTCACGGGCTAGGGACGCCTCTTCTTATGTCTGCCTGCCTCATACAAAGAAGAATCAACGTGACAAAAGGATAAATGAGAGATTTTTCTGAAAAAAGGTTGTGCAACTGCTTTTTAAGAACTCTGACGATGACAGTTACCGCCGAACGTTACCGAAATAACGATGTATTCCGCATTCCATTTTGATGATATATACATCATAAAATCTTAAACCGCATTTCTGGAGCAGTGGCCTCATAAAGGCCATTGTTGTAAACTAGCTGACCCATGCAACTTCGTCTACGTTTTCTTTTCTATCATGCTCGGCTCCTATTGGTCTAAGCGTGATGTTAACTATCCTATCACGCCAGTGAAACACACATTTAAAAAATACCTGAAATCCAGTTAGATAGTTTCGGAGTTCATCGCGAGCAATAATATTTATTTATTTTCATTATTTTATTTATGTCTAGGATTGACGAGTATTATTTTTTTCGGATGACAGTTTGCCCACCATTTTTATTCCTATTGAGTGAAAGAAACAAGTATCGGTTGGGAAACCAGTATTGTGACTGCAGACTTAATTTAAGAACGTAGTAGTGAATACTAGTGAATCCGTAAGTCGTAAGGAGCTTAAATAATTAGGTAAATCAGCAATGTACTTCCTTACTCCTTCGTGTGTTTCGAGGGAGGGGATTTAAAGATCTGTAGCCATTTATTGCTCATTTTTGGTAAAATTAAAAAGTAAGTTAATATTTTTTTAATAGTCTTGCAAAAAGTGTTGGTCTACTTTCTACAATTATTATTTATAACTAAGTAAGTAGTACTTAGTTATAAATAATAATTGTAGAAAGTAGAAGTATAAAGATATATGTAGATCACTCGCACACACATTTATTAGTATGTAAAGTTAATCGAGTTAGAATAATAATAATTGTAAAAAAATATATTTCTCAATACTATTTTTTCACATTAACTTTAAAAAAAGACGCAGGTTCACAAAAAGAGGTTCTTTATTTTTCTATATTTGCTAGTGGCCTTTTACTTAAACATGTTTTATTTAATAAAAGATGTTAATTCTAAATCTGTCCCGGTACCCCCAAGTCCGCCAAATTCGAAATTTGCGCGCTTATTGTTGCTCAAATCAAATAGCGCACCCGCTTATTCGTGTCTTTTTGGATTTAGAAATGCAAAAGAGGAAAGATATTGCATGTAGAAAAAATTGAGGACATAGTATTTTTTTTATTAAAGAAAGTATAAAAATGATTTTAAATTCAATTTTTTTTTTGAATATTAAACTAGTAAGTATAATATGAGTAATTGCGAAAGTTAACACTTTGTCGACAAGTTTACAC
This sequence comes from Diaphora mendica, assembly GCA_949125395.1. NCBI lineage: Eukaryota > Metazoa > Arthropoda > Insecta > Lepidoptera > Erebidae > Diaphora > Diaphora mendica. Next base: position 17,450,719 of record OX421330.1, read on the forward strand.
TTTCAGTGATATTGAGGTTGTCTCGAATATTTCTGTTATAAATATAATTAGTTACTAGCAAATAAGCACCACCAAATTTTTACAAACCAAAAACATTCTAAAAATCTTCGAAGCGTTGAATAAAGCGTAAAGATTAAAAAATAGAGCAAACTTAATATGTAGGTAAATGATAATATAATTCAATTATTTTATCATCAGACAATCGTGTAGTAATATGGAAAGTCGGCTGCCCCCAAAATTGGGCCGGGTGGGTCGTAGGGGACCTCAAATCACATGGGGTCCGGTCCTCCCCAGATTAGGGAAGCTGAAACCTACTGCCAGGAGATTTTTAAGTGGAAACACGACATACTCTTGGCTTTTATTCTTCCTTCCCAAAGGTCCGGAGATCCGAAGGGGTTTTACACCCTGTTAAAAAAATATGAAAATAATGAGAAGATAGTTAATTACAAAGGATATTTATTGTACAAATATAAAGAGTTTAAATATTAAATTAGGCCTGCCATCTCTAAAATTTGGAAACCAGGACAAAAGTGCAATTTCCCTGAATTTTGTTCTTCAAAACCCGGACAGGTCAAGTTTTCTTTTAGTCAATACAAAAAGTTAGTTCAAATGACTCTAAATTCATTATTTTCAAAAATTGTTTTCTATTTTAGTCACCTGTCATAGACAGAGACAGAAACAATCTATATTCAATTTTGAGAAACCGTTTTTAAAATAGGAGTAGGTAGGTACATAGATTATTGACAATCTTCAATAAACATTATTTGGAGCGTCCTGGCTATAATTGTTCCTAACCTTCGTTAATAAATATATAACAAAATTAAGTTACAACTTATATGGGATTATAATTATATTATCGGATGATATAGTTTCAGCATTCAGTCTTACGTGTTTTATTCTTTTCACGTAGTAATAATTACCTATCCTAAACTATATATTAGGTCTTTACCTATGAAATTGCCGTTTTGTATGCAATAAGTGAAAGTACTTATTTTTTAAAACTTTTTTATTTCTGTTATTCGAAGTAATCACCCATGCAATCGACGCATCTTTACCAACGCATTGGCAGTTTATTGATGCCCTTCTTGTAAAAATCTGCTGGACGGGAGGCAACAAACTCTTCAAAGGCATTTTGTACTGCCTCTCGGGAATTGAATTTTTTATCCACTAAAAGTTGTCTAAATTTTGGAAAAAGTAATAGTCGGTAGGTGCACGGTCTGGTGAGTATGGCGGATGAGGGAGAGCTTCCAACCCCAGCTCTTGCAGCTACTTCACGACAACGCGCGACTTCATACTGCGCAACAGACAGTCTCCAAGCTGCAAGTGCTGGGGTTGGAAGCTCTCCCTCATCCGCCATACTAACCAGACCTTGCACCTACCGACTATTACTTTTTCCAAAATTTAGGCAACTATTTAGTGCGTAAAAAAATCAATTCCCGAGAGGCTGTACAAAATGCCTTTGAAGAGTTTGTTGCCTCCCGTCCAGCTGATTTCTACAAGAAGGGCATCAATAAACTGCCAATGCGTTGGCAAAGATGCGTCGATTGCATGGGTGATTACTTCGAATAACAGAAATAAAAAAGTTTGAAAAAATAAGTACTTTCACTTATTGCATACAAAACAGCAATTTCATAGGTAAAGACCTAATATATAAAACATCTCTTAGAAACTTGGCCAATATTGTTCTGATGGGAAAAGCGGAAAAAAATACAGGTACGTACAAAAATGTAAGGGGAGAAAATAAAAACATTTTTTTTCGGTCGTATTAGATATTAAGAGCATATTATTATGTTAGTTGAATGCTAAAATGTCTCTATCGAAATGTCTGAAGATTTGAAAATAGCACAAGTTCGTAGCGATATTTCGAAAATAAATAATCTCCATTTCAAAATACTCGAGAGTGTCATCATCATCTCAGCTGAGAGACGTCCACGACTGGACATAGGCCTCCCCTAAGGCTCTCCACAACAATCGGTCCTGTGCTGCCCTCATCCAACGACATCCCGCGACCTTCACCAGGTTATAGGGAGCCTACCAAAAAAATCTATTGATCACTTTTAATCTGTCGGTCAGAAATATTTTTATAGAATTATTTATTACAAATCATTCGGGTTTAACCCGGATTGCAAATGAAACCCTGTCCAAATGCTCCCCGGACACTCTATAAACTAGGACAAATCCAGGATAATCCGCATGAATAGCAGCTGGCAGCCCTTAAACTCATAAGTTAGGGCGTAAAGAAAAGTAGGCCTTTTTATATTTTGCTGCTTTTATTAGTTTTATTATTTAAACGTTTTTTATTTAGACAAAATTAAAAGGTTCTATTTCAAACATGTAAGTAAAATTTGACATTTAGGATGCATAATATGTAGAGAGCAATTTATTATCTGTTAACCACATTTTAATTCCCACACAAGGATGATTTATGGCTCGAGCTCTCTATCGCACATGTTTTATAATTAACTTTCACCTCATTTACTTATCAGAGAGCTACACCTAACAGTTTTTCTTAAAGGAAGGAAGGAAGTACTACTTGACCATCCCTATTTAGCCCTTCAATGTCAGGTTTAAACCGGCTTTACCATTTAAATCGACAAATCTTTACATTCACACGCGGCCCCAAACACACCCAGCCTCTCGCCGGCTTCGACGGCGACTCCTCAGTCAGTCAGTTGGTTATCAATCTCTTTACCGCGAGCACGCCTCGTGCTACTGATTTCCGAACGCACTACTTAGTGACGTACGATGTTATATTCGAAAATTCAAATCTAGAATATAGTATTTTTGTTCGTGTTTACTTTGTTTTCTATTTTTAAACTTTAAATGAAGAACTTTTTGGAACTGTGTGACTGTTTACTTTTTTAATATATAGTGTTTTTTAAAATACATGTTTTGGATTCCCATCTTTTAATAAAAGTAAGGGTAGTGAATGTGAACAGTGGAAAACGGCCGGAAGGACGGGTCGACTCTTCCTTTGCGAAGCGCGACAGGTATGTAATTAAACCTCAAAAGTGACAGGTGAAATTGTTTACATGATTAATAGGACATCTTTTCAAACACAACATAAAGTCTACAAGGATGATCATCGTATAGACTATATATTTTTACTTAAATCTCTAAGCACAATCTTAAAACTTGTACATACTAGAAAACATCTTGATTAGCAATTCTGTTACTTTCTACAATTAAGTTTGATAGTTTAATAAGCTTAGTTTAGTATCTCTGCATCTATCAGACGTATTATTTATACCCAATGTAGGTATAGGGACCTATCTAATTTATTCTCTTTTCATTAGTTACGTAAGTACGTGGATTCTTTGTATTGCGAACCCTATCTTGGTGTTGTTATTATGAGTAAAATGGAATATTAAAAAAAAACTAAATACAAATGTTCGAAACAGGATATGTAGGAGAGGTCATAAGAAAGATAGGCGATTCCGCTACTCGATCGAAAGTCTATTTTTATACCTAGCTTTTAATGTACATATAATGTTACCTAAAGTAGTGGTCGTTAAACTAAAACCTGTTTGTACACATGTTTTGTATACATTAATAAACTAGCTGAGTCCCGCGGTGTTACCCGCGGTACAACAACCACCGCGGTTAACGCAGCAGGGCAAAGTTAATCTAAAAAAAGTAACCAAAGTTACTCCTTATCTGCCAGGAAAGGTACCGTACCGTCCAAATCGGTCCAGCTGTTTCAGAGATTAGCCGGAACAAACGGACAGACAGACAATTAAAAAAAAAAGTTGCTTTGGTAAATGTACCGTGTATACATACATAATTATGAATTTAGTAAAAAGCGGTTATTTTAATATTAGAAACAGACATTGCAATTTTATTTATTTGTAAGTATAGATTTTGTCTATCAACGTGTTTCAAAAGACATAATATTTAGTTTATACAGGTCTAGTTGTAGTTATTTTTTTCTGAATTCTTGGCTGTCTTCGTTTGTGTAAATAAATAACTTTCCTGCCTTTTCTGTAGGTATAAGTTAAAAAGTAAAAGTTTATATTAGGACACAAAATTTTCTTATAGTTTAGCCATCTATTGAGTTTATTTTAAGAAAAAAAAAACAATCGTAAAAAGTCAGAAATTCTAAGTCTTGGTTTTTACGTTTTTACAAACTAGCAAAAGTAAAGTAAACTAGAAACAATATATGTATTAAAGAATTAAAATCGTACTACAATATATCTTTATCAAATCAATATCTAAATTTTTTATTCAACCCTATCGTCCTCCTTACTTTCGTAAAACCTCGTAACTCCTGGGCTAACAGAAAATTACTCATAAAAGGCTAAAAGCTTGTATTGGTAACAACGTGTATCCGCCTCTACTGCCCCATGGGACCTTTAATTGAAGGAAGATCTCCCGCCACAAATAGTGTGTGTGTGTCCGGCCTCTAACACACACTCCCTAAGATACTTCTGCTCTCCTAGTTAAGTTTCATTCTACAAACTAATAGAAAACTAATAAATGTATCTGAATGACGTCATCTCAACGCTAAGTCACGTGGTCAAAACAAAATATTAGCCATACCAGAGAATAGAGGCGTTAGCGATTGTAGAAAGATAAAATCGACGCAAAACACTAGTAACTCGCCTTTTTATTATTATTTTTAATTGCCGGGAATGCTTTTCGCACGATACTCTCTGTGAGGCGACGTAAGGCGTGTGTGGTACTCCTGGAAGACCGGTCTACCCACTAAACCCGGCGGCGGCCTACCTTGGCCGTCGGGGGGAGCTTAGTTACCACAACGGTGGTTAAGTTTAAGCGATGGCTACGCCCTTTTCCTACTGCGCTGAAGCTGCTGTGCTCCATCCTGGCTGGATCCCGACATCGAACAACGCTTTGTGTGATCCACAAATTGTTGTTCTGACTTAGTGTGTTCTTTCTGTCCGTTTTATGTAGGTAGATGTTTGTAAAAGTCGTCAACAGTATAGGCTATAAAACAAGTAACCTATTTCCGTTTCTACAAACCTGCCAATTGTCGGCATTTATTGCATTTGGCTCACATATTTAACATTTGTAGCGCATTGCAGCAATTTAACTTTAATGTTATAGAACATAAATTGCAAATGGCCTCAACGATAGAATATTAGTTTTTATTTACGCATTCTACCTGTATTTTATTAAGCAGTTAAGCATGCCATATAATGATAAACATTAAATCTTAATAAAAATCAATTGCTGTTCGTTGTCTCACCAAAATTCAAGAACGACTGGGCCGATTTAGCTGATTTTGGTTTTGAAATGTTTACATTATGCGGTGAAAAATTAAAAATAACTAGGAAATCCAAATGTCACGTATAGTAACTAGTTTTACAATAAAAATAGTTTACCACGTATCGAACCTCTTTGTAATCCTAATTAATGTGAAGAAGTCACAAATAGTTATTGAGTAATATAGTACCTATACTATATGCTTCCGTGTGATGATTAATGGTATGAAGTATGGCCCTGCCAAAATGACTCTACTTTGCCTGATGGAAAGCATAAGCAGAATCCAAGAGTGGTGATCACCATACTCAGTGCGAATGCAGACAATGCAACAATGCAGCATGGTGCCCCACACCATGGCGGGCTAGTGATGCTTCTGCGTGATTGGGCTTCCGGTCTCGCACTCACCAACGAAACACGATAGCACGAACGCTGTCATTTTACGGTGATCTTCTGTGTGAGGGTAGTACCGCCCCGGTCGAGCCGGCCCGTTCGTGCTGAAACTGGTAGTAGAGCGTGGCTCTACTACCTTTTTAACAGACTACAAAAAAAGAGGAAGTTCTCAATTCGACCGTATACCTATATGTTTTTTTATGTGTCTTCACGGATAACCTCGTCGTTTATGAACTGATTTTGATGATTCTTTTTTTAATGGAAAGGAGATATCCCAACGGTGGTACCATGATAAGGACACTAAGATCTGATGATGGCATCCAAGAGAAATCGAGTCGAACCTTGAAGTCGGTTTTTGTTATTTTTTTTAATAGCTGTTGATGACTTAATATGTGGTGATATGTATAAAACGTTTTATCTACAAAAACGCCTGTACAAAAGAGATATATATGGGTTACATTAAGAAACAAAGCAGACGCTAAAAACTTGTTATTTACAGTTTTTATACTTTGTATCTTGCATAATGAATTATATTTTTTTCTGTTACACTGCGGAAGGAGGGCAATGTTTTGGAGCGTATGTATTATTGTTTAATTTATTTGGCACGCTGCTTTGTGTAACATATAAATGAAGCTACAGGTTTATATTTCATTTATTTATGTAAAACATATAAAGAAATTGTTGTTAGATGACTACATTGATGTATTGGTTCAAGCGATCACCATGACGCTTCGTATTGCGCTAAGTGTTGTGAGTTCAAACACTGTGTGATCCACAAATTGTTGTTCTGTGCCTGGATGTCCTTTATTCGTTTCATGTATGTTTGTAAAGTTCCCCTGACACAGGAATATTTCTAGTGCGAGAGTTTTTTTTATTTTTAATAATATGTTATTGTTTCTGTTCTTATTCGGTGTCAAAGCTAAGCTAGTGATTCAATGTCAGTGATTCATCAATAAACTGCTACATATTCCTATCACACTTAACTTTTTTTCATTGCCAGAAGAAGTACATAAAAAAACTCACGTATCATATTTTACTTAAAGATTTTAGTAGATATTTACACTAAAATAATTAATTCGAAAATAATTCTGTCTGTCTGTTACGCTTTCAAGGCTAAACTGCTGCACCGATTTTAATTCAATTTGGCATAGGGATACTTTGCTTCTTAAGGAATAGTTTTTACTTTATACCTGACATAGACGCGGGCGCATCAAGGGAAAAAGCTATTAAAATATAAAATTAAACATTGTAGGAGTGTCAATTTCTGTAATAATAAAGATTTTTACAAAATAATTTTCGTTTTGATTATTTTGAACACGCCATTTGGCTGTCAAGTCAAATCAGCTGCGCTTTATTAAACGTCAATCCTAGCAATTGCCAATTCATTTACTTTAACAATACGTTTAGAAATTACTAATAATTAAAAATTAGACAAGTAAAAGCTTATAAAACTACAAGTAGGTACTACCCGACTATGTATTTTTTTTTATAAAATGTATATAACCTATGTCACCTATGTAAATCAGATATTTTCGTCAGATATACCACAGAGCCTGAAGACGAAGGTATTCAACCAGTAAGTCCTCCCTGTAATGACGTACGGTGCCGAGACGTGGACACTGACTTTGGGGCTAATCCATAAGCTTAGAGTCGCTCAACGTGCCATGGAGAGAGCTATGCTTGGAGTCTCTCTGAAGGACAAAATTCGCAACGAAGAAATTCGTCAGAGAACCAAGGTGACTTTCAGAGCTATGGCAGCTCTGAAAGTTTACCAACTTTCAGAGCTATGAAGCTTTATGAGCTATGAAGTGGCAATGCGCTGGTCACATATGTCGCAGAATTGACAACCGCTGGAGTAAGCGCGTTCTGGAGTGGAGACCGCGTCTTGGCAAACGTAGTGTGGGACGCCCTCTCTCCAGATGGCGGGACGACTTGCATAGGAGGGCTGGCAGCGACTGGATGCAAAAAGCAACAGACCGTGCTCTGTGATGTTCCTTGGGAGAGGCCTATGTCCAGCAGTGGACTGCAACGGGCTGATGATGATGATATCACCCGCCATTATCATGAATCCATTGACACCTCATTCGTTAAAATCTGTTCAACCTACATAGATTGTCAAAAATATTACCCTCTTTTTGGCTTCGCCTAGTCGAGTTAGATTTATAAAATAGTAATGAATTATAGTTCATAGTCTTTAGTAACATCATTTCATTTTTCCGCAATCAGATTGGGGTCAGCTTTAAGTCTAAAACGATAAGGTTGATTGTTGAACCTAGATTTATTACGTGGAGCGACTACCATGAGTCCTCCACAACGCAAGTACTAGTTAGGCGATACCGGGAATCTGTAGAAAGAGTGTTGTCAGACTTTTACGGTTGCAATTACTGCAATGTACTCTGCATTTCATTATTTATTGTTTTTAAAGACAACCATCGCATTGGGAATATACCTATATACGTGTATCCTTGATCCGGCAGGGACCCAATGTCATCGACATAGCCCAAAAGATTAGCAAGCTGAAGTGGCAATGGGCTAGTCATATTAGCCGCAGAACTGATTACCGTTGGGGTAAACGGGTTCTTGAGTGGAGACCGCGTCTCGGCAAACGTAGTGTAGGACGTCCACAGGCCAGGTGGAGTGATGATCTGCGCAAGACGGCTGGCAGGAGGAGAGGCCTATGTCTAGCAGTGGACTGCGATAGGCTGATGATGTATCCTTGTCTACGCAGCAACAAATAATTGTCCCATGCAGGGATCGAATTCATATCACTAAGCGTAATAGGAAGCGGCGTAATACGAATACATGGTCTCTCTATCTAGTATTAATATATTTATTACGTTAGAGAATATTATTTTTGATGTGAGACCAAAATGTTGGCGGATGCGTCGTGAAAGTGTTGACCCCTTCCAAACCGGCTTGCTAATACACGACTCTAGGGTTTTCCATCTGTCGTATGTTGTAATATAAACTGTTTATATACGTTCGTTAGTAAATTGCGGTAAATGAGTAAGCGTTTAATATTTGCGATTGTCCTTTTTTTTTTGTTCCTGTATTTCGGTGATCGTAGAGATATGCGTCAACTAAAGATGACTGAAAGTTGTTGTCAAATGGCGGGAAAGTTATAAATATTTGTTTTAGAACAAATTAATTTTTGTGTCGGTTCTTGTACTAAGGTACAGGAGTCGACTCTTGTACTGAGTAATTCCCATATAAACTATTTTCTTAAGGAAATTACGTCTTCACATTATTGTGTGTCCTATTTATTCCTATTTTTTTTTCTTTTTTGGGTCATCCACATCATTGGACCTCCGGTCTCGCACTGACCAACTAAATACGACAGCACGAATGCTGGTTGGTCTTCTGTGAGAGGGTAGTACCGCCCTGGTCGAGCCGGCCTTTTTGTGCTGAAATCGGCGTGGCTCTACTATCTTGACGTGGCTCTACTATCTTGGCGTGGCTCTACTATCTTGGCGTGGCTCTACTATCGAGGCGTGGCTCTACTATCTTGGCGTGGCCTTTAAAATCGGTCCTTTATATCGTTCGGTCGGCAGAGCCTGTACTATGGATACCTGTTTTTCACATAATTATTTGTCGTGTATGAGAATGAAACCCACGGCCTCCGGCTTTTAAGTCTGTGTATAGTATACATATGAGTAGTTCAATAGCCTTGTCAAATATTCTGAGCATAATAAAGAGAATAAGTAAAGTTACAATATCGACATATCTCATCACAACTAAACTAACACAACTTCGTAATACCTATATATGTACACTAGCTGACCCACGCAACCTCGTTTGCGTCTCCTATTGCCCGTAGCGTGATAATTTTCCCCCGTTTTTCTTTAAACATTCTTCATGGCTGCTCCGCTCCTATTGGTCTTAGCGTGATGATATATAGCCTTCCTCGATAAATGGGCTATCCAACACTGAAAGAATTTTTCAAATCGGATCAGCGGTTCCTGAGATTAGCGCGTTCAAACAAACAAACCAACTCGTCAGCTTTATAATATTTATATATAGTATAGATATGTCTGCATATTTACTTATTTCTTACAAGAACTTTCTCCCGCCATTTTAATTTTCTTCATTTAGACTTTATTGATTCTCAACTAAAATTATTAATGCAAATGAATTGTTGTTGAAAATAATATACAACAAACTTAAAAACAGAAATAATACTGAACTTGGTTTTGACTTTATAATAGCAGCTGATTGGCATTGACGTGGTAGAGAGTTGTTACAATACGAACACGTGAATCAGTCGGAAACAAAACAATGTAAATACAATTTATTTATTTTAAAATTATAACAATGGAACAAAATTCTTCTGTAGGTACATTAAAAGTCTACAAGTCTTTAAAACGTCTTCTTCTTTTAATTCAATGGCTCCTTCGGATATCGATGATTTTGCCAACGTCAACATGGGAGGTAGATTTATTAATTAATAGTTTGAAAATATTTTCTTAGAACTTCGCGATTAGGAGGAGGTACAAAAAAAAACTGTCACCTGTCATCTCACTAAGTCTATACTCTATGACGAGCATTTAATGTTTTATACTTTTTTAAACTTTTTTTATGTTAATATTGCTAATAGATATTATAATCTTCGCTCGTTATGGAAACATAATGATGGCCATCATGTCTTTAGTATTTAAAAAATCAACTCGAAGCCTTATTTAGATAAATGAATGTGAAAGAAGTGAAACGCTGTTTGAGTAATTACAATAAGTTTGCCACAAAAAGTGTAATTGAAATATTTGTCAAACAGCATTATTAAAAGTGTCAACGAACAGTTTTTTCTTTTTTACTTTTTCCATAGAGAGCCTTACAAAAATCTTTCATTAGATATCATTTCATCCATTCATTCATTAGAATTCATTAGAATAAGAATTAGATACTCTTAATATGTTGATATTATTGTACATAGAATTAGTGTACTTTTAGATAATACAATTTTACAATTTTTAATCTGTTACAAAAAAATCAGTAGGTAGACTGGTAGAGTAGTTTGGTTGGTTGGTGTATTTCCCACCAAATCAGTCATCATCACAACACCCAATCAGTTTGCATGACTGATTTGGTGGGAAATACACCAACCAATCAGAAGCTTGTGTGAGAGAGAGAGAGAGACTCTAACTAAACTCATTCTCTCTCTCTCTACTCCAATCACGCTTTCCGCTCATTCAGCGCTCCCTCCATATATGTACTATGTAGGTTCTAAGGTAGACATTATATATCGATCGATGAAGATAAAAAACGTTTAATACAGAACAAAGATCTAATGAATTATCTGCAAAATATTGAATACAGATTAAAAATACTGCCAGACGCCATAAGAATGTTTAGGTTAAGAGTTTACAGTTTCACGGCAACATTTCTCTTTAAACTAACTAAGGATATTGAAACTAAAATGGAAGAAGTTAGAAATATTACGACAGTAATTAAATAAAACTGCTATAAGGTTGTTCGACATCTTTAAACTACGAATAGAGGTTATAATAATGTTTATTAGATACATAATTTAGACACAATAAATAGTTATTGATATAATATTACCTTACTAGCTTTTGCTCTCGGCTCGGCCCAAGTGTATGTCGATTATCGCGGTAAACAGTAGCCTATGTCCTTGCTCAAGAATCAAAGTATATTCATGCCAAATATCATAGAAATCAGTGCAGCAGTTTAACAGTGAAAGCGTAATTGACAGAGTACTTTCGAATTTACAATATTAATAGTAACTAGTTGAGCCCCGCGGTGTTACTCGCGGTCGTTGTTATAGCTTTTGTAACGCAGTCGCAACGCGATCGCGTCGTACCGCGTGGGGCAAAATTAGTCTGAAAAAGTACTCAAAGTTACTCCTTAAATGAGCAGTTATTTGGCAGTAAGAGTCCCGTCAAAATCGGATCAGACGTTCCAGAGATTACCCGGAAGAAACAGACAGACAGACAAAAATTTTAACAATAGATGTTTTGATGTAAGTATCGAATATATTTTATATGCATTAAGTGAAAAGCTGTTAGTTTGAAATAAAATTACAAACAGACACTATAATTTTATTTATTTGTACAGATATGAAGTAAGTATGGAGTATAGATGAACTTTTGACGGGTCCGTTATTGGTCCTGAATGCTAAACTACAAGAGGACCTTAGTAGACTTGACCTTCTCTTCGTTGTTCCCAATGAGACAATACATTCTGATTAAGTGTGTTTAAGTTATTTACGTAATAAGACATAAATGCAAGACACGTCCATTCTATTTACAACCTATTTTTAATACATTAAACATAATAGTCAAGGAAATTCTCAACAAAAACAAAGTTTGTGCGTTAAATACGTAATTACAGTGGGTGTTAGTACGGTTCTACGCTTATTTATCTTTACTTATTGTGGCCTCCGGAATATGATAATACACGAACCTCGAATTTCCAGTTTACGTGATATTATTTTAAAATCAACGAATGTCAAAATGCCTTTCTCCCTCTCTTAAGATTTGGGTCTCCTTTTGAAATGAAAAACAATTAAAAACACACCTATGAAATATAATACAATATGAGGTAATTACAAGTGGCGGTCATTCATTTAGATCAATCTCAATCTCATTCCGTCTGTCAAAAATAAAGATCGAATGAACTGGTTAACAATAGTTTTTGTGAGGCACCGGTTATCACTCCGGTCGAGTCTGGTTATATCTGTCAAAGCATGGTACTGTGATTTTTGAACGAAACTTAACAAAGTTCCGGAGTTTAATAATAATTATCTACAAGTCAATCGTGGGTGATTGACCTTCAATTTTATAAATTACTCATACATAATTAAATATTTGCAAGTATTTAAAATTAAACATTCTTGTGGACTGCCATAGATATTACCGCTATTTTCCGTTTTTATGTCGCCACCGCAGTTCAAACTGGTTGAAAGGCTTGACGATCGTAATATTCAAATCACAAACACATGTGGCTTATTAAGAGGCAAGGGCAGCCATCGGACAAAGCCTTAACCCTAATGTTTACTTTACAACAAATTTATATGTTTAGGAAATTATCCTTTGATTTCAAATCTACCACATTTTGATTGCACTCGTCTTTTTTTTATTTGTTGCAATATACATAGTCAGTAGCTGACACGAATCTTATATTTTTATTGTTACGAATCTTGTTGCATAATTTGCTAGCATATACCTAATGTCTTAACATTAAATGTATATTTATAAAAAAACACAATAAAGCTAATCAGCGATGTAAATCCTGTAATTTGAGTATTGAAATATCAATACATTGATGCCTAAATACCTACTTATGGTAAAAATGCATTTATCAACCCATTTAAGTCGAGTCGAGGAGTTGTTTCTTGACAGGTTATGTACCTACAGTTTAAATGATAAAGTATTTTAAATAAAATTATGTCCATACAAGAAAATATACTGTATGTATATATGTTCGGTTGTTTACCAGTTCTCTTCTATTGACGCCTACACATCACGTTTATTTTTTATAATCTGTACTAATATAAGTATTAATATTATATAATGATATAAGATTTGGTAAATTATCATAATTTCAAGGAAACTTCTACGTAAATATAAATTAGCGTTTTTGTCGCTTGAATATATTTATGATGTGTTTTGTCTTCTTATTTTATTTTATCATAGACAGCCACAGCCACACTACGTTTAGTTTCTTTTTAAGAATTGCCTCCCTAGCCAAGTTAACGTAAACGTTTTTAGAAATCTAAGAAATGTATGACAATTTCGTTTCTCACTCAACCGTATGTCACGTGGTCAAATGGTCAATGGAAGCGTTAGAGATCGTAATAACTATAAATTCTCAAAATTTAAAAAAACCCCGACATAATAACCTGAGTTCCCTTTAAAAAGTAAAAAACAGGTTATGCGCTTTCATTTGAGACCCCACGCGATGATATTTTTGAAGACATTCGGTTACTCTTCCCAACTTCGACCCCCATAACTTTAAAACGGCTGAACCGATTTGCATGAAACATGTTTAAGAACACTCGCACGTAACTCACCTTTCATACAAAAAAAACTACATTGAAATAGCTTCATCCGTTCTGGAGCTACGGTGCCACAGACAGACAGACAGACACGTGAAACTTATAACACCTCTCTTTTTGGTCGGGGGTTAAAAAGAGAATCGACTTGAAACACTTGCAACTTGACAAGGTGGCTGATCAGATAGTGATAGTACATTATACCTAGGTACTTATTAGAATATCACAGGTTTCTAATCCGAGCAAACATTTGGAGTTTTCACAGTATGTATGTATAAATTGAAGTGTAACGACTTCATAACATTAGTGTGATAAGTACAGAAACGGCAATTTACGTCAATATTAATGTAATACTATTTATAACATAGTTATTTAAAGCAGGTATGTACGTAGAATATGCCTTTCGACATCGAATGCCTTTCGAATTGTTTTGTAGCCATCAAGCTACCAAATACATTGAAAGCATATAAAACATACATAATCGTTGTTAGAATTGGTTGTGAATATATCACTAAGAGCTAAACCTCGAGTGCACCTATATGTAGTAAGTACCATCACGTACATTTAGGTCCTGTTTCATCTTCGTCGGTTACAGATGGGTTCCGGATAGCTTATCTTACAAATTATTATGGTTTGACACAGTGTATATAAAGGACTAGTTGTTGCCCACGACTCCGCCCGCGTATTTGTCGGTTATCGCAGCAAATAGTAGCCTATGTGTTATTCTGATGTATAAGCTACATTACTGCAAAGTTTCATCCAAATCCGTTAGTAGTTTTTGCGTGAAAGAGTAACAAACATCCATCCATCCATCTATCCATCCATCCATACTTACAAACTTTCGCGTTTATAATATTAGTATTTAAATAGATATGTCAAATTACCTGTCAGATAAGCTATTTGACTTATCTGTAACCGGTGAAACATGGCCTAAAGTTGGAACCTGTTAAATAGCAGGAAATACGTGTTTGACAAACCGGTATTGATTATTTTGTAGGCTCAATCGAAAATGTCGCGTCTATTTCCCTGATAGGTGGGTAAAGACAGTTGATCCCCACTACGTTCCTATCACACCTCTTTTTGTTGTTTGTGTTATTCTGATGTATAAGCTATATTACTGTAAAGTTTCATCCAAATGCGTTCAGTAGTTTTTGCGTGAAAAAACAAACATCCACCCATCCATACTTACAAACTTTCGCGTTTATAATATTAGTATAGATATACAAACAGCATATTTGACTTCGCATGCCGCTAGGGTTGTTTGAGACCGTCATGGTGGCGGGAAGGCGTAGAATACGAGGATCACAGGAGTGGTTGTTGTGGAGAGAGTTAGGGGAGGTCTATGTCCAGCAGTGGTCGACAGTCTTTTGGCTGAAATTGATCAACTTTTCTGAATTGTCCGAAACTTTGTGGTTGTTTAAATTAGAAGTGAACTAGAAGTGAAAATAAAAAATATTTACCATTTGACTGTTCAGTTCTTAAAAAGGGAAGCCCCCATAGGTAAACTTCAAAATTTCACGGTATATACCCAAATATCGAAGCAGTCGGGAATTTAGATATATATATAGCCTTTGAGTATTGATGTAGTTTCATAAGACGATCTTGAAAAGTTGCCGAACCAATCAGGGCCCTTGACATTTTTACGTGTGCAAGCGCTTCAATTTTGTTACAAACATTTTGGTTACTATGCATGAGACAAGTGCTTTTATATATACAAAAGTAATTGCATGCTTAGATGTTGAAATGGATTTTATTTATTAACTAGCTGACCCGGCGAACTTCGTACCGCCATATTTACATACCTGTCTCAGCTTCCCACTGGCAGTGTACAGTCGCGGACAAAAAAAGACTTTTCCCGTTATTTTAACTTTTTTTCTTTCTAGCAAAAAAAGAATGAATGAAATCGGACTATGTGTTATTGAATTACAACCAAGTACATATTTTGACTTTCATCCCCTCTCTCCAGGAAACCGTGCTGAATTTCGGGATAAAAAGTATCCTATGTCCTACCTCGTAGTATGAACTAAAATCATGCCAAGTTTCATTTGAATCCGTTCAGTAGTTTCGGCGTGATGCGCGGCCAAGATACAGACAGACAGACAGACAGACAGACAGACGGACAGACAGACAGACAGACAGACAAAAATGAAAAAAATTACAATTCTGGCTTCAGTATCGATAATAGAGAGCCCTCCAAAAAAAAATTTCAAAATATCTTTAATGTACAGAATTTGACCTGTTACATTCTTATTATAAGTATAGAAGATAAGAATAACTTCATATCACGGAAATAATAAAACCTACTTTCTAAGGAGCCTGTCTTGCCTGTCATGTTAATGTCAAGCAGTGGATAATGATTGATTATGAAAAAAACAGAATGGTATGAACTTATGATGTGATGTGTACGTCCATAATCCAACATCATGAGTTTAATTCAATCACTTTTGGATCACAATCCAAAAGAGATCGTATACTGTTCCAAATTCAAAGAATAATGGGGTAAAAAAATGTGATTTATATTAGTGACTGCACAAAACTTAAGGAAGTACGCCAGATGCTACAAAACTAGTGTATATCATTATTGTTGTTTGTTTAATATTCAGTAAATAATAAATGCAAATACATAGTTAAAGTGCACTTATACGAGTAATATCTTCTAATTGGAATGGCGGAGGGTAAAAATCTTCTTTTTGTTGATGGGGTGGAAAATTCCTTCGGATCTTCGATTCCCTGGGGGCACAGGAGCCCGGAGTATGTGGTGTTTCCACTAAAAACCACCACGAGCGACCGCCCCTTAGGCGCCTTACACTAGAGAGAACCCGGGCCAATGTTGTTTTAAGGTATCTAGGCTTTATCCCTCGGAATAGGGCCTGGACAGTGAAATTTGTTCTAATATTTTTTTCTTAATTTTTTTGAATTTTCTGTTACAATTATTTTACGAGACTGACATAACTGAGTGAAAAGCATACAAGCAAAGAAATCCAAATATTTAACAGCGAGAAATTTGATCGACAGTTGCCTTTAAAATAAAAAATAAAACTGTAAACGGACAAAAACGTAAAACATGGCTAAATATTTCTCATCTCCACATTTGTCCGCCATTTTTATTTTATTAGCGACATCTTACGGCTCACCTTGACATTTAGAGCGTCTGACTCGAGTGCGAATCCTCATAAATACGATTTACTCTCAAAGCACCTGCTTCTTTTAGTAAATTAACATGTCATTAATATATAATAAATACCTATGTAATAATTTCCCGATAGCTGTTGATATTTGAAGTTATATTCGTCGTCAAATAGATATGTCATACAACAAGTAACAATAGAATATCAATGACATTTGAAATTAATTTATTAATACAAATTACACGAGCTTTTGTTCGAGTTCAAGACCGCTGCTTCCTAAATAGGTATAGATGTTTTAGAACCTCCTGGTAGGAATAGTTTGTTAAACGTTTAGATTGTTGTGGATATCTCAATTACTACTTTAAGTAGATACTAGCATAACTAGCATTTTTATTCGTTGATGAATGTCATGTTAAACCTCAATGGTGTGCAAACAATTATCATGCATGCTCAATTTTGTTACAAATCAAAACTTTTTCGTTATCTATGGCTTTTCATTGTCTGTGTTTAACTACCCACAAAATTCATTTGCTATGGCTATTTGTAGTGGTACATTTCTGCACTTACAGTTCATTGTTTGACTGTTTGATGTGCACACAGCGTTAAAGTTCAAGGTGTGGGTTGCATCACAAATGGTGTAATCAAACCTAATCGCCGTAGAGCACAGTTCAATAACGATAGTCTCTTTACACGAACGATTAAGGATCTTTTAACAAAGTAATCGGTACACCGTAAACGATTTATAACTAGTTATCGATTTCGTTAAATATATAGTTATCGTTACTTGCGTGGCCGTAATATCATAGAGGATTTAAAAATTTAATAGTTACGGAAAAGTGGTTTATCGAATCGTTGTACAAATTCCTTTGGTCACACTTTCTTGGTGTAACTAGTTAGCGAAATTTATTGCTATTTTAAATGTAATATCTCTGGTTTTATTTTTTGGTTGGAACTTAGTCCAGAACAAATTAGCCCATCTAATTTGACATGGTAAACTTTTTTGAAAAAAAATTGACAGTCTCATGGACTACCGATGAAGTGACTTGTAACTTAGAATGTTATTTGTAAAATTAGAAATATCATAATATTTAAGTTAAAATTATCAACATCAAACATTTGCATGTCGGTGACGCGAACCCATAAGATTTTCCCCAACCAAAAAGTGCTAAAGAAGTTTTCACTTCAAAATTAGTTACGGTTTACTTATTAAACAACAATTTTCGTCAAAATCTTGAGAAATGTTATACGGAGGCATATAAACGACCACCGCTCTTGGATTCACGCAGTGTAGAGTCATTTTGGCAGCTAAACTGACACCCACGAGATGACAAAAGGTGGTGATCTTCCATATTGTTATTCTGTCACCGAACTGGATAGTGTAAGAATTGTTAATAATATATAAATAATAAGTTGTCTCACAGCAATGATGTTATCTTCAGTGAAGGTGGATTTTGGGCTTCCTTCGCGAGATTTGTCACTAACACTAATATGTCCACGCTGGAATTCTAAATACCAGCGTTCGACAGTCTGCAGACATGGGGCTTCATCACTGAACACAGATGTTAGCTCTTCAAAACACTGAAGCCGTGTCAGGCCTCTCCTAAAGTTGTAGAAAATTATTGCAAGAACATTGTCCTGAGGAAGATTCATTTTCGTACGTAACCTGACAGATTCCAATCGACGCTGTGATTAAACAATAGCATTAATCCTAATACTTTCAACTGTTTTTAGATTCAAAATTTAAACACATTCGAATATAGAACAGTTCCAAATTCAAAATTGCCGGGAAATATGGAAACGACAGAACTTAAAAGGCCTAGTATGCATTTAGTAAAAAGCGGTTATTTTAATATTACAAACAGACTCCAATTTTATTTATTTGCATGAATGTATAATTTTTTTTTTTGTTTTTTTAATATTTCGGACATCTAACACACAACGCCATCTAGTCCCAAGCTAAGCAGAGCTTGTGTTATGGGTACTAGACAACTGATACAAATACATATTTACTTTTTTTTTGTAAATACATACATATTATACATAGAAAACACCCAAACTCCGAAACAAATATTTGTAGATCATACAAACATTTGGTCCGACCCGGGAATCGAACCCGAGACCTCATGATCAGCAGTCGCACATGCCAACCGCGAGACCAACGAGGCAGTCAATATAGTATAGACGAGAACTCATTTTAATTTCGGTTCATCTCTGTCATATCAATATTAAGTAGAGGAAAATATTCGCTCTTAGTTATTCCGTGCCTATTTTTTCAAGATGATTTTCTGTTCGATAAAAGTAATACCTTTTTTACTGTCACCTCTTTTTTTACAAGGTAAATGATCAAAAGTGTTATTGTAAATGTGCGAACCAGTGCTTCCAGTGCATTCGAATCATGTATGTATTAAATATGCAAATTGGCAAATTGACTGTTTAAGGTGAACGGCACATACGGCCTCCACGCAATGTGTGGCTATTTAATCTATTTATATAAATAAAATTGGAGTGTCTGTATGTAATTTTAAATTAACAGCTTTTCTATAAATGCATACAGAAGTATAATATATGATACTTACATTAAAAAAGCAATTTTTTTATTTTTCATATGTCTTTTCGTCTGTCTGTTTGTTCCAGCTAATTTCTGCACTGGCTGAACCGATTTTGACGGTACTTTCACTGACCGATAGCTAATGATAATAAAAGCAACTAAAGCTACTTTTCTTAGATTAGCTTCGCTCCGCGGCATTACTTGTGTCTGTTGTTGTAAAGGTACAACTACAACCCCGGGTAACACCGCGGGGCTCAGGTAGTTTATTTAAAAAAAGTGCTATAAATACCCTCAATGTTAAAACTACTTTACCAAAAGTTTTTTGTTTACAATTTAACAACAAAATTATGTAATTTAATTAGGTACTTAATGAGATTCGAATGGAATAAGTTCAAAATGTTAAAAGCTCATTAAGGTTATTTTTAAAATAAGTTTATTTTTCGTAATTCGCTTTTCAAAAATGGTTACAATCATTACATTACAATCATGACCCGGCGAACTTTGTACCGCCATATTTACATATCTGTCTCAGCTTCCTACAGGCAGTGGAAAAAAAGTCGCGAAAAAAAAAGATTTTTCCCGTTATCTTTTAATTTTTCTTGTACATACACAAAACTTATCCTAACAATAACGAATACATAAAAAAAGAATTATTTAATTTGGTTCAGCCGATCGGAAGTTTTGCGCGTAGGTACATACATTTCGGCGATTCATTTTTTAACCTACTTCAAAAAAGGAGGAGGTTCTCAATAGGGAATATGCATAAAAATTTTATTTGTCTCAAACATTTTTTTCTAGATTCTTTATTGTCTTTACAATATACATAAATGGTATTTTTTTATTAAGGTATTATTTTTTAAACCCAGAAAATATTAAATAAAAAGTGAAAATTAAGGGAGGGAAATTCAAATCTGCAAAACGCGTCCTATTGGTCGAAACGAAAGGTGACGTCGATTGTTACATTATCGAAATTATCGGCGTCGAAATTCCTACTGTGTTAGTAGTGTTTGTGAGAAAAAATAACTTCTTCCATGATTTTTATAGCAATCAAAACTGTAAATAGGTATAAAATAACTGAAACACTCAATAGTAAACAAACACGAAATCACAATGTCGTCATATGTTATGTCAATAGCGCGCGAAAAATGGCGGCGTTTGAATAGCTCAAATTTAGTCGGTTTAAATTTCACTTCGAAAATTAGTTTGACTATTTTAAAACCTATTTATATTTTTTTCTATGTTATGGTGACTTATATGATCAGATTAAGAAATAAAAAACTTTTTATAAAAAAAAAACCGACTTCCAAAAAATGTTTTTTTGGAAGTCGGTTTTTTTTTATAAAAAGTTTTTATTTTTCAGTTTTTAGTGCAATCAATCGTAGGTCAGTAGTAAGTTGAACTATTTCATCAAATTTCATGATCGAGAATACAAATTAAAGTCTATACGTACGTGTAATATTAAAATCATGCTCTAATCCCTAACAGTTGAAGAGTTTAACCTTCTAGTTCTAGTAAATAGGTATAAAATAACTGAAACACTCAATAGTAAACAAACACGAAATCACAATGTCGTCATATGTTATGTCAATAGCGCGCGAAAAATGGCGGCGTTTGAATAGCTCAAATTTAGTCGGTTTAAATTTCACTTCGAAAATTAGTTTGACTATTTTAAAACCTATTTATATTTTTTTCTATGTTATGGTGACTTATATGATCAGATTAAGAAATAAAAAACTTTTTATAAAAAAAAAACCGACTTCCAAAAAATGTTTTTTTGGAAGTCGGTTTTTTTTTTATAAAAAGTTTTTATTTTTCAGTTTTTAGTGCAATCAATCGTAGGTCAGTAGTAAGTTGAACTATTTCATCAAATTTCATGATCGAGAATACAAATTAAAGTCTATACGTACGTGTAATATTAAAATCATGCTCTAATCCCTAACAGTTGAAGAGTTTAACCTTCTATCATCAGCTCACCTAAATAACTTGAAAGTATACGACTGAAGGTCTTTAGATACGTATGAAATTGAAAGAATTATTCTCCAACTCCTAACCGTTGAGGAGTTGTACCTTCCACCTTCCATCATCAGCTTACCTAAATAATTTGAAAGAATACGACTAAAGGTAACATATATACATATGATATTTAAAGATTTATCCTCCAACTCCTAACCGTTAAGGAGTTGTACCTTACATCATCAGCTCATCATCATAAAATGATGACCACCAGACGCAAATACCGGTGTACCTTCAGAAAATATACGAAAAACATAATATGTGCCTATAAAAATAAGGGTTTCCCTCGATTTCCCTGGAATCCCATCATCAGATCCTGATATGCTGGTAATGGGACTACCTCGGAAGCATACCCTTTCGAATACAAATTTTTTTTTCAAAATCGGTCCACAACTGACGGAGTAATCGGTGAACATACATAAAAAAAAAATACATACAGTGGAACATAGAACCTCCTCCTTTTTGGAAGTCGGTTAAAAAAAATGCATATTCCTTATTCGACCGTATATATGTTTATTTTTATGTGTGTATGAAGAATGTTACAAAAACGGGGGAAAATTATTACGCTACGGCAATAGCAGACGTAAACGAGGTTACGTGGGTCAGCTAGTCATTAAATAACAAGTAAAATTCAACAAAATAAAAACTGACTTCAAGGTTCGACTCGATTTCTCTTAGATGCCATCATCAGATCTTAGTGTCCTTATAATGGTACCATCGTTGGGATATCTCCTTTCCATTAAAAAAAGAATCATCAAAATCGGTTGATAAACGACGAAGTTATCCGCGAACACACATTTAAAAAAAAACTATAAATACGGTCGAATTGGGAATCTTTCTCCTTTTTTTAAGTCGGTTAAAAAGGAAAACTTAACATAAGCCCTAGCGTATTAAACTAGGCCAACACCTTTATAACGAGAGGCTCATGTCCAGCAGTGGACTGTAAAATCTGTTGATGTGAAATTGTGAAACAGCGGATTACAACGGTAATCGCACGATCTTTTATTAATACTATTGCTTAAATAATACAATTTGTGAGAGAACAAAAGCTTTCGTACCCATTACCTAAACGTTGAGCACGTTCGTCGCCTGAATAAGTAAATAGTTGAGCAATATCGATTCTGAACCGAGAGATTTCGCGTTTGTGTGAAATATTTGTCGATCGATGTCGTAATAGGTGCCGTTAAACGAATCAAGATGATGCATGTGTAATCTAATTGATTTGGAACGAATATCACACTAAAATATAAAGGCGAAAGTTTGTGAGTGTGTATGTTTGTTACTTCTTCACGCAAAAACTATTGAACGGACTTTGATGAGACTTTAAAGTAATATAGCTTAGACATCAGAATAACACATAGGCTACTATTTGCCGCGATATCACATCACACTAATATAAAGGCATAAGTTTGTGAGTGTGTATGTTTGTTACTTCTTCACACAAAAACTACTGAAGGGATTAATAATGTTTCTCTTGTAATGTTGTTGATAAAAGATTAATTAATTAATTAATTAGAAATGGTAGGTAGTAGAGCCACGCTGATTTCAGCACGAACGGGCCGGCTCGACCGGGGTGGTACTACCCTCGCACAGAAAATCAACGTAAAATGACAGCGTGCTGTCGTGTTTCGTTGGTGAGTGCGAGACCGGAGGCCCAATTAGTCTAGTCAACAAGTTCCATACTTGTTGACTAGACTAAAAGATGCAGTAGCATCACTAGTGGCCTAGGCCGCCATGGTGTGAGTCGCCATGCTGCATTGTCTGCATTCGCAGTGAGCATGGTGACCACCACTCTTGGATTCTGCTTATGCTTTCCATCAGGGAAAGTAGAGTCATTTTGGCGGGCCAAACATAAAAAAAAAAAAAAAGATTTTACATACCTTAACAGGCTTTTATTATTATCTTCTTAATATTAATACAAAGTTCACTCTTGGGACAATCACCATTAAATTATCTTTACTCGCTATATCTACGAGTATAATTTCCGACACCTTACACATCTTGGAAGCAATTGAAACCATAGACATCCAATCCTTCCTTTTACTTTTGTTACCATAAAATGTAGAGGCTGTATTACTCTAAAAACTAAAAGAAGTTAGTTCAAAGTTCAAAAATACAGCAACTCGACTAAAATGGACTAGTCTTCGTCATCATCAGCTAATTGCAGTCTGCAGCTGGACATAGGCCATTCCCATTGCACGCCACTCTGATCGATATTTTGCTTATCCTGTTCTCGTTATTATGATAAAACTAGAGGTTATTGTCATACCGCGGATAACGCCGCGGGGCGAAGCTAGTCTAAAAAAAGTAGCCTTAGTTACTCATTATATCATCAGCTACCTCTCAGTGAAAGTCCCGTCTAAATCGGTCCAGCCGTTCCAGAGATTAGCCGGAACAGACAGACGGACAAACAGACCGAAAAAAAAGAAAAAAAAATTTTGGTATATGTATCATACATACATAAGCATTTAGTAAAAAGCGGTTATTTTAATATTACAAACAGACCTCCAATTTTCTTTATTTGTATAGATAGATGTATAGACTATCATAGCTCCTGGGAACCCAGTTGTTGGGTTGAAAAAAGATGCATCATCACTGGACCGTCAATGATCCAGTGATTTTGCAACTCAGTTGTACTCTTTAGTTAGATCATTAAATATTTAAAGGATAGATAATAAATAACCAATGCAATGAAGGAATAATAGAAATGACACTTATTATAAGTAAAATTGCGATACGGTAATTGAGTGTCCAGTTAAAACATTTTAATGAAATGTGAAAACGAAATATTCTATACACAGAGTAGAGAAATAATTGTACAACTTGCAAAACGATTTGCGAAATCATTCACTTTGAGTCTTTGATTTTATGATTAAAGTAACAAAGTTCTTAAAATATTATTCAATTAAGATTCTTATTAAGTCGTATGTTATCACGCAGATCGGTACTGTCGGCACATTTTGCTCTGATTGCACTCAATTTTGACAAGATAATACAAAAATGGTTTTTATTGTTTACTAGCTTTTACACGCGGCTTTGCTCGCGCAGACTTTCATCCCCTGATTTACCCCCTTAGGGGTGGAATTTCCAAAATTCCTTTCTTGGTGCTCACTTACGTTATATAAAGAACCTATATGCAAAATTTCAGGATTCTAGCTTCAGCGGTTTGGTCTGTACGTTAATCTCTGGGGATGTCAGTCAGTCACCTTCCTTTTTTATATAAATAGATTTTATTTGAGTTATGGTCAATAATACCACTAGGTATGTGCTACAGTGAAGACTGGCATGATAAAGCTAGTAAGTAATAAAATTTATGTCAAAATTATGTACGTACATAGCTTCTATTGTTAACAGTACATTGCGCAGATTCGTTTCGATTTAATGTGATTGCACGGTTATTGCATTTTGAATGTCATCACCTTGTCGACTTTAAATACGGTGTGGAATAGTTTGTAACGCTTAAATTTTACAATAAAAAATCTGAAGCACTAATTGATTTTGAATACAAAATTGAGATTGAGATGCGATTGAGACACATTAGACGGTGAAAATACTATTGTATTTTCACCGTCTAATGTGTCTCAAGTCTTTGACAAACTCAATGATGGTATGCAATTATTACAATGCAATTTATATCCTAACGAATCAAGGTTTATTTTCGTTTGAAAATAAATAGTTAAAGGTCTATTCATATACATACATATATGTATAGGTATTTAAGAGAGACATTTTTCACATATGGGTCATGGAGTGGCTTTTTAATAAATTATTTCCTTGCGTTTCAAGAATCGAGTGAGTTTCCTTAAGGCTCTACACCTACTCCCTGATTCTCCTTTACTCAACAGACGGGTAAAGACTAAAACTCTTGACTCACAGGTGTCTATGACATTCCATAGACAATATCAAGAGAAAGGCACACAATCAAACACGTCCATAGACCCATCTGTACCTACTTTTGCCTATACGCAATCAAAAAGTCACCACTTTTCCTATCAAAAGGAACTGTAAAATGTTCCTACGTTCGAAAACAGAGTAAATAAAAATATATCGTTTAAAAAACTAAAAAAAGCGGCCAAGTGCGAGTCGGACTCGCCCATGAAGGGTTCCGCAGCAGCAAGTAACATAATATAATTTTTATTTTATATTTTTACATTTGTGTTGATTGAATGAAAGGTAAATTGCAGTTTACAATTTACGACGTATTAAAAAAAAACTACTTACTAGATTTCGTTCAAACCAATTTTCGTTGGAAGTTTGCATGGTAATGTACGTCATATATTTTTTTTAGATTTATCATTCTCTTATTTTAGAAGTTAGTCGCGCAAAATATTCAGTTTAGAAAAAAATAATGTTAGAAACCTCAATATCATTTTCGAAGACCTACCCACACCCACACGTATGGGTTTGATGAAAAAAAAAAATTTGAGTTTCAGTTCTAAGTATGGGGACCCCCATAATTTATTGTTTTTTTTTCTATTTTTGTGTGAAAATCTTAATGCGGTTCACAGAATACATCTACCTACCAAGTTTCAACATTAAAGGTCTTATAGTTTCGGAATAAAGTGGCTGTGACATACACACGGACAGACAGACGGACAGACAGACAGACAGACAGACATGACGAATCTATAAGGGTTTCGTTTTTTGCTTGGCACGGAACCCTAAAAAACACGCTTTAATAGCAATCGATCTAAAAAGTAGAAAATAATTTCAATGTAAAAAGCGTGGGGCGACATTATTGAAATATTTTCAGATAGCACCTCCCCACGCTTTTTTTACTTTTTAGTTTGGTATATTTACAAAAGCGTGCTTGTTTAAAACTTTTTTTTTGTTTTTTTTTCTTATTATTATATTTTCATCGGCCCTTGACCTCTGTGCAAATTTTCAAGTTAATCAGACTCCTAAAAGTAGGTGAAAATGAAGTTAAAAGATTTTGTTACATACATACAAGTCGATCTAATAAAAGTGTGTTAAAAAGGCACCAATGAGGTTATCAGTACTCTGTTTGTTGCCATGTACAATATTGAACTTACAAAACTTAGATGTTGGTAGCAGACATAGCAGTGTACTATTGCAACTGGTCACGAACTATAAGGTCACAAGTAATATGCTTTGCTTGTAGTAGATGAAGTATATTTTACTTGAAGATATTTGCCCTTTCCTATGATAATTATTATCATTCAACAAAGTGTTGCGATAACACCAATACTTTATTCCATACGTACGTTTCATGTAGGTCTGTTTGTAAAGGCCGCAACGATACAGGAACAGCCCCCCTAGCCAAGTTGCAAGCGTTCTTCTTTCTGCAATCTTTAACGCCTAAATTCTCGTGTGTCATTGGCTAATACTTTGTCTCAGATTACTTTGTCTAAGATTAGCCAATGATACACGAGAATTTAGGCGTTAACGTTTAAGGTTACAGGATTGATACCAAATGCGGGAGTTCCCTTTTTAAATATATTTTGTATTAAAACCGCTTGCCACTCATGCATTTTTTTGAAACGATTGAAATTTATAAATGAATGTTTTTATCTACAAAGCATAGATAAATTATAACTGCTTATTAACTAGTTTACTTATGTTAATAAAAATTCATCGTCATCAATGACACACACCACACAATGTTCAGTTTTGGACATAGGACGCACGGTCTTCAAAACTTCTGACGAGACCAGTTGAGAGCTGCCAACATAAATCTGACTTAAAAAAATACTCAAAACAAGTAGATATAAATACTAAATTTATCATTATAGATTCAGAACTGAGATACAACAATAATGATGAAACTAACAATAAGTTGAAGATTAATCTATAGGAATGTTAAAACAAAATTGTGAAACTAAGACCAAAGAAGTTTGTATCACACAGAACCTTCGCAACATCTCAATTCTTTACTCAACTGAGCATTCAAAGTTTTTTTTATGTAGAACACATTAAAAACTTTTAATAGTCCACTGCGTGTATAGGCCTTTCGTTTGAAAAGAAGTTTTCGCTAACTACATCACTCTGGTAAGATGAATTGGCAACGTATATGGGACTAGCTGACCAACGCAACCTCGTTTGCGTCTCCTATTGCCCGTAGCGTGATATTTTCCCCCGTTTTCGAAACATTTTTCATTGGTGCTCCACTCCTATTGGTCGTAGCGTAATGATATATAGCCTATAGCCTCGATAAATGTACTATCCAACACTGGGGAATTCTGGGGATGAGGGGAAGAGGTTGGGGTATGGGCCTCCGGTATCTTCACTCACTCGGTGAAACACAGCGCAAGCACTATTTCACACCGGTTTTCTGTGAGGCCGTGATATCACTCCGGTCGAGCCGGCCCATTCATGCCGAAGCGTGGCTCTCCCACGGTAAAACATTGTACATCGTATAGTTCTTGTTTAAATCAATCTACTAATTTACAAAGCTGAAGAGTTTGTTTTACGCACTAATCTTAGTAACTACTGGTCCAATTTGAAAAATGCTTTCAGTTTTAGATAGTACGTTTATCGAGGAAGGCTATAGAATATATTTCATCACGCTAAGACTAATAGGAACGGAGCACCAATGAAGAATTTTACAGAAACGGGGGAAAATTATTACGGGCAATAGGAGACGTAGACGAGGTTGCGTGGGTCAGCTAGTATTTAGATATACAAGATCGTGTTTAGTTTGCAAGAATAACAATAACATTTGTACCTCAAATCCCATTGTGTTAGTGTTGTAAAGCAGTGCGGTGTTGTGGATAGGTATATTCTGTTGCACAATAGGTCAATGACTTGGCTCCGAGTTTGCCATTATTCGAATTGACAAATAAGGAGCAATTTCTTTGTAATTAATTATCTATTTAATAATGATACAATGACGCCGGATACGGGTGTATTGGCAAAAAGTATCATTTGATTTATTTGGGTTAGATAATTTCCATTTGTCTTGAGGTGTAGTTTGATATACCTAGGTACCAACTGTTATTTTTATTTTTATTTTCCTCTTAACTATGACTTATTTATCATAAGGCTGACACACATACGCTCAGGACAACACGTGCTTGGGGTGTAGATGTCAAATACTGTGGAAAAACGAAAGCGTCCTTATTGATACTTGAAACCCTATTTAAGGTCCTCTTCAACTTAGTCTGTGAACTTTAGTTTCGAATTTTATTCAATCCATCCTTTTCTAACAATTTCTAGTTCATTATTCGTTATTTGAATTTAAACTGTCAGAAGACTGTCTAGTTAAAACGAAGAATACAAAAGAAACCAAAGAGTATAGATAGAGGATCGTATCAAATACTATGAGAATGCAGTTATTCCGGTTAGAATTCAGTTCAGCTTAATTATATTCGCAAATCTTTGTTTGTTATATGCTAATTTAAGCCATTGGCCTACAAAAGTATGGCCAAAACGTTATTGTAAGGAAAAAAAAATAAAGAGGAAAATGGAAACCATTCAAATCTATCACATCACGGTAGTGTATGTGTTTCTTTTTCGTCACTTGAAATATTTCAATCAAATATCCATTGACAAATGATTATAGATTAAAGAGCTGACGTCTTTTCAGCAGACGGTATGACAATCTTGTTAATAAATACCACATAACGACAACGCACAAAATGACAGACTTAAAACAAAACTTAAAACACGAAATGACAGAACCCAATTGGTATAAAATTAAAACCAATGATAAACAAGTGTAAGTTAGTTAAGTGTGTCAAGCACGTTCGCTAAGCTTCACAAGGAAAAAAAGTAAAAAAACAAGGTTGTGCTTCATTTCACTTTCGTCGTGATTGTAGCGGCACAAGCGGTAATCATACGGCCTACCTAACCTATGTTTATATTCTTTTGAGGCAAGTGTATTTTGCGGTAGAGCCTTTTTATAAAATAAGTACATATTTTATCTATTATTTAGGAAAATGAATGGAACTTTATTTATATTATTGTAGGTTCTGATTTAAGTGATTAGTAATAGTTATTTTTGTAATTAAGAAAACGAAATGAGCAAAGTATAGATATATACCTACCATGTCGTGTATGGTTATAAAGAAAACTTTTTTTATTAAAGCACCTATATATCTATTGTCTTTTATCCTCTCTAAAATTTTATCTTAGTTTATCTTAAGCGTATTAAAGCTTGCGATATGGCAATAACGAGATACGAGGATCAATAAACTCAACAGTCACGAATGGTCTACATTGAAGTAAATATACAATTAGTCTGATGAACAGCCAATCCACCTACCAGTGCTCTCAACACGCCGACCACGCCTCTTAATTGAAAAAATGTAGTTTTGTTTAATACGTCATATCTGTTATATGTAATTCTCGTGTCATGCTATTGCTCACGATGAACTCCGAAACTATGTAGGTAACCGATTTTCATGTTTTTTTAATGTTATGTGTGTTTTGCTGACGAGATTAATATAGAATAGTTAACATCATCGTATAGAGATAGATTGGACCTTGGAGAACGACATAGACAACTTTTTGCCGCGATAAACGCGAGCGGAGCGGCAGGTAAAAGTGAGTATGTTTATATTTTCAAGAGTATCGATTATTAGTTATACAGTCGATCAAGCGATTGTGTTAATTACTTCATTGAGTATAATCGGTTCATTTGGGTTTCCTATATTGAAAGTAACAGAAAAAGTAAATATGCGGGCGATTAAAAGGTTGTGTAATAGAATTCTTCCTAATATACTACCGGAGTTTCAAATGGGGGGTGTAAAATCTGAATATTGATGTATAGAGTTATGAGAGTCAAACATATCACAATTTAAATCTAGTCCCAAACTAAGCAGAGCTTGTGTTATGGGTACTAGACAACTGATATAAATAAAATACATAATATTTAGTTTGAATTACATTTTAATAGAATGGTCAATGATCTTGCCTGCTAAAACAGAGAACGTGGATTCGATTTCAACCCAGGAAAAATAATTTTCAAGGTAGTAGAGTCACGCTGATTTCAGCACGAACAGGCCGGCTCGACCGGAGCGGTACTACCCTCGCGCGGCCTCGCACAGAAGATCAACGTAAAATTACAGCGTTCGTGCTGTCGTGTTTTGTTGGTGAGTGCGAGACCGGAGCCCCAATGATGCAGAGGCATGGTGTGAGTTACCATGCTGCATTGTTGCATTGTCTGCATTCGCAATGAGTATGGTGACCACCACTCTTGGACTCTGCTTATGCTTTCCATCAGGCAGAGTAGCGTCATTTTGGCAGGGCCATACATTAAAAATTGTAACGAATACTTTACATGTTCTGTCTGAGTGTATTGTATTTAAAAATAAGTTCTAGCTTTTGCCCGCGGCTCCGTCCGCATGTTTATCTGTTATCGCGGTAAAAAGTAGCCTATGTCCTTCCTCAAGAATCAAAGTATCTCCATGCCAAGTTTAATTGAAATTGGTGCAGCGGTTTAGCCGCGAAAGCATAACAGACAGACAGACAGAGTTACTTTCGAATTCATAATACATTTTTGAGAATGTTTTTCTTTTTTTTTTATGGAATAGGCGGGCAAACGAGCAGACGCGGACACCTGCAACACCAGAAGCGTCACAAGTGCGTTGCCGGCCTTTTGGGGCTGGGGGAGGGGGAGGTAGGGGGATTGGGGTGTGGGCCTCCGGTGTCCTTACTCACTCGGTGAAACACAGCGCAAACACTATTTCACACCGGTTTTCCCGGTTCGTGGTATCACTCCGGTCGAGCCGGCCCTATCATACCGAAGCGTGGCTCTCCCACGTATATTTCTTTATTAGCAGTCTGATACTAAAACAGGCTCTGCATAATTTGAAATCATCTGGCCGTGTGTGAGATGTCTCGAATTATTACAATTATCTTATAAAAAATTCTAAAGATTATTATGTTGACACGTTCGTAATTTTCTATTCTAAAGGGCCCATAAATAAAGATGTACAATATAATAAATCCTTGTACACATAAAAAGTTTAGAACTTTCCTCAATGTTGCCAGTATATCACGTAGGTTTCAATGCTAAGGTAACATTAAACTGTTTTCCTTAGAACATAATATATTTGTTTTTTTTTCCAGCCAGGGTCAAGGGCGCGTTACATTATCCTCTATTTATATATTATGTAAGGAGTTTTACACAATAGAGTTTGAACACTATCTTATTTAATGTTCAGTAATAACGCAGTTCATGATAAAGCACGGTTTTCTATGCGATAACGACTATTTGTCGACATAAAGGCAGCCATTTAACAATAAGTAGCAATATTTTTATCTTTATTGTTACTTAATAATTTTATATTATCTGTGCATTTTAAATGTAATGTGCAACCGGTTCAACACAAAACTTAATGCATGCAAGGTATGTGTAATTGCTGGGTTATATTACATAATTAGTATGTTTAAGTAATTACATATTTTATTTCTTTGGCAGTATTATAAGATATTAGAGGTTTAAATATGCTTACAAGTTTCACCATTGGTTTCAAGTTTCAATCAACAGTTAGCAACTCTTTCTCTCTCTTTCTACAATAGCAAACGCCTCTATTCTCTGGTATTATTGGCTAATAAAAATATAATAATAAAAAAATATTTTGTTTTAACCACGTGACTTTGCGTTGAGAGACTTCATTCCCACACATTTGTTAGTTTTCTTCTGTCGTTTACATTTGTAGAATGCAATTTGGCTAGGAAGGAGGTTGGTAATGCTAGTCGCTAACAGGAAAATGCAAACTAAATACGATTTTTTTTGAATAATTGCTTTTTTATTTTGCACCTTATAAAATAAATAAGTCAAAGAATAGATCATAGGAGACTTGACGCCGTCTCTGATTTTGTCAATCTAACGCAAAAGTAGTAAAATCAAAATTATGATTTTGAATTTCGAATGCTCTTCTGAATGTTTTTTTTTAATGTTATTAGACTATTTTTATCTCTTTCATTATTATAAAATAATGCATTTCATTCGAAAGTTGAAATTCGTTCATTACTGTGCTGATAATGTCTTCTGCACGTAGAGACGTTCTCTCACGACGAGTAAGAAGGTCAACCATAGACTACTAGACCATATGTCGCCAAGATGGCGAGCACAACATGATCACTGCCGTGAAATTTGGAGCGAAAAACTAGATTATTACCAATAAAACATTATGAGTGCACCGTTAATGTACAGTACAAATAAGAAAATAATGGCTTTGTTTCTTATTGTTACTGGACATTGAAGTGACGTATAGGTGTCGTCTTGAGGAGTTTGATTACAGCAAGTTCCATTTAGGAGTAGGACGGTTACCGCGTGCTTAATATATAGCTCGTATGTATATTTCTCAACTGAATCTAAGAAAATTATGTTTTTCAATCTAAACAGTCATTTAGATCTTAATAGATACATAAAGAACCAATACAAAATAATTAAAAAAACTGATTTCTTCTATATTTGTTAAGTTTTTTAATTCGCAATCGTTATAAATAGCAACATATGTACCTATGTGGTTTTTTTTAAATAACTCCCGTACTAGGATCATTCCTGTGTCACGGGGGAGTTTACAACCATACGTGAAACGGACACAAAGAACACCGGGACTCATGACCCATCCCATATGGGGTTTGAACCCACATTCAGCGCTGTAGAAAACGATGAGTTGAAAGCTTAGACCACTATGCCATGCAGTCAATATCACAGTGGATATGTGTTTCTATTACTTTCTATGCTCCTAATTTTATTATCTATACTAATATTATAAACATGAAAGTTTGTAAGTATGGATGGATGGATGGATGTTTTTACACTTTCACGCAAAAACTACTGAACGGATTTGGATGAAACCTTTCAGTAATATAGCTTATACATCAGAATAACACATAGGCTACTATTTGCCGCGATAACCGACATATACGCGAGCGGAGCCGCGGGCAACCACTAGTGTTAAATAAATAAAAAGAAATGAAACTAAAATTATCACTAGTTTTTGATCAACAAAATAAATATAAAGATGGATACCATCTTATATCATCCCATATTTTAGTTGTATTAATAACAAAACCAGTCTGGGGATTAATATTTGTACCTAATGTTTACAATCCTCGCCTTTAAAATAAAAGTAGATATCAAGTCTTATGTATACTAACAAGTGGTATATAGACTAGTACACTCAACTCGTAAAACCTTGATAATATATTTGTTGACCGAACCTTGTCCTCAACAGAATAGATTTAGCAATACATAAATGTTTAACACCGTATGTACACACAGCAAACAATATACACGATCAGGTCTACATGTGTGTGAGTTGTAAATAACTGTGCCTTTACTCATTCTGCGTTGAGAGTTTCAATTTCTCTAGTATTCATTTATTAAAATCATCCGTGCCCGCTACTGAACAGGTATTTCGGTTGCAATGTGTTCACAAGATCTTTTAATTTCACCGCATTATGGTGACGCAATATGTTCTTTAAGGATACTCTTGTCGTAGGTTCAAAGGTTAGGACACATAAATATACTCTGGCAGAGTACATCCAAAAGAACATTCACCAAATCCATCCTTTAGATATTTATCTATACTAATATTATAAAGCTGAAGAGTTTGTTTGTTTGTTTGTTTGAACGCGCTATCTCAGGAACCGCTAGTCCGATTTGATAAATTCTTTCAGTGTTGGATAGTACATTTATCAAGGAAGGCTATATATCATCATGCTACGACCACTAGGAGTGGAGCACCAATGAAAATTATTTACACTAGCCGGAAACCAATTTTGTGTCGGCGCCGACAATAAATGTAGGGTGTTTTGCCAGCCCTCTACGCCCGGAAAAAATCGTGTCGGATCTCGCCCGCTTATGAGTAAGAATGGAGATGTTTACATTTGTCGGATGTCGGAGGTTTATGCTCACTGATATCGTTGAATGTAAGTAGTTATTGACATCCTAAAATAATTTAAAAAAAATTTCGTCATTTCTGAATTCTGTTATTAAGTTCTGAAATGTTCCCAAACTAAATCTTTCCCTCAGGATTGGGTGCACCATATTTTCTTCCGTTGGCATTCTTTCTTTGTTTTTTTTTTGCCGATTACTTTACCCCCTTCAAAACATGCCTA
Source organism: Diaphora mendica (assembly GCA_949125395.1). NCBI lineage: Eukaryota > Metazoa > Arthropoda > Insecta > Lepidoptera > Erebidae > Diaphora > Diaphora mendica. The sequence continues at coordinate 17,485,067 of OX421330.1, forward strand.
GTGAGGTTTTCACTACAAAAACAACGAAAGAATTACTCAATATTGGTTGCCTATCTCATGGTAATACGGCACATATTTGTGTCACAGCATGTTCCAAAGATTTGAGCCACCTAGTTTTTGTGCATAAAGAAAAACGCACCAAGGCTGCCACAGTGATACATTCTCAAATTACAAAAATTAAATAGTAATCGTCTTAAATACGACATCCAATAGCTCGAATTTAAAACTGCCACAAGTAAGATTTTTAAAAGAAACTATGATTTTTTAAAATATTGTATCATCCTTTATTATAAAATTAACATACCAAAATTCAAATCTATTGTGATCACAATAGGATGATCATTTCAATACTTACGTATGTGGCGTGGCTGGGTCTGATCATAAATTAACACATGTCGCGCGAATTAGCAAGTCGAGATGGCAACTTATATCGTTATGTCATACTTCGAAATACACACTACTATGTTTGATCATTCAATAATTCATAAATTATACACCTGTTACCAAAAAGTGTGATTGGTTTACCTTGTACCTCAGCGTGTCATGTAAATTTGGACGTTAAAATGTTTGGTACTTAGCATAGACAACAAGGAGGGCCGGTTATTTTTTTTAAAAGATTTATCTGTGTGAAAGCAGAATGTATTATTGTGAATACCTGGATGACCAAGCTTTGCTCGGTGTTTTTTTTTTGTTAAATTTTCTAAATATGAATCCTGTCTAGATCGATCTATCGTCCCGAAACCTCCTGCATACTAAATTTCATGAAAATCGTTTCCGAGCTTGGTTGGTTGGTTGGTTGGTAGTAATTGTGTGCAGAGACGTACGCAGCAATTTAACGATATTAAAAACTAGCCTTTTCACACGGCTTCGCTCACGCAGACTTTTATCCCCTTATTTATTCCCTTAGGGGTGGAACTTAAAAAATTCATTTCTTAGTGCTCACTTCCGTTTATAAAGAACCTGCATGCAAAATTTCAGGATTATAGGTTCAGCCGTTTGGGCTGTGCGTTGATCTCTGGGTTTGTCAGTCACCTTTCTTTTTATATACATAGATTTTCTTTTTATATCGGTAACAGTACAACTTATCATTAGGTCTCATGGTGTCATGGTCAATCAATAAAAAATCATTACCACATCAATTCACATCTGTCATGACCATAATTGTATGGAATGCCATTGACATTTTTGATATTTACCGAAAAGAGGTCAAATAATCATCGAATATTATTTACACACTACCTTTTACACGCGGCTTCGCTCACGCAGACTTTCATCCCCTGATTTACTGCCTTAGGGGTGGAATTTCAAAAATTCCTTTCTTAGTGCTCACTTACGTTACATAAAGAACCTACATGCAAAATTTCAGGATTCTAGCTTCAGCGGTTTGGGCTGTGCGTTGATCTCTGGGTATGTCAGTCAGTCAGTCACCTTACTCTTTTATCTATATAGAAGATTAAACTAATCGTTGATTTTTATTGTGTACCTTATTAGTTATTACTGATTACTATTTCAATCATCTAATAACATTATAACAAGCAATAGCATAGAAGCTAAATTATACCAAAAAATTTAACAAAAAAAAAACAGCTTTCAAATAAAAAAAGAATCATCAAAAGCGGTTCACCCAGTCGAAAGTTCTGAGGCAACAAACATATAAAAAACAGTCGAATTGAGAACCTCCTCCTTTTTTGAAGTCGTTTCAAAATTGGTTTAATTTAATATGGCCCTGTTTAGAGTTTATGATAATAAAATCGTCACCTTAATTACATTATGGCAAAACAATAACAGTATTTTTAAGAGTCAAGAATATAATTTAGCATCTGTGTCAGAATTCCTTGACTGCATCGGAATCCAAAAGGTTTAATATCTCGCGTTGGTATCTAAACTCGTTCGGTAAAATATTAATATATTCGTGTACAAAGTGATCGCCAATGTTTTAGTTGTGTGACCTTACTCTGGCATTTGAGATAGCTGCCGTTTTGGAATATTGTAGTAGATTACTAAGAGAATATTGTTTATTAACGTTTTATAATGGCAATTTTTTTTTGGGTTTATAGGTAGGCTGTGTAAACTGGTTGCGTTTGCTTCCTGCACAATACTAAAATAAAACTCAAGTAATCCTTTCTTCTGCCTATTTATCAAATAGGCACTGGCGCTACAAAATAGAGGTTTCCCAGCTTCGATTTATCCCGGTCTGTTATGACCGACGCGACGTCATAATTCAGGCGTCCCACAATGTAACAAAAGTGTATGTTCATGTATGTAGTACATGAATTTACGTAACATATACCTAAGCAGACCGGCTTGCCTTTTTATTAATCCGCATTGAAAAAAACGGAAGTCCGGTCAACCGGAAACATAATGTAGAATTTCATCATGGGAAACCGTTGACACGCCCTTGAATTCAATTGTGGAATCGATTATTATTACATTCAATCGATAACGATGATAGTTAAAAACTGATAGCCGTAAACATTTGAATAGCTCGGTACAATGCGTCGTTTGGTGACAAATGAATCGTAATATCAACCATCAGTCATTGTTAATTGAGATGTGTTTTGTTTGGCCAATCCTTTCTTTGTGCTGGTCATTGTCCAGTTCGTTTTTTAATTTATTTTATGACTTTTAGATAAGCAGCATGACTATTCTGATTGACATGCTACATCATTAAAATTAAGAGAAGGTAAGTTGATTGAAAAGATAAACAAACTTAGCTGATTAATTAATTACCCTGTTTCGATATTCGATATAGGTAATTTTTATTTCACTTCCTAAAACAAGGTTCCTATAAAATAAAAAAATAATAAAATATAAAATATGCCTATCAAGATTTTTTTTTTGCAATGGAACTGGCCGATGGGTAATTATTCGATTTTTAAATGATAAACACGCAAAAAAATAGGGATATAGGATATACAATTTAACGACATGATTTTACACCAATTTTCTTTTTACTCCTGAAAACTTTATCAGTCAGCACCTACGAGGTGTCACATCCATACCCACGAATGGTTATTCTTTAGAATATAAAATAAACGATAATTCAATTTTTGCAACGGACAACGAACTTCAACTCGAAATAAGAAATGGTTGACAAGCGACTTCCCGCTAAAATGTATCTTCATCAACTAATGACTTTTCATGTTTTAAAAAATATATCATCATCTTCCTAGCCTTTATTATTCCCAAGATTTGGGGTCGGCTACTAGTTCAACCGGTTTTACCTGAATATCAGTTTTTACACGGAGCGACTGGCATCGGACCTCCGCAACCCTGTGGGTGAACGGAATTCGAAGGTTGAACAAGTTGTTAGTATATTTGAGGGCACTGACTTCCCAATAACGATTGCCATAGATGTTCATGACAACCGGGACCGACGACTTAACGAGCTCTCCGAGACACGGGCGGTAAACACTGCCATCTTCGATACTCCGGGCTGCTATTAAGAATTTCTTGTAAGAAAAACCCAACAGCAGTCTGACCCGGGAATCAAACCCGAGACCTCTTGATCTGCAGTCGCTTAAGCTAACTACTACTAGACTAACGAGGAAGTAAAAAAATAATATAATATTCGAAATTCAAATATTTATAACGCCAGGCAGTGGCAAAACTTCCAGTGTGATAGTGTGAACCATGTCATTATCAATGTACCTAAAGGTCGAAATGAATAAATTGATGTTTGTTACTCAATAAAGCCAGAACAGCTTATCAGAATTTGATATAGAAATAGAATAAGACCTGATTTTATCCTATTTAATTTTACGACATCCGAAGCATGCAAAAGCTAGTAGGCCTTATAAATTGATATCAATGCATAAAGTGTGGGTAAGTGTAACGTAAGATCGTGGAAAGCACTGACCTTTACCCGGCTGCCTGACCAATAAGTTAGTGAACTTTCACACCGTACAACACAATAGGGCAATCTATTTACAGCCTGTGTTACCAGGATCAAAGGCACACCCAACCGCTAAAGGCGTTAGGGTTGCTAACGGAAAATAATAATAATAATAGTGTTTATTTATTAAGTTTTTTTTTTATATTAAATGTGGTGTTTTTAGAATTTAATTTCTACGGCAAAGCCAAAAGGAAGGGTAATGTTATTGGCAGTCTAAAGTATGTTTGTATGTAGCGCCTAGACCACTTAACCGATTTTACTGAATAAGGTGTCAATAGATTCGCAACGCGCGAAAGGCGACATAGGCTTTTTATATATTTTATAAAAAGCTTTTACGTCGCCAGGTTATAGTTTTTTAAACTTTTTTACATGCCAATAATATTACCTTTCCTTTTGGCTTTGCCGCAGGAGTTTTTGAGTACCTACTTTTCTCTTATACCCTATTAAGGGTATAAGAGAAAAGTAGGTACTCAAAAACTCCTGTACATCAGGATCAACAGCAGTGACCCACGAACACACTGAATTATGACACTCGGGAAGTCCCAAAATTAAACTGTCTTGGAACCCGCAACGAAATTAATCACAAGAAAAACTGGAGGGGTTACTTTACATTATGTTACTTCAGAATTTCACTGCAAACTGTTATTTTGTTAGTCATATAGTTATTTATCATGGTATCAATCTATTGCATGCAACCACCGGCGCATTGGGAACGAGTTGGATCATTGCGTCTTTTAATAGGAATAATTGACTAATTAATTACATAGACATGAATAAACATTCAATTGTATGTAACAATGGACAGTGTGAATGTATAATTTTGCATGTTGTCTGTAATATTCCCATAGGAGGTGATATGTAATATTTTACACCACATCGATTGCTTGTCATACTTAGAAAATATGTACCTATTTAATGAGCCTATTAAATCAAAACAAATAATTTATTTTGCGAACATGGGTATACAAATTCAGATGAATTACAAATGAGCAGCCACATTCTACATCAAGGCATGAATGATAGGAATAAGTTTGTATAATTCGTATGGTGACGGATCAAGAATACGGAACGAAATCATTCAAATATATTTCAATATATTTATCTGCTATGAAGGACGTCTATCTAAATGCATAAAAAAAATTGCGTAATACAAAAAATGCTTGTAATTTCTATATCGTAGTGAACTGTCTCCCACAATTAACCACGCACCTTGAACAGGATAATAACTGTCAAAAGTACTTTCACTTTCCACCGACTTCCAAAAAAACTAGACCAGAAAAATTTCTATTAATAATCTAGTCTAATCTATGTATGTTGTCATTTAAGTGCTGTGCTTTTTTTTTTCATTTATTGTAAGGCAGAGAAAACATGGTAATCAGTTCCTTCTTTATACCCGACTACGGCAAAACCGTGGTTTTACCGTGGCAGAGCTACGCTTCGGCACGAATGGGCCGGCTCGACCGGAGTGATACCACGGCCTCACAGAAAACCGGTGTGAAAAAGTGCTAACGCTGTGTTTCACCGAGTGAGTGAGGATACCGGAGGCCCATACCCCACCCCTCCCCCTATCTCCTCCCCCCCCATCCCCCAAAGGCCGGTAACGCACTTGTGACGCTTCTGGTGTTGCAGGTATCCATGGGCGGCGGTAATCGCATACCATCAGGCGATACGTCTGCTCGTTTGTCAGCCTATTCCATAAAAAAAAAAACCCAAAGAAAGGCTATTAGCTTTAGGAGTCTACGTATATTTGTATAGTCCACCCGTCGATGCACCCGCGCGCAATTGTGGTTATTGTTGTGAAATACGAATATATTAATTCATACAAGGGCGTAAACTGACAAATCATACTCGCTTGTGGGTGTACGCCGCAGGTGGGCTCTTTGATTTTGTGGCGGCATGCCGTACGTTCGACGGCAGCGCGATCAAGGTGACCGTATCTCAGCGAATGAACTGTTGTTTTACCGTAGCACCAATACTACGAAACCGATTTTAATGAATGAGGTGTCAATAGATTCGTAACAATGGCCGAGATGATATAGGGTATATTATTTTATCCAAAGTATTTACGTAGACTGGTTATACCAAGTTTTTTTTAACTTTATCTGATATGTGATACGGATTTAGCAAAATTAACAAGATTTTTAATGTAGTTGCTATGTTTACTCGATGCTTATAAATAATAATAATATGTGACTACTATTTTTTTCGTGGAACATACAAAGGGTTGTCCCATGTGGAATTTGAACCCACTGTAGTGCAGTAGAAAGCGGCGTGAGGATCGCATAAACCACTAGACCAACCGTGCAGTCAAAGTAAAACTACAAAACTTACATTATTTGACAAATTCAAAATTGTAAAGCTATATCTACACGCTGCATATAGTAAACATAACAAAATCGACTATAAATCGATTTGAAAATCACGTAACTATTTCTTATATGCATGTAATTTGTGTTTCAAATTATTACATAGATTACATAAGTATGTGACGGACAGATGAAATTGTCAAATGATGCTTGTTTTATTGAACATGATAGTTGTGTTGCAGTGAAAGTGGGTTTCGGAATAATTTGAGGGCGAGTGTTGCCAACTGTTACCTACATTATACAAAGGTTTATCAAAAAAACACACCAAAACATTAGCATAATTATGCCGGTGAACTGATAATGTATGGATGACTATATAACCTGGTATATTGTTAGAAGAAACGGCGTTTAATGTATTATTTATAGTGTAGTGTAGGGGAAAGGGATGAGAATGTGCGTATGTGCTATTACAAACTATAATTATATCTGTACTAAATTTCATCCAGATCCGTTCAGTCTTTTTGGGTAAAAGATTAACATCCATACATCTATCTTCAGAAACTTTCGCATTTATAATATTAGTAGGATGGGACTTTACAAAGACCGTGTCAAATTAAAAAAAAGGTATTTATAAATATTGTTAAGTATATACAACGTACATACAATTTTAAAAACAAAACGAATTATTTTATTTTTATCAAGAACAGAAATGTCACTCATTTATCTACATCCGAAGAAAACCACAAAACATAGACTTTGTGTAACCTCTCATGGGTATGACTTATCAATTTATCATATCAAGCTCGTATGATGAAATATACCCATTACTAATAATAACATTTTTTTAAAACACAGTAATTTTCATGCTTTATTGCCGCTAACATAATAATCACTATTCACGTGATTACAAAACCATACGTTCACTTGTATGTCACTTACCGACTTACGCGGATAAATAAGCATGCTTCGTTGGTTAAAAAAGCAAGCACTCGGCATAATTACATATCGACACGCGATGCACGCGACACTGTGAATGCGTTTGATTGCAAACCCGCCATTATTTATTCTTTTATGACAATTGACAATCATTTAAATTAAGAATGTTTGAAGAAGCTACAAAATCGAAGGTCTTTTTTTGGAACAAGCACAGGTTCGTAGTAGCTATGATAGATTACAAACACGTAATCATTACAAATACGATATATTAAGGTATAGTACAACACGTATCCCGACTGGTTTTGGATCTAACAAGGAGACTTCATGAAGAAATAAGGCAACATATAGACTTTAGCATTTGTGAATATCAAGAAATTTCTTAGTTTCTTAGAAAAAACAGTCTAGAATCTTATGACTTTAAACTATTTATTTATAGGTAACATTTTGGTAACAGGTTTTGGGGGACAAAGATTGTACATAATTAAGTTTATTTTCCCTGTGTAATAAATAAATAAATAAAAAAGTAAATAAAAAAACTTTACATAAATTTTCTAAAGGTTTAATTAAGTAGTTCGTTAAAGTCAATAAGTTACCATACAGTTAATATTCATAGCTAAATTATAATGTTTCATGATATTATTAATCGTGTTTTCTTTTATTTCAGGTACGTCCGTCCATCCGTCTTTAAACGATACGTCAGATAAGAAAAACTTAATAAGGATTGAAACATAATCAGGAACATAAAATAATTAAATAATCGAAGTTAAAGACATCAAAGTAAGTGAAAAAAAAATTTGAAGAGGTTATTTTACTTAAAATCATAAAACTTCACACATCTCACACATGGCTGTTTAGTGTTTGATCTCAATCTGAGCAGGGACTTTAGAGTTCCATCCATGACTGTAGTATTATAAATCAAATTGCTGGTAAACATGCTTCAATATTGCTAAATACATAGACAGGTACATCTATATAAATAAATAAAATTGGAGTGTCTGTTTGTAATATTAAAATAACCGCTTTTTAATAAATGCATATGTATGTTACATTGTTCATGTACGAAATGTTATTTTTTACAATTTTTGTCTGTCTGTTGGTTCCGGGTAATCTTTGGAACGGCTGGACAGATTTTGACAGGAATTTCACTGGCAGATAGCTGATGATCTAAAGAGTAACTTACTTTTCTTTAGACTAGCTTTGCGCCAGGGCGTTACCCGCGGTTGTTGTTATAGCGCGGGTAACACCGCGGGGCTCAGCTATATAAATTTTACCCTGATATAGAATCAATAATCGCAAAACAAATGAAACACTAATAAAAATAAATATGGCAGAAAAACTATGGCAAACACGTTCGACACACACTCATGTATGCAGTTCTTTTGCCAAGAGCTTTTCATTTGTACTTAATTTGCTGTAACTAAAACACGTTTGAAAATACTGCTTCATATGATTAAACAAGTAAAACTTCCATTAAATTATCAAAGAAAGAAGATGGGAGGCGAATCTTCCGTATTACACAACACTATGTTACCATAAGAGCCTCGTAACTTGTTCCACGCCGTTTGACTAAACACATGATAGACCGTACTTGATTATATAACCATTGATGAACATACATAATGAAAGAGAAAGTTTTTAATGGTTTTAAAGTATAAACATTTAAATTTATTGCAATTTGTCAAATGGTTATCAATTTAATTTTTTTTTACAACGAACAAAGTTACCCGAATCCTACGTTTAACCAGAGACATTAGTTTTCGTCGTGATGAAATTAATGATAAAAAATATAAAAAATGTGGATGAGATGAAATGGGGACCGTCTTCCGAAAAAACGATCTCCTCATTAAATTTATTTTCCATTAAAACTAATTGCTAATTTTGACAATATAAACAGCTACAAATGAAATGAGTTACAGAAACACAGGTAATTTAATACAACTACAAGAAAGAGAAAAACACTTTAGCTGATAAAATAGAGGAAGAAATTGATATTTACTGCAAGCAACTTGTGTCTGCAAACAAATCATTTTTGGCAGCGACATACCTTAGAAATATTACATTAAACTCCTAATAAACTTTTATATTTTATGGCAATTTTCTTCTACTACGCTTATTAGTGAACACATAAAAGTTAATAGGTATAAATGGCTACGGCGCAGGCGCGGCGGCAAATTTGCGATATTTGTTTAGCCCTGCTCATGCTTTGTCGCTTTTGGTAAGATTAGGTAAATGTTCACCTTATTACTTATAGTGGTTCACATGACCATGGTTATTTAATGATGCTTATTTGCGCCAAAATGCCAGACACGTCATGCATATGCGTGCAACACAGAATTGTATAACCTCAATTTAATAAAAACAACTATCAAATTACATAAGTCACTTCTATTTTTAGGGTTTCCTTTAAAATGCTTTTACAACGCTTCCAGAATTTAAATTTATTAGCCATTAAGGGGGACCTTAGTGTGCCTAAAAATACTCATAGGTATATTTATTATTTGTGATTGTAACATTTGCAACTGTCAGTGAAACTAAGTTTTAGTTATTTCTGTGCACGTAAAACTATGTGCTTTACTAAGAGGACTAGTAAAGTTTGATTTATCTATAGTTTTAGTAGGTACTCGAGAGTCAAAACGCCAGCAAGAAAATATGATTAACCCACGTCCATAACAAAAATTCACAACGCAAATAAATACAGCTTAGAGAGAATTAGTTTGGAAATATTTAACTTACACTAACAATAAATATTAAAGTGTATAAAGTTGGACCAGATTTTAATCATTATAATGGTGTGTGGGCTATTAAACATTTGTCAAACTTTATAATTAAGCAATTTAAAAACTCGCAGGTAGATTTCTCTAGCAATACCATAGACATATTTTTTATGGCAGATGATGGTATTTTGGCGGTAAAAATAAAAAAAGCGAACAGTTACTATCCGTTAAGATTCGTCAATATTCCTATAAAATTAATAATATGAAAGGAATTTTGTTCTAAATATTATGTATATTTATTTTAATCCAATAATTACAAAATACCCATGTACACAAACTTTTGGTAACACATTCCAAGTGCCGGATAACTATTATCTATCCATGTGTAAATGTCACCGTCAGATTGTCAAAACCGTTAGATTGTAATCTATCTCGCGAGATTGTAAACAGTAGTAGTAGTTAAACAAAATTGTTGTGACATTAAATTAATTTGTGATTAATCAAAGAAGTTCTAACCTAGCTCTATGGCTATTGAACGGCCTATTGTAAAACCGACCAAATCAGGGACAGTTGACAATTTGATGCGCGTAAGCAGTATATCACAGTTGACAATGTATCAATAGTTTGCAATCTCGAGATTATAATCTAACGGTTTTTACAATCTTACGGTGACATATACATGAAAGACTATGTCAATGAAATTTAAACATTCAGTAAATTGCAATGTAAATTAATAAAAGAAATTCGACTGACATATGCAACTTTATGCAACAATACTTTGCAATATTTTAATCTACTTTAATATGTATTAGAAATTGTGACATCCACTTCTTAAGAACATATTTCGTGACACTTTTCAAGGAAGTAATAAATAATTTGGTATTTGCAAACTTGAGATTTCATTTTAATGACTATCAATGTGGACCGTGTATTGCTAATGGTCTTGTTAAATCCTGCAGCTGTCGGACTGCGGAGGGTACAAATTTAATGTGGATTGTCTACATTTTAGTATTATGCATCAAATAGATAAATGGAAAAAAATTAGTATTAAAATGGCATAATTGACCCACTGTCTGTGTGGATTGAGAATATTCACGACCCACATTCGGACATCTAACACACAACGCCATCTAGTCCCAAGCTAAGCAGAGCTTGTGTTATGGGTACTAGACAACTGATACAAATACATATATCCTTTTTTTTGTAAATACATACATATTACACATAGAAAAAACTCAAACTCCGAAACAAATATTCGTAGATCGTACAAACATTTGGTCCGACCCGGGAATCGAACCCGAGACCTCATGATCATCAGACGCACACGCCAACCGCGAGACCAACTAGGTAGTCAAGTCATACATCATGTAGGTGTCGTAAGAGCCGACTGAGAGAACAAATACACAGGACAAGTTGATCAGGCCCTTAGTATGTATATGTATGGATATGTCTGTCTGTATATCTATATATTACTAGCTGACCCGGCGAACTTCGTACCGCCATTTACTTATCTGTCTCAGCTTCCCGTCGCGGACAAAAAAAAAATACTTTTCCCGTTATCTTTCGATTTTTATTGTACACAAACCATGTCCTAACAATAAGGAACACATAATTTTTTAATTAATTTGTTGCAGCCGATCGGAAGTTATACGCGTACCTACATACATTTCGGCGATTCATTTTTCTATATATAGATATATCTGATATGGAAGTAAATATTGTAATAGTTTGAATTGTTTCCTTTTTTTCTGCCTATTTATTAGTACTCATGACTTCGCCCTAACGTTCTTGACGATCCTCTATTCACTCTAAGGGTAGCTGGAAGAAAACTCATGTTTGGGTTAAGCTCGCCATTGTACATGTTATTTCCTTGTGACTAAAATGTTTTTCCATTTGTGTACAATCTATCTATACTATTATATAAAGCTGAAGAGTTTGTTTGTTTATTTAAACGCGCTAATCCCAGGAACGCTGGTCCGATTTGAAAAATTATTTCAGTGTTAGATACTACATTTATCGAGGAAGGCTATAGGCTATATATCATTACGCTACGACCAACAGGAGCGGAACACCAATGAAAAATGTTTAAAAAACGGGGGAAAATTATCACGCTACGGGCAATAGGAGACGCAAACGAGGTTGTGTGGGTCGGCTAGTAAAGAATAAGTAAATTAAAAAAAAAATAGACAAGAGTTATCTGTACTGCAAAGAGAGGGAAAACTTATTAGCTGTTGATGACATATTACTTTTATTGTTACCCTTTTTTACTTGAAATTATTAAACTGTTTCCTCGAATATTCCATGTTACTTTTTTCTTGAGTTTTATGATAAAATCATTACTTGAACCTCAAAATGATCTCTGTTTGTACATAATATAATCTTTCCTACTGTAATCATGAACTCGTCAAATATTAGTAAATATAATTCCCTTGTCCATTTACATTAAAACAAGTGAAGGGTGGAGATCGTTTTTTGTTTTTACGGAAGACGGCCCCGATTTCATCTCATCCACGTTTTTTATATTTTTTATGATTAATTTCATCACGACGAAGACTTAAAGACTTTTGATATGAAGACTATAAACACTTGACATTGGCAGAAATAGCTGATCCAAGAGATCCGGCTGGTTGCCATTTCATCAAAAGAAAAAGAAGAAGTGAAGGGTGCTAAAGATTTTATTCGCCCATTTTAAAAGTTTTTCCCATACATTTTTGTTGTTGTTATTTTGTAACAGAATTGCAACAACCCTTTTTAAATTATTTCAATAATGTAAAAATATCTGTATAAAGAGTTTAACATATACTACGCAATGCATTAATTGAATTTTATTAATATTGAGCCAGGACTACAGATACAATTACGGTAAAGAAAATGTCAAAGTCACGTTTAATTACAGCACGCATACTTAGGTATTGCAGTTATTTGTATTGTAAATATAAGATGTGACATCGATACACAATACATAAAAAAGTAGGGTTGTCTCGTTCATAAGCAAGTACATCATTAGAACTTATTTTTATGAACGGACTTTAAAAAAATAACTAAAGTTAAAAAAAAAATAACTGAATCAAAAACTTTACTAACGTTAGTTAGTAAAGTTTTTTTTAGTTGATTTTTTTTTGGGTTTTAATTCCTCTGAAATTGCAAAAAAATACACAATACCTTAAGAAGGTTTTATAATAATTATTTTTCAAACTTCATAAATGAGGCGACTTGAGCTTGAAGAAAAAATACAAAAATTAAGAAGTAAAGAAAACCTATGTCGGCTAATGTTCTCCAAAGCCGATTTCGGCCACGGCGGTCAGTCTCAACGGTGATCAGCCAACTACGCAGGAGACATTATAGTGCACAAGTGTGTGCGCAAACACAGGTTCACTCTCTGTTCCTTCACTCTCATAATCCGATGGGACGGTTATCCCACACGACCGGGGAGAGATCAAGCGTAGGACCGACGGCTTTACGTGCTCTCCGAGGCACGGGGGCTTAATCAGAAAAACTCCATAACACTTTTTGGCTCGACCCGGGATTCGAACCCAAGACCTCATGATCAGCAGTCGCATACGCTAACCGCTAGAACAACGAGCTAATAGTCATTAACGATCATCAAAAATGTTTTCAACTTTAACAAGGGCCATATTTACCAAGTTACATTGAATCTAGTATGTAACTTTGTAAATGTTTTCAGGTAGGTATTATCATAATGTTTTCACATAAAATTATTTTTTAAGTATTCAAGCCAAATCACCCAAACAACCTAACCTAATGGAAAATAAGTCCGACAAAACTTACAAGCGAAAGAAACGTACCAACGCCCCAGGATCTTATGGAAATACAGTTAACGTATCTACTATATTTGGCCAAATCACTAGACTTGGAACCAAACACGTGTTAATGCAAACACATAAATTCCAACTAAATATCAAATGAACTTAAGTAGGAACAAGAGAGTTAAAAAAAAGTGTTCATGCCAACCCTAAAATGTTTTAAAAAGAATAATGATGCAACAGATTGTATTGCACTCGAAGTCAGCAGTCGATACAATTGCGTAAAACGGAAGAGTGAAATTTGATGATAGAGGCTCCATGATAAGATACTTCAGTTTTTTTAATTTACTGTATTGTAATAATGACAGTACTTTACCGCCGAAAAACATAAATGAAATGAAATCAAATGATTTATTTCACATAAATAGAGTACATTTACAGATGTTTTTACAGTGTGAACACTAGAGACCGTCTATTTAGTCACTGGTGGCATGTGAAAATGTCTTTTGTTTGAAGTTATATAAATTACATACATTTTAAATAATGTGAGAAAACTCAAGTTTGTCCAAAGAATTTATTTTATTTATTTCTTTGTCTCTTACATAATTACTATTACATTGCAAAATAGTCAAAATAAAATTAATATTAATAGCATGTCAATCAAATATAACAGAATTTAAGCTCCATTCTCGCTTCAATTTAAAAATTCTTTTAGTAGATAATATGACTTTTCTAGAAGCCATCTCTTGAGACGGTACTTAAAACGACACATTGGCAATTCTTTGAGGCAATCAGGAATTTTATTATACACTCTTATGCACATTGAGTAACAATTATTTTGATATAAAGTTGTTTTTGGTGTACATTCTAAAACCAACTTATTTGGGTATCTGGTATTTCTTGGATACTTATCTTTTGCTTTGGTGAACAGGTTTGGGTGTGTTTTTATAAAAATCGATATCTCTAAAATGTACATACAATAGAGAGTTAGTATGCCTAAGTTTTTAAAGTTTCGTCTGGTGGCTATGGCTCTAACACATCATTTCTGTGCGATATAGCATCTGTTTGCCTCCGAGGAATTTCCCCAAAGTATCAAACCATATCTCAATACAGAACTTACGTAGCCATGAATCCATGATACACTAATACAGTAGAGGCTTGTGAAGAAGTATTCCTAAGATTGCTTAGAATATAAACAAATCTATTAATTTTGCTACATGCAGCATCAATATGTGCTTTCCAGTTAACATGTCTGTCCAGTGTTCTACCTAAGAATTTTACGTTTTCCCTTTCTTTAATTGTTGTTATATTTTGTAGGCTCATATTTGAAGATCGTATATTTTGAGATCGTACGTAACTAGTTTTACTTAAGTTAACATTCAAATTATTAGGTTCTAACCATTTTGTCACCATATGGATTGTCTCATTTACTTTATCACTAAGATTAGTCAAACCATTACATGTCAAGATTATAGATATGTCATCAGCAAATAAAGCTGTTTTATGATTTACAATGTCGGGAAGATGATTAATATATAAAAGGAATAGCAACGGCCCCAGCACACTACCTTGTGGGACCCCAAAGCTATTTATCTTAAATGGTGAGCTACTGGTAGATAAGGTTAAGTTCTGTCCTAAATGCTGTATGTCCACTCTTTGTAAACGATTGGATAAGTATGATTCGAGCCACGATAAAGCTGGTCCCCTGATTCCATACTGTTCTAATTTCTGCAATAGTAATTCATGCGATACAAAGTCAAATGCTTTGGACATATCGAAGAATATCACTAGCGTTGTTAATTTTTTATCACTACTTGTGATAAAGTTATGTATCAAAGTAAAAGCCGCTAATGTGGTTGATTTTCCTCGTTGAAAACCATTTTGCTCAGGCTTTATAATATTAAATTTATTCAATATATCATAAGATTAGTATACCTACTTTTTTATTTGCTCCTCTGTTGAATAAAGTTTCTAGTGAAATGCCATAATATCGTGGTCGCCAGGGTATTTTACTATCATATACCTAACCATTGGTTATTGGCTGTATGACGAATGGAATAAGGGTCAACGGATCAAGAGCTAAATACACTCGGAATTCGAGATTCAAGGCGGATTTAATTAGAGAAAACTTTGTACGAAAAACTGCCGTTTGTATGTGATAGGTCTATAGATTTGTATGGATTTACTGCGTGTAATATCCCGAATCGATATTTCGAATCGACCAAAATTGTTATACGGAATGTCGCAGTGTATGTGACCTCCTTAAATGACTGTCAATTCAAATCGATTTATTACAGGTCACAATCATAGATACGTTAGATTTTTGTGAGAAATACTGAGGCGTTCCGTCATAACATAACTAACAACAATTGTCAAATTAATTAATTTTTCATATCATTTTGAAGATGGAATAACTCAGATGTAATAATTGATTGAGAATATTTGAAAGTAAATAAATTGATTTAGAACATTTAAATATTATAAATTATATTTGCTACTTTGTAACTATTGTCGACAGGGAGGCCGGTATAAGTAGTATATTAAGTGTTTTTTTTACTAATTCGTGAAATATTTGCATTTATTTAGAAGAAATTCAACAATAGTAATGATATCAACCTTAAAACATTAGAAAGTTCAAAAACGAACATTAGTTTAAACAATACCACGATTTGAACAGTTATTGAATGTTTGTAAATTACGGCACGTTGTTAGCACAACTGTTTGTATGACACATTTATGCACAATGACGTCATTAGGCTGTGTATTTAAATAAAACCGTGTTTATTACATAGTTTAACAATATTGTTCTATAGTAAATATTATTTTTAAACTGTTATTGTGACCTTATGTCTATTATAATTAGGACATGAAACAATAAGGTCCAGGTCCTTCCAGAATACCTGAAACCACAAAATGTGTAATAGACTCAGTTTTAGACTAAGCGTCATTTTAATATATTTTTATCTTTGGACGATAAAGACCAGTCACGTAAATGAATCCACTTTACAAATTGATACTAGTAGCTAAAAACTATTTATTAAATATTCCTTAAACGAAAGTGGTTATTTCTTTTGTAACTCTTTATTTTATTAACTAGCTGAGTGCCGCGGTGTTACCCGCGGTTATTGTCGTACCGCGGGTGACGCCGCGAGGCAAAGCTAGTCTAAAAAAATTACTCCTTATATCATCAGCTACCTATCAGTGAAAGTCCCGTCAAAATCGGTAGAGCCGTTCCAGAGATTAGCCGGAACAAACAGACAGACAGACACAAATTCTAAAAAAATGTTATTTTGGTATATGTATGTACCGTATATGCATATGTACATATGCATTAAGTAAAAAGCGGTTATTTTTATATTACAAACACACTCCAATTTTATTTATTTGTATAGATGTTGAAATAAAAATAGAAAACCATACCTGTTTTTTTATACAAAAAAAAAAAAACGTTGTACATATTTATTTGCTGTCGCATTTACAATGCGACCTGGATTCATTGTTCTTCAGAGTTTATAATGAAAATCTCCAAACGGTGATGTATTAAGAATACCGTGGGTCACCATCCTTATTCATCTATTGGTTGTCGCAAGAAGCGATTTAGTGAGCAAACTATGCAGGGTTGTAACTTGTAACAGATCCTATATCAAGCCGTCTGGCCAGCGTGGTATAGGCAAACACCTTCTTGCTAAGGAGAGAAATAAAAAGTGTAAGATAATCTAAATAATTCAGTTTCCATCGTTAGACATAGCAAGATACCAAATACGTTGAAAGTAGGTACATTTAATTAATACAAATTCAATAGGAAGTATCGTTCTCTTAATGAAATCTAGATAGAAAATACGAAACAGGTGCATAGCTAAAGTGTTTAGGGTTGCCTCTATATGTAATATTCGAAGATTGTATTTTGTCATGATAAAATTCATTCGAATTTTAAAACGTTTTAAAGAACTTTTAGGATGGTAGTTATTTCCCCCGGGACAGGGCTTGATAAGGCTCGCCGTCGATTCGGGGAGGATCTGAAATAACGTGGTCTGGGTCGTCGAGGTATGTTGTAGTGGAAACACCACATGCTCCTGACTCCTGGGTCCCCGAGGAGCTGGAGTTCCGAAGGGATTTTTCACCACGGCAGCGAAAAAAAATAAAAATATCTTTAAAAAGTAAGATCGATATTTTAATACTAAACGTTGGCTGCTTCATAATGACAAATCTTTTAAATTTCTTTAACGTTTTATTAAATAAGTCAAAATTCAATGTTAACACATAACAAATGATAGTTTTCTTTCATTTGAGCAGAAGTAAAAAAAAGAAGGAGTGAAAAACTAACTTTACTAATATAATAATCACAAATTTTAACAAAAAAACCCGACTTCAATCTGGACCAAATTGAAATGGGACAACACGGAAAGCACCAGCTTTTAAATAAAAAAAGAATCATCAAAATCAATTCACCCAGTCGAAAGATAGGAGAGGTAACAAACATTTAAAAAAAAAACAGTCGAATTGATAACCACCTCCTTTTTTGAAGTCGGTTAATAATAATAAAATGATAATTATTATAATTATAGACACAGTGTCGCAACAAAAATCCTACAGTAAAATAAATCTAACTTAAGTGTTTAATTTCATGCAGTTTGCTATAAATAATAATGTGTATGTATATTTTGCCTGATGTATTTTCCAACTTGTGTTTTCCAAACATGCAAATGTTGAACACTAGAGTACTGGCATTTAAACATCTGGGTGTATGAATTTTTAAATGCTTGAAACGTTTGTTTTTGAATTTCAAACCTAAACTATTTCCAGATCAGAAGGAAAACTTGACACAAACCCTTTTTTTAAGGTGTGGAAACACCCACGGGCCGACACCCCACGGGGGCTTGCGGCGGGGTGGTGTGTCGGAATCGGACCGACTAAAGCCACTCTGCGCCTGAGAAGGGGGGATCCGGGAACTGCTGTTATTAACACATCCGGACCCTCTATCATACTATCGTAGGCCAAAACCTTCTTTCTAAGGAGAGGTCTGTCTAGAAATGGACTACTATAAGCCATGGAGTGCCTCGTTGGTCTCGCGGTTGGCGTGTGCGACTGCTGATCATGAGGCTCGGATTCGATTCCCGGGTCGGACCAAATGTTTGTACGATCTACGAATATTTGTTTCGGAGTTTGAGTTTTTTCTATGTGTAATATGTATGTATTTACAAAAAAAAAGTATATTTAGCAGTATAGCTCTGCTTAGCTTGGGACTGACGTTGGAAGATGGCGTTGTGTGTTAGATGTCCGAAATATGTATTTATTATTATTTATTTATTGATAATGATGAAAAATTCCAGTTTTCAACAATAGCCAACCCTAGCTTCACTTCGCAATCTCGCCGAGTCTCGGCTCTACTCCGGAACGCAGGAAGCTAGGCATTTATGTTCAGCATAGCCGCCATGGCGACATGCTAAAATATCTTTCAATTCCTTCGTATTTTGCATATTAAATATAATATTCTGAAGTTAGTGATTTCGTTTTCAAAAATTAGTAGCTTAATTGGTTAAAACGACTGCCCCTGTCCTTCAGTGGAATTTTAGCACATAAGAAATTGCGATTTCCGATAATTGTTCACAAAATTATACTAAATTAAAAATAAATGAATAAATTAAGTAAAGAAAGAACTTAAAGTGGTTTATTTTTCGCAACTTTTTACAGTATTTTACAGCTTTGGCATAGTGTCAACACCAATCCAAAACAATAGAAATCTATTTGTTTTTTTATTTTTGAAGTCAACTTCCCGCCTTAGGAATATACATCCTGTGTCAAAATAGTTTTATGTACAAGTAAAATTTTAACAAAATAATAACCGACTTCAAGGTTCGACTCGATTTCTCTTGGATGCCATCATCAGATCTTAGTGTCCTTATCATACCACCGCTGGGATATCTCCTTTCCATTAAAAAAAGAATCATCGAAATCGGTTCATAAACGACGAAGTTATCCGCTACACATAGAAAAAAAGCCTCCTCCTTTTTTGAAGTCGGTTAAAAACCCGGATACGTTTTTCCGCATTGCGGTTTCCTTATATCTTCTTATTACATCAACGGGTTATATTTATTTCCTACTACTTATACAAATAAATAAAATGGAAGTGTATATAATAACTTTTCACTAAATGCATATGAAAGTATATACGATATGTACATCAAACATTTTTTTTTAAATTGTTGTCCGTCTGTCTCTCCGTCTGTTTGTTCCGGCTAATCTCTACAACAGCTAGGCTGATTTTAAGAGATGGCAGATAACTGATGCTACACTTAGGGTAGGTATTTCTTTTTTCGAAAAAAATAGTAAGAAAAAGTAAACAATATCCGATTCTAAACCAACAAAACCCGCGGGCAATACCGGAGGGCGCAGCTAGTATCTAATAAAGTCGCCTATTTTATTTAAGACAAGTGTTCTCGTGAAATCACATGTTTAAATCAAGCGGACGGCGGATAGCAAGTGCATATTTCTTAGAAGAGATACCTTTTAATGCTTAATTTGCGTATAACCGTAAATAAATGCAAAGAATGCACTTTGTAATAGCAATACCAACCGTTTAGTTAATCTCGGATTTTCTTTAAAATTTTAACCCCCTTTATATGTACAGTCAACCTCGAAAGTAGCTGACCATTTTAATGTTCCAAAAATTAATACACAACCGTGGCATACATAAAAAGCAGTCAAAATTGAATGATCATCTAAAAAATTTGTTGAATAACACATTAACAAAAGTAGCTGAACGTTAAAATGTCAAAAGTAACTAAACATATTATACATAACTAGCAACCCGCCCCGGCTTCGCACGGGTGGATTTCAGATGCCCCCACCGACGACACGATTCGTGCATTTTAAATCTGTAATATCTTCGAATATATTCATATAAATTAGATACTGTATAGGGCCATTTTGATCTATATTAAATGCACAATGTATTTAATTTTCTTAATTCTATTAGGATTCATTCTGTATTGCTTACAATCACTTCGTAAATAAGCCATTATTTCTCGTAAAAAGAAAGGAATAAAAAATGGTTGTTGTGGGTTATCCCTAAGAGATAGACATATACCGTCGCCGATTTTTTTGTAGTACTTTTTAAGGTGTACAATACTGTAGTACAATATTTTGATCTATCTCGTAGAGTGCAACCAGCGTTTGCAATGTAAGCGCAAAACATGTGTTTATTTGCTACATCACATTAGAAACCTCGAAAATTAAGTGTTTCCATACTATATTATGCATTTATTATACATTAAAACCTTCCTCTTGAATCATTCTATCTATTAAAAAACCCGCATTAAAATCCATTGCTTAGTTTTAAAGATTTAAGCATGCATTGGGATATAGGGACAGAAAAAGCGACTTTGTTTTATACTATGTAGTGATATTATGACATTCAAATTCATTGCCCCCTTCGCTGCTCTGATACATGCAGCAAAGATTTACGTATAAAATATTAAGTTTAAGCAATATTTTAATTTTCCTATAATTACGATCAATTGCATTTCAAAATCGGTAAAGTTGTAAAGGTTTAAAGTGAAATCATTTCGTTTACACTCACTCAGTTCTTGTAATTTACTAATGTAGGAAATCTATGGAAGGAAGTCTAAGTAAAACGTGTGAAATAAGTAACGACCAATATTATTTTAAGGCCATTATGAAGTTTACGTAAACGAATAGAATTATTTATAAAAAAACTATGTCTTACATTTAATTATTTTATAGTTACCCTACCAGAGATAAATATTCGCATGTCTAATTTGAGTTTCCCGATATCTGAGTAATCATGTCTCTAGCACCGTGAAAAGTAGGTAAACTTAAACAAATTCTTGTTGATACTTTGCCATAAGAATTGATACGGTCTGCAAAAAAGCCTTATATTAGTCATTTCACAAGGTTTTCCTTAATAGGGGTTACCACGGGTTACCGAGTCCCCTCTTTCTTAACTTGTGGAAACCCGAATCGGGACTTTATCACAACGGGGTTTGCAGCGGGGTGGTGTTTCGGAATCGGACCAACTGAAATCACACGGTGTGCCACTTTGCTCGTGAGATAGGAGAAATCCAGGAACAACTGTTATTTTGACGTTAAAAGGTCCCTAGCACCTACCCGCGATAGAGCGTGTAACATCTACACCCCGGGTTCCCTCCAATACACACATAATGTATCGGGTCACTGTGTGATTTTCATCGATTCGACTCTGACATATTTTCTCACCTCAGATCTGATGTGGTGATGACCCGAAAGGGCGTCCTCACGATAAAAAAGGCCTAATGCCCTGTAACTTGAATTTATACTGGCAGATTCTCACATCTGAAGCTGACTCTAAATTACGATGGTTTTTAATAACATATGTCCGGTTTTAGCTAGAGTTGGTCACTGAAGACGGTTTGAATTTACCTTAAAAATAATATTGATAAAAGAGGATAATAAAAAATTTAGCCATGACCAATTCGAAATGTATTGTGAAACTTCAAATTAACTCAACTTTTTCAGGATAATAAAGATTTACGCTTTTTAAAAATAACTAAGCAATTTAAAATATTTTCTTTTTTTAAGAGTATATTTCATTAATCACCAAAATTGGTTATCATTTTAACCGAAAAGAAATAGTTTAATAAAATAAAATGACTGGGTCTGTTCTTTGTAGACCGTACGAAATAGTAAGGACACACGGAATACGAAGTTTTTGTTTAATTAAGTGTTTGTGTATGTATTCCCATACAATGGGATCAAATCTATGGAGACTTATAGCCATACAAATAATCTTGGAACTAATTTAAAATAAATTTACAACCTGTCCTAGTTTGAAGTTATATTTTCTAAAATATATCAAACACAAGATATTAAAAATGTGTTAATTATAAAAATATCGTGGCATCAATTGTAATGAACAAAACAGTCATTACTATGTAAAATATTTAAGGCAATTACATTTTTTATGGTCATGATTCATATTTTTTTTATAAAATTTAAAATTCGAACGCAATTCATCAGGAAAGGAACGAAAAATATTGCCAATTTTTTTATATGTAGCATGAAGGTCGGTCGTTGAACAGCTAAATAGGCAAAATATCTTTTGTCTATACTTTTTTAGTTTATATTTGGATTTATGAAAATGTACTTTAAGTCCACTTTTTCCTCAGTCTGCGTCAGTCTCAGACGTCGACAGTTCGATTGATTGATATTTATTTGTGCCAACTTTAATCTGCATACAACACAACAAACGTGATCGGGCGACTTAATTTATCTTATTCAATAGCTAAAGAGGTCGTTTATATACTCGTATAAACATTTTTGTATTAAGAGCATCGGTAGTAGTTCATTTGACTATCACTCCAGGAGTCAGGGTTGGATTCCCGGATGAATATGTTTATTTTACAATAGCTTTTGCAAAAGAAAAAGTTTTCTGTATTGTGGATACCAAACTAGATATTGTTATGTAATTAGGATATACAATTTGATTATTCTTATTGACTAATTCATACGTTTTTCTTGCAGGTAATATTCACGATATTTTAGACAAATTCGAGTTTAGGATCTCCACATATTATTGGTAAGATCTCTAATAAATAATCATCATCATCAGACTATCGCAGTCCACTGCTGTACATAGACCTCTGCAATTCTAAAATTGAACTAATAATAGTAATATTTCTTAGTAAATTTTTGTTAGTTTTTAGTAATAGTAGAGTTAGAAAGAGGTATTAAGAGATTTTGTAGGGATGTCGATTCCCCAGTTAAACCTCCCACCTGACTTCTGGCGGACAACGATTGTAATTTTATGAAAGTCTTAGGTGTAACTAGTAAAGAAATAATTTATTGTCAAGTTTTTTTATTGCACCTCTAAAGGCACTAGGAATAAATCTGTAAGTTACTTCAGTAAAAACCTTCTCATATAGTATACTAGTTTTTGCTGGCGGCTCCGCCCGCTTGTATGTCGGTCATCGCGGTAAATAGTAGCCTATGTAGTATTCTGATGTATAAGCTATATTACTGTAAAGTTTCATCCAAATCCGTTCAGTAGTTTTTGCGTGAAAGAGTAACAAACATCCATCCATCCATCCATACTTACAAACTTTCGCGTTTATAATATTAGTAGGATAAAAATGTGTACCATAAAATTGAAGTGTCTATTTGTAATTTCAAATTAACAGCTTTTCAAAATGTTCATTTTTTAAGTTTTTGTCTGTCTATCTAACTATATATTATTATTATCGTCAGTTTGTTGCATTTTTATTCATATATGGCCTTCATACTCATCGCTAATCAGACACCGTGCTAAGCTGTGTTTGCGAGATTCCGTTAAGTTATTGAGTTTTACCCTCGAAATTATGTTTTATTGTGTCATAAGATCGTATGCTTTTGATTATTTGTATTCTCTAATAATTTCATTAATTAACCATAGCTTTGTAATTTATAATGTAATAGATAAGTTCAGGAATGGCTACACTTAGTATATATTATCAGAATGTTCGTGGTTTGCGTACGAAAACAAATAATGTGTTTAGTCGTGTGTGTTCGACCTCTCATGATGTGATAGTGTTTACAGAAACATGGTTGGACGACGGTTTCTATACCAGTGAACTTTTTGATGGTCGGTATCTTGTCTGGAGGCGAGATCGAGATTATTCGCATACCGCACAAAAGCGGGGGGGCGGTGTTTTGATCGCTGTAAAGTGTGGATATACAGTTATCGAGAGACCTGAGTGGCGTAGTTCTGCTGAAGACTTATGGGTGTCACTCATTATAAAGAGGTCAAGGCCACAGGTAACATATAATTTACATATTTGTGCACTGTATCTTTGTAAACAAAACTTAGGGAATTCATACTATACTCAATTGAATAATTTCCATTCTAAACTAAACCAGTTAATGTTGACACACACAACTGATAAATTTATAATAATAGGTGATTTTAATTTTGGTAATGACGTAACTTGGTCCGGTAATTGTATTGAAAGCGAAGAACTGATGCCGAATAACATTACATGTCAGCACATAATGGAATTTTTTGACAGCGCTCAAACTTTGAATCTATCTCAGTACAATGGAATACGTAACGTGAACGGTAGATTACTTGACTTGATCTTTTCTAATGACTGCGTTAAAGTTAATGAAAGCATGGATCCTTTGTCTACACCTGTTGATGCACACCACAAACCTTTGCTTATTCAAACTAGTTATGTAGAACTTCATAGATTAAGTGAAAAATTAACATCTCGGTATCTTTTTTCAAAGGGAGACTATACAGCTATTAATTGTGAACTAAATCGAATAAACTGGTATGATTTTTTGTTGACGGAGCCGTTGGAGGGCGCTGTAACTAAATTCTATGACAAATTGTATGAACTAAGAGATACATATGTTCCACTGAAAACCGCGAAACGATCATGTCATCCCCCATGGTACAATACGGCTCTAATTAAAATGTTAAAGGAAAAATACAAATATCATCAGAGGTATAAAAAATATGGCAATTTATCGGACTATTATTCTTTTACATTACTTCGGAGACGAGTTGTTGAACTGGAGAGGTCTTGTTTTGATATTTACATGGATAAAATTGAATCTTCTATTATAAAAAATCCTAAATCATTTTGGTCGTATATTAAGAGTAAACGACAAAGCAATACATACCCTAACATAATGCACTTTAAAGACATTACAGCTTGCACAGGTGAGGATATTAGCGATTTATTCGCCAATTATTTTTATTCCACTTTTCAGCAACCTAATCACTCATCTACTGACTTTAATACACATAACATAACGACCAGTGAACATTGCATTAGTGATAGCTTAGCGGGAGTCAGTACAGTTGAAATATGTGAGTCCCGTGTGTTGACATTGCTGAAAAACTTAGACCTATCGAAGTCGGGAGGGCCTGATTTTATACCGCCGATTTTTATAGTCAGTTGTTCTGCTAGCTTAACTGTACCTCTTTGCATTCTTTTTAAGCGGTCTTTGTCGGAAGGTATAGTTCCAAAAATATGGAAAGCAGCTTTTATTACACCTGTTTTTAAAAAAGGAAAGAGGTCGGATATTGAAAACTACCGCCCTATATCTAAGATATGTCTTTTCTCAAAAATTCTCGAACGGCTAGTCTACACTGACGTATATGCGGCATT
Source organism: Diaphora mendica (assembly GCA_949125395.1). Lineage (NCBI taxonomy): Eukaryota > Metazoa > Arthropoda > Insecta > Lepidoptera > Erebidae > Diaphora > Diaphora mendica. The sequence goes on from OX421330.1 coordinate 17,510,831, forward strand.
ACAAGGGACTTTTGGTGAGGAACAACATGGTTTCTTGAGGAATCGTTCGACTACGTCAAATTTGATATTGTCACACGAATTTATCTCACAGGGTATGGAACATGAAGGACAAGTAGACGTCATATATACTGATTACAGTAAATGTTTCGACCGTATAGACCATCAACTGCTCTTAAAAAAGTTATACATGGCAGGGATTCATGGGGATCTGTATAGGTGGTTCTCATCTTACATAACAAATAGATCACAAGCTGTTGTGTTGCAGGGATATACTTCAAGTTGGAGTTACATACCTTCGGGAGTTCCTCAGGGATCAATTTTGGGACCTCTTTTGTTCATACTTTTCGTTGCCGATATTAAAAGCTGCTTCAAGCATTCATACATTCTTTTATACGCTGATGATATGAAGGTTCATAAAACTGTGCGAAGCCTGTCTGACACACACAAATTGCAAGATGATCTGAAGAGGTTTGAGGCATATTGTACTCAGAATAGACTTCAACTGAACGTGTCTAAATGTTTTCATGTAACGTTCACCCGCCAGAAATCCATAATAGGCACGGGGTATACAATCAACAATCAGTTACTAAGCAAAGTCCATAGTATAAAAGATTTAGGAATTACACAAGACAGCAAACTTCTTTATGACCAACATGTTGACGATATTATTAAAAAAGCCTCAAAAGCACTTGGATTCATAATTAGAACAACGACCTCCTTCAAATCCCTTAAAGCAATTAAAGTTCTATACTGTTCACTCGTACGAAGCCACTTAGAATACGCGTCTCAAGTCTGGAATCCTCAGTATGACATTTATAAGTCACGAATTGAGGGTGTCCAGATGAAATTTCTACGATTTCTTAGTTTTAAAGCGCAGCAATGGTCCGACGATTACTTACAGAGTTGCAAAAGGTTCCATTTTTTACCACTTGAGCAAAGACGTTGTATCAATGACATCTGTTATTTGATAAACGTAGCTCAAGGCTCCATTGACTGCCCGGAACTTGTTGCTAAGGTGGAGATGAGTGTGAATAGGGTTGGTTTTCGACAGCGACCCCTATTAAATATACCTTTTGCAACAACGAACTATAGACGTAACGCCTTTTCTCTGAGAAGTGCAAATAGTTTTAATCAACTTACACGGAATCTCGATATAGACTTGTTTTGTACCAGCGTGAACACGGCCAGGAAAGTATTGGCTCATACATTTTTTGAAACGTAAAGCGGCACTCAAACTGTACTACTCTGTTTGTTGTTTGTTTTCTTTTTGGCATGTCTCCATATATATTGTTGTATGTATATAATGTACAATTATGTGTTACTTTTTGTGTGCATGTGTTAAATGTGTACTATTACTAGAAGAACTATTATTAGGAGTCGACAGTTCTCCTCAGAGTACCTATATGCAGAGACTTGTAATTAGCAATTTGATTAAATAATTGTAAAATAATATATCATTGTTATATGTCTGTAAGTTTCTCAAAGAACAAATAAATAAATAAATATTCCGGCTAATCTCTGGAACGACTGGGCCGATTTTGAAGGGAGTTTAACAGACAGATAGCTGATGATATAAGGAGTAATTTCGGTTACTTTTTTAGATTAGCTTCGCCCCGCGGTGTTACCCGTGTTGTTATAAAGGTACAACAACCTTATCTAGTACGCAGTATTATAAGAGACAAGCGCCTTGTATACTCTTTTTTTTCTTAAAAATACAATTCTATTCTTCAAATCACATTTAGCCTTTGAAAGGAAACGCTCAGAAAACGTCAGTAATAAATTCTAATAAAACCTTATTTGTCAAAATTACGATCATTTTCCCATCAAATAGGTGTCCTTATAGATAGCTATTGTTTTTTTATGGCGGTCTAGAGTTGCTAAATCATAGACATTTCCTGTTTAGTGACGGCGGAGGATTGTGTGCGGTGCGAAGCGAAAATAAAAAAAAGGGATTTATAGCTAGCTACCTTAGTAATAAAAATAAACTTAAAAACATTATAAAATACCTATAGTTTATTTTTTATTAAATAAACGTACAGGATCGTAATTAGACCTAGTCAATTGTTTGCCTCATAATGATGTAAAGAAAAAGTGTAAAATATCCATAGTAAACTTACTTTTGCCCCGGAGCTCCGCCCGCGTCCCTGTCAGTTATCGCGGTAAATAGTGGTCTATGTCCATTCTTAAAAATTAAAGTATCTCCATTGTAAATTTCATCCAAATCAGTTCAGCTGTTTAGCCGTGAAAGTATAACAAACAGACAGAGATACTTTTGATTTGAAAATATTAGTATGGCTATAAACATCAACGCTGAATGAGATTATTGTTTGTTTGGATAATCAATTGTAATTAATATAATAAAAATAAATATGATAAAATTACCTTAAATGAGTTTTGCTAACATAAACTACGATATGCTTATTAAATTAGTAGCAACCCGCCCCGGCTTCGCACGGGTTCACTACGGAAAATATAATATAACCTACTAGCGACCCGCCCCGGCTTTGCACGGGTGGATTTCAGATGCTCCCGCCGACGACACGATTCGTGCATTTTAAATCTGTAATATCTTCGAATATATTCATTTAAATTAGATACTGTAAAGTGCCATTTTGATCTATATTAAATGCACAATGTATTTAATTTACTTAATTGTATAAGGATTCATTTTGTATTGCTTAAAATCACTTCGTAAATAAGCCATTATTTCTCGTAAAAAGAAAGGAATAAAAAATGGTTGTTGTGGGTTATCCCTAAGAGATAGGCATATACCGTCGTGGACTTTTTTGTAGTACTTTTTAAGGTGTACAATACTGTAGTACATTATTTTGATCTATCTCGTAGGTTTCAGCCAGCGTTTGCAATATAAGGGGAAAAAAATGTGTTTATTTACGACATCACATTGGAAATCTTTAAAATTATTAGTGTTTCTCTACTAAATTATACATATAAACCTTCTTCTTGAATCACTCTATCTATTAAAGAAAACCGCTTCAAAATCCGTTGCGTAGTTTTGAAGATCTAAGCATTTATAGGGACAGACAGACAGGGGAAGCGACTTTCATCACTCTACCTAGAAGTGAAAACCGCATAAATATCCGTGCCGTAGCTTTTGACCTTTTGAGTATATCGCGAACAGACAGACAGATAGACGCGGCAGAGGACTTTGTTTTATACAATACTAGCTATTGCCCGCGGCTCCGCCCGCGTGTATATCGGTTATCGCGGCAATAAGTAGCCTATGTGGTATTCTGATGTATAAGCTATATTACTGTAAAATTTCATCCAAATCTGTTCAGTAGTTTTTGCGTGAAGAAGTAACAAACATACACACAAACTTTCGCCTTTATATATTAGTGTGATTTAGTGATAGTGATACTTTAGCCAGTAATATGTCACCTTTTTTTAACCGACTTCCAAAAAGGAGGAGGTTCTATGTTCCACTGTATATATTTTTTTTTTTTTTTTTTTATGTATGTTCACCGATTACTCCGTCAGTTGTGGACCGATTTAGAAATTTTTTTTTGTGTTCGAAAGGGTATGCTTCCGAGGTGGTCCCATTGCCAGAACATCAGGATCTGATGATGGGATCCCAGGGAAATCGAGGGAAACCCTAATTTTTTATAGGCACATACTATGTTTTTCGTATATTTTCTGAAGTTACACTGGTATTTGCGTATGGTAGTCATCATTTTATGATGATGAGCTGATGATATAAGGAACAACTCCTTAACGGTTAGGAGTTAGAGGATAAATCTTTCAATATCATATGTATATATGTTACCTTTAGTCGTATTCTTTCAAATTATTTAGGTAAGCTGATGATGGAAGGTGGAAGGTACAACTCCTCAACGGTTAGGAGTTAGAGGATAATTCTTTCAATTTCATACGTATCTAAAGACCTTCAGTCGTATACTTTCAAGTTATTTAGGTGAGCTGATGATAGAAGGTTAAACTCTTCAACAGTTAGGGATTAGAGGATGATTTTAATATTACATGTACGCAGGGGCGGTTCCAGCCTGAAGTTTTGGGGGGGGTCACTAATCCACTAAGTCGAGTAAATTAGACTTTATTGCACAATACACAATATTATTTCACACAAAAAAAACAAATGGATATCTTTTGTTTTTATTGGTAAATCTATTGGGATCATAATATTTGAGACATCTGTGACAATCTCTGGATGAATATTTAGAGGATCTAGCTCCGTTGGGGGACGAAGGGCGTGTATGGAACTCCCGACAAATCGGTCTAACCCTGAACCCCGGCGGCGGCCTACATCTGCAGTCAAGAGGAGCTGCAGGAACGCATCAGCGGCTTCTGGAGTTCCCCGTGCCTTACCCCATCACTAAGGTACATCCCGGGGTAACCAGATTCAAACCCGGGACATGTCGCTCTCGTACCTCTCACCGCTCTACACAGTAAGAGAGTCGGAACACCGACCCACCTGAGACGACACCCCCGGTCGCACCGAGGTGTCGCGTCGTTTCCAGCGGCCACATCTCCCCTGCATGTGGCCACAACGACCCTTAACCGACAATTGGGGAGCAAGCGGCCTTTATCGCGCATCCTTCGTCGCCTCTTTCGAGCGGGATCGGCCATTTCTCGATCCCGGTTCCCCGATCGAGTGAATCGGTAGGTGATAAGTTGGTTCTCTCTATGCAAGCTTCGAAGTTCGGCAGAAAGGCTCCGACAGTGCCCGCCAAGCTCGTAGGGCTTGCTTATGTGTGTTCTGACGATGCATTCTGGGCTCATGATACGGCGCTATCTCTTCGTCATTCCGACCGACAGATCGAATTTCGTCGCAGACCATTGTGTTCATGTCTGCTAGAATGTCGAAGGGTGGATTTCGTATCAGGATCGTCGCCGCCTCGTACGAGATCGTACGGTGGCCTCGTACGATCTGTATGGCTGCAGACTCCCGAGTTGAGCATTACAGCGGGAAGATCCCGCCGGTGCCCCATAGAGGACCATGGATCGCACGACGCCCCTACGCACGCCCAAGCACAGAGAGACAGCGAACTTCTTCCCGCGGTCCCCCGAGATTGGGCAGCAGACAATGTGGCAACCCTGCTACTCCTCGTAATGGGGACTAGTCGCCCGAAATGCTTTTCAAAGTTCTACCGATTGGCCATGATGAGGTACTTCATGTACTGACCCACTTGGACTTCGGTGTCATCCACCCGGAGGTATGAGCAGGGTGGTTCCTGCCCGAAGTCAGACTAGTGCGAAGGCCCGCATCGTATACGAGGTTCCATAACAATGGGCCCAATACAGAGCCCTAGGGAACCCCACAACACACCTCCCTTCAATTTTCCACTCCGTTCCGATCGACAAACTTCACTGTCCTGTCGCGCTGATAGACCTCTATGACTGCACGCAGGTAAGTCGGCACCTCGTGATATTCAAGGGCCTCCCTAATCGCGCCCCATTGAAGGGTGCCGAAAGCATTAACGATATCAAGGCTAACTACCAACACCACCACCCCGATCGGACTGCCGACCCCGATAGGGAGCAAACACATCTATATATTAGCGTCCATTGTCGAGCGTCCCCGTTGTAATCCAAATTGGCAGTCCGATAGATCAGGGCCCACTCGCGACAGGTGCTCTCTGATACGGCCAGAGATAACTCTCTCAAAGAGTTCCTATCCTTCCTATCCTTTGATTTCTTATCTCGATTGAACAATTATGGAAACTGATAAGAACAAGAAAATCAGATTCTCGTAGCAGATTTTGGGGGGGGTCACGTCCCCTGTGAGCCCCCCCCTGGAACCGCGCCTGCATGTACGTATAGATCTTAATTTGTATTCTTGATGATGAAGTTTGATGAAATAGTTCAACTTACTACTTACCTAAGATTGTTTGCACTAAAAACTGAAAAATGAAAACTTTTTATAAAAAAAAAAACCGACTTCCAAAAAACATCCAACGAAAACTCTCTGCCAAAAAAACACTTAAAAGCGTAGAATAAACCGGTTCTTCATAAATTGCCTATACCTAATTCTTTATTCATTTAAATAGTAGTATTATAATGTGTGCTAGGTACCTAAAATCTGTTTAGTATCGTATCTATATAATAAAGTCGTATTTTGTTATTGTTCCAAAGTACCTACCATACGGATTTAATGTGGTTTTCATCAAAATAAAAAGTGATTCAAAAGGAAGGTTTATATGAAGGAAGGTTTAGGTTTCCGTCTCAAAGGAAACCAGCCATCTACGTAGGAAATATTATAGTGCACAAGTGTGTGCGCAAACACAGGTGCACTCTCTGTTCCCTCTCTCTCATAATCTTATGGGTCGGTTAACCGACACGACCGGGGAGATATCAGGCGCAGGACAGACAGCTTTACGTGCTCTCCGAGGCACGGGGTTTCAGATCCCCACTTCCAAAGTACGAGCTAATATTAAGTAATTCTATAATCAGAAAAACTCAATAACACTTTTGGCCCGACCCGGGATTCGAACCTGAGACCTCTTGATCGGCAGTCGCATACGTCAACAAGGTAGATCCCGAGTCCCGTCATACAAGTAAACCTAAGACATTCCTTGTACGACAATTTCTGATAATTGTATTAAAAATCACGTTATTACTTATTACTCTAGTTGATTTCGATGTATTTTTTTTTTATAAAGGACTCAGTACTTCAATTCTATCGAAATGTTTACACCGGCTGACCGCATTCCGCGCATGCGTGGTCGCGGAGTCGCTCGGTCGGCGCGGGCGCAATGAATGTACCGCTGTCCTTTTACTACGATCAACATATTTGTGCATTAGGAAATGAAGGAACGTTTGTAAACTAAAAAAATATGCGAATTCTAAGATAAATTTTCGTATAAATAAGGTTAAACTAACATACTTCACTGTTTATTTTTATTTATTTATTTATCTTTATTGTATATACAAAGTGTTTATCGACTGTATACAAGGTTATTTGTATGTAGTATATAAGATTATTGATCAAGATTGTCTCAATCGCTTCTCAATTGGGTTGTTCCTTTTACGTTTGTTAGTTCATAACTCCTTGTTTTTCTGGGACGATATCGCGTCTCGCCCATGAAAAAAGTAAAGCTTTCAAATCAAGTGTATTTTAATTCATCATTACAGATTCCTTTTTAAAAGGTAATTACTAACCAATACTAGCTAAATGTCCTAACATTCTACATGTAACATAGTAGACAAGTTATTATAGAGAGAGAGAGTAAAAAAACTTGTGCATATAATATGAATTAATATAACAAGTGGCGACAGGTTGCCTATTAGATGCTATTATATACACACATCAAAAGTGTCTAGGGATCAAGCATTTTTATGCGGATTTCTTGAGATTGAGATGTGGCTTTGGCCCTGGCCTGCTCAGTCGCCAGACTTGAACCCGATTGAGCATGCATGGGATATGCTACAGAGAAGAGCTCTGCCGAATATGGAGGGTATCCAGTCGCAAGAAGACCTTTTTTTGTTGTTGCAACGAACATGGGCGGCCATTCCACAGCGTGATTTGGATGAACTCATTTTGAATATGCCAAACCGATGTTCTTGTGTTAGTGTTCGCGGTAGAAACACGGATTATTAATTGTTTAAGTTACCTAATAAAATTTTAAAGAAAACTGTTATTTCAGTCTTTTTTTAGAACTTTAATGTTAGTGGTTCAAATGTCAAAAATCCTTTTATTAGGAAAATGGCAAATTTCTTTATTAATGCAAAGGTGACTTGGTTTATCGTTACTGTGACAAACGAAAACACTTTATTTGATGAATCCTTAAAGAAAATTTTAATTAATATCAATCAGGAGAAAAGTTATTGCAAAAATAAATGTTGATCCCTAGACACATATGTTGATCCCTAGACACTTTTGATGTTTGTATTTAGAATTATAACTGGTTTCTCTCTGAACTTATGCGTTTATTGTTTTTTGTTTTATGAAGAAGTTTTTAATGTCTAAAAAAATAAGTAGTCTATATTAAAAAGTTCCTAAAAACTAGTTGAAGATTTCTACGTGCGCATACTTTGGAATCTATTAATTTAAAAAAATATTTCGTCCGATCATCATAGAAAGTAGGTAAGGAATGCAAAGGTATAGGAAAGAGCCTACTTCTTATCCTTCGTGCTCTTCGAACGAGTGGAAAAAATGCTTTCCAAGCGATGTCATGCTAGACTAATAGACAGAAAATTACTAGGTAGGTACTTAATGTAGCATATGTACATCTCTATTGGATTTTAAATAATACCTGGAGGTAATGGGCGGCTACTTACTAAACCACTTTGGCCAGACGGGTTGGTAACAGGATTTGTTTCAGTGTTTTTTCAGTGATGATGAACAGGGGTAGTGAGTGTAGTGTTCTTAAATCGTTACGATGCGGATAATATTGCTACGTGAATTGGAACAACCTTTAGTACCAATTCTCTCCTACTATTTACTACTAACACAATGTTCTAATTTTAAAACTTGCATTAGTCAATAGGTATGAATGACAATCGTGATGTTTTATGTGTTTATACACATGAAAATCATATTTGTGTTAGGCAACCCTGATGACTCTATTTTGGCGTTTTAGTAGATATTCAATTTAATGGTTGTATGTGTATGGGTAATATTGAGTAGTAATAAATTAACAACATTCGTAGTTATTAACTATTAGGAAACGCGGAAATAGGAATGGTTTATTATGCGGAAATAGAATAGCCTGGTGTAAATAGTTTTGCAAGTATTCGTTGACTAAAATCACATGTCCTGTCATGGTAGAATGCACCACAAGGACCCAAATACATCTAAGCGCCAATCACTTGACGATGTTGGCCGTTCGTTTCATTTCAGTGCCATTTTATTCTCATTTGCTTATTCATTTTATTATTTAAATACAAATGTGAATTGTACGACTGGTGGACTAATGCCATATGCATTCTCGTTCAGTCTACATTAGAGTGGTGCGGAAATGCGTTACTTAGAAATAAAAGTCTAAATAAAAAAATAGAAAATTTATTGAAAGGTTGAACAGAAATAATGAGAGAAAAAATACATACATACATGTGTAATAAATACATACACATACCTAAGTACTTAGTATGTAAAATACTTTTACCATTTTAAATGACATTTGCCATTTTAGAAGTCGGTTCATCTTAAAGTAAAATTTCAAAAAAAGAACAATTTCCTAAATGACAAACTGATTAGAATTGTTTCAGCATTTCACTTTCTTCGGTCAAGGTCGCAATTTTTGAAGCCTTTCTTCAACAAAGAGGTATCATTATGTTGTTAAATATTAATATTTTTTACGATCATAAAAACGAGAACGTCATTTATCGCTCTGAATAGCGCTAAATCTATGCGTCCAACTTTTTATTCAATGTCTTGACCGTGTGCACGCCAACAAATTAATTATATTATTAATATTCAAATGAACAGTCTAACTTTATCATGAATAATATAAAGGTGACTACAAAAGCATCAATATGACTAAACTGTTTTAACTAAGAAACTAAATAACGCTGTTTACCTAAGTCTAATCTATACTATATACCCATACTAATATTATAATCTCGGGAAGTACTGGTCCAATTTGAAGAATTCTTTCAGTGTTAGATAGCCCAGTTATCGAGGAAGGCTATAAGCTATATAAGTATATCATCACGCTACAACCAAAAGGAGCGAAGTATCAATGAAAAATGTTGCAAAAACGGGGAAAATTATTCCTTTTGAGAGCTTCCATTGCGTGCGCTGCGTAAACGGTTTAAGTTTTTTTTTATGGAATATGGGACATTTTGATGGTAAGAAACTACCACCGCCCATGGACACTCGCAACACCAGAGGCGTCACAAGTGCGTTGCCGGCTTTTGGTTATGGGGATGGGGGAGGGGTTGGTGTATGGGCCTCCGGTATCCTCACTCACTCGGTGAAACACAGCGCAAGCGCTTTTTCACACCGTTTTCCATGAGGCCGTGGTATCACTCCGGTCGAGCCGGCCCATGCATGCCGAAGCGTGGCTCTCCCACGAAGAAAAGTTACAGTAAAAACAATCTATGAAAGCATTGTTCTCTTTTAAAAGTTCTGAAAAAAGTCCACGACAGTATGTACACCATGTTATACAAATAAAGACTATCTATCTATCTATCTACAGCACATGACTATCTGTTAAGGTTGCTCACTATAACCTTTTTTATGGTAAACAGATTGTTAACCGACTTCAAAAAAAGGTGGAGGTTCTCAATTCGACTGTTTTTTTTATGTATGTTACCTCAGAACTTTCGACTGGTTGAACCGATTTTGATGATTCTTTTTTTATTTGAAAGCTGGTGCTTTCCATGTGGTCCCATTTTGGTCCAGTTCTGACATGTCATCCATGAGAAAACCACATAAGTCTTCAATTTGCATTAAGTATGTGCGCGACAAATTAACGAATAACTCAATTTTCCCGTATGGTACAATACAATGCAATAAAATACAAATACAATAGGAGATGTAGACGACATTGTGTGGGTCAGCTAGTCCTTTATGTAAGTGAGACTGGTCTAAGTTCTTATAAGTACTCAAATGTAATCTGAAATAACCTTAGAGTATACATAAGCAAGCTATAGCTTATGTATACTCTAAGGAAATAACTTCTTCGATGACTATGGCGGAAGACATAAGTACTTTCTATAAATTTAAAGTTTATAACTGCTGTTAAACCATGTAAACCATGACTGCGAGATGTCCACTAATAGTCGTATCGCGTTAAAAAAATTGTGACGTATCGATTAAGCCCTACACTTGGACCAATTAAATTCCAAGAAATTATCCTTAGATATGAAATCTTTCAACTTACAACCAGTGGATTATAAAGTTCTTACAACCAAAATTTCTGCTTTAAAATACGATATTCATCTTGATAAACTCATAATAGAGCTATCTCCAAAAACAATAACAAAAACCGTAAAATTACTGTTATCTACGTGTAGATTACAATACAAACGCAGGAAAACAATTATCAAAAAATAATTAAAGTACTTATTACAAAATGAAAATTTCTAATTCTCAGCAAACAACAGTACGGGGTAATTAACGGCACCCACATTAAATTCGCACGTGAAATAATGTAATTAATTAACGTCAAGAATAGCGTGGTTGACGTTTAGTGCGCGGGCGCAACACGCTTCGACGCATTGTGCGGTGTGCCCGGTTCTCACACGGAGAAAGCCGAGAAGCGTTAGTAAAACACTGACGGTTGAGACACGCTATAAGCTTCAAAACTCTAGATAAATCATAGTTATAGACATATTTTCTAATTAGTATCATCACCAAATAGAGTAGTCTCTCATTAGTCTATCGTTGGACATCAGGGAAGAAAAAGACAACTGAAGACTGCATTACAAAATTTACAAAATACTTTTTAAATTTATTGTAACAATTTGTTCTTTTCTTGTACATTTTTTTTCTATGTTTATAAATAGTTTACTAATCTTTTTATAAATTAATTGAAAATTTTGATAAATTCATATTTATAGTTTATCAAATAAATTGTACGGAGACTCGAAAAAATTTTAAAAATTAAGAGATTAGAGATACAGTTAATATAATTGATAAATATATTCATGATGCATGCATAATTTATAGTCGGTAACGACTAAAAGTTAATTATGTACTATATATTATGTATAGGGTTTTCAAAACAACAATATGATTAGTCTACTTTAAAATCGACTAAAGTACAGAAACTTTCATGTACTATTAATTTTGTAGTACACAAATTACTATAATTATTCTAATTTATCAACATAATGTACGTTTTATAATACTTTCTTTGGTATGAAATGATTAAAATGTACCTAACGGGTGAAGTTAATTTTGTATTTGTACTAAAATAGTATAAGAATAAGGGCTCAACGCATTAATGATTTGCAAAAATGTATATACAATAGGTTAAAATTATCTTCACAATATAACTGTCGACTCATGCGCTGTTGATCGACAGCTAAGTAATTGCTTTGTTCCTTTGTCAGGGTTCAGAATCATCCGGTAGCATTCATATCCTGATTTTTGTTCTTTTTTTTTTGTATGGCCCGCCAAAATGACTCTACTCTGCCTGATGGAAAGCATTAGCAGAATCCAAGAGTGGTGGTCACCATACTCATTGCGAATGCAGACAATGCAACATGGCCATGACCCACACCATGGCGGCCTAGTGATGCTGCTGCATCTTTTAGTCTAGTCAACAAGTATGGAACTTGTTGACTAGACTATTAAGGCCTCCAGTCTCGCACTCACCAACGAAACACGACAGCACGAACGCTGTTATTTTACGTTGATTTTCTGTGCGAGGGTAGTAACGCCCCGGTCGAGCCGGCCCGTTCGTGCTGAAATCGGCGTGGCTCTACTACTCAGACTGACGTACTTAACTTCAATAGACATTGGGGATATTTTAATACATTTTTTTCATAGGGAAGAATCATAATTCGGCATGTAGCTTTTCTGAGAGTAAATGAGGCTAATTGAGGTACAATCTCTCCCAATATGAGGTAGAGGAAGCGCTCAAAGGCCGGCAAAGGCGTTGAGTTTCCTGAGTGTCTTAGGGCGTCCATAGTCTCACCATCAGGTCACCTGTCTACCACCTGTCTGATTATTTGCCCCCCTGTAACAGTGTGAGGTGGGTGCTATGTGGAGGGATAGTGTTAGTGTTGTGTTGTTTTCTTAAATACTTGTCTACGGGGGGGAGCTACCATAGCCGCATATAGTCACCCAACTCAAGGAACACAAGTAGTTTTTAACATAACCTTTTAAGAAGTGTTTAACACCTGTTGTCTATCAGTATGTTTCGAAGGTAAGTTAAGAAACTTACCTACAATTCAAGTGAATAGAATTCGTTTTTATCTTCCGCATCCAACTAATTTTACTTTACAAATGTTACTTATGTAAATGCTAGGTCAATTAGTAGTATGGCCGTTAATTATCGATTGATTAAAGATGTCATGACAGTATGACACAGTTTTGTTGCATGTGTCATGACATAGTATTTTGAACATGTCTGGATATGGTAGTCATAACTTGTGGTTACTAACAGTTAATAGCAGTTAATAGCAGTTACTTACGCAATTTTTTTGAAAAGGCTAGGGAAACGATACATTACGTTAGAAGTTTTTAGACACGAGTTATAATTTCTTTCGCATTCAAATAAATTACCTGATTTAAAGTATCTTAATAAATTAGTACCTATAGACTACTGTATTAGAAAAGCTTTTATATGTATATTATAAATACATACGTTGGAATTAAGTAAGATTTTATGTTTTTTTAGGTCCGCAAATTCATGAGAATTTAGTTTGAATATTTTCGAGTTTTTCGCTTAAATTAAACAAAAAACATGTAGGTAGGTAGACTTGCAGACAACTCAATTCATATTTACTAAACTATTTCTGAAAACGAATTGTTACAAAGAAATCCCTTTCGAAGAAATTATATTAAAAAATAAAAACACATCTTAACCACTTTTCACCCATTTACATTTTTTCACACGTATGCTATTACAAATAATACTAAAATAATTTCTATATTACGATCGGCCATTTTGAATAATCGTAATGTGAATTCTAATAAGGATTTGACATAGGTTTAACCTAGATGTTCAGTGACGCGACGTGTGGGCTACATTCAAATTAGCACTTTAAACTCCCAAGGAGGATGCAATTGTGTGAACTGAGGAGAAAATCTTCCATATTCATTTCTGCCGACATTTCCATGACATAGAAACATTTATACGGAAAGAAAGTGCACAGCAACTTACATATTAGGACTGCAAATAGAAGATCTGTTCAGGCAGTGAAACACGAGCTATCAGTCGTGTTTACTTTGTTTTGATGTTATAATATATATATATACTTGCTTTTACACGCGGTTCTGCACATGTTCATGTTGGTTATCGCGGTAAAAAGTGTTCTATTTCCTTTCTCAAGAATTAAAGTATCATCATCTTTACAGCCTTTCAGCCTTTTTTTACTCCCAAGATTTGGGGTCGGCTACTAGTTCAACCGGTTTTACCTGAATGCCAGTTTTTACACGGAGCGACTGACATCGGACCTCCGCAACCCGGAGGGTGAACTGAATTCGAAGGTTGAACTAGTTGTCAGTATATTTAAGGGCGCTGACTTCCCAATAACGATCGCCATAGATGTTCATGAGAACCGGGACCGACGGCTTAACGTGCTCTCCGAGGCACGGACGGGAAACACCGCCATCTTCCATACTCCGAGCTGCTATTAAGAATTTCTTGTAAGAAAACCCCAACAGCAGTCTGACCCAGGAATTGAAACCCGAGACCTCTTGATCAGCAGTCGCTTACGCTAACCACTAGACCAACGAGGCAGTATCTTCATGTCAAAATTCTTTGAAATCGGTGCGGTTTAGCCGTGAAAACCTAACAGACAGACACAGTTACTAATAATATTAGTATGTATATACACATACCTACGCACCTATGGTTTTTAGTTCTGGTTTTTATTTCTGAACAATATTCCTATATATGATATGCTTAGAAATTAGATACTAAGGAACAAAAAACAACTGCTTTGACAAAAAGGTATTTAAATTCATTCAGCCGCCGCTATTTTGTTTTTTTTTTGGTGTCACTCTAGACTTGATTAAAGTAAAATTTTGTACGTTTAAACGTTGACCAGGCTTTCAGAAGGTAAGGTCACCCTTACCTTCTGAAAGCCTAAAGTTAATTAGTCACCTAAAGAAACTTACGTACACACAATCCTCGAATATTAAATACATACTCGAACCCTGAAAAAATACATTATTTTTGAGCAGTTGTGCAAAATTCATTTACCTACCGAAAACTTTAAGTACCTATCTACTTACAGTTTTTCTTATCGAGGCTCTCATTGAGTGGAGTTTTCTTTTATTATAAGAAGTCAGTTTTCAAAAGATGAATTTCACCCGAGTTTCTGAGAATGTTCATTGGGTAATAAGTTCAATAATATAAGTTGAACTCCTAATGTTCTTTCAACTTTTCGATATTGAAAATAATTAAAATGTCGCAATAGAATTAATAATAATTACAAATTTTAACAAAAAGAAACGACTTCAATCTGGACTAAATTGAAATGGGACCACACAGGAAGCTTTCAAATAAAATAAGAATCATCAAAATTATGAGGTATAACAAACATTTTAAAAAAATACAGTCGAATTGATTGCCACCTACTTTTTTGAAGTCGATTAAAAAAGTAGGAAACAAGTTAAAGTTCAAAGACCAAGGAAACTTGCAAAAGGAAAGTATTGCTTTATTTTATTATTTAGACGGACGAACAAAGCGATATTCATATGTAGACAATTTGTCATACAGTGTCAAAGTTAATCGATCTCATTTGTACTGCTGAAGATCCATTTCTGTGTGTAGGTAAATATACACAAGCTTGCATACTGCAGAGTCAAAAAAAGTCGTTTCATATTTCAATGAAATACGTAACCAATATGTTCGTAATAGTATGTTAGAACAGGTTCGAAATTCAAACGCATAGTGAAAGTGACAATGTTTGCTTTTTACTTTTTATTTACCTTATTTATTTGTCTGTGGCACTCGTCAGGCTTTATGACGTGTGATACTCGAGTCTTGTTTATCTTTAAAAAACTAAGAAGTTACCAGAGAGATTCTATAGACGAAAGTGACTTACTGGATTTCCTTTAAAACAATCATTAATTTAAAAAAAACTACTTTAGTATATGTCGCAATAAGGGTTCATGAATCTCGTTAAATAGTCTGGCCTTTTGCCTATATGACTATTCGCTAAAGAATTATACAAAATTGAACAAAGCAGAGTAGCGAAAGCTTGCCAGTTTGTACGTTTACTAGAACCCACTGTAGTAAAATTCAGATACCTAAAGTAAGGCATACTTGATACTCGTAGCATAGATATGCATTTAACATTTCATGGTAGAACAGCTAATAGTGATGAATGAAACTAATTGTGTTGAAAATAAAACGTGAATTATTTGCTTCAGCTATTTTTGACGGGGTGTTATGTAAGATGGTCACGAAAGTTCTTAAGTCACGAAGCGGTCAGTGGTATAAAAAAGCAACCACACACCCTGCAGGCACAGTTCAGTAACTGCACAAAAAATCTTTCCGTTCAACAGTTTCTGGTTGCAGCAGTGTTATAATTAGGAAAGTTTTCATTTAAATGTTACGTAATAACAATTAAGAAGTCAAGGTATTGATTTGGTCTGTTTGTTTTATTCTGAAGTTTTATGCATAAAATTTGTATGTAAAAACTAAAAACGTATGCCTACAATAAAAAAGCGGCCAAGTGCGAGTCGGACTCGCCCATGAAGGGTTCCGCAGCAGCAAGTAACATTTTTTTTTATATTTGTTTTGATTGAATCAAAGGTAAATTGCAGTTTACGATTTATGACAAATTAAAAAAAAACTACTTACTAGATTTCGTTCAAACCAATTTTAAGTGGAAGTTTGCATGGTAATGTACATCATATATTTTTTTAGATTTATCATGCTGTTATTTTAGAAGTTACAGGGTGGGGGGGCACACATTTTACCACTTTGGAAGTGTCTCTCGCGCAATCTATTCAGTTTAGAAAAAAATGATATTAGAAACCTCAATATCATTTTTGAAGACCTATTCATAGATGGGTGGGTTTGATGAAAACCACCCACACGCATGGGTTTGATGAAAAAAAATATTTTGAGTTTCAGTTCTATGTTCTATTTTGTACCCCCAAAATTTATTGTTTTTTTCTTATTTTTGTGTGAAAATCTTAATGCGGTTCACAGAATACATCTACTTACCAAGTTTCAACATTATAGGTCTTTTAGTTTCGGAAAAAAGTGGCTGTGACATACGGACGGACAGACGGACAGACAGACAGACAGACATGACGAATCTATAAGGGTTCCTTCCTTTGGCACGGAACCCTAAAAATAGAGAAAAGTTTGCATCTAATTTTTTTTTTTTGTTACAACTCTCGCACTAGAAATACATCTTGTGTCACGGTGAACTTCACAGACATCCATCGAGAGGACACAATTAACACCCAGACTCGGAAACCAGATTCCTAAAAAAATAACATTTGATAACATACCTATAACACAATTTTATGATAGACACTGGTCACGTCCCTAGGCCAAAAGATCGATGCCAAAACGAAATAAAACATATAATACAAACTTGATGGGTTAATTGAAAAATTTAAATATCTATTTTACCTTTCATGGTTCAATTGTTTTTTTAAATGTTTGTTGTTATTTTAACTTAATAATAGGTCTTTACCTATGAAATTGCCGTTTTGTATGCAATAAGTGCAGCTTGGAGACTGTCTGTTGTGCAGTATGGGGTCGCGCGTTGTCGTGAAGCAGCTGCAAGAGCTGGGGTTGGAAGCTCTCCCTCATCCGCCATACTCACCAGACCTTGCACCTACCGACTATTACTTTTTCCAAAATTTAGACAACTTTTTAGTGGGTAAAAAATTCAATACCCGAGAGGCAGTACAAAATGCCTTTGAAGAGTTTGTTGCCTCCCGTCCAGCTGATTTTTACAAGAAGGGCATCAATAAACTGCCAATGCGTTGGCAAAGATGCGTCGATTGCATGGGTGATTACTCCGAATAACATAAATAAAAAAGTTTGAAAAAATAAGTACTTTCACTTATTGCATACAAAACGGCAATTTCATAGGGAAAGACCTATTATTAGCTATGTCTTTACCATTAATTAAACAAACACAGACATGTTGTATGTATTTGCAATTACTTTTGTCTTATTATTTACATTTTTAATTTGTTGACAATCCTAAGGAATATTGAAAAACAAAGCCCACTGGTGAATATTATCTATGCAATTGTTTACGATCCAGTTTATATAAAAAAAACATCACTTATAGACTCCAGTGCTGCAAGTTTTAAAATAATTTCTTTGAAAAACAATTTTGAAATATGGAACAGTTCCGACATTATAACAATTAATTAGAAAGCATAATCAACAAACAAATATATAACACGTGTTAAAGGAAAGCTATGAAATAGGTACTTCGTCTATCAAGATAGAAGTCATGGCATTAACCTTTTATTTGCGTGCAAGTTAGATAAGGGTAGGCGCCAAGTCGTCGACATTCGCCTTGACACCATACGTTATAATATTAAGAGAATAGGTGTTTATGGGTAGGCTACATTATATTATAATAATGGCAGTTGTAGGCCGTTAACAAACAGTGAATCGTTTTATGGGTGAAATTGTGACTTGATTTGATACTTCTACAAAAACTAATGTTTAACATAATGTTCCTATTGTCGACTTATGGATATAACACGATATAAAGCATCGTCTTTTCCAAATAATTAATAAAAAATACACACATGCAAGCAGTTTAAGCATATTTTTAACCGACTTCCAAAAAGGAGGAGGTTCTATGTCCCACTGTATGTATTTTTTTTTATGTATGTTCACCGATTACTCCCTCAATTGTGGACCGATTTTGAAATTTTTTTTGTGTTCGTAAGGGTATGCTCCCGAGGTGGTCCCATTGCCACCATATCAGGATCTGATGATGGGATCTCAGGGAAATCGAGAGAAACCTTTAATTTTATAGGCACATACTATGTTTTTCGTATGTTTTCTGAAGTTACACCGGTATTTGCGTCTGGTAGTCATCATTTTATGATGATGAGCTGATGATGTAAGGCACAACTCCTTAACGGTTAGGAGTTGGAGGATAAATATTTAAATATCATATGTATATATGTTACCTTTAGTCGTATTCTTTCAAGTTATTTAGGTGAGCTGATGATAGAAGGTTAAACTCTTCAACAGTTAGGGATTAGAGGATGATTTTAATATTACAAACTGAAAAATAAAAACTTTTCATTAAAAAAAAAACCTACTTCCAAAAAACATCCAACGAAAACTCTCTGCCAAAAAAACACTTAAAAGCGTAAAATAAACTGGTTCTTCATAAATTGCCTATACCTAATTCTTTATTCATTTAAATAGTAGTATCATAATGTGTGCTAGGTACCTAAAATCTGTTTGAAGTCGGTGCTAAGCCAAAAAGAATACAAACGAACGATTACAAAAGTCTAAGCGATAGTCACTTGGCACCGACTCCAAACAGATTTTAGGTACCTAGCACACATTATGATACTACTATTTAAATGAATAAAGAATTAGGTATAGGCAATTTATGAAGAACCAGTTTATTTTACGCTTTTAAGTGTTTTTTTGGCAGAGAGTTTTCGTTGGAAGTTTTTTTAAAGTCGGTTTTTTTTTCTTACCTTAACATTCTCATATCAGATTACGATGACTTAGGATTGACTTCTTGGAGACTTCTGGTGATTTCTAGTAAAGTCTGGCATGGCGCCGTTGCCAAATAGGATTGAGGGAACAGTTGGTATACGATTGAGTTAGCTAACATTTGTTATATCTCTGTATATTTATACAGAAACATGGTATGTGGAAACAAATACCAATAGAGATGTTCTTCAACAGCCTTTAATAACTGGCCATGGCTGAACATTAGCCTCTCCTTAAGAATGAGGATTCAATGTTGGCCAGAGTTGGTAGTGGGTAGGTATACTGGGTTGGTAAAAAAAAAAAACGGCCAACGTGTGTCAAGGTTTCCTACTAGTCAGACATAAGAGTGGTGACACTCCGAATTCTTAATCTGTTAACACACGGGTAAAACATATATAATAGAATATACCGGTAAACACTTTATAAGAAAATGCATCGGTACATTTGTCAGAATTACTCATACTAAACCGACTTACAACATTTGTAGCACGTAATAACGCCAAAATAGCATAGTCTGTTATCTAAGAAATATTAGCTTTTCAAAAGTCAAGGTGATAGTTCGCGCCCTAAAAATATTGCGAACAACACTCAGCTACTGTCAGTTGTCACGCGATTGGCGGCCATATTGGAGCGTCTGATGTTTTGATTAGGTTCAATGTCAAGTTTCCGCTAGGTATTATAGTTTTACATTAAGGTTTTAGGAGCGAAGTTTTGTGAGGTGTTACTAAGCGATAAAGTGATGGAAACGCTTATCTGCAGAAATGTTTTTATTTATTTGCGACTACAGGTTAATGATGTATATTGAGTGCAACAAAGTATTATATTTTGTCTACTAATTAAGTTCTGTAACTTTATTGTGATTGAGAACTAGAGTCAGAGGTTTGGTGTGCCAAAGCATGGCTCGCTAAAGTCGTCTCGACTGGCGTGATACCAAGGCCTCATAGAAAAAAAAACTTTAGTTGGTTTTAAGTTGTGTCAGAACTAAGGAAGTGAGGAACCTGAAGACCCAATCCCCTATTTCTTGAGGTATTTCCCGAATCATAGGTTTCCTTGGGCCTCGATAATCACCTTAACATCAGATAAATCGTGTAGTTTGGGGGCTAAATCACCTTACAATAATAATAAACCGGTATCTCAAATTAGCATCCGTTACAACGTCGAATTAAAAAAAGTGTTGAAATATGATATTCTCAAATAACACTCTTAGGAGTGACCGATAATATATCTACCTGATGTAAAGAAAATTTTGTTAGTAAGCTAAAACTGCTATCAAGTTGTAATTCTATATTTTCCGGACACGCAATGGCAAAATTTAAAACGTCTTATACAGGGCTCTTCATATTCCGATGTTAAATTGGAATAAAGTTTGCGCTACATAGCTTTGCGATAAAATAAAAAAATTGGAAATAAAAAATCCTGTTACGAATAAAGTTTTTAGTGAATAAACTTTATATGAATAAATAAATGAAGCAAAATAATAATTTCACAAACTAAATCCTATTCCTGATAGTCACAACACGTATAAACTGTTTAAGAATGTTATAATTTAAAAAACACTGATTAAGTGCGTTGCAATGCAATGTTCATTGCAATAGTTAAATCCTTGTATGTTTTGAGTTATCTTTAGATCGCCATGTAACTAGACAAAGTCTTGTGACTTCTGACAGCCAGAGTTCACACCGAGGTTCAACATGTTAAAGTTAGTCTGACAAATTGAATAGATATCGACGGTGTGACATATTCAAATGGCGCCGTCAACCTGACATACTGACCATGGTAATCTAAGACAACCTGAAAACTGCCTAACAAAAGTCTAGTGGGGAATTAGACAACGATAAATTCACAGTTATCATTAATGGCTATTTGTGCGAGGAAGGTAGTTTAAGTACGATTCGCTAGTATACTTCGATCAACATTGTTGATCGAAGCAGGCTCGTATAATATAAATAATAATATTAAGTCTTTACCTATGAAATTGCCTTTCTTCAGTACTGGTCATTTAAAAAAAAAAGTTTGTAATGGCTCTGTATTCTAAATTCAAATTAATTTTGTTTTAAAACCATGACATTCTATTTACAAACTCAGTCTTTTGTTTTTTGATTAGCATTGTATTTTCATTACATTTGAATATTTTTCGTCATAATGGATACTTTAAAAATTCGTGTAATTATGGAATATGAGTTCCGTCGTGGCACCAACGCGACACAAACGGCACGTAACATCAAAAATGTTTACGGAGAGAACTGTACAAACGAACGCACAACCCGTTATTGGTTTTCCCGGTTCCGTTCTGGAAATTTTGACTTGAAAAATGAAGCTCGTGGTCGTCCGGAGACTTTGGTTAACAATAATGAATTAAAGGCCATTGTGGAAGCTGACCAAACTCAATCTACAGCTGAGCTAGCAGCAGCTTTTAATGTAAGCATCAAACAATATTGATCCATTTGCGACAAATTGGCAAGGTAAAAAAGTTTGATAGATGGGTGCCCCACGACCTTAACGATCGCCAGCGCAACGTCTGCGTCGAGACCTGCCTAGCGCTGCTCAACAGGCAAAGAAATGAAGGAATTTTGAAACGAATTGTTACGTGCGACGAAAAATGGATTCTGTTCGACAATCGAAAGCGCTCAGCAAGTTGGTTAGACCCTGGTTCAGCACCAAAGCAATGCCCTAAACCAAAAATGACCCCTAAAAAGGTGATGGTCACTGTTTGGTGGTCTAGTGCGGGTGTGATTCACCACAGGTTTTTACAAAACGGCATGAGCATTAATGCAGATGTGTACTGTGAAGAACTGGTGAGAATGATGGAGAAGCTTGCACACCTGCAACCAGCTTTGGTCAATCGGACGTCCCCACTGCTCCTAACGACAACGCGCGACCCCATACTGTGCAATAGACGTCTCCAAGCTGCAAGAGCTGGGGTTGGAAGCTCCGCCTCATCCGCCATACTCACCAGACCTTGCACCTACCGACTATTACTTTTTCCAAAATGTAGACAACTTTTTAGTGGGTAAAAAATTCAATTCCCGAGAGGCAGTACAAAATGCCTTTGTAGAGTTTGTTGCCTCCCGTCCAGCTGATTTTTACAAGAAGGGCATCAATAAACTGCCAATGCGTTGGCAAAGATGCGTCGATTGCATGGGTGATTACTTCGAATAACAAAAATAAAAAAGTTTGAAAAAATAAGTACTTTCACTTATTGCATACAAAACGGCAATTTCATAGGTAAAGGCCTATTATTATATTTCGGACATTTAACAGGACGCCATGTGTCTTCAAACTATGCAGAGCTTATACTATGACTAGGGATTGCAATCCGGAAAACCGGATCCGGTAATCCGGCGGATCCGGCATAAATATACGTCTACCGGATCCGGTACTATTACTCCGGATCCGGAAACCGGATCCGGTAAATGTATATTTTGGCAAAATAATCGTGCTGTCATGAATGAAAGCACTTTAAGAGTATGCTGTTGACATTGCCTGTTCGTACCGTGCCCGCAGGTTACAATTGCAGCTCTATTAAAAGCCGATTGGGAGATGACACAAATAACACCATCTGTTTCTTAAGATCGTTGTTCCAAAGCAATAGTTAATAAACAATATTTGTTTACAAGCTAAAGAGTTCGAACACAAACATGACAGACATATAACTAGACATAAATTTTCCATGTTAAAACTTGAGTTCAAAAGCAATCAAAACGACTGCTTTCCATTTTTCATCATACTATTTGACACTTGAAAAATCTACTTAGATGTCAGATCAGTGAGTTCAAATATTACAATTACGAATTTTTGATCTCAGTTAAGGTTAATAATTACTTCATGTTTAGTTAGTTTAATGATGTTGATTAATAGTATTGATCTCTAATTAATCTGTAAAAAGAAGACTGTGCCACCAGCTACGTTATGTAGGTAATAAATCCATTATTATTTTACTTTTATTATATCTTCAAAATCAAGTTGACGTAACGCTATTGTCACTATAGAATTGGGGAAGGTACTAATTCCTCCAACACAGTCTTTACTAGCGCAGGTATAAGGGAGTCCCATTATGTGTTGAAAATATTTATTTCAATAAATAAATTATAAGTATTTTTGGAAAATTTAATTGCTTTTAATTTTAGCTTTTGATTTTATTTGTTTTGGCGATGAACGACGATAAGTTATCATAATAAAGTCGACTTCGTTTATAGCTATCGTTTTTTTTTACACTTCATTAACGGTTTATGTTGAAACGCACAAGGAAATGAATTTATTTTGGTTAAATCAATCCGACCGGATCCGGTCGGATCCGGCCTGATTTATGAAATTCGGTCCGGATCCGGTCGGATTGAAAATGACACCGGATTGCAATCCCTAACTATGACAGCTAGATTGACTGATAGAATATTTTTTTACTTTTTCGCCGTAAATACATATCTATATTCCTTTAAACTAATATATAAACCTAAAGAGTTTGTTTGTTTGTTTGAACGCGCTAATCCCAGGAACCGCTGGTCCGATTTGAAAAATTCTTTCAGTGTTGGATAGTACATTTATCGAGGAAGGCTATATATCATCACGCTAAGACCAATAGGAGTGGGGCACCAATGAAGAATGTTACAAAACAGGGGATTTTTTTTACGCTACGGGCAATAGGAGACGTAAACGACGACATTGCGTGGGTCAACTAGTAAATTATACATATAGCTGCTACCTGTATTTAATATGAAGCTTAGCTATCAGTATTTTTCCAGCCCTAAACTATCGTTTTGCGGTAGCCACGTTCTTTCAAGTACTTTGCAACTTTAGATTGGGTGTTGCCAGTTAATTTTGTAGTTGGAAACTAGTCGGAACTGGGGCACCTTCACACTAAACGTTAGTGCACATAAATCCCAACATATACTGCAGTACTTGCATGCATGTTAAATTATTTATTTAGTATTTTACTGCGTTTATATTTTCTACTTTATGAGCACATTGCAAATAGGTGTGTAACTTTATTGATACGTAAATAACTGATGGTGTAGATGGCAAGTGGCAACCCTGTTTTATTTGTGTGTACAGTATAGCACTCCTCTCCTCATAAATGTGTTGAAGAACGATTCGGTTAATTGAATACGTATTTTTAAAATGATTATGTACTTTAAAAAAAAAGTTAAAAAAAACATCGGATTGAGAACCTCGTCATGTTTTGAATACTGTTAAAAAGGGAAAAAATTACTGTTTCGCATTAAATTAATAATAAGTGTATATATATAATACATGTATAGATCCATAAACATACAGTAGATACTTCTCATAATATATTCAGTATCGCAGGGTAAATAACTGTATTTTTCAATTTTCATTTTTTTGTAATTTTTCCTTATTCAAGTCTAGAGTGACAACATATAAAAAAATAAACAAAATGGCGGCGATTGAATGAATTTTAATACCTTTTTAAGGTTCCGTGCCAAGCAAAAAACGGAACCCTTATAGATTGTCTGTCCGATAAACCGTCTGTCTGTCCGTCCGTGTGTCACAGCCACTTTATTCCGAAACTATAAGACCTTTAATGTTGAAACTTGGTAGGTAGACGTATTCTGTGAACCGCATTAAGATTTTCACACAAAAATAGAAAAAGAACAATTAATTTTGGGTGTCCCCATACTTAGAACTGAAACTCAAAAAAATTTTTTTCATCCAACCCATACGTGTCCCCACACGTATGGGTTGGATGAAAAAATTTTTTTCTGTAGATAGGTCTTCAAAAATGATATTGAGGTTTTTAACATAATTTTTTTCTAAACTGAATATTTTGCGCGTAGACACTTCCAAAGTGGTAAAATGTGTGTCACCCCCCCTCTAACTTCTAAAATAAGAGAATGATAAATCTAAAAAAAATATATGACGTACATTACCATGCAAACTTCCAACGAAAATTGGTTTGAACGAAATCTAGTTAGTAGTTTTTTTTAATACGTCATAAATCGTGAACTGCAATTTACCTTTCATTCAATCAACACAAATGTAAAAATATAAAATAAAAATTATATTATGTTACTTGCTGCTGCGGAACCCTTCATGGGCGAGTCCGACTCGCACTTGGCCGCTTTTTGTCAAAGCAGTTGTTTTTTGTTCCGTAGTATCTAATTTCTAAGCATATCATTATATAGTCGTTGTCCGCGGATCCGCCCGCGTGTATGTTGGTTATCGCGACATATGTGTTATTCTGATGTATAAGCTATATTACTGTTAAGTTTCATCCAAATCCGTTCAGTAGTTTTTGCGTGAAAGAGTAACAAACATCCATCCATCCATACTTACAAAAAATATTTTAACCGACTTCGAAAAAGGAGGAGGTTATCAATTCGACTATATTTTTTTATATTTGTTACCTCAGAACTTTCGACTAGGTGAAGCCATTTTGATAATTCTTTTTTTATTTTAAAGCTGGTGCTTCCGGTGTGGTCCCATTACAATTTGGTTCTAAAAGTAGTTTTTTTGTTAGAATTTTAGATTATGAAAAGTTGACAAGTAGCGAAACGATTCACTGCACGGTTTTAGTGGTATAAGCGGTCGCCACGCCGCTTTCCACTGAGTCAAGTGTTGTGGGTTCAAATCCTACATGGGACAACACTTGTGTGATCCACAAATTGTTCTTCTGAGTCTGGGTGTTCTTTGTGTTCATTTCATTAATGTTTGTAATCTTCCTCTTAACGTAGGATGTATATGTATATTCCTAATGCGGGAGTTTTCTTTGGCAAAAAAAAAACGCAGTTGGCACCTTTGACATTTGTTATTCAATGAGTTAGGAACAAACTGAGATTCAGTTATGAAGTTTATAATGATGTGACATCTTGTGTCCGAGTGATGAGCAGATTAGTACGTGGGCGCGTGTTTGAACTCATCTACATCAAATACGCTAACTAGCTAGAAGACTGTGACTGTACCTAGGTACTTATGGAAAATTATTACGAGGTTCTATAAATAACTATGATTTAGGTTTGTTATGACTTTATATGATACACAGGAATACATACATACAGTGGAAACATTTGCTAGCTAAGCGCTGTATATGTTGAAAGTAGTTTTTACCTATGGCTCCGCCCGTGTATATGTCGGTTATCGCGGTATAGATTAGCCTATGTCCATTCTCAAGAATCAAAGTATCTTCATACTATATTTCATTAAAATCGGTGCAGTGGTTTAGCTGAGAAAGCGTAAGACATAGGTACTTTCGAATTTATAAACTATAAATATAAAAATGAATCGCCGAAATGTATACGCGCATAACTTCCGATCGGCTGCACCAAATAAAATAATTCTTTTTTATGTGTTCGTTATTGATAGGACAAGGTTTGTTTACAAGAAATATTAAAAGATAACAGGAAAAGTCTTTGTTTTTTTATTCCACGACTGTACACTGCTTGTGGGAAGCTGAGACAGATATGTAAATATGGCAGTACGAAGTTCGCCGGGTCAGTTAGTATTAAGTATAGATATTGGTGAAACTACCTTTAGTATCTGTACCTAATTGATTTGCTAAGGTTATACATACAATATATACATCTTATATGAACAAAAAAGATTGTTCAAATATAATAAAATGTAAATTGTATTTATTTTATAAACAAAAAATTATAATTAATAACTGTTGTGAATTCAAATGCGTGCAAAATTTAGAAATTAGTAACTTTTTAATATGCAAGAAATGATATGTAAGTAGTTCATTTAATTAAACTAGATTTCGGTTGAAATTTAAAGTCGAACGATATTGAATTCATTTGTGGGTAAATGTAATTTTTAATTAGGTATATTATTTAGTTAAATATTTTAAAGAGACATTTTTTAGAGTTGTTAGAAACTAATTCAAAACGTGAATGAAATAATCACAAATATTAAGAAAAAAAAACCGACTTCAATCTGGACCAAATTTAAATGGGACTATACGGGAATATTGAGTTATTCGTTAATTTGTCGCGCACATACTTAATGCAAATTGAAGACTTATATGGTTTTCTCATGGATGAGATGTCAGAACTGGACCAAATTGAAATGGGACCACATGGGAAGCACCAGCTTTCAAATAAAAAAAGAATCATCAAAATCGGTTCACCCAATCGAAAGTCGAGAGGTAACAAACATAAAAAAAAAAAAAATACAGTCGAATTGAGAACCTCCTCCTTTTTTTGAAGTCGGTAAAAAAATGGCGTTCGAGAAAGATCGCCATTTTTTGCTGCGAATTTGAAATTTACCTTTTCAGGAGAAACTTTACATTTTTGAGAAAAAATGTATTCATAATTTCATATCATGACGTTGTATTGCCAAATAATTAAAACTATTAATGAACTATTAAATAAGCAAAACTAATTAATCAAATCATGGAGACCCGTTCTACGGTTCTACATTCCCTAAACCATCAGTTAATATTCCTAGCCTTTATTTTCCCAACATTACTTGGTGTCCGCTACTATTTCAACCGATCATACCTGAACATCAGTTTTTCCACAAAGCGATGGGATTGCCATAGATGTTCATGACCCATTCCCGAAACCATCTCAATGAGCAATATCCCTTTAGTTGTTTTTTCTAATATCTCTTTCTCATTTTTTAATCCTAAACATCCCCTGATAATGACAACAGGCTGACCCCTAATTAGGCCAGGTAAACTAAACTTTTTTTTTTTTTTTTTTTTTTTTTTTTTATGTATGGCCCGCCATAATGACTCTACTCTGCCTGATGGAAAGCATAAGCAGAATCCAAGAGTGGTGGTCACCATACTCACTGCGAATGCAGGCAATGCAGTATGGCGACCCACACCATGGCGGCCTAGTGATGCTGCTGCATCTTTTAGTCTAGTCAACAAGTATGGTACTTGTTGACTAGACTATTTGGGCCTCCGGTCTCGCACTCACCAACGAAACACGACAGCACGATCGCTGTCATTTTACGTTGATTTTCTGTGCGTTGAATTAACAGTTGGAAGACTGTTGATGCTTTGTAACGCCTCGCGTGTGTATGCATGTGTATTAAATAAAATGATGATCAGATTTAATAACAAGGACGTAATTTTCTGTTACTTTAACCGTTCTTAAATTACTTCTCATAATGTTCAAGGTCAAGCTTGTAATTTAAAACTAATTTGATATTTATATATGGTTAAGTTCATGCAATCATAATTCACTTAATTATTTTTTATATGTTAAAAAAAACTTTTTGAAATAAGAAGACGCTTTGATACGAACGATTAATTATTTTTTTTTTACACGCATAGACACGTTTTTTAAAAAGGTAATAGAACCTCTTTAGAACTAGCCATATTTGTGTTGCTGTGCCAAGTTGCCAGTTCACAAAAACCACATCGGGAGTATATAAGTTTACAATCTGACAGGTGGTAAATGCAATATTATATCACAGTTTGGGGTCAAGCAAAGTGCGGTTCGCACGGTGCTCGCGCTCGGCGATCAAAGGCCCGCCATGATGGTTACACTGAGACCGCCACTCCGCCGGTGAATCCGTGCCCTTTCACTTTCTCGAGCGAGTTGCCATTGTTTAACGACACTAAAATAAAAAGGGTTTTGAATTAAAACTTAACCATAAAGGTTAAGATCATATAAGTTACGGTTCTGCTTCGCTTATTGTTTTTAAAGTGTTGTGTTACTGCTACTGTATGAGATTATTCTTTGTTTATTTTTTTTATTTATAGAATATATTTTTTCCATACAAACATATCAGTTTCTTAGTATATTTGTTGGGTGTAAGTATATTTTTTGCGTATTCAAACTATTTAATTGCTTTCAAACTAATTTGATTATTGTTAAATGATTTTTTCCCTTTCTTTTCGAGCTATGAATTCAATTATTCGCTTGGACTCCTATAGGCTATAATACTTTAAAATATACTGATTAATCTGTCATTGCATACACTATCGCGTTCGGCTGAATATTGGAAACCCGTTCTCAGAAGGCGGGCGCGCGACCTGCCTGCCTGACGGACAGCTTGTTCGGCAACTTTTTGCCGCTCCAGGCTCTTCGAAGAAATGAAAGCTGATGCATAGACCATCATACCGCAGTCAATGCTTCCGCTCCACACGGAACTACCAATAATACTGGCAACACTGGTCACACTGTCGCGAACTGTGTTTACAAACGAAATTTTAAAATAAGAATGTAGTGGGGCGCAGTTTTTAGAAAGAGCATCGATTAATGCACGATATACAATTACATAATCGAGTCAGATCTAATTTATTTTCTTGACATGTTTATAGCTGAGAGAGTTTACTAAATTCGTGTTATAACTTAAGTTTGAACCAGTTAGACCAGTTCATGGTTCAATAGGTCCTTTAGTTATTATACTGTAAACACTGAAAAATATTTGAATTAATGTAAAATTGTAGTCAATGCTACAGAAAATAATTGCATCGAAAAAATAATATCTAATACTTATATGTCTGCGATTATTTTCATTACAATAGTGTCAATTTGCCATACCCATAACCTTTCATTGGATGGGAACTAATAAATGTCACGAAAAATATCAATTACTCTTGAAATAAGTTATCGAATATGAAATCGGCAATATTGATAAAAATCTTACACCTTACACGCCGGTGGTCATCACTTTCACGCCAACTAACGCCCCTTTAATAACACTGTAGTTGCATTCCCAATCGATTTGAATACTCGATACCTATGGGGTATAAAGTTCACAATCGATTAATTACCGACGCTTTAAGAATGATTGGCCGTGTGTTTTTTCAATACAATTTACTTTAGTACTTTCAATGTGAAAGTAATCGATAATTACTTATTATATAAAGTCCGCCATTGCCGCTTATAAGGGCGTGTATAGGATATGAGGTTTCTTGAAATCTTCAATTTAATTCATTACAAGTTTCTGGTCGAATTAACAAGTTAATAACGCGGTTTTTTATGGTTGGCAAAAGATTATTTGTAGCGAATTATTCCAGTAACTTCTTTACGATTCACGTGTCAGCCTACATGAATTTGACTTGGTGATTTTAAGTTATAAATCTAGAGAACTGGCTTTGCGTTAATGTAAGTTACAAATAAGATCGGAGTCGAGAGATCTTCATCGTACTTTTCTTAGATTTGAGTGCCTTTACTCTAAATATTACATACTATAGATACATAACAATAATTTAAAAAAAACCATAACAATATTTACATACAAGCGTCAAAAAACTCCTTCACATCTTCGCCTTCTGGTAGCGTTCCCAAAAGACTGGCAGCATTGCCACGTTGAATGGCAATGCTGATTCTCTGTGTTAGAAAAAGGCCGGCCTTCTGGTCGCGAGAAGCGTCAATCAGTTGCATGGCTAGTTGTTTAAACATAGCTCGAGCACTCGGACCGGGACCCCATGAACCTAGCGTCTCGACCCCAAACGGTTCAAAAATATCATTATCTATTATATTTTGGTACTTACTCTTAGCTAGAAAGCTTTTGCCCGTGACTCCTCCCGCTTGTATGTCCGTTATCGCGGTAAAAACTAGCCTATATCCTTCCTCAAGTATCAAATTATCTCCAAGCCAATTTCATTGAAAACGGTGCTGCGGTTTAACCGTGAAAGCGTAATAGATTGACAGACACACAGAGTTACTTTTGAATCTACAACAATAATATGAATTTTATTGAAGGTGTTTATTGGTCAGCGATGTTCCAGATTTGAAAAGGAAACAAAGAAAATTAGTTCTTCTCTTCTATATAAATAGCGTCTATGAGGTTTTGAAAATACCCATAGGCAAAGTTGACAACCTTCGTAATACCTCTATGAATTGTCAGCCAATAAAAATACTTTTTGATTACCTTGAAAATACTTGCGCCTATGTTGAAATAAATGACAGGTAACTTCGGTCAATAGGTATTTGTTTAAATATTACGTGATAAGTAAAAACAAATTCATACGGCCATATTATTTCATTAATTTCATTTTACGGGTTGTACACCTACTGACGGCTCTATATGGAAGTCTACTGACTCTTCTTTGCATTTAAAAAAAAAAAAGATAAGTACACGATGTTCCCGGTTTAAATTTGGAATAGTCTTTAAGTCTTTAGAGTGAGTTCCGTAAAAAATACTGCACATTTGGATATCGATATACATTTCGCATTCCAAGAGTATTGCCTAAATACTTTACAATTGGGTATCGATATCCATTTCGCATTCTAAGAGTATTGCCAGTATAAAATTTTCAAACTATAAATAGTAAGCGTATTTAAGTATAATTTCATCCTTATTGAATTTTGATTTAAATTTTTAGATCAGTGGAACTCAGACTCAGGAGTTACTAGCTCAAACAACTTAGTCAGTCAAAATTCAATGTGGACGACGTATACGAAAAAAGGTGACATTAGTAGAATAACACCGGTCGGAATTACAACCGACGCTAACATAACACAATTTAAACCTTAAAATACAAACCTGAAATGTGCTACTTATACAGAAGCCCTCTATTTATTCGTAACTGTAAATCAGAGATGAATAATTGTCTATAAAGATACATTTCTCCTGCATTGCTAGCGAGACTGTGCTGTCTGTAGAGAAAGAGACGGCTTTACATAAAATGTGATACGTTTATAATACAAAGACACGATGCATCATACATACCGTTCGTGTTCATCGTGAGGCTGTCGTGATGCTGATGGACGGGAGAATCTCCCTTGTCACATACCGTGACGTCACAATGCTATGAAAGTTGATGCGCATGTGTACGAGTGTCAATTGGACGTACTCGTCTCTGTGTGTGTTTAGAACTGTCGTGACTTTTGAATTGTGATATTTGAATTTAGAATTTATTGCTTTGACGTAAGTAGTTGTGTTGATGGTGCTCATCAACATGTAAATGTAATGAATCTACATGAGATCACCATGAAACTATATTATTATACTTACAGATTGTTATGACAAGAGTGGAAAGTTGCCAGGTTATGTCATAGAAGAAATATTTTCATTTCAATTGATTGTAAGGTATTTAGATGGTTCCCTATCAAATTAGACGCGTATTTTATGTTTATTTATTTTTGTATGTTGCCTTGTATCTAGCCTAGTCTATAAGTATCTGAAATACTAAGTCATATCTCGATGTATTAAGTGCTATAATATAGCACTTAGTATCACATCAACAACTTTTAATAGCCCATTACTGAACTTAGCCCTCTCCTCAGAAAGAAGGTTTTTGTCTAGGCACTCATGGAATGAATAGATGTGGTGACACACTCCGTATACTTTATCCCTGGTTTTAATAAATAAAAAAAAATTCAGCACAATTTTATTCGAACGAAGTTCATAAGGGGCGTTGCTAACGGGTATCCTAGCCGGCAAAAGATGTCCGTAACGTTAAAAAACGCGTAAGATTTTTATGTATAGTGATTAGTGCTTTTTTATATAATTATTTTCTTTATACCTCGAATACAACTTGAAAATATTTTTTTTATGTAATTATTTTCTTTATACTGATCTTCAGGTAAAACCGATTGAACTAGTAGCCGACCCCAAATCTTGGGAATAATAAAGGCTAGGAAGAAGAAGAATTATTTTCTTTATACCTCGAATAGAACTTGAAATTCTATTTTTATAATAAGGAACTTCGTTCCTATCTGGTGTCCCACGACGCTGCACGGGTTTTGTGTTTTTTTTGTATTACGTAATACTTCGTTCGAATATTTGCATCACTCTTCATTTATAATACGTATACACACACGCGAGTTGTGTCGAGTTGACACACTCGCTTAGCATTTCTTCAATTTCCTTTTCTCTCCCAAATCTAGACCGGTAAGATTTATTCTCATTTCTCTTATGAGTAATTATATTAAAAATTGCTTTTGTTTATTATGTATACTTATTACTGTTAATTTTATTTCAGGTGAAACTGGAGAACCCATTTTGAAAATTGTAAGTTGACTTTTCACATATTTTTGTACAGAATAACATCCATACGATCAGTTATAATATTATTCCTATAATAAATTATTTACTGAATAATATAGAAACATCTACATTAACTTTAAAGTTTTACTATATTAGGTACCTGCCTTTTAAAATATGAATATAAAGTATCTTTAAATATTAAAATTGAAATATGATTAGGCATAATGTTTAGCTGCTTTGCATGCTAGCTTTACAATTGAATTGACATTCAACGATCGTGCTGTCATATACCTGTCAAAAAGTGACGTTTCATAAAGTGACAGCATTAGTTCCACTTTCATTTGATATATATAACTATATTATTTATATTATAAATCATTTGTTTGATAACTACGACGTAATATAATCTACATCTTTAATATGAAATGAGTTGCGGTTTGTGGTCATATTACATAGAGTTGCTTAGTTTTTGCTTAAGTGTGATGCTCTTGTGTAAGCATAGTAGTTACGAGAAAGCTGACGATGATATACTTAGTTAGGGGATCTCCATAAAACATTAAGTCACAAAGGGGGGAGGGATCAATAAGATGTGACGTCGCAAGCTTAAGGACGTTACCTGTCAAAATCATTAGAATGCAAACCAAACTGTCAACTAGGTATACGTAATGAATGGACACAAGATTGTTCATTTAGACCCTTTACTATGAATCATTCGCTATTAATATTGGCCGACACCCGGCCTGCTTCTGCAAGGGTGTCTGATGGCCTCACCTGGTACCCCCAGGCTTGCGCTTACGGAGGACGGAGATCGTTTTGCGATCTTCGGTGCCCGAGTCGTCTGCGGTACCTGGCCCGTTCCCGGGCCGGGCGGACGGGGAGAGTTCTAAACCTCTTCCGTCCGGTCCCGCTCCGCCGCAAGTTATGCTTGCGAAGGATCGCAAGCATAACTTGCTCGCAGAAAGATCAGACGCAGGTGTTCTCCGAAGCATCCTTTCCCAGTGATCACCTGTGTCAGACGGTATGAGAGTTTCCCGTGATGCCTCTCGAGCCAATCCTCCATAACGGGTCATATGGCCGCAATAACGGCGTGCCCAAGTCCCCCGCTACACTGGAATATTTTTTTCTAGTTTTCTTAAAAAAAAACACAAATGATTACACACACACTATATTTGTCCTGAGATAGGTTCATTAACCTCAAGACCAACTAGCCCTTTCACATTATACTTTTAAGACATATCAAATTTTATGTCCAAGTCAACTTTGAACCTAGTATTAACGATGACGAGTTTATACTGCCAACAATATCGTAAATAAAGTACTCATTACGAAATTTTAATGGCTATAAATACGATTATTGCTGTCAAACGTGAACCTGTGAACAATTATTCGTCCGTAATAACACGAAACAAACATAAATTACTATATCGCAATGCCTTGCACCCTCTTACATCGGGTCATGAGCGCTCATGAGCAAATTAGCGAACAATACATCTATCCACATAGCGCACGATAGCTATTTCGATATCCACTTTTACAATTGACAATTATTCCACAATCGTGCGTGATATCTACAATGTATGTTTATCATCACGTTTCTCGATTACAAAAATCGATATAATTATTCGATTATGCAATCAGGATGTCCGAATGCTCGGCCAGTTGCTTTTTAATTGCAGAAAGGTCTTATTTGCATAAAGCCTATTACAAAATATGGCGGAATTAATTGATATGTTTATAGAAAATTATTATTTTTGAATTTCTATATTTAAATTTGTTTGAAAAATTATGTATTATAAATAAAAAAATGAATTATTATGTAATAATTATACGATTTTCTTCAAGGCACTATCGTGATTTTGATTATACAGTCGGTAATTAATAATCTGGAACCAGAGAGCTGTTTGTATGTATATTTGATTTTCGAACATTTGTGTGAAATTGCGATTAACAGTTAATTATTTCGTGCAACATGCAACGCGTCACTCACGGAAAAAATGATTACTTGTTAGAAATACCTGTCCGTCGGTAAGTTCATTTAACAACATTCAATTATTCCAATGTTCTAATTACACAGAAATGCTATCCAACTATTTGTCCGCTATGAAGTGTTACGAAGTTGCCAACGATCATTATTTGCATTCAATAATGCAGATAATGGAAATTTTAATGTCGGTTCCTATTTTGTTATCCGGCAACACCAAGGAACTTTGGTTTTATATCGATAAATTTTAGCAAATGAATGTTTATTTTAATTTCTTACTTTTAAAATGTTGATGAATATTGGTGAAGAAATGATTCCCAATAAATGTTATTTAATAAATTACCAGTAACAAATTTACTGAGCTTCAGAACTAAGCGTACTGCGTGTTAGAAACTGGAGGAACTGAAGAGGACATCGCTTCCCGGATAGACAAAGCACGAGCAACCTTTGCGCAGCTGCAACCCGTTTGGCAATCACGGAAACTGACACGCAGAGTCAAACTCAAAATATTCCGGTCCAAGGTGAAGACTGTATTGCTATACGGGTGCGAGACGTGGAAGGTCGCAAAGTTCTCGCCTCAACTACAGGTCTTCGTGAACCGATGCCTTCGCCATATACTCGGTATATTCTAACCAGAGAGAATATCCAACGCTCACTTGTGGGATCGCTGCGATAAAGTCCCGATCGACCAACAGATCAAACGACACAAATGGAGCTGGATAGGCAACAACCTCCGAAGAGATTCCAACCACATCCCGAGGCAAGCCCTAGATTTCCAGTCTAGGGCTTGCCTCGGGATCCTCAAGGAAAACGCAAGCGTGGCCGTCCAAAACAAACCTGGCGGCGGACTGTCACCAATTTTGCGAAGGCCATTGGCAAGACCTGGAGCGAAATCAAGCGAGACGCTCAAGACAGAACGGGATGGCGATGCACTGTGGACGCTCTCTGCCCCATCTAGGGGACATAGGATCTTAAGTGAACAAATTTAACAACATTGCCTCAAATTATAATTTTTATGAAAATATATCTGGCTGTTTTCATGCATAATCCGCTGAACCAATTCTGAAGATATTTGGCAAGGAGACAAAAGATAATTTTGAAACGAAAATAGGATTCGATGGATAAAAGGTAAACGTTATTGAGACGAGGTGAGAGTTAGTTTGAATGAGTAAAGTACTTTAACCTAGAAATAATTAAATGTAGACAAATTAAACCTTTAAGCAAACGAAGTCACGGACCAAAGCTGGTTTTTCGAATAAAAAGGTCTCTTAACGAAATAAGTGATAGGTAACTGTCAAAAATAGAACCAATACCAAAATGTCAATTCATTTCCTTACAATTCGAAAGTCGGGTCACACTTGGCCAGTTTCTTTGTATGTTATGCAAACTTCAGTTGCTTTATTACATGTATCGTGACGATGATATATAACCGTAAAACATTTGGTAACTTTTAGAAAAAGTTTATTTACCAACCTGAAAGAAACTCTTCACACGATTTGACATTTACGTTTGCTAATGACGTATTTGAGGTTATAAATGTTATTCCCACACTTTCTTCTAATTGTAAACTGTTTCACAACTTAATATTGTTTTCTTTCTTTAATAAATTACCCTTATCTTAAATCGTACAATGAATTAGCGAGTTGTTTTGTTTTTAAAGTTGGTTATGCAACCTGTTTGTTCAAAGATAAAGATAAATTGTATAAAAACAAATGGATGTACGTCACATTTCACACAGTTTTTATATGAAGGAAAAATCCTGAGAAACTTAATTGCTATTTATTTATTATTATTTAAAGTAAGTTATGCCACCTAATTGTTCAAAGATCAAGAAAATCTTAATGTATGAAAAACAACCGACTGTACATCACATCACACAATTCAACTTTTTCTAAAGCAACTGTCAAACTGTAATCGTTAGAAGAAAAATCACCTTTGCGTTTTCCTTAACGATTACTTTTCGATACATGGTTGAGGATGCAAACGCTTAAAGTTTTCCAAAGATCTTTAGTGCGACGGCTCATTTGGATTATTTTAAGCATAATAAGGTCAGAAATAGGCGTTATCGAAATAAGGCTTATTATGATACTTATCTGCCTAAAAAGGAAATAACTATTCGATAAAATGTAGCTATTCTTCAGGTTATTGCCGTCCACTGCTGAACGAAGGCCCCCCCAAAGCGCCTGCCATCCCAGCCTTGAGCAGTCGGCATCTATTCGTTGCCAGTCATTTTTCTCATTTTCGTATAGCGATAGGTAGTTCAAGTAAATTGTTTTAAAAAGAGTGCCCGTGAGTTTCTTTGCCAGTATTGTTCTCATAAGGCTCTACGCATTTTGGAAACTGGAAGTGAGAAAATAGAGCGACACAAGCAGGCAGTAAATTTTGGTGTTCTCACCTAATTTACCTTGACAATACAGCACATGCCGTGGCGCCTGTTTGTGTTTAAATATCTATCTAATCCTAGTAATTTACTCGTTGTGTATTTATTTTCTTGTTTCCTTCACTCTGGCTCGCCCACACACACGCTGGCGTCTTTATGCTTTTCCCGCCTTTTCCCCGAGAAGCTATAGACTCCTATAGAGGAGTCTATACCTGTCTCGGGCACATGTGACTCGCAGACACTATAGAGTCTAGAGACAGGTATGAAACTTTCATTTATATGTTAGACCATTACTCACGGACCTACATACACTACACTAGGTTCTCTCTTAAATATAAAATAGCAATGTTTGACCCCCAACTTCGTCTGTATCACTTTTCAATAATCTTCGGCTCATATCGGTTTAAGCGGTTAACTATCGGTTCGTTATGTTAACTAACGTGAAAATCGGTTCGATGCTTTCGGAGTTCATAGTGAGCAACAACGTCACATGAAAATCTATACTTATAATAAACAACAGGTCCAATTCTGTACATTAAAGATATTTTGACTTTTTTTTTTGGAGGGCTCTCTATTATCGATACTGCTGCCAAAACTGTAATTTTTTTTTCATTTTTGTCTGTCTGTCTGTCTGTATCTTGGCCGCGCATCACGCCGAAACTACAGAATGGATTCAAATGAAACTTGGCATGATTTGTTCATACTACGAGGTAGGACATAGGATACTTTTTATCCCGAAATTCAGCACGGTTTCTTTGAGAGAGGGGATGAAAGTTAAAATATGTACTTATTTGTAATTCAATAACACATAGTCCGATTTCATTCATTCTTTTTTTGCTAGAAAGAAAAAAATAAAAGATAACGGGAATGCCTGTGGGAAGCTGAGACAGATATGTAAATATAGCGGTACGAAGTTCGCCGGGTCAGCTAGTTATAATCAATTATTAATATACTTGTAATAATATATCATAAAAATAACATACTTATTTAATTCTCGCTTTAGTATATTATGATCCCATCAGATGATATACTGTTTATGACAATATTAAATGGTTAAACAACATATTGCACCGCGAATGTAGTCATCGTGACCTTGAATCCGCTATGATGTATTGTGCATAGACAATGAGCTGTGAATCACTCTGCTTTATGGCAGATTGTCCCGCTACGGTCTATTGTGTATAACCTCTTTGGGACCGATGCATCTGCATAATAATATTATATAGTTAAATTTATTCTTAGACAAATGTCTTTTAGAAGATAAAATAATCAAGGTTACTTCCCTGTTTATAAAACTGAATTTAAATAATATTATTTATAGAGCTCAGTACTTACCTATTTAACTACCTTTGTCTTTGTGTTTCTAATTTTCTGTGTTTAAATATATATCTAAAATAATACAATGTATCTGGACCGCTACATATTTTTTATTTATTTCATAAAAACTTACAGGATACATCTCTCAATAGATTTATCATTATTTTTTAAATTTAAATGAATTAGCTTCTGTAGTCGAACTAGGCGGAGCCTGTGTTTCGACTATCAGCGCCAACTCCCCGTGTATTACCTACATACTAGGTACTATAAAATATTACATTTAACATTAAAGAAATCTACAATTAACCTATACTTGGTGTGTGTTTGTATAGAAACGTGCTAGGTACTTGTGTGGGTCGTGAGTGTTTGTGTTGGTGTATGAGTATGTGTGTTGGTGTGTGAGTATGTGTGTAAGTGTTGGATGTTTTAGTATGTTTATGTACGCGTCTGCAGCTATTTAGACTGCATTATTTAATTATGTACATATACCCACGTCATAATATCCAAATGCTCGAATGGTGTAGACAGAGGCGTTAAGTACTCGTGAATAAAAAATAGGGAAAATTAAGAAAGAATCTATGCACGCATAGCAGTCAGTTCTATATGCTTAAGGAGGACAAAATTCTTATTTACAGTGTTTTAACCCAAAACGCAAACTCTAGTGCGTACTGCCAAAAATATAATAATAGGTCTTTACCTATGAAATTGCCGTTTTGTATGCAATAAGCAAAGTACTTATTTTTTCAAACTTTTTTATTTCTGTTATTCGAAGTAATCACCCATGCAATCGACGCATCTTTGCCAACGCATTGGCATTTTTTTGATGCCCTTCTTGTAAAAATCAGCTGGACGGGAGGCAACAAACTCTTCAAAGGCATTTTGTACTGCCTCTCGGGAATTGAATTTTTTACCCACTAAAAAGTTGTCTAAATTTTGGAAAAAGGAATAGTCGGTAGGTGCAAGGTCTGGTGAGTATGGCGGAAGAGGGAGAGCTTCCAACCCCAGCTGTCTGTTGACTGTCTGTTGCGCAATATGGGGTCGCGCGTTGTCGTGAAGGAGCAGTGGGGACGACCGATTGACCAAAGCTGGTTGCAGATGTGCAAGCTTCTCCATCATTCTCTCCAGTTCTTCACAGTAAATCTGCATTAATGCTCATGCCGTTTTGTCAAAAGCTGTGGTGAATCACACTCGCACTAGACCACCAAACAGTAACCATCACCTTTTTAGGGGTCATTTTTGGTTTTGGGCATTGCTTTGGTGCCGAACCAGGGTCTAACCAACTTGCTGAGCGCTTTCGATTGTCGAACAGAATCCATTTTTCGTCGCACGTAACAATTCGTTTCAAAATTCCTTCATTTCTTTGCCTGTTAAGCAGCGCAAGGCAGGTCTCGACGCGTACGTTGCGCTGGCGATCGTTAAGGTCGTGGGGCACCCATCTATCAAGCTTTTTCATCTTGCCAATTTGTCGCAAATGGATCAATATTGTTTTGATGCTTACATTAAAAGCTGCTGCTAGCTCAGCTGTAGATTGAGTTTCGTCAGCTTCGCCTTTAATTCATTATTGTTAACCAAAGTCTCCGGACGACCACGAGCTTCATTTTTCAAGTCAAAATTTCCAGAAGGGAACCGGGAAAACCAATAACGGGTTGTGCGTTCGTTTGTACAGTTCTCTCCGTAACCGTTTTTGATGTTACGTGCCGTTTGTGTCCCGTTGGTGCCACGACGAAACTCATATTCCATAATTACACGAATTTTTAAAGTATCCATTATGACGAAAAATGTTCAAATGTAATGAAAATACAACGCTAATCAGAAAACAAAAGACTGAGTTTGTAAATAGAATGTCATGGTTTTAAAACAAAATTAATTTGAATTTAGAATACAGAGCCATTACAAACTTTTTTTTATTTGAAATGACCAGTACTGAAGAACGGCAATTTCATAGGTAAAGACCTAATATTAAGGAAATCACTACCAGCCCACGTATTTCCCTCCCACTATGATCCTGAGTCCTTTAAGCAGGGCGTGAAAAATCATATCACTAGACCGCCATAGTAGCGTCACCATGATTTTTTTTATTTATTTAGTATATTTACATAAAAGTACATAAATATTTGAAGTCCCTGACTCCTGAGCTAGGCTCATGACGTGTGTTACAGAAGTCATTGTCTTCTCCCATTAAAAGAAACACATAAATCTTATGCAAATTGGTGTGGTGATATGTGATAAAAGTGCGTAGTGAGGTGTGTGATGCGAGTTTGTGTTATGTATAATGTTATGTAAGTATATGGATGTATGTGTATGTAATTGTATATACGATGAATCATTAGTCTTCTATAATAACAGTTTTTCTATTTGGTCATAGTCTAGCAACCAATTTTTCGTGTATGTTTTCAATTTAATATTAGCTTCGTGATTAGATAAGGGATGAATGTTTGTTAATTTATTTATTCTATTACTTACTTAATACCGCCCGCGTATATGTCGGTTATCGCGGTAAATAGTAGCCTATGTGTTATTCTGATGTATAAGCTATATTACTGTAAAGTTTCATCCAAATCGGTTCAGTAGTTTTTGCGTGAAAGAGTAACAAACATCCATCCATCCATCCATACTTACAAACTTTCGCGTTTATAATATTAGTATAGATTTATGAAAGTGGACATAAAGACATAAGCATGTTTGTTATTGTACGTTTTTTATTGTGACCCTCAGCATGATAAGCGGTGTTCCTGTGCTGCTTTGCAAGAAATTACAGTATATATATATGATGCATTGTCTGAATTCGTAATGAAGATAGTGACTACCATTCTTGAATTCTACTCATGTTTTCCATCAGGCAGAGTGGAGTTACTTTGGCAGGCTCAACTAAAAATAATAGACATTCTTTGATGTTTCTCATTTTACAACGGTACATCCAGTTACTGGAATGACATAATATTAGTGACAGAGCTCGACAAAGCCCTAGTCCTGATTTCTCAGAACTGTTACGAAGGTAAGGCGTACCCTAATTATAAGGCGATGAATAAGTGTAGGGCTTTATGCTAGAAGCTAACTAATGATCAGTCTTGCCTCAAGACAGTACTTCAGAAATATTGCTAAAGATAAGTAGGTAAGCGGAAACCCCAAGGAAAAAATTACGTTCAAATGAGACATGAGTACACAGAATGAATCTTGAAGAGTAAACTATTCTTCAAGCTTGTTGATAAGGTTACGTTTAGTTTAGTCTAATTATTTTAAAGCCACACTAATAAACAGCTTTCATTATCCAAGAAGAAGTCTTAATAAAACGTTTGCTGTCGTAAGTGACGTATCACATTTTGTTCTATTATCTTTCAGCAACGACTGGCTATAATGAGAATGAGTCATCAAATCAAAACCTTGATATATCAGAAGACATTATCATGGCAGCACCGCCTCATCTCAGCTAGGTATCTCATTACGAGCTGTCTCAATGTATAGCGCCCAATGAAAGTGAACTATAGCAAAAAGTAATCAAAACTTTCATTTTTATCTTATTGTGAGGCGCCATATTGAAAAACTAATCTTTATTATCTGTGCGCGAGAACTCTAAAATAGGCAATGAAATCATTCTATTGTGCCAAAGCAAGGCGCGTGTTCATTGTTGTTATGGTTGCTACTTAATTTATTATTTTTACATTTTATCGATTGAAGACCTGCTTTTAGTAAATCTTTTTGACTTTAATTAGGAAGAGAAAAAAATGGCGTAACTTTTATTACTGTCTATAATATTTATAGGTGTTATTAAACTATTCTTATCACAGAATACAAAAAAAATCGAACAATAGGGGATATTAGGTGGCTCAGTACTGTACTAGCAAACCACTCATCATACATGGAAGTCCCAACGTAGACTTGCCAAAACTTGTCAGACTTGTTTTAGCTTGCTTTTACTTTATTTTATTATAATTATCAAGATAAAAACATAGTTTAGAGTCACTTTATACTTACGAATTAGATGCTAGCACATTTCCATTCCACCGCGTTAAACGCTTGAGTTATGCACTGTACAATTTTAAAGACCTAATTTTGTTCATGATATTTCTTCAAAGTGAGAAGTTTTATTCATAGCCTGTTAACGCCATTACTAAATCGTACGAATATCTAAAATCTTTATGGCCTTATAATGAAATACAAGGTATTGTAGATAAATAGCGTATGTTTGTAAAGTCCGCCGCGACACAGGATTTTTTCCTAGTGCGGGAGTTGTATATAAAAAAAAAATATATATATACGAGGTTAATGCCCATAATCACCACGCTGGGCAGGCGGGTTGGTGATCGCAGGGCGCAGTTCCTTGCACCGGTGACGCTGCTGCCCGTCACCGGCCTATTACATTTAATTACGACATATTAGCCGTAGAACTAATTACCGTTGGGGTAAACGGGTTCTTGAGTGGAGACCGCGTCTCGGCAAACGTAGTGTAGGACGTCCACAGGCCAGGTGGAGTGATGATCTGCGCAAGACGGCTGGCAGGAGCTGGATGCGAGAAGCCGAGGATTGAACCAAGTGGCGCGCAATTGGAGAGGCCTATGTCCAGCAGTGGACTGCGATAGGCTGATGATGAGCATATACGAATCAGGCTTCTGACGAATATTAAACAAAATTTGTCAAAATTATAACATGTAAAAGTTACTCGAAATTCCTATTTGAGCGTAAATAATAGAGGCTTTTTGTCCTGTCTTCCTATTGGGGATGTCAAAATGTCGACCTTTTTATTGACCATTTTATTGTGGAAAGCG
Organism: Diaphora mendica; assembly: GCA_949125395.1. NCBI lineage: Eukaryota > Metazoa > Arthropoda > Insecta > Lepidoptera > Erebidae > Diaphora > Diaphora mendica. The sequence goes on from OX421330.1 coordinate 17,554,397, forward strand.
ATATCACTGTTTTTACGCGATTACAAACCTATTCAATTGGTTACTTAGTATTTCTTACTAGCTGACCCACGCAACGTCGTTTGCGTCTCCTATTGCCCGTAGCGTAATAGTTTCCCCCCGTTTTTGAAACATTCTTCATTGGTACTCCGCTCCTATTGGTCATAGCGTGACGATATAGATGAACTCGATAAACTTCCTCGATAAACGGGCTATCTAACACTGAAAGAACTTTTTCAAATTGGACCAGTAGTTCCTAAGATTAGCGCATTCAAACAAACAAAAACTCTTCAGCTTTATATATTAGTATAGATGACCCAAGCAACGTCGTTTGCGTCTCCTATTGCCCGTAGCGTAATAATTTCCCCCCGTTTTCGAAACATTCTTCATTGGTACTCCGCTCCTATTGGTCATAGCGTGATGATATAGATAAACTCGATAAACTTCCTCGATAAACGGGCTATCTAACACTGAAAGAACTTTTTCAAATTGGACCAGTAGTTCCTGAGATTAGCGCGTTCAAACAAACAAAAACTCTTCAGCTTTATATATTAGTATAGATGACCCACGCAACGTCGTTTGCATCTCCTATTGCCCGTAGCGTAATAATTTCCCCCCGTTTTTGAAACAATCTTCATTGGTACTCCACTCCTATTAGTCATAGCGTGATGATATAGATAAACTCGATAAACTTCCTCGATAAACGGGCTATCTAACACTGAAAGAACTTTTTCAAATTGGACCAGTAGTTCCTGAGATTAGCGCGTTCAAACAAACAAAAACTCTTCAGCTTTATATATTAGTATAGATGTATTTATTATACTCTTCTAAGATCTAATACTCATAATCAACAACACATTTATTTGGATAAAGACTAATATTAGGTATTATGTTGATAAAAACTCTTTGGCAAATAACTCAATAATAGGTACCAACTCTTAGCGTCTTATACTCGTGATAACTTCTAAACGAAATGTCCGAATGGGATGAAACAAAAAGTATTTTACTTCTACATAAATACCCTTGATAACATAATGCTTTATTTAGATAAGGATTAATATTACGATAAACATTTAACGTAGTTTCTTTCTTCCGACGATTTAATAATTTTTTTGAACACAAAAGCGGTTATTGTGACTAAACCATGATAGTTAGATATATGCTCTCGCGGACTTTTTTGTAGATCTTAATGGGACCTACAAACCCGTAATACATTATTTTGTTCTATTGTCAATACTTTGTGCAGCGCACGCAAAAATAGGTTTTCGATTTCACACCTTGGGTTACAAAATAGCAATTTTCTTACGGATCTCTATTTTTTATGAAAATAAAATATAGCCTATAGTCTTCCTCGATAGATGGACTATCCAACACTGAAAGAATTTTTCAAATCGGACCAGTAGATCCTGAGATTAGCGAGTTCAAACAAACAAACAAACAAACAAACAAACTCTGCAGCTTTATAATATTAGTATAGATTACTCAGTACGTGTTCATTACTTCCTTAAAGTAGATATTGCAAACAGTAGATACTAGAAGATATTGTAGACATATTTATTACAAGGGTACGATCTTTGCCTTATCTTCTAACAAGAAAAAATCGATGTAATATGTGTACAATTGGGTAACTCTCTCAGGGCATTATTGGGACTGCCGTGGAAGCCTTCATTTCCAAATTCTTCTAATTTTCACTTATTTATATTTCTCTTAAGGAACTCGTCGGCGACAATGGGCTTGAAAATGATTACGTGAATGAGACTTAGTTGTATCGATATAAAATCGAACCCGAGACCTCGTGATCAGCAGTCGCACGCGCCAACCGCGAGACCAATGAGGCAGTCAATCAATAGACTCAATGCTAATGTTAATATAGGTTGACTATTTTCCACTGAAGTAATTTCAAAAAAAAATGACAAGTTCAAATGCTGTAATCCATGTCTTTTAGTTTATATTTTACTAATTTGTTATGGTTTTATACATATATAGCATCGGCCAGGAAGAATGTCATGCCTTATTCACTTAAGAGCAAGGTAAACCTATTGCAGTCGACAGGGCTGCTTGGGAATTATATGAAAAAATTGAGAGTGTCTTGTAAGGAAATGCAGATAAAAAGGAAAGTCAAATGTGAAGGGGATAATAGCCCGGCTAGATTCAGGATTAAAAGTAATAGCTTGAGTATGACCTGATGATTAAGCCTTCTCACCGATTGCAAAAAAAATCGGACACTAACTTTTGCATGTCCTTTTATGCTGTCTAAAGTTTTCGTTATCTTATCCTGTTCTCCTGAAAAATAATACTCAAAACTTCTGGGTTCATTACGGGAAATATTATGGCCTTTGTTTCTCTGAGATGTGCAGCTTAATTTGTTCCGATGTCTTTAACGATGAATAAATATCGTTATATTTTAGCCAATAAACTCAAAAATTTAACAAATTATATACGAAAATTATTATTATTATGCGTAGGGCTGTATGGCCTTAACCTTCTCCTGAGAGGAGACCCGAGCCCAGCAGTGGGACGTTATGGGTTGTTGCTGCTTGCTGATATACGAAAATCTTCCTCAACAATCGCGCTATCTATTGGTAAAAACCTCAAAAGAATCCACGCAATAGCTTTTGAGTTTACTGCGAACAGACAGGCAGATAGACGCGGCGGACTTTGTTTTATAATATGTAGTGATGATACAATAACTAAGGCGGAAAAACTAAGGTGATAAAAGCCTGACAAAAACGACGATTCTTTCGAAAAAGAAAACGGAAATTGAATCAAATGTCTGTGGCCTTAAAAGAGAAATAACATTCTAGATGATGAATATATTTATTAAGCAATATTTCCCAATAGCAATTCTCTCATTGTTTTCTGAGACAAAACACAGTCAAACTGTGTCAGTGTGTAAGCTTTTATAATTATGTTATTACGTAGCCACGGAAACTAATATAATAAAGCGGTGTGTCGAAACTTTACCAGTCTCATCACTACTCTGTACAATTTAAATTGGCAATAAAAATACTATCCCACGTAGACACCGCGGATCACTTCCTAATATACGAAACGAAACAGCCAAAGTCTTCAATTACATAATACTTATAAATGAATCTTCGTACGGACACAAAATTTACGCAAGTTTTAACCGAAATTCAGATTTTGACTTGAAATACAAGTGTAAGAAGGACACTCAACAGTTCAAGGAAACGCTCGATAAGATTAAGTTTATTTTTAATTTTTTAGCCTACAAAGAAACGATTTTGAAAAGTAACTTACAATACTTCCTTACTTACTACCTACCTACTTACTTACTTGTAATTTATCTTTAACTTAAAGCGTCTTACAACAAAAATGTTAACAATTGTTTGAACGACGAAGGGTCCACCTTTTTATAGTTTTTTTTTTATGTTTGGCCCGCCAAAATGACTCTACTCTGCCTGATGGAAAGCATAAGCAGAATCCAAGAGTGGTGGTCACCATGCTCACTGCGAATGCAGACAATGCAGCATGGCGATCCACACCATGGCGGCCTAGTGATGCTGCTGCATCTTTTAGTCTAGTCAACAAGTATGGAACTTGTTGACTAGACTAATCGGGCCTCCGGTCTCGCACTCACCAACGAAACACGACAGCACGCTGTCATTTTACGTTGATTTTCTGTGCGAGGGTAGTACCGCCCCGGTCGAGCCGGCCCGTTCGTGCTGAGATCAGCGTGGCTCTATTACCTTCATTCATACGTTTTATTTTAGTTTCTTTTTTAAATCTATTATGAATTAACAATGACAAGGTTACTACTATACTGGTGATAGATTACTATATAACTTAGACATATCTCTGAAACAGCTGGACCGATTTTGACAGAACCTTTTCTGGCGGATAGCTGATGATATAAGGAGTAACTAAGGCTACTTTTTTAGACTAACTTCATCCCGCGGTGTTACTCGCTGTTGTTTTTGGGAAACTACCACAACAGCAGCGGGTAACACCGCGGGGTTCAGGTAGTCTAGATAAAATTTACCCTGACTGACTGGTTTACAGAGCCTTAAACTGCTGGAGTGGCGCAGTAGCAGCGTATGTGACTGCTGTGAGGTCTCGGGTTCGATTCCCGGGTCGGACTTATATACAACCGGGTCGGACAATAGGTGGTCTTAAATAAAAGAGTAACTTTAGAATAATGGTAGAAGAGTCGTGTCCTTACAAAAGCCTGTATAAACGCGGAAGCTCAAAATATTTGCTGTTAGTCATGCGATTAATTATTATTTGTATGGCTAATGTTTAATTGCTTCGTTGCCTAATATAACAATTATTACTAACATTAATGACTAATAGCTAGTCATTACCTTTATATATTACACTTGATTACTGTTGTTATATAATCATTTTATTTCAATTATTATTTTAAAGCTTGAACCTGTAAGTTTTAGGGGATTTAAAATAATTTTATGGCTTTGTAGGATTTAATAAAAGCAAGATTTTTATTTGTGATATTATGAGTTATGTATAGATAACAAAAATTAACTTATCTATACTAAAATTATGGAACTGCAGAGTTGTTGGCTCAACACGCTAATCGCAGAAATTCCGGGTTCGAATTTAAAAAAAAACTTAGGAGAATCTTCTTCGAATTCCTACGTATTACGTAGTCCATTTATTGAGGAAGCCTATATATATGCTGTACCTATAACACACTACAATCAATATGAACAATGAAAAATTTTACACAACAGGGAAAAATTAATGTTTTTGAAAATAATAAAAAATAAAAAATTGCAAACGAATTTGCCGAGTTTTTTTTTTAGTTTGAGGGAGGGTTCGTGGGAGAGCCACGCTTCGGCATGAATGGGCCCGTTCGACCGGAGTGATACCACGGCCCCACAAAAAACCGGTGTGAAATAGTTCTTGCGTTGTGTTTCACCGAGTGATTGAGGATACCGGAGGCCCATACCCCAACCCCTCCCCCCATCCCCCAAACCGACACCCCCCGACAACGCACTTGTGACGCTTCTGGTGTTGCAGGTGCCCATGGGCGGCTGTAATCGCTTACCATCAGGCGATACGTCTGCTCGTTTGCCCGCCTATTCCATAAAAAAAAAGTTTAAGTATTTTTTTATTTTAATTGCACAAGATAGATCTTTTTTTGAAGTTATTTGAGATAAGCACTTCATTATCTGAAAAGAGGCTAAAAAAGGTCACGTTGAGGCAAGGAAAAGGAAGAAATGTCTCAGATAAGGAAATTAGAATAACATAACTGTACTTCAACGGCACCGAAGTGAATACAAAATCTGCAATTAATCGACAATCAGTAATCATGCTGCAGTATATGGTACTTCGAAAAAGCCTACATATTTTATGGTCCTTCGAAACCAGACTTATATGTTACTAGCTGACCCGGCGAACTTCGTACCGCCATATTTACATATATCTGTCTCAACTTCCCACAGGCAGTGTACAGTCGCGGACAAAAAAAAAGACTTTTCCCGTTATCTTTTATTTTTTCTTTCTAGCAAAAAAAAAATGAATGAAATCGGACTATGTGTTATTGAATTACAACTAAGTACATATATTGACTTTCATCCCCTCTCTCCAAGAAACCACGCAAACAATAAAAAGTATCCCATGTCCTACCTCATAGTATGAACTCAAATCATGCCAAGTTTCATTTGAATCCGTTCAGTCGTTTCGGCTGTAAAAATACAGTTTTGGCTTCAGTATCGATTAGACCGCCCTCCAAAAAAAAAAATCAAAATATCTTTAATGTACAGAATTGGACCTGTTACATTTATTATTATATAACTTTAGATTAAGTAGCAAGCATAACAACTCTTCAATTCCCGTTACAGTTAGTCTGTTAAAGGAACGTTTTCCCACGCTTCTAAATCTCTCTGACCGTCAGATAGCTATTTATTCGACTTCCCTAGATACCCATGAAGTACCAAAATCATCTTCACATTATGTAACATTAAAGTTTCGCTGTTATTGCGTTAGCACTTTACAGCACTTGAGCTCACCTCACAGACATTTTCAAATCATTTGCCTGCACTTGAACACTTCCTGAAGATAATACCTTTGGTAACTGTTATATGTTTGTCGAAGATTCTAAACTCCATGAGAATATGGTAATTGAGTATAAGGGGAAATATTTGTTATGAATTTGATTATAAAATTAGTACTTATTAAGTTGTTATATTAAGGCGATATTATATATATATAAGACGAAGGCGTTATTAAAACGATAACTGATGCCTTTAAGCTCCTGATATACACATTTTTTAGTTTTTTTCTTAATGTCTTTAAGTTTAAAAACACTTTAATCGACATTCGACAATTAAATTTACCAAATAAAATTTTATTATAAAATGAGATTATTTAAAAATAGACAAATGATGTATAAGTACGCTTTATGAAAACGTATTTCTAGTTAAAATCATTACTATTATAGTTTTCGCATGAACAAAAACTAAAGAGTAATTATTCTAGTTTAAACAAATATACCTAAAAACCTCTAAATACTAAGAACGTGACGTTAGTTAAATAAATCATGTTTAATAGACACTCAAGCGATTCTATAAAACTTCTAGGTAGGTATAAAGATATAATATCTTTAATGTGGCAACACAGGCGGCGATGATCTAGTTAAACGCTTGAGTTGGTATTGCCATTTTTTTTAATACACCTCCCGAATATAGTGTTGCGCCTTCGAGAAAAATAGTCTAGAACAATCTACCAATCGCGAGAATTGAATTGAAGGCGCCATCTAGTGTCAAGTAGTGCGCAACTGTGGAGTAACTCTGATATTCGACGCTAGATGGCGCTAGATTACTCACTCTGGTAATTTCTGTTTAGTGGAGAATGTTCTATCGAATATTATAGATCTTTCTAGGGGTTTCAAAGCCATATATAAGCAGATTGGGTTACCCGTACGAGTCAGTATTGTTCACGATACAGCGGAGTTAACATCGAAGCGATCTTCTAGTGCGATTAACAAGTGACATAGCGAATTCTTATTGTAAAAAGGGTTGTAAATAAACAGTATGTTATTTTTTTGGTAATCAACCGACTTTCTTTAATTATTTAATACCCGGCTCGTAACAATTTGGTGTCAGAAGTGGGATTAAAGTATGCCGGTTTTACCAAAGGAAGACACGGAAGGTATCCGAACTAGGAGTCAGCGTCAGCAAGAGGCCGACCTGAGGCGATTTGGAGGTGCACAACTGCCCACACCGGAAGGTCAGCAGCCAGCGATGGAAGCCACGCTGTCCACATCGTCAGCAGCTCCAGATATCACGGCCCTAATGGTGATGCTCCAGGAGCAGGCCCGCCGTCAAGAGGAGCAGGCCCGCCGTCAAGAAGAGCAGGCCCGCCGATTGGAGGAACAGCTGCAGCGGGACAAGGAGGAGCAGGCCCACCGTCAAGAGGAGCAGGCCCGCCGATTGGAGGAACAGCTGCAGCGGGACAAGGAGGAGCAAGCCCGCCATCAGGAGGAGCAGGCCCGCCGCCAGGAGGAACAAATGCTCTTGTTAAAACGCATTCACGAGACCTTCGGCAAAGAACTCAAGGTAGTGAAGGATCAGGTTCTTCAACACGAGAACCGTATCACTGAGGCCGAAACTCAGATTGCCGACGTGAAGAAGGCATTAGGGAACCTCAAAGTTGGAGATGGAGCGGCGACTTCAGTAACTGCTGTTCCTTCGGTGCGGGGGTTCAAAGTACCGCCGTTTGATGGGACATCTTCGTGGTCAGCCTACAAGATCCAGTTTGAGGCTGTTATGACGGCGAATGGCTGGACTAAGGAACAGGCTATGACCGCGCTCACCTTGGGTCTTCGAGACCAAGCTCTAACCGTCCTCGAAGCCCTCGGTAAGAAGGTAACCTATGAGCAACTGCTGGAGGCATTGGAGGCAAGATATGGTGACGCTCACCTGGAGCACGTTTTTCGTGCACAGCTGAAGGATCGTGCCCAACGCATCGGTGAGAACTTGCAACAATGGGCTCTGGAAGTTGAGAAACTGGTCCGTAAGGCATACCAGTCTGCACCTGCGCTCGTGGACGGGAATCTGGTGCAAGCTTTCATCGATGGCATTCGTGACCTCGAAGTTAGAGCCGCTGTGCGACTTGGGCACCATGAAACTCTCAAGGACGCTCTGGCCCATGCTTTGGAGGTGGAAGCTGTGAGACGAGATCATCGGTTTCATCGGGTCCGGGAGGTTGTGGCGTCACCTGTGCGGGATCGGGTTAAGGGGTACAGCCCTAGGTGTTACGCCTGTGGTGAAAAAGGTCACCTTCGGTCCAGCTGCCCTAAGCGAAGCATAGGAAATGAATACGAGCGACCTCAGCAGATTAGGGCGACTGATAGTACTGCCCAACATCGCAGTGGAAAATCACACGGTAACGCAGACGCATTATCAAGAAGACCTTGCCCTGAAGACTGCAAACACTGTGCCAAGCAAGAAGTAAAGGAAGCTGTTCCTATAAGGACAATAAAGACGGACCTTAGCATCGAATGGAAGGAAAGCCTACAGCAAGCACAGCAAGAGGATGCAGATATCAAACCAATTCTCGAGTGGATTAAAGCTGAGACTCCTAAGCCTCACTGGAGCGATGTTGCATCGCTGAGTTCAACCACAAAGAGTTATTGGGCTCAATGGGATAGCCTAGTCATCCAGGATGGAGTCTTGTGCCGTAAATGGGAAAACGCTCGAGGAGACAGCTGTCATCTGCAAATGGTTGTCCCTAAAGCTAAGATACCAGTGGTTCTGCAGCTCTACCATAACGGATGTTCAGGAGGTCATATGGGAGTTAAGAAGACATTGTTAAAGATAAGGGAGAGATTCTACTGGATTCATTGTCGTGATGATGTTGAGGACTGGTGTCGCAAGTGTACTAATTGTGCGGCCGTGAAGGGACCTCACACACGTAGCAGAGGTCCATTGAAATTGTACAATGTTGGGGCACCCTGGGAAAGAATTGCAATAGACGTAGCGGGACCATTTCCTGAAAGTGAAACTGGAAACAAGTACTTCATGGTTGTAATGGATTACTTCACTAAGTGGCCAGAAGTTTTCGCCATTCCCAACCAAGAAGCATCAACAGTTGCAGACAAATTAGTGCACGAAGTCTTCTGTCGTTTTGGAGTGCCTTTAGAAATTCACAGTGACCAAGGAAGAAATTTTGAGTCTCAAATATTTCAAGAGATGTGTCGAGTAATGGGTGCCCACAAAACCAGAACCACCTCTTATCACCCACAATCTGACGGAATGGTGGAACGATTTAACCAAACACTAGAGAGGTATCTAGCAAAAGTTGTTGAAAGTAGGCAAAAAGATTGGGACAAACACATCCAACCGTTTCTTCTGTCATACCGAAGTGCAGTCCACGAAAGCACTTCAGTAACACCAGCTTTTGCAAACTTCGGAAGAGAACTACGATTGCCTGCAGACTTGATCACTGGAATACCCCCTGACACCCCGCGAAGTATAACGGAGTACGCTAATGACTTGCGGAACAAGATGAATGACATTTATGAGCATGTCAGACAATCGGGCCAGCAAATGTCTGAGAAGATGAAAACCCGATATGACCGGAAAGTGAACAATAAGGGCTTCGAAGAGTGTTCTCTAGTATGGCTCCATAATCCAGTTCGCAGTAAAGGGAGATCTCCAAAGCTACAAGCCAAGTGGGAAGGGCCATACCGGGTGGTGACAAAAATCAATGATGTTACCTACCGGATACAGAAGTGTCCAAGAGGCGCCCCAAAGATAGTTCACGTAGATCGATTGGCGCGATACTATGGAACTGATTATGCTCGGGACGAGCATGTCTTAGGAGGGGGCAGTGTTGCGCCTTCGAGAAAAATAGTCTAGAACAATCTACCAATCGCGAGAATTGAATTGAAGGCGCCATCTAGTGTCAAGTAGTGCGCAACTGTGGAGTAACTCTGATATTCGACGCTAGATGGCGCTAGATTACTCACTCTGGTAATTTCTGTTTAGTGGAGAATGTTCTATCGAATATTATAGATCTTTCTAGGGGTTTCAAAGAAATATATATGCAGATTGGGTTACCCGTACGAGTCAGTATTGTTCACGATACAGCGGAGTTAACATCGAAGCGATCTTCTAGTGCGATTAACAAGTGACATAGCGAATTCTTATTGTAAAAAGGGTTGTAAATAAACAGTATGTTATTTTTTTGGTAATCAACCGACTTTCTTTAATTATTTAATACCCGGCTCGTAACAATAGTAATATATCCTGTGTCACGGGGGACTTTACACATATCTATGAAACATTCCATGGTCTTGATCGATAGCTATTCTTATTCGAAACTTATCCTCAAATTATCTCTCTGGACATGATGGTCATCCCTGACTGATTGGCTTGATACTTCTCGAACTGGTCATCATAAGAATCAGTGATTTACATTTATGACATAATGGACGAGTAATCGGCTTCCATCTCTTTACGTATACACTTTCTATGAAAGTGATTTACGAAGGTATTTTTTGTGGCTTACGTATTAGAACTAAATAAACATCATAACTGATTTATGATACTAGACCGCACGTCGATTAAGCGCTCACTCTGCCGATTATAAATGTGCGATTAATATTGCTCTCAATCAAATTCGTTGCAGCTACTTTTTTCTATTTCTGAACTGAATCATGCTCATTTCTTTCACACCAAAACTGCCTGTAAATTCGCCTTTTTACAGTCGATTTGTTCATCCAAAGGTTGCCTGGAAGAAATTGTATTATAGCGACAAGGCCGTCATTTGTGTAGGGTCTTAAATTTATATGCTTTTATATGTAAACAGTATTAACTGATGTACAATAAAGTTTATTCAATTCTAAATGCTGAATGTTCTAGATAAGTATGACTACACCAAATACTAAATGTAAAAAATGTGGTCAAATTTAAGACCACATTTTTGTCATTATTTTAGCTTCAGCTTTATTTAGAGCCCCCGCACGCTACAAACTGTTTAGTCGGCCTATAGTTCAATCGGGTTGGCTTTTTAACGGACTTCAAAAAAGGAGGAGGTTCTCTATTCGACCGTATATATATATATATTTTTTATGTGAGAACCGATTTCCGAACCGGGGCTCTTAGAAAACAAATGGAAATTTTAGACTTATTTGTCAGCCGATACCGAATCGGTGTAGTGTGTGGCGTCATACATATTTATACTGATTAACAGCCCGATTAAACTATCGGCTGATTAAAAGTCTGTAGTCTGTGGGGGCTCTTAGAAAACAAAAGGAAATTTTAGAGTTGCTTTTATTTATCACAAATACAATGTCTGGTGTCATAACATCAAAAGTTTCGCGTTCCGTGATATAAAACATGTGTTTTCTCATAAATGATTACCGATAAACTGGGGTTTTCAAACTGTCATAGTGTGTCTTGTCTGTGACTTGTGTTCTAGCCCGCAATTAATTTCCATATCCGCAATTATTCTTTCGCAAGTAAAACTGTTAACTACACACCTCCTTAGTGATTAGATAACATTGTATAATATATCCATATTATATAACAGACAGTTGTTTATTTTATTTTGGTCAATCACTAAAACTTTATTAATTTCTTGAGTCAATTTAGAGGTCTTACTCAACATTCAATCAAGCCAAGTGTCTAAGTGTTAACTAGTGTCTAAGTTATATTACGGTACATATTAAATTCATCTTCGTAATGAAACAAAATATTATTACCTATACACTAGCTGACCCACGCAACTTCGTCTGAATGTTTTCAACACATTTAAAACAGAAAACATGAAAATTGGTTACATAGTTCCAGAGTTCATCATGAGTATCAACGAGATACTAGAATTATATTTATTAGATATACAAATCTTGGGACGGTTTTACATACTATACTCTTTGCGCTGTCTGTAGCATGGTACGTGACAGTTTCAGTAACATTTAGTTTCACTCTTGAAAGTTGCCGCGATTTACAAATTATGACTTAGTATTTCAGCTGTACCACATCTATACTTATAATAGTTTGCAATATATTAAATTATTAATAACTGTAGTAAATGAAATAAAACCAATCAGAATGTTCTAGTCTACAAATAAATGTCGCACCATGCTACAGCGCAAAGAGTATAGTTGCTTTAATCAATGCGTTTAAAAGGTACTTGTAATTAGTCTTAGATGCAGTTAAAGTGAAATTTACAAATTCAGGCTCATATTATAACCCTTTGACAAAGACGCGAGCAACTCCCGAGTTGTTAATTAGCCGTTGCATCTTTTTCAATCGTTTTCCCCACTTGACCCTCTCGAACTGAACCAATAAATAAAGTTATAAATCCAAACTTGCCAAACAAGCAAGTGCATTCCGTTCGGGTTGCATCGTAAATAATCTTGTAACATCGGACGCGGGCATCTGGTGCCCGTGGGAGCGCATGCGCGCGCAATCTCACGCAAGTGCCTTGTCAGCAGTTATTGTTGTACCAACAACTCCTCGCGTTCCTAGCTTCCTGGTAGCGTTGTCTAATGAACAATACATTTTATAATGTTTAGCTGGGCATTTAATCGACAAATCTAGGTTTTTGTTACAAATTCCACTTAAACACCTATCGAATCCTTACAAGAATGTGGTAAAATTCCCGTTTTGTGCCTAATATAAATGTTTCACCAAAACAATGTTTTAAATATTTTATATCAGTATCGTATAAAACGTCCTCATTTTACCGAGTATAATACTTTTAACCCTTTCTTTACTTACGTACTGGAAGTCTATTTGCCGCTACCGTAAACAGGACACTGTCCCTTAGGACAAGAGGCTACTTAGAGAGCAAAGTACGCAAGACAAGATCGCAACAAAGGGGCCAAAAAATTGTAAATCTATACTAATACTAGCTGACCCCGCAAACGTTGTTTTGCCATAAACAAATTGGGGTATAAAAAATATATGTTGGTCGATTCTCAGACCTACCCGATATGCACACCAAATTTCATAAAAATCGGTCCAGCCGTTTCAGAGTAGTATGGTAACTAACATTGTGACACGAGAATTTTATATATAAGATTATAAACGCGAAAGTTTGTAAGTATGGATGGATGAACACAGAGGCTACTATTTGCCGCGATAACCAACATATACGCGGGCGGAGCCGCGGGCAACAACTAGTCGTACATATATACATATGCCACTATGTACTCAGTATCACAAACACAGAGCTATCAAACAATGAAACACTGATGGGTATCAGACTTCAAAAGCAGTCCCGTTTATTACACAAAGCGGTCCATGTTCATTTTTGTAAATAGTCTATTGAAATTAATAGAAAGTACGTTTGATGTAGGCGCGTCACATAAGTCAAAGATAATAATTACCCAATCTTGTTTTATCGCGGTACACGCTGCACAGGAGTGTATTGATTAACACTCAATACGGTTGAGTATGTGGTTAGCGGATGTTTGTCACACCGAACTAGATCACTACTTATACATATGTAGTAAATTTAATTAGTCATTTTTTATAATCTCAATTATGGCAGCCTCTCGATATTGTTAGTTATAAAATTAATATGAACTTGCTTTAGTCAACGATTTCAGTCGAGTTAAATTATTATTCTATCCCTCGGTAACAGCATCTTTTTCTAGGTAGAATTTTGCAACAAGGCTTTGTGCTTCTGATGTCGTGTATGCAGAATTAAAAAGAATACGGATCAGTACTCATAAAAAATATAAATATATAATTGTTTCATATAAACTGACTCGGATTCTTGATTCGAATGCCACCCCACTAAATGTTTGTAATTCTACAACTATTAATCATTGAAGAAATTTATTACCCAATACGATTAGTTCATGTTCTAGATGTTCAAATCGAATTACGTGTTGGTCTGATAAGCGGCGCGTGCGCAGACATAGCAAGTTCTTCTACTTTTACTTTATATTATGTTGAGAAAGTAGCGGCTGAGTGATAAACGTTAACGCTAAGAACAGGCACCCATATATGGCAACAACTTGATAAATTCACATCATCATCAATAGCCTTTACCAGTCCACTGCTGGACATAGATCTTTCCTTAGAAAAAGGTTTTGGTCTACCATACCACGCTGGCCAGACGGGCTGGTATAGGGTTTGTTTCTTTTTTTTTAGGGTTCCGTGCCGAAGGCAAAAAACAGAACCCTCATAGATGCGTCATGTCTGTCTGTCTGTCCGTCCGCCTGTCTGTCTATCCGTCCGTATGTCACAGCCACTTCTTTCCGAAACTATAAGAACTATACTGTTGAAACTTGGTAAGTAGATGTATTATGTGAACCGCATTAAGATTTTCACACAAAAATTATAAAAAAAACAATAAATTTTGGGGGTCCCCATACTTAGAACTGAAACTCAATTTTTTTTTTATCATCAAACCCATACGTGTATCTATGGATAGGTCTTCGAAAATGATATTGAGGTTTCTAAAAAAAATATTTCTAAACTGAATAGTTTGCGCGAGAGACACTTCCAAAGTGGTAAAATGTGTGTCAGCCCTCCCCCCACCCTGTAACTTTTAAAATAAGAGAATGATAAAACTAAAAAAAATATATGATGTACATTACCATGCAAACTTCCACCGAAAATTGGTTTGAATGAGATCTAGTAAGTAGTTTTTTTAATACGTCATAAATCGTAAACCGCAAAAAAAAAACTATTATTAAAACATCGATGAAAGTTACAACGAACTACAAGAACTTTTATAATATTATGTTACTTGCTGCTTCGGAACCCTTCATGGGCGAGTCCACTCGGCCACTCGCACTTGGCCACTTTTTTTGTAAATTCACATTACGATAATACAATTTTACGATTGAAAATGATTAGAATACTTTTATTGACTATTTACAATTCTCCTTAACACGTTTTCCGACTTTTGGGAAGGAACTGTTTTTTGTTTGAAAACGTTTTTATCTATGGTCACCCAGTGGCCGAAATTCGATCATAATGCATTTAATTATTATTTTTTATATTTGTTAGTCTTCTAAACTCCTCTATAACTTGATAACTAAACATGTTAGCGAAAAGTCGCAGGAGACGGACTTTTAAACGAACATCAAACACGATTACACGAAAAGCAAAAATCTTTTATCTACTCGACAAAATGACTTATAGTACACTTACTTTTATAGTATAAATATGAATAGTATAAGTATTAATGTTAGTTCAGTTCAGTTTCATTATACGAGAAGTATACGCTGGGATGTTTTCAGTCCGCTTTGGATAACATGTTTGCTTGTTAAAATTGACAAAACAGTTAGGCCACGCCCATATTTTGATAAATATGTGATGTTTTCTGTTTAAAAACATAAAACAGTGTCGCAGGAGACCCGGCTTAATAGTTTTGACCTGTCATCCGACCTTTTCAAAATCTTGGCCGATTGACAACCAATGTTGGTTATAAGTTTGGGTGTTGGACTAAAAAGTTTTATTTGTTCTTGTGTTTGTTACTTAAGAGATCGATGAACTTATCAATACGTTACGCAAGTGATACAAAAATATTGCATTAATTAATGTTTTTTGCGATAGTGCGATTGAAATGAACATACGTTTATTATGTAAATCAATTTGCTGCTAATTGATAGACTTAGTTTTTGTTGTTACTAATTAATATTAGAAACAATGAAAGTAGGTACTTTATTTAAAGTACTCTTTCCCGTAAAAGGCGGTACACACTACAACGATTTATCGTAGCGATTTAACTGTGCAGTTCGTTTGTGCAGTTTTATCGATAGTGTGGACGGAAATTGGTTCAGATTTTTATATTTCTCAAAACGAACTGCACAACTGTGCAGTTCGTTTTGAGAAATCGCTACGATAAATTGTTGTAGTGTGTACCGCCTATAAGCAAAATAAAAGATGGGACAATTGAACTTTCACCATTACAGTTCTTAATCTTTTTATTAATTTTTATTCTTAACTAGCTGACCCACGCAACCTCGTATGCGTCTCCTATTGCCCGTAGCGTAACAATTTTCCCCCGTTTTTGAAACATTCTTCATTGGTGCTCCGCTCCTATTGGTCTTAGCGTGATGATATATAGCCTATAGCCTTCCTCGATAAATGCACTATCCAACACTAAAATAATTTTTCAAATCGGAAAAGAAGTTCTTGAGATTAGCGCGTTCAAACAAACAAACAAACTTTGCAGCATTATAATATTAGTATAGATAAGCGACGTTTACCGGCAGTGTTAAAAATACAAGAAGTAGGTGTATCTGTGAAATGTATAAATTTGTATAAATAAACTCGTAAATAATTATTTTAAATTACAAATCTCGCAATTTCAACACACATCTATTCTACTTACCTCCAGGTAGAATGTAGTGCACTTATTTAAATCTAGGTAGGCACTCACTATTAAAATTTGATGTTTAATTAAGAAATTATTCAAATTAAGCTGTCTTAGTGGCCTCGATTTATTTTGATTACTTTTGCCTGCGATCAGAGCGCCCCGGGTTTGTTTATGGTTTAAACTTTTTATTCTTTTTTTTTTAAAGTCAAGGTGGATAGGCCCGCGAAGTCGTGACCCTTTTCGACATAAAACGGTTCTACCGAACCTTATAAATAATGATAAATTATCACATCGAACTACCACTCCACTTCTACGTAGTTACGTACCTAAGTGATATATACTTTTTTGTTTGTTTGTTTTGAAGGAGTAGCCATACTATCAGTTCCTGTATTTTTTTTTTTTTTTTTTTTTTTTTTATGGAATAGGCGGGCAAACGAGCAGACGTATCGCCTGATAGTAAGCGATTACCGCCGCCCATGGACACCTGCAACACCAAAGGCGTCACAAGTGCGTTGCCGGCCTTTGGGGGGTGGGGGGGATAGAGACGGGGGATGGGGGAGATAGGGGAAGGGGTTGGGGTATGGGCCTCCGGTATCCTCACTCACTCGGTGAAACACAGCGCAAGCGCTATTTCACACCGGTTTTCTGTGAGGCCGTGGTATCACTCCGGTTGAGCCGGCCCATTCATGCCGAAGCGTGGCTCTCCCACGGTATAAATATACGAGTATATATCTTAATAATTTAGTTTAATAGAATGTTTAACAGAAAAATACGTTATCTTGAACATATGTGATGTCCTATACCTATCGATAGAATAATAAGCATACAGTTTTAATATTCTAATCGGTGAAGACTCCTCCGGAAAGTCTTTTTTTTTCTAGCCTATTGTGTCCCACTGCTGGGCAAAGGCCTCCCCCGCAACAAACCACTTCCCTCTATCCAAGGCCAGTTCCGGCCAGTCTCTATGATAGGCGTCAAGAATATAAAAATATAATACATAAAAATCAAAGTGAACTTTAACATATTTCTCTACTTACATACATGTAACTTTTAGTCCATAAACATTAAAAAAGGACGTCATTTTTGTATAGAATATGCTATTAAAAGGAAAATTGATATAACCTCTTATCTCTTTAATGAGAAACTCGTCAGACACACTGAGTACGTGGATTTCACTTTTAATGAATTCATCTACATACATTATAATCGTCGGCCGTGGTGCTCTAATGTTAGTGATACACTTTACGTGAACGTGGTTTAGTTATTTCAACTAGAACGTATATTTCGTGTGAATTTCTAAAAAAAAAGTACGATTTAGATGTTTATTTACTTTGGCATATGTCGGGTAATTAATCTACATTTTTTTTTTACAACTCTCGCACTAGGAATAAATCCTGTGTCGCGGTGGACTTTACAAACATACATGAAACGGACACAAAGAACACCCATACTCAGAACAACAATTTGTGGATCACACAAAGTGTTGTCCTACGTGGGATTTGAACCCACGACACTTGGTGAAGTAGGAAACGGCGTGGTGACCGTTAAACCACTAGGCCAAACGTGCAGTCGAAATATTATAAAACAAATGAGGTTTTTCTCTGGTTGAACGCGTTAACCTCTATATAAAATCACGTAGTGGTAAGTGGTAGACTTATAGGGGATGAGCATCGATGGAAAAGTACACAAAAAATGGAAAAACTTATTCCTTTTTGAGACACAGAATGACCTGAATTAGGAATATGGTGATTTCGCAGAAGATTTATGTTACAAGGGCTTGCAGCCTTTAATAGTTCACTGCTGGACATAGCCCTCTCTTTAGCAAAGAGAGATTTGTCTTACTTTATCACGCTGGCCAGACGGAGTGATATAGGGTTTGTTAAAAGTAAAAGTCCATATTGAAAAGGAAGATCCTGGGCTGCTTAAGAATCCCATACTTACAATACCGTGATCAATAAAACATCTCTGATTAATAATTATGGTTTGCCTTTTGTATAATATCCACTTTATTCTTAACCGACTTCAAACAAGGAGGAGAATATTAATTCGACTTTATTTTTAGGGTTCCGTACCTCAAAAGGAAAAAAGGGAACCCTTATAGGATCACTTTGTTGTCCGTCTGTCTGTCAAGAGTCTTTTTCTTATGAACGTATCAAGCTGAAATTCGTATCAAATACTCAGGTCTACTGTCCCTTGGAGCTGTTAAAAAATCAAACTTCTAAGCCAAGGCAATAAAAAGATAGAGTCATTTAAACTGCAAATTCTCTACACTCGCTAGGGAATCAAAACCTACAGGGTACTTCCCGTGAACTCAGAATCTTGAAATTTGGTACGAAGCAATGACCTTATAGCACAGATAAAGGATAAATTGCGAAAAGCATACATTTTAGTTACATCATATAATATACCTACAGGTTTGTACGGAATCCTCAGTGCGCGAGTCCGACTCGCACTTAGCCAGTTTTTTTAAATGTTTTTTACCTCATAATTTTCGACTGCTTGAACCGATTTTAATGATTCTTTTTTTATTTGAAAACTGGTGCTTTTTATTGGAAATTTGAGGCATATTGACGAATCATAAACCAGTTAATCTACTGATTAGTGATTCTGACTGCTAAGCCAGGGATCGTGGTTTGATTTCTACCTAGAACAAATATTATGTGATGGGCGCGATCATTTATTCTCTATCTGGGTAAGTGTAGTATGTATGTGTTTAGAACTGTAAATATATGTATAACTGTAATACGGTTTCTGCCTAATTTAACATAAGACCGAGTATTAGATGTGTGAGGCTATTCTTCTTATGCCTTAGTTACATAATGCCTATTGGTCTAGCGGTTCAAGAGATCTCGGGTTCGGATCCCGGGGTCTTATCCACCGGCCTCGGAGAGCACGTAAAGTCGTCGGTCCTGAGATCAGGCGCAGTTCAACAACTGCGCGTCTTTCCCCAGTTGTGTCGGATAGCCGTTCCATCAGATTGTGAGAGTGAAGGAACTGAGAGTGCACCTATGTTTGCGCACACACTCGTGCACTATAATGTCTCCTGCGTAAATGACTGGTCTCCGTTAAGACTGGACGCTACCGAAATCGACTATTAGAACATCATCATCTACATAGAAAATTACTTGTCTAGAAATGATGTCCTTAGTTTATCATTTACAATCCACCACAAATTAAAGCCTACTATAAAAATAAACATAATATATAGTGTCACATGTCACTATACAATTTTACAAAAATCAACTAATACTAAACTTGTAGGATCGTTTCCAAAATATGCTCTATTGTGAGGGGTATAAGAATCATTATAGTTTTTTATGTTTGTGATGGTAACATTGTAGACGAGACAATAAGGGTATTGTGTGGTATTCCCAGGGCGATATCGCAGTTTCCAGAGAATGTCTAGAAAGTCTGTTTTCTTGTGAAGATTTCAGATGCAGATGGCCGTTCGTCTATTTAATTGTAGTACAAGATTAGCCACAATTAGTTTCAAATTGTCTAAAAAGATTGCTTCCGCGTGAGATAGTAAAATAATTGTACCATATAACTTGTTTGAGATTAGTGTCGCGACGTTGAACTACGTCATTTGGCATGAATTGCTGCCTAAGTGATTATATATCAGACAAAGAGTTATTACAGTTATGTTTTTCTTTCCCATCTTGTCTACCTTTCCCTTGGATTATATTCCCAATTTTCCCAACTTGAATTCCCAGGATTCCCGGTCATCGAGGCAAAAAGTATTTCGTAAGTGGAACAAGATCATAGTTTCAAGTTCTAAGTTAGAGTTTCGATTTTATTGTCATTTGATTTTTCTGTTAATCTCACTACATTGACTGTCTCGGTGTCATAATTTTACTTTATGCTGTGCTTGCGGTCTCAGGTTCGATTCCCGGGTCAAATCAAATGTTTGTATATCAGCTAATATTTGTTTAGGAGTTTGGGTATTTTCTATGTATATGAATATGTATAACAAATTTTAACAAAAAAACCGACTTCAATCTGGACCAAATTTAAATGGGACCACACGGGAAGCACTAGCTTTCAAATAAAAAAAGAATCCTCAAAATCGGTTCACCCAGTCGAAAGTTATGAGGTAACAAACATAAAAAAAAAAAAACTTGAGAACCTCCTCCTTTTTTGAAGTTGGTTAAAAATCAATCCCACTATTCGTTGTAACTGTATAACTCAAGAACGGGCTCACCTTTCCAAACCAAATGTTAGGCTTTGTTCGGACTATTAAGTAGATGGTTTATGTGAAGTTGGTACAAAATCGGTCGAGTGGTTCTTCATTTATCACATTTTTTGTAATAACCGACATACACATGCATTTATTTCTACATACAAGGTCTGCTTAGTTTGGAACTAAGTTGGCTTTGTGTGACTTTGGTAAAAAAATCTAAAGATAGATAGATGTATATCCTTTCAGAGATATATGGCAGTGATTTTCTTAAAAATATATGTTTCGTGTACGTAATTCACATCAATTAGACCTAAAACGACGACTTTTGTATAACTTCACTTAACACAGATGTTATTTAAAATAACTAACTAAAAAATAAAATAAAAAATTTCTACATAATGAACACAAAAAATAACAAGCAAATTCAAGAATTACTATTGCATTCATTTAATTATCAATTAATTTAGGAATTGAACAAAATATTTCGCAATGTTGTTGCTATGAGTATTAATATCGTACAGTTGCCTCGTTGGTCTTACAACTCTAGTGTACACTATAATATCTCCTGCGTAATTGGATGGTTTCCGTTGACACTGGCCGCTGTGGCCGAAATCGGCCAGTAATATTACATTATTACGGTTTTTTTCCTATAAATGGTAACACTGCTCAAGTCATAAACGATTGGCGAGCTGTCACTTGGAAAATGCTTTCAAATAGGGGTCACGACCTTCAGAATTGAGGATAGCCACATGAGGAGGAGGGATCGATTTGGTAGATAAAATTCTAGAAATTAATGAATGAATAAATAACATATTTCAGTGTCAAGTCTAATGTACTGTAATACCTAGACGTGGCGTCACGTCTTTATGTTGTTATTTTTTTACTTTTAATGTTGATTAAAACAATAAATTAAAAATGTTTTGAAACTTAAAACCAATTTATACATATTTATTCATATAAAATAACTTAAAGTAAGTTATTTTATTGCCTCACCTGTCGAAATAGTTTATTTTAGGCAACTATCTATTCGTTTGAATCTAAGCTGTTCGCAATTAACATTTATTCCACTGCTAGATTTAAGGAATTACTTTTTTCAGGATCAAAAATAGCCCATGTGATATCGCAGACTATAAACTAAGTACATCTTTTCTAAATTTGATACAAATTCGTTAAGTCATTTTTGAATTATTGAGAAACAAACATCCAACCAAATTATCTTTTGCTTGGATGGAGCAAACAAGATAGTTATTTGTGTGGGATTAAAAATGTGATTTCTTGCTACTTTTATTAATAAGATAACAATCAATAATAAATATTTCGGACATCTAACACATAACGCCATCTACACACATCAAAAGTGTCTAGGGATCAACATATGTGTCTAGAGATCAACATATATTTTTGCAATAACTTTTCTCCTGATTGATATTAATTAAAATTTTCTTTAAGGATTCATCAAATAAAGTGTTTTCGTTTGTCACAGTAACGATAAACCAAGTCACCTTTGCATTAATAAAGAAATTTGCCATTTTCCTAATAAAGGGATTTTTGACATTTGAACCACTAACATTAAAGTTCGAAAAAAAGACTGAAATAACAGTTTTCTTTAAAATTTTATTAGGTAACTTAAACAATTAATAATCCATGTTTCTACCGCGAACACTAACAACACAAGAACATCGGTTTGGCATACTCAAAATGAGTTCATCCAAACACGCTGTGGAATGGCCGCCCATGTTCGTTGCAACAACAAAAAAAGGTCTTCTTGCGACTGGATACCCTCCATATTCGGCAGAGCTCTTCTCTGTAGCATATCCCATGCATGCTCAATCGGGTTCAAGTCTGGCGACTGAGCAGGCCAGGGCCAAAGCCACATCTCAATCTCAAGAAATCCGCATTAAAATGCTTGATCCCTAGACACTTTTGATGTGTGTAGTTCCAAGCTAAGCTGAACTTGTATTATGGGTACTAGATAACTGATATAAATACTTTAATATGTTTTTTTTGTAACTCTAAACTCCGAAACAAACATTGGTAGATCTTACAAACATTTGGTCCGAACCGGGAATCGAACCCGAGACCTCAAGCACAGGAGTCGCTTACGCTACCACTTGCGCCACCGAGGCAGTTGACTGTACATTGTAACTTCCAATACGCTGAAAGGTAAATAATGTATTAGTCATAAGTTATTGCTATGTATCTCATTATAAGGGAAGTAGCTGCAAGTTCTTATCTATTCTATATCTATACTAATATTATAAACGCGAAAGTTTGTAAGTATGGATGGATGGATGTTTGTTACTCTTTCACGCAAATACTACTGAACGGATTTGGATGAAACTTTACAGTAATATAGCTTATACATCAGAATAACACATAGGCTACTATTTACCGCGATAACCGACATATACGCGGGCGGAGCCGCGGGCAACCACTAGTGAGATATAAATTCTTTAAACACAAATCGATCTGAATTTATCTTAAAAAGAATATTTGACCTATTTTTGATAATTTTAATTTGTACTTTATGTCAATTGCATAATCATCTGCTTATTAAAACTGTTACCTCGATGCACCTACCTTACCAGATCTCTACACCCCTGGGGTGTAGAGATCCACCCCTGGGGTTGGCTGGTAGAGAATGCCCTGGGCGATTACGTCCGCCGATGTACACAAGTGCATGAAGTTGTAAAATAAAATAAAATAAAATTAAATCAAAAAATGTATCCTTCTTATCAATAAAAGTTTTGAATCAATCATATTAATCATATCTCCAGTTTTAACTAAGAGATTGGAAAGAGAATTTGATAGAATCAAGATTGTATAATGAATGACCTTAGTTAATGTGAGTTTACCTTCAGATAAAGTTTAATACCTAATTAGGGATTCGTAAAACCACTGCAAATTAATTTCACAGTTCATTGCTGGTTATTTGCTTCCGTATGACCTGTTCACGGCCTTGCAACCAGGGTTGTTACTTTAATTTTAATTAGTTAATTATTTTTATCCTTTGCTAATTTTGTTTATGCCGTTTTTTTTTTCTTTTTTTTAATCATTATAAACATTGTGATAAAATAATGGTATCTCTGGAACGGTAGAACCGATTTTGACAGGACTTTCACTGACAGATAGCCGATGTAATGAGTAACTTAGGCTACTTTTTTTTTACCTAGCTTTGCCCAGCAGTTTTAAGTGCGGTTGTAAATAAAAAAACAATATCGCGGGTAACACTGCGGGTCTCAGCTAGTTATATAATATAAATAATGGTAACACAAAGAATTTAAGTACCTATATACGCGGATGATCTACAAGTGTACACACAGTCAAGGGTTGAGGACATCTCACACGCAATTGACAAAGTCAACAATGACTTCTAAGTCACAAACAACAATGAGGTCTACCTCATAAGGAGCTGGTCAGCGAGGTTTGGGTTGTCGGTAAATCCAACCAAATGTCAAGTTATCATCGTGGGGAGCAAGCTGATGCTGAGTAGGTTGGATACGGCGGACCTCCCACCAATTGTCTACAACAACGTAACTATACCTCTGAGCGCAGTAGTAAAGAACCTGGGGCTATACATAGACTCGACACTTGATTGGCGGGCACAGGTTACTCAGGTCAGTCAGAAAGTCACCTATTGTCTCCGTGCTTTATATCGTTTCAAGAACTTCCTTCCTGTTAAAACCAAGGCCACACTAATGCAGTCCTTAATCATTCCCTTGATCGACTATGGTGATGTGTGTTATTTTGACCTGAATGCAGACCTCCTCAATAAACTAGACCGTCTTCTCAATAACTGCATTCGATTCGTTTTTAATCTTCGCAAGTATGATCATGTGTCCGCTTTACGTTCCCAGTTGCAATGGCTACCAATTCGTCAGCGCCGCAGTCTACGTGCTCTGACTTTTCTTCTCTCTTTCCTGAACTCTCCATCATTGCCCGAATACCTGGTACCACACTTCCGCTTCTTATGTTCCAACCACGACCGAAGTCTCCGGTCTGCAAACAACTTGCTTCTTCTATGCCCCTCTCACACCACTAACTTCATCAATTCTTCCTTCTATGTGCAGTCAGTCCTACTGTGGAATGCACTTCCCATCGAAATCAGGATGTCCACTAATCGCCTTACATTTAAGAAAAGAGTGCGCGAACTTCTTCGGAGTGAATTGGCAGTACAGTCTCAACGCTAGTACCCGTGTATATATTATACTTCTTTATATATTTGTATATATATTGATGGTGGTGTATATGTGTATGTTTGTGTATATCATGTATGTATTGATATAATTGTGTATGTTTGTTACATCTGATGTAGTCTTAATGT
Source organism: Diaphora mendica (assembly GCA_949125395.1). Classification (NCBI taxonomy): domain Eukaryota; kingdom Metazoa; phylum Arthropoda; class Insecta; order Lepidoptera; family Erebidae; genus Diaphora; species Diaphora mendica. The sequence goes on from OX421330.1 coordinate 17,579,173, forward strand.
ATTATTTGCTTAATTACTATTTATCGAGTTAAATATTTATTCCTTGCACCTACCGCATCATATTTCTGGAACACCCGAAGGTTGACTGGTAGATAATGCCTAATGGCATTAAGTCCGCCTTTGTACTTCATGTGCACAAAGTTAATAAATAAAATAAAAAATAAATATAGTAAATGCTCATACTTTTTTTAAAATCTGATTTACGCGAATTGCTTTCAATTATACAGCTATCAACCATTTTTGTCTTGAAATAGTGCAATCCAATAAGCTCAACTATGTTTTAATATAATCACTTTTACCGATATAAACATATCCAATCATCAACAGCCTTTAACAGCCGAATTCTGGAGAAAAGTTTCCCCTAAGAAAAGAGGTTTTGTTAGGACAAAATAATATGGTATAGTAGTGTGGAAGAACGGGTGTCATGTCCCTCCGACCAGGCGAGGTGATCATGCCTGGTGGGCTGCTGCCCAACGGTTGATGTTAGGATGTTGTACATAGTATGTTAATTAGCGCGAGAACTTTCATTGCGCGATTCAGGATTGGTAGTTTCTTCGTATTGTACGTTACTCCGTAGTTCAGTGTAACTTAAGTAGATTGCGTTGTAGTGTACTTCTATTTGCGTTGTATGTGGAAGTCGCCATAGTAGGGTATACCACGCTGACCAGACAGATTGGTACAGGGTTTCATTCAAGTTTTCCTTCTCATTGCAGTGATGTTCTCCTGCGGTGTTTATTCCCTTTGTTACCTTTTACGACACCCATGGGATGTACAGGGTGGTGACATTCTGTATTCTTAATAATCCGTCACTACACGGACGAATAATATAGAAACACTAGCTGTTGCCCGCGGCTCCGCCCGCCTAGATATCGGTTATCGCGGCAAATAGTAGCCTATGTGTTATTCTGATGTATAAGCTATATTACTGTAAAGTTTAATCCAAATCCGTTCAGTGGTTTTTGCGTGAAGAAGTAATAAACATACACACTCACAAACTTTCGCCTTCATAATTTAGTGTGACAGTAGGAAGTAGGATTATGGTAAAAATATCTTAGTATGATTTTAGAACAAGCTATAAACGAAACCGTTTTATACAAAAGGCTTTACGAATAATGAATACAGTATCCATAATAGAAGATGTCTACGATATTATCTGACTCATTAAACAGTATCCATAAGAAACAGAAGTCAAGGTGATCCAGCTTATTTATAAATTGTATCCATATTTAGTGACAACCCTACGTATTAGGGGTCGATCCACACACAACAAGCCGAGGTCTACAAGTTCGAACGCCCTTACATGCCTCGGAAGAGATGCAGAAGGTCTACTTCCACATATGCTCCGAGTATTAATAGCCATTGACCTAGAAAAAGACACGTAATTAATGGGTTAAACCTTATATAGTTATGATCTAACAATATCGAGATAAATACTGTGACAATTAGCGTAGCTATATAATATACTAGCTGACCCACGCAACCTCGTTTGCGTCTCCTATTGCCCGGAGCGTGATAATTTCCCCCCGTTTTTGAAACATTTTTCATTAGTGCTCCGCTCCTATTGGTCGTAGCGTGATGATGTATAGCATATAACCTTCCTCGATAAATGTACTATCCAACACTAAAAAGAATTTTTCAAATCGGACCAGCGGTTCCTGAGATTAGCGCGTTCAAACAAACAAACAAACTCTTCAGCTTTATATAATAGTATATAGATGTAGGTGTATTTGTATGTATGGAGCATGTGCGATGAAAATATATTTATTAACTGGTGGAGCCACATGACAGAGAAAAATAATCAGTTCCCTGTGTGGGGCCGTATGGCAATTTAGATGGGTGTCATAAAGTAAAGGAGGCAAAATAAAAATATAGAGACCAGAATAGTAGATTGGTTTCATTTCGTTTTTTCTTCCAAATATTAACATTTATTTTATATCGTTTGAAACCATGTTAAACAAAAGTTAAGATTATTTTTGTCTAAGAATACAACAATAAAGGACATGTGCGTTTCAAAACGATCTTTTCCAGGTTGGAAATTTAGTCGTACAGATTGTGTCACTGCCTTTTACTGCACTTTAGCGAAACTAAACAAGGAAGTTATGTATTTTACCTGTTTTTAACAAAATGTACACTTGGTTTTGATAGAAGGTATGTAAGTAGTTAGATTCATCTTTACTGAGCAAATGTCACCGAATACTTTAAAAAAAAACATGGCACAAATGACATTAAGAAAAATTAAAAATAGAATCTTGGTCTTAAACAAAATTGTACCACGGATAACGACTTTATTTTTTAAACTTGACAGTTAGTAGTTGTTTGACTTTGTAGGATTGAGGTCGGCCGTGAATGAAGATCAACTACACACATCAAAAGTGTCTAGGGATCAAGCATTTTTATGCGGATTTCTTGAGATTGAGATGTGGCTTTGGCCCTGGCCTGCTCAGTCGCCAGACTTGAACCCGATTGAGCATGCATGGGATATGCTACAGAGAAGAGCTCTGCCGAATATGGAGGGTATCCAGTCGCAAGAAGACATTTTTTTGTTGTTGCAACGAACATGGGCGGCCATTCCACAGCGTGATTTGGATGAACTCATTTTGAGTATGCCAAACCGATTCTTGTGTTGTTAGTGTTCGCGGTAGAAACACGGATTATTAATTGTTTAAGTTACCTAATAAAATTTTAAAGAAAACTGTTATTTCAGTCTTTTTTTCGAACTTTAATGTTAGTGGTTCAAATGTCAAAAATCCCTTTGTTAGGAAAATGGCAAATTTCTTTAAATGCAAAGGTGACTTGGTTTATCGTTACTGTGACAAACGAAAACACTTTATTTGATGAATCCTTAAAGAAAATTTTAATTAATATCAATCAGGAGAAAAGTTATTGCAAAAATATATGTTGATCCCTAGACACATATGTTGATCCCTAGACACTTTTGATGTGTGTATATTTATAAGCACAGGTAACGCATTCAAAGGCCAAGTTATATTTTCTTTTACGGTGGTTGTACCGCGGTGTTACCCGCGGTACAACAACAACTACGATTAACGCTGTGGCGGAAAGTAAAAAAAAAAAAGTATTCTATGTCCGTCTCCTGGTTCTAAGCTACCTCCCCACCAATTTTCAGCCAAATCGGTTCAGTCGTTCTTGAGTTATAAATAGTGTAACTAACACGACTTTCTTTTATATATAGATTATATTTAATATCAAGGTATTATATCCGTCAATCTAGCTTTCACAGTACAAGCTTTGCTTATTTTAAAAATAGATTCCGATGTGTGCCAGATGTCCGGGAATATTTACGAGTATGTTGTTAATTCATTTGATGCAGAGAAATCTACTAATCCACAAATAATTATTTATTTACATAGAAATAAAACAAATAAACATTTTCTGTATTGTAGTGCGTGAAATGAAACAGTGTAATTATGAGAAGCTTCATTGTGACCGTACAAATGTAATGTGTGAGAAACAGCCAGATGTCACATTGCTTTGTGAAAATTATTTCCGTGTATACGTTATGACAATTAATATTTAAGGCTTCCATACACAGTTCCGTAAATACACTATCTTCCCTTTTTAAAAGGGTATGCTACAAAAAAATATGGTTTAAAAGGTAATAGATCCACGCTGATTGCAGCACGAACGGGCCGGCTCGACCGGGGCGGTACTACCTAGAAGATCAACCTAAAATGACAACGTTCGTGTTGTCGTGTTTAATGTGTGAGTGCGAGATCGGTGGCCCAATGATGCAGAAGCATCTCAATAGGCCGTCATAGTGTGGGTCACCATACTGCATTGTTGCATTGTCTGTCTCGTTTTTTCTTTTGATCAATTTCGTTGCTGGTTCCAACACAATTTAATTTTTCCTTCGACTTCCCAATTGCCATAACTCGGTGTGTTCGTGGGTCACTGCCATTGATTCTGGTGTAAAAGAGTTACAGCGGTGGGAAGGATTCCTCCCAAAAAAATGCCACTAACATTTTAAAGTAATAGCAACATGTCTGCGTTTGTATTTTATTCATATTTCTTAAGTCATCATACTATACAATTTAGGTATTAATAATATTTCGGAAACCTAAATCTGTTTTCCTCATAATGATGAAGTAAGTCGTAGCCGATGTTTATCTGTTACAATTAGTTGATGTTTATCAATGATGGATCAGATTTTTATTACAAAACTTAAGTTCACCTACATTGTACCTTAATTCGGAAGTGCACCAGATATTATGTAAAATGATTTCCCACGAAATGAGCCATTGTTGTGGAAACACCTGGATGTATGGTACAAGTTGTAAAACGAAGAGAGATCTTACTTAAACTGTAAAAGAGGATGTAACTTGGTATAACAGCGTTTTGTTGTAGAAACAAGTGTCAAAGTAAACTGTTCAAAAGGAATGCATAGTCTTGGCTAGGCTCGATAGATGGCGTTGTGCGAATTTTAGTATCCGACTGTCAAAGATACCATCCAAACGAGAGTTCCACAAAATTGTTGCTTACCACCATCCTTGAGTGCGCCATGTTATGCATGTGATGTCGCATTCGTATCCAGTGTTTTAGGCGAATTTTAGAACATAAACGTCCAAAAAATGACTTTACCTTCTCATGATACAGATACAGAATGATTAGAAAGTGAAGAAGAAGAAAAAAGGAAATGTATTGTACCTATTTTTTACGTTAATATATTTAGTAAAACCTTCAAGAATAAGGTGACGACACAAAAAAATAAACTTACCTAGAGATTTACTCAAAAAAGGCCTGCATAGCTCCGGCTATCATTAATTTTCAGCTACAAAACGTAAAATACCACAAAGTAACATTAAAATTATGACTACCACTATGATCCCGGGTCCTTTCAGCGGGGCGTAAAAAAGCATCTCACTAGGCGGCCACAGTGTGGGTCACCATGCTGCAATGTCCTTATTCGCATTGAGGATGGTGATCACCACTCTTGGAATCCGCTCATGCTTTCCATCAGGCCGAGAAAAGTCATTTTGGCGCAGCAAAAATATTAAAAAAAAACGCATTATTTTTCGACATTATATTTACATTAATCTTTTTGCCAACATGGATCGTCTAATACAATTATATAAAACCAGGTTATTATTATGTATTGTCTCACTTTTCTGTACCATCAAATCTCATGCACACGATCTCGATTTCATTCAAAACCCAGAAGTGGCTGAGAGTTTAATTACATGCCTTCATAATATTTTCTAACCAAATAATGTTCATTAAATCTGACACACATTACTGATTTTGAAACTACACTGAATTAGACATTAGGTCACAACACTTTTAAACAATGTTGCATGTTGTCAGTTTGAGGCAATGGTGTTTATCATTGGCTTGTTTCCTTTTATTGATAACATTTAACTAATGTTTCAGTTATATTATCATTATATTATTTAAACATGTATATTTTATTTTGGTCCAAGGGATTATTATTAGATTAATAATATTTTTTTAATATTTTTAAATGTATCTGTTTTTATATGTATATTTAAAAATGTAATTAATATGTATATTTAATGTAATAAAGAGAATAATAATAATAAAAAATATTTTGGACATCTAACACACAACGCCATCTAGTCCCAAGCTAAGCAGAGCTTGTGTTAGGGGTACTAGACAACTGATACAAATACATACACATAAATATTTTTTTGTAAATACATACATATTATACATGGAAAACACCCAAACTCCGAAACAAATATTTGAAGATCATACAAACACTTGGTTCGACTCGGGAATCGAACCCGAGACCTAAAGCACAGCAGCCGCATACGCTACCACTACGCCACCGAGGCAGTATTACATTATTCATAATGTCCAGACAATTTACATATTGACCGTGCTGTATGACTAATGTGCACGGGTAACAAACATAATGTGTCTAATTTCATTGTATTTTCTTGAAGTAATGATTAATTAATCATTATTTACCATTATTATAATTCATACTATAAAGTAAAATTAAAAAATTAAATTACAGTTCTAAACGGAATAGAAAATAACTGCATTCTGATTAGCGTGAGATTATAAATGGCCAGATAAAGTATGATAATATCCAGACAAACAGAAGAAAGCACAAATAAAAAATTTTAAAAAGCAAGTATTAATTTTTAAATACATAATTTTCCTTTTTTTCATATTGTCGTCACATTAGAAATTGTTCATTTAATCAGTTGGCCCATAATATATATATTATGTACACATTGTACCTACACTTACACTAAAACACTAAATGATGTAATACCTATTGTTCGTATAATGTGTGAATTAAAAAGAAAGGAAATAGCATTTTGACTGGATTATATTTTTATTTATTTAGTTTCCTTTTAAATTATATGTCGTATGAAGCTTAAATAATAATTATACACATTTAGGCTGTATAGTCCATTCGCTTAGATACGGTCACTTTGATCGCGCTGCCGTCGCACGTGCGGCAAGCCGCCATAAAATCAAAGGGCCCGCCTGCGGAATACATCCACAAGCAAGTATGATTTGTCAGTTTACGCCGTTGTATGAATTGATATATTCGTATTTCACAACTAGAACCACAATTGCGTGCGGGTGCACCGACACTATCTAAACGAATGGGCTATACAAATTAGGCTACGCTACGCTCTACATGAGTGATAAAGTCCACAAATTGATGTTGCCAACACTTTATTATTGCTCAAAAAGAAATATAATAAATGAAATTATTAATAAGAAAATATAAAAATAGACTTAAATAAATCACCAATTAAAAATAATCTCTCTCCAACTCTCACGTTTCGGTGATTTCTCGAGGCCAAGATGTCTACTGTCAAAATTGGAGATACAATCAAACTGGTTATCATTTCAATAAACACACTAGAGTTTACACTTTGCGCCACACAATAATGACAACACTAATTCATTACCCATCTCTAGTGGGAAGTTGTTTTCGTTCAAAAATGTCACACGCTTACGACAACTATTGTCTTAGTCAATCATATTATTTTTTATGAAACTTTCTCTGCACATTGTGGTTTTAATTGAAAATTTATAAGTTTCCAGTTTGTAACACTAGGGAAACGAAAGGTTATGTAAATCACTATAAAGACGTAACAAAGATATGTGTCAAGTGATTATTGAAGTGAAGTAATGATTAGCGAAGTGATGTAACTGATAATCATATTAATTTAAACCTACAGAGGTTCGGATTTTCTGCCGCTAGTAACGTTATATTTTTAGTGTAGAGAAGAACAATTACAATGAAAGATGTGCTTTGACCGTTCAAGTAAACATTGTAATTATTTTCTAATGAGTAATTATATTTTTTTTATCTTACACACAACGTCATCAAGTGACAAAATAGGCAGAGCTTGTACTACGGGTACAAGTGGTCACGGATTTACTGAAAATATAATTTAAGATTTATAAATGTTTAAAAAACTTACAATCGCTCTCAATACATAAACGTATTAGTTTTCATCAAATGTTTTTGAGTTAGAATCCTAGTAATTATACATTTAAATTTAAAAAATTATGATCTATTTGTTGTAGTTTTTATAAATTAATTACGCAAACGCACGTAGTAGTAGGAAAAATAGGTGATAAATTTAATTCTATTTTGAAATCAATTCTTGTATTTAACGAAACGAATTCTTGATTAAATTAAAACAAATTCGTAAAAAACGACAAAACACACATTCAAAAGTTTTTCAATTTTTTTCTAAATGAGCGCCAAGAAATCCATACTTAGGTACACTTCCATGCTGAATATTATAAATTCGAAAGTAACTCTGTCTGTCCGTCTGTCTGACTGTTATGCTTTCACGGCGGCACCAATTTTAATGAAATTTATCATGGAGATACTTTAATTCTTGAGGAAGTACATAGGCCACTCTTTATCGCTATAACCAACATACGCGAGCGGAGACGCGGGCAAAAGCTAATGAATGTATACATTTTAATTAAAATGGAATACAATAGTAGTTTTGTAAAATAATTAATATACTAACTTTTAAACTTTCGCGTTCCATGATATAATAATAATTATTTTACGGGAAATAACGCTATCACTTATTTTTAAAGCCTAGGTATATAAGCGCATTAGCGCGCTGAGCCATTCAGCCTGTGACCACGGCCAGTGCAACCTGGTCTTAACGCTAGGCAAATCAGAGGTATGTAATACCTTTTAATAAGTTATCGTGTTAATTCCCGAAAAAAATATACATAACACCGAAAGACAATTTACAAAAAAAAACAAAAGGAACGCTTAAAGACAATATTGTTCCACGCTTTAAACTCCCACCAGTAAAGCTAAAAATGTGTAAATCTATTTATTTTTATTTATTTATATACTTTATTGTATACACAAGATAGATACATAACAAAGAATTATTTACAAAGTTGAAAACGTAACAATTGGCGGTCTTATCGCTCACGGCGATTTCTTCCAGACAACCTTAGTATGGATATTGGGTGTTTAAGATTTTAAGGTAGTTTTTACACTAGTAACACACCATCAAGTGAATACTCAAACAACAAATAAAACAGAAAAATGCATACATATGCCTACACATATACATACACATATACATACACATATACATACACACATACATACACATATACATACATATATACATATCAGACCATAATCTAAATACATAAAATACCAAGATTGTATACAAAATGTCTAGTTGGCTTTAAAAACTCACAAAGTTCCGTTACAATTGAGCTGAAATTTTAACAAGATTTACAAATCAATTCAAAGATGGTTTAAATTTAATTTTCGCCTCGCTTTAGCAACGTTAACCAAGATGCAAGTGTTTCGCGTCGATTCTTTTTCTACAATCGCTAATGCCTCTATTCTATTGTATTGGCTAATGGTTTGTTTTGACCACGTAACTTAGCGTCGAGATGACGTCATTCAGATGTTTAATTTGACATTTTTTAATTTTCTAATAATGTTTAAGTTTCTCGGCATTTCTCACTCTTTATTAATGCAACAACAATGTCTTCTCCCTTGTGTCGCTCTTGGCATAAAACGGTCACGTACAGTTGTCTACTTTGGTGATAGAGGTGGACTAAGCCATCGTTCAATTTTCCGCTATCTCACCCTGTCGGCAGATTGTCGGGTGCAGTTAGACACGCGACTTCACTACTACCTACTATAAACTACTAACTAAAATATGCCACATTAGTATATAGAGGCAGAGAATGCCCCATGGCATTAAGTCCGCCTATGTACAAGGTGTGCATTAAGCTTAAATAAATAAAAAATAAATATAGTAGCATTCGGTTATTGGCCATTTCATCGAAAACTGTATGCAATTTTAACTGCCTCGTTGGTCTCGCGGTTGGTGTGTGCGACTGCTGATCATGAGGTCTCGGGTTCGATTCCTGAGTCGCACCAAATGTTTGTATGATCTACAAATATTTGTTTCGGAGTTTGGGTGTTTTCTATGTATAATATGTATGTCATATGTATGTAATTTCATAATATTGTATTTATAGAAAGAAAGTTAGTAAAAGTTAAAGTGCTAACAATAATTATAACATCACTTTGTAAATTTGATACACATAAACATTATTGGCAGTTCGAATCAATTTGAAATACATTGCCAATTACAAAAAGAAAAAAAAAGAATATATTGTTATTCAATTATTTGTGTACATTTTAATTCAATTATACACAATCTATATTACATAGAATATAGAAACCTATATACAAAACTATAATATAAAAAAACAGTAACAATATTTACATACAAGCGTCAAAAAAATCCTCCGCATCATCGCCTACTGGTAGCGTTCCCAAAAGGCTGGCAGCATTGCCGGCCGGCCGGCCTTCTGATAACATTATTTGTACAACGAACTTGATTTTATTAAATGAATATAAAAGTTATTCCTAGGGTCTTTATCAGATGTAGTTATATAATTAAAACGTTCATCTGATCTTATATTAATGTGTCCGTAAATATTTTTCCTGAATTCGTCTCTGCTAAGGTACACGTGTACAAAAACCGTGAAGATTTGCGCTTTACACTTTGCGTTTAAGTCGGACCGCACTTTGTTCATTCTAATGACAAGATTAACTATTGTTAAGGAATTGTGTACACTCTGCATAGACATCGTTATATTTACAATCCCTCTTTTCCTTGTTTCAGAACAATGACTGTAAAAAAGACAGCCCGGACCGGCGGCTTCGCGGCCATAGTTGCAAGACAAAAGTTACACAACACAAACCAACTACTAGACATCGTCTCTGTATCTAAAACATCCGCACATCAAAACTATAATATCGTGGTCGGTTTTAATGAAAAAGATCAACTCCAATTACTAACAAAAGAAGACATTAGCGATGAAGACAAAAAGCTGATCAAAGACTACACAGAGCTAAAGACTACAAAATGTGAAAACATCTCAGTTGACGATATATCAAACTGTGTAAATATTGAGAACTACCATAATTGTGAGAATACTCTAGTCTTTTATATAACCAAAAATGTCAACAAGGAAGCGATAGCGTTGAAGTTTGAAAACGAACAGGACTTCAAGAGGATATACTTCACATACAAATACTTTAAGATGCGGAATCGACTGACGAATAACACGAACAATTACTCGAGCAGCGAGAGTCTATTTTCAAAAAAGAAAACATACGACATTTTCAAGAATAGAAAAAACAGTATGGATGACTACAGTCTATATGACAAAGGTCGAACTGAATACGATTTGATGCAGACGGTTGACAACGACGGTGTTACACATATTTCAGTGCAACAAAAGAATTTAAACACACGATTCGATCAGCCCTTAAGTCTGATTGGTATAAGAAACGATGATATTGGTGAAATAGACAGTATAATATATACAGATATAGAAATTCCAATCAAATCTGACAGGAAGAGGTTATTTCATAAGAAATGTAAAGCTCCATTACCACCTGCGTTAAAAGATAATCAGCCAAAAGTGTTGAAAGGGGAATTCGTGCGCGTGAATGTTGATCGAGTGCCTGACATCATACCGAAGGACAATAAACTGAACAAGGTACCGGATATTCTCATGTTCAGAGAGAACAACAAGAGTAAAAAGAACGCAACGGGTAATGTGTGGCCATCTAGTAATAAAGGTAAGTGTGTTGATCTTGTGAGTATTTAAATTTTCGACTGATTTCTATCGGTTTTCCGTAGTGTTAACAGTAAGGGTCTCTAGAAGTCTGGTGTTACAATTGTATCACGACATCACAACGACGCTGTAGGTCAATATACTACTTCCTAAAGGTCCTCGTCGGGCCCAAATTTAATCGGAAATCCCCGAAATACTTGCATGGGTAAAATTGTATCATCATAATCATCAGCATTGTCAGTTGCTGCCATTTGCCCGATTTTATTTAGACTCTTTACAGTGTTTAAATATACAAAAGACTGGTTTCTTGTATGACAGTCATCCGCCTGATAACAATCATCTTTGGGCATTTTCAAAAGTTACAAAAGAAAAAAGTTTTCATGAAAATTAAAATTTATTGGCCAAAGAAGTTTAGGTAAAATGGTAGACCTACTGTAATTGTTATTGATGGTACCAGTAATGATATAAGAAAATACACATGAGAAATTAATAGTGTAGTTACGTAGAACGTACTTTTAAATTAAGTAATTCCTAGGAAGTGTTATGTCTTAGTCTTGTATTTCTCATCTTTCATAGAGGATGTGAATAATGACACAAATACCCAAATGTCGACATATACGACAGGCATAACAAACGCTGAGTAGGTGTCAAGGAACAGTAAAATTAAGTGGACTTCTTAAAAAGTAAATATCAATATAGAAAAGAGCTACTTTCTTCATGTAACTTACCACGACAAACAGACAAAGAAAGCTAAATTTTCTCCATACTTCTTTAGTAAATATGGGCTATTGATTATTGAATTTGCCGCGATAACCGACATACACGCGGGCGGAGCCGCGGGCAACAGCTAGTAGTCACATATTATGTCGCAAGGGTTAATGATCTTTATCTAATACTAGCTGTGGCCCTCGGCTCCGCCCGCGTGTATGTCGGTTATCGCGGCAAATAGTAGCCTATGTGTTATTCTGATGTATAAGCTATATTACTGTAAAGTTTCATTCAAATCCGTTCAGTAGTTTTTGCGTGAAAAACTAACAAACATACACACTCACAAACTTTCGCCTTTATATATTAGTGTGATGTGATTAGTGTGATAATTATGACTTGCATACGATTGTTTAATCAAATACGCTATGGGTGATCAAAGGTCGTAACTTGTAGCCTTAACGAACGAAAGCATAAACGATCATAGTATTCTAATGGCATACTTACTTACTTTGTAAGCTCCTTGATTTTAAAATTTAAGTTATTTACAAGACGTCCTAACTTGGTTCTAAGACATGAACGTATTGCTAAATCGCACTTACAAAACTCAACACAACTCACTTACTCAAGAGAATAACACTAAATTGAATAACAAATAAACTATATTTATTTACACAAAAATATCTCTTTTATCACCTGTCATAATCACCGTTCACTTGTCTCCTTACTTGTAATGATCGATCAAGGCCACAGAATAAAGCCTTTTTCTGTAATCAAGGCCACAGATGGCCATGGTTTACGTAAGAGATCAATGACTTATAGTTGTAGACACACCAGTGACACACTGGTTCGCCATTTAAATGGATAACGAAGCATCGTGTACGCTGCAACACATAATAAATAATGTTTAGAAATTGACTAAGAAGACATCGCTTGAAGCAATGAATAGCGCATATGACTTGCATAGTAATTATACTAATTATTGATAAACCTAATGGTCTCGTGGTAGAGACTTTAGGTTCAATTCCTACCCAGGGTAAATTATTATGATGTGAACGATCATTTATGTTGGGTCTGTAATATTTATGTATTCAAAAGTATATAAATGTTTTTATCAGCTATCTACTGTAGTACATACACAGGCTCTGCTTATTTTATGATTCGACGACCGTGTTGTGTGAGATTTGTGGGGTTGCACTTACACTAGCTTTTGCCCGCGGCTCCGCCCGCGTTTATGTCGGTATTAAAATTTTAAAATCTCTATAAATGTTAACTTATTATGTTATTCCGATGTCTAAGCTATATTACTGCAAAGTCTCATGAAAATCCGTTCAGTAGTTTTTGCGTGAAAGAGCAACAAACACACATCCTTACAAACTTTCGCATTTATAATATTAGTAGGAAGGAAGTAGGAAGGATTAGTAGGATATATATCTCTCCATGTATAGTTCTAGCTAGGAAATCGAATCCATGACCTCTGGCTTTGTTGATGTCACTAAAATTACACAAACAAAACTAATATAATTTATTGTTGATGCAGATTAAAAGCAATAAACGTGTCTAGCGTTAATGCGACTGCAATAAATTGTTGTTAGTAACTTAGCTAATAATCTGATCTCAAAACTATTTAGTAAGTATGAGTAAAACTCAGTTGCGAGTCTTGCATTTTACATATCTATTACTATTATATAAAGCTGAAGAGTTTGTTTGTTTGTTTGAACGCGCTAATCTCAGGAACCGCTGGTCCGATTTGAAAAATTCTTTCAGTGTTGGATAGTACATTTATCGAGGAAGGCTATAGGATATATATCATCACGCTAAGACCAATAGGAGCGGAGCACCAATTAAGAATGTTTCAAAAACGGGGAAAAATTATCACGCTACGGGTAATAGGAGACGCAAACGAGGTTGCGTGGGTCAGCTAGTTATATTATAAACTAGCTGACCCGGCGAACTTCGTACCGCCATATTTACATATCTGTCTCAGCTTCCCACAGGCAGTGTACAGTCGCGGACAAAAAAAAAACACTTTACCCGTTATCTTTTATTTTTTTTTTCTCTTTCTTTCTAGCAAAAAAAGAATGAATGAAATCGGACTATGTGTTATTGAATTACAACTAAGTACATATTTTGACTTTCATCCCCTCTCTCCAGGAAACCGTGCTGAATTTCGGGATTAAAAGTATCCTATGTCCTACCTCGTAGTATGAACTCAAATAATGTCAAGTTTCATCTGAATCCGTTCAGTAGTTTCGGCGCGATGCGCGGCCAAGATACAGACAGACAGACGTCTGTCTGTCTGTCTGTATCTGACAGACAGACAGACAAAAAAAAAAAAAAAATACAGTTTTGGCATCAGTATCGAACAATTCGAATTCATCAACAAATCATAAACATTTCGAAATTTATTTAAATTATGTAGTATGTTTGTGGTCTACGATCTTTTATTTTGGGTTTTATAAAATCTATATAGTATACTAGCTGCATCCCGCGTTGTTAGTGGTTGTTATGGTACCTTTAAAACAACCGCGGGTAACACAGCGAGGCGAAGTTAGTCTAAAGTAAAAGTAGACAAGTTACTCCTTGTATCATCAGCTATCTGTCAGTGAAAGTCTAGCCGTTCCAGTGATTAGCCCGAACAAACAGACAGACAGAGAAACAAAAATTTTAGAGATGTTTTTTTGGTCATATGAAATTACAAACATACACTTCAATTTTATCATTGTCTATTAAAAGACGTTGATAAAGAAAATATCTAATAAGAGGTTTCGTTATTTCATTCATCATAAAAGATCATTCATCTCATCATAGTCGGGATTTAATTTAAAAATATAATGTACAAAAATATTTTTTAGTATTTGATAAGCCTATAATCCAATGGTATCGTGTTTAACGCGGTCGGAACTTAGAAAACTAAAATCGTCATTAGATATCATGGATATGGCCAGTGAATCCTCTGAGAATGTACGTTTAAAAATTATCAGTAGACCCACATCTTATAAATAGGATCTAATGGGAAAAAAAAATCTAATAGATCCATCATGGATCAGCTGGATCCATACAGATACAGATCCATAACTTCTTACGTCTTAGAACTTAACTGACAAATGTCATTTAATAAGCTAAATGATTGTTATGAAAAACAATATTTATGTTCAATGCATGTATATGCATATATAATCTGTTTTAGAAATAAGAAACCTAGCTATAGATATAGGCTATAGTTAATTAGTGAATGTACTTCGTGACAAGTTACATGTATCTGTCGCCGACCTTACGACTTGAACTGCATGTGTGACGACAAACGAAATACCTGTTTAGTAGTAAAATGATTTTAATTAACTATTACTAGATAAATTGATTGGCAGAAAAAAATCAGTCCTGTGCTCCCAGCATCCATAATTCCTATACGTTAACATATATGTTACTAGCTGTTACGCCTGCGTATATGTCGGTTATCGCGGTAAATAGTGTCCTATGGGTTATTCTGATGTATAAGCTATATTACTGTAAACTTTCAACCAAATCCGTTTAGTAGTTTTTGCGAGAAGTAGTAACAAACATCCATCCATCCATCCATCCATACTTACAAACTTTCGCGTTTATAATATTAAGTAAGACAGTAAGATCTATCTATTACAAATCAAAACGTTCTGTTTTCAGAATATAGCTGTTATGTTCGTAATAAATTAAAACTATGATTATAAAGCGAAGCAGTGGCTGATAGCTAGACATACAAATATACACAAAAAAACTTGAATCAATTTTGGTGTTGCACATTTGTTCATCACAAAATCGATTTTGTCACCCCTACTAAAGTTTAGTTAGAAATTCGAGGATGCAACCGGTTGCGTTAGAATTATTTACGGAGTTAAATTGAGCGGAATCAATGTGATTGGTGGAACCAATTTACCAAGTTGTGACGTCACTATTGCGACACACAGGGCCGACACAGATCTTTAAGCGTATGTAAATAAACTGAATGTATTCGAAGAAGGTAGCTATTTTATAATTGTGTAGTTTAGGTGTGGTTGTCTGTATTTGATGTGTACAAAGAGGTAGTAATAAATTAATCTGCTAAGAAATATTAAACATAATTATCTAAAGCCCTACGCAACGGACGTGACGTTTACGTGGATAAATTAACAAAAGGCGATGAGCAGAGGAGGAGATAAATACAAAAAGGAAAAATCTACAATTTTTTTTGCGGTCAAACGACAAATGTTAGATTTTAGTTTGAATATAAGTCTTTAATGATTGTATTACATCAAAATCCATTTTACTGTTCATTATTTCTTTGTTCAGAACTTTTTTTCAATTGAAAAGCTATAATAAAATAGAATAAAAATAGGAATAAAAAGAAAGCTTACTGTATAATATGTACCTATGTATATTTTTAGAAAGGAGTTTTTGCCAACTTATGTACATTTATTGAGTTTGCGGAAAGTTGGTTGTGTACAAATACAGCAAAAACATTTTAGCAGCGAGAAGCCCAAAATCGATCAGAGTGGCGTACAGGGACCTGCAATAGGCTGATGATGATGATGAAAGCTCAATTGGGAACCTTCTCTTTTGCGTTTTTGAAGTCGTTGAAAAAGTAAATGCTGCTCGCATCATCTCTCCTATAGTTACTGATATATATCACTTAAATGTTTAGTGTATAATTTACCTAGCCAATGGCAACTTTTATATTTTCACCTGAAAGTAGTTCAAACGGCTAGCATATTACTGTGTTGTCCCCGATTCAACTCCTATGTGTAATATATTTTCTACTCATTAGCACCTCTCGTTGCGGCTACAGGTATTTATGGGAGTATATTTATGAGAAAACACTTTGTGTGATCAATAAATTGTTGTTCTGAGTTCGGGTGTTATTTGTGTTCGTTCCATGAATGTGTCTGCGAAATCCCCCGCGACATGGGATTTATTCCTAATAAGGGAGTAGTTTTTAAATGAAAAGAAAAAAAACTCTGAGGTGCTTAAAATGGTGGTCGAAAAAAGGGCACTAATTACATTAATCTATTAAATATTATTAGTCATTGGACTAATCACATTACTTCCGTTTAATCTAATATATTCATTTTTGATTGATAGAAGATTTGATTTATTGAACAAAATAATTATACACATCAAAAATGTCTAGGGATCAACATATATTTTTGCAATAACTTTTCTCCTGATTGATATTAATTAAAATTTTCTTTAAGGATTCATCAAATAAAGTGTTTTCGTTTGTCACAGTAACGATAAACCAAGTCACCTTTGCATTAATAAAGAAATTTGCCATTTTCCTAATAAAGGGATTTTTGACATTTGAACCACTAACATTAAAGTTCGAAAAAAAGACTGAAATAATAGTTTTCTTTAAAATTTTATTAGGTAACTTAAACAATTAATAATCCGTGTTTCTACCGCGAACACTAACAACACAAGAATCGGTTTGGCATACTCAAAATGAGTTCATCCAAATCACGCTGTGGAATGGCCGCCCATGTTCGTTGCAACAACAAAAGAAGGTCTTCTTGCGACTGGATACCCTCCATATTCGGCAGAGCTCTTCTCTGTAGCATATCCCATGCATGCTCAATCGGGTTCAAGTCTGGCGACTGAGCAGGCCAGGGCCAAAGCCACATCTCAATCTCAAGAAATCCGCATAAAAATGCTTGATCCCTAGACACTTTTGATGTGTGTATATTGTCTATAGGACAAACAACGGTTTCCTTCTATGTGTAAGAAAAAAACTATTTGCCAAAGGCGCGAAAGTCTAAAAACAGTAGGTATCTCCTTTAGTTATTTTGTGTATAGGTATATAAAGCCGGGTCCCCACCGAACAAAATTTTTCAATTTTTGTATTGTCAACACGTGTTGGTGACAAAAGTTTCTGTAATTTCCATGTGTTGGAAACAAAAATTGTCAACAAATGTTGAGAACAGTGTTTTCGTTTTTTGGCGGTAAACATCAAAATAATACGCTTGTTGCAAATATTTATAAATTTATTGGCTCTGTGGTGACGCTTAAGCCGGGTCTCCTGCGACACTGTTTAATGTTTATAAACACCAAACATCACGTTTTTATCAAAATATGGGCGTGGCTTATCTGTTTTGTTAATTTTAACAAGCGAACATGTTATCCAAAGCGGACTGAAAACATCCCAGCGTATACTTCTCGTATAATGAAACTGAACTGAACTAACATAAATACTTACATCATTCATATTTATACTATAAAAGTAAGTAAGTAAGTGTTCTATAAGTAATTTTGTCGAGTAGATAAAATATTTTTGCTTTTCGTGTAATCTTGTTTGATCTTCGTTTAAAAGTCCGTCTCCTGCGACTTTTCGCTAACATGTTTAGTTAACAAGTTTTGTTAGTTTGTTTTGTTAGTTTGTTTTGTTATTTTTAGCCGCAGGAGACACGCCTTTAGTTCGAATGTTTTTCAAATTGTTGGCGACTCGGTGTAGACACAATGAAAACGAAAGTTGGCGATTTTTTTAAGTGTTGCAAACAGTTGGAAACACTGAAATTGCCAACAATTTTGTTGGAGACGCGCCTTAATACTATCAGATGATAATAAGCTTGTGTCAGTTTATTTGCAAATAAAATTACACTGAATTTCTCTCAACATAAATTAGCTTACATTATTCAATTAGGTAATCGATCAAATTTCCATATTTCAACACAACACTTCAATCACTTGTTGCAAAATAATTATTTTGCAAATGGCCGGCTGAGTCTTGGCAATAATGAATTGTTGAATAGTTGAATACTAACAATAGGAGAAAGAGGCAACACGACCGCGGAACGAAAACGAAACGGATCGTGCTTTATCGGTCTTCACTAATTTGTATAAAGATTGCCACCTAGTTTTCTATTGGCAAATATAAATAGCACTAATGTATAGACAAGAATACTGTAAAAAATACTTAACTCTGGGCAGACTCAATGCAGAGTAAGAAGACATAGTAATGTTCTTACTCGAGTCCTTAAGGCAGGGCGCAAAAATGGACACTTTTGTGTCTTGTGTCAGATACAAGCTACCGATGAATATTTGATTTCAATAGAACCAGTATAAAATCATCCACTCCCTGCGCATGCGTAAACAGTTTCTGTCTCCAGTTACTTCCACTTAACACATACTCATGACGATTAAAAAGTGTTTGGTGTCGACTACTGTAAACTAAAAGTCGTCAGTAGAAGACACAATGAAATGAAATGATTTGCATTCGGTGTCCGTCTCCTGTGTGCTACACAAGCCATCCACGTCGTCCATCATGAGACTGACGGAAAGGGACGCGATGACGCGACGAATTGTGACCAAAAGTAGCGACGTGTACGATTGCCGCCACCGGACACAGCAACTACGGTTATCAGTAACCAGTAGTAGCAACAGGCGACTGTGTCTGATCACCACTAAAGTGCATACGTTTGCGCAGCGCTTAAAATATAGCTTGATCGCTGTGACAGTTGTCACTAGTGTCATTTTAGAATTAACAAGGTACATTTTAGGTGTAAATTGTTGTATATAAAATGTATTTATTGCATTTGATTTGTGATAAAATCGTCATGAGAAAGAAAATATAGATCATGAATTGCTTGTTGAAAGTTACTTAGTCAGTTTCGTATAAGCTATATTTTAAGGACTGTTGGTTTGTTCCTTTATTATGATACCCTTTCAACTTATCATTATGAAATTTCACATAGGTATGCATGTTCAGGTTAACAAACAATAAAATTTCTCTACGAAAAGTATGTTACATAATTTCTGGACATCGTCATCAGCCTATCGCAGTCCACTGCTAGACATAGGCCTCTCCAATTGCACGCCATTTGGTTCGATCCTCGGTTTCGATTTGTGGACAATTATATAATTTATGTATATCCCAAATATTAACTGACCCGCGGATATTTGCCTGCGTCTCTCAAAAGGAATAAATTTGCTCCATTTTTACTACATTTTTCTTCGATACCCGGATCTTATTGGTCGTAGCCTGATGTTATATAATTATAACCTATAGCTTTTCACAATAAATGGAATATCACATCAAACACAAACGCTTATATGGGTACTCTCATTAAAATCAGTCACGTGAATAATACCTGTTAAACGTATATTTACTTAGAACACAAAACGCTCTTTTATTACCCGACTACAGCGAAGCCAAAAGGAAGGGTAATAATTTTAGTAGTCTATGTATGTTTGTATGTTCCACCGAAGCGCCGAAACTACTAATCCATTTTCATGATTGAGGGGTCAATAGATTCGTAACAATGGCCCGGGTGATATAGGCTATTTGAATTCTATAAAGTTTTTATCAAAGGTTTTTATAAAATTTATAGTTTTTAAACTTTTCTTGTATACCTTAATATATTTTTATTAACAACTAGCTGAGCCCCGCGGTGTTGCCCGCGGTACAACAACAACTGCAGGTAACGCCGCGGGGCAAAACTAGTCTAAATAATCACAAATTTTAACAAAAATAACCGACTACAATCTGGGCCAAATTTAAATGGGACCACACGGGAAGCACCAGCTATCAAATAAAAAAAGAATCATCAAAATCGGTTTAACCAATCGAAAGTTATGAGGTAACAAACATAAAAAACAGGCGAATTGAGAACCTCTTCCTTTTTATAAGTCGGTTAAAATGTAGCCTAAGTTACTCCTTATATCATCAGCTATCTACCAGTGAAAGTCCCGTGAAAATCGGTCCAGCCTAGAAGATATGAAAGAAAACGATATCCTAACAAAGTAAATGAAATGGCGTAACTCTTTCCACATTGTTTGACTGGAAAATGGCGGGTTAACCACTGTAATTACGCCAGACGTGGTAACATTTGTTTGGTAGTAATGCAGCATGCAGCTTCCTTCTCGACCACAGCCGTTCTACTGGAGCAATTATGCAATGGAAAGGAAATGATGCTGATTAAAGAATTTAATATTAGTTCCTGCTCGAAGAACTTAGTTCTGTTTTAATATGTTGCGGTTGTAAATGACTGTTCGGGAGTGATACTTTTAAATCTATATTTTTACATAGTACAAAATGAAGTTGCTTCAGCTTTCTATTCGCTTAGATCTTTTAAACTACTAAACGGATATTAATGCAATTTTCAGCAATGGATATAGTGATTCAAAAGGACGGTTTATATGTGTAATACATGCATATTATATGTAGTAGAGAAAAATCCGAGAATTCCGAAGACTTAAATGTGTGAATATGTTAAGTTTATTTGTATACGCAGAAACTCAAAAAGTTTTACACCGATTCAAAAAATATCTCCGACCCAAATTTCATTAAAATCTGTGCAGCGGTTTAGCAGCATAACAGACAGAGATAATTACTTTCGAATTTATAAATATCACTGCGATTGTATATCATCCCGATTTACACAATGTGAAAATACAAACTGTGAATGTTGCAATCACTAGTAAGCCATCTTACCTACTTAAAAGATGAATTTATATACCTAATATACCTGTCTCAATTCTAATCTTGAACATTTTACGACTAACATGTATGTCCTCAAAATCTCAGTGGCTTGTGAAATAAAGCAACGCCGTGTTTGCGGTAGCACACAGTTTTGTTTGAATAAGGTCAACATCTAATCTATTAGTTTTGTACTCACGGTATATGTAAAAGTTTGAATATCAGTAAATTATATTTGTGTAGCCTTAATCAGCACTTAAATTGAAAAATTCGGCTCATTAGCCGTAATATTGACCTTATAAACACGATGTTTTATTCCGCCTTGTGTTGCAGATGTTTTAAAGCAAATCAATCTAAAACTTTAATTTAGGTAAATAACAGAATTTCTAGAAGCGTCCGCGTGAATTATCCAGAAATCCAAACATGCACAATATTTTCATCAAAATGCTACCAATAGCCGTTTGAGAGATGAGTCACATTGCAGCGTTGCCAGACGTCCCGATTTTCGCTGGACGTCCCGCTTTTTTAATAAAACACAGGTTTTGTCCCGCTTTTTGGGGATAACTGGCCGGACGCCCAAAGTGAAGTTAGCAAATAGGAAATGGCACTACTTCTTTCACGAAGTAGGGATGATGTAGCAGAAAAATAAAAATATTGCGAATGACCTATTTTTTTTGGGCTCTTGCTCATGTATCTTATTCGTTTTTTTTTGCTTTGTCCCGCTTTCGGCGAAAGAATCCCGCTTTTTTTTTCACAAAAAATCTCAAAATCCCGATGTAACCAAAAAAAATCTGGCAACGCTGAGTCACATACAAACTTCAAACGATTTTCAGACACGCAGCTTTAAAACAGTTGCGTAAATGATTAAGTAAGCTACGTCTAAGGTTTCTAGAATATTAACCACTATGTAAGTACGCACAATACGAAACACTAAATGCTGTGACCTAGGACGAACGTAAACATTTGTAGAATCACCACACAAAGTCGTTAACGAAGCGATAACATATCCATGCTAAGTCGACGACTAAATAGTGCATGTAACTAAGTAACTGTTTTATGCAATACTTCGTTTATGCTGTACTTTGCTAGTGGCTTCACTCGCCTGATAGATTCCAATTATTATTTTTCATGTATGCGCCTGTCAAAGACTGCCAAAATTACCCTTCCTTTTGGCGTCCGTAGTCGGATGAAAATCCATCTTTTATCCCGAACAAGTAATAAAATTCTACTAAAGAATACTAATGGCTTTTATACGGTACCTTTGCTATCAGAATATAGATGAGAATCGAACAACATAGGGTTATTATTTTAGGCATTCGTCCCTTCAATATATTACCAACCTTACATCCGCAACCATTGAATCATAAGTCATAAATATCTTCATAATAATAGGTATGCCGTCGTTGAAGTGTTAATATTATTTTACACCTTTTGATATTAAATACTTCAATCGAGCATTCCATACCAATCCCGTTACCCGTAACTAGCTGAGTCTGTAAAGATTTAGAATAATTTATTGTTTTGTCTGGTATCCCCGTATCTCTTTTGAAGTACTATGACAATTGCTCGTCAATGCCAGAATATTAAGAACCAATAAATAAACCCTAAACATATATTATCACGGTTTATTTCACGTCAACAAAGCCTACATCGCCATATTAACATCGTAAGCTCTGATACTGATATTACCTTCATATAATCAAACATTTTAACAAAAAAAAACTGATCAATCTAGACCAAATTGAAATGGGACCACACGGGAAGCACACATTCAAATAAAAAAAAATCGTCAAAATCGGTTCACTCACTCGAAAGTTATGACCATCTCCTGAAGTCGGTTAAGGGGCGCGTCCCTAAAAACGCGCGAAAAGGCACTTGCAGTTTTGCAAAACACAAACAACTCAATTCATATTTGAAACTAGAAAAAAAATCTCAGTAGTTTAATAAATCAGTCTACCAATCTACCGAGTGACATTTATAAAATAATTCTTTATTTTTGTGAAAAAAAGCCTTAACAAAATCAAAATCATCGAAATCGACCATTTTAATTAGCACACTCTGTCCTATTTCGTACTCTATTTTAAATGTTTTTTCTTATTTCGCGAGAAAAAAGTATGGAGAAAAGATTTACCGTTTTAGTTTTTTATTAATTCTCACCAAAAAGCCATAATCTAAGGCTAAACATCATTCATTTTTAGCGACAAAAGTTCCATACATTTTAGTACGTAGATATCGTCTCCCGTAAATTGCAATAAATAAGTTTTATCGCGCTCAAAAAATTCATTGCCCGCCGAATATTCAAGGTGACACCACGTCCGTTTGTAGTTCGCACTGAGCTCCATAATACGTAAATGACAAGTTTTAGGGTGGGTTGCCAGTGAGTGTCGAATTGTAACTGTTAATTTGTATTCTTGAATTATTTTTTTTTTTTTTTAAAGAATAATTTCAAAGAAAAATATTAGTATATTTTATTAACACAGAACTTATTTTTATGTTTTTTTTTAACTTGCTATGTATGTATATATCTAACTTTATTTGTTAAGACGGAATATTGCAACTCAATTTTGCAGATATCTTCAACCGATTGTGTCGAATTTTTGTAGGCATATGTATATAGCGTGACAATGCTATATTATGATGACATGGAGCTGATCTGATGTTGAAGCTGGAAGGTGGTCATAGGAACTTTGTAACGACGGAACCTATCGAGTTTGGAGTCGTTTGATTTGTCTTGACGAGTACTTTGAATACACTTTGACAGACCGAGACACTTTGAGAAATTGTTTTTAAAAAAGTAAAAAAAATTTTTTTTAATGATTTCTGTTAGAATTGAATAACTACTACTGAAATAATGAAAGACCTTAAAATTACAGTTTTATTTTTGACTGCATGGTTGGTCTAGTGGTTTAAGCGGTTGCATCGCCGCTTCCTACTGTATCAGGTGTTGTGGGTTCAAATCCCACATGGGACAACACTGTGTGATCCACGAATTGTTGTTCTTGGACACTGGGTGTCCATTGTGTCCGTTTCATGTATGTTTGTAAAGTCCCCCGCGACACAGTATTTATTGGATATATACGGAAGTTGTCTTTTTTGAAAAAAAAAACTAGCTGAGCCCCGCGATACTAAACCAACCGCGGTTACTCCTTATATCATCAGCTACCTATCAGTAAAAATCCCGTCAAAATCGCTCCAGCCGTTCCAGAGATTAGCCGGCACAAACAAACAGACAGACAGACAAAAATTGTAAAAAAGGGTCCCATCTACACTTTACGTCATTTCCATTATAATTCATCCCTTAAGTTCGAATTTAATCAATTGGTGAATTGTAAAACAATATATGCCCTATCCCTTACATTATCTGATATCTGTAATCTATATAAATAAAAGAGGAAGGTGACTGACTGACTGACTGACATACCCAGAGATCAACGCACAGGCCAAACCGCTGAAGTTAGAATCCTGAAATTTTGCATGTAGGTTCTTTATATAACGTAAGTGAGCACTAAGAAAGGAATTTTTGAAATTCCACCCCTAAGGGGGTAAATCAGGGGATGAAAATCTGTGTGGGCGAAGCCCCGTGTAAAAGCTAGTATTATATATTCAAGGAAATTTCCATTTCAAAGTTTTACACTCTTAATATAAATTTTAAGACAAATAGTTTGTTTTATAACCGTCTTAAAAAAAGAAGGAGTTTATAAATTACTGTATTTTTTTAGTTTTTTACTCGACCACGGCAAAGCCAAAGAAGGGTTATGATTTTGACAGGCTATGTATGTATGTTCATCTGTTCCCTCATAGCTCCTTAACTACTAATTAGAACTGGATAAATGAGGTATCGTTAGAAGTATCTTGATCGTCCGCTGCTTATAGGCTATATGACGCGTCACTCAATTTAATGTGGCGCCCTCTAGCCGACATAAAGTACTGTATTAAAAAATGAATTTGACATAAATATGCCGTGTTTGGTATCATCGGAAAGGGTGTTGTACTTATACTTACTTGTACATTTCAAATATATATATATATAGGTATTATTAGCATTTGCTGGTGACTTTGTTCGTATTTATTAATTTTTTTTTATATTTCTATGTTAGGTATTTAAAATATACTTTGCATATAAATTATTATTATCACTACACCAAAACATTTTAAATAAAAAAGTAAAAACTTAAATTAAAATAGAAACGTACCATAACTCTTAAAAACACGTGACTACGGCTTTTCAAAACTTGTTTCATACTTTTTCAGCGTCGTTTTTTGTCAAAAAGTGAAAAAAGTACGTAAGTAAGCAAGATCTATGTAGTAAAATTTAGTCAATATGAGCAATAAAAGCGATCAAAAATTATATTTTTAAGAAACATTATGTTCCATTAATATAACATATATCATACAAATTTTATTTCATATCATAGCATTAAAATCCGTTGATTACTGTAAAAGATCTAAGCTGACAGATAGCGCGAGCGACTTAATTTTATACTGTATAAAAAATATTATTTGTCCATGAAATGAATTAAAAATGAATAGGTACACTTGAACCCCATTCTCGGCCGTTGACGAGTTACTTAAAGCCCGCGGGCTTTCCGATATGACTAAGATACATTGCGTGCTTTGTAGGACATGCTAAACATTCTTCAAAGGCGAACAGTTAATGAATATGTAACTAGAAGAAAAAACCGAAAGTAAATTTATTAGTTGCCAGGGTTAGTATGCAACAGTGCCCGATGCGTTTGTGTGCATGTAAAATATGAATGTGGGTGTTCACCCACGCTCAAGGACTACAGTCTTAAAAACTAATAAAGTGTCACACAAAGAGAGTTAGTTATACGTTGGTACCGAAAAAAGCACAATCCTACTAATATTATAAATAACAAAGTTTGTAAGGATGGTAAATATGTGGGTGATTGTTACTCTTTCACTCAAAAATTATGTAGAGGATTTAGATGAAATTTTCAAATTTTTTTATTAACACATAGGCTAATATTTATCGAGTTAACCGACAAAAAGCAAGCGATGCCGAGGACAAAAGTTACTAAAAAAAAAGTATAATTTACCTCACTGCCGAATATTATTTTTCACACTAGCTGACCCGGCGAACTTCGTAAATCGTAACGACATTTTTTTTGTGAATATTTTCTACTATTTTCTAAATTTCCGAAATGCCCGCCTCTGCTTTAATAGGCAGTGTGCAATCGCGGAGTAAAAAAATGTAATACTTTATGTTTTCTTATAATTTTCTTCTATACAAATCTAAAGTAAGGAGCAGTAGTGGAATGGCAGTTATGTGTCACACTTTTCGGTGTTTTTTTTTATGGAATAGCCAGGCAAACAAGCAGACGTATCGCCCGATGGCAAGCGATTACCGCGGCCCATGGACACCTGCAACACCAGAAGCAAACAAGTGAATTGCCGGCCTTTTGGGGATGGGGGGGGAGGTGGGGGTAGGGGTTCGGTGCCTGTAAGAGATTGCCTTTGGGCGATAAGGCCGCCGATTGTACCTTCTAGTTTTGTGTTACCAATGTAATTAATCTGGTGTACAATAAAGTGAATTATTATTATTATAATATTATTATTATTATTATTGGGGTATGGGCCTCCGGTATCCTCACTCATTCTTTGCCTTTTGTCGGATTTGTCGGTTATAGTTCAAAATATCCAGCGATTTGCTATTTATTACGTTTGATGTATCTTATCGAATTGAAAGTTACAAATTATTCAATACAATACACCATCATTTTAAAACTATTTTGTGAGTAATCGATAAAAAATCTAGTGTTGTCATTTATTTTCATTTTCAAAGAAATTTAATAAGTTATTTCTGATTAAAGTAGCTTTCTAGTGGTTAAATAATGATTAAATTCGATTTAGTATTTTTGAGTTTATTGACTACAAATTACATGACGACGAACGAAATCATCATAATTTTGAAATAGATAACTATATGCCCCTACCGAGAGAAATAGATTTATAAATGGGGGACATTTTTGAAGTTAAGTAAAATAAAATAAAAAATATTTAAGCAACATTATACGTTGTATACACTGAGAATTATAAAAAATAAAATTACCTACTTTTATAAAAAGAAATAGTTGAAAAAACTATAACCAGATCTTTTTTTATTAAATTAGTATATCCTATGCTGGGCCATTATTACGAATCTATTGGTATCTCATTAATTAAAATCGGTTCAGTAGTTTCATATAAATCCGTTCAGTAGTTTTTGACTGAAAAAGACTTAACAAACATCTTCACAAGCTTTCGCATTTATAATATTAGTAGGAAATAGGATGATAAGCAGGTAGTTACCCTAACCTAGTATCCACGCTAAAATGATGTCAATATGACACAGAATGTCATGCAACGCTTGCTGGTTACGGAAGAGCCGTGTAAAATGACCCGCGCGGGAATCAAACCTGCCCTTCATGGTCGTATAATGTAACATATACGATTACTGTAACCCTGATCTCGGATTACTTAACATATATGTATGTGAGTTTATTTATTTAGAAATGTAATTCTTCATCTAATACGTTTAAATGAGCAATTCTTGTATATAATCTGAATCTCGAAAACGGCTTCAACGATTTTCATGAAATTTTGTAAAAAGAAAGTTAGATCGATTTATATTTATAGATAGATATATATATAAATGGATTTAACTTTTTTTATGTATGGTGACTCTACTCTGCCTGATGGAAAGCATAAACAGAATTCAAGAGTGGTGGTCACCCTACTCATTGCGAATACAACAATGCAGCATGGTGACCCACACTGTGGCGACCTAGTGATGCTTCTGCATAATTGGGCCTCCAGTCTCGCACTAACCAAAGAAACACGACAGCACGAACGCTGTCATTTTACGTTGATGTTCTGTGCGAGGGTAGTACCGCTCCGGTCGAGCCGGCCCGTTCGTGCTGAAATCAGCGTGGCTCTACTACCACTGAAAACTAGGATTAACTTTTTAGAAAATATACTAATAAAAGCAAACTGAGCAAAGCTCAGTTATCCAGGTACTTTTAATAAAGTATGAACACAATGTTACATGGCTAAATTATAAATGGGAGGGGCCGTGGGAGAGCCGTGGGAGAGCCACGCTTCGGTATGACCTGGCCGGCTCGACCGGAGTGATACCACGGCCTCACAGAAAACCGGTGTGAAATAGTGCTCGAGCTGTGCTTCACCGAGTGAGTGAGAATACCGGAGGCCCATACCCCAATCCCCTACCCCTTCCTCCCCCTCCCCATCCCCAAAAGGCCGGCAACGCACTTGTGAAGCTTCTGGTGTTGCAGGTGTCCATGGGCGGCGGTAATCGCTTACCACCAGGCGATAGGTCTGCTCGTTTGCCCGCTTATTCCATAAAAAAAAGAAAAAAAATCGTTCAAGAACCCGCAGTTGTTGTTTTTATTATACAACAACTACCCCGGGGTAACACCACGGGTAACTCCGCGGGGCTAAACTAGTTATAAACTTGAGTCGACTTTACTAGGTGTCTTAATTATTAATTATGACAACTACGAGTCGACTAATAAGTCGTAAAAGCTATGGAATTGAAACAAAATGAAATAGTAAACAATTTCTGATTCAAAAGCAACAAAACCCGCGGGTACTACCGCAGGGTGCAGCTAGTTCAGAATGAAGAATAAGTCTGTGTGTGTGTGTGCACAAATAAATTGACCTTTGATAATCGATCTCAACGGCATTTCGCACATAATTACATTATTTAAAAGATGATCTCTTTCGCAAATGTTTTCAACTATTTGACCTTAATTTAATCAATGCGTTTGAAATTTACTTTTATTGCGATGAAATTCAATTAAAATTTAGCCTTGATATTTAAAATATACTCGTTTAATAGTGGACAATCGGTGATTTAGAAAACAATGGCGCTAATTAAAAGAGTTTATGATACAGCCATAAGTCCTGGTGTCATGAATATCTATGGTAATCGTTATTAGTAAGTCAGTGCCCTCAAATATACTGACAAACAGTTCAATCTTCGAATTCAGATTGCCATCAGGGTTGCGGTGGTCCGATGCCATTTGCTCCGAGCAAAAACTGTTATTTAAGACTGTAGTCCTTGAGCGTGGGAATTTGTGATTGAACACCCACATTCATATTTTACATGCACACAAACGCATCGGGCACTGTTGCATACTAAACCTGGTAACTAATAAATTTACTTTCGGTTTTTTCTTCTAGTGACATATTCATTAACTGTTCGCCTTTGAAGAATGTTTAGAATGTCCTACAAAGCACGCAATGTATCTTAGTCATATCGGAAAGCCCGCGGGCTTTAAGTAACTCGTCAACGGCCGAGAATGGGGTTCAAGTGTACCTATTCATTTTTAATTCATTTCATGGACAAATAATATATTTTTACACAATATAAAATTAAGTCGCTCTCGCTATCTGTCAGCTTAGATCTTTTACAGTAATCAACGGATTTTAATGCTATGTTATGAAATAAAATTTGTATGATATATGTTATATTAATGGAACATAATGTTTCTTAAAAATATAATTTTTGATCGCTTTTATTGCTCATATTGACTAAATTTTACTACATAGATCTTACTTACTTACGTACTTTTTTCACTTTTTGACAAAAAACGACGCTGAAAAAGTATGAAACAAGTTTTGAAAAGCCGTAGTCACGTAGTAGTCACGAGTTATGGTACGTTTCTATTTTAAGTTTTTACTTTTTTTTATTTAAAATGTTTTGGTGTAGTGATAATAATAATTTATATGCAAAGTATATTTTAAATACCTAACATAGAAATATAAAAAAAATTGAATAAATACGAACAAAGTCACCAGCAAATGCTAATAATACCTATATATATATATATATATACGGCATATTTATGTCAAATTCATTTTTAATACAGTACTTTATGTCGGCTAGAGGGCGCCACATTAAATTGAGTGACGCGTCATATAGCCAATAAGCAGCGGACGATCAAGACACTTCTAACGATACCTCATTTATCCAGTTCTAATTAGTAGTTAAGGAGCTATGAGGGAACAGATGAATATACATACATAGCCTGTCAAAATCATAACCCTCCTTTGGCTTTGCCGTGGTCGGGTAAAAAAATAAAAATATACAGTTAATTTATAAACTCCTTCTTTTTTTAAGACGGTTAAAAAACAAACTATTTGTCTTAAAATTAATATTAAGAGTGTAAAACTTTGAAATGGAAACTTCCTTAAATATATAATACTAGCTTTTACACGGGGCTTCGCCCACACAGATTTTCATCCCCTGATTTACCCCCTTAGGGGTGGAATTTCAAAAATTTATTTCTTAGTGCTCACTTACGTTATATAAAGAACCTACATGCAAAATTTCAGGATTCTAACTTCAGCGGTTTGGCTGTGCGTTGATCTCTGATTATGTCAGTCAGTCAGTCAATCACCTTCCTCTTTTATTTATGTAGATTACAGATATCAGATAATTTAAGGGATAGGGCATCTATTGTTTTACAATTCACCAATTGATTAAATTCGAACTTAAGGGATGAATAATAATGGAAATGACGTAAAGTGTAGATGGGACCCTTTTTTACAATTTTTGTCTGTCTGTCTGTTTGTTTGTGCCGGCTAATCTCTGGAACGGCTGGAGCGATTTTGACGGGATTTTTACTGATAGGTAGCTGATGATATAAGGAGTAACCGCGGTTGGTGTAGTATCGCGGGTAAGACCGTGGGGCTCAGCTAGTTTTTTTTTTTCAAAAAAGACTACTTCCGTATATATCCAATAAATCCTGTGTCGCGGGGGATTTTACAAACATACATGAAATGGACACAATGGACACCCAGACTCAGAACAACAATTCGTGGATCACACAGTGTTGTCCCATGTGGGATTTGAACCCACAACACCTGATACAGTAGGAAGCGGCGAGGCAACCGCTTAAACCACTAGACCAACCATGCAGTCAAAAATAAAACTGTAATTTTAAGGTCTTTCATTATTTCAGTAGTAGTTATTCAATTCTAACAATAATCATTAAAAAAATTTTTTTTTACTTTTTTAAAAACAATTTCTCAAAGTATCTCGGTCTGTCAAAGTGTATTCAAAGTACTCGTCAAGACAAATCAAACGACTCCAAACTCGATAGGTTCCGTCGTTACAAAGTTCCTATGACCACCTTCCAGCTTCAACATCAGATCAGCTCCATGTCATCATAATATAGCATTGTCACGCTATATACATATGCCTACAAAAATTCAACACAATCGGTTGAAGATATCTGCAAAATTGAGTTGCAAGATTCCGTCTTAACAAATATAGTTAGATATATACATACATAGCAAGTTAAAAAAAAACATAAAAATAAGTTCTGTGTTAATAAAAAATACTAATATTTTTCTTTGAAATTATTCTTTTAAAAAAATTAAATTAAATTCAAGAATACAAATTTACAGTTACAATTCGACACTCACTGGCAACCCACCCTAAAACTTGTCATTTACGTATTATGGAGCTCAGTGCGAACTACAAACGGACGTGGTGTCACCTTGAATATTCGGCGGGCACTGAATTTTTTGAGCGCGATAAAACTTATTTATTGCAATTTACGGGAGACGATATCTACGTACTAAAATGTATGGAACTTTTGTCGCTAAAAATGAATGATGTTTAGCCTTAGATTATGGCTTTTTGGTGAGAATTAATAAAAAACTATAACGGTAAATCTTTTCTCCATACTTTTTTCTCGCGAAATAAGAAAAATCATTTAAAATAGAGCACGAAATAGGACAGAGTGTGCTAATTAAAAAGGTCGATTTCGATGATTTTGATCTTTGTTAAGGCTTTTTTTCACAAAAAATAAAGAATTATTTTATAAATGTCACTCGGTAGATTGGTAGACTGATTTATTAAACTACTGAGATTTTTTTTTTAGTGTCAAATATGAATTGAGTTGTTTGTGTTTTGCAAAACTGCAAGTGCCTTTTCGCGCGTTTTTAGGGACGCGCCCCTTAAGTGAAACCGGTTGAACTTGAAGCCGATCCCAAAATATAGTCTTGGGAATAAAAAAGATTGGAAAGAGACAATAATGGAAATGGCTCAAACACTCGAAGACTCTGTCTGACTGTATGTGTATTACACTAAAATTAAAACCCATTTTAAAAACTGATTTTCTGATCCACCTAGTAGAAATACACAATTTATATTTCAACCTTAGATTATTTTCAATATATAGAATGCAATGCGACATTTAAATCGATAAAATAATGTCCGATCCGAATATCATTTACATAATCGCATATTCTCTTTGCGTCTTAATATAATAGATATCATCTACTCAATCAAATATCTGTTTTCCGAGTTTGGTATCTAAAGCCTTGTTATACCCATCTGTCATAATAAACTAACAACACAATAAGGTATTGAATAATAACTAGAGATGTGCCGACTAGTCGACGACTAGTCGGTAAAGCCGACTATCCGGCAACAATCGTAGTCGACGATTAGTCGGCGAATAGTCGGCAAAAAGCGCCGACTATTCGGCTTATTACTTTGTATGTATTTCTCAATTTTTATTTTGTAATCAGTTTTAGACAGTTTGAAATGTATAACAAAGCAATCTTTCTTTTGGTAACCAGTTTCTAAAATTACTTGCTGATAAAAACATATCTGACATTTATTAAACAAAATGTTTGCTTGTAGTGTTTGCACTTTTTTCCCTTTCCACCACGAGAAATATATTCATTGACATTGATTACACATAACAGCATTAGGGTCCAATGCGACGGCGTTGCCTCTGATTTTCTAGAGGTAAACGCTGGCGTACCTCAGGGCTCCCCACACTGTTTCTTCTTTAGACCACAATGTTAGCCCATGGCAACATGATAATTGTTAGGCAGACAACAGGACAGTCCATCAGCGATATTTTGGACAACTTGCAGTCAAGCTGGCAGACGTTGAGGAAAAACGACAGGAGCTTGTCGCTGAGCTCAACTATGTTCTGGGCGGTATTTCTCAATGGGGCTGTCAGAATCTGGTCGAGTTCAATGCCAAGATTAACAGGTGTTCGCGTTATCTGCTAAAAAGTCTCCATTCCTTCCACTTACACTTTTCAGAACACTCGAATGCAATAACAAGGTAAGCTCGATGTCTTTGGCATGGATTTCTGCAGAGATCTTAACCCGCACGAATACGTTGAGAGTGTCATCAAAGCAGCCTCGCGGAAGCTAGGTGTTTTAGACAAAGTGAGACAGTTCTTCTCGCCTGAGCATCCGTGTCTTCTTTACAAGACCCAGGTTCACTCGTGTGTGTCGGAGCTGTTCTGCCGAGCTTCGAAGCTTGGATAGGGAGGACCAACTGTGTCACCTACCGATTCACTCAGGTACTCACCGGGCACGGTTGCTTCGGATAGTATCTGAACAGAATCGGACGTGAGGCTACGGCACAATGCCATCACTGCGGGTCCGACCGGGACTCTGTCCAGCACATGCTGGAGGACTGCCCTGCGTGGGAGTCCGAGTGTCAAGTCCTGGTCGGACAGATCGGACGAACCCTGTCACCACCAGCATTGTTTGCGGTAATGCTGGCGACTAGTGAGGGATGGGAGGCCGCGGTCTCCTTCTGTGAAGACGTTATGCTTCAGAAGGAGTCCCCAGAGCGGGATTGGGATAGGGCCGACCCCGCTCGCAGGAGGCGACGAAGGGGACGCGGTAGAGGCC
Organism: Diaphora mendica; assembly: GCA_949125395.1. NCBI lineage: Eukaryota > Metazoa > Arthropoda > Insecta > Lepidoptera > Erebidae > Diaphora > Diaphora mendica. The sequence goes on from OX421330.1 coordinate 17,613,110, forward strand.
GCTAGCTCCCCAGTCATCGCTAAAGGGTCGTTGTGGCCACATCTAGGGGAGATGTGGCCGTTACAAACTACCCGAGACCGGTTGCACCCGTTGCGGCCGGGGAGAGTCGTCTAAGGCGGGTCGGTGTTCCGACTCTTACTGCGTAGAGCGGTAGGAGGCGCAACAGCAACCCGCCCCGGGGGTGACTATGGTTACCCCGGGATGTTCCTCAGTCATGAGATCTGGCAGGAGGGTTTCCAGTAGCCGCTGATGCGTTCCTCCCGACTGCCGAGGTAGGCCGCCGCGGAGTTCAGTGGGTATACCGATTCGTCGAGTCCCACACACGCCCTTCGTGTGTCCCCTCCACGGAGGGTATGGTGCACAATGCATACCCCGTATAAAAAAAAAGGAAAAAAAAAGGTTCGCTCGTGTGTAGAGTAGTGTTCTCATTTTTGCGATGGTGTCGCACAGTATCTGTTTGACGCTCTCGACCGGTTACAGCGGCGAGCAATCCGCATTGTTGACAGTCCCTAAGCCACCGAGTCCCTTGAGCTAAGCCTCTGCAGATGCGAAGAGATATAGCCCCCATGGTAGTCCTCTATCGTCTTTATCATGGTGAGTGTTCTGAAGAGCTCTTCTATGATCCCGTGTCCTTTCAACGGGTCGTGAAAAAGCATCTCACCAGACCGCCATAGTATGGGTCACCATGCTGCATTGTCCTTATTACCTACCTACTACCTACATTAAGGATGGTGACCACCATCTTGGATTCTGCTCATGATTTCCATCAGGCAGGGCAGAGTCATTTTGGCAGGCGTACTGAATAGGATGAGACGGTTTTTTGCGCCCGAGCATCTGTCTTCTCTATAAGACCCAGGTTCGCTCGTTCGTGCAGGACTTTTCTCATCTTTGTGATGGATCCACGCAGAATTTGCTTGATGCTCTTGATCGATTGCAGCGGCCAGCAGTCCGCATTATCAACAGTCCCGATGCCACCGAGTCCCTTGAGCTTTTGCACTCTGGGACAGTCCTCTAGCGTGTTTACCCTGGACAGTGTTCTGAAGAGCTCCTCCAACTGATTCCACTTTCTCCCATCTTCTACAGGACAACACGTACTGGAATTGGAAGTAACCGCTTCAAAGTCGTAGAAATACGCTCTGGAAATAAACGGTTCCGTTCTGCCTTCCTGTGCCGAGCAGTTATTAACTGCTTGGCACTACCAGCGCACGTGTTTCCCTTCCACTATGATCCCGGGTCCTTTAGGCGGCGTGTGAAAATGCATCTTACTAGGCCGCCATTGTATAGGACGCTATACTGCATTATCTGCGTTCGTAGTGAGTATGGTGTTGGATTCTACTCAAGCTTTCATCAGGCTCAGCAGAATTACTTTGGCAGGCTATCAAATACAAAAAAAAACATTGTCCACTTGTTTAAAAAACATCGGCACCAGAGATTTTATTTTTCATTTAACTCTTCACTTCAATCAACAATAATAATAATAACTTTACAAAAAAAAAAAAAAATTACACTAAAACACCCCGCTCCGACTCCGACCCTTACAGAAGCAAAAATGAAGAAACAAGGTTCGCAGGCGGCGTTTGCGACTGGGGCGCCGCGAATCAGCTGTAAACGAAGAGTTATGGAAATGTCTGAAACCACGATCGGTTTGGCCGATTAGTCGGCCGACTAGTCGGCCTTTTTAGGGCCGACTAATCGGCTAGTCGGCTAGTCGGCAAAAGTAATGGTCGGCCCATCTCTAATAATAACACAACTCAAATGACAGTTCTTAAAGGAGATGTGAAAGTATGCATCCTTTTTAGTATCAGATTGTAATCTTGATAGACTTGCCACCCAAGAAGTTCTGATATTTTAAAGTATTCCAGTTCTCAAAGAGTTTTTAGTGAAGAAGCTTTTGCATGATTACTCTGATCTTCATATTCTTAGAAATTTCAGTGTAAAAATCGGAATTCATACATTATTATAAATAAGCGACTTTATTTATTAAACTATGCTAGCTGTCAGACGTAATGTCGTAAATCATCATTCTCGATTGCCCTTTAGAGCATAAAAAAACAAGTTCAACCTAGTAAATGTCGGTTATTATAAAGGAACTATTACACATTTCAACTGTCGAGTTTCTACTTTAAAGCTTTTTTCTGTGCGGAAATCCTTCCGGATACCACCTGCTGGTGGCATGTCGGACTCGAACCGACTAAAAGCGCATGTCGTCTCGGGTACTAGAAGCCAGGGAACCAGGTGCACGGAAAACCCTGGAACCCCGACGTACCTCGGGCCCCCTACGGTTTGTAGATGGCCCCCTTCTGTGTAGTTTTATACCAATGATGATAATCTTTCACCTTCGTTGAGAAAACAAACAAGCTAAAAACACAAACCTAGATGCTGCTCACGTATAAAAATAACGACAATCATTTCTAATATGTGAATAGAAACTAAGCCTACAGTCCTTAAAATATAGCTTGATCTCTGTGGCATATGGCTACGAAACAGACAAAGTAATTTTTACCAAGTTATTTTATTGCATATCACCTATATTTTCATTCTATATGCGCTAGTTTTATCACAAATAAAGTGCAATCTATGCTAAAGAGTTATCTCAGGAAATACTGGTCTGTTTTGAAAAAATCTTTCAGCGTTAGATATCCAGCCCAGTTATCGGGAAAGGCTATAAGCTATATTTCACGCTACGACTAAAAGGAGCAAAGTATCAATAAAAAATGTTGCAAAAACGGGGTCAACATTATTCCTTATGAGAACTTTCATTGCATGCGCTGCGTAAACGGTTATAGTTTCACAAAAACAATGTTTGAAAGTATTTTTCCCCTTTTAAAAGTAAAAAAAAGTCCTCGAGAGCTGTCTATCTTTGAAGGTTGGCTCACTATAACCTTTTTTTATGACATACAATATTTCACGCTGTTATAACATCACGCTATAGGCAATAGGAGACGCAGATGAGGTTGCGTGGGTCATCTAATACATAATAAATTAATTTAAAAAAATCCACCTTAAATGTACAGGACCTCGATATTCTAAAATGGCACTAGTTTCAAATGTCACAGAGATCAAGCTATAATTCAAGGACTATAGCCGTGTTTGTAACTTGGTGGATTGTAATCAGTTATCACCCTTATTCATCTTACGGTTGTCGTCAGTGGCGACTAAGGCCCTGTGACTATTGCGTGACTGTCACCGCATACATTACCCATAATGAAGGTGCGTGCATTTGGATGTGTGACAATTGGGTGAATTCATGTCCGCGGAGATGAAAATTTTACTTCGTCTATCTACCCCTCCCCTGCGGATTCCATACTTTAGTCATCTTCCGCGTAATCAAATCGAATGCAAAAAAAATTCATCACTGTCACCTCAAGTGCGCGCAGTCACAAAGTCACCGTGACAAAAGTCACTAGTGCGTGCCCTGTCTAAGTGAACCAATTATGCAGGGTAAAATCACAGCATAGAGAATTAAAACTTGAAAGAAACCCTGTACCAAACCCGTCTTTCCAGCGAGGTGAAGTAAGCCAAAAGCTCCTAGCTACGGAGAGGCCTATGTGCATCAATGGACTGTCAAAGGCTGTAGATGATTGACGACTGGTGACAATAATATGCGATTAAGAAAAGGGCTTATGTAACGTAATGAAGCAATATTAGTAAAATCAAATATGGACTCTATGTTTAGAAGAACCGGCCTTACAGTCAGTAGTTAAGACATCAACAACCTCTAAGTCTTGCAAAGCGATTTGTATGCGAATCAGCGCGGAAGCTACCTCGTGTTCCGAATACTAGAAGTATTTGATGTAACTGCACTCAAGTAATTCGGTCAAATTAACATATATCAACAAATTACTCACTTTTGTCTTTAACTAAATTTAATATTAAGCAATATTTGCATAATTCATTTTGTAGTTTAGGATTTTATTACTTGACTGTTGAGGTATTTCGTTTAATGTACGTTGCATACTAAAATCAATGGCATTCCCAAACTATAACTACATACAATGTACCTAATCAATTTTTTAACTATAATAACCATCACATTGGGTACCTGTACGCACATTTATTCTAAAATTCTACTTGCATTTGTAACTTCTTATCGATTACCAACATTACATTATGTTGTTTGTGATCTATTTGTTTATCACAGAACCGAAACCATTACTCAATATAAAACTAACAGAGATTTTTTCTCAATTCCAGTGACCGGCTACGAGTCAGACCGCGAGGAGTGGAAGAGCAGTCGATCCCAGTTCTCGACAACAGCTTTTGACAGCCTTGCAAGACCAACGAAAATGGCAATGGCTCTCACTCTTCGAAAACCCCAAAGATTGGAACCTGTGCCCCAGTATTATAGACTGCCGAGTGAACAGAAGCCAAAACTGACACCGATGCAATTCCGCCCGAATAACTTCCTCCAAAGACCACCTCGTCTACCAAGACCGAACCCAGATATGAAAAGAAACATGCTAAATACCGATCATCGGAAATTTACTTCTTTACAGAGCTTGGAAATGACAAAGAAATTAAGTGAACCGAAAAAACCAGTTGATCCTAAGAAGAATTATTCAAATATTTCACACAGGATAACGGGCTTAACAAACAAATTAAGAGATCTTGGTAGTCCTAGTAACACGATTGGTAGATTCAAAGCTCAGTCTCACGGAGATGTTGCAAATTTAAAGCCAGTATTAAAGACAGGTCAAGATGGAGCAAAGAGGTCCGTTGTGAGGACCTGTAGCTCCGAACCACCAAAGAAAGTCACGTTTAGTGCATTCGCCACCGTTCAGGTTGTGTAACATCAAGATGCAATTACAAATTTTTGTTTCGTTTAATAATTTGGATTTTCATCTATTCTTTGAAAAACTTTAAACTAAAATTCGTGTTAAATATAATATGCATAGTGTTCACGGTGTTGTTTATAAGTTTTTCGCCATTTTAATCATACTAATGGATTATTAGTGAGATCAGACGTAGTTCTTTGATTATATCTAATATACTAATCCAAGGACTGACTGATTTAAGAAATATTATTACATGATTAGTTTATAGATGAGGTCGGCAGTTATTTGTGTACCTAATGTTTGTCTATAAAGGCGGTCAGGCCGGGAATTCTGTGTAAATATAATTTAAAATAGCGTCATTAAGAACGCGTAACTTTATAATTAAATTAACGTTTACTTACTGTATGTTGTTAGACATTTAAATCATTCTTTTTTTTTTGCTCTGCATGTATCAAAATTCTGATATATAAAGCCTTATATTTCCTTCACGTCAGTACGTCACGTCAAAATAATTTTAGTCTTCAATTCATTTATAATAATTAACATTCAATTTCTGTTCTATAATTTGATTCTGATCTGACAGTTGAGAAAGATGAAACCAAGCCTATGTATTATTAAAAAGTCACTAATACGTAATTACGACATTACTCGACTACTGACTACACATGACTAAACATCAATCCAATCGATAACTCTCACTGACTTCAATTTGACTGGGTTCCTCCAAAATGGAAAAGATCCTCCGTTCAGAAATCTTGGAATTCTGGCGTAACCAACTTGAAAAAATAAACAACTGAATCGAGAAAATCCTTTTTGAAGTCGATTAAAAATATATAACGTCAACCAAATTTTCGATATAATGACACATCGATGTAATGAGTTTGTCGTAATTCGATATTTATTTATTTATATAGTTTAAGTTAGCGAATCGCATCACGTATGTATGTTATGAAATGCCACCAATCTTTATGCGTGAGATTGCTGTCGGTCAGTTTCAGACAAAAATGGGAATTCGATAACATACTTATGTTGTTAATTATTTATTCATAACGAATATATATTATACACAGTATCATCAATAAAGGCCTTAAAGCCTTTTTATTTATTTTCTCTTTCTGTATTCTTGTTCATCGTTAGCCTCAACAAATAACAAATCATTGTATTGGATCTTTTTACACTAAAGTCCATTCGCTTTAAGAAAATACTGACTCATCTATCAAGTTCCGTCACTGACCACTCTTATGCCAAGAAATTATCGTTTCATACGAAAGTCAGGGCGCGTAATTGATGCGTCACTATTTTTTTAACGCGAATGGACAATAGACCTTTATTATATTGCTTTTCTAGCTTTATTATTTGCTATTTTAAGACCCTTTCCGGTCTTTTGAAAGATATTTATTATATTTATAAATTATCTGGTCATGCCTGATACATCCAATCAAATTGGGGTAGTATTGAAATTAAAAATAACTTGGTGTATTATAATAAAAAAAGTTATTGTGATTCGTTTCTTTTTTAATGTGGTAACCTAGTCGTCAAAATTTGTATATTTCTTTAAATTTCTACGTTTGTCTATGCTTTTTGCTTATACATGTAAAGTATGTATATGTGTGTATTTGTACATATATACAAATAATAAATAATTACTTTTTTGCAAATGTTGTAAAATCTATAGGTATTGAGTAGGTACTGTAAATAATAATCGTAGTAATGTCGGTAAAATAATTATTAGAGTGTTTAATTTATATACGTAACTTCAATAGTTTCCTAAGTATCTATACAAGTAGAGTAACTTTAATTTAGTTAAAATTTTTAAAATGTGTTTGAATTAATATAAAGTCATAATTAGTTTGCATAGTAATTATTTCGCATAGGATTTTTCGCATAATTATATTCAGTGTGTATTATTAATAACTGTTTAAAATATTACTGTTGTTATAACTTGTTTCAATTTAGTTTTGTTTTGAAAAATAATAAAATGTTTGTTTATAACTTTCTCTTTTTATTCTTTATTTTATACTAGCTGTCTCACCTTCCCACAGGCAGTGTACAGTCGCGGACAAAAAAAAAGACTTTACTCGTTATCTTTTATTTTTTTCTTTCTAGCAAAAAAGAATGAAAGAAATCGGACCATGTGTTATTGAATTACAACTAAGTACATATTTTGACTTTCATCCCCTCTCTCCAAGAAACCGTGCTGAATTTCGGGATAATAAGTATCCCATGTCCTACCTCGTAGTATGAACTCAAATCATGCCAAGTTTCATTTGAATCCATTCAGTAGTTTCAGCGTAATGTGCGGCCAAGATACAGGCAGACAGACAGACAAAAATGAAAAAAAAATACAGTTTTGGCTTCAGTATCGATTATAGAGAGCCCTCCAAAAAAAAATTCAAAATATCTTGAATGTACAGAATTGGACCTGTTACATTTTTATTATAAGTATATATTGATGTGTCCACGTCCATTTGGGCAGCGAGTGTAAAGACTTTATATAGGCGGTCTTCTTTAACTGCCTCGCGACTACTCATCAGTCTATCGATTGACGTATGCGACTGCCGATCAAGTTTTTTCGCAGCAGAGAGAGCACGTAAAGCTATCAGTCCCGCGCCTGATATCTCCTCGATCGTGTCTGTTAGCCCACCACGCTGAAAAAAATCGAGGCACTCATAGCCCAGTTGCACTCGGTAATTAGATACAATCACCGAGGGTAAGCAACGACGGCGCGGTCAGTACCTGGATGGGTGATCGCTAGTGACATATCACCATGAGCGTCTCAGTGATTCGGAGGTCACGTTAAGTAGTCGGTCCCGGTTGTTATCATATGATAACAGTCGTCAAGCTTAGTTGGAGGCCTTTGGCCGGCTTAAAAACATCCAACGGCAAGAATTTCTTACAGGCCACGGTAACTTTAAGAGCAAACTATACTCATTTAAATTAGTCGATTCACCATTGTGTCAATGCTCAACACCTGATTCTAGCTGTGAACAGTCGGCTCATCATATCCTCTGGGAATGTAGTCTTTGGTACAATGAACGTAACATGATGCTAAATAGCTTACAAATGACGTCTGGGGTAGTATATTATGGGGATCTTGTGTCAACTACGGTGAATTTCCGTGCGTTTAAGCGATTCTGCCATACATACTATAGAAATCAAATATAGCTCACTTAGGACCCATAATATTTTTATCCGTGGTGCTTCCCGGTTTGAAAAAGGCGTCTGCCTATTTTGACTCCATTTTGTCTCCCGCTTTGCTAAGGAGGGAAGTGGACTTATTATATTTCCAACTCCTCCAGTTTTCTTCTGATTAATTTCGTTGCGGGTTCCAAGACAGTTAAATTTTTCCTGGGACTTCCCGAGTGTCATAACTCGGTGTTTTCGTGGGTCACCGCTGTTGATCCTGGTGTACAGGAGTTACAGTGGTGGGCGTGTGGGTGGGATTAGTCCCATCCAACGGCAAGATTATACTTAGCCACAACATTGTCTTGCCAGTCCCCAACCCGCGCACTTGGCCAGCGTGGGGACGTATGGCCTTAACCCTCTCCTGAGAGGAGACCCGAACCCAGCAGTGGGACGTTATGGGTTGTTGATGATTGACACCACGCTGACCAAACGCGTTGGTATAGGGTTTGTTTAAAGTTTTCCTTGTCTTTGTAGAGATATTGTCCAGATTAGTTTGCTCCCGTAGTTGCCACTTACGCGCCCATGGGATGAGTAGGTGGTGATATTTACAATTTACAGAATTGAGGATTGCTGCATAGTAAAATCATTGTGAAGTTGTGTTCTTGTTCCTCCTAAGTATTTTTGTTTTATGATATAGAACGCCACTAAACAGGTAGGATGTCACAGGATGAATAGTGACTATCATAGCCCATGGTAAAACAATATACTTCGCCAGATATGGCATTCCGAGATATAGTGACGAGATAGAAAGATCGAGATCACGTCATCATCGCTATCGCTGGTTGTGGTTTGTCAATGATCTATAGTAATGTTATAAACGCGAAAGTTCGTAAGTATGGATGGATGGATGGATCTTTGTTACTCTTTCACGTAAAAACTACTGAACGGATTTGGATGAAACTTGACAGTAATATACCTAGCTTATACATCAGAATAACACATAGGCACACAGAATAACACACATTTGCAGCGATAACCGACATACACGCGGGCGGAGCCGCGGGCAACAACTAGTATTATATAATATCATTGTGGTTGGTTCATTTCGTGTTATGTTGCTATAAAGTAGTAACTGGATAGTGACGTCACATCGAGCCACTCTCGGAATGCGAGACCTTGTTTTCTTAGTCCGTGTCATAGCCTTCAAGAGTTACAGTTGCTTAGTCAGCATTTATGCTCATCTTATTGGTCTGCAAAGCACTAAAAATATGACAGATACGAATCAATCACACCTGAATTATGTTTCATAGTTTCATCGTGGCAGGCAAAAAGGTTCTGGATGCCATAATGGTTTAGTTCCCATAACAGAAGTATTTTTGTATGTAATAACCTCCAAAATGACTCTACTCTGCCTGATGGAAAGCATGAGCAGAAAGTGGTGTCATCATTCTTACAGTAGATATGGCAGTCTAGAGAGATGCTTTTTTACGTCTTGCTTAAAGGACCCGGGATCATAGTGGGAGGGAAACACACGTGCGGTGGTAGTGAGTTCCAGGTTATGACTCCATTTTCAACGTTTATTTTTTTATACATATATTACGCGAAATTCTTGTTTTAACGGTTTAACGAAAAAGTTTTAACGGACCAAATGTTTGTATTATGTACAAGTACTAGCTGGCCCAGCTAACTTCGTAGCGCCCGCCATATTTACATATCTGTGTCAGCTTCCCACAGGCAGTGTACAGTCGTGGACAAAAGACTTTTCAAGTTATCTTTTAAATTTTTCTTGTACACACACCTTGACCTAACAATAACGAACACATAAAAAAGAATTATATAATTTGGTGCAGCCAATCGGAAGATGCGCGTTATATACATTTCGACGATTCATTTTTATATATTTATATATATATTAGTTTGGGTGTGTTTTATGTATAGTAAGTATGTATTTACAAAAATAAAGTATATCTGTATTTATATCAGTTGTCTAGTATGGTACCCATAATATAAGTTCTGCTTACTTTAGGACTAGATAGCGTTGTGGTTTGGTCAGATGTCCGAAAAATTTTATTCAGGTATTTAATAAATTATTCTTTGTTATCATATACACACATCAAAAATGTCTAGGGATCAACATATGTGTCTAGGGATCAACATATATTTTTGCAATAACTTTTCTCCTGATTGATATTAATTAAAATTTTCTTTAAGGATTCATCAAATAAAGTGTTTTCGTTTGTCACAGTAACGATAAACCAAGTCACCTTTGCATTAATAAAGAAATTTGCCATTTTCCTAATAAAAGGATTTTTGACATTTGGACCACTAACATTAAAGTTCGAAAAAAAGACTGAAATAACAGTTTTCTTTAAAATTTTATTAGGTAACTTAAACAATTAATAATCCGTGTTTCTACCGCGAACACTAACACAAGAACATCGGTTTGGCATACTCAAAATGAGTTCATCCAAATCACGCTGTGGAATGGCCGCCCATGTTCGTTGCAACAACAAAAAAAGGTTCTCTTGCGACTGGATACCCTCCATATTCGGCAGAGCTCTTCTCTGTAGCATATCCCATGCATGCTCAATCGGGTTCAAGTCTGGCGACTGAGCAGGCCTGGGCCAAAGCCACATCTCAATCTCAAGAAATCCGCATAAAAATGCTTGATCCCTAGACACTTTTGATGTGTGTATATCCTATCTAAATAGTGGTTATTTATTAATTTTTAAATATAATCTGATAATAATTACCAAGCCAAAGCATATGGTACGTAATACTAAAATTTACTTTCAAATAAGTAGGTAATAATAATATTTCGGAAATGTAACAGACAACGCCATCTAGTCACAAACAAAGCAGAGCTTGTATACGTAATATGAGTACTAGACAACTGATACAAATCAACATATTTTTTGTCAATACAAACATATTTTTCATAGAAAACACCCAAACTCCGAATCAAAGCAGATCATACAAACGACTGCCTCTGTGGCGCAGTGGTAGCGTATGCGACTGCTGTGTTTCAGGTCTCGGGTTCGATTCCCGGGTCGGACCAAATGTTTGTATGATCTGCAAATATTTGTTTCGCAGTTTAGGTGTTTTCTATGTTTAATATGTATGTATCTACAAAAAAATAAGTAATACATGTATTTATATCACTTGTCTAGTACCCATAACACAAGCTCTGCTCAGCTTGGGACTAGATGGCGTTGTGTGTTAAATAAAAATATGTCCGAAAATATTATTTGGCCCGGAAATCCAACCCGAGACCACAAGTATAGCAGTCGCAAAACCTACCACTGCGCCACCGAGGCAGACAATGGTGTAGGTGTAGAGTCTAGAATAAGCCTCTAGTAAATTATTTGTATTCAACTTACAATCCTAGTGCCTATAGTATGTTGTTTATAATCAGTCGTAAAATTGTGATTAGTTACTCGATTGGTACTGCTGTAATCAGCGTTACCTCATTGTTTATATGATTTCTTAACGTCACAATAATTGCGATAACAAATAATATACAACCATTACATAATAACAGTAATATGAAGACTTATCCATACTAACATTATAAAACTAAAAAAGTTTGTTTGAACGCGCTTATCTCAGGTACAGCTGGCTCCAATTGACACATTCTTTTAGTGCTGTATAACTCACGCTATGACCAATAGGAGCAGGGTATCAACAAAAAAAAATGCGAAAAGGGGGATTTATTTATTTTCAGTGATCAAGATAAAAAATAAAAATAAAAATAATGTGTAAAATTAGAAATTTCATAATGTTTAAATTAAAATTATCAACATCAAACATTATCATGTCGGTGACGCGGTGACGCGAAATCATAAGATTTTTCCCTACCAAAAAGTGCTCAACAAGGCTAAAGAAGTTTCACTTCAAAATATCCTTTGAGTGAAACAGACGAAGCCGCACTAGTCAACTAGTATAATATAATCATATTCTCGATTTTTTATTGCACACGGCCACGGCTGATAAAAGGTTAACAAAGCGTATGTAGTCTATCTACATTGTTACGTGTTAGGTGTTAAAGGTAATTATGTTGATAATGTTCTGTTGTTTTATACGAGATAGCCCCAAATCTATACTATCACTATCACTACATAGTATAAAACAAAGTCGCTTTCTCTGTCCCTATGTCCCCTATTTCCCTATGTGTGCTTAAATCTTTAAAACTACGCAACGGATTTTGATGCGGGTTTCTTTAATAGATGGAGTGATTCAAGAGGAAGGTTTTTATGTATAATTAATGCATAATATAGTATGGAAACACTGTTAATTTTCGATTTTTCTAATGTGATGTAGCAAATAAACACATTTTTTGCGCTTACATTGCAAACGCTGGTTGCACCCTACGAGATAGATCAAAATAATGTACTACAGTATTGTACACCTTAAAAAGTACAAACAAGTACTACAAAAAAGTCTGCGACGGTATATGTCTATCTCTTAGGGATAACCCACAACAACAATTGTTTATTCCTTTCTTTTTACGAGAAATAATGGCTTATGTACGAAGTGATTTTAAGCAATACAGAATGAATCCTTATACAATTAAGTAAATTAAATACATTGTGCATTTAATATAGATCAATATGGCCCTTCACAGTATCTAATTTAAATGAATATAATCGAAGATATTACAGATTTAAAATGCACGAATCGTGTCGTCGGTGGGGGCATCTGAAATCCACCCGTGTGAAGCCGGGGCGGGTCGCTAGTAATAAATAAAACTGAAGAGTTTGTTTGTTTGAACACGCTAATCTCAGGAACTACTGGAAAAAATGTTTTAGTGTTAGATAGCCCATTTATCGAGGAAGGCTATAGGCTATATCATCACGCTAAGACCAATAGGAGCGGAGCACCAATGAAGAATGTTACAAAAACGGGGATAAATTAGTGGACGTAAACGAGGTTGCGTGGGTCAGGTCTCAGGTAGTAAATACTACATAAGATAATACATTGTAATTTAGGATCTACGACATAATATATAAACGATTGTTATGTAATACCTTTAAACGAGCATTTCTTGTATACATTTTTTTAAATATGTATATAGGTACTTTTTTTGTAAATACATACATATTATACATAGAAAGCACCCAAACTTCGAAACAAATATTTGCTGATCACACAGACATTTGGTCCGACCCGGGAATCGTACCCGAGATCTCAAAAACAGCAGTCGCATACACCACCACTGCGCCACCGAGGCAGTCAAGTTTATAAGTATGTCGGAAAGTAGGCACGATCTAGCGGTGCTCGATCCATAATTTTATCATTCGGGTTGTCAGAGTTGCCACCCACCAAGTATATTATCTGAATCTCGTATACGGCCCAACGATTTTATTTTGTATGGCCTTAACCCTCTTCTGAGAGGAGACCTGAGCCCAGCAGTGGGAGGTTATGGGTTGTTGTTGTTGATGATGATTATTTTATTTTTTTGTTGTTTTTTATTCTGTCTTGACTGCCTTGATAGTCTATAGGTTAGCGTATGCGACTGCCAAGCAAGAGGTCTCGGGTTCGCTGCCTGGGTCGGACCAAAGGTTTGTATGATCTGCAAATATTTGTTTTGTGTGTTTTCTATGTAAGTACCTATAATATATATGTGTTTACAAAAAAAAAGTATATACATATGTATTTTTGTCTAGTACCTACCCGTAGCACAAGCTCTTAGTTTGGGACTAGATGGCGTCGAGTCAGTTATACGAAAAAAAAAACTAACACATATAAATAATTTGACGAACAGTGTGAACTTAACTTTATTCATTATCGAATAATTTATCCCAAAGACGAATGTCAGGGTTATCACTTCAGTGTAAAAGCAAATTATTGTTCTCTAAAATGTGTTTTCCATCTCACTTCACTGAAGTTATTGGAAAGAGATGCAGAATATGTAATATTTGTCACGTATGCGATATCAATTTATAAGTTTTATGAGATTTTTTGTTTAGTGTTGTGAAAACCATCGCGTTGAAAGGTAAGTACATAGAACGTTTATTTATCTACATTAATACTAGCTGTTGCCCGCGGCTCGCCCGCGTGTATGTCGGTTATCGCGGCAAATAGTAGCCTGTGTTATTCTTCATTGGTGGTCTGCTCCTATTGGTCTGTTTGTTTGTTTGAACGCGCTAATCTCAGTAACTAGTGGTCCGATTTGAAAAATTCTTTCAGTCTTTTCACTACTGGAAAAAATGTTTTAGTGTTAGATAGCTCATTTATCGAGGAAGGCTATAGGCTATATATCATCACGCTAAGACCAATATGAGCAGACCACCAATGAAGAATGTTACAAAAACGGGTGGAAATTTTTACGCTCCGGGTAGGATAGGAGACGTAAACGAGGTCGCGTGGGTTAGCTAGTTCAATATAATGTGGAACACAATTATTAGGCGCCTTATCGTGAAGTGGCATAAAAACAACTACGTGTTCTTTAAGAGTATTTATCTTGTATACTTATAATAGAAATGTAACAGGTCCAATTCTAAACATTAAAGATATTTTGAAAAAAAAATTTGGAGGGCTCTCTATAATCGATACTGAAGCCAGAATTGTAATTTTTTTCAATTTTGTCTGTCTGCCTGTCCGTTTGTCTGTCTGTCTGTATCTTGGCCGCGCATCACGCTGAAACTACTGAATGGATTCAAATGAAACTTGGCATGATCTGAGTTCATACTACGAGGTACATGGGATACTTTTTATCCCGAAATTCAGCACGGTTTCTGGAGAGAGGGGATGAAAGTCAAAATATGTACTTAGTTGTAATTCAATAACACATAGTCCGATTTCTTTCATTCTTTTTTTGCTAGAAAGAAAAAAAAAAAAAGATAACGGGAAAAGTGTTTTTTTTGTCCGCCACTGTACACTGCGTGTGGGAAGCTGAGACAGATATGTAAATATGGCGGTACGAAGTTCGCCGAGTCAGCTAGTTCCTAATAAAAAATATATTGGTAGTCATAAGGACTGCCGATAGAAGTGAAAATTTATAATTTATAATTTTATTTGTAAAATTAATGTGTAAAATTAGAAATTTCATAATTTTTAAATTAAATCAACATGTAGGTGACACGGTGACGCGAACTCATAAGATTTTCCCCTACCAAAAAGAAGTTTTCCCTTCAAAAAACCCGAAAATAAAAACAAAAAGAACCCGGAAAATAGCTATTGTAAGTTTACCAGACCTTTATCAAGCACCTTCAGAAAACCTCTAGTCTAGAGATTTTCTCTCTAGTACATAGGTGTAGTATTTCACTTCAGAGATTTAATATTTATCTGTTCAGCGGCTTACTTTGGTATAACTTTTAACGATCTCATTAAAGATAAATTATTTCAAGTAAGTAGGTTTATTAGATTTCCTCTGCGTGTGTCTAAGGCATAAGACATATTGAGGGCAGTACGATGTTTTACAAAATGGAGAGCTCATAATTTATCATCTTTATGTATAGACTATAAATAGGTGAATCCGCCTGAAAATCATTTTTAACATTTCTTTTCCTTTGTGAAGTGTTTGTCTTTGTGTACCTATTTCTAAACAATTGTTGTAGTGTTTTCTCCAATGACGATTTACTGCTAAATTGTTAACATCCAACATCTATACTACTAATATTATAAACCTGAAGAGTTTGTTTGTTTAAACGCGCTAATCTCAGGAACCGCTGGTCCGACTTGAAAAATTCTTTCAGTGTTGGATAGTACATTTATCGAGGAAGGCTATAAGGTATATATGTATAGGTTATATATCAACACGCTAAGACAAATAGGAGCGGAGCACCAATGAAGAATGTTACAAAAACGGGGGATTTTTTTTACACTACAGGCACAGGCAATAGGAGACGTAAACGACGTTGCGTGGGTCAGATAGTCATCAATAAAGACAAATCTTCTTTACAACTTTAGTGCCATATTATTCTACTAATGCATTTTTTTTTTTAAAACCTAGAATAAAAAATATTTTAATAAAATAGTAGTATTATATAATGATTTTTGTCCGTTTGTCTGTCTGTCTGTATCTTGGCCGCGCATCACGCTGAAACTACTGAATGGATTCAAATGAAACTTGGCATGATCTGAGTTCATACTACGAGGTACATGGGATACTTTTTATCCCGAAATTCAGCACGGTTTCTGGAGAGAGGGGATGAAAGTCAAAATATGTACTTAGTTGTAATTCAATAACACATAGTCCGATTTCTTTCATTCTTTTTTTGCTAGAAAGAAAAAAAAAAAAAAGATAACGGGAAAAGTGTTTTTTTTGTCCGCCACTGTACACTGCGTGTGGGAAGCTGAGACAGATATGTAAATATGGCGGTACGAAGTTCGCCGAGTCAGCTAGTTCCTAATAAAAAATATATTGGTAGTCATAAGGACTGCCGATAGAAGTGAAAATTTATAATTTATAATTTTATTTGTAAAATTAATGTGTAAAATTAGAAATTTCATAATTTTTAAATTAAATCAACATGTAGGTGACACGGTGACGCGAACTCATAAGATTTTCCCCTACCAAAAAGAAGTTTTCCCTTCAAAAAACCCGAAAATAAAAACAAAAAGAACCCGGAAAATAGCTATTGTAAGTTTACCAGACCTTTATCAAGCACCTTCAGAAAATCTCTAGTCTAGAGATTTTCTCTCTAGTACATAGGTGTAGTATTTCACTTCAGAGATTTAATATTTATCTGTTCAGCGGCTTACTTTGGTATAACTTTTAACGATCTCATTAAAGATAAATTATTTCAAGTAAGTAGGTTTATTAGATTTCCTCTGCGTGTGTCTAAGGCATAAGACATATTGAGGGCAATACGATGTTTTACAAAATGGAGAGCTCATAATTTATCATCTTTATGTATAGACTATAAATAGGTGAATCCGCCTGAAAATCATTTTTAACATTTCTTTTCCTTTGTGAAGTGTTTGTCTTTGTGTACCTATTTCTAAACAATTGTTGTAGTGTTTTCTCCAATGACGATTTACTGCTAAATTGTTAACATCCAACATCTATACTAATATTATAAACCTGAAGAGTTTGTTTGTTTAAACGCGCTAATCTCAGGAACCGCTGGTCCGACTTGAAAAATTCTTTCAGTGTTGGATAGTACATTTATCGAGGAAGGCTATAAGGTATATATGTATAGGTTATATATCAACACGCTAAGACAAATAGGAGCGGAGCACCAATGAAGAATGTTACAAAAACGGGGGATTTTTTTTACACTACAGGCACAGGCAATAGGAGACGTAAACGACGTTGCGTGGGTCAGATAGTCATCAATAAAGACAAATCTTCTTTACAACTTTAGTGCCATATTATTCTACTAATGCATTTTTTTTTTTAAAACCTAGAATAAAAAATATTTTAATAAAATAGTAGTATTATATAATGATTTTTATTGGCCTAAACAGATACACACGCGCTTTTAAGTTCAACACCTAATGTAGATTTCTGATTATGATATATATGTGAGGTATTTATTGTGTGTGCAGTCACCATGTCCCTGGTAGCGCAAGCCTTCGAGTCCAGCAAGATCGTGCCTGATGTTATCCCGACAGCACCGACCCTCAACATTCAGGTTAGACTGAATCTACTGTATTACTATATTTACTACGTACTGTATGTATGTACTGTATTACCTACTATGTGTGTGTAATGTTGGTGATTGGTTGTATGTTTATTGTGTACTACGATTTTATAGATTGACTGACTGACTTGCTTGGATTTCTTTCGGATTTATAGAAATTAATGTGAAAAATTACTTCGGATTTAGATAATTTGATCTGAAATAATAATAATACTTTCTACTCTAATTCTTTTCTTTTTAACGGACTTCCAAAAGGAGGAGGTTCTCAATTTCATCGGTTTTTTTTCGGTTTTTTTTTATGTTTGTACCTTGATTACTCCGTCAATTGTGGTCCGATTTTGAAAAGTCTTTTAGTATTCGAAAGGGTATGCTCCCCATGTGGTCCCATGGCCACCATATCAGGATCTCGAAGGAAACCCTCAAATTTACGTGAGCGCTTGCAATGAAGTTAGAGCAATTGTCTGCATGCCTTCATATTCTGTAGACATCATTTAATTTCATAATATATACCAGGCGGTCCCATAATGAACTGGCCTGATATAGTTCTACCCGACATGTCGCTACATGTTGTGTTGCATTAAATAGTACGTTTATCGTGTACTTAATATAAGAAACACGCATCGACCTAAAATGCTTAGTCTTAGTTTAGCAGGCATTTGAATAACGAGAGTCGCGTATTTTTTCAAAATGTCGAAAACTGAGTATTGAAGTGTCATAAAGTTTCTGTTTAAAGAAGGTTTATCCCCTGCCCAAATAAAAGAACGATTGGATGGCGTTTATAAGGAGTCTGCCCTCTCCTACAGCACAGTGGGAAATTGGGTGAAAAGGTTTCGCCTCGGGAGAGAAACCGTCGAAGACATTGGCCACGACGGTCGACCTGTGGAAGTGCTCACTCCCGAATCCCGAATCGACAAACGGCGGTCACTCAGGTGACAGCTGTTTGACGATTAGAGAAATTGCCGCTAGGCTTGGGCTCTCTAAAAGTACCGTTCATCTTGCGATCCATGAACATATTCACATTAAAAAAGTGAGTGCAAGATGGGTACCAAAACTTCTTTCAGTGGTACAGAGACAGGCAAGAGTGCGCTGCGCTTCGGAGTTTTTGGATCTTTGTGGCGAAAATTCAAAGACTGCGGCTAGTGACTGGTGATGAAACTATGATCTTGTATTATGATCCACAAAGCAAGCGCGAGTCAATGGAATGGCGTTATAAGGGTGAAAAGCCCCCTAGAAAGGCAAAGGTGCAACAATCGACTAAAAAACTGATGTGCACAATCTTTTGGGATTTTCAAGGCATTTTAATGATGGATTTTATAGAACGTAATACAGTCGTGAACGGCGAATATTTTGCTTCTTTAATATATAAATTACGAGACAAGATAAAGGAAAAACGAAGAGGCAAGCTGTCTAAAGGTGTCCTGTTGCTCCATGACAACGCCCCTGTTCATACCGCTGGTGTTTCGAAGGATTCAGTTCGTCAATGCGGGTTCACAGAAGTGGAACATCCACCTTACAGTCCAGACATGGACCCGTCTGACTATTATTTATTTCCAAATTTAAAGCGGGACTTAAGAGGAAGAAAATTTTCAAGCGATGAGGAGTTGCAGGCGGCCGTCTTCGGTCATTTTGAGGATAAAAATTGTGATTATTTTATAAAGGTTTAGAGATGTTGATCCACAGATGTCAGAAGTGTGTTAGTATTCATGGTGATTATATTGAAAAATAAAATTGGTTTCGTTTCATTTCATTCATTAGTTAATATTTAGGCCAATTCATTATGGGACCGCCTACGTAAGGGGTCGTAACGATATTGTAAGTTTACCTCAAATCACTTGAATTATAGTAACTTTATAGAACAGTCCATTTGAGATTTTATTACAAAAAATTACCTGAAGTCCTTTCGATTCTATACAGTATGTATTTATTTTTATTTTTTTATGTATGACCCGCCAAAATGACTCTACTCTGCCTGATGGAAAGCATAAGCAGAATCCAAGAGTATTGGTCACCATACTCACTGCGAATGCAGACAATGCAGCATGGCGACCCACACCATGGCGGCCTAGTGATGCTGCTGCATCTTTTAGTCTAGTCAACAAGTATGGAACTTGTTGACTAGACTACTTGGGCACACACACCACACTATGTTACCTTTAGTTATATTCTTTCAAGTTATTTATGTGAAATGATGATGAGAGACTTGAGAAAGACTAAAAAGCGAAAAATATAAAAAAAACTTAGTTTAAAAAAACCGATTTCAAAAACTTAAAAGTATAAAATAACTTCATTTGTATGTGCTACTTATTCATAGGTTTGAAGTCGGTGCCAAGCCAAAATGTAATAGTAGGTACCGCACTCGCCGCACGTGACTTTGAGCGGGATAGCTGCTCTTCGCGTAGAACAAAACAACAGAAGCGTCGGTGACGTCATTGACGTTCGTCTCGAAATATAGCGAGTGTGGTACCTACTATTACATTTGGCTTGGTACCGACTTAAAACCTATGAATAGGTAGCACATACAAATTAAGTTATTTTATACTTTTTAGTTTTTGAAGTCGGTTTTTTAAAGATAATAAAATCACATTATATTCCTAAGTATGTCAGTGTCATTTTAATAAACTTTTATTTTCTTAGAAGAAAAATCGATTAATGTAAATTATTCAAGAAAAGATTGCGAGACAGACAATAATAAACTTAAATCTGTATGATATTATGGATTATTTTTGTTGTTCTTCAATAAAAAGTAAAAGCTAGTTACAGACAGTTTTATTGAAATAAACTAGTCGTCTATGAACGAAGGCTGTTTTACTTTAAATTATAGTTATTAAAGTACTGGTTGGAAGTTCATTTAAAATTTTATAGAAATTAATAATAGACGTCGTATAATCTTACTACAATTTTTAAATGTCTCTTATAGTATACCTACATATATACCTATATATCCTACAAAAAAAACCCTCAACTGCCGCTACTTTTTTAGTTTCTAGTGTCTTTTGGTGACTTTCGATTAATTTCGCTCTAATGGGAATATTTCTCCACATCTCGATGAAGTTCAACTAAGTTCGGACCCAATGGGGAAATTTTCCAAGAGTTAAATATATCGTGTGGTAATGAGTGCTTTTCAAGGAGTTATGTTTCCTGTCATGGCTCATGAGTGATGGCATGACACAGTTACTACAGGCCCTGTACCTATGTACTTATATAAATAAAAAGTAAAGCCACTCACGGAAGTTTTTCTGCATAGATAAGTCATAAATATTATTAGATTCATTTGTTTAGGTTTACATCATGAACTAAAATTAGTTAGTGGAAAAGACAGATGATTTGTTGGTTTAAATAATCAACACAATATCGTTGTGTTGTGACAACTACTTGTAACATTTAACTACAGTCTATACATATGAAGTTACCTACCATAGAGTCTAAGTAATAAAATATGTACATACAATACGAATGGCCAATGGTCTTTAATAAGGTTCTATTAAAACTAATAAAAGCGTGATGCCTTTATTTATATATTTTTTTTATGGAAAGGCGGGCAAACTAGCCGACGTATCACCTGATGGTAAGCGAATACCGCCGCCCATGGACACCCGCAACACCAAAGGCGTCACAAGTGCGTTGCCGGCCTTTGGGGGATGGGGAGGGGTTGGGGTATGGGCCTCCGTTATCTTCATTCAAATAAAATACAGCCTAATTGACAGCCTCCTCCTTGATGAATAAGACAATTTACCAATCCATAATAAGGCAACTGGCAACGCCTTTATTGCCCCACAGATACTGGCAACAGTATTCATTTAAAATATTTTCTTTTAGTTGAAGTACCCGAGCGGTGCGATCGCGTCTCAGGGCAATGAATTGACTCCAACGCAGGTGAAGGACCAGCCCAGCGTTTCCTTCGAGGCTGATGCTAACTCCTATTACACGCTCGTCTTCACAGGTCTGTAACTTCATTAATAGAAACAGTATCTAATATTTAAATATAAGATTACACAATGTAAGTTTGTTTATATCACGTATTACTATTTTGGGAGAAACACCAATAAGAGAACCTTTCATCATTCTCATCAACAGGCCTCTATATAATCTAATAATGTAGATGTAGATTTGTATATCAAACAGTCTAAATATTCTAAATTCTTCAGTGATTTCTCAGATCAAATAAAAAAGTGCGCGTAGTCCCTCTGCGCTGAAGAAGTGATACGTCGTAATGTGGAAATGAAAATAGGAAGGGCTAGAAATTGATTTTTAGTGAAATCATATTGTTTCTTTCATATTCCCGCTCCCCAGGAGCGTTGAACGTTTAACGCAACAGTGCTGTCATACCCCCTCCATGGTTGCGTTAAACGTTTAACGCAAACGTTAAACATTTAACGCAACTTTGTTGGAAGTCGCATAAGAAGTTTCACTTCAATTTCAACGCCATCTTATGAATACAAGCTAAACGATTTCAATAAACAACTTTAAACAACACTATTATTGCTAAAAAATATGCAAGCCTTACTACTAAAGTAGGTACGTGTTTATATATACATTGTGTTTGCAACGTAAATAACACAAAGCTTAATAGATTTCTCTTTTTTTTTTCTCTTTTTTCTTTTTAAAAAGACAACTCCCGCACTAGGAATAAATCCTGTGTCGCGGGGGACTTTACAAACATACATGAAACGGACACAAAGAACACCCAGACTCAGAACAACAATTTGTGGATCACACAAAGTGTTGTCCTACGTGGGATTTGAACCCACGACACTTGGCGAAGTAGGAAACGGCGTGGTGACCGTTAAACCACTAGGTCAAACGTGCAGATAGTAGGTATGTGTAGGCTTTAAGGACTTTTTACAACCTATAATTTTGTAACCTCTCTTCATCAGACCCTGACAACTACGATGGTCCCGAGCAAGTGTACCGCGAGTGGCACCACTGGTTGGTGGTAAACATCCCCGGAGGCGACGTGTCCAAGGGGGATGTGCTGTCTGGGTACATCGGCTCTGGCCCCCCTCAAGGCACCGGCATCCACAGATATGTGTACATTGTATACAAGCAACCAGGAAAATTGAATTTCAACGAGTCTGTATTAGACAATAAGTGAGTATTTTGATATAAAAGTTGGTAAGTTTAAGTTGAAAACTGTATAGGACTATTTCCCGTTGTTTTAAATGTATTCATGATGATTGCTCTTTAATCATTTATTAATAGTATTCAACCGAATGCACTTCACAAGATCAATTCTCGTAATAAAAATTCGTTGAAAATCCAGTTTCGGTCTACCCTCGACCCAGAGGCGTCTCTAGCTTGTAAAGCGCCCGTGTGCAATCATTACTCTAGCGCCCTTTAGTAAACGTAGCGCCCTTTAGTAAGCCTAGCGCCCTTTAGTACGCGTAGCGCCCTCCAGTAAGTACGCAGACTCATTAAAAATGCCGAGGCCGGTGTAAAGACGCCTCTGCTCGACTGCACAAAGTCATATACCTAAGCTATTCTCACAATGTTTAGTTTCTCTTTTTTTAAGCTATTGCATAGCTTTTATCACGGGCTTTGGGGCTTTTGTGCAGAAATTCCGTAATTTAACAAAAAAACCTGACACCTGAAGCTCGCACGGATCGAGACGAGCTGCTCCGAACGACGAATCAACGAATGAAACGAATCTGTGTCACTGTCACGCACGAACATACTGCTTAAAAAATATAATTGCATAAGTTGATAAAAAATGCTATGCAATAGCTTTACCGCGGCAGTCCCCGAGTGCCACACGTATTTTTTTATGTTTATTTAATTCATTACTTTACTCTCCACGATTTTGAAATTACAGGTCTGTCAATGGTCGTGCAGCATTCTCCACGAAGAAATTCGCTGAGAAATACAACCTTGGAGCGCCTGTCGCTGGAAACTTCTACCGCGCACAGTTTGACGACTATGTGCCTCTCTTATACAAGAGCTTAGGCGCCTAAACACTTCTGATTTCTTGTTGTTACATATTTATATTGTTTTGTATAAAGGCCGTGTGTGAGTGATATTTGTTTTATTTAATTAATCGACTTCAAAAAGGAGGAGGTTCTCAATTCCGTTTTTTTCTGGTCTAAAGGGATTTTCAAAATGGTCCCATTTAATTTCATATACAGACAACGAAGCTCTTCAAAAATGACAGCAAATTAACAGCGATTGGTGCTATCGCATACCTATATATGCTTTGTTTGTGCAATCATATATGTGTTATTGTTTGTTCACCTTTTAACGGCATATTCGTCTATATCAGTATTGACTATAATAACACGGAAGCCTTCGCCGAGCTCCTTACAGCCCCTAGGTTTGTAGATAATTTATTGTTTTCATAAACTTTTAACATAGAAACACCCATTCAATTTTTTTTATCACGACATGTGAGCTCTGATGTATCATATCACTACAAAAACAAAATGTTGTGTGTCTAGCGAAATAAAACAGGTACATTAATATATTCTTTATTAAATTATTTATTTGCATAAATAAACAACTTCACTTGTGCGGCCTCCAAAAGGTCGAAGTTCCATCATTAAATGTTGACTGATTTGGAATGTAGACTTTCTAAGGAGAAGCGTATATCTAGCAGTAGATGAAGGTTGTTGTGTTGATGAAGAGGATAGAGCGCCGGTCACGTCACTCACTGACGTGTAAAGCAACGAAAAATTGTTAAACACCCATTTTCTGTAAAACCGTAGATAGATATCATTATTGTACAAAAACTGAAAGAAACAAAATGAACAACAGTTTGTTAAAATGAGTGTAGCATCCTCCCTTTGAGGATGTGCATTACGTAGACTTGCACACACGTCTACTCTCGCCGGCGGCTCTCGCAATACCACAGTCGTGTTTTGTTGCCGGAGGCCCAATGATGCAGAGAAGCATCTCAATAGGCCGCCATAGCGTGGGTCACCATGCTGCATTGTTTGTTGCATTGTCTGCATTTATAATGAGTATAGTGACCACAACTGTTTGACTGCCTCGGTGGCGCAGTGGTAGCGTATGCGACTGCTGTTCTTGAGGACTCGGGTTCGATTCCCGGGTCGTACCAAATGTTTGAATGATCTGCAAATAGTGGTTTCGGAGTTTTTGTGTTTTCTATGTATAATATGTATGTATTTACAAACATAAGTAGGTACATATGTATTTACATCAGATGTCTTATACCCATAGTACAAGCATAGTTTGGAAGTAGGTGGCGTTATGTGTTAGTTGTCTGAAAATATTTTTTATGACCCACGCAACGTCGTTTACGTCTCCTATTGCACGTAGCGTAATAATTTTCCCCCGTTTTTGTTATATTCTTTATTGATGCGCCGCGCCTATTGGTCTTAGCGTGATGATATATAGCCTATACCCTTCCTCGATAAATGGGCTATCTAAGACTGAAAGATTTTTTTTAAATCATCGGGCCAGTAGTTCCTGAGATTAGCGCGTTCAAACAAACACACAAACAAACTCTTGAGCTTTATAATATTAGTATAGATTATTTATTACTCTTGGATTCTGTTTATGCTTTCTATCAGGCAGAGTAGAGTCACTATTGCAGGCTCATATATGTGGAAAAAAACATATAATTTCTATTAAGTATCAAGCAGATAAGTGATCAGCTTTATTAGTAAATTGCCAAGATCCAAATGTATAAATTATTCATCGAGTTGCTAGTAAAGCTCTGATACATACCTAATTTTCGAACTCCGATTGATAGAAGTTGCCAGCTACTGGATCGCCCATGTTGTACTTTTTGGCGAAATCGGCGATAGAAAAATGTATGCGCTCAGGAGATAATCTGAAATTAGATGATGTTATTTACTTATACCCTGGACTGGTAAAACAAGAAGGACCGCCAGATAAATTTTAAATGAAGTGGTAAGAAACTCGCGTGAAAAGAGTATATGTTTTATTTATTCTCCTTTATCTATTGACGTTTTAAAACAAATTAATATTGATAGACAAGACAAAAATGGTTTATAAAACAAAATAACATCAAATATTATTTAATACTGTTGCAATTAGGCACCACCCATTATCTTAAAAGTAGAAAATATTCATGATTTATTTACTATAAATGGTGGGAATATTAGAGGACTCACCCTGTAATATTCTCAGCATTCAACTGAAAAAAGACCAAAGCAGACATTTAAGATCGTTATCACGTTTCCAGTTCCTGATTGTTAGAAATTTTACGTACATGATACATACATAGAAACAGACATGAGCCAGGGACCATTTTTGTGACATACTTACACATTGGTCAGCCTGGGCTCGTCAAAAGTAAGTATTCCAGGTTGCTGGTAGACCAGGAACACGTATCTGTGCAGGCCTGTGCCAAGAGGAGGACCAGAGCCGACATAGTCAGAGAGTGTTTCACCATCTTCTATATTAGTACCGGGAACGTTGCCTACAAGCCAGTGTTGGTACTCGCGGGCCGTGGGTTCGGCACGCGATGGTGGGTCTGCATCTGTTGCAATGAATTATTTGTTGTGGTGACGGATTAAGAATAAAGTGTGTCATCACCGCTATTCATCCCGTGAGTGACGTAAAAGGTGACTAAGGGAGCAAACTACGCAGGGCAACTTCACTGAAAAGAAAACGTAAACTTGAAACAAATCCTTTTTTTTTACGTGTGGAAACCCCCACGAGCCGTGGAAACCGGGGTTTGCGGCAGGGTGGTGTGTCGGAATCGAACCGACTAAAACCACACGGTGTGCAACTCTGCGCCTCAGAAGGGAGGGATCCGGGAACTGCTGACATTAACACATCCGGACCCCTCCCAGCGCTTGTTCGCACTGAAGCGGGCACCGTCTGCTGTTAAAACTCTCAATTTCGGCGACGTACGGCACACGCGTACGTCGCCCCCTCGCGGGCGGCCACTAAAGCGGAATGAGGGAGAAAACCCGTCCCGACCATCCGCGGCCACAAACTTAAAACAAATCCTATACCAACCTACCTATCGGTGTTTTCTATGTATGATATGTATCTATATATTTCCAAAATAAAAGTCTAGTACCCATAACACAAGCTTTGCTTAGCTTGGGAGTGGGACTAGATGGCGTTGTTGTAAGATATATTTATTTATTTATCTAGCCAAAGAGGCATGGTAGGCCATAACCTCCATGAATGAATAATGAAGTAGATTCATTTTCACGAGAGTTGTTTTTACTTGTGGTAACATCTAAAAACAGTCATGAACATGAGGGGAAATAAATTGTCTACATATTTGACCAAAAAATATATCTCAGAAAATCGAGAGACGAGATAGTATTTCGATAAGATAGTTACTTCGGCTTAACCCCGTAACCTTACTGATATACTATTTAGGATAAAGGCGATAAACATTACTCAATAGTAAATAACACACTAGAACTGTAAACTTGATAATATAAGTAAAATACACATCGAGAGCTGAGAATTTTACCATCATCATCATCAACAGCCTTTATCAGTCCACTGCTGGACATAGGCCTCTCCATAGAAAGGAAGTTTTCGCCTACTATATACCACGCTGGCCAGATGAATTGGTGTAAAATCTTATGAAAATTGATAATATAATAAGTTCAATGGCAGTATATAAAAGTGGTAGAGCCACGCTTCGGCATTAATGGGCCGGCTCCACCGGAGAGATACCACGGCCTGACAGGAAACCGGTGCGTAACAGCACTTGCGCTGTGTTTCACCGAGTGAGTGAGGATACCGGAGGCCCATAACCCCATCCCCTTACCCATCTCCCAAAGGCCGGCAACGCACTTGTGACGCCTGTGGTGTTGCGGGTGTCCATGGGCGGCGGTAATCGCTCTTCATCAGGCGATAGGTCTGCTCATTTGCCCCTCATTCCAAAAAAATGGTTGTCTGTAAAGTCTGTTTACGGACAATAGTTTAACGTGACATTGGCGCAAGCGCCGCATCTATCTCTCATCATTTCATCAATGTTTCGTCTCGCTATGCCTCAGAGCGAGGTAACGCAGCATGACATCAGGTAACGCCGCATGAGTCATGTTTTTTCGTGCGTGCAGCGGACTCCATCGAATTATAAGACGTTGTCACGTCAAAAAAAACTAGCGACTCGTTAAGGATATGAAAATACACTTCTCAAGAATCAAAATTAACCTTTTTCCTCTCTACTTTTTTTATATTAGAGCAGATGAGCCTGCCAAAGTGACTCTGCCTGATGGAAAGCATAAGCAGAATCCAAGAGTAGTGGTCACCATACTCATTGCGAATGCAACAATGCAACATGGTGACCCACCTATTCCGATGCTTCTGCATCTTTGACCTTCACTCTCGCACTCACCTACGAAACACTATAGCATGAATGCTGTCATTTTAGGTTGGTCTTCTGTGCGAGGGTAGTCCCGCCCCGGTCGAGCCGGCCCCTTAGTGCTGAAATCAGCGTGGCTTTACTACCTAGATTTGTTAGGATTTAATTGAAATAATACAGAAAGCTACTTGATCATTGTCGAGTATAAGCGTCTTTACGCTGAAATTTTTACCAGTCATTGCCAGTGTGTAGAATTTGTTCGAGTCTGCCTCCCACTCGACGGTAGGTGTCTCCTGCACACTACTTGGTCTCAGCACATTGCCGAGGTTCACGAAAACGCCACTGGGATAAACAACCTACAAATGACTATTGGTCAGTTGGGGAAAATCTAAATGCATTTTAAGGGGAATAATTACAAAGTCAAAACGCTGTTTTTAAATTTGCTAACTACAAATTAACTACTACTGTCCGGCTCTACACTGAGTAGGTACTGTCTTAAGTAAGAACGTAAGACCAATAAGAATTATTCTTTAGACAATTAAATATTTATTTGTAAAATTTTCTGTCTGTTCCGACAAATCTTCGGAACGGCTGGGACTTATTTTGGCGGTTTCACTGGCAGATAACTGATATTATGAGGAGTATCTCGGCTACTTTTATTTTAGAAAAAAAATATAAAAAAATGTTTTAAAGGTACAACTAGAACCGTTTTTAACACGGCCGGGTGTAGCTAGTAGGCCATAATACTGTACCTAACTAAACTACAATTAATTAAAAAACAATACTAAGTATTTTGTAAAAGTAAATTAATAAGAAATGCTTACAGAAGCAAAGACGTTAGGGGCCTTCGGCACAACATCAGGGACGATTTCATGTACTTCGAAACTCTTCGCCACAGCATGTTTCAATTCCGCAAACACACTGAAATTTACGATAGTGCTATCTACTAAAAACAATACCAACACACATTTCAATAATTTAGAAATTGGCGCCATTTTTCAGACAGACCACGACAGCGTCGTTAACCACGAATGTCAGTGCGCAACTGATTTTTTTTATTTATATCTGCTGTTTCTTCAAGCAAGGACTCTCGACTTACTTTTTACTGCAAGATGAATCTTGTGATAAATCAAGATAATGTAACTACTATCAATAAAATATATCTAATAAGTACAGTAATAATAAAATATCTATTATTTGTGTAGGTAGGTAAGGTAGGGTAGATAAAGTTGGAATTTTGGGATCGAGAAAAAATCCAATGAATATCATTATTTAAATTTAACTACTCTATATCACATAATAAAGAAAAATCCTTATTTACATTACACTGAAATTATAATTACAGTGAAAGTTATCTTTTCAAGGCTAAATATTTTATCTGAGATTTTATAAGCTCTCAATCAATGCATTTGCACGTCTAAAGATAGTCTGTTAGGCCCGTGTCAAAAATTGATGGGACATTTAAACCACCAGGAGACCTGTTGATAAGGTTATAGGGGCATAAAATAAAAACATTCATCACTATGCCGTCACTTGTAAGCTGTCCAAGTGAGTGCAGGTAAGAATTCTAAATGCGCTTGTCAATTCTCACCTGCACTCAGTTGGACATTAGGTAAAGGGAGGGGTCGTCCGTGGGAGAGCCACGCTTCGGCATGAATGGGCCGGCTCGACCGGAGTGATACCACGGCCTCACAGAAAACCGGTGTGAAATAGTGCTTGCGCTGTGTTTCACCGAGTGAGTGAGGATACCGGAGGCCCATACCCCAACCCCTCCCCCTATCTCCCCCCCCCCATCTCCCCCCCCCCCATCCCCCAAAGGCCGGTAACGCACTTGGACGCCTCTGGTGTTGCGGGTGTCCATGGGCGGCGTCAATCGCTTACCATCAGGCGATACGTCTGCTCGTTTACCGGTCTATTCCATAAAAAAAAAAGGGAGTGCATTTTGGTCATATATTTTTGTACGGCATTCTTACCATCGATAGATCCATGAAAAATAATAAGAAGACACGTAGTGCCGTACAAAAAAAGTGCGCCACCAAGTCGAAAACAAATTTTGATTTGCCGGCGATTTTCTTAGTAAATTTGGTACTTTGATTTTATACGGCATCAATTCCATACAATTTCAATATATCTTCTAATCCATTATTATCTTATATTACAATATATATCATACGACAATGGAGAAATATCGAGGGTTGTAACCCCCTCCACTTCAGTAGTCCGGGAGGTGATTTGAAAAAGTACGGTATTGGTTTCAAAACATTATGTAGCACTCAAAAGTACTATTAAAAAAATGCAGTCAAAATATTATTGTTCATTTGAATGTACATCAATAATTATTACCTTAATTTTATAGTATATTTGATTTTTGAAGCTGTAGATCATTTGATCTTGTACGGCAACTTTTTTTTAACATGATATTGTTAAATACAATCATTGTAAAATAATACTGTTCAAAAAAAATTTAAAAAAGAAATTTAGAGTAAAACAAAAGATACAATTTTTCAAATAATTCCAAAAGTTTAAATTATCATAGATTAATAAAATACAGCAATTTTCTAAATATTATTATTGTTTTTGTAAATAATATTCAGGTTAATGAATTAAGAAAAATGATGCCGTACAATCTTAATGAAAATTTATGGTAAGCTCATAAATAACAAATATACCTATATCCGACTCTGATCTCAGAACCATTTCCCCATTCTCGATTTTAGCATTTGCCCTATTTGTTTTATCCAATAACTTTCTTGCATCGTCCCGTCTGTAAACGATCATATTCCTAAGAAGCATAAGGCAGGGAGGCAGCTACAAGGAGCCGTTGCAGTGTTTTGCGTGCATGAGCAAATAAATTAACAAAAGAGCAGGAAAATACTGTACCTATGGTAAAATGCTTGCTCATGTTTCGTCAAAAATCGAAGCAAGCTTGAAAATAAAAGTAAAGAATAATAAATGACTGCTATTCTGTCTCCGTGAAACCTAATTGAATTTCAAAAAAATCACGAAAGTGTAGGCATTACAGAGGAAGTAATAGTCGTGACTGTACTTATGTTAAATAAGTGGTTTCTAAGTCCGCTCCTGGACATATAACTCTCCTTAGAAAGAAGGTTTTACTTTATGCACCTGCTCGGCCTGTTGCGTATACGTAGAAATACTTTGTTTACTAGTGGATTAGTGTCTGCGTATTTAAATTAAGATATTGAAATAAAACAATGCATGCGTAAAGTATCAGTATAATGAACCTTCGAAGAGCCATTACAAATCATTCCCACACACTTTCTCCTAAAATACTAGAAAGCTGTGACTACACTGACATGTGTTTAAATACGGTACTACTGATTGAATGTTATAAGTGGAATAGGTATGAGTTTGAAATGCAAGAACATATATAATATACTACTACCTCACTTAACACAATCCCATATATAGGTAGCTTTTTCTTTAAATTAATAGAACTCGCCTTTGAAATGTTTATAATTTTGCTTGCTTCGATTTGCTTGTACAGCTCGGGAACGTAGTCGTCGTACTCAGCCTGGAAGAAGTTGCCAGCTACAGGAGCACCCAAGTTGTATTTCTTGGCAAAATTGGCAATGGCGAAGTTGGCACGGTTAGCACCAGACCTGAAAATAGATAATATTAACCAAGATAGTGGAGCACAAGCCTCTCGCTTCGCCTTGATACTAGAGGGAAGCCAAGGGGCGGTAAGTCTTTAACTCGTCAGTTGCAGGTGTACATAGATGGTAATAATTACGTGGAGGTGTCGTTCCCACCCGCTCCCATATTAAGAGTGGGAGGAACGGAAGTCGGGATCGGAGGTGTTAAAGAAGGAGAAACACACAATGGAAGGGCGGTTCCAGCATCCCAATTCGCTGATTTGTTCCCAGGGACTCGATGCTGATGTGGACTCGCTCTAATATTTGGGGACTATAAAAAAATATGTTATGTAGGTACTATGTACTTAAGATCATTCCATGTTGATAAAATTTTATGATAATAGTTTGTCAGTATAATTTATACCATAATATATTATCTCAAAATTAAGTAAAATAGTAAAAAATGGAAGCAACAATATTTACATACAAGCGTCAAAAAATTCCTCCGCAGCATCGCCTACTGGTAGTGTTCCCAAAAGGCTGGCAGCATTGCCACGTTGAATGGCAATGCTAATTTTCTGTGCGAGAAAAAGGCCGGCCTTGTGGTCACGAGAAGCGTCGATCAGTTGCTTAGCTAGTTGTTTAAACATAGTGCGAGCACTCGGACCCCATGAACCTAGCGTCTCGACCCCAAATGGTAAAAAAATGTAATTACCTATTAGATTTTGGTACTTACGCCGTTTGAGGCCTTCCGCAGAAGCAGCAGCAGCGCCGGCATAATCAACTGTACTTGGAAGATGAGATGGCGCTAGGGTGTCGACGCAAGTTGGGTCCCACACCAAAGGCCTACCCATCCATGGCAGTAACGACATACCATCCGGTCTCTTGCCATCGTCTCGTACCAGACCATTTGGTTCACGTACAGCTGGAACGCCGGCGGTAACAAGAGCACGACGGATAATGTCGTTTATATTAGCATGTCGAGATATACGGCCAGCGCTTCTGCTACAAGAAAGGCCATGACGTCCGAGACTGTCAACAGCTTCTCCACAGTGACAAAAATGCGGAGAAACACAAGGCCCAGCACAAGAAACCTAAACGGAGGCAAGTGGCAAGGCGAAATGTAGTATCGTCCAACAAGGTACCTATGTTGGGGGATGGAAGAGCCTGAATCCATAAACTTGATTCCCACTCTCCCACAGCCAACAAACGAGCGCGCTCAGCAAGACTGGTTGAAGTAGTAGAATGGGTTAGCAAGTAAAATAGTACTGGGACATGCTATATGCCAAGCATCTATAGCAATGGCCTTGCATGACACTTCAGAATCAACCAGTGTGTTTATAAGAATTTTCCTGGTTAACTCTTCTGTGCCATGAACCGAAGACAGAAATGCTGGAAGGCTGACATCTACGATTTTGCGTACTGACTGGTACTGGACTACCACCCAAACGAACTGGTAGGGATGCTTGGAGCCAGGCTCGATCGTTTAAAGCCGTATTGAAAACTTTGCTGAGCGTGTTTTGTATAATTTTGTCAACTTTTTCCAAAAGTGATGAATATTTCCAAAAGGGCGATGACCGAAGCGCATGTGTAAAATTAGGTACACACAAATGAAAATTTCGTAATTGTCAGAGTTGAGTTCTAAGCCAATAGATTTAAATTTATTTTTAATAAAAATAAACTTCCAAAACTGTATCTACTGCCCCTCCTAAAGTTCCATCGTCAAGGTATTATATTATACTATATATGTAAAATTTAGATTTTATCTGCTCTAAAATGCGATGTATTGCTAAACTGAAGATACCTGAGGTCCCAGTGGATCACCTTGTTGACATCCAACGGCAGAGTCTAAAAGATTGTCTTCATACATTAATTTTGTTGGATATCTATAAAATTGCCAAAGAAAATTATAAATTTTAGAGGTTTTAATTTTGGAAGATTGAACTAGTTGTCACTTTAATTAAGTGACACTCCCCAATAACGATTGCCATAGATGTTCATAACCACCGGGACCGACGCGCGACGGCTTAACGTGCTCTCCGAATCACGAGTGAGAAACCCCATCAACCTTACATACTATGAAGCTGTTATTAAGAATTTATTTTAAGAAAAACCCAATAACACTTTTGGCTCTACCCGGGAATCGAACCTGAGACCTCTTGATCGGTAGTAGTATACGCTAATCGCTAAACCAAAAAGGAAGACAATGAAGATAAACAAATAAGATGAAGATGAATTAAGAAATTACCTATTAGTCAGTCTGGGCTCGTCAAAGGTCAGATTCCCAGGTTGCTGGTAGACCAGGAACACGTATCTGTGGAGGCCAGTGCCGGAGGAAGGTCCAGCGCCGATGTATTCGGAGAGAACTTCACCCTTACTGACCTCACTACCAGGCACATTGCCTACAAGCCAGTGTTGCCACTCGCGGAACGTCGGCTCAGCGCGCGAAGGTGCATCAGGATCTGAAAGCAGTGAAATTTAGGATAAAGACGTCGAATCTCTTCCAAAATTTTCAGGTTCAGTTTTAAATATTTCTAATTGCTGGCATTTTAGTCTAGCCATTATAGATACCACAGTCTCCAACAGGAAATTGAACTGAGTTTGCTGTAACTCGAGGCTAGGCCACGTAGTAAAAGATTGGAGAGACCCCCTTTTTGGGAGGTCGAAAACCTTTTTTTCTCGCCAGTTCCCGGGCAATGATGATGCGGTGGTAAAGTAGGCAGCTAAGAGATGTTTCCACTAAAACTAGCGCGAAGGCTGATCTCGAACGCCCTACTCTGAGAAAGACCCAGACCATGTGATTCCATCGAATCGACGACGCGCCTATCCAGGCCCTATCAAAGAAGCCGTAAATTCGCCCCATCACATTCCGATTAAATAGACCCTTAGAAGACATCATGGCCGGTATAAGTATACTTTACGGTACGGGTAGTTGAAACCGTAAGAAATCCGACAAATTCTTCTTTTACAGAACTTCGATATCGTCGAGTACTTGGGTTGTGGAGGTCTGATGGCCTACGCTCCACGTTAAAGATCGAAGTTCAGCCCTATCGCAGTAGCCTTGAAGCCGACCGATTTAGTATTGGAATAAATGCTCAGAGGAAGTAAAGATTATACACATGTCTTCCTTCATAAAATAAATGGCTTCCTTTTTAATCAGTAACTACACAGATGTAAGTATTTCAAAAACATGACACCACACAATTAAGTATAATACAGCATTGTCTCTCAGATATAATTTTCCAAGTCTTAGGGCCAGTTTTACCACTCGATAAAGTTCTTGATGGACTAAGGTCAACTAATCTGTAAAATAACTACAGATTTCGGTTTAACAAGTTTTGGATAGAGACATATAAGTCAGATATAATTTTAAAACTGTTGTTTAGAGTTTTCTTACTTTAAAAAGACCCCTTTCATTGTTTTTCTTCAATATCTTTATTGTATACAGACATCGACCACATAAAATTTTATTTAATGTATATACTAGCTAGTAGACCCGCTAATCTCTTTCATCTCTGTTTTTCAAAATGAATAATTTTTCCCTATTTTTACAAAATTTAGTAGAGGTCGTAGCGTAATGTAATATAGCCTAGAGACTTTTTCGGTAATAGATAGGCTATTAACTTTAAATTAAATAACTTTAAATAAGTTAAAGATTTTTTCAATTTGAACCGGTACTTTCTGAGATCAATGTAACAAGCTCATCAGCTTTATAATATTAGTATGGATTTAAACAATATATATTCTTTTAAATTATATTTAACACTCGAGCGATGAATGTGACTAAAATTAAAATAATATCATCTACTCACCAGTCATGACCAGTGTGTAGAACAAGCTAGGGAATGCATCCCAAGAAACTTTCGGCTGGTCCTTCACCTGTGTCGGCGTGAGTACATTCCCTTCGTCCACCTTCACGCCACTTGAATAGCTAACCTGGAATTGGCAATGGCCCATTAGGGAGCTTTAATTTTAGATGTCACATCACCACATCAACGGCTTGAAATAGGTAGGCCTCTTCCTAAAACAGTTTGGCCTACTTTACCACGATGGCCAGACGGGTCGGTAGAGAGTGTGTCAAATCCTGAAGAGGAGTCTCCTGCTTCAAATCGGGGAGTCGGTGATGGGGGATTCAGTGCCCTAATTATCGTTTTCTTTCCAGGAGAAAGCGTAAGCGGCGGTGGCCATCATACAAAAGGTGGCCACCAAGTCCGTGAACCTTAAGGGCCCTTTTTCGAGGCCCTCAAGGACTCCTCTTCTGCAGTTGCTGGAAATGTTGAGACCCTAATTGGAGACGTGGCTCGTCTCCAGTCAGCCAACGACCACTTGGCGGGCAGGTGACTGAGCTTAGCGCTCAGTTCGCCCAATTTCGGGCAGAGCGCCCAGGGCAAAAGGCTCCAGCCCCGTGTACGTCGCAGCGAGCCCCTACTGGTCCCGGGGTGTCTGACGCCTACCTGCGTCAGATCCTCGTCGCGGTGGGGCATATGCTAAACGGACGTAGGGCAGGTCTGGAGGCGAGGCTGCCTCCCCCTGTTGTTCGGCCGCCGCTTGGGGCATAGCGACGCATAGAAGGTCGCGTCAGCGCTGACCCCGCTTCCCGTGCCGGAGGGTCGTGTGTCCTACGAGGCGGCAACGTTGACGCCAGCTCCTGCAGCTGGCCAAAAGATGCGATAGGGGGCCAAGGCATTAGGTAAGACGGCTGCACCGAAGGCGAGCCGTAAGACGGCCACAAGGCCGTAGCGAAATTTCCTCCGCTCCCCACTCCTACACCTCTACCTGATCCCTCTACATCTGCATCCAATGAGGGTTGGTAGGCAGTCGGGGGGTCTAAGAACTTCCGAAAGCGGGCTAGAAAGGCTGCCCAAAAGGCAGCTACCCCGCAGTCGTCGTCGGTGGTAGTGGCCACTACAAAGAAGCCGTGGAAACTGCATCCGCCTAAAACCGCGGGTGTGTTCACGGTCTCGCCAGAGGCGGCTAACGGCGAGCTAACTTATGTGGCCCTTTTTAGAGGGCCCGTGCTAGTCTCGCCAATGACTTCGGGGCGCAAGGAGTCAGGTTGCGCCTCGCCCAGACGAGAGCCCGTTCCCTAAAGGCGCAAAGTCGACAGACGCATTTGCCGAGAGGCTAAGAGGCATATTAACTCCTCATATTATCTTAATTCGTCACGGACAGTATATTCGGCTCTATTGGTGACGAGCAGATTCCATAACGGCAAGTCGCAGAACTAACGTATGACAGATAAAAATACGTATACACGTTAATATTCCACTTTAAAAATACTGATCACCCTCACGAAGGGTAAGTATTTTTAAAGTATTTTTTACTACTCCGTAGACGTCTATCAATGAAATCATTGTAGAAAGAATTTAAAATAACAATGCACTCTGTATATTAAACTGTCAGGTAGAAGTATCTGTCTTACGTTAGTTCCGCAAACGGCCACTAGGGAAATCTGCTCGTCACCAATTTAGGCTCCTATTGCGCTGGCAAACTATAGCGAAAATATTTTATTTATTTTTATTTATTTATTTTTTATTTATTTATTTAGAAACTTTTACAATATTATGACAGGATAACCTCCCAAGGCAATATTGCAAGCTTACAATGTCTTATGTCACACTGTAGATACCTACTTTATATTTAAGTATAAAACATTAATCACTTGTATGATATCACTAGCTGACCCCTCATCTGCGTCTCTTACTGTCCATATCGTGATGTTACAAAGCGTGAACGAATTTAGTTATCATAAAAAGGTTATAGTGAGCGAACCTTAAAGATAAATATACGCTCTCCCGGACTTTTTTAGATGTGTAAGGGGAACAATTGTTTCATATATTATTTTTGTGAAACTTTAACCATTTACACAGCGCACGCAATGGTAGCTCTCAGAAGGAATAATTCCCCTGTTTTTGCAACATATTTCATTGATACTCCGCTCCTTTTGGTCGTAGCACGATGATAGCCTTGCTCGATAACTTGACGGCCTCGTTGGTCTCGCGGTTGGCGTGTGCGACTGCTGATCATGAGGTCTCGGGTTCGATTCCCGGATCGGACCAAATGTTTGTATGATCTACAAATATTTGTTTCGGAGTTTGGGTGTTTTCTATGTACATATAATATGTATGTATTTACAAAAGAAAAAGTATTATATGTATTTGTATCAGTTGTCTAGTACCCTTAACACAAGCTCTGCTTAGCTTGGGACTAGATGGCGTTGTGAGTTAGAAGTCCAAAATATTTATAACTGGGCTATCTATGAGTGAAAGAATCATTCAAATCGGACTAGTACTTCCTGAGATTAGCGCGTTCAACCAATCAAACAAACTCTTCAGCTTTATAGTATTACTAGCTATGCCCGCTACTTCGTACACGTGACATTTGGATTTTGATCTCATTTAAAAAAAAAAACCTTCCCTGGACTACGACAAACTTTTCAAAACCAAAAACAGCTAAATCGCTCCAGCCGTTCTCGAGTTATAGCGAGACAAATGAACAGCAAATGATTTTTATAATAAGAAGATTATAAGATTAAATATCGTTATTTTGTACTGATAAGGCATAATCATCATTAATTTCGCTATATCTTGTTAGTATCTACTAGCAAGAACAAATTACGTGTTAGATATTACGCTTTTTTGGATTACGTGTTTATTTATTATCAAAAAGCAACTATCGCTTAGCTTTTTGTAATTTAGTTTAGATTTTTTAGTTTAGCTTAGATCGTAGAATTTTGTTCGTTCGTATTCTTTTTGGCTTGGCACCGACTTCAAACAGATTTTAGGTACCTATCACACATTATAATACAACTATTTAAATGAATAAAGAATTCGGTAGGTATAGACAAGAATTGGCACGTAGCAATTTATGAAGAGCCAGTTTATTTTACGCTTTTTAGTGTTTTTTGGCAGAGAGTTTTCGTTGGATGTTTTTTTGGAAGTTGGTTTTTTTTTTTTAAGTTTTTTTTTTCAGTTTTTAGTGCAAACAATCGTAGATAAGTAGTAGGTTGAACTATTTCATAAAATTTCTGCTGATGCAAATAACTCTAGTGATTTAAATGTCAACCCCTATTTACCCCTTAGGTATAGATTATCCAGAAACGCTACGTAATGCGTTAATACTCATTTTCACAAACAAAGTTTCACGTTTCTAACTTAAAAAATGACAGACTTTCGTACAAACTTTCAACCCCTATTTCACCCCCTTAGGGGTAAAAATTCCAAAATTCCTTCCTTAATGGGTGTCTACTCAATAAAACGATCCATATGAATAACTGAAAGAATACAAATTAAGGTCCATACGTACGTGTAATGTTAAAATCATCCTCTAATCCCTAACTGTTGAAGAGTTTAACCTTCTATCATCAGCTCACCTAAATAACTTGAAAGTATACGACTAAAGGTCTTTAGATACGTATGAAATTGAAAGAATAATTGTCCAACTCCTAACCGTTAAGGAGTTCTACCTTCCATCATCAGCTTACCTAAATAATTTGAAAGAATACGACTAAAGGTAACATACATACATGTGATATTTAAACATTTATCCTCCAACTCCTAACCGTTAAGGAGTTGTACCTTACATCATCAGCTCATCATCATAAAATGATGACTACAAGACGCAAATACGAGTGTAACTTCAGAAAATATACGAAAAACATAGTATGTGCCTAGAAAAGAGGGTAATCGGTGAACATCCATAAAAAAATATACAAATAGTGGAACATAGAACCTCCTCCTTTTTGGAAGTCGGTTAAAAATAAAAGTTGTCGTAGAGGAAATTCATATCCAAACTGATAAATATATAGGTACGTTTAAAATGGAATGAGATTATAGATTGCAATACAAATAGTACAGACAGTTGTACCGGCAAAAAAGGAATAAAAATACAAATATTTTGAAATAAAAATATGTATGTCCAACTAGCTGAACCCCGCGGTGTTACCCGCGGTTATTGTCGTACCGCGCAGGTAACGCCGCGGTGTTAAGCTAGTCTAAAAAAAAGCGGCCAAGTGCGAGTCGGACTCGCCCATGAAGGGTTCCGCAGCAGCAAGTAAAATAAAATAAAAAATAAAAAAGCCTTTTATTTCTTGCCACAGTACAAATTGACCATTCATTACATGCAAAAGCCATTACATAGTTTGTTTGTTAATTTATTTTACTTAATTAATATTAATTGATCCACAGTGATCCATACTTCTAATTGTCTCAGACAATAAGTATGCTTTACCTTTATACCTTTGCAAAATTAAATAAACGTACTTTTAATAGTGTTCTTTTTTGAATATAAAATATACTTAATTGCAAGAACCCCTCTCTACGGAGGGTAAAGGCCTCCTCCAAAGGCTTTATTTTGTTTCCGAGTTTTCTGACCTTTAGTGACCAAGTAAAGTATTATACCTATTTGTTAGTAACAGTCGACGTGCATAAGTCGAAAAGGTTTTAACATTGTGAGTTGCTATGTAGAGGATATTGTAATATCTCGTTTTTATCGGGTTCGGGTTTGATATAACTTCTAAGCAGCAGCAAGTAACATAATATAATTTTTATTTTATATTTTTATATTTGTGTTGATTGAATGAAAGGTAAATTGCAGTTTACGATTTATGACGTATTAAAAAAAACTACTTACTAGATTTCGTTCAAACCAATTTTCGGTGGAAGTTTGCATGGTATTGTACAACATCTATTTTTTTTAGATTTATCATGCTCTTATTTTAGAAGTTACGGGGGGGGGGACATTTTACCACTTTGAAAGTGTCTCTCGCGCAAACTATTCAGTTTAGAAAAAAATGATACTAGAAACCTCAATATCAATTTCGAAGACCTATCCATAGATACCCCACACGTATAAGCTTAATGAAAAAAAAAATTTGAGTTTCAGTTCTAAGTATGGGGACCCCCAAAATTTACTGTTTTTTTTTGTGTGAAAATCTTAATGCGGTTAACAGAATACATCTACTTACCAAATTTCAACATTATAGGTCATATAGTTTAAAAAAGTGGCTGTGACATACGGACGGACAGACGGACAGACAGACAGACATGACGAATCTATAAGGGTTCCGTTTTTTGCCTTTGGCACGGAACCCTAAAAAAGTAGCCTAAGTTACTCCAAAATGTTATTTTGGTATATGTGCCGTGTATACATCCATAGAACTCTTCGGCCCCAACGGCCATCCTGTCTGCGAGCAATATGCCCCGCCCACTGCCACTTGAGGCTGGCAATTTTACGGGCAATGTCGGCGACTTTGGTTCGTCTGCGGATCTCCTCATTCCTGATTCGATCACGCAGAGAAACGCCGAGCATTGACCTCTCCATTGCTCTTTGAGCGACTTTGAGCCTTCTTATAAGGCCCATTGTGAGTGACCACGTCTCTGTGCCATAGGTCATCACTGGCAATACACACTGGTCAAAAACTTTGGTCTTGAGACACTGTGGTAACTGGGACGAGAAAATGTCACGCATCTTTCCGAACGCCGCCCAGCCTAGTTGGATTCGACGTTTGACCTCTTTCTCGAAATTGGCCCTACCTAGCTGGATAGTCTGTCCTAGGTATATGTAATGATCTACAACTTCGAGTGTAGAGTCTCCTATTTTCACTGGAATGGGTGCGACATGGACGTTCGACATAATTTTCGTCTTGTCCATATTCATTTTTAGACCCACTCGCTTAGAGAAACTACTGAGACCATCGAGCATTGTGCTAAGGTCTTCCATGGTTTCAGCCATGACCACTATATCGTCGGCAAATCGAAGGTGGGTGATACACTCGCCATTAATGTTGATGCCAAGTCCGTTCCAGTCAAGAAGCCTAAAAACGTCCTCCAGTGCTGCGGTAAACAGTTTTGGAGATATTACTCACTATACGCACTGGAAAATGTAGCGTGGGTAGGCCCCCTACAAGATGGTCAGACGACCTGGTGAGGGTAGCAGGAAACCGCTGGATGCAGGCAGCACAGGACCGATTGTTTTGGGGAGCCTTGGGGGAGGCCTATGTCCAGCAGTGGACGTCTTTCGGCTGAAATGATGATGATGATGATGATACATCCATATCCATTTAGTAAAAAGTGGTTATTTTAATATTACAAACAAACACTCCAATTTTATTTATTTGTATAGATAATGCCATCCGCTGCTGAACAAAGATATACTACCTACTTAAATGTAATTTACAAAATCTCCAAGCAATTTGATAAACAGTAAATAACAATAACAATACTTCGTTAAATTAAGAAAAAACGGAGTAAAATTAAAGAAATAAAGTCAAATTACATGAAAATTTGACACAAATATTATTTTACAACTTCATTTTAGGATACAGGGCAAGAAATGATGATGAAGGGCATATTAGGGTGGGGTTATAAGTTATAATAACAGATCTCATCACAGGAGTTATAGATTACAATTCTTACTACATTGTTCGAAATAGAGACGGACTCGGCATAAGACGGAATTCCTTACCTATAAACAATACTGTTTTGATCAAATCTATCCTACTAATATTATAAACGCGAAAGTTTGTAAGTATGGATGGATGGATAGATGGATGGATGGATGGATGTTTCTTACTCTTTCGCGCAAAAAGTACTGAACGCATTTGGATGAAACTTTACAGTAATATAGCTTATACATCAGAATAACACATAGGCTATTATTTGCCGCGATAACCGACATACACCCGGGCGGAGCCGCGAGCAAAAACTAGTGTATGTTTAAAAATGAATCGCCTTAATGTATGTACGCACATACTTCTACATACTTCCGATCCGCTGCATCAAATTAAATAATTCTTTTTTTTATGTGTTCTTTATTGTTAGGACAAGGTTTGTGTAACAGAAAAATTCAAAGATAACTGGAAAAGTCATTATTTTTTGTCCGCGACCGGAAGCTGAGACAGAAATGTAATTATGGCGGTATGAATTTCGCCGGGTCAGCTAGTTATTTATAAATATTATCCACATAATTTAGAAATGCACGTATTATCATCTAGAACTAATCAGAAACACCATCGCTTTTTAATAACTTATATGCAAAAAGGTTTTTATCCGACAATCATGTAAAGTAGACCACCCATGCATGCACGGCCACACTCCTCCCCAACAAAGACTAAAAAGTGGTGCTAAAAACGTCTACCCATTGACATTGGACTCACCTTAAGCGAGGTGCAAAATTTTTGAAAAAGGGATATCCAGTCTTTTCTGGTACCTAAGGCTGAGAGTGTACCGCCTGGACACAAATTGACATGGCAGATCTGATGGTCCTTAAATGGATTTCGGACTCAGATCGGCCGGAGCAAATAAATGACCAGATGCGAATTTTTATACGTTGCCAAACTGAGCTGTTTGTGTGGTGCAATAGAAATAATTTCTGATCTTTGCTGCCATCGACAATGCCGTCAAAGTGGGTGCGTTCTTGACTGCCAAAATTACAATTAAAAAATGTTTGCCATCGAAAAGATAAGACTAAGATCTATAAAGTTAAGCTGTTAAACATATGAAACAATTTTTAATTGCTGCCATAAGAGAACATTTGGTGATAACGCATTCGTTAGCACATGGCTTATGCGCCAGCTAAGAAAGTTAAATATGGTACTTTTAAAAATCATGTGCAAAGGAAATAATCAAGACAGGAAAACAATTATCTGGGAATACCTACCTACTCTAGCGTAGGTTGCAAGATGACTATCAAGTCAAATCAGTATCTTTTTATGAAACGTCATAACGATAGACGTATGTATATATTTTTTCATCCCACCAGCTCGTAAAGAGTATTTTTGCCCTTCGATATCTGAGTGTAAAAGCCGTTTTTATCCTCTAGAGAATAAAGTAAATTGAATTTAGAACATCACTCGGGTGCACTAAGTTTGTGAATTCAAAACATCATTAAACCTATTTACTTCACCTCCATGGTGCAGAATTTATCATACAATATTTTTTTCATCCCACCAGCACGTAAAGAGTATTTTTCCCTTCGATATCTGAGTGTAAAAGCCGTTTTTATCCTCTAGAGAATAAAGTAAATTGAATTTAGAACATCGCTCGGGTGCACTAAGTTTGTGAATTCAAAACATCATTAAACCTATTTACTTCACATCCATGGTGCCGAATTTATCATACAATATTTTTTTAATTTGTTAAAAACTTAGACTCGGAACCTTCTTGGTGTAGTTTTTTAGAGTTCCGTGCCAAAGGCAAAAGACGGAACCCTTATAGATTCGTCATGTCTGTCTGTCTGTCTGTCCGTCTGTCCGTCCGTATGTCACAGCCACTTTTTACCGAAACTATAAGACCTATAATGTTGAAACTTGGTAAGTAGATGTATTCTGTGAACCGCATTAAGATTTTCACACAAAAATAAGAAAAAAACAATAAATTTTGGGGGTCCCCATCCCCATACATAGAACTGAAACTCAATTTTTTTTTCATCAAACCCATGCGTGTCTATGGATAGGTCTTCAAAAATGATATTGAGGTTTCTAATATCATTTTTTTCTAAACTG
This sequence comes from Diaphora mendica, assembly GCA_949125395.1. Lineage (NCBI taxonomy): Eukaryota > Metazoa > Arthropoda > Insecta > Lepidoptera > Erebidae > Diaphora > Diaphora mendica. The sequence goes on from OX421330.1 coordinate 17,656,951, forward strand.
AATAGATTGCGCGAGACACACTTCCAAAGTGGTAAAATGTGCCCCCCCCCCCCCCCCCCTGTAACTTCTAAAATAAGAGCATGATAAATCTAAAAAAAATATATGATGTACATTACCATGCAAACTTCCACCGAAAATTGGTTTGAACGAAATCTTGTAAGTAGTTTTTTTTAATACGTCATAAATCGTAAACTGCAATTTACCTTTCATTCAATCAAAACAAATATAAAAAAATGTTACTTGCTGCTGCGGAACCCTTCATGGGCGAGTCCGACTCGCACTTGGCTGCTTTTTTTTTATTTGCTCTGGCTGCACCATTTTCTTCTTAAGTAACTATAGCAACGTAACTTTCAATTTTTCTTAATTTATCTATACATCCATACAAATAAATAAAATTGAAATGTGTGTTTTTTTTACAATTTCTATTACATTGTCTGTCTGTCAGTCGGTCTGTTTGTCTGTTTGTTCGTGTAATCTCTGGAACGGCGGGACTGATTTTGACGGGATTTTCACTGGCAGATATCTGATAATCTAAGGAGTAACTTAGGCTACTTTTTTTAGACTAGCTTTGTCCCGCGGTGTAACTCGCGGTACGACTAAAATCGCGGGTAACACCGCGGGGTTGAGCGAGTACCTAAGTATTTTTGAAATAATTTAAAAATAAATCTTAGTCTGTTATACTTACCTATCGTAATGTAGTACCTAATGAATATTAATACCTAAAAAGTATCTTATGATTGTTAATGCTTTTTTTGCATTTAGTTGTTTCCTCGCTGAGGTGGAATGAAAAGTTACGTGTTGCACTCGAGTGCAAAGATTTTTTACTTCGTGCTCTTTTGATTCCCTCGCTGACGCTCAGGATTCTAATTTTTGAATTTGAATCTTGCTCGGTCATCAAAATTGAGCACGCGTTTAAAAAGCAACTTTGCTCTCTTGTATAACAAATAACTATTGTACCAAACACTACTAAAATACTACTGTTTTTAAAATATCATTGATAAAGACGTTTAAAATATTAAATTGATAATGGAGGACGACTTCTAAAACAGACAGACTAAGTGAGTGTGTAGTGTCTGTCTTTCAGATATTACATTTAATAATTCAGAGGAATAATTGATTTGAAACCTAGCCGTCTACCTTATAGCCATCAGAAAACGGTACAAACAAAACAAACGAAACAGGTCGCTGTTTGTGCATTTGTGTACATACATGGGTGTCACTTTTTAAATTTGCAGTATCTCTTCGTGGCTGCCTTACTGGTCGGCCGATCGCGATCGACCGGTCGATCGCGGCTATTAGTCCAGTCGATCGCGGCAAGGTAAAATAATAGGTATGTACATAAATTTAATTTGGATTAAATGGACAAAAAATAAGTTCGTAGGTAATTTGAATAAAAATTTGGTTGTTTTGGTCCAGAACAGACTGCGCAACGCAATCACCAATAAAATAGTTACGGGCATCATCTTGTATCATTCCGTCACGTTATTTATCTTCTCTTCGCGACTTAGTTCCTTTTATGTTTGGAACGCGATGACAATTGCAGCGGGGCGTGTGTCATTTCATCACTCATCAGTTGACAACAGGGACTAGCAGACAGAAATGAAGGCTATGATATCAGACCTCGAAATTCGCTTTAGGATTTCAAAAAGATTAAGAAGTTGGTGGAATTTATCAGTACCTAAACCGTTTATAAATGTGACAATTATAGAACTCCGGCTCTAATTTCTCATTCTAGCAAAGTATTGGTACATATAATTGACAACAGGGTCCGACGTTTTTTGGACTGGCAAATACCCAGGAGCAAGCCGGTTTCGTCAAAGGCAAAGGAACTAGTGAACAAATTCTCAACATTCGCCAGCTAATTGAGAAATCATACGAGTTCAATACTTTTCTTATGCTGTGCTTCATCGACTACAGCAAAGCCTTTGACTGCGTTCTCTGGTCGCATGGGCGTAGCCATCCATGGGCTCAGGTTGGGGCAGCAGTCTAAAATAATATGTAACTAGCAAACTACTTGGTCTCTATTTTCTGCAATACAGACTTTTAAACGTTGAGGCCAGTTATCAATGCAGTGCAGCACGCACTCTTTCTATGGGAAAATTCTTCACTGCCAATCGTATGGATTGATTTAGGGACTCCAAATTATCATAGCGTTTAGAACAAGCCTTAATCTCTAAAACTGACCATAAATCATAATCCAGTGGATTAAGATCATGACTAGATGACGGCCAGTCTTCAGCTCTGACGAAGTCCGGAACGTTCGTTTCTAGACAAGATTGGTTGGATCGAGATTTATGACCCGGCGCCGAGTCTTGCTGAAAGGACCATTCTTGGTTTTTGAACATGGTGTTGTTAAGGGGCTTAACTACCTTTTCAAGAATGGTATCTTGATACATTTTTCACAAAAATATGGGTCAGTCACTCCTTCATAGCTAACACCCCACCAAACCATCACTGTAGTCGGATAATGCCCACGTTATACTCTGTTGTTTGTTAAAATATTGCTCAATTGTAAAAAAAAAAACTCATCCGTAAACAATTTTTTTCTGTGACCTCCCTTTGCGTACGGCTTAAGTAGTTGTTTTGATTTTACCAATGTACAATGTTGGCACGCTGGACAGGTAACTTGTTTGAGAGGAGACCCTCAGCCCGTATCGTCCGGCACCTCTGCAAGGTGGGCCCCGATCTGTCGGACGCTCAATTCGGATTCCGAGAGGAGCGTCCGACGGTTGCGACCGAGGGTTGTTAGGCAGTGCGCTGTGGCGGCGGCGCGGGAGTGCTGTTGGCGGTATCGTTGTACATCGCCAACACATTCAATAGTCTGCCATTTAGCTGCATCAGGAAGCACACCACTACCACGGCGTGCCAGAGTACCTGAGGCGGCTAGTGACAGACTATTTAGAGGAGCGTACCGTCATGTACGAGGACCGAAATGGTATCTTGAGATGGCGACCTATATCGTGCGGTGTTCCGCAGGGTTCTGTCCTTGGACCACTCCTGTGGAACGTGGGATACGGTCCTTCGAAGTTGTCTCCCCCCGGGCTAGGTGTAATTTGTTACGCCCGCATTGAGGCGCTGGGCTTGCGGGTGGCCCTGAATAAGACGGAGGCCCTTCTATTTCATGGTCCGCCCCCCGGCGCCTCCAACGTAGACACCTCGGTCCTGGTACCGGTTCAGGCCCAGATGAAGCACGATTGTCGACGGTAGGTGGCTCTTCGACGAGCACTTTAGACAGCTTGCTCCGAAGCTGGTCGACGCTGCCTATGCCCTTGGGCGACTTTTGCCCAATTTGGGTAAAGCCAGCGTCGCGACAAGATGCCTCTGGCGGGTGTCCATAGGCGGCGGTAATCGCTTACCATCAGGCGATACGTCTGCTCGTTTGCCCCCTATTCCATAAAAAAACGGAGGTTTTCCGGTCGATGGCGCTGCGTGGTGCAACGCTGGCCATCTAGAAAAGGGCGCGCGTCTTTCGTCTTCAGAGGATATTGGCGGTCAGAGCCATACGCGGTTACCGCACTGTATCGACCGAGGCGGCGTGCGCCTTGGTCGGAACTCCCCCGTGGGATATGGAGGCGGAAGTGCTTGCCGAAGTCTATCGGCGGACGACTGACTTCTGGGCGGAAAACGGCTTTCGCCCTCCATCCGAAGAGATATGCGAGTGGCGTGAGGCCGCTCGTCGAACGACCATGGCTCCAGCAAGTCAGCAAGGTCATTTCTGGGTTCCTTCATTAGTGTCCAACGACAAATATACAAATCTGAAGAAATATGTTGGACAGCTGCGTGCGTGTTTTGATTCAACATATTTATGTCAATAGGCATTTTCCTACTTAAAACAAACAAAAGTAAACACCAATCTCGCTTGACAGACGCACATACATTGGATTCTTTGAGTTTGGCAATTTCCACCAACAAACCTGAGTTTAAAAATCTAACACAAGATGTACAAAGGCAATGCTCACACTAATATAAAAGTAGTTACTAAGAAAACATTTCAGTTTTATGTTTATACTTTTAGTAAAATAAAAAAAAATCTATATATTTTTTTTATATTAAAAACTTCCATATATTCTGTGTCACAGGGTAGGTACTTTACAAACATAACAATTTATGCATAACACAAAGTGTTATCCCATCTATCCCATGTAGGGTTTTAAACCCACAATACTTAATGCATTAGAAAACTGCTAGGCGACCGTTTAAAACACTACGAATTGTATCGATTGTACTATGAAATACGTTGTTTCGTGTGAAATTTCAAGAAGTGTCATTGGTCGATCGCACAAGGTTTCATCAGTAAACAGTCGATCTTAGGTCTAATCAAGTTGGCCACCCCTGCTGTAGAGTTACAAAATGATTTTAAAATTACTATTTTTATAAAACGAATGATAAGAATGACATTCATTTATCGTTAAATTCTTATTACTATTTGAACGGCAAAAGTTTATCAGTTAAGCTGGATAAGACAACAGGCTTTAACAACTAACCATTTATCTTATTAAGCATACACATACCTACAGTGAAAGATCAGTTCTCCGTATGGTGATGGGTTGAGAATTCCGGGCTGCTATTAAGACTTTCTTGTAAGAAAAACTCAACAGCAGTCCGACCCGGGAGTCGAACCGGAGATCTCTTGATCTGCAGTCGCTTACGCTAACCACTAGACCAACGAGGCAATATCAAGATATTAAGTATATGTTATACTAGCGGACCCTGCGAACTTCGTACCGCCATGCCTACTAGTTTGGAAAAACTCGTTTTAGAATTTATGCACGCCTCAGGTTTCCACGGGAGTGTTCAGTCGCGGACTAAGAAAATATAACCCTTCCGGTTTCCTTATAATTTTCTTCTATACAATTCTTGCCCTGACAGTAACAACACATAAAAAAATAATTATTTAATTTGGTGCAGCCGATCGTAAATTATGCATGTACATACATTTCGGCGTTAATTTTTATATATACATTAGTTGTTGCCCGCGGCTCCGCCCGCCGGTTATCGCGGCAAAAAGTAGCCTATGTGTTATTCTGATGCATAAGCTATTTGTTGGATTTCGAACGTCATTATAATGGCAACATTTTGATTGTCACATTTTCTTGTTTGACGTTTTGACGTTTGAGGTTAAGTGAGTACGAAAAAAAAAAAGATCGAGAGGGGCGTTCGACGGTCGATGCCGTGATGCGCCTTAGGGCCGTGACCGAAGAGGCAGTGAGCTGTGGCGGCGTGGTGTTGGCGGTGTCCTTGGACATCGCCAACGCCTTCAATAGTCTGCCATTTAGCTGCATCAGGGAAGCACTCCACTATCACGGGGTGCCAGAGTACCTGAGGCGGCTAGTGGCAGACTATCTAGAGGAGCGTACCGTCGTGTACGAGGACCGAGAGGGCGTCTTGAGACGGCGACCCATGTCGTGCGGCGTTCCGCAGGGGTCTGTCCTTGGACCACTCCTGTGGAACGTGGGGTACGACTGGGTCCTTCGAAGTCGTCTGCCCCCCGGGCTGGGCGTAATTTGTTACGCCGATGACACATTGGTCACAGCCCGGGGAGCGAACTTCCAAGAGGCGGCGTGCCTGGCCACCAGGGGAGTTTCTCTGGTGGTCGGGCGCATCGAGGCGCTGGGCTTACGGGTGGCCCTGGACAAGACGGAGGCCCTATTGTTCCATGGGCCCCGTCGTGGTCCACCCGCCGGCGCCTCCATAGAGGTCAACTCGGTCCTCGTACCGGTTCGGGCCCAGATGAGGTATCTGGGCCTGATACTCGACGGTAGGTGGCTCTTCGACGAGCACTTCCGACAGCTTGGTCCGAAGCTGGTCGACGCTGCCTCCGCCCTTGGGCGACTTTTGCCCAATTTGGGTGGAGCCAGCGTCGCAACGCGACTCCTGTACACGGGGGTTGTCCGGTCGATGGCGCTGTATGGTGCACCGGTGTGGGTGGCGGCTCTGACTGCCCTAAATAAGGCCCGCCTCTGGCGGCCTCAGAGGGTATTGGCAGTCAGAGCCATACGCGGATACCGCACGGTGTCGACCGAGGCGGCGTGCGCCCTGGCCGGAACACCCCCGTGGGATTTGGAGGCGGAAGTGCTCGCCGAAGTTTATCGACGGGTGGCTGAATATCGGGCGGAGTATGGCTATCGCCCTCCGCCCGAAGAGGTACGCGAGTGGCGTGAAGCCGCCCGTCGAGCCACGATGGCTCGCTGGTCGTTCCGGCTGGAGACTCCACGCGCTGGCTTTGCCGCCGTGGAGGCTCTCCAGCCGGTCATCCTCGAGTGGGCAGGGCGGCAGCACGGGACCCTTTCCTTCCGACTGACGCAGGTCCTTTCCGGGCATGGTTGCTTCGGGAAGTACCTGCACTCGGTCGCTAGGAGGGAATTGAGTCCCGCCTGCCACCACTGCGACTGCAGTGAGGACTCGGCCCAGCATACGCTGGCGATCTGCCCTGCATGGGCGTCGCAGCGCCGGGCCCTCACTGCAGTCATCGGAGGAGATCTCTCGCTACCGGCCGTCATACGCTCCATGGCCGGTAGCGATAGCAGTTTTACCGCGGTCGCAACCTTCTGCGAAGATGTAATCTCGCAGAAGGAGGTGGCGGAGAAGGCCCGGGAAGGACGATGTCCACTCGGACCCAATCCGCCGCCGGCGAACCGGGCGGCGAAGGCGCGCCTATCAGCGCCTCATGCCGCCCTGAGTGTGGCCGCGGATGGTCGGGACGGGCTTTCCCCTCCATCCGCTCTAGTGGCCTCCCGCGAGGGGGCGACGTACGCGTGTGCCGTACGTCGCCTAATTGAGAGGATACCAGCAGACGGTGCCCGCTTCTGTGCGGGCAGGCGCTGGGAGGGGTCCGGATGTGTTAATAACTGCAGTTCCCGGACTCCTCCCTTCACAGGCGCAGAGTGGCACACCGTGTGGTTTTAGTCGGTTCGAGTCCGACACACCGCCCCGCCGCAAGCCCCGGTGGGGTGACGGTCCGAGGGGATTTCCACACGTTAAAAAAAAAAAAAAAAAAAAAAAAAGTACGAAAAAAGACGCGTGTTGTGAACGGTCGACGATTGTTTTGAGAACCGAAAATTAATTGATATTAAGCTAATTGTATTGTCCATCGACCCGGTCTCTTTAGTGATAAACCGTTGTGTGTTAGGTCGTGGACTCGCGAGTTTTGAAGGCGCGTTCCGCGATAGCTGAAGCGAGTGAGTTGTAATTCGAATATCCGTGATAGCTGATACGAGTTTGTTGTAATTCGAATACCTTGGAAGTTGTACAGCACTTTAGGAGTTTATGATTGTGTGACGACGCAGGGAAGCACTACCCAAGAGATCTCTTGGAACGCCGAGAACACTGAAGCCACACAACTCCAGTAAGTGCTTGATGATTTTAGTTTAGATTAAGAACACGGTGAATCGCCGTGGTTTATTCTTCTCGCCAATGAATTAGGTTAGTGATTGAATGCCTTATCTATGGGCCGTAAGACATCTCAAGTATCACAAAGTGATCGCTCTATTGGTGGGAGGACTGAACACTATTGGTAACGAGAAGATTTCCCTAGTGGCCGTTTGCGGAACTAACGTATGACAGATACTTCTACTTGACAGTTTAATAAACAGAGCGAGTGAATTGTTATTTTAAATTCTTTCTACAATTATTTCATTGATAGACGTCTACGGAGTAGTAAACAATACTATAAGACCACTTCGTGAGGGTGAACAGTATTTTAAAAGTGGAATGTTAACGTGTATACCTTAGATAATGTATTTAATAATCGAAGGTGTATACGTATTTTTATCTGTCATACGTTGGTTCTGCGTCTTGCCGCTAGGGAATCTGCTCGTCACCAATATTACTGTACAGTTTCATCCAAATCCGTTCAGTAGTTTTTGTGTGAAAGAGTAACAAACATCCATCCATCCATCCATACTTACAAACTTTCGCGTTTATAATATTATAGATATATAAAATTGCTAGTTAATGTGATTAATTCTGTCATTTATAACTTTGTCTAAATTGAGTAGACATTTACACACACGCACACACTGAGAATGTTAAAAATATTTATAATTGTTATTTCAGGTATTGATAATAATACAGTAATTTTAATTTGAGACTATATTAAAATTAAATTAAAATACATACTAGGAAATAATAATAATAAAAAAGAAACAACAATATTTACATACAAGCGTAATGTATAGAGTATAATTAAAAACAAATAGGTACTTACATCAATAACATTGACAGGTTCAATGTCCACAACGTCTGGGACCACTTGATGTTGCATGAAACTTTTTCCCAAGGTCGACATCCCTCTCGCAAGCGCCCTAAAATTTAGCAAAGTGCTATCTGCTATTAATAAAACAACAGCATATTTCAGTAATCTAAAAATTCGCGCCATTTTTAGTTCGAGGATGTCGCCGAGGCTACGGTTCACGAGGAAGTGACTGGTTTTTGCCGTGTACCGTTATATAATAATTATAATAAAAAATCTCTATAATGTACACCAGATAACTAAGTAAATGACTTAATGCTAGGTCATTACAATTGGCGGCCGCCAATTATCGCTTAACGTGCAATCTCTTCCAGGCTACAGGTTATTCCAAGTTACAAGTCACAGAACACTTAGTGCCACTTTGGTTGCAAGGTTCGAGTACCTACAGTTGGAAAGAAAACAGTTTAGAAACTAGATAAAGTAGGTTTTGATTATTAGTAGTATAAAATTGGTTATATTTAATCGGCTTCTGTTGCCAATAAATTAATTAAAGGGGCCTCCCTTTAATTAATTTATTGGCAACAGAAGCCTACTAATAATAATAATATAATAATAAATCTTTATTGACATAAATACAAATTACAATAATTTGAAGTCCCTGTCTCCCGTGCTAGGTATTACACTGTATTACAGGAGCCAGTGCCCTCTCCTTTTTATATGACCATTACACTTATGCTTATGCACTTATGCTATACTTATGCACTTTATGCAATAAAGGTATCACAATCTACATTAAGGTACATTGTTTAAGATTACAAATAAAACTCAACTTCTAATTATAAAAAATAAGAGTACAATATTACATTTTTGTTGAAGTCCTCTGGGTGTGTGGAATGAAAGAGTGAGTGTCGGAGGGTGTGTAAAAGATTCTCTTTTAATGAGTTGTCATGAGAGAGTATAAAGGATGTGAAATGATGAGATTTTTAAGTGTTTCATTTATTCCTGAATAATCAGCAAACATTCCGTAGCATCATACGTAAGTTTGCCGAGCCACTGGGATACTGACTTTTTAACGTTTAATTTGTTTAAGGAGTAAATATCAATGACCTTGTCTAACTTATTATATAGGTAAGGGCCCAGAAATTAGTAAAATCTGCGAACAAAAGATGTCTTTGGGTGAATTTTGCCATCACATACTGTATAGGTTCTCCGTTTGGGGGTCAAGCTCGTGGTATATTTTATGGTAGCGTGTTATTTCAATACTAGCTGTTGCCCGCGGCTTCGCCCGCGTGTATGTCGGTTATCACTGCAAATAGTAGCTTATGTGTTATTCTGATGTATAAGCTATATTACTGTAAAGTTTTATCCAAATCCGTTCAGTAGTTTTTGTGTGAAAGAGTACATTCAACATCCATCCATCCATACTAACAAACTTTCGCGTTATTAATATAGGTAGGATTTTTATCGATATAAAATCATAATACAAAATGTATCGGTACCTGAATAGTTTTATTTTCTTTACCTCGCATAGAACTTTTATATATTTTTATAAATCAGTTTAAATAAAATAAAGGGGTTAAGACAATTTCGTGAAAACTAAAAATTTAGTATAGCGCCATCTGTATTTTTGATATGGAACTCATTCCTATCTGATCTGATCTGGGCACGAAGCAAATACAAAGAGGAGATGGCATAAGCGCATAGGTCCCGTGACAAAATACAGGTCCCGACGTCATCGCAGTTATCGCGACTTACAAATTAGACTGTCAACGTCAATGTTCTAGAACTTTATCGAAAAACCGCAATCCTTGAATATTCTCGGATTATTCCTTATAAAAGATGAAGTGTTGTGTTTTATCTTGTACAAATAACTTGGATAGACGTTCTGGTGCCATGAATGGCATAATATTTCATTTGTAAGTAAATTTATACATAATTTCTTAAAATAGTTCTAGAAAAATCTCTCAGTGTGTTGTTGAAATATAGTTAAATCTATTCGCCACTAGATGGAAAAACTTTGTGTGATGGGAAATAAAAATACAAAGGTTCGTAGAGCTGAGTATTTATAAAGTAAATCATAAAAAAATATTAAAATATGTTCTGCATTCTTGCCTAAAGAATTTTTTATCGAAAAAGTATTATTTTTTGTATTTTTTGTAATCATTTTGTGAACACTGACGTCTATCGTCAACTAGGAAAACAAACATCAACAGAACAAAGAGACAGGGCCGTAATTAGAATTAATTTTTTTATCTATATTCAAATTATATCTATGTTAATCTAGAATTTAAAGTACTTGAAAATGAAACAAATTTTACTTATACTGATTATTTGATAGGTTTTCTAACTAACTAAAATTCTATCCCAGGAATCCCAGGAAAATTAAACTTTCTCGGAACCCACAACGAAATTAATCAAACGAAAACTGAAGAATTTGAAAATATAATAAATGAAAAACGTTTGTAGAAACCTTTTTTTTTGTATTATACTCCTACTTGTATGTTATTGTTCTCTTTATTGTATGTGTTTGTTGTTGTACTATATTTCTTTGTTTTTGTTCTCTCTCTTTAATATATATATGTTACCTTCAGATTGTCAAAACCGTTTGATTGTAATCTATCTCGCGAGATTGTAAAATGGTATCTACGAATCGCAAGTCGCGCGCTGATTGGTTGAACAGCATATGTCCCCGCGCCGCCATATTTGTTTGTTAATTTGTCTTTGATGCCAAATGTAAAGTATTTCTGTGATTGTAAATTGATTTCATGTTGAAAATACCTCACAGCTTTAGGATTAGTTATATAAAGTTGCTGTGGCAGAAAAAAATATTTGTGATTAATCAAAGAAGTAATAACCTAAACTATCTCTATGGGCATTGATCGGCCTACTATAAAACCGAACAATCAGGGAAAGTTGACAATTTGACGCGCGTAAGTAGTATATCACATCGATAGTTGGAAATCTCGCTAGGTAGATTATAATCTAACGGTTTCTATGATCTTACGGTGACATATTTAAATAAGTAATAAATCAAATACATCACCAAGGTTACGGGGAAGATATAAAGAACACACAAACTTTCACTTTTATACTATACTAGCTGACCCACGCAACTTCGTTTACGTCTCCTATTTCCCGTAACGTAATAATTTTCCCTCGTTTTCGCAACATTCTTCATTGGTGCTCCACTCCTATTGGTCTAAGCGTGATGATATATAGCCTATAGCCTTCCTCGATAAATGGGCTATCTAACACTGAAACATTTTTTTTTTGAAAAAAAAAAAATTACATTTTTTTTTCAAATCGGACCAGTAGTTCCAGAGATTAGCGCGTTCAAACAAACAAACTCTTACGCTTCATATATTAGTATAGAATATATTAGTATAGATGTTATGTACGATGTTTCTTACTAATAATATTTTTGCGATACATGCATCAAAATGATTTACAAAATTGACTTTAAAAAAATAACTACCTGATAAGAAAATTCTGAGTACGTCGCTGTATGTCCCTTACATCGTACGCTTAGTGTCAAATAGCTAAACTACATAGCAACATCAACATGTAACGATGCAAGTAGTTTTGCTATTGATTGGTAGATGGCAAAGGGCAAAGTAACCCCCCCTCACCCCCGCAAATTGTCACGCATTGCTTCATACAAAAATTTCATTAGGGCATCTCCTCTTTGTATTTGCTTCGTGGATCTGGGCGATATTTTTGACACCGTTCAGCCAAGCTGGCAGACGTTGAGGAAAGTCGACAGAAGCTTGTCGCTGAGCTCGACCGGGTTTTGAACCGCATTTTACAATGGGGTGATAAGAATCTGGTCGAGTTCAACGCTACGAAAACACAGTTATGCGCGTTCTCTACCAAAAAGTCTCCATTTCTTTCCCTCCCCACTTTTAAGAGCACTCAACTGCCACTACGGGGTAAGCTCGGTGTCCTGGGCATGGATATTTGCCGGGACCTCGAGTACTGTTCTCATCTTTGTGATGGATCCGCGCAGTATTTGCTTGATGCTTTCGATCGGTTGCAGTGGCGAGCAGTCCGCTTTACCAACAGTCCCGAAGCCACCGAGTTCCTTGAACCTCTGCAGCTGCGTAGAGATATCGCCTCTATAGCAGTCCACTACCATCTGTATCATTGGAAGTATTCTGAGGAGCTCTTCCAACTGGTCCCCCTTCTCCCTTCCTCTGCAGAATAACATGTTCACTCTCGAACCAAACGGTTTGGTTCATCCTTCCTGTGCCGAGCAGCTAAAAACTGGAACTCACTTACAGCGCACGTGTTTCTCTCCCACTGTGATCCCGGGCCCTTTAAGTGGGGCGTAAATTAAGTGGGGCGTGAAAAAGCATCTCACTAAGCCTTCATAGTGTGGGACGCAATTCTACATTGTCTGCTTTCCCACTGAGTATGGTTGCCCCCACTGTTGGATTCTGCTTGAGTTTTCCATCAGGCTGACCATAGTCACTTTGGCAGCTTCAAAAAAAAAAGTACAATTTAATAACTACGTTTTTTTTTTGCCATATTTTGCCAAAATATGAAGATTTTGCGGATTTGATACACGTGAGTATGCTGCCCATGAGAAAAAAAAATACTGTATCTTTAAGCATCTGTCCTTGGGTTTTGTTAATGTTGTTATTGGAAATGCTGTTTTCATGCATTCAGCGGAAACTGCATTCTTTTAAATTAAAATGTCAAATAAGTTGGAATTATTGGAATACGGGGAATTAAAACATTATCTTCTTTTGCCATTCCATGCGTCATGATTGTAGCTTTTACAATGTTGTACCCCAGTTGTGTAATATTTAGCCATGTACTATTACATTGCTTTGGCGCTCAAGATACCTTATTTAATAGTACTGGAACATTAACTTGCAGCCTCAACTTATGGGAAGGCACTCCTGATATTTCTAAAGACTTTAAGTATTCGACAACATCTCCCTCCACGCCTGACATGATCCGTTCGTTTAATTGATAACTATCTCATTAGTCAGCAGATCAGGATCGAAATTATTTTTAAATTATCTGTGCTATCTTAAACCAAAACCCACGTCTCAGTGTAATCATGTCGTTACTGTCAGTTGGCGTACTATCTTCTCCGTGATAACTCCGTAAATGTCATATCAGAATAGCTCTAATACATATTTTGTCTCTTGTCGCAAACTAACTCACAAACCTAACATATTTCTATATAAACTGCCATCCCCTGTTGCTATTTTACCCCCTTGAGGGTAAAATTTTTACAAACTTTAAATGACATTTTCATTCTTACCTAACCAACAGCTAGCGTATAATGACGATACTTCTGCAGAGAATTTTAAAGTTAAGAAACGCTGGTAATTAATTATATTAATTTGGCTTATTTATTTCTATTAATATAATGAACATTCAAATCAGATTGACGAATACATACTTAATATCTTAATATTTAGGTCTTCATTGAAAAAGTGAAATATTTTTTATGATTGTGACAGCCTTGTTTATTCGTTGTCAAGACGCCCGACGTAGGTAACGCGCAGGCGAGTGGCGAGTGAACCCCCAGAACAACCTTTCATCTCCCTTTTAAACCCCTTACAACCCCTTTTTCGCATTAAAAAGTAGCCTATGTCCTTTCTCAGGCTCTAGACTATCTGTGTAAATAAATTAATTTCATTCAAATCGGTGCAGCGGTTTGACCGTGAAAGCAAGACAGACAGACAGACAGAGTTCATTTCGCATTTATAATATAAGTATGGATAGCTGACCCACGCAATGTCATTTGCGTCTTCTGTTGCCCGTAGCGTAATAATTTTCCCCCATTCTTCATTGGTGCTCCGCTCCTATTGGTCTAAGCGTGATGATATATAGCCAATAGCCTTCCTCGATAAATGGGCTATCTAAGACTGGAAGAATTTTTTAAATTGGACCAGTAGTTCCTGAGATTAGCGCGTTCAAACAAACCAACAAACTCTTCAGCTTTATATATTAGTATAGCTGACCCACGCAACGTCGTTTGCGTCTCCTATTGCCCGTAGCGTGATAATTTTCCCCCGTTTTTGAAACATTCTTCATTGGTGCTCCGCTCCTATTGGTCTTAGCGTGATGATATATAACCTATAGCCTTCCTCGATAAATGGGCTATCTAACACTGAAAGAATTTTTCAAATTGGACCAGTAGTTCCTGAGATTAGCGCGTTCAAACAAACAAACAAACTCTTCAGCTTTATATATTAGTATAGATGTATTTATTATGCTCTTCTAAGATCTAATACTCATAATCAACAACACATTTATTTGGATAAAGATTAATATTAGGTATTATGTTGATAAAAACTCTTTGGCAAATAACTCATTATTAGGTACCAACTCTTGCGTCTTATACTCGTGATAACTTCTAAACGAAATGAACGATTGGGATGAAACAAAAAGTATTTTACTTCTTCATAAATACCCTTGATAACATAATGCTTAATTTGGATAAGGATTAATATTACGATACACATTTAACGTAGTTTCTTTCTTCAGACGATTTAATATTTTTTTTGAACACAAAAGCGGTTATTGTAACTAAACCATGATAGTTAGATATATGCTCTCGCGGACTTTTTTGTAGATCTTAATGAGACCTACAAACCCGTAATACATTATTTTGTTCTATTGTCAATAGTATTTGCAGCGCACGCAAAAATAGGTTTTCGATTTCACACCTTGGGTTACGAAATAGCAATTTTCTTACGGATCCCTAATTTTTTTGAAAATAAAATATAGCCTATAGCCTTCCTCGATAAATGGACTATCCAACAATGAAAGAATTTTTCAAATCGGACTAGTAGTTCCTGAGATTAGCGCGTTCAAACAAACAAACAAACAAACTCTGCAGCTTTATAATATTCATCTCACAGTATTCATAGAGTTTAGCTGTTGGGAATCTATAGGGTTTAAAAGTTGCCACTTTCAGTACAGTTCTTTGGGAGACCTCGAGTTTCATGAAATTTGATTTATTTGCGCCACCCCATGATGTAATGCAGTAGCTGATGAGTGATTGCACGAGAGCGCAATAAACTTGTTTCAGAATTAGGGGAGTAGCTACTTGTCTCAAGGTTTTAAACACGTAAATAAGTTTACGTATCCTTGTACTGAGTGCTGCAATGTGCGGTTTAAAATTAAGATTTTCATCTATTATGATGCCTAAGTATTTTAAAGATTGGGTTCTTTGTAATGGAGTACATGCGCATCCAGTAGTTGGCGGAGCAATAGGTAGGCAGTCATGAGCGATCAAATTTAAACAAGTACTTAATGACCCTCGAATAAAGGCATCGTATTTAGTTTTATCGACGTTCAAGATCAATACGTTATGTCTTAGCCACACTTTAACTCTATTGAAGCCACTCTGGGCTGTCTTATACGTCTCAGTCCAGGTCTTAGAGGTAAAAATGAGGGCAGTATCATCTGCATATGAGATTACTTTTCCCGGAAATGAAGACTAAAAAGAACTTTTTTTTGAAATAAATAATCTATACTAATATTATAAATGCGAAAGTTTGTATGGATGGATGTTTGTTACTCTTTCACGCCAAAACTACTGAACGGATTTGGATGAAACTTTACAGTAATATAGCTTACACATCAGAATAACACATAAATAGTAAAAACCGACATATACGCGGGCGGAGCCGCGGGCAAACACTAGTATATAATAAAAAACATCTTCGTCGAAAAGACGGTCCATATTTTTTATCATTAATTTTATCACAACGAAGACTTGAAGTCTCGAAGACTTTAGAACTGAAGACTTTAAATACTTGACATTGGCAGAAATGGCTGATCCGGCTGGTTGCCATTTCAACAGAAAAATAATATATCATACCTTAGCGTTCCTATCCTGAAATTCACATTTAAGAAGCGGCCCTGTCATAGTGGTGTCTCCAATCACAGGAGGACACCATACTCTTTGAGGTAGTACTCCATCAAAAGCTTGCAGTAGTAAACTATATGCCCCAAGTAACCTTTTCCATTTTCTCAACTACAAATAGTGACTTTTTCGTGTTTTCTATGCATAATATGTATGTATTTACAAAAGAAAGTATTAATGTATTTATACCAGTTGTCTAGTACCCATAGTATAAGCTCTGCTTAGTTTGGGACTAGATGGCGCTGTGTGCTAGAAACAATATACAACAAAAAAAAAACAAAAAAGGCAGGTCAGCTAGCTGCTCGGCCTGTTTCATTGACGTAAAATTTTTTTTTACTAATATGGTTAATGTCTGCGTATAATTAGGATAATGAAATAAAACAATGCATGCGTTATGTATCTCTATTATTAACCTTTGAAAAGAAATTACAAATCATTCCTACAAACTTTCTCTTAGAATACTCTTATAATACTGTATTACATACGGTACTACTGATAACATGTATATGTGGAATAGGTATGAGTTTGAAATGCAAAAACATTTATAACATAGTACTACCTCACTTAACATAAACGCATAGATAGGTAGCTTTTTCTTCAAATTAAAAGAACACGCCTTTTAAATTTATTAATAATATATGCAGTAATTGATTGATAGTTTGTACTGGCTTGTAGGTTATCTTGTCTAGTCTTGCGAAATCTCGTAAACGGCTGGACCGATTTGAACGATTTTGGTCTTGAAATAATCTTAGGAAGTCCAGACAAAACCTCAGGTCAGCTAGTATGATATATATGACTTTTTATTAAAGAGCAAAGAATGTGATAATGGATTAATCGCCGAGTTGCTTGTACAGCTCGGGAACGTAGTCGTCGTACTCAGCCTGGTAGAAGTTGCCAGCTACAGGAGCACCCAAGTTGTATTTCTTGGCGAATTTGGCAATGGAGAAGTTGGCACGGTTGGCACCAGACCTGGAAATAGATAATATTAACCAAGTTAGTGGAGCACAAGCCTCTCGCCTCGTCTTGATACTAGAGCGAAGACCAAGGGCGACAGTCTGTAACTTTTTAGTGTGCAGGTGTACATAGATGGTATAAGTCACGCGGAGGTGCCGACCAGGAGAGATTCGGATTCTAGTGTAAACAAACTTAGTCTTGTTGAATTCTCTACTCCTTAGGGGTCAGCTACTAGGTTAACCAGTTTTACCTACTTGAATAAGTTGCCACTTTAATTAAGGGGCACTTCCCAATAACGATTGCCATAGATGTTCATGACCACCGGGACCGAAGGCTTAACGTGCTCTCCGAGTCACGAGCGTAAAACACCGCCACTTCTATAATTCGGGGTTGTTATTAAGAATTTCTTTAAAAAAAAACAAAACACTTAGCTCTACCCGGGAATCAAAAACGGGGCCTCTAAATCGGTAGTCGCATACACTAACCGCTAGACTAAAAAACTACCAATGAACATAAATATATGTACATATAAATAAGATGAAGATGAATTAAGAACTTACCTATTAGTAAGTCTGGGCTCGTCAAAGGTCAGTTTCCCAGGTTGCTGGTAGGCCAGGAACACGTATCTGTGCAGGCCAGTACCGGGGGGAGGTCCAGAGCCGATGTAATCCGAGAGAACTTCACCCTTGCTGACATCACTACCAGGCACGTTGCCTACGAGCCAGTGGTGCCACTCGCGGAACTTCGGCTCAGCGCGCGATGGTGCATCAGGATCTGAAAGTAGTGAAATTACTGATAATGACCCCTGCTTCTTGTCTGTACAGTGACGGATTAAGTATACTATACTCTTTGCGCTGTAGCATGGTGCGATTGACAGTTGTCTGTACGACGGTTAAATTACGGTTTGCGACGGTTTAATTTACTACAGTTATTAATGATTTAATATATTGCGAATGTGGTTCAGCTGAAATTCTAAGTCATAATGTGTAAATCGCGGCAACGGCTAAAGGTAGTAGAGCCACGCTGATTTCAGCACGAACGGGCCGGCTCGACCGGGGCGGCCGGTTCGTGCGTAGTTGAAAAATTGTTAAAATCAAAGCGAGCGAATTCAAGTTCATTATGAAACACATACTAAGTGTGTATTTAGGTACGTATGAGTACATCTACATATATGAGGAAATAGAAAGTTGTATGGGTATTATCCGGTTGTGCCGCACAAAACAAGCCATGGGTCGTTTTTGAGAGCACGTATAATGGACAGAAGTCTTCATTTAATTCATTATGTCTTTAATAAACAGAAGAGAGTAATTGTCGAATTAAGAGCAGACCATTTGACATAGCCAAGTTGCAAATGTTTCGCGTCGAATCTCTTGCAATATTTTTGCAGGTTCAGTTTGAAATATTTTCTGATTGCTGGCCTTTTGGTGTACTCATTATAGATACCAACATACCAGTTTCCAACGGGAAATCGAACTGAGTTTGCTGTAAGTCGAGGGCAGCGTAAATTAAGATTAGAGAGACCCCCTTTAGGGAGGTCTAAACGTTTTTTTATCACCAGTTCCCGGGCAACGATAATGCGGTGGTGCAGGAGCCAGGTATGTATTGTTTCTACTAAATCTATCCCGAAGGCTTATCTCAAACGCCAAAACACCCTACTATCGGAAAGTCCCAGACCATGTGATTTCAAGGTATCCACATTATCGACGACGCGGCTATCCAGGGCCCTATCAATGCCCTATAGACGTAAAATTCGCCCCATCACATTCCGATTAAACGGACCCTTAGAAGAAAGATATCACGGCTAAAGCTGGTATAAGTATATCTTGTAGGTATTTATAAACGTATATTAATAAAGCGTTAATTAATAAAGCTTCAATGTAACGGATTATAGCTTGTGTTTACAAAACATTAATGGTTATATAAATTTTTCTGCTTTAGTGCAAAAAGTTTCCGCCGACAAGAGCTAAATGTTTTGACCACCAGTCACCGTACCTAATACGTGTTTCTTTACACTTGAAAGGAATGGTACGGTAATTAAAAAAACTCATAATTATGTAAATTTATGCAAAAGCTGATTTCATCGATATTTGCGACATCGATCAATCTGAACTGAACATCTCGATGTAAATGTTTCGTTTTCCTTTATTTTCAATTTTATCGATTTTTGCCGGTATTTTGGCAACTTTTACTTTTTACCCGACTGCGAAAGGAGGGTTATGTTTTTATTAATTCTTTTTCAACTCATGTTTGTGTAATAAATGAATCTTGTTGTACGGAAGCGATTAAATCAAATCGTTGAAAATGTGGGTAGGTGTCAAAACATCAACACATACAGCAATAAGTTTAATATTCTTTTTATTTTAAATAGTTAGAGTTTCTATATAAGTACATCTAATTTCTATAGCAAGTTGTTTGAAACTACACAACACGTGTTGGTGCAAGTTTATGTGCGGATCTTAGTTATATAAGTCACCACCTACCAGCTGTACACTACATCACAAAATGCCGCAACTGGAGAGTATTGAAGCTGCCCAAAAATCATTAGAGGAGTGCTTCACTAAGAGAATGGAGCAACTGGAGTTACAACTGCATTGCACGGGTCCTTCGAAGGATACAGTTTCTAGGGTTGCCGAAGAGTTCAGATCTTTCCGGGAACTAATGTACAGTATGCTGGGGCTATTGCGGAGGCAGATAAGTCAATGTTCTCAAGCTGTTGATGCCTTGGAGACAAGGCATAGACGTAAGGCACTGCTTTTGATGGGGGTAGCAGAGATTGACGGTGAAAATTGTAACCAAGTGGTACTGGATATAATTAAAAATAAGCTGCACTTTGAAGGATACACTGAAGAGTCATTCACCATCTGTCACAGACTCGGGCCGCGCAATAAGGATCACCACCGGCCTGTCTTAGTTAGGTTCCATAGTATGGAGCTCAGGACATCTATTTGGAGGGCTAAAACGGCACTTAAGGGCTCGTCGATTTCAATCCGTGAGTTCCTCACTAAGGTTAGACAGACCATATTTGCTAAAGCCCGTAATCATTTCGGCACTCGTGCGTGCTGGACACAGGATGGCACGATACTTATTAAGGTACTCGATGGCAAACGGCTCAAGGTTACCACTGATAAGGAACTGTCAGACCTATTATCGAAACACCCAAAAGCTCCCCACGAAACGGTGTCACAGGCTAGAAGCGGCACCAAAAAGAATGTCTCGCCTTGCCTACACAAGAACGCTCCAGTTAAGGCATAATAATATCATTTTTCTGTTAAGATGGGACTACAATCTTGTTAATGTTTCTGCATGTAACTCGATAGAAGACTGGCAGGTAAACAGTAATTATCTTTTAGGTCTATTACTTTAGTACTGTCACACAAACAAATTACCCACAATAAAACATTTTTATCAACTTTGTTTACTTCATCTCATTGTAAACACTGTCAATTTGACATTTTCTTTGAAAGTGACGTACTGACGCTTGACACGTCGAGTTGCGTTCGGAGACATTATCATAAATTTTTTATAACATCAATTTCTTTTAGCAACACACTTTTTAATTTTTTATTTTCAACTATATTCACACAACTAATGTCTTCGTCTAATCGTGTTTCCTAAATTGTAATCGTCTATGTAATTTTTTGTTGTTCAATTTCATTTTGTGTTGGCTGGTGGGTGGTGCAGAGAAATGTGTTCGTGCGAATTGAGTAAGTTTTGTGCATTAGTTAGGATATCAGTCGTACGTATTTATTGTTTAGTTTATATATTTATATTTTTTTTTTACATAGTTATACTTTATATATTTATTATTATTTAATTTTAAAGAGATGATATCCTATAATTCTGATTCTGATAATGCTGCATACGAGTCTGCTGTGTCCTCTGACGATGATAGTTTTACCTCTTTTACTGAGACATTAGGTGAACGCTTGCGATCTACATTCGTCGGCCAATCGAAGCACCTGTTTAATGTTTGTCATCTGAATGCACAGAGCCTACCCAGTCACTTTGACGACTTGGCGGAGGCCTTCAATGGCACTAACGTACATGCTATCCTGATATCAGAGAGTTGGCTTAAACCAAATCTTCTTTCTACTTACTATCCCCTCACAGACTACATCCTTGTTCGAAATGATCGTGTTGGTAGGAGGGGTGGTGGAGTTGCCATTTATGTACACTGTTCCCTTCCCTATAAAATTCTAGCTTGTTCTCCTCCTGGTGCCACTGCCGCAGAATTCTTATTTCTCGAAGTCTCTGTGAGGGGAGCCAAAATGGTTCTGGGGGCTGTTTACTGTCCTCCTTCTATAGATTACTTCTCCAGTCTGGAAACAGTACTGGAATCTTTAGGGTCTACATACGGTCACCACGTCATCATGGGAGATTTTAACACAGACCTAACTCACCGTACCTCTCGTTCCTGTAAACTCCTTCAGATTGTTGAGTCTGCCGGAATGCAGATCTTACCACTACAACCAACTCACCATAACAGCGTAGGCGTGGACACTTGGTTAGATTTAATGCTAACATCGGCTCCAACACTAGTCCGCAACCACGGCCAACTGGAAGCACCGGCATTCTCCAATCATGATCTTATATTTCTTTCCTACATCCTTAAACCGCCCAAAATCCAACCTAAAATTTTGTACATGCGCAGTTTTGGCCGTATGGAGGTTGACAAACTGTGTATAGATGCCTCAAAGCTTGATTGGGACGCAGTCACTTCAGCTGAAAATGTAGACGAGAAAGTAAATAATTTCAATAACGCCATTCTTGCCCTTTATGATGTTCATGCACCTATAAAGAAAATTAAAATTAAAAGACAACCTGCTCCCTGGATGACAAAGGAGGTACTCATGGCTATGCGGAGGAGAGATAGGGCCTTTGTCAGGTTTAGGAGGGATCGTACCGAAGAAAAACGCGTCTCATACAAAACTGCGAGAAATCGTTGCAATCAGATGATACGTAACGCAAAACGCCGACACATTCTTGACAACATCACCCATTCATCCCCCACCAATATATGGAAGTTTTTAGGAACACTGGGCATCGGTAAGCAGCGATCAGGTTGTCTGCAGGGGATGGTTGGTTTGGATGAGATAAATCGTCATTTCTCCTCCTCTGTTTATTTGGATCACCAAATCCGGCATCGTACTGTGGACTACTTGGCGAGTTTAAATAGCCCTAACATAAACCCTTTTAAATTTTCTCCGGTTGCTCCGGGTGAGATTAAAAAGATAATACTCTCCATCAAATCCAAAGCTGTTGGTTGTGATCAAATCAGCCGACGCATGATCACTACAATCCTTGACCACATCTTACCTATAATCTCCCACATTATCAACTACTCCTTATACTCCGGAATTTTCCCATCCTCTTGGCGCAAGGCTTGTGTCATCCCCTTACCTAAAGATGCAAATCCCACCCTCCCCAATCATTTCAGACCAATTTCTATTCTCCCCTTCCTCTCCAAGGTCCTAGAATCGTGTGTGCTTAAACAGCTTTCTAAATTCATTTATGAAAATAGCCTCCTGAACCCGTTACAATCCGGTTTCAGGCCTGGTCACAGCACTACTTCCGCACTTCTCAAAGTGACTGGCGACATTAGGGCGGGTATGGAGGACACAAAGGTCACTGTGTTAGTGCTGATCGACTTCTCTAATGCCTTCAATACTGTCAACCACGATATCCTCCTATCCATCCTTTCGCATCTTATGATCTCACCCGAAGCGCTGGAATGGTTCTCATCTTATCTTCGGGGACGCCAGCAGTCTGTCCGTGTCGATGAAGCTTCCTCAGATTGGTGCGAAATTGACTCTGGCGTCCCTCAAGGCGGTATTCTTTCTCCTTTGTTATTCTCTGTATACATTAATCTCCTAACCCTGAAACTTCAATGTGCGTATCATCTGTATGCCGATGATCTTCAGCTCTATTCGCAAGCTAAGCTTGAAGATATTTCGCTAGCAATAGATAAGGTTAACAGCGATCTGGAATCGATTAATACATGGCCCAAAAGATTTGGCTTGACTGTAAATCCATCAAAATGTCAGGCCATTATAGTTGGAAGTTGTCGACTGATGAGCAGGATAGTCACCGAAACTCTTCCGGCTATAATTTTTAATGGGACGACTATACCTGTGTGCGAGTCTGTCAAGGATCTTGGCTTGCACATAGATTGCACATTGAGCTGGCGTAAGCAAGTTACAAACCAGTGCCAGAGAGTTACTGGCACTCTTCGGGCGCTTTATCGCTTGAGAAATTTTTTGCCTCCAAAAACTAAGACTATGCTTGTGCAAACCCTTATCTTTCCCATAATCGACTATGGTGACGTGTGCTGTTATGACCTGAATGCAGATCTTCTCGATAAACTAGACCGTCTTCTTAATAACTGCATTCGATTCGTTTTTAATCTCCGTAAATATGATCACGTTTCTCTTTTCCGTTTGCAACTCAACTGGCTACCTATTCGCTTACGACGAGATCAACGAGCTCTCACTTTCTTGTACTCAATTTTAAATAACCCATCTTCACCACACTATTTAACTTCCTACTTCCAACTTCTTTGCAGCAACCACAACAGAAACCTTCGGTCCACTAATAACCTCCTTCTTCGTTGTCCCTCCCATACGTCTGAGTTTGTTGGCTCATCTTTTGTTGTTCAGTCCATTCTACTTTGGAATAAGCTCCCTCTCGAAATCAGGATGGCCACCAACACCTTTTCTTTTAAGATAAAAGTAAAGCAGCATCTTATAAAACAACTTGCAGAATCAACATCGACATAATTGTCATCTATTATTCCTAGTATTCGCGTATTTATGTATCTATATAAGTTTATATGTATTTAGATGTATGTATAGTATGTATTAGTTCTTGTATGTACGATTAGCTTTTATATATTATTTGTATTTGATTTATTGCCAGACCTGTTTATTTTGATACATTTCTTTTTACAAATTGCACCTACTTTTTGAATTCTCTGCATCACCCGATGGTTGACTGGTAGAGAATGCCTTAGGCATTAAGTCCGCCAATGCACCTAAAGTGTATGATGTATTAAATAAATAAATAAATAATAAATCCAACAAACTGACATTGATAACGAAATCTAAACGGTTCATAAAACATGTTTTTCTAGAAACAATTTATGTAAATCAATGACGATGCATTTTTAGTCTTAGCGCCTATAAGTCAGTTATTTTGATTTGCCATACTTTCAATACATTGACCTCTTACAAGTTTACCTAGCGGACTCTCGCTAGTCTCTTTCGTCTCTGTTTTTTCAAAACAATTGTTTCTCTTTTACAACACTTCCTATAGTTCGTAGTGTGATGTAATATATCCTATATACTTCTTGTATAAATAAGCTATCCAACAGTTAAAGATCTTTTCAATTTGAACCGGTAATTTCTGAGATTTCTGAGACGCGTTCAATCGAACAAACTCTTCAGCTTTATAATATTCATTATTATAGATTGAAACAAACGATATTCTTTTAAATTATACAAAACACATAGAATTAATTCCAACAATGAATGTGACTAAAATTAAAATAATATCATCTACTCACCAGTCATGACCAGTGTGTAGAACAAGCTAGGGACTGCATCCCAAGAAACTTTCGGCTGGTCCTTCACCTGTGTCGGCGTGAGTACATTCCCTTCGTCCACCTTCACGCCACTTGGATAGCTCACCTGGAATTGGGAGCTTTAATTTTAGATGTCACATCATCACGTCAACGGCTTTAAATGACCTCTCCGTAAAAACTTTTGGCATCGTTTACTACGATGGCCAGATCGGGCCCGACGGGTTGGTATTGGGTGTGTCAAGGTTCCAGTGCAGAGTCTTTGCAGTGCTGATGTTCTGAGTAGTTTGCTTCTTACGGAACAAGGGACCATTGTAGAGATTCGTCACCATACGGAGAGTACATGCTGTATATGTGGCTCTGTTATTCAAATATAAAAATGAATAGCCGAAATGTATGTACGCGCATAACTTCCGATCGGCTGCACCAAATTAAATAATTCTTTTTTTTATGTGTTCCTTATTGTTAGGACAAGGTTTGTGTACCTACAAGAAAAATTAAAAGATAACGGGAAAAGTCTTTTTTCTGTCCGCGACTGTAAGTACACTGCCTTTGGGAAGCTGAGACAGATATTATGTAAATATGGCGCATGGCGGTACGAAGTTCGCCGGGTCAGCTAGTTTATTATACTTTGAAATCACACTAAAATATAAATGCGAAAGTTTCTGTGAAAAACTAATGAACGGATTTGGATGAAACTTTACAGTAATATAGCTTATACATCAGAATAACACATAGACTACTATTTGCCGCGATAATTGACATAATCGCGGGCGGAGCCGCGGGCAACAGCTAGTCTATAATAAATGGCACATAGAGTAGGTATATCTGTAGTGTGACATTTACTATATAGTTATACAACTAAGAATAGAACATTAATCAGTTATACGGTATCATTAAATATCATCATTTGTACTTACAAGGCATAATCATCATTTATTTTGCTATAACTTGTTAGTATCTACTGACAAGGTACAAATTACCTGTTAGTTAGATATGTCTATATTATCATCTAACTAACACGTAATTTATTTGTTATGCATGAAAATTTTTGAGAGTTAGTGAAGCTTCTAATGAAGCAGGCTTTTTTGGGTTCCGTGTTCATCTATACTAATATTATAATCTATACTAATATTATAAACGCGAAAGTTTGTAAGTATGGATGGATGTTTGTTACTCCTTCACGCACTCCTTCTGAACGGATTTGGAATTATCTTTACAGTAATATAGCCTATATATACATCAGAATAACACATAGGCTACTATTTGCCGCGATAACCGACATATACGCGGGCGGAGCCGCGGGCAACCACTAGTTTATTATAAATAAAAGATATAAAAAATCATACAATTTTTTTACTTTTTTTTATGTATGGCCCGCCATAATGACTCTACTCTGCCTGATGGAAAGCATAAGCAGAATCCAAGAGTGGTGGTCACCATACTCACTGCGAATGCAGACAATGCAGTATGGCGACCCACACCATGGCGGCCTAGTGATGCTGCTGCATCTTTTAGTCTAGTCAACAAGTATGGAACTTGTTGACTAGACTATTTGGGCCTCCGGTCTCGCACTCACCAACGAAACACGACAGCACGATCGCTGTCATTTTACGTTGATTTTCTGTGCGAGGGTAGTACCGCCCCGGTCGAGCCGGCCCATTCGTGCTGAAATCAGCGTGGCTCTACTACCTACAGACTTGTCTAAATTTTGGAAAAGTAATAGTCGGTAGGTGCAAGGTCTGGTGAGTATGGCGGATGAGGGAGAGCTTCCAACCCCAGCTCTTGCAGCTTGGAGACTGTCTGTTGCGCAGTATGGGGTCGCGCTTTGTCGTGAAGCAGCTGCAAGAGCTGGGGTTGGAAGCTCTCCCTCATCCGCCATACTCACCAGACCTTGCACCTACCGACTATTACTTTTTTCAAAATTTAGACAACTTTTTAGTGGGTAAAAAATTCAATTCCCGAGAGGCAGTACTAAATGCCTTTGAAGAGTTTGTTGCCTTCCGTCCAGCTGATTTTTACAAGAAGGGCATCAATAAACTGCCAGTGCGTTGGCAAAGATGCGTCGATTGCGTGGGAGATTACTTCGAATAACAGAAATAAAAAAGTTTGAAAAAATAAGTACTTTCACTTATTGCATACAAAACGGCAATTTCATAGGTAAAGACCTAATATTTGATTTAATTTATTGTATTACCTCTTTAAAAAAAAAACGCCTGCCACACACAGTTTTGCAACACCCATAGGGTTGACTGGAAGAAAATGCCTGTGGCATTAAGTCCGCCTTGTGCAATTTGTTTGCAGGAAGTTTAAATAAATAAAATAAATTAATTACAATAATTCTTAACACATTGTTCTAAATAGCGACTATTTTTATTCTACCCGTTACCATTGCAAAATAGATCACTAAGGCATACCACGGAATTCCTTTCCTCTAAACAATACTGTTTTGATCAAATTATTATAAATATTATCACAATCAAACCAAACACTCTCACGCATTACATATGAATTACGTGTTAGATTAGATATCTAACTAACAAGGTATATCGAAATAAATGATGATCGTGTCTTGTTAGTACAAGTGATGATATTTAATAATACTATTCAAGTGATTAATATTCCATACTTATATTTGAACATTGATATACAAAATGTATTGAAAGTATATTCAGTGTGACATATATATTTGTTCAGTTTTTGACATAATACAGCCTTACAATATGGCAAATTCAATTAAGAGGGCTATATTATACTGTATGTTTGGTAATGGATTAAGAATTCTGAGTGTCACCACCTGTATTCATCCATGGGCAGTGAAACTCAGAATTCTTCATTTATTACATGGTAATTTTGTAATCACGTTGCCTCTGATAAAAAAATACGCCAAGAAATAGGATACATAGAAATAAGAAATTGGGAAAGACGTAAAGATTCCCATCCTGGGATAAAAATCTGAGGGAAGTAAAAATACCGCAGTCAAAAACTAGTCTGATAACACGAAATATGCAGATGTGATGTACTCCTAGCCGATTTCGGCCACGGCGCGCGGCTCGTCGTAACGGAGTGGTCTCCGTTACGACGAGCCGCCTAGACCAACTAGATATATTATAGTGCACAATGTACTTAAACAGATGTACGGGTACCTATTATGGTACTTCAAGGTAAGGTACCTATTATATTACTTGAAGCGAATGTATTACCTGCTATAATAAATGATGCCAGTCATAAAACACAATGCAGCTCATTAAGTAATTGACCGCAGTCTTAGAAGGACTGGAGGTCTTTCTAAGATTTTTGCGAGTTCAGAAACAGTTTCGATTTATAAAACGCTAGCTTCTGTTCGCGATTTCGTCCAGTTAAAATTATTTATTTCCATCAGAAATAGTTTTTTTTCTGAATTTAACATTATCTATGTTCTAACTGAAACTTCGGACAAGCAACGTTCAATATTTTCGGACCTCTCGACGCGATATCTAGTTTCAAACTAATACTTACCTACCTGAAAATTAGATTGACTGATAGAATAAGTACACACATCAAAAGTGTCTAGGGATCAACATATATGTGTCTAGGGATCAACATATATTTTTGCAATAACTTTTCTCCTGATTGATATTAATTAAAATTTTCTTTAAGGATTCATCAAATAAAGTGTTTTCGTTTGTCACAGTAACGATAAACCAAGTCACCTTTGCATTAATAAAGAAATTTGCGATTTTCCTAATAAAGGGATTTTTGACAATTGAACCACTAACATTAAAGTTCGAAAAAAATACTGAAATAACAGTTTTCTTTTAAATTTTATTAGGTAACTTAAACAATTAATAATCCGTGTTTCTACCGCGAACACTAACAACACAAGAATCGGTTTGGCATACTCAAAATGAGTTCATCCAAATCACGCTGTGGAATGGCCGCCCATGTTCGTTGCAACAACAAAAAAAGGTCTTCTTGCGACTGGATACCCTCCATATTCGGCAGAGCTCTTCTCTGTAGCATATCCCATGCATGCTCAATCGGGTTCAAGTCTGGCGACTGAGCAGGCCAGGGCCAAAGCCACATCTCAATCTCAAGAAATCCGCATAAAAATGCTTGATCCCTAGACACTTTTGATGTGTGTACATAAAACAAGCATATTTAACCTATTTAGTTAATTGTTACCCGTAGAAGTTGTAAGTAGTTTTCGTCGAATTACAATTGGACCAAAAAGGTAATACCTATACGTTTTATAAAAATGTTTTCCAAATCTTGATTTATCTTATTATTATCTTTAATGACGGGAGATAACAAACATAAGAAATAAATACAACCAAATTGTAGACTATGACCTTTTTATAAGCCGGTTCCGAAGCAAACAAGTCGCTTTCACGTATAAATAAAATGTCATAAACGTAAAAGCGTTATTTGTTTCGAGTGACGACGACGAGACGAGAGTGGAGATTCACGCGTCATGTGTAGTTTTTTTCCGAAACAGAAAATTTTATGTAAACAACGGCAACTTAAAAATGGGAAGCGGCTCAGGAATTCTTTATCCTGATATAGAATAAGCCATAGAACTACAACTGAGTGCGTATACTGGGCACACAAACTGAAGTTATTAACAATGTCACACAGCCGTCTGGTTCCAAACTATACAGTCACAGCATAGACTCCCACCAAACTGATATTAAATATGCTATATAGATCATAGTCATAAATAAATTAAACCCAGATACAGAGCAAATGCTGCTCCTCAGACAATTATAAGTGGGAACTGAACCCACAACCTAAGAGGCCCGCCAGATTTCAGGTAAATTTGGATGTATTAATATTTTAATTAAAAACAAATACTTACATCAATAACATTGACAGGTTCAGTGTCCACAACGTCAGGGACAACTTGATGTTGCTTGAAATTTTTCCCCAAGGTCGACATCCCTCTCGCAAGCACCCTAAAATTTAGCATAGTGCTATCTGCTATTAACAAAACAACAGCATATTTCAGTAATCCAAAAATTCGCGCCATTTTTAGCTTGACGATGTCGCAGACGCTACGGCCAGCGAGGCAGTGAATGGCTTTTGACTTGTACCGTTATATAAGTGCTACTTTGGTTGCAAGGTTCGAGTACAGTTGGAAATAAAACCGTTTGGAGTCTAGATAATTATAAGTAGTAGCTTCTGTTGCCAATAATTAAAGAGAGCCGCAAAATAGTAAATACAGTGGACACATTTTTATATTAATCAACTAAGTGAAAAAATTTAATACTTTTTCGAAGTTAATTTTTTTTTGTTACAACTCTAGATCTCTAGATCTAAATTGCGAAATGCTCTCATCTGAAAAACTAATATTTAGGTAGAAAAAGTAAAAATTGTAACTTGATTTCAACTTTTTTTTTTCAAAGTGACTCTACTCTGTCTGATGGAAAGCATGAGCAGAATCTAAGAGTCATGTCAAAGTGATAACCAAATTGATCCAATCTCAATGAAGCATTAATCACTCTTTATATGGCAAGAACTTTTGTTCACAACTATACTCATCACCTTAATATAACTAGTACCAGTAGTGGCAATTGGTATCTGTCAACATCATTGTTAAAGATCTCATTAGTGTTACTGTTACAAAATGCATGTTTTTTTATTTCTTAATCAGATCGTTTACGTCTCTATAACATAGAAAAAATATAAATAGGCTTGAAAATAGTCAAACTAATTTCAAAGTGAAATTAATAACACTGACTAAATTTGAGCTATTCAAACGACGCCATTTTGCGCGCGCTTTTGACATGACGTCATTCTCATTTTGTGTTTGTTTACTATTCAGTGTTTCAGTTACTGTATATTTATTTACAGTTTTAATTGCTATAAAAATCATGGAAGAAGTTAATTTTTCTCACAAACACTACTAACACAATATGAATTTCAATGCCGATAATTTCGATGAAGCGACCATCGACGACGTCACATTTCGTTTCGACCAATAGTGACGCGTTTTGTAAGTTTGAATTTGACTCCCTTAATTTTTTATTTAATATTTTCTGGGTTTAAATAATCACTAAATAAAAAAATACCTTTTAAGTATGAAAGAAAATAGAACGTAGAAAAAAATAATTAAACAATTTTTTTTTTTGCATATTCCCTATTAAGTATTGTATGAGAAATGTAAATCTTGAGCATATACATAATTGTGACAGATTAAAATTTAATGACGATATACATTGATCCAATTTACCATACTTAACTTTTATAAGCACTTATGCACACCATGATACTTTTTTTGTAACTACATACATATTAAATAAGACACCCAAACTCTGAAACATGAGAATCGAACCCAAGTAGTTGCGTATGCAATTCTACCATATGCTACCACTGCACTACCGAGGCATTTGCCATTATGGTGATGGTGGCAACACATGCTACTACGACAGTGTCTGGGACTTGCATCTAGAATTAGTTTTCACTGGTTTCATATTCCTTTATTCTTAACAATTTAACCTGATAAAATCATCTGTAAGTACAATTAATTGGTTCCAGTTTTTCCTGTTTTTTTTTTAAATGCCCTTTTATATCCTAGATTTTGCTACATTTTTCATAGATATTGAGTGGTGAGGGTAGTGTGATGTAAATAGGCTATTCGATACAAAAGATTGAGAATATGGTCCAACTGTTCATGCATAATGGCATGACCAAGAGAGACGGATTTATTTTCTAAATAATATAAGTAAATCTATGTTTTAAATCCGTACTACTAGAGGTTTAGAACTTTATCAATTCATTTATCATGTTAAAATTTATCTACCCAGATGAACACTTTTTTAAACCGCCTTTTATTTATTTCCAAATCTAGGCTTACTTGTTCAGTTTTTACCTCATTTGATAATTCCTTATTTGACAATAATTTCAGAAAGTATTTTAGCACTGAATAAACATGTTCTTGACAAGTAATAGCGAACATCATGCAAAGAGGTTAAATAAATGGAGTTTGTGATGGCTCAATAAAAAGATAAATCTACCTAGATAACTGATTAACTTTGTATCCTATATTATAACGTGACAGATACGATAAGATCATCCAATTTAATTTTCGGAGAAATTTAACCAAATACTTATAAGATTTTCTAGAAATCTTATTGGCAAAGTTTGGGTCCTATTAAGTCACCCGGTTTACATAAAAAATAAAACATTAAAAAGTAACATAACAATCTTATTGGAAACAGAAGAATACTTATATAACCAAGCATAAATAAACACTCCTGCAACCGGCTACCCGGCCCCGGCACGGCAACTTAGTTTTGAAGTGTCATCGACTTTTTTTATTTATTACGTGTTTCCTTAGTATAATAATACAAGATCATATTATTATTATATCTTACCTGGTAAATGATTAAATTGTATATAGTAAAAACTTTCAAAAAGGAAAGAACAATGCAGAAAAATGCGCTGATAATACTGAAAGTTATTACTTCAACTTTTGTGTACATAGATTATTAAAGTATAGATGAAGGCGATGAAGCACTCTGGTCTAAATTAATCTTAGAGCATAATATGCTCTAAGAAATTAATACATTTATTTAAAATTTGTGTGATATTTGCTTCGGAATATAGTCAACATTTTTAATTAGCCTAGTATTGACTTAACATAAAGTAAATACATAGAAATTTAAAATGTTTAACTTAACTCTATTCAGAAGAACTTACTTAGAAGTGCTAGGCCGCACTACGGCTAAACCGCCGCGGTTTTTGACTGCCTGATTTTGTAACTAAAGGTCAAAGGAAGCTAAAACCGCGTAACCGCGGGCGGTTCTGTCAGTGTTGCCAGAAGGTTAATTTTGTAATGTTTCAGGTGATTTTTCATCTCTTGGTTACTTTTAGGTTATACAAAAAAATGTGAGAGACTATTTAGCAGTATGAATATATTAAAAAACAAGCAGAGAAATAGAATGATGTTAAATCTTTTATCTGCTATATTGAGAGTACGCTGTGTTTTTTTTATGGAATAGGGGGCAAACGAGCAGACGTATCATCCGATAGTAAGCGATTACCGCCGCCCATGGACACT
Source organism: Diaphora mendica (assembly GCA_949125395.1). NCBI lineage: Eukaryota > Metazoa > Arthropoda > Insecta > Lepidoptera > Erebidae > Diaphora > Diaphora mendica. The sequence continues at coordinate 17,689,607 of OX421330.1, forward strand.
CGCAACACCAAAGGCATCACAAGTGCGTTGCCTGCCTTTTAAAAAGGAGTACGCTCTTTTCTTGAAGGTTCGACGGTCGGAAGGCAAATGCTGCTTTGATTATAAAATTCCAGACCATTGTATTGTATATTCGTTAGTGGTTTTCTGGTGGTTTTAGAAGTTGAATCTAGTGGAGAGCTAGTTTATCTGTTGGCAACACTGTTCGCGTTTTTTAACCGTAGTGTGTGCGCTTCGGGCGGTTAAGCGGTTTGGCAGTTTAACCGCTAGCTGTAAAAACCGTAGTGCGGCCTCAGCCGAAGACAGAATGTCAATAAAATAAATTGTCAAACAAATAACTTAACTGTCGGTTTTCTTTTAAATATTCGGACCAACTTTTAATATTACAACTGTCATATATAAATAGTTTATTTCCTTAACAATATTTTGTTAATCATTTTAATAAAAATTACTTCACTTCACTAACGGTTTTCTTTTACGAGTATTTATTCGAACCCACTTATAATGTTACATTACTTACAACTGTCATACTTATTGAGGTTTTTTTTCCTAGCAAAATGTTAAAATGGCAAAGTATTAATACTAAGGACCTTATCATACTAGCGGTTCGGGAGCGGCTGCTAGGGTGGGGCGGGCGCGCAGCGAATGCGTTGCGAACACGCCGCGGCTGCACAGCGAGGAATTCGCGGTGGTAGCGGGGTTTTTGAAGGACGAGTCCGCTTAAGTAGTATTCAAAAATGATAGCAAAGGTGAATATAGACATTCTTTAGAAGTAGATGCACCGGAGCCACTCCAGAATTTTTTTCCTATCTTTGACGTAGGTTAATCTTGTTGCGCGTCCGCAATGAATTTGCTGCGCATACGCGGCGTATTCGTAGCGTGCACGTAACTATCCGTTGCGCGCCCACTTCACTTTGAGGACGCTCGCAATCCGTTAGTACGATAAGGCCCTAATACTGGCAGATTAGTCATCATCATCAACAGCGTTACCAGTTCATTGATAGACATTGGCCTCTCATTAAAAAGGAGTATTATAATGAAACATCCTTCTTATCATAAACAAAGTCATATTAATATTGTTTTTTTTTTTATGGAATAGGCGGGCAAACGAGCAGACGTATCGCCTGATTACCGCCGCCCATGGTCAACAAAAGACACCAAAGACACATGCAACACCAAAAGCGTCACAAGTGCGTTGCTGGCCTTTTGGGGATGGGGGGGGGGGGAGGTAGGGGATTGGGGTATGGGCCTCCGGTATCCTCACTCACTCGGTGAAACACAGCGCAAGCACTATTTCACACCGGTTTTCTGTGAGGCCGTGGTATCACTCCGGTCGAGCCGGCCCATTCGTGCCGAAGCGTGGCTCTCCCACGGTTACCTAATAACCAGGTGAACATGCTTATTCTGTACATATTCTGAGGCCTTTGTGAATTTTTGTCTTAATAAAAAGTTTAAAATTAAAGTAGAAAAAATCCTTTATAAAATTCCTGTCATTTTTTGTACTTCTCTTTAATACAATTTTATTGAAGAAACAAACGTAAATTGATAACATGGTAGGGAATACCCTTATCAGTTTATCATACACCGAAATAAGAATGGCGAAAGAGGCGTGGCACGTGGCGCCCGCCGTGACTGCCCGTGACTAGAGATGGGTCGAGGGCAAAAACAAATACGGACAAAATGGGCATAAACTTGGCACATTGGCCGTAAACGAGTTTACGCCTGAAAAAATGCCCGAGCACTGGGCAAAAAAACGAATGACTATGTTTTGTAAAAAATAAAGCTGGAACTGATCTTAATTTTATCATAATCGATAGTCAGTATTTTTTAAAATTAACACTTTCATTATTTTTTTGTTTTTTTTTATCTATATAAATAAATCAAATTGGAGTGTCTGTTTGTAATATTAAAATAACCGCGTTTTACTAAATGCATATGTATGTTTACACGGTAAATATACCAAAATATCATTTTTTACAGCTTTTGTCTGTCTATCTGTACGTCTGTCTATCTGTTTGCTCCAGCTAATCTCTGGAACGGCTGGAACGATATTGACGGGACTTTCACTGATAGGCAGCTGATGATATAAGGTACTCCATATGTTACTACATATGCTACTTTTTAAGACTAGCTTCGCCCCGCGACGTTACCCACGGTACAACATTAATCCCCGTGGGTAACATCGCGGGGTTCACCTAGTATTATTATGTTATGACTGTGATCAGTCAGTAATATAATCAGTCTTATTAAATAATAGTTTGTATATTATTTATCAGATTCGAAAATTCGTATTATTTATATAGATACTAGTGTAACTTTTGTAAGTTAACCGTTCTACAGTACTGGTCACTTCAAATCAAAATAAATTTACTTAACATAAGAATTATAATTTCAAATTAATAGTCCGCGTCGTCCGATAAGTCGGACAAAGTGATTGAACCATAGCGGTCATAGCCTTATTTTTTCAGGATATGGAATTCTTTTTTCTAAATTTGTAACATGGGTATTTTGGTATTTGTGTATAAAACGTTTCAACTATTAACGTAAAAAACTTGTTGTCATTCAAAAACTTTGATCGATTATGATGAATTAAAGGTAATGGAGGAAGCTGAAGAAACTCAATGTACGGCTAAATTAATAGCAGCTTTTTAGCAGCGTTAGGTATACCACGCAACAATATTAGTCTATTTGATTTAAATTGGCAAGTTAAAAAGATTGACTAATGGCTGCCCCCTTTTTTTTTGCGGAAATTTCCTCGGATACCTCCGACTGGTGGCTATGTCGGACTCGCATCGACCGGGGAACCAGGTGCACCCTCGAAAGTTTTCGTTGGAGGTTTTTTGGAAATCGGTTATTTTTTTTATAAAAAGATTTTATTTTTCAGTTTTTAGTGCAAACAATCGTAAAGTAGTAAGTAGAACTATTTCAAAAAAATTCTGTTGATGCAAATAACTTAAGTGGTTTAAAGATGTATTAAATGTCAACCCTATTTCACCCCTTAGGTATAGAATATCCAGAAACGCTACGTAATACGTTAATATTCATTTTTATCAGTAGCCCAAAATAAAGTTTCACGTTTCTAACTTAAAAAAATACGAACTTTTACACAATCTTTCAACCATTTCACCCTCTTAGGGGTAGAATATGCAGAAACGCTTAAATATATTTCTACTCATTTTTTATTAGTAGCCCAAAGATAAAGTTTCATTTTCCTAACTTTCAACCCATATTTCACCCACAGGGGTAGAATATCCAGAAACGCTTAAATACGTATCTACTCATTTTTAATCAGTAGCACAAAGATAAAGTTGCATGTTTCTAGCTTAAAAATGACGAACTTTCGTACAAACTTTCAACCCCTATTTCACCCCCTTAGGGGGTAGAAATTCCAAAATTCCTTCCTTAGTGGGTGTATACTCAATAAAATGATCCATATGAATAACTGAAAGTATAGAAATTAAGGTCTAGGTATACGTACGTGTAATATTAAAATCATCCTCTAATACCTAACTGTTGAAGAGTTTAAACCTTCTATCATCAGCTCACCTACTAAATAACTTGAAAGTATACGACTAAAGGTCTGTAGATACGTATGAAATTGAAAGAATTATACTTCAACTCCTAACCGTAGAGGAGTTATACCTTCCATCATCAGCTTACCTAAAAAAATTGAAAGAATACAACTAAAGGTAACATACTTACATCTGATATTTAAAGATTTATCCTCCAACTCCTAACCGTTAAGGAGTTGTATCTTACATTATCAGCTCATCATCATAAAATGATGACTATCAAATGCAAATACCGGTGTAACTTCAGAAAATATACGAAAAACATAGTATGTGCCTAAAAAAAATGAGGGTTTCCCTCGATTTCCCTGGGATCCCATCATCAGATCCTGATATGGTGGCAATGGGACCCCCTCAGGAGTATACCCTTTCGAATACAAAAATAATTTTTAAAATCGGTCCATAATTGACGGAGTATTCGGTGAACAGACAAAAAAAAATAAAAAAAACAGTGGACAATAGAACCTCCTCCTTTTTGGAAGTCGGTTAAAAGGATGAACCTACATCAGACAAGTAAAATTTTACCAAAAACAAAAACCGACTTCAAGGTTCGACTCCATTTCTCTTGGATGCCATCATCAGATCTTAGGTCCTTATCATGATACCACCGTTGGGATATCTCCCTTCCAATAAAAAAAGAATCATCAAAATCGGTTCATAAATGACGAAGTTATCCGCGAACACACATAAAAAATATATATATATACGGTCGAATTGAGAACCTCCTCCTTTTTTGAAGTCGGTTAAAAAGATGAACCTACATCAGACAAGTAAAAAATAACAAAAACCGACTTCCAGGTTCGACTCCGTTTCTCTTGGATGCCATCATCAGATCTTAGGTCCTTATCATGATACCACCGTTGGGATATCTCCCTTCCAATAAAAAAGAATCATCAAAATCGGTTCATAAATGTCGAAGTTATCCGCGAACACACATTAAAAAAAAGGTCGAATTGAGAACCTCCTCCTTTTTTGAAGTTAATAAAACAAATATTCACAAGAATATTAGTACAAGCCAGGAAATTAATAGATACATACTAAACATTACACATATTAAATCATACAGTAAAAATATACACACGGGTACTAACGTAGCATGTTCGTTCTTATATACGAATAAATAACTCACAGTCACATAAATATATCTATTTGACCATCATCAACAACTTTTAACAATACACTGCTGGACATAGACCTCTCCTTAGGTAGGAGGTTTGTATTAAACAGCTATTAGAATTAAATAAATGTAAATAAAAGTTTTTGCCCAGTTAAAAGACATTTATTCGGCATTTACGGGCCGTTATTGGGCGCTTATTTTTTATGCCCAATTTGCCCGGGCATAAACCCATCTCTACCCGTGACACGTGCAGGCACGTGTTCCGAAGAAGTATTTTTTTTGGTAATTTGGGTACAGTACAGTGTGCACTTCAGTCTCAGTATCACAGAACACATCACTCTCAGTTTATAGTCTGGATCATAAAGTACTCTGTGGTACGGATAATTTTTGAACAACAACACTGCAGTTTACGTCAAAAAAAGTCAAAAGTGTCATCTTCTTCTGTGTTGTCATACTTGTCATTGTTGTCAAGTGTTAGCATGTTTGCATTGTGAACTCCGTTTATATTTTGATTTTATTTCATGTTTCTTGAATATTTCTACAAAACATGTCAAGCAAAAACCTAAAATGACTTCTTAATCGATTAATTAATAGCATAAAATGCTAGGTGACATACAACTAACGAAACGTTTGTTGGTTATTGCTTTGGTTCTTAGCATCATATTGATTTTGAAAGAATACGTATTCGTTTATCCGCTATGACTCAACATAAGGTGGCATATTTTTATAATGCGGACGTAGGGAACTTCCACTACGGTCCAGGACATCCTATGAAGCCCCATCGACTGTCTGTGACACACAGTTTGGTACTGAACTATGGTCTTCATAAAAAGATGCAGATATACAAACCGTATCGAGCAAGCGCTCACGACATGTGTCGCTTCCACAGTGAGGACTACATAGAATTTTTACAAAGTGTCACACCACAGAACATTCAAAGTGAGAATTATTCTTGTGTTCAAGAACTTACATTTATTTACATCTTTATGTATTATGAACTGACTTGACCTTGACTTGTTAATTATAACCTCATATTGTAATCAAGTTAACAGCCTACTGGAACAAATGTAAAAATCCTCCGTTTTAAAGATAGCTTGAAAAATAAAAATGCAAGTATAGATGTAATAGGGACAACATTATTAGCAGTTTTAGTCAGTTTGAAACTGAAATTTAATTTTTCATTATTGTTATGTACTGGAGATAAGGAGATATATTCGAGTTTGTACAAGTAGCAAAATGATTTCAGATGCCCCCGCCGACGACACGATTTGTGCATTTTAAATCTGTAATATCTTCGAATATATTCATTTAAATTAGATACTGTAAAGGGCCATTTTGATCTATATTAAATGCACAATGTATTTCATTTACTTAATTGTATAAGGATTCATTCTGTATTGCTTAAAGTCACTTCGTAAATAAGCCATTATTTCTCGTAAAAAGAAAGGAATAAAAAATGGTTGTTGTGGGTTATCCCTAAGAGATAGACATATACCGTCGCGGACTTTTTTGTAGTACTTTTTAAGGTGTACAATACCGTAGTACATTATTTTGATCTATCTCGTAGGGTGCAACCAGCGTTTGCAATGTAAGCGCAAAAAAATGTGTTTATTTGCTACATCACATTAGAAACCTCGAAAATTAACAGTGTTCCCATACTATATTATGCATTTATTATACATAAAAACCTTCCTCTTGAATCACTCCATCTATTAAAGAAACCCGCATCAAAATTCGTTGTGTAGTTTTAAAGATTTAAGCAAACAAAGGGACATAGGGACAGAGAAAGCGACTTTGTTTTATACTATGTAGTGATATACATACTGTAGTTCTTCTTTACATAAAATAAAATGGAGTTGCTTCCTCTGTCTGTTTGCTTAGATCTTTTAAACTACCTACTAAACGGATTTTAATGCAGTTTTCAGCAACAAATTGAGTGATTAAGGTGGAAGGATTTTTATATGGTAATCGCTTACCATCAGGCAAGACGTCTGCTCATTTGCCCCCTATTTCATAAAAAAAAACATGCATATTATACTAGAGGAAACCTGATAATTGAAAAGATTTTTGTGCAAAGCAGGTTGGGTCGCAAGTTATAAACAAAATCTAATATATGTACAAATAAAATTCTTGTGTCGTGGTGTTTGTTACTAAATTCCTCCGAAACGGCTGGACTGATTTTATGAAATTTTGTGTACCTACATATCGTGTTGGTCTGAGATTCAGCCAACATCTATTTGAATACCCCTAAATGATAAAGATAAGACCCACCCTTAAATGTTTTTTTATGTTTATGGCAAAACAACGTTTGCCGGGTCAGCTAGTTCAGTCTATAAAAACTCGAAATATATTCTGAAATAGATTCAGTTTAAAACTGCATTTTCGTTCACGTAACTTAGACCACTACAATATCCCTATGTTTAAACAGAAAAACCTGGTTGGCCAAACTAGATGAGAAAACAACAAACACACTGAAATAGCTTTCTTTGTCAATTTTCTTTAATGCGCTGCTCTCACACGTCTGTTTCAGGTTATTCCAAAGATTTGCTGCACTACAATGTCGGTGATGACTGTCCGGTGTTTGAAGGACTATTTGACTTCTGTTCAATGTACACGGGTGCTTCATTGGAAGGTGCTATGAAGCTCAACAACAATGCTTGTGATATAGCCATCAACTGGTCTGGTGGGCTCCATCACGCTAAGAAGTTTGAACCCTCAGGTGTTTTCTTCATTAAATCTTTCTCCGAGTTTATTCGCATACTCTGCTGTAGGTCTACTATGATAGACTGAATTTAGATTTTGTACGTGAAACAACTGCGACTCCCACAACCCAAGTATGACCAACAAACACGTCACAACTTAGAAAATAGTAAAAAGTTATTATATACAATAGTTGACGGCAACATGTCGTCTTCTCGCATTAAAACTGTACAATCTCAAAACTTACAAATTTTACAGGAGAGCGTTTTAAAGGTTTAACATGTAACATTTTTAATAATTATGATCTTTTCAATATTTATTTCTTATTTCTTGTTAGTTAGATGATCTGTCTTTCAAAGTAAGATAAAATTATCTATCAATTTTGTTATATAGTAACGGAAATATTGATCAGAAAAATTATCGTTTTGAGTTTAAATACTTTTCTAGATAAGTTGTTGCTTAATTTTTACAATTTAATTTAAACATGAATATTTAATTAATGAAATAAGATTAAATTTAAGGGAAAATATCTATTTTTCGTAAAAAAGCAATATCATTGTATTAAATATTAATTTCTTACAGTACAATTATGAAATAATTTTACTAAATATGGATTAGGACCTACACAATTAAAAACAAAATGCCTCAAAAAGAAAAATAATTTTAAAAATAAAATTAAGTGGTTGATTAAATACAAGAAAATTAATGAATAACATGGCACTAAGTTAGGAACTTGTTTACTGAGGTATTTCAGTGTCACTGATATTTAAATTAAGTTTAAGATTTATTAGATAGATACATACAAGTACTATTTCTTAATTCCTATCATCGTTATCCAAAGTCTTTTGAGTATTATTGATACGTAATTAATAATAGCTTTATAAAATATTAAAATTTGTATCCTTTTTTTATTTTAAATGTTGGTCTTTTTCATAAGATAGCACGGTTGGGCCGGCACGACCGGGTCGGTACTACCCTCGCACGGAAGATCAACGTTAGATGACAGCGTTCGTGCTGTCGTGTTTCGTTGGTGAGTGCGAGACCGGAGGCCCGATGCTGCACAAGCATCACTAGCCCGCCATAGTGTGGATCACCATGCTGCATTGTTGCATTGTCTGCATTCGCAATGAGTATGGTGACCCCCACTTTTGAATTCTGCTCATGCTTTCAATCAGGCACAGTAGTTATTTTGGCAGGGCCATACAAAAAAAAGATTATCTAAAGATTTTCATGAAATGAACGATAGTATTCGGGAATAGTTTCCTTATTAACGAAAGCCAATAAACTTCTTTTTTTCGGATCGTCCGCGGTTTTCTTTAGAGAACTTAAGATATTTATGTCATTCATCTTCATAGCTTCATTATCAGTAGTTTTAGCATAATTGCGTCCTACATCAATACAAAAAGATTTGAAATCTTTGAGTGTAATTTAATTCGTGAACTTTATAAGTTTTCCCAGTCTCTTTTGCTGTTGTGATCAATGAAGCATACTGATCTGGTCTGTATATTGGCCCACATCTAGGTGTTTTTTTTATATTTCTCAATAACCTTGTGGGCCGAATCATTTACATTTAGAGTATGTCCTTTAATAGGGAACTTGTGCGTTATTGTTTTAAGATTGGGAATCGTTCCTATCGCATGGATATACAAACTTATTATGAATTTGGTCTTTTGGGCTATTAAAACGTATCCAAACACGTTGAAAAAAGTCGCTGTATGTTTCAGATTCACAGTGAAATTCATACAAATGAAATTGTCAAGTTTAGCAAAAATCAAAATAATATTACATATTTTTATTAAAAAGTAAACATTTTCGGGATTTAACTGTTTCTGAATTAAGATTTATGATAAAAAGAAGACAATTTTGAAAATAAAATATCACTTTTCACAATAGAATATGTAAAACAGTATTTAATATTGAAAAAAATACCTTTCATGAAAAAGATCAGGACAGTATTATTCATATTCTCTCACAAAAACTGTACAATTACATAATTATACAACTTTAAAGAAAGAATTGATTCAAACTTTGCACCACATTTATAGCAAATAAGTGTATAATTTTGAGATTGTAAAATACTTATGAAATGAAATGCTTATGTTATGGTAAAATTTTCGTTTATGTATACTTTTGAAGAGACACAACGTCTTCAACAAAGATACTGGTGATACCAAACGATTCGGCATATTAACTCAATTTCGAATATTTTTGGAAATTGTACACTTTTAATGCGAAGAGGCGATGTTTGCCCCCTGTTTTACATTAACTTTCATCATCATCTGCAAAATTTTATAAATAAATGTGCCCCAAATTTGAGGCATTAAATTCTGTAAATCCATGACAATTATGACTGAAAAAAAAACGACTTACAAAATTAAAGTGTTTAAACAAAAATTGTAACAAAAAAAAACCGATTTCAAGAACTAAACCAAATTAAAATTGGACTACACGGGAAGCACCAGCTTTCAAAAAAAAGAATCATCAAAATTGGTTCACCCAGTTGCAAGTTCTGAGGTAAAAAAAGTACAGTCGAATTGAGAACCTCCTCCTCTTTTGAAGTCGGTTGAAAATAATTAGAAATGACCCTACACATTTCAAAGCAAAGACCACTCATCAACCAGACGGACATAACATCTTACGAAGATTACAAATTTATACCTATTGATACTTGAACTCGCGGGCTGGGTTTCCTCAACTCGACGACTTTTATGCGCCTATCTTGCGTAGTGTCAACGTACCTAATAAAAAAATTCTCTTCAGGCTTCTGCTACGTGAACGACATAGTGATCGCCATATTAGAACTCCTGAAGTACAATGCACGGGTTCTGTACATCGATATTGATGTTCATCACGGCGATGGCGTGCAGGAGGCCTTCTACCTTACAGACAGGGTCATGACCGTCAGCTTCCACAAATATGGGAACTATTTCTTCCCGGGAACTGGTGATATGTACGAGATTGGATCAGAGAGTGGAAGATACTACTCAGTGAATGTCCCGCTTAAGGAAGGGATTGATGATCAAAGTTATGTGCAGGTGAGTGCTTGATTTGCTTTAAATTTTCATTTCTAGTGTGCCAAGTGAAGTTCGAAATTTCAATATCAATTCAATTCAAAAAATTCTATGTGCATAAGACTTCCGATTAAAGGATTTGAAATAACTGTACTGTATATAATATTTTTTTGTGCCATATATTTCATTTTAATATCTTAAGTGCATTTTGTAACCTACATCAGTGCCCTGGTCTGTAAAATTAGAGGGGCTGTTTCAAGCAATACTTATTGATCGTATTGAAAATAATGACTGCATTGGCCTAGTGGTTTAAGCGGTCGCCACGCCGCTTTCTACTGTGCCAAGTGTCGTGGGTTCAAATCCCACATCGGACAACACTTTGTGTGATCCACAAATTGCTGTTCTGAGTCTGGGTGGTCTTTGTGTCCGTTTTATGTGTTTGTAAAGTCCCCCGCGACACAGGTTGTATATTCCTAAAGAGGGAGTTGTCTTTTAAATAAAAATAAAAAACAGATTAACCAAGTCTGTATGGATCTGACAGGACTTCATATGTTACTCTACTAAATAATTTACCATCATCATTAGCTTGTTGCAGTCCAGTGTTGAACATAGGCCTCTGCAGAGGCCCACCTTAGAGTCTGGTCTACTGCTTTTTTAATACACTTCTAATACCTCTTTATTGCCAAAGAAAAAATCATAAAAACTATTAAACTGGGATATAATCTCTTCCAGGTGTTTAAGCCAGTGATATCAAACGTGATGGAGTTCTACCGGCCCACAGCCATCGTACTCCAATGCGGCGCTGACTCGCTGGCAGGGGACCGTCTCGGTTGCTTCTCGCTGTCCACCAGGGGACACGGCGAGTGTGTCAAGTTTGTCAAGAACCTGAATGTGCCTACTTTAGTGGTGGGAGGTGGAGGGTAGGTTTATTCACATATAATTTTACTTCCTTTGATATATTTCGGAAAGATCACTATACAGGGTGTAAAAAGAAGACTACCGTAAACGGAATGGGCTGATTCAGCACCCCTAAAACCCAATAAAAAATATCAGTTGACCTTAAAAAAAAAATAGCCGGAGAAAACAATGTACCAAGATTTTTATTGCATTCGATAGACAGAAATGTTTTGCGCGCTCCGCGTTACGTGAATGCCTATTTATAACTATTTTTATTGTCATTGGTTGTTAGGCCGCATGCGGGGAAAACCCACATGCCGATTCATTAGTCGATAGCAAGTATTCGGGGACTCCCCGTCTGCTATGTGTATCTCTTCCATTCTGTAATAAATTACAGTTACACACTGCGGAACGTGGCTCGATGTTGGACGTACGAGACGTCCCTATTGGTGGACGAGTACATCTCCAATGAGCTACCCTACACGGAATACTTGGAGTTCTTTGCTCCTGATTTCCAACTGCATCCGGAGATCAACAGGTAAATTTTACCCAACACTAAACAGTATTTGATTTTTGGATTCTGCTCATGCTTTCTGTCAGGCTGGATAGAGTCACTTTGAAAGGCTCACATAAAAATAAATTATAATTTAAAAAATACGCTTTAATAGCAATCGAACAAAAAAGTAGAAAATAATTTTAATGTAAAAAGCGTGGGGCGAAATTATTGAAATATGTTCAGAAAGTATAGTTTAGTTTTTTAAACTATAATTTATTTTCCTCTTTTTAGTTTAGTATATTTACAAAAGCTTGTTGTTTAGTTTTTTAGAAAAAAAAAACTATTTGTTTTTTTTTCACATTATTGTATTGTCATCGGCCCTTGATCCCTGTGCAAATTTTCAAGTTAATCAGACTCCTAGAAGTAGGTGAAAATGAAGTTAAAAGATTTTGTTAAAAACATACATGCCTACACAACGCTTAATCCATAAAATAGAACACCTAGGTATTCGCGGAAATCTGCTAGCCTGGATTAGGGAATTTCTCACAAACAGAACTTTCCGTGTGCGTATTGGTGAAGCCTTATCTGAACCTCGAAATGTACTCAGCGGCGTCCCACAGGGATCGGTTCTGGGACCACTACTCTTTATCCTTTACCTGACTGATCTTAAAAGTGTCCTCAGACTGCCTTTTTCCTTATTTGCTGATGACACAAAATTCTTTGGAAACCCCTGTAGCCAGTCACAGGATATACAAAAGGATTAAGACGCCATTTATAACTGGACCAAAGAATGGTTGCTGACGTTAAATGCTTGGAAACAATAATTCTCATAAAATGTATTACCTTGGACACCAACAATTGATACCCGTTGAGTCCCAGAAAGATCTAGGCATCATTATATCAAACGATCTCAAGTGGGAAGCTCATATATCTGGCTTAGTCAAGAAAACAAATTCGATGCTGAAACATCATACGCAAGGCCTTTAAATGCCTTACGGCTGAGACTTTCTTGAAACTGTGGAGGATCGTACCTTCCTAACAGCTTTATATCGTCAGAATATCAAGGACGAATTAAAATTAAGCGAAAGCGATTTTTTAAAAACAACCAAAATTGTCAGGCATCGTAAACTGGAAAACGGACGTCAATGGATAGGCTTAGAATTAGAGACAGAGGTTAGGAAACACTTGGCTAGCACAAAAGATAAATTATATATAGACTGGGCCACATGTAGGTTTATAGACGACTTAGAAGTAGTTCGTTGCTTAAACTGTCAACAATTCGGTCATGTTCAAAAATTTTGCACTATTAAAACTCCTACGTGTGCTAATTGCGCGGCCAGCCACGATACAAGGGCTTGCCCGGATAAGGACACACCAGATTTTAAACCGAAATGCGCACAATGCAGCCGGTACAAAAAACCATGTGATCATCGATGTGGATCACAAGACTGCTCCACATATAAACTTAAATTAGAGCAGCTAATCCTAAATACTAATTACTGAATAGCTTATACAGTAGTAGTTGTAGTACCTTTTTAATAAAATGGATAATATCTCAATAGGCCAGTTAAATCTTCATAATGATAAAATAGCCACGTCAGAATTAGATCGCTTAGTTTTGGAACAAAAGTTAGACATTGTCCTTATACAAGAGCAATATCAAAGCGCTCAATTGCGGAATTATGTAGTACAGCTAGATGGCCGGTCGCGGGCTGGGATATATGTTGCAAGTTCTAATTTTACGGTAACATCTTTGCGTAACCTTATGACGTCACACTGCGCCGTTGCTGAGATCTCATCCTCTACCTGTAGGGTTTACGTAGTGAGCTGTTATTTTCAATTTTCACATCCTATTGATCCTCATCTACATCATTTACGTTCCGTTTTGCGGTCCCTCATAGGACACAAAATTATCATTGGCGCTGATGTCAATGCTTCTTCTACTTTATGGTATGGCAAATTGCGTGCAGCTGACATGGCTCGTCGCTGTGCGGTTGAAGATTTTATTGCGGAAATGAATCTTACTATCCACAATACCCCTGATGCACCACCAACTTTTTGCAGCCCAATGGGTGAGTCTTCTATTGCGTGTCCTACCGGACGCATCCTGTAGTGATCACCGCTTAATCGTGTACGAATTCATACCAATGGTTGCACAATATCCACAAAGAACTCCTTACAATTTTAGGTATAAAACTAAAGGGGCAAATTGGGCTTTATTTGGTTCACTCTTTGCAGTACATGCCAAAGACTTCAGTCGCAGTGGTCTATCAGCTGAGGAAAGCGCAAACATATTATCAGATACTTTCACATATTGTGCTGATGTTTGTATCGGCCGTGGATCTATCACTAACACTCGTAGATGTGATTGGTGGAATTATAAATTAGTCGAATTACGTAGAATCTATCGGAAAGCTCGTAAAAAACTAAATGACATTAAAAAGCGTAACGTAACAGGAGATATTTACAATAATGCTCTTATTGCTCTTAGAGTTGCCAGGTCTCATTATAGAGCTGCTGTGGAGAAATCAAAGGGAAATTTAATACGTAAACTTGTTGATAAACTCGATAGAGAGGGTCCCTGGTCACCTTTGTATCATGAATTTAAAGCAAATAGATCAATCGACCTTGCATACGTACAGAACATCAAAATGAATAATAGTTATACTACAGGAGTAGAACAAACCACAGAATATCTTTTAGAATCACTTGTGCCTGACGATCGGCCGGAGGATGACACGGATTATCACCGACAAATTAGGCAGTGGGCTATTGAACCACCATTGTCTCCAATGTCTGACTTACCATCTTCAGACGAATTCCTCAGTATTGTTAGGTCATTACCACTAAATAAGGCTTCGGGCGACGATAAAATATCAAACAAAATGATAAAAGAAGCTTGTAAACTTTCGGGTGATACGGTTTTAACAGTTTTTAGACGTTGCATTGCGGAAGGAGTATTTCCTAGTGTTTGGCGGTGCGGTAATATTCGAATAATACCAAAAAGCGGCGATAAGCCGCCGGACGATCCTAAATCCTATCGACCCATAACACTGTTACCATCGCTGGGAAAGCTTTTAGAGCGTCTTGTAGTACCACGACTTCTACCTCTAACTCCACCCGAGTTAAATTTCATGATAGACAATTCGGCTTTACGTTGGGAAAATCGACAACTGATGCGGTTATATCTGTAAGGAAAACTGTCACCGAGTCAAGTTTTCAATACGTTTTAGGCATCTTCTTAGATATATCTGGCGCCTTTGACAATGCGTGGTGGCCCATGCTATTGCTAAAATTAAAATTAAGAGGTTGCTTTAAAAATATTTATTCCCTTATCTCCTCGTACTTCTTACAAGGTACTACTAAATTGAGACTTGGGCATCATTCTGTGTCGAAGGCGCTTACGATGGGGTGTCCTCAAGGGTCAGTGCTAGGACCATACTTGTGGAACATAGGCTTCGACGATTTTCTTGCAATGCCTGTGCCGTCCGGATGTACCCTGAATGCGTACGCGGACGACGGTTTGTTATTGATAGAGTCGGATACTAGAACGGGGCTTGAGAGGCTGGCCAGTGAATGTTTGGACTTAATATCTCGGTGGGGTGGGCGTAATCGGTTGACGTTTGCACCAAACAAAACCTTCCAGCTACTTCTGAAAGGTAAACTCAAATCACCGCCGTGTATTAAATTTGAAAATGTTACTATTAAAAATAAAACCTCGGTTTGTTATTTGGGATTGGTTTTAGAAAGAATTTTTTCATTTATTGAACATATTAGAACAGTTAATGAAAAGTCTAAAAAGAGTTTCTTTGCACTAACGAGGATATCAACTGCGACATGGGGTCTGTCATATTATACACTAAAGATCATATATGGAGCTACTTATTTGGGTTCTATTTGCTATGGTGCTCCTGTATGGGCAGATAGGGCGACTGTAGGTGCTGTCCGTCGCAAACTGTTACAAGGCCAACGACCTGCATTGATTTTCTTGTGCAAGGCATATAGGACGGTTAGCACTGAGGCTTTACCGGTGTTGGCAGGTGTTCTTCCGGTCGATCTCGAGGTGCAAAGACGTGCAGCCATGTACTATTCCACACTACAAAACATGGAATGCGATTTTTTGGGCATACGAGACCGCGGTAAAATCATAAGATTGTTTCAACAAAAATCCAATGTCTATAACGACCTCTTGGATGAATGGCAGAAACGATGGGACGAATCATCTAAGGGGCGCCACCTCTACCAGTTCTTTCCATCTGTTCGCGAAAGGTTGTCAAGGACATGGCTCGAGGTAGATCACTGTGTCGCTCAATTTCTTACAGGCCACGGTAACTTTAAGAGCAAACTATACTCATTTAAATTAGTCGATTCACCATTTTGTCAATGCTCAACACCTGATTCTAGCTGTGAACAGTCGGCTCATCATATCCTCTGGGAATGTAGTCTTTGGTACAATGAACGTAACATGATGCTAAATAGCTTACAAATGACGTCTGGGGTAGTATATTATGGGGATCTTGTGTCAACTGCGGTGAATTTCCGTGCGTTTAAGCGATTCTGCCATACATACTATAGAAATCAAATATAGCTCACTTAGGACCCATAATATTTTTTATCCGTGGTGCTTCCCGGTTTGAAAAAGGCGTCTGCCTATTTTGACTCCATTTTGTCTCCCGCTTTGCTAAGGAGGGAAGTGGACTTATTATATTTCCAACTCCTCCAGTTTTCTTCTGATTAATTTCGTTGCGGGTTCCAAGACAGTTAAACTTTTCCTGGGACTTCCCGAGTGTCATAACTCGGTGTTTTCGTGGGTCTCCGCTGTTGATCCTGGTGTACAGGAGTTACAGTGGTGGGCGTGTGGGCGGGATTAGTCCCATTTCTTGAAACTGTACAAGACCTATGTTAGACCGCTGCTTGAATATGCGTATGTCATCTGGGACCCATATCTCAAGAAAGACATTTTGTTGCTGGTGGCAGTACAGAGAAGGGCAACTAAGATGGTTCACACGATTCGTAATAGCGCCTACGAACAACGGCTAAAACGCCGCTAGAAGAACGCCGACAGAGGAGCAGTCTCATTGAGACTTATAAAATACTCAAGGAGCACTATGACGTACCCAGCTTACCGGAATTCTACATCTTGGATGATAATATGCACTTGCGAGGGCATCCCCTGAGACTGTGACGAAATTCTTCTAAGAAATACCCTAAGACGCATTTCCTGCCTAACCGAGTTGTGACAGCCTGGAACAGACTCCCAGAAGACGTAGTTATGGCACCCTCACTGAACTGCTTCAGGAACAGACTTGACAAACTCGACATCTCCAAACTATTTTAAACACACGCATCAGCTTTCTAGCTGCTAGTGTGTCATAACAAATAATAATACATACAAGTCAAGCTAATAAAAGCGTGTTAAAAATAGACCATTCTATCATCACTAACAGCGACTGCTGTACAGCGACGGCCTACTACAGCATGTTGAAAGACAAGTTGTAGGGCTTGCGTTAAATTTTCTAATATCCTATAATGAAAAAACTTATTTCATCAATCATGAAGCATATAGTGTCTGTACTACCCGACTGCTGAAAAACATACTTGTATATTTTTTAATACATACATATTATCATTAAATTACACCCAAATATAGACTAAATGTTTGTACTCATCATATAATTATTTGTCGTGGGCGGGAAACAAACTCACTATATCTGGCTAAGCAGTCAAGATCACTTACCAATGGGCCCGTCAAATGTATGTATATATCTTATAAGTTGTCACAAGTAAAAATAATATCTATTATAAAATACTTTATTGCAATTGCAGTACAAACAACGCTAATAGCAAGCAGTACTTGGATGCGATCACTAAGCACGTCTACGACAACCTCAAGATGTGCCAGCATTCTCCGGCCGTGCAGATGTCGCACATACCAGGTCTGTATGATTTCACGCATTCATGGTCATTTTTAACCGACTTCAAAAAAGGAGGAAGTTCTCAATTCGACTGTTTTTTTATGTTTGTTACCTCATAACTTTCGACTGGCTGAACCGATTTTGACGATTCTTTTTTTATTTGAAAGCTGGTGCTTCCCGAATGGTCCCATTTCAATTTGGTCCAGATTGAAGTCGTTTTTTTTTTGTTAAAACTTGTAATTATATGTTAAAGATTGTAAGGTAATGTTAATAACTT
Source organism: Diaphora mendica (assembly GCA_949125395.1). NCBI lineage: Eukaryota > Metazoa > Arthropoda > Insecta > Lepidoptera > Erebidae > Diaphora > Diaphora mendica. Next base: position 17,707,586 of record OX421330.1, read on the forward strand.
CAGCTTCCTTTAGCCACATTCAACTCCAAAGTCACATGAGTATTTTCTAAGTCCTTGCTCTCAGGTTTTAATCTTATCTCCTTCTAAATTGAACTTGTTACACCACGTGGTGTTACCCGCGATTCATGTTGTACCTTGCTCATTCCACGGGATGTACATATTTCTATGTGTGGATGCAGAAGAGCCTTTACTTTAGCCTTTTTTACGTTAAAGACTAACAAAAATCCATACAAACTTTATATAAGATTAGAAAGATTGCTTTAGATAATTTTAAGATGTTCTTCTATCTGTTACAGGCGACTTCTTCCCCGATGAATACAGAATCAAAGAAGAACCAGATCCAGATGTTCGTATCAGTCAAGAAGAGGCTGATAAGATAGTAGAACCTAAAAATGAATTCTTTGAAGATGAAAGAGATAACGACAAGGAACCAGAGCCTGATTTCATGGCATAGCATACGAATGGCCTGACTGACCCGCTGGCCATTTGACATGCAAAGGGTTACAAGAGATACAGATCAAAGTTTCTTTGAGTGTGTACTTTGTTTGTGTGTGTCACTTATAAAGTGTTTTATAAGAACATAAGACTATTGTGAACTTTGTTGCTGCTGAAAAATCATGGAAGCCGAAGACTAAAGTTGGCAAGTTTTTTATTAGCTTACTTAACTATTATTTTAAATGTAGTGACCGTGACTGACCGTGAGAGAGCCACGCTTCGGCATGAATGGGCCAGCTCGACCGGAGTGATACCACGGCCTCACAGAAAACCGGTGTGAAATAGTGCTTGCGCTGTGTTTCACCGAGTGAGTGAGGATACCGGAGGCCCATACTAATCCCCCCTATCTACCCCCCACATCCCCCAAAGGCCGGTAACGCACTTGTGACGCCTCTGGTGTTGCGGGTCCATGGGCGGCGGTAATCGCTTACCATCAGGCGATACCTCTGCTCGTTTGCCGGCCTATTCCATAAAAAATAAAAGTAGTGGTATGTTTAGTTATATATATTGTATATAATAATTTTAATTTACAAATACATATATTATGACATGTATGTAGTTTTGTTTATCTGTAAATCAATTGACTCGTTGGACACATTAAATGAACAAGAAATCGTAATTGTAAACAAATAGAGTTTAGTTTAGTAAATACAACTGGGTATTTAGTACCTAAAAAGTGGTAACTAAAAAATATTAATCTACTTTATCTCTTGGAGCGGAGCGAAAAAAATGATTTTTCTAATATTTGTTTAGTGAGCCTCTGTACTTTTTGATGATGAAAAATGCGTCACTTACCTGGCTATCTCATGTAGACATGTACGATCGATTGAATGTGTGATCATTCTTCATTTAATGGTTTCAAAATGCTAAAACTGCAAATAAATTATTTACACCCTCTTAAAACTTCACTAACAATGTGTGCAAACAATTGCGATTCTACATTTATTTGTTGTTATAATGAATTGAATTTGACAAACTAGCCTTTTTTTTCTATTTACCTACAGTTCATTCGCTTTAATAAAATAGTGACACATCTAGCCCCACTCTGAATAATTCGGTTTAAAGTTTTTGATACAAAACGATAATTTCTTGGAACCTGATTGGCCAGAGGAGGCCTTAATCGATGTGACACTATTTTCTTAACGCGAATGAACTGTAGTTTGATTTTGAGTAATTTAGTAATAATTTTTTGTACCTTCTTTTATTTACAGTTTTTACTGTAATTGTGTACTTATTAAATATGACTATATTTTAATTAGGATATTCTTTTATAAGACGATTGAATGCTTATAACCATGTTGAGCATGTGATTTACAAATATAAAGGTAATTTATTAAATTGTATTTAATAAATATTCTGTAAGGATACATTTAGATAAAGTTAAAGCTGTGTATTCTATTGTTAATGTATCTATTGTTCTATAAATGTAATTGTAGATAGTATTACTAGACAACAGTACGTTTAGTTGAGTTCTAAGATATGTTCATTAAAGAAAACTAAGTTGATATGACGTCTAAGAAACATTTTCTTAGAAATTTTTAGAAAATACATCACTTATGATAAAATATAATTATACTAGTTGTTGCCCGCGCCTCCGCCCGCGTGTGTGTCGGTTATCGCGGCAAATAGTAGCCTATGTGTCATTCTGATGTAAAAGCTATATTACTGTAAAGTTTCATCCAAATCCGTTCAGTAGTTAAAGAGTAACAAACGTCCATCCATACTTACAAACTTTTGTGTTAATAATATTAGTAGGATATTTTCGAAGAATGTTGACATAGTTTGACAAAAATAGCCGTTTATAAATAAATAAGTTGTTCGTTCCTGAAAATTATCTGCTAGTAGCTAGCTATAAGTTCAGTATAAAATGAAATAGAGATTTGAAATAAAAAATAAATAAAAATAATTTATTTCCAAATGAACCATACAATAATTATTGTATCCAGTGGCCCCACACTAGGCAAGCTTCTCTGGTGCCTGTAATGATTACCGTTATGGTTACATAAATTCTCGGTTGCCATAAAAAAAATATGATGCAAAAATAACAATAAGATAAAAGATAATAATAATAAAAGGTTTCTTAACTTAACTAAGTTGGGGGTAAATTGTACAATTTGTTGTTATGAAAAATACTATCACTATCGTATATCGCAATGAAAAGAAGCTTAGCTTTTATATAATAAAATTAAGTCATTTCCGCTGTCTGTTTACTTAGATCTTTAAAACTACTCAACGGATTTTAATGCAATTTTCAGCAATAGAAATTCGAATCGGAAATCCAAGAATTTCAAAAACTTCCGTGCGAAGCCGGGTTGGGTCGCTAAGTGTCTTGGTGCATTTTGCACCAGTATTAGATCTCATAGCTTGCTATTGTCGCTATTGAGGAAAACTGTAAGATAAAACGACTAGGTAACTGAAATAAAATGCACATTCTTTAGATGATAAAGAAATGTTATCCAAATTATGGAAAAAGTTAGTATAAGTTATATAGTTAAAATTAGGTGAATATATATGTACTAAAAAAGTACCTACCTATTTGTCTATTTCAGTTTTCCTGGCTGTGTTAGGAATATTTTTTTGACATTTGAATTTAGAATAACATGAGAGTCAGATATTTGAAAGGGTCCTGGCCGATATTCAGTTCCATTTTTATGGAATTATGAAAATAAGAATAAACACAAAAAAATGAAATTTTGTTGTTTTCATTTCTGGACTTGCAAATTAAGTAATATTATGTTAAGGTGTCTCACCGTAATGTAATATTATAATGCCGGTGGCGCAGTGGTAGCGTGTGCGACTGTTGTGCTTGCGTTCTCGGGTCCGATTCCCAGGTCGGACCAAATGTTTGTATGATCTGCAAATATTTGTTTCGGAGTTTGGGTGTTTTCTAAGTATAATATAAATAAATATTTCGGACATCTAACACACAACGCCATCTAGTCCCAAGCTAAGCAGAGCTTGTGTTATGGGTTCTAGACAACTGATACAAATACATAAATACTAAAAAAAAATTGTAAATACATACATATTATACATAGAAAACACCCAAACTCTGAAACAAATATTTGTAGTTTATACAAACACTTGGTCCGACCCGGGAATCGAACCCGAGACCTCATGATTAGCAGTCGTACACGCCAACCGCGAGACCAACGAGGCAGTCAGTATTTAAGTATTTACAAAAAAAGCATAATAAGTATTCTATCAGTCAATCTAATTATCGTAATACAAGCTCTTCTTTTTTGAAGCTAGATGGCGTTGTGTGTGAAATGTCCGAAAAATATTTATTTATTTATCTGCGTTAAGGACATTGAAAGAGGTTGGTAATGAAATTCGTCTTACTTAATTTATATAACCTCAATCTAAACCCTTAATGTTTTTGAGTTGTAAAGTGAAAATTCAGTCAAGTAGATTAAGTAGGCAAGATGATTTTTTTTTTACTAATGGACGCAATTATGGCCAGGAGCTTGCCATTTTATTAGTTCACTAGCGGACCCGTGCCCACTTCGTTGGGTATTAACCACCCTCTTTTCTTCGACTTGATTTACAAACACTAATATTTTTAACTGGATTATTTGTTCAATCATAACATAATACAAAATTTTAACAAAAAAAAACTGACTTCAAGAACGACCAAATTGAAATGGGCCCACACGGGAAGCATTCAAATATAATTACAAGTTTTCACAAAAAACAAAAACCGACTTCAATCTGGACCAAATTTAAATGGGACCATTCGGGAAGCACCAGCTTTCAAATAAAAAAAGAATCATCAAAATCGGTTCACCCAGTCCAAAGTTAAGGTAACAAACATAAAAAAAAAGTCGAATTGAGAACCTCCTACTTTTTGAAGTCGGTTGAAAAAAAGGATCATTGAAATTAGTTGGCGTGATATTGAGTTATTCGTCAATTTGTCGCACACATACTTAAAGCAAATTTAAGACTTATATGGTTTTCTCATGGACGACATGTCAGAACTAGACCAAATTGAAATGGGACCACACGGGAAGCACCAGCTTTCAAATAAAAAAAGAATCATCAAAATCGGTTCACCCAGTCGAAAGTTATGATGTAACAAACATTAAAAAATAACAGTCGAATTGAGAACCTCCTCCTTTTTTGAAGTCGGTTAAAAATATGGCGTAATTATGTCACTCCTGAATAGTGCCGCTTTCTGTTAGTTAAAGAATTTTCAGGACCTTATCAGTACTTCCGAAGATTACCCTCTACAATCATACAAACAAAATTTGAAAATTTACCTCTTTATAAAAACTTACCTACTGGCTGACCCACGCAACCTTGTTTGCGTCTCCTATAGGGAACGTGCAGCAACTATAGGTGGCAGCACTAAATTGACAAAAGCGACAATAAGCGGACAGTAAAAGAAACTTATCAGTACAGTCATCATGCTTTCAATTATGTAAACAAAATTTTCTCTTAAATTTTAATATTTGTTATACGATAAAACTGATAAAAGTTATAACATGGGTTCCGGTCTATCAATAATGATCGTCAGCGTGGCCAAAATATGTCTATTCTTATCAGTATTTATTTCTACAGACTTAATTAGCTCGTTGTATTCAACGTTGGTGTCTTTTAAATCTTTGTAATTTTTTAAACAATTTTTATGGATTTTTCTTTACCAGTGAAAATTGTAGGAACGTAAGACGGATGTAAAGGATTTTCTGATATTTTTGTAGCCAATGAAGTGAGCACTGCATATTACACTATTATTATTATCCTTCGCACAGGTTATAACGCAACTTAGTTAGATCAGAACTGCACCCACAATTATTGAAACATGTTACTTATTTTACAATGTAGCAACTAATAAACCCATGTACTTACTGCAATACATATTTGTAAACTGCCAATAAAGTTTTTATTATTAATACTATATTGTTGCATTTCTAGATGGAAGCCAATCATTCGGATGTTTGCTGAAAACAGATTGAAATTTTGCCTGTATTAATATATTTTTTTTGTAATTTTGACTACAAATATTATTGATTATTTCTAAATGCTCAAAACTCATGCTAACGTATACTTATTTACGGCGTTTATCCATTTGTTGTGTTTTTCACATTACCATGGCATGAGAGTATTTTTACTATTCTTTGGCAAGTAATAAAATTTGACGATATTTGATTTATTTTTACTTTTTCTGGATGTATTGGTACATCCAAAAATGCAACAACGCATTATGATTAGCTAGAATAATAATTTTCACTAATAACATTTATTCTGTTTACTTCTTATAAATGTCTATCTCAAGTATTAATACAGTACAAGATTTGGATTCTCGACACCAGTTGGCAGCACCTTCGTTGTGCACGTTCCCTATTGCCCGTAGCGTAATAAATTTTCCCCGTTTTTGAAACATTCTTCATTGGTGCTCCGCTCCTATTAGTCTTAGCGTATTGATATATAGCCTATAGCCTTCCTCGATAAATGGGCTATCTAATACTGAAAGATTTTTTCAAATCGGAACAGTGATTCCTGAGATTAGCGTGTTCAAACAAACTCTTCAGCTTTGTTGTTTTATCCTGTCATATGGACTCTTAGGTTTCGGTCTCTAAATCGGGAGCGGGTACGACCGCTAGTTTAGGCTCACCGCTCCGCTGCCTTCGAGGCCAACTCCATATGTAATGTAAATCTATGCATTGGCAAGCGCCGCCCGCCACCCGCTTTAATGAATGCCCTTTCTGCATCTAACATTTGATTTCTGTGGGTATTTTTAGTAAAAAAAACAACATATTTGTAAAAATATATATTTATTATTAGTCATTAATTACAATAAAATTAAAATATCTGTGAATCTAATAGCCACCTAACTTTAAATCCAAGTTATTTTCAGATATATACCTGTGTACCTCACTCATATCTTCTGCAAAGTCCACTGTGAACATTTGTAAGTGTTCACACAACTGTATTAACTGTTTTATTACATTTCTTGACACCTCTAAGGTGCAGTCCAACCATAAGTTTCTAATATTTTTTAAATGTCCCTTTTTTAATAAATGCAATAATGTGTTATCTAGGTTAGACTTTGTTTGATATTTCAATACTAACTTTTGCAAATTATCCGTACACTCTAAGAAAAATGACAATAAATCATCTATACTAAAGTTTTCGTTACCAAGAGTCAGATTTCGGAGTTCTGAGAAAATTTTCTTTGGTCGTCGAAAATATCTGGGTATGACTAAACACTTAGACTGAGTCATAATACAAAGGGATGACAAGTTAGGGCAACATCTTCCGAGGGATAGAACTGCGTCCAAGGTCAAAGAGTGGTCAATCTCCCACAGGGTGAAGTGTGTGAGATAACAACCTTTGACTGTCAATAATTGCTGCATCGAATCCGAGTAGGAAAAGAATGACAAATCGAGTTTATTCAACCTTAGTTCACTTAGAGATATTTGTTGCAGGATAGCATCTTTATTATGTTCAGATAAATGTGTAACTGACAGCTCTCGAAGATAGGGACATATTTTTATGAGCTTTTTAATACCATCAGCTGAAGCGAAATGACAATTGATTTTTCTGAGACTCAACGGACCTATTTCCATCGTTGTACCTATCAAAGTGGAGCCAATATCGCAGGACTCGATCCTCAACTCTTCTAAGTATGGAAGTTTAACGATTAACATAATGATCCCAGCTTGTGAGACACAACGACCAATACGAGAGGCACGCTCATTCCGCGGCGGGTCCATTGCCAATATCCTCAAATGTTTCAAATTTGTGATCGAACAAAGACCGGCATCGGAGACATTTCTTATTAAAACTGACGCATTAAAAAGTGATTTACAGATGTCTACTCGAGACACAATATTAATTTCTTCGAGTAAAGGGCAACTTACGCCAACGACTTGGAGAATTTCGTCAGTACAAATGAATTTTAAGTCGAGAACAACTAGGCGTCCGAAGTTTGCAAGAGCATTAATCCAGAACCGTTGCGGTATGCTGTTATCGAGGTCGCATTTGCGGAAGACGGTCATGTTGGGATGAGTCAGTACGTGGAGCTGAACACGTGGATCGCCGCGGTACTGGCAGCATGTTCTTTCTGAACAGAGGACATCGAATAACCTGCAACATAAAATAACATTTAAATATAAACTTAAAATTTAATATATATTTATTTTACATATAAAACATCTTTCATTCCATTTTCTACTGCAAATTCAATTACACAAGACACAAGAAGATTATATTGAATGAATTAACATGTCTTTAAGTTTCTTAGAGCTCAGCCTCATTAGTGTGTTATGCATTGTGCTCTGCCTCACGTGACAACGCAATAATAATAATCGCTTTATTGTATACCAGATTACTTACAAAAGTAACTTAAAGTTAAGAGGTACAATTATCGCCCGGAACCCGAAAACCTCGCACGTGGTCCTGCAGGTGACGCCTAGAGTGTGGCAGAGGATGACGGAGACTGGGATTCTGTGCCTGGACCTGCAAAGGGTCAGAGTGGAGGACCAGTCACCGCTCATCCAATGCACGAAGTGCCTAGCGTTTGGTCATGGCCGCAGGTTCTGCACGGAGGGTGTGGACAGATGCAGCCACTGCGGAGGCCCGCACCTGCGTGGGGAATGCCCCGACTACACTGCGGGCAGCGAACCGCGGTGCTGCAACTGCCTGCACTCTAAGTTGAGGAACACGGGTCATAACGCATTTAGCGCCGATTGCCCAACCCGGTTAAAATGGGATTACCTGGCACGACAGACCACGTCATATTTATGACTCATCCACACATTAGAACACACACACACTACACAGAAACACACACACATTGATTTGATAAATATATAATGGATATATATGAACATATCGATACACGCTCACAAACACTGAACACATACACAAACGAGTAAAATAAAAAACAGCTTAAGAAAACCCTGCAAAAGAAATTCAATAAATATATATAATAGACTATATATAAATTGTTGACAATATTAGAAGCACATTTAAATAGAAAATACACTGACACATAAATTTCACCAGTCTACAGACAAAATAATAAAAAACTATAAAACACATTGAGTCATAAATGTCACGGTCGCAGCCTAAATAATGGTCACGGAAAGACTTAATTGGAACATGTTATTATATATATAGATAGAAACAATAAGAGCAAGTATTTGTAATCCAGAAGGAACAGCTATTGTTGGGAAATAACCGAACTAGAAGTTAAGAACTGTGAGTAGAAGTTAATAAAAGAAGTAGTGAATATAATAAGAATTTTAGAATAATAAATATGAAAGGAAAACTGAATTGCTACAATAGAACAAGACATTAGAAACTATTTAAATTAAAATAAGTATTTTAGAAAAGTGAATAATACAAATTAATAGTAAATTTTTAAATATATAAATACACTGTACTATAATAGGCATAGACAATAATAGGCAATAGAGAGGCACTTAGTGCGAGAATAAACACAAAATTTACGACAGGAATATAACACACTAGCTGACCCACGCAACGTCGTTTGCGTCTCCTATTGCCCGTAGCGTGATAATTTTCCCCCGTTTTTGAAACATTCTTCATTGGTGCTCCGCTCCTATTGGTCTGATTGGCGTGATGATTTATATATATAGCCTTCCTCGATAAATGGGCTATCTAACACTGAAACAATTTTTCAAATTGGACCAGTAGTTCCTGAGATTAGCGCGTTCAAACAAACTCTTCTGGTTTATATATTTTATACCTGACCCACGCAACGTCGTTTGCGTCTTCTATTGCCCGTAGCATGATAATTTTCCCTCATTCTTCATTGGTGCTCCGCTCCTATTGGTCTAAGCGTGATGATAATATATAGCCTATGCCTATAGCCTTCCTCGATAAATGGGCTATTTAAGACTGAAAGAATTTTTCAAATTGGACCAGTAGTTCCTGAGATTAGCGCGTTCAAACAAACAAACAAACTCTTCAGCTTTATATATTAGTATAGATGTATTTATATACTCTTCTAAGATCTAATACTCATAATCAAGAACACATTTATTTGGATAAAGATTAATTTTATGTATTATGTTGATAAAAACTCTTTGGCAAATAACTCATTATTAGGTACCAACTTTTAGCGTCTTATACTCGTGATAAGTTCTAAACGAAATGTCCGACTGGGATGAAACAAAAAGCATTTTACTTCTACATAAATACCCTTGATAACATAATGCTTAATTTGGATAAGGATTAATATTACGATACACATTTAACGTAGTTTCTTTCTTTAGACGATTTAATAAATTTTTGAACACAAAAGTGGTTATTGTAACTAAACCATGATAGTTAGATATATGCTCTCGCGGATTTTTTTGTAGATCTTAATGAGACCTACAAACCCGTAATACATTATTTTGTTCTATTGTCAATAGTTATTGCAGCGCACGCAAAAATAGTTTTTCGATTTGACACCTTGGGATACGAAATAGCAATTTTCTTATGGATCCCTAATTTTTTTGAAAATAAAATATAAATAAATAAATATTTTGGACATCTAACACACAACGCCATCTAGTCCCAAGCTAAGCAGAGCTTGTGTTATGGGTACTAGACAACTGATAGAAAATACATATATACTTTTTTTTTTTTTTTTGTAAATACATACATATTATACATAGAAAACACCCAAACTCCGAAACAAATATTTGTAGATCATACAAACATTTGGTCCGACCCGGGAATCGAACCCAAGACCTCATGATCAGCAGTCGCACACGCCAACCGCGAGACCAACGAGGCAGTTAGCCTATAGCCTTCCTCGATAAATGGACTATCTAACACCGAAAGAATTTTTCAAATCGGACAAGTAGTTCCTGAGATTAGCGCGTTAAAACAAACAAACAAACAAACTGTGCAGCTTTATAATATTAGCATAGATGAATCGTTTCTTTGGACGGGGAAAAGCAGAGAGGTCTACAAACCTCATAAAAAAAAAAAAAACGCCCGAAGGCAATCTCTTACAGGCAACCATGGGATGGAAAGAAAGACGATAAGTATAGGGTAGTGCCTGGTGTTTTAAAAGTTGATAGAAAAAGAAGTATCCCACCAAAAACATTTTCATGTAAAATGTTGCCAAGACGACTGCATATGGCTTAACCTGTGAAATCAGATATCAGATCTCATGTAGAGCCAAGGTTCTGAATCTACACGCCCTAACTCTACCAACCCTAACTTCATAAACTCAGTGAAAATGTATGGCTTGGCTGTTTCGTTACTTCAGAAACTAAATATTCATATAAAACATTACTTCAGAAACTAGATATTTGCAAACCCAAAAGGCATTCATTTCCCCTTCGTGACGGTATGGTAGTGAAACGGCTATCAGATTATCGGAGACATGATCATATTTGCGTAATCAAATATAAATCGTATACAGAGATTTTGGAGTCCCTCAAGCTTATTTAATTGATCTTCATTAAGATCTAGATCACTGGCATCTGCATAATCAAGGATAAGGAAAAGAAGGGATTGTGTAAGAGCAATCTTGGTTGATTTAGGCAGAAAATTGCGTAATCTGCGCAAAGACAGAAAGATCTGCAGCAAACATTTTGCGACTCAGTTCTTGTAGCTGAGGACCCCATAAGGTTCTATCAATGTAAATCACCTTCTTCACATTATGCAAAGCAACACACTAACTCCCTCCAAACCATATTTTTCTCTCCATCCGATGGTTGCCTGTAAGAGATTGCCTTTGAGCAATAAGGCCACCACTTGTACCTACATAACTAGTTTTAGGTCCGTTTTAATCGACTTAAAAAAGGAGGAGGTTATCAATTCAACTGTTTTATATGTTTGTTACCTCATATCTTTTGACTGGATGAACCGATTATGATAATTCTTTTTTATTTGAATGCTGGTGCTTCCCGTGTGGTCCCATTTCAATTTGGTCTAGTACTTTAAGTCTTTTTTTTTTGTTTGTGTTTATATAGTCTTCTGGTGTACAATAAAGTTATTATTATTAATGAGGCAGAGCTCTAAAGTCATACACTAATCAAGGGCTAACTAATCCTCCCCTACTCCCTAATTCAGGGAAGCCGTACATGAAGGTTGGTAATTTACTTTTGTCTAATGAGTTGCAGGTGACTATTTATAACAGTACTTGCTTACTATAAGGTGACCTGTTTGTTTGCCCTCTATTTAATACAGAAAGTTGATACTATTATTATAAATTCGAAAGTAACTTAACCTGTCTGTCTGTATTTTTTGACAGCTAAAGCCATGGACCGATTTATTTTGTTATAATCAAATCTTCAAGTCATTTCAAGTCTTTGAAAAACTTTGTTAAGTTACTAGAATATGACCAGTTACAGTTATCTACTACAATACATACAGGTTTCCAAACAGTCTAAAGAACAGTGATAACGCTCAAGATATGTAATTTCTTTAGTGAAACTCTAATTCAGTATTTAAAACTGTATAATTTGTAAGATAACATTTCAAGGTGCAGAGACGGATGGAAGCAAAGGCCAAGAGAAAAAAGTGACATTTACATTTTTAGAGGTGGCTAGTGCCAACCGCACAGCAATCATATTTTTTTTTTTTTTGAATATTGCGATATTTAGGTGCCAACAAACAGATTTCCATTGATAATTCAATGAATTTTGGCATGGAGATATGTTATAATTTTTTATATGAATAATAAACTGCAACAAGCGTATTCTTTTGATGTGAACATCAAAAAATATGCTTGTTGCCGTTTACCAGTACCAGTAAACCGGCAAAAACAGAAACACGGTTCCCAACATTTGTTAACAATTTTTGTTGCAAAGACAAGGAAAACTTTTGTCACCAACACGTGTTGACAACACAAAAGTTGGCAACTTTCATTCTGTGGTCATAATTATAATAACAAAATTGTCTACACATGATAAATTAATAACTTTGTCCGGATATTATTCATAATAGCGGCCAGTTAGGCAAAGTAATAAATATGGTTCAACTGACTAATCTAACCTGTAATTTTATCTATGACAATGTTAACCTAGTTCTTATAATAAACATTATAATTATTAGTACGTAAAGGCAGATTGAAATACAATTTTATATCTATACCTACTCGTTTCAGTACTTTATCCAAGTCTTCAAAGTTATTACTTATATAAAATTGCTAGTTAATGTATTAAATCTGTGTTATTTATCTCTGTCTAAATGGAGTAGATATTATAAATAATGCCTGGATAGTCAATATAGTATCCGGATTTATTACTTTGGCTGTAACATAAACATTCCTCTAGAATTAATTTAGCTATTGCTGAAAACTGCAGGAAAATCCACTGAGTAATTTAAAATATCTTTATTTTACAATACTTTTGTTAATACAATATTATCGATTGTACAATATTTTAATGGAATAAAAAGTATATAAGTAATATTAAATAGATATTGAATCATACTGTTATTTGAGAAATAATAAATACATTTCAGTAAAGTCACAAGTATTTGGAAGGCAGCCAAATTGAAACAAACATTAGTTCAAGGTTATATTGAACTGAATGTGATATTGCAATGACAAATGGTGTTAATTGGTCTTCTTTTATCCATTTTGTGATGTGGAAGGGATAATTTGAAAATTTATTTCTACAGATCAACATTCTTGAACTGCAATGCTAAAAATGCAGTATACAATGATACAGTACAGTAAATAGTGGCACAACAAGCATTGAAAAAAAAAACGGATTAGCAACTCATTAGAATTGTTGAAAAAAAAGTTTTACAATATTCCAAATATTTATTGTGATTTCCTGTTCTCTCATTTATCGACATTAATAATAACTTTTAAACCAATGTCACTTGCAGCAAAGATATTTAAAAGAAACAACTAAGTCTCAGTCTCGAAGACTTTTTTTTTATTACGTGTACCTAATATTTAGGATTGGAATCAAAACAAAGACTTACCTGGCGGGTAGCATAGACATCAAGTGGCATTTCAATTCGAACGCCTCTTTCTCACACTCGTTAAACTTACTTTCTGGATAACTCTTTTCAATAACATAACAAGCCGAATTAATAAGACCAATGCAACTTTTAACACATAATTTAAACAAAGTGGAAGGCTGCTTAGGAGGCGACATAACGACCTAAGCAAGCCGAATGGCAACTTATAGCACTTGAAAACGATAATTGAATTTGTCGCTCTAAATACAATTTATTTAAAAAAATATTAACTCTATTTATTAAAACTACTTTCTAATTTTTATTTTGTTATCTACTGCCGTCTATTGATTTATTGACTGACAGTTACTGACAGTTTATAAATTTGCATTGCATAGAATCACAGATTAAAAATCACAATACAAATCGAATACAGTGGCATAGATAATAAATATGATAAAAACCATACACCTGCTGATTGAATGAACTCTTAGAGCATACGTATATAGAGGGAGCGCTGAACGAGCGGAAAGCGTGATCGGAGTAGAGAGACTGAGTTTACCGTGGGGTCCGTGGGAGAGCTACGCTTCGGCATGAATTCTGACTGCACGTTTGGCCTAGTGGTTTAACGGTCACCACGCCGTTTCCTACTTCGCCAAGTGTTGTGAGTTCAAATCCCACGTAGAACAACACTGTATGATCCACAAATTGTTGTTCTGAGTCTGGGCGTTCTTTGTGTCCATTTCATGTATGTAAAGTCCCCCGCGACACAGGATTTATTCCTAGTGCGGGAGTTGTCTTTAAAAAAATAAAAATAAAATGGGCCAGCTGGACCGGCTGTGTGAAATAGTGCTTGCGCTGTGTTTCACCGAGTGAATGAGGATACCGGAGGCCTATACCCCTCCTCCCCCTATCTCCCCCTCCCCCATCCCACAAAGGCCGGCAACGCACTTGTGACGCCTCTGGTGTCTGGTTTATTTTTTATTTATGCAGTATATTTTTCTTTGAACATGTATACTTATGGGGCGCACATGTGGTGAGTGTGACTTTATAAAGATATGATAGATCCCTATACACCTATATACTTTCTCACAAACAGCTGGGTGTTCTTTGTGTCCGTTACATGTATGTTTGTAAAGTCCCCCGCGACACAGGATTTATTCCTAGTGCGAGAGTTGTTTAAAAAAAAAAAAAAAAAGCTTCTTACGTATTCGTCCGATTTCGGAGCAGCTCGTCTCGATCCGTGCGAGCTTCGGGTGTTAGGTTTTATTTTCGTTACGGAATTTCTTGATTCGGTCTATACCCTTTGATTGATCTACAGTGATAGAAAAACGGCGTGCTTCTGTTTTCTGTTAAAAGACCTGTAGATAGGTCATGTTCAAAGAATTAAGTCACTTGTACTGGTAATTTTTTTTTTTCTAGGTCTGACCTCACGGCATTTTTATATCAACTGTTATAGTTTTGATAGCTATGCAAGATAACAGTAACATTTATATTACTTTATAGAGTTCTAACACTATATGTATGTTTAATAGACGTTTAAACTATAAATTCATCAATGGCAACAGCACTGTTGAAAGAGATCAAAAATGTATCAAGATGTCTTTAATTACTTAAAAATTTAAAATATTAATATTGAATTAGGTGCCAGAAAGCCTCGTGTCTTTTGATGAACCTTATAAGTAGCACGCTGCCATGAAGTCCCGATCGACCAACAGAGCAAATGGCACAAATGGAGCTGGATAGGCCACACCCTCCGAAGAGATTCTAACGATATCCTGAGGCAAGCCCTAGACTGGAAGGAAAATGCAAGCGTGGCCGTCCTAAACAAACCTGGCGACGGACTATCATCAATGAAACGAAGGCCATTGGCAGGACCTAGACCGAAATCAAGCGAGACGCTCAAGACAGAACGGGATGGCGATGAATAGTGAACGCCCTCTGCCCCATCTAGGGGACATAGCACCTCAAGTCAAGTTCCTACTTGACTTGAGGTGCTATGCTACTTATTGACTTATAGGTAAGTCAATAAGTAGCAAAAATATAATCTACATTTTTTTTAAAGAAGTCTCAATTTTTGTAACTTGATTTTCTTATCTCTTATACAGCACAAAATAGAGCTCAAAGTTAAAACAGTTCTTACTTAGGTATTACGTAGTGTTTTCTCATTGGCAATGGGCTCATGGTGAATAAGGTAGATAAATCATGTCAGCCTACGTATAATTTCCAAACTTATAGTCTTTAGATGGACTTCAGAAGTCAGTCTGCGGGGTTCGTTACGGAATATTGTAATAAAAAAGTGATTAAAGGAAACACATCTCATATGTATTTTCAATGTTTATTTTATTTTCATTTTTTCGTCTGAGGTTACACCTAAAACTAATAGTTTAAGAATAAAAACGTTCCTTCGCCATAATTCGTAAAATGATCTAGATATCTTTCTAAACGTGCTCCTGATTAAAGTTTTTCATAGAAATGAAAATTAGTAATAGGTCGCCATCTAACATCACATAAAGAAATACTAAGAAATAATAACAATTTAGCACCATATACACTACAAACTTAATATAATGTTTATAGGGGGGTATTTTTGTAAAAAAATATGTAATCTACTGTATTTTAAACATAACCTGAATACATTAAAAGAAACAATGGTAGATTTTTTATAATATGTTGTATCGCTTACAGTTATATATTACGTAATTTGTTCGTATTGTGTACGA
Source organism: Diaphora mendica (assembly GCA_949125395.1). NCBI lineage: Eukaryota > Metazoa > Arthropoda > Insecta > Lepidoptera > Erebidae > Diaphora > Diaphora mendica. The sequence goes on from OX421330.1 coordinate 17,723,689, forward strand.
TGTCATAAAGTAAAATCTACCTATTTTGATTATGAGTATTTGTTTTTTATATATCTTTTATGTTTTATTGTCACTGAAAAAAAAAATTGTTTTTAGTTTTAAGTATTACAGGATAATGAGCAAAACGTTAGGGACCTTCAATGAAAAAGCAGCAACAGGACGATTGTTATGACTAAGTCCTTTGACATGAACATACTGGCCTCTTGTTACTTATTTTGGGATGGGCTTGCTTCCATATTTTTAAGACCAACCTCATCTTAACCACGCTGTCCCATTATTATGGGCTGTCCCATTATTATGGGACAGCGTTGTTAAGATTCTTCTAGGTCTAAATTCATGATTCATGATGGTATAAATTCATGAATTTAGTCAAGTTAGGCAGAACGCTATTGAATAGAACTACTGCTTGGTGTTCCACAGGGAGCACTATTGGTGCACTAATCGTCATCCATTACTCAAATAATACAAAGTGCTAGGTTTTTTGTTTAATAGTAAATAAAAAAAATTGGACTAAATGCTGAATGGAAACCCTAAAGGTAAAAAAATTACCGTGAGAGAGCCACGCTTCGGCATGCATGGGCCGGCTCGGCCGGAGTGATACCACGGCCTCACAGAAAACCAGTGTGAAACAGCGCTTGCGCTGTGTTTCACCAAGTGAGTTACCGAGTAAGGATACCGGAGGCCCATACCCCAACCCCTCCCCCATCCCCCAAAGGCCGGCAACGCACTTGTGACGCCTCTGGTGTTGCGTGTGTCCATGGGTGGCGGTAATCGCTTATCATCAGGCGATATATCTGCTCGTTTGCCCGCTATTCCATAAAAAAAGATTATATTATAGAGGCGACCAATTACTCTTTTACGTTTAATTATAATAATAACTGTCTTGAAGTAATTAGTCATTATTATTATAACTAATTTAACATAGAAATCTTCAAAGCTTGTGCTACGGTACAAAACAATTATAATTTGTACCTAATTTATAAAATACAAAATTGTACCCAGTGTTATCTGTTAATTTTCAGATTGTTACATTAAAATTCGGATTTGAAAAATTTTGGCGGGACGTATTATTACAACAAATCAATGATTAAAGTAAGTTACATATTTATTGTCCTGACAAATCATATTTTAATGTTAAAACATGGAAAAACTAATTAAAAAAATCAGTGCAATAATTTTATTATGTATGATAATTAATTATCTATGTCATCTGGCCACCAAAGTCGTGGTATTTACAGCAATTTAGGCAATAAGTTTCTGTATATATAACTAGCAATAAAAAAAACTTGTTCATTTTAGTGTTTCTATTTTTTTATATCAGCTGGCAGTAAATTGCTGTCAGACTGCTTATTGCTGCTATCATGGAGTGTAGTGATAAGGAAGACCATCTCTATGTTAAAAAAGTGTCCGCTAAAAGCACCAATTAGGCGACGCCACTGTAGATAGTGTAAATTTTAAAGAAAGCGGCAAAATTAGAAAATATAATCAAATAAGAAAAGTCTTCCGCTTTGCAAAATAAATATATTACTACGCAAAGTTTTTATTTTTTGAACCACAATTTAATAAAAATAATTAAAACGATATCATACTCTCGTCTCACTCTAGCGCCTCTGTGGTCGGTTCTCGAACTATTATTTAGTCATGTTTGACGGACACTTTTCCTCATAAGAGCCCATCAGAGATTGTACTTCTTATCTCTACACTACATAGCTGCTATATTGATTATAGCCACAGAGTAAATTCCAAAGGATAGTTCCAACTTAGAACTTTCGTAGCACCCCTAGTAAAGTCAAATAATATAGACCTGTCTAAATACACAGCTAGCGCTACTTTGGGAGTCAGGGCTGTACAGTGTCTTGTAATCCATTTTTGGTACAATAAAGATTTATTATTATTATTCGGATATATCGGAGGAGAATTTAGCAGTTTTCATCTGAACGTACACGTTTATTTTTGTAGGTATAAAAGTAAAGTGAGAAAAATAATTATTATTATGCTCAAATTTTTAGGCGAGCATGCATGGGTAGGGTTACAACTATTTATTTAAATATAACGTATTTGAGTCACAGAGTGCGTTCAGTAACTTACTCTGTATCGATATAGTTATTCATCTCTCTAGTTTCTTAAACATTAAGGGGTTAAAAATAATAATTTATTATTATCGATAGCCAATTTTCATTTTATGTAATTGATAGATCTATAGTATCTATATTATCTATATCTCCTTATTAGCCCTAGATTTATAACTTTCTAGTGTACAATAATATTCGAATAAACTTTTTCGCCTAATATATTATTTACAATTATCATAACATCTAATAAATAATTTTATTAAAAAAGATTCGACAGTAATTAGTTAATCATTTTGGCACTATTATTAAACAAGTAAATTATATATTTTATACGACTACCTATCTACTTAAATTCAAGAGTTTTAAATTAATAGGATTTTTTCATTAAATGTCAACATTAATAATAATATTTAATTGTGCTAATTTTTGTGAAGGTAAAGTACCACCACACGATACAGTATTTTAGCCATCAAATATATTTATAAACATATTTATATACTATACAGAGAGATATAAACTTAACATTTTATTTGAATCATTTGAAATTTGATGACTAGATTTACTTGACTAGTTGCAAATCATATTAAATTCAATATATTTATCATAGTAAGTGCAACAAGAGGAACCATCAAAGTATGTTTTAAACATATTTCAAAATTAAACATAGATAATAATAGTATGAATTTATTTGTGCACATTTAACACAACGAAGCTAATTGAAACTTCAAATACTAAATAATCAAATTCTATACACTAACTAAACACTAAGGGCTAAAGTATCTACAATAGAGTAAAGATAGAACAAAACCTACGATAGTTAGGATAGTTTACATTAAAACAACTCACATAATCTCATTCTACTAAGAATAAAATAATGTAATCAAAGTTATCGTAGAACAAAATAATAACGATCAATAACTGACCGTTGTCTACCTGATCGCATATGTTTGTTTCATTCTCTCGTACGTTTTCATTAGTATATCTAATCTCTCTATTGTTACCTCCATTCCCCTGATTTGTGTCACCGTCAGACCTTTCATTACTTTGTTCAATTAAATGTTCAGTTTTACATTTCTTATTATTTTCTTCTTTATTACTTTCTTGATGATTACCACTCTCTTGTTTATCACTACCCTGATTTTCATTAATTACATGAGTATTTTGAGCCGTATCTCCTATCACAATATTTTTTGGACCTCTTTCTTTGACGGCGTCCCCAGATTGGGAGAGTCCGCTCGGCCAAACGGATCAGAGTCTTTTATGGGAATCTGTGCTTGCGCTCTTGAGGGAGCCAAAGCGTCGCGGTTGGGAAGTTGCAGCGTTGGTCTCTCGGTCTAGACTTGCCGCTCGGAGGATCAGACCACGCGACTGCCGGAGTGAATCTTGCCGTACCTGGAAGAAGATGAAGAAGAGCATTAGGCAATTGATTTTGTTAAACTATTATCACTAAAAAAAACTTGTTTCTTTCTATTTCTAGTATGTATCGTTAACGTTAACAGAATTCAAAAGTTATTACCGGTTCCCCGACGGATCCTACTCGCAATTGGCGTGGCTGTCGAGGTGTCTGCTCCGTGAAGGATGTCTCTAAGGATTTGTGTGACGCATCGCTGATAGACTGAGAAAGGAGATGTGTTGTAGAAGAAGAATTTGAATCTTCAATGTTTGAGAAATCGTCAGGACTATCATCACGTTGAAGGGTGTCCGATTCCTGGGAAAAGGAAGTCTGTGTTGCGTAAGCTTGAATGTTTTGTAAGCACTTACAAAACAGTCACAAACATTTTAATCGTATTTTATCGGATTTATAGGAAAATTATAGAATTTATTGTTTCTCTGAGAGACCACATTTTTCTTAGACGATTCAAAAAGGTCAAAGAGTATTTCTCAAATTCATTTTTATGTTCATTTATTTTATTGTGTTAAATTTTATAACAATTTTGAATATACATCTCAGTACTTCTAAAGTTAATCTCACCTCTTCCAAGTCTCTGAGAGTTGTGGGGTAGTGGTGTCGCCGGGATTCTTCTCGTTCTTTTTCCCTCTCCCTTTTCTCTAGCTCGTCTGCCAACATCATGACCTCCCAATCTCCACCGCTACCTGGTAGAGCTGTAAATATCAACATAGAAATTAATGTAATATAAAAATATTTAAAGGCGTCTAGTTTGAAAATTAGAAGTGGAAGTGTTTTATTATTATAACAACTTTTATTAGCTTAATGTTTGTTTGTATCCGACTTTTGTAAGCGAGTGTTTTCTTGGTTTTTTAAGCTGTATTTATTTTTACTATATAGTTTATACCCTCTTCAAGCTTACCTCTGATCGGCGACGTGCTACCATGACTAGAACTACTAGCTCGACCACGTCGCGAGCTGTTCTCCACGAACTCTTCAAACATGGGCGTTCGAGGTAATGACTCTGAGTCACTGCTTGATGACGTTGAAGTCCTGTCATAAGATATCTTAAATGATAAGTTTATACTAGGTAATCATTAAAAAACGTAGAGTGATAATCTCATACAATTATAAAGCGGCAATATCGTAATTGCTCAGACAGTCGAAATGCACTTCAGTACTGCAAAAGTCTTAATAATATTAAACCTGAGTTAACTCTTGAAATTAATTTAGTATGTGTAAATTGAAAAAAATAACACTTGGATTTTTTGCCACAAACTCATACTGTTTTTGTAGGTTTTACACATAGACCTCAAGAATGTGTATGTGTTTTATCGGATCGACTAATGGTGAACTTACGTATCGCTCCAGCTGTAGTCACTGCCCATATCCAGCACAACTTCGCTACAGTTGTTCGTGGGTTTGTGTGTTGCCCCTCGGTGGTAGCCAAAGAATGAACCTAAACTGAACTTGCGGTGCTGGCGAGGGCGACCTTGTTCTGGAAATGGATCTGATTAAATCAATGTTGAAAAGTACATACGAAGAATAGGGAAGTGCTTTGCCAGTACACATTTGCTGATTTCAAAATATTTTTGAGTGTCAGGAAAGCTCATTAGAATTATGTAAGACATTAAATACAGGTTAAGGTCACTGCGAAAGTTAATTTTAAAAGTTGTTATTTAATTTTAGAAGCAGTAGTAGCTTTAAATTTAATCAAAGGGATAATGAAAACTTAAACAGTGAATATATTTTAGATTGAATTCGAATAAAGAAAATAAAATAATTTGTTCAAACAGTTTTAATTTCTAAAGAATTCTGTTTATCAAAAAACTACTTAAACTCACTTCTCTCATTCTTCCCAGTGTGATGCATTCCGGTGTCAACAGACAGTGTCTTCTTGATTTTGGACCTGGTATTGTCCAGATGGCTTCCAAAAAAGTGAAATGGATGGATCGCACGTCGACTGGCACGGAGGCTCGACTGCTCGGGAGATAGAAGAGATCGATCTTCGGAAGTTGTGTGGGGTGAGATTGGTCTAAAAAACAAATTAGCTTCATGTTCCAACTTACATATTTTTTATTAAATTAATAATATTACATGGTAAAATGCATTATCCTTTATTTGCAACTTACGTAGATAATTTAAAAAAATGTAAATGATTATACCTTGTCAAGTCTTGCATTTCCATACTTTCTTGGTCGCTTTGATCTTCCCATGACTTCCTTTGCCTCAACTTCGCAGCTCTTTTCCTCGAATACGTTCCTGCTTTTCCATCTAAATTTAAATCTAATCTTTTAGACTTGCTTGCAGTCCATCCCTCTTTACCAGAAGACTTTTTAGCGTGCTTCGATAAAGAAACAGCTAAGCTTTGTAATTCTGAATACGATAATTTGCCCAGTTCTATACCTTCAGTTAATTCAGTTAGTTTTTCTTCAGTGATATCTGAACTCGATATGGTCTCTTCAGGGGGTATAGTCTCTGTTTCTGCTGTTCTATCTTTTTCTCCTTCGTCACCACTTGCTGTTGGTGGAGATGTAGCAAATACAGTATCTAAGGAGTCACCTCTCTGAAAAGTTTAAGATTATAATTTTAGTTTTATGGAAATCAAGTCTTGGTAAGTTTTAGTGTATTGTTTAAGTTTACACGGAAAGAAAATGTTCAATACGTAAAAAAATATTTTCATAAAATTCGCATACCATAAAACCTTCCTCAGCTCCTGAAATATCATCGCTTCCCGAACTTCCACTTTTGGACATCGGTTGATTTGTTACAATAGCTCCTTTTGTAGGATCATTTGAAGTAATTTCTTCCAGTACAGGCGGTTGCTGCGTTGGACTCAAACCAGACATTCCGAGGCGTTCTAGCTCTTGTATGCGTTTTTGTAACTGGCTTATAATTTCATCTCGTTTGCGGACTTCATTTTCTAGACTGTTAAACCTAAAAGTCAATAAATTGTTTCTAATAGTTATGGGTAATATTAAAAAAAAACTATTTTTAACCTACGACGCAAAAAGAGGGGTGTTATAAGTTCGACGTCGATATCTGTCTGTCTATCTGTCTGTGGCATCGTAGCTCTCAAACGGATGGAACGATTTCGATTCGATTTTTTTTCATTTGAAAGCCATTTTCCTTGCGGTGGTTCTTAGCTATGTTTGGTTAATATCGGTCCAGTAGTGTAAGAGTATAAACTCTTTTCCAAAATGATGTAATGCATTTTTGGCGTATGACTACTCGATTAAGTGCTTGCGTAGGAGTTTTTTAATTGTTTTTTTTTAATTTAATTATTAGAATGCAACATTTAATTGAACTTTAAATTCATGTTCCAAAACTGAACAGTCTTGCTTAGTAATAAACATTATAAGGAGTTTAAATACAACAAAAGTTTAGGTTTATTTCTTTTGTTTAATTTCTGACCTTTATCATAAAAATGTCATTTAAAGGAAACTAAAATAACGATAATTTGAATTAATGGTTTCAGAGTTTTATAAAATCAACTAGCTGACCCATGCAACGTCGTTTACGTCTCCTATTGCCCGTAGCGTAAAAAAATTCCCCCGTTTTTTTAACATTCTTCATCGGTGCTTCACTCCTATTGGTCTTAGCGTGATGATATATTATTATAGCCTATAGCCTTCCTCGATAAATGTACTATCTAACACTGAAATATTTTTATAAATCGTACCAGCGGTTCCCGAGATTAGCGCGTTCAAACAAACAAACAAACTCTTCAGCTTTATGATATTAGTATAGATTGTATAGCAGGTTTAAGCAAAGTAGTAATAAATTTACCTTTCTTGAAATTTTCCCTGAACGTCATGCAAATGACCTTGAATAACTTGTTTGATGCCAAGCAATACTTCCCCAAAATATTCCTGCTCCTCAAGTGAACCTGTTAAGGAATATAAATAGTCTTTGTTTACACAATAAGCGTATAAAAAATAAAAAGTTTTATAACAATGCTAAAAAAAGGTAATTACCCCGTAACAGTTTTCGCTGATTTGCAACAGCTGATATCAAGGTTAGTTTAGGTTTCTCTGAAGGTACTTTGATTTCCTCAGGTCGAAGTGATTTTAAATCATATGGAGGATCTACATTTTTTTGTAGTTCGTGTTCCGTTGTAATATTTCCACCATGGTTTTGCGTTACGTTTTCAACAGATAATATGGTTTGGTCACTAGAAGTTTCAGTGTTTTGTATTTCAGCGGATGCTACCTGGGACACTGGTATTATAGATATAGGTTCAACGGTAGGCTCAGGCATTTGGAAAACGTCGTCGTTTTGACTATCAGCAGAAGCACTAGCTGGAGGTGAAGGTAAAGTATGACGATTAAATGTTACACTTTTGGCAAATTTTGAATGCCTTGCAGCATAGCCTTCTAATGTTGGTGCTCGTATTAGCCTTTTTAATTCACTACTTCGTTCTGGACTTTCGGCTGGTGTAACATCTTCCGATAATTTCTTTAAAATAGATTTTAATGTTCGTCGCTCAAGTGTTTCATTTGATCCATGACTTCCAATAGAATCTATGGATTTTCGTTTGAATTTCCTTTTATCCATTGTGCTGCCCTCTGAATGACTTCTAGTTAAAGTGTCACAAAGTAAATCTTCGGATGAACTAGTACAATCTAAGCTAGAGCTACGAATTTTTACTACTCTCTCTAGTTCGGCAAGTTTTTGTCTTTCGTTCAGTATTTTTAACTTTTTTACAAACGGTAATCCACCGTATTCCGGCGACAAATCATCAATTGATCTATATTTCTTTACACGTGGTAGAAACATACCTGATATCATAGAAGTACTTTTACGTTCAGCAGTTTTTGTAACATTAGAAACATTTTTCTTCGGAGATAAAGTTAATAAATCTAACGATTTTTGTTGGACGGGTTCCAAAGGGCCTGTTAGGCAGAGCTTAGATTTATCTTTATCATTATCACTAGCATTTTCAACATTATTATTGTCTATTTTAACAAGCTCTGCCGTGGTCACCGTAGGTACGCATATATTTACAGTTACCTCCGTTTTATTTTCTTTTTCTATATCACAACTAGGTTTAATATCTTTATGTTCTTCTAGACTAGATTTGCTTTGGCTTTTAGATTCACCTAATATAGCAGCTTTTTTCAGCTTGCTCCATGGTTTCCTACTTTGAGTTTCATCCTTTGCATCAGTCGTCGGCATAGGACTAATTTCTACGGGAGTTTTCTCTGCGGAAGATGTTTTATTTTTTTCTGATGTTGAGTTGTCGGGGTCCTTTCCACTTTGCAATAGCTTTAACTTATCTCGGAATGTTGTTCCAACGACTTTAGCCGGAGATTTTATTTTACTAACTACAGAATGAGGTATAGAAATTAAATTGCTCTCCGTCTTTGGAGTTGGTTCAACAACAGCTGCAGGTTTTTCACTAATATCTTTATTAAGGGGTTGACTAACAGCAGTTCCATCGCTTTGGACTTGTAAGATTTTATCTCTAAAACTAACTTTCGGTCGGGAATTTCCGTCACTTGAACCTGAAGAATTTTTCCTGGAGGTTTTTGTAGTTGGGCTTTGTAGTTTTCCAGGTGAACTTGATTCTGAACTTTTTCTCAGCGGGCTTAAATTTTTTATCGTTGGGCTTAAAGGACTTTTAATGGAACTGGGACTAATAGTATCGGAACTGGAAGGTTGGTTACTCATGGTAGGGGTTAATTGATTTTTTTCTCTTTCTTCCTTGGCTTTCAGTAAGAGCAGTCTTTGAATTAATGGTAAACCAGCTCCTATAACTTCAGAATCTTGATCAGGTGCTGAACTAGTTGAAGGAGTTGGTTGTGTGGAAACTGATACTACTGAAGACGTTGAATGCCTCTGTTTAGCTACTTTTTCTTCACGATCCTGAAAAAAATGTTTTTAATACTAATACTCGCCTTATGGTACATGGTTACTGATGTCTGCTAAACTGTGACAGTAACATTAACCTACTACTGATTACTAATTTTTTTTCAGCAAGAACTTAATGTGAGTTGAGAAGGTAGAAGTTAATAAGTGTTTTATGTTATTACCTGCTTTTCTTTGAGCAGTTTTAATCGTGAAAGAAGCGGTAATCCTGCTCCAATTGGTGATATACATTTTTCGCTATCTTTGCTTCCTATCATCGTTTCGCAATTGGCATCCTGAAATGTAAGTAGATTTTGAAATTAAATATCTAATAACTTTTATAAAATGTCTTTCAAAAATCTTTTTTAATAGGCTTTATTTCTAAATAGGCCAATATAAAGACAGACTATTGTTAATATAAAGCTTTGCATTTACTAACATCTTGATTATGCGCTTGAGAGTCATCGCTTTCGACCCTCGGCATTCTTCTCAAAACCTTTCCTTCAGACGTGCTCGCCCTTTCTGCGCCTGCAAGGGCTTGCAACTCTAAAGATTCTCCTGAGCGACGCCCTACACGAGACCTGCTACGAATTGCGTTTCGAATACCCTGCAAAATATAATATTAAAGTATATTTGTCAGTTTTAAATACAAAACGTTTTAGAGAACTGGTTTGAAACTTCTTCAATTTCAGCCAGCCCCCATAATGTTGCCCCCTCCTCTATTTTAACAGTGAATACAGTAAAGTGTAGTGCAGTAAAGATTGACTATGGCTACCTAACATTAAGGGGAAAAGTTGTGAATGCTAAATGTTAATCTATAGCCATGTTTACCTTAACATCACTCCTCAGCTTATGTACTATCCTTTTAGACGCACTGTCATCTCCAGGTATTTTGTCTGGGCTTATATCACCTACAAAATACATTTTTACTTTATTGTAATGAGTTATTTTTGTATATATATATATTGTAAGAATATATATTTACTAACGATACTAAGTACTTAAAAAGGTTTTTCTAAAACTTTTCCAGTTGTACTTTCATCGAAACTCACCTTTGGCTTTTTTTGGACCTAAGTAAAAACATATGGTATCAGAAAACAATCAATATTTATCTATTTCAATAGAAAAGCTTCAGCAAAAAAACGTCCAAAGATATTTTCACATCTTTGAATTTACAGCAGTTAAAGCAGTGTCAGCAATTTAATTTTACTGTTTTACCTTTGGCACATTTTCGGGACATATTTTTGGCTTCTTGCAATCTCTTTCTGCCTAAAGTTTGCAAAATATCCTGGGCTTCTGGGTAATCTTTCATTGCTGCTAATACATCTTCGCGGGATAATGAAAATAGTTCTGAATAACCTACAGAACGAACGTCTGCAGTACGTCTGAAAGGAATGTAGAATAGGCTAGATGACTGTATCGTAAATAAATACCAATGTCTCTTTCATTAAAACGAACATTACAAAACATCTCGGAAAATATAATTATTACAGCTTTTCATTTCTATTACAAATTTTAATCAAACAAACATTCAAATATATTGCTCAATTGAGTAGTCTAAAACAGTGACGTCACAAGTTTGTATTTAGTACATTCTTAATACAAAGTTATCGTTTTGACAGATGATAAAAAGTAACTAATTTGACTAAGGTGTCATCTACCCTATTATGATGATGATGATGAATAAATGAAAATTGACCGATAAAGCTCATTCTTCGTAAGTGTCTAGCCATTTATGCATAATATTACAAATGTCAATAAAATGAACAGGTTATTCTAAAAGTATTATGAAAAATAAAAGCAATGCATAATAGCTTTCAGTTTAGAAACGATCAAGACAAAACAAGAAGCCTTTTCCGAAGAAAACATTCAAAAAATTTCTAGCTTAACTTTAGGTAAATCAATCTAGACTCTGTCTCATCATTGTTTAATTAGATCAATTACACGTAAAACAATACGTAGTTTAGTAACTTATTAGTTTTTTACTTTAGAATAGTCTGGATGTAACTTAGACAAAACAAAGACTTACTTATTAAGGCCGTCTAGATTCAATATTCCAATTTCTCCAAAGAAGTCACCCGCCATCATAGTGGTTAATACCCGTCCTGTCTCTGATATTACTTCTAGGATGCCGTCAGCTATTATGAACATTTCGCGAGCCACTTCACCTAGAATCAAGTTAGAGTGGAGATTAAATAATACAAGATTGTAGAAATGAACTTTGTTAAATATTCAAATCACTGTTTATCACATTGAAAAAAAAGTAAGATATGCACAAAAACGCGCACACGCTTCCGCTTAGAATACATGGAACAGTGGAAGCGTGCCTATAAGACTGCAATTTGAAATCGATTTTTTACTACCTTAATGACGTCATCACGATTGGGCAAAGCGGTGTCTAGTATTTTATTATTTCTTTATCAATGGCTGAAAATATCAAATCGATTGATTTATAGTTTCTCTTATAACTTTTTTGTTTGATTGGATCAATTTAAAACAACTAAGAAAGGTGTAGGTAATGCCATATCTTACGACTTACCTTTTCTACAAATTGAATCGCCGGGTGTGAATATGTATGCTTTCATTTTTAATACTAGATCGTGTAGGAATTCGGGCTGGCACTCCTGGAATATTGTCACCTGTGAAAATATTAAAAGAATACAAGGTTTTTGTTTATTATGGACAACAGCGTAACTTTGCTTACATTGTGAAAATCGTACAATCACTTGTGTTGAGATGGATTGTGTTTTAATTATAACAGGATTTGTACACAACGGTAAGGCCCCTAGCACACGGCGTATTTTAAACGCGCAGATGACGCGCGTTATACGCGCTTCAAACGAGATTTGAACGCAACCTTTTATCCTAAGCACACGGGGCGATTTGTGAAACGCGCGTCTACTGCGCGTATATGTGCAGATACAAACGCGCTGTAGTCGCTCGTAGACAATCCTCGTCAGTTGTAGAATGACGTCTGATGAGACAGCACTGCTTACAATGGGTTTAGTACTGCTTTTAAAAAGAAAAAAGATAGATCTATTAACGATTGTAAGAAGATTGTGTGGTCTTTATCACACAACATTTATAAAATTGGTATCCCTCCCCTACCCCTCCTCCGACCCTTTCTACGCGCTTCAAATGCGTTTTGAACGCGCTTCACTTGCTCGTTTGCATCGAGTTTGACGCGCGTTTGAATATGTAAAAATCAACTGCTACAGCGCAGAAAACGGCGTCATCTGCGCGTTTAAAATACGCCGTGTGTTAGGGGTCTAAGGCTGGTACAATTTTACATGAGTACAATTGAAGTTCCTGATTGATTCGGTTATTTGTTTTTCATGTTGTTGAAATAACATAATTGTATTTGGGACATACATTAGTAATCCTCAATGAAATCAAGGCAACGAATCAAAACCAGTATTTTTTGTTCAGTATCACAATCTAAAGTAATCTTCTTCGAAATTGAAACCAAAATTTATTGCCAGAACAAGTATTTTTTAAACCAGGTAGTTACTAGCATTAGAAAAGTTCCAATAAAATGAGCGTTAAAGGCATTTCCTTCCAAGAATTTCAATTAGAAGTGGCTTGATCATAAAAGAGCTGAAAGAACGAAGTTGGCCTTGACGTAGTTATAAACCACGGGAAATGGGTCAACTTAATGTGAACTTAACTTAGTGAAGTAGTAGAGAAATTAGTTAAAGTGATTTTAAACGACTTAAAATATGTTATCTTTCGTATATCATTGATATACGTCATAAGCCGGTTTTAATTATTTATTTAATACTTATTGCACATATGTTGTACAAAAGCCGAATTAATGCCTTGAGGCATTCCCTACCAGTCGACCTTCAGGTGATGAAGAAATAAGATCTGGTAGGTGCAAAGAGATTGAATTTTGTAAATAAGGAATTAAGCTACGTTAAATGTAACTAATATATATATAAATTCAGTACTACATTTAGTTCATGAAGAATGTTATGGTAAAGAAAGATTCCAAATTTTTTTTTTTTAAAGACAACTCTCGCACTAGGTATATGTCCTGTGTCGCGGGGGATTTTACACGCACGGACAGAAAGAACATCTAGACTCAGAATAAAAATTTGTGGATCCTCACACAGTGTTGTAACTGTGTCCTCACACAGTTACAACACTGTGTGAGGATCCACAATTTTTTCTGCTCAACGTTCAGCACAGTAGATGTAGTATATCCATATACTATATTGTCAGCTCTGAGAGCAATGTGCTCGATCACCTCCATCGCTCACAGTAGACTGAACTGTGTGCGACCGCACATGCCTAGAGCTGACCTAATGCTTCCTTCCCATTCATTCTATGAATGAATGCGTTACTAGTGAAGTGACTGACAATAGACACATACACTACAGTAGAAATCGGCGAAATGACCGCTTAATCAATACAGCGTTCGTGGAAATTATTTAATGTACAGATATTATAAATATGATTTTTTTTTATACGCCTAATGTATTTACACTAACCAACTCAACCAAATAACCAAGATTTTGGTTTGGTTTAGTTTGGAGTTTTTTGAAGTTCGAAACTGAGAAGAATAGATAATTGCATTTTGCTTCGACTTAACTTTAAATTAACAATGAATTTTCCATTTACGAGTTCGACATTCCAGAATAGTCTATAATCTGCTTGGACAAATGAATCACTAACTTTTTAACTTTCACGTTCCATGTTACGTATACCTAATTATATATTTTAGAAATCACTTGGCATCTGAATTTGGACTTTTTTGTTTGATTTATTGCCCAGTATGGTTTTAAAATTTATTGTCTAGACTTTAGTATCACGGCAGGTCAAAATATATGCAGATGCTTAATGGTTTTATATAGTCATTTTCAAATAGATAAATTTTAACGTTTCAGCACGCGTGCAGTTCTAATTTTCTATACTTATCCTACCAATAAACACATTCAAAATACCTATTATATGCTTAAATGTGCCACATATTTACCTCTCATTAATTCTTCTGAATCAGTAATACATCAAATTTCATCTAAAACTTTTTGGTATTTTAATGAAACATGAAGTTAAACTTGGAAATCTGAATTTTGAAAATCAACCACTTCTTAACTTACCTTCTTTAAAACACTCAAGTTCACGTGTAGTGCTAATTCGGTTTTCAGTTTGTCGGGCAGTAGACCCAACGCTGTATTGATATCCCCTCCACCCTGAATACGTCCTCTTGACCAGGAATAATCGTACCACCGCAATACCCGACGTTTCATACCACCTGGCACCTGGAAATCCGATTAACATGAATTGAGTTGAGTCAAAAGTTAATCAAAATAATTTGTTTTAGAAAAAATAATTAATTCCTGAATAAATTGATCGTAGAACAAAAAAAAACAACTATTACTGCTCTATAAACATCAGGAGGGAATCAGGAGTATCTGACACTATAAAAAATAACTGTAAATATCCCCAAGTACTCTACACACTATACAAAGTCCTTTACTTGAAGACTTTAAAATATATCATATTCTAAAGTCCAACTCCAGTAAATCTACCTATTAAAATCGTAAAATCAATTAAAGGAGACTAAATTATTATGATAAACAATTCCTATGATCACTTTTGAGATCAAGGCTTTAGACCCTGATACCTTGATCCTTGTCTATGAATATTTTCTAAGAATTGAAGATTGAGAATGAGATGAAGATTGAAATTAGCAGAAACAAGACAGAGTCATTTTCGATAGATGAGAATCCAATACTTACTGCTGAGACTCAACATAAGACCTCTCCCATACGATAATTATTAGTGCATACTCGTACTGTTAATTTCAATATCGGTTTAAGTGACATGTAAAGCATTCAGCTACTACCTTTGAAACAGACTTACAACTAAAAAAGCCCTAAATGCATTTAATGTTGTTACCTTATGATGTCTCATATAAGTTTTGGCACCATCCAGAAGTCTTTCAAACTCCAGTCTATTGGCGTTTCTGTTTGTAATAACATTGCCAACCTGTCCCACTATTGTGGCGAATATGAACACTCCTATTAAATAGCTCACTATAGTGAACACGTACCTGAGAATAAATTTATAAGTTTAATTAATAAAGCAAGAAAATATTGCAGTGGCGATAAGCATATAGTATGTAGCTGACAATAGGCATGATGACAGTAACCTAGAACCACTAAAATTATGTATTTATCTGATGAAATGGGGTTCATAGAGTATAAAAATCGTTTTTATTTTCGAATTTAGAGCGAGATTAATAGTTAAATAGCAAAAATAAAACAACAAAATATAACAATCCGCCATATTAAGTTGAACACCAATCAGAGCGAGTTTCGTTTTTGTAAACGTCATTTTGTTTGGATATAAAATAAGTAAGTTTTTAAGTGCTATAATTGACACTGGTTGACAAATGGTGACGCTTGTGACGTCACGTCTGCGACATGACGTCACAAGCGGACGCCATGACACCACCAAGCGTTTTGTCGTCAATTTTTTTTTAAATCGCATTTTTTTCCTACTAAAACTTTATTTTTTATAGAAATATGATTGTTTTCAAAAAAAGGAGATACTTCCGAACATCATAAAACAGTTTTTCAAAATTAGTCATCATGCCTATTAACTATGTTTACTGCATACCTTTACCGTTACCTACCACAAATCGGTTAAATAATCGATTTGCAAAAGTTGCATATTGCGTACTTATCGTAATACTGTAACTAGTAAGTTGGCAACTTCAACATGCGTTAACAGTCAGTTACGAACTTTCTGCACATTAAGTATAAGTTTTAAAAGAAACAATGGTAAATATTAGATTGAGGTGTTTCGAAATTTTTATATACTACCACAAAATAAATTTCAATAGAAAAAACTAACTACAATGAAGATTGAACTAAAACAAACAAACAAACAAAATAGAACTAGTGCAAAGTTTTCGAACAGTTGCGATAATACAAAACACCCCAAAACTTATATTAACGAACAAAATGAGCGACACGACAAAATGGCGGTTTCAATCAGTGAAGGCTGTTCGAAAACTTTCAAAATCCATTATATTCGACATCGATGAGTGATAAATAAAAGTAACAAATAAAATAAATACAGTTCATGATGAAGTAACTAGTCACATTTATTGTTACCTAAAGTTCGCAGCGCGAAGCGAACAGCCTCCAAATTTCTGCCGCCGCCATTTTATTTTTTTAGTATACTCCTCACTGGCTGTTTTCCTCCAACAAAATGTTTCAACAGTGTTTTAGGATAAGAGGAATACACAGCTGTATTACCGCGTATATATGGACCATTGAGTCTTTAGCGTTCTTTAAATGTCGCTCTGTTTCGACGCATATGTAATTATGTACATTATATTATGCTTAGTAAATGTTTTATTCACTAAAATATTTATCACACACTTACCTAAGTCGCTATGAAATAAATGTTGTAGTTACTAATTTTAAGTATTTAATACTGCGTTATTGTGTCAACACAATGTGATGGGGATATTTTGACTTACATTGAGAATGGTCCTTTTTCATTACGTAAATATTTTGTGTCATCAGTTTGTAAAGTAGATACCTATTTAAGAATTTAATATTTCTTTGCTTAGACTAGAGTATTAATGTGAAATGTACTGAATTATGTTACTAGTTAGCTAGATGTAACTTTAAAAAGGTAGGTATATGTACTAAATATGATAAAAATATTAGAGTATTCTTCTTGCAAAGTGCGTGTGATAAGCCAAGCAAAGAAATATACCCTCTCACTCGATTTAAATATAATCTATTGAGGTGAAGCTTTAAAAATTTAATTCTTGCAAAAAGTGTTATTTGTGTAAAATGGCACTAAATAACTATGTTCTTGTTTTTCTTGCAATGGTAATATTGCGTACTGCGATCGCACAAAACATCGCAAAACACATGTTGAAGGAAAACAATCCTGAATATTTAAGTTAGATGGTGCTATTTATAAAATATTTACGAATAAAACCTGCGATTGGTCAGATCATAACAATTTTATTTCTTAAATACAGATATTTGTTGCACAAAATTAGCATAACAGCCTTGTGGATATGTTATATTTAAGGGAAATAAGGTACCTAACGAAAATACGCTTCATTCAAAACACTAAACATTCCTGTAAACAAATTATCTTTTTTGAGATGTGTATTTTCGTAATGTGTTTGTATTATTCGTAAGCACTATTAAAATGCTATTTTTACACATATTTGAAAGTTAATACTATTTTTTTCTGAAATGTTTATTTCAATCATGGGATATTCTACATTTAAATGAATCGTTTCGCAAACTATCTAATTTATTTAAGGTATAGGTAACAAATGCGCTGCCATTTGTTAATATTCCTCTCTATGTATCTTTACATGAATTAAATACCATGTTAAGAAATAAAAACTTACTAACATGTTTTTCGAAACTTCTTATCAATTTTTTTTCAGTTTAATTGAAACATTTTCAGTTAGACAATGCTTCTAGTATTGACAACACTTTTCTGTAATAGTGTTTTTAGAGCTGAATTCATTTCGGTTTCTTTGGCAATATTTTTAGCCATCCTTGGCCTCAATATGTAAGCCAGTGTAGTTTCTGCCACCAACTAGGGAGAGGTATAGACGTAATTAAAGCCAGCTCCTAACGAGGCACAAAGGGAAATCATAGGGTATACTCAAGCACTCGGCTTTAGTGGTGTGCCGATAACGTAATTAGAGCGCTTTCTAAATTTGGTTTAACTTACATTCTCGATTAAAAGCTTTATAATTGTCTATAAATTTTGTTCGTAGCAGCTATATTTCGGTTCCAATATGAGGATGTTTTAAATTATATATCCTGCTTCTAATGATAATAGGGAGCTATAGTTTATTGCATACCTTACTCTTTTTCTTAAAAAGTTCTCCATTCGGGTATGTAGAATAGAAATAGGGTCAGAAAACGTATGAAGACGTTGCTATCATGGTTGATAAGAACACAGATCTGCCCCCCTAGCCAAGTTATAAGCGTTCTTCTTTCTGCAATCGTTAACGCCTAAATTCTCGTGTGTCATTGGCTTATACTTTGTCTAAGATTACTTTGTCTACGATTCATAACAAATAGAGTGAGCTTTGCAATAAACTATAGTTCCGTGTTAGTAGGTGGCAATTAGTGCGTTGCCGACCTTTATCCAATTCCATTTACATGTAAATAAAGTTTAAAGGTACAATACCTTTACAACGTGTAAGATTTCGATTGGAGAAATCAATTTTCCAGTACAACGGTTCGTGAAATGAACTAATTCTAACTTGTACCGGATTCTATTAGTTGTGTGTTGACAAAAGTTTCTGATGGCAAATACTTGTGTTTTGTATTATTATCCGAATCACGGGAGGAATCACTAACTTATCTATACTAATATTATAAAGCTGAAGAGTTTGTTTGTTTGTTTGAACGCGCTAATCTCAGGAACAACTGGTCTGATTTGAAAAATTCTTTCAGTTTTGGATAGTACATTTATCGAGGAAGGCTATAGGCTATATATCATCACGCTAAGACCAATAGCAGCGGAGCATCAATGAAGAGTGTTACAAAAACGGGGGATTTTTTTACGCTACGGGCAATAGGAGACGTAAACGACGTTGCGTGGGTCAGCTAGTACAACATATAAGGAATACCTTCTGGATTTGAATTATTAAATAATAAATGGGATTGGTTTTTTTTATAATTAATTATGCTACAAGTATTTTTATGATAAGAAATATTCATTAGTAATAGGAAAAAAAAACGATTTCTCATATCTATCATCTCGAAACACAATTTTATTACAATTTAAACTGAGGCTCTAAAACAAAGTGCCAAATTTTGTAGAACTGCTGAAATATTGGCATTATTTGTAACATTTTTAAACAAAACCATTAATCGTAAGTTAATATTTATATACTAAACGCTTTGGTCCGATCAAAATAATTTGTGCATTGAAACTCTGGAGTCGTAAGCCTCAGGTGTTTGTAATCTATATATCTTCTATCATAAAAGCGAAATACCACTCACTTATTAATCACGAAATCTCAGAAACTATAACACCTACAAACTTGAAATTTGGCAGGTAGGTTCCTTAGAGGATGTAGACATCCGCTAAGAACGGATTTTACGAAAGGGGGTAAAACGGGGGTTGGAAGTTTGTATGAAAGTTCTATGTTATTGAAGTAAAAAAAGTAATTATGGCAGAAGAATTTAATTGGTATTTATGTAAAAAAAAAAGTGCAAATAACTAACTCCACGCGTACGAAGTCGCGAGCGGGCGCTAGTATAATATATCGTCATGTGTTACACTTCTACACGAAGCTTTCTTGGGAATATTCGGCAGTAATCTAAACTAATATTATAAAGCTGAAGAGTTTGTTTGTTTGAACCCGCTAATCTCAGGAACCGCTGGTCCGATCATCACGCTACGATTAATAGGAGCGGAGCACCAATTAAAAACGTTTTAAAAACGGGGTAAAATTATCACGCTACGGGCAATAGGAGACGCAAACGAGGTTGCGTGGGTCGGCTAGTTCATAATATTTCTGATGTCAATTCATTTTATGTTTATCCTCGGCTGTCATCGCATCGTCTATATACAGAGCGAGGGTGAACCGTGGGTGCATTTGCGAGTACTCTCTGACGAGGGATTAATGTCGCGTAATGCTTAATTCAATTAATTTATATTGTGACGTACACTACTGTAACTACATTTGTCGAAGAAATAAATTTCTAATGTCAAGTAATATCATAAAGAAATTATTTTGGGGCATTTCACGTGAAGCGGACAACGAAAAAAGGGTCAGGATTCCGATTGCATTTATATTTTAGTATGTTATACCTGTACATATCCTCGGCACAGATACGAAATATTTTTGCATTTGCAAGCTTAGTTTTGAAAATATAGGTCTCTGAAGATTTCAGTAAACGTGAGGTATGCACTACTTCGGATGTCATTATCAGTTCAGATATAGTAATTTTGGAACAAATTGAACACTGAGTTATATACTACATTTAATAACCTTTATATCCTCATAATTTGAATTTTTATTTTTGTTTTAAATTGCTAAAAAAAAAAAAAATTTTTTTTTTCATTTTTGACGAAGTTCGCATTTTTTTTAATTTTTTTTTAATCATGAAATGAAAGCTTATATCATGCTTATACTTCATGCCAAGTTTCATAGTGGGCCGCGCCGTCGTTTAGGAGCTACATGTAAAATAACGACGAAGATCGGTAATGGCCGCCTTCTAGCGTCTAGTCAGTTAGCGAGACTTACTGAATTATTTCTTTAAATAACATATAAATAACACTGTCTCTAGTATATCTTTGCTTGGATGAGGCAGTAGTCCTACCGCCAGCGAGAAAACGACTAACTACCGCCTATTTTTTGCTCAAAACACAAACAATTAGATAAACATTTCGTGTAAACAAAAGAGATGGCACACATTAATAGCTGATCGCTGACTGCTTACACTGCCGGCGAGGACTCGCTCTACTAGTTTGTCGCTGAGCGACAAAAGCTATCATAGATAATTCTCGTTATGCGATACTTGCTTAGCGATGCTCACGACGGCGGTCAGAACTCACGCCGAGAGACTAACTTCGCCCGCGTTTATCGGTTTTCGCGGCAAATAGTAGCCTATGTGTTATTCTAATATATTTCATATTACTGTAGTTTCATCCAAATCCGTTCAGTAGTTTTTGCGTGAAAGAGTAACAAACAAACATCCATCCATCCGTCCATCCATACTTACAAACTTTCGCGTTTATAATATTAGTAGGATATCGCTTTATTGTACCCCAGAATAATAACAAAGTTAGCTTAATACTTCCAACATTTGATGCTTAGATTTAACGGCTAATGGATAAGTACAGCTAAGCATCAAACGTTCAACGTGTTCTATAAAAACATGGGTAGAATAACAATAAGATGAGAGTCTAAATCAGTCGACAAAAAAAACACAAGAAAAAATATATAAAATTCAATAATTTTTATTGCAAATCTGTTTCGGGTAGCCACAATTAAAATAAATACCAATATTCTACTTAATCAGGTCAGTAGCTTCGAAGGAAAGAGACTGTGACAGACAGATAGTGTCCTTGTACCTCTAATCCTTTTAGGATGCCATTTATTCATTCTGAGAAGCAGAACCTTAAATATAAATTTGAGTTATGATCTGGGTAGGCATCGAATCGCCCTGTGCAGGCGGGGGACAAGGCGACAGGAGTTAGTAATGTCTGTGTTGATGTTTTACAAAATAGTACAAAGAATAGTATCTACACTAAACTCATTCAAGAAATAAAGTATGATAAACATAATGTATTTTTCCTTTTCAAAAGTGTAGGTAAGACTGTTTTTGAGAGATAATGTATGTTAGAAAAGACCTACATTACCGCAAACAAGGTTCATACAACCGTCCCATACAAAACATTGTTTGTCTGCAAATACATTATGGAAACTACGCAAACTTTTCCTTAGGTAACTTCTATTATAAACTGGGCCATATACACTCAATACAAACATGTTACGAGATAGGAGAAGCAATATACCAGTTCAGCGAAGCATACTAAATAGATCGCACTCGATAACTGTCCTTCCACACAGAATACATTGTCTAGCGACCCAAGTCTTAGCTTTTTATAGTTTTGGGCGGGTCATAATGACCAGCTGACGTCATACCTACCTTCAAAAGAAACGCTTCGGTTGAAACAAAGCTTTCGCAATCACCTCGATAAGTTGGAAGTCCCGTATTTCTTTGACCGTGCCCAATGCTCTTAACCTCTTTGAAGTGGGTGTTTTATAGCTAATCTAAGGGTTGTCTTGGGATGTCATAAATCAGAGACATGGAATGGAGGCTAGTGTTTAACCTGTGTTTATTTATGGCCAGGCTCTTCATCCAGTTGCGACAGATTTATTGATGTCCTGGTACGTTTTCTTCTGCAATTTTATTTTTTGGATATTTTGGATAACTGTTTTAATACTTATTGTTTTATTTGCTATTGGTGATAGTTTTAAATATTTGTTCTGTTTTTGTAACATAAAGTGAAGATTAAAAAAATCTCGTTAAAACCGTCGTATCAAAATGTTTGTGGCTTTATTAAACTATATACTTCATCTTAACATAATCAGAGTTGGACTATGCATTAACATAGGTTACATATCAATTTCTGAAAATTAAATCTTTATTTGCTATCTAAATTTCAATATTTTACTTCTATAAAAAAATCTACCCCCTTTGGCGTGATCTGATATTTCCACTTCCACGTTCGATACACCCTTCGTCTGCCACTCAACATTTCCACATCAGTGACATATTGAATGATACTTTATCTTGTATCTTGCCACTCGTTTCTGCCCGTCTCAGATCTAACCGTAATAACATCTTACAACATTTATATTCCCCTTTCATACTACTTTAATAGGAATGTAGGGTACGCAGTATTTTATGTGGAGAAAATTATAATGTAAATTACATTTAGTCTGATTTCTTTGTAATTTATTTTTACTATGAGTAAAAATAATCTCTATATTACTGAAATATGGTTTTCATCAGATACGCTATTAGTAAATGTATGTAAAATTAGACAATACTCTTCACAAAACTTTATATTATGATATTTCGAATCTTGGTTATATTTGAAAACTACGAACTCAATCAAAATGAAGTCAGTCAAATCAAAAACAAATGAGTGAATAGATTTATAGTATAATGTACTACTAATATAGTAGAATACTAATGTGTACTTGAAATTAACTTAAAACCGTAGAATGCTTTCCAATAATTAAACCATAATGATAATTTCACCGTTTTCATAATGATACCACTACAATCATATTAGTTTTCAACCGACTTCAAAAAGGAGGAGGTTCTCAATTCGACTATTTTTTTTTAAAATTTTTTTTAAATTTGTTACCTCTTAACTTTGGACTGGGTGAACCGATTTTGATGATTCTTTTTTTATTTGAAAGCTGGTGCTTCCCGAATGGTCCCATTTAAATTTGGTCCAGATTGAAGTCGGTTTTTTTGTTAAAACTTGTAATTTTTACTATCCATCTATATATCTTAATATATATAAATCTCGTGTCACAATGTTTGTCCTCAATGGACTCCTAAACCACTTAACCGATTATAATAAAATTTGCACACCATGTGCAGTTCGATCCAAATTGAGAGATAGGATAGTTTAAATCTCAAATTATAGTCGCAATTTTAATTTATTGCTAATTATTGTATATAAATATGGCGGTACGAAGTTCGCCGGGTCAGCTAGTAAGTATATAATTATGTGCTGTACCTACTGTGTATACACATGCGGTATGGTTGTATTATACATACTGGTAGTACACAAAGATATATGTAATACAATTTACGTGAACTCGTAATTGCCGTAAATGTATGTAGGTACCTAACTACTATGACTATTGTAACAGAGATGAATATCTCCTAAATGCTTTCCGCTTTGATCTGGCATTTTAGTTGATCAAACATATACTAATATGTGCATATAAAATTATGGTTAAAGAAATAGGTTTGCGGTTTTGAGGATGTATTTATTACTAAAACGACTTATTTAATTTTCTTGGCTAATATTGTTATCAATATATTGTTTTAAACTTTCATGGTCAGTAACATTAAAATGGAAATCTACGGGATTGCTACCATGTACCTTTTTGTTTCCGAGTATCCGATATTTCGGCGCTGTTGCAAGCGCCATGATCACGGAGTAACTGAAGATCTTGCGGGTGGGATGTTATTGACAGACATATCGGTCTACCTTTTTACAATTACGAGTGAATAGTGAGTTAGTGAGGAGTGGTACCGGGGGCGATCGTAGTAAAAGACTGCGAAAGAGGGTAGACCGATATGTCTGCCAATAACATCCCACCCGCAAGATCTTCAGTTACTCCGTGATCATGGCGCTTGCAACAGCGCCGAAATATCGGATACTCACAAACAAAAAGGTACATGGTAGCAATCCCGTAGATTTCTATTTTAATAATATTGTTTTCTACGTTTACATCATAGTTAACTCCATAAACATTTATAGAGTCCTTTTTGGAGATTTCTGTTATCAGTGTCTGTGTACATCGTTAGTTCAAACAGAAATATTCTTTTATGAATAAATAGGTTTTCAGTAGTTTTTTCATATGTTTATTTAACATTCACTCTTTACATTTTCTAAACTAAAACCATGTTTAACTATTACGGGTTTAAATAATTCTTCTAAAAATGTATTCTCATCAATGTTTAGATAAAAATTGTGATAGATACGAGCTGTCCTGCTAATGGATGTGTTCGTAGAAAATATACGTTTAATATTTCGGTAAAATGTAACTGGGGAGTTACGTATGCGATTTGCATTCGAAAGAGCTAAATTACTATCGAAGTTATAAAAATAACCAAGTTCAAAGTTACGTTCTTGTTATATTTTCAATGCAATTCTTGCTGATAGTACACGGTTTTGCATAATTATTACAGTCACATTTCGACCATTTCAAATGTTTTCGTTTAATTCGTTACCTAACCAGTGTAGTGAAATCTCAAGTGTAACTGCAAACACTTTTGTATCTTACTTACAGTTCAGGAGAATCGGTATGGGTGAATTTAAATTATTCTCATCGTGGTATCTAGGACTGTAAAATTTGTGACTGCACTTGATTTAACGAAAAAGAACTTGTGAAATCATTAGAAAAATACAAAAACAGTTCATGTAGTCATTAAACAAGACTCATAACTGCTGAATTAAAAAGTTAAATATTAAATTCTATCGTATTGATATCAGAATTACCAGTAATGAATAACCTCGGAAAGATTTTCGCCATTGTACTACGAACATAACGTTTTAGTGAACACGACTAACCCCATACCGTGTTGTCTCTTAGTAGGCTTCGTGTAGACTCTATATATGTGGGACTGTCAGCCTCACGTTATTGTGCTGAACTTGATCCTCCGGCTTATTCGTGCCGGCAGGCTTACGATGACAATGTGTGTTTGTAGGGATAAATGCTAGGTGTGTTATGACGCAGCGAAATTATTATTTAACTAGAAGCTTCCTCGGGAGGTACCAATCGTGAAAAAAATGTTTTTCTATATTTTAGGAAGAGCACTTTTTAGAGGTGAAAAACTTATAACAGTTTTTTTCATATTTCTGAGTTTTGAGTCAGTGGTACACAAATTATTATGGTGATCACCTCCTAATTTAGATTGAGTATTTAAAAAGAGTTTCGATGGTCCTTAAGTTTAGGTTAAAAGCCAGGAAAAAGTTCGAAGATAGGTACCATCGAATGGGTGCCAATAAAATGTTCGGCTTTGACCTGACACGATACCTCTCCATCTCAGAATCTTACTTTGTTTTTATTTTATTCTGTAACTTTTCTGTGTGCAAATTAAGTTATATAAGTATACAATTATCAACTTCTACGGGTGTTATACGAATTGTGTTTACAAAAGTTTCGATATTGTAATAACCTTCGTAACTTGTCAAGTCTCCCTAATCTTGTACAACAACTTCTGATGAAAAAGTTCCCTAGACGTAAATTTTGGGAGTTTTTGCAAATACAAAAGGAGCTGTTTTTTCTGCCTAGGCTTTTATTCTATTGGATTTAATTAACTTGACTTACAAACTTTAAGTTTTATAGTATTTACCTCTGATTCAAAAAAAAAATCATATAGAAAATGAACACCAATCAAAAGTTTTAAGACAAAAGTTTTACCAATTTAGTGAAACATTTATATTTGAATGTGCTAATTAGACTATTATGATTTATTTGCTGGTTCCAAGAATAGTTATTATTAATAACGAGATGATCTTCATCATTATTTTCTAGAAATGTCTTTAAATCTTAAGAACTTCTTAGTTAAGGTGTAAAGTAAATAAAATTTAAGTGCTGTTGGATAAAAGGTCAAGTATAAGTTTTCAACCAAATACTTTAGTGTGGCCTTTTTGATAGATTTTTACAAACACTTGATATAAAAACTTAACAAACAAGATAAATTACTTCGAAACGTTTTTTACCGAGTGTATTATTTTAGACGAGGTTTCTAACAAATTCTTATTATTGTGAAATAAATATTCAGCTTGCTGTGGTTAAGATTATATTATGGATCTATTAAATAGCTTATATTGGGTTTCTCAATGTCAATGTCAAATAACATTGATTGCTTCTAAGAATAAGAAGAAGCCAATTTGATTTGCTGTTTAATCATGAACGTTGCTATCTTTAAATTTGTTCTTATGTGAAATTAATTTTCACACACATTAATTTCAGATTTTTGAAATATAAATGACCTTTAAAATCAGTACCAATTTGCTTTCATATTTACACAGAGGTAAACACATATTCTAAAATTTAAATAAAAAATTGTTACACGCCATTTGTGTTTACATACCAGCGCATCTCAAGTTTAAATGGCGTTCTGAAATCAAATATTAATGCAAAAATGATCTGACCAACCGCGTGATAGCTTAAGACATACCCTTTATTGGATTTGAACTGCAGCAGGCGGGATTTGAGCCCGCGGCGCGGCAGAAATTTAGGGCCTCCTTGCGTGCTACCGTACATACAACCTTTGTGTTAATTCTGTTAGTCACGATCTTATACTGAATATAGCTGGCACACCGGCTAAAACCTAAAGCAATGGCTTTGGAGCAGAGACAGCGGTGAAAAGTTTGTCATCCAAAATTCAGAGTTATAAGGTGAGTTAATCACGCGAAGCTTAAATATCACACCACATGCGTCATTTCTAGTTCCATTTTACATGCAAATCCATTGTCTCGACTGCCGCTTGTTTCAAAGCCGGGTTTAACAATACAATGGCTCTCTACGCTCTTTACTGCGGGAAAGATTGAACGTAGGAAAGCTCTCGGAAAGCAATCTCGCGTAATTGTATTTTTACAAGAGCGCCATAGTAAAATGGACGTTATTTTCCCGAGGTAAAGTGCGTACGTGTTGGGAGGGTTAATCACGGCAGTAACGCTTTTGTTAATTTAATTACAGAACCCAATGTTGAAATTTTTATAAAGCCTAATTTTATTGGTTACCCTAATTGAGGACAAAATAAGGTATTTGCCTAAGTGTTTTTGGAAACAACTTGTTCTTTTTTCAAGTGCACAATGACAACAACAGTAACTATTTGACATCGTAATAATACACTTGGATAGAAAAGTGATTATATTAGTGGGTTATAGAATAAGTGAGATTCTAATGTAACTTTTAGTTTGCAGTCCGATTTCTTAAGGAAACGTATTACGCTAAAGACCAAAAGAATAAAAAAATCTGAACAATTTACAAGTAAAAGTTACCTATTTATTTATTACGTTGAATGTTATTATGTACGTTTATATCATCGATCATTCCTTTAAATTTCCGTGATCCGTTAAATGTTCAGTCAATTTAAAAAAAAACAAAAGCTTATAGGTAATTTTTTTTGAAATATCACTTTTGCTTCTGACGTGACTGTATTTGGTGGCATAGTGAACTCTGTGTGTCTTTATAGCACTTGTGAGCATAGTGTCTCTTTCTTAAATTTTTATTTGAAAAGATAAAAATATGTAATAAAGTGACTAAAATGGTTAATGTAGCGGTGTAACAACAGCAATTTCTATAGAAAATTCACATGTCCATTCTTCGAAGTTTCATGTGAAGTGTCAAGAGATTGAAATTTTTATGGTTGTTTACGCGGTCTACCGAGTCCATTATGTACTTTTGTTGTTATAAGATTCAATTTCGGTGTATTATGTTATATTTGCCGCTACTGGTTTACGGCTCCACGGAAATTGACGAATAAAAATATCGTTTTAACTGCCTTTCAAAAGGAGGAGGTTCTCAAAAGTCCCTTCCAAAAGTCTACGTTGTCTGATCAGTCGGACGAAGTGATCGGACCACGCGGTCATAGCCTTGATTTAAAACTTTTGATGCATGCACACAAGAGACTATGAAGTACATATGAATATGCTTTAAGGATCTATTAAAGAGAATAAGAGAAATAAACAAATTACAATTCCTTTAATCAATGCAACTATTTCCGTAACTTATAATTTGTTTTGTGTTTTAATTACTGCCGTCTATTTAATGGCATTGCTGAGTATTTTGTTGATTTCTTAAGCACGAAATTGAGAATTTTTATGTCCAGGCTTAATGATTTGGAACCTAAATGGAATTTCTGCTCCTAATGAGACCATTTAAAGGACATTTCGTTGTATTGCACTATTTATTTAAGGTTAATTGTCCTTTGGCTGCCGTCTTTGTTACAGACAATGTAATTAAAGAATTGTAGCCTAAAATCAGTGAGCTGGATTCTTAGAGTAGGTTAAAAGTTTTTTTTTAAATTCTTTATGAGAATTATACTATATGTTAATACTTTTTCTGTCAATAAATTATAATAGACATTTGTATTTGTTGCACAAAAATCAACTGTAAACTTATTATATGGTATTTTAAGTTCATTTGAAGTTGGTTTTGAAATTCTAATATAAATTACGACTTTTGAAGTCAACTAATACATGATTTCAAATAGGCTAGACGCTCAATTTTGAAAGTAACGTAAGTAGTATGTAAAATTAAAGTGGAAAATCAACATATTGATTACGAAGGATATTTTTGATTTCAAATAGGCTAGACGCTCAATTTTGAAAGTAACGTAAGTAGTATGTAAAATTAAAGTGGAAAATCAACACATTGATTACGAAGGATTTTTAAGGAGACAAGGAACAGTGTAAGAGTTAATTAAATTTCCGAAATATGTAAGTTTTAAATATTAACTGATAAAGAGTAGTCGCAAGCATTTTGTGGATATTTGTCAGAGGAATTGAAAGAAGAAGAATGATAAATATGTGTAACAATGTGGGGACCACGATTTTGTGGTAAATGTTGTGGCAATTCCGGTTAGTTCAGGAATAGCTATCATTGTTTTTGACGTGACATTGTCTAATAAATTGATGAACGCCGGCTGCATGCACGGAAAAGGATAACTCATTGCCCAGTTACGCTCATTGTATGTCGTTGTATGAGAGATCTCATCATTTCATCAATGTTTTGTTATGACGTTGTCACGTTAAACTATAGTTCGTAAACCGACTTTACAGACAACCAATTTTTTTTAAGATAGAAAGATAGAATCGATGCTTCAGGTTTAAATGTGTTACAGTACATACAGCGGCAAGAAGATATAAGCAATAGTTATATTTGTAGATCAAAGCAATATCCACGATCTTTGATCATAATTAATAATTAGCGGTGAAACATACGAACAAACATATATTACCATTTAATGGATATTCGCTTCACTTTGATTTCGAGAGTGCACAGGTAAGTAATGTTATCTAAAATAATAATAGTTTATTTATTTTCTCTCATACACAAAGGTAAGTACAATATATTTTATAGCCACAATACTGGTGTCTGTAGTAGGAAAACCCTGTGTCACAGATCACCAGGCTCCACCTCTTGGACAAATCCTAGTAACAATTTACAGTCATATTGTCATGTACTTAATATAAAAAAATAAAAATAAATTTTTAAGTAATAGTAGTAGATTTGCTGTAATTGATGTGTGTACGTGTTAGGGAGAGAGTAATAGGTGTGTGCATCTGACTGTTCGCGTATGCGTGACTGTGTATATACATATGTGTGTGTGTGTGTGTGTGTGTGTGTGTGTGTGTGTGTGTGTGTGGGGGTGGGGTCTATATATATATAATATACTTGATATATCTCTAAAAGTTAATAAAACCTGATTTATTTAGATTTATTAGTCGTAAGTTAAGTTTTTACAAGCCGTTTAACCCTCCCGCCAGATTTTTAAGTATTTGAAAATGTATCAAAGATTTATTAGTAAAATATAGAGGTACTTACTCGGCATTGGTTTCAGGTGTTGGCAGGTCTCCTATGGTGGTGAGAGTGAGGGTTGACCAGTACAGAGAGCCAAGATATTTTCTGGTAAGGGTGGCGTATTCTCCTGGACGATATGGATAAACCCAGTCTCCCTGTAGACAGAAAAAAAACTGATAAGTGATTGTTATAGTTTACCTTATTTAGGTCTTTTTTAATATATTTTTATTAGCTTTGCCTGTATGTTTGTGTATTACCGACTTTGATAAGCGTATTTCTTAGCTTTAAAGTTTCCTTTATTAATTAACTTTTTTATTTATTATGTGGAAGTTACAGGTTATTGGGAGAACAATTAAGTTTGAAAAAGCATGACAAACCTATATGTCATCATCATCAATATTCACGGTCCACTGCTGGACATTAATCAAATTTTCCTCCTCTTTGCAGTGATGTTATACTGTGTTAATTCATCCTGTAGGCCTCTTGTAGACGGCAGGTTTTTTTAACCGTACGGCGTGTTAGCCGTGCGGTTAAGAAAACGTGCAAACATGTACATGGCACGGAAAAGCTACCGTTCGAGACTGCGGCCAGGTGCCGCTCAGTTGTGACTTTTCGCCATGGATACTTTTTTTTTTTGTTTTTTTTTTTGTTTTTTTTTTTATTTTAATAAATAAATAAATATTTCGGACATCTAACTCACAACGCCGTCTAGTCCCAAGCTAAGCAGAGCTTGTGTTATGGGTACTAAGACAACTGATACAAATACATATATACTTTTTTTTTGTAAATACATACATGTTATACATAGAAAACACCCAAACTCCGAAACAAATATTTGTAGTTCATACAAACATTTGGTCCGACCCGGGAATCGAACCCGAGACCTCATGATCAGCAGTCGCACACGCCAACCGCGAGACCAACGAGGCAGTCAACTAAGTACACTTCTAAGAAAAAGATTATCCTTACGTTCTATACGTATAGAACACTCGAGAAAGCAGAGGAAAGAAAAATAAGGTTTTGGATACATCCGATTTTAGAAAAACGGGAAGAATTTGGTGCATTTCATACTCTTGTTAAGAGTTAACTGAGGGGGAAGATGTAGACAAGTTTTTCAAATATTTTAGAATGCAGAAAAGACATTCGATAAATTGCTATTGATATGTCGTTAATTTTTATAATTTTCGATTGTCTTGTCCCATCACTGCTCTTTCTTGAATTAATGTAATTAATAATTCTTGATTAGTATTCATCTCATTAACATAATTGAGAAATACTATTGTGCGCACGCGTGTTTGCGTATTGAAGCCGTCACGGAAACGTGAGAACTTCCGGCCCCGTCGACACACTCGCATAGACTGTAATACAACACTGACAAAAATCACGCCGTGCATAGACACGGTGCGCCGAGGGAAACGCACGGCGCATACGCCGGCGGCGCCGTGACTTTGCGCATACAAGCTCTCATAGTGATCCATACAATTAACCGTTGATTTTTACGCCAAAAAAACATGTGTGTACAAGCGGCCTTAGTCGGCTCTTACAACACCCACGATAGTGACACTACACTATATTCTTAATCCATGGTTTATATACCTATATTAACACCATAACTTTAGATTACGATGCTACTCTAAGTTAAAACGAAGGAAACTGATTTGAATATCGATACACAAATGAGTTTTGTCAAAAAGAAACTTGAAAAATTGAAGAATGCCAATTTTTCTCTGGTGGAAACGAGCTTTAAATCCCCTGGATCATTTATGTAGCTTACTACAAAATCCGCGCGAAAAATTACTTCATTTGTATCAAATGCGGAGTTTAGAAGAAAAGAAAATCTTTTGAGAGCTTTCAAATCAGCTCAGCTAGAGGGAAACTGTAAGCTATCATTAAGGGGGACTGCAACAAACTTTTGTCATGGTACTAAGTTTCACCAAAGACATTATTATTTATTGGCGTACTGAAATTTATTGCCCGAGTTTCATATTGAATTAATTATACTGTAAGTCCTCTTTACTATTCTATGTTTTACCACCCTAAGATGTAACGAGTAATCACGATGGAAAGCAACGATTGCATTATTACAGAATGTGACAGTTTTTGATGAAAGCTATTTTTGGTGACTTCCTTATAGAACTAAAATAGTATATTATTGCAAAGGCCGGCAAATAGGCAATTGCAGGTCGAGTATGAGTTTGAAGGCCGAGCCGTAGGCGAGGACTTCACTAATACGAGACAGGCAATTGCCATTTCCGCCAAGGCATATATAATAATAATAATTAATAGCTTTATTGTACACCAGAAAACTTAGTACACAACTAAAAGCTAGGTAGGCCGGTACTACAACTGGCGGCCTTATTGCTCAATGGCAATCTCTTCCATATATAGTGCTTTTCTCAAAAGAATGCAGGGAAATAAAACATAATTTTACATTATACATTTAATTTAATTAATATTAAAAGTTACATTACTTATATTGGGGCAATTACTAAAAGAAAATCTTAAATCTGGTGGAGTACAACCAATTTCCATTTCACTCTCTGAACTGTTGGAACTCATTTTAATTATTTAATTTACATTTATTAAATATTTAAATAACAAATCAAGACGAATTTTCAGCTTTGCCGCTGATTTTCTATTTATCATCTGAGACGAAAGGCAAGCGCATTTACGCATACAGCCACCACGTGAACGCAATTTGTACTAAGCAAAGAGATTTTGGTATGCCAAGAATGATAAAAGAGATCCAATCAAAGAGTATATTATAAAGGGGAGAACCTCCCCTGGTCATAAGAACCTTTCGTTAAAGAGAAGGGACATAACACCCGCTCCTTTATACTATTTTTTTGTAATATAAGCCAAATGTAAGCACCTATTGCTATTTTGGCATATATTTTTTGAAGAAAAATATTTTTCATCAAGATAACATTTCGTCACTCGTGTAACTGGCAGTGAACGCATTTGTGTTAGATGTGGTTCTTTTAACACAATTACGTTTTATTAATTTAAGGAAGGATTTACAGACTACGATTTCCAACATTCCATTTGTACGATATTTTATTATAACACAATAGCAAAAGCAAGTTATTTACTGCGATAACCAACATACACGCGGGCAGAAATATTATTATTATAATTGTTTTCTAAAAGTATAAAGTTTTGTGTTATTTATAATATTCCTGTCGTGTATTACCTTTCATAACTAGGAGCTTATGGAGAAGTATTGCTCTTGTACCGTTGCAATGGTTATTTATTTATTTTCACTGTTCGAACTAATAGTCCAGCAGTGAGCCAATAAAGGTGGTTGATGTGATATATGTTTAGATTGAAATGACTTCAACTTTTGTTGATTTACAGAACGTTTTTTGAAAATAAAAATACAGTTATACAGAAAATAGATCCTATTTTGAAACGTTTTATTACGCACACAATTATGGGTTCTATGGATTTCTGGATAAGAGGTTATAAAACTTTTTAGGTAATTATTTGCCCAATTAGTAATAAGTAACATGCTACACATTACGCCTCTCTGCTTAGAATAGGTATATAGAAAAAAAACAATAGCTAATATTTTTAGACAGTTGAAACGGTGTCACTATTTCCAGAACTTGAGGTTGTTTTACGACCTTAACATTAAGTGTTACTATTTTACTGTCGTTGCTTATGTTTCGACTTAAAACATGCCGAATACTTGCATCACCATTGTTTATGTTCTTGTTTATACGTGCCGCATTAATAGGAAACAACCAGGGATGCTATTGAGTTCTGTAGGAAACC
The DNA here is from genome assembly GCA_949125395.1 of Diaphora mendica. Lineage (NCBI taxonomy): Eukaryota > Metazoa > Arthropoda > Insecta > Lepidoptera > Erebidae > Diaphora > Diaphora mendica. The sequence goes on from OX421330.1 coordinate 17,757,593, forward strand.
AAAAATGCTGGATATCCGGAATAAAAATCAATCCGAAGCCGTTACCGAATTTCATATAGAAAAGTTGTGAATAATTTTGTATTTGGAAGGAGGTTGAATAAGATACATTTTTCATTATTTTTATGTTGCTGAAATAGATGTGACATTTGTTTTTATGAATTGTAATCGTATTTCGTTTTATTTGAAATAGAGAGAAAACCAGACTTCTTTCAAGTCAAGTTGTAGAAAGTCAACTGTTCCTCTTCTGGAAAAGTGTAATCTTTCATTAGTTTTTAAAACGATTAGACTATAACATGACTAGTTTTTGCTCGCGGCTGCGCCCGCGTGTATGTCGGTTATCGCGGTAAATAGTAGCCTATGTGTTATTCTGATGTATAAGCTATATTACTGTAAAGTTTCATCCAAATCCGTTCAGTAGTTTTTGCGTGAAATATCCATCCATCCATCCATACTTACAAACTTTCGTGTTTATAATATTAGTAGGATTATCACCAAACACCACGGCCTCTGTCAATGTAGTCATTAGAAATGAATGATACTGTAATTTAAAATAATGACTTTATGACCGCGCGCTAATAATAATGGCTAACTAATAGAACACTTTAGATGCAAAAATACCGACAAATGGCTCATTTATTGATCATTTACTATGCGTAAATAGGTAAAAAGTATATTTATAACATCATAGAATACATTACTATTATCGGACCAAATGTTTGTATGATCTACAAATATTTATTTCGGAGTTTGGGTGTTTTCTATGTATAATATGTATGTATTTACAAAAAAAAAGTATATATGTATTTGTATCAGTTGTCTAGTACCCATAAAACAAGCTCTGCTTAGCTTGGGACTAGATGGCGTTGTGTGTTAGATGTCCGAAAAAAAAAATGTCCGAAAATATTTATTTATTTATTTATCACTGTCGCATAAGAACTATAAACTGAGAAACAATAATTTCAAAAACGCTTCAAGTCAACCTTGTACCTATTTGTGCAAGGTTACAGTTGATACTCAGTAGTAGCTAAATTGAAAAAAAAAATTTGAGTTTCAGTTCTAAGTATGGGGACCCCCAAAGTTTATTGTTTTTTTTTTTTATTTTTGTGTGAAAATCTTAATGCGGTTCACAGAACACATCTACTTAGCAAGTTTCAACAGTATAGTTCTTATAGTTTCGGAATAAAATGGCTGTGACATACGGACGGACAGACAGACAGACGGACGGACAGACAGACAGACAGACAGACATGACGAATCTATAAGGGTTCCGTTTTTTGCTTTTGGCACGGAACCCTAAAAAGGCGAAATGTACTCGTTGTCATATACGAGTAAACTGTCCAAGCCGTAAAATGTCACAAAACGGTGTCCAACCGTTGACAACAAAGTTATTTTCCGCTATCTCTGTCTGTCGGTCGACTAATACAGTAACTTTATTTGTTTGGTTATGTGACATTCAATCTAGACATTTATATGACCACTAGCAAACCCGGCGAACTCCGTTTCGCCACCAGATGGCTTCGTTTTATGTAACACTTTCCCGCTTTTCTGTTGAAAATTTTCCTGAATTTTCTTTGGTATAAACCTCACGGAGCCCGAGACCTTTCCAACGAATGCAAAACCGTGGAAATCGGTTTGTGCGTTCTGGAGTTATAGCGTCAGGAAGGAATACCCGACTTATTTTTATATAATAGAAGAAGATTGCAGTTTCTGTAACTTCTTTTATATTTTCTGCATAATTTTCTAACTACAAGGACGTAATTAGAAAATCATGTGATTCTATTGACCGGAATTATTTATTTTAAAATAATAATACGGATTTAATCTTTAAAACAACGCTTTTTTTGTTGGCACTCCTTGTAGGGGACCTTCATTCATCAGCGAATAGCATTAAGTTGATTTGATTTGATCTTTAATATTGCCTTAAATGTCGTCTAAAAGAAACAAAAAATATATATTCTTGACTAAATAGGTTTCAGAGTCATTGAGTGGTAAGAAATAGCTGTCAATGAGACCGATTTGTGAAATTTTCACTTGACCTTAAGACCATCCGAGAACATGGTTAAATTTAAATCAGAATCAGGTTTGAAATATTGATTACTTTCAGAGACCGCGATAAGAGACCCGAGCAAGTCTTTGGCGATCTAACCCTCACCTGCGCTCGTCGATACGGGATCAATGTTAAGAAAATGGTGAATTTGTCACCTGTCAATTTTTAGATTATTTTTAACAACTTTCATCTCTAAGGAGGTAACATAAAATATGAATAAACTAAAGATTGTATAGAAGTTCGTCATTTTCAAAGTCAGAAACACGATATAAGAATAATGAAGAGATCGAAGTCAGTGGCATTAGCTAGTTTGTCTAGGAATTCAGTTGTTACATTAGACAGACTGTGTGCTTGTTTGCCAAGTAATAAAAATACTGAAATTAGAAATTGATTATTCAACCCAGAAGTTCATATAAAAGTCGGACACTATCTTATATTTCAGGTCAGACAAAACGTAGATGTCACGTTTATGTAACTGAATTTAGTCTGTTTATTCTGTTGTAAAAGTAACGGGTATGTAAAGCAGACGGTTATATTTAATAGGTCTACCAGAACGTACTTTGCATTACTAAATAGTGGTCCGAACCTTCGACTTGTTTTGCGTACAAGTAAATATTTCTTTTCAACATTACTCGTATGTAAACTACCCAAATTTTTTGGATACCGAAAATCCGTATCATGGTTGTCTGGAAGAGATCGCGCTTGAGCGATAAGACCGCCGATTGTTGCATTTGTATATTTTGTAACTCTTCTTTTGTTTTTGTAATTTATGTATGTAAACATTCACACACTTCTGTTTTCTATTACTATTCTCTCTTTTTTCTTGGTATGTCCTCTTTTTTTTCTGTGCAGAAATCCTCATGGTTACCACCCCTTGATGGTTATATCGCACTCGAATCGACCAAAACGGCACGCTATCTCGGGAACCAGGTAAGTAGCCAAAACCAGGGGCTTTGTTTGAGCCCTAGTGCTTAGTGGTAAATTACTTGTTTAGCGAAAAGCAACCAATAAACAGCGTAACATTGGTTTTCTGTGTCGTCATGATATTTCAGTCCAAATGTATCGGTCGTAGGTCGTGCCAAAGTGTGGGTCTCCTTTTAAATTTTACCCAACTACGGTGAAGGTGAAGCCTACAAGAAAGGTAATTGATTTGGTAGTCTATGTATGTTCCATCAACCAAGCACCACTACCAACTACTTAACCGATTTCAATAAATGAGGTGGCAATAGATTCGTAATAATGGTCCAAATCATATAGGCTGTTTAATTTTATCAAAAGCCTTTACGTAGTCGAGCCATAGTCTAGTATTTCAAACTTTTTCTGTTACATTCCTGCTATTTTTAACCGACTTCAAAAAAGGAGGAGGTTCACAATTCGACCGTATATATTATATATATTTTTATGTGTGTCCGCGGATAACTTCGTCGTTTATGAACAGATTTTGATGATTCTTTTTTAATGGAAAGGAGATATGCCAACGGAGGTACCATGATAAGGATACTAAGATGGATGATGGCATCCAAGAGAAATCGAGGAGAACCTTCGAAATTCGTAGCAGCGACTAGTGCATTTGTTATGTTTTATTTTGTTTGAAAGCTGGTGCTTTCCATGTGGTCCCATTTCAATTTGGTCGGCCTTAAAATCGTTTTTTTTTGGTAAAATTTTACTTGTGTAGTATATAATGCCGTAGTATATTCTATATATATTCAATAAGGCATCTTGTGTACACTACATCTCACATTTTATATACTCTCTTGTAACTCTATCATTATGGTGTGCAAATAAAGAGTTTTCTATCCATCTATCTATACATGGAATGCAGTTTCACTTGTTCAAAGAAATATAAAATATGACTCCGTAGTATTTTCTACATTCATGTTGACTCATTATTTTTTCAAATAGCGACCGTGAATATTATACGGCCGTACCCGAGCTGTTTACGAATTCAATCAAAAGAATATGACACGCTTTGAAAGTCCTGCAAAACTCAATTCAGGGTACACATTGAGTTTTGTAAGGTATATTTTGGTGTATATGAAACAGAAGTGGAAATTTCATTAATATGTGATTCTGTAATGTATCTGCTGATATACCATGTGTCCCAAAATTCAACGATAAGCGGGCGCCATAAGGTAACCTGCTCATGAGTACATAAAGAAAAAAAATAAAAAAAATATACCTAGTTTTTTTTAGTTACAAGAAAAATTTAGAATTTCTATGCTTAAGATTTTTTTTTATCTTATACCTAAATAGTGCTACTATTCACCACAACTCTTAAAAACACCAAATTGCCCGCAGTTTTTACACAAAAAACGTTCAAAATCATTTTTTTTTCCCTAAAATTATGAAATATTTTTACTCTTAGTGTACTTTGACTCATGGTCTATATCATGAAAGGTATAAATTTTCAAAGAAATTCTAAATTTTTCTTGTAACTAAAAAAAAAACTAGGTATATTTTTTTATTATTTTTCCTTATGTACTCATTAACAGGTCTACCTTTAGGCGCCCGCTTAACGTTGAATTTTGGGACACCCTGTATACATATCGTATATTACTGTGGATATTGAAAAAGAATTATAAATGTACTATGGACCTCAACGTTATAACTAGAGGATTTCTGAGTCACACATATTACTGAAATTAATTAATTATTATAACAATTGAATTAATTAATTATAATAATTGAAATTAATTTTAACCCGTGGGAGAGCCACGCTTCGGCATGAATGGGCCGGCTCGACCGGAGTGATACCACGGCCTCACAGAGAATCGGTGTGAAATGGCGCTTGCGCTGTGTTTCAGCGAGTGAGTGAGGATACCGGAGGCCCATACCCCAACCCCTCCCCACATCCCTTTCCCTATTCCCCAAAGGTCGGCAACGCACTTGTGACGCCTATGGTGTTGCAGGTGTCTATGAGCAGTGGTAATCGCTTACCATCAAGTGATACGACTGCTCGTTTGCCATCTATACCATAAAAAAAAAATAACTTGGGCAACACGGAGATATGAATAAATAGGTTCACCAATTAAAACTATTAAACATAAAACGACTCTAGAATCTGTATCATTAAGTGCAAAGTAGTTTAAAAATGATTATATATTGAGTCTAGTTTTTATCTACACGCAAAGCCATATAATTTCTTTTGATTTTATGGTGACTCAAAATCTAAGTAGGTATATTAACTACTCGGTGTAGGCTTAATTACCGCCATAGTTTAAAATAATGCAACTTACGTCAAACACTTAAGTTGTCCAAGGCACTTTTAAGTTTTTTGTTGTTAGGATGGATGGGAGACAGAAAATGTTGGTAGTTGGTAATAATTTGAACATATTAGGGTAGCATACTTCAATGTCATTTACTTTGAATATTGTTAGAAAATGCTATAATGCGTAGTAATTAAAAAAAAAGTACAGTAAAATCTACTATTTTAAGACTAAATTCGAATTGTCTACATAAATATAAATGTAAAGGTGAGCTTCTGCTCAACATCTTATAGAGGTCAAGTTTATTTTTGGAAATGTTTTCAAAACTATTTATAAACTAAATTCAGAACTTTCAAAAGCAGTGACTTTTAAAAGTTTATGTCACATCAACTCTGCATGAAATGGCTTCATTTCAAAAGTCTGCCTCATACTAAATATTTCTGGCAGTTCTAAAGCTGCCAGAAATATTTTACTATCAGATAAACTCTAAATTGAATTGGAAATTAAATTATGAATATGTCGAGAAACATAGAGCCACTATTTTCTCAATTTCAAGCTGTAGCTTGCAGTAAAAGCTATCAAGTCGATCTGAAATTCCAATCTGTGGAGAATCAGTTTCGTAGTTACATTATAACCCAGTTGAACGAATAAGTTTTGCAATACGATAGCAACAGATTTAAATTGAATATTATTTGAACTGAAATGAATATCCACTTCAAGTATAAATCATTCACTTCTCGAGCACCTTAACGATCACTTTAAAGATAGGAAATTAGGTATATAATTTATACACAGGGTACCGAACGCAATAGATACTATTTTCCCAGAATGTTGACCATTTTCATGTTTTACATGATTGAAAAATATTAATGACCAATTACAATAAATTTAATTTTTAGAACTCAAATGCAATGCCTTTTATCAGGCTGAATAACAAAATTAAATGATTCAGAGAAGCATATAGGGCTCCCACACATAACTGCGATGCCATGTGATGCGACGTCGCATCGCAGGAATTTGCGATGCGAATTGCTACTATACTAATTCATGCGGCAAAGTGTTAGTTCAGGTGACCATACTTTCGACGGTATTCAGCAGTATTGTAGGTGTTTTTAGGAATAGTGACATGGATCGCAAAAATATTATTTCAGTGCTGTTATTCTTAAAGACATATAGGAAAAGAAGATTTTGTATTCATCCATTTATTATTTATTTTACTCGAAAACACTATGCTTTGAGACTAGAACAAGATATTTTTTTTGATTAATTTAAATTGAACATGTCTTCATTTGAAGAGCTTTTTGAGTTTATTATCACCATCTCTACAAAAAAGATCGTACAATGCTGGGACTGGCTATTAGGTAAAGTAAAATAAAATAATTTGTTCACATTATTTTATATTTATATTTAAAATTATACTCTTCTTACGTTGACATTGATTGCGCTATAGGTGGAATAAATTTATCGTCAGTCGAAGGTGAATTAATTTGATCTTGCCGTCTGTTTAATAATTGTTCATTTCTTTTTTAGCGCCTTTCCCTTACGTTCTCTCAGGACGGACTAAAATGGTGTCAACAAGTGTGATGTAATATTGCAGGAATGCACGATGCGAGTCAGATCGGAAGTTCTTACGGTGCATTCGTGCGAGCTAGCAGATATTTACAATGCGTTGCGAATTCGCAGTTATGTGTGGGAGCCTTCTATCATACATAATAGAAGTCGATACATTGGAATTCTCGATAAAGGCTTTAACGTGACGTATTGGACACATCTATGATTTCCAAACATCCAGAGTTCTACTCAATCACTCATATAAAATGTACACTCACACTCCAGATAAGTGCATATATGTACAGAAGAATTATATATTTTAAGTCTTCATACAGTCATAGTTTTCAATTGGTCTTTCAAATTATTAGCACCTTTATGTTGCAAAATCACTGAGTAACCGAGTCGGTCTTTTAATAACAAGTGCAGCTGAAAGAATGGAAGTTTTTTTTAAGTCTACCTTTTACTCGTCTTTTTAAAACACTCAAATATTGTCTATAGGACAAATTCGCAGTTCTATGCATTAATCTAGACGATCAGGTAAAAGGAATACGCAGTAATAAATACGTTATTTGTGTTTATCGATTTTATTTGATCGACGAGTGTTGAGTCCCCGCGGGAATGAATACACATTGCCTTTGACGTCATCAATGAGTACACTAATTTATTGTGTGCAAAAGCAACTATTGTAGAGGTTCTATGACGCATATCACAATTTAATAAAAACTTCGTTTTCTTTGAACAATAGCTGACGTCTACAAGCAGTCGCAAAGGACTCAGTTGTACTCAAGAAAGGAAATACCAATTTTGTTTATTAGGTATCAAATCGAAGTCAGCGTAGTGGTAAATATCCATGTTAGCGGTAAACGTTACATTACATGTGAACCCGGTTGTGATATGAGTACTTTATAGTTGTTCATGGCTACTAAAATCTGAATGGTTTACTCTTAATCTTATGCATAAGTTATCTGGAATAAATCTTCAATTTTTTTTATATAAATTACCTGCCAAAGTGACTCTGCTCAGCCTGATGGTGAGCTCAAGCAAAATCCAACAGTGGGGGCGACCATACTCACTGCGAAAGCAGACAATGCCGTATGACATCCCACACTATGGCGGCTTAGTGAGATGCTTTTTCACGCCCCGCTTAAAGGACCCGGGATCACAGTGGGAGGGAAACACGTGCGCTGGTGGTGAGTTCCAGTTTTTAAGTGCTTGGCACAGGAAGGAAGAACCAAACCGTTTGGTTCGAGAGCGTATTTCAACGACTCTAAGGCGGTGGCTTCCAAGGCCAGCACGCGTTGTTCTGTAGAGAAAGGGAGAAGGTGGGATCAATTGTAAGAGCTCTTCAGAGCACTCTCCATGGTAAAGGCGGTAGAGGACTGCCATAGAGGCGTTATCTCTCCGCGACTGCAGAGGCTCAAGGGGCTCGGTGGCATCGGGACTGTTGATAATGCGGACTGCTCGCCTCTGCAACCGGTCGAGAGCATCAAGCAAATACTGCGCGGACCCATCACAAAGATGGGAACAGTACTCCACGCAAGAGCGTACCTTGGTCTTATAAAGAAGACACAAATGCTCGGGCGTGAAGAACCGTCTCACCTTGTTCAGTACGCCAAATCCTATTCTTCTCTCTGATAGAGATGTTTATTATTAGGCACACTAGTATTACTAGTAATAATAAGCCTTAATATAAATTATCGCCATTTAGGACAAAAGAGGTCCACTGTTAAAAATAGGCTTTTCCCTAGATTCCCTACAAGAACCGCTTCTCCAGCCATCAATAACTTCCCGTGACTTTAGCCTGGTCAAAATATAGAGCGAGTATAATAACTAAGTACTAAAAAAATACTTACCTGGAACTTTTCAGCTTCTGAGAGCAAGAAGTAAAAGCACCCGAACCAGTGTGCTAAGATGAGTAGGATATGGATGAGGTTGATGACTCGCCAGAAATTCGGATACACCGTCCTGGACTCCACTATATAGTAGCAGCTTACTGCTCTGTATACCTGCAAATAAACACGTTGTGAGCTAAATCCGTACTAATATTATAAATTGAAAAGAAACTATGCCCATTTGTCTGTTACGCTTGCACAGTTTAATCGCTACACCGATTGTGATACAATTCAAAATGGATATTCAAAATTGTTGAAGACGGACATACGCTACTAGTTACAGCAATAATCGATATACACGCATCCAGAGCAACGGGTAAAGTTAGTTCTGACTAAAATAGGAATCTTTTAGGCTGAGTCAGACAGGCGAGATGAAAAAGCAGCTGTATGTAGTTGAGTACTACCATCGTCATCGTGGTGACGTTATAGTCATATAGTCATCTTATTAACAAATAGTTATTTGTTATACTTATTAGACTATAATGTTTCTATTACAGATATTTGCTTTATAAATGTTTACTTAAATTAAAGTCAAAAGTTTATCTGTCACTAGCTTTTACACGCAGCTTCGCTCACGCAGACTTTAATCCCCTGATTTACCCCCTTAGGGGTGGAATTTCGAAAATTCCTTTCTTAGTGCTCACTTACGTTTTATAAAGAACCTACATGCAAAATTTCAGGATTCTAGCTTCAGCGGTTTGGGCTGTGCGTTGATCTCTGGGTATGTCAGTCAGTCAGTCACCTTACTCTTTTATATATATAGATAACAGCTTGTTCAGTTTATTAATTAAAAACTACCTTATTGTAACAATCAATAAAAAAAAAAACTTTCCATATCAAAAAAATGAAATTACTGACTAAGCGAAAAAAGGTGAGAGTTTACTAGTACCAATCCATACTAATATTATAGATTCAAAAGCAACTCTGTCTGTCTATTTGTTTACGTTTTCACGGCAAAAACGCTGCACCCGTTTTAATGAAATGTTTTTTATATTGTATGAAGTTTTTTTATTCTTCAGAAAAGTCTACTCTTTGCCGCGATAATAGACACACGCGGTCAAAAGCTAGTAGTCATACTTTAAATAAAAATTAACATAGTTCTATAAAAAGCATTTTGCAATCAACCCGAGAATGCTGAGACAAATATAGCACCATAAAAGTATATTAAAGACGATTTAAATAGATTTGTAAAAGTACTGGACTGTACTGACTGTACTGGAATCTTTAGGGTCTACATACGGTCACCACGTCATCATGGGAGATTTTAACACAGACCTAACTCACCGTACCTCTCGTTCCTGTAAACTCCTTCAGATTGTAGAGTCTGCCGGAATGCAGATCTTACCACTACAACCAACTCACCATAACAGCTTAGGCGTGGACACTTGGTTAGATTTAATGCTAACATCGGCTCCAACACTAGTCCGCAACCACGGCCAACTGGAAGCACCGGCATTCTCCAATCATGATCTTATATTTCTTTCCTACATCCTTAAACCGCCCAAAATCCAACCTAAAATTTTGTACATGCGCAGTTTTGGCCGTATGGAGGTTGACAAACTGTGTATAGATGCCTCAAAGCTTGATTGGGACGCAGTCACTTCAGCTGAAAATGTAGACGAGAAAGTAAATAATTTCAATAACGCCATTCTTGCCCTTTATGATGTTCATGCACCTATAAAAAAAATTAAAATAAAAAGACAACCTGCTCCCTGGATGACAAAGGAGGTACGCATGGCTATGCGGAGAAGAGATAGGGCCTTTGTCAGGTTTAGGAGGGATCGTACCGAAGAAAAACGCGTCTCATACAAAACTGCGAGAAATCGTTGCAATCAGATGATACGTAACGCCAAACGCCGACACATTCTTGACAACATCACCCATTCATCCCCCACCAATATATGGAAGTTTTTAGGAACACTGGGCATCGGTAAGCAGCGATCAGGTTGTCTGCAGGGGATGGTTGGTTTGGATGAGATAAATCGTCATTTCTCCTCCTCTGTTTATTTGGATCACCAAATCCGGCATCGTACTGTGGACTACTTGGCGAGTTTAAATAGCCCTAACATAAACCCTTTTAAATTTTCTCCGGTTGCTCCGGGTGAGATTAAAAAGATAATACTCTCCATCAAATCCAAAGCTGTTGGTTGTGATCAAATCAGCCGACGCATGATCACTACAATCCTTGACCACATCTTACCTATAATCTCCCACATTATCAACTACTCCTTATACTCCGGAATTTTCCCATCCTCTTGGCGCAAGGCTTGTGTCATCCCCTTACCTAAAGATGCAAATCCCACCCTCCCCAATCATTTCAGACCAATTTCTATTCTCCACTTCCTCTCCAAGGTCCTAGAATCGTGTGTGCTTAAACAGCTTTCTAAATTCATTTATGAAAATAGCCTCCTGAACCCGTTACAATCCGGTTTCAGGCCTGGTCACAGCACTACTTCCGCACTTCTCAAAGTGACTGGCGACATTAGGGCGGGTATGGAGGACACAAAGGTCACTGTGTTAGTGCTGATCGACTTCTCTAATGCCTTCAATACTGTCAACCACGATATCCTCCTATCCATCCTTTCGCATCTTATGATCTCACCCGAAGCACTGGAATGGTTCTCATCTTATCTTCGGGGACGCCAGCAGTCTGTCCGTGTCGATGAAGCTTCCTCAGATTGGTGCGAAATTGACTCTGGCGTCCCTCAAGGCGGTATTCTTTCTCCTTTGTTATTCTCTGTATACATTAATGTCCTAACCCTGAAACTTCAATGTGCGTATCATCTGTATGCCGATGATCTTCAGCTCTATTTGCAAGCTAAGCTTGAAGATATTTCGCTAGCAATAGATAAGGTTAACAGCGATCTGGAATCGATTAATACATGGTCCAAAAGATTTGGCTTGACTGTAAATCCATCAAAATGTCAGGCCATTATAGTTGGAAGTTGTCGACTGATGAGCAGGATAGTCACCGAAACTCTTCCGGCTATAATTTTTAATGGGACGACTATACCTGTGTGCGAGTCTGTCAAGGATCTTGGCTTGCACATAGATTGCACATTGAGCTGGCGTAAGCAAGTTACAAACCAGTGCCAGAGAGTTACTGGCACTCTTCGGGCGCTTTATCGCTTGAGAAATTTTTTGCCTCCAAAAACTAAGACTATGCTTGTGCAAACCCTTATCTTTCCCATAATCGACTATGGTGACGTGTGCTGTTATGACCTGAATGCAGATCTTCTCGATAAACTAGACCGTCTTCTTAATAACTGCATTCGATTCGTTTTTAATCTCCGTAAATATGATCACGTTTATCTTTTCCGTTTGCAACTCAACTGGCTACCTATTCGCTTACGACGAGATCAACGAGCTCTCACTTTCTTGTACTCAATTTTAAATAACCCATCTTCACCACACTATTTAACTTCCTACTTCCAACTTCTTTGCAGCAACCACAACAGAAACCTTCGGTCCACTAATAACCTCCTTCTTCGTTGTCCCTCCCATACGTCTGAGTTTGTTGGCTCATCTTTTGTTGTTCAGTCCATTCTACTTTGGAATAAGCTCCCTCTCGAAATCAGGATGGCCACCAACACCTTTTCATTTAAGATAAAAGTAAAGCAGCATCTTATAAAACAACTTGCAGAATCAACATCGACATAATTGTCATCTATTATTCCTAGTATTCGCGTATTTATGTATCTATATAAGTTTATATGTATTTAGATGTATGTATAGTATGTATTAGTTCTTGTATGTACGATTAGCTTTTATATATTATTTGTATTTGATTTATTGCCAGATCTGTTTATTTTGATACATTTCTTTTTACAAATTGCACCTACTTTTTGAATTCTCTGCATCACCCGATGGTTGACTGGTAGAGAATGCCTTAGGCATTAAGTCCGCCAATGCACCTAAAGTGTATGATGTATTAAATAAATAAATAAAAGCACCAGAGGCCCCGTATTTTATTATCACAAAAGAATAAAATTAGGTACGAACGGGAACGTGTATCAAGGAAGAAAATATTACACGTATCAAAAAGATCCTATTAAATTTATGATGTAATTTGCAAGTATTTATTGGGTACTGGTATTATGTACGGGTAACTCATGTTTTAAGGAAATTAAATGATAAAATAAGTATTTGTCTAGAATGAAAAAATGTCGAGTTTGTCTTCGATTTGTATTCTTTTCTTAATTATTATTTGAAGAGCTTTTAATAATTAAGTATTAACTTTTTGACACTTGAGCTTTTACCTATTTTTTCTAGTTATTAAGTAGTGTAATAAGTATAAGTGAGTTTAATTCTAGAATGTATATTAACAAGTTCCACCAAGTGCCTACAATGGAGAGTATACATTTTAAATAATAATAATCTTTATGAGCAATCCAGTTTGTACATAATTTTGTGTCAGTGTTAGCCGCACTAGGCTCAGCCTGTATCGCGGCTAGCTATTGTACGATTTACAAATTGGACTTAAGGTATAGGGACTTAAACTAATAATACTGGTTTAAACAAAGTTTGATACAATTAAATATAAGGGTAAAAGGTTATTATGTTTGTAGTAATTATGTTGTGTGAATTGTGTGTGATGTTGTGAGTTGAGTGTGTATGTGGTGTGTGAGGTGTGAAGGATCAATTCATTTACACAACTGGTTAAAAATTGTTCCAGTTCACGGTAACTTAAGTCTATTATAAACTCGGAAACGCTGATCTGTGTTTCACGGGCGGTTTTATGTCTAATGTCTAGTTTGTTTGTGATGGAATTGTAAAGGTATGGGAACATAAATTTTTGTGATCTTCTAGCAAATGAGGTTTTGGTTCTATTAGTATTGACTTTAAATGTTTCTCTTCACTTACGTGTGACGTTAGAAAGCCTTGAAAGTCAATTTTAAGTGGCTTGTCGTATCAATTTTATATATAAGTGTTGTTCAGATTGACTCCTAATTGAAGTCTTCAATACGATCTGACGTTCGAGTTAGAAGGTAAGCAGAACTCTTCAGTGGCTACTGGTAAACCCTAGAATTTCAACCAACATGGAGAGTTTCAAGAGTGTGATTAGTAACGTAAGTCAGGTTATGGAACCAGGAAACGGATAGTAGAATTTCCTATTTTTTAAATTGATTTGCGATTGAAAAGTATTTTGTAGTTTTTATAAGGTGAAATTATGGATTTTTTTAGTCTCTTATTGATGATAATTACAATATAGGTCTTTGGTATTTATTTTGGCGGTTTACAAATTAAATATGAACGACTAGTGGTTGCCCGCGGCTCCGCCCGCGTATATGTAGCAAATAGTAGCCTATGTGTTATTCTGACATACAAGCTATATTACTGTAATGTTTCATCCAAATCCGTTCAGTAGTTTTTGCGTGGAAGAGTAACATACACTCATCCATCCATACTTACAAACTTTCGCGTTTATAATATTAGTATAGATAGACATTAGTTTTTACTTTTAACTTGGTAAGTATTTCTATCAATAGGAATATTTTGAACCGCTTTTTCTAAGAAATCCTTAAAATCTTTTAAAATGTTTTCATTTTTAGACACCACATCTTTACTATAAGATACAGGATAATCGTGGGAGAGCCACGCTTCGGCATAAATGGGCCGGCTTGACCGGAGTGATACCACGCCCTCACATAAAACCGGTGTGAAATAGTGCTTGCGCTGTGTATCACCGAGTGAGTGAGGATACCGGAGGCCCATACCCCAACCCCCTCCCCCTATCTCCCCTTTCCCATCCCCCAAAGGCCGGCAACGCACTTGTGACGCTTCTGGTGTTGCGGGTGTCCATGGGCGGCGGTAATCACTTACCATCAGGCGATACGTCTGCTCGGTTGCCCGCCTATTCCATAAAAAAAAGGTTCTACAGGACTTTAATTGAACTGATACTTTATTTTTCTTATGAATTTCACCAAAGCTGACATTCAGTCCCTTCTGCAATGTCAAGTTTTTACCATAGAAAACATTTTTTGTTATACAATAGGACCTAATAACATTTATAAGCACATATTCTTTCATAAGAAGTGCCATTGATGCTCATATAAATAAAAACGTGACTGGCAGCTTAATGTCTTCTCCGTGACATGGGTAAACCTTCAATATGAAAATGGGGACAACCTATTCAACAAGAGTCCGCTGTATTTACAACTAAAGTTAGGTATCAAAACGTATCAAAATCTCGGACTACACGTAACAGAGATTAGATCAGGGTGATTATGAATTTGTTAAATGTCATATTTAATTAAAACGAGGTCCTGATTTATTTTATTTTTGGCATGAAAATATTTTGAGGAATCATTTTTTTATGAAATACTCCTAACATTCAACTTTCTTTCAATACGTTGGCTGTTAATATGTTTTAAATACACAGTTACAAATAAATATCATTTTACTTTCTAAATTTAAAATAAATTAAATTAAAAACTTTTTAAAAACAAGCTTTTACTGGAATGTCTCGAGACGAATCAAACGAATCCAAACTCGATGTTGCGACTTTTTCGTTTCGTTCTTCTTTACAGAGTTCCTATGGCCATTCAGCTCCAGCATCAGATCAGCTCCATGTCGTTATAATATTGTATTGTCACGCTGTATACTTTATGCTTGCAAAATTTCAGCAAAATCGGTTGAAGATATCTGCTTCAAAATTGAATTGCAAGATTCCACCCAAACATACAAGCATACATACATACACTGCAAGTTAATAAAAAGCTTGTAATAAAGCAAAACAATTTCAAAAATGGAAGTGTTTTTTATCTTTAGACTTTAGTGTTTTTTCTACATAATTATATCATTTATCAAATTTTTATTTTAAAACTACAGGCATTTGAACAGAATCTGTATATTTTTGTTATATACTTGTGTAAACGCGTGTAGGTTTCCCTAACGCATTATTTTTGAATTATTGAACAACAGGCTTAAGGAAGAACATCTATGTAGGCTTTCCGCCATTTAGTAGAGATTTTTTCGCACTGTTTAACAACGGAAATGGTACAGGTAATAGGAGGAAATGGAACATTATGTTTAAGAAAGATGTTCTACATTCGTAAAATAAATCACTCTTTCCTACAAAGAGAGGCTTACTTGGATTTTCACATTTTTACTTACCCTTGAAGCATTTTGAAAAGTTTTTTTTATGAGGATATCTATGTTAAATAGACTCAAACCTTCAACGTTATCACTGAGTGTTTTTTTTTGTTTGTACGTTAGATTATGGAGCATTTTAATAAAATAGAATTCAGGTGGCAACGCCTTGCATACTGTTTACTTTTCATGTAATACTAACACTATTGTATCTGAATTTCTGACTTTTAAAAAGAGTGGCCATG